>CM036591.1:4567500-7067500 GCA_020745705.1 Hemiprocne comata | reverse complement strand
AATCCAGAAGTAATCTGTCTTGGAAATAGTTGAAAGCTCTCCATCAAGTGTTAGCTGTCTTGAAATAAAGTAATGGTCTAAATGTTCTGTACAATAGAAAGATGTCCATATACTGGAATCACTTTCAATCTGTTGACAACCTCAGCAAGAAAGCTGGATAATCTAGGGGTCCTAAGGATTTTCCCTTGTTTAAAATGTACTCCCAGGAAAACTGTAACATCCTCAGTGCTGCAGTTTTTCTGTAAATGTGTACAGATTGTGCAGACTTCAGGAGCATCAAACCAGGCATCTTCTACAGCAATAGATAAACTTTAATTAATAAAACTCTGTCATTGCCATGGTGTCTGATTTTAGAAATAGGGTATTTAGGGCTTCTCTTTCTATTACTAGACCTTCAGCATCTTCAAGGAGATTCCAGACTACTTTACTGAGAGTAAATAAAATTGCCGATTTGTAAGTAATGCTTTTGAAATTATCTCAACTGACATACTTCAGGAAAGGTAATGTATTTAGGCAGCTAAATATCTTCTTCATTGAAGGACACTTTACATAATGTACTACAAGTTGAAAGGAAAAAAGCTTGAACCCAAATCAAACCTATACAAACAAGATCCTTTCTTGTTTAGCTTGTATTATAACTTGCTGTCTTGGTGCTATCTGAAGCAGCATCAATGAGTCTTGCTACCATTTGGGAAACCTGTGTGTATTTCAGGCACACATTGTTCTTGCAGGATTTCCTTAGGCTAAGCTGCAGAAGTGAAAGAGCTCCATTTAAAAGAGTCTGTGAATAACTAGGAAATGAGCATCAAACTAGGCATTATCTGAAGATGTTTGTTAACATGCAGGATGTTCCTTAAGGCCTCTATCTTGAATGAGAAGAGTTTTTATTCCGGATTGCTTTTTGAAAAAGCAAGAGTTCTTTTGCATGCACATCACTATGGGCCCTACTCAGGCAAAGAACACTATTTGATGCTCTTGGCACATGCCTACTTCTCTGGTTTCCTTGGATATACTGCTATATGCAGCCTTATTTGGAAGATTATACCTTTTCAGTGGTGAGAATAGTTGTAACTTAAATCATAAATCAAAAGTGTGGGTCTCTACTAAGAGTTCTCTAGAGGGGAAAAAATATATATTGTAGAGAGAATGCTCTGCACTTTCACTAGAAGATCAACTGTGACCCTTCCCTTATCTTGATAAAGGACTACCTTTCATATCTACCTGAGAAAAGAAATAACTTTTATATAGGCAGTAGGCTCTTTTTTCTATGTAAGGTTAGGAAAAATTATTTTTTATTATATAGTGGGATGACAAGCAGCTGGAGAAGCAAGTTTTAGAAGGATTCCAACTCAGAAGTGCAGATAAGGAGAGAAATGAAATGGAAGTTTTCCTATCAACATATACGAGTACAACGCAAAGCATAATCAGCTGGATTTGTGTGTGTATGCCTGTATGCTTGTGTGTACAAATGAAGAAGACAATGTATCTTTCAGTAAGGATGTTCTTACTTGAGGCCTTGCCTGCAAAATGTATACCAATGAACCAAAATCTAGGTAGTTATACTGGTGTAATTCTCTGTAATATTGACAGAGTCTCAGAAACAGCTTAAGAGAAGAGAGAAGAATTAACCTTTAGACTGTGAAATCCTTAAACTGTGAAAGCCATCCGCTAAGAACTTATGAAGGCATGAAGTGTAACCTTGTTAATTCAAAGACAAAAGGGATCCATTCATACATTCAGTCTTGTGGGTTTTTTTTGTATAAGCATTATCCTCAACTCTAGGGATGTAAAGACTTAGAAGAATATACATGCTATATTCATATTTATCTAATTAATTTATAGAGATTCCTAACTCAGCAGACAGTTTTTGTATATCAAAGTCAAAGGTCCTCACATATGTCAGCCTTCATACACAGATGTTATACATTTGATACCTAATAAATAATTAAACATTGGATTAAGCAAAGCTTCACAGAATACAGATTTGGCCTATTTAATATTTGGAAAGGTACTTAGTTTTGACAAACAAAAATAACTTGGGTACAACAATAATTTTAACAAGGCAAGATGAGTTTGCTGACAAGAATCACTTCAGAGGCAATGTCAATTTATGTTAATTCAGTGCAAAATCACACTGGGATATTGAATGCTTTAAGCATTTTCCACCTTGTTTTCTCTGTCTTGTAAATCTTGAATTAGTTGCTTTTCATTTCAGTTTGCTTTATCAAATGCCTATTTTGGACAGAATAAGGTATTTCTTAAATGTTACAACTGCATAAGCTATCCAGTTAAGTGTTCTCTTCAGCTACTTTAAATTAGTCATGCAACCATCATGTACTGTATATGAAGATACCTGCAGTTCAGGAACAGTAGGAGTGTGGCTGAAATGTGGCTGCACCAGCATATGTGAACTAATTTCTCATCTTTTCCAAGTTGTAAACCATTAGCTGTTTCTATTCCCTAAACCCTATATATTGTAATGTAGTGAAACAAATACAAAGCATCTGGAAAGAAAATAATTATAATTAAGTTAGTCTGTCCAATTAGAGAAAATGACGGGCCTTTCCCTTGATTTAGAGTTATAATAATACTTTATAATCTAATTTAGAAGGGGCTTATGGTTGTGTTCATAAAACTGGGAGACATTAGGATTGACATAACCTCTTAGGTATCTAAAGAAATCGTGGGCCTACAGAGGTAAGAATATATCATTAAGTCCTGAGCTGACAGCATTTTTTGGTTTCTGCTGACCTTTTGCTGGATTAAGTCCAGTGATCAGAAAATAATTCCATTTCAAGCAGCTGAGAGTTATTATCAGGTTTTGCTGCTTCAGGATTAAGTGTACCTCAGTGGTTGAAGAGCTCATTAGGATGAGCTGTCCCTTCATTTATGGAGTTTGTGACAAGAGCAAGGAGGAAAACATGTAGTTGTGTTATGTCTGGTGTACAGCTTGAATTACTGGTATATGAATATCACCTACTGCTCTGTTTCGTTAATATGGGGCAGAATTCTGTAGTGTTCTAGGCGCCCTTTACTGACAGATTTACAAGACAAATTAGCATTTCTACAAATGGTATAGGCACTTAAATCAAAACATAAATCTTAGAAAGCTTTTGTCAATTTCTAGCAGATCTAAGTACCTACATCTCTACTGCTGCAGATGTACAGAGCCGTTTCAGACTTGATAGTGGTAAACGACAAAGTACAAATTGCCTAACCCCTAGGAGAAGTCATAAACAAAGCACTTCTCAGCTTTTTTCAAAGGACAATGCTATAGGTGCTTTTTTAGACACACACTTAATCCTATACATGACATTGAGGAGCAGGAGGAGGAGCCCTCTTACAAAAACAATGACCCTTGTCAAGGGACATTGGTCCAAAAGCTCGGGTTTCCTTGCAGTCTTAGAGAGCTCACTCTCTCCTGGGAGGGTGCTTAATCGCCATCCTATTGTATTTGGTGGGGTGATTTTGTCTTGGGAGTCCTTTTGAAAACGTTTAACTTTGCATAAATAAATATTCAGTGAGTCAGAGAGACAGTAATTCCATAGCCCAGTGGCGAGGACAGTCAGGATGGATAAAGGGACAGGTAATCACAGCTGCATCTCTGGCTGCATTGATTTCTGAACTCAGTTGATAGCACCAAACAGTACCACTGGCAGGTCAGTCAGTGTAACCTCAGCATTTCGACACCATGTCCAAGTTCAGGCAGATGTACCTTCATTTTCCTTGCAGGGCATGGCTTATAGAGGATATAATGGACCCCAGTTTGACTGCAACAGAAAGAGTCCCCGTAAAGAAAAGTGTGTGGTACTAAGAACAGAGGATTTTAAAATTGATTACCTTTAGAAACTGAAAGTATTCTGAAGATACAAAAATCTTTGTTCTGATATTTAATTGTTACTGAAACTGGTGAATGGATGAAAAGGATCTCTTTCAAACACCTGGGTAGCAGAATGGCTCTTAAATATCACAGACACATCTGTCACAGTTTTTATTACAGAGCCCCCACAAAGTGCTTGATGAGGGGGCAGAGTTTCTTAATAATCCTGTATTAGCTTGTAGGAAGAAGCAAGAGTGAGTAGATTCAAGGACTCATGACTCTGTTGACTATTCTCTGGCTGAAGTGTGGTTAGGCTGCTGGATTAGCAAATACTGCACTGAATATTCATGCAGTTACCAGGCTCTCCTCTTCATCGCAGAGTATTAGAGGAGCCATATAGCTCCACACGTTCAGACTGGGCAATCTGAGCATGTTTAGTTTGGCTTCAACATAACTGGGCTGACTTCATTTCTTTACTGGAACTAAGTCTGCATCTGAAGCAGAGATCTAATGGTTTTTCCTAAGCAGATTTCATATCAAGAGGCAATTTCTTCTTTTCTTAGTTGATAGGTTAATTATAAGAAGACAGTCACAGCATAATACTTAAACTAAATGTTTTGGGATTTTGTAGTGATTATTCAAGAGGAGAAAACCCACTCTGTACTTTTCAAGGATTCTGCTTTTAAAAGTCATACAAACATCCATCACATTCAAAAAGTCCTGTGGACTATATGTATGATTATTGATCTACAGTGTGTCTTAACAAATAGCTACATTAAATCTCATGAGCAGTATAGGTTATATTTAAGAAGATGATTAATCATGCAATTACAGATCATTTTAGTTTAAAATAGTACTATTCAAGACCTCACTCTTGAGTTTTAGGGAAAAGTCCTCTGCAGGACTATAGTCATGTAGTCAATAGGTAATCATATTTTGGTTATGGAGGAAGCAGGGCTCACTTCCCTTAAAGAGGAGCATCTATTCACCCCATACCTTTTCATACCTTTTTCTTCCCCTTTCCCTGAAAACTGGTTTATGTTTGTTTAACAGTGTGCCTGTTTATTTAAAGAAGTTTTGACAGGAGAGCTAAACTGGTCTAACAGCTTGCTGCTCCCAAAAGACAGGGTCCCACTTCTTTGCTTTCCCCACAGATCCCGGGTGCATGATTCTATCCTTGCTCTTGCAATTGCTCTGGCTTTTAAATTCTAAGTGAGCCAATTCAGTTTACTATGCTGGCTGAAATCTATTCACTTTATTTGTTGGTGCCTTTTCTGTGGCTGGTGGGCTTCACAAATACAGTGAGTCAAATTAGGAGCTCATTGCTGCTGAAAGAAAACGTGCAAAAAAAGTCTCTCTTACTTTTCTTTCTTTGCTGAGCCACGTGCCTGACTGCTTACTTTATCTTGGATGTAGTTAGCCCTCTTTCTGAGCTGACTAACTTAATTAAAATGGTATAAAATAAATTAGAAAAAAAATAGATACTGTCTATCTATTTAGTCAATTAAATCTGTCAAAAGAAAGTGTGACTGATTCAATAGATAATGCACAGCAGGAGACAGGTCCACAGGAATAAGAACTGCAGAATATTGAGGATATCAAATGAAAGGATTAGAAGAGGGAGGGAGGGAGGCTGAAGACCTTCCCATCAAAGGAAGTTGGATTGCTTCAAATTCCTGTGAAACTCTGTCTTTGAGAGCTGAACTGGCTGGCCAAGGCATCAGAGGAGCAGCAGAGATTGAGAGGTGTGCATAAAGAGAGAAGGAAGGGGACAGGGAGGTGCGAGACTATCCTTTTTGGTCCTGCCGATTACGAGATCAGCTCAGTCACCTCGTGTTGGGTTTTTAGTGCCCAGTTCCCTGCAGGATAGCACTGGTAAGAGTCACCACAATGAGGCTGGGGAGCAAGGCAGCAAGCAAAGGGGCCTGCAGGGCATGGCCTGAAAGGCCATGGAAAGGAAGGTAGTAATTACTGAGGGGTAAGGGAGGGCAAGAACTCATGAAGTCTACTTTGCTGTCAAGTTAAACCTAACAGGAAGCCATGCCCTTGTACAATAATCCCTTCTTTCTTTTTATTCGTGTTAGAGTCTAGCTTCTCTTACCAATGCATTCCTGCACTGAGTTCCAATAGTGCACTTATAACTTGTATAAGAGATGTAATTCCTTCCTCAAAGAGCAGGGATAATAGATTTCAGGCTTGCAATGAACCTAATATTGAAAAGACACATCTATTGCTGTGACGTTAAAACATGTCTATAAAAAAACGAAAGTATTCTTTTACCTTCCACAGATTTAGAGACAGAGTTGATGTGTGAAAACTGAGGTCACAGTTTGGTCTTCTGCTACTAAGTACATTTCACTTTTTGGTGAACTCATGTAGATGGAATTGGCAGAATTAGTGTTTTAGAAGTTATTTTAGATATTAGATCTTTTCCCCAAGGAAAATATAGTAAATATTAGCCTGAAAGGGGGCAGTATTGAAAAGGAGTAACCATAAGAAAGGTGATAGGGGGCATGTCCAATAAAAAGTTGAGTAGCTGTGAAAGGAGAGTTAAGGAAAGATGTTCTATTGGAACTCTTCAGGTTTAGTTTGTATTATGTCTGTAGAGGAGTGTCATGTTCACCTTTGGCAAGGTGATAGGAGTATTACCAGTGATAATTGTTGCTGTCTGGTCTTATTGTAGCCTTGCAGAGTGCATCAGTAGTGAGAGCAAATTTATGGACTGCCCATGTTCTTGTAGCCATGTTGGCATCAGTGATGACACTGAGAAGCAGGTAAGGGGTCCCCTCAGCCTTTCTTATCCAGACCTCTCTTTGGGAGATCTGCCTGATTATGGAGTGCTGAATAGGAAAGAACCAAGGAAGTAAATAAACGTGTGTTGTGTTTGCACATTAAGAAAATTGAGAATAAACTCAACCTTTAAGTCTAAACTTTTCATACAATATAGAAGTCATTTATCTTTTGGCTAAAGAAAAGCAGATGTTGGAGGGGAAATGCACACAAGAAGAGATAGAAACTGTTGTGAAGGCTGTATTTTTTCTTTGAACAGTCTTTCTTTACTTTTTCTTACTTGTCCAGGGTGTTGTGTGTAGTCTTAACAGAGCTGCACCATTAAAGATTCTAGAAAGGTATATTTGTAAAGGAAAAGTCAAGTAGAATAGAAGCTGTGAGAAAAGGATGGTAGAAACAAAAGGCAGCATCAACAGTAAAAAAAAATAAACCCAACCCAAACCAAAACAGAAGCCAAAGAACTCGTCACAATGTAACCCTTCCAAAAATCCCTCATAATTTCTACTTAGTTTGACATGTTTGTGTGGTAAGAATCTATTCCTAGTGTGAATTCCAAAAGATAAGGATATTTTAAATGTTGAGCTATTTCTTTCAAACACTATGCCACTGAAGACAAATTATTGTCAGACTGTTGATAGCTGGGTATGCAAAGCTTGCATGCCTCCGTAAGAGAAAACCATTTTACTGAAGATTTATTTCTGTTACACTCAGCAGAGCAATTCCACCTGCTCCATACTGAAAGGTTGAATTTCTTTTGGATCTCTGGCTGCAGCAGAAATCAGAGGAACTCATAATCTTCATTTGTAATTGATGTGGACTATGAGGTTTTACACTTTAGGAAGAATAATTCTTTAGGTACCCTGCTCTCTCTGAATTCTGCGGGAGTTTGTCACTGAAACTTCCTGTCCTTTTAAGAAAATAGTAATTTTAATCAATACCTACTATATCTGTAATGAATCTGACTCCTCTGAAGTCAGTAGTAGCTGTGCTGGAGTCTGGATCACCTGTATCAACAACTGAAAATGGTGCTTATAATCTATAGAGTTAGATATATTTATTTAAAAAATACAGATAAATAAACACAAAGTATGCTTACAATCAACTGCTATCAAAATGTGTTTTCAAAAACAATAAGTATAGCATTGTTTTATTCTATGTCCTGTTAGCACTAGAATGGTGAGAAGATAGTAACAGAGCTTGTGTTAAAACAAGCAATCTTTAAACTTCATCCTGTTACAGATCAAACAGTGACAGAATATTTGTTGCATAAAGAGAAAGGATTTTAAGAAATCGGTGCCTTCTTTATAAGAAAAAATCCCAGTGCTCAAGTAATTTCAATTGACACGTGATTTATGGCTGTGAAAAAAGAGTCTGTATAGCTCTTTCAAAACATAAAGTGAGGGAGTGGCATCCTTTGAGCAAAAACTCTGGTGCCCTATCTGCTTAAGTGTTTCCTAAGTTTCAGCACTATGAGAATATGAGAATGCTCCATTGTTAGGGGATTTTGAAGGCATGCCTGGATCAAGGAAGTACTTCCTCGTCATGCTGTTTCCTTTCCCAAACAATATAAAAAATGGCCTTTTCAACCAAACATTTAGAGGTGGTCACTTTGTACATTGTCCAACTAGAGCTCAACCATCACAAGATAAACCATTCATTTGTATGAATGGCTCCATGTTATTACTGCTACTTCCTTTTTATTTTCCTGGTGATTTTGTTTTGATTTATGTATATGCATAGAAGTTGAACCCCCCTGTATAATGATTGTGTCATGAGAGTAGCCAAGAAAAAAACGAGACACTGCACCTTACTGACTGCCTTCTGTAGCCTGCAAACCTTAGCTCTGACAGCCTCACTGCCACCACACATCTTTTCACATGCTCCTCTCATGTGAACTCTGTGCAACCTGCATGGACAGAGTTAAAATAATGGATTATAATGTAATTTTATCCCACTGCTTGAAGTATTCTAACTTTACTTACAAACAGCATTTCAGAGGACGCAAAAGTTTATGTGCATGATCTGTTCTTGGTTTGGCCTTGCATGATCCAAGGATTTCTAACTAATCTTAAGCACTCAAAATGTGTGCATTATAGTATTAGGTGAATATCTGTGTTTCAGCCCAGCATTGGTGTTAGCACATTGTAACAACCATGGCAAAATCCTTAGTGCCTGAATTCTGTGAAGAGTCTTTGTAAATACATTGTACCGTATTTAATGTCTTTGTAAATACATGTAAATCTTTTTAATTACCATGTCACATTTTTACCTGGTTTGTAACCAATACTCACAGGTGCTCTCATTTGTTTTCTGTTCTGGATCTTAAGTTGCATATTTAAAATTACTTGGACACAGCTACTATTTTATGACGTCAAGAAAATGCAGAGACTATGTATGGTGTGTATCTTGAAGAATATCATTATCATTATTCTGTACACTAGAGAGGAATAATTTGGAAAAACGCTTGGAAAGCCTGTTTGAAAAATTTGGAAAGTTCTTGATGTATGTGGGCTTGTGCAATGCATGCATTACAAAATCAGGTCTATTCACCTTTATCACTAAGTTTACACTTTGAGAAATGTGTTTACTGGGACTACTTTTGATTCACGAAGATGTAAAAAAGTCCCAGCCTCAACAAAAATCAGCATAAAGGTGATATTTTGTTTTAAAGAGGAATAAATTAATCTTTTTTACCAACTTGGTATATTTGGACTAGCTCAGCGGCTTTGAGAAATTTGCCTGATTTGGTCTGACTTACTCAGAGGTTAAAGGACAGAACTGGCTTGATTTCTTACTGTGTTTTATCATGACAACTTAATTCAGCTTGCAAATATTTGCTCTGTAAATGGTACAAATATATGTTATGTTCATATTTATGGATATGTACAATTATTTAAAAACAAATACATGTGGCTTTGGACTAATTTTCCTTGCTGGAGCAAAACTCCAGTGATCTAGCAACTCCTTTTCAAGATGTTCTGTCCATAGTTTCACTAATTCTACTGAAAAGAACAGCAGTTTTATAAAATTAATGTAGCTCACGACCCTCTGGGGCATGGGTCATGTTTTAATTTTGTTAATTTATTTTCTACACAAATGCTTTGTTGTTTGCTTTTTCTTTTTTTTTTTTTTTTTTTAATTGTCCTTTTCGTGGTCTTTGGCAGTAACATGGACTGCAGAGTTTATTCTGTCTTGCACCCTCTTCCCTGCTAACTCTGCTTGAGGTAACAGTTGGCTGACTGTGAAGTATAATGAGAATAACCTAAGTTAATGCTAGTTAATGGGTTAACTCAAGGGCTCGAAACATTTCCTCAACAAATAAGCAGCAGTGTGTTGATAGCCAATAAGTATTTTATAAGTGCAATTAAATCACAGTGATTGATTGGCCTGGGGTGGAAATCAGAATGGTTTAGAACAACAAATTCTCCATGGGAAAAACCCTCACTAAATTAAGAAAACACACAAATGAGCAACAAAAATAAACCATTTAAGACATTCTGCTCCTATACCACACTTTGCTCATTTCTCAACTGGGCTAACAAGGAACAACCTGATGAAAGTGAGATGCATCTTTTCCTGTTGTTAATTCAAGTTATCTTGAGTGAAGATACACATTAGGAGTTGATTGATCTAAAAGTTTAGTTGCTAAAAGTGGGGACTAGCTTCCTCGCTTTTCTTCCTCTGCCTGGCTCCAGGTAACAAGGTCTTGTACTTCTGTAATGCTTGTTGGATTCCTCATTCAATTGACAACATTGCTTGAAATTTAAATTCTGCCACATTAGTTCTGTGCTTGTTCAGCAAGCTGCATCTGCTCAACAGAGCATCAGATGGCTACTGCTGTCATTGCAAGGGAAGTGTGCAGGATGTAGCCAAGGTTGCAGCCTGCTGACTGGAGAGAGGCAGGAAAGTTGCAAATAGAAAGGTCTTGTATTTCTGAAAATATCTAAAATAAAATGTGCAGTTTAATGTGTAGGTCAACATAGTGGTACATGCTCCACAAAATCACGGGGGTGACATGCTTGTGAAAACACATTCCTTCTGGGTTATATAATGAAATAGCCATATTGCTTGTTTCAGCTCTGTGTGACTACCAGGTTTTGTTTCTTTTTTGCTTTTTTGACTTCCAAACTGTATTATTGATAGATCAGTAACAGTTATGCTTGTTTTTTTTAATGGAGAAACATACCAATACTCTTAATAGCTCTGTCCTTTCATTACTTTTGTCCTATTCTTACTTTTGAATGCACTCAACTGACATGAAGATATGACTAGCTTAGGTAAATCAGATTTCAACATAAATTATTGGAAATTCTAGTTTGGATGGTTCCTACTCAAAATATTTTTAAAAAGAGCTGGTACACGTTCTGTATTTTTAAAAAGAATGTTAAGAAGATTATATACTATTAAGAAAATCTGGATGTAGTCAGGATAAAGCTCCATAGAGAAAAAACACCTTCCACAGAGGACATAAACCAATAACTGTTTCTAGTCCAAATGCACTATTAAATAGCAAAATGGCTTTGGTTCAACTAGTTTTGATTGCATGTGAAACTAAATTTAGAAGAACAGCAAAAGGCAGAAGAAATTTAGAATTGACTTAAATGCATGGCATAAAGGTTAGTCACATGCAGTAAGAGGCTGTAAACTTCAGCAATTGCTGAAATACATTGGTTTTCATTTATAGATATTTTGCCCTCAAAAAGATCTTTTTTGAAAGTCATAGTTGATCATTCTAAATACGTTAACTGGAGTAAATATATCCTGGTGGAAAAAGCAAATTACTTGGAACTCACAGGTGTCAACTCAATAATAATTGAGATGTATGGAAACTTTTTTCCTTGTTTTCATACAAGACCCCTGCAATTTTCAAAGGAATTCTTGTGCATCAAGGAAGACATTTAACCAGAAATAAAAATACCACTCAAAATAACTTTGTCATATACTTTTATTTACCTTGAACAGAAAATTTTGCAAAACATCATTACGGAGAATGGGGAAAAAAACCCCTAGCATGTAACAGAGGAGGCTTTGGTTGTAAGTGCCATTTCTACAGCAGAGTTAAGCTATTGTAAACCAAACATCTTGTAGTACAGTAAAAATCTCCAGCCAAAATTTTAAAGAATTTAACAGCAACACTGAAAACATTTACATATAAACAACAGAGAAATATTTCCTAAACTTTTAACAGTCACTTGCTACAATCCAGAAGTGTTTAGTTCACATATCTATACATACAGACAAGCACTAAAACTTTTGTGAACTAACCACTTGTCCACAGGACCTGCCTAGACAGTTTGTCACCAATACGAAAGTTGTTTTTATATAAATAAGTCAATTAAACTTCACAGAGGCTAAAAGAAACAATATAAAATTCCAACTGTAAATAAATCTGTACATTATGGTCAGTCTTGTTTTTCTGAAACCTTGCGCAACTTTAAAGTGTCTGCTTATAAAATGATGGCAAGGAGCAGCGTTAGCTGGAGTGGAAACTAGAAGACTCAGACTCTGTAGAAACAGAAGAATGTCCCCCACGTTTGCTTTTTGAAAGTATCTTGAGGCTTGATCCTCTGCTGACTGATGTCAAGGCATTTTGTGCTGATGTTTTGAACTTGGCACCAAGGAAGGCATATAGAATGGGGTTCAGGCAACAGTGGAAGAATGCCAGGGCCTCAGTAATGGAGATCCATTTATGCACTATTGTCTCCAAGTTGCAACTGTGTCTGATGACTCCTAGCAAGATGAATGTGTCGATGCTGATGCCGATGTAATACGGCAGCCAGCAGGCAAAGAAGGCAAGGATGAGGATAACTGTTGTCTTCAAGGCTTTGCGCTTCTGGTGGCCTTTGGAATGTGACAGTTTAGATATTATAATACAGTAGCACGTCAGAATTATTAGACCAGGCAAGACAAGTCCGACCAAGATATGCTGAAATCTGAAAGAAATCAGCCAGTTTTCATGAGGGTACATGCGATCACAGAGATACTTTCCTTCTACTTCACTAGTACTGGCAAAAATTATGTCAGGCACTGTCAAAAGCACAGCTGGTAGCCACACACCTACATACACCACCTTCTCAGCCAACAGCTTTCGTGGTCGCTGGCTGTTGGTAGCGTGGACTATTGCCAGGTAACGATCTAAGCTTATAAAGGCCAAAATCAAGACACTGCTATAGAGGTTGACTGTGTAAATGACGTGAACTGCCTTACACAGAACGTTCCCAAAGTACCAGCTTATGGCTGCATCCACAGACCAGAACGGCAAGGTGATGACAAAAAGGAGGTCAGCCACAGAGAGGTGCAGCCTGTATTTATCAGTCATGCTTCTTTGTTTCTTCTGGTAGCCCATAACAACAATAACCAATCCATTGCCGATTATTCCCGTTAGGAAGATGATGGAGTAGATTGTTGGCAAGAAGATCCGGTTGAAATCGGCATTCTCATGCTGGAAGCATGGCTCTCCATAGTCTCCATAGTCAGCTGAACCAATCTCATCCGTGCTATTATCAGAAAATTCAATGATTAACCCGGAGGACAGCTAAAAAAAAAATAAAAATATAAAAAATTAGATATTAGCTCCTCTGCAGAAACTCACTTCATATGACACTATGTTAAGAGTTGCCTGAACAGTCTCCATCATCATGAATAGGCAAACTTCTTGAAAATCAGATGGAAAAATACTGGGTTTAAATATATATATATAATATATAGCAAATAAGAACAAGCTAAAAAACTTATTTTGTCTTTCTCTAAGGAATAAGCTCTTGTAACTAAGGACAGGGAATGGAAGGGAAAGAAAGATGGCTTCTCCCAGAAACATTGGATACTTCATTGCTCTAATCAGATGAATCCCACAAATGGAAGAGGTTGGTTTGCACAGAGTATTATCCATGATATTTAACTCTTACAACAGAGAGCTATACAAAAAATTACACTTAGACAGTAACTCTGCTGCTCCAAAGTCCCTTCTCATTAAGGATATGGGGTCAAGGAGAAATAGAGACGGTCCCCCTGGCTGCTGTAATGAAGGATAAATAGCAAGAATTCCCTGCTGAGAAGCAATTGACAGCTCCACACACGGAGACAAGAAAAAAAACAACCCCAAGCCCAAAGCAGAAAAGAAAGACAGAGGTGACCTTATGCAGGGGAACTCAGACCCCATGGAGGGTCATCACGACCAGCCACGTTCCCCTCCCTTTGTTCCCCGCCCTTTGCTGTGGTGGGGCAGGGGGTGACCGGGCTGGGCTGGAGCCAGGCTGCTGAACCAAGTACAGCAGTGGAAAAAGGAAGCGAAATTCTGGTGAGGGCATGAAAGCACATCAGGAAACCACCAACGGTTTTGGCCACCACGCTGAAGAGCAATGCAGGCGGGCGAGTGCCACCTGGCTATGTTCTGATTCCTCAGGTTTTGAGTTGGGTTTCCGTGCCCTCCGTACCACCTACTCCTAACCACCGGCGCCGGACGCGCCCCGGGGGTCCTGCAGTACTTTACACAGGGATGCACCAGCTCCACGCGGGCATTAACTGCGGATTAAAGTTGGAACTTGCCAGAGATCTCGCTTTTGGTCCTAACTGCTCTCAAAACCCTGTGGCAGCAGGGCGGTCTCGGGAAGATGGGGCGGCCGCCGCGGTTCGGCCGGAGGGAACGGTCAGGCTTTGCTGCCGCTCAGGCACGCCGTCGGCTAGAGGTCAGGGCGGGCACCGGGGCAGAGGGATGCCATTCCCTGGAGTCGGATCACTCCAGACTTCCTCGCTTGTTTCCCTCCTCATCATTCCCGCGGCTCTAACTGCTCTGCCAGCGTTTTTCAGCCCACAAAGGCGCCACATGTCACTGCAACTGACGGCCAAGCAGGAAAGCCCGAGGAAAGAAGCGGGAGTGCAGCAGTGGCTGCGGATGTAGCAAGGTCCCAAAACTCAGGAGCGGCAAGAGGTCAGGGCCGAGCCCTGCCCATTTGCGCCCCAAGGACCCTTGCAGTTAGGCGGGCTGAGAAGCAGGAGGCAGCCAGGCGCCCGGCCCCTTGTCCCCCCCGTTTTGCCCCTGGTCCCGGAGCTCCCTGCCCGCCGTCTCCGCCGAGGGCAGCTTTGTTTGCAAACAGCGGGCACATGGGCGAGCGCGGAGGGGAGCGGGGACTGTCCCCACGTCGAGCAGCGGGCACGGGCAGCCGCGGCCCCGCCGGCCGGCTCCGCTCCCGGCACTTACATCCAGGCTGTCGAGGCTGTTGTCCATGCTCTGAGCCATCTAACGGTCCTGGGCTCTCGAGTCGTTGTTGCCGCCGCCGCGCCTCTCCGAGCGCCGTCACTCGCAGCTGCACCAAACACACGCCCCGGCTCCTCTGGCGGGACGCGGCTCTTATAAGTTCCCCATCTGCCCCCCGCCCCCGGGGGCAGCCCGCGCCTGGCTCCTCCCCGGCGGTGTCACCGCGCACCCCCGCGGGCTCCGGGCGGCTCCTCGGACCGCTCTTTGTCTGCAGCGCCGGGGCACGGGCACTGCACTTGCCCCAAGTGCTTGCGGGGGCATTGCTACTCACAGGGGCATTTGTCACCCTCTGACTGATGTATTAATACAAGCGAGTTTTTTGAGTTTCCCCTCAAGAAAGTTCTTTGAAGTGTGTTGTCGGGCCCCGTGTTGCCATGGGTACGTACCCCAGTCGAGCTCCGGGTGAAGCCCAGGAATCGTGATGGAGGAGGAAGAGGAGAGGTCCTGCATACCCTTCAAAATGCAGTCAACTCAATCCTCAGAGCTGTCTCTCATCCCTGCTGAGGAGAGGGTGTACTGGAAATAGCAGGAAGCATGGGGATGGTTCTTACTGAGGGCTGAGAGCTTCTGCAGACCTTTCAGGGGCTGCAAGGAGAGCGGGCTGCAGCAGGTTGCCTGCTGAGCTCCTCTGGCATCCGTGGTTTTGGGTGAGAAATCTGATGAGGACCTGCAGGTGCTTCTTAAGCATGTCTGAGATATGATGATGGCTCATTGTTCCAAAAAGCTTTGGAACGTTACAAGAAATATGTTAAGGAAACAATACAAATCAGGAAGAAAATAAAACATTGTCAAAATAACGGTGCTGGCAACTTCATTAAAAACGTGGATTTGCGTGCTCTGTGTCTTGGCATCTAAAAATAGAAAACAATGAGCTCTTTATTTGCCCACTAATATTAGGAGTTTTTATTTCTCCTTATTCTCAAGCTTGGTAATCAGATTGTGTTTTTGTTATTTTTTTTGTTGGGGTTTTTTGTTTGGTTTTTTTGGGTTTTTTTTGTGGGGTTTTTGTTTGTTTGGTTTGGTTTTTGTTTGTTTTGGGTTGTGTTTTGTTTTGTTTTGTTTTGTTTTTTTTTAATGGGAGAGGTGAATATCTTTAGTAATTATCTGCTTCAAGTAGTTACATAATTATATATAAAAAAAGATTAAAACCTGAAATTGTGTATGTAGGGTACGAATAGCGATCATAAAATAGCTTTGCAAGGGAAACCCCAAATATAAAGAAAAATAAAACAGAATTGTGGATTTCCTTTACAATTGCCTCTGGGCAACTGTCTCAGTACTGTTGATAATCATTCAGATAAACTATTCACAGAAAAGATTTTGATAGTGTGTAGTCACCCCCCCCAATTTCACAACTGGCACCATAGTGAGTAACTGTATTGGGAATAATTGATTCAGCTATATAGGTTTACTCTTTACAGTTGGAATTTGGTGTGGACAGAAGAAGAAGGAAGAGGACATTCTTTATGTAATAATGATATGCTCAAATTACCCTGCTAGCCTCAAGGGATGAATAAAATGAAGGTTTGACAAAAGTTTTATTCTTAAATGGCCCTATTACCAGTTTATATGCTCTGAGTTAGTCACCAGTTTTAGATGCAAAGATTATTTCCAGGTATTTGACAAGGGTCACTCGCACCCTTCCCCTAAAACCTCTAGAAAGAACTTGTCATACACTACAGTGAGTGTGAGTTTGGTTATGATTAATAACAATGATAAAAAAAAAAATCTATTGTATCCCTATTTTTAGATACTAATCCATATGTTACCATAATTTTACCCTGCTGAACTTCTTTAAAAATATTTGACAAAATTACAATTATTACTATTAATTCCTTATTTTCCACAGAACCTGTGATGTGTTCACTACTTTATAGACATACAAATAGGAAAATACCTGCCCCAAGTAACCTGCAGCCCAGTATTAGGTGACCAGAAGGATAAATGAGCAGATGAGGGATTTTTATATATGGATGAGTAGGATCATGTCTCTGTAATCATCTTTCACTTTTTTTGCTTACAGAGGATGCCCAGCCCATGGCACCAGCAGTTGCTGTGCAGTTTTCAGCAAGGGTGTGCTGCTTGAGAGGCTCTCCAGCCTGCTGACCTTGCAAACATGTGAACCAGATTTTCAGAATTGTGCATATTGGACAGGTGCTAAAGAACTAATTGGGACACAGAGCTGCATATAGAGGAGATGAATTTTTAGGAAAAATTTGATCCTACTTTACCAGAAATTCATATGGTTGACATGTACTTTTATGGAGAACATATTCTCATCTCAGAGGGGCACAGATTAAACACTGCTCCTTATCTATGTGTGCAGCGCAGGGCATTAAAATATGCTTGTAGTGCAGGTGGCTTGTGGCAATGGTTGCAAATGAGCAAGAAAAATATGTATGTGTACATGAACTAGAGTGATTTGACAAGTTTGAGAATTGGTTGGTTATTTATTGGAGTGGATAGCATGGAGTGCATTGACATGTGGGTGTCGATGCACAGAACTGCGAGTGTACTTACAGCCCAAGTAGGCAAGTGTTATCACAACTCCATTTTACTGTGCAGATAGACCTGTAACAGAAAAGTGTATTGCATGAAAATTGATTTCGTTAATTGATGGGATGGGGAACAGTGACTCAGTTACTTGTGTTCATAGATAACATAAGAAATTCGGAACTGAGGAATGATCCAGCTCCATGGATGAGCCGTGAAGCATGGTAGTGCTGAGTGCTGGGAAATTTGGGGATTGATATCCTATCTGATGAGGTGTCACTGAAACGCATTTGAATGACAGTTCTCTAAAACTATCATTCACACTGCTGTTTTGTTATCTACAATCTCTTTTGTTTCTCCTATCAGAAAAACCATGTGAAAACTTCCTTTGTTGCAAGGAGGACCATCCAGGGCAAGTTAATGATTTCCAAAGTGATAAAAGAAGGAAACTGTTTCTGCAGAGCGTGTAAATCAGAGTTAGCTACAAATCTTCTTAAGACAGAGCTAGCAAATAGCAATTTCCAAGCTTATGTTTTGCATTACGTGTTTTTCTGGTTACAGAATTACTGTGAAAATCAGACCCTTCCTAACCCATGTAATACATATTTTTGTTACTGAAAACATGCCCTCTGAGACTCAAAATCTTACGTGTTCTTATACTCTTATGCTAACAATACAATTCCTCAGGCTGTGAATCATTAACCTCTTTCAATTTTGTCTTCTAGAAAGACACACAAGTGCTGGTCGTGCAAGAGCAACATTGTTTCTAATAAACCTTTCTAATGAGAAAAAAAAAATACCCTTTTGATTCAGTGCCCATGCAAGTAGAAAAATAAAATGCATTTTATTTCACTTTGTTAAATTACTTAATCTGGAGGTTTCACAAGTGTCTTTAACAAAGTGAACTTCAAGTTAATAAAAGTTTGATGACACCATTGTCTGTGTGCGACAACAAACACAAGGAGATATGATCCTAAGTTTAGGTAATAGATTTGAATATCACCATAGTGTATGGATTACAGTGGTGTATTAATATACTCTTCCTTATTTTTTAGCATTAATGGAGCTATCCTTCCAGGACACATAGATTATTGTGTCTTTAAAAAACATAACCAGCAATATGGCTGAAATTACTGTACTATACAGTAGTGAGTGAATAATTTTAACATATTCACTGATTTTCGCTGTACATGTCAATTCTTGTACTGGAAAGCTTCTAAAAGTGTGGGGGGGAATGTCTTCTGAAAAAATAACAGAAAATGTGCTCAAGATTTGTAAGACTTTAGCTTTGAATAGTGGATTTTCCTATTCTGAGAAATACTCCAGAAAACTGAGGTTGTGGACTTGCTTGCCAGTAGATGAAAAGTGGTTTCCTTATAAAACTCAAGTGTTTATTACAATATATTGGGTTGACTTCATGACCAATGGGTCTTCAAGTGGCCTGAAGTTGTATACACAGAGAGGAAAATTATATACTCTGCCTTTTCCATCTGATCTTTCTGTTGAAGTGGGAAAGGTATCAATCTTCCTCCTGTTAGAATGGTTGCAGTTTGCTGGAGTTGGGTTTCAGTTAATGGCTTTCTTTGCTCTTGGTTCTCAAAGCTCCCTGTCTCCATTTCTTTCTGCCTGTGCTGCAGTGGAACAAACATACCAACTGTTACCTTCATCCTGGTAGGAGTGTCTGCCCACCTTATAGGCAGGGTGTCACCTAAATTTACTGATTTGAAGGCAGAAAGACAAAATCTGCAAAGAAGCAGGAAGTATCTTTCAACTGATAGCATGTTACATTACCTCAGGAGTAAGTCCCTGTACGAAAGAAATATACTTTAATATCGGAACAAAATTAAAGGAAAAACCTTACATCAGTAAAAGGCAACAAAAATGTTATCAAGAGTGGCATAAAAGACAGATTCCTTCATGGTTCCTTGCTTTTAACAAGGAGAATTTATTTTGTTTCCTTTAAGTATTGCCACAAGGCCAAGATGTCGAAAGTCAGAACAGAAAAGTCAGCAGGAAAAAAAAAGTGCTGGCCTCTAAAAGGAATCATAGTCACTCTTGTGTTTTAATCCCACCTCCATCTGTGGCCTGCAGCAAATCACTTAACCCTCTGACTGTGTTCACCCAACTGTAAAATGGGGATAACAATACCTACTTACCTACCTCAGAGGAGAGTTGTAGGGATTAATTGGTTGATGTTTGCAAGGCACTTTGAAGACAGAAAGTGCTTATTTTAGAGCCTGTTGAAATTATTGGTGACACTGATCAGCTAAAATTCAAAGGGGACCGAACTCATTAAGGTTCTGATCTTCTTCCTCCATTTGGCTATGTTTATGGGTTAGCAAATCTCACTGCATGCGGACAGTTTATTGTTTGTTTGGAAGCAGAGTAGACTAAAAAGATGCTTTGAACAACTTCGTTAATCCTGTTACCAAACATGTCTTCATTTGCATATCAGTGAAGCTGAAGGTTTTATCTTTGATGATTCTATAGCAGAACACTTCTGGAGACACGTTGAAGTGTGTTTTTTTCAGAATTGTGGTCAGATCAGAATTACGAAAACAAACAAAAACCTACCTAATTTTATCACAAGTATATTCTTTACTATAACCAGGTAGGATTTTGACTTTCATAGCATTCAGATATATTCCTGTTCAGCTATGAGCTGTGGTTCTTATTATGTTCTTTTATGCTGTAAAATCCCACTAGAAACTTCCTTGCAGTTCAGTTTGGATTATTAGGGAAAGGATTTGCTTCTCTGGACCCATGCTGAGAACACGCTGTATTCCTGTCTTAAGAGCACATGAGTTAAAATGAGAAAATCTAGTTCAGATATTAATGTATACGTGCATACACTTTCACAATTTCATGATTCCTTTCTACAAAGCTTTAGAGATACAGTTATATCTGGGCCTGTGCATTGCTCCTCCTGCCAGTGTAAACAGAAGATAGCTCCTTGGAGACTAACAGGCTGAACAGGGCCCTGAGCAACCTGGTCTGGTTTTGAATCCAGAGGTTCTTTCCAGCCTGAATTTTTTTATGACTTAAAATAGGTCCATCAGACCACGTCCTCATGCCTCTGCTGCTGACAGTGCCCAGAGCTATCTGGATCAAAATACACCCACTTATGTTTGTGTACATTAAGCCTGTTTGCTCTACACAATAGAAATGGCATTTTGATGTCGCGTTTCTGCCCTGACAATTTTTGATCAATCTTCTGTTTAAGTGGTGTCTGTGGAACTGTGTGCTTGGGATGTAGCACAGTATGCTAGCATGTGCCATGTTTTTTTAATCATTTCCACATGTTTCTTCTAATTCCTTTCTTTGGATGTGGTAATAGGTATTGATTTTTCACAGGTTGGGAGCTTCTGAGCTTGCTGAAATAATTTCTTTAGCTCATTTGCCCAATTGTTTTGTGTCTAAAAAGTGGCACTGAAAGCAGGGTAGGAGCAGCAACTCTTCCTGTTTAGCTCAGCTTAGCAGCCTGAAGCTCACAAATGTTTTAGTTTTATTGCAACAGCTTTGAAGTAAAGTCAGTACATACGGGTGCTGAACCACAGCTTGGATACTTGTTTTTGAATCTGCATGCCAGGAATTGCTCCTGTGTCTGCTTCCTCTCAAAATTGATGACTGAATCTGTTGTTCAGCAAGTAGGGAGGTCACCCAGATTCAGTGATGTGCAATCCTATTGTTTCTTTTGGATCTCTCCTCCAACTATTTCCCTGAAAATTCACTTTAGAATACCAAACTCTTCTTCACTGCTGGAAGCCAGGTGTGCCATGTGCCATTGAAATATGGCCTTTTTTTTTTCTATCAGGAGGTGCAGGACTAAGACTGGGTTTACATTTTTTAGTCAGTGCTTCCTACTTATGTAATGTAATTGATAGCATTTACCTTGTAACTGTCTGTTAGTTTGATGTCTGTTGAAAACATGACCCAACATTTCAAAAACAATCAAAAATTCTCCATTAAATGTTGCCAAATTTTCAGTGCTGCAGTCAAGCCCTTGTACTTGCTTAAATATTGTGAGTAAATACACATATATCGCCTGCTATATCCATTTGTTTATAATAAAATATAAGGATGTAGATAGAGAGATATGGGAATATTTGTGGTTCCTTTCCCTGTTCATGAATTGCCAGTGAAATCAGCATGATAATACACACATTATTTTGAGCTGATTGGTTATGAATAGTGATATTTGCTCATGCTATTTTGAAAATTTGGCAGGTAGGATTTGGGGCCTAATCTTTGTAAATAATCACTGAGGTCACATGGTATGATTTCTTCTCAGTCATTAGGTGACCAACCTCTGGTAAAGCAGGGGAACTGCCTGTTAGGATGTTGAACGTCTGTTTCTGACTTAATGGGCAGGTAAATCCAATTTTCAGGATATCTCTTATTGCTTAAAGACTGCTTCAGCCACATGGTAGAATCACAGAATCACAGAATCAACCTGGTTGGAAAAGACCTTGAAGATCATCAAGTCCAACCATAACCTAAATCCACCCACCATAACCTTTATCTACCCATTCAATACTCAAATCATGGCCCTAAGCACCACATCTATATTTCTTTTAAACACTCCCAGGGATGATGAACACTTCCAGGAGCTAATCTCTTGCAACTGAACTGATGAACTTTCATCTTGCTTGTTCAAATTAATTTTTAGAAAGTGGAACAGGCAATTTTGGGCAAACTTTATACTGAACCAGGCATCATCCACATAATTTCCACAGTGGCCAGAATGAAGACTTTACAAACATCCTGTCATGTGTTCTGGCTGATTTGACAGAGAAGTGGTAGTGTGCTAATGCCTGGTCCAGCTCAGATCTGTGGTTGGGTGACTTAGAAACAGTCTGTTATGAGGAACTGCACAACCCTCACCTCTACAAGAGAAGGAGAGGCAGAAACCTTAAGGAGCATAAAGACTAGAAGATGAGCATACTAGAAAATAAAGGGCATTAAAAATCTCATCCTGCCTTTTCCTTTTTCACAAGAATGAGAGAGCTTCATTTAGCTTGTACATGGACCTTAATGTGAAATAGTTGTGTTCCTCCCTGCCAGGGAGAGAGGAACTCACCGTCCAAACTCTCTTCAGCTATCTTTTTTTTCACTGTCTCACCAGCTTATTGTGCACATAGGAGAAGAATCTAGAATACAAGTTGTCACGTATATTTGTTCATCTGTGCGTGTTTGTTCATGCTTCAGTACACCAAGTTATTATGCATCAGTGTACGTTTAAAAAAAATCTTCCCCAAACATACATATAAACAGAGAACAGGTGAGTAAGTGTCAGTGAAGAAGAAAAATTTAATTATATCATTACCCTCCAAGGTACAGCTGAAGTACAAGCAGTGTAGAAGCTTCAATATTTAGCAGTGATGGTTCCACTTTAGGTTAATTTACATTTCAAACTTTTTCCATTAAGAATTGTAGCCTACCATCCTCTTCCTTCATTCATGAGATCAGTGCAGCTAAACATGGGAAGAAAGACTTCAGTCTTTAAATACTCACTTCATAAATGAATGTGTTATTCTTGGAATTTGCCATTATTTTAAGTAGATGGTTCTATATTTCTGAGGTTATTTTTCAGTACTGAGTGAATATTGTGAAAAACATACAAGAGGGGAATTCTAAAAATATTTCTGTTACAGTCTGTGTTTAGGACAGTCTGTACTAAGTGCTATTTTATCTTTTTTTTTTTAACATATAAAAACAGGAAGAAGCCTTGTTACTTCTGAGGACCCTGATAAATGTTTCTACCTGTCTTTTTCTAGAAAGATCTCTTCAGGTGCCAAGCAAGGGTCACTGTTACCATGGATACTTATACTCCATTTTCCCTTTGGGTTCCTGTGAAAAACTTGGTATGATGCCAGTTTAAACCACATTCTGTGTTAGGTAATCATAGGCTGTCTGTTCTTGGGTATTGTGGTTTTAAGTTTTCAACGGTTGCTCTGTGGTTTGAAAGCTGTGTTTTTTAGTCCCTCTTCTTTTCTAAGCAAAGAAGATGTTAAAGCAAAGTTGCTTGATAACAATTTTTCCACCGACAGAAAGGTTTTTTGGGAAGGATTGATTGTTGTGCGGTTTAAAACTGAAACCAAACTAATAAACCACTTCACTCTTGCATCGTGTTCAATGCAAAATGGAGAACATTTTACTGAGTTTGGAAAGAGACTATTCAATTCCCGGAATTTGTCAAAATGCACTTAGGGATTAGAAAAAACTTGATCTGTTTTTAACATGCATCTTACAAGTCAATCTTAGAAAGTTGTCTGAATGTTTTGTAGCGAAAAGTGGAACACTTATTTTCCATGAAGTATCTTGTCAGTCCTCCTCTGCTGCTTTGATGTAGATCTACAAAGGATCTAAGTCTAGTCAAAGGAGCAGTGTAATTCAGATGAGGGGAGAAAGTAATTATAGATTTTTCTCACCCTTCAAAAACATTGGAGGTGTTGAATAAATGGACAAAGGCAACAATACCTAATATGAATGAGTGTGAATGAGTATATAGAAATGGAAACTGCCCTACTGGACGTGGAAGCAAAGCTCAAGATGTGCCATGTGATCAGATCAGAAGAACCATATCAGCTCCATCAAATTCTGAAATAACTGTTACATGGGAACTCTTGAAGCAGTTAGTTTTTAATAAATCTGTCAAAACCAGGACAAAGCCATGTGATTACTGAATGGCAAATGCATGGCCTGCATTTAAAAAGAATAACATGGGCTACTATTGCTTTCATGGTCTTATTAGCATGCAAAGATTTAGATCAACCTCTGGTGGGAAGAATATTTAAAAGTGTGGAAGTAAATGGAAAATAGAGCAAAAAGGATGTTGAATTTGTAAAGGTGTATTGCAATAGAACTACTTAATAGCTTTCATTGATAATTTTCTAGGCAAAGGAAATAGAGTAGATTCCAATTGTCTAGACTTTACTAAAGCATTTAGCATGGTGCTGTTTGAGTGTTGATGAGCTTAGTTTGTAAAGGTAGACTGTAGGAATGAAGACAATGTATGAATGAGGAAGTTTATAAAGGGAAATAACAATGATGACACTGAAAGGGAAATAGTAGGCTGCAGGAAGGCAACCAGTAGAGCTCTTCAAGGTTCACTGTTGGAACCGGTTACACTTACTGTTTTGCATTAGCTTTGGGACAAGAAGTAGTAAGTTAATGAAATTCACTACTGGTGGAAAATGAGCTATCACTGTTGAAACTGGGATATCCTCAGACATGACAGAAGGAAGAAAAACATAAATATACTAGCCAGTTGCAAGATGAATCTGGATTTCTCATACACAGCTGAGACAGAGGTGCCCTAGCTCACTGAATATATCAAGTAGGGTATACTGACAGGAGAAAGAAGTACTATTGCTGCCAAACTGAGCACTGGAAAGGTGCCTTCTGAAATACTTTATACAATTCTTAACAAGAAAAATGAGTTCAAATGGAATAGGGGCAGACAAGGATGTTTGGGGTGAAGTGTGGAATGGAATGCTGCTCCTGGGAGAGGAGTCTGAAAGAGCTTCTTTCTCTTAGTTCACAAAATGGAGGTTAACATGGAAAATGGTAGACATCTGAAAAGGAAAATATATACTTGGATCAGTATTAGCACAGAAATGATATGATAAATACACATTGTAAAAGCATGAAACATTTTTTTACTATCAGAGGAACAAGCTTTAGGAACTGTTACCCAATAAAAGATAATTTTAAGCGATTGACTGCTTTGGCAGATTTGTTGGGACTTGTGATCCCAGTTCAGTCCCATTAACCTAGGTTCTGATCTGAGATTCTGGTCCTTTGAGAGCTGCAATGTCTGTGAAAGTTAAAATATCACATGCCTAATGATCACAGAATCTGAGCCTTTGTCTAACTTCTATACTATGTATTTTTGTTAAATTCAAAAGAGTTTATGTCCCCTTCTTTAGGATTTCAGGTGCTATTAGAGTAGCAAGATCAATTTTACGTGAGATGGAAATAAGTGGTGAGAAAGTACCATTCTGATGCCTAAAAACAAACTAGTATTGAGTCGTTCATAAAATGCTGATTTTGCTCCAAGAGAGAAGCAATTTTCAGCCACAAATCTCAGATTTTAGTATCCAGGTCATGAATCTGTGCCAGAGCTGGTGAGCAAGTCTCTGTTGACCAAAACAGCAAACTGTAGTGCTTGTATCAAGCGTGTTTGTACCTTGAAAATGCAGATCTTAGAGTAGCATATAAAATCAGACATGTCTTGTACTGCTGTTCATCCTGACTGACTGTGTAAGAACCACTCTTGTAGAGAAGATTCAAGAACAGCCAATCAAAACCAACGTCCAACATGAAGAATTCAAATCTTATGAACAGAGAGACAGAAGAGCCTTTTCATCATCTGTCTGTCTTACTGCCAGTGGAAGGTGTTTTCCTACAAGAAAGGTAGCAATCAAAGGCAAGAAGCAAAATGTAAACATACAGAGCCAGAATGTATGGGTTAGGAGGAGGTCGGTGCCTGACATGGTAAAACCAAAGTTTAATTGTATTCTTAGAATTCAGTTTTTAAATCAGTACCCCACCGAGGCAAAGGCTGCAGTCTAAACAGCAAATACTTTGGGTGCATCATGACAGATGTTAGGGAATACAATCACAATTTTTGTTTTTAATTACTGGAATGGTAGGTGGGATGCTACAAGAATATGTCTTTAATATGAAACACTCTGCAGAATTTGAATGTGTATTTTTATCTGTTCTTATAAATTGGATGTACACAATGAAACAGAAGTAATGTAATAAGGAGCAACGAGTTCTCTCTCCTTCTAGATAATGTCTTGCTGGTTGCAAAGCAAAACTTGTGCAACTTCTTACACTCCAGTCAGGGACAGATGAACAAGAAATGGCAGTGAGTGTTTAACTGGCCTCATGCCCATTCTTTGTTCCAAAGTTTCTGAAAAGACTCTCAGTTCTGGGGAACAAAACACTGGTAAGTTCACTTGTGATTCTTTGCAATATCCATTACATGGAAACCAAGTAAATGCCTTCTCAGAGTGATAGCTTGTGAGCAGGGCCCCCAGAATAAAAATAAAAAGGTGGATAACTTGGTGACAAAGGATAAAAGGGAAATACGTAAAAATAAGACTGTATATACAATGCTTGTACATGTAAGAATGAAATAAAATCCTATGTACAACCATCCCAGAACAGCTTGTCTAACAGAAAATATCATACATGAAATAACAGAAAGATCAATATCAGCTCAATTATTTACTTGCAAGTGCTAGTAACAGAAATGTAATCTCCCCAGGAGCCAGTCTGACTTACATATCTGGCTTTTCAAAATGTATCTGGCTTTTCAAAATAGTCATGTGGTGAATTATGGAAAGAGTTTGGAGCCAAGCACAGCCTGGATCCTGGTATTGTTCTCAAGGTGGAGAAATCACCTTGAAATTGACAACTTTTTATTTGTGGAATGAAGGCTGCTTTGGAAAAAGTTAGGTTAAGCAGTGAAGAGAGTGAGGAGTAGCAAAGATGCAAAGAAGAACAGTGAGTTCAGATGCAGCAAACAAATAAGAACAGAGCTGATAGGGTCATTGAGGGACAAAAGCATGAAAAGATGGTGACAGATGAAGTTGATAGTCCCTCTTTTTTATTTTCAGTTGTCACAAAGCCACAGAAAAGCAACCTTATCCTGGTGGATAGGAGGAGGTGAAGATTTCTCAGTCAAGGAGCAGGTCTGTTTGAATCGCTACAGGCTTAGCAGAATGACAAATGAAAATACAGAAGAAAATGGGGGCCTTAGGGGGAATTTGTCCTAGCTCAGTAAGGACAGGGATAGTACTAGATTCACAGAGACTTATTTATCATCCAAGGAAAAGAGACAAGAGAAAGTAGAGAAAATAATGGACTTACTTAAACTTTATTTATCTGAGAAATATTTTAAATACGAATATGCAGTCACAAAGTTCTTTAATAATACATGTTGGTGCATTTGTGCTTGTGTCTACTCTAAAAAGACAGGAATGCAATGCTTGTGGAAGTGTAAGAATGGGGGCTTTCAAGGCAGGAAAACCTGCTTTATTCCTAGTGCAAGTAGAACACAAGGGGTAGAAGTAAAATATGGATGGCATTATAATTTCCATCTCTTGCTGTTAAATAGGAATTCTTTTTATCTGTTTGTCCACCATGCTATTATTAAAAGATTTTGGAGATAATTTTAACTATATCACATAGCCATTTTCTTGCTACTACTATTAAACAGGAAACTGTGGGTTATTCCTTTGGTTTCTTCTATGCATATGCAAGTAGACATAGACACATACATACCTACACATGTTCTCTGCCCTTTGAACTGTGAAATGATGTGGAGGGGACAATTCTCTTTTTAACCGTAACAGTGGACAACCTGTAGCATATTCCCCACTGAACCACATGACAAAGATCCTCCAAGGACCACAATAATTGCCAAAACAGCACTTTATCTGTTCTGATTACAGGAGTTCCATAGATGGAGGGCTTTATTTTTTGCAGAATAGTGCTATAGTAGCCCTGAGGGTCCCACCAGTCTCACTCCTAACCATGAGAACCTACCTACAGAATAAAAAGAGTTTATTTAGTTCTTTCCCTGCAGTAGTCAACAGGGTGTCATTTAGGTCGAAGTGTAAGATGGGGCCACTTGTCCATTAGGAAGTGGAATGAAACCACTAATTCATTTTATGTAGACTACAAAACAGCTGCCAGACAGTAATAATTTTCAGTCAGTGCTGACCTGGGGTAGATTTAACAAGTGACCTAGAAAAGAAAAGCTCGGTAGGCAACTGCAAATCCCCAGAGTTATTTGAAAAGGCATGCTTCTAAAATATTTAGAAATGTATCATTTAGTAAGAGTCAGACGGTATGTTTTAATTAACATGGTTGTATTTTTATAGGTCAGGTTTTCTTTTCCAGTTTACTTGATAGTATAATTTATATTGATAAAGAACGAATGCAAAACACTACTTTGTAAGAATAATTGTGTTTTATATCAACTTTGCATGAGGTTAAATTAACTCACAAACAGGAAGGTGATATGGAATCAAACTCTTGCACTGTATATTTGTATTTATGAAAATGAATGAAAATGCTAAGAGCAAATGCAGTACATTTTGAAATGAGCAAAATATTTGGTTGTCCCTGTCAGTGGAGGTACCCAGGACTGGGTCATGAGATGGTTTCAGGGCAAGGGCATGAGCAAAACAGAGTGACACTGTTAGTTTTGAATGAACATGAATAACAGGGAGGTATGTTACGAAATAATGAATGGCCTAGAGAAAACAGAGGAGGAGCTTATTGTCTTCTAATTTTACAAGACTAAAATAAGGGGATAGTCAATGAACTTAAAATAGTGGTGACCTATTCTCCTTTGGCTGAGGAAGCCACACAGCTGCTGTGCCTGAGTACCAGTAGCAGAGGAAGTTCTCTGGCCAGATGTGTGTTGTGTGTGCTGCTACAGTTTTTAGATCACTGCTACAGTTTTAGGTCATGGAAGCTAAAAATACAGAGGGATTCCAGAAAGCAGAAGATGCTTATATGAATACTGTATATAGCCAGAGTTCTTACAATCAGTAATAGATGCTTCCATAGTAAGCATAGCAAGCAAAGATTCAGGCAGAGTAGGGATAGATGACTATTCACTTTTTATTTCTGGCAGAGTAGATTTTCTGATGTTTTCATTCCCTAAATGGGCTCATTGTGGAATTGGAACCCATCTGAGGGAAGTGGTGGGATTATATTGCTAGGATCAAGACGACATTAGTGTGACAAGCAATTAGATCTTCCTACCAGTAATGTGAAAATGCATTTTTTAACTGGGCAAGGTGGGGGAAGTTGATTTTTTTTACTGCTGGGCACTGTCAAATGAGGGATAGTGCATAGTATGTGCTAGGATCTAATGCAGTGTGGAAATTCCCATATTTCTGTTGACATAAACCACAACATTGTAATTTACCTTGAGAGGAACTACACTCCAATCCTTGCTACATAGTCCTTGTCAGCTGGGACTTCAGGGTTTTATTAATGGCTCTACCTTTCATCTGCTGGATGACTCCAGGCAAGCCATTTAACCACCACTGCATCAGCTTAATGCTGGTTAAAAAGAAGATAACGTGTGTGTATAACCTTGATAACCTTGAATATTAGATGATCTCATATTATACGGGTCAGGTTAGGAAATATACATTATAAATTAATCTTTGTTAAATTAGGTTGTTGAGGGGGGAATTGAAAAAAAACAGACAACTTTGGTTTTGATCTGTTGATGAAAGTGACCTCAAGTTACCTTACAGTGACTATGACAATACCCTTCTGTCACTGATGCAAAGTTGCCTTAAATTGCCTCACATTTACTGCAAGGCATTACTTGCCAAAGGCTGACCATACACACCTTTCACCTCTGCTAAATCAAGGTGATCTGTTGTCTTATTCCATGTCTGTCATGTCTGTACTATCTACTCGTTTTCTGAAACCATAACGTGTACAAAATATTTTTCTTTTCCTTCCAGCCAGGAAGAAACTTTTAGCCACATTATTTTGGGCTGTTTGATGGAAATATTGAGTTTTGCAGGTTTTCCCAATAGATGCTGAGGTTGTTGACCTCTATTGAAAGAGTTTGTGGGATAGCTGCTGAGCCATTTCTGTCTTCTGCACACCTAAATTTTGCTCTTGATGTTGACAGTTTCATAGTTCCAGTAGGATAGAGCTGTCATCAAGGGAAGCTGAGATCACACAGCATGAAATGGTCCCTCATTTAGACACTGAAGGGGAGTTTTGGACACGGAGAGCAAATCATTTAAACTAACTGAATGCCCCTGATGAAGGGAGTGAAAAGGACTCAACACGCAGATGATGATGGTTTTCCATTAGTTTGAAGATTTAAGGAAATATGCTTCTGAACATTGACTACACATGTAGGCATGGAAAATTAGGCTCCTCAGATCATTAGTCTAAAATTTCTACAGTGAAGTTCTAGTGAATTGGTGAAGAACTATTCTTTTACTGATCAAGGTAGAAAAGGTTTTACTAGCCAGGAATTCATAGATAGGATATACTACACCTTTTACTTAGGTTTGTATTTTGGTTTTAGCATAGAATCTCTGCAATCCAAATAGAAATGTTTGGAAGGAATGTTTGCCTGGACTAAGTTAACAAACTAGGGGGAATAAATTTGTAGCTTAGGCAGACACTCCAAGCTGAATGACTTTAGCATTAATAGTGCCCATCTACAGTTGTCTGTGAAGGGAGTTACCTGTCAGTTGGTTAGGGAAAAATTCTGAGGCTCCTCATTAAAAAGAAACATGGGATATTCCCTCAAAAATATCCTGAATTCAAAAATAATGAGGACCAATAAGCAGAGCAGGGCTTTGCAGAGTGAAGATTTTCAACTGGCAAAAGTTGACACAGAGATTTAGAAATTTCTGTCAGTCATCCAGAGTAACTCCTAAGCATAACTTTAACACTTATTTCCCAGAAGCAGTGAGCAATCAGGGAAAGCAGTAAGAAATCTTGACTTCCAATTCATTGACCTGAAAATTGCAACTAGCTCTGGTATATTGTGATTAGTTGACTACTGGGTAAGAAAATACTTTAAATAAATACTGAATATCAAATAATGTTCAGATCTTTAGATCTTTAAGGCAATATTTAGAATGCTTAATGAGTACTCAAGGCAGAAGAGGTTGTGTTTAAACAAAGGGTAAATGATCTGGGGAAACTTCTAGTGCACGAATTAATATACTCTGTAAAACTCCATTTTATGGTTTATGGTAAATTATCTTGACATGAATAGCAATGAATTCAGAATATAATTTGATGAACTGGACCATGGCTTAACATCTCTTCTCTTAAACCCTGAAAATGAAGAAACCTCAAAACAATGACTTCTAATAATGCCCTCAAATCAGGCTTAAATTCCTGAAGTGATCCCTTTGCTGAAGTAGCTGCTTTGTGGAACAATGAGCCTCATACAAAGGCTCCCTATGGCAGGAAGATAGGCAGGATGCAGGCTTGAAAGTTTGCTGGCCCAGTCAAGATTTCTTACAGCCTTGGGCTACACAGCACCAGTTAATTTCAGGAGCTGTTTAACTGACTTTTATTTATACAATGTTCCTCTCTCTGTGTTTAACTGAAAGCTCTCGGCTATACCAGCTGGCATCACTGTAGTGCTTCTAAAATAACTAGAACCCTGAAATCAGTGCATCGGTGTCACAGGTACAAGTGTGGGCGAACAGAATGAAAACAAAGCAGTGAAATTGAGTTTTTGAGTAGTTTTCCTTTTCCTCTTGCTATAGCTGGCAGGATTTCTCTGCAAAGCAGTATCCACCTACCACTGACTACTCAACACTGCAGCTCCACAATAAAACTGCCTGTGTCTCCCCGTGTTCCTCCCCCTCAGTCCTCCATCCTGAAAAATCCCCTCCAACCTAATATTTCATTCTGAAAGCAGAAGAAACAACACATGTTATACCAAAATGTTTTCTAAACGTCCTGTAGTTAGTAAATACATCTATATTGTTAAATGGATTTTTACCTTTAACTGTGATCCACTGATGTTTTCTTTTATTTGTGGTGTTTGTATCTCTCAGAGGTCTGTAAGAACATACTAGAGTATGACTTTTATAAGCATATTTTGTAATGGAGATTTACTTGATATGAAAGCTCACACTACATGTGACCAGTGACCATTTTATGAACACTCTGCAACTTGAATACAGCAAATGACCAGTCAGGAGGGATGGCTCCTGTCTTATGTTTCTAAATTAAGAGATTGTAACTCAAATTGGAAATGGAAAAATGAGAAAAAAATGAGCAACATCTTACAAGAACATGGATAATATGTTGTATTTTATAAACATGCAAACTAATAATTCTGATCTTTAACATAACTTTAATCTATTGTCTTGCTAAAAGGAGGTCTGTTGTGTTCTTGAGAGTAGAGATTTGAATGGGAGAGAAAGCTGCAAAGAGCAAGTTCTACTTTCCTACCCCTAAAAATTGCAGACCCATGGGCCTTGCTCATCTCTAAAAACAGAGCCTCAACATGGTACCACAGGAGAGGAGAAAATGCCATTGAGCTGCTACAGATGGCCCCCTGGTTTCTGTGCTTCATAGTGAGTACCTTTTGTTCATTGACATAATCAAAAGGCACTCGGTGACATCAATGGATCCCAACCCCCCTGCACACTACTCTGGTACCTATTCTGGTTCTTACCTCAAGGTTGTCCTGTGTTTGGTTTTGACTTCGTATGAAAACTGCTTTGGACTTACCCCTTGAGCTGAGTATCCCTCGGTGTAATTTATATTAAAAATATTCATGTTTGTGGGGTTTTTTTTCTCTGAACAATAGCAGAAATGAATGTCATACAATCAATTAACTGTCAGAGAAATCTTTGTCAAAATAACATTTCCTCCTTCCAAAAAGCTGCTTTTTTGCCTCTGTTTTTCAAAGGCATAAGAGGCATCTAGTCAAAACCAATCTGCTTCCTTATGGGAACACATCCAGCTCAGTCTTCTCACTGTATAATGCCTTCCTGCCACACTCTGACCTAGGAATGCTTTGAACCACATCACAGGTCTGTATGGTCAGAGCAGATACTTGCACTCTAGCCACTTCTTTACTTGTATGGAGACCACAAAAGAGGTGAATGGTTTAACTGATCCATTTGCTGCATCACTGATCCTGCAGAATTTCAGTGATGAATATGCAAAGCTAACTGGAGTAATAACTAATGCTTTCTTACCTTTGCTTGCAACCTGAATGGGTTGGTACCTTGGTTAGAGTTCTTTCAATGTGGTTACAACCATTTTACACAAAACACCTGGTTTCATGTCTGTGAGATATGTCCCCAAAAATCTTAGCATTTTACATAAGCGGATGTAGTGGGAACAAGAGCACAGCAGTTCAAGTAGTTTCTGTGGGGTGAGTGCTCTCCTCTAAGATACTAAATTGATTAGAAGGAAGCAACTCCAGTCCAGGAAACTTGAATTACATGACAGTGCACACTTAAAAACAGATTTGGTGAGAGTACTTTCACAGCAAAGTATACAACTGATGCCTGCTCCACAAGCAAATCTTTCTTTTCTTTTCCTCTCTTATTTAAAAAAGAAAAAGAATAAAGAGGTGACATTTATTCTCACCGAGAACTTTTTTACAATTTTGAGTTTTACAAAAGCATTGGCATGCCTACCAAAGCTGCCTGTTTGCAGAGAAGGCTTGCAAGTTTAGGACCAATGTTGGTTTTTTTTTTTTAATACTTAAGATAACTCAGCTTGTCTTTGTGGTGGATAGACTATAGCTTTATGAACCGTAAGTTTTTCTTTTTCTGACTCAGTAATGTCGACTTTACAACCTTCATTTTTAACCCACAGAAGGTTTTTTACATTTAACATTACATTTAACATGCAGTCTAAGAAGTGTGGTCTGTTTGTGTACAGTGCTTTAAGGTATGCTTTCTTTTTCAGGCATTTGTTCCATGAGCTACAGTGTTCCTGGTTGCATTGTTGATTGCATGCTTTGTGGCAATTACTGCATTAACAATCAGAATAACTGGCAGCTCCGGTGGGACAACAAGAACAATGATGCATTCATGGAGAAATTAATATATATATTTTGGATCAAGAAAATTCTAAAGAATGAAGTGTATGGCTGGTTCAGCTACAGGAGCAAATGGGGCCGTGTACAACAATTATTGAAGCAAGTCAAAGATTTCAGATATTGCAGGCCTGACATGTAAGAACTCTGTATAAGAACCTACTTTCCAGCAATGTTTCCTATTGCAAGATTTCCAAGATTTTGATGAGAGCTCAGAACAAAAGCTGCTCTGTTCCTCCTGGGGTTTACGTCAACCAGTTGTCTTATTATTCCTGATACTTTGCCAATCATGTTGTACGCTTTGAAAAAGGGATGAAAAAGCAGCTTTTCTCCTTTAAAGAGATTTAAGCTTCAAAATCTTATTACTGCAACCACTAATTGCAGAAGGGACAGGCTGAAATGCCAGCTATAGAGTACAATGCAGTCCTGATGACAATATTTTTACAAGGTTCCACGTAATGGCATTTCTGTATGATGATCTTAAGGTTATAGATGTTCCCCTAAAGTTCAGATTTATTTTTTTTTATGGGTAGGAGGGGAGTACAATGGATGGGAGGATGGGGTTAGAAACAAATCCAGTATGTTGAGCAATCTTTATTTTCTAGGTTTCTTAAATTTTCTGGCATTGTGTAACTTGGAGTGCTTGGATTCACAAACTTAGAATTATTTTTAACACATTGTTTATAAAAATATACTTGATTTGAGTGTTTGCAACAGGCTTAAGCATGAAAGCAGTGCAGAGAGGTACAGTCTTCTATGCATTAACTGTGCTCAAAGAGAGTATGCCTATGGGGCTGAAGTCCTGGGAACTGCAGTTGTTTTTTCCAGGGGAATGTGCTTTTATACTTGCATCTCTGGAACAGCTTTGTCTTATTAGAAATGCATGATTAGTATTTGCATTGTATTGTGCTGATAAATGTCCTTTAACACATTTCACAGTGCTACAGAATAATTTCATTTGGAAATGTGTTTCCAGCTCTTGATCTACACTTAGAAATTTCATTTCTAAACTGGTCCTGAAGCCTCTTTGCCAAGGCATTTTCCCAGAACATTTCCCAAAGAGTAACTGGGATTGTGTCCACAGATGCACAATTACAAACAGTCCTTAAATTGCTAATGCATCCAGCCAAATAGGCTACCAAGGAAAGCAGTGAGATTCCTTGGTAACCAAATGGCCCGTTCACTGTACACCAAGCTCATTTATTTCTTGTCTTAGAAGTCGTGGGTAAAACACATGTTTTGAAATGTTTGTCAAACAAAGCAACAATCCTCTAGCTTAGTGGCAAAGAAGAGGTGCAAGTGCCCTTCAAATATCTCCTTCAGTAGCAGTTTTGCTTCTGTTTTCTGTGCTACTGGAGTGATTGAGAAGTCTTGATGTATCCATAGGCCCTTGTTTGAATTTTCCACGGGTTAAAGTTCCCAGGATCTTGCCAGGTTATTTTATTATGGACTCAGTATTTTCTTGAAAGATGTATTTCGCAGTCATTAGCTAACTTTCACTTAGTCAAGCCTTCTATTTAAAGAGTCTTTAGGGGAATAAAACTGCACTGATTTTTTCCATTTTAAAAATCACCTTTTTTAAGACACTTTTGATAGCTTTACCAAGGCTAAATTGCCACTGAACATGTTCAACACAAACTGAGTAATTCTGGATTCCACTATATTTTTTTAACTAAAGGCTTCAGAATTGCATTTATTGTTAGCATTAATGCTACCGGTCCTGATTGTCCTATAAAGTCCCACTTTGTAACAAAAAAAAATTATTTCAGAAGCATAAATCCATCCATATCATAGTCTGAACCAGCACCAACTAGACTGGAGAAGCTTTCAGTGATTTTCATCTGATCTGAGAAACTTGTTCTCAAATTTTCTGCATATGGGCATTTAGAATTGTTAATATTAGCATTATATTCTCTGAGACATGCTTGAAATTTTAGCAGTGTTCAGTGAGAAAACCAACAAATACAACAAATGGACCTTCAGTCATTTTATGTCAGTTTTTAAGATTTGGTTACCAGTACTGTCCAGAATCAGAAATGAAACTGAAATCTGGCTCATGGGAGAAACAGTCATGTGGAGTCAAATCTCTTTTTCCCAGGACCTAAATCAAAAACAGGCTGAGTGCTGAACTATGAAGATAGCTTTCCCCAAGAAAAGTTCTGTGGTTAGCAGGAGGTGAGACAGACCCACAGGCTGCTAAGAGAGCTGCAAGTACAGCCTTGGCCTAAGATACCACTTGCATCTACTTGCTAATTTATGACAGTGTTTTCAATAGCAGTTGCTTATTTTTCACCTATTCTCTCTTTATATCCATACTTACAGCTTCTTTTTTTGCCTGTAGAGACCATGTTCTTTAATGATATGCATTTTCTGTGTAACATACAGATAGCAAAATCCCTCTTAATTAAGGAGGAGGGATTCTGATAACTATATAAAAGATTGTTCTACTATCTGATGTACCAAATACCATAAGGATCAATAAGAATTAAACAAATCTCAGTGGGGTGCCCAAGGCTGACATTTTAATAGCTGATAGCAAAATCATGTACGTAAAACAATGGAAATATTCACAGAATTTTAAGGAGAATTGAAGTCTTGATACTAGGTTTTTCAAATATTTACACTGTTATGTAAAATACTAGACGTAAGCAAAGAAATTGGTTTGTTACTGCAATAAATTAACCTAAAAGAAAGACTTGGAAGCTGTGGGTCTGCATCACAACGTTGGTATTAATGGTAGAGGAAGGCAGTGTTCCTTGAGCAATACTGCAAGTTTCTAAAATATGAAATGTCATGCTTGTGCTGTATTTCATAGATGGGAGATAAATGGATCTACATGGCATGAAATATGAGGGACTAACAGAATCTGATACAAGCACTTGGTAAAATTATAAAGGTTAAAAAATGTTATCACAGTAGAGAATATTTATCATAATTACATCTAGCAAAAATGAGTTATTTGCAGAGTTTATTTCATTACATTGACCTTTTTTTTTCACACACTACTTAAAATGTATTGTTGAGGACTGGCAGAGGGCATGTTACAGCAACAAGACCAAAGAGAAAGGTTTTGCTTTGAGACCTTATTCAGTGGAGAGAAGTGTGCTAATGGTACTGAACTCTTAGGTAGCATTTTATTTGTGTACATCCAAATGCCTTGAGAAGAAAACTGTTATCTCTGTCTCACAGATCATGAGATGGAGGCACAGAGATTTACCTAACAACAGTGTCATGCTGAAGATTAGGAAGTCAGGAGCAGAACTGAGAGGAAACTCTGGATTTCTTTAACTCCATCCCAGGACAACACAAAAGGTATGTATTTATATATTTTTAAGTGGCTACATCAAGTATCATATGTGGCTCTCCAAAAATAAGTTCAGTTACCTCTTGCTTGCATAGCAATGCATCTGTTGTTCATTTTGATAGCATTAATTATATTGGTGCAATTAATTATGGGCAATTTTACTTAAAGCAATAAGCAGGTTACAATTCCATTAAGTTTGATAGGAGTCTTTTGGGGACTGCTGATACAGGGTTAAGCAAACCTCCTCCTTCTATATTTGTTATTATTATACTTACTCTCTGTTTGGGTAGTGTCTGCAATGTTCTGGGCAATTTCCCAACATAAAAGAAGGCAATATTTCCTTCCCTAAGAGGTTACATGATAAAAAAAAAAAACAAACAGACAAAAAGATAGAGAGTAGAAAAGGTCAGAATAGAAATCTTTAGTGTTTTAGCATCTTGTCACATTTAGTGAGTTTATTGAGACACTGAGTAATCTCCAATAACCCCTCTCTGGCCATAATCAACCTGAAAGAAGGCTCATCCCATTTTTAATAATTTTACCTGCTTGTGTGCAGATGACTCTCACCCATTCTTTAGAAAATCATCTCTTTTTTTTTTGCCCCAGCTGTTGATTTGGGAGTGCACCATGAAAAAACCCCATGGTTGATTAGGGTTTGGGCATGCAACTCCTACTGATCCTGAGCCACTCTTACCTGTTGCTGCCTGCATAGAACTCCTATAATCTACACATACTGGGTGATTTTTTTTAATGTGTGAATGGCTGCTAATGTATAAAAATATAAATCAGTCCACAGAGGTGAAGCTACACATACAAGCAATTGTTAATAATCCAGTTAATAGTAACACTACAAAAGAATAACACATTAAGAAGTCAAATATTACAGAAATCAGTAATGAGACACATTATCTAAGACTTTTAAGTCCCCAATTCAAATCCAGTTTAGGTCTGTATCAAACAATTGTTACTGTTTGATGGTTTTTCACAGCTCCTATAATAAAGACATTTGCTTGTCTTAATTTGTATGCCTACATCATGAAAATTATAAGTGAAATAAAAATCTTAATTTAGCAGACTTCATAGATGCCCTTAATTTACTGTCGACTGCCGTGGAGACTTGAAAAATCTTAATAACCTATTTTGGGAGATTCCACCTGCATTTAGAGGAGTTACCATCCTTACAAGCACTACATTTAGATTTTAAAAATGTGTGTTTTTAAAATGCAAGCATCAGAACAGGGCCAAAACCAGCCATTACACTTCTGAGTTGGTGATTTTTTGAAATTCAGAATACTGATATTAATAATTAATGTATTTTAATCTAGGATAATGTTAGTTATCCGTGTTGCCTGCCTGTTCTCTAAGTCTCTAAACATTAAACCTCTTGATAATGGTATCAGTTTATTAGAGCAACCTATTTTTTCCATATTATTCTATTGCTGTATCTTTAGCTGCCATAAAAGATATACTTTCTCTTGTTACAACACACATTAGATGATAGATAAAACCAGATGCAGCAAGAAATAAACATCACAAAGGAGCAGTATGGTTATTATCACAATACCACACAGATAAAATCTAACAAACACAAAAGACTGGAAAGGAGGAAAGAAGGTCTTCCTAATTGTTTTACAAGCAGGATTAGCAAAAAAATACCTGATTAAAACATCACAAATTTAAAACTCCAATACCAGGTTAAAAATGCAAAAAAAAAAATTTAAAACAATCAAGTTAGAAAAATAGTAAAGAAAAAATAAAAGGAAAATAACATTTTCATGTTTTTTTCCTTGTATTGTGTTTCTCATGTGAGCTAAGATTTTGTAGATTTGAAATACCTTTCTCAAAATGAGTGTTTTGCTGTAACATGTTTAATTGTAACTGTTCTCTTCTTGAACGTTAGGATCTCTGTAGACTATGGGGTTTTCTAAACTAGAATAAAAGTTGCTCTTTTAAAATATTCTAACTGCCTGTGCCAGACTGCCAGTTTTTTTGTACTATCTCACTTCTTACTCACTTTTCAATTACTTTTCTGTCTAATACTGCAGTTTCACAAAAAAAAAATATGCAAGGTTTAACTGTAGATTGTCACAGAAAGAATGTTTTCAACTCTTTAGAAGCTGGCTAAAAGCTAAGCATTTTCAGTGTTAGTTTTCAGTAGGATCAGTGAGCTGATCTTGTTTATCCTTTGGTTGTATGATCTCCAGAGCCCACACAAGGGAAGTGGTGGGAACACGCAGCTGGAGATAAAAGGAAGTTGGATTGCCCTGTTCAGGAGCAGTGCAGTCTTAGATCAGCTTAAATTGACTGTGAAATCTCACTTTTAGTAGAGGGGGAAATTTGCTGACTTATAGAGCAAGAACGTTTGTGCTAATATCTGATTTCTGTTCTACATGGGTTTAAATGTGCAATAACTTTATTGAAGTGAGTAGAGTTAAAATAGTAGGGAAGTGCTAGAAATATTTTTTTAATTAGGAAAATTGTTATACCCATCAAAGAAACAATATAGTTGTTCAGTGATACATAAACCAGCTTTTTAATTCCTTTCATTTCGGCCTTTACAAACTTCCCATTTCTGCCCAGGTTCTGATGGGGCTGTGGGATCTGCCCAGGTTGACTTCTCCCTTAATCCATTTTTCTTAAAAAATAAAAAAAACCCAAACATGGAAATGTGTGTAGCAACTTCCCCACTGCCACTCTGTAGGTCTGTCAGAACAGATCTTCTCACAACAGTTGTACCTCTCCTCTGCTGACTCCTCTTTGCCATAGAAATTTGTTATTGGAGGTGAACATTACTGTATTTTCTGTTTCACTAGGTAGGTCCTGCTGACTTACTGTCAGGGCACAGGGGGCACTAATAGACCTTCAACAGCCCTTACCAGCCTCCATGGGACCTCTGCCACCCCACCCATGTACAGGACCCTTCTTCATCAAGGGCTATCAGCCCTTGCACTGGTGATGCTGTGAGGTGCCTGCCTCCAGCCTCACTGCTTGGCCATGAGCCAGGTCTGCTCTTGGGCTGATGTCCCAGCCTGACCTTGGTCCTTGTCTGGTTCTCTGTGGTGTCCCCAGCCCTCCCTCAGCCTGTCCTGCTCCCTCATGGGGGTGGCGAGACAGGCCCTGGCTGCTGCTTTTCTGTAGTTATGACTGTTGTAAGGCAGGTAGCAGTTTCAGCTATCCAACTGTGTCATAAATCAGTATCAATCACAGACAAAAATAAGTATTCTGCTGGTGGTGCCTTGTTTTTTCATCTTGCCATCTCACAGTTCTGGGGAGATCTGTTTTCATCGTAATTTTGCATGAAACGGAACGTATATTTATTACATTTATTAAATGTCTCCAAATTACCATTGGTCAATCAATAACTATTTGATACATCTATTTCTAGAAGAAAAGAAATTAAATTGATAAGTGGGCGATCTCTGTGGTCAGTAAAGTTTAATATTTAATGAAATTATCGAAATGTGCTTACTGTGGTATTGATTTTCTCACTAAAAGTTACCATTGGAAGCATAATTTATGCTATTTAGATTGGGTTTCTTTTTACACCCAAAATATACTTTATCTTAGAAAAGACTTTTCACAACATTGATATTTCACAGAGATGTCTAGCTTGAATAGTCTGAGGTTTCTTTTTGTTGTTAATAGGGGAAAGTTCTTTGTCTGTCACTCATCTTGGAAAAAGAAGCAACACTTGAGTGAGAGCTTCCCTGTCACCTTCTCGTGTCTCCTTTTGTTTATCTGACACTGTTGTGAGACATTTGGAACCCTCCAACTCAATATAAAACATTTGCTTGGCAGGTTGGGCTTCCTCTTCCTTTGATGGATGCAGCACATGTGAAGAAGAGTCGTCGGACACAACTGATCTTGTCCTATATGCCTGGGGTGCTTAACTCCTCTGATTTAATGACTTATAAAGAATTCTTTTCCCTGTCCTTGAAAAAGAGCAGCTCCAAACTCTATCTGCTGAAAGCATTTCATTCTCAAATCAGAGCAAAATAAAATACTGCTGCTGCTGTCTAAGCATTGTTGTGAATACTTAGTGCTTCACATTTCTGCTCATCCTCTGTTTTCTGAGTGGGCTTTGCTGGGATCTGAAGCCAGCTGTGAAGTGTGCTTTGTGCTGCACAGATGCCCAGGAACAGTCCATTCTGTTTCAGATACCAGAGCAGAAGTAGGACCTGTGCTGTCTTCTGCAGTTAACAGAGACTAGTTTTTGAATGTTTACACAATTTCATTATGGGGAAGGATACAGAGAGAAATAAAATAAGGAAGACTGTTTGAGGTTAAAAATTTTAAAAAATTCAGCAGAGCATATATGTGTCTGGCTGTTTGTTCATTTTATGTAAGAGAAAATGTCAGACAAAGCTGCTTATTAAAAATGCCCTCAGATTTTACTTTCATCCTGATTTCTACAGGTGCACACCTAAAACTTCAACTGTTGTGGTTCAGTGCATGGAAGATTATTTTGAGCAGGCAAATCTATTGCTGGTCTCTCACAAATCACTTTTTATAAACATAAGCATATAAGTTTTACAGTTTCCCTGAGACTATTATTAAAGCTACATGTAGCAGAGCTGCTGTGATCGTAGTTCATGGAGAGCAGCGTTTTGGGAGAGTGGGGAACATATCAGTAAAATGCACTAAGAGCTTGTTTGCACATCTGCTAGTTAGTGAATTGCTCCGTTTGGTCAAGTGACAGACAAGCATGTTTTGATAGTTTTAAGATGCTGTGTTCAAATCAGGCTGGCTTGTGCAAAAAAACATGATTTTCCTTAGGAATCTTGAGAGGGGCTGTCTTCCTGTCAGCACTGTCCTGCATGGGAAGTGGGCACACTACAGAGGTGCAACTAGAGCATGACTGAGGCAAGAGCTTTCTCACATGAGCTTTCAGATACCAGGACGTGGGTGTTGAGGTAGAAAGTCTGGGTGCAGGTGAAATCTTCTGGCCACTGAGTGGCCCAAAGCCTGCAGGGAGAAGTAACTGTGAGTGGCCTGATAGAGTTGTCTGCTGCACACACTGAGCTTGCTGTTAAGATGGGATTTGTTTTGATAGTTTGTACATTAGAGAGAGCGAAATAATATTCATTGCTTCTTTGAAATATCACAAAAGCTGTCAGCCACCAGTGCTCTACAGTAAGTGTATGTAAATACATGTGCATGTATATGGATAAATAATAAACCATACTGTGTGTGTATGCTTGGGGAGAGGACAGAAATCATACTGCATGATGTAACTGTCTGTATGTGGTGTCTTAGTCTGTATGCTTACGAGCAAAAGCCTGCCCTTAACTCTGCATTAATGCTGAGTTATATCTAAGCCATCCTGCTCATGTGTGAGAGGAAATAAAACATTTATATTCATATGGAGTACTGTATGCAATGACTGCAAACCTCCAAGAGAAATTTAATAGCAAATAGATCTGTAATACCTATCTCTGTGTACCTATCAGTACTGAACCAAGATACTTTGCAGTGTAATATTTCTACATCCAACATTCACCTTTGAGTTATTTGTCCTATGCACTCAGTGAGTACAAATCTCTAGAACTACAAAATCATACTTAGAAAATGCTGAAACTACTAGAATAGAATTAGAATTCCTAATTTATCTAGCAAGAATCTTTCAGTTATTTTTTCTGAAGTGATGTTTAATAACTTATCACAATCAAACACAGAGGACAATAATAATTTTCCCTTCCTAGACACTTCTAAGCTCTTTATGCCCAACTAGGTAAGGTGCAGAACACTGTATTAATTCTTGTTGATCTAATCTGGGACACAGATAAAGGCATATTTGACTGATTCTGCAAACCTTCTCTATGAAGAGGAAAGATGAGTCTGAGGAGGAAAATGAGCAAATTGAAATTGCAAATTCAGGAAATACTATTGCAACTTAAATTACTTGAGTGAGGAAACAAATTGTAGCCATGTCACAATTTAGGTTGCAAAACATAAAAACACCAAGCAATGTAAAAATAAACATGTCATTAAATCCATCTCTCCATTTTGACAGTTCTTTTCATTTTCTCCCCCAAGACTGTAGACTTTTTTTACCCTAAGTGTAGAAGAATGGTTTAAAGCACTGTAAATATATCAGAAAAGTTTCACAAAAGACATAGGGTCTCTACTATTACATTGTTGAAGAACACAAAGCCAGCATTTAATTAGGATAAACCAAGTTGCACTGAATACTTTACTGATATATTTCCCAGCATATTCATTTTCCTTAATACTGTGAAATGATGTAGTCATAGTCTGGGAGAATGAAATTCTCTCGTTAGATCTTCAATTTGTTTCACATTTTAAGCTCAGCCTGAGCACTTGGAGCTCTAAAATGATTGCTAGTCTTTGAGTATTCAATTTAAGAAGACTGTGTTTGGTTTTCAGATTTGCACAGCTGTGTTTTCACTCCAGATCTATGTACATTCAGGTACAAGTTCATCTCACATTTGAAACTGGCTCACTGCTGCCTTGTGTTCCTCCTCCATGGTATTGCATCACCGAACAGTGCGGTTCAGTAGTTGTCCTAGCAAAATAAATAGTACATAGTGGCAGTAAAATTGCCTTTGAAGAATAGGTCCATCATTTTAAGATTAGTATACAAAGTTTCAGAATGCAAAATGCCAGATTATCTTCAAAGGGCAGACCCTGTCCCATAGACCTCTTAATTTTGCATTTACAAAACAGTGGTGACAAAGGATACTTCACTCATTATTATTGTAGTTTTTGCATTTCCTTAAAGTGCTTTGACATCTATTGTGAATAAAATTGTTAATAATAATGGTGGCTTGTCATAATGGGCTCTGTAATTCAGGAGCTGTTAGCAGAAAGAAAGCTTTTGGAAAGCTTCTGGGTTCATGTGGTTTGCAGTATTGTAGCTGTCAGGTGAATTAACAGTACTTTTCTAGGGTTTCAAATGTTAAAACCTTTATTTTATGCAGAAATTGCCAAAGCAAAGATGAAAAGAGTTATTGAATAAAAAGGAAACCTCTTTTTAAATCCTGTACTTCAGTCTTTCCTGTTGAAGTTTTCCTTTTCTCTTATGTTGCAATTTAAAATAATGTATCCACATGCTTAAATAGAAATGAATTCAACAAAACCTACTGTGCATGTATGTGCTGAAGCCTCCTTGGCTTCAGTAGCTCATGAGAGCCCATGGAAGCTGAGCACTGCCTGGCTGCAGAATTTTAGAAAGCTCCCTGCTCTTTTAACAGGGTATAGATTCTTCTTTTGAGATTCATTGCAATAAAGCAAGGAAGGGAATAAACAGGAGAAGTTGGAAAGCAAAAAGGCAAACAAGATGAAAAAGGAACTGCAGAGAAAAAGCACTGTGAACAAGATTTGTGGAAAATACCGGTGTTGTTTGTGTGGTAAAATAAAGTATTAGATCAGCTGTGATCTGTTGCAGATGTTTGACAATGCAAATTGTACCTTCTGGGTCTGCAGACTCGAGGGCCTGTAGTTCTGTAGAGAGAAAGTATTGTTTATAGGAAATATAGGATGCAGTTGATATCAGCCTTTTTTTTTTTTTTTTTTTTTTCCCCTGTACAGACATAATGGGGAGAATACTTCTTTTTGGAGAGAGAGAGGCAGAAATTACCTTTCAAGTTTTTGAGCACAAGGCTGTGGGACAGATTAGAGCAAATGGGAGTTGGTTACAGAACACAAGGATGCAGAGGAGTCACAATGAATATGTACCTGGTGATTAGACAGATTGCATTCTCAGGAGTCTAGGGATGAATTATATTCCTAGAGAAACTGAATATACATGACATTAAATAAAAAACTTCCATTATTTCCTGCAGAGTGGAATTCAGAAAACTGGAGTTTGAGTGGAATTAGGAAAATTTTGAGAGCTGCAACTCTGGTGCAGAATCAAGCTCCTGCTTTCAGAGATCTCTGTAGATCTAGATCATGGCTCTGGCTGCTTAGATCTAAGTCTCTCAGCACTCTGTTCACTTCAGCTGCTTTATTCCAGACTCACAGAGCTACCACCCACATTAGGTGTTAGACGTTCTTCTGTACTGGCTTATTCTGTCCCTAAAATTAAAACTTTACTCTGCTGTAGGCAAATACACTTTTTTATATACAGCCTTTGTGGAAATGGGGTCCCCATAAGGTAACAGCAATCGAGCAAGTATAGTTGCTGGGGAAATCGTTGAGGAGCTCTGATGCAAACAGGATGTGCTATCTTTCTGGATGTGGGCTGTGAAGGCTTTCTGTGAGCCCAAGGAAGACTCTTGAGATCAACAGTGCCAAGAAGCAGGTCCCTAGAGAAGTAAAAAGCTCTTTACAAGAGAGTGTCAGAGGACCAGTGAAACATGTCTATCAGAGCAGGGTCTCTAGCAGTATCCTGGGATCTGAGAGGGAACTAAAACAAAAAGTTTAGGAAACCAAAGAATAAAGATAATAAAACCCCAGAGCTTTTGAAACGGACTAGTTAACAGAACCTTGGGGAGTTAGGCATCCTGTTAGAGTCAGTGTTCAGTTGATGGTGTACATGTAGTGTTTATGAAAATGTATGCAGATGGAGGAGCTCCTCAGAACACTTGTCATTTTTCAACAATTCTTTGCTCTCTTTTTCTATAAACATTTATATTATCAGTTCTTTTATATTTTATGCCTCACAATGACATTTGGCTTTGCCAAATGTATCTCAGAGGAACTTTATTATTTTTGTATTGTTTGTGGTATGAGCATGAACTTTGACTTCCTGCCTTCCAATTTAGTTTGGTGTCTAGCTTTTTGCTGTCTGGGTCACTCATATTACAGCTGGAGCTTCCTGTTTTCAAACCCCTATCAGCCAACCATGTAAACCTGAGGGTCAGCTCGTTCAGAAATGATGCATGATTCCAGTCACTTGTTTGCTGAAATAAATTAGATTTACGTAATGAAAGCTGTCAGGTGCTGTATCAATCTTCTGCACTAGTCAAAGTACTTCCTTGTTTACAATTCTTGTTTCGTGATGCACAACTCAGCTGCTTAAAAATACTTATTTCACTTAGAGGACAACTAAAAAGTTCTCTCAGACAACACTGCTATTGAATTTTGTGAGCCTGATACGAAAAGTCATTAATGATAAAAGTTTTATTTGGAGGCAAAGGGCATTCTGTAAAACCTGGAGTGAAATAGTAATGATTTGGGTTTCATTGCATACCTTGTATCTGCAAGTAAGGCTGTCCAGCTGAGTATATATATTATCCTCTCTATCTGGAAGAGGAAGGAATAGTGGAGGGACATCCCTGGGTCCACACTATCCTGAAATCTAGAGCTTCCAATAAGTATTTTACTAGGAAATAGGAAATGTTGTGTCCTGACTCTAAAAAAGTCAGTAATAGTTTCTGTATGGCTGACTCTGATTGGGTCAGTGTGAGTGGAAATGCCAGGTCAGATGAGAGAAAGCGTGCCCACAGGGAGATTTGTTCACTTTCTGGATTCTGGGGATTCTGGAAGGCAAGGCACTTGCTTCTGTGTCAGCTGTGAGTGTTAGGTTTTCTCAAAGTAGATTTCTGATGCTATTATATCTAACATAACAGCAGCATTGCCAATGACAAGTGTAAGCTTCTCCCTTGACTGTAAGTCAGCCTTCAAAGCATGATGAGATTTGCTTGAATCATGAGAATTTGAAGCTGCCATACTTACGAAGTTCTTTTTATTTGACTTCTTGTTTTTGTGTCTTTAGGATACACCCAAGTCACACTGACAAGCTTTCCTCCAGAAAGGTCACATGCTGCACCAGAATTACATCAGCTGAGGCCTGAAGGAAGACACGAAGCGGTACGTTGTTAGGTGCAATGAAACCCTGAGAGTTAGCAGCACTTGGAGCAGATGGAGGGCAATCAGAACTGGCTTGCTCCTCCTTTTCTGATTCAGCATGAACTGGGAATCACTTTTATTAAATCTAAAGAGTGTTTATCCTGCAGCAAAAGAAGTTTGCATCCATCTGTCTTGTGTTGCTTGATTAATTACCTCCCCTGAAGAGATGATTACTGATTTAACAAGAAAAAGCATTTGGAACATTTAGGTGTTGATTTTATTTACAGTTAAGGAACCTTTGCAGAGCTCTACTAAAGTAAAATGGCCATAAGTACATTGAATTTATATTTAAGCTGCAGCAATGTAATAAGAATAATTTCCAGTGAATTTTCTGTCCATTTGGGGTTTCTGATCACAGATAAGGAGCTTTCCGTGTTTGGCAAACAGGCCAACTATTTGTTGACCAAAATAGTTTTTAGGTTCTTCATATCTGAGGTATTTGTTGCCTGTAGAAAGTATTTCCTAATCAGTGTATTTGTCTCTTCTGTTTTTTTTAAAAATGAATTTATCTGATAGATAATAGTGTGATGGGAGTTTCAGCTCAGACAAGTTCAGGTTGTCAAAGCAAATGTTGCACTGAGAGTGAGTAGTACTACTGAAAATAATTAGGTCAGAGAAAACCATGAAGGTAATGAGAAAATCAACTTTTTCTTTTACTTCATATTCATTTTATATGATTGAGAGTTTGTGCATCTTTGAGTGGGCCATTGTCAGCCTCAAATCTGAGTTTTGTATTTTTGAACTTGTAACTTTTAAATTTCAACAGCTTTCTTGTGAGTTCACTTTGGTTTTGTGAACTTATAAGAAATTATAAAGTTGAATTTTATCTTGTAACTTTTAAAAGAGGTTCTATTGGCAGCAGATGTAGGAGATATCTCCATGTTAGAATTCTCCAAGAGTGGAAGATGTGGCAGGGTGTTCTAGAGAAACCCAGGTATTATGCTTATCCCAGGAGGCCCTTCCCACCATGCCTGAAGCCAGGTGCATGTGTTATGCAAGGCTCATTTTCTCTCTCAGGATGTTCCCTGGGAGAAAGTGAGCACACAGTGAACTCATCTTTCAAGCCTTTCATACACAAACATATGCATAGATGCATACACAGATATACAAACACAGAGAGATGTAAACACACAGAGGTATGCACAGTGTTTCTTTGGTTTAGAAAAAATAAAGCCAGACAAAAGCAACATAAATATGGAGAAGACAGCACATTTTCCTGCTTGAGGGAATTCATTCTGGAGGCCTGTGTTGGCAATTCAGAGTATTCTTATTCTAGTACAGATGAACAAGTGTCCTCATTATGGTCAAGTTCTGAGGTTTCTAAGCAATGACAGTATCACAGTATCACAGCATCATTCTGGTTGGAAAAGACCTTCAAGATCATCCAGTCCAACCACTACCCTAACTCTGCCGCATCCACCCCTGTCACCACAGCTGTCTTTTTAGATGTCTCCAGGGATGGTGGCTCAACCACCTTCTCGGACAGCCTGGATCACCAAGTCCAACTCCCGCCCCAGAACAGGACAACCCCAACCCCATACCATGTCCCTGAGGGCCTTGTCCAAATGTTTCTTGAATATTGTCAGGCTTGGTGCCATTGCTGCTTCCCTGGGGAGCCTATTCCAGTGCTCCACCACCCTCTGGGTGAAGAATCTCTTCCTAATGTCCAATGAAGTTGCCAACCACAGTCTTTACCCTAAAGGTGGATAAAATAACTTATATGTCTTGCTCACAAACCGGGGAGTACCATATGATTAAAATTAGTTATCTTGAAATTTATTCATCATTCTACTGGATGTCCAGGTAGGACATGTTTAATACACTCATGACAGTCTGTGTTTCAGAGAACGTGTGCTGCTTTATTTTGAGTTGTCAGCACGCCCTGAAGGTCAGCACCTTCAGACTCAATGTACTGCATTGTTACAACCTCCTTGGTAGGTGACAAGGTGCAGCCTCTCGGGGCTGATCCCAGAGGAGGGTCACACCGGGTGAATCTATATTTAGTGCACTGGAGGCGTTCTTTGTAGCTGTGGGTTTGCTGTGTCTGTACAGAGCGGTGCAGTCTAGAGCCCCGGCACTCCCGGCGGGCAGGAGGCAGTTTCACAGCAGATGAAACCAAGGTTAAGCTGCACACCAAGCACCATGCAGAGAGCAACACTTAAATGGGATGCAGGACACCTCCTCTAAAGGGAAGTGCATCTTCTCTGAGGATTTTAGGCACAAGAGCATCACGGTGGTGAGAGGAATGATGAATTCAGGGCTGACTACAATCCAGCTTATAGGCAGGCACTGAAGTGTTCCTAGGTCTTTGGCTTTGGATGGCTTTGTAGAGTTTGCTAAATGTTTGTTAGGATCAAAGGTGAGGGTCTGACAGAGTCAAGGTGATAAGAGCTAGACTGGCCAAAATATCTGTCTATTCTTAGTGATAGGACGTGATGACACTTACATTCTGTTATGAGATACATGTAACTATTGTATCCCGTAACAGAAATTGTTATTCTCAGATGGGAAAGTCCATAACCTCTCCATGATCACCTGTCACTATTGCCATGTAAGACATTAAATAGCAAGAGAGGTCTGACCAGCATAGCATTCAAATGCTTACCTAGGCTGACACCACTGATGAACAAATCAGGTATCCCTCATTTATTCTGTTTTAACATACATATTTTTCTTCAAAGGTATTCAGCAGCATTTGTACTAGGAATAGCTTTTAATTTAAATTAACAGTGTAACTGATTAATGACCTAAAGTATATCTTAAATCTCTAGAGTGCTGCAGAACTTGTGTTGATGGTAAAGTAGCATTGGATTTCCTATCTTTTATTTGGGAATGATAGTGGCTTCCCATGCAAGTTAGGTTTCAACCCTTACCTAATTAAATCTCAAATTGATTAACTCAGACAAGATGTCCAAGAAATTGGGACCTTCAAGCTGCAGCAGTAATTTCCTAATGCTCCCACCTTATTACAGTAGATGTTACATATACTTTTAATTTTACCTTCAGGTATCCTCACTAACCTGAATGAGCTCTCTAACTCTGCTGTGAAGTTTCATTTGTATCTGTGGTGATTATTTGAAACACTGAGTCTTGCTTGTCATTCAGCTAGATCAAGCTTCTCCTGTGCTGTGATTTTACTCAACAATGATGCAGCTTCTATTTGCACCGAATTAATAAAAGCATGAGCTCCAGTGCCTGCAGGAAATGTTCTGTGGTTAAATATTTTTATTTGTTTGTTTCTGTCTTCAGAGATTACATGTGATAACAAAGATTTTAAAAATCCCTTTCCTTATTTCTTGCATAACCAGGAGAAATAAAAGGGACGGATATTTGAAGGGGATAAGAAATGAAAAGAGCAGTACTAGGTAGCCCCCAGTTCTGGATATTGATTTAACCCCACTTTAAATCCAGCACTTGACTACAAAAAGAATGCTGCTGGCTGGGTTTCTGCTTCAGACAGATTCTCTACAGACTTCCTCATATTCAGTTCATGTGAGGAGGGAAAACAGCTGGAACTCCTGCGGTTACTGAGTAGACAAGTCCCGTGTGCTGGAGCCAGGGAGGATCCTGGATTTAATCTGGGCTCAAGATTCTGACTCATTATGTGACCCTGAGCAAATCATTTGACCTTCTTGATCTTCTGCCAGCTCAGATGGAAAATTAGGTAAAAAGCAATGACTGCAGTGGAAATTTGGTCCCTTAACTGAACTGGACAGATGAAATGAAATGAGTAAACATACAGGTGTTTCCCTGTGTTTGCACTATTGATACCAACGGGAGCCATAGCAGGGTTTAAACAAAAGCCAGAAAAAAGCAAATGTTTGGCTATTTTTCTGTCTGTGCACAGTCTTTCATGATATGTAGCTGCTCACTGGAAACAACCCACTACAATATGTTAAAATAAAGCAGTTCGATGTGCTGTGATTACTAAGGTGCTGTCCATGAGGAACATGACTTTGATAGTCACAATCATTTTTTCTGCTCTTACATTTCTCCTTGGTCCTTGGCCTTGGCACAGCATTTGGTAGCACTCACTTCCACTTGTCCTGCCTTGAACAGGAGAGCCCTAGAAGTTAATAAACTCCTATGGAAGATCCTATGCAATGGGTGGAAAGGGTTCTCACTGTTGGAATTGCAGGGTCTTATTGCTACTTCTGCCACTATCTCACATTGGGCCTCTCTTTTAATCTTACCTACCTAGAAAATGTTTGCAATGAGACATTCTCTAATATATTGAAATTAGTGGTACTTGGAAATTCTGAGAGCAAATATCCAATTAAAAAAAAAAGTCTTCCAAAAAATGTGGTTAGTTGTAAAATTATGATGAAAGCAACGGCTGTGGTGTCATTCACATTGGGCTTTTAGTGGCTTCAGGAGGGGAGATCAGAGAAAGACATGGGACAATGAAAAAGACAAGGGAATAAAGTACATGGCATAGCCTGGGCAGGAACTGAAGAGACATAAACAGAAAAAGTTTTTCATTATGTTTATTCTCCACTCATATTCCCAAAACTTCTTTAAAAACTGCTTCTGGTTACATCACAGACCAGCTTGTTTTGATGTCACCACAGCCATAAAATTATTTGCAGTCTTACTACTCACATTGCTTTATAATTTTTCAGTATGTATAACTGTATATACAGTAAAAACTGCAAACACCAACTGCAAGTTTGTTTGACCTTCCACTAAGAATTCGAGAGTGACTCACTTAATCTCAGTTGCAGTTTTATTGCATTGTTTTATTTTTATTACCATGCTATGGAAAACATGTTCATATTACTGAAATCCATCTGAGAGAGATCTTATTACCTGAAAAAATGTTTTTTGATCTTTATATATCAAAGGTAATCCTTCTCAAGCCTACAACTGGTTTAAAACCAGCCACGTGAATGCTACTTTTATACTTATTTTCTGAGGAGGGCTTTGTCAGAAAACCCCCTCTTCCTCAATGCCCTCAGTTTACGTAATTTTTTGTTATTCTCTTTGAAAAATGTATAACTACATATTCATGACTTTTCTTTTCCACTAGTACAAAGCAGACTCCAGCCATCAATACCTCAAAGCCTTAACTGGGAGTAAGGAAATTTTCTTTGCATTGTTATTACATCTGGGACATTTTCCCTATTTAGCATTGAACAATTATTTTCTCATGTGTTTTTTCCAGCTAACATGTGAGCCTGAAATTACTTTGAGCTGTTTGGCTCCAAACATCTATTGTCTCTGATGGACTTCAGCCCAATGCAAACTACCTACCATACAGGCAAGATAAAATCTGAACCTTGAACTACATTCTATCCTACAGAAACTCCTGTCTTTAAAATAGGAGTAACACTTTCATCTCAGCTTCTGGGAGGGGTGTTTGAAAACAGAACTGAGATCTGAATTTCATGGCCTGATCCTGTCTTGCTGATTTGAGTTGTCCTATAGTTACACTGAAGTCATTTTGGTTAGGGTAGCAAAGGAAACTCTTTCTGATTCAGCCTGATTCATCATGCCCAGACTTCTTTCTCATGACTGATTAAACAAAACGCCATTTATTGTGTGTGGTGGTTACTATGGTAACCAGAAACACTAGACATCAATGAAACTGATTAGAAATTGTGATTCTTTATATTCAGAAACATATCTTTTGTGTGGAAACTTTCTTACAAGTTTGGATTAATGAGTTAGCGTTGGGAAAGCAATCTCTAAATTTGCTCCCACAAAATATGTATGGACATAGGTGCACACTAGTAATTTGCATGTGCAAATTAGCATTTTCAGAAGAAGCAAACAAAGGCAAATCATTTGTTTAAGATGTGGATCTGGGAAGCCTGAGTTCTTTCCCAGATTCACATACAAACATCTTGTTTGGCCTTGGACCTTGTCGCATAAAGAATTTTTTTTAAAAAGGCCTGTACTTTCTGGCACTTCTGTTTTCAGGCACAATAGGTGCCATAAGCCTGTTTTTTTTCAGCTACTCTGTATATGTGTGATTTTAGTTGTCACCTGTGAGAAACTTTAGCTGTTTCCCACTCTAAAAATTATGTCTTAAAGCAAGGCAATACGGCTTAAATACTTTGTTTTCATAGCCCACTGTGTGGAACATTTTTTCACTTCCCTTTTCTGAACCATTGATAAGATTTTCTTCAAATAAGAAGGAAGTTGTTGTTTTCTTCTACCAATAGGTTCCAATTGCTCGGTTTGTTTAGTGCTGTCTTTTTCAAACAAGTAACATATGAACTAATCAGACCATTTTCATTTATGAATGAAGATCGTACGTAATGGTTGTCATCTGACACGAAGATCTTAGCAGGATGAATCTAACTTCAAAAATTAATCTAGCTTGGCCTGAATCAATTGTGTGGAAAAGAAAAGCAGCTTTGATCTTGGCTCATGTTACAGTATTCAGTGAATTTTACTATTCCTGTAAGTGCACCTGCTTAGGCCTTGGAAGAGGATGCTAAAAGGATGCACAAGTTGTCTTTGCACTTTTTTACCTGTGAAAGGATATCTCCCCTTTTGTTATCCATGTCTGGAGTGAGATTCCATTATTTTTCCCTGTTTTTACAGGACTGTTTCAAGGACAGGCTATAGCTCCTAATGTCTTAGCCCTTATAATCCTAGTAGACAAGTTCAGAGATGTTAAGCATGGAAGTAGTCTGGGCTAGACTGTGGTGGAGAGAAGCTTAAGATTGCCAAAGTCTGAAACATTAATGTAGTGGGTTCAGTATGAGGTATCTGAGATACATTTTTGTTTCCCCACAAGGAGACCAGAGATGAGCTAGCATGAAAAATGGATTTATTAATTCCCTGTAGAATATGATTTGTCCTGGCCATGAGAAGGTCACTTGTAGGGCAGTGTAGGTAGGATTAGAGATAGAGACTTGGCTTGATGATTTATTTTTAGTTTGAAACTAATATCACTTTTCTGTTGTAGTGCTCAGTGGCAGTCCATGACAGATGGGAAGAATCCACAGCCATTTGAACTGCTTATAATATTTCAGCATGGACTGCTGAAACCCTGTAGTTCATTGTGTGTTATTTTAGAGAGAAGTGATTAAAACAAAACCAAAAAAAAGATAAATCAAAATTTCTTTCTCTTTCTTTCTTCACTCCCCTCTCTGCACTCTTTTTCTCTTTCTCTCCCCTTCTTTTCTCCTTTGGAAGGGTTCCAAGAGATACATTAAGAAACCTAATGCTGGATGCCAACAAAGACTGAACTACTGTCAGGATAAGACACTTAAATATTTTTCTGTTAGAACATGAAAAGGGCATACAAAATAAAGACTTTTTGTATTTTACTGGAGTACAGATAAAATGGTGAGTGCTCAGCTTGAAACAGAGCTTGGGAGTTTGACACCAATACATGTTTGTTCCAATCAACTTACAATAGAAGCATTTAGTACTCCTAACCATGAACTTTAGAAGGTGCTGAAGGATTGTTAAACACACACTGAGGCTCAAGGAAGTGATTTGGTTTTATTTTGAGAAAATTATCCAATATATGGCAGAGGAGCTGATAGTAGAATTCAGGACTCTTGGCTCCTTTCAGCACCGTAACTTTAGAAGATACCATTCCATTTGTCACCTGTACTCAGCACCAGTGAGGCTGCACCTCGAGTACTGTGTTGAGTTTTGGGCCCCTCACTATAAGAAAGACATCGAGGTGCTGGAGTGTGTCCAGAGGGCAAAGAAACTGGTGAAGAGTCTGGGCCATAAGGCATGAGGAGCATCTGAGGGAACTGGGGTTGTTTAACCTGGGGTAAAGGAGGCTGAAGGGAGACCTTATCACTCTCTACAAATACCTGAAAGGAGGTTGTAGTAAGGTGGGTGTTGGCCTCTTGTGCCAGGTAAGAAGCAATAGTAAGAGGAAATGGCCTCAAGTTGCACCAGGGGAGGTTTAGATTAGATATTAGGAGAACTTTCTTCACTGCAAGGGTTGTCAGGCACTGGAACAGGCTGCCCAGAGAAGTGATCGATTCACTGCCCCTGGAGGTACTTAAAAGATGTGTAGATGTGGTGCTTAGGGACATGGTTTAGTGGTGGAGTTACAATGCTAGATTTATGGTTGGACTTGAAGATCGTAAAGGTCTGTTCCAACCAAAAGGATTCTATGATTCTTTGATTTTTCCTGTACTCCATGGGAATATTAACTTCAGCAAAAACTCTTGCTAGAGTAAACTTGGATTTGCCAACATTCCTCTGCTATTGATACTTATGAATGAATAAAAGCATTAACAAGTTACAGACTATTCTTTATGATTGTCTGAACAGTTAATCTCTCCCAGAAGATGATGAAAGCTGGAAGAACTTCCAGAAAACAGCCCAGCAGTTGCTTGCCTGTCCAGGAAGTAGTATCCTAAATAGGACAAATTCCTATATTCCTCTAGTAAACTTAAGCTACATTGTGGTGAATTGAGATAATACATGACAGTGCTAAAATGCAGAAAGTGTCCAGGGAGGTGGGTTCAAGTCTCAGTCATGGAACAGGCACTTTTATGGCCTTCTTGGATATGAAGCTGCATCATATCCCACACAGTGGAAAGATCCGGTAGGAAAAGGTTATGTAGGATAATTGCTTAATTTCGGTGTACCAGCAGTGATCTTACAAGAATGAAAGTGAGATGATATCTGCAGGCCCTGCCTAAAGTTGCTGTCTCTTGTAAAACTACTTAGCAGACTGGCTAAGATTAGATTGTAAGACTTAATTAGTGTGTTGTAAGTATGTATGAAAGGCTGATACGTGATGCTTAGGAACAAGGGAAGGGGGAATCACAGTGGGAATCCTGAAATCCACTGAAAACAGAGGGATCTAATGGCACCACTAATGTGTCTAACTTCTGCTAATGCCTCTAATAGTTTCTCTGCAGGTCAGCTCTTCTCTCTGTGCCTTTCTCCACTATAGTGTCTGAGGGCTCAGCTCAGGCTGCCATATTCATCTGCTGGTGTTGGTAATAAACTCAGCTGGCTGCACTGACAGGTATGAGATATTGCTGCCAAAGATACAGGGGAGAGATTTATCTCGTAAAACAAATTCTGGCCATTTCATATAAAAATATTCCTCTGCCAAAGGGTTATATAAGCTCCAAAGCTAATCAGTACTGCAAAACAAGTGGTCTTTGGTAGACAGCAATTAAGGAATTAGGGGGGTTCTCTGAAAGAGAAAGTCCTATGCAGTAAAATAGATGCCGTGAAAGTGACAAAGTGATTATGTGGCTTCTTTGGTGTTGAAAGGAAATGCTAGTCAAACTGGCTCCAAGACCCAGCAGGTTTCCCACCTGAATGGTCCCTGGAACATGTGGCTGTACCTCAGAACAAAAGGAACATAAACAGTTTTGAATGGGCTCACAGACAGAGTCTGAGCCATGAGATAAAATCTTGAAAGAAAGAGACAAGACTTACATTCAGTGTTAAGGAGGAAGAGGTTTTGGACTAGGATGGAAAAAAGGAAAACTGAGAATTGTCAAAAGGAACAGTAAATAAAAGTAGATTAAGATCATTTAAAAATTCAGTGTCCACTGGTTGATCGTTTGTCTCCTGAAAGAAACCACTTCTCAAGTTGCTATGGACCAACTGATCAGTACAACGAGAATTCAGTAACAGTAACAGAAACACAAACCTTTCTTATTATTAATGCTAACCCATTTTTTTGCTAGCCTGTTGTCCCAATGCTCTGTGCTTTAGGGACAGTTATAGGATGCAAGTCCATCTGTGACAGGTGGGAGGGATCTTTATATAAACGGTACATAAAGCAGGTGTGTGAGAGACTGTGGAACTATGTCCTTCTTGTTATTAAAAAAATTTTCATCTCATTTATTTTGTCCTTTTCTGGTCACTTTAATTCTGTTCACTTTGTTCATGTTAATTTAGTTTTCCTGTTCTTGTTTTCTGTGCTCTAGCTAAGACAAAGAATATTGGCCTGAATATCTGCTCTGCTTGCTGTTGGATGTTGGCTTTAGAGATGAACAAGAACCCTACTATGTCATAAACTATAATGAATTTTATCAGTTTTTATTCTCTGGTTTGGCCTGCCTCATCTGACTCCCTACACGTCTGCTTCTCTATATCACACCTCTGTATTCTTTTCCAACTAGTTTTTGTTTCTCTCTTTTTTTTGCCACTCTCATTATGGTGGTGATTTCTGTACAGATGACAGCTGTCCACAAGGAACTAGTTTCACCCCCCAATTTACTTCTCGGTTGCTCAGTTGTAATGACTTTTAGTCAATACTGACCTGGATCCCATTCCTACCTTTGACCTGAGCTTAGTGCCTTTCTCTGTAATAGGCTCTGATTAGCTGCTGGCAGGGGCAGGGAGGAGAAACTACAAATCCTTCTATTGTGAAATGAAGTCTGACCTTCCATTCACTGAAGTCTGTGATTTCCTGGGAATCAGGATTGGGTCCAAATTCTTGAAAGAAGCTTAAGCTATTTAAATTTTCATGTGTAGCAACAGAAATTACGTTCTTGGCTCTCTAAATCATCGCTTTCACAAGGCCAATGCTGCTGTTTATTCTCTCTTGCTGTGCTCCCGTAGTTACGAATTCATCCTGTTTGAGACTCTAAAATACAGAGTCAAACAATGCCACTTACAATGATCCAGAGTCCTCTTTACCTTCCTTCTTTACCTTTGGGCAGCTAGTCTTGCATACATCATCCTAACAGTATTTACCCAAAGCCATGAAAACTGCTGGAATTGGCCTTTGCCTCTGCTATACCAAGTACACTTTTTAATAGACAAGGGTCAAAAGCAAATTGACTTTTTAGAGGGAAACAGGCTGCTCCTCAAAAACTATTAGGGATTCTGTCATCTGGAATATCCCTATCCTGTTGAACTTATTTACAGATTGCATGAAAAATACAGCATCATAACATTGATGTATAGACCCTCTAACATTCAATTTCTTTAAAGGATGTCTCCATATGAAATAGGGATGCTGGTCATGAATCCATGCATGCTGAGGCAATACTAATGAGACTAAGCACTGTGGAATATATTGCACACAAAGGCTTTTAAAAAATGTAGTCACACACTTTGGAAATAAAGCAATTTGGCATCTTACCATGGCCACAAACGAGGTAGTGTTATGGGAGGGGGAGTTGGGTAACAAAGGTGACAGTTGTGGAGTGTTATTGACAGCTTTTTTTGTAGTTGCAAACTGGATCTGCATTTATCCACCTTGTCCAAGCTCTGGTCTTCTTCAGGAGTAAAACACAACTATAGGATGGTAACGTTTCATTCTATCTGTTGGAATAATACTTTGTCATAAGAAATTAAAATATTTTATTATTATTTTCATGCTTTTTCTTGTGGTAATCATGCTCACAACCATAATTAAAATCCTCTAAGGACCATAAAAAGCAAGTAGGTAAGGTAGACACAAGGCAGGTGTTATACAAGTTGAAGAAACAATTTGAGGGCAAGAAAAATAGAAGCTGGATTATTTGAGAGTGAAAAAATAGGTGGACTCCATTAAAAGCATGAGTCTGTATGGTGGAAAGTAAAGGGAAAGGAAGTGCACAAGTGAGACAAATAAAGGAAGGGTATTTTAACAGCTGTGGGTAAGGACCAAAGCTGAGGGATAGAGAAAGTAAGGAAAGGTAGAAGATCTAATCAGAAAGAAAAAAGTAAAACAGCAGACATATAGAAAGCTCTTTCTGGCTCTCCAGACATCCCTATTTTGGATGTTCATCTCTGTTCTCTGGACTCTGTCACACTGTGCACAGCCAGGGGAAGCGCTGCCTGTGCTGTGCCTGGTGCAGTTCTGGGCTGGGATTGCTGGCTGAGGGCTGGCACCAGTTGGGCCCAGTGGGCACTGCTGCAGCGTTGGGCTGTCTGATCACAGAGTCACAGAATCCTTCTGATGGGAAAACACCTTTATGATCCTCAGCAACAGCAGAAAGCAGAGTAGTGATGCCTCTCTCCCTGATAACAACTGCCTGCAGCAATCCAAGCCATGGGCAAAGATGAGAACGTTTCCTAATTTCAAGCGGGTGTTAATACCAAAGAATGAAGACATGTCAGAAATATTTTTTCATTAGTATAAGTACAGAGATTGTACTCAGCATGGATTACTAGATGGTGGTTACAAATAATCCGTTGAGATTTATTAGAGACTTATTGAGCAAAGGGGAACGGAGAGATATGAAACACATGGAAAGGAGGAACACAGACAAATGAAAGGGGGCAGCTGAGCACTGAGAGGAGGCATGGGACTGAGTTAAAATTTAGAGTGAAGAGATTCAGATTCCTTAAAGATTCAGAGTGAACTCTAAGGAAGATTCAAGAGAGATGGAAACACTGAGCTTAGAAATGTGAGTAATAAAGTGTTATTTTGTTTAGAACTGCAAATGGCAAATGCTCTTGGGAACCTATTCTCTCTTGGTGTGAGAGAACAGATTTGCCTGAAAGAAACAGGCCTGGAATTCCTGGCACTATTGCTGATAAAGGATGGTAAACTGAGAACCTCCAGTCCAAAAGATCAGCCAAACAACAGGCTAGTCCTAATGCTTAGGCAAATTTGAATCGACATTGGGGAAGCCTAGGGAATGTCCAGTTAAGGGGGTTCTGCCAGGCTTGTGACTTGTCCATTTACTTTTAGTGTCTCCATTTTCTCTCTTATTTAAACAAACGTAGCAAGAGAGCTTGGAATGGCTGGAAGTGTTTATTCTGCCAGTCTTTCCTGTAATTTCAATGAATTTGGTACTTGTCTGGAATGCTCTAACATTATTTGTGATCTTTGGTTCACAATACAATGGCAATCTTTGTAAAATTATGGTATTTATGAATGTGAATGCATGGTCATCCTTATCATATAAGTCATTAAAAAACGACAGCAAAATACTACAGGGATTATCTAATTATCTTTCAGAATATCTCTATTTTCTCTTTTAAATTGCAATGTAGGTGCTTTTTTAACTTAAGTTGGTATCAGTCTGTAAAAGCTATGCTACATCTTGCAAAGAAAACATCTTATCAGTGTGACATAATTCATCATAATTCAGCATTAAAATGTACAAGGGATCACACAGACAAATAAATTCTGAAGTGCTTTCTAATAAAATAAATTACTACTGTGTTTCTGTGATAAAAAATTGTCTTTTGCCTGTGAGGATATAGTTATCAGGAATAGAGATCTTTAGACTGAAACAAGTATGTTCATTTAGCTTTCATAACCTTGACCAGCAATGCATTTTGTGTCTGGTATATAGAAATTTATAGCAAGTGTTGCACACATTTTTTGCCTGCATTTTTTCTATGATCAATAGATCAGAATTGAATGAAATTAGTAGCTTAAAGTCAGCAATTCAGTCTAATAGACGACCAATGAAGTTACGCACAACCTTATAGGCCTTTAAAACAAGGTTAAAAATCAATTTAATGTTTGGCAAACAGTCAGCGTAGCTCTGTCAATACAGAGTGACACACTGAGGTCATACAGGAGCAAATTTTGCTCTCAGGTGGTCATGTAATGAAAAAATAACACCATTAAAATCAGTGGGGTGACTAACTTTACAACAGCGCGTAATAGGGCAGGAGGTGGCTTTTATGGGAAGAGTCTCTTCCCATTGGAGTTGCACAGCCAGGTGCCAGATGTAGAGTACTAGCATGAACGGAGTTTAGATTTTCACTGGCAGGTAGAGGCCTACCATTTCTCCTCACTAAAATGTCTGACCAGCATATCTGTATGTCAACACAAATACATTGATTATATATAGTGATATAGTGAGTTAGTTCCTAAGGAATAATTCTTTGAATGAATGGTAACACCTAAGGGAAGGTGAGGGTGACCCGGGCCTGGGGTGACAGTGCCCTCACTGATCCTGGTACAGTCCCACAGGATCTGACCATGGTGTCAGAGCCAAGAGCTGGTAGCAGAGTCCATCAACAGCCCCAGACAAGGCAACCAACAAACCATGTCTAGCAGCCATCCAGCGAGCCCTGTCAGGAATGAAAGGAGATAGGGCCAGGGACAGGACTGGAGACAAGGCTACAACATGGGTCCAAAGTCCAATCAGGAGATGAGGCCAAAGACAGGACTTTAAGGCAATCTATAACATACATCTGAAGCATGTACACAGACAACAAGCTGCCTACCATCTAGGTCCAAGGTCCAGCCAGGAGGCAAGCCAGGAGGCAAGCCTGGGGGTAAGCATGCCTACAAAATAGCTCAGGCAAGCACTGGAAGCAGAGACTGTAATAGAGCCCCTGGGTCAGGGGCAGGGGAATGGGTCCTAGGAGAGGTGGGTCAGGGCCATTAGGACCCATTAGTGGCCTCAGATCCCTGGCGTTTTAGAAAAGGTAGTTCTTTTACTGAAGAGAGAGAAAAGTACAGGGAGTGAAACATGAAATTATGCACCTCGGTTGCTCGATATGTCTTAGTAGTGCAGGTTATCTCTGTCTTTTCAGAGGCAAAATTAAGTAACCGATTAAACTAGTAATTTAAGTATTTTCCATAGAAGGAATCGTAGTGTAACAGAGGAGTTCAAACAATAACTGGAAAGCCTATGATAGTGTTTTAAAATTTGGTATCTCTAATATGTGATCATTACCAAAGCTCTGAAAACAGATGGCAGACTTGGCAGCTGCTCTGTAGTAATTTTTTAATATTGGAGGTTGGGGTATCGGAGGCATTAGCCCAGTGTGTTTGTCTAAAAGGCAGTGGGAGGATGAAGAAACAGGAAAAAAGAAATTACTGCTGAGAAGTGCCTTATCTTGAGCCCACACTTGAGAGCTATCAAGGGACAATAGTTCAGCCATTGGTTTTGAGAACTTTGTCTTAATCTCCTCCTGAGTTTACAGTACTGGTTTTATCTTGGAAGGCCAAAGCCTGAGAATACAGAAGAATAACCCCCTTGTGACTTTGGGTGTTTAAATGGGATTCTTCCTCAAAAGAGAGATTGGTGTTTTGTTGGGGGAGACAGGCTGACATGTGCAATGTTTGAAAAAGTAAGGCCTGCCCCTCCTTAATGGGTAATGGAGTGAGCCTTTGACAAAGATAAGACACAAATGTGTCCAACTTTTCAGAACCTCATTCTTTAAAGATTGCTTTTATTCTGCAGTCAAATAATGAATGTTTTTACTTTTGGAAGCTGTTTTGTCAATATCGATATCTGTTAGTATGTCATTGACTCTAAAGTGGGGCCTAACAGGCTGTTAACAACTGACCTAATGCATATCTGGCTGGGTCCTGTTAAACTGAATGTGTCTAACTGAATAATATTATTGATTCAAAAGATCATTAGTTTAGTAAATCAGGGCTGGTAAAGTCACAATGTGGCTAAGACTGATGAGCTTTAGCATAAATGGGGAAATTACAACTGTCTTGTGACTCTTAGATCCACTTCCAAGTAAATTATTCCACATAAACTGTTTTTGGTTGTTGTACTCCAGATTGAATGGTATAATGCAGCCTTCGATATATGCTTTCTGCTTTATATATCACAAACATTAGATGTGAGAAGAAATTAACTGCAGGTTTTTATGCTGAACGCTTTGGTACCACTCACGGGACCTGTTTAAGCCTAAATTGTCAACTACTATGTGACAAAGTTTGTAAAGCTGCAAAATTAAATGAAACAAAGGCAAGTGTTTACTTGGTAATTACTAACCACGTAATTTCCATGCCAGTCTATGGTACTACACTGCAATTAAGTGATCAGTAGTGACTATGAGTGCCAGGAGCACTCACCTTATGTCCCTGGCCTGCAAGTAAGCTGTTACCAAATGAAATGAGCTAAATGGACCAGGGAATACTGAAGGTACCAATCCACACCACAGGTGGGTAATGCAGTCGTTGTACAGCCTGGCTACATACTTATTTCTGTCTATAAATTCAGAAAGGTAATGCTACTATTTAATTTCTCAGAAGTGCTGTTTATATGAGAAGTTAGCTTTGTAACTCATTAGGAGAAGGAGTCCTTGTTTCCAAAGTTATTCACCAAGAAAGTAACAGCCAGCAAGTTCCTTTGCCACAAAGGAGTACAGGAGTTCGGGGTCTCTTGTGTAGGCTTCACATGCCTGGTAGAGAATTCTCCTCTGCCTGGCTCTAGTACATGGGAAGCACTGATATTCCAGCTCTCCCATCAAGAGAGATGGATGAGGGTGGCAGAAGGTACTGCAGCTTTGTATTTGTGCAGTCATTGCACAGTAGAGGGACAAAGTGAAGTTTTTCATTCAGTGTCCTGCTGGTTGTTGGATTCAGTCTTCTCCCATTTATTACCGATTTCAGCAGTTCTTACTGTGGAAATGTGGCAGGTATGGTGATGAAACCCCTGTGGACTTTGCCCAAGGCTTCCCCTGAATTAAAACTCAGGAAAAGATTCCTCTGCAAACTCCTACAAGGAAGGACAAAACAGAAGTGTGCCAGCCAAGTGAATCGTATCATGAGGGGTTATACTCAGAGTTTTGATTATTAAATTTTCTTTGGAGTGGGACCAGGAGCCTTTTTAAGCAGGCTGCCACTTTGTAGAAGGGGGGGAGGCCCATGAAATATTTCTGCTGGCTAAAAACTGACTGAATATTTGGAATAAAGGGAGCGGTAGCTTAGAAGGAGAATTTCCATGGTTTTCAAACTATACATCAACGAGTTACTTGCCGTTTCTTCTTGTTGTTTACTTAACGAGTATTTTCAAATGTCTCTCTTTGTCGATTCCTGGCATTGAAATATGAGTAGGGGCATGACAACAGAAAGTGAAAAGACACATTCCCCAGTTTTTGGGTACATTATTCCATGAATCTCTTTTGTCGTTGCACATGACCAACTGACCTTTGAAACTGTGTCAGAAATAAGTCCGCATCTTGATGGATGACACTGACCTTAATAACAATAACAAAAAGCGTGTAAAAAATGCAGTCTCTTTTTTCTGTAATCACCATGGGTTGCTGGCTGTCAGGCTCAGACTTTCCTTATTGTTCTTCTCATTTACAAGCCAGACAGTATTACAATGGTTTTTACTTATTGGCCAATACAAGAGCTAATGTGAGGGTGGGTAGTGTGAGTGCAGCAGCCAGAACTTCATGCCTTTAACGGAAAGGGGAGGGAACTTGAAAGCTGACTTTAACTAAATGGCAGGGACTTTGCAGACAGGAGTGTTTAAGTCTGTTGTGATAAACAGTTTCACTGGTGGTTTTCCAACTTTATTTATTAAAAGAAAAAAAAAAAAAGCGCTTTCAAACGCACTGTAGTGATAAACAGAGTGTTTACACCAAGCAGCATTCACAGATGAAGGTATTTTTGCCTCCTGATAACACACAATGTAGGTGTTATCATTGTGTGCCAGTAAGACACAGACCTGGATTCGATTCTTGTGGACAGATTATGGAATGCTTCCTTTGTATTCATGACTGAAACGGAATAATAGGATTTACCTGATTCAGAGATCACATCAGGCCTTGTTTAATGGAAGAGACAAACCAAGAATGGGAACAGAAACTTTTTTGTATCAATACAAGCAGGGAAAAAAGAAATAAATAGAATGGCCCTAACTTCTATAATACTTCTGTCTTGATGTGCCATGATGCAAACTACTTATTATCATTAAAAAATAAAATCTTCTATGGACCGATTCAGTTGAAAATAAATTTAAAAAAAATAAATTTAAAGATGTTGATAAAAAAAGAGGTAGGTAATGATACAATGTGTAGAGTTAATGAGAGAAGTACTGTATTGGTTTGATAGATTTTTTGTCCCCTGAGTTTAGGAAGCAGAATATTCATGGTACACGATTTCCTAAACTTGTCTGAAGAAGTGACCCTAACATGGTGAGCCTTTACCCTAGTGCTTGAAAAAAGGCCAGTGTGAATCTATTCCGACTGGGTACTTTTCCAGATTTCATGCCCATTAAAGCATCAATTACCTCTGACTTTTCTATCAGCCTCCTATAAGTGTTCACTTACTAAATTTCCAGAATCCATGAGCACTTTAATCCAGATGGCAGAGGGAATAACTTAAAAAAGGACAAAAAAAGAGCAGTATAATTAATGATAATAGATTTTCAAGCAAATTGCCTCCTTTAGTTAATATCTTGTTCTCTTGTGACTATATGCTTGATATTACACTGGAAACAGTTGCTCTTCTGACTAGATTAATCAGTTAATGTTTACATGGCACTTTGAAGATGTAAAGCACTATGTAAATGCAGGCTTGCTGTTCTTGTTCTTGTTCTTGTCCTTACATCAGTCAATCATCTATCAGGCTCATCGTCCTCTGTGTAAAACATATTTAACAACTGTCCAGTTGCCTTTAGCCATCCCACCAAAAGGGTTGTTTCTTCTTTCATTTTCATATTTTGAGATGTCCTTCAGACGTGTTGGTGGATTGTCAGTTGGAGGGCTGCTTTGTTATACTACTGAATAGCCACTTCATTGTACTGAAAAGACCCAGGAGGGGAAAAGGCTAAAGTTATCATTACTTATTATTACTTATTATTGCCTCGATTAATGGGTTTAAAAGCCCACTGGACCTGGAATCAATAAGGTCAGAAATGGAATAAATTAATTATATTTACTCTGTTTCTTTTCCTCTCCCTGTTTGACTGAATACCTCTCTCTCAATGCAGGGACAGAGAGGTACATCTCAGTGAATTTCAAAACTGTTGGAGTTTTGAGATTATAAGGATTAACGGAATTGAAATAAACACTATTTCCAAAGGGGCTTGTTTTGGGGATGCACAGCAGGGGACATTCTGCATTGTATGCTGAAGTCAAGTTAGATATGGAGACACACAATGGATAAGTAGTTAAGCTTAGGTTGAATTTAGGGGCTTGAAATACTCAAAGCTGGTGGGAGTCTGGCTGTTTGCGAGGAGGCTCTCAGATACTAATCCAGTCATTCCTAACAAAGAGGTGTAGTCAGTGAGAGGTAATGCTTCTTCTCTCAGACTTTTTGTATTCAACATTAGAAATATTTCAGCCTATTGCTGAGCCTTTACATGGTGAAGTACTCCGTGCATCTCATCCTTATTGTTCTTTCAGGACAAAATGAAAGCTAAGCAAAAAAATGGGAAAGTGAGAACAGGGACATGGCAGACATAGACACTTAAGAAATTGTGATTAATACCACTCACCAGTTTTATAATGCTTTTGTCTAGTGGCACTGGCCTGGAACAAACAATAACAAACCAACCATAATGTAACATCCCCTGAGAGCCATTTGGATCATGCAGGAGCTGGAAAGCCGACAGCATGAGCTAGTGAAAACCGTTCTAATTACTTGTTAAGATACACTCTGAAATCTGGCAAAGGAAGCTGTGCTGAGTACCACAAATGGTGCAGCAGTGCCACCACCTGAAAGAAAGGGAGACTCTAAGGGTGGGGGAGAAAGCGTAATTAAAATACATGAAATCATAGTAAAACTCTGATTTTAAAAACTGACTGAAATCCTACTGCCTGATGAGGTCAGCTTTTGGTCCTTCTCCCAGAAGCCATTTTGTTTTCATCTCCAGCACTAAATCCACGACCTAGTGGATATCATATGCATATGAAACCTGAAAATCAGAGAAAGGAAACTGTAACAGGAAAGGGTTCTCTCCTTGCTTGTGGAGTAGGAAGCTGGAATGTAAGATCACTTTTTCCTTGAGTCTCCTCCTGGAGACTGATGTTCCTTTTGCATGCCTCCTGCTTTCCTGTTGATCTTTCCACAGGAGGATTCCAGAGTTATTGGAAAATGAAAGGAGGGGTAAGAAAGAACTACAGCCTTTTCACTTGGCATATCTTTGCATCAATCTCACGTGGTTTGATGACTGGATGACAAGACCAGATAGTAAGAAGTGTGCTCACCAGGGAAATAGGTTTGCTAAGGATAGCAACTGAGCAACCTTGTGTTCAGTCTCTTACCTATGAAGAGATACTTTTCTGGTGTGGAGAATCCCATAGTCTGTGGCAGACCTGATAGGCCATCTTCACAGCCTTACATAGATCAGAGCCAAATAACTAAAAGAAAAAGATCTGTACTGCTTTCTGATAGCAGTTTCTCTCTCTGCTATATACCAGGGACTGTTATTAGTTTATGTTAAATTAAATGTCCAAAGTTTGAACATTTGTATAGGAAAACACAATAATTATTGATGAATCTTGAATGCTCTGATTATGTGTAACAAGATAGAACACCACAAAAAGAGGCAAAAGCCATCTATAGAAATACTTCCATTTAAAGGTTTAAAGGATTGTCATCCTTGGCTGATTTGAAAGGTCAATATATTGTGACTTCTGAAGACAAAGTGAGACTGAAACATGCTGTTTAAATAAATTTACCATATTTTTAACCAGGACTCATTGCTGATGTTTGTGAGTTGGAATCACGGACTCTTAACAATCAAGGCTCTTTTTTTATCAGGAACATTATATTCAATTCAATATAAAATACATGGACTCAAGTTTTTTGATAATATTTTGTTGGTTATGCAGCATTCAAGCAAGCCTACCCAAGCACAACACACTAACATGTTGTCAAAAGTAATTTGCTGACTATCAACCAGTCACAGCCAGTGCTATCTCACATATGTCAGGCTTCCATCACAGTCTTTAAACACAGTTTCCTCCTAAACACTGTACCTAAAAACTAAAGACAGACAAAAGTTTCCTAGTTGAGAAATAAGTTGCTGAAGTGTTTCTACTTGTTTATTGGCAGTGTGAATGATGAAAAAGCCAAACAGGTGCACAATAGACAGCTAAAATCTTCTGTGAGCCTGTAAAAACAAACCAAATCCCCCCACTCTTTTCTGCTGAGGTGAGTCTAAGAGGGAGCCTTCCTGTTTGTTTTTTCCCAAACAAGGAGGAAGCACTGAGCTTTATTTTCCTGTATCTTGTTTAACCACCTTGATTAGACTCTATATTCAGGTTCCTTAATGGACAGCATATTATATAGGTTGTTTGAGGTTAAGTAACAATGGGTAGCATGGCTAGCACAGTTTCCCATGTCTCTAAATATAAACACAATAAGAATCCTGTGAAGACAATGAAGTAAGATAGAAACAAGCTTGCTGCTTGAGTGGGTAGATTCTTTTTCTTGTTTTCTGGCCATTATGTAAACTGACGTTCTGTTTTTCCCATTTGAGAGCAGGCCTCTCTGCCTTATCATCATCGCAGCAGATGTGCCCAGAGAATGTTTACCAATAAGGAAAAGAGACATTGCCGTTGTCTGGGTTGTTATTTCCTACAACAAAGAATAGGGGAGTTGGGATGAAGGAGGAGGACAGAAGGCAGCCGGTGTTGAAGCACTAGAGCAACAATGTAAGCAGAGAGCCTGGTGTGTGGTTAGGAGCAGAGCTGTGACATAGCTACCAACTTCATTCCAAAGTGTAGGTGTATGGAAGAAGTGTCAACTGCTACCCAAATCTGTCTGTCTGCATCTGTTGTCAACACATCCATACCCACAAGCACAACGTTGCCATATCTTTTGATGGAAACTATGCAAGTTTCCCCCCTCTCCCTCAGAGTGAGAGTTACACCAGATCACACCCTCCCATGGAAATTTGTGACAGACAGCTGGGTGATCTGGGTTTCAAACCATGTAAATCACATCTGCATCAGCTTCATTATATTCTAGTGCAGGTCATTTACACCAGGATTAGCTGTTATTAGTAGTGTAACCTTGATGCAAAAGCTCCTCTATCAGTAAGGCCAATAAGTATTTTCTGCAGATGTAGGACAGGTTCAGTCTGCTAGAAAACTGAAATTCTCTGCAGAAATTCTCTATCCTGGTTTGAGCCAGGGTGACATGAACTTTCTCTTTGCTGATTTTTTTTTTCTTTCAGTGAACTTTTTAGCAGCACCAGTGGACTGATAACAACCCAGGTCACTTCTGACTGTCTGCAGCCTCCCCCCCTAGGGGGGGAGCAGATTAGACCGAAGGCAGGATCAGCAAATCAGAATATTCCCTCCTCATAATATTTTCTCTATTTGGCTTTCAGTATAGGCTAATACATCAGAGAAGTCAAGACTTTCGTTTCTTTTTCTCTCACTTTTCTGCTTACTGTCACTTCTATCACCCTCTCTTTGGTTCTCTCTTCTTTTTCCATTTTTCTTCCCAGCCAACACCCGAGGACCCCGTCCCTGTGCCCGGACACTCCCCCCTTCAGCTGGAGTCCCCAGGGAGAAGAGTTGCTGTGAGAGTCGCTGGGCAAGGAGGGAGGGGATCAGGTGTTGCACATCCCTTTACAAATACATATATATATTCCCTTGTCACTAATAATTAAAATCAACCTGTTTCACTTTTCAACCCAGAAAGCCTCTCTTTCTCATTTTTTCTCCCTCTTTCCCTACCTTGGGGGAGGGGGGTGGGACTGAGAGTATTATTCTTAATGGTTTGACTGCCAACCCAGAGCCAAACTGTGACAGTAAGGCAAATAAGTATTTTCTGCAGATGCAGGACAGGTTCGGTCTGCTAGAAAACTGAAATTCTCTGCAAAAATAGAAAATGCCTGCTTTAGAGCAAAATCAGATTAAAGTATACACAGAGGTAGACTGTAACAACTTACAGACAGGAAGAATGTTTGTGTATAATAGCAAAATATTTAACTTTTAAATATTCATGAATATATCTGAATTTAATAACACAGGAAAGTAGCAAAATTCAGCTCAGCTTTGGGTCTAAACTCCCTGCTCAGATATGAGATCTCCTTCTCCCCAAAGTGACAGTGACTGCTAAAAACCAATTTCTGAGAGTCATGAAGTATTCAGGCTCGGGTTTTTAGGTTGTATCTTTGTCTAAAAAAAAGCAAGCTAAATGTCTTTTGAAAATGTAAGTGAACTCTGATGGCCACTAAACACTCCTTCTAACCAGACATGACCTCAAGCTGTCACTGCAGTTGTGGCTCTGTAGTTTCCGCAAAATAGAAATTATAATTTTCCCTAATTAAGTGTTAGGAGAAGGCTTTAACAGATACTTGATGACGATCTTGGAGCACAGACAGTTAAAGAGTGTAAAGAGTTGAGAGGTGATTTTGCAAGCAGTACAGCCTTCATGCTGTTTGTTTCTCAGTGAATCAAAACGTTCTTTAAATTTTCACAGTGGGAATAATAGGCACAGAGTTCTTGTCTCAGTTATCTGGCTAACAGAAATACAAACCAGGGGTAAAAAGTGAAGTACTGACCCTGTTAACGAGTACATGTAGAGTGTCGGGACTTGAAGCCATTCTTATTTCTCCAAGCTATCAATGTTAAAAACCCAGTATTGCTACATGGGAGTGAAAATACATCGAATTCTGTCTTCGGTAAAAGCAGGTTCCTTCCCTCTGCTGTAGCTGATGAAGACCCTCTCAGTTGCAGCCCGGTACAGGTATCACCAAGAGCAGAATTTGTGTTCTTTGGGTTGCCTGAAAAGGTTCAGCCTCCAAGACAAAGCGTCACCATCTGTGAGCGAAGGTCTTGGCAGCTGTATTCCAGGTGGTCATTTAACTTGTATTAATATAGCTTCACCCTCTGTGTTCATCCCTTTGTGACACTTTGGAGATGCCATAGATATGGAAAACAAGGGCATAAGGTTAGTTCTTCTGCGCTGGAGTAGACACACATAATATATTTTGACCTCCAGGGGTTTGGTGGAGTGGTTCATTAGTGTAATGGAACTTATTCAAGGCCTTAAGCTTTTTCTTCAACGTATTTGTCTCCCTAATTACGCCTTTTCTTATTTCTATCAGAAGTACTTATTTCTAGAAAGCTATAGGGTTAAGAAGCCTTGCATTTTAAAACAAGTCTTTGTGCAATTGTTATGGCACATTCTATATGCACTGCAACATCATACTCCTGCAGAGAAGAAAATCTATATTTCTCAATCATACTTTAAAGACTAATTCCCTGGAGTAATCTCCATTCTCTACTAGTTTATTCTAAATAAAATTGATTTTTTTTTTTTCTAGGAGATTAAAACTTGTCTTGCAGATTGTGAATGGTTTTGTTGTGTAGGCCTTTATTAATAGACTCCCTGCAGCGTAATTCTGTTTATATAAGTTGAAAACAATAAAAAGAGTTGACAGTTCTGTCGGTTGTGTTTGCTTAAGAAATATGTATATAAAAAAAAGGAAACGCAGACACCTCCTCCCCCGATGTAGCAGGCGACATTGCTGTAAACAAACTTAAACGAAGTGTTTAGGAAGATCTGAGTCATTACTCAGGGTAGAGTGGGCTGTTGAGCTTATCTATGAAATGTTAAATCATGCAGAAAGTGAGCTATAGGACTCGGTGTGTGCTTTGTTAACCAGGAGATGATTGTTTATCAGGCTCAGCAATAACTGATGTATGAGTCTGTGCACAGAGATAGATCCTCCTGTGCTCTTTTTCAGTGAACTTTGCAGCTTTCACTGCGGTGTAACAGGCGCAGACACCAGACAAGCGCAAGGACGCGCTGCACGTGGTTTGTGGCAGTAGTTTCCTGCACAGAGCTACTGAACCTGGTGCGTTTAATTTGGTAAAAAAAGAGAAGCGTATACCTCTTTACTAGGCTGCATTTTTCATTGATAGGAGTTGCCCTGTGGAGGGGTCTGCCAGCAGGTAGCTCCTGCCTGTGAAAGTTAAGATAAGCATTGCACTGCCGGCTGACTAACGCAGGATTTAAGCAGTAGATAGTAGTGCAAATTTAGAATTCCTAGTCAATTGTCTTCGACGTGAGACAGAGAAGCTGAGATGTAGGTGTTAATGCTGGAACATTTAACTCTAAACGTGGTTATCTTCACGGAACTGAGAAATCACTTTGCAGGTGATCACACAAACTTCTCAAGATTGTATTAGCCCGTCGCCTTTCTAATCTGCCTTGGATTAGGTGCCGATGGAACCGTGGCTCTCTCCCATGGCAGAATGTCATAGTTTTTGTTATTACAAAAGCAGGATGAAAGCAGCATATTTTTTTTTTTTCGAGATAATCTGACATGATTATGATTTTGCCTACCTTTCCTTCAGTTTAGTTTTGATGTGGGGCAGGCTACCACAGCTGAGTTCTGTCACCAAAACCATTGTATTTTATAAATGCAACAAAATGCTATTTATTGGTTTGCATTCTCTTAAAATACCCTTCAGTTTTGCTCTAGACATAATCTGTACTTTTGCTGTTCGGTGAGTGAGTTCAAAATTTGGAATTTATACTTAAATCTCTTTCAGCATACTGTTTCTCTGGGCATGGATAAGAATAAGGAAAACATTTTGCTGCCTGAAACACAATAAAACATCTTTCTTAACCATTCACTTAGTTCTTCAGCAAGCAAATCTGTACATGTGATCTGCGTTAAGCATCTGTGTATTCCTACTAATTTGAGTTTACGTTGGTCTCAAATTTCCTCAGAATATGGTCTGAAGCTCATGATGGTCTCTAAACTGTGGTAGATCAGAAGTAACTTCAGAGACATCAAAGCATGATACACCTTTACATGACCCAAATAATGACACCAGCACATTGTGACATAAGATGTGACAGAAGCACCTAGAAAGGCTCAACCCTAAATTTAAATCTGAACTCATAGTGCAGGAAAGTTTGTAACTAAACCCTGCTGTGCTCCTGCCCTTTGCCCTGAAGCATTTTCGAATTGAGAGATTTTTGCTCTTTTGAATAAAATTGTAGGAATACAACTGACAAGATGCCATCAATTTATTTTGAAAATGGTTGTGTTAAATTTCTCTGTGGCATGTTTTTATATATTTTCTTTATACAAATTCAGGAAAACAATGGCTGAGTCATGTAGGCAACGTAGTATTTAGAACACACAGAAACATGTTAACAAACGGGTGGATTGGGAGTGGGGAACTTAATTAAGTCTCGTCGGGGAGGAAAAAAATAAGCCTGTTACTGGTTGGCCAGCAGACGTGGGGCAACTTGTGGATGTGAACCAGGTAAAGGATTGCAAAGCAAAGTTAGAGGGTAAAAAGTATGAAACTAGAGAAATCAACAGAGCTAAACAGCAGTATTTCAGAACAACCCTCAGGCCCCCGTGTTGGGAACAAATGGAAGAAGTGAGCAGTCCTATCTTCCCCAAGTCAGAACTTAAAAAGTTTGTAACTTTAATTATCTTTTGTACTTTCAGCTTGATATGGGAATTATCTTCAAAGTAGTTATCTAAAGTTTGCTATCAGGAGAAAAAACCCAAACTTAAAAGGAATACTAAATACAACTGAAAGCAGTAGAAATCTACTAACTGCTGAGTTAAAAAAATCGTCCTTTTATCTATAAATGGATTATTGATTCTGATACAACCACACCACAGTGTGGGTGCAAGAGGAGCTCTGGAAAAAACTGATCACCTCAGAGAGAAAAAAAATAAAATTATTTTTACCCCCAGGAATGGTATTTAATTTTGTCTGGTCTTTCTAAGCATATTTTTATAAAACAGGGTTTCTGTTGAGTTAATCATAATTCAGGAAACATGCTGTTATAAATTCTTTGCAATATAGGTTCTTGAGATTTCATTTGTCACCCTCTGAAAATGTATTGAACGAATAATGAATGGGGACTCCAGGAACGTAAATAGAAATAGTTTGAGTCAGAAAAACTTAGCTCCCAATCTGTATTTCAGAGAACTTGTTCAGTTCCTTGGAGTGTTTTGATCTAGCTAGTATGTACAACGCCATGGATATCCGTCCAGTGACACTGGAGCTCATTATAGGCAGCAAGATTAATTTGTGTGAGAAAGAGAAGAAGGTTGAGGCTGCAGCCTTATGCTTTAGGAAAAAGAAGAGATGATCAGTTAGAGACTTGTTCTCATGATAGCTGTAGTCTCATGTAGTCGTTTGTATTTTAAGATGTACACATTATGTTGGAATAAATTATAAAGTAAAAACATACTTGCTATTCCAGTTTCCAGTTAGAGCCTACACTTCGTGTCTTTTAATGAAATAGTGAATTGTTTTTTGAGTGTTACTCCTGCTGTACAGTATTTCTTAAGCTGTTAAACAAAACTGAATCCACCCGTTGGTCTTCTAAAAAAGATCATTGTTTGTATAATTAGAAATATCAGGAAAGAATAAAAAAGTGTTGGATATTTTCGGTAGAGACAGAGATATAATGGAGGAACAAGGTCACATTTAAAAAAAAACAACAAACCCAAACAAAACCCCAAAAAACTTACAACAAGTATATTATATGAAAAAAAACACCTGATTCTCCATGTGTATTGTATTAAATTAAGTGTAATATCAATGAAGTTAGAGAAAGACAAGAGTAAAATGGGCTGCAATAGGAGAAAATAAATATTTTAAAGCAAGTACAATATTTAGATGCAAAAAATAGTAAGATCCTTAGTGATATAATGCAACTTATTTGCAACCTATTTTTCTGAAATATAATCCAAATTGTTTGAGCCTGGCCTTTTCCTTAGAAAAATGAGTTCTAGCAATAAGGAACAGAGAGGTAGGGACCAGTGTTGGCTTTAGTCAGTTGTGAACCTCCTCATTAAGTTAAATAATGCTGCTCTCAAAAGTCATCCACAAGCAACATCTCAGTTCAATAATTTCATTTTCAGCCCAGTTCATTGTCATCTGTCTTTTACCCAGTTCCCTAATCACCTCATAGAGTCCATGTAATTGTACTACTAATTTCCCATGTAGCAGTGTTCAAAGACCACGGCTGAAATCCACAGAATGTAAAATAGAATGTAAAAGTAAATTGTGCTGAATGTGTTAAAAGAGGTTAATTATAATTCCTAGCAAACCTCTTGTGTGCCTGTGAGCCTGATGATATGGGACACTGAAGGCCTCTGGGAAATGCTGACTCCTCCAATTTCTGTCAGCATCTGCCTGCAGGAGACAATCAGCAGTGTGTGTATATATATATATATATATATATATATATATAAATGTATATAAAATTTAACTAAATTTTTAGAGGAGCCTTGATCCTTTAGATTATTATCAGGAACTTTTCCAGCTGCTGAGAAAAGTCTGAGAAAGTGCTTTAAATTGAAGCGTATATATATTTATATATATATATATATATATATATATATGCTTCTTATGTTTTGGTGAAAGGGGGGTCAGGTCATTTTATTATCTGATGAAACATGTTTTAAGAAGATGCATCTATAAGACAACCAAATTTAAAAAACAAACAAACTTGTTATGTCCTATTTTCCGCCAAAGCTGGATAAAAAATAATCCCAGTTACTGGTGAATGAATTTCATCTTTACAGACCTTTGTAAAGCAATAGAACAATAATCACTGGTCTTGCTCCATTGTTGTTCCATTGTTTTTAGTCTTGCAGTGTTGCTCATACACTGAGGTATCATGCTTACAGATGCATTGCCATTTTCAAATAAATGCTTCAGGAAAATGGTTGATGGAGTGCTGCCATCTCTTGGTTATGCAAATTATATGTTGCAAGATATTGGGCACTTTTCTTAGATGGAAATTCCCTCCCTAAATAGCTTTACAGTGTTATGTGACAGGTGATAGTCAGCTCCAATATTCAACCTATTTACAGACTGTACGTTTCTGTTTAATGTGTCCAGCAAGGCTGTTAGGGATATTTGTGAGACATTGAGTTTGTCCTTTATATTAAAGATGGAGAGGTTGCCTGCTATTGAGAAAGTGGTTTAGAAATGGCAAAAGCATTAAAATCCTGTTCAGACATGTAAGCATGTGGACCCTGTTCTGTAGTGTTGAGGGTACACCGTGCACATGTAGCCCTGTAGCCCAGTAAAGAGGGTGTTGTCATTGCATGTACCAGGCCACGGGCTTTGTGCTAAGCTAAGGACTGTCAGACTGTGCCTGGACTGGAGCTTTGGTTTAGTTTGCTAAGTTGCAATAGTGTTACCTACCAAGCAGTTAGCTTTTGCTTAGCTTGGTACAATTGTGTGCTAATGCTTTTGCTATGTCTATTTCTGTTCCTAATAATAATGACAAGTAGTCCTTAGCGTGGGGTGAGTTACTTATGACCCTACAGTAAAACACAACATAGAAAAGTAGAGGCAGGTGATGGTAGCAGATGCCTTGGGAGCTACCAGAGGCCCCAGAGCTGTGGTCAGTGACTGGCCATCAGGGGAAAGCAGCTTCACACCCACTTAAAATGTTAAAGTACCTTTCATGTAATGCTGAAAACAATGAGAAGGTAATCAGAATCGCAGGCACATTTATCCCTACGGAGCTGCTGGTGCTCCAAATGCTCGAGACTCACCCCTCTCGTGTATTTCAACATGCAGGTGCTCACCCACTGGCACCCAGTGCCTACTCCACGTCTGACTCGGCCCTGTAAAGCTGGGACACTTCTGTGTAGTGCCTTTGTCATGCGGGTCTCCTTGGGAGAGCAGCATGAGAGGCAAACATAACTGTGTGCTGCTTACACGAGACACACTGAGCTTTAACAGCCCAATCCAAAGCAGGAAAGTTATGCATCCCCTTTATGTGCCAGGTCCTAACACATTGTATTATGAATTCTCCTCCTGGTTGTTATCTTCTATAATGCAACTTTAAATTGGTTATTTATTCATGCATAAACATGCAGAAAATTCCATTCATTGGCAGCACTATATATTCAGTTTGTGACAGGCATCTTTAAATACTCAAGTGTTTCCTGGTCTCTCATATCATGCCATATATATTTGGGGTAGATATTTATTAGTCCTTTGATATTTTACAGGTATTCTGCTTGGTAGTCTATTATCTGCTGGCTTATCAGTCACTCCACTGTTTCAGTTGTAATTCAGATATAATCATTATATCTCATGTCTTTCAGGCCTCCATAGGCTTTCAGTGGTAGTCTAAAAAATGTTCCTGTCTCAGCTCCACCTACTACAACTTTTTGGTGTCATATCCAAGGCTTTCAGTGTCGATCTCTTTTGGAAGAGTTCTAGTTTTGAAAAGGTGTGAAATGTCGATTTGATTAAAGTGGCTATGTGCAAATTAGGCTGTGTTTGCACGAATGTTTGTTACTTCTAGGTCATAAACGTGACTGTCATTTTGTTTTAAAAACATTATATTTAAAAGAAAGTATCTCTAATGATCTATTCAGGGAATGTGGTGTCAGTAGTTGGCAGAGTAAGGAAACAGCATGTTTGTTGTATGCCAGGGATGAGATACATGTGTGGGCCTCAGTAGGAAAGAAAGAAAAATACCTTCTTAATTAAGCTTTAGTTTACCTTCCCTAGTTCATCATTCTTTACTCAGTAGTTTATAGAAGGTGACAGCAATGTCAGGAGACAAAATAATTAAATGAGATTTTTTAAAATCCTTGTACTCTGTCTCAAAAGCTGCTGCAGCCTAAAAAACACCCTGGCAATTTCCCTACTCTACTGCTCTTAACAATACTCTCAAATCTCCCATGTTACTCCTTCAGTAGAAGCATAAGATATATAGTCTCATTAATTGGTTGATTCAGTTTCTGGCAAGATCATCCTTACCAAATTCCTTGTTAAGTGGGTAAGAAATAATTAAAGGCTGTAAAACTCTTCCAGTTTTTCTGTGGGTAAGGATCAAATACTAAGGAGGAAGAAATTAAATATTTTCATAAGATTTTAAATTTAAAATTACTAAGTGGTTTTGAAACTACTGCCTAAGGACATGTTTTGTAAAGCTTGGAAAAAATCGTCTGTGTTCTTAACAGCTGTAATCTGTATGTGAGAGGTGTTGTTGGTTTACACTGGAAATCCTTTTCCCTCCCTGTCCACTTCAGCAGTGGGGCAGCAGTTTAAAGAATGTGAAGAGGTAGAAGTGGCTTCCAAACTCACACTTATTTTTAGAAATGTCAGGGTGCCATTTCTGCATTGTTGACATGGAGATGTTGAGATGTATTGAGATGGCCAGTATGGATGTCACATTTCAAACAAGGGTGTTAGAAAAGCAAGGTGTTACCTCCATTCCTTACCACCCCAGACAGCCTGAAACTGCTGTTTCACATTGGAACTCCTACATTCCAGGTTTCCCTCTAAAATGAGGATCTCCTCCTGTGTTGCCAGCAGCTATGGACAGTGTCACTCTTCACAATATATCTGAATCATGGATGTTTCCTTTGGAGCACTGTTTAGGTCAGAGAAGCATTTTGGAGGTAGGATAGCTATGTCTGCATTATGTTAGTATTTTCAGATGCCAACTACAACACTAGAACAGAAGGAGGTTCCCTTCTGCAAGTAATAATAAATAAAGTGGGATATCAGGTAAGTTGGTGTGGTTAAACTTGAAAATTTGGTGGAAATCAGACAGCAAAATTTTGGTTCATGGCCTTATTTAGTACCCATTGAAGTTCATGTGTTGTATGTTAGTTTTGATGGGTGTGTTTTAATGCCTGTAGGATAGCAATGCAGCTACTTGCAATGCTGACTACCTCACCTCTCAGGGAATTTTTTTTACCTGGTTTCACCCTGCCAAGCAAGCTGTAGCTTCCATGTCTACTCTACTGTCTTAAATGCAATTCATGCATTTGTGAGTAACTTGCAGTTATGTCTTATCATACTCTCCACCTCCATTTGAGGTTAGCTCTTGTGCTTCCTTGACTGATATAGGGAGACATAATGCAGTTTGGAACAAGCCCTGCTTTAAAAATTTGTTGGCTAGAATTATCAGAGGTGGTAATAAATTATTCTTGTTTTCACTTCTCAAAAAAATAAACTGCTTAGCTTTTGATTCTTCTTTTTGCTACTCATGAGTCTTCTTTGCCAGTCACAGGTGTTTAGGGAACACCACACATGAGTAGTTAGCTGCTAGTATGATTAGGAGGACAAAAATAATTCCTTAGATGTGACAGCAACAATGTGCACGTTCAGAGTGTAGATGGTGTTTAAGGACATGCTTCCTTCTCTAAGACCTGAAGTTCTGGAGGGTTCCAAGGGGAGAATGAATGAGCCAACTCATCTTCGAGAAGGTGGCCATCAGCTGCAAAGATTGCAGTTTATTGGGAAATGGCTATTTCATGTTTTGTATCTGTGCTAGTAATGAACCCTGTCAGTAGGCATTCACACACGTAACTCTAAGTGCAACTGTCTTTGATCGATTACACTGCAAGGAGGCTGCTTGTAATTCTTTGTTTGTTCCAGTTTATACACTAGACCGTTTCTTGGTCACCTTATTATTCTGATACTTGGGTGAATATTTAATAGATAATCACATCAATTTTAATATTGATTAGATTGCTATCTTACACAAGGTCAAATATGTAGAAGAAAAATTATTTTCCCTTATTTGAATGAAGGATAAATATGTTAAATCTAATCAATACTCCATGGAAAAGCTTTAACAGCATCCAGCAGAACATCAGCTTGCCTGGTAATAATTCCCAAACAGAAATAGATTACATTTTTCATAGCTTAAGAAAAAAAAGGTTAATATTGATTTGAAACATTCATGCACAGCATTTTTCTTTAGCATATTCAATAAAAGAAGTGTGTGTTTTAAGACAAGGTCTGTTTTAAGAAAATGTGTAAATAATATGAGTAATGCTAGTTAGTAAGATTTTTATGGCATGGAGAAACATTAAAATCTCAACACCTTTCATTTCATATTTTTGTGTTGCAGAGATTATTGTGTTACAAGTTCTAAGTATTTTATGACCCAATCAATCAACTTATCAAGCTGTTCTAGAGAAACAAGTTCTAGCATAACATTAAAGTACTGTAGAGACAGTTACATTTCTGCCATATGTGTGCAATATTTTCAGATTCAGGAAGTAAACTGGAAGTCACCCTGTTTTTACACTACAGTGAAGAAAAGTATTAATTGCAAAGTAGTATGCTGTACTTACACTAGCACTGTTCTTTCCAAGTTTGTTCTTAAGAGCCATCAGGAAATTGTGGAGAAAAAGTGTTTCCAGTTGCAATCTTATTCTGAAATCGAGAGTGAAAGTGTTTAAATGTTTCATTGTTTTGTATGCAGGTGAGTAACATTTTCATATTATTGCTCATCTTTCATCTTGATTTTTTGGTTTTGGGTCACATAACCTAAAACATGGGATGACAGTGTTGTTGGTGGCTGTGTGGAAAGGAAGGCTGCTATCTCCTACCCTTTTCAACAAAGGTTACAGAAAACAATAGTAATCAGGAAAGTCGTCTTTCTAATTTCCCATGGAATATAAATACAGTTTGCACAAGACAGAAGAAAATAAAAAACTGAGCTAAAGAGTAAAATGGAACACAAAGTCAATAGGGTACCTTAGTAACACAATTAAAAAAAATAATCCTAGAAATTCAAATACATACATTTTGTCTGTGTTCCCGGACCAATGAAAACACCTTTTATAGCAAAACTTATTTCCAGGCATAGCACAGAACTTTTCCCAGGAGAAAATGTGAAAGAACATGTTTAGAGTGAGTCTTAAAGCCTACAAGCTATTTATGACAGACTGACTGGATTTGTGAAATGATCTTTCAATGAACTGAGGAGCCTGCCTTGACATAGTGCTGCATAGTTTTTTTTTCTCATGCAACTTGAACCATGGAGAGAACAAAATACACACCAAGAAGTTCTACGGTGAGGGATGCAACACCCTACTTTTAAAAAAGCTCTTACAACTCTTTATGCATGAATAATAATCCAGGCAGAATGAGTACACAAATCCTAATGCAAATTAACATCCACTTGAAATGTTAAAGCTCCTTTTCTATAATGGCAAAAAAAATTGAAATAATCTCCTGATAAGATGGGGCACAACTGTAAAGGTATGATGAGAGGTATAAGTGAGAGGTATTCACTAACACGTTCTTGAGAAGAAAATCTGCAGGATACTTTGCAGGTGTCCTATTTTTATTTTACTTGTGAACAATTCCCAATTTACCAAGTAAATCTGTGCTTCTGAAGTGTTTTGAAGTGCAGTGAAAATATGCTGTCAGAATGAAGTGGCTTGCATGCTCATATGAGGAGCTTGCAGGACAGTGTTATCAAGCAATTACAAGTGTTATACATTTAAGTATAATTTAACTAAAAAGCAATTCCCCTTGTGTAGGTCACTTGGAGCAGAATGACTAGTAGACCTTTCAAATGAAGAGCAACCAGTCAGGAGCAATTTATGTACTTGCAGATGGTAGTGGTATTCATAGGATTATTGCAAATGATTAGGATGTTAAATCATGGCTTATTATAAAAACTATAAAGGTGAAATGTTATCAAGAAAAATAATTTTTGGAAACAAAATGGCTTTTACCACCATGTGATCTGGAACCTCCTAAGCTATGTTCTGCTATTCTGCGTGACCCATTGCTGGTCCATGAAGCAGCTCAGTGGCACGCACAGAGAGCACCAGCTTTGCACTGGACTCTGTTAAAGCTGACTTCCAAAAAAGGTACTACACAAAGTTATCCAGCTCATGGCAGCTTGTCATGATGCCCATCCGTAACTCCCATCTTGGTCCAAAAAAAGAGGTTATGCAGGGAAAAAGGAAAACATAGGATTTCAGTCTTGGTTTGGAGAGAGTGGGAGAAGGAAGTCAGGAAAAATTATCTCAGGATTCTGACCTGGGACAACTGAGGTTGTGCCCATGCTCCTGGCTGTGGTTCCAGGATGGAAATGTATGTCCCTATACATGTCAGACCACATGCCCCATGCATCGTAAGTCTCATCTTTCTGAGAAGCAACAAATATGATGCAGATGTGGAGTAAATCAGCTGGTTTGTAGCTTCTTTATTCTTAACAAACTTAATTCTTCATAAACTTCATCCATTTAAACTGTAAAGTTAAATAAGAGGGCAAATTAAATAAAAAAAAAATATTGAAAAAGATACCATTCTAACTATGTTTTAAAAAAACAATTTTATTTGCTGAAATATATATTGTGATGTATTACTCTTCTAATGGATCGCTGATGGGTAATCTCATACTACTGCTGTTTTATCTCACTGCAAGCTGCACGAGTGTTTGTGTGACAGTGTAAGGCCTAAGTCATTCAGATCTCTCAGCTGGTGGAATTAAGAAAATTCATGCATATCCCTACTGTTCAGATCTTGAGAACTATTAATTGCCTTAAGTATTAGCTTAGGAACAGAGCAGAACACTTAATCTTCTAAGAGGTCTAAATTTTATTTACCATTCATCTACAAGCTCTTTATAAAAAAAAATAAAAATCTCTAACACAAGAAGGTTTTAATCTTCCAGTTCTAAACCCCTAACCAGATTCCTGGTTAGGTTGAATCTGATCTAAATGATCTAATTGTTTAACAGCCGAGTATTCGTATCAAACTCTTCGTGGTAGCTGCTTATGGTAGTGCTTGTAACATTTGCATCCAGGTTTGTGGTTCTATTTACAAGTTACCTGCAGATGACCCTCCTCGATGTGATACCTGTATTCCTATTCACATCATTGTTGTGAGATGTTTTTTAACCATAGCAGAGCACAGTGCAGGGCACATGTTATTTCCTACTTCACACAGACACAGTATAACGGAGTTAAGTGATTCCTCATACCATTAGTTTCCCTTGGAAACTGGCTGATCCTTCCCATTTTGAGTAGCAAGTGTACTTCGTCTTTTTCATGCTGATGTTAGGAAGACCTGGCATGGCGTTGGATAGTTTTCTGGACCAAAATGTGTTATGAGACAGTCAAGGTGGAACTATCAGTGGTGTTTTGAGCTCGTAGGAGTTGAAACAATCTCTAGTGTATTCTTATGAAACAACTCTACACTGAGATCTGTAGGCTACATGTGGCATTAGGTCACCTCATGCGACACACCAGCCTTTTGCAGAGGTTGTAAGATAATCATGTCACACTTTGGAGCTTCTCTAGCCACCGTCCTCTTAGAGATGCTCAGGTGATCTACCACATAATTCTTTTGGAGAACAACCCTAGAATTCTCAGTGTCAAGGAAAATAAGAGCTTTACCAACCACAAAAAGCAAGATATGTTGGCCTCATGCCTCTTCACAGATTGCTGACTTTGCTGGCTTTGACTACATCTGTACTGTAGGCCAGCAGCCAGAACTGTGACTGCACTGCTGCACCATCACCTCTGGGTTGCATACACACAGGCACCAGCTCATGCAGAAATTCAGACCATTGCTACGAGGGACTGATCCTCGGTTCCAGGTGACTCCACTCCTGTTCCAGGTTTGAGCACGGACAGGGACAAAACTGCTCCATCGCACTGGCTCCAGCCAGGTGTGGCCTTTCTGCACTGCAACTGGTTTTGACTGTTGAATATGCAATGACAAACTACTAACAGGTTTTGAGGGGCATTCGGAACCAAACGGGAGCAGGTGAGACCACTCCAGTAACTTCTGGTAGCAGTACTTCGATTCTGAATGCCGATACTTGCAGTTGACTCAAGGCTGACAGTAACCATTTTCTCTGAAAATAAACATGAGTATTTTCCATTCTATCTTGGTGTAGTAACTAAAGGAAGCAATTTTTTCATAGTGTGTAACAGCCAAATGCAATTATTATTCCTATCCTAATACTGACTGAACAACCTAGACATGATCCACTGTGGTGTGTGCAGGATGGTGGCAGAGAACGTTGTCCCCACAGACATGTCCTCACAGGGACAGGGGGCAACACCACTGACAGAGGGGACACATGCACTTAGGTCAGCAAGCCACCTCGCTGCAGTTTAGATTTTTATTTCAAAACGGTTGGGAACTGATTACAAGAGATGACAAGGAACATACTATCCTTTCTGTGGTTTTTTCTCCCTCTAGAGCAGGAGGCGTGTTAAAGACTAAGGGGAGAGAGCTCTGACAGGAGACTGTGGGAGCCTGCCTCCCTCACAGGCACTTTTCCTGGCTGCTTTCGCGCTCCCAAACTGCTGCCTCTGCTCCCAGACAGCTCTGCAGCCTGTGACGACACCTCAGGCAGTTGCAAGACAGTTTATTTTTTTTCGGTTTTGATCAGGCGGAGGAAGGGGGAGAAGCGAGGCCGCGAAAAGCCCCTGACAGACGGAGGAACAGAGCCAGGCGCGGGCTAGTGGTCGGGCGCCACACCTCTGCTGCCGCCAGGGGGCAGCCTGTGGCCCGCACTGAGCCGCGGGTTCGGCTGGGCTGGGCTGGACAGGGCTGGGCTGGGCTGGGCTCGGTTCGACTCGGCTCGGCTCGGCTCGGCTCCGCTCGGCGCGGCATTTCCCCCGGGGTTGTTTCTTTCCCGGGCGCCCTCTCAGGGGGCTTCTGTGGCACAGAGGGAAAGGGCGGGCGCTGCCCTCCGCGCTGGCAGCGTCGCGGTAGCTGCTGTGGGTCGGTGTGTGACCCCGCTTGTGTTTTAAAGGAATTGCTGTAATTTATTAGACCTTTCTGGCCTGTATCGGCCCAGCGTTTCCAGGCTGGGCCAGTGTGTGAGCAGAAGGTGTTAGTTGTGCTGCCTGATCTCGTGACTCTGAGGTAATAGCAAACTGGAGAAGAAAACGTGACAAGGTGATGCTGATCACAAGATTTATCCTCATTTGCATGGTTAACGGGGCTTAGCTTGCTGGGTTGACTGAGGTTGGGTCTTTTCTGGCTGGTTATATTGATTGCTGTATCCAAACCCATCGAACTCCTTTTTGTTTTAGAAGAGCGGCCAATCTCCAGCAACCCCAGAGATGAAAGGCTCCATGAAAAATACTTCCATGAAAATACTTGCTTTAAACCTTTAAATCTGCCCATAGTTTTGCAGACAAAACTGCCCTCAGCCTGCATCGTGGTATGGGAACAGGTGTCATTAACTGCCAGCGAGCTGCTTGTGGGTCTTACTTCAGGGAAAATACAAATCTTTAATCCTGCCACTTCGCTCAAAGCAATAGGGAATTGCAGGCAGGGCACCGTTGTGCTATCAAGTTCACCCTCCATGAGTAACCAGCTGTGTCCCTCCGGTGCACACAGCTGAAGAGAGGAGCACTGTCACTCAATGGCTGTGATAGAAAATTAGGTGTAACACTAAAGCTGAAAGGAAAAGGGTAAACGGAAAGCTAGCTACTCCCTAGTCTTTGGCATTACACCTTTGAGTGTAATGCCAGATGTATTAACCCCAGATTACATTGAAATGCCAGAGCAAAAACCCCATGAAAGCCTCTAAAAGCACTATTTTACTGACAGTCTTTTGCCTCTGAGCTGTTATCCTATGTCTTTGTAACTATAATTTATACATTTAAGAGAGAATTTCACTAAATAAGCAGAGGAAGGTAAATAAAGTCCTTTCAGAAGAGCAAAAATCTGTTCTAAGAAAAAAATCGATGCCTTGTAGTAGGGAGAGCACTTATTTAGATTTTGTTGTTTGAAACATTTCTTGCTCTGACCAACGCCAGAGAAAAGACAACAACTTGTTTTTTTAATGATGTTCTTCCACACCCAGGCTTTGCCAGTGATGCCACCGACACCCGGGGTTTGCAAGATTCCTCTGGTCTGGAGCGTGCTGGTGCGAGTGCTGCTTCTGCAGCTCGTGCTTGAGCACAGAATGGAGAGAGGAGGTAAATCTTTCTGTACTGCATGAAAACAGTAGCTGAGCAACTCATCCCTTTGTGAATTGCTTTAGGAGAAAACTAACCATGTGGTAAGTTTAGTGAAAACAGCAAAAGGAAGCTGGTTTCATTGCAATTCAGGGAGGTGTCAAAGGATGACCTTCTGTGAAAATGCTTTATGGTATCCCTCAGGTGTATTTTGTCTGATCTTTACTGTATTAACTAACACTTGGTAGAGGTTACAGCTTTAAAAGTAGCTATCAAATGTACATGGTTTCGTGGTTTCTGTAATTGAAAGACTAACATAAAATCCTACAAAGTATTCAAAGATACAATATTCAACAGGGTTAGAGCAGCCTACCCCTTAATATATTTTGTGAAAAATCAGATCCAGATTAGGGTTAGGAGTAGAGCATTAAGATTTGAGGATGAACATAAAGTCTGTGGCTTAACATGAATGAAGTCTAATTTGAATGTGGTGTTCTTACAAGCTTTCACTCCTAAATGTTACAGGTCTTGGGAGGCTGTGGGGTCCAGGAAAAAAACATAGTTCTATACTGGAAAATATATTTTCCTATTTGGGATCCAACCTAGAACTTAAATCCTACAAATTATTTTGGATGCAGAATCCCTTGATTTTTGTGGTTTCCTAGATGTCTGTATAATTTATTAGCAGCCATTTAGGTTATAACACCTCATACATTTTACATGGTGTCTAAAAATCTATTTTCCCCAATAATTTAGATTAGTTTATGTTCCAAGCACGGGTAAAATATTTTTTTTTCCTCGTGCCTGGTGTTAGCTTTTATACATAGCTATGTTAACTAGGAGTATGTAAGTAAAGTTTGAGGTTGATACTTGTGTTGCAAATTATTTTGTGATTTGGATGTGTTGTATGGAGTTTAAATATTAAGACTTAGCCATAAGATGCTCAACAAAAAAAGAAGATGAATTTAAAAAAAATCAGGATAAAAATAACTGAGTATCACCAGCAGTACAGGGTGCTGGTAAGATGAACAGCCATTGCCCTTATTTATGACATAGGGACTAGGGACTTGGCAAAGAGGCTACACTTCTGATATTCTACAAGCTAACCCAAGAGCCAGATGGAAAGGCAGGGAGGAGGTCTGTAAACTCCGAGATGACAAAGCTGTCTTGTCACAGCCATCCTCACAATGTTTTCTAAAAATGAAAGTCTGAACATGGCTAAATAGCATCAAAATCTGTGCCGTCTCAAGCTGAGATTCTAAGTGCTTGCCTCTAGTATTGCAGCCACAGGAGTTACAAGCTGCACACACACAAGTCCATGCCATGCTTGGAGCTGAACTCATGGAAGAAAGGTCCAGGTAGCATCTGAAAATATTCACTCTCATCATAGAGCCTGGATGTAACACAAAATTGCATTATTAATCTTGGATAAACACATAGCTATAGAAGCTGCAGCACTAGCAGATCTTCCTGTTAGCAGAACAAGGGAAGATGTTCCTTCGCACAGACTGCAGGGCAAGGATTTTTTCTAGTGAACTCTTCCCTCTCTGATGATGATTTTGGCTAATTCTGATTAGTTTTGCCTATCCAGTTTGAAGATTTTTTTCCAGTTCTCACAGGGATTATTCTATTTTCTGTAAAAGGGAATAGAGATTTACCAGGCATTTAATTGCTGAGTTCAGATGGAAGATACAGACAGCTATAGCTTAGGAAGGAGCCTTCCTAAAAAGCCTTAGAAAAGAATATATTCTGGATAGGGTGTTCCTACATGTACAAGATGGGAAAATGGCATCTTAGTACCTCTGGCAAATATTGGTCTTTCTGCATGGGGAAAATAAATGGTATAGGTTTTGAGAAATTTATTTTCTTTTAGAACATTGTGCAAGTGGGAGGAATTTTTTGACAAATGATTTTTATGAGAAGTGAGCAGAGCATGCCTTGAGTAACACAGAACTTTGTCCACATGCTTTTGTAGGCATGTGGCTGTTGAGTCACAAGGGCCCAGAAGACTTCACCTCCTGAAGAAGAGCAAACCTTACCTGTCACTTCTAGAATCTGTAAGTAGGTCACCTCTTGTAACTCTGTTAAACCTACTGTAAGTACCTGGTAACAATCAGTTACAATTTTTGGGCCCAGTTCTCTGCTGGTGGCAGAGTCAACCATGCCCATATCTCAGTGTTGTCACCCTGGCTCACTGGTACTGTGGAGCTTGTGAGCTATTGGGGTGCAGCACTTGCACCTACATGATAATAGCTTTCCCTTCCCTCTCTTATATTTCCCTGTGGTACTGTTGGTTTCTCCAATAGGCCAAGGAAGCAAATACACAGGTACCCCCCTATCAGGCTCCTGCTTGATGGGCTGGAGAGAACTGGGTTACATATGTAAGCTGGGATTTGGGAAACTGCCCTATAATAGACAATTATGAAGTATGTTCCTTCTCAATGTCTTTGTGTGAGTAGAAGGCACATGTCCTGAAGCAAGAGATTTTACAACTGAAAGAATAAATAACATGTGAAGATATCCCATATAGTTGGCACTTGTGGGATTCTGGCTTCTTAGTGTCTCTGATCCTTTGGACCTGAATACTTCCTTTATAGTCATAAAATAAGCTTGGATCAGGATGAGCAGAGAAATCAAGAAGCTTCTTGTGTTTACTTGGATATAGTGCTACTTGCTTGCTTAGGAAGAGTCATAGACTTAATGCTAAGTTTAAATTCATGAAAACAGCCACTTGTGAATCCCTTTTCTGCTCAGTGGAACTGAAAGATCAGCCAAGGACCAACTTAAGTAAAGTTCAAGTTGGCAAAAACAGGGAAAATATCAAGTATTTATTCATTAGCTTGAATGGTGAAAAACAGCACAGGACTAAAACTGTGAATGATGGAAATAGCCAGTGATTCTCATTTAAAGTCACAAAATCTTGATATAGGAAGAAAGGATAGTTTGATGTGACACAGATACAGACAGGTAGTTCCAAACAGTTGGTGTGTGTTTTCTAAAATGCTATTAAAGCAATCAGTTTTGAAAGTACTGTGGACTGAAATATAATGCTATGGATCTGAAGTGAAATCGTCCTGTAATGGATTTAAATCTATTGCACAGTATTTGAAGATTTGAAAAAAAAAAACCACATAATTTTTACAGACAAAATATGAGTTCCTTTAAGCTTAGAGGTATTATTAATACAGCTGAAGGAATGTTCCTTTTGCTTTTCTGTAACTTATATATATGAGTAATTTTTCAATAATTTTGTGTCTTCAGTCTCTATCTTTGATTTCCTAAATGAGAAACATAAGCATAATTTCAAATATCTTTTTCTGTTTCCTTTAATGTGAATTAATTTCCTTTCATGTGAATTAATTGACTGTAAATATGGGATCTTCATGTCTAAAGAGGGAGCCTAAAGATAGAGGTTAAGTGAAAAAAATTATTTTAAAAACATTTTGAGTTATTTTAGAATGTGAGTTGCTTAAAATGTGAGTATCAGTGGAAGTGATTCAGTAATGGAGTGATTTTGGATATCTTGGATTTGCACAATATTGCAATATACATCATTCCCTCATGCTTTGTTGTGCACTGCAGACCCAGTGAGACGTATCCTTACCACAAGTCCTCTAGGTAGATTAATTTTTAGACCTGCATATAAGCTCTTTCATTAAAAATACTGTTTTCAGCGTTAAGAGAATGCTCTTTTCTTGGTCCTCACAACTCTAAGCAGACAAGCCTTAATTGCCAAGTTTTATTAAATCCAGACTCTTCCTATTTTTTAGAACTGTACTGAAAACAAGGTCTGGAAATACTGGTAATAATACATGGCAAACATCCATGCGTATTGCACAACGATTTTACAATGGAGGGAGACACACAAATGAAGTAGAAAACAAACACACTAAGAATTACCTCTTGGGATTTCTTGAAAGAGAAGGAAATGATAGCCAACAGAGAGTGTTTCAGCCTGTTAATGAGCAGATGCAGCTGGCAATCTTCCATACCTTGCTCTTAAATTAAATCATTATATAAGTAGAGCTTAATTTCTGATCTCCGTTTGGTAGTGAAATATGCACGAAAGAAAGCAGTTCATGCTGCACCATTTATTAAACTCTAATGGTTATTTATGTCTATGTCAGAAATGCATGGTCCTGGTAAAAAGAGAACACAGGGACAGCTGTAAAGGCAAAGCACTATTTCAAAAGTTGTGTTACTCGTTCCCGCTCATTACCTTTAGGCATATATTGTTTGGATGCCTATTCTTGAGGTCTCGATATAAAAAATTGCAAGTGACACTTTTTGGCAATACCTTGATATTCTTTTCTGCATATAAATTTTAAAAGGGTTCTCCATTTTGTCACATGTGCTTGCCAGAAGTATTGCATTTTCTGACAATAACAGTAAAAGTATTGATTGAATTATATGAGTTCAAATTGCGCGGTATTTTGTCTAATTTCTTTTTATACTTGGGCAGCTCAGAAGATCCAGATTTTGTGAAAACATTTGTTTAATGTTAATCTTTTTCTTTCATCCAAAGTGCTTCGTATGAAAGAAGTCCAAGGACTTCTGAGAAAAAAAAACCAAAAAACCAGACGATAGGCAATTTCAGCAGTCGAGTTAAGCAAGATCTGATTTTGGTGTTGTGATTCTTTGCACATCAAATATCTACATGTAGGAATGTATTATTTTATATTCCCCTTTAATCAGTCAACTGTGTCAATATAACTTTTAAAATATTACATATTTGAGGATGTACTTCCTCTGCTTTGGTTTTCTACTTTGATATTTTACAAGGACTACTGTTTGCTTTCTCATCCATAAAAGAGCTTGATAGCACAAGCTGCGTGTGAAAAGATTATTTACTCTCGTTAAAATGTGTACTTTCTGGATATAGATTCTCTGAGGTAAAGAAGGTAATGACTTTACTCCTCAGAATGCCTGCAGTGATGTGAAGCAGTCTCAGGAGATGCAGATGTCTAAGTGAAACCATCCTAGGCTTTATCTGCAATTGGCTTCTGAATAATGCTGTTACATTGTGAGTTTTGGTTTTTTTTATTTCTTTTTTTCTCTGTGATTCATTAACTCACCTTTTATCATATTGTAGAAGGAACAGTTTTCGCAGGACTGGAATATTTTCCATTTCTAGAATAAGCTCCACCCAAAACCTCTGTGCTTTATCAATATTAAATACTGACTTTTCAACTCACCACTTGCAGAGAGATGTAAGGAAGGTGATGCAAAAGGTGATGCAGAAATACTTTTAGAGGTTTCACTACTGAAGCAGCAGCTAACTTGAGATGCACTGTAGCAAGCCTGGAGCTCTTATGGGAGCTTAGCAGGAATGCCAGTTCACCAGTAATGTGAAAAACAGATACAGGCTCTTTCAAATTAAATATAGAAACAGAAGCAAATATTTACTTGATTGACTGTTGCATGTAGATTGTCCAAAGTCATGTAAGGACTCTGCTATACAGCTAGGAACAGAACCCTGCTTGGTGGGTTTTTTCAGTTATGAAGCTTACTTACAAAGCCAAGACAGCCTTTTGGAATAGGATCTTGATGGAGAGCCAGGGTTCTTCAAGGAATTAGGTGCAAAAATGTTTCAGTGTGTTTCCCAACTATTCCTGTGTCTGACAGACATACTTGACAAAGTATTCAGTGACTTTCAATCCATGAATCTGTTGTAGAAGGGTGTAAAGATTTTCCTTTTATGATTTTTTTTCACTGAGAAAGTCTGTTTGTAAAATTGCATTGCAGAGGGCTATCAGTTTCAATTTACAATAGCCTTAATTAATTTGTGACCAAAACAAATTTAAAAATATAGGGTATGTGGATGGCCACTAGAAAACACATTCTGTGACACTAAAAAGGAAATAGTGAGATGAATTGTCTAATGCTCATACATTTGCAATATGGAAGACAATTTCAGAGAAACTGAGAAGGTGCCATGAGATACTAATCAGAAAAATGTCAATAATGCTTGAGAAACATCAGAAGAAACAGCATATTCTTGAGAATATGCTGTGTTTTACACATTCTAGTAATACATGACTTATGATTGTATTTGTATATCCAATCAGGCTGAGCTTCTAAAAATAGGATACATCAGAAATATGAAATACTCTGAAAACCAGTAGCATCTTACTAGTTTTGGCTTCTGATTTCTAAAGGGTGCAATGGAAGAAAATCCAGAGATCTGTGGCTTAGAAAAGCTGTTTTCAAAAGCACCTGAAACTTTTAACACGTGAGAAGAGACGCTCACTCTCACATACTGAGGCACACAGACTTGACAGCCAGCAGAGCCCTCGTACAAGTCAACACATTAAATGTGCTATGTGCATTAAATGTACTTAGCAGCATCAATAAACAAACTTCTGGTTATCTGCACATGGACAGGAGAGAGAAGGACAAAATGGTGAAGCTCGTATTTAATATCCTCTGTGGGCAACTATGATAAAGCAAATGTTTGTAGTTTCAAGCAAGGGGGACAGGGTTTTGATAATTCTGAATCATGGATGATTCAGAGTTTTGGACTTACATTTATACATAGTCTAAAGGTCTAAAATTCATGTGTTCTTGTGCTGATTAAAGATGTGTACCACATATGTACAAGCATGCAAGCTTATATAGGTAAATTACTGTAAGCCACCACTGCAATTGCAATTACAGGTTCTTACACTTATATGTTGCTTTCCAGCAGTGAAGAAATGCCCAAATATGAATAAAACTGCTTCTAGGCAGTTCTAGGCAGTAATGCCCCCTTCAAGGGCATTACTCTCATACTGTACTCATTTCTAAACTGATATAGATCAGTATATGAAATGCACAGGCATGTTTAGTGATAGAGAGTAAGAAAAAGTTTCCCTTATTTTTGCATCTAAAATAGATGAATTCTCTGTTGCTCTGTTTTTCTCCACAAAATATTCTGGCAGAAAGGCTAGATGGTTTGTGCATAGCACCACGAATACCATTATCATTAAAAGGGCAGAAGTGCTGATCATAGGGATGCAGAAGAGAAGAAAAATCTGTTAGTGCAAACGAAAGCTTAGATCAGTTTAAATAAACAAACATTGTACCATCCAGGGAGGGAGGGACTCTCACAAAATCTGAGAAGGAACATTGAACTTGGTACTGAAGAGTAGCATAGGGGAAAAAACGTTATGCGAGAGAGAAAAAAAATCAGTGCAGAAGAGAAAACCGCCCTGGAGAAAAATCTAACTAGAGCAGAAGAGAAACATGAAAAGCAAATCGACTTCTTTATTTCACACTAAGCAAAGCCTCAGTGTGGATTGCAGCATCAGTGTCAGCTTGAAGTTAAAAAAACCCCACAAGCGTGAGTCACACAGGTCAGAAACCACATGAGCACAACTTTTGCTGACATGTGTCACTGGTTTTATCTGGACTGCTACAACTTCTTTTTCAGCCTTTCAGGACCCTTTATGGTCCATACCAAAGAACTCCTTTTCACATTTTTCTTTCTCATACTCCTCTTGCCACCCCTTTGCACTGGCTCTGATAATTCCTTTTGCATCTACTCAGATCTGTTCTCCTGGCTGAGCTTGTACTTATATGTGATCCTTGTCTCTACAATTACCTTTCTCTTTCCTTTTCTCTTTCAGGATCTTGTGTTCCTTCAGCACCTCTTTTCCACAAGCTGCATCTGTAGTGTTCTGTCCTTCCCTTCACACCGTCTGTGTGCCAGACTTAGTGCACTTTTCCTTCAGTCCATTGTTTTTTGGGTGACAGAGCTCTTTACCTCCCTTTACTTCAAATTTCACCACTGTAAAATGGTGATAATAGTGTTGACTTCCTTTGTAAAATATTTTGAGATCTACTGGTGAAAGCTCTGCATAAAAGTTTAATATTATTGCTGTTTAAATCAATAAGTAGTAAGAATAAGGTGACCTGTGGCTCTTTCGCTTTAATGTAAGATCTTGTTTGATCTTCCTCTCTTCAGCCAAGACAAAGTATGTGCATGCTGTGTATCAAGTGCAGACTTCAGCCTAAGCTCTAGCTCAAATTTATTGATAACACACAGTGTGTACATAATTTCAAGGTTATATCATTGGCTTGAAAATCTAGAATGTTTTGAGGAGGGATTGTAAACTGCATTTGTGGCTCCCTTCCTGCCTTGGGTATAGGTATAGATGAGAGAGGAAGGACTGCTGCAGGACCTTCAGTCCCTGGTCTGATGAATACATAGAAGCACATTGCTAAATGCCTGACACACTTTCTACACTTGCTAAAACATATGGTTGTGCCTTTTTTTAAATTTTTCCCACAAGAATAATTTATCTCTGCATTGAGAATAGGCATGAGCAATTTTCCCCAGAAGGTGAAGTTCAAAGTTGCTGTTTCTGAAAACAGCGGCTTAGAAATAAAATTCCACATCAGTTTTGACCCTGGCATCTCATCAGCATTTCCAAACATCTTTTAACTTACCCTTTTGTGAAACAAACAATACATGTAAGAACAGACCTGGCATACACTTATCTTTCATTTAGAATGAAGATTGAATTGAAATTATTAGGTACAGCTTTTTGGTTTTACATTAAATATGAGTTGCAAGTTTTACTTAGGGGAGACTTGATAAAGATTTACCTTGTTAAGCTGTTACTGGCCATTTTCCCAGTAGTTTTTAATGTAGAAGAATAATATGATGTTTCATCAGATACTGAAGTACAAGATATTCTGAAAAGTATATGAAATACTTGTGTGAAAAGCTGTGTCTTCATAAGCGATGACTAAGTTTTTCTGAACCTGTTGATGCTAAGTGGTACACATTGGTATCACATAGGAATAGGTGTGGCTAGATAATCTCTTAAAGTACTTTCCAGAACCCGATTCTAGTTTTTAAGGTATGATCATAGTCTCAAATGGTATAATTATATATATTTTAATCTTTGTTTTTTGCTTGTTTGAGTGAATTTTCTTAAATTCATTTAATACTGACATTCTTACATGAAACCACTGTGTTCAAAGCTTTTATGAAACTTTGGTAGAATTGATTACCTACAATCCCAATGTCTCCCTGTTTTTGAACCCACTTACTCTCACACAATTGGGAATCCAGATTACTCCCACCCTGTTGGTAAGAGTGATCTAGACCTTAAGATTACACTCCATGTTGTAACTACTGGAACCTCTCATGATCCTGAGATGGTCTCGTTTCATTAGATGTTATTCCATTTCTTAGTCAGTGCTGTTTTTTTCTTTCTTGCATGATAGCCTGATGGATAAAACTTGAAAGGTCTGCAGACACTTAAGAGATGAAAAGTAGAGTGATTCATCCTGGCACTGATGCAGTCTGTATACTGAACAATAGATTTGGTAACTGTCACTGCTGAGCAGAGTTCCTTGTCTGCTCCTGACATGATAACAGTCAACTGCACTACAAGCCTCCAGTCCCCCATGAGAGAAGCTCACTGCCAGCTCTTGCTCTGGATGCTTTGTTCATAGCACTATAGAATAGTATCCAAAGCTATCTCTTTGCTAGGAGGCAAAGAATTTTAAACTGCTTGAGCTCTATGACTCATATTTGCTGCTTCTATTTCCAGTGTATGCTTTATAGAGAGATAAGAGTATTTCTGGACATCCTTAATTAACCCAGTGAGTGTTTAAGGAGAGGAAAGCTTGGATAGCTGCTAGCTTGGTCTGCAAAGTGCTTAGCCCTTTCCAGGCCTGATCTGCATGGCTCACAGGAGCGTGAACTCAGACCTCTTGTTAAGGCAAGAGGATGTTCAGGCTGCCTTCTGCTGAAGTTGACAGGTGGGAAAATAGGATTTGGTAAGAGGGCTTGTATCTTCATACATGACAAGGCAGATACTGGCAAAATGACTATGCTGCTTCTGATAGTTACCCGGTTGTTGAATCCTATCTCTGATCTGCCATTCTCTGAGGTAGCCTCCATCTACCATTTCTCTTGAGGAAGAAACATGCAGTTTTTATTCTTCCTCTTCTGGAGTGTAGACAGGTAATGTCTTAATCTCAGACCTTGCAGTTCTGCTTTCTCTGAGAACAAAAACTGTACAGTTTCTTTAAAGCATGGTGTTCACTTAAATGAAAGCACCCTTATAACAAGTGATGACATGTAGCTTGCTTTAGGCTTTTCCTTTAGTCATAACATTCCCTGAACCTGAGGAACATACAGCTTCTGTGGAAACTCTCCTGGAATCTGTCCTCTGTCATCAAGCTGACCTCCATCATCTCTTCCTATGAGGTGTCCCTCTTACTTTGGTGGTGGTCTTTGACCAGCGTACTCCTGCCTTTCACAATTCTAGTTGTGGAAGTGAAAATGGAATCCTTGATAGTAACTCATTTCCCTTTCATCTTTGAAGTATGCCCTGGACATCATCTGTTCTGTTGCATTCTTCTTTACTTTTCCTACTACTGCAACACAGTCACATACAGAATTGTAATAATCTACCATAGCAGGTTATTTACCACTAAATAGTAATTTTATAAACTAATTTTCCTGGTCATTCCTCATGTGCAGAGAAGTGGTTTGCAATAGCATTGTGGCCAGGTGCAAACCCTATCAGTGTTTTGTGTCAATAATTGATCAGCTAAGGTTGTTTGCTAATGTGTGTAAATAGCATTTTATTTGGTAAAAATATTTAAAGCATCATTTACTTCTGCAAAAACACAGTTTACTGAGAAGTGGCATGTACCGAGATGATGGAGTTTTCTAACTTTTTACACTGAGTTAGTTCTTGGGAAAAGGAGAAAACTTACTCCAAAGTGGAGATAAGAAAAATTAATGTCTGCATTGGTACCATCTTAAGTCTAAGGATGGTAACTGTACAGGCAGAGGTCTTCGGATGAATTTCTTGTATATCCAGTAGACTTAATCTAAGAACAGTGTTCTTTTGGATCAGTGAGGTGTTGATGTTAGAAAATCACTGGAAAAGAAAAGTATTATTTTTATTAGTAGCAGGGCTGAGCAGAGAAGTATCTGAGCAGAAGAGATAGAAATGTCTGTTTGCACTTGATAAGCAGTAAATCACTTTATTTGAAACGCTTGCTATGCAATAAGTCACTATTGTCTTTTTAAAGTACTTATATGCGTGGGCTCCAGTCCTACTGTGCAGAACACTGTCCAAATATAAAAAAGAGTAAAAGCCGTCCTCAAATAGTTGAAAATCTAAATGAAAGGCAATCATAAAGATAAAGCAAATAGATGAAGGGAAGAGGGGAAGATGGAGGGAGTACAAATGGTTTGAATGAGTGAATCTTAGCCTTGTGACTAGTACATTCAAGAAATGCAAAGATCATGCTGGTGTGGAGTTTTATACTTAGGGGTGATGGTGGATGAGAAGCTCAACATGAGCTGGCAATGTGCACTTGCAGCCCAGAGAGCCAACTCTGTCCTGGCTGCATCAAAAGAAGCAGGTCAAGGGAGGTGATTCTGCCCCTCTACTCCACTCTTGTGAGACCCCACCTGGAGTACTGTGTCCAGTTCTGGAGCCACAACATAAGAAGGACATGGAGCTCCTGGAGCGAGTCCAGAGGAGGGCCATGAAGATGATCTGAGGGCTGGAGCACCTCCCCTATGAAGACAGGCTGAGAGAGTTGGGGCTGTTCAACCTGGAGAAGAGAAGGCTCTGGGGGGGACCTTATAGCAGCCTTCTAGTACCTGAACGGGCTACAGGAAAGCTGGGGAGGGGCTTTTTACAAGGGCTTGTAGTGAGAGGATGAGGTAATGGATCAAAACTGCAAGAGGGGAGATTTAGGTTAGACATCAGGAAGAAATTCCTTAGTGTGAGCGTGGTGAGACACTGGCACAGGTTGCCCAGGGAAGTTGTGGAAGCCCCATCCCTGGAAGTGTTCAAGGCCAGGTTGGATGGGGCCCTGAGCAACCAGATCTAGTGGGAGGTGTCCCTGCCCATGCAGGGAGCTTGGAACTAGACAATCATTAAGGTCTCTTCCAGCTCAAACCATTCTGTGATGATGATGATGATTTTGATAAAACTTTTGTCAAGGAATGAATCAAAATAGTTCCTGTTAAGGAAAACATTATTTTTGGAGCCGATTAGAATTCTTTCATTACTTGAAGAGAGGAAATCTTGTAACTACAATGGTAAATACAGTTTATGTGAATAAAACCACTCTAAAAAAATACGAAAATCTCAGCATAAGAAGAATGTTCTCTTGTGGATTAGGGAGCTCTAATAAGGTGAGAAATAAGGACTTGAGAAAAATATCAACAGTTGAGTAATATAAGGACCCAGACTGGAACTTGTGAAAATAATCTGGAAAGGGAATAAATAGTACTTAATTTTTTTGTTGTTGTTGGCAAGGTGGAATTACATGGGGCTTGTTAGCTGTGAGGAGATAGAAAGAATGTAGCAGGATCAAACAGTGATCGAGCATTCAGTAATAAATGACAGGTGAGCCTCAGGGTAGACAGCTGATGGTAAGTGATTCTGAAGGGACAATTGGAACTAATCATACTACCTGATAGGTTCTAAATTAGCTGTAACAACCCCGAGAAAAATACCTGTGCATTGCAAGAAACAGCACAGAGAAGGCTGCAGTTCAGTGCAGTCTAGAAAGAAATTGAGTTGTTAGATTGTATTAAGACAAAATGAGTATCATTACAGGAATTTATAGTACACCTTTGCCTGTATTGAGGTGTTCAATCTCAGTCATTCCATCTCAAAAGGCATATGAAATGATATGAAAGGTCCTAAAGAGAGCAACTAAACTGATGAAGAAATACAAAAACAGTTCCTGGAGAAGTAAACATGAGAATATTTAAGATACTGCTAAGGGGAAATTAATATGGGACAACATAACAGAGGAATGAGAGTGAGGTGAGTCTTCCCATTTTGTCTACCATAAAATGAAGGGAAAGGGATGCTTCGTTTGACTTAAGTGCAGTTAAAAGGCATCAGACTCAAAATAAGGACTAAAACAAACTAAACGCTGCTGGACTGAGTATTTACATTCTTAACACTTTGCTGAGAGGAAGGTTCTTAGATAAGATTTTCAAAGTTGGCTGCTACAATTTTTGTTAGTAATTTATAGTGATCTATTTTTCTTAGATTTTCATGGGCAAGAATGAGCATGCTTTTAATGGAGATTTTTAAAAATAACACTGAGAAGACAAGGGCTTGCTAGCAGATAGGATTGGAAGGGACTCAGAGATCCCTCAGCCCACTGAAGGTGGGCTTAATTATGCCAAGTCATTCCTGACTAATGTTTGTCTAATTTGTCCTTAAATACTCATGGCTGCAATCTAAACATATTAGCGGAGTGGGTAGTAAGAGTAACTTCTTGTGAAATGTCTCTGTTATTTGAAGGCAGTTGTTGTGTCTCCTTGAGACTCGGCTAAGTCAAACAAACCCAGTTCTCTCAACCTTTCCTCACACGATGTGTTTTCTAAACCTTTGTTCATTCTTGCTGCTCTCAGCTGCCCAGCTAACCCACATCTTTCTTGATGTTTGGATATTAAACTCCATACAGTGCTCCAGCCTCAGGCTGTAGCCTGCTGAGGGCCACTTCGTATGTCCAATGTGTGACATCTTCATTGCACACCCTAGTAGGAGGGCAATTTTATTAGAAAAAATATTGGCTCATCTTCAGTTTATGATCCTTTAGCCTTCACATCTTTTTTTTTTTTTTTTTTCCCTAATGAATTGTTCTATAATTAGGTGTTCCCATGTTGTATTTGTGTGACTGATTATTTCTACATAAATACATGATGTTGCACTTGTCTTCGTTGAATTCTATCTTGTTTGTATCTTCAATTTTTTTAGATTTGTAATGCTTTCCTCCACCAATCCTCAGGCATCCTTCCACCTTGATATTATCTGCAAATTTAATTACTGTGTTTTGTTTCATCATTCAAGTAATTCATAAGACTGCTGAATAGCACTGAGCTCAGCTTATGCTCTTATAGGAGTTTTACTCAATGCATCTGGCAGTAAACCAACAATTTTGTGTGAAATTTTTGAGTAGTTGTACAAAAACTTCAAGGTTGTACCTCCTTAGCTCGTATTTGACTATATGAGAAGAGGTTGTGTAAAAAACTTTTCTGAGGTTAATCTAAAACTAATCCTGAGCTCAGAAGCCTATTAATCTGTCCTAGAAAGAAATCAGGCTGACTTTTAGGAAACATGGTGTTTTATGGGTGTTTATTGTTTTCAATTGGTCTCACAATTATGGAGGAATCAGCCCAACCTCAGATAGCCTGGGCTTTCCTTGTGCCACCCTTAGGAGACTGGCACTTCAGTTGCCTTTTTCAGTTGTTAGGCACTTGCTTGCCACTCTGGTTTCAAAGGTAAAACACTATCCAGGTTTCAACCAAAACATCACAAAACATTTCTGTTACTTGATTTGTTTCCATGGAATGACTCTTTCTACTTATTACTGATGTTCTTCACAAGTATTTTCATGCTGTTGTTTCCTTGTGTATTTATAGTTATACTTTGCCTTTTGTATTTTGCTTCTGCGTTCCTGCAACTGCATCAAGATATTAAATGGGATGTAACTGGCTTTTATTTCAAAGGCAAGCCATTTTTCATCTTTAATAAGCTGACCTAATGGTCACTGCTAGCCAGTGATTTGTAGGCAGACTCTTCACAGTTTTCTGTATTGTGTGCCTGTGCATATTTTCCAGTCTATATACACTGGATATTGACTCCATTAAAAAAAAGACTGTATAAGCTCTTCTCCTGTTGTGTCACTCCTACACATTTATTTCCATTCATGCTCAAAGAAATAAACTCAGCTGTAAAAGAGCTGACTTCTGTCAGTTATAATTTTTTTGTTTCAAATTACCTTTGTTTTTCCTCTTTCTGATGTGACAAACGGTGATAACTAGAAACAAAAGAGCTGGTGTGTGTACTCATTGTTAAATAAAACATATTTTGTTGCAACATCGGTGACTAGACTTGAGCTGTCAGCATATTCCAGTGTTCTACAGTTAACAATGCATTAAAAATATTTATAGGAATAATTGCTTCTATTACACAGAATGAAGCTGCTTTACAGTCCCTACCTAATGTAATGTGGCCCCCACCTGGGGGAGGTAACAACCGAATAGCACAGAGTGTACCAGCCAAGTCTGAAAGCATATTTGGGAAAACTCACACAGGAATTCAAAATAAATGGGAATTTTTCTTATAGCCAAAGACACAACAAACATTTCTGTTAATAGATTATCTGGGGACCTGGGGGGGACATTTTTTCTCATCTGTTAGTTATGTGGGTAAAGGTTCAGTGGCTACATTCTGGCCCACAAAGTTAATTTCACATATGACCGTCAATGACAGCCAAAGAGGGTATCTGCTGTCTGTAACACAAGTGTAAACTTCTTTTAATATTGCTCTCTATTGACATTTAGCTGGCCTGTCTGCATCATAGAAATTGTGTGACTTAAAAATCAACTCTTAATGAAGTTGCTTCAGTAATGCAGAGCCCTTCAAAAGACCTGATTAAGCCAAATTGTGAATCTGTTTCAGATGAGACCATTTATTTGTTTGTGTTCACTTTCTGTTGTACTTTGGTGGCAATAATACTCATAAGCAATAATAGCTGATTTTTCTCCATGATCATTTGCATGAGAAGTTAGATGAGAAAAATATTATTGCCCAGTGATCTGTGCATCAGCATCATCTGTGCATCTAAACATCATTAGCTGTGGAACTTACATTCTGAGCCATAATACCAAGAAAAGGAATGAGAAATCATAGCTGAATTGTGATCAGAGAATCTGAAAGATGGGTCTGATTGGGAAATTCCTGCTCACAAGAATGATTGAACTCATTCTCCTGCAGAGCAGAAACTGCTCGTGGTAGTGATATGGATGTCTGTGTGCTGTAACTTGGATCGAGGCCATCCTTTCTGTTCTGAAAGGTCACCAAAGTGCCATTAAATAGCAGCAACTTTCAGCTTCGTGTCAGAAGTAGTTTGCCAGTCACAAGGCAGCACTTCAAAAAGTTTTAAATTCATCCTGTTACATCAAAAGCAATGTAATAAGCTCTGGCAGTCACACAGGACATGAACTATCCCCTTGGATAACACTTAATGTATGCTTTGTCATCCCTGAGACTCCACAGTCTTGTATAGTGCTATTACACTTAAGCAAGGATATGTACTTGGTGAATCACTCCTACTAAATCTGATTTACTTGTGGCAAAGCCTAAAACAAACAGCTCAACACATTCACAGTAGTAAGATATACAGCTTCCTTTGCTATTCTGCACACAGGATAATGACAATAAGTATAACAGCAAAGGGTACCCAAACACCTTGAGGAAAATGACTTCTTGTAGTAGTGCCTGACCTCTATCTGTTGTCCGTCCTTTATATGTTCCCTGTACAAAAGTGAAACCAATGCACATTATTAAAAACCAAAACCAATTCTGTAGCTACTGAGTGATAGACAAGGTATGTATTTTCCCAATCTATTAGCTCGCCTCCTACCACCTTTCTTTTACAACCAAGAAAAGGGCAAAAGGAAACATTTATTTGTTTAAAAATGTGTACCTTGCATTTCTCTTATGATAAGAAAAAAAGAAGACAAGTATTCTTATACTATTATTTATTGCTGTATATTGTCTGCTGAGGCTGTGTTTTCTATCATGGGATTCAAATTGCTTCTTGTGTCATCAACATTTTCCTTTTTCACATTTCTTTCAAGGCAAAATAGAAAATGTGTTTCTTTGCAGTAGTGACATGATCTAGGAAAACTTTATTTGGGGTGAAAAGGAAAATAATGGAGTTGGAACAAGTATCTATGCTAGAAATGTATTTAGAACATCAAGACCCAATGTATTCACAATACAGCATTATGTATGTTTTAAATTAACCTCAGGAAGATATAGAAACATAGTATGTAATTACCACTAACCTGCCTATTTGCATTGTAGATTAAAAAGATCTGAAGATATAGTAATGAAGAGTTGAAATGACAGTGTATTTACAGAGGACACTATATTGGTTTTGCAGAAAAGCAGTGGGAAGGCAGTGCCACTCTTGTAACAGTAAAACTTGGTGTGTGTTTAAAAAGAAACAAATACATTTCCAGTCAAGGTTGTTGCACAGGAGACTACATAAATAAAAACCCAACTACTGCTTTCTTAATTCACACATGCAGTTACACTTAATGGCAATACGACTTCCAACATGAGTAAACCCAGCAGGGTCTGCCCCATAAAAATTATTCTTGTTTGCAGTCTGCCTGTTCTCTAAATGTTAGCACTATGATTTCATTTACTGTCTTCCATTGCAGCAGCTCTTGATTTAAGGATATGTTGCCTTCAACTTCTCATTCCCCTTCCATAGTACTTCTACAGCTGTGTTAACACAAGTGTTAGTGGGGCCATTTGGCTAACACATGTGGAAAAATAGCCCAACCCAGCCAGTAAGTACTGTGTGCTTATTCCCCAATGGTGATGTAGAAGTGAAGATGTGGGGAGTTCAATGAGTTTATCTCATCTGAAGATAAATAAAAGCAGTCATTAGGCAATGACAGATACAGAAGCAGGGTCTCTTTTTGGGTGCCAGACCTCACATCCATCCATCTATCTATCTATCTATCTATCTATTTTGAAAAGCAATGTTAAAATGTTCATATGCCAGCATCTTCTGAATTTTAGAGTAAGCCTGTTTGCATAACTATAGCATTTACAAAATTTAGCTATCACAGGAAGTGACAGGTTTATGCCAGACAGGTCAAAGTTTCAAGTTTTCCCCTTTCTCCAGGTCATTAGAAACAATGAGGAATTGTGTCAACAATGCAACAGGAAAGGAGGAACATGAATTGCAATGTAATTAACTTTTTTTTCCTTTCTTCTCTGAATACAGATGCTAAGGGATACCATTCAAACTGCTTGAATCATAGACAGAAGCACATGGTTCTGTTCTGAAATAATTTAAATGTGTGCTTAACTTTAAAAATGTGAACACTGTAGAAGCTGCAAATGCTGAAACCACTTATGCTTTGTCTTTAGGATGTGCTTAGTATTTTGCTGGATCAGGGCTTGAGTACTGGGCCTTTACAGGATTGAATGCAAGCTGATCTGCATATGAGAAGGTTTGATGGAAATTTCATTTTGCCTTTTGTTTAAAATTCTGTCAGCTGTATATATTTCCTGGCCCCTGCAGGAAGAACTGTATCTAGATAATGTTTCATTGTTACTGCAGCAAATGGACCATAAAGTAAATGTTCTTATTAGTCTTTGAATCATTAGGTTGGGTGTACCTAGTCTGACTGAATTGTAAGCTGGTGCGTAGAGCTCCATTTATTCAATTGGGCACCATCCTGGAAAGAAAACAGAGCCCTTCTGCATGTTTTCTTAGTTTCTTTCTGCTTTTAAGTCTGCTTTTTAAGTCTGCTTTTAAGTGACTCAATAGTCATTCTTTTACTGCCTGGTATCAAGGGGAGAATCCTTATATTTTGTTTCCATACTTGCCATTTTTGACCAGACAAGACAGAAGAAGAAGGCTAATATTGCAGAAAGCACATTTAGCATTAGTCTTTGCCTTGAGGATTTCGAGTACAGTGTATGCATTTTGCTTCAGATGATAATTTATGCAGATCAAAAATACTATTTTTGCCCTCTAGTACCATGTTTAAATATAATACACTTAATGGGCATGTTTTGGTGTCTGGAAAGACTTTTATTTGGGCCTTAAATAAATCAGTGCTGGTACTGACAACAATATTGGCATGGCATGACTGTGTTGGCTGTAGAATCTCTACAAGACACACTGCTGTTTCATAGGGGAACAATCTTGCTTTGAGTACCCCAGAGATCTCTAAGTTGGTGTTAGAGTGGACAGTGTTGAGGTGGCTTTCCAATAGATAAGAAAGGAGCAATGAGTGTATAAGAAGGTGGACCCCTGTGCAAGAGAGAATTGCAAATGAAGTTTGGATGTCTCAAGATCCTCAGTGTGTGAAATATCTGAGGCCATTAGGAGGGCAAATACACTGTGGGAAGTCAGGGAAGGAAGAAAATAGGGAAGCTTGCACTGAAATTCTGTAACTTGGTCATTCCAGGTTGGTTTGGGTGTTCTACAATGAATTGCCAGGTGGCATAAAACCACTTTGAGTCTCAAGTCTATTCTAGCACCTTTTCCAATTAAAGACTTAATTGAAACCTGAGTGAAAACGTGCTCTTATCTGTCATATGGCCTCTAGAGCTGGTTCATTCTCTCCTCAAGACCTCTCCAGGAACATGAAACTTCTTAGGAAATGGCCTGGCAAAGGACCTAGCCTTTACCAGCAGCTGTGAGCATACTGTGCTGTTGAGGAACTCAGACTCAAATCTCACTAAGAAACTGCCAAGAGATTAAATAAACAATCAAGCAAAGCATTACTCCTTAACAGGAGAACTGCTTTTTGGTACAATAACACTGCAGGAATTTCTGCACTGCTGTGTCACCTTATCTTATCTACTAACATGTTTGCTTGAGTTTTATCTATGCTTGACAGTTCTCCAACAAAGCTTTGGGCAACCAGTGATAGTGTAGAGTGATGTTAAGTGTGATATGATCTAAACTGCCTGAACCTGTGTGATGTACTCTAGGTGATCCTGCCCTGGCAGGGGGGTTGGACTAGATGATCTTTTGAGGTCCCTTCCAACCCCTAAGATTCTGTGATTCTGTGATCTAAACAGAGTTGGCTCAAGTGCAATGCTAAAGTAGAACAACATTAAGAGTGATCTGATTTATTGGCACAAACCTAACATCAAGGTTGGCTTCGTGGCAAAAATGATCCATCTTCAACTAGTACTGCCCCATATGGAGGAGTTGCACTAAGCCTTAGGAATGGCTGCTGTGCTGTTGCTTTCTGTGTGTGCATGATGGGTGTGTGACAAGCCTATTACCATTTATCATATCATGCAAATATACATTTAGGGACCTTGTAAAGCTGCCTGAATTGTTGCATCTGTAAACTAATGGCTCCTTGATAGTGCTGGTGGCTTAGTTAAAAGGACTGTCTAAAATGCATGTCATTAGCTTGATGGATTGCAATAGCTCCAAAGGTTTATCATGCCAGTGCAGGTGCTGAACCTGGGTGTGGGAATAATTCTAGTGGCTAGAGCAGAAGAATAGGGGATTGGAAATGTCATGAAGTCTTCTCTCACTGGTGTATTTTGAGTCTCTCTTAACCTCACTTCTTACCTTTCTTACAGAAATATTAGAAGAGAAAAATAAATGTCAGCAAAGCTCTTAGAATCTTGGATTCTAGGTGCCTCAGAAAAGGAAAGTGTTTTACAAGCATTGTAAATCAAATGTCTCCATTCAGGAAATAACAGTTATTAATTCTTTCAATCAAACTACTCAAAGCTTTTAGTTCTTGTGTAAACTGGTAGTCTACAGACTTTTCAGGTTAAAAAAAACCTCACAACAAACCAGTCTTTATTCTGAGTTTCTTACGGAAGCACTGGAAATCTTGTCTCCACAATTGCACTTTTGCAGAAGAAAAATGTCAGCTAAGTTTTCTCATTCAAGACATACTGGCAACTTCCATTAAAAAAAAAAAAAGGGTCAAGTTTGGAATAATATTTTAAGCTTGGAATCAAAGCTTGGAACTCATAAACTCACAGCATCTTAGAAGAACATAGTTTGGAAGGGTCCTTTGAGGGTCTTCTGGTCCAACCTCCTCCTCCAAGGACTCCAGGACTAACATCAGGTGAAGGATTGCTCAGGATTTTGTCCTCTCAAGTTCTGAAAATCTTCAAGGACTCAGATCTCTCCTTTTTTCTTCTTTTTTCTTTTTTTTTTTTAAATAAAAATAAAAAGCAAAAGCAAATATTTTGGAGAGATCTGACCTGATCAGGCCTTTTGAGTCATATGTTTAAAAGCTTAGGCTTTACACATCAGTGAGAAACTGTTGATTGAAGGAGCCAAAAAAACAAAAACGGCCGTTCTCTCCAGAAGGAAGGTGCAAGCTGTTTCTATACATCTGTAAATATTTTCTGAATAACAGTCTTTTAGTACCTAAATAGTAAAAAAAAAAATTTAAAGCAAATTTTCCCTCGCTTATGTTTCATTTCCAAGCTAAATTTTAAACCACAGTACATTTTTATGAGTGCTATACATAAAATTTTTGAAGTTGGTGTGGAGAATAGAAACACAGACAGCTTTTATTATAGTGCTGCTAAGGGTGTTGCTGTAGTAAATAAAGTACCTTTAATATTTTAAGAATGGCATCCCTGAAGTATCTTATATTTTTTCTCAACTGCCTTTCCTTAGCTGGAAAAAGGAAAAATAGTTCTTCTGAACACATGCCTTTACCTTATAATTATGTATTTTAATTTTTTGAGATATTATTAACTTTAATTAGATTAATTTTATATATCTAAATTAAATACTTAATTTTTATACTAAACATACATTAAGGATCTTTAAACTGAGCTGATTTGTATATTTTTGAGATACTTTCATTTAAGTGGACTTTTACTGCCTTAGAATAATGGCTATAATTATCAAATAATGCCCCCAAAAGACACAAATGTGCTTAGAGTTGTTTAGTCCAAACAGAAAGCTTGTATTTATATAGCTTGGCTTTTCCACATGGATTTGTTTATCAAATTATTTGAAACAATTAAGGGGGAAATTTTAAATTGTTCACAGATAATTTAAACAAAAAGAGATTACATTTATCAAGTGAATAATTCGTTGTGAACCATTTGCACACCTGAACTCTGGCCAAATTCTCACAATGCCAGGAAAATGAAAGGAAAGGGTATTTGTAATAAACACAGATCACCTTCACATTGCTCCAGCAGGAGCACTCCCTCACTGACGTGGAGTATTTGCAAGAATTCTTCTGTAATTTCCCTAAATTGCTGTGTGTGCCCATTGTGTTAAATGGGCTTTAGTCACAGGGAAAGTCATCTGAGAGTGGAAACTGGAGGTCACTTGAAAACCATAAGACAAGAAGTGCCTTGAAATAATTTAATATAAGGAGTAGGAAATACAAGTAATATGTTATTTTAAAAGGGCTTTGAAGCAGGGAACATTTTAATGAACTATGGTGCCAAATAAATGACTTTTTAAGTAGAAGAAGACAAGAGAGATGAATGAGGGGAAAAAAAGAAATGGAGCTGGAGAAACAAAATGCATCAGGTAAGAGTAAAATTATTCTGCCATACTGTGAGAAGGAAGAGAGCAAACCTTATGAGTACCAATAACTCAGTGTTTTGAAAGAGACACTATTTCTATGCTAGGAAATGCAGGTCATTATCAGTCACTGATATTTCAAGCATAATGTGGGGAAAAAAAGAAGTCATAAAGTAAACTCGGGCAGTAAACTTGGGCTCTGTTTTCCCTCCCATTTTCACCTGATAAGTGCGGGGACAACAACTTCAGACAACTAAAAGATGCATGTATCTATTCACTGATCTGCTATGTCAGCTAGCAAAAGTCAATATACAGTTGCAGCTGATAATTTATTTCACCATGAACATGCAGGGATCTGTTTTTGCCATGTGGTATCTATTGTGATATGAATCTCTACTCAAACAAACCAAGAGTGATGTTAATTATTTCATATTGACCACTATGCCCATAATTTGAGATAACACAAATGCACAGTGGAAGTGTGTGTCCCTTCTTACAGCCACTCTGTCTCTATTTAGTCATAGGACATTGATCAAACAATGATTAAGAAACAAGGGACAAAGATCTAAGCAAGTCATCACCAAATTTACTTAACAACAAATGATTTTTCACACAGCTACCCACAAAATATTTTTTTCTTTCATTAAATGTCTGAGTCCAAACCTGAAAAATGTAATCTGGTGCTGTGAAGTTTCCTGGAATGTATAGATTGGCTTTTCCCTGCTTCACTTTCCCTATAAACTAGCTGTTTGGATGTTCTCCCTTTGTGTTGAAACCCCCGGTTTGAGGCAGGACTCATCCAGCCATTCTGAAGAGCTCCCGGGTGGGACACTCTGATGAAAGGGCACTTTGGGTAAAAGTGTTTTGGTTTTCAAGGCAAAATGTTTGGTTTTTTTTTTCCCCTTTCCCGGAAACAGTAACGTTTCCACAGAAAGCAAACACCGCTTGTCATTTAAAAAAAATAGGATTGTAGTTTTTTATTCCTCTGCTTAAACTGGGACTTTGCTTTCACTGTCCTTTCTGGCAGTCTGGGGCTGTGCTGCAGGATGATGGCCGAGATGCACTGTTTTGCAGAGCTGTGGTTATCCATTTCTTGAGTAATTTTTGGCGCAATCTCTGTAGACTTGCACCAGTATGAAAGAGCAGAACTTGACTCCTACTGTTGTTTTATGTGTTGCAGGCTGCAACCATTGCATTTTAGCCACAGTAGTGTGAGAAAACACAAGCAGTGTAGCATATGTGTAAGTGGATTACCTATACTCTTAGTTTTCCCAGGATTTGTTTTTCAACTTAACTCTTGCAGCAGCATTTTGATCCCAAATAATTTCTACTTGCTCTGTTTAAATTAGAGGTGGGGAAGGGAACCAAACTCCTCTGACTCCATAAATGTCAGTTGTGCCCCAGAAGTACGGATGAGTTGTCTTCCCCTGTGAGACCTGTAAAGTATACTGAGAGAAAAATATTTCAACAACCAGGTAGTTTAGCAAATCCCTCCTTAAATTTTGCTCTTTATAAATAAGCACCACGAAATGTTTTGACTTTAAACACCTTGACTGTTTAGCATGCAGAATTTTAGACATGTCAGCTTTGGTTGTTTGATTTATACCTTTGACCTATCTCTAATTATTTTAACCTTATAATTTGCATAAATCCAATCTCTGCTGTCAGAGTTGGAAGACAACAGAAATCCCCTATGCATTGTGATTCACTAAAGAAATTAGAGGTGTGATACTGGGTGGGCTTTTTTTTTTTTTCATTTGACCCTTTACAACTTCTAATTTTGAATTACTCTGGTGAATTTTCTGCTCTTGAAAGCAAAAGATGTAGAGAACAGATTACTGCTGAGTGCTGCTCTGTGTTATGGAAACTTCTTTTGCTTCCTCCTGACAAAGGGGATCGATGACTCCCTGCAGCATCCATGCTGTACCTGAGCTGCCCAGCTCAGGGGGGAGGTTTGGGCTATGGCTCTCAGGAAATTCAGGTCAGAGGCACTGGTTTGATTTGTTGTATCAACTGTCAAACTTGTAAACTCATATTTGAATCCTGTTTCGAATTCCAGACACTGACTCATCAGGACAAAGAGAATTAAGGTTTTTGAGCTCTGGAGTTTTGGTTCGAGTCCATTTTGAGCTGTGAGGATGCTGCCAGACTGCTGTTGATATTTGGCTCTGTTTGAAGTGGGTGATCTCTGTGAAGGGTTAATGGACCTTTCTGTCTTTCCTCAGTTCCCTGGAGCCAGAGTGAGCATCTTTCCTGCATAGATGGTGAAACCATAGGCAATGTTTTGTGGGAAATGGCAGTTTTAAACTTCCAAAATTTATTTCTGTGGAAGAAAGCATCTGTGTTGAGAAGGAGCAGCTCATTTGACTCCCTGTGCTGTGAACAAATGAGTGCCTTGGCTGAGCAGAATGAAGTTGTGATGCTACTTGCAGAGCTGGGAGAAAGGCTGCCTCTACACAGATGGTGCTGGTGCTGGGGGCACATGCTGGCATAACTGGTGTAAACGGTGGGACCACATGAAACTATTCTCCAGGGAGAGAAAGGTGTCAGCCAGAAATGATGGCCTTATCAGGCACAGTTTCATGCAAAAAACTGAAAAGTTTATTTAGTTGGCATTTGTCTGGCACATCACCTCCTTACAAGAAGATGGTTAGTACTTCCTTGCCTCACAGAAAGTGGTGACAGGCCTTCATATGTTAAAAGATGGGGAGCTGTTCTGATGTTGCAATAATGAAGGCCATTACTATCTATTAGCTTAGCTGGATTAAAAGGTTAAAACACTTTCAGGTGAAAATTAATTATCCTGAGAATTCAGTTAGAAGTGTTCTTTGATGTCTGGCATTTGCATGCCTGTGATGAGGAATAGGTCACCTGCTATGTGCATAAACTCAAGGCTTACATAGAAGAGGAGTAGTGAAGTTCCCTGCTAATCTACTTCTCCTGCTTAAGGATGAACTTCTTACTGATGTGGCAGGAGTCATACCTCACTGATGTGACTTTCTTCAGGTTGACTAATACTGGGCAGGAATTAGAAGTGTCTTGGTGGCTTTAATTAGCGGTATTCTCACTATTGCCTTAGCTGGAATGAGAACTCTCTGTCTTCTTTCATTCTGCTCTGTCACCATGCTGGGGAGAAAAATCATGGTAAAGGATGGAAATACAATGTATTTAATAGTAATGTGACCAGTAAGGGGTTCATCAGTCTGGCCACGGGCTACATGACTCTTCCACATCCTGAGATTGGACTGTCTATGGACATTGACAGCACTGCTCGCCAACTGGAGTTCTCCTGGACACAACTAGTTTTCTGGGTCAGTGTCAGAGAGCTTATAGCTTGGTACACCTGGCACTTAGCATACCTGGTTTTGTCCTTCCCATCTCTTACTTTGCTTTTGTGTTCTACTTCTAGGGGTAGTGTGACGTGCTGTTGGCAGAGTGTCTAGCACAATTTGGGACTGACCCAAGACCTGGTAGCATCTTCATGCACACACATTCCTTTATGGAGAGATGAGAAAGAACTGGATTATGATCACCTGTAAAAATAAAAGCTTTGAAAATGAGATTTGTGAAACATAGTTAGGAAATTACTTGCCATTAAGGTTCATAGCCTTCAAGGTAGTAAATGTAACCAGTCTGGTTATGGCCTTCATGATCAAGATGCTGTATGCCCGTGAAGTGGCAAGACCCTTATCTTTGCAGCTCCTGACAATCAAGATGCACATTTGTTTGGTTTCAGAGTAGCCTCAAAGGTGTTAAAAATCTCCAGTGCTAGCTTCTACAATTTGCTTACTTCCTCTACAGTCTCTGCTGGATTCAGCAGAGATATTCCTTATCTCATACCATATTCCACAATATCAAACTATGGTTAGTCTTTTTCTGCCTCTTTTTAGTTGTTCAGGAAAGCCTGAGACTTTAAATCTGGTCTATGGTCAGGCCTCATATAGAATATGCTGTCTTAATTTAGTTGGGGAACACAATCTGACAGAGCTGTCATATTTTATACATTTTACTCTTACTGGTCTCTTTTCATGCACTTCATGCATATAAATCTCTAAAAACCCCAGGGTTCAAGTTGATTGATACAAAGTTAAATGCAGCTTCACAGCATCATTTGGCCAAAGGATGTCTTAATGAGTGCATGTAAGTGTTCTGTCTGTTTTCTTTACACTTTGGGGTATTATGTCTTTCATGACTGGCTACTTTACTTCTTAGCCCTCTTAGAGACAATCTGAGTTGAAAGTCTGAACACAATAACCATTTTGTAAACCTGGGATATCAACTGGTTACTCCGGTTACTCTGTGAACAGAGTCAACATCAGTGTTGGGGTAATTCTACTGACGTGGTAGGCTGGCAACTGTGATTAAACTCAGTCTATTATTGCTGAAGAAATTGTTGGTTCCACATAGGTCAATTAAGTTCTCAACATTACTTCTGTCTCTAAAGAGTCCTGGCTTTCAAAGAAAATAGAAACAGAGAGTGCAGGTGGCTCTGTATTTGCAGCACTTTGCACACCTCTGCTTTTGACCTCTATGTAAATGAGATAGCCATTCCACATCATGGAAACCATATGTGTAGACAAGTTAAAAATATTGGATACCTCTCAGACCAGTGATGCCAGAACAATGTGCAAGCAACAAAGAGGAAGCTGATTATGCAAAGCAAGTGTTACCTTCTCAAATGAACAAGTCACGGACATTTTCCTTTCATGACACTTAGGAGAACTGTCAAGCTTCTGTGAGCAATTTGGATCTGCCAGTGATATGCTTGTAGCAACAGCTAAATACAGAACTCCTTTCGACTGTATTCAGTCTGTAATTAACTAGTTACCTGCATTCTCTCCATTGCCTTTTGTTGTACAGTGAGCCTGTCTAGGAGTGAGGATTTTATTAGCTGACCTAGTTAGTGATCAAGTTTTGAAGATGTAACTTTGCAAAACTTAGTGAAGTGCACAGTATCAGAATAAAGACTGAAATTCAGTACCTGTGAATCATAACTCAGCTCTTACCACTATTATGTCCCTTTGTTTATGGGCTCTGGCTTCATGCATCTAACTATTTTATTTCTAGCTCCACTCTTTATAGATATAACATAACTATGGACAGTGCTACCATGATGAGCTGCGTCTTGTAAATGGAATATCTTTGGACCAATGTTGCTTAGCATGTCCACTTACTGTACAACTAAAGGAAAGACTTTATGCCTAAATTCATCCCTAGTGTAATTCCAATAAGGAGAATGGAGCCAGGAATGCATATACTGCTGAGTGTTCGTGCATATACTGCTGAGTGTTTCTTTCCTTCTCTCCATTATTCAAGTCTATGAGGCCTCTGCAGAAGAGGGAAATAAAAAAGGCTGAGGAAGAAATAAGAATAAATGGACATCTGGTGACTTTGTAACTCCACCTGTGCTATGATAAAGCAGTGCAAATGTGCCAAAAAGAAAGCAGTACATCATGAGCATTCCGGCTTTTATCTGAAGAATATCTCTTCTCCATAAAGATCATGAAGAGCTTTACACTCCTGGAAGTGTGAATAACACTGTTAAGTCCTTTCAGTCACAGGGGTGAAAAGGCAGTCATTGGACTGGGAAAGGGTAATTGACTGTTGGCTTCTGTGACCCTGCTACTCAGGGAGAGAAGGACCTTGTCAATCAGACAAAGAATTGCTGCTTCAGAACAAGCACTGAAATTAAGTCACACAGCTCCAATTATTAGTTAGGTCTGTGCATTTTAACCCTTCATTCAATGCTTTAAAAACACCAGAAGAGACAAAGCTAGCAGCAGTTTGAAGGCATTTATACCTTTAATCAAAACATCCTAGCTGTTAGTGTCCTTCCTGTAAAAGCACAATTAGAGAGCAGCAGGAGGGAGGGGAGCCTCTGGGAGCTCTGCTTCCTGCAGGGCTAGTAGTGCTCCATGGAGCCACCTTCACGTCAGGGGTATGAAAGGCTGAAGGTCGCTGCTCCAAATTTTGCTTTTACACTGAGATGTAAAAGGAATTGCTGAAGACTTACAGGGCTGAGAGCAGATTTTGGCATTATCTTCCATTTGTGGCCCTCCTGATCATAAGATTAAAGCTTTGCAGTCCAGCAGAGTCTGAGTGACCTTTACATCTCAAGGTTGGGCAAGTTTTTCTTGTCTAAACTTCTAAGGCTTTCCTTGCTGCTAATCTTATGTATAAAAGTAGGAATTGTGCCTGACGTGTAAATGCACCTGCCCCAAATCAAAGTCTGATTTTGACTTTTGTGAGACACCAGGAGAGATCTCTGTTCCTTTTCTGTTGTGCAGGAGCTCTGAATTTACTGGCTTGTGGATTTTGCCCATGCAAGATCTCAGAAGAATCCAATGGAGGTTTGTTATTGTCATCAAACAAACTTAAAAGAAAGAACACAATTTGTTGTGTTTTCAGACAAAACTAACACATTTAAATTTTGCTCCTTGAAGGTTGTTCAGGAGGGGGCGTGTGCTGTTTCAGCTGACTAGAGCTTTCCTGATGTGTTTTATCACTTTCTGATTCAACATTTAAGTATTTGGAAAAGTTGCTTAAAGCATCAAGGTGCCTCTATTTTTTTCACATTTGAACAGGAATTTCATTTCTTTAAAGTGTTGACAGCAATTTAGAGTACAGCCTTTCCATAAGAAGAATCGGCCTTTGTCGGATTTGATTCATCTGTGGGATGTTCCTTCATTTGTCAGTGGCAAGGCAAAAAAGTAGGCAATCTGGAGGTAGGGTGTAACTGTGTGAGTAAAGACAAGTTGTCCTGGTAAAAGGCTTGTAGCTGGCCAACTCTGCTTAAACATGAGCAGTGGTGGCTAGAGGAAGGGAGAGCTGGGTCACAGTACAGTTGAATCAATTTAGGACGATCTGAATCGGAATTCTTCCTCATTATTTGGTTTCAAATACTGATGACTATCAGTGAGCATAAATGTAGAACCATGCCCATCTCTGCCATAGATGTGAGCATTTACTGTGGCATAGGTAAGTGTAGAAAGTTAAACAATGCCTTTTTTCCTTGCTCTGAGACAGATTTTGATGGTGGTTTCCAGAGATCAGACAAAGTCTCTGATCTGTGACTGAGCACATCAAGCCAGTTGACTTCTCTTTTGATTGATTTTTGGTATTTATAAATGCTGTCATACTGCAGGTAGGATTTTATGAACTATATGTCTTTTTTCTGTCCAGATCTGAATACAAATACTGCATAATAAGAAAGGCATTAATTTAGATAAACAGATTCATAATGAAGTATAAAAAAATAATAAGAAAAAGTTAGGATATAACAAAATAATCTTGCATCACTTGTTTTTGTCTTGTAATTAGCAGCTCATAGTTTCTTGACCTTGTATAGAGTTTGTAGGAGACAGTTCCTGTGGTGCAAATAGGTCAAGACTCAGTCTGGCATCATTGTTATTGATTTTTATAGGCCTGAAATCCCAAGGAGCTGATGTGTATAGAGATAATACCTTCTGCTGTTCAGTTTCTAAAATATATGTATTTTTTTTCCCCTGAAGTGGAGCTGAGTAAAGACTGTTTATTTTTCATGCTCCTGAAATGAGGAACACAGTGACTGACTGTAGCTATGAGGTGTATGTATCCTATTGAAACAAATTATGGGAAAAGAGTTGTATAATTCATTCACTGATGTGGGCTAAGTTCATTTAACACTGTCACAATGACTGACTGATACTGCTGCTTAGTAGATGTGACATTTAAAAGTTTAATCATGATCCTGCAGCATTCTCTGTCTCATTCTAAACTGTAGAATAAGAAATGGGGCATTTGGCATGCTCTCAAGGCACACAGCTATCTGCTGCAGAGTACTCAGTAATATTTCTAAATGCATGTATCAGCCTTTTCATCTATTGATCTCAAAATGTTTTACTGAGTTAGGTAAGAACCATCACCTTTCCTATTAAAAACAAACAAAAAAAAGAGTGGTGGGAATGAAGAACATTACCCAAGCCCTTAAAAAATCAGACTATTTCTTGTGATCATGCATACAGGAGAAAACCAGTGTCCAGCACTTCTGTGCATTAGGAGAATCCTTCAAACTCTGAGCTTTGAGGCTCATGTGTGCTTACAGTGAGACTTTAATCACTTTCAAAATACCAGTTCTGTCTGGACAGTGTTGTAGGTGGTTGCACAAATGAAGACATTACACCAGATGTATTTCTTTCTTCCTGTTTTCAGATTTTTTGTTTGTTTGGGAACTTGAGCAGTAAATCACAGGTGAAAAAAGAAAAAAATATATGCTGATATTGAATTTGGTCTCATTACAGATATCAAACAAAAATACTGAACTGGTGGAGAACAGTTTTATTAAAATATTGAAATGTCAGTGGTATTATGCACATGACTTAAATTACTTTTCCCAATGAAGAAGAAACATGGAAATGCATTCAAATCTATTACCTCTCTTCGATGAGCTGACATAAATTTTAATTCACAGTTTTAACTTTTTAACTTTTTTTTTTTTTTTAACCAATTATTAATGAAATGCTACTGTCATGGATAATTGAAAGTATACTCACATACTTTAACTTAGGTTTATAGAGAGTATTTCACCTGGGCAAATGCATGTAGTCTATCGTAACAGATTTCTTTTGCTGAATTATTTGGGGGATTCTAAAAATTTGATTGTGCATGATTCAGACTCAATTTCATCTTCCTTTAAGAATGAGGCAAAAGAAAAAGACACACACATAGAAGGAATACAAATATCCTTTGGACCCTTACTCGATGTGCATCTTGGGAGTGAAATACGGCTTTTTTATGTTCCCTTCTAATGTCAGCACTAGTTTGGAGAGTTGGGGAGGAAATGCCTTCCTTGCAGTTATGATCTCATCTTTTAGGCAGTGCAGATGCTGGCGGCTTGACAAATACCTTTCTAGCCAATATCTTGGACATCTGGTGTGGTGGTTAGTGTCCAATGTTTAGTTTTACCAGAATGAAGTAGCTGTACCGTCTCTGGCATCTTTTCTTCCTCATGGCTCTGCCTGATGTTATTGAATTGATTTAATGGTCTTTTTTAACCTATGTTGTCTTAGGAAGCATCAGTTGTGCCCACCCTTGTTTTGGGGCTGGATTCACAATATCAGCATGCATGTTCTCACGCTGTGGTCTTGAGCATCAGCTTTGGTGCTGTGCCAGGGATCCTATAGCTTTGTGAAAAGCCTATGAGATACCTGCTGATCAGCAAGTGGTGACCAGCTGATGCACCTGATGAAAAGCATCTTTGGGGATGAGGGTGAAGACTGAGAAAATGAAGAGGTTTTGGCATTAAGTATGATGTTGTATTGTATGTTGTATTTTCTTGGTTTGCTCTTGAACTTGCCTGTCCCAAGTAGTTATTTAATGGCTTTAAATGGTGATGAACTGTGATGTTCGTTTCATGAAATTTTCTTTGTACAGACTTAGTGGGGGAACAATGGGAAGTAAAAGGACAAGAGACAAAAACCCCCATGGTGCTGAGGGGCTCCAAACCTGTTTTTATCCCTTCCTGTTTACAGTGTGTGCTGGTAGTGACTGCGTATGATTACCTATCACGGTCACAATACGTCACACAAAGTGAGGAAATATTTTCCATTTTATATAGATGAGGAACTGAGAGGAAATGTAGGTATCAAAGAGAGCCTGCAGTTGAACCAGGAGTTCAATAAGGTTCAGGGAAAAGGCTTTATTCAGTGTTCTCTGAAAAGATTATCCTCCCTCCTTTTACTTGTGCTTTTCAGTTCTTTAAACTGGGTGTTTAACCTGCTTTTCCTTTTCTGTGTCATTTGCCTTTCTACTATTTTCCAGAAATCAAAAGCTTTGCTAGTAATGGTGGTAGCCCATGAGCCCCATCAGAGAGTACCTCTGCAGTGCAGACTGTTTATCAAGTAGCTGACTCACTGGAAGAGGGAAAGGTTCTTGTACAACATATGAAACCTAGTACTCAAGCAGGAAGAGTAGAAAAAGGTAGATTTTCAGTCAGGAGAATTTGTCTACTGGGCTCTTATAAACTGGCATGATGAAACCATAGGTAGGGAATGCAGAGATTAAAAGTGACTTTGGCTTGCATGTCAAAGAGATGATGGGTGAAAACTTCTTATTTATGCCTTTGCTCATTAAACTCAATTAGGATGCAAGTCTATGTAGAATTTAATATGCTACTTTCAGAACAAAGCAAAACCATTACACAGGTGAATGGGTGTGGATCACTGAGGTGAGGGTGGGTCAGGTGAGGATGGTGGATCACTGGAACAGGTTGCCTAGAGATGTGGTGGAGGCCCCACCCCTGGAGACAGTCAAGGTCAGGCTTGATGGGGCTCTGAGCAATCTGTTCTAGCTAGAGATGTGTCCCTTCTTATTGTAGGGGGGTTGGACTAGGTGACCTTTAGAGGTCTCTTCCAACCCAAGACATTCTATGATTTTATGACTATAACAAAATGTGTTTCTTTAGTAGGCCTTACAATGGTTCTTAATAAAAAACAGTTTCAATCTTTTAAACTATGATCTGTGCATACGTAACTAATTGATTATCTAAGAGAAGCAAGTGTTGACTCATGGTTTCTCTTCTGGACTCAGCAGAATTTCCACTCTCCAGCCATTTTATTTCTGTGAGTTCTGTTAGCTTGTTCAGCACTCTAATAAAAATTACATTCAGGAAAGTTTTATGTACCCTTTAATACTGAATTTCCATCTGCACTTCCTTTCTGCACCCTGTTACCTTCTCTCTTTATTTCTTGTGTGAAAAGGTGCAATTTCTGGCTACCACTATGAGCTGTTATTTCTGTTATTGGTGCAGAGGAGGTTAAATACCACTGGTGCCCCTGCAGCTAGCCAGAGATGTTATAATCCTTAGTGACACAGCTATAGCTGTGGAGGACCTTTCTCCTGCGTCTCTCTGGAGTGCTTTGAGTAGCATTTTGTGACCCTCAGCACTCAACCCCAGTTATACTTAAATACTCATCAAAATATCATGGAGAGGGGAAGAGGCAGTACCCTCAAGGCCGAGGTCCATCCAGGCAGTCGGCAGTCACCCACGGCTAGCCAGTGGGATGGCTCTGAGCAGCCCTCATCTTACTTGGTCTGGCAGGAGGTTGTCAGAGCTGCTCAGTGCTAGGGAGGGGATTCTAAAGTCTTTGACATTTTTCCATTTTTTCATTTCATCTTAACCCACCAGATGGTATCTATTCTAACGTTTCTAGTGAGTCAGTGGGTGGCACAGACTTCTGCAAGTGAGGAAGTTTGAGCCAAGGCATACTGGTTAGTTAAGAAACTGGAAAAGCCTGCATGACTATATATCATTTTTTATAGTAATGCTCAGTTTAAATCAGAGGGAATTCTACTAATGCATCCTTTTTTTTTATAGCGTTAAGTTGATAACCAGAAGGTAAGTAACCAGGCTGTACAGCACATCAGCCACAGACTTAAAACCCAAATCTTCATCTCTGTGCTGCTGAGCTGGTCCTGGTCTCACTGGAACATGCTGCTTCCTTAGAAAGTGTGTCTTTTATTCTGGAAATAAGTATATGAGCATGAAGTAAGAACAATACAAGAAAAGATTTCTTTAAACATAGAGTATGTGTGTAGATGGAGTGCAGATACAGACAAAACTAGAGAGTGTTACTGTCAACATTGGTGCAGGGATTGCTCTAAAATGTGCATTGATGTTAACTTAAGGTTAACACAGTCAGTCTCTCCAGTAACAATTTTTCAAGAATAAACATGTTGAGATATTCCTTTACTCTTTCTGCTAGAAATCAGCTTTGATTGGATTTTAAGAAATGGCTTCTTTTTTCTATACTTTTATTTTTTATATCAGACATTGTTGCTTCTGCTATCCTATACATCTTCTAGGCAGAGATGGTGCAAAAGCCATCAATTTCATATGTTCAGAGAGATAATTTATTATGGAAACTGTGACATGTATACTAGAAATACTGTATACCTGTAGGAAATACAGCCTTGTATTTCTACATAACCTATTTACATGAAGTTATTGGCACCCAAAATTTCCATACTTCTGTACTTACCCAGCAACCTGCTATAAAGTTTCTGTGGTCAGTTATTCCCTGCTTTGTGCCTTATTTATGCATTGCACAGTTGATGTCAAATCAGACCTGGCACTTCATTTATGCTGCACTTACTTTGCACGGATATAAAGGACTGACAGGACTGCAATGCAGAAAGGAATGAGCCCCCTATTTCTAGTATGTATGTGATCTTCTGGAATTTATATATAAATTATATAAAAATGCATATTCAAGTCTAAAGGTACAGAAATTACTAGGGAAAAAAGTTGTATTTAAAAAAAATTAGTGATGCAGCTTGAACATGCACAACCTGGAATGATTTGCTAATGAAGTGTTACTGGGGCTGATGGTTTCTGAGTGGATGATAATACAACAAAACTGTAAGACTGCTCTGAGCTGGATGTTGGTGAAGTGCTTTCTTTGAAAGCGTGCTGCACTTTCTCATGGAGAGGGTGATTAGACATTGGAATGGACTGCCCAGGGAAGTGGTGGAGTCACCATCCCTGGAGGTGTTTAATGAAAGACTGGATGTGGGATTTAGTGCCATGGTCTAGCTGATGTGGTGGTGTTAGGTCATAGGCTGGACTTGATGATCTCAGAGTTCTTTTCCAGCCCCAATAATTCTGTGATTCTGTGAAATGTGGACAAAAGGGGAAAATTATTCGACTGAAAATATAGCAGCAAGAAAACCCAGGCTGGTTTTTTTTTACTTTACTTCCAAGACTACAGGGACTGGAGGGAGCAATGAAATACCAGCTCAGAATGGAGCTCAATCAGAAATTTGGCCTAAGAGTCAGACACTGATCTAGCCCATGCAGAGAGATAGGCACCTTGTATAATGTATGTTCATATTACATTATATGGACATACAAGTCAAAACCCCAGGATGTAGAACACACCCTTTCTCAGGTGCTTCATGAGACAAGTGGCAGCTCAAGGTGTTGGACATGACATACAGAAAAATGAGTATATGTGGCACTGAGCTGCAGGTGTGCTGCTGTTTCATTGTCAGACGTGCAGTGTGTGGTCAGGATGTTCCTTCACCACTTCATCAGTGGGGCTTACTTGACATAAGCAAAACTGCACATCTGAAATGGAACTGGATCTCAGCATTTGCAGTCTAGCACCTTATGGATGTGATAAAGCAAGGTGTAGGGCTAGGGTTAGGAAAGGCCATAGCAGGATGCACGGGAAACAAGTGAGATGCATGAGCCTATTCCATAGCACCCTCAGGACAGAGCTAATGCATTCAGTAGAGATCTCAGCTATGCTACGTGCAAGACATAGAGATGTTGAAAAACTGTAAGAAGTAAAACAGTACACAACTGAAGTGCCAGGTCACTGAGCAGTTGGAAGCCATCGGTTCACTATGGGGAACTGGAGCTGCTGACAGCAGTACAGAGAAAATATTTTTTCATTTAACTTTCAGCTGCATCAACTGGTTCAGTCAAATGGTGGTTTCAAAACTGATAAAATAATTGGGAGTTGAAAGAGCAGGAAATATTGTGTTCTGTTCTAGGAGTAAACACATGACATCACTGAAATGGGGTCTACTAGTTTTGAAGTATGAAAGAGTCAGTAAGCATTTTATTACAGGCTGATTACCTCAGTCAAGTTCAAATACAGAGCCTGGGTTGTAAAAATTATGGCAGTCTATTTTTTCTGTAGTATCATTGAAATCGATCACTCTTCATGCATACAGAGTTGATAGACAAGTCCCAGACATCACTGGACATAACCTTATTGATTTTCTTGATAATCAAAAAAAGAAAAAAATCACAGGGGAAAATAAGAGACAAGGTGAACTGCAGACCTCTGACTGGCTGATCTCTCAGTTTTACCCATGCTTAAAACTTGTCTGTACATGAAAAAAAACACATGTGTTGGTTCTTGCCCTTCTCTTGTGCTTTTAAAAATGTTGATTCTCTGAATGTGTCTCCAAGTAAAAAGAAAAGAAATAATAATGGGGGGCAAGAGTTGAAAACCAACATTTTTGTGAATCTAGACTTCAGAAATTATTTGGATTTTGGCAGTAATTTAGGCCATCAACTTCAGCCTCCCTTCTATTAATTGGTATTTTTAGGACAAAACTTAATCACTCAGAAATTCCTTGGTATTTTTCTCCCAACTTTAGTCTTATTTATCAAAAAATATAGAAGAAACATCTGAATGAATTCTTCTGCTTTTACCAGTTGTTCTGGGCTAGCGTGAGACTGTAATCAAGGACAAATGACCAAATTCTCCTGGGCATCCAGCCCTGCTCTTACACACACAACTACGGAAAGGCTTCCAGGATGGAAAAGGCCTTTCTAGTAAGGTGACAGCCAGCCTGGCATCACAGAGATGTTTATTGTCATTTTCTGTGGATTTTGAATTATGTCAGTCTATTCTCTGCAGTTATCATATCTAATAATGGAAGTAATAAGTCACTGTAAGTAACTGCATTTCCAGACCATTCCAGGTGAAATAAACATCTGAAAGATATTAAATAATGTTGGTGTTTAAAGTGAGGTTTCTAGCTGCCTCCTCCACCTTGACATTGCTTTTACAGGGGAAGCGATAGGACTGGAAGCCTGTGTATAATAAGAAAACTTCTTAGGGAGGAGAGGGAGAAGGGAGAAAACCTTCCTGGAGCTGTTGTTCCAGCCTGGGGATAGATAGCTCTGCATCCACTAACATCAGCCTCCTAAACTGGCTGTTACCTTCCTGCAAATACAATTTCATTCTCAGCTGTAGGAATTTCAGTCAGATGCAATTCCACTGATTTCCATGGAAATCTCAGTGGCAGAAGAGGAAAGGAAATCATAGCAATAAGCTTTGCAATGGAAGCGCTTCTGTGAATCAGGGTGTTTTCTGGGGCATGTTTCATGTGCTGGTGTTCCTGGAGGACCAAGGCCATCTGATTGATGGTTCATGTGCTGTGGAAAGGAGGAGGAGAACAATGCTAAAGTGTAGTGGAAAATCTGTAAACTGACACATCCAAGTGGAGAAGCATGAACATTGCAGCATGTAAGGAGTCCAATTTAAATGGTTGTTTAATTGTCAAAATTTGCAAGTGCAACCTTAGAGTACTTATGGTACTCCAGCCTTTGGCAATAAGGTACAGGTTACTTGAAACTGGTGCCACCATAGTCTCACCAGGAATTTAACATTCTGGAGGTGACTGGGGCAGCGGGACAAGAAGTTTTCAGTTTGGAAAGCAGAATTTGCTCCAGGGGTTGGTTCAAGATCTTAGGAGGACTCAAAGCATGTGATGAAGAGTGTCTTGTGCATTGAAGGAACTGGAAACCCTAAAGTAATTGAAATCAGTGTGCTAGCTCCCTCAGAACTACAGGTAAAGCATGAACTTTCTGATGTGGTGTATATTGAAAATCCCACTGAGACATGTTCCAGCTTCAGCTGCAATATGGAGGGCTGTCCCGAGACCATCCTGGAGGTTTCTATGCAGATAACTTGAGTATTCATCCTAGGTTTAAATGAAATAATGTTGAAAGTGATGGAGATCTCTCAGATTAAGTACTCTAAGTACTCTCTGCTATGTGTTAAGGTAGTCTTTAGCCACTCCAGAAAAGACTGATAATTTACAGAATCTCCTTCTGAGAGAGCCAATTTAGATTCTAAGCCATAACTGAAGACTTTCCTGGGAAAATTTGTGGAGAAATACTCCAAAGTGCTATACATGTCACTATATTTAAATTTTATATAATGTGTGTTCCTTATGATTGTAGTTTAGTTATAGTATTGCCAGCACAGTATGTTCCGTAACTGGAAAACGGGAAAATAACTGTTATATTGGTTCTTTTATTAGCTTTATATCAAACCAGAAGTTAGCTGTGAGGGAGTCCTCCAGCCCCCTTCCTCCCTCAAAAAAACCTATTCCACAGGACTTGGTGGAGAGATGCAGACCATCTGTACTTTTTTGCCTAAATTTTAAAAGCAAAACAGAAACACTTGCATTGTCTGCTGGAGCGATGAAAAGAGAATGAAGACCTGGAAAGGGTTTTCTGCATAGATGCTGTGTAATGCTGAGGGTGTGGGACAGTGACCTGCCTGTTGCTGTCAGGGTGGATGGCACTGGGACATGGCATGGGTGGGAAAGGAGGGAGCAGCAGACAGTGCTGGGCAGGAGAGCAGCTCTCTCTGCTGTTTGTGTCTCACGATGAAAATGTGTGGTTTGCTCCTGTTTTACCCACTCTGTGTGAAAACAAGGAAACAGCTTTAAGAAGGCTTTTCCTCATACACTTAAGAAATATAGTTTTAAATCTTTTTATGATCAAAGAGTTTGTCTGAGTGGTAAAACACGGAGAGTTCTGGGTGAGAGGCAGGCCAAGGAGGTGGTGGAACTACAGCCACAGCAGGATGAGGCAGAGGCTTTGCCAGTGACTGCAGAAGCTTCCTGTGGGAAGGAGATGGGTGCTGTCGAGAGGGGCCATTGCATTCAGGAGCACGTGCAAGCAACAGCAATATAGACATCTGAGAGGGCAGCAGTGAGAGATGGTATTGCCAGTCCTAAGAGGAACTGATGACAATATGAGCGTGAATGGACACAGATGCCAGGTACTCAGAAGTGACATACAGGGAGAGGCAGATTATCTGCAGGTTACAGTTATGGATAAAAGAAAGAGAATGAATAGTTTTAACAGGAAATATAGGAGGGGAGCCAAGTGTCCATGAGGCAATGTTGTATACAGGGTAGGGAAGCAGGCTTTAGGGGAGAATGATTTTGGCTGTGGAGGTTCTGCATCAGCTCTGTGGAGCAGTGATTGATGGACGAAAAGTGATGGAGAAAGAAGTACAGAAAGAAGGAAAGTGCAATTAAGTTTATTAAGGACAGCTACAAGGGAGGAAAGAGGATGAATTCCTGTGGGAGTAGGGCTGTACTGAATAGGGGAAAAGTACTCAGAGGATAAACTTCTGCATCACTTAACTGTCTGATGGCACATTTTTTGTGGCACTGTAATAAACGTCTGCTCTGCTCCTCAGTATTCCTGTGATTTCTATTGAGGAACAACAATGCACATGAAAGGCCTTTTGTAAGTGACCAATTTGAGGACAAATACAAACTAGTTTCCTAGTAGAAGTGCACTTGAACTGCAAGTTGAACAAAATGCTCTGGAAACTATAGCAGAGTCTCTGGAGACAGGAGTAGGCTAATGGAGATAGAGCATTGCTGAGCAGCCTCTGTGGTGTGGGAGAGGGCATGCAGGCACGTGTGTGTGGCTCTTCCCAGCCACCCAGCTTCATTCGCGCCTTGCACTTCTTAGTTTCTACAGGCATAATTATTTTTTAAATATATTTTTAAGGTAATGGAAAGGTTTTTAAAAATCCATTGAGATTTGCAGACTTTAAAGAGAGGTTTCGAAGAAAGTAATTGGCTTTGCCTTCATTCAGACACTGAAACTCAATTTTCAGTGCAGGAGAGCATTAAAAACAGCAAAGAAAAATGGCCTAAGTGCATGTAGTTGTAATACATGCTGCATTCGTAGCATCCCCAACAGGATACAAAAACAATATAGCTCAGGCACTTTGCTAGCATGAAAGAGCATCATTCGTTTGGTATTAGTTTATAGCACATGCAGTCATCTCTCACTTGCAGGAAAAGTCACTGAAATAATTTATGTCACTATTAAACAGCTTCACTGCTGATCCATTGCAGCCTCAGCACATTAACTATATTTACCATCTAGGATGCAGAAAGGAATCTGTCCTATCCGACGAGGAAGCAATAAAGTTTTAGTGAAATGGACGTAAATCAAAGTTTAAGTTTGCCTAGTAGAAATACATAAAGCTATGTTTCACATTATGTTTTATGCATAACACTATTCTGCATTTATGTATAAAACCCGAATTTGTTGATAAATACTATTTTCATATTGTTGATTGTTTTGGTCTGTAAATTAAACATGGTATACATTCCATGATGATCTAAAGAAAAAATGCATGCTTTGGCCCATAATGTCTCCTTTGTTTTTGCAAAAATAAGAAGTGCATTGGATGGTAGAAGGGGGAGAGGAAATGGCCTAAAAATATAAAGCCAATTGGCATCCGCTTCCTGGAATCCTCGTGGTTTCAAGTGCATGGTTTGCTGCGTAAACCTGGATTTCTGGTTTTCTATATTGGAGCTTGTGGTTTTACATCAAGCTGTCACTTTGTTCAACTCTTGCAGAGTGTCTATATACATGACAGACTGACCACAGGATGACGTTTATTGCCCAAGTCCTTTCCTGGAAGATGATTTATCCTCCAAGAACCTTTGTACATGCAAGGTAATGAGACTTTACGTGTTAACAGGGAAACAAGCTCCGTAGTTCTTCTATCCTTGCTCAGTTCTTTTGAGATTCTCATTCACTGAATACTTCTACTCAGACATTAACAGAAACATGGTCGTAAAAGCTGGTGGATGGTGTGTGCTGTTGCAAGACAGGCCAGGTTTTTGAATGCAGCTCCTTCTGTAATGATGAAGACCAGCAGGGCTTTGGAGGTAGTGCCTGGCTACCTCCTGAGATGACTCCATGCCCTCATGGGCTCAGGCTGTGGCATATTCTTCTTTTCATCATTATTATTACCATCATCCTTATTATTACCATACCTTAGCTTATGCACCTCTTCACCAGAAATAACCCTCAAGGTCTGTTGTACCTAGGCACTAGTTGATGTCACAAGCGAACAAGCTTGTTTACTTCTGTTAGTTTAAAACAGACTTTTATGGTTACTTTAATGTCTCCTTTTTTTTTATATCTTGAAGGCTTAAGAAATTTCCCCAAGACATATCAGTAAAACAGGAGCTATGCTGAAGCAGTCAGCTATCAGCTGACTGGATGCTTCAAACTACATCAGTTTCTGGAGCATCTTTCATATGGACAAAGTTACCATGCCTGGCAGGCTATCTCAATGTGTCCAATTGCCTATTTTAGCAAACGCATCTTTAGGCTTCCAGAACTAAAGTAAGGTCATTGCTTGGATGAGTAATCTGACACTTGGAAAGAGATGCAGTGTGATAGGTCTACTCCTCTCCAGACAGTCTGAAGAAAAAATAATAGTAAAACTAAAAGATAACATATAAGCAATAAAAAATAACAAGTATCTCTTCCTAGGCACATCAATCCTGGCATCATCAGCCCAGCCACAACTTAGATGGCGAGGGGAAAACAGAGACAAAATGTGTCTCATTCTAGCACTGAAGATTACATGCCATCAAAAAAGATAAAATTACCTGAGACCCTTCCAGATCACCTAGAAGCTGGGGTTGTGTATATGCAGCACATTGAAAATCTAGCCCAATTTATCATCTTTGCAAGAAAACAAATACTTGGTAGGTTTTGTATTTTAAACAGCACTCGAGGTGCATGAAAATAAATAAATAGGGTAACCTTAAATTCTGAGACCAGGAATGGAAATCTGAGCAGACTTCAGCCTTCATCATCAGCTTAGCTCTCTGGGTGTGACAGGCAATTTTCCTTTTTAATTTTCTCCAGCAGTAAGGAAGCTAATGTTACATCTTAAAAGAGATGACCTTATCCTTGTAAGCTACCTGAAGCTTGGCAGAAAATAGGATGGCCTCACTTTCTATGAAAGGCTGGCTCAAAGGGGAAAATTTCCTTCTTGCTTGCATCATTGGGCAGAGGAATGGGAGTGAAGATTTGATTCTTGTATACAATTTGTATTCTGCTCCAGTTTTGATTCCTGCAATGGTTTTTAGTGGTAGGGTATTATACATTTTCAAATTATAGATTGATATGACTCTATTTGGTCAGAATAAATATGGTGTAGGGCCAAATTTCTCAACAGCATACCTAGATGCACTCTTTTCTTCCTCCCCACAGTACTTTTGAAGTCAACAGAATGGTCTGCATTCAAAAAGTTATGGATTTGCTGGGCTTTAGCATGGCAAGGGGTTTGATGAAATAAAAATTATAAATTGCAGCCAGAGCTATTTCAGTAAGCCATTTGACAAAATATCATTGGTATTATGAATCTATCATAACTGTGGTGAGAGAAAACAGTGAATTCTTCTGTGTTTGTTTCTGTAAGGTTGCTGATCCAAATACACCCCCACTTAATTGGGAAACAATACATACTACTATGTTAATTTTATACACAGACACACACCCCCTCCCTATCATGTCACTGTGTTTTTTAGGAGAGCCAGACCTTTCCCCACTAATCTTTGGCAGTAGTTAATCCATTAACTTACTGTTTCATCAGAAAAATAAATGTTTAAACATCATTAAATTCCTCTTTTAAGATGTCATGTAGGAAGTCTGTCAGAGCCAAGTCACAGGGCTGTGGTTACAAGTTGAGGCTCTTTTCCTTTCACTGTTCAGCTCTGTTGTTGTGGTGCTTTTAATTTGTTGTATATTTTCCATTATAAATGCAATGTTGCATCCTCTCATAATTCGTGGAGTTAATGAACTCTGAGACCCTGGTCTGTTGAAAGAGTACAATCTGGTAATTTGCAAATATTTTTAACTGATTTCCAGTCTGGGTGCCAAGTGCTGTGATGCTGTGCAAATCTAAGCGTGGATGGCAGGAGGGATAAGGGAGAGCAGGAGGCAGAGCTCTGCCATTTTGGCATGAGCCAGACTCCAGGTCCCTGGTGGGAAGCAGATATGGTTTAAGCCTTCTGCCAAATGACTTGTCCCAAACCTTGTGCCAAATGACAAATTCCCATAACTCTGTGGATCAGCAGAAAACTAAACCTGAACATCACAAATGCCAAAGTAATGATCTAATCACTGGACCATTTGTCCTCTATGTAACTTGGCTTTAGAATTTGCACTCTGCTGACGTGGATAGGACAGTTCACACATCCAACTACTGTTATTACAGGTGTCTAAAGACTTGAGCACACATTGCTGTGTTGGCTTAAATTCATTTCACATTTCAAAGGTTTTCTTTGTGATCAGAGGGGCTAGAGACTTTTTGGAAATGAAAGCAGAGAATTTGGGACAAAATACATAGCCACCATCGAAATGAAAAGGCTAGGAAGGAGGAGGGGGGGTTGGGAATCAACCCAAAACAGGCTTTTTTTTTTTTCTTCCTGGTCTGACTTTGCAAGACTAAGACTTTGTTGTGAAGAGGGATATCTTCCCATTCTCTAGATGTGTTTTATCAGGAAGTCGTTGAAATGTAATTGCAGCTGAAACGCAACTGAGATCACTTCCAATGGCTCTAAAGAACATTTTTTTTTCAGAAGAGAAGCCTGCTTCAAACAAGCCATGATGGTAATTTCCTTGTACTATTATGCCATCATTACTTGCAGCTACAGAACCAGAGACCAACGTTTCACGTTCTGGAAAACTGACTATGTGTGTTTACATGAACTAGACCATTTACACACAGCTTAGTCATTGTTAAATTTGATTATCGTAATTCCATCATACCATCATAGGCAACTACAGTTTTTGCAGGAACTTAACAGAAATGAAGCTTCACTAAAAAGATGTTCAAACAGAACACAAAGCTGTTGTGGACAATTTGAATTGATGGAACAAATGGTGAGGACAGGGACAAAGTCATGTCCTTGCTGTGCTGTGCAGGCTTGGAGTGACCCTCAGTGTTGTTTAGGCACTTTATCCAATTATTCTCTACTGCAAAAGGCAGAGTGGATGCAGGAAGCAGGGACCAGTCCCCAGGACATTGCTTTCCTGCCTGAATCCCCTTACTTTTGGGCTACTGAGCAGGTTCCCTGTCTCGGCGTGAGTATTCGTAGGGCAGTGACCCAATTTCAGGGGCAGGGCTGCAGCGTGGCCACATCTGAGAACTGTAGTCCTGCATGTGCCACACCAGGGACCATCCTCTCTGCTCCTTGGAGTATCATCCAGACAGGTCAAAAGCTGGCAGCAGCCACCTTCTCCTTCTCTAACTCTGCCTACAAGAAGCTGGCCTTCATGGTTGTGATACTGTGTGCCAGGAAGAACCTGCCTCAGTTTCACCTAGACAGGACTGGTCTTGAGCAGTAGATGACTACTCTCCCTCACGCTCTCCTTTGGGCACCAGCATTTAGGGTGAGTTTGGAGCCTTCTCATCTGTGCTGTCAGGAGAGGAGCTACTGGTTTGTTATCCATTTTCTTGCACACTTGGCAGGATTAAATCTTCTGAAATGTGCTACATTTCCTTTATCTGTGGACAAAATCCACCCAATGTGACTGGACTGGCTTTGTATGTGTGACTCCTTCCAGTTTGTGTGCTGTTGAGCTCCTGGCCAGCTGTCACCATCACTCTGGAGCTGAGGTGGCCCTCTGGCAAACCATGGCCCAAGCTTGGTATTTCAAGAGCTCTCATAGATCCTGGTAACTGTTTTCATTACTAGTATCAAGATGATCTGTAAAGATACCAAGCACAGAGAAAGAGAAGATTCAGATGCTGTCAGAAGACAGCAGGGTGTTTGTTTATTTGCTTTAATTGTTGCAATGGATGTTCTGGGTCATTAGTTGCAGTTCAGGAAGATTTAAGCTAAGGTCACTTAGCCCAGCTGGAGAGAGCAGCTCAAGCTGTTTGCCCCCACATGTGGCTGGTACAGATGCAGATGTTCTTTTGGACACTTAAACTAATGTTTGTTGTGTCTCCTTTGAAGCTTTACAGTTTTAAGTGTCTAAAGTGAGTGAGCATTCTGGTGCAGATCCTTGAAATTTATGGCATATGAGAGTCATGGTTTGCAGCGTGACTGTATTAGCTTCAGAAACACAAGTGAGAGAGCTCCTGGAGATACTATTTTGTCAGGACAATAATAATTGACTGGACCTATAAACACTCCTTTGCTCTCTGACTGCTGACTGACTATTTACTGATCATAGAACGTGTTAAAGCCAATTTCTGACTTGAGTGATACATTGACAGGGATATCCCAGTGGCTTTGAAGTCTAGAAGAGTGTTGATTTACAGAGGCTGTGCTGTTTACCTTTAGAAAAGGAGGTACTGCGTTACAACAACAGGAGCTCTTAGAAAGCAGGGTCACTGCTTGTCATTCATTCCCTAGAGTCCCATTATTTGTGCCTTCATCCAAAAGCTTAGACCCAATGTTTTCAGATGTTTTATAACCCAGGAAATTCCTGCTATTTTGGGAACAAAAGCGAGTTTGGATGAGTTTCTGGATTCGTATTTGCAATGCTGCTAGTAGGAGACTCCCCCACTCCAGGTTGTCCTGCACAAGTGATTTGTGAAAAATTTAAATATCCAAGTGTTATTGTAAAGAGTGCTGTATAATGCTTATGAGCTTAATCCTTAGTATAATCCTTAAATGTAGTGTATCCTGGCAAGTTGCCTTGAATAAATGTACTTCACAGCTAGATCCAGCAAAAATAATAAATTCCATGAGTTAAGCACAACAGCCAATATATCCATTTTGAAATTAATTCTTGCCTATGTGACTCTTGGCTTGCATGACTGTGATTGCCTGTACAGCTAGTATTAAAAAAATAAACATTTTCTCTTATAAGTCCCTAAGAATCTCTAACGATATTTCTGAAAATTCACGGCTTAATTTTTTTCTCCATTTTCTGCCACCTTTTTCCACATCTGTCTTTTTGGACTTGTCAGAACTCACGACCAGAACTCAGCTGGTACAAATGGGAAAGTGGGGCAGAATGTCAAGGAATCTCTTTAGGATGTTGGGGATGATTAGCTAGAATGTTTTACAGGTGATTTTGTGTAAGAGCATGGGTTGGCACTTGTCATTTGTGATCTGTGAGCAAGAACACTTGCAATGAATGCAATCAATCAATCAATCAGAAAAAGAAGTTGCAAAAGGTCTTGATCTTCCTTTGCAATACTACTTCAAAGCCTGTGTTGTCCCCCAGATCTATCCTTAGGGTGGAAAAAGCTGGTAAAAGATGCTTTTCCTGTTAGTGGTAGCTAAAACTGAAGTCTCACTTTTCTTTTCCTACAGCTTTAGGATTGAACTTCCCTGATTTCTCTGTATATTTCTGAAGTTCACATAATCCTACATATGGCTCCAGTTTTTAACCATCCTCATTCCATTCTTACTCTAGATCAATACACCAAGTCCACGACTGTAAAGATATCCTCCTGAAATATAAAAATCATAAGAGGGTCCTACAAGGTAGAGCTCACAGAAGACCTTTGAAGGGTCTGCATGGGGCAGGGAGATGTTTGCCTTGGCACTGTCAGCACTGGAGCTCTCTGAATATTGCACTTTGTAAGGAAGGTTTAACAAACAACCACCACAACACACATCTGACAGGGCATAGCAGCTGAACAAACACACAAGGGTGTAATTTATCCCTTTCCCTGGTTTTCAGTGTCTATTTAATGCATTAGCGAATATGATGCTTTCTGTGTGATGTCTGTTACAACAGAAGCTGCTTCTCTGTTGGTTTTAGCCAGTGTTGAATTAAGAACACAGGAAGAGAGGGCAAGAGGTGGAAGAGTTGGCACAAGAGAGGAAAGTGGGAGGGCTGGACTAGTGACTGTGTGACATAGACACACCCTTGACCTCAAGAGCTGTCTTTGATTTGGAACCTGACAAGAAGACCTTAATAATCTTGTCTGGACTTTAATTACCTGTGCCTTGGTTACCACAGCATCCTTTTCTCTGACCTTGACTATTGTAGCTGTGCCAAATGCTAGCCTTTTCTCCCATCCCCTTGGTTGCAGCCTCTCCCAATGGATCATCTCTCACTGAGAAGTGACAGATCATCCTGCGACACCAGCCCGGCTTTGTTGCATTTACAAACATGATGTCTTGGCTCAAGCTGCCTTCACAGTTCGAAGACATCTCTTGGAAATGTCTTTGTTGCTGTCCCTTGCTTTGCTCCTTAAGATTCATGGTGGCTAATTCACAAACACGTGAGGCTCCTCATGTGTGGAGGCCATGACCTGTCATCCCAGTGGAGCCCGTCTCTTTGTATTTCTTTGCTGACTTCCTCCATGTTACGTCCTCTTTGATTTTGAGGCTGAAGCCAACTTTTTGCTGTTTGTTTGTAAAGGGTTCAGCAGAGTGTAACTACCTCCCAGGACAAAGGCTTTTACACACCATGCTAATAGGAGTGATAAAAATATATGAAAAAAAATGTTGAAGAACAGCTTTTCCTTGTACGTATGATACCAGTAACTCTCAGTGTTCTCAGCCAGTTAGATGATGACCTCCAGGGTCATCAGTACCAAATGCTTTTTGGGTTCATTTGGCAGAAGAGGCCCCTCAACCCAGCAGCTACTGCCACTAATTCCCTGTGAGTGCTTCTGCAGTAACTGTGACAGAGAATCACACAGTAGGAGGACACTGTAGAGAGCTGGAAAGCTGCTACCTATGAGGAAAATTAGAAGAATTCCCCCCTTAAAATGAATTTATCTGATTCCTGTCTTCCTCAGGTATACAGATGGAGGTTTCACTGCATAGAGTAGTTTTTTATTGTTTCTGTTGAGGAGGATGAAGGAAGGATTCTGATTGAATAAATGATGTGTGTGAGGCACAGTTGATGAGTAGCAATCATTGATTCGCCCAGCTCTACTTTTCAAACACTGCAATAGTTTTCCTATTTTGCAGCCACTATCTCTGAAACTATATAATGTGTAAGTATTCTGAGTATTTTAGATTGCCGTGCGTTTTTCCCCCCATGTTTCTGCCTCCTTTCTGTCCTCAGTATTTTAAGGGCCTGGGCTTTGAATTGTTTTATGACTCTAAAAGAGATTGGCTGAACAAATTATGTTGCTCTTTTGTTGATTGCCTTGTTGTCACTTAAATACTATTCCAATATAATGGCTAAGTTATTAATTCTCGGATAGATTTCCTGCTACATTTTTTTTCTCTGTCCTGGAAAAGAAGGAAGTTACATCAGGAAAAATTATGTCTTAGGAAGTAAGAAGATACTTTGTGTTTGAAACCCATGATAATAGTTGATTTTCAGTTCAGGGTAATACAGCTTTTAATTAACTGAAGAGGAGACTTTCAAAGGCAAAAGCACAAGTTAGAACCCTCATATTCCCTGTGGTTCTCTTTCTTCTCTCAGTTGTCTGATTTTGTAACTTTTTGACCAGTGGTACAATAAATAAATACTCTTACATTTATCTTGCTCTAATTTTTCATAAAGGAGGATGCCAGAGTATCCAAAAGGAATGGAAGCAAGCCAGCAATCCTGTTCTCATGAATGGTGTCTGACCACATACACTTTGCCTAAGTGTTTTAAACCAGTGAAATTACTCTGAATTTACCACAAGGAATTGAGACAGAATGCAAGTCTCTATTAGATGTATAAATAACTACTGATTTGTCACAGCTGGAATGCTGGCTTGATGTATGGATAAACATAACTGTTTCTTGATGAGCTCAAGTCCTTGAGTTTTAGTGCCTTAAGAGATTTATGGATAGTTGCCTGAGACAGCACAAAGTCTATGTTTGGAACAATGTATTTTTAGAACAAATGCATGCAGGTAGTAGGCCTGATTTTTATATCTAAGGTATCACCCCAAAGGAATGTTGTAATCAATAGAAAATGTGAATGTTCAGCATCTCTGAAAACAAATGCCCCGTAAAAGAAGCAAATGATTTTCCTTTTTTAAAAGGAATACAAAGCAAGAGAGATCAAGAAATAAAATACACAAAAAGAAAAAAACAACATCAATTCTCCTCTGCTTTTCAGAAAGTAAGGGCTTGTGCACCTTTTTTACCATTTATAGCTCTTCTAAGTGTGAAGAACCAGCTATGAAGAGGAAAATTCATAATCAAAGGTGTCGTATGTAGGAGGAAAGGAGCTGCTTGTTTTCAGGCTAAAGAGGTAGAGGTTAAGTGACAGTTTGAAAAAAGCTGACACTCATTCTAGAAAAATCAGCCTGGTGCACTTACTTGTAAAGGAAAGGAGTAACAGCAGAGGTGCTGATTTCTGCGTTTCTTCAAGAAATGCTATGCTACTAGCTTTGGTGGAGTTTGAGTAGCCTGTTGTCAAAAATAGGTAATAATATGTAGCATTAAAAAGAAAAAGAAACAACCCAAAAATGTTCTCTGCTTTGGGGTTGCCTGTATCACATTGCCCTGCAGCAGAAGCAGGGTGAAATCAAAGGCAGCTATAGAGAGGTTTTCACAGGGAGGGAGGCAATGGTAAAAAGGTGCATCAATAGGGGGATCCCTCCTGCCTGGGTCAAAACAACCTGGATCAGCTGTAATCTCTCCAAGTCAATATCCAGGATCATAAGGGATATAAAACTTTAAGTGTGTTGGCCTAAGGAAATAGGAGGAGCTATTGGAGTAGGTCTAAGAACTAAGAACATGAGCTGCGAGCTGTGCTTCTCTGATGAGGGAAGGGTGGTTAGCTGGGACGAGGGGACTTCCCATGGGCACATGAGGAAGGCTCGAGGGGCTGCAAGTACCAGTTGTGTGAGCTCTGCTCCAAAAGTTACATCCCTTTGGGTAGCTAATGGCACTTTTAATCCCAGGTGGCTCTCTGAGAAAGGCTTGCTGGTCCTAAACCCCTTTGGGGCTACCCTTAACAAAGCCTAGAGAATCAGCTCAAGATCCTTGTATAGGACACTCAAGAGATGCAGGAGAAAAAGGAGGAGGCCTCAGCTTCTCCTTTGCAGTAGGATTTTAGACCTTTTTTGTCTTTTCACTGAGGAAATAGGAGGTCATCTGAAGGCAGCCTAGGAATCTTCCTAGCAGTGAACTGCTGCCCTAGATGCTGCATCCTTGTTCAGGACCCAAGATACTAAAGAGTTGTTCAAGATGGGCATGAGGTTCCACATCCTTTCCAAAGCACATTGAGAGTATCCTGCAAAACCCTATTTTATGACTAACTGGAAAACACAATTTAATTTGCCATGTGGAAAGCTGTAGTGTGTTTCTGGGAGAGAGGAGCAGACAAAGACCAATTCTGTGGTGCGTGAATATAGAATGTTATATAAATAAGGTTTTTTGTTGTTGTTTTTTTAAAAAAGGAAACAAATGGATATGAGATGTATTACAATATCTTACTAATAAAAAAAATATTATGTACTGCCTTCTGGGAAAGAGTTTTTTAGTTTCTCTAAGCTGAAGCTTTGCAAATTTACCATGGAGGCATCTTTGGAGTGTAGCAGAGAACTGCTGTGTTTTGCTTGAGTCTCTCTGTTTCCTGCTTGCTTTTGAAAAGCTGGCAAAAAGGAAAGCAGTCATTATGACTTACAGGTAATGGGATATAGAAAAGCCCAGTTATTGCTACGTGACAAAGTTAAATGGTAATTGTCAGCCACACTTTCTTCTCCAAAATACAAGCCTGTCTGTCTAACCACAGTGTGGCACTAATGGTATAAATGCAGCAGAACACAGATGGAAATTACACAACAGCTGGGTAATCATCTTCATAAATGTAATATTAAAAATATCACAATCCTTTAATTTTTGTTCTGCTTGCATAAGGCAGAGCTGCATAACAAATAACTATCATAACTTTTTGTGAGAGAAGTGCAGCTTGTGACCAGTTTAAATCAAATGACTCTTTTGCCCTCCTGTTCTCACTAGGGCTTTTCTTGTATCAGTATTAACAATCTGTTATACACCAGACTAGGGTCATTAACCACTCATTAGTTCCTGAGAGAGGAAAGCCCCCTCTTGTTTGTTGAATATTGATTAGGAGGCAACAGAGCATACCAGTCTGAAGTCACCATGGAAGATGCTCAATTTCTGAAGCATGACCTCTGTGTTTTGTAACCCTCTGGATTAGATCTGCTGTGGCTACTTTCATTTTCATTTTTACTGGTTGCTTTCTTTGTCCTTCCTCTCCTGCACCAAAGAGTTTGGACTGAATAATAAACAAAAATCATTCTGTCATCCTCAGCCTCTTGCAGGGTGGAGAAGTAGTCTGACAACTTAACTTGGCTTTGCTATCCCTCATGGGCAAACCTACTTCCTTTCCTTCCTCTGATGCATTGCAACTGTAATGTGTCTTGTCCTGCTGCCAATACCACCACAACAGATTACAGTGCTTCTCTGAATAGAGATCCTGGTGAGTAATATTCATCTCTGCTGAAATTAATTCATGTATTTTTCCCCATTTTGCATCAAATAAAGTAACTGGACTGATTTAAGTTCCAAAAAATTGGTAAATATATAGAACACTCTACAGACAGTTTCTTGAAACTGGTAACATAATGGTACATCCTGTTGAAGATGACCTTGAGGTAATAACCTAAAGAGTGGACAATAGGATTTGTGCTCTGATAGTAGTAGGTATTTAAAAATTAAAGAAAAACATTGTTTCAGTATTAAAAAACCTCATATTTTGTCTTAATATGTACTGTAATCCAAGCCTGACTGTGCATAATAAGCTTGTCATTCCTTGCTTCATTGATGGTGAGATAACAAACTCCTGTAAATGGCAAATGGATTCTGTGTGAGAAATGTGATGTGGGATGGACCTCCTTCAGCATTGCACCTTTTCTCTAGTCTCACTTTGTCACTCTCCTTCTGCCTGGTCCTGGTTTATTACTTGGAGATTACCTGCCTTGCTCAGTGTCCTCAGCTCACTATTAAACAAACCAGTTAGATTTTAAAGATGAATCCACCAGTTCAGGCACTGCTTTGCCTTTATTGTTAGCCCTTGTGTCTTATGCCTTGTGCAAGGATGCTGATTTGTGAGGAAGTACAGCTGGATAAAGTGATCTTTGGACTGATTATCATACAGGAACCACACTGGCTGCAGATGTCATTGGTTTTGTCAGTGCATTTGTCATGCTAATTTTCTCCAGTAAATCTTCTGTGTGACAATAACAATGTTGACAATGGCATTTTATGGTATGATACTCATACATCGTATAATGAAAAGACAACCACTTAATATAAAGTTAAACTTTAAAATTAGCGTTTAATACAAGTACGATGTGGATATGTGCATATAAGAAGAATGTTAGAAACAAAAAGTGTTTAGAAGTGTGAAATTAGTGGCAAAGGGGGTCAAACTGCTTCTTACTTCATCACATGTGCACTGACGTTGCAGAGCCAAAATATCACATTTCATAAGGCATGATCCTCTACTATTGAAGTCAATGACAAAAAAAAAAAAAATCCCTAGTATTTTGGTAAGTGAAGGCTGAAGGCTTTAAAAAGCTGTTAACATTATCTTGTCCATTAGTTGTTTTGGAAAATGAAACAAGCTCCTTTAGACCTCTCTTCCCATCTTTTATGGCTCCAAAATCAGCATGACGTATTATTGGCTAGAGGTACCATTTCATCTCTCCCCTGCTGTCTAAGGACTCCAGGGCTCTCTTTACCTTTATGAAATGTACCCCTACAGAAAAGAGGAAGATGTATTTAATTTTGTTCTCCATTATACACTCCAGAAAATGCAACTTCATCTATAAACTGGCCTGTGATGAGGCAGAAAGCAGGATCTGCTCATCTAATAATCTCCTTGTATCCAATTCAAAATCTTGCCATACTTTTCCTGAGGCAACGCTGTGATCATTTCTCCATCCAATCCATGCTAACTGCCTCTCTTAGCTTGATGTAGACTTCATAAAAAGTAAATACCAGGTTCATGCAAAATAAGTTTTGCTTTGCTGTGCATTAATGTCTACCCTTCTGATACATACTCTTATTTTCATTCAGAGAAAGTCTGTGTATGAGGCTCATAACTTTTTGGAAATATCTGTATCATCATACAGGTTATTTTTTTTTTAAAGAGTAATCTGACTAGAGATAAGGCATTTGCTGTTAAATAAATGTTTCTTGTTTTAATTTCTCATCACTCTCAAAGAGTTTGAATGTAAATAATAGTGCTTTAATACAGACAGAGCTCTGAGGTAGATTGCTTCAGCGACTAGATGTTATGGACCTCTTAAATGGCGCATGGGTATCTAGGAGGAGTGGAATGCAATCTTGCCTTTAACATCAAAAAAGGGTGTGGAGAAAAAACTGTCCTGTTATGGATCAAAACCTGGAGGTGCTAGGGAGTATCCCCAGGGCATGATGGCCAGTGGGTCAGAGGGTGATGAGGTACAGCTGAGATGTGTCCCAGGTGCCACAAGTGCTGCTTCAGAGGGGCTGTCTCTCAGGAGCTGGTTATGGGAGGACTCATCTGGATGCTGGGTTCCCTAGACCCACGCCAAGGGCTGCTGGTGCCCAAAGGACAGCTCTTTCATTTTTCATATCCTGGGCTGGGTGAGCTCTTTCTGTTGGCTTGTAGAGAGACCTCTGCTTGGGCTGACAGACAGTGAGGTTACCCTGAGCGCTCCCTGCTTCTGCCCCATGTCAATGGAGGCACACACACACAAATCACAGAATCACAGAATGGCAGGGGTTAGAAGGGACCTCTGGAGTTCATCGTGTCCAACCCCCCTGCCAGAACAGGACCACCACAGAGTCTAGGGCAGGCCATTCAAATGCTAACTGTAAATACACCTAGATGCAAAAAATTGTATCCTTAAGTTGGTATATGAGCTGTGCATACCCTGCATGCAAAGAATTGAAGTACTGCAGTGTTCAGTGTGGGAGGGGGTTAACATTTCAAATTAATGACCTGTTAATGACCTGTAACTCAACACTGCCACATTGCCTTCAAATTGTAGACCTCAGTCTCTTTTCTGTTTGTTTTCAAAATAAACCTGACAATTTTCAGTCTAAGCTGTTTTTTAATTCCCTAGCCTAAATTGTATACCACTAAAAATAGAGTTTATAATAGAAGTTACAACTTTTAACTATGAGGCCTTCAGGATGGTTCCGTGATATTGCAGTTTTGTTAATTAGAATGAAGGGGGAAAATATATAATAAGATTGTGCTAATAAAGCATGAAATGAGCAGTCTTACCTTAAGACACTTCTCTATCTGTTTTTCCTTATTGCATGAGCAGTTGTCTTTGTCTTCCCCAAAATACACTGAAATTGAGGGAAGGATTTTATTTTTTTTAAAAAAGGAAACTTCTAAGCTTTCCTATTCACTGTCATTCTGGCATCCTCTGATTTGACATGTAATTGCGATTAGGGGTTTTTGGGCAGTGGGTGGGAACAGAATAGCCCAATTGAACAGTTGCTTCGTGTTGAATTCAGATTGCCAGGTGCTACAGACCGAATCACTGGAGCTGCTGGATTAATAGTTGGGTGTTTGTTTTCTCCTGTGCTTTCAGGAGAACTTGTACTGAAAAATAACTTTCACTTCTCACCTTGAGCCTAGAGGGTTTTGCAAATAGGCCGTGATGTTGTAAACCTGCAGCACAATTTGTAGACTCTTAATAGTTAGCAGAATGTATAAGGAAAGCTTTTATATCAATATGACTATACCAGGAAAGAAAAATTGAATCATTCTCTGTGTTTACTGAATTAGAATTTAAAACATGCAGCAGCAGAATAGATCTAGGAGCTGTAGGTAATGTTGAACTCGATTCTCCAAGCATGATATTATGCCCACAGCATTAATTTTTTTTTGCATGGTTGTACTACATATAGCTCCATTCTTCATATAAAATCTATGCATAAATATCTTTTACACAGTTCCAACAAACAGAATTGGAGCTTTTGTGAAATGGATTGGAATTACCTCTGGTGTTCACAGGGTTGGGGTCTAAAAAATGCAGATCTCTGGACAATAACCACTGCAATAAATACCTTTTAAAACATTACATCTTGCTACTATTTTAAAGTATTTTGTATTAATGTGAACCTTGTTCATATGAATATTGTTTTTAAAAGAAAAAATAATGCAGCTGTCAGGTTTAAATGAAGTTTATGCATAAGTCAGTTTGTCTATGCACTTTCCAAGAAAGGGAATTCAAAGGTGAGAGCAGAGCACTAGGTTCAAATGGGCAGGTTTGTCTGGCACTGAGTCACCCGTGAGACATCCCCACTGGCAGTAGGCAGCACAGCTTTCAGGTGAATTATAAAATCCTTGAAATGAAAGCAGAGACAAGATGTAAAGTATGTTAACTTCTGTCACTTGCATGGCTCAGAGAGACACCAGTATAGAAATGAAAAGTAATATTCTGAGTAAACCAAAATGACAGAATGTGCATTGCAAAGTGCTGCTCAAGCATATAAAGTGTAATTCAGTCACTAACTCAAATGAAATATTATGCTAACTGTTCTGGGCAGCAGCCTTGCACCACTGCAGTGTCTGTGCAGAAGAGCTCTGGGTAAGAACTGGAAAAAGTTCTGATAACATATTGAAAAATGTCATTAGAGCTAGTAAGGTGAAATTTTTTTAGTGTAGCTGATCAATCCATCTGAAACTGCTGCTAACAGGAAACAAAAATATATTTCTTGGTAAGAGTTTCCATACCTGAAGTGATGTTTTTCCAGGGTTGAAATGCATGAGGTTTTTGATAGCCATTATTAGATGAAATACTGTTGGGAGACTTCAGTTCTGAGCTGATCTTGTCTCATTTTGCTAGAATTAAAGGGTGATTTGTGAGGTTGCCGTGGTGGGAGCAAAGCTAGTAATTTTTTTGTTGTAGGGCTTAAGGTTTCATTGGGTGTTGTGCAAGGGAAAATGAAAAATCTCAATGTGCATTCTCATGTCTATATTTTAAAAAGAAGTGTAATGATATACTCAGAGCTTAAACTAGGCATTGCCTTTGGTGTTTAAAGAGTAAAAAAAAGCGAGCTTTTGGATTGTGTTCTGATTGTGAAGTATTTAAAAACAGTGAAAACAGCTTGGATAAAGATTTTAATCTTAGATATTAATGGATGTCTATATATTTGTGTGCTCAAACTGAAATCGGATATTCATGAAAAAAAAGGAAAAAAAGGAACAGAAAATCCAAACGTGTCTGCTCCTTCACTGGCTGTGACAAGGGTTGTATTGCAGTGTGCTGCTCCCACTGCAAACTGGGCGCGGTCTCTTCTGATGGTGCCACATACCACATTCGTGCTCTTCAAAGTGCTTTCAGAAACAGCACTGAGCTGTCTACCTCAAAGTCTACAACTAGTTAGCCTGTATCTGGTGTCTTCCTCCTGTATGCCAGGGTAAGTCTGGTCCTGGTCTTGCCTTCTGTGCCTGGTCCTGCACCTTGCAGAGTCTCTGGAGTTTTCGATGGCAAGAGTCAATGTGCTTCAAGAGCAGAGTGTTAAACAAGCTCAGCAAAAACTCTGCTGAGATCTTGCACTTGTGTAGCAGGAGAGAGGAAACATGCTACAGGGAAGGAGGAGGTTGGCCAGGGGAAGCTCTTCTCTTCTTGATACTAGTGATGTGATTCTAGTGAGCAGGGCACAACTGTGCCTGCAGCTCTTGGTGGCACTTAGTCACTGCTTCTTCCTGAGCCAAGTGTTTCTTGAAGTTCATGCTCTGTGTTGGCAGGACTGAAATCACTGTGTGCTTTAGGCTGTCAAGCCCATGGCTTGTGTTGTCCCAAAGTCTTGGTTCTTTGAGAAAGGAAATTGCAAACCAAGCTTTTCTCTGCAACTGGAAGCAAAGAGCTTCAAGTGGAGTTTCAGAGTCTCTTGAAATCTGGAATTTTATAAGGGATCTGCCAGATACTGTGATGCGAAGTGGACCCAAAGTCTCATGCCTCTGGGGAAAGGCATAAGTCTCTAATCCAGTTACTAGGAGCATACACATTAAAGGCTTATTTTATGCTACAGACTGTATGACTAACTTGGCTTGACATCTCTGATCTCAGTTTTGTGTTTCACTTAGTAATTTAGCCATGCTCTGAGCTGCCAGGGTATTGCTCCTTGTCTCTGCAAGGTGCTGCTGCAGATTCAATGTCTGGACAAGTATTCTTGTTCTGGCTGCTGTCACACATTTGACTGTAGTGTATATATACCTTAAACCTGTAGTTTTTATTTCCATAGAGCGTTTCCATTTGGGTTCACTGTTAGATTCTTAGCTAGTATATTGGCAGTGCTAACTGAGTGTTTCTACAGTTGTTTTAACAGTGTTTTTTTTTTGTGGAGTGAGCCTCTCCAAGCAAACCTCTGGGTTAAAGATAAGATTTGAAACAGGGAGCTGTATCATTTAAGAAAAATTCAAAGTCTTCAAAAAGAAATAAACAGCAGGAGTGATTTGATTTTCAAATCATGTTAGAGGGAAAAGTTTATACAACAAAAACAGAAACAAGTTTTTTTTCTCTTTTTTTTTTTTTTTTTTTTTTTTTTTTTGTGCCAGGCATCAGATTCAGGGTATCAAATGGATTATTATTGGTTCTTATCTAAGTTTAGAAAGAACTGTAAATATATAATGAATGCAACAGAGAGATTTCAGTGTTTATTGCTTTACTGGTTTATTGATGCTTCACTTGCTTGTCTTTGCAAGTGGTATCATTCATGAAGACTTGGCTAATCTCCAAAGACAGTCTAGATTTGTTCCATTTATTGCTCTTTTGAGTTTGCCTTTTGGCAAAAAGTCTCAAATCAGGAGCTGTTTGCATATCAAGGCTCACAGGTCTTCTTTGAAAAGCTGCCAGGTCTTGGAAGTCATGAAGCCTCTCACTATAAATTAAGGGAGCAATAATTGAATGTATAATTTCTAATTCTTAAATTTTTTTGTGCAATAGGCATCCTTAATTTTGCCATAACTCTGTGCAACTAAATAAAGAGTACCATTGCATGCAGTGTTCTGGCTTTTTCCAGGGGGGGAAGTTCAAGGAAATAGGAGGTATTTGGACATAAAGTTACAGCTGAGTTTAGGTTTATTATGCAGATAAGAAAACAGCCAGTGCAACGCTGGCCATGCTGCTGCTGATGTCCGTAAAGAAAGGTCAAGCAGAGTTGTTTCGTCTCTTCTAGAGGGTTCTGAAGCTGCCACATAAATGATGGTTTATGTTGGTCAGCAGAGCAGGGGCTGCTGCACAGACTGTTAACTACCAATGCGGCAAGAAAATACCTTAAACATCTCTGCTTCTCGGGGAATGCAGTCTAGCAGCAAAGAAAACAGCTGAGCAAGGAGAGCTGTACATTGATTCGTTCAGATGGTGGCTGTTGGCTGAAAAGGCCAGTGAGCAGGCAGTCAGCAGCCTGGTGGTGGTGGCCTGGGAAGGGTTAGTTAAGGATGGCTTTTACCTTCTGTAAGCAGCTAATTAGAAAAATCTCTTCTGAAGGAGCTTCAGCCTGCAAAAGGGGAGGGAAAATTCTCTGGGAGGAATGACAAAGTGGTGCCAATAAGCAGAAAAAGTAGGGAGTGGTGGCAAATAGTAGGGGTGAGAAAGGTGCAATCAAATGCTCATAAAGGGCACTCTTGGGCTGGGGAACAGGAGGTGATGGGGTTGCTCTGAGCATAAGGGTGTAGAGGACAAAGGACTGTGGGCATGGCTGGGTGAGCAGTGCCCAGACTCCTGGCTAGGGCCAGGCACATGCTGCTTGCCTGAGGACGAATGTTTCCCTTACACAGACTGGGAGGCAGAAGAATCAACTGATGGCACCACTGGGAGGGCTGATCTTGGTCATTGGTAAGCATCCTTGCCAGCTACTTGTTTAAAACAAGAGAGTGGTGCTTCTTTCCATTTTGGAAAAACTGAATTTCTGGGCATCCAGCACCTCCTTCTGTGCCCAGATCCTTGTTTGTGGGTCACAGGAGAGCTGGATTTGTGGTTATTGAAAACAGTGGCACTGCTATCTCAAGTCAAGCACTCAAAAATCACTAGTCACTCTTCACAACTTAGAAATTATCGATGAGTAGAGAACGTATCAGTTCAGAAGAGCAAGGGAAAAAAAAAAACCACTAGCTGTCTGGACTGATTTGATATTTATCCCAGACCAATGCAGCCCTTCTCCCTCTGAAGATCAATTCCATTTCTTGCTCATTTGGCCCATTGTTGAGCCAAATACAGAGTGCTTCTTTTAAGGGAAGAAAAGAAAAGGAGTGCCATCAGCTTGGAGCTCAATGGCAAGTGTACATATAAGTGTATTGTGTGTTCTCTTAACAAACAATCTGCAAATGAGCTTGTTCCATTTCACTATACTCTATAGGATAGTTTAGGTTTCATAAGCTGACCAGCTACTTTCTGTTCCCCAAATCCTCCTCTTGTGCTGTAACTGCCTTATTAAAATTTCCACGAGCAGATATGTTTGTAAGGTTCTCAATATAAGGTCCAAAATGTGACGGTTCTGTTCTGTAGTCTATAGATCATCTCTCATATGCTTTTGAATCAGATATTGATGTTGCTCTATATTTGGGGTTATATTTCATCTTCTTAATGTCACATTTTAATTAATTTCTGATATTGGCGCCATACTAAATATTCATATGACCACAATCTTGTAGGTCTAAGGTATGATTAAATATGCACTGGGTAGTTGTGACTTGCATCCTGATACCTCAAATGACTTATAATGTTTATAACCTCTTAGCTGTTACATGTCATACAGGCAAGTGTGTCATATCCCACTTAATGCTCTAACAGTGAGATTCTTTAGTCTTCATAAGGCATTTAAGTGTATTCTGTATTTTCTATCAGTCTAAAAATTGCTATTCCCTTCAGTTTACGTCTCTTTTTTTTTCTCACCTCAAAATTTATCCCCAGTCTATGACAATATTGATTGTGTCACTCATCCTTTATTACCAAATGATTTTTAGTTGCATTGGTAGGACTTACATACTCACTGTAGACTCCTGGATCAGCTTTTCCAGTGTGACACTGCTACTATGAAGGCAACACTTAGGAGATGAATTCTAGCAGTGGAAGTTGCGTGGACAGACTTGAAAAAGCAAAACCTAAAGTCTCAAAGTCTGGAAGGCAAAAAAACCCAACCCTGAAACGTCAGTTCTTCTGATGTGAAGGGCAGCCTGACTTGTGACTAGGGTATGTCGCCTGCCATTATGGCAATAATACTGTGGGAACTAGTACTGTGAGTGACTTTCCCCTGGAACTGAAAGCAGGAAAGATGTCTGAGTGCAAATGGATATGGCTCCTGTTAGCTGCAGGTGTGCACAGAGGTTGAGGGAATTTGCTTCGTACAAGATACGGTTCATGAGGACTTGCTACTTCTTGCTTTGTGTGGTTTTGCCTTACTTGGCATCTTCCTCTAAGATTAAGGGATGGTGCCAAGTAGCTAAAGCCAAAATATCAGCTGTGTATTTTGGAAAACTGAAACATTCCGCTGAAATATGAAAATAATTTTACTTTTAATAGCAGATGTTTTATCAAGGGTATAAGAAACCCAAGTCTTGCACAGAGATGTGGCATGGAACAGGGTCAACAAGGTATAAAATTGCAAATCAGTTCAAATACAGAGCTAAATCTTTAGATTTTTGCTCTCTAACTGCTCTGGTCTGAGTGCTAGGTGTATAAAATTTGCACGGTTTTCTCTGTCTCCAAAGATGGCAAATGTTCTTATAAACCTACTATTTTTCCAACAAGGGAAAAAAGTAGTGCAGTTTCACTTCGGTATCCCTTTAGTGGCAATGATGAATCCTCTGGCACTCTTAACTAAGCAGTTAATGTCAAGTTTACCTTTCACCCTTAACTCATCTAGACATTAAGTGATCTATAAAATTCACTTGAGGATTCATTGCCAATTATAAAACTCCAGTTCTGAATTGTGAGGTTTTTTAATATTAAAACATTTTAATCGGTAAAAGATCTTCACAATTAATGATCGGCTGCCGATACACCTGGTTCATTTGGTTTTGCATTTTGTTACTTTGTGGACTAGGAAGATAATAGCCAAATTCTTCTGTTGATGATACCAATGAAAACCTTGAATAATTGGTGCAGTGAATTGCACCGATCTGCATTTTCATGTCATTGAACAAAATACAGTCCACAGTTCTGTAGACAGTCCATGGGGGAAGCTGTGAAGGGTATGAGTGTCATAAAACTCAGAGCAACTGGGGTTAGTTAAAAAGCTTTGAAGTCTTGCCTCGCTTGAGGCAGGGCAGAAAGATAATTTCTACTTCAGGGCAGCACCATATGTTTGGATCCTTTGCTAAATTCTGATGAAAATGTCAGTGGTTTGACTGGGTCAGGCCAGGAGTTCATCTCCCTGGGTGCAATGGTCTGTGTAGGGAGGGAGGAAAGAGGTGGCTCACTCAGCCTCTGTCCTGAGTGTGGGACTGCTGGATCCTGCATCCACTCTGCCACTATAGACACCATTGCTGCCACCACTGCTGCTGGCATCTCCATCATGCTCACGGATACCTGTATGATAAAGCCTTACCTTCACATGTAGCCAAAACACTTCTGTGTAGCTTGGCCAGCTCATCCCCCCAAGAACCAGCATTGCTATCCATGGACTCTCCACCATATGTCCTGGGAGGAAAGCCTTCAGCCAGGGACGAGTTAGAGTAGAACTCCTCTTCTTCTCCTTACTCCTGTCCTACTCCTCCTCCAATGCACTGTTTCCGTGTGCTTGTATGCCCATTTCCCCTTCCCTTCTATTCTCATCTGTGCCATGAAGTCACATAATTTGTACTCCACTCATCCTGAGGACCTGAGCCTGAGGACCTAGACCCTGTTCTCACATCCTTTTAAAAATGTACCTTCACTGCTCCCATTCTTGAGTCTCAAAAATCCTCTCACCCTTGAAATTACTCCCCATTATAATATTTTGGCAGAAGAGTATCTGAGGATGGAGAGAGGGTTCCCACCATGCCTGTCCTGCCTGTGAGGAGCAGATGCCTGGGGAGGGGGTGCAGGAAGGAGGGTTTCTTACCCCGACACTCATTTCTCTGTCCCTTGACCATTGCTACCTTTCAGGCAAAACTGGGAGATTTGGGGTGTTCTGATTGCCACAGGATCCTTATTTCTCCCCTGTGGCTGTTTGACCTCTTCACTCCCTGCTTTTTTCACTTCTTTTCTGAATATTTGATTTTTCACCAAGTCTAAATGCCTTGCTGTCTCTCCAGCTCCTTGGTGGGAAGCGTTTGGTTTTGTTAGGGACAAGCTAATGGCAGGTCCTTAAGGGCACTTCAATAGGAGCAGGCTGATACTGATGCCCTGGGAGAAAGCAGGCATGAAGTCATCACAGAAGAGTAAAAAATCAAATCCCTGCCTCCAGCTAGAATGAGAGGAAAATATAGAAGACTTCTGCTCTGCTTCTAGATGAAAGTTTGCTGGCATGTTTTATGGACTTGGAGGCAGATGACATGGTCAGATTAAAAAAAAAAAATAAAAAAATGTGATTTGTCCAGATGTCTGGAGTCAGAAGAAAGTGGCTGTTTGGGGACCCTTGATAGGACAGGAAGGTTTAATGAACCACTGACTGACTGACAGTGAAGTCCCAGTATCTGTTACTGCCTGACCTCCAGCTCAGTCAGGTGTTAGCCCATTACATTAGCTTTCATATGCATAACCATCCTCATCCTTGTAGCTCTAATATTATTTGAAAGGAACTGAAGTGAAAATATTGTCAAGACCCCTTTTTACCTTGAGGAAGGAGTAGGAAGAAATGATGTGAGAAGATGTATTTGCAATGAATCAATTCCAGAAAATAGCTTATTGCAGAGAGATCTGTGAAAGTGAACCCAGGATGAAGAGCACACGTATGAGACCACCAGATCTATTAACTGAGGTTGTCCAAGAACCGAGGTATCAGTAAGAATCCACAAGAGAAGATTTTGCACTTATTGCTGGAAAGAATGTCAGTGTCCCCTGGGGAAATCTAACTGCCTTCTGATAATAACTGCTAAAGCCAGTGTTTTCAGGATTTGCAGGTGCTGTGCTGATCGAACTCATAGGCTTTCTCACCTGTAATGTGGATTTCAGTTCATATTGTTTCTTGAAGTTTCTGTAACTGTGCTGTTAGAAAAAAACCACATTTAACCAGCAGACCTCAGTTACTTAGCTCTTCAGTGTATCATTCATACAGTCTATTAAACATAACATGGGTTTACTCCTGATCTGGAACGTTCTGAATAATACATTTTTAAGTGCTTTTGTATTTTCTGGAAAATGAGGCCACAAAGGTAATTTAGATGTTTCTTTATGATGGTTTATCCCAGTATTTGGAAGAGGGGTATCACTGTGTGAAGGCTGTTAAAAATAAGGAGAAAAGAAAAAAAAGGGAAGCAAAGTATTGTGACCTGTATTTGTGGTGGTTGATGACAGTGACTTGGGCACGTTAAGCAAGAAAAATAAAAGGGCTGTGGTGTTCTGTGACTGTTCTGTGTATTTTATTGACAAATGCTTTGCTGTTGAAAGCCCTTATTGTGATATGTTATTTCAGAATGGAACACTTAGTTTTTTATTACCCAATCTGCTTTAAGAATAATTCATTGTTTCAGTTTTTACAGTTTATGTAGCATGATAACAATGTTTAGGGGGAAAAAAAAAAAAGCTGAACATGTCTTGTAGGGGCCAGAGACTTTTTTGAAATGGGGAAGAAGAAACAGTCATTCTAGGACTTTACTGTGGAAAGGGCAAACTGAAATACTGGTTGTGCACCCATGTATTAGAGATTCTGTAGCAGTTTCCAACTGTTGTACACTCAGGCCGTGGTAATACCAAGGGTTCTGCAGCTTAACCCTGCAATGCTGTAGACTCACCTGAGCTACAATTACACTACTCACTGTGGGAATGTCCTCTATGCTTACTAGTGTCTTAACTACGTGTATTTTTTCAGTCTGTATGGGGATTTGCACCACTCTGTCTCAGACTGGGAGCTTGAAGCTGGCTTGAGTATGGCAGCTATGTGCTGGAGTCTGAAGGTGTCCCTGTGATGAAACAACAGATGTGTTTTCTCACCTTGTTATTTGATGTATGTCAGAGCTGGCCATTCAGCTGAAGCCCTTTGTGTGGGGAGAAGTCAGAGTTGGGTTTGTTGGGTTTTTGGCTCCAGCTGGGGAGTGTCTAAATGTTTCCAGAAGGAAACAACAGTTTTGCCAGATGCTTCTTTTACACTCTGGAGCATCTTGGAGTTCCCCAAAGTCAGAAGGGTGGTCTGGGCTTTACGCTGGTGTTCTGTTGTACTTGAGCTCTGTGTAGGTTGTGAATGGCTGTAAATATAGAAGAAGGTTTTATCCCCCATAATGTTTTCTTTGTCTGCAGAAGTTTCTCTCTTTCAGAGGAGTTGAGTACATTACCCTGCCTAAATAACATGTCTTTGAGATTGACTGTTAAAGTATACTGTGAGGCATACACTAAAGACACTATAAATAGTGAATCATCTGTCGCAGACAAACCACCTTCTATAATGGAATCAGCTGGATAGGTGCCATTTATCCTTATCATTTTTCTACTAAGAGTTTTACATTAGGGGAGAAAGACATGAAGAAACCTTTTCCAGCTGCTTGCCCATCATCCTTGAACTAAGATTTATACAGGAACTGATCTTTGTGTCTTTAACGTTTATTGGTATTAACAACATAGAAGTGTAACAAATAGTCACACTTACCAGTTTTGTGAGATATCAAGGAGATCAGGAATGATTTTTTTCCCCCCTTTTTTTCTTGCTTCTTGGAAGTCACAAGGTCATATATAAAATAGTATTTGGGAGGAAAATCAAGAAAGCTGTCTTTCCAATTGAGCTATTTAGCATGCTTTACTAATGAGTTACAGTGAAAGAAGACAGGCAAATGAGAACACAATTTTTCACACTAGATTTGCAACACAGGATGTGTAACAGCTACACCAGCTTCAGAAGCACCTAGCTGCCTCCCCTCATCTTGGCTGGTGAATTCCCACCTGTGCTGTGGTTGTTCCTGCAATTGTTTGAGGCAGCAACATAAATTAGAGCAATAAAATGATTGGGGTGAAGTAGGTTTTAGCCTGGATAGTTTTATTCATCTGCACTGTGGCACCACAGGGGGGTGGCACCACTGGGAGGCAGCAGATTGAGATAGAAATGGGAATGAACTGTTGAGAGCAAGGTGGAAGAATAAGATCTTTGTATGTTAATTTTGGCAAAGTCTTGGTATGTCCAGGCCTGGCATTAATAATTAGTAGCACATGAACTAACTGTGTAACTTGACTTTCATTATATCATCTGGTTTCCTAATTTATTGGTCCATGTAGCTCAGAGTGAAAGAAAAATTAGCAATTTCTCTCTAAATGGCAGAATTGTTCACCATAGCATTACTTGTGTATTAGATTTAGCTTTAACAGCTGATGGAGAAGTGACAGGAAAACCTGGTGAGAAGATACAAAACCAGCAACACCAAGAGGAGGGGAGGAACTACCTCAGAAAAAGAAGGTGGTGCAGGAAGCTGAATCTCAAAGAGTTGAGGCTGATTGTATGGCAGGAAAAAGACAAGGAAAAAAACAAGTGTGAGATGCAATAAAAAACCACAATGATGGTAAAAGTAAAACAAAACGGTTTTTTGACTTAAGATCAGTCATTTTATTGATTTTTAAAATAAAAGCTCTATTTTATTATGTGTGCCTGAATATACCAGCCAAAAGCTAAAACCACAAATGCTCATATAGCCTCAGGCAGCCCCCAGTCCCCTGGCCAATAACTCTTGTCTGGCTCATGCTGCAAGTGCAAGAGTGTGTGTACTCTGTTTGCAAGGTCGTTTATCACCAAAATCCCAGAGAACTGCATTAAAAGGGTCCAGAACAAGCTCTTTTGGCTTTGTGCTAGGCAAATCACTGAACTTCTGTTAAAAGACAAAACAATTGCAAAGAATCAGGGTGAAAGTTTCAAAAGATCCAGTCCAAAGGCACATGATTACTACTCTGTGTCTAGAAGCTGCTGCTTAAATTTTGTTCTGCAGCAGTTAAACATTGCTACCTCTGCTGCTCAGATTTGTCTGACAGAGGAAATCCAGGGATAAAATCTCTTTTCAACCAAAGCCATGCCAAAGACCATGAAAGAAAAATAAAGGCAGATGGCTGTCATTGGGGGTGTCTAGAAAAAAAAAAGAAGAATGTCTTAATATGGTAATTTCTTTATTTCTATGAATTGTATAATTGCATTGCCTTCAGTGCAATTACACCAACTTGGGTTTGCTGAGCATTTTGACCAGGGAGTCCAGCTCTGGAGTGAATGAATCTTCTGATAACGAATTTGAGAGTTGTGACTATAACACGTGTTCTCTCTGACACTGAAATGCTCATAGCACATCTAGAAATGCAGGGTACTTGATCCTGCCAAACAGCACTTACTTTGGTTGGGGAAATTGCTGACGTAATTGCAGAAGGTGAGATAGGTTAAGTCTGTAACAACTGATCACTTGAGCCCTCTTTAGGGATATGAGAAAGGGATCTGCAGACACTGAGTGTAGTGGCTCTGCTGAACAGTCTCCACTCCATCCTGGAGATGTGATTCACTATCCCTGTGTGGCTGCAGCATCTCTAAACTGAACATGATCACAATTTGGCCTGTGACCAGTTATTGATTAAGAAAGGTGGAGTTATTTGACATCTGTGCTCATTTGGAACAACTTCTGACCAGTGGTGTGGTGAGTTTGGGTTGGGAAAGAATTTGGCCTGTAGCCACTTGTTGATTGAGAGATGTGGAGTTAATCCCACTAATTGCTCTAGTGCCCTAGGACTGGCTCCTGTTTCCCAGCCATCAATTTCACAGCAGTAGTCCTCTGTGGGACTTGCATGACTGGCTGGAGACAGAGTGAAACAAACCCCTTTCTGCATTTTGAAGAGAAAGAAGAACATTCAGTACAATCCAGCCTTCTGCAGTTATTCTGTTGACCACTGAGGCTCTGTAAGTCATAAATTGAAAACTTCTGCGTTTGTTCACACACTGTAGTTGTACTAGTCTTTTCAGTTTGTTGCTGGGATTCATATTCCTTGTGCTTGTCTATCAGTCTTGTGTTGGTGTTGGACTGTGTCTGATATTTGGAGAGAATGGCAAAAAATCTGAATCCTTTAGTACTTCACTTCAGACTCTAAAATTTGTGTGCTTCATACATTTCGTGAAGACTCCACTTGAAAGTTAGCTTTATGCTGAATGAAAACTGGATGTTTTCTAGGTGATCAGAATAACCTAATGGTTGGATTTATCAGAAATTTATATATAGTTAGTACAAAAATAGGATTTTTTTTGTGTGTTTTAACTTACATTAAAAAACCCCAAACAAACAAAACCCCAGAATTCCCAGGGATTTGAGATACTTTCCTTAATTTTGAGTGGTCCTTGTACCCAGAAATTACTAGAGTATTTCTCAAATGTATGCAAAAGATCAAAATAAAGCTAAAGACTCTTGAGGAGACTTAAACGTGGCTCTGGGTGACTGAGATTATTACTTGAAAGCAGCTTTCTTGACTGTTAAATAGTGAGGGAAATGTTCTAGGGCCCCAATGCTCTATCAGTCTTCTTCATGCCTCCAACAGTCTGTACATTGGGTCACAAAAAGGTACTCAGATATGGTAATACACCATGAGAGAAAATCCTACCTGAAATTCTTACCAAAATGGTGTTTGAATGTTTAAAAACTGATAGCCTTACTCAACTCAGATGGAAACTCTGACTTCAAATGGAAATGGAGTAGAAATCTTTCTGTGGGTTTCTGTCAGAAATGATGCTTGGCCAAAAGGGCTCTGGACATATCTGAAAGCTAAGCATTGCTTTCTGGCTGGCAGCAGAAAGAACAGGTAAGTAAAAAAGAGTCATGGATGAAAGGGGAAGAAAGCTTCTTTCCCTTTCACAAGTTAGTAGTATTTGTAGGTGTAACTACAGTATCCTTGAGTAAGAAGAATGGAAATGTTTCCTAGACAGTGCCTTAGACCTAAATTAAACTATGCTTTGCTCAGGGAACAAGTAAACTGCAACACTTCTTTCTTAACATTGAGCCATTTTGCCTGGCAAACTGTCTTGCTTTTTAAATAGTGAAACACTTGATAAAACTGTTCCTTAGTCTGGTAGTGCTTCAATAAAATTAACCCATTAGTCAGATCAGAGCAGGCTGTCAGTCTCCTCTGCAGGGATGTGCCTGGCATTACCATGTGACTGCATCAGGCTGATCACTTCTTGTGCTTCTCCTTTTCTGCATTATAAGAGAAAGTTAGCAATTGCAAAGTTATTTTTATGCTAGTGCAAAGGTAATAACTCACAGGGGATGCTTCTCCTGATATTTATTTTGCTTATCTGAAGCAAAATGTCCTCCTGTGAAGCAGAGCAACCACTAGCTGTGTTTCTGCAGCATGAATGAATGTGTCAGTCAACATAATGAGTATTCCAACACAATCTGGTCTCTTTGTCTCGCTATCCCCTTATCCCCTTCTTCCTTGACCTGCTATCATATCCACACCTGGAAAATTTAGGTCAGCCAGGCTCATTCTGGGCAAAACAAACCTAGCACTGTGCTTTGGTAACAACACCCACCCTATTAGCAGGGAACAGGGCTCCTTTTCTCACCGTGAGAGGAAGGTTCTCAAACTTCCCTGCCTTGTGAGTCAGTGCGGAGAAGACTGGCATGAAAAGTTGCATGGCTTCCACACCCACACATCTCCAATCTCTCTTGCACAGACTCACTGTTAATGAAGAGACTGCAGTGGAGAGACTAAACCTTCTCTCAGAGGATCAATTAGCAACCTTAAAATAGAATAAAGGCCCTTGCAGAGCCCTTTTTCTAGTATTTTTCCTTCTCAGAGAAAAATCCAGGAGTAAGCAAGTGCCTGACAGATGATGGAGAGCTTTCTGTCCTCAGTCCCCTTTGAACGCTTACTTCACTGTAATTACTGAAGTGTTACTGGTCACAGTGATCCAGTTAGTGTTGCAGCAGTGCTTCTATTAACAATTTCCATTTCCAGGACTTTTCAACTTGGCTGTAAATACTTACTAACAGATAGGTTTGGCACACAAGGCCTTACTCAAGGCACGAAGTCCAGAATGATTTTTCTACGCAGTTGTGCTAAATCTCTACATTTCATGACTGCACAACAAAAATAGAAGTTTTGCTGATCTAATAGAGCAGTTTCTACGTCTGTGACTTTGAACGAAGAAGTCAGATGCAAAATCCAATCTTACTCTTGGGGCTGCCAGAAATACCTTATTATCCCTACCAATCAATTGGTAACATCTTGGGAAACACTAGTGTTTTGATAATGAAAAGTTAATATGCAGCTGCAAATGAATACTGAAACCTTTTTGATAGGTATAGCAAAGGCTGAAGACTTAAAGTACCCCTGAAAATGTCCAACTCAGGCTTCCTTATTTAAGAGTTAATCTAAATAGCTGAATCTAGGTTGTACTGAGGAAGCATTGCCCAATGTGTCTTTAAAATTTCCTGGTACGTTATTTTTACTTTCTTATTCATATTATACCCCCCCCTCCCAATTGCCTGTAAGTGTTAAGTTTCTCAAAAATGTTAAATGTCTTTTTCAACATACTTGGCTATCAGGAATTTGACACAAAGGACACAATGCTAAGATTTCAAGAAATACCTTTGACTTCATCACTTTTCATTATATAACATTTCGTAGAAGAGAAAATGATTAAAAAAAATCCCAGTCCAAAAAGTAGTTTGGGTAAGTTGCAGATTTCTGTATGTTAAGCTGCCCTTATACAGCTTTGATTTGTGTGACCAGCACTTACTCAGCAGTTCAGTATAACTCTTATTGACCTTGGCAGCTGTCACATCGCTCGCTGGATTTTATGTCACTAGAGGTGTCAATGTTCTGGGGGGAAGATGTGCAGAATATGCGTGGTTTTATTTGCAGGCAGGAATGAAGTAGAACCACAACTGCATTTCCAACAACATTATTTCACAGATGACAGTCACAGGAGACCTGTGACCAACTTTAACCTTTTAATAGTACGCATAAATTAAGGCTGCAGGAGAATACTGAGCTGCCAATTATAGAAGCTGTAGTTCTAGGGCTTTGGTTAGCATATTCTTCCCTACCTGCCCCATGACAAAAATGAAAACCAAAGGCTTTATGAAACATTTTTTTGAGAGCAGAAAATCATAGAAACTTATCTCCAAATAAATATAATGTGTAAAGTAGATAACTAAAGCTTCCATTAGCTACTAAATACTCAAAGTGAGAAGGTGGAGTAGAAGGTAGGCTAACATTTCAGTTTCCTTTCTTCCCTAAAGAACACTGGCTACTTTTTTTTTGGCCTACAACCTCTTGTGCAGAACGCAGAGAACTAAGTCTGAGGTTGACCTTCCCCAAGGCAGTCAAGTTCATTCTGAATCCTTATCTGCATAATAGTTCTGCAATAAACAGATGTGGCTTAGCAGTGTTTGTAATATAAAATACATGCTTTCCAAATCTCTTCGATGTCCTCTTGAGAGCGTCCCAGAGTGAGTTTGAATTTCAAGTTTGAATGTAAGGCTGTCTTTGGGAACATGCTTCTAGGTGGTCTGTAATATCCTCAGTGTCCACAGCCTGCTGGGAACTTTGTGTGTTGAAAAGGTTTATACTTTCCCAAACTGAGCTTTGCAGGTTGTGTCCCCTTCTGGTGCCCTGAGCTGTGTGCTGGGGGCACGGGGTAACCTGGCCTCATGTAGTCACTCTTAACCCAGCCCTGCAAGAGACTTGCATGAGCAAGGTCTTCATTGAACAAGGCTGCATTGAACAAATACAAGAATGATGATCCCCATGGCTTGTGGGGAAAAAAAAAAAAAAATCCATTGCAGACCATTATGCTCATCTCCATTTTTCTGGCTATTTTATCTGGGAGGTGTATCATATACTTCTTGTCTACTGTTAGAGTACTTCATTTGCAGACGAGGCTTTGTGTCAGTGCCTAGTTTATAAGTGAATGTTAGTACATAAATAAACTACTTGAGGTGTGAGTCACTATATTGCTGAATCCTTATGCTTATCCTGACTGTCTCTGGCTTCAGTTATGGTGTTGGAGTGAGGATGAGCTGCTGGAGTAAACAAGCACAGTGTATCAAAGGGTTAAACTTCTTCACAAAACTCTCCAGTAATACAATCTCTGTTCCTTGCTCTGCTGAATTTTTTTCTCTGACATATTTTTCATTCTGTTGATCAATCTTACCTGCCAGTTAATGTAACCCACTACTGGGCATGAAATATGCCTGAGAAATGACTTGTGGATGTTGCCTGCAGAAGCTGCCCACAGAAATGCCCTCAGCAGTAGCCACTGAGCATCGTGCCAGCTCCTGCAGTAACTCTTGGTGACAGATGTCACCTTTTTGGTGTGGTCAAAGCCATCTGTGACACTTTTGTTTTGACCCTGTATTGATTAGCCCTTTGTTTTTTTAAGGTTCTAGCAAATAACAATGCTAATCCAGATAAACCAAGTCACATCTGAAGGTCAGCATTATCAAGATGCCAGCCTCCTGCCACTTCTGATGGGAGCTGAAATTGTACCAGAAAGATTGCTTATGATTTTAGCATACTTTTACGAGTGTTTTATATTGACATAATTCTCTAAATGCTGATTTTAGCCACTGCAGTTAATTGTGCATGATTTCCCAGAAGATGTAAATATACAACAATCCATTTAAATATGGATAAATGGGGAAAAAAAGAAAAGGCAAAAAAAGCTGCAGACTGATTTCAGTCTGTTATACCAAGCTGTTTTTCTTGGATCCAGTGTTTAGGTGGTGTGTTTTTAAGCAAGTATAGAATATAAAGCAAAGTAGCATGATCATAGAATAGAATCATAGAATAGTTAAGGTTGGAAGGCACCTTAAAGATCATCAGGTTCCAACCTCCCTGCTATGACCAGGGACACCTCACAGTAGACCAGGCTGCACAAAGCCTCATCCAAACCTGGCCTTGAACACCTCCAGGGAGGGGGCTTCCACAGCCTCCCTGTGCAACCTATTCCAGTGCCTTCCTACCCTCATGGTGAAGAATTTCCTTCTGATGTCTAACCTAAATCTCCCCTCTTTCAGTTTAAAACCATTACCCCTTGTCCTATCACTGCCCTCTCTGATGAAAAGCCCCTCCCCAGCTTTCCTGTAGGCCCTTCAGGTACTGGAAGGTGCTAGAAGGTCTCCCTGGAGCCTTCCCTTCTCCAGGCTGAACAGCCCCAATTCCCTCAGCCTGTCAACTGAAGCTGACACCGTACGAAGCCAGGTAGGGGCAGGTGTGTGTGAGCCACTGATTTCTGCTAGATGGATAAAGCTTCACAGTTCCACCCTGCATGGTAGTTGTGGTATTTTTAATATTGACCTACTTTTAGTGGCTGTGCTGTGAGAAGCAGTTTCTAAACCCTGCCCCTGCAACCCCAAACATTTCTGTCATGTAAAGGTGAGAAGATTGGAGACCGATGTGGGGTTTTTTCACTATTTCACTGGAACTAAATTTTCATTGACCTTTGGCAGAAAAGTCTCTTTAACTACAGCCTGGTCTTTAACTTCCTGGAGAGTTGGAATTCAGAGTTAATGAGTGTATATTGAGGCGAGAAACCTTGGTGCCCTTTTCTTGGAAACATGCTACCCTTTCCTCTTCAATTTTGAGGCTGGCTATTAGGAGAAGCTCACCAGCACTACAGAAATGAAGAGCAAAGCAGTTGCTCTCTTCCTTGCTCTCTTGTGGGCAAGGAATTTTCAGTCTAATCCTAGCTTTAGGTTGGAGTTTTTTTGCTTGGTTTTGTTGTTGTTTTTTAATCACAAAAGTTTTAAAGCACATTCCCTAAGACCAACAAATAAACTTATAAAAGTTTTAGGATGTAGAGCTGGCTGAACTCATGGGTTTCAGTTGCCTAGATTCAGTTACAAATTCATGGCTTGGGATGCTTTTCTGCCCTTCTACTATACAAACGATGCGACTTGTAAACTTTATGAGCTCCTGTATGTATTCCTTGCATATTCATGGCCATGAAAAACTGAGTGGGAAATACTTTAAAACTTACAAGATTTGCTGTGGCTTGTTCTAAGACAAGAGCTTTTCCATTTAATATTGTACATTGCTTTATGTTGAAGGTGTACGCCAGACACTCAATCAGCAACGTCCACTACAGCTGCTGAGTCGACAAAGTAGAGAAGCAGAGGGTGGCTGTGTCATACTAAATAGTTTTCTTTGCAGATCTTTTCCTTCCCAAGTCTCTTTGTACCCCTGATCTTATTGATTTTATTGGCTCTGCTAATTTAGCAGTCCTTTGGGCTGATGATCATAATTATAACACACAGCACAGCCTGAGTAAACAGGTCCATTCCAGACCTAACATTTTTGGTTGTCCAACAGCAACTAAACACAGTTTTGGCAAGTAGTGCTTCTTAAATGCCTTTCATTGGTTGCTACAAACCCTGAAGAGCTATTTCAGAATTATGCAGAAAAGGGGAGTTATTCTGTATTAAGTTCAGCTCCCTATATTTTTGCATATATTTAGCTCTAAAATTATTGGAAGACTGAGTTCTTCTGAAGCAGATGGACATGGACAGGATTGAAGATAATTTTTGTTGTGCCTACCTAACTACAATCTTTTTATTGTTACTAATGAGGTAAATATTTATGCTTGATTTTTCTTTGACAGCTATCTTGCAGTAGCTGTGTCATGCAGTTGGCAGAGTCTATTTTAAATCAAGATGTTTGTTTTAAAGTTCAGTGGTAAATAACTGCAGTGCAGAAAGTTGCATATATTATAGACAGTAATTGGAAATAATTATAAAATTCTGTGCTAGAAGATTGTGATGAAAGAACACTTACATGAATAACAAATGAGCTGTTCAAAGTTCAGGAGATGTCAAAGGTAAAGGCTGCGTGGGCAAGGTTAATTCTCTTCCTTTGTGCACTGCAAGTATTAATGATTCCCCTCCCTTGCACCTTGAAGGTTTTCTGCTGCAATCAGTGGGTAAACCCTATACTCCCTATGATTTTATGCCTACCCTTGAAGGGATAAAACACAATATCATTAATTGCACCTGGGGTTGCAGCATGTTCTGGTGCAGGCACACAGATTCTCTGCACACCCCAGTATGGCAACAGAAGCTGGACAATAACCACCAGCCCTTATCGTCACCCTGTCCCAGTCACTCTTTCCCTAAGTCAGCTGGAAGGTAGAATAAATAGTTCTGCTTTGCAATGTAAATGTTGTGACTTCAAGGGATTTCTGTTTTCCCTTTCTGGCATGACATTGCAGCCCCTGCCCAGCACAGAGGGCTGGTGGTGGCCAGGGCACTCACCAGGGTGAAGCCCTTGCTCCTGGGCAGCTGATCTGCGACCGCCCAGGTGAGGGGGATAGCCACCAGCTGCTCACTGCTCTGGCAGGTGGCTAAAGTTTTAATGACATAAACCACCGTGGGTCCAGGAATTCAAGCTTTTAGCATTCTTGATGAAGACAAAATTGTCTCCTAAATTATCCTTTTAATTCATTTGAATGTAACATGCAGTCAGTTCTGAAGTAGGGCAGGTACTTGAAGGCAAGTATTGAAGAGGAATTTAGTGGTCCAAGATATATCTTTAGGATGCAGTGAGGAGGAGTGATCAGTGTTGGGAAGCAACTTGATGTGATCAGTTTTAGCAGCGTATTTTTCTGTTGGTTTTATCCAGGCAGCTCTTTGGATAAAATAGATTTAGTGGGAGTTCTGGGCATACCATAATTCATCTGGCTAGAGCACTTTAACAATTTGTTTCTACTTTAAACAGCATTTAAACTCAATCCTTCAGGTAGGGACAAACAGTGTCTGTACGTCATTTAATCCTATGCAAAATTTTCTTTTGGTTTATTTATAGATACGATACCAAAATCAGTTGGCTGCCACAACATCAAATACTGATTTGTCTAAAATGGCTTTATTGGACAAAGATGATACTGTAAAGTGGGTTTACTGTGGTGGAAAGGCTTTCTTTCCTGTAGACAAATACTTAGCATCTGAACTCGCTTGTAAAGCTTACTTTACAAGAGAGATGCTTCAGAGAAAAATGTTATCACCCCCAACATGACTTTACATTCAAGTAAAGTGCTGAAGTGAAAAATCTCTCTAGGAAAACATGAATAGAAATAAATTACCACCATTTCTAATGTTTTCTCTTGGATGTGATCGTAAGACAAGCTTCCAGCTGAGAAAGTGTTTTTCTGGCCAACCCTGCCTTTGTTTTGTTGGGATTTGGCTGTTGAGTTTTTGCCACTGCTGAAGACTGCAATTAGGTCAGAGTGATTTTCAGTCTCTGTGGCCTTCCCTTGATTTGTGGACTGTCATGGTACTGTCTGAAATTTAACAAACTGATTAACTATAAGGAATTTTGGGGCCACGGTATGCTGTCTGTTTCCAGTTAACCTTTTTACTAAGTGTGAATCTACTTTTGGGATGATAGACCTTGATTAATTATTAGCTCTTATTGATCTCTATAGTTATAGGAAGTCTGAGGTGTAACTCCTCTTTTTTTTTTGGCCAACTAGCTTGTCTTTGTGAGCTAACGCTTTGCAGAAAAAGAATCTGTGCAATCATGACATATATAGGAACAAAAATAAGTTGTTTTTCAAGAATGCCCTGCTGTGGCATTATCCCCTCCTATCTCTTCCACTGTGGAAGATGGCAGGTGAATTTGCACTCTGTCAGAGAGCTGAGAAGTCAGGCTCTTTCATATGACCCATGACCATTTCTAGAATCATCTGAAGAGAACACGGTGTGGTTTTTTTTTTTCCTCCTTTTGCCTGGAGGATGGGGTGCAGGCAGCCTAGTACAGATTTAGGTGGGTTTTTTTGGTGTTTTCCATACAGGTACACTGTTTTCAGCCCTACCTTATATTTGCTTCCTTACATGTTTCAAATGAGCAATTCATGTCTAAATTAGGAGTAGCAGAGGAGCTCCTGATGCAAATGAGGTTTCCTCTCTCCTTTCTTTACTGCCTGGACAGAACTACATGCAAAGAATCATCTTTGTTTCTATGGGACAAGATGTCCCTGGTTATATGTAGGATTATTTATGAAGTTAATGCCAACAGGAGAGTTGCCTCCCTGAGGATCAGCGTTCAGGTCTGAGCTAGTACCTTTGGCACAGTAATAATTTCACTGTCAAAAAAGTGGAGACCTTTTCCCTTCAATCTACAAATTTCTAATAGCATATGTTTTCTAGTACTTATTTTTTTAGATGCATATAACTCAACCAGTGGTCTATGCAAGTTTCTTCAGCATTAGGTCCTTAAATGCTTGGCAGTTCAACTTTAAACTCTGGAGGAACTGCAAACACTGAAACATTTTCATAGAGGGAAGGAAGGTTTCTGAGTATTATAGCTGTGTTGAACCTGTAGCAGCTATTATTCATTGCAGGGAAGTCCTCGGATGCTGTTGAATGCAGTTCAAGGAAGAGTCCTTAGAATTATTGATGTTCACACCAATAAATGTCTGGCATTTACCACTTGAGCATATGGACACTCTTTCCCTTCTAGGTATGTTGCAACTAAAAACCCTGTGCAACCACTGCTCACAGAGCAGATATTTGAGTCAGTAATAACTTCAAAGGTATGACTCACATAAAGAAATTAGCTTAGTGCAAGGTTCATAAATATGCTATAAATGGACTGTTGTTTGGGGGTTTTTTCTGGTTGCCTCTTTTTGGCACAGCAGTTGAAATTGTCTCTTCCTATAAGGTTATGTTATTTCATAGTTTCACGTTAACAATTGTTTTGCCTCAAATTGAGGTTGTTTGACATAGGCAATGCTGGCAGTCTGGAAATAAACCCAGTCTAAGAAAACATGGATTGTGAATGTTAGTTAATTGCCAGATGTCTTTTGCTTCCTTGTTGCAAATAAATATTTTTTACAAATATTAAAATTGCGTCTTACCACTGGCTAACCGATTTACTGGATGCCAAATGGGTATTAGACATATTTCCTATTAAATGAAGAAGAATGAATCTGAGTATACAATGAGACAGCAGTGCTTATTTTTAGATTATACTTTTAAAGCTAAACACTATCTTTAAGTCCAGATGGAAGGTGGCATTTCTTTCATTACTTTTTTACACTTGATTCCTTTTTGCAGGTTAAGACAGCAACTTTACATGAAAGGGATGATTGGTTGGGAGATTGTGAATCCTGGTTTCCAGGTTATTTAATTTCTAATAAATCATTTATAGAAAAAGTGTGCTTCTGAAGTTGCCTCATTAGTCTTTGTTTTTTTGTTCTTTTCTTTATTTGCTTTTAAAAAGACTGCATTAAATAACCATCATCCTTCTGTTCAAATTCTTAGGTGCAACTAACCCCTCAAGGTGCGTGAATGACCACTGTTTGGTCAAGAATTTGGCTTTCACTATGAATATAACACTAAAATCCTTGTTTCTAAGTCTAGAGATCAGTTCCTGCCCCTCACTAAGGTCCCTTTCTGCCCCCACAGGTACCCAGGGCGTGTGTCACTGGGTGTGCAGAGGTCCCAGCTGCTGCAGCCAGTCCTCCAGTGATCCCAGGCTACAAAATACTCTCCAGTGCTTGTCAGATTGGGAAATAATTTACTGTGCTGAGTGTCAAAATGCCTTCTCACTGCCACTGTGGCTGTGAGTGCAAATGAAACTTCAAAACGACCCTTTGTTCTGCTTTGCTCAGTAAAGGCAGTGAAATTCCAGCTACCTCAGGACCTAACCCAGTGGGCTTGCCATTTATACACACACGTGGGATTTTTTTTTCCGTTCCTTTTGCTGCTAGAAATATTTAATAATTTACCGGGATTCTTTTCATATTTCTAGATAGGTGAGAAGACATCAGTCAAATTATGGGCACTTGCTGGCAATCATATGGACTTGATCTGCCTGCTAAGAGGAACATGAATGAATTTAGGTTAACATTTAGCGACCCAGGAAAAACATTCTTTTTTTGGTTGTCTGCAAATGAAACTCTGCTGGTATCTGGGGATTTAGTTAAACTGAATAGCTTGTGAGTTCTTCCCATTCCCTTTCTCCTCACTATGCTTTCCCTTGAGAATGATAGAATAAAATCTGCATGTGTGTCTCTGATTTTTTTCTAAAACTTCAATCCATTTAAGCCAGACTGCCCTTCTTAAGAGTTATGAGGAATCTGAGTTTCCTTTGAAGATGCATTTATCTACCTCGTGTAAAGCAGACAGGTGCCAGCAGCATTGGTTAATCTCTTCAGCTGCCTTGTCCAATGCAGGAAGCTATACTTGGATTTGGTGGATCTCTGTTCAGAAACTCCCCTAATGTGTGTTGCAAATGTCATTTAGCTGGATAGCAGCAGATTACCAATCAATGAGGTACATTACCTCATCTATTCAGTAAAGCTTAATGCAGAAGTACAGAAGAAAAGGTGAGAAAATGTGTCATTTCCCCATTTCTTTACATCCAATGAAAAGATTTCTTTATTGAATTTTGTATTAAATATTGTTGAAATAATATTTTAGTTGTGTAAATTTTCCTAGTAATAAGTTTTAGATGGTTGTAGAGAGACAGCAGAAGACAACTGTTTTGCCCTTCAGACTGGTGAAGAAAGGCTTGTGTTGGGTACAGGGGAGAGGGAATTAAGCCATTTGCCAGAGCTGACCACAAATAAATGAAGTTGCTTGTGTATGGTGTGGCTTAGCTGCCCGTTTTGCCAAGTAAAATCTTAACTTGGGTTGGAGCTTCCTCCAAGTCAAGCCAGTGAAGTCGTTACACCTTAGACAGTATTTCAGTTACCAGCTACAGCTACAAGTTCCATGGACCTAGTGTATTAGGACTCTTCTGCTATTTCCTCTTACTTGGTTCAACATTTTTATAAAAAGCAGCAACAGTTGCTACCATGAGGTATGGTGACATCCTACAGTGGAGACTTGAGACATAGTTCAAGAAAATTGATGACTCTGAAGACACCACAAGCTTTATTATGGAAGCTTTTTCTTTTTTTCAATAGATGGGAGAGTGGGCCAAAGAAATAGTGGGAGAAAAATCTCTATCAGTTTGAGCCTTTGAAAGAAGTATAAATCTTTTTCAGTTATGGTAGTATCTGATAGGATTTCCTTGTTCTTAACACAACATAAGAGATGTCTCCCTGGATCAGATCAGTGGTCTGCCTACTGTTCTGTGTTTGCTGGTGGCGATGGAGATGCTAATCAGGGAGAGCATTAGAGCCCTGCTCTCCTACTTGCCCATTCCTTGCCTAATTCCCCAGAATCATTGAACTAAGAGTGTTACAGCATGATTTTTAACTGAAAGCAGATTATTCTACAACATTTTAAGCCACTGAAAAGGATAAATGTGGCCTCCTTTAACTAATATTTCATTCATTTTTGCGGTGCTATCCATTCCCCTCCTCCCCCCCTCTAAATAAAATACATTCACATGAGAATTGGAAATACGAAGGCTTTGAGATGACCTATGCAAGAGTGACATCTTTTTGTCTCTTAGCATTCCCAGTGATCACTCACACTCAACTTGATTTAAGTATATCTTCCTATCAACTGTTGTCAGCAGGGGCTTTGTATTGTGAAAGCCATCATATGGTAGGTGAAAGCTGTCATATAGGTGGGAGATACAAGTTCTGTTGACTGAGTTTATAGACCTATCCTAAACTAGGAGAAACCAGAGTTGTGGGATACAATTTTAGGTTATTATTAGATGGCATGGGTTCAGCTAGTGACTTACCATTAGTCGTCATTGGGTCACTGGTAAATTAATGTCCTTTTAAATTATTTTTGAATGTGTGCCCACAGGCTCTGACAGGCTTCTTGAAGTAATATAAATGAATAAATGAGGTATCCGCAAAACTATTACACTAGGGAGTGTGAATGGTTTAGTAAGGAAGTGCTTATTTAATATTAAATGTTTGTCTTAAGCTTCTTGCACCTTCTGTACAACTAACTCTTTAGCTATTGTTAAAAATGCTTATTTTTAGATGTGGTAGACAAGGCTGAAGTATCTATGGGAAAGATGAGGGGCGTGTGGGGAAGAGCTTGAGAGCTCTGTGAGTTAAAAGTGAAGTTTGGGCTAGAAAACAAATAAAGACTTTAATCATGGTTGCTGCTAGGGCTTTTTTCTTGTTTGGTTTTCTTTTTTTTGTTTTAATCTGAATGGTTGGGAGAAAAATGACATGATGACAGTTAATTATAACTAATCCTGCAGCGCTTCAACACAGACTAATATAAAGTTCAGAGAGTTCCACTAGTGGTTAGTTATATCCTTAGGAAGCAATGAGACTTGCCTAAAATAGTTCTAGCATTTCTTGGCATCTGAAAAAACACCACATTGCTTAGTAAATTCATCTGATGTGGTGCTGAAAACCAAGGCTATAGCAAAAGAAAGGGTATTTCAGCACATGCATGTAGGTCCTAGGACTATGAAGTATGTTTAAAAAAATATCTGTGTTAAAAAAGATAAATACAGAAACATCATTCAAACATGAAGCTTAGCAGTTAGTAAGACAATGGTTCAAGCAAACTGCTTCAGCTTCTTTTATATGCATCCAGAGTGGGAAATAAATCACTACGGACCAGAGGGAGAAATAAGTAGATGAGGATTTCAGAGGGAGGAAAACATTTTTAAAGTTAGTACCGTTGCCTTAGCCAGCTAGTAGTATTATTACACAGCACAGTGCATGATTGTTGCCGTTAGAAAGGTTTTGCTCCGTTACTCCCTGTCCTGCTGATGCTCCTGGGTGTGCTGTGCAGGATGGCTTTGTGAATTATTAAAGTGGGAGAGTGTGTCAGTGACTTGCTTCACAGATTACCTGATTTGTGAAATGACACTGATCTGTAGCCTTAACAGGAGAATCGTGGTGGAGAAGAGATGAGCACTGGACTAATTCCTGAATGTTGTTAAGAGGCTGCAAGTACGAGCGCATGAGCTGTAACACGTTGCTCTGGCAGGACAGCCTGGGTAGGAAAATGATCTGCATAGTAAGCAAGCCTCCAGGAGAAATGAACCTAAACACCTGGCGTGGCTGGAAGCATCAGACAAATTCACTATCACACTTAAATACAGGACAAGAAAAAAGTAGGGTGTGATTTTAAAATATTTCATTCTTCTTTAGAAAATAGGTAACAAAAATAGTTTCAGTAGTTTCATGGCTGTTCTTGAACTTCAGCTATTTTCTACATATATCCCACTTACACAGATGGGAATGATGTTTGAATAGAATCCTTCCTATTGGGAACTGGTGAAATGTAATATGTTATTTTATATTAAAAAATGCAGAAGAGTGCAATTTTAGGAAGTTATGAAAAGCTTGGTAAGGTGATGGAAAATTGCCTATAATGCATTTATAGTGTTTGTGTGCATAGACAGATAGGACTTAGACATTCTGAAACAATTTGGAAAGGTACACAAGGTGTGTACAAATTCTGAAGTGATGTTTAGGCACTGAACAGGGAGCCCTGGGAGGAGGAGAGAGACCTGGTATGAAGGGAAGGCTCTTAGCTGAGTTGAACATCCCTCTTGTCATTGTTTCTTTAGGAAAATGGTGATGACTGGTTTTTAGTGCAAGGGAAACCAGCAAAATCTGAAAAAATGTGACTGGGTATTAAGCTAGTGCCTGAATTTCTATTTCTGTTCTGGAATTTTAATTTTAATTTTTTTTTTATTCTTAAAATTTGTAGTAATCTATGGTGTGAACACTTTCCTATTTCATGTTGACAGATAATTTAATTTAGTAGCAGTTCATTTAAATAATAACTTGTAGCAAGTTATTCTGTAGTATTATTCATGCAGATTTTCGTCTAGAGTTAGAAACACTTACATGCCCTGGCTTTGTATAATATTCATAAGGTTAAGACAGGCAAATCCAGTAAAGTCTGGTAGTAAATGAACATTATGAATGTGGCTGGGTCAAACCCGATTTCTGCAGACAGAATTCAGCCTCCTTGAGGCAGATCCCTTCTTGGGAATCTCCTGTGATGGTGTGTATCTGCAGAGCCTCAAGGTGTGACTAAGGATGATAGGCAATAGCTAAGCAGCATGTTAAAAATAGCAAGTCAATTTAACATCAGCATCAGAATGCCATTATTGATTGTGCTGAACAAATCCCCTACCTTGTATTCAACACTTAATTAAAGCAGTGGAACAGAAGGACTAGAAATGAGCAAAAAAAAAAACCCTGAAGCAAATCCAAGATTATTAGAAAGTATCTTGAATATCAGTTTTCTGCTCCATAGTCATAGATAGATTTCAGATCTAATAATTAGTCACTAGCATGGGCCTCCTTTATCTCTTATTTTCACCTTTGTTACTAAATAAGTAGCGTCTTAGGGCACAAAAACCTTAATACTTGACAGATTCCCCAGCTGCTAAATTATTGCCTGTTACTATTTGCAGGGAAGCCCTTCTTGGAGTAGATACTTGCTGCTCTTTCTGTAAAGCAAGACTCCAATCAGGAAAGGTTAATAGCTTGTGAAGTGGCTCCATTGAAGCTTTTCTTTTTCTGCATGGCAGGTGGAATTCTTGCCCTGCCAGGGCTAGCGAATAGGTGGCAGGTGCATTGCTTTATCCTACACCCTACTCATCTTTTTCTTTAAGTGCCATTCCATGGCTCTTACAGAGGACTTTCTCTTACACACTGACCCAAATATCATTTTTCCTTGAGCATCAACAAGGCCACCACATTTTGAAACTCCAGGGCTCCAGCCAAGAAGATAATTGGACTTTTTGGGGTAGTTCTGGTCTGTGCTATAATTTATAGTGGTTATGTATTTTTGATAAATATTTCTTCTTCAACCCATCACTGGCATCAAATGCATCTGATCCTGCATTCTCAAAAATAAAATCAATATGATCTTGGAATTTGAACAGGACAAATGATTCCAGGGATGGTGACAATGAAAAAACCCCTCGTACTGATAAAGTCCCTGGCAGGCAGTGTTTTCTGATTCTCACATACCAGTGCTGATTCAGGTGTGTTAGCAGATCTGCCAACAGAGGATATGTCCAAAAGGATCTAGAGTGCAAATAGTTAATGTTCTCCTTTGGTGGAAGGGATGTAGGACATTGGTTCTTAAGTCTAAATGATAATCTAATATAATTGTTTTATAAGAACCAGTGATCTCTGCAAATCAGCTCTTCCCGACTGCATCGGGAGTGTGGGTCATGTAAATGTTCAAACATTTTCTTCCTTTTTGTAGAAGTTAACTTGCACTTGGAAAGATTTTCACCGTGTCAAACGTTAAGGGACATCTCTGGCCACACAGCTGTTGTTATCAGGGTGCTTGCTAGGTACAGAAAGCAGAGCCCAGCCCTCTTTGAGCCCTGTCTGCAAAAGAAGCTGAACAAGACCAGTCAGCCATGGAGGAAAGTTTCTACTTTCAGTCCCATTATCAGAAAAGCTCTTTCCTTGCTCTAATTTCCCCCCCCCGTGTAATATGCAACATCTGTGAGGCCCTGTGGTATGGTACAAAGTAGGGATGGGAGGAATGAGGGAGAGTCCCCATAAGGTGGCTAGGGAGCCCCTGGAGATGCAAGGGCTTAATTCTCCACTGATATTTGGGTCTGATTCGCAATTTACACCCCCTGCTACCTGTGCCTTGAACTGTGGTGTATAATAGTCAGGAAAAGAGGAGCTGTGTCCCCCTTTGGAAACACTTGCCATAATTTGTGGGACACAAAGAGCAAAACTTGGGCAGAGAACAATTGAAGGGACAGATGGCTTGGGGAGAAGAGGGGGCTGGTGTGCTGATCAACTTGTGCATGTCCATTGAACTCTGCGCCACAGGGAGGATTGATTTCAAATCCTGGGTCAGCAGTTATTGCAGGATTGGGCGGGGATGCACACTGGGATTTGGAGTGTTGTACTCATTAGTGGGTAGTGGGTTTGGACTCAACATTCAGACTGGCTGTAACTATTCACTGAGGTATACTCTAACAAGAATGTTGGTAAAGATAAATATCCTGCCTGTATGCATTTCTTCTGTTACTAAAGAAGTCATCATCTAAGGGTAACTTCACAACAGGACTGCCGTCAGTTATGCTGGTGTATTGATAACTCCATAATTAAAAATAAATTATGTTTGGTCCTTAATAGGACTAGTATTAAACTAAATGCCTGTTTAATCTCTGTTAAATCTGCCACAAAGAAATGGCACCATGAGAAGTGTGAATGAATGATATCCTTATTTCCCCACCTCCCTGTTTCTAATTACACATGATGGCACTTGCAGTGTCCCTTGTGAATGCACAAAATTGGTGCAGCAGGGGAAATGTGAGCTTCCTTATGCTGCAGTCTGTTCATTAGCATCGATTTCTGAGGCACTGCCCCTAAGGATGAGAGGATCATTTATTTTTTCAGGTTCTGATGATCCCAGCTTATAATAGGCTATTAAAAATAACTTCTAAACCTCAATGTAAGCTCTGGAACAATGAGAAATTCAAGAAACTCCTTGTAACCCTCCTCGAAGCCCAACTAACCACACCTACTTTGTGCCTGTCCTGTACATACCACTTGTCTAAAGCTGTGCCTTTCGGCTGCAAATCCATTGTGGCAGGCATTCATTATCTGCTTGGCTTTCTGCTTCTTTTCTGTGGTGCCCTTGACTTCAATATGAAAGCTGATACTACTACAGTAAAAATGCCATACTTCATATTTGGAAAACGCTGACATTTATTTGCAGTTATAATATCCTGGCAAAGATTATATAGTTCAGATTTTTCTTTTTTTTTCCTTTTATTTTTTCCCCTTCTCCTGAGTTGTACTTGCTTTTGTGGTACCACATAAAAACATCACCACCACCACACTTCAAAAGTCTTCCATTATATCAAAAAATAGAAACCTGATCAATTCATCCAACTGGCTTTGATCTGATTTGTACAGTCCCTTTTATTAGCTTTGGGCACAGGAATAAATGCTGAGTATTGGTGAGAAGCATTCAGGTTTCCTGAAGGTTCAACATCAATTATTATTAGAAAAGTTGCACCCAAGATAATTTCCTTTGTGTGAGTTTTTTCAGGTTTTTTTAAAAATGGTAATCTAAAGAAATAATAAAATTTAAGCCAAACTAGCTTAAGTACCAAATCATAGTATATGCATATTAATGGTAAAGAGTGACAAAACAAATTGTAGGTGAGCCCTAATTTTGGTAGCTCTTCATCCGCATCACTGTAGTAACTACTTTCAGATGGCATAAAAAAATGCTGTATTATGAAGGACTTACTAACAAATACAGGCATGTGATTAGGGACCTTTTGTAACACAGTTTGCTCACTTTCTGTTAAGGTTGTAGCGGGAAGCTTGTTATCTTGTACCATTTTGCTCTGAATTTTTGCTCCTTAAGAAACAGGCAATAAAACGTGGCAACGTGATTTTATGAAAGCTTTCCACTTCATTTTTTAGCCTGGAATTCTGTGTTTTCAAACTGTTTGCTGTTCCTTTATAAGCCTTATTCCAGATGCTGTGCAGACAGGTTGGTTCACATCCCCCAAGGTACTGAGCACAGAAGAAGACGGCTTCTTTGCCCATCTTGCTGAAGACAGACCTGCCTGTAGTCTGTGGCTTTCTGCCCAGCTCTGCTGGAACTGGCTGTTGCATCGCAAAGCTTGCCAAAATTTTGCACAATAACAAGCTCCAATCTACATAACACCTGGCCTGTACAAACCAGGTCATTATGAACTTGATCCAAGCTGTCATTCAAGTGGCTTTGTTATTCCCTTCTTAGGCTGAGCCAGTCATCCATGAGCAAGTACTGGTGAAACTTGTAGTACTTGGGTACCAGTTTTCTATCTTTGAGCCCCACAAAGCAGGAGAGATCCATGCAAGAAGATCACAAACAGCAGAAACAGGAAGAAACAACAAGTGAGCTGGGCTCAAAAACAGCTTGAAAGGTTACTCAGAGTTCTAAGCTCCTTCATGCTCTACATTTGTGCTTTTGTTTTCCTGTTGCTGCTTCTTGGTCTTTTATTTCAGCTTTTCTACTCAAATTGAGAAAAACAGGTTTATTTAACGTATTTCCTACATGTTTACACCATAGTTATTTCCTACACATATTTTAGGTATATATAGTCTTCCATAAAGATTTTGAGGAAAACTAAAATCTCAGGGAAGAGAATCAAAGCCAAAATATGTGCAGGGAAGGGAGCTGGCACTCAGCTGGATGTAGGACAGTGAGTACTCTTTCCTGGCCCTCTCCTGTTGCCTCTTCTTTTCATCAGTGCTACTCTTAGGGCTGGGGGAGGTGGAGTTCAGGCTCCCATACCCAGATGCTAGATGAGCTGCATTAATGCAAACTCTACATTGGCCAATTAAGCTGAGATTGGCAGTGTTGCAGTTTCCCAGAGGCTTCAACTCCAGATTAGCCATGGGGTGCAGAATGCAGCTATTCTTGGCAGAGGAAAGCGAGGGGGCTGTAAGAAGGGAAACAGTGTAACTGCTGAGATAGGGCCACCAGGAAAAACACCCAACAGTGTAGCTTGTGAAAAGCTTGTGACATTTCCAGAGGTGTTGTCCATTCTGTATCAGACAAAAATGAGACCTTTTAAAACTTTTCAATGATAAAAAGAAGCAGGAAGCAGAGCAGCGAAGCTGGGGCTGGTGCAGCCTGGGTGGGTGCTCTCAGCCACTCACTGCTGGGCATTTGGGGTAGGGCTCTCCGACCTGGGAGACATCTGAGAAAAGACCTTTTCAAAACAAACAATCTTTGAGGAAGTGTTTGACAAATGTAACTTTTCTCACAAAACTTAGTTTGGAACATTCCTGACTAGCTTGAGTGCAATCTCTGGTGGACTTTCCCAGTAAACTTCCAGGATGATGCCTAATAATGCCTTCATGAAAGCAATGGGGGCAGGACTGAATATGGAAACTTGTGTCTCAATGTCTGATCTGGATTTCATGCCTTACAAGAAATGCCATCACATCTCTGCCTTCACTTCTACTCTGCTGCTTCTTGCCTTTGTAAGACGTAAGCTCTCTGAGGCAGGAACACTTGTTTGTTGTATAGTATCTAGTATGTCAAAGTTCTGGTTGCATTTGGGGTCTGCAGATGCTAAGGTGAGATGAACAATCCTCGCATTAGCTTTCACTGAACTTTAATATTTCTGTAAAGAAAAAACAAAATGAGAAACATGAGTTACACAACTATGTCCATTCAAACGTTATAGAAATTCATAGAATCATAGAATGTCTTGGGTTGGAAGGGACCTCTAAAGGTCATCTAGTCCAACCCCCCTACGATAAGCAGGGACATCTCACACTAGAACAGATTGCTCAAAGCCCCATCAAGCCTGACTTTGAATGTCTCCAGGGATGGGGCCTCCACTACTTCTCTAGGCAACCTGTGACCCACCACCCTCATATTATAGAACCTTTCGCTAATGGCCAACCTCAATCTACACTTCTCTAGCTTGAAACCATCATCCCTTGTCCAATTGTTAATGCCCTAGCGAACAGGCCTTCCCCAGCCTTCTTATAGGCTCCTTTCAGGTATTGGAAGGTCACAATAAGGTTCCTCCAGAGTCTTCTTCAGGCTGAACAACCCCAACTCCCTCAGCCTGTCTTCATAAGAGAGGTGCTCCAGGCCTCTGATCATTTTCATGGCCCTCCTCTGGACACGCTCCAACAGGTCCACATCCTTCTTGTGTTGGGGGCTCCGGAGCTGGACACAGTACTCCAGGTGAGGTCCCACCAGGGCAGAGTAGAGGGGCAGAATCACATCTCTCTATCTGCTGGCCACACTTCTCTTGATGCATCCCAGGATGCGGTTGTGCTTCTGGGCTGCAGCTGCACATTGGTGGCTCATGTCCAGCTTTTGATCCACTAGTAGCCCCAGGTCTTTTTTCACGGGGCTGGATGGAAAATGTCTGGTGAGCTAATTTTTGGAGCCTGAACAGGTTATCCCTGGGGTACAGTGCTAGCACAAAGGTCAGGTATTAGTCTGAAAGGCCTGACTGTCATTCGTTTTTATCAGCTTCATGTCAGTCGAGTTGTTTCTCATTCTCAGTAGTCATAATTAGTTTCACACTCCCCATAGTGTGAGAACGAACCTTCTTTAACAAGGCAGAAATAAAAACTGTGTGAAAAGCAGATTTGTAGTAATTTCATTGTGCGTACAGTCACCTGGTACTTGCCAAGTTGAACACATGCATTATTTTTTCCTGAACCTAAACTTAGGGGCTGGATATATAAAATAATTTTGGTTGTGCTGAATAATGCCTACTTGAATTTTTCAACAGTGCAGATAAACTAAACTGAGATAATTCATTTTATGCATTTAAAAAGTGATGGATTCAGTATCCACCCTGCCTGCTCTCCCTGCAAGCACTAAATATTCCCTCCTTAATCGAAGACTTCAGCCACTTTGGTAATCTCTTGCACTAATTAAATTCCTGAAAAGATGACTTCGATGACTTTGAAAGTCAACTGGACTAATGTTCCTCCAGCAAAACTTGTAATGTATTGGGGTTGTCATGGAAGTATCCTCAACACTGTGTGGCGATCAGGATTAGATCAGTGAAAAACACAGAATTTGGAATTTGGTGTGGGCTAAATATACAATTAAAACTCAAATTAAATTAAAAAAATTGACTCGCTTTGTAGACTTACCCTGTATTTAATAAGACGTGGAAAACTCGGTCTCTCTTCATCTTAAAAGCCCAAGAAATAACGTTCTGTGATTTTTAAGCTGCAGCGATCTTCACAGCTGCACACTCCTGTCGGCCCAGCCCAGCAGCCGGCGCGACCCTCACCGGGCCGCGAGTACCGGCACCGCAGAGACCGGCGGGACCGGGAGAGCCCACCCAGCTGCCGCCGAGCCCTCGGCCCCAAACCCTCCCGGTTCCCCCCCCGGCGCCGGGCCGCGGACCCCAGGCAGGCCCTCACACCGTGTCCCGAGCCAGGCGACGCGGGGCATTCACTCACGCCGTGCCCGGACCCTCGGGCCGGCCCGTTCCCTGACACCGCCGCCCCGGCCCCGCCGCCGCCGCCCGGCAGAGGGCGTCGGAGGGCGGCCGTTCCTCGCCCCGCCGCCGTGCCGGGATGGGCGGGCGACCGCTGCCGAGCCTCCATCTTCGCTCCGCCCGCGGCCGCGGCGCCGCGCCCCTCCGCGCTGCGGGGCTGAGCGGGTGAGTGCGCGCCCCTCCCGCGGGAGCGCCCGGCGCCGCCCCGCCGCCCGCCCGGGCTTGCCCCCGGCGCCGGCACCGCAGACCTCCCCGCCGCAGCGGACCGCGCCGGGCTCCATGTCGCGCCCCGGGGCTGCGAGGAGGTGCGGCCGCCCCGGCGCCGGGGGAGCGGGTGGGTCCGGAGTGTGTGAGGGCGTGAGGGAGGTGGGGTGGACGGACCCGCCGGGTCGCGCCGTGCGACAGAAGTTGTTGTCGGTTTCGGGACCGCTCTGGCGGAAATTTCCTCGGCTGGATCCGGGGCTGGGGAGCCCAGCCGTCCGCACCCACGGCCTCGGTCCTCCGAGAAGCTCCGGTCCTCCGGGGTAGCGGGAGGTGAGGGGTACGGTCTCGGAGCACCGCCGCCCCCGTAAAACAGGTGAAGTTTCAATAGCTGTTAAGCACTTCGGGCAGCGCGCAGTGGTGCTATCGCCCGCTTGGGCTGGGGAAGGCAACTGCTGCAAACTCCTCTGTGCCAAAGAGCTTTTAGAAGTCGCCCAGGCTCTGCGGGCAGGGCTGGCTCCTCTCGGCTTTGTGCTTTTTGTCATGCGGGTGGCTTATAAAATTATACTTTTTTTTCACCCACCCACCCACTCTCGGTCAGTGTTGATACGTGTTTGAGTTGTCCTTTTCCCCTCCATTGATTCTTCAATCGATGATTTTAAATAAGGTACTGTAATACGCTTCTTTCTTGTAACCATCCGTTACTTTAAACGTTCAGTTTATTCTTTTCAGCCTTGTAATTTTATTTATTTTGTGTATTGTTATTCATTCAAGGTTAAACCGTATAGAGTTTGGGCTTTATTTGTGTGAAGATATGAATGGGGACTAGCCGTAGACATGTTCCTTCCCTCCTCCTCTCCTTCCCACCCTCCCACTCCCATGCCTGCCTGAGCGTTTCTGGAGAAGGCTTTTAAAAGAATAAATGAGGCTCATAAAAGTACTTACTGACCGCTCCCTCCAGCTCGTTTATGTAACTGAAATTTATTGTTTTATTCCTCTAATGAAAATGAAAAATCAGCTTAAAGAATTGATTTCCTGAGAGTGTAGGTTTTGAAAGAAGCTGTGCAGGGATGTGTTTGTTGTGTGTGCGGGTGAATGGGATAATGTACCTGTTAGAACAAGGTTTTACTAGCAGTGTGTAAGAGAGGACACGGTGACCAAGGGAGCTGGTGTTTCTTGTGCCTTGTGTTATGCAGGTGCCTCATGTGGGTGTTTAACTTGCATCATAAAATCTTCAAACTTGAAGAAACTGATGAAAAAAGAAAAGTGGTGAACTCTTCAGTTTCTGAAAAGACTTCAGCGGAGTTCTAAGTAATGTCATGCCAAATATGAAAGAGGTGGCATTAAAGTAGCTTGCTTCAGTACAGGGTTACTTCTCAGAGAACAGAGGTATGGACACGTCAGGGAGTGTGATGTGTTTGTGGTGTTGTGTGTTGGCTTGTCTGGTTCCTGGGGATGTGACCAGCTCAGAATGCAGAACATCACGTCTTTATGTGAGTAACCTTCTGGTGTCAAGTAGTGAATTTTCTAAAGGATAGAAGCAGAGAGATTCTGTACTTGCCCTCTACCTTACATATTTGCCGAATCAGTTTTAGAGCATTGTGGAAGTTACTGCTCTAACTGATGTGAACGTCAACAAGAGGAGCATGGTCCTGCTGTAAGTCATGACAGTTCTGCTACTTTCTTTGGTGTGACTGGATAAAGCTTCATTGTTGATTATTACAGAAAGTATTTAGGCATGGTTCTCAGCAAAGCCTTTTCTGCAAAATTGGGGAAGAGCAGGTGGTTGTACATCCTGTTTTTTTTTAAGTTGGTTCTGTGAGGGGAAGCTGTGCCTACTCATCTTTATACATGAAAACGGGTTGTTTTTTTCACATTGCAGCGTTTAAAAGTACTTTGTGAAGTATCAGAAATAAACACACCTCATTAGTAAGCTTCTCTTCTGCTTTGCCATGAGGGTGTTTCAGAGATCCCATTTCACTCTGGTAATGGGAGACCAGAAGAGCTGTTGAGCTCCATCTGTATGCATTAGGGTAGCTGGTTGATTTGTACCCTGGGGCCATATTATCTGCTATTTAATTACTTGAGAATCAGTAATGATATTCAGGAAAACTGTATTTGTAGTGACTGCTTTCTAGGGACATCTCTTCACTAGAAAGCCTTACTGATAAGCATCGCACTGAACCATGTTTGCTGACACGTTGCTTTGGTAGGAGGCACTTGGGCTGCTGCTTTTAGCTGCCTTTGTGCCTTTGATGGCACAAAAATTCTGGGGTTTGAGTAAGGAGTGGGGATTCCTACAGGTCTCCTTGCACTTCAGTGTAATTTCTGCTTTTTTTTCCCTAAAGCACTATTCAGTCTCTTATGTCTTGCCCTCAGATGAGCAGAACTGTTTTAGGCATTTGCTCCTTTTGTATTTGGGCACAGCAGCAACTATCTCAGTGGCTGGTAGCAGAGGAGAGCACGTGAGGAGCCTGAGCTGGAGCGGGTGAGACATGCCAGATGCTTCAGGTACCCTGTGCCAAGCTTGCTGCTGAATAACAGCACAAAGGTAGTGATGTGAGAGTGGGTTTGGGGAGTGGAAAAACCAGGTGGTGGTTGCATTTTGGAAGCTTCTGATTCCCTGTTGCTGTTGGTAGATGGGCAGAGGGGTCATGGTGGAAGATGTGCTGTGATGTGAATGGTCCTATCCAGGTGTCCAAGGCAGCTATGCTTGTCTGGCTGAGCAGGCTGTAAGCAAAGAGTGGGATAAGAAAATAGAATTAAAAAAAAGCCCCGAGTTGACAGTGCTGTGCTGACAACATGAATACCTATGTTTGTTCTGCTTCCCTGCCCTGCAATGCTGCTTGCACCCTTATACCTTAACCGAAAGGGGTACTGAAAGCTGAGCAACAGGGATGCTGTTGGAGATTAAGAGGTGATGGAAATGCCCCCAGGCTCTTGTTCGGGGAGGTGAGTTCTCTGTTCTCTGTTAGAGGTATATGCTGTGCTTTAATGGTGCGTGCTGTGCTGGGGCTCGATGCTATTGATGGGCTGGAGGGGGGCAAAGTGGAAACCCGTCTGCTTGAGCTGCCTGACATGAAGTGTGGTTCTGGGAACTTCTCGGGGCATTTTGCAGGTGCAGGAAACTGTCCTGCTGGGCTGCCTTCAAGTGTATTGGAGAAGTACATGTCTAGGTTGTCAGTTGTTAAAAACTTCTCAGGGGTTTATGTTTTGGTATGGTGAGACAAAAACATTGGTTTCACAAAACAGAGCTGCTGTGTTGTTTGTTAACACAACAGAAGATGAAAATTTGTCTTGTCCCAGCCTCAGTTCACGGGCTGATGTATTCCCAGTGCAGCTGAGGAAGGGGAGTGCTGCTGCCCGGGGGTGAGAGCTCGGGTGGTTTGCCTGTAAATCAGAGAAGTTAAGAAGCTACGGATGGGCTGTCTTGCCGCATTATAATTGAGTTTCATGGTAGGATGGAATCAGACTTCCTGGCCAAAAATCTCTGTGCTATCATGGTGTGTTGCTCGGTGTGTTCTGGGTCCTCCCACGCAACACTCTGGCTCTTTTCCTAAGCTTTGAAAATCTTATTTTATTTCTGAGATAGCATTCTAAACACCGGTAAAGCTACCTTTTCTGATGTTTGCCCCAAGATCATGGAAAGTAAAGTAAATAGGAGGGTGTGCTGTGAAAACAAGGTGTGATAGCTAGGCAAGACCAGGATGGTGCCAATGCATGCTGAGCCATGTGGTGCTCCTTCTGGAAGCCGTGCATCCCACCTCATCCAAAGCGGCTTCCAGGGTGGTGATGAAGTGGGTACTGTGGTAAGAGAAGCAGGTAAAGCACCACAGGCAAAATACTTTTTTATTTGAAAAAAAACCCAGCAAACAACTAAGGGATTGTGCCAAAGGATAAGTGAGTTGTGTCCGTCATTTAAAACCAGGAACTCCACAAGGGAGGCAGGTTTCTCAGTAGCCTGAAAACTAGTTTCATGAGTAGCCACTGATGAACCTTCATACCTTAGCTCAGTGTCCAAGTACAAGTGCTCATTGTCTGCAGTCTTGTTTTGAACATGAGAACCAAAGAATTCTGTGCTTTGGACTAGCAAGCTTGCCATAAACATGCTGTAAATACTATTTCTACTTTGAATACCTCCTTATTGAGTCATCTTTTGGCATTCTTTTGTACTTATGCTGTATTTAGTTTAAACACTTGAATATTAAGGGCATCCTGCATCCTTTTTGTTGGGAATGCTTTTAGTTGCGCTTCCTTTCTGTTACGATTTTTATTGTTAAGCTTTTATTCTAACTGAAGGAAAATCTTCTGCTAATGTTTTTTGGAAAAGCTTTTGGTTGCTCCTCTCTTTTCTGTTGAGTCTGGTCTAGCTAATGCTTAAATTTCGTGTCTGAAAATAAGGTAGCTACTTTAAAAGGGGGTTGTTGGTTGTTTTTTTTTGGTTTTTTGTTTGTTTTTTTCTTTGCTACCTGCACTCACATAGTAGGCAGCTATTTTGAGAAAGCATATGAAACAGGTGAGGAAAGAGAGATTCAAGGACCACTGAGAAAGCAAAGAAAAAACTGTATTAGTGATGTAGTGATTCCTACTTGCCTAAGCTGCCTTTGTTGTACTTGGTGGATTGTGCCTCCCTCTACTTGCCTGCCTGTTGCAGCACTGTCCTCTGTGCTCAGGGTGGGCAGCTGGCCCTCTGTGCTGCTGTGGAGCAGAGCCAGGATGTGTGTGTGTGATGTGTGGTGTCCCTGTGTGTGCTGGGCAGGGACTAATGGACACGGGATAATGTGCAAGACAGTCTGCTGGTCAGTGCCCGCAGCGGCTCCCGTGTCCCTCGGTGATGCAGGCTGGCTGTTGGGAAAGGCAGAGCGTGTAAACCCAGGTGCAGTGCAGTAAGTGTTTCAGCTGGAGTGATGTGACCTGCAAGGGTAGTATGAATGAGGAGAGAGGGAAAATAAATGGATTTATAAATGAAATGAACACTTAAAACTACTGAAAAACTTTTACAAAGTGGAGAAATAGTCGCCCTGCTGACTCAGTTGCTGAAACAGAAAATGTGTTTCTGCAGGAAAGGGATATTCTGATAGGGAATAGTGGGTATTCTTGAAAGGCTGGAGATAGTCTAAGCTAATGTGGCAAACTTCTGGTCCCAGCCTTGCTCAGTGTGAGGGGGGACTCTCATCTGTCTTCAGGTTGCCAAGAGTGGACAGACATACTATATGCTACTTGGCTTCTTCAGACTGACGCAGACTTCCAGGAGAAAGATCAAGTGAAACAATCTCTAACAGTCTCTTCAGTTGTTAGGTGTAACTGTGGCTGTTTCTGATCCATCTCCCAGAAAACTTATAATTCATATTGGTGTTGCTTTAGCACGTGGCGAGAGCAGCGTGGGTTTGTCTGCTGTGATTTGAACAGGAGATTGTGGAGAGCTTAAGTTGTCATCACAGACTGTAGGATATGTAAGTATATATTTTTTTTTTTTTGTGTGTGCGTGTACGACAGGACAGTGGTATTCAGTCTTTAGACAGACATTTTATCTTTGCTTAGGCACCTATTCTCACAAAATTGCTGGGTTTTCGTTGCAAAATTGATGTCAGCAGATAGTAGAGAGCAGAGCAGTGAGGCTGAAGGTGCTGCAATATGGGGGTAATGATGCCTGGGCACTGGCATGTGCCTTTGGAGACACTTGGAAAATTGTAGCCTGCAGGTACTTAAGATTCTATAATTAATTTCAGATATCTGTTGTAAACACAATATACAGCTTTAGTAAAGGTGAAAGCAGTGGAGGCTGTGATTGCAACTATCTCATTCAATGATGTACAGCTTATGTAGCATCAGTTTTTAGTGTGTGGTATTCATTCAGGAAAGAAAACTTAGGTGGTGGGAGGCTTGAAAGATATGGCAAACTTTTTTTTCTCTTCAAAGCCATCCCAACAGAAACATACAGTAGGATTTCTTCTTGTGTGTTTGTTTTTGGTTGTGTTTTTTTTTGGTCTTGTTTTGCCATTTAAAAATTCACCTGTGCTCTGTCTCTTGAAATGTTTTGAAACAGGAAAATAACCTCTCCTGTGTAGTAATATGTATTGAATTAAATGACAGTTGTTAATAAAACAGAGAATACACCCAGAGCAAAAACTGTAATGGATGGAAGAGCAACCTGAAGATGTAGCATGGTGAAGGTGAGGGCAATTCAGCCATTAATGAATGGGATTAAAACTCATGTTTATGGGAGAGGGAAGCTTTCCACTGGGATGGAGTCTGCTTTGTGGCTGGCTTTCTGTCTCTAGTGGGTTGAAACAGAGCTCTCCTCCAGAGCCTTTCTGAAGCTCAGCACGGGTGATTTGTATTTTCCTGGAGAGTACTTTGTCAGGAGTTGAACAGCAAAATGCTCTGTGTTTGCCAGAATACAGCAAGACAAGTCCAGTTAAAGACTTATTTTTTGGGAGTAAAGTAATTTTTAAACTTTCCATCAGAAAAAGTCATAAATATCTGTACTTGGCCTAGATTTTTCCCATCTCAGGTACTTGGGGAGGACACGACTTGGTCCTCGGAAAGCCTATGACCAGTTAAAAGTCACTGATTTAGATATGTAGTGAACTTGCTAAATTTTGTCTAAACATTGCAGAATTTCCTTAATATTTTTAATTAAAAATTAGATTCAAAATGGAAGTTGAAGCAAATTAAGCAAAAGGTTGAATTTCCCCCAAATGAAGTTGTCATTTTTATAGGGTAAAACTTGGCTACCTCGAAAGGAAAACTTTAGTGTTGCTTTCTAGCAAAAGCAAGCAAGAAAGTAAACATTCAGTTGTAGTTCAGTTATTTTTTTTATTTTGGAAGGGAAGTGTGTATTTTCCTGGGCTTTTTGTTGTTGTTCTTCCCCCCCACTTCCTTCCCCAGTATGTCCATTGACTAGAAGAGCCTGTTAACCTCCAGGTCCAAATCTGGGAGCACTGAGGATTGCTGTCTTCCTGTGACTTCTGCTTTGGTGTTGAGGTGGGAATGATTCTCTCTCTCCTTTTCCAGTATCAGGTTTAAGTTTGGTATTATAAACATACATTTCATAGACTAGCTCTGAGATAAGTTTTATTCTGAGGCTTTTGTTAACACTTCTTTGTTGTAGATGATACCCTGATTCATTTTCATGTATCTGTGGAGCTTGGGACTGGAGTTTGGTAGGGAAAGATTTCTTTGCAGGGGTCACGGTGATACTTTTAAAATTTTTCTAATTTTGCTAAACAGAGAGATGTGAAAGGAGTCTAAGCTGTTTCCTCAGTGTGCTGAAGTGATCAAGAAAAACAGGGACTGGGACAACGCATTGTGCTGAAGCTGACCTGGTGGAAGAACGAGCAAATAGAAGCTTTACAAGTTGACAGGGAGCAGTGAGGTAAATGTGTGGTTTATAGAAAGGAAAACAGGAGAATGTGTTTAAAATAATAGGAGAAGGGATGTTTGAGTGACAACCAGGAGATGGTGGTAATTTGGAACGGAGATGTGATATGATGGGAAGGAGTTTCGGTGAGAAAGAGGAGAGGCAAACAAGCGAGCTGGTGTCGAGGAACAGAATCGGACTGTGAATGTGTTCAGAAAGCAAATGGGTTGGAGCCTCTGAGTGACAAGGAGGGAAGAAAAGACATGAAAAAGAGACATGGTGTGGCTTCGGTTTTAGTGAGCGGCAACAAAAAGAGGATGTTTTGTGTCACTATGACCGTGGTAGAAATAGGAACTAGAAACGTGAGGAGAAACTTTAACCAACAAACAAGATGGAGACAGCAATGACGGAGGCATGTCAAGGTTGGGTTTTTTCCTTTAAAATAAAAAAAACCCTTACTCCCACCCTTCCAAAAGCCAAGCCCTCCCCTTTTCATTTTATATATTTAGCTACATCAATGGTAATATATCATGTCAAATTCGTTTGATATATCTGCTTATATCATGTCTAACTTTGTCAGGAAGTATAACACTAATTACATTTACTGTCAAGTTGATTGCCTCATCCCTTGCACAGCACTAGCTGAGCTTGGCTCATTCTCTGTTTAAATAGGTGTAACTTTTTCCCTGTCTATTTGGAATACCCTTTCTCTGGGTCTAGAGAAATATTAGCTTGTCAGTCTTCCAGATGAGCTGTAACGACTTTCTTATCAGGAAAGGTTTAATGGAGAAAGGTATTGATGGGCTTGAATTATCAGATTTGATTTATTTTTTTTTTTGAGAGAGAGCTTGAGATGGGTAGGATATATTTGAGTTCATTTGGGTGTGTGTGCAAGGTATTTGACACCTTGTAAAAAGACTGCCTATATTAATTACTCTTTGAGAGGAAAATGCAAGATGCCTTCCTGGGGCAGTTCTGAAAATGACATGCTTTGTTGGTTTTTAAGGTATGAGCCTCTGTGTTTGGTGGTTTTAAAATACAAATTAGATGGAGACAACAAAAAATAGGTATATTATTTTGATTCTGGGATGCTCTTTATTCCTGAAAGAGGCAACAGAGAAGCTGAGTAAATAATTTCGTGGAGAAGAAAGGGGGGCAGGAAGGCTGAGTGGGGAGTGGTGTTAGCAGGAATAAAGGAAATAGCACGGTGGCTTCACTGAAAATAATCATAGCAATAGGCATCCTTCTGCAGAGGATAATGAGGGGGAAGGCAGCATGGGATGCTAAACTTTATGCAGCTATGAAAGCATTTTCAAAATTATTTGCCAAATACCTCTGAAAGGCAGAACTTCTGAGGTGATTTGGAAGGGCAGGCTGAATTTGGTAAGAGTCTGATCCTGCAGAGGAGCATGTTTGGAGGTGAAGACTTTGAGAATTACTTTTCCAAAACTGACTCCAGTTTGGATCAGGATTAATGCATGTCTGCCTTTAGGAAGTCACAAACAGTTACTATTTTCTGCTAAACTTGAAAAGAAAAATCTGAATAACACTACTGGGACTGAGACCTAAAGGTCAGAAACTTTGAATAGCAGCATTAATTGCTCCCTTTAAAGGATATAAAGGATCAGAGTCTTTAAGGGCTTGCCTAAGGATGAGAGCAGTATTAATGCCATTAAGTGATGACACAGCAAGACTCAAAAGGAGGAGGGGGGCAGGTTTTCACCTTGTTACTCCAAAATAAGATCAATGTACTAGTGGCTTGGGTGTTAACTGTTTGAAGTACTGCAGCATTACTTCAGTCGTGTGCTGTGTTTAATACTTTCTGTTCCATTGCCATGGATGTGCAGGATCAAGCTTCAAGGAATACTGCCAGCAGGATTAGATGTTGCAGAGTGTCACTGGATTGCCTTGGGTCATCCAGCATTGCGATCTTTTTCCTTATTTTTAGAAATTTTGCTTAGTCTCTGCTAGATTGTTCTCACTGCCTTGCAGTCAGTGATGCCACACTTGATTTTTCTGTCCTTGTCATCTGCAGGTTTGCATCTTTGTGTTTGCAAATTAGGCTCCATTCTCTTAGGTGATGTTTTAGTGTTACTGACTCCTATTAAAAAGGTACGGTGGCTTAGAAAATGTGAATGATCCTATGCATGCTCCTGCTGTGTTGCTGAGCTCTTATCGTTAGTCCAGGCTATATTGGAAAAATGTAAATATTGGGGGAATCAGGCATATATGATAGAACTTGCCGTTGAAATGGATTATGATGTTTCACTGTGGCAATAATTCTAAAGTCACTTGGATTTCCACCTCTGCCTGTAAGATTCTGTGCAATGATAATGAAGCTATTTCTGCTTTCCTTCTCTCACTAACATATTCAGAAGATTACTTGCATGCTTATTCAGGCAAGCAAGGGTTTTGGAAATCAGAAGTTTCCCAGTGTAGCAGAAACAAAGAAAAAGCTTAGGTGTCTCTACAGTTATGTTCACAAAAGAATCCTCATAGTAAAGGCTCCTGATGTTAAAAACTTAGTTGGACTTTCCTCACTCCTGAGGAGCTTCCCCCACTCTTTGCCTTCCTTGCTTTGTCCTTTAGAAAAAATCCTCTTGTCTCTAGGGAACAAGGAGATTTGTGGGGGAAGTATCATAATTTGCAAACAGGAATGTTCTAAAAATATTTAAATTGGTGTAACTTCTGGACGCAGGTGCCCGGGCATTGGGTTTTTCCCCTCTTGATTTCAGATATGTTTCCTGCTGTGCAGTGGAAAATGATTCAGATTTGGCTTTTACAGTTAAAAAAAACCAAAAGTACATAGCTGCTGACTGCTTTTTAGGCTAACTTACTGGGAGCTTGCCTTCACTGGGATGGTTTTTAGAGCTTGTAGGCAAATCCTGTTGGACTATGTAATGATGTGTTTGGATTAAAGTTTCCTCCCTATTGCACATTCTACAGGAAAATGTATTTTCTCTTAGTCTGCTAGAGAGGATAGATTTTGTTTGCTTTTGAAACAGCAGAAGTCTCCTAGGCAATTTGATTCAATTCCAGATAATTGGAGGGAGGGAAGGAAGGGAGCAGGTCTCTTCCCCTTTGCCTACCCAACCTACTCCTCTTGGGGCTGGCTCAGGTGAAATGCGTGTGAAGCTGATCAATACAGCTGAGAGACTTTTGATGCTGATGATCTGGGATGGTGTGTGGTAAGCAGAATGTGAGGTTGCATACTAAAGGAGGTTAAGAACTCATTTCCAAGGAAAAATACTTAAAACTTTAGCAATATACCCTCAGACTACACAAGTAGTCTCAATTTTTGCGTTTTTATGTTTTTCTGTTGGTATTTTCTTGAGTTCTGTAACTTTGATCTGGGCTTGCTTATTGGATCGACTAAGAATGAAGAAGGGAAACACTGAGGCTTGCACTGAACTTTAAATACTTGAGGTATTTTGTTATAGTAAGCATATTTAAAAATTTTACCTGATGTCTGGCAGATGCAAGACTTAGGTGCTCAGGATGGACAGTGAAGACCCCCTAAGGCAGATGTTCAGGATTTGATGTTCTCACTGTAGGCTGAATTTTTTGTTCTAACTAATATCTTGCAATTACACATTCTAGAAAATATTTGTGTTCTCCCTGGATTCAAATCCCCCCCCCAAAAATAGTTGCAGGTTGAAATACTGGCAGCCTGGCAGTGTATTTAATAAGCTTGCTCTGCAGATTACTATTACATTTGTTTGCTATCTGGGGATGCTGCTAGCAGAGCCAAAAACCCTCTGAGCTGATAGTAATCAAGCTTTTGAGAGGAGTGGTGAATAAAGCGTGTCAAATTCTGTCTGAAATTTGAATTTCTCTTCTTTTTTTTTAATGTGAACTTACCTGAAGCTTTGAAAAATAATACAGTAACTAATGTCTGACCTTATAATTAAATCTTCACTGTTTCTGTAGGTGTTAGTTTTGTCAAGATACTTCTGCAGTGTAATGCTCTTGGTGACAGAGCTTTTTGTATTCTCCTCGACGGATAAATGATTAATGGTCTCAACACTGCCTTCTGGATCACCTTGTAAGAGGTCTCCTTCATCAATCTGGCAAGGGGATTGTATGGCAGTTTGCACCCTAATTACAGTTCCCAGCTGAGGATGTGCTGCTTAACAGATGACTCGTAGCAGAAGTACGGTCGGCGCAGATATAGATGACCACGGAGTTGTTTGACACTTGGGTGCAACAATTAGATTTCCATCCTAGGAAAAAAATCCGCTTCATAAGGACAGTGCAACAGATAAAAATGTTTAGCTGGAATTAAGTCTGTAACTTAAAGGTTTAATAATAGCAGCAGTTCTGTGCTTTCCTGTTTTCATCTTTTCCCTTTCCCTTCTCTCGCAGTCGTATAGACAAGGGCAGTATTGCAAGCCAGAAATTTTATTACCAATAGAAACATTAAGGTATTCCACAGGGCAAAACAAAAGTGATTCAAAAAGTGCTTTTACAGATAATAAGTTTTAGCATTGAAGAGTTTACCCAGAAGACAACAGATTATTTCTAGTGGTCTGTCATTATTGTTGGCCTTTTTTCTGGCTCATTTGTGGTGTAATGCTGCTACTCAATTAAGATGAATTTTGGAAAAAACTGTGAAAGACAACTGCCCTGCTTCCACCAGGCATATTGCTAAGCATATACTTATGTGCCCATTGCTCAATCTGGCAAATATGACCGTGTTGCTGAGAAGCAGCTTATGGAAGGACTGAGGCCCAGAGGAGAAGTTGCACAGCATCCAGCCAAACACAAAAGCAAAGTGCCTGTTTTGGTGTTTGGGAATGAGGGGATTTTGTGCTTCGGAGGGATGTAATTGCTGGTTTATTTTGCATCTGTGTTTCAGTGTTGTAGTCAATATTGCCAAATCAGATAACATTATGAATATCTTGGCAATCTGGAATTTTTTTTTTTTAAGATAAGGATTTATTTTCATTACTTTAAACAAAAAAATAATTAAGCCTTGGGATTGTCTGGGCACTGATACCTTCCCATTGGATGACATGTACTTGACAAATAAATGCAGTGAAAAGGGGTATCTGTAGACTGAGGCCAGAGGTGGATAATGTCCACTAATGTGTTTATATCTTGAAGAATTGTAGGGATTAGTATTTGTGCTTAGGGCAGTAAAGACCTTCAGCTGGGCAGTGGCTGCTGTGAAGCTGGGGGTGTGTATGACTTGGTCTGACTTGCAAGAGGGAACAAAAGTCTTACTACTCAATGAAAAAGTAGTTGAATGACCTGAGTGTGAGTGCTACGGGATGGCAGCAAGTCTTGACTGGGAGCTTGGCTGAACAGGAGCTGATTGGTGTGTGTGTGTAAAGCAGGAGTTTATCACTGTCTTGTCCTAGGTTTGAAGAAAATCTCCTCTAAAGTTTATACTCCTAGAGAGGGCTGGATAATGGCTTTTTGCAGTGCATTTACTCTTTCTGGGTTTCCTTCCCCATGAGAAATGAAGGAATTGACCTTAGAGTTGTTACATTATCTAGCAATCGCATATGCTGTATGGTGAAAACACTTGTGAGAGATCATAGAATCATAGAATGGTTAAGGTTGGAAGGAACCTTAAAGATGATCAGGTTCCAACCCCCCTGCTATGAGCAGGGACACCTCACACTAGACCAGGCTGCACAAAGCCTCATCCAACCTGGCCTTAAACACCTCCAGGGAGGGGGCTTCCACAACCTCCCTGGGCAACCTATTCCAGTGCCTTACTACCCTCATGATGAAGAATTGCTTCCTGATATCTAATCTAGATAATTTGAAAGGTTCTGGTTTCTTTGACCCAGGTTTATGATCAGTTGAAACTCGTGGCTTTCCCATGTTCTGGTTCCTTTTTGCTCCTTGGGTGCCCATCAGAAATGAGAAGTCCTTGCATGCCTTGTCCTCTCAGCTAAAATTTAAGGACTGTTTAACTTCGCTTTATTTTCCTGTTAAAAAGCAGATGCAGTGTTTCCTTCATATCTGTCTTTCAGACGTGATAGTAACATGGTTTGCTGTTCATGTGAGCATTCATCACTCTTCAGTTTGCAGAAGCAATTGGGAGCAAATGACCCGGGTTGTTGTTATTACTCGTATTTTGTGTGGTGTTTTTCCCCCCCCCCCAGTTGTGTGGCTTCAGCTTCTTATTTGAGCCACGTTGACAAATCATGAAACACCACATCTCAGGCTGTAGTTGTGCATATTAATTGCCAAGTGATGATCTGCCTCTCACTGATCTTGGTTTTTCTTTGGTGGTTCTCTCAGGTTTCATTCCAGGACAAATGCATTGTAGGTACTCAAGAGGAAAACATTTTCTCCTAAATGATTTTAGCAAATGGAAACCCTTTTTTTTTTTCCTCTGGCTGAAGACTTTGTCTTGGCTGCAAGCCTGAGAGCTTGAGACATTTGCTGTTCAAACCTGTGCAGCATATTTTAAGTGAGCGAGCAGTCTGTCAAGTTATTAGAAATCACTGCTTTGCCACTGAGTTATTTAATGGATGTGGAAACAGGTGTTTGTCAGATTTTACCTTCTGGACTGAATATTTGTGATGTTTCAGGAACTTTTATCTGCAGTCAACCATTGTGCTTCATATAGGAGAAAGCTTGATTCAGATAATCTGAACAATCAGGGAGCAGAAATGTGGTCCTGTGATTCATAATTGAAATTTAGCCTTTAGATCAACTTCATTAGTATGCTGTTAAACAAGGACAGAGTGTTAATAAATGAAAAAAAGTCCTTCTGGGTTTAAGCACCGAGTGCCACAATAGGTCTTTGCAGTTCATTATGAATTTTTTAATTTTTGCTGTGACAGCACTATTTTTGATTTGACCATGCTCTTTTTGTCTGTACAGAACTGTACAAATATTTCTGTACAGAGAGAAATAGAGAGAAGTTTTATCTAATGTGAAGTTAGCTCCATATTTCTTTTAGTAAAACCACGTTTATGAGCTGTTCTGAGATCAAGAAAAGGAACTCTAGAAGGCAGACTTGAGTTTCCCTTCCGAGACACAATTTAATGTAATGAGTGAAACCTTATTTGTATTCTTAAAATTTTTTTAATGTCCTGGGGAAGTAGAAACTAAACAATACTCTCCAGTCATTAGACAGCAGATTTGTAAATGTTTATAAAATATTTACCTGCTTATCCTACTGAGATGAAAAATAATCATCACTGGCTTTTGTATTCTGATAAGTTTTCATGGGATTTTTTTGTGGTTTTTTTTTTTTTTTTTTCCTTGATCTGGATTTGCTTTAGGTCATGGTTCAGGATCTTACTGGCACTTGAGCACATGTTTTGAAGCCATTGGTCTTCAGGTAACTTGCTAAAGCTGACCTCTGTTCTCAGGGAGGTGTGTCACCATAATGCATTTCACCGTGTCTGTCTCTCAGTAGCCCAGGTGCCATCAGCACAGAAAGGAGTATTCAGATGTCTCCAGGTGGAATTTTCTTGCATGAAATAAAGGTTAATGTAGTTGAACTTCTAATGACTGTTTTGTAACTGTGAGGAAGTTGTTGTAGTTGTTATTTGCTAGGCTGTTTCTTGCATTTTTATACAATGCTTTGTGTGGTTTTGTGGAAGATTTTGATAGATTCTCGTTTGTTCGTTGTCGAGTAGCACTAAGAAAGTAAGTTCATGGAAAAAAACATGTTACCAGAATGGAAAAGAAGATACTGAGGATTTTTGATTTCTTCCCATTTTCACAGTTGCTCTTGATCTCCCCAAAAATTGTATCAGAATATTTTGAATTGTCTGTACATATGTTCTTTGGTGGAGAGTTGTACACTTGATTTAACCCTCTGTGCTCTGAGGTGCCTGGCATCTGCTGCCACAAGAAAGGATTATGAGTTTAGCTTTGCTTTTCCTGTATACAGCCTTGAGGTTTCTGAACAAGAGGACGGGATCATTTTGAGTGCTTTAAAGGTTGGGAGGTGAGTTTGAACTCCTTGCAGAGGGTCTGTGCAGGCTTGAGGAGGTTGAGCTCTGGGAAGCTTTGTGACTTACTGCAGCTCAGACCCTGGGGTGCATGTGAAGGTGACGTTGGAAGGTTTGGAAAACAAAAATGAAGAGAAAAGCAGAAAGTGTTTGTTGTAACATCACAAATACTCAAGGTCTCAACACACCACTGAAGAGTGTAGATTGTGATCACCTGACACATGAATGGGATATATGTTACACTTTTCCACAGGGGTTGGAGTAGGAGGGGGATGTAAATGCTGAAAGTTGAGACTGAGAAAAACTAGCTTGTATGAGACAGTTTAATATATATGGAGCTTGATAATTTCCATTGTTTCCTCCTATGGAAGACAAGTCCTAAGCAGCAGTAATACACATCTCAAAATCTCTTCTTTCTCACAAAAAGCTATTGTTAGGAGACTTTGACTTTAAGTTAGACTGCTGGACTGCAGCTACCTTCCTTGGTGGGACTTACCCTGTCCATGTAACCTCTGAGAATATCAAAATATATAAATATCCTTATTCTACTGAAAAATTGTGGTTATAAACTTTCGTTTCTGTAAGACAAATGTGTGTGAAATACAACCACAAATGAAAACCTTTCACTGGGCTGAGAGCTGAGACCAGTACGTTTCTCAGCCTCTGTGCCCTTTTCCCCTTCCTCGTGTCTTTTCAATGGAGCCAAAATAACAAATGCAAAATGGGAAAATGTTGAAACACACCAAAGTCAGTGTGAGGTTTCTTGTTGGTTTACAAGTAAATAAGAAAGCTCCCTGTCTTGTATTTACCTTTAAATAAATTTCCCACTGTATGGAAGCAGTGTCTGGAGAGAAACTCTTTCAGATACCTTCCTGTTCTCTAGTGATGTAACAATATAAAGTCCGAAAATCAATATACCTTGAAAGAATTTAAGTGAAAATCAAAAAGCTTGCATAGAGTCTGCTTCCAGCTTTTAATATCATTAGTTTGATACTCCAGATTTTTTTTTTTTTCTTGAATGATTCACAGAATCACAGACTGAGCTTTTAAAAGATCTGCTCACTTGTGCAAAGTATCTAGTAGGTTGTTTCTGTTGAAACAGAGCTTAATCTTTGGATTCACTGATCCTTTCTTCTAGTCAGAGCTGTCACTTCAGGTCAGTTCAGGCACACTATAAATCAGTACCTTCTTACTAGTCAATCAGTGATTGATTCAATTTTGCAGCACTTGAAGGCAGTCTTTTCTAGTTTGAAACTGAGTTAGTGTGGTGGAAAAGGATTGAGCACATCGCTAGGGGCTTGCAAGTTCTGGAGCCAGGGCTGGTATTACTGGTTTGCAGTGTGGGCTTGGGCAAATAATTTTACATTTGTCTTTCTTTTCCCCTGTGCTAAACTTGAGTTCTTGAAGGATCTGATATCCAACACCATGTTCAGCATTATTTATCTTCCCTAGTGTCTGGACGTACTTAGAGATGGAAAAGCACGTGCCCTGGTGTGACTCTCAGGTAGAGATATATGTGCTAATGGAGGGTTAAAAAACCAGAAATGGTTTGTGCCTTTGATACCTCTGCAAAATAATTGAAACTAAGACCAAATAGACTTTTAAGATCTCTTCAAAAGTTTAATAGAATATTGATTTTCTTTTGAAGGTATGGAAAGCCTTCATCCCGTGCCATGTCCTGTCCGTGCCACAGCCCATGGATTGGAAACACTCAACTCCTTTGCGGTGCTGAGCAGTGAATACCAAGTGCATCATGATGGGACTGAACTCTGTATGTTGGTGTTAAAAAGCACTTGGGAGTGACAAAGTCCTCTGATGTGCAGCTTTGATTTTTCTGCTTCGTACTCTAGAAGAGTTGCTCTCTCATGTAATTCCTGTGAAGACAAGACTGATGTGTATGTGGTGCCTCTCTGGATTTATATGTTAGCTCATGTATGTGTTGTGCAACCTTTCAGTGGTCCCAGTGAATGAGAAAGTGCTTTTAGTGTGAAGGTGCAAAACATTTCAGCTTATTAGTTAAAAGATGAAAGATCCCTTAAGAAACATTCACTTTTTAAAGTAGAACAAAGTTCAGACTTTCATAGTTGTTTCAAGATAAAGTGTGCTGTATAAGTAATTAAATCTGTTTTCCTGAGGCAGGTGAAACTACAAGGGTAACTGATAGCAATTCAAAGGAAAGTAGGAAGGGACTTTTATCCTCTTTTTTTCCCCCTCTTGCAGTCTGGGTCTTCAGCTGGGGTATTCTGCTTACTTTGAAATTGCCCCAGTTAGGTTGGTCTGAAGTTATTGTTGCTATGAGGGGAGTGAGGGAAGTGTTTCTATGCTAGGAAGGTGTTTCATCTGACTAGTCTTGAAAGGTTTTTTTCCAGTAGTAGTTCCATTTTCAAAAATGCACCCAGCATCGGAGTGTGGGCAAGTAAGGATATCAAAGAAATATGTTTTCTGACAGTGTGCTGTATTAATTTTTTTTTTCTTATCAGAATGACTCTGAAATTCTGTTCTCTTGAAACAACAAGGAAATATTTCTGTTGTTCTGATTAGAGGGAAAAAAAAAAAAAGGGAAATATTCTGTCTGATCTGCAGAATATACTTGGAGCAGTTCCAGCACAGTGAGGGATGCCCTGGGCAGTGAACAGATCAGGATCCTGCAAGGGAGGCTGCCCTTGGTGCCTGGTGTTCAACAGAGTGTCTCTAGCTCTTTTTTGTCTCAATATTCTGTATTTGCTGAGAAGTAATTGTCAGTGTTCTGTGGTGGGTTTGCTGCTGGTGTCGCAAGCGCCTGACTTGCTGAGCCAATGATGCTCCCTGAGGGAGCTTTGCTCTTTGAGCTGGTGTGGCACATACAGCCACAGCCTCAGCTCTCCCAGATGGCTGTAAGTGGCAACTGTGGCAAGCTGAAAATAGTCCAAAAAGGTTGTTTCTGTGCATCTTTAGCTTCTCTAAATATATGCCTGTATATATGCACTTTTTTTTTGAGTAATTATTCCATTAAAACTTGGATATTTGAAGAAGCTAAAACGAGTTGTGGTAACATTGTATATGACTGAATTTACATACTCTGCTTAATAGATACAAATTGTTACTGAGTTTAGTTTAATTTGTCATCATTTGCCCTGCTTTACTGTTGTTTTGGATGCAAAAACCTACGGTCTGTTCTTGTAAATTCTTACTCTTCCGCAGAGACTTGCTGACATCTGTGTGGGAGTCGGTTCAGTGACTCAAGCATGTACTTGCTGATGTTCCTGCTCTCCCTTCTCCTTTCTGCTTGCTCCTTGGTACAGCTCAGAGTTTGACCACTGCAGTGCTGGAGTGGCAGCAGCTGTAGAGATGAGAGTGAACTAAAGCCAGCACTTGCAAAGCAGGCAGTTAATAATATATTTATAAGGATCCTATACATAGGTGTTTTGATATGAATATATACTATTAAATAATGTATAATGTATTTACAGGAAAGGAGTTTCAGCTCTGCAGAAGCAGTTGCAACGTACAAGTACTTGGCAACAAGAATCGCACGCGATGTTGTGGGTATAGATAATGTCAGTCTGTTTAACACCAAGTGAAAACACCCTGGTTTTGAAGCAGGTTATAAAATGGTTTAGACGACCCTTTTGACATAGTAAACAGAACTTAAAAATCCATATGACCTGGAACTTGAGACTTGGAGCATCTTCTGCAAGAGATTTGTCAGTGTGGGAGACTCAATGTTTTAGTGAGCTGAGCCTAGAATAGTTCCCTTGGGGAGCTTGGGATTATTGGAAACCTCTCCACCAAGTGTTGGGAATATTTGCTCAGCCTAGCCTTCTTTAATAGAAGCAGCAATGGTTGTATGATAGGACTTTGGAGATTAAATAATGTTCTTTGATTATATAGAAGAAAATGAGAGCTACTGAGCAGTGTAGAAGATTGGTCTTCAAATCTAGTAAAGCAGGTGGTCATAGGCAGAAGCCAGAAATCCTTGTGTAAATGTTAACACTTATTAAAGTAAATGTTTTTCTTTCTGTAGTTCTAGCATGTTAAGAGGTGAAAAGGGAAGGAAAGGTTAATCGAATACCAGTATAAACAATATGTTGGCTTATAGGCAGTCATTTCTTAGTTCTCTTCAAAGCCATTAAACTCTAATTACATATAAGTTTTCTAGTTTATAAGTGTAAACAAAAGCAAACAAACAAACCAAACTCTGCTCTGTTTATGAAACAGTAAGAGAGGTCAGATGAACTGACTGCTTTGACTCAGGAAGTCTTGTCCCATTTCCCACCACCCTGTGCCCACTGAGGGCAATGCAGTTGGTGTGTTTGCATTTCCTCTAGCACACATCGCAGCACTTGATCAGGTTTAAGCTGTTTGTTTTTACAGACAGTTATTTCAAGATTGTTCTTGCTTGAAATAATGTCGTAAGTAGTAGGAAAAAAAGAAAACTATGGATAGTGTAGCCAAGAAGAGTAGTTGAGCATGAGGGAGTTGAGGCTTAAAACTGGTTGTGGTCTCTTAGGTGATCAGTGTGCTGGAGGCAGAGATGGGGACTTGCAGGAGGTACATGGGAGGGCACATCTCTCTCCTGGGGCTTTGGAGGGGAGCTTCTACTGCCACAATGTGCTGCTGTCATACCTGCTTGCTCTTGGCTCCCCAAGGGCTTATGCTGAGGAGAAGCAGCCACAACAGCTGCTGGTGAGGACCTAGGGCTACATTCAAGTGTTACTTAATCAAATCCCTTATTACTCTGTCACAGCTTCATCCCCATACCCTCCAACAGGGATCCTTACCTCAAAACAACCTGACATTGAGTGAGGGTAATACGTTGCTCAGTGATGATGATGGATTCACTAACGGTATTTGACATATCTTTCATGTTAAAATTAATGTCTTCTTTGATGTTGTGAAGGTTGAATTCAGAGAAGATAATTGATCCTTGAGCTGAAAAGATGTCTTCGAAGTTCTTGGCCGTTACTTGGTAGTTCAGGTTGCAGTTGTGTCCTTGCTGTCATACTGGTTGCAGACCAGCCTCTTAGCATGGTGGGTAAAGTGCCAAAGCTGGAAATGTGCCATGAACACATGGAAACAGCAAAAATGGAGTGGTTTGGGAGTTTTATGCCTTTAAACCAAAAGACCCAGAATTTCTTACAGTTGCAAGGCTGTCTATATAATTTTTTTTTCATTTAGGTGTACATAAATTATTAAAATATATGTGGGAAAAGTAGATAACTTATTTGCTGTTATTACTAGATAATGTAATTTGGTTTTGTGTAGGGTTATTGTTTTACAATTAAAAAATGTTGCCTCCAGAAACTTTTTTGAGTTTTATTTTATGGAAAATAGTAAAGGTTCAGGTACTCGTCCTTGGAAATATGTTTCAAGTTGTTGGAGCAGCCCTGAAAGGGCTCCTGCATCCTCTAATTCTTGGTACAAATACATGGATTCCTGACTGCTTGTGTTAGTTGCATAATCAAGATTTTCCTAGGTTGTTTGCCCAAGAGCAAAGAATTCTGACACTAACAGCTTTGATTTCTAATGTGAAAGCCTTGTGTGGTGGAGACTACCATCAATCCAGTGGCATTTGTCTCCTATTACAGGAGGAATGCAGGTAGAAAATGGCTGTGATGAAATTCAGTGATAGGGTGATTATTACAGCTGATTGCAGATTGGGTTAGAGGGGACTCTTGAAGCTATAGGTGAATAACTTGAGAGTCCAGATGTCATGAAGAATTCTCATCCCAGGTCTCAGGCTCTGGATCGTTGCTTTTATTTTACTGCGTTGGGGAGGAAGATGGAACTTGATTAGAAATTGCTTGGTCTGTGTAGGTGCAGTGATGTGTGAGGGGCACGATGTCAATTTTATAGCATGCTTTGAAGCAAAGGGTTACTAAGAAAAAGTGAAGATGCTCTTTTACAATGCGAGAAATGGTCCTTGTACTTTGAGGAGAAAATGAAAAGACAAAAGGGAAGTAGGAGGCGACACTGACAGTCATGTTCACAGGATGGTTGTTTTGCTAAGAGCTTAGATCTGGCCTTTCTAGTTGTTAATTTTGAACACTACCTGTATGTAGGTAACTGAATTTTAAAGGATGTGAAGGCAGAGCTTTAGATGCAGAAATACTGGAGTACCCTGTGAAGCTGTCAGGGGTCTGTATGTGAAGTACGAGGCAGTGTTGCATTATCAGTTGGTCCAGCACCCTGGGGTCTGGAGTTGTATTATTGGATAATTTGCTTGAATTTTGTGTCTCAGTAATGGATACCTGTCCGTAATGTAGGGACAACAATTTTCTTATGAACCTTAGTAATTGTTGCTAAGATGCTTTGTGGAATATGTGTGTTGGCAACTTTGTGTGCAATGTGTTAGTCCAGTCATCACAGAGGTGACATGGGGGCTCTGCTCCATTTGCTCGTCCTCTTTTTCAAATAAAATAAATGACAAAGAGAAGGGAAGGTTAACCTCAGATCTCAAGGTGAAAGGTAATTTGGTATCAGATGACCTGGGCACACATTAGTCCAAAATTATTTGAGCTTGCAAATTTACAGATGGTTTAAACCAGAAATGGGAAGAGTCCTGGAACAGCATCTATTCTGAGGATTTGTGTATCTGGAGTCTCTGTCTCTGCTGTTAGATCCAACAGAGTTCCACTCTGTAGCACATGACTTGATTCCATGGATTTTTATGGGCTTTTGTTTTGTTGGCAGCAGCATATTAAAGCTACAGCCACACTAAACGTGTGCTGGTGTCCATGTGCTTGGGTTAACCAGATTATGAGGCTTAAGGATGGAAAGTATGCTCATCCTGATCAAAGAAAATTGAGATTTTTTGCTTTCTTCTATAGCACATGTTCTCATATTGTGTGGGTGTTGGACCTTACAGGTGGCAATGCCCATGATCTGTTCTGTTTCTGTTCCACACTGTGGTCCTCACTACTGTCTTTAGTCTTGGTTTGTTACTGGATATTTGAAGTTGGTGGTAGCATATGAGGAGACATGCAGAGTAGATGTTTTGTAGACTTGCAGATTATATTTCTACCACACCTTTCTGTGGCCATGGGGAGCTGAGCTGAGTGAAGAAGGTAGTTCTTCCTTTAGTTACATTCTCTGAATATATTAGCTTTGTTTTTTTTCCAAGTGAAACTGTTTTTTAATACTGTTGTAGTAAATTTAGTGATTTGATTAAGGAAATGCATAAACAATTCTAATTTCATTAGGATGTCATAAAGCTGTACCCTTTAAAACGTGAATTAGTATAAAAAGTAGCAAGACTTAACTAAAAATGGGCTTGCTTGGCAATTGTGCTGGCATATCATAAATTCAGCTGGTGCACCACATCCTGACATTTAATATTTTTATTATTCCATTTGTTGGTCACTTCTGAGCAAAGTGTGTCAATGAGAACTACATAAAATGCTGTTTCTTAAAGACCGGTGAGTTTGAGTGCCGTTCACGTACTGAATTTGCACACTCAGGTGTTGCCTTTCTCTGAATATTATCTGTGTGTGTCTCTTAATATTTGAAAGTATCTAAGTTATGGCAGATAGACTGAACAAGGCTGTATGGGGCACATAGTGCAGACCCAAGAGTAGTCAGTGAAGACTGTTGGATGCAGGATAGTGAAAGGGAAATGTGTCGGTCAAATCACTGAATTGAAACTTGTGCTCAGTCCTCATATGGGAAGCTGAAGTCCATTAAGTGGGAAAGGTTACCCGAGATCCATATTTATTTTCATAATACTGTGTCAAGAGATCTGGTGCTTTTATGAAGATAATTTGTATTGCAGAATGAGTTAGAGTTCTTCCTCTGAATATACAACAGATGGCTTGTGTATATTTCCTACAGTTTTCTGAATTGCTTATATACATCCATAGGGACATATTCCATCATTTGAATGTCTAAAACTTTCTCCAACATCCTTATGCAAAATATATTTTTATCAGAAAACTCTGATTGCAACTGAGACAGTTTAATGAAATATTCTGGTCTACAGTGAAGTTCTTCGATACTTTTTTCATGTTTGCAGTGGAATTTCTGGTAATTCACCAGAGAGTCTGTAGCTGGTAGGATGGGGGTGGAAATTTACTTAGGCTGAGGAAAGCCTGCATTCAAATCATCTCTTCTTGGCTTCATTCAGATCTGGGACTTGGATAAATATTTTGCCGTTTAGTTGAGTATTTAGAATATGAAGCTTTGGTAACTTGTGTATCTCTTACGTTTTTGATGTAAAATATATGTGGGAAAGATAACCTTCCTATTTCACATTAAAAAGTTGCAGGATGAAATAAACCAGTTCAGTTTTAATGACAGTCATGGATGAACCCAGCAGCTCCCATGTGTATAAGAAAAGATTATTCAAAACTGGGAAAGCTGCTTTAATTTGGCTTGAAATATGGTGTGTCAGGAATCCTTGTAAGTGACTCTAAATGTATCATGCAACGAAAGGAAGCTATTACTAATCTAATTGCCTAGATTTTCATTAATAATGCAAAATTCCCTGCTTTTTCATTCCTCCAGGTGATTAACCAAAGATTTTCCTCAGCAATCTCACCTCTGTTTTGAGAGCGATGCAATGACCAGCCCAATAGATCTTTATCTCTCCTTAAAAAAAAAAATAATTATAAGAATTGAAGTGATTAACCTTTAATGCAAAGCTACCACGACTGTTAGCATCTCATATGGTAGCCGTGCTGAGCGAATGCTGAACTGTTGGGGAAGAGGTTAATGACTGATCCTCAGGAGAGAGGAGAAATTGATCACCCATGATTTAAATACAGATCTGAGTGCAAGTCTGAGACTGTTGGAAATTCATTGCTTTTAACTTTTGGTCTAAAACTACAGCAAAAAGTTAGGTGGCAGAACCTGCACTGAAAGTATTGAAGTTAGATAAACAGGCAGCACAGAGTGAAAGCTATTATTGGAACTATCACTGGAACAAGTTGCCCAGGGAGGTTGTGGCTGCCCCCTCCCTGGAGGTGTTCAGGGCCAGGTGGGACAGGGCTTTGTGCAACCTGATCTAGTGGAAGGTGTCCTTGCCCTTGCAGGGGGGTTGCAACTAGATGGATCTTCTCGGTCTCTTCCAACCCAAACCATTCTATGATGATGATTCTATTAATTTCAGCAAGACAGTGGGGTGATGCCATAAGCTGTAAGAGCAAAGATTGAGTAGCTAATGTGGTTACCAGGAGCTGATGTTGTAGCCTCGTTGTTTTAAATGTGCTGGCAGATACTTTAGATAAAATGGTGTCTCTGGATCGTGTGCTGCCATGGGCCATGCCCTGTTACTTTTCTGCAATGTGGCTTTGCTGTCATCTCCCAGATCTCTAGCACAGGGAAGCAGGAATCATAGAATGTCTTGGGTTAGAAGGGACCTCTAAAGATGACCTAGTCCAACCCCCCTACAATAAGCAGGGACAACTCACACTAAAACAGATTGCTCAGAGCCCCATCAAGCCTGTCTCCAGGCATGGGGTCCCCACCACCTCCTGAGGCAACCTATTCCAGTGACCCACCACCCTCATATTAAATAACTTTTTCCTAATGTCCAACCTCAATCTACCCTTCTCTAGCTTGAAACCATTACCCCCGTCATATCGTTACATGCCATAGTGAACAGGTCTTCCCCAGCCTTCTTACAGGCTCCTTTCAGGTATTTGAAGGTCACTATAAGGTCCCCTTGGAGTCTTTTCTTCAGGCTGAACAACCCCAACTCCCTCAGCTTGCCTTCATACGAGAGGTGCTCCAGCCCTCAGATTGTTTTGGTTGCCCTCCTCTGGACACGCTCCAACAGGGCCACATCCTTCTTGTGTTGGGGGCTCCAGAGGTGGATGCAGTACTCCAGGTGAGGTCTCACCAGGGCAGAGTAGAGGGGCAGAATCACCTCTCTCAATCTGCTGGCCACACTTCTCTTGACGCATCCCAGGATGCGGTTGGCATCATGGAGCCGATGAGATCATAGAATTACAGAAAGGTTTGTGTTGGAAGAGACCTTAAAGATGATCTAGTTCCAACCCCTCTGCCATGGGCAGGGACACCTCCCACTAGATCAATTTGCTCAGTTATTCTGCATGTCCTGCCCGTCAGTCCTACCCAAGCGGGGAGTGCTGGGTTGTGTAGGAGAGCCAGGGTTTGTGAGCTGGGTTGTGAATGGCCACAGTGGGATCCTTCTCCATGAATTACCTTTCTCCCTCTGGATTAGTGCCATTATCTTAACAAAGCATGAAAACTGCTAATTGCTAAAACTAAGAGCTTACCGTTTGTGTGTAGCCATCAAATAAATGCTGTACACAAACCATGTGTCATATGTTGTGGCCTTAATTGGCTTTTATTAGTTTATCTTAAATGATGGCCCATGCTTAATGTAATCACAGGAATCCCTTTATCTCAGTAGCCACAAGGCTGGGATTCATGAGCATGGTAAATGTACTGACTGTTGGTTCCATTCAAAACATCACTGAGCTCCAACTGTTGCATAGAAGACAAAATTCTCAATTGTGATATATTTTTTAGAATGTATTTTTTGTAGAGTTTTTTGTATGCTTGATTTTATATCCTTGGCAAATGAGATGGTAGAAGTCAAATGGGTCGATGTTTCCTTGAGCTCAAGATACTTAACAGGGCAGTTGTTGCTGACATTAGAACAAAGGGATCAAAACCCACACCTAATGCTTTAACTTTTTAATGAAACTTTTAATATTTAAACAGGAAAAAATGCAGTGTGATTGTGTAGCCAATGCAACCGATAGAGGGATTTTAAGAAAGAATATTTTATTGAAAATACTTTTTTCAGGTGTTGTTCAATGTATAATCATTCAATGTGCTGCTTTTTCCGTAGCTACATGTTCATTACTGTGTTGTGCAGCCAGCCTTGAATTAAAGGGTCAGTGAATTGCATCTAAATCTAAGCTATTATCATGTCTTGCTAAATATATTGTTAAAATTGGAGATGCATGTTAAATACACAGTTACATTTACCATGGTTGTGAGAACTGAAATAGCAAGTTTTGACTTAATGTGATTTTGCTGCTCATCTGTAAAACTTTACAGCAAGTCTGTGGGGAACAAAATTACCAATTTGAAAGTAAAAAAAATTAAAATAAATAATTGAAGCTTATACTTAAGCACTGACAGTCATAAAACATTTTCTGTTGAGTTTGGAGCCTGTTCCACCTGTGTGTTTTTGCAGTAGGATGCTGTACAGGATGGGTTTGTGTGTTAAACTGGAGAGCTAAATACTTTTTCTACCCAGATGCTTTGGCTGGGTGGCATGTCCTTGTACTCACTGGGGTGTTAGTGTGCCTCCTTCAACTTCTCTTGAGGTGCTCAGTGTTCAGAAACTGCCCTATGAAAGGGTTAATTCATCCTACTGAGGGTTCGTTTACTTAATTTCTTGCCCTGGTGTTATTTCATGGCATGGGGGCAAGGGTGATGGTCGGATTGCTTGGGAGAAGGTTGTCCATTGTCTTGCTTTGCTGCTGGAGCTGCTCCAGCCTGGTTTGCAGCTGGGTAACCTTCCTTCCCGAGCAGGGGGGCAGCAGCTCCTGTGGCTGTTGCTGTCCTGCTGCAGAGCAAAGCGCGCTTTCGATAAAACAAAATGCAAGTATGATGCTGTCTGGGTTTCCTTCTTAAATGACTCTAATTCTCAGTGGAGAATTAGGTGTTTATGCATGGATGAGGAGAAGTTTAATGAAGAGGAAAACTACAGTCTTTACTCATTTTAGCCTTTCTGCTGTTTTTCAAATAAATCCAGAGAAGTTGCAATATTAACAGCGTGCGCCTGTTCTTATTGTACCTCTTGGCGCTTTAGCATAGGAATTAGGGACAAACAAACTCGCCCAGAACAAACCCAGAGGCAAGCTTTGAAAAATGATAATGGGAGTAAAACCTCAGAGTTGTGTGTTTCAGGCTTTATAGAACAAACTTTTTGAAAAATGGGGGACTCCAGGGCTACAGTGCTGTGAAGTGAATGACTGCTTTAATTTTAATTGTCCCGGTATTGAGAAATGAGAAGTTTGGCCAGAAAGCAGGGATTTCGCTGGGTGCAGTCTTAAAAATAATAAAATTATATAGATACAGACACGCACGGAAGCTAAATGTTGCTTGCTGAGGGCAAGACTTAAAATGCTGTTTGGTTTTATCCCGTTCGTCTCATTGTATGCACTTATTTTGCTTCCCTGACCACGTGCGGGAAGGGGCAGCGTGAAATAGCGTTTTCTGTAGCATTTCTATTCATAATTTATGCCTGCAGTCTTGAAATAATATCATTTGTCTTCCACTGTTACCAGAACAAGTTTTGCTAGTGTTGAAGGATGCTGGAAGCAATAAGGGATTCTGTTATTTCAGCTTTTCATTTGTCTTCTGTAAAGGGTCGTTTTGAATAAAAAGATAAATAGGGGAGCGTTGAGTAATGTGATTGTGGGTACGTAACCAACCTGATTTGGAGGAGGCTCGCAGGACTCGGGCTTGTCTCTTCAATAGATAACCAGGTTTATTGGGCAGATAATACATTTCTCTTGGGCGCAGGAAAAGAACATGTCAAACACCTTCTCTTGTCTTTCCCGGCGATAGATAGTGTTGCTGGCAGCAGGACTGGAGAAGGCTCGTTGTTTTACTGGCACGTTACTGGGACGTGCATGGAGGATGGAGGGAGATGGTGGAACCTGTGCCCTGCGGCAGTGTTTATCTGCCCCAAGCAAAATGCAAATAGAGGGAAGGCAGGGCTCTGATCTCTCTTCCAGCTGCGAATCATTCCTAAAGTGAGCTCAGATCAGGCAAGAGTTGATTTCTTGAATGAATCCTTACCAGGAGGAAGCTCCTGCCCTGCACACCAGGTGTGGTGGCCGTGGCAGAGCTGCCCTGGGGACAGTGTTGGTTTGCCTGCCCTCAGTTGTGGAAGCAACTACACAAACTTTAAACTCAGGCAACTTTAAACCATTAGCAGTCTGGCAGCAGCAGTATGGCACTCAGCATGGGTTAATTTTCCCCTCTTTTCAGTCATTCTGTGATTGTAGAGCAGCCGTGCCCTGTACCTGCAGTTTTTCTAGGTTAAACCAGCAGGTTATGGACTGCACTGCAGAGTGATGAATCAAGAGTCTGTAGAGAAAAAGTGATTTAATTTTTTTTTTTTTTTGAAAGGATTTCATGGAAGATTTGGGCCCCTACTAACAGGGGAAACAAAAGACTTTGTGTTAGGCATTTTGTACAGCTTCTCACCCTGTTTACACTGGAGTAAATCTGAGTAAGTGCTGGTGATTTAGGATTCATTCGGTGTAAATTAGATTAAAAGTCACCCTTGGGGCCTAATTAAGCAGTGACATAAACAGTGGAGTAAGTTAAACGTTAGCAATAGATTTTGCAGATAACAAGTATGAATGGATGCAAATATGCTTAAATTTTCATTGGTGTAGAAATTTTAATTGCAGTTGTTGCTTGTTGTCTGGGTGACTGCCTAGAGCCCAGGACCACCAGCCTGTGTCATGCATCATCTCCTGAGGCTGTGCTGCTGCCCCTGGTGCCCTCAGTGCTCTCCTGCCTTCTCTGGCTGTGTTTTGTGTTTTGCTGGTTCCTTCCACTTACTCCTCTGCCTCTGATCCAAAAGTACATATAAATGCACATTCTTGGTTACTCCAAGCAAGGGCGTAGGATTCAAGGCAATGTTCCTAAAGACTCTTCCTTCTTGTTGTCAAAACCTTGTACAGACAGGCTTCAGTCGCACCAAATGCAATCACTTTCTGACTGATTAAATATCTTTCTTGCAGAATAGGTTATTAAATCCGCAAGCTCTAATATACAGTCTCCTATCTTGTTCCTGATAGCTGAAGGTGTGGAAAGTGGCAGGTTTTAATACGTTGTCCCTCTGTTTCCCTGCTAGATGTTTTTGCAGAAATGGGTAAGATGAGGAGATCAGTATCAGCCCCGCTTCGTATGCAGCAGCAGTGCTGCAGGCACAGGCTGAACCCTTGGCAAAGCATCTCATTAGCTTGCCACATGCTCAGTGGTGGCCATACAGACCTGGCAAATATGTCATTACTGCACTTGACGAAGGAAGCTACCTTTTGCTAGAGCACTGGCATGATGTGTGTGTATCTAGCTTGGCTAGTTTTCTATTCTGTTAAATATTTAAGTTTGTTTCTTTTAACTAAAGGCTCCATGGATGTGATAGGGAACTTGCATTTTATTTTCTGTTTGATTGAATCCTGAATTCAGTGCTAAAAGCAAGAGATAAATTAATATTAAAAACTCCAGCTCACTTCATCAAGGAAATTTGATTATAACTAAACCCCAAATACTTTATTGTCATGATATCTCTCTGATTGGCTTTTAATGTTAAAAAATCAAAGTGTTTTTGAAGACTGCTCATGTATAAAGAAAAAGTTCTGGAATTTAAAAGGAACTTAATAGGGAAAATGCTATGTGCAACTTCCATTAGGGGATGTCACCTTGTGGTTATCAATATACCATGAATGCCCCATGGGATTGATCCTGCTGTTGTTGAAGACAGCAGCAAACCTTTCCAGAATGCAGCAGTGTTTGTAGTTGGGACAGGTGACATTTGCTTTTTTTGCCAATTTATTTGGAACCCTTCCAAAAGCTGGGGAGAGGATTGTGAGGGGAGGTTTGGTGTATTGAATTTGAGTTTTATTCCCTTTCCTGCACAGTAATGCCCACAGGTCCAGAGCAGCATGTAGCTTCTCTGAGTCCTTTTCTCAGGGAGGAGCTCTGTCATTTTTATTATGCTTCTGCTCCAGCAAACGTGGCAGAGGTTTGTAGGGCATCCCACTGCTTTTCACTTATTATAAAAATAAAAGTGTGCTGTACTTTCGTTTGCCTCTGCTCTGAGTCTCGTGGTACATGTGTAGCATCCTCCCATGAGTGCTTTTTTATTAATGGGCTGAACAGAGAGTGTGAGCAGGTGTGGCTGGGGAGGTGGAATGACCCATTCATCTGGAGGCATGTGGTCCTGTGGTGAGGAAGTCCTGCTCCTGGGCTGGTGGTGGGCTGATAAAGACATCCAGCTCCAGTCCTGGTGACCAGAACTAGAGCAAGACTCGCTTTTTTAGGTTGGATATTAGGAAAAATTTATTTACTGAAAGAGGGTCAACATTGGAACAGGCTGCCCAGGGAAGTGGAGTCACCATGCCTGGAGGTGTTAAAAAAACATGTAGATGTGGCACTTCAGGACATGGTTTAGTGGGCATGGTGGTGTTGGGTGGATGGTTGGACTTCACGATCTTAGAGATCTTTTTCAACCTTAATGATTCTATGCTTTTCCATTTTAACTCTTCATTTAAAATAGAAAATATCAGCCAAACTGGCTTCCTCAAATCAGACCAAACCCTTAAGTCACAGAATCATGTTTAACTTCTGCAGGTCTACTTGGGTCTTAAAGCACTTGCTCTGATTACCTGGTTTGGAGGCCTTTACGACTTACTCATTTTCTTTATTTGGATTGAGGGAAAAATTGAAGCAAATCCTTGCCATATAAGATACAGAAGTTCAAATGTAGGTCATATTTAAAAGGATTTTTAATGAACTTTGTTAAAAATGTCTCCTGATTTCCTCTGGTGTATTCAAGTGCATATTTAAAGAGCTGCTGATTTGAAGCCCCGCTTATGCCCCGCGTATATAAGCCTATATACTGAGAACTTAAAGATCTTTTTTTCAATATGATTTTGGGCCAGCTCTAAAAGTGAGATTATACTGTGGGTTTTAGGAGGCAGAGATATAAAAAATGTCTCCTACCATATCCTCTCATTCTTGCAGATGGCTTTTTAGGCCAGATGTCCTGTCTCTTAAACAATTGCCGAGGAGCACATCAGTGCAATGTTACTACATGGTCTAGACCCTCTGTCCATCCCAAGACACTGGGAGTTTTCACATTAAGTTTCCTAGACATGCATTGCTCAGAGAAACTTGACTATCTCTGTGCTTTGAAATATTTTTTAAAATGTGGTTGAACTCAAAGGGAACGAGTGCATTCTTGTAGCTGGGCTTTATCACTACTGTTGCATTCCTCGTTCTGCTGAGTATAGATGTTACAGACCTTACATACCTTGTTATCCAGTTGTTAGGCACTTGTCAGGAGTGACAGAGCAGAGCATCACCACAGCCTCACCTGATTTCTTACTGTACCCTTCTGTGAGGCTGCACCTGCTCTAAAACAGTGATGTTTGTATTAAATATTAAGAAATACCATACTGCCTTGTGAGAAGTCTGTTGAGACGGAGGACTGTAAAACTCAGAGGAGTTCATTGTGTAAAAATGTGAGTGTATGTGTAGGTTTTCTCTTCTCTGTCAGGGTGTCTGAGGACTGTCAGTGCCTTCTTACGTGATGGTGTTAGGAGCTGTAAACCTGGGTCCCAGTGGGAGGTCAGCTGAATGGCAAGCAATTCGTTGTGCTGTATTGCACAATATCTTGTGGGAACTTAAATTTGTCAAGTGAAAAGCTTTAAGGCCAATGGCTTTGGAGGATTGCTCTAACTGTACATTTATCCCATTTCCTTCTCATCTCAGTGATTTTTCGTCTTCTTTAGAATAAGCCTAATACTCATGATGTCTTACTGAAAAATTGTTCACAATTATTTTGTGGGTATCAAATGCTGCAGAAGGAGTATGGTGGTTAGTACTGAAATAGTGAAACAGTTGGGTGCCTTGTACCTCATCTAGAAATAATTAACTCATTAATCTTAACCACATCAACCCCATCACATGAGGGTCAAACATAGTTTAATTGTAATAGGTGGGAATGTGTTGGTTTACACTCCAGTTCTGACAGTTATCCTTTTCCCAGAAAATCTGCAAATATTCTTACAAAGAATTTAGAAAGAAAGAAAGAAGATAATGATTAAGCTATAATACATATACTGAGACAAAAAAGAAGCTGTGTGGCAGAATTTATGCCTTTAGGAAGGGGATTTTGAGGCACGGTAAATGAAAGCCATCTAATGAGAACAAAAAAAGAAAAGGATGTGGTTTTTTATTTATGGTGTTTTTATATTTGCCCCATGCTGCTGATGGTACAGATGATTATTCACTCATGTACTTGGCAGTTCCTACTCCTTGAGTCAGATATTTAGTGCTGTCTTAGTACCAAATAGTTTCTAAGCTTGAATTTTTCTTCTACACATATTTGCACAGTAAAAAGTACCACTTTGTAATGTTGCTGTGACGATGCTGTATTGTAATATAATTAGTGTGGTTCCTCTTTTCTAACCTTTGGCAAATACTGCTCAGGGTCTGCTAAATAAAGGATGGAAATAAGAGTCAAAAGGTGAATGTTAAATAGCCATCGCTAAACAGATGGTCATCAAAAATCATTGAGCCTATCTTTTACAGACAGCATGAACACAGGATCAATTTTTACGTGAGCTCTCTGAAGTGGTTGAGTAGTGCCTTGGCACTGCTGGCAAGTACGGGACACCAGAAGATGGGTGGATCCGTGTGGTGTCTGTGTTCTGAAATGCGCACCTGAGCATCATGGGTTCTGGATTCCTTGTCTGTACGCTGCTGCTGTTGAACCTGTGTGGAAACAAGTGACTTCTGCTGACAGGAAAGTTTTCTGCTGTGGGCTGGGTAAGGGGGGAGAAAGGTATGGCCTTCCTTCAGGCCCTCCTCTTCCTTCATCCTGGAGCAGAGTTGCTGTGTGTGGTGGGCTGAGGGATGGGTGTTGTCAAGGCCTGCAGAGCCGTGTAACACTTAGTAAGTCAGGGCTGACACACACCTGAACTGTGCCGTGGCCAGCAGTGGTGTGTTACGCTCATGTCTTGCAAAAACTGTCGGTAAGCCCGTCAGGCTGAATTTCAGACTGTCTGTTACAAATACTTCCCTGCATTCCTACAGAAGGAAAGGCTGCTCTAGAGCTCTAAATGAGTTAGTTGCTGCAGGTGGAGTCTCCTTGAAAGGTGCTTCCCAAGCTCTGGTGTGCAAACTGCTCCTGTCTGTGACTGTGCAAGCAGCTGGTGCTTGGGCCTGTATTAAATATAGGGCGGTGGTTTTTTTTCAGTTTAGAAATGTTGGAGAAAGAATATATGAGCCATGACAGGGAAAGGAATGGTGACTGGTAGAGCCGTAGTTCAGGAAGAAACTGCCAAAAAACCAGAAGAGCATAGAGGTACCAAGTCCTTGTTATCAGTGTGTATCAGTGGCAGGATTGTCATTAAAGGGCCCAGAATGGCAAAAGGAAGAGGCTTAAAGATTTTTATACTGTCTCAGATGCTCAGTGACACTGCAGAGGCTGTCAGTGCTTTTGCAGATGTGAGAAATACAGGTCAGGTAGTGCCAAGAGCCCTGGTAATGATAGTGGAGATACAGGTACCCTTAAGCAAACTAGTCATGAAAAGGCTGGGAAAGCTTTGTACTTGTTTTGTACTATTCCACTTCTTTCCCAGAGACAACTTTGATTATACTGTAGCTAAACAGGGGATTGTCTGGAAAAAAAGGCATCTGATCTTTAGGCTGTGTTGCCAACACAGTAACATCGAGAAGTAAGCCACAGTAAGAGATGAACTTAAGAACTTTGCAGAGAAGTGTAGGCTGGGACATGTCATTGGTAGTCACCATTACTTTTAATCCAATAAACTGATGAAAAAGGTGTCAAAATAAAGAAATGCCAACTTAGAAAGCTTCAGAATCAGATTCTGTTTAATGTAATGTTAAATTGCAGAGAGATATCAGTATAGCAGGGGCTGTCAGCTGCTGGCCTTTTGCTCAAGAGAAAACTGAAAGGTAGGTGCTTAGGCTGTCTGATACTGATGTTGGTGTCACTGGGGATTAGAGAGGTATACAGAGACAGACAGGGCAAAGCAATGAGAAAACCAATATGATTTGGGGTTCAAGAAATGGACTTTATGAAAACGGTGTTGTATGCCTCTCATGAGAAAGAGGTAACTTGAAGGTGACAGGAGATGGCTGCTCCATGCTGTGGAGTAATAGGTGATAACACGTGTGGATTGCAAGAGCGCAGGTGATGGTTCTTGATGTTTCGTAAGCTCTCCACGACTCTGATAGCTTGAAATGAAAGATGTTAAGATTTCAGGATGTAGCACAACCTTGACAAATGAATTTGTTTCCTAGTGATGCTGATGTTCGGAGGGGACTTGAGTCCATCTCGGGAGCAGCCTGAGTCACATCAAGTACTAACTGATTATTGTTGGCAAATTTAGTTCATAGCTTGGCCGTCTCCATTCGGATGATCTGTGTTGTGTAGTTATGGAAAGAAAGACAAGGTGATGAGACTCAAGGACAGATTAAGGTCACTTTGCCCATTAGGGCTTTCTCAGATAGAACATCTGAGAGGTGTCACAGAGATTGGATATGGAAGAAATCAGGACTTCTGCAAGAATGTGAAGCTCTGAATAATCACCAAAAGCTTTTGAATCTTGCTTCAGATTTGTCTTGTGGTTCCTTGCTCTCAGTGCAGAGAATACATTGCCAGAAATGCTGATACCAAGTGAATCACTTGTGTTGTTACAAAGCAATTACTGTTTTTGAGTGGCTAAAACAAGCTATGTACCATGGGTCTAGTAAAACATAGGTATGTTGAACATGATACATGATTGCTGTTAAACTTTATAAATCTTTCATAGTTTGGTAAATGGACTAAAACCAGTGTGGCTGGAAGGAATATGCAAATTCAAAATAAAATGGAAATTGAGAAGGCTATATGGGAAAGGAGAGAGACTTGTATTTGCGAGAGTACATGAGAAGAGGATGTTCCTTGTATTACATTTGAATTCATATAATCCAGCTCTGAGAAGTGGGCAGGGGAGGAATTACTATGGGGCGCAGGTGTCCTGGCAGCAAGCTGGCTCAGGTAAGAAAGGGAAGAGCATTTCCTTGCGGGAAGAGAGGCAATGGAGATGAAAGATGAAACTTCTCTGAGCAGCTCTGTCCTTGGGAAAGGATGTTAGCTGCCCAGCTTGTGATGCTACCTGCTGTCCTGGTCTCCAGCTCAGGCGTGGGACGTGACAAGATGGTGGTGGGAAGGGGTCGGTTTGGCAAGGTAACACCACAGGGCAGCAGCGCTGCTGAGTTCATTGTCACAGCTTGTAGCACCGAGATGCGCTGAAAGGAATCAGCAGCTGAAGATGGACTAAAATTTCAGGTACACTTTGATATTTTTCCTTTGTGATGTGTTTCTCTTTGGCTGTTAACCACGTAACCTTTGCTAAGCGTCACACTGAGACCTCTTTTCCTGAGGCTGCAGATGGAGAGGCGGTGGGCTAGTCCTGCAGCAAGGGACATCTTGTCACTCAAGGTGCAGGGGGACGTTTCCTCACAGAGAATCACATCTCGCACCATGGTTGTGGGCTTTCAGAAGTTGGAACATCTTTTCTACCAACTTGGGGGATGGATGAAAGTGAAGGACATCTGCTTTGGCTGATGTGTGCCAGTGCCCTTCCAGCAGCTGGTTGGGTGGGGTGGCTGGTGGGAACTTGGTCAATGACTTAGCCATCCATGTCAAGAGTATGGAAAGAGGTCCTGATTTTCTCTATGCATGTCACTTGAACGAACCATGGTGCTTACAGGGTTTGAGAGTTGTGGATGTGTCCATCAGCTGCTGGAGGTGCTTGGAAGGTTTAGTGTAGTTCTCAGCTGATGTAGTTGAATTATGAGATTTTGCATCCCCAGAGGAGCATGATCTGCAGCAAGGGAAGGCAGATATAGTACAGTGTGCTCTGGCATGTTCCTGTAGCCATGTGGTTGATGGTTGCTCATAAGATGAGAACTCATCTAGGACTGTCAGTCCTGGCATTTAACTGGGCAGGAACCTTAATCCAACATAAATTGTTATGAGGCTTTCAATTCCCACAAATTAAGGCTTCAGCAGTAAGTTTCTTTCAAAAGACAGGAAGATTTCCTAGCAGTACAATCTGTGATGTATTACTTGTCTACCCTTATGATTCAATTTTCTGTATGCTGCTTAACTGCTGTGAGGAGAAAGGAAAAATGATTTTCTGAGGCTGCCTGGGAGAGCTTCTGCAGAGCAGGTTGTAGGCATGGGCCTGGGGCTGGCAGTGAGAAAACCTGGGAGTCACACAGAGCTGGAGCTCCTGGTCTGGGTTGGCAGTAGGACCCAGGTGGTCCTGTTAATGAGGTGGCTTCAGAGCAGCTGGGTTGCAGTTCGGGGTGCTTCGCTGTGCCATTATGGTGGGCACCTGAGGACGGGGTGCTTGTTGCTGCCTCCCTGCAGCACCCCGTTTGTTTGTTTCTGTGTTGTGCCTCACCTGGAGCAACAGATGAAGAAGTGGGCATGTCTTCAAACCATCCGAGCTCACACGGTACTGTGGGGCACTGAAGCCTTGGCCCTTGCTGAGGGGCCTTGATGCACAGGGATTCCCATTGCAATAGGCCTGTGTTTTGATTTGGTACTGACTGTTTGAATGTAAAAACATCTGGCAATCTCCTCCCCAGTTGTACCATTTAAAGCAGTAAGATGTGTTGAGATACTTTTAGTTTTCTGTTTGGTTTCTGAGCCCCTTAGGACAAATTCAAGAGGATGTTTGCAGATTTTATGTTGCCACCACAAAAGGCAGAAATCTTCCTCTTCTGAGATAAAGGAGATTCTCATTCAATAGCATAATGTATAGATCTGGTCCTTAAGGAAAAGAAACAAAGCAGTGGTGAGCTGTAAGGGGAATATTTATGGAGGCTTTTCTTTTTTTCTGCTATAGCAAGAGAGCTTATTTTTAATTGGATATCTCTTACCATGCCAGTTGCAGACAATCAATTTCATATCAAATAACATAGAACGTGTTGTCAAATTATATATTCTAATTGATATTCTAATATATTCTAATTGATTATGAGCTTGTGTATAATGTGCTATTATTAGAGGTGCTGCAGGAGCTATGGAAGAGCAAATAAGTTGGAGGGTATGGGAAGGGGTTGGAGGTGATGGTGAGATGATGAGGCAGCTGAGGCTGTGTTGGAAACTGGAGGGAGAAGGAGTGGGCTTATAGGTGGCATCCATACGAATCCAGGCTTCAGTGCCTCCAAAGGACACCTTAATTAGCTAAAACAGTAAAGGAAATAAACATTTGCCATTTTTTTCCTGTCAGAATTTTATTTGAATTAATTGCTTTTAAAAACGAGAGCATGACTTTTAGCAAGGAGAATGGGTAGCTACTGACTAGATGTCATTTTGATAGTTTTCATAATACCAGGTTTTACATAAAGACCCCAACTTGAGCGGTATGAAAGGCCACTCCTCAAGACGCTGAAAGAATGAGGAGCTGTGCTGAACAGTGGAGTGGCTTGATTTAAGGAGAGTGTGTCTGTGAAGACAAGGTGCTTCATGTGTTGCCATTTTCTCTTGTAGACGGGGCTTGATTTGTGTGTGAGCAGGGCAGTCTGCTGTGATTCAGAGTAGAGTCTACAAATGTAAACACTCTTTATGGTAGGGCCTATAGTTCATTTCTTGCAAGGTGACTGTGTGCAGTTTTATGATAGACCCAAATTTATTATCTCCATCAGTCTGTGTGCATCTGCTTGTTGCTCTTTGCTGCTACAGTTCTTGGAAAAAACCTTTATTTTCCCCTCAGATTCTTAAATCATTTTGGAATCAGAATAAAATTGAAGTTACAGATTTGGGGGTTTTCTGCTGGATTCCCCCCCCCCCCCCCCCCCCCTTTTCACTTTGGTTCAAGATATACGTTTCCTTTGCTATGGTATTTCTAAGAGGCTGTGATAGATGGAATGCTATTAATAAACATGTTTAGTAGGTACACTAATGGGTGTATTTTATGTGTAGGACTGCTCATCTGCGCACATTACATATTCTGGGGCTTTGTCCAGAAATGCAGTTTTGCTTCTGGAAATAAAGGAAAAAGATTTTTAACCAAGGAGTTTGTTTTTTGAAGTGGATTAAGTTGCTAACACATTTTATTTGAGTTCAGTGATGGCAGAATCAGGTCTAGTACTGTAATCCTTCATATCAAATGGGGTAACTTCCTTTCATACAGGGTTTATCTACTGCTCCTTATAGTCTTTAAAAGAAAGATTTAAGGAGAGCTGTTAATTCATACTGATGTTCTTTTTTTCAAAGAAATTGAAATTTTCATCATGAAAAATTGATATATACTGCACTAATGAAGAAGCTTATACATCAAGTGTATCTAGACATATTTTTTTGTGTTTTCTCTCTGCTAACCCTACCTCCTCTTTTTCTGCTGGTACAGTATTTTTGAACTGGATCCTTTCACAAAGAAGTAATTTCTTTACAGAAGCTTAGACCCTTGTACAAGCTGGATATTTTAACATTTTTAATCTATCTTAATATTTTTAATATCCTATAGCAATACATAATAGCTTTTAATAAGATACTTACAATGTCTTTTTAAATCCCGAAATAACACTTGATGTGTCAGGATTATATATAATCGTAACATTTTTTTCTGAGTGTGTCTGGAAATCACAATGAGCCTGATGGACACTTATTTTTCACAGTCTGCTGTTTTAACCTCCCTAAGGCAATCAGAAGAGAACTTGCAATAGTGTATGTAATGTGAATAATTTTGGGTACATTTCTTTTTCATTTCTCTGAGGCTGGCTTCTGGAGATTCTCATCACCCGCTTTCTGCAATCCCAGACCATTTACTGTGGCCTGCAAGTGCCACCTGAAATCACTGTTCACATTTGAGACTATTGCTAAAAAGCTTACAGTGATTTTTTTTTACAGTGATTTTTTTTTTGGTGGTGGTGGTGGTGGTCAGGCTCATACTGGTGTATTGGAATGCAAAGGTACAGAAGGGACAGGTTCACTGCTTGCATACTTTTTTGTTTGTTTAGTACTTTTAAGATTCCGTTTATATATTCAAGTGGTGCTTAACTAAAAGAGGAACTTATTTTAATAGGAACTTTTTTTTTCCAGCTCTTGACACTTTCAAACCAAGGTCATGCCCATATTTATTGTCATAGCCTAAGTAGAAGTTACAACCTGGATACAGGTATTTTCAGGAGGAGTCTTTAATGCAGGAAATTAGACTGGCTATGCAGAGTGCCTTATTTAAATGGTATCAGCCTTTAATAAAGAAAAGAAAATCTAAAAAGTTTGCAGAAAATTGGTCAGAAATGAATAAAACAGTAGTAAACAATTTTGAATGGATAATGAATTCACAGACACTTTTCTGTGTTGAAGTGGAAACACGTTAAGCAGCTTCTCGGGGTTGAAGAGATGTTAAGGTATAGACTTGGATGAGGGTACAGTTAGAAAAGTGTATATGTACAAAAGCAGAGGGAGTTATACCACTGTACTGTAACTCTTCATTCCTAGTGAACCCATGTTCCTAGAATGTTTGTTTTTTAGCTCTGGGAGCAACTCCTGATTCTCCTCTGATGAGAAATGGTGTGTGAGAGCAAAAAGCTGGAAGCTTGTGGGAGAAGAAAAAAAAAAGAGAAAGTTGGTACTTTTGACTTATCTCCCTCTACAGGTTGTTTTGCGTTAAAAAATTATGGTATTTAATACAACAAATATGTAAAGTGTGGAAAATGAACAGTTTTTTCCTGTGTTTCAGTATCTGTATGTCATTTTGAGTGCATCAAGCATCTATTGAAATAGCACTAAAATTGGAGCCTTTGTTTTGTACAAAGTTGCTGATGCTGTTAAGGTTTGCTGTTTTGCAGTGAAGCGTGCATGGCATGTCTAGCATGTGTGAGGGTGCTAAGAAATAAAAAACTACGTAGTTAAATGTTGAGTAGGTTCCCTGGAGCTGGTGCGTGGCTGTTTACCTGGTGCTGGTGCACCTGAGAGGCTTTGTGGGGTTTCTTCTTGTGTTAGGCACCTAACACTTACAGAGGGTGGAGTCCTGCTCCCTCTAATCCAAAGAGCTCTCCTTGCCTGGAGTGCTGCCAATGGCATGTTTTGGGGTCTTGGTGGTTCCTTGCTCCCCTTTTTTCTGGGGTGCAGGGGTGGGCTCTTCCACTGCGCACCCACCAGCCATCACCCCCTTCAGCAAGGGACTTTCTTAAGGCACGGTGACTCTTCTATTGTTTTACTGAAAGAAAGGTTTGGGGTTTGTGGTTTTTTTTAGCCCGAGGTACCACTTCAACAATTTCTGATTATTCTTTTCCTCCTTGTTTAACCAGGTTCTGTTCTTTGCTTAATTGGGTGTGATTCTATGTTGCATACACTCTTCGTGGTGAGCTTCATGGATAGGCTCTTTTAAAAATAATTGACTGGGTCTTCTTGTGGTGGGTCCCTGCTCAAATTTCATCTCATATTCACCTTCTCTGTGGCTGTGCAGTAATTTCGGTCTCATAGCCATAGTGTGCAGGGAGAATTGTTTAGAACAGTTCCTGGCTGAATGCAATGCTGCTTTGATTATCTGAAAGAGAAACTGGCTTTAAAAGAAGACTATCTCACTCAGCCTAGTTCTGATGCCCGTACAAGTTTTGTTAGAGATGCCATAATTTCTCAGGATTGTAATTCAAATATCCGATAGTTAATTTGCCTAACCTGGAAATAAAGAAGGAGAAAAGCTCCTTTTTAATTTATTTTCTTGGTATAAGATGGTCAGTCAGCATCTGTGTAATGTTTCCTCATGGCTTAAATGCTTTTTCGCATTTGATACGCCAGGTATCGATATTGCTAGCGAGCAAGAGGAACACTTCTGAGTTGGCCATCAGTTCCTCCCTTCTAAGCATGTGTTGTTGTCTCTTCCCTCTTGGGAGATATGACACCTGTCACTTATTCTCATGGGGTCCAGGGACTATCAAGTGTTGGAAGTGGCGTCTACTTCAGTGAGCACTGAGAACTGAGTTGGGAGAGTCCTTAGTGCTTTGTTGAGATGACCTCCTCTCAGGGCGGTCTTGGCAAAGGAGTCTACAGCTTCTCCTGTGTGGTCTAGTGTAGTTATGAACCTGCCTTTTTCACTCTCACCAACAGCTTCTTCATATGAAGCTAGGTTAAGAATTGATATTTCAATACTGCTTTTCATCTACTGATGGTCGTTGCACATCATGGTGATCTGGGTGAGGTGAACCCTCTGTCTTGTGTATGTAGGTGTCATCTACACCCATGGAGGCATCAAGACCAGCCAGATCAGTCATACGTATTCTGGACTCGCTGGCTTGGCAATGTCTCGCGTCCCTAACAACGCTGTTAAATTAAAGAAATAACTCTAAAAGCAGTTTTTTCAGTTCTTTCAAAATAAGTTCCATAAGATTAAAAGTGTATGGCTTATAATAATCTCTCTCTCTATTTTGTACGAGATGATGCATGTCTGTATTGCCCCACTAAACACTGCATGTTGTATAATGTGATTTGTGCCTTTTCTTACTGATTATTCTTAAACACAAATTTACAGTTGAGTCTCAAGTCTGGAGTGCTGCTGAAAACCTCTGTTAGGAGTACATGTGTATGGATGATATTCTCTGCTACTTCCAGCATATGGAAATACACTGAAGCACTGTTTTTAGATCTCTTATATGGCAGTCAAGCTTTTTGCTCACCCTCTTGCCTCCACTTTTATTTCTTGCAATTTGGAGAGTTTTGGATTAAAATAAAGAGAAAATTAGGAACAACAATCGATTCACCCTTAGCTTTCACAGTCCCTCATTACAATTGCTAATTTATCAGTCGGTATTTTCATCACTGGGTAGGCGCCTTCCTTTTGTAATGGATATTGAGGATAATTTTAAATGCAACTTTTAAGCTTAGCCAATTTACATAGTACTTTGGGAGATGAGTCGCTCATGTATAAAGAACTGTGTGCATTTGAGGGCTGTTCCCGTAGCCCTCTTGTGTGGTTTTTTGAACGTTTGTCGAGCAGTCATTGATTTCTTTAGCAAGGTGTTTACCCCTAAGTGAGAATTGCAGGTTGAAGCAGGCAAACTTTTGAAAATTGCTTGAAAGCCTTTGGTTAGAGTAGTCTTTCTCAATTCACAGTTCGTATCTTGTTCATCAATAGATGGGGGTCGAGAAAAACTGTTTGGGTTTCATGTTCTGCTGTTAGCTGTTTTCATGCTTCTGGGTTTTTGGGTTATTGGTTGTGTTGTTTTTATTTTTTCCCCCTATCAAATGATATTCAATGAAACAGAAGCTGCATTTTCCTGTCTACTCTCCTTCCCTTCCACTGCTGTATTTTTGCTTCCTTGTTTTTTTTAAGACATTAACATCACTACCATCAGAACAGAAAATGTGAGCTACTAAATAGGATTACGTTAAAATGATGATTTAATTGAGCTTTTACACACAATAAGAAGATTATCTCATTTTGCTGAACTGCAGTTTCCAGAAGTCCTAGACAAGAGAATGCCAAGTTGCTTTTGGCATTCATTAACACTGAGTCCAAATCACTGCTAATTTTGTCTACAGGAAAAGTAATAAATAGGGAAAAGCAGAGCCTGTGATTTTAAGCATATTTATAATACAAATGTGTATTTTCCTGTAAGTCAGAGGAATTTTTTCCATGGGACAAGCGATTACCTGTTTTTTTTTTCCCTTTGTCTTAGATGTGGAGTCATCCTTCGAAACAATTGCTGGCACGACAAAATCCCAATCTCAAAAGTAGGACAGGAGACATTTTCCACTTTCCTCAGATCAATCTTTTTGTATAACTCAAAGCAATTGCAGTCCTTTTAAAAAAGACTCATGTCCTGAAGAAAAATTACATAGTAAATGGAGTTCTAACTCTAGTAGTAACCCAATTTCCTGCTAGTTTGACCACATAAGGAAAAAAAAAAGAGGCAAAATTACAACCCAGCTCTTGTGCTGCCTCTGCCAAATATTGTCTGGTAGACTAATTTTTAAATAAATGCCCACGGCTTGCAGTATATTTACTTCTGCCATTTAAATTGTAATTTTATTTTAGATTTGTTTGTGTAATCAGATATATTGGATTACTGCTACTATCAAGTCCGACATTTAGTTCGGATTCCCATCTCTCCAAAGGAGGAGAATGCTAGAGGAGGGTAAGTTAGTTCCAATAATCTGGACTCCAAGCCTGAGAATGGCTGTAGATTTTAATATTGAAAGTTCTCTAGTAGCAGTCCCAGATAGTTTCAGTGAGCATGAATGTATCAGACTTCAGAAGCTATCAACAACAGAGATTTTATTTAGCTTGAAGCACAGGCATTTCACCGTGGAAGGTGATAATCTCTCCAAGTGTAAACCCACAAAGAGAACTTCTGCCAGCTCTGATCTCTCCTGAAGGTCTGACTCAATTTTTAACTGAATTCTGAAACACACAGAAAACGAAGGTTAAAGTCTGGTAAATGTCCATCTATGTGTATCCGTTTACAAAAGCCTTTATGCTATGAGCCTTATTCGTTAATTCACCTTATTTGGGGAAAAAATAGGCATTAAAATATATTAACCTGCAAAAGTCTGACAAGTTTGTTTTGACTAGTAAGAAAAAAATGTGGTGTTTCCATGTCTTTTAAAAAAAAATAAAGTTTTAGTGTACTGTAACCACCACAAACTCCAGTGGGCAGAATGCAAGTCCAGTGTGGGCAACTGGAAGCAAAACTTGGGGCAGCCTCCTGTTGATTATTGTGTTTTTAAAATATTCCTGTTAGCCCTGTCTTGGCCCCGGGGGAGTGGGTCTTGGTCCTTCCCCTGAAACAGTGTTTTTATACGTCTTGTTTGCAGGTTACAGTTGTGCCCAGGATGACTAAATAGAAATGTTTTGCTTTGCTATTAATAATGAGATGTAGAACAGCAGTAGCCAGTGCTCGTCACTAACTGATTTGGTAGCATTTGCTGTATAGACTCTGTCTGTTCTTCCTTTAACCAAATGGAAATTAGACCATAGTGTGTTTACCAAATGTGAAGTTATTTAATCTAGTAAAGTTAAATAAAAATCTGGGTTTTTTAAATGTACATGTAAGTATTACGAATTAAGTAAACAGCATTTTCTATAACTGTGTTTTTAAAAATATTAACAGGTGCTTTCTGCTTGTTTCAGAGAGGAGCAAGAGTAGGGCTTTAAGAGAGGGTTGAAAGCAAGTGTGATGAATAGATAAAAGAAGTCAAAGATAGATTTAAATTGCTTTTTAATATAGACTTTCCTAATACGGTAAAAATGGATGTAATCACGAAACCTGACTATCTTAATGCATTCTTTCAAGGCAGTCTTAATTCTAGCATTTCTTAAATGCTGATTGTTTGCAACTCTAAAATTGTTACAGTGTCCTATTTTGGTTATAATGTAGTGTGTCTGTAGTGTTTCCTCCGTAAGTGTTTCCAGGGAAAATAAATTAAAAAAAAAAAGAAGCAGAAAACAATAGAGGGGAAAATATGGGAGGCATGAAAATGACCTCAGAGAATCAGAAAATAGGAGAGAGGAGATGTAAGTGAGCAGAGGGCTAGTTAGGAGGAGGAAGAAAATATTGTAGGGTGAGAAAAAGGCTGAGCAACCAAGCCGAGAAAAGGTGGCAAGTTTCATAAAATGGTGTCTGTTCTCCTTTGGGAGAAATCAACTGATTTAGTGTGGGAAGGAGTTAGAGGATAGAAAGGGTTTGAACATTGAGGAAAAGGTAACGTGGAGCAGATGTGCAGCAGGTGAATAAGCTGAAGAGCCAAAAGAGAAGGGAGAGCTGAATAAAGAGAAGAGAGTTATATTGAAATGGGGGAAAGCTGCCTGGTTGTAGGACTTGCAAGAGATGCACCACAGCTTCAGATACTATGTCCGTTGGCATGAGCTTGGTAGACTAAGCCTTCTGGTGGGAAGTAGAAGCAAAATAAAAAAGCTGAGGAGCATGTAGAGCATCTTGTGTGATTCATAGCTGTCTGATCCCATTTTGAGCAGAAGGTTGGGCTAGAGATCTCCTGAGGTCCTGCCAACCTGGATTATCCTATGAATGAACAGACCTGGTGCCTGTACTCGTAGAAAAGGGTGGTCATAGCAGGTGGGAAGTCCTCAGTGCAATGCAAAGAATTGTGTGCTGGGAAGGGATGTGCCTCGAATGAAGCTGATCTTGAGAGAAACTAAGCCATGAATGTGGAGGTACGAGGCTGTGCAGCCATGTAAATTCACTGTGGTTCACTGACCACGTTACAGAAGCTGAACTTAGGGAGGAAATTAATGATTGTAAGGAGACCTAAAATAGGAAACTGTTTGTGAAATCAAGTTGAAAATGCTTGTTTTAGCAAGTAAGATTGTTGAAATGGGGCTGTAAAACTGATGAGGACACCACAATCACAAGGCAAAATAGATCCTCACCCTATAAGCTGATGGTGGTGAGAAGAAATTTGGGTTTAGGAGTGAGCTGAAGGAAACTGGGTGACAGAGAAGTTGCTCAAAGTTTGGGCATCAATGGAAGCTGCCTAGAAAGAAGAATGTAGTTGTCTTCAGTACTCAGAGAAGGAGAAATGAGGGAAGTGGTGGAAGAAATTGGAAATCTCAAGAGCCGAAGTGGAGAAGTTCAACATTTCCAATGCTGTTTGATCTGTAGCAGTGGGTGTGAGAGAAGGAGAGAGCTCTACAGGAGACAATAGAGCCACATCCCTCAAGTAGTCACTGTGACAAATGTAAGAGATTGAAGGGTCTGTAGGTGGCTCTGGGTTTTTAGTAACAGAATAGGTGTTCTAAAGCAACATGATAGTAAGAGAGGATAGGAGGGAGTTAAGGGGCGTATGTGTAAGAGAGGTGTAGAAGGAAATGGAGAACTGGAATTTGAGCATCAGACAGGAGGAGGTGGTCACTTTCACTGAACATTAGTAACTTGGCTAACTGCATTCTGTGGGTGAGAAAAAATCAGGCTGATGCCATCTGCAGCATAGGAGAACCTAGGAGATTCAGTTTTGTGAAAGTGTTTCACCCAGGTTTGGCATAGATGTGAATTTCAATTGGTCTGGTTCACTTTAGTAGTATTTCTGGCCCATTTTTGATGCTCAAGTGTTTAATTTTTTTATTCAGACCCACCACTGCTGAATGCATTAATAATAACTGTTCCTTTGGTAGAACTGGCTAAGAGAAAATTCTTTCAAGAAGATGTATCATTTCAGTGTGGGGAAGGTTGTTAATCAGGGACCCACCAGGAAAAATGGTTCTGGATCCTGGTGGGCTGCACCAGAGAAACCAGAGAATGCTTTAAGTTACAAGTAGTGCGGCGAAGCTCTGAAATATGAAATTACTGTCAATTTTCATAGGTCATGCTCTTTCCCATAAACCCAACTCATCTGCTCGCCTGGAGGGGAGACAGAACAACTGGGCTGACTTCTCATTATCTCTTCCTATGGCGTATCCTTATTGAATTACTGCCAGGTAGAGGCAGCAGATGCTCATCAAGCCACTGCAGGACTCCTTTGTTAATTGAACTGTAATGGGGAGGACAGCAGGGAAGGTCAGGATGATGGGACCAGTGATGTAATGTGAACTCTGGTAAGAACAACCTGCATGGGCAATTGACCTTGTTTAAATAATGTTACACTGAGGGCTTTTATCAGTTGATATCATTATGATTATTTTTTCCTATCAATACTGCAGTAGTGTCAGGGACCCCTGCGTGAATCATATTCTGTTGTGTTCAGGGCAAATATATTTCTCACCCTAAAGAGATTAGGCTTTCCAATGTGATAAAGTACAGTGAGTGACTATAACCAGCTACAGGGGAAAAGAAATAAGAGTGAAAAACGTAACAATGACAACATTTAAAAATAGATTATCTAGTTTTACTCAACTGGTTACTCCAACTGCTCTAAAGCTGCTCTATCATTCTTTCTAACCACCTTTATGACAATTTGGTATTTTTGTTGTTGTCATGCAGTGAACTTTTGAGGTGAAAGCAAGTCCACTTTCAAATACATATGCAGATGTTATTAATAGTTTTTTGATATGAAAAACAAATTCCTACACCTGTTTCTGTGGCTCTCACAAAGTGCCTGGGAATGCCTGAGTTGCAGGCACCCATCCCAGTGCCAGTTTCTGGGCCAGAGTGCCTGCTTGATGTGTCTTCCACTCCGTGGGAAGCGATGGGATGTGATGCTGAGAGCTCTTGGCTACTGTGAACATCTTCTGTGGAGGCACATTTTTCCTGGGTATTGTTGTTCTGGGGGGCGATGAGGTCTGTGAAGCCTTTCCCTGAAGACCCTTGCACAGTAGCATGAAGAAGTTTGGTATAAGCAGTGGGTTCCACCTTTCTGAAGATAAATTCCACGTAAAAACCAACTGCTGCTTTTCAGCACAAGCCATTTGTTACCCACTCGGTTACTCTTGATGTGTTGGAGTAAGTCACTATGGCAATTAGCAAAAGCTGGACTCAGAGCACAGTGTGTGCCCGTTGGCATCTGTGTGTGTGTTCAGAAGCAGGTTTTAGAAGTTCTTTATCCCAATGTCACTCTTTTTTGCCATGTGTGTTCAGCCTTTACTGGTTCCTGCTTTGAGTTACCATGCCTGGAAGTATTTAAAAGAAATATAAATATAGTGCTTAGGGTCATGATTTAAGCACTGAATGGGTAGATTAGATTATGGTAGGTGGATTTAGGTTAGGGTTGGACTTGATGGTCTTCAAGGTCCTTTCCAACCAGGATGATTCTATGATTTTAATTTTTTTTTTAAATTGTATAGGATTTTTTTCTTAACCCTTTTACTACACTGTCTTCCTGGGCCAGTTGGCATCAATGACTGGTACATCCCTTACAAAGTGGGTGGGAAGAAAATGAATGAATCTATAGGAAGGCATCAAAACTATATGGCTAATTTGTTTTGAGAACTCAGAATTATTTAAAGTACATATTCTTACAAGGGACCTGACATAGGGTGTTTTTCTGTTGGAATGATGAAGCCTTGGTTGTAGGAGTCTTCATCACAAGACTTCACTGTTTGATAAGAAATGAAGAAGTAAAGTGTCAGTGTTTAAGAGTGTTCCTGTGTAGAACCTACACATTTTTGGAGCCATAGGGATAGTGTTTGCATTGCATTGTGCTCCATATTTTCCCCTTTCCTGTGAGTTTGTACTTTCATGCACTGAAATAAACAGCTGATGACAGAGGATGCATTGAAATAAATGTTTATTTTAGCGCTTTGGAAATGAGTTTTTTGAAATGGAATTTATCTTGTGCATGTGTGTGTCCCTTCACATTAGCTCATTTGGGTATAGATTAGAGCCAGGTAGTGCAAATGGCAAAATAGTAACAAATACATACAAATAGAGGTACAAATATTGTGGAGAAAAAATTATTCTTAATATGAGTGTTAGAGCAGAAAGGGAACTTCATACATTCATGAAGTATTGAAGTTGATCTCCACATATTTGTGTGTACAAGAACAGGAGTGTTTTAGCCATAGTCATCAATATTTAGAGGTTCAAAACTGAACCTTGCGTGCTCTCCCCAGAACTGAATAATGAGTTAAAAGTGTAACGTTTTCCTGCGTATCTGTAGGTAATTTGTTTGGTCAGATCCTTGGCTGTGTGCATGTAGTCGGTTGCTCTGGTTGTTCCATAGAGGTGTAGAAGATAACAGTTTAAATTGGAGATGAGCTTCATCTCCTCCAGTCCTGTGGCAAGGCAGCAGATGGTCCTTGGCCTGCTAAGCAGAGACTAAGTCTTTGCTGAGCTCATATGCTTGGTGGTATTTGATCGTATTATTTTGACCTTGTGTTTAAGATGGATAAACTGTGTGGTGGCCGTGTTCCAGTGAGGAGAAAAAAAACCTGACCTACCGCCTGCGATGCTGTATTAATGTCAAATAATATAAAGTAATATCAGAATGCAGAAGAAAATCACTGCAGTAAAGCGATTTAATTTCAGTGAACTGAAAGCACTTTAATGGGAATGCTAGGAAAATCTGCTGTTGTTCCTGCAGCAGAGGTTACGAGGTGACTTTCTCTTTTTTTGAAACTCTGCTGCCTTGTAATTGGTGACTTTGAGGCTTTCTGTTGTTTTCAGTGTGAACAGTCATGCTGTAAAGTAGGGAGCTTGTACTAAGTCTGATTTCCAGGTTTGCCTTTTAAAGGAAAATTATTTCAAATACTGGTTTTCAAATGGTATTAAGCTGCTGAATGTGCATTATGTGCAGTGTTTTGCCAGTGAAGTGAGAGTAATCCTCTTTGAACAGCAACTTGCAATAGCATTTACTGAAATGGTGTTGGAAGCAGTGCCAGCTCCTTTCCTTTTGTCTGCTTAATTGCAATTTAACAGTAATCCAAGATCTATGCAACTGTGACGACAATTCTTAGATATAGCTGAGTTTGAAAGGACCTTTTGTTCATCCGGTGCCAATGTTAAAAGCTACAGCAGAACAGTATATTGATAATGCACCAAAACTTTTCTCTAACCATTGAAAAATAAACAAAAAAACTTTTTTTCCCCTCAAAGCTATAAAGTTTTGCTGTCATGGAAAGGATATGCTATAGTGTGAAAACATCCCTGAGCTTTTTCTGGTCTGTGTTCTGCTGTGCTGACCAACAAGCCTGCCATGAGAAGGCATCCAGGTGTAGGTTATATACATAACCTGTATAAAAACCCCCAACTTTATGTAGGTTCGGGGTGTGACTCCATACGTTTATAAGAGAGCTGTCAGATACAAAAATCTTCTGACTCAGGAGGAGTGGAAGCCACAACTTGTTGGATACTGGGAAGGTAGAGAAATACAATTTACGCATGCTCCATTTTCATACTGCACCCTGGGCACTGGGCGTTGTTCTCCTCTCAGAGGCAGGATCTTGGACTTTGTAGATGTTTGGTTAGAGCTGCTGCAGCTTTTCTTGTATTTCATTAAACACAGGAAAGTGCACAAGCAGTGTGAAAAGGTTACTTAAAAGTTATTGGACACTTTCTGTGTTCTGCTGCTCAGAAAAAAAAATCAATGCCTGAGTTCACAAGAGAAACCTATTGACAGTCTTGAGCATTTTGATCTTAATTGCTCTGTACTTGTTCCTGCTGCGGGGAGTATGATAGCAGCTTGAAGAACATTTGTGAAGGTAAATTAGCCTATTTTGAGTGCTAAGACACAAAACCGAGAGCACCAAAAATGTCCATGGCAGTTAAATACCATTGAGAAGTCCAAAACTTGGATAGCATGTGGGCACTCCCATATTGGGTCACACACTGAAGGTTTTTTGTAGAAGGAAATGTTGGAGTGCTCCTTGGTTGTTGTGTGTCCTTTGTCCTTCACTCGAGGGGCATGGGGGCTGTAGGGGAAAAAAAAAAGTTATTGTCTTGGTACTCCTCAAATGTCCAGTGCCTTTCACAAACTTCTGAAGCCTCCACTTTGAGATCTCCCTGCTCTTCTGTCGGAGTGTAAGCTCTACATGTTTGTGTACAAACGAAGAAAATTTTGCTCCAGCTACATTTAGCTGATCTTCTGAACTGGGTTCTTTGGAAAAGTCTAAAATCACAGACTTTTTATTATTGAAAGGCAAGCGTGTTCCCGTAGAGTGCGCTGGAAGCACTTAAGAGTGAAGGCGATGTAACAGCAGTATTGTTTCACAGAACTGTTCTGCTCTATCAGTGTTTTAATTAAAAGTTGTTCTACTGATTGGAAGTCTATTCTCTGGTGTTTTCTTTAATGCAGTCATATTGTATCAGTTTGAGCTCCCTTGCTGGAACATCTTTCATTATAATCCACTTAGCTAAGTTTATAATTAAACTTCTAAATTCAAACCCACTTTTGTAATGTTTTTAGGATTGCTAAAACTGAAGCAGGAAAACTTAGGATTCATGGTTTTTATCCCAAAGAAATGGATGTAAGTTAAGGAGCAATTCATTGGCAGTACAGTTATTTCATGTTTCTGCTTTTAACCCTTGGGATCTTCCATAGCTTTGAGACAAGAAGCAAATACGATGGAATAGAAGGAAAATGGTTAAATAATTAACAGATTCTTACAATTTGACTATAGAGACCACCACAATACCTCAGCTTTCAAATATAATTGATAGAGATGGTGACTACCAACTAAGCTTTCCAGCAACTGTGTGTTGAGGAAGGTTGTTAAGGTTTATACATGAGAATGGGCCAGGGTGAATTGCTGTTCAACTTTGTCAGTCTGGAGGTTGTGCAGGCTTAGTCCCAGCCCAAAGCAGGCTGGTACAGAGCATCTGCTGGCTGTTCAGAGTTATCTTCCATATGCAGATGTTTTAAGACCAGCTGTTCTTTCAGGCATTATTTACCCATACAGTTGTAACAGCAAATTACCAAAGAACTGTGGAGCTTTATGTTTTGATTCCTGATGAGTCACCGCTTAGGACAAAAATACTGTCAGGCAGTTGTCAACCTGATGTATAAATTTAGCTCATTCGCACTGTGTGTTTTTATCCAGGATTTTCTAAAATGCTCTTAGAAAAAGAGTTAATATTCCTAACTGAGGTTTGGAGATGAAGGAGCAGAGGTAGAGAAAATCAAGCCACTGTTCTCCTACGTGCAAAGTCACTCCACTGAAATCAAGGGGAGTGCTTGCAAAATCAAGTACTAGAGTCAGGCGTGACGTTAAGCTACTTTTTGTGCAGGAGGTCCCTGACGCAGCTAGAAGTGGAATGAATTTAGGGTGTCCCTTCTTTAACCAGAAGACTGTCTTTCTCCAAATGTGTAAGTAGAAAAATGTGTAGTGTTCGTTTTGCATATGGAAGTAAAGGCAATTTAGCATAACTATCATCAGTAAATAAAAAATTGGGCAGTATGCATGTACACCTGTGCCATGGGCACATATGCACCTATATCCAGAAGTCTGTTCCTAGTTTGATGTAGAAGACTGTGCAAACACTTTCATTTTGTGAAACTCTGTACCTGTAGCAGTAGCATTAGTGCTTTTTTGCAAATAGCTCCCCAGGGATGGTCTGCAGTGCATGTCCGTGGTAATCAGCCTTTGCTGCTACAGGCCAGGCATTCTGCTGGCTTGGGACTGAATAAAATCAGCTTTTTGGATAACAGCTTTTGAAGAAGGCAAGGCAGATTTTAGTGGTATCTGAGGATAAAGAGTGCACTATAAACATTCGGATTACCTTGGAATATCAGAAGGAATGGCTTTATGCTGCGTGTAGTTGGCAAACGGTCGCATAATTACTGCTTACGCTTGTGTTAAGAAAATTTATTCATGGTTAATAATGCTTATCTTTGTGCTAGACACCTGCCAAATGATTTATAGCCACGCATAGGATCTGTAATAGCTTTATTGTGTTGCCATTGAAAGTGTTTGGGATTATTCTAATTGCATCATGTATTTTCAGTGGAGAATGCTACCCAGGTGTTCCTGTCAGCATTCCCTTCTCATATAAAATAAGTAGGTCAGATTTACCTGGGATGGGGAAGGTCACAACTCCCAGTGAACTCAGGGAATTGATGTATGACAAGGCTGAAATAATGTCTTGGGTTTAGATTGGTCTTTTTCTAAGTTCAGTAATACATACTGTATAATTCCATGTTGGAGCAGAGCCAGACTGAACTTTCCTAAACCACAAAAGTGGTGCAGAACAACTAAAGAAACCTCTTGTCCTGTAAAACTTGCAGAAAGAGCAACTGATCCCTTCTCTACCAGTGCAATATGTGTAGAGTGGGGAGTCAAAATCGGACCAGCAATCGTTTGTCTTTCAGTGCTGGATACTTTGGAGGACTCTAATATGTCTTGGACTAGCCTAGTGCCTGTTGCTTGGAAGCATCTGCCTCTGAGTGGACATCTGTAGCTTGTGGTTGTCTGAGCAGTGGTTGGAAAATGGGAAAAGCTTCCCAGAGGCTTTTTCTCCTCCCAGGCTAAGCAGGGATTAGACCAGGATTTAGCTGCTGGATATTTCATTGACATAGAAAATGAAATGAAGTTTTGAACACTTCCCAAATAAGATACTTGTCAGCTGTATGCATATTCATTTATTTATAACATTTTGACACTATACCTGAATGCTGTGTTTTCAGCAGAAATGTATGTTTCTAAGTTAAGTCTGTTATTTAAAATTAGATTTATTCAATCCTATCATTAAGATAATTAGCAGTGGATTAGATAATGCAAATGCATTATTATGATCATTAGAAAACTTACACGTGGCTTTTTCAAGGCTGCCTGTGTATTTCCAGCCATTGCATCTAGTGTATGATGTCCTTTTTTTCTGAACAAGATTCTGTGCAAACCAAACAAAAATAAAAGGAGGCTTGTGACTAATTCATCAAGTATGCAAAAACAAGACCTCATTATTTAATTCCATGAGAATCTTTTAGTGCAGAATTTTAATTAGCAAGGCCCATATTATAAAGGTTATTGAGTAGATCCAGATAATCAGTTTTGGAGGTATTTTTCAGAGTAAAACACGTATCTTGAACATATTTGATCAATTGCATTAATTGAATCATGACTAGTCTTGGTGAAGTCAGTTTTTAAAACGTAAATATTGTTTTTTCTCCATTTTTCCTCTCTGTTTGGTAGTTTACAGCTAGCCATGCTGGCACATTGGGGAGCTGAGATATACTATAACTAAATTTGATGTGAAGTGTTGGTGGCCTTTGTAATGTAATTTATTCATGTTTCTGTAGATAGCATATGTTGCCTGTGCAATAATTTTTTATCGTATCAGGACAGAAGCGCCACCGTTCCAAATTGTATTGTACAAACCTGGATATACAGACAAATTTTTATTGGGCTTTGCTGTGGTGTGATCAGTGGACTCTATTGAGCTCAGCTGGGGTGGGTGAGATTAGAATCAGTCTCATGGTGTCTAATTTATTTCTAGTTTTTCTGACTTAATGTAATCTCTGTTCTTACTCTGTGGGGAGCAGCAGCCAGTTATCTTTGTAGTCCTGCCCAAGGAATGAACATATGTGAAACCCCTTGTTTTGGGCAGGAGGCTGCTGCTTGCAGGGATTTATTGCTGTTTACTGACCCTTTGAATGCTGAGATGAAGGCAATGTGTTGGGCTGATGAGCGCTGCTGGTGCTTCATTAAAAATCTCAGCATCTTTATCAGCTGTTATCTGAGGTTTCCTTGGATTTGCCCGATTCATGCCCCCACCTGGTTAAGAAGTGTTGTTTTTCCAGCATTCTTCTGGACCTGGAGAGCTGCCCTGCAATTCCGAGGAGCGTTGTCTGCGGAGGCCTGGGCATGCTGGCTCCCCTCCAGTATCTAAATCTGAGCATCTGAATAATTTCTTTTCTTGTTTTGCATTTTTGGGTGTGAACAGCGTTGGAGCCAATGTCACTAATTCCTTCTCTTTCCCTTGACAGAACATCGGTGACTCTGTTTTCTGACTAGCACAGATGGTAACTGCAATGCTGAAGACACTGGGCGAGTTGTTCCTCCTCAGCTCTTCTGTGTGAGGTGAGCAGCCATCTAGACAGGCAAAAAATTATGATTTGCAGGGTGCCTGAGGGCCTCCCTCTTCCCCTTGCAAGGACTTCCCGACTGTGTTTGCACTTGAGAGGAATGAGGTCCTCTCAATATCATTTCTGAAGGATGCTCAAGGTTGCTGAGCTTCACTTGTGCTTCTTATAAGGCCACTTGTGTTCTGTTACATTGTCTGGGCGTTGGGACTCAGCAGGTTACATTCTGAATTAAATGTGAATTCTGAATTAAATTAACCTGGAAGGCATGAACAAAGCAATAAATCTGGTCCCTTGCCTGCATTACTGTATTGGTCATCTTGATGGGTTTTCAGGTCTTTCCTGGAATGTTGTTCATCTGAAATGCAAGAATGGACTAAACCTGATAATAAATATAACATTGTATCTTCCACTGTAGTTAGTCAATATCTGATTAAATATAATTGCATTAATATATCATGATGGAAACTGTTTCTAAGTAATTTAAATACAGCTTGAATTTAAAAGTTTTACTGTATATTCAATATGTACTATTTTCAGGTTTATCTTCAGATTCTTATCAAGAATGATGTTGTGTATTATGTATTATGACAATGTTGCTTTTCATAAAGTTAGAAATATAGTGGAATTTTCTGGACTGAACTTCTAATAACTGATAATTTTAATGAAAATCACCAAGATTATGCCAATGAAGACCACTCTGAGAGACAGGTGTTATCTCTATCCTTAAGCTGAGACAGATGTGACATTTTTTGCCTACCAAAGTAGGATTAATCACTAATAAGTAGAACTATGTTGAGAATCTTAACATGCCATGAATACAGAAGTTATTACATAAGGAAAAGTTAATACTTAAGTTTATATCAGAAACTAACTCTTGTTTGATGTGGCACGTACCATGAATGGTTTTTGAGACTTCAGAACTGTTCCCACTTAAATGTGGACGAATCCAAAATAGCTTGAAACTCATGTAAAATCTGCCTGAATAAGTGGCTCGTTGGTCTACTTTGAAGATGTGAGAAACAGATTTGAATTATTGGGCTGAATCAGAAGGTCTAAGATATTGTTTTGTTGTATGCTTTTCTTAATTTCTCTTGTTTTGGAGCTTTTCCATGGTATGTAAACAATTTGAACATTCACTGCAGAGAGCATTGAGATGTTGGGCTCCTGCTTTGTTTAGGAGACCCAGAGAGACATTCTTCCTTGCTTTCAGTGCCACAGAGTGATTATTTTAATGAGGTGTACAGTGTAAAACTGCTCCAGCAACAGGATTTGATCCATTCCTGTCTCAATCACAACATGACTCTGGCATTTGTCTGAAGTGTTGGAGAGCCTAATTAAAATCCCTGAGTCAGAGAGAGATCTCTCTGCAGTAACTGGTTGCTGATTGAGCCTAAAGATCTGAGACCTAAGTGTGAGTCCCAAATTCCAGAGAAATGCCAGAGTAATGTCTAGTTTTCCCTTTTGGGCTCTTTCATCATGTACTGATAAGCAGCCCCTGCTTCCCTGCTTTTCCTGCTGAGTTTCTTATGTTGCTTTTGTCCATCCAATGTTCACACATTGTATGGATCTGAAACAATTCCAGTTTTCAGAGATCTTAAATGCGGGATATGAGGTCTGTATTCAGAGCTGGATTTTGCACCTGGAGTCCATTCTCAGCTTTGGCTTAATCTGCCTATAAGATGATAATAATATTCATGCTAGGGATTAATTAAACCGAGGGAAGAAGGGACACATCACAGACCCATTATCAGGTCCCTCACCTTTTATTTGCACTGGTAGATTTCTTTTTGAGAACCTGCTAAAAGCATTTAGGGTGGCTGGCTTTGAGGGACAGGCCTGCAGGTCCTCTGGGAGCTGGCTCTCTCCTCTCTCTCTCCCTCCTCACTTCTTTCCCCTCTCTTTCTCTTCAAGTGAAGCCTCCATAACAGGCTTGTCCTCGACCAATCTGGCACACAGGGACTGAAATGTATTGCGGCCACCAGGTTGCCCTTAGGCTGAACCTCTTGTCTCGGTGTTTTAAGTCTTTTAGCAAGCTTTTATCTTTTTTTGTTGTTTGTTTTGTTAATCTAGGACTGAAGAAGACAAGAGACTGCATTATCTGAATTATGCTTCTACAACAGAACTGGGTTTCTCCTCACTGGGCATGGCAGAGCCTGGGGAAGTCCTTCCTTTTGTTTGTTTTCTTAATGTTACAAACAGCTGATCTGGAAGCCAGGAAAGGTCATCAGTTTGTCTGGAAAGCAGGTAGGAAAAAGGTGTTTTCATTTATCTACTAGATAATTCCTGCATTGGAGGATGGAGTGATTGCCCTTTCTCCATTCTGTTTTAGCTCAATAATAACTTTAAAAAGCCTGATTAATCTCTTTTAACTTTTTCCAACTGGAAAATAGGGGGATTTTATCTCTGTTTTTAATTAGAAATCTTATGTGTGTTATGCACCAGAGTGACCCTAGAGTGTCATTCTGGACTCCTCAATGCTTTTAATCCAATAGTAAAAATTTCTACTGGATCCTGATACTATCATCCTAACATTGGTTCATTTGAAATATTTAATCATTTTCTGTTCATGTTAAAATGAAGAGGGCACACCAGTGTCTTTGAGGATGAACTGAGCCAGAAGTCCATACTCCTGGCTGATCTATTCATACTTAACAGTCCATTGGTACATTTAGTCAATGATTTCTGTCCATCAGTCAGACTGGATACATGCAGAATGTGAATGTTCAAGACTGGGCACTCACAACTTTTGGAAAATTTGAGGAAACACTGACAACACTTAGAGAGAAGGTAGATCAGAAATGGTATGATGCAAATGCATAAAATAAAGCATGACACATTTGATGCTTATTTTGTAGCAGAACACAACAAATAATGTTCAATGAAGTGGAAATATTGGCAAATTGGGGAAATGTTTGCTCAGAGTACTTAGTCAAAAATGCATGACTGAACCAGAGGTTTCATTGCCCAGGATCTCTTTGAGATTTGGCCTTTTATGACTAAGCAACTGAGCCATTAAACTTGGTAGTAAAATAATCCCCCTCCAGTTTTTAGACAGGTTCTTTGCTGTTTTGTTGGGGTTTTTTTTGCTTTTTTTTTTTTTTTTTTTTTTTTTTTTTTTGTTCATTATAGTTCTATAGAAGGTGAGAGACTGGATTAGCTGAATAAAGAAACAATAATTCTGGGAGGGCTCCTGTCCCTCTGGGAGGAACAACACAAGCTTCTCACCCTGGCCACTGGGATGGGAGGCTGAGTGCTGGTGAAGTGCTAGTTAAGTACAGTCTAATCTTATATTTCTAAAGACTTTTTATTTTTTTCACAATGTCTTGCACATACAATGAAGAGGAAATAATAATATAAACTGTCTTTCTCCACTGCACTGTTATTTACGTGATTTTTGAACAGGCTTTGAAAGGCAGAGTTGTTTTCTTCAGACAAATTAGACCCTTCAGTGCTGTCTGTCTTCTCGTCAATTCTTGAGTGTGTTGTAGTGTACTGTTGGTCTTCAGGGATGTGCATTGGAAGTCATAAAAATTCAATTTGACTTGATGGTTCCAGCTGACAATGAAGAGTTGTCGATGCTTCAAAGGCATCTGAGGCAGATGTATTTAGAACTAGAAAAGGGTGGTGCACAGGTTTGCCTGGATGTGGGCTGCTGAGCTCCAAAAGCCCCATGATGAGCTCGAGGTGAGGGTCTGCCTTCCAGGTGCAGAAGAAAATTGTTGGTTCTTATGACTCCTCATTTTAAAAACCTTAAATCCTAACAGTATTTTGATGCACTTTCTCCGTTTAGGTGGTGACTAAAGGTAGAAAACAACTTTGAGTGAAATGTTTTCCGAATGAAAATAACTTGGGAGTTTGAGCCACACGTATTGTCCTGTGTGGCAAAAACAATTTTTTTTTTTTTCCCCACTCTGGTTAAATATTTTTATACTTGTAAATAAATTTTTGTTTTTTCATTGGAGTATTTTGCTGAAAATTAGGTGAAAGTTAAATCTAAACTGTCGATATTTAGTTCTAGGTTGAAATGAATAGTATGTTCACCGAAAACAGACTTTTGCTAGGATACAAAATATTATTTGGAAAGGCTGGTCTTTTTCTGCAGTAATAATGAAGAAGCAGCATTTCTAAATCTTGACTCTCAGTCTCTTGAAATAACACAATAGGCTGAGATTTCTCTTAATAATGGATACATTTTGGGGAAAAATTTTGGTAAAAAGAACTTTAGATTTTGCAGTGTCAGGTCATAGGAAATAAACTAATGGCTTTCTTTTGGTAGGTGTGTAGGTGTTGCAGATTTAATTTGAGGCATTTGGAAGCATGGATTTCAACATAAAATTGCAGTGACCTTGAAATGAGCAGTAAATAGCAGTCTGCTGTCAGGGTGGCATATATGGTTTGCCTCTGTATGCATTTTTTGTGTTTTGCTTGAAATGGTTTTTCAGGTATGGTTGATCACAAAGGTGTATCTTTCTTTCGAAGATTACAGGGAAATATTTTGGGAAGAGAGGCCTGGCAAGTTGGATCCACCTGCTCCATTCAGAGAGGAAGAGGGGTTAGCATAACCTGCTGCATCAGGATATTCATAATAAAATAGCTTTGAGATGTAGGTCATGGAGATCGTGGCCTAATGAGATCAGTGGCTTGTATAATAATAATAATTAAAAAAACCACATTCTGTAGTTTGAGGACATCAGTGCTCAATAAAAAAAAGTAAAAAATTAAATAAAAGCACAGTACAGTGAATCCAAAATGAAGCAGCTTTTAATGTCAGAACTGAGCAGATCCATTCTGAATGAATTTTTATGTACTAAAGTAAATTTTCCTGGCACATCAAGATCCAGAGGTGCATCCTTAATACGGATGGGGGGCAGGGATGGGGAAAACATCGTAGCAGCACTGAAGTCTATAAAAAGGCCTGTTTTTCAGCTGAATCCTTGGCTGTATCTAATGAAGACTCATACATTTTAATACTGGGCTTGGTGGGCTTCGTAAAGGTGAAAGCAGTGGTATTGAAATCACTGCATCTACAGAAAACCCAGACTCTGTATTTCCAAAATTCAAGAACTTGGCAGCGTGAGGCAGGTTATACATACTCTTCCCTCAGCTATTCAAAGGGTAAAACTTGCATTTTGCTTATTTCTGGACTATGTTAAAACCATTTATTTTTACCTTTGGCTTCCAGAGATGATGTATCAATGTCTAAATATCTGATTGCTGCATCTTTTGGTTTCAAGACATGTCTGGTGAGATACTCATTTTGTGACCACCAGTCTAAACATGAAAGCGATAATTATACCAATTAAATTACTCCACAGCCTCAAATAGTGGAATAATTTTCTAACACTTGCTAACTAACAAAGCAGTTCTAGTGATACAATCTTGAGAATATTTAATTGGATCTAAATCCTTGTAAATTGATAGTGTTTAATGCAATAACCAATTAGCAATTTGCATATTTCACCATGTTGATTTTCTTTGGCTCTTGAATAGGCCTAAAAGTGCCTGGATTCTCTGTGATGCTAATATTGTCTGTGTTTTAATGATGGCCATTCAAGCTTTTAAGACTGTGAGTAGAATATTGATGCACACCAGAATCCACAACATGACTCTAGTTTATTTTTTGGTGAAACTCTAAAATTTAGTTCTGAGGTCCAAGTCTAAATTAAGGCTAAAATACGTGCAACACAAGAAATCTTTTGGGTACTTCACAGGAGAAGGGCTGATAATTAGGATTGCAAAATGTTGAAAATGTAACTGTTCCCAGAGACACCTGCAGTTGCTGTATGGGCAGGTTACGACTTCACCATTGCTGCTGGTATCTTCAGGCTCTCTATAAACTTCAGGAACCATCCGAGTGCTATTTCTCCCAAAATCCTAACAGAAACGAAAGGGATAAGGGACATATCCCATAAAGGTGGCTTTCAGAGCTAAAGCAGTGATGTAGCTATTTTTTTAATAAAGGCAATATTTAAATTTCACATGGAAATAAAATTCTGTGTGCTACAGGAGGGAGGAAGTAGACTATTAGAAACCCAGATGTGGTGTCCCAAGGAATTGTCCATCTGTAATTCTCTCTCAAAAAAATTAATTGGGATGGGGATTTAACCCAGCAGGGACATGATCCCTGTTACAAAGGGAAGAGCATTGAAGGTGAGAGATCAGGCTGGAATTTATCCTTCATCCCCAGGCCTAAAAGCTCAGTGTGGGACATGGCTGAGGGACCTGCCCTGTTGGCCCAGAGAGTGCCATCCAGTTTTGGAGACATCAGAATTGTTCCTGGAGGTGTTATGATTGGGGAAGCACGCTCAGAGATGCAGCAGTTCTTAAACTGGTGCCCTTTTTTCCTTGTCTGTAAAACCTGATATGTTCTTACTAGCTGTGGTTTTCTGGAGGGACTTGAAGACACCAGTGGGATGTTCTTGGTGGCACTGCTTAAAAAAAGAATTGCTGGCTTTGTTATTTTTCCTAGAGAAATGCACTGCAGCGGGCAATACGGGAAGCATAGCTTATCAGTCAAATAAAAACAGCAAGCAAAGGAGGAGCTGAAATCACACAAATATGTATGTTAAAATTAACACCTTACATGCTTGGAGATAAAAGGCAGGTTATGGTTCCTCTGTGGAGATGAGGACTGTGCAGAAGCGTGGCTGTAGAGAGACAGCTCTGCTTGCTGAGTTCAGCTCTAAGCTTTTACAGCATGTACCTGGTAATTTGTGATTGTTGGGCTTGCAAAACTATTTAAATGGTTTAAATGGTTTTCCAAAAAGGCCACACACTTTACCAAATATCTTTGTCTAACTGACATCAAATATTCACTAGGTGGTGGTTTAAACTAGATTACACAGTGGATTCACACTAATCTTTTAATGTCCCTCTTCCCTTCCTGAGAATAATAGTTTTTCAGAATAAGGTGCTTTTTTCCTGGTTTTTGTTAGTATTGGGAAAAGTATAAGTTAGGCGTCTTATCCTTTTCTTTCCTCAATAGTTACTATGGGAACAGAGCTGCAGGTTACAGGAAAATCTGCAAAAGTGGCTTCTCTTAAATTGTTAAAAAAAAAAAAAAAGAAAAGGTAGCTTATTACTGGAATTGTGGCACTTTTCATTCAACTTTGTGGGATTGTATTGTTGTACATATTTCACTCACAAAAGAAGCACAGTGAGTGGCAAGAAAAACAGATGGAGATGTTTTTGTACTTTTTCCTTGGGGTTAATATTTTTTTAATTGAATGCAGCTGTTGGAGAGTTCTGTTGTTACGTATAGGCAGAGCATTAAAAATGGATGATCACATTTTCAGCCTGTTTCAGAGGAGTTCTAGATGTAATTATTCTGCTGTCCTTGTTCAGAACCCTGCAGGTTGCTTTTTTTTTTTTTAAATTATAGCTTAAGTTAGTTAGAATAAGAGTTTCACTTTGGCACTTAATTGAACAATTTCAGTATATAGGGGTAATCACTTCCTCATTCAGCTCTTATGTAGACCAGAATTCTTGTGGGTGAAAATACACAAAATTGTATTAGAAATCCCTAAGATGCAGATTGTTGCTCTCAGTCTGCAGATAATACAGCTGACTCTTTCTAGGGACTTGGAGTTTCGGGTAGCCTGCCCACTGATACCTGTTATTTCCCTTGATATTTTTTTCCCCTGGTATGTATGGGAATAGTCCTGCTGTAATCCACTTAAACTTCATTTTTTCTTTAAAAATAATGATTCAATAGTAAAAGCCAGAAACAAGGAATAGAGAAGATATTATATGGGGGATATTTCCTGGTAATCCAGGTTATTTACATAGCGTTATGGTTTATCTTAATCACCCTTAGTTAGTTGATATATTAAGTGGGCATTTCATTATATTCTAGTAGTTCTGAATAGGTGAGCTTTGGTTTGCAAAGAGAATTCCTGCTGTGATCAGTAGGAATGTGGCCTGTGAACCCAGAGGCAGGATCCCTACTGTAGCCTGGTGTCTGCCAGTGTGTAGACTTTCTGGAGTTCCATCTAGAGACCTTGTAAAGTTTGTGGTGAAATGTATCTCCATGTGATACTTGTGTGTAACAGCAATTTGGGATTACAGATCTAAATTTGGAAAAGCATGTTAAAAACTCATTATAGCAGTTCTAAATATCTTGGTTCTATATGCTGGGGATGAGTTGTAGACAGTTGCTGAAGAATATCTAGCTTTTGGGTGGTGTGTCCTGGAAGGCTAACCATGAAAAATCACTTTTCAAATGAGAACTTAATAAAAACTTCCCTGCTCTGAACACTAAGCCTTACTCCCTGGGCGATTAGTGGTTTCATTTCTTTCTCAGCAGTTGGGTAATGATTATGGCTCCAGATGCTGCAGGAGTGATAAAGAGAGTGATTAATTTCACTTGAAAGGGCATATGTTCAAAGAGGAGCCGGCCCAACGCCTTGAACATGGTGCCCACGTCGCTGCCGTGCCGCAGCCTTGCGTGACCTGGGGGGAGGGTACCAGTAAACCAGCGTTGTGTCCCTGAAGCCAATGTATTTGCTGCTTGGTTTTGCCCGCTCATTGATGTGTGGTTTTCTTCCCCCACACTGTCCTCCAAGCTTTTTGTATCTCTTTATAAAGCAGTGCTGTCAAACTTCCAGTGGAAGACTTTGAGAAGGGGCTGATGGCACCAGCACAGCCCAAGTCACTGCAAAGAAGTTCAGAGTTATGTTTGCACCCTACACAGAATGGAGGGGTAATGGAAGGAATCATACTCCCTGGCACAGGCAACAGCAACCTTAGAAGTGTTCCTACACTTTATTTGCAAGACTAGTTCACACCTTATGACTTGCTGAACAATCCTGACATTTAAAGTATTACATTTTTGGTACACATAAGAAATTAGATGTATAAGGTAGGTACTTTAATAAGTCTTTATGAGGACTTTAGTGACCTATTGAATAGGTCAACGAAAGGATGGAACATGGCTGGTGGTGCCAGCCATGTCGTTAAACACAGGGCGATGGGATACCTGGTGTTCATCGTGTTGTCATCTGAACTTTTTCAGTGATTGGTGTCCTCTGGGGTTTATTCTATCACCCCTGAGATCCAAAGACCTTCAAATATCAATAGTTTAAAAAGATCCAGCTATGTGTGAGGCGTGTTTTACTTCTCTACAGTATGACATTTATAACCATAAATTTTACAAGTTTGAAGCTGCTGAAGACAAAAATAAATTCAGTACTCGTGACATCTTTAAGATCCTTTGACCCATTAGTAACATTGATTTATATTGCCTGCTTGCTTTTAAGCAAAATAAGCACTTTTCTTCTAGCTTTTGAAAATCTCCACAGTGGAGACACTAGATACAGAAAAAATATTGTATCTGTGTATTAGCTGCATAGTTTTGAAGCAGCTGCCTGGGTGGAGTATGGAATTGGAGGTTTTATAGACAAGGATTAAAAGGAGGCTGTAATGATAACACACAGGGAACTTTTCAGAAGTTCTTTTATTAAATATGGTGCACATAAGGTAGTGCTTGCATGAAGTTTTTATTGTCATTCCCTTAATATTCTTGCTTGTATTAATAAAGTAATGCTGAATTCAAGCAGAAGTAAAAATGAATTTCAAAGAATTGACTGCCATGAAGTGTGCACATGGTATGACTAGAATAAGTAATTTATCTAAGGTTTCAGTATTTTCAGTTGAACTAATTCAGTACATCTGTTTTTCAACTGACAAATGTTTCATAACCCAGGTATAGTTGTATGTTGATTTAAAGTGTTGTTAATGTGAAGATTTGTGATTCTGCAGGTGTGTGTTGCTGAATGTAGCTTTATTCACTGTCAGCAGTGAGCTCGTGAAGTTGTGGCTGTGCTTAACAGGCAGCCGACACGCATTTGTTTTGAAGTTGTAGAAATCTGATAATGAGGGTTTATCCAAACCTTAACTATTATTGATCACACTTTTCTCTTCAGGAAATATCAATCCTCTATCTTGTGCATTCCTCTGCAAAGTGCTGAGAAAACGTTACTTTTAGACTTGGCTCCAAACATGAAAAAGTGTTGGGGGGGGGAAAGAAAAGCCAAACATATCCTTGTCCATGTAGCACTGAGATGAAAGTTGTATGGTCAGTCTGGAGTAATCTTGGAGTACTGTGTACAGCTCTGGAGCCCTCATCACAGGAGAGACGTGGAGCTGTTGGAGAGGGTTCAGAGAAGGGCCACGAAGATGGTCAAAGGGCTCGAGCACCTCTGCTATGAAGACAGGCTGAGGAAGTTGGGGCTGTTCAGCCTGGAGAAGGGAAGGCTCCGGGGAGACCTTAGAGCACCTTCCAGTGCCTGAAGGGGCTCCAGGAAAGCTGGGGAGGGGCTTTTCACCAGAGAGGGCAGTGATAGGACAAGGGGTAACAGTTTTAAACTGGAAGAGGGGAGATTTAGGTTAGACATCAGAAGGAAACTCTTCACCATAAGTAGTAAGGCACTGGAATAGGTTATCCAGGGAGGTTGTGGAAGCCCCCTCTGTGGAGGTGTTTAAGGCCAGGTTGGATGGAGCTTTGTGCAGCCTGATCTAGTGTGAGGTGTCCCTGCTCGTACCAGAGGGGTTGGAACCTGATGATCTTTAAGGTGCCTTCCAGCCTTAACCATTCTGTGATTCTATGATTCTAGTCTGGGTGTTCAATATGTCACTTACATGTTAGTGTCTGTGTGTGTGCATGTTTGTGCATTATTTTTTTCATGTACTGATGTGTTAGCTGGGTGTAATTGCATTGCCATCTAACCAAGGACCCTGGTGCAGTGGCAGAAATGGAAATGTAGCTGCAACTGTTTGAAGGCTTGGAGAAGGATCAAATGAGAGACAGGGAAGTCAGGGTAAACGATGACAGTAATGTTATTGTGCCCTAAGGGTCTTGCAAAATACAGTGCTTAAAACCCAATTTTTGCTTTGTAGATAAGTGAGCGTGTCTCAGTTAAGTCAATGTACGTGTGCAATAGGTGATAGACCTTGGTATTACACACCTTCTTTGATATTTTTCATACTTACTGCTTTAAAGGTAACGTTATATTTATGTTTGGAACACTCTAAAGTACTTTAGGCTTTTTGTTACCAGCTTTCAAACATGTTGCTTGGTTTAGTAATGGGAGCTCAGGCAGCCTGAAATTTTCACTCTCACGTTGGGTATTTATTGATGGCTAATTGACTACTGACCTTTGCTAGGACTGTCTCCAAAAAAGCAGGGAGTGACACCAGGAAATAAGAAATCAAAGAAGCTGAAAAGCAGGTGAGAAAATGTAATTCTACGCAGTTCCATTTAGATATTGAAAGCTGCTTTTTTGAATAAAACCAAAGGTAGAAAACAAACCAAATCCCTGCTTTGCCCATAGATATTTTAAAGCTTTAATGTACTCCAATATTAAAAAAAATTAAATTTTACTTCTTAATCTTCTTCACTGTGATTTACTTGTCCATGATTGATTTTTTTTAAATAGATGAGCCAGCTTTCAGAGTCCTCAAAATGATTTAATTATTACAGCCCATAGGGCCTCAAATCACATTTAAGGTATTTTGATGCAGTTTATGAAATAAACCAGTGAACAGATGCTGAGGATGGAAAGTTGCTGGTACTCAGATCTACTAGATGATTCTGCAAGCAGGAGATTCCCCATAGACCTTAACTGAAAGGTCAGGAGCTAACCTTAGTATGTGTGGTTTAATACAATATAATTGGGATAAATGTATTGGAAGTATGTGTCTGTGTGTCTTAGTGTGTCAGGAGCTAGAGAAATGGTAAACTCGCAGTGCTCTGAATATATTACCAAATAAAGCTATGCAGCATTCAATAAAGCAATTACATAAAAAGCATTACAGTCAACTTCAATTCCAATATTAGCAGTGATAATCAATCATTTTCAATCCAAGGGATGGTCTAATCGCTTTTTTTTTGCTGCTTTGAAAGGTTACATTACTCAGTTATCTTGCAACTGAGAAACCTTTTCATGTTTGCTTCATGTAGGATTTTATAAATGTTCTTCCTTTTAATCTCAGTATTTTGTTATTGGTGTGAGTTGAAAAATTCCCCATACCTTTTCTCCTCCCAATATCACTTCTTGCAGTTCTTAAACATTTTTGGAGTAGCAGCCCTAATTGTCATGAGCAACAGGTGATTTTTTTTTTTTTTTAAATCTTACTTCCATTAAAATCTCCTTTTTGCTCCTTGTGCTGGTGTTGCCACTTCTCTTGGTGGTGGAATAAGCATCCTACATAAGTAACCTCATTCGGCTTCATCCAGTGCCTGTTCCTGTGCAGTTCAAGGACTTTCCTTCCTTTGGCACACTTCAAACTGACAGTCTGACCTTCTTGCAGTCTGTTCTTCAGTCTAAACCTCCTGCCTGACAGTGGTTTCTCTCCCCTGCTCTGTTCTCAGCTGCGTGGGCAGCACACTGCAGCCTCTGTTCAACATCACTGCTGGTAGATACTTAATTGGTACTTGCTAGTTAGCCCTAGTTAATTTCTTCCTTAATCAGGTAGTTTAGCAGATGGTTAAGGACAATTGTGTTCTCACCATTAAGATATTACTAGTAAGTTGATACTTCAAGAAAAAGACAGATATGTGAGAAAGTGGGAAAAAGATGATTTGCATCCTTCCTTCCTGCTTCACCTCCCAGGGACAGCAGGTAGGCTGAGTGGTTGACTGATCCAGCAACAGACTTGATTCAGTCTTTTTCTAAAAGTGTCAATTTTTGTAGTGCCTGATTGTTTTTCCTTTTTGTTTTTCTTTTCTCTAGAAAAGGAGAAAAATCCTCTTTGTGAAAGATCCTTGTTTTCAGGTCTTCTGGAACCAATTCTAGCCAATCCTTTTTACTTGTGGGCAATTTAGACAATATTTATCAGAATGCAAAATACTGACTTTCAATCAAAAGTTATCTCCTTTTCTTAGCTGTGAACCTTGCTAATGGTTAGTTGAATTACTGTATCCTGGATGATGCCTGTTGGCTCATAAATTTGTTCCTCTGTTGACTAGTAAAACTGGCATATTTTGCATGAATGAGAACAAAAAGCTCCACAGCATTTTAGTGTTTTTCAGTTGCAATATAGCATTTGAAGCAGCTGGGAATTTTTAGCTTAAGAATTTATTATCAGAGATTTTTCTTTTTATGTCTTTCTTGGTATTGGCAAAGCTAGCTGTCTGTTAATGTATTGTGGATGGATTTTATTTATTTAAATCCTGACAGTTTCTTCAAGCCTGGCCTGAATATATATTTTAAGGCCAGCAACTGTCCTGGTATCCTGTGGGCACATGCACATGTGTTTGGATAGTTATTAGCATGTGGAAGATCCGTATGTCTGAATGAATTTTTGTTGTGATTTTTTTTTATTTTTGCTCTTTATCAACATAAATCTATTCAGCCTGACTTCTGTTGTCTTTGTGCACAGGATGTTACACAAAACTGGTGATCGTTAATGTCATGAATTATTCTGGGCTGGCTTTTTTTCTTTAAATAGGTTGGTAAATGCCATATGTAAAATTTCATAACTTTCTTATAAACCCCTTTTAGTATCTCTCTGGAGACTCTGTTGATGAACTTTCCCTTAAGCATACATACAAATTAAATGTGAGAACCTGCAGCTAAAAGAAATTGCTCCAAGGCAACGATTCACAAGGATGAAAAATCAATAAGAGTTTCATTAAGGAAGGGAAGAAAGTTTAGACAGGCTCTTTGCTTTGCTTTCCTGTGGAAAGTAGGGGGAGAAACCATTGATCATTTTATTCAGCTTTATTCTTAGAAATAGGAATCATAATGTTGGTGTGGGTAATTTGCAGCGTGAGTGTGGCTGGGTGAAGGGATCTGGTGTCTGTGATCTCTTTGACTGCATCCCCAGTGAATCTTCCCAAATTCTTCTCCTTCAGCCCTTCCTTTGCATTTGTACAAGCAGCACCTGCTGTGGGGAATTATCCTCCTGAGAAGCTGCCTTGGCTGATAACTCAGAACTTGTTTAAGGGGGTGTATTTATGCAGGAGGTGACAGAGTGGACTAGCAGAGCTGTGTCCTGCCCTGGTAGAGGTTTCCACCACCCACAGCCCCACTCTCTGTGGGTCAGGTTGGGTGACCTGCTCGATGCAGCGACCCAGAGAGCCAATGCCATGGAAATGATATATTTTTTTTCTCTATAAATTTTTAAGGCTTTTCTGTTGTATCAGCTGTCTGAGAAGTGTGTCTCCCTGCAGCAGACGTGTGAGGGTGAGAGAGAGAGGGTAGGAAGATGCTGAAGGGGGGTGAGATTAGCCCAGATGTGGCGCTGCAGAGGGCGCCTGACACTGGCTCTGTGTGTGGGAGCTCCTCTCTGCTGGGAAGATTGTGCTTGTGGAAGCTGGACTTCTATGGCAACCCTTATTTCCCTGTCATAACTCTCCATTTTAATTTTTCTTTTTTACTTTTGCTGTTAAAACTTGGTGATGACACATGTTAACAATCCCAGTGACATTTGGCAGTTATGCATCTGTTTGCATTAAATGCTATTTTCTGAAAAGTTTTAGTGGCAACACAACTAAAGCACGCTTAGGATGGAAAACCTGGCAGAGGTTCTCTCTGCCAAGAGCAAATTTATTTCTCCAAGCTTTTTTAAAAAAAAAATCAACCAGGAATGCTGGCAGGATTCAATAGTAAATATGAGCTGTACATCTTGTTCAGCAGGCTGTTTTTGGATGCCTTGTGTGAACCAAACAAGTGAGTAAGTGAAATGCACGTGACTGAGGGCTCTGACAGAGTTGTGGTGATGGATTAAATTCAGATGAGTGAAGCTGCTGCCACCCCTGACCATCTGCCCCGCTCTTTGTTGGGCATCCCAGAACAGCAATATTTGGTCTGTTCATGAATCAGCTTTTATAAAACAGTTTTTAGGCTGGAATATTAAAGTGAGCTGAATCAGGGCTGGTTTACTTTAGTATGTTTCTACTAAGTGGTTTTGGGGGGGCTTTCAGACTGCCCCAGCTGTCTAAAAAGACATGCTAAATATGGGATGGTGTGGGTATTTCTGAGGCTGACTTAGGTAATGTGCTGCATCCTCGCTTGCATCTTCTTGCTCTGCTGATCTGTGTAGATACAGATGTGCACCCGTATGTGGTTGCTCTTCTCCAGTGTTGGGGCTCATAGTGTCCCCAGCCCTGCTTTCCCTGTACCATCACCTGTCCTGAGACTCAGCACAAATGTTGCTCTCAGCCCAAAGTTTCCTCTTGGTGTATTTAAAATTGGGATCCTTTTTACCCCTCCAGCCTTGCAGAAGGACTGTTACCCATTTGTAAATCTCTTGCCTGAAGAGCAAGCTGCTATTTGTTATTTAGGTCTTTGTATGATACATATGCAGTGATTGCCTGACTACTTTTTCATCTGCAGGGCATCCAAACTGTAATTGGGGGAAATATTTTGCTTGGTTTTAGAGAGAAATTTGGTTAACTTGATTAGCTGAAGCAAATGTGGTGCACTGCAAACCTACACTGGGCTGTGTTAAATGCAGTAACCTGGAATAAACAAGTGTTTGGGGCTCAAAGTCCCATGCCACTAAGGGCCATGGGCTGCCGGGTGACCTGCTCACCTTTCCTAGTTTTTGAAAAGTGGCAAGTGAACAGATTGGATCAGATCTTATTTCAGCATCATCTGTTTCCACAGCTGAAGCTCCCATATGATCAGAGCATATAAATTATTTAAGATGCAGAAGCTGTGTAACCAGAGTCTCCAGTAAAGGTTAAGGCTCCATCTGTTCTGCCAACCTCACGGATTGTGGATTTCATGGCATCGTCTGTGTTACTGGATGACATCGTAAGAGTCAGGAACATTTAAATATGCCCCAAACTGTTGCTTCCCATTTGCTTCCCAGCAGTGAAGACCTCACCACGTTAGCACCATACGCCTGGGATGCTCTTGGCCCAGCTTCATTCACAGTCAGTCCATGCTGCCAAGTGCACCTTCAGCACCAAGTTTAATATCCTCTAACAAGAGCTGGACTGGACTGTGTGCAGCACTGAGAGAAAACTTACATGATCTGGGAGGCTCTTCTGCAAGAGGAGGAGAAGATAAAATAATTAAACAGGGAAAAAAGAAATGAACATCTTTTGAGTACCCGCTGTACGTACTCGGTCTTGTTTAAATAATTTTTTTCTTTTAAAATCTTATGGCTAATCAGTATTTTAGTGATTCTATTCAGAAGTGAAGGCAGTAGCATGCATTGTTTAACAAAACCAAATGAAATTGTTCCACGTGCAGGTGGTAAAGAGAATAAGGATGGAGTTTTGGAAGTTAAAACTTTTTCCAAGTTTTGATGCTGCCACTCTTCTCTTGGTGGGCAAGAGTTTCTGAAAAGCTCTCTGAAAGAGAAGGTCTCTGAATCAGAATTTTGCTTGTGACATTAAAATTAAATATTGACAGTGTTTTCTGGTTTCTCCTCAAACCCAAGTAAAATATATATTCTCTAGGTACTACATTCTACATAGATAAATGAAACAGAAATGCATTTTCTTAAAATCTGTGTATTTTCAGGTGGAGGTTTAAGGAGTTGCCCCAAATATCACAGCTGCTTGGAATAAAATAGTGAGAGTAAGAAAGGATGAAGTTCAGTCTAATAGATGACGTTTACAAACTTCTAAAGCTTAATTTTCAGAGCTTAATTTTCTCCTGTTCAGTTTATTGTAACCCATCCTGGAGCCTTTTCTTAAGGCTGATTTCCCTTGAGTTAGAAACCAGGCAGGATGATAGATAAAATATCTACTGTGTAGCTCCTGTATCATTTTTCTAAACATAATAATAATGTTCTAGCCTTGCATTCTTCTGATAGAAGAACAAAACTCAGGTACTGTGTTTCTGCTTTTTTCCAAGAACAATATATAAAGTCTGAATAAGCATGGTGGTGACAGCTGGCTGGTAGCACTGGTGTATCAGGTTGTTAGAGACTGTGTTAATGGGCTGTGTTCTTGGGAGATTTATAGCTCACAGCTTTTGGACAGAAAGGGAACAACTGAAGCTAAATAAAGTAGGGAGGTTTGTTGTAATTTGAGAAGATTTTTAGACAGATTTTGTTTGGCAGACCTGCCTGGCCTCATCAAAAACTATTTTTTTGTGTGTGTGATAGCTCAAAAATGGAATAATTTCCACCACCACACAGTCACATCGTGGGGCTCAGCACTTTGCAGCTATGGAGGATGGATCAGGTGGAGTTGATGTGTTTTGGTATGGAACCAATGTGGGCATTTATGGATGGCAGCAGCACAGACAGTGGAGAGGCTCTGGAGATAAACCTTCTCTGTTGCCTGCAGGGTCTCTGGTGGGGTGGGCAGGAAGTAGACACCATCCCTGTCTCTGAGCCCTGGGTCTGGGATGTTTGCATTGGGCTGTGGTGACAGCCCTGGAGCTTGCAGAGGTTTTAGAAGGTGTGCACCTCCCCTGCTCTCCCTGAAGAGCAGCTGAGCTGTTCAGTCTGAATCACAGATTTATCCCAGAGAGAAGAAAGAAATTCAGAGGAGATAGTTAAATCTTTTTTTATGCTTTTTGACTTCGTGGGATTTTTTCATTCTGTGCCACAACTGTGGTTTTCTGAGCTGAACACTGAAAATACAACAGAACATAAATGCTCATAAATTTAACATCAGACAGAAGGGCCACAGAATGAATAACTACTTTTACCTTCCAGGGAATATCTTTTGCCAGTTGGCTTCTCTCTGTTCAGATTGGGTTCCATGTCTCCAGCATACAGACTCCTCTGTAAATTTTCTTACCAGAAAGAGATCGCGCTCAAATGGCTTTAATTTTCTTTTTCCTTAATTTTAATGAAACCACCTAGTTTTTTGGTACTTTTGAAGCAAGTAAAAGAGTGAGGGCTTCCAAGAGCTGCGATCTCTTCTCTTTTTTGCCCTGACACTGCTAACCCAAGCCCCACTCTCTACCTGCTCTTTCCTGGATCTTCCCCTCTCTCCCTGTGAAACTTCACATTGGTCGGGAAAAGAGGCAAAATGGTGAAATAAAGGTTGGTGGTTGTGTAGGATGTACTGCTCCCAGGGCTGTGATGATGTGGGAAGAAAGATGTTTGTCAGCACCTTACCATGCTCAAGGTCATCAATAAAAAGGAATGTAATTGTCACTCTTCCAATACTTTTTTTAGATTGTTTTTGTGGTGTTTTTTTTCCCATTTCTCTAAATTCGTAGCTTTGTCAACACATGCTGGTTGTGGGGATCAGTCAGCAGAGAGTTTAACTTTGGTGCATTGTATATAGTTTACCTAAGCTTAGTGGAATTGCAAAAGAACAGGATTTGCAGCAGAAAAATAACAATAAAATCCAATCTAACAAATAGCGAGATGCTAACTGCCGCTGTTGTAGCAGTTGTCCTCCTGCTCCATGGCCTGCCAGTAGTTTTCTGTGCTGATTTGAGTCCTGTCTGCTTTGGGGAAATAATAGTTCAATGAACAAACTGAGACAGTGGAGAGTACCTGTGGTCAGCCCTCTGTTTATGCTAACATCAGTTTTTTAACTGAAGAAGTATTAAACTTTTTATTAAAACTCATTAGCTGCCCAAAACCATAGTGGCCTTAAAAGGCCACTGTAATTTCAGAGTGGTCAGGCTTGCTCAAAGTCAACATGGCATTGTTTTTCTCAAGCAAAGGTGTTTTACTCCCTCTACAATCATGGGATGTCCTTTTTCCCATGGTCAGTTCATGAACCAATCAATCTCCTTCAAGTGGCTGAAGTAGCAATAAAATGTTTGAGAGTAAAACTTTGTGGACCATATTAAATTTCTCAGTTTTTTCAGAAAGACAGGCAGGGAATGCTGTGATGCCTGCTTGCTGCAGTGAAAAGCTGCTTAAATAATCTGATATAAATCAAATCAGGATCAAAGTGCTTCATTGATTTATTAATGGGATGTAATTAACCAGCAATCAGTGAACTGTGTGTTCTAGACCGATATCAGCAATGCACCAGATGAGCTACAATATGCTTACTATAAATTTATAAACACCTTTCTGTAATGAATCTCAACAAGTTTCTAATCATTCCCCCCACCACAAAAAAACACACCCTCCCCCCTCCCATCCCCAATTGTGCAAGGTCCCCTCCCATGGGATATGTGGGTGCTGTGCCTGTGTGCACCCATCTGCCCCATGAGATCTGCTCCCTGGGGTGAGATCTGCACTGTTGGTCTCTCCCCTCTGCTATAAGGAAAAAAAAAAGTGGTGGTTTTTTTTTTTTTTTTTTTTTTTTTTTTTTTACTTTTCAAGCTGATTTCTTCCTTTGTTTCAGAAGTCTCTGTGCAGTTCCCTGGTTGCTGTTTAATATGGGTGATGGCTCATGGCCATTCTCTTTAGCATGGGCCACTTCTGGGCAGGCAGCATTTCAGGTTTTTTTGGGTGTCCCCACCACCAGAAAAACCTCTGAGAAACCACAGCTAGGAGGGATTCTTGGAACTGCCTTTTCCGGAGATGATATTTAAATCCCAGCCATGGGATTACCTTGGGATAACAGATTTTCTTACTCATAATGTACCAAGCAGCATGATACAGCTGTGACTGTGAATCTCCCCACTTATCTCCATTCCCTTGGCAGCTGCATCCTTTTCTGTTATTTGCTAAATGGCCTTTCCTTTAAAAAGGGATACAGGAATAGATGAAAAAACACTTGCAGTTTTTGCTTTATTATACTTCATCTTGAGAGGGTATGCTATTTTCATTTTAACAAAGAAGAACTATTAATTCATGTCCATAGCTGGTTTTCTCTGCATAAATAGGCAGTTTGTCTGCAGTGATTTCAGTGATGGATCACATGGATACATTTTTGGTCTTTGGTTTGGTTCAGTTGACATAATCTGACAGGCCACATCTCCAGTCTCTTATTCAGTTTCAAGCCAAAATGTTATTCGGGATATCAGTTTGAATTTCTGACATATTAAAAAAAAAACAGATCTTTTTCTTCACAGATGATGGAACTGTTGCCAATTTACCATTTTTTTCCTTTTATCCTCCACGTTAGGATGCAACATGCTTCTGTGTTTGGAGGCTCTGCTGACAGGAAGCACGGGACCAAAATTCTCAGCATATTTTGCCAATGCTGCATGTGGTGCATTGACAAGACTGTGTGTAACATGACCACATCAGAAATGAGAGCAGAGAAAAATAGCTTTAAAAGAGCAGTTGGTGCAGGGCAACCCAGGAACTTGGGAGAAGTACTGTATTTGTGTGTGTGTGTGCTGGCTGTGTGGGTGTCCTTCAAGTGCATGGGAGAACTAGAGTGTTCAGTTCAGGTCAAGGAATGTAAGGGGTGGGATGAGGATATCTAATGAAGACCTCAGTAGGACCCATGTGGCAGTTAATCATGATGTTGGCATGATACCTTTAGTTCCTGGTATTCTTGAAACCTCGTATTATTCTTAGCATTCGTGCTAATCATCTTTCCTATTTTTTCTTTACATTTTATAATAAATTCTAGAGGCTAATTTGTATTTTTATTTTTTTTTTTTGTAATTGGATTAAAACTTGAAGAAGGGAAATTTAGATTAGACATTAGGAGGAAATTCTTTGCTGTGAGGGTGGTGAGACGTCGGAACAGGTTGCCCAGGGAGGTTGTGGAAGCCCCATCCTTGAAAGTGTTCAAGGCCAGGTTGGATGGGGCCCTGAGCAACCTGGTCTAGTGGGAGGTGTCCCTCCCCATGAAAGGGGGTTGGAACGAGATGATCTTTAAGGTCCCTTTCAACCCAAACCATTCTGTGATTCTATAATAATTTTAAATTTTGCATTTTTTTATTTCTGTGATCTTTTTTAACAAGCCTGTGCTTCTTTCTAGCTTTTTCTTTGAATACTTTGTGGCCACCATTTACATTTCTTGAAAAAAAACTTCATTTGATTTGTGTTGTTTCAAGAGTATAGACACTGTCCTTTTAACGAACGGAGTAAATACATTTTGAATTGGTAGATACTTAAGCTTTTTTAATTAAAATTTTGCAATTAAGTCAGAACTACTTGTAAAGCATAGTTTAGTACTATGTTGTACTTTCCTTTTACTCTTCCTGGTGTAAGTATCAGTAGCTGATGCTCTCCCGTTAAATATTCAACCCCAAAATACATGGAAGAGATACCTGAAATATCAACTCAAATTACTGAGTTTTTAAAGAACTATTTTACGGACAATTAACTATGACTACCAGTAATTTTTTGAAGTGTTATGTTGTTTTGACTGCGTAGCTAATGATGTTTTATTAGATGTCAACTCTTATGGCAATATAAAAATCAGAGACGAGGGTGGATTTTTAACAGCACAAAGGAATAATTGGGTGTCTGACTCATATCAAAAGTTAATATGAGTGCCAAGCCCTTTTCATGCCTCCAGATATCTTGTTCAGAAGGATAACTGATTAGTGCTCCCACTATAACATCTAGTAACAGTTATGTGTACATGTTGTATTAATTTCTATTTTGATTTTTTTTAAGCGCCTTTCCAAATTAAAACGTAGGTGGGTTGGCTGAAATGAGTGACACTTGTGTGTGTGGTGTGACGTGTCTCTTGTGGGTGTTGGCTGGGGGTGATGGGTATGGTAAGTACAGCCTAGGTACATTCTAAATCTTTATTGGGAATGTCAACTGCAGTATCAACTGATACTCCTGGGAGGCTCCTCTCAGCTGTCTGCTGTCTTTTCATAGAAGGCTTAACATTTTGATAGCCAGGTGTGTCAAAACTGTTCAACTGCAAAATGGGTATTTCATGTTTTTTTGAGAAGTGGTACCTTAACTTTTTTAAAAAAATTGGGTTGTTATAATTATTTAGCTAAAGGAACCCTCTGCTGACAGTAAAAGGAAAAGCCAGACATCAAGCCTTAGACGTAAAGCTATTATAGATGACATTGCTTGTTATGCTACAGACTGTTTTCTGGACTTCATGATTTTCTTCCTGATGCCTATCAGGGTTTACGGTATTGTTCTTGGCTCTCCAGTATCCAAGATCAGCACCTAATCTGACATCTCATTTGACCAAACAGCTACGTAGTTTTTCCTCTCTTAAGCTGTACAACCACTTCTTTTTGTGGAACCACTGGCTCTGATCCAACGTTTGAGTCAGCAGGAATTTCCACTGACTTTGTGTGAGGTCTGCGAAAAAAAAAAGATGAACACCACGAATCCAGACCCAACTTCTAATGAATGATGTCCCTATGGACAGGTTGATTGCTGGAAAACATTAATCAGATAAATGCTTCTTAATAGTGTCTTCTTTGATATAAGGCCAGGAGATGATATGAGAATTAATGTCTCTTTCTTGCTGACCTTCTGCAAACCTTGACTTCCCCATTCTTCAAATAAGACCATGAAAACAGCACCCCACTGAGGCTGTCCTTGTCCCCAGTGCTGGCCATGGTGTCTGCCTGGGCAAATTGGGTAAGAAAAGGGCAAATATAGAGACTTGCATTCCCTTCCACTTGTGACAGCCTGAAGCTTTGGGAAGCCCTGAGCTAGAGGTGGTGCCTGCACATTAGGGATAACAACCATAATAGCCCTGATGGACAGTTCTCCAAGCATCTGTTTAAATAATTTTTTGAAACAATTTGTACTTCTGGCATCCAAGTATCCTAAAGCAACAAGGTCCATGATTTAATTCTTCATCAGCCTGCTGGTGTATGCTGCAAGCATGTTTGTTTTTGCTAACTGCATCCTTTGGTCTATTCCTTTTCCTTACAGTTCTTGTTTTCTGATGGAATTATGCCTTGCATTTTTGTAAGGTTTCAACATTGCTGGTTATCAGGTAATGGTATAAAAAGTGGTGGCAATTATTTTCCTTTTTTCCTTTCCTCTTCATGATTTTCATATTGCATACATTTTGCTTCTGTGTTTGATTTATTTATTATTTTTTTTCCCCAGTTTGATGGGTCAGTCTGTGTGATCCCCCTTTTGAAAGAAAGCCTTAATCCTTGCTACCTAATTTTCTGGACTTTCCCTAATTTTACCATCTTTTTCTGAAATGGGTAGTAGGAATATGTGCGGTCTTCCAAATGGGAGTGCACTGTCCCATATACCATGGACGTAGAAGGTTGTACATGTTGTCTACCTTGACTTTAGCAAGGCCTTTGACAAGGCTTCCTGCAGCATTCTCCTAGAGAAGCTGGCTGCTTGTGGCTTGGATGTGCACATGCTTTGCTGGATAAAAAACTGGTTGGTCGGCCAGGTCCAAAGAGTTGTGTTGAATGGAGTTAAATCCAGTTGGCAGCCGGTCAAGAATGGTGTTCCCCAGGGCTCAATGCTGGGGCCGCTCCTGTTTAACATCTTTATTGATGATCTGGATGAGGGGATAGAGTCCACTCTCAGTAAGTTTGCAGATGACACTAAGTTTGGTGGGAGTGTCAATCTGCTTGAGAGCAGGGAAGCTCTGCAGAGGGATCTAGACAGGCTTGAGCAATGGGCTGAGGCCAATTCTATGAATTTCAATAAGGCCTAATGTTGTAGGGTCCTGCACTCGGGCCACAACAACCCCCGGCAGTGCTACAGGCTTGGGGAGGAGTGGCTGGAGAGCTGCTCAGCAGAGAGGGACCTGGGGGTGTTGATTGACACCAGCTGAACATGAGCCAGCAGTGTGCCCAGGTGGCCAAGAAGGCCAACAGCATCCTGGCCTTCATCAGGAGTAGTGTGACCAGCAGGACCAGGGAGGTGATCCTGCCCCTGTACTTGGCCTTGGTGGGGCCGCACCTTGAGCACTGTGTGCAGTTTTGGGCACCTCAGTATAGGAAGGACATTGAGGTGCTGGAGAGGGTGCAGAGAAGGGCAACTAAGCTGATTAGGGATCTGGAGAACAGGTCTTATGAGGAGAGGCTGAGGGAGCTGGAACTGTTCAGCCTGGAGAAGAGGAGGATGACGGAGACCTCATTGCTTTCTACAACTACCTGAAAGGAGGTTGTAGTGAGGATGGTGTTGGCCTCTTCTCCCTAGAGACTAGAGATAGGATGAGCAAATGGGGTCAAGTTTCACCAGGGAAGGGTCAGATTGGGTATTGGGAAGAATTTCTATACTGAAAGAGTGGTGAGGCATTGGAACAGGCTGCCCAGGGAGGTGGTGGAAGCACCGTCCCCAGCAGTGTTCAAAAAGTGGGTGGACGTGGTGTTTCAGGAGATGGTTTAGTGGTTAGGGGTTGTGGGGCAGACAGTTGGACTTGATGATCTTGAAGGTCTTTTCCAGCCTTGACGATTCTATTATTCTATCAGTTGGGAAATGGATTTCCTCAAACCTTATTTCTTCAGAACCAGAGACAAGGAGAGAGGAGGAAAAGGGAAAGCAGCAGGTGTGCCTTTCTGCTTTTGGATGGCCCAAGCATGTAGCAGTCTTTATTCCTGTACAGTGCACCCTGACAAACCTTCTACAGGGAGCTGGCATTGCACACCTATTCACTTCTGCTATGCCCACTGCCATTAAATATCCTTTCCCTCCCTGATTTTTAAAGAAAATAACATTGTTTCAAACAGTTCTGCTTACCCTTTAATGAAAACAACTAGTTCTTTCCTGTACTTTTGTTGATGTCTGCTGGAGTTAACCTTGTTTTGCTGTTTCTATAGGGAGTATTTGAAATGTTTCTTGAAAGGCTGAAGCTTTCAGTGGCACTGAATGTGTGTGACCCAGAGACATATTTTCCTCCCCTTTTGTTTAGCTGGGGTTGCTAACAAAAGCAGCAAAACCATTTCTAAAACTTGGTTTAATAACTCCTTACTGGTGTTGCTCCAAGTGCTCTGTCATTTCAGGGCCAAACAGGCAGCTCTGGCACGGTGTGAGCTCTGCTGCAAGCCTTGGAGCTGGGAAATGAAAAGGGGAGTCATCTCCCTGAGGAAACGGTGGGCACACTGGGAATGCTGCACAAAGCCCAGGGAAAGGAATGAGACTCCTTCATGTCCTTGGTCACAGGCCTGGGGACCTGATGTGTCTTTTTAATTTTTAACATCTACAGGGATGTCTTCTCTTGATTATAATTAGAACTTTAGGGAGTTTACTGCTATAAAAAGAAGATAGAAGAAACTGCTAGACAGGCAACACTGGTCTCAAATTGACTTTCGTGTTTCTGCAAGTGCCGTAAGCACTTGAAGACCTTAATAAAAGCATATCCAGGCAGCAATGTTGTCCAGGTCAACTATGCCTGTCTCTGTTTCTGTAGTAGCCATAAAGCGAGTTAAAGTAGCTGAGGCTGTTGTTTCTACTTTTTAGGAAGTTTACTGATTTAAAAAAATTTCCCCCCCCTCCTTTTGACCATACAAAAGTTGTTCTAATTAACTTTGAAATTTTAAGTGCACATGGAGCATCTATGGGTTTTCTTATGTGCCACTAAAAAAAGGCTGAAATATCTGAAATTATCTCCAGTAGTAAAAACCTAAATTAAAAACAGAGACTTGAAATTTAAGACTCATTTGGATACTGCAACCTGAAGCTAGAGTCCTCCAGGACTGTACAGGTAGTTTGAGGGCACAGCTATGCTCTTCCTTATTATTAATTGAAATTACTCGTAACTTGCTGCATTGCTGTTTTCATTTCACCATTCTCTTCTTTGGGGAATCTGTTATTTTTTTCCTACATTTCTCTCTGGTTCTCTTAGATATGTACTTAGCTACTTACTGCCAAATTACACATTTAAGAGGTGAAAAGAAAACTCTTAATATCAACTCCATCATGACCTTTTCCCAGCCTTGCTGTGTAATGCCCATCTGTTGACCAGACTGATGGAATAAATGATGAGAGATACCGTGTGAGGTGTATAAAGCTATTGAAAAATAGGGTTTTTTTTTCTGTTTTCCTTTATTGTAATGATAAAAAATAGATCATTAAAACTGTTTTATAAACGTGAATGAGCCAGAAAATATTATGACAAAGAAAGTTACTAAAGATACAGAAATGAAATTTTTAGATGAGATTTATCTTCTTACTTTAATTTGTACTCCTGCTGTACTGTAAATGTAATAACCATCAAAATGAAAAATGCAACAGATTGATAATACCATTGAGTTTTAATTAAACCACTGAATTGAAAAGGGCCCAGATGGATAACTGGAAAATGTAGTTATAAGCCTGGTATGAAAAATGCTGGATTGCTAGTGATATGTCTTATAAATAAATGCTATGCCAAAAATAACCTCATTTTTAGAACATCTTCCTAAAATTAATCATTTAAGTTTCTAAAACAGATGGTTTCTAGATTTTATTTAATTTGGCTGCCAAACACTTATTGCCCTAGATCAGGAATTGTGCTTATGACAAATCCCTGTCCAAGGGTCTCGTCCAGTACTGTGGTGTCCCGGGAAATGGGGCAGGAGTGCGGAGGCATGTGAAAGCTCCAGTGTGTAAAATCATGGCTCAGCCTATTTAAATGTGGAAATTGCATTAATTTGGCACACAAAACATGTTAAACATGACCAAAGTAAAATTACATCTTTTACTGATGAGTTTTTACAGGTTATACCTTAAGAGAACACTCCTAAGCAAACTAACCAATGTGTGTATTCATGCATAAGAGTTTGTGCACAAGTGACTACAAAAATCCACAAGTTTTCCCAATTTTATTTTCTGGTGAAGTCTTCTGAAGTTATTGTCAAAGGGAATCTTTATCTTCAAGTTATTTTGTAGGTATCTAAAAGGAAAAAACCACTAGTCAAATTAAATTAGCTGTGATCAAATCCTAAAATTAGCATAGAAAGTTGCACTAATCAATATCTTGTTACCTTCAAAGCTTGTTATCTGTACCTTCTCATGAATTAATTCTAGAAACTTTATGCTAAATGATGTAAAAATTGATCTAAAGCTTGAAAAAAAAAATTGGTGATCAATAATTTTCTTCTAGTAGGAGAGAGAAATTCATTAAACTCTAGAGGTATTACATTGTCAGATATTCTTACCGAGCTCTGTTCTAATCACTACATTATTCTTGACTCAGAACACATTAGCTGTAAAAATTCATGAAATGAGAAACAGAATATCATAAAGATTTTCTCTGGGCATTGTCAGTAATGACTTGTGCACACACACTCATTGTAGGTGAGGATGTGTTTATGTCTGGTATTGTTTTACACTTAAGCATGGATAACTCTGCTTTTTTTATCATTATGTAAAGAAATTATTTCCTGATAAATTTGGAGAAACAGAAAATACTTTTTTTTTTCTCCCAGAAAGATTTAACTTGTTCCTAAATGTGTTTCTCCTAACAAGAATTTCGGGCAAGAATGAGGAGGTTCAGCATATCATTCAGAGAAGTGGTGGAAAAAGTCACTTCTTTGACTTTTCCCATGGTGATCACCATCGTAATTTTAGCAGGATGTTAGTGATGATTTGAAGAGACTCATGTCAGGGGGCTGGAACTAGATGCTCTTTAAGGTCCCTTCAAACCCAGACCATTCTATGATTCTATGACTCCTCTTTGGGTTGTGTCATCTGTTTCAGCTATTGCATTTCCAATGCTTTGCCAAGTTGATTTTTAAACTATTTAGTTTTTTTTTTTTTCTGGTGCCATGGCTGCAACTGTCTTTTCTTTTCACAGCTGTTGATATCTGGGATAGTGTTCCTTTGCTGATCAGCAGAGGTGCCCCGTGGTTCAAATTAAATTGCCCTTAGGAAACCCTCTGACTGGATCCAGTACTGGTGAGCACGTACCCCTGTGTGTGCTCCAAGGGAAATCCCCCCTTGTATTAGTTATTTTCTTGTCCTGTTTTGCTGACTGCCAGGGTTTCTCCAGTCACACTCTCTGCCCTCTTACCTTTCTTTCCTTGTCCTTTCTGGTATTACTTTTCATACTTTGGCTTTTGTATGAATGCCACCCAGAGGGAAAAACAGGAGCTGTTGATATTAATGTAAGTCACTTCCCTACTACTTTGGCTTATTTTGGTGATTCAGGAGAGCCTACACATTATGTAAATTGAATAGCAAAGATGTCTTCCAGTTGACAAGACTGAAAAAATACGATCTCAAAAAAAAAAGTGAAAAGCATCCGTTTTACACTGAATAATAAATAATTGAAAATGACTGACTGAATTGTCAGAAAATACTAGCTAATAAATTTTGACTGATGGGCAGCACTATTGTAAGAAAGAAGATCTCTTTTCTATGTACCATATGTCACAGAATATACACATAAATGTACAGTCACCATTTAAAGCACATGTATTTCAAAAAACCAGAATGCTATGTATAGTTAACCAGTGTGCTGATTAGCTATGCCTGTTATACCCTTAGAACAGTTCATACATTATTCATGGAGAGCAATATACAATGGTGTAAGAGAAACTTTCTCTTTTCCTGAATCTCCTATGCTTTTGTTTAAACGAGAGTAGCAATGTGAGTTGGAAGTATTGCTGCTTCTTTGAGCAAATCTGGTTGAGGTTAGATGAAGCCCAGATAACACTTGTTTATCTCTGTGTCGAATTTTGAGCGGTCACGCTTAAATTGGTACAAGAAGTGGGCTTCTTTCTTGATATCAGGTTTTCTAGTGGATTTGTATCAGCAGAAATGAAGAGGCAAAATTTACATTCTTTATGACTGGAATCAATCTTGTGAAGTAAAACATGGCCATCTGTTAGCAGTTTTATACTCAAAGCTTCCCTGGTCAGGCAGAGCGAGATGCCCAGTGTGCTAACACAGTTTTCTTGGGGAAGCCTTCACTAGCAGTTTCCAAATATGTCTTTTATGACCCAAAGCATTTCACTACCTAGGAATTGAAAGCTGTGCAGTTACGTATTTCAGAATATTTGTGCTACCTTTATTCCATAAAACAAGCAAAATTTATGCTCAAGGAGCACTGACTTTAAGAATATTCTATTAAAAATCCCAGTTTTATAACAGTCCAGTCTCACAAGATAAATTTTTAAGAGTCTCACTGGATGTTTCATGCAGGTATGTGAGCAGAAGGCAGGCTGCAAAATCCAGTCTACAAGCATTTCACTCCAACAGATCTTGATAGCCCTATCTGCAAATGAAAGGGTTTCTAAGAATAGGTCTGAGATGCCAGCTGTAGTCTGCCTCCTATCATTCCTTTTGTACCTTCAAATTAATAATGTTTTCAGTTTTCCAGTAGGTGAAGTAGTGATATATACATGTGTGTACACACACTCATAGTATATAAGAGCTGCAAATCAGTTATTAGGCTCAAATTATACAGACTCCTCCTTCAAAATGGAAGTCGATGGTGAATGTATTATTTTTACCAAGGCCACAGTTGTGCGTGAGCCAAAATTTCACAATATGCATTAAAAACTCACCCACAATCCCAATTACTCTGGAATTCACACAAGTATTATGGAAAGTATTTCAAGTTTACTTTATCTAACCGTGTTTGCTCACCCCAGTGCAGGTTCACTGATGCATCACCCATGCCCTTGTTGCTTTGTGCAAACATGGCTTAGAAGTACATTTTCAGGGGATGAAAGTTGTTAGAGCGTGGCAATCTAAATAATGTTTGCTGATTTTTGCTGTTGTATGTTCATGTATGATAAAGAAAAAAATAATTTTCTCATGCTTATTGTGTGGGCCTTTCTTCTTGGCGTGGGAGCACCCGCTGGGGTGGGTGCCAGGGTGTTTTCATGTCTACTCATCCCTGCTGCAGTGCCATGTCCTTCGGGAGGTTAATGGTATTCCCAGCCTCTGAGAGTTGTGTTTTTGTTTGTTTTGTTTTTTTTTTGTTGTAGTTGGGAGAAGAGAGGGAGAGAAGACCTCTGTGTATCTACCCAGCTCTGATACAAGCCCCCCTCTCTGTTCTCAGGGGCTTGTGGTAGGCCAGTTGGGTGGAGATGTCCATCTCCAACCTGTCTTTGCACGAGCTGTAGAAGAGGAGCCTCTGCTCCTAGAGGAATTCCATGAAATCATCCTGTCTCAGAGTACTGTCATACTTGCCTCTCTGGAGCAGTCCATGAAACTTGACTGATACTTCACAAGTGATGCTGATGTGGAATATTGCTCACTTTTTTCACACCTTTAATGTTTCTACTGAATCTCCCAGTAAATCTGAATCTACTCACACTATGCTTTTTCAGCTGGCAGGATAATTGGGAGTTAATGGATAGTAAAATTTGATCTTGGGTTTTTGACTGTCAGGAGAGTAATGTCTGCCTCTGTGTAGTAGTGAGGTGTTTTCATAGAAATATTTTGTTACAAGCTCTTGTAAAACTGGTTTATCATGAGTGCGAAAAAGTGATGCAAATGACTACAGCAGGATGCTGCCTGCTGGGGTGCAGTTTCTCTTGATATAACCTGTAGTTTGAGAAGAACTGGGGACCTCTGAGTCCTGTTTTACCTATGATCTTCCAAAGCTATTGCTATTTGTTAATTACTTTATAAAGCAGGTGCCCGAACTGCAATTTTCTTGGCAACCTATCTAGTCAAAGATAAAATCAAATACAAAATAACTGTACAGTGAAGTACAGTTTATATATGTTCTATAGATAAATATATACACTAAAATTTACTGATATTACTGAAAATGTACTGGTAAAAGTGGTGGTAGGCTTAATGGAAAACACTTGATGAAAAGCAACATGTAGTCTGTGAGGCACTTGAGGGAAAGATAAAAAAATAATAGCTTGTAAAGTAGTCTAAAGAGGGCTTTTTCTGCACTGTGAGGAACAGCTGGGCTTTGTATGCTTCAGGGCTCCTAATCACATTACTCTGAGTTTTAGATCAAAGAAATAGTTTTTGGAGATCCAGCTGCATGGTGTGAATGTCCCAAGGCCAGCCCCTCACTGGAGGATGCACTTACCCCACAGCGAAGTCCTTGTTCCAGCCATGAGACTGATGGTGCATCCTTCACAGACATCACTGGGTCTCCATGGCCCTGCTACAGAGTGAGTACCTCCACATGCTGGTTGTAGGACCACGGCAGTCCTGCAACAGCAGGAGATTATTATTATTAGTGCTGTAGCAGCTGGTTTAAGCTGCTTCAAACTCATGCTGTATGGAAGGGCTTGTGCTGATACAACCGTGGTGGCAGATATGTGATCTTATACATCTGGACACAACAGGCAGACTATGGAAGGTCCTGGAAGTTCTTCCCTTCATGGAAAGGGAAGCTTTCAACAGAGGGGTGTATTTTTAGTACATGCAGGGCATTTCTTTAGAGAATTAAAGTTCTCTGACGCTGCAAAATAATTGCAAAAGTCTTTTTTAAGAATGAGACAAAACAGCTAGAGAAAATTATTTGCATTTTATGCAAAGTTTTGATTGAAGTGTGATGTGGCAAAGTATTTGTACCAATTTACACCTGCAGCAAACAGTGACCCATCTGTTTCAAATTGCTGCTGTTCTTGTGCATTTATAAATGTGTTTTGCATAATGCAGTTTGTTAAAGAAATGCACCTGACTTTTTTTTTTCTCTGCACGACGATTTTTCCTGGAGTGTGTTAATAAATGGCATTTGGTTATTTTCTGCTGTGAACATTCAGGTTTTGGGAAAGAAATCAACCATGTCTAATAAAAGAAATTGTGTTTCAGCCTCAAGTCAATGATAGAAGTGTCCAGCTGCTTAAAGGGAAGCAATGTTGGACCATGGTAATAGCGTGAAAAAGCAGTAATTATGTATGTTGAAGTTGAAGTCTGATGTCTTTAACTCCAAAATCCAGGTTTTCTTACTTAATTTACTAAAACCATATGGGGAAATCTTCCTCTCTATCCTCCATCCATCTTCTTTTTGGCTCCCTCCCATCAGCATCATCATAGTTCCGTTCCCAAATTATTCTGATCTATCTCTCTTCTACAGTTAAAGTATCTGGAAGTTTTTTAGCACTGCTTTTATGGGCCACCTTTCTGCACTGCAGAGGTTTGGTTTTCCAAATATTCAAGGAGTCACGTGCACACCAGGTGATCTCTTACTCCTTTTCCTTTTGTCTTCCAGTCACTCAAATAACGAAAGCTTTAGAAAACGCCTCACCAGCAAGATAAGCCATCAAGTCCAAAGATGTAAACAGATCACAGTTTTACTTGCTGTCAGACCCACCACCCACTCTACCAATGTGCTATTTTACACCTGGCTTTGGAAATAATTTAGTGGATTGATAGAGCAATAAAAGGACAGTTAATAGCAACCAAGATAAAAAGCTTTGCCTAACACTCTTCGTCATGTCATAATGATCCTCACAACGTTGGAGACCTTCTTAAATGATAAAAGTATAATACATGGAAATGCTGTCTGACAAAACTCTCCATGCTTTGAAAATTGCTTCTAGGATGAGAGGACCAATTAGAAAAAGGAAAGTTTCTCTTTCCTCTTGTGATGCCTGTCGCTGCAAGAGTCTGAAACACAGTGAAATAGAAGGAAAAAGAACATTAAAAAAACCTTATCAACCCTTTTTGGGAATGCAATTATTTCCAGCTGCATGGTGTTAGTTTTATTACTTTTTTTGGTTAAAAGGGGTTTAGGTGGTCATTTCTTGCATTCAGAAAAGTTTAAACAGCAATCGAAGGTAGTCACTAAATACTTTCTGATCTTTTGATTTTATTGTAACTATACATTCAGTAGTAAAACACAGCTATTCCTGTGCTATAAATATTTGCAAGGAATTTCTTTCTCAGCTTAGATGACTGGCGTGTGTTGTAAATTCAGTCTGAGTTTATTCTTTTAGGTATTGCATCCCTCGTAGCCAAGAACAAATGCTTTTTTCCCTTAGGAATTAATTCCCTTGGAAGGGAAAGGAGGACCAACCCCCTTATTCCTCTGTTCTTCACCTGAATGGGAGAAGAGAGGACCTTTGCTTATGTTGAGTTCCACCAAAGCCAGTGAGAAACTTGAGTGTTACTGTATGGTAGTGATGGCTTACTCAGAGGCAACCAGGAGTACTCACAGTGTTGGTAAGGGGAAAGGGGAAACATTTAGGCTAGAAAGCATGTCATGTATTTTATTTTCAGCTAAGGGAAGTGGGCATAGAAAAACTGAAATACGTGGATGGCTGATGTTTTTGTTGAGGCAGACAGGAAGGTCTTCAGTTTCAGGCAGTCAGCTGCAGCCATGGCCATGCAGGACCCTTTTCCTGGGGTCTTTGGTTAAAATGAGGTATTTGTTACTCTGCACTGAAACAGACTTCATGGCAAAGAGCAGGGAATGAGTTGGGAGTTGCTGCGTGAGTCTTATGAAGACATAGGGTGTGTGGAAATATTGAACCTGGGGCTTAAGATATTGTGTATATGGAGAAAGGAATCAATTTAAGCTGGCGAGTCAAGGATTTTGCTATTCTGGTGCACCCAGTTAATTTTTCTGGTTATAATATTTCTTGCAAGATTGGGACAGTAATATTTAGAAACGCTTGAATTTTAGTGTACTTTTTTTTGAGGAGCAAAGAGACTGAGAATAGCACTGCCAGGGCAGGACTACAGATGAAATCTGTGCCATTCAATTAGAAGCTTAATATTTGGTGTGGATGGATAGTGGAGAAATTGCAGAGGTGAAAATCACATTTGAAACCCAGATTCAAAGGTGATCTGGTCAGTTTCTGCTGAGAAAAGTATTCACAGTGGAAGGCATGTGCATGCTTTTCCTTTTCCTCTTTAACCTGATTTACCCTTCTGTACTGAATAAAGCCTTTCCCATCTATCCCCATGAACCTTCCCAGTTTTCAGCATTCTGTGGCTCTATAGGCCCTTTCAGCATTTACTTCTCAGGAATTACTAGAGGCTTAAAAACATTTCAGGTACATAATGGGTTATGTATCCTTAAATGTTATCTGCTCAATGCTTACAAAAATACTTTTTTTAAATTCTGCCCTAAATTAGAATGGACTGAAAGGTACAGATTCCCTCAGTAACAGCTGGGAAATTCAGAGGTATTCAGATAGACTAGCTTTAACCTCACCTCTGTCCATAGTGGTGAAAGAGGAGCTTCTCTGGAGAAGAGGGTGTGTGTGGGCATGACCTGGGTGCTCCCAGTTTGCTGCTGGAGAAGATGGAGGTTCCCTATTTACAAGGAGTCACATGGAAAAGACAAGGGATAATGGGCACAAGTTGCTCCTGGGGAGATTCTGGTTGGACACAAGAGGTAAATTTTTCACCATGAGGAGGACAGTCAAACATTGGAATGGTCTCCCAAGGGAAGTGGTAGATACCCCTACACTGGACAGTTTGAAGTCTCAGCTTGACAGGGTGCTGAGCCACCTCATAAACTATAGTAGTACCTAGAAAGGTTGGACCAGATGATCCTTGAGGTCCCTTCCAACCTGGCATTCTATGATTCATTAACTGGAGAGGGCTCCTCCCTTTAGGGTCCTTTGTGGCCAGTCAGTCAGTGTGAGTACTCACACCATCCTCTTGGCAGCAGTGTCTTGCTCTTAAAGAAATATTAGAAGCAACTATTACAGATTTGTCTGTAGGCCCTGACACCTAGCTAATAAAAATTAGTTACATGTGATTCCTCCTCTGCACTCTCACATAAGCGAGTTCACAGAAAATATGCAAAATAAATGCTGTGAAATCGCAGAGTAATAGTACGATGCAAAATCCTGAATATCTATATAGGACTTTTAAATGTAATATTGTAGCTTTTGAGAGCAGTAGTTCATTTTGGTTTCTACACCAGCCTCTAATACAAGGCGATCAAGTGATTTCCATTTCACAGGGAACATGTTACATACCCAAATGTGGGCTTGAAAACACTCTTTCCTTTGAACTTACGTTTGTGGAATTGAGTATCAAGCCAGAAGGAAAATGCCGGAGGTGTTAATGTTTAGTTGGCACTGAGTCATATTGCTGGTGTAGAATTTTCTCTTTTTTATCCTAAAAATACGGAACAAATGTATTTAAGCGTTCTGGTGACTTTCACACTCATTGACTTAGGCTGTATAGTATTCCAGTTTGGTGTGAAATAATATTTTCTTTTGGAACTGGCACCAGTCATAAAAAAAAAAGGAAGGGAAAACAAGGCACTTCCTTACCTACCATGAAAATGTCTGCCATATGGAACTACCTGAGAAGTGAAGCCTGAAGTGTGTATCCTGTTCTAGATCTTTTCGGGTTTTTATGCGGCATATTTATTAGTGCTGAAACATTTTAATCATTAAATAGTGTTACAATTTGTTGCAGTTCATAATTGGCAAGTGGTGTCATTAACAACACAACAGTGGTTATTCCAGATGCTGTTGTGAATGCACAGGCTTGTTTGGCTTAACTGTTACAAATAAATTGCCAAATATAGGCAATAGTGATTTATTAGTGAAAGTCTTTGCTTCTTACTGTTTGGGTGTTTTTTGGTGGTTGTTTGTTTTCAGACAAATATTTGAAATTACTAGCAATTCTCTATGTTGGAAGCACTGCTGTTCTGTCAAGCTAAGGTTCCTGGTCTCAGGAGTCCTGCAGGACTGGAGAGGTTAAACATCACTGCCTTGAGCTAAGTGGCCTTGATCTGAGATTTTTTTGAAAAGAATGTTTAAGTAGAGAAATAAAAATCAGAAAATATATAATTTAAAGGTTATATTTTATTTTTTTAAATTACCCCTCGAGGAGCCACTGGGATGAATGTTCAGATACATACTCTGGGAGAATACTGAGCACTGCTGAACGGGTCCAACAGTGGGGGGGAAAAAACGTAGCAATTTGTGAATTAGCACTGGGAAGGGGGGAATGATTGCCATTTCAGTCCTTAAGTTGTCACTGGAAAACAGGATTAGAGGAGAAGGGATTTCTCTAAGCCTCAGGAGAAAAGCTATTGAAGTGCAATATTGACACAAGAAGAAATGTGTATATTCTGTGCTATTAAGTGTAATTAGGAAAATAGTTCATTGCCAGTCACAGTTTACTGTTAGGATATTTCTCTTCTGTAATTCATTGGAATGATCAGAGGAAGCTGGTTTATATTGAAGTCAACCTTTTTCCACTCTGTCTCTCTGGTGATTCTCCTGCTGGGTTCCCACTTGGCAGCTGACAGCAGCGAAGGTGTCCTGGCTCCGAGTGCCCGCTGCTTTGTACGCATGGTTTGATCCCTGGAGAAAAGGCCTTTCACTGCAGATAATGGTGACTGATCTGTCTTTTCTTCCTGTACAAATGATTTTCCGAGGTCTGTGTGTGTTAAGGAAATGCAAGTTATCTTCTTCAGAGCCAGGGTTTTTTTTAAGTTAGTTTCCCTCCAGGTTTTGTCCGGCTTTATCAGATACTGGGTCTTAGTCCATCCAGCTACAAAATGCTTAAATAGATGAGGTGTAAGGAAGAGTGGAACTTTGTCTGTATTGTTTGGAAGCAGCTGTGTAAACAGCCACCAGATGTAGATTGACTTGCTTAAGATTTATTTCTCAAAATTCAGCATTTTTTAGAACTCTGTAATATTATCTTGGTTAAATGCAAGGTGTTAAATCACAAGGCATTCTTCAGGGGGAAAAAACAGGACTAAAGCAGTGGCAGTGATGAGATGTTCTCGAAGTGATTACTGGAGTTCTCAGGGGAAACTGTGGGGAAACTGTGAAATGGGAAATAAATCACATTCTGGCACCCATCAGCGTGCTATGTATTACTTTTCTTAAGCAGGTCGTGGGGTAAAGAGCATACTAAAACCTGCAAGGCACTTGCCTGGGCAGCTAAAATAAAGGAATACCTTTAGGATGGCAATAGAGAGAGAATGACAGAATGGAAAAGAGAATATTTTGTTTTACGAGCTCCAAGGTGCAGGAATTCCAAAGAGGTATAAAAGAGCAGGATAAGATGTATGTATATAGAATCCACTCATAGAGACTTCTTATTGTTTTTACTCTCCAGTCATCATGTTGGTACCTTTGGGTGAAAGACCAAATAATTATTAGTGTTGTGAAGAAATGGTTTTTAGACTCATTTTAATGGAAAGTGTCACAACATTGTGAAAGAGAGAGAATTAGAGGTGTTGTTTTAACAGGGCTGGGAAGCAGAGGCAATAGTCCAGGGACCTGTTTTGACAGTGGGTGATTTCATCCAGGAGGAGGAAAAGGCAGCAATAATCCCTTCCCCAAAGAGAAGGGGATCTAGAAGAGCTCGAGGAGCCTGAAGATCAGCTCATTCTGCAACTTCTAACACCTACTGATTGTTTTAACTTGGGTAACCATGAAAATTTATGGAAAGAGTAATGCAGATTGTTTTAATTTTATATTTTGGAATAATTACGGTAGACCGGTAGGCTCTCTTTTGGTTATAAGCTCACATAATTCTCACCAATAAAAATTACTTCATATTGTTCCCTTGGGACTTTAATTGCATTAAGAAATGATTGGCCCTAATAAACTTCTGCGGTCTGTGATAATTATAATCAAATAAGATATCCATATAAAAGCATAAAATTGGGCTGAAGCAAATGCATTCTTGATCGTTAATTAGCGAGCTATCAAAGGCGTTGCAGATGGTAGTCGCCTTGTGCTTTTCAGAATGAAGCCTGACCATTGTAGCCTTGACTATGTGCAGTAAATTTATTTTTCAGCTATTCTTGCACCAGTAAATAACTCTGAATGTGTTTTTATATACATATCCTATCTGCCACATATATATTCTCAGTTTCTTTTCATACGCAAGTCAAGTCTCAGCACTCCTGAGGCAGGCTGGTACCCAGAGAGGAACGCTGGAGGTCTCCAGACTGGAAAACAGATGGTTAAGGGGGTGGGATATGAGATATGTCTACAAAATCATGTGTGGCCCAGAGAGAGTAAATAGGGAATAATGCAACTGGAAAACTATGGCATCAAAATGGGTCCAGAGCAGGCCACGAAGACGATCCAAGGACTGGGAAGCCTCCCCTAGGAAGAAAGGCTGAGAAAACTGGATTTGTTCAGCCTTGAGAAAAGAAGGCTTAGGAGAGACCTTATTACCCTGGACTGGTACTTAAAAGGGGTAATGGGTACAAGTTACTCCTGGGGTGATTCCGATTGGACACGAGGAAAATTTTTCACATGGAGAATGATCAGCCGTTGGAATCATCTCCCCAGGGAAGGGGTGGATTCCCCAACTTTGGAAACTACTTAGATTCCACTGGACAGATTGCTGGGTTGATGTCTTGATGGTACTTTTGCCAAGAAAGGTTGGACCAGATGATCCTAGAGGTCCTTTCCAACCTGGGATTCTATGATTCTATATCCTCAGTAAAGGTATTTGTTTTAATAAGACTGTGACACTGTACAGTACTTTACAGAACAGAGAAATGGATAGAGCTGTACTTCTTGAAATGTAAAATAGAGAACAGCAGGTCACATGCAGTTGTGCCTAAGGGCAGTGGAAGAAGTTTGGCACAAGCAACGTCTGTAGAAACTGCTGAATGGTTGGAGTTTTGTGAAGAAGAGGAGTTGATGTGCGGTGGCAGATTGTGCTGTGGCTGGGTGGCAATGTATGGAAATGAATCAAAGAGGAGAGAGAGAAAAATCAAGTGGACTCTCTATTTGGCAGACAGTAGTGAAGTCACAATGACTCTCCAACTGAATGGTGGTCCACTGTGTTTGATAGCTTGGGTTGCCTCCTTTAGGACAAGGTGGAATAATTGATGCTTTGCAGCTGTGGACATCTTGATAGCAAGCCAAGTTCTTCCAACCTTGGGTTTGCAATAAAGTCCAAGTTTAAAGGCACGATATGCTTCCTATTTCTGGAATTCTTAGAGAAATAGTGGAGCTACAGGAAGCAAATCCTGAGTGTTAACGAGGACAGGTGGACTCATGACAGTCTTGTGAGATGCTGCCATCAAAACTGCGGCAAGCACAGCATTATTTACAAAGAATGCCAACCAGAACTAGAGATCAGGAGCATCGTTACCACCAAATTATCTTGATTAATGACAGATGACTCTCTTGTGTGTGGTATCAAGATAGAATGCAGCATTTATGTCTTATGGTAAGTTCCCCTCTGGTTAAACAGGGATCACAGCTGTCTTTGAGTTGCAGGAAGACTTTGATTGCTAAATCCTGTAAAGTGGATTTAGGTCCCAGTTTTCCTTTTATTGATTAAAAAGTTAAATTTAATTGTTTACGCAGTGTCTCTTTCTATTTTACGCATTTTATCAGTGAAATACAGGCCTGCATCTTTGACTTCAAACAGTTACATTTACATAATCAGCACGTTTACCATTCTCCCTCACAGTTTACTTATTGGTTGAGCTTGCCTGCCTGCCATGTGATCTGACCACAAGGGCTAACCACTCTTTAGTGATAATTTACATTATTATTGTAATATGGATTAGGCATCAGTTGGAAGTGGGTCCGAATCGATACTGGCTTCTTTCCTGTGACATCTTCAAAGAAATTATTTAACAGTCTGATATCCATTTGGAAATTCAAAGATGTTGCTTAAATTGTTTCTTGGCAAACGGAGCTTTGTCAGTGAAACTTAGCAGTTGGCTGGACATCCAACATCCAGGGCAGAGATAAATAAGGAACAGAGTAGGAATGTGGACTCGGTCTGCTCACCTTGAATTGATGCTGGTCTAACAGAGAGCAGAATTTGATCCTCTGTCTTTGTCTTTGGAAGATGATGCTATGGGTATTTCTGTCAAGTGACTGCAGGTCCTGACACTCGCAACCCCTTGAGAACATGGATGTAGGAGGGGAGATAAATGGTCATCTTGTAAAAACTTTTTTCTCATTGAGCTGGCAAGAGCATACACAAAAGTAGATGGGAAGAAATGAATTAATTCTGCTGCCTGCCCAACCAATTCATTTGTTTGGAGCTTGAATTCCTTAAAGAGAGGAAATCTGAAGGACTTTGCAGGAAATAACAGCTGTTCTTCCTCCTCCCTGGAGCAAAGGATGTGCATCATGATCAGTAAAACCCCTCTCTATCAGTGTGATTGACACCCAGTGACTTGTTGAACAGCCCAACTGCTGAAAGCTGTAATCCTTGTGGGTCAGATGACATGCTGTTGTTACTGCTGGTGCCGTTTATGTGTATACTTAATGCTGAATTAATGTTTTAATGTAGCTTGTCTAAGAAATTTCATTATTGAATGATTAAGGAGTTTAAGGTGACCACAAAAAGGTATTTCTGAGCCATGCTGAAGTTTCAATGGGGAAAATCTGATTCCCCATGAATTTTGAATGTAAAACATTCCTACAGATTTGTTGTTACGGAGGGGTTTATTCGCATATGAAACTCAAGAAGGGCTTTAGTACAGCCTTAATCTGATGCAGAGTTTATAAATGCTCTGATTAGTTGGTATTTTAAAAAATTAAAGGCAATTGTTATCATAAGGATCTTGTAATGCATAGTGTTCTTCAGTTATTACATGTGAAATGAAATTAATTATTTGAAAAGACTAAAGTCTGTTGTAATACCCGAGATGATCCTGAACTCTGCAGTTGGAGAACCGTAGTGAACTTGTTTTTCTAAGGCTTTGCAGCATCTCATAAATGGAAAGAACCTTTCTAAGAGGGCTGATGCAAAACATCTTTATTTCTACTTGCACAAATATCTGAAGCTGATTTATTCCCGAGACTAAGCTATTTGGGTTTGTTGCATTACAGCAGGTACTTGTGTTTTTCCAGCATTCTGGCAGAGTGCTCTGCTCGGTCTGGTTTGGGAGAGTGGGATTCTCCATCTTGTTTAATTATGGTGGTGACTGGGCTTGTGACTGCAGTTGCAGGAATGAAAGTCCACAGATCTGTATGGACTGAGAGGAGAGACCATCTGTCAGACAAGTCAAAGTGTATCTGTCTTAAGGTAATTTTTTCTTTTCTTGTTCTTGGGCAAGAAGGAAGCACACCTTAGATATAAGTATAGCCAATTAATTATTCGTACTGTAACTGAAATCCTAAGAGCCTGATCATTATTAGTCCAGATCTAAGTGTAACAGAAAAAGAAAGAAATGTCAGAGAGTTAAACTGGGAATTGTGTGTGTAACAACTTCTACATCTTTCCTGGTGTTACACTTGCCCTGCTGCTCTGTACCCTAAGGTCAGTGGTTTCATCCTGGTGGTGGTGAGTTGTCAGCAGCTGGAGCCTTTTCCTGGGAGGAATATGAAGTTCATGATAATGGAAGAAGTGCCAGATTGGGTGGGGCTTTAGGCAACCTGGTCTAGTGGAAGGTGTCCCTGTCCATGGCAGGGAGGGTTGAAACTACATGATCCTCAAAGTCCCTTTAACTCAAACCATTCTGTGTATCTATCCTTACATGGTGTAATTAATTTCCTAACACAGTTTTTAATCCACAGTCATTAATTTCCTAAAGTTGTACAACTTTCCCTTTCTTTCTTGGTCCATGTTACACACCTATGTATGGTGCCTGTTTTGTATGTTAGATTTTTTATTCTTCTTTTCCTCCCCAAACCAGTGTTGTCCAGCTTTGGGTGTCTGTTTATCTTACTGACCACCAGAGAGTTAGTAGTTGTGGGTCTTCATGTGTCTTTCCCTGCCTCTGCTTCTCTACACTATGTCCTTTGTGTGCAGGTGCTGGACAGACCATCTAAGGTGGTGGTCTGTTAGCTGGGCTATTCACAGGCATGTAGGAAGGAGATTAAGATCCTACAGGAACTGAGGAAGGCAAGTAGTGGATTAGAGGTCATTCCTTGATCTCTGGAGCACGGACTTCTAGCTTGTTTAGAGAACAAGGATCCTGTGGGAAGATGTCCTGAAGAACAATGATGATACAGGAAAATGTGATCCAGAAAAACGTCCCCCAAACCGTGCTGTTGGAGAAGCTTAGTTTAGGAGTACATAAGCTGCTATAGTCTCTCACTTTCTGCAGAGTTTCATGCAAGGCTGTCTGGATGCATGGGGGGAAGCTTCTACTTTCTTAATCTAGTGGAAACTGATTGCATGTGGAAATAAATAAGGTGGTCACGTGGATATGCTGTGTGATCACATATCTGTCATTATCAGGGGAAAATTCTTTGGGCAACAACTATTGTAGTCAGACAAATGAATGGAAATGTAATAATTAATACCGTGTGTTTGCTTGTGTAAAAATTAATATAGGAAATTATTTTAGTTGCTTAGCTTGCCTGTCAAGATTGTTTTATTGGTTTATGTTAGAATACTTGGGAGAATGGGAAGATGGTGCAGTGAAATGGTTTGGGAAGAGTGATGGCACCATAAACATAACTGATCTAGTTGATGGAGCTCTTGGAGACCTTTAAGTAGAAGAATGTAAGACAAACCTGCCAGAATTACCTTCCTAGGGACTGAGCTCAGAGGTCCAGGAGGTATTTTTCTCTCCTTAAGAGAGTGAAGTTGCAACTGGTTTTAGTGTAGAAGGATTTGAATGTGAATTGTTTAAAAACACGTCCTGAGAACAGTAAGTGTTCTTTAAAGAAATTAAATTTTTTTTGTTTGTTTTAAAAACACCTGCAGATTATGGACATTATTAGCCATATACATGCATTCTGTTTCTACTTTCTGGAACTCACTTTCTATATCTGCACTAATATCAAGTTTTGATGTAAACTAAAAATCTTTCTTCATTATCTGAGAAAGAAGTAATTTAAGGTCAATTTTCAAAGATGAGAAATATCTTGGGTTTCTATATTTCAAATAGGACAGACTGTAAATGTTTTTAACATTTAATTAATACAGATTATTTTTTTCCCCCCTTTTCTTCATTGATTTTTGCCATTCGACCAGTCATTTCTATTTGTGTGTATAAAATATATGGCTTACTGTTAAGAGGATCTCAAATCAAATTGGCTTTATTTACTTCAGAATATTCTGAATAATGTTTATTAGGGGAATCATAAGAAAGGATTAGACATCTCTAATAGGAGAATATTTCCAGGTGGCTCAATTGAATTAAAGAATGCCCACTGGAGTGAAAACTCATTTAAGAGTAGTTATTTCAGTACCCTTAGTGGAAGAACCAATTTTTCTTATTTCACAGAACTACCAGTCTGATTTATCTGCACCTGAGTGTTGTTCATCAGTTGGGGATGTAGGCAGATTTATTAGTGCTGCAGTTTTTGGATGGAAACGCCAACTTTGCTGTGAACTTCGTCATTCTTTAAACCTGCCTGGGGAGAAGACTGAGAGGTGGATTTCCTTCTGAAAGGGGCCAGGTAGCCCACTCCATTTGTCAAGAAAGCTCTTTCTGTAGCAGTTCATTGTTTCCTTATGGTGATACTGGATCTCCATGTACTGGTTAATAAACCAGCTGGGACGTGCTAATGAGCTGGTTCATATGGGAACAGCTTACTCATAAAACAGCAGCAAAACTAAAAGCTCTTTGAAATCCGTGGTTTGGGAGTATTAGCTAAGTGGTTTTGTTCCCCTCAAATCACTCCTCGTTCTGCCTGTCCAGATTACTGTCAGAGGAGTTGGAGTAATTAGATAAGCAGATTTTGGTGTTTTTTTTCCATGGCCTGTCATCGTGTCATCTTCAAAAGTATCCACAGCTTCCATCGTGACCTCCAAGACAGTGGAAGTGTCTCCTCAGAGAAGGATTAGAAGCTGGCTCCAGTACTTCACAACCCATGATGTGGCAATCACGACATTTTACATATGCCTCTGTTGCATCAGGTACAGACTGAGTGAAAAAACACTGATTCCAAAATGTGAGCAAAATGGGATAATTTGGATGAAAATATCTTGTAGCATGTGTATATATGTGTGTATAGATATTTGATAGCAAAGTTATGCACATCCACACAAACATTCTTTTCCTTTTATTAAATAAAGTATGATTTTTTCTTAATCGGATGTGTCTTAAAATATGAAGCAAAAAGGGCCATTTGTCTTGGCTTGTCTTTTCTCCCATGCTGGCACTCCTGAGCTTCAGCACATGGGTGTTGCAAGGTTACTTAAATAGCATCTCCTTCCAGTAACTCCCTGCCAGGGCTTGGGACTCCTCTGCTCCTTTGATAAAACACTTAGGGGGTAGCATCTTCTGTCAACATTTAGTAAGTCGGGGGATTTCAGGTGCTATCATGATGAATCTAAATGTGACCTAAATTGAAATGAAAGCAGCTTGAGGCAGGAATGGCTTTTTATCTTCTTGAATCGTGTTTGAAATTGTGATCCTTCTTTGAAGCATATTTAAATTAATAACCACTGCATATTCTTGACAACACTGGTCGAGATAATGTGGGATTTCCATTACTCTGGCCTGGTTTTCGATCATTTCCTGGTTACAGTGAGGATAATGAATGAACATCACCATGAAATGATATTTTAAAGCATTAGTTTAGCCATGTTGGTGACACAGTGTAACAGAGATGATTACCAGTGCAGATGTTTTATTTAAAACTGTGTAAAAATTTGAACTTGACCCCTTTATATCAAGGTGAGCTTTAGGCATGCTTAGTTTATGCAGGTTTCACAGATGGTCATGACAATAGTGTGTTAAATTTATTTTACAGGCTAAATGATCGTTTTTTATGTTCACTAGAACCACTCAGGGCTACAAAAGAGAACTCTTTCAATTTGTATTTTCATGCAAATATCTTTATTTGTTGTGTAAAAATGTTAGAACAGCTAGGTACTCTTCTGTAAATTAGTAGTACTGTTTATAAATATCTCTGCAGTTGAAAGCTGCAGAAGTACCAGATGTGTAATTACATTAGCACAGATATTCTACAGAAAGCTGCTTCTGTGAAACAGAAAAAAGCTTAATGTGAAAGTCTTTGCTTTTGAGAGCATGCATGCTATGCACATCATTAACCTGTTAATTAAATCTATTAAGGGCTACGTTTTTTGAGGCCTTGTTAAATGATTACTTATGTATAAGAACGTCTGTTTCTGAAAATCTTCAGTTGCATAGTGTGGACTAACATTGTAAAAGCAGATGCTTTGGATGCAAAATATGCATGCAGCATCTGTGCACCTGTAACTGATGTCTTGCCATGTTACCATTTTTTTACTTCAAAAGAATGATAGCGTGGTATCTTTTATGGCAACAGTGACCAGATTTCAAAGTTCAAAACTGTTCATCTCTGCTCAGCAAGCAGCCCCAGCAGAATACCTGAATGCACCCTGCCACATCTCTTAGTGATTTGCAAAAGAAACTTGGGTCTCTGCTAGCAAAGATGTCCTCAGGATATTTATTCTCAGCTGTTAAAATGTCTCAGAGGATGTGGTTTTATCTCTCGTGCTGATGCTTGTGAAAATGTATGTAAAGGTGCACGTCTGTTAGGATTTCAGTGATGGCTGAAGACTATTTATTCAGAAATATGTAACCACTGTACATTCAAAATAACATAAGCAAAGTATCTGCCAAAAGTTAGTGAAGATCTATCAGTATTGTAAGGCTGACTGACCTCTGAATAATTTTGGGGCACAATTTTATGTTTGAACACTTCCATCTTTAAATTATTGGAACGGACCTTTTATTTTCCGTTTCCTTTATTTCAGCAGTGCAGATACTGAAAAAGAAAAACCACTCCAAACCCTGCCCCTTCTCCTAAACGTACTTGTTCTACCCTGGGACTGTGGGTTAGCACTCTGCCTGCTGCAGGACTTGCAGTGTTCAGGCTCCTGTTAATGGACTGACACAGATTTATGGCCAAGGCTACGGTGCTCTCTGCTCTGTTTATCCTTAGAGTGTTACTGGCTTTTGCTCTGGGGGATCAAGCTCAACTGGAAAAAGAAAGAACAAAATTAAAAAATATAATGAGGAGAAAATTGCTCTTTATGTTGTGGTGCTTTGTTGCCCCAGTTTTGCTTTTGTTGCTCTCATTTGGGAGGTAGGGTTGCAGCGAAGCTCTGCAGCAGAGGGGCTGTTTCTCGTGGTGCGGTCTAGTTGATTGCTGTCCAGCAACTAATTATGTGTTAGTTTAGAAAAAACCTAAACAACTAGTTCAAATGCATCCCAGGATAATACAACCTCTTCATAAGATCCCTGGATCTCAGTCTGGCCTGAGGCACAGGTCTTCATCTGGCAATATTTTGCTTTTCCTCACCTGCCTGTGTAGTCATTTGGAAGGATGCCTGGCAAAATCTGCCTCCAGATGGGATGGAGTTTTTGCTTTCTTCACATTCCAGTCTAGATGTGTTATGCTTACTTTCAATTTGTAATTCTTGTCACAAGATTCCCAAAATTTGTCTGATCTTAACACCTGCAAGTCCGAACAAGTTAATGTGATCATGTTCTCTTGAGTGCAAACTCAAGTATTTTAGTTATTCTGTTCTGGACCTCGCAATCAAGAGCTGAATTTATTATGTGATGTGAGATCATTTCAATTTGGAAATTAACATCTTTGTAATTTCCTTCCTTTTACATTAATTCTTTTCCCCCTCCAAATGGAATTTTTGGTTTTTAGTTATTTTGGTTTTTTGGAGGGTTGGTTGTTCTGAAATTTTTTTGTTGTTGTTTAGATTTTTTAGGTTTTTTGGTGGGGTTTTTTAGGTGGTTTTTTTTTGTTTGTTTTTATTCTTTTTTAAAGTATTTACTTATGCCTGTCACTCCTCCTGAAGTAAAAACCACTTGCATCTTGAAGGCCTTCATCCTGGTTTATGCTGTCTGGAAACTGAAGCTCTTGGCCCTCTTGGATTGATTAGCTACTGCTCAACTCTCAGCCATTCCTCCTGTCAGCAGCCTGTGCTCACAGTATCTGCTTGATGAGCAGATTGATTTACTGCTGGAGAACACTTATCACTCTAAAACTCTGGCACAGCTGCTCGGGTTGTTTATTCCTGCATAGCTATTTCCAAGTATTGCAGAGAATTGTGCTTTTCTAAAAGACTTTTCCTCTAGAATTCGGATCATTTAAGAAGAATGTCTAGAGTAAATACAATGATAAATAAAAGTGGATAATTAAATATGGACTGTGAATAAAAAGAATTCCCAGTAAAAGCAGTTCATACAGTTCTACAATAGCCTCTGTCCAGTTTTTAGAAAATTGATAGTGCCCATATTTAAAAATAGTACTTTTCACATGAATTAATTATGCTATCTGTTGCCAGGGAATTGATATCAATGCTGTTCTCCATCTATGCAAAAATATTAATTAGTAGCAGTTTGAGCACCATGGGAAATCCTGCCCGTTGTATAGCACTTCTAGAATGCTTATTAAGAATGATAACTGTCCCAGCCCATATGGTTGAGCAGGTATTTCTGCATGAGTACATGTTGTCTATATTTTATCATCTGCCTTTTCTGTTCCAAGAACTTTGGGCAGCCTCAATTCTGCTCCGGAGCAAGGGGAGTACCCACAGGCAGAGGGGCTGCCCCAGCTGGGGCTCTTTGGAGGTCTATTCCAGAGAATGTTCCCTGGGAACACATCTGGACCTGTGTGCATGTCAGCTCTGCCAGAGGTTGAGGGAGAGTTACTGCAATTCCTCTGTTTAACCCCAGCCAGACTTGGCAGCATCTTGGTGTGCAGTTTTGGATTGCAATTCCTCTACCATAGCATACTGTTTGCTGTAAAATCTGGAAAAGTATGCTGGCTTCTGTGCTGTAGTGGGTTATAAAATATGTAAGTTGGGAATAGCATAAAGCTGAGCAGAAAAAAAAAAGTAATTCTACCTTAAATGATGTCTGGAGAGGGATGCAGACATTGCTGTGAAGATGTGCACGTGAAGTAAATTCTCATACTTCAGAAAGGTTTTGCAGGTGTGCAGATTGGGTTTTATTTCACAACTTTTTCTGTAGAATAATTTTTTTTTTCTGGGGAAAAAAAGATTTAAATGTTTGAAGTTTGGAAAAACAGAACATTGCTATTATTTCAATGAACAAAGATAATTTAAGCTTCATGAAAGAGTAAGAAAATTAGAAGGTGCAGTTGTCACATTTCGGAAGAAGGGATGGCAATGTTTTAGTCTTTGCCAGGTAATGAATTATTGCAGAACTAGCATAAGAATTCTCTTTGTGTCTTGGAACTCGAACACCAAGCAGATGTTGAACTGCTGCCAGTGCTTCCCCCAGCTGTCCCACCTCAGAGCATCCCACCTTTGACACCAGGTTTTCTGGAGTGGTTCCTTGAGGAGGCCATTACTGCTGATCTGGACACTGCTTGGTGAGGTTCCCTGGGGAGGTGTGGATACTCTCAGAGTATTGTCTCTGCAGGGATCCCACCCATCACTGGGCTCTTAGCAGGAGGGTGGACCTGGGGTGAAACTGGGGCTCTGCCTCCTGGAAAAATGACTTGGAGTGACTGCCTGTGTGAATGGTGGTGAGGGGAAAACACTGTATGGAAAAGTGGGGAAAGTGCAAAGCTCGTTGGTGTTAAACCAGTGGTGTAAGGATTTGTGTAAAACTGGAGTGGGCCTTCTCCATCACCCAGTTCCTACAGGCAGACATGAAATAGTCCCATTCATAAATACATCAGGCTTCTTCCTGCTTCCCTGCAAATATCAGAATAGACCTCCCCAACTTCTCACTTGTTTGTGCTTGAAGGGATCTGAGCTTTCCTATGGGCTGGAGAGAAGATTTAAACCTACCTAGAGAGGAGGCTGGGGATCAGTAGGAGGTATCGCTGAGTTGGGTGTCCAGCAACCCATGTATTCCCTCTGGTTCCCTGCTGGTGAGCTGGTGGTTTGGGTTGCATAAGATGCTGCATAACCAGTGTTGTGTTGATTCTGGGTGTTTTTCACTGAGAAACAACAGTGGCCATTGGGGAATGTAAGCCCCAAAGTCAAGATGGAGTGACTGAAGGAACTGTTTGCAGCTGCAGTTTCTATTAAGGTTACATTTACAAACACCTTAGAAAGACTGTTATGATTTAAAAGGAATCTGTTTTCATAGATAGTTAGCATTTTAAAAAGGTCAGAATTTGATTATAAGTACCTGTAATCCAGGATGAAGATGTTTTTAATCTCACATGCAGTATACTACTTATACTTGTAATCTACTGATAACATTTATTTATACTTTCTGTTTTTATGGTATACGTAAAGTCATATACATCGTGGCCTCATCTCTGAATTTCAGTTGCTATCAAGACAAGAAATCTGTTCTCACAAGCCCTTGAAATGTGTCAGATGGGTATTACAGGCATGTTTTGGAAAGTGGGGGTTGTTTTTTTTATTCATTTATTTTTAACTGAGAGTTGAAAGAAAAAAATGTTTTTCCTTGGTTCATCTCTGAGGTGTGGGCACATGATTGAGTAGTTCAGCTAATGCAGTTTACGTTAGTGCTTAATATGGAGAAGTCCTGCCTTCAAGTGTCAAGGGGTTAGCAAATCACTGAATTTTCATAAACAGCAGTGTTCATTACAGTTTGCTGCAGAAAGTCTTGCTGATGTGTGTCTTGAGTGTTACGGCGTGTGGATAATAAGGCAAAAACCTGACATGTGAAATTGGAACAAAGTGCTGCATGGCTGTAAGTCACTAAACTTCACGTCTGTTCAGATCTAAAATAAAATGAATCAATAAGCTGCTGAATTACTCATTTGTGTAGGTCATGAAAGTTTAAAAAAGTGACGAAGGTATTTAAAATTAATCCCAGCAATCAGAGGAATTTTATATGCCCTCTGTGACACATTGCAAATAGTAGAATAGTCTTTCATTTTGTGTAGCATCTTTCATACAGATTATAGTAGAAGGTGTTTTACTGGATTGTTGTTAATAATAAATAGCTAAATAATTGACACAGTTAAGTACGAGCAAGGAAGAAAAGTTATATTGTGGCTGAGATGTGGCAGAAGATGCAGGGCAGGCACAAAGGGGAGGGCTCTTCCAGAACCCAGGGAAGTGGGAAGTTTTGTTAACAACAGCTATACAATATTACTTTGTGATATAAAATACCTAAAAGTATCAGATCTGGTATCCTAGACTGCAGGGAGCTGGTCCCAAAGGTATCAGTCTGTATAGTCTGCAAAAAAAGATGTGACTGGACTGAGTACACTGACCTGGAGAGAGCGTGATATGCAAATGGATGGGTCTTTCATCAGCCTAGTAAGATCTTTGAATCATTAGGAATAAGTTTTTTGGCCTAATTTGAATGTCTTTCCATCATGTTGAAAACAAAAAGAGTGGTGAGAAAATGTGTGGTAGTTTGTATGATTTTTAAGAGTTTGGTTCATAATAAATATATATCCAAGTCTCATAAATGAATAATTCTCATAAAATTTCATAAAAATTACATAAATATCATTACAGCTTTTCAGAAGATAGTCACATCTGGGGAAGACAATTCAGTGGCACCCGTGTTTTGCTTACTAATAGTTAAGATTAATTGTTTTTAATGCTGTCAGGAATAAAGCTCCTGTGTTGTCTGAGTGAGTTGTTACCTGTTCTCTGAAATAAGGGAACGAGTTGGAGCTTTCCATGTGATATAAACATGCTCTGGTGGAAGGATGCTGGAATGGCATCCAAAGAGGTTATATGACAGGTTAAGTAGAAGAATTCAATTCAAGTGGACAGTGACATGATCTTCTGGAGTTACGATCACACTGGTGGAGTTATTCCTCACCCAGGCAATAATGATGTCGTACGTTTCTGTTATGTTTGGGGATCTTTGTCTCAAAATTAATATGTTCTATTTAAAAAAAGGGTTCTTAAGATATAGAACAATTGCTCCTAAATTTGATACTTAAACTGATAAACAAAGTAAAAAAGTGTAGAAAATAGGACTATTCCAATGATTGTCCCTTAATCTTTTCAGTGTTCTTTCACTGTTTTATGTATCAGATGTGACTTAGAGAATATCTGTTACATGTTTGAAATAAATTACTAACACAATACTCTATTTAACTGATTGCTGATTTTGTCCTAAGTTTGCAAATGAGTACATAGCTACAGGGACAGAATAATTGTGGAAGGTGCTTATTGTTGAATGAATTCTCAGATGGTGAAATGGTTGCAATTAAGCTAAATGTCACATTAAACAGAGCATAATTATGGTAGCAATCCTTATTAAGCAATAACATACTTACTAAGCAGCTCTTACTGGGATTCCTGTTTTAGGCTTGATGTTTAGTAATGTTTCATTTTGCCTGTAATATGTAATTATTGTCTGAATAGCCCCCTTGCCTGATGCTTGTGTGACCTGTGTGTCAAAGAGCAGATGTCAGTGTATCCTTTCAGGCATAATTATTGCATAACTGTAGGTAGGTGTTGCAGGCAGGAAAAGCAAATCAGTGCACACTATATCAAGTAAACTACACTTGCAGTGTTTTTGGGTGCTTTCAATGGGATTGGAGAAGCTGTATGGGATGTGACAGTAGGGTACCCCTTCTGTCTGATAAAACATGGCAAATAGAACACATGTAGTTTTTCTTTATTAGATACTCGTGATTTGTTAATACCTTTCATTTTATTACCTATTACACTGCAGAGTTATAGATGTCTTGTAAGAGGCAGTAGGATGTCTTAGCTTACAGTTTTACATGAACACGACATCCCAATGTCTCTTACTGTTTTTGTACAAGTCAAGCAAGGTTTACTTCTTATTTTTGGGAATAGTGATTTGATTAAATTTCTATTTGCTTTGGTTGACTAGTGGATTGATTTGTATTATTGCAGGTTTTTGCAGAGACTTGCAGGATGCTTTGCAGATCCCAGTGGTATTTTTTAGTGAAATTTTTTTTGTGTGTGTGTGGTAGTAAGTCCTAGTGGAGAAAGCCTTACTTTCAGTTAGATGCTCCTTCATAGAGTAATCCAGATCAGAAAGGACCATGAGAAGTCATCTGGTTGAACCTTCTGCTCAGAGCAGAGTCAACAGTGACTTCATACCAGGTAGCCCAGGGATTTGTTCAGTCAGATCTTGAGAACCTCCAAGTATGAGATTCTGTGGTCCCTCAGGACAGCCTGCTCCAAGGATTATCCTCATAGTGATGAGGTTTTTCCTTATATCCAGCTGGGAGGTCTCCTGTTTCAACACATGGCCGTTGTCTCACTCTTCCACCCATGTCCTGCTGTGATGAGATCAAACATCCATCCGGTATCTGATTAGGTTGCTATGGTTAGGAAACGGACAAGATCTGTCCTTTATCTTTTTGTACTTTCTATAGACATACCCCTGTGAAATATATTTCATTTTGTTTAGTCTTCTGTACAGCCTTTTTCTGAAGTTCTGGCTTACGATGCCTAAATTCCAGTGAGTTTTTAATAAAATGTAGTTAATATTATTATTCACATTGTGCTGAGATATTTCTTTTAATTGACTCAGATTTATTTCAAGAAAAGTGTGAATTTAACATGACTCTCCTAAAAATAATTCAGTTCTAATTACAAAGCAGGCTATTGATTAGGAAGTATTTACATCTTTCTCCTCATTTAAGCTTCTGAGCAGGATATTTAACTAAGCAGTGAAACATTGTGGATAGGTTTACTGCTGCATTCTGAAGAGATCATCAGGAAGTGAAAAAGTCTATGGTAATGGGATTTGCATCTCAATTATTTCTTATTTTTCATGCTTCTTTTTTTGGTGTGCCAAGAGCAGGCTATGTTTTTAGGGTGTTTGCCAGGGAATAATTGCAAATTGTGGTGTGTCTGTCAATAATGTAATTACTTAGGAGTCCTTGCTTATGTTTTTTCAGTGATTTTTCATTCTAAATTTACATATGACATTAAATGATGGCCAGTTCTTGCTGGGGCTTCTCCTGCTGCTCTCTCTGTCCTGTGAATGTAGGGATTGGTAAATCTGCAGCTGTTACATAGAGTAGTTCACGAGCAACAACCAGAAATGTATAAAAAGTACTAATGAGATGAGATCTGTACAGTAGTGGTAGGTTTGGTGAGTGTAATTTGGCCAGTCCTCTGTTACAACTGCTTTATATTACTCCATGGGGATTCTTACTGCTATTTTTAATGCTATTTGCTATCCTAAGAAATAAGGTGGTAAATCCTTAATTGATATGATGTGTTTCAAGCTGCTATTGATGAGTAAAATACTGTTATGCACTATGTGAAGAGAAACAACATTACTCTTGAATTTTTGCTTTAAAAACAAACTAGTGAAAACCCAACTTTTCCTATACTGAAATTTCCACCTCTCAAAAACATTAAAGTGCCTTTGCTGAACTGCTTGAAAGAAGTAGATGCTGAAAAGAGTTCATGATACAATTGTGTTGCGATGCTCAGTATTTGTGCTAGTTTCTTTCCTCTGTCAATAAAAAGCCACCTACTACTTGAAGTTTGATGTAGTAATAGGACAGAATATACATATTCCTATGTCTGATTTTGAATCATGTTGACATTTGTATAGGAATATTCTTTCAAATCAAGGTGAAGTATCAAGGATGAACATCTAAATTGTCAACGGACCTCTTCATGTAACTGCACTTCAAAAGCACATTTAAAGATTCATTTTTTTTGAATATTCAGTTTTTAAGCACATTGAATTTTGCTGGAAACCTTCAGTTAGTGTAGTGCAGTTTGCAGAGCACTGTGTAGTTCCATGCTGCCTTTTCCCATTCAAGATATGTGTCACGGTTGAGTCCCTACCTTGGACTGAGATCTTTTGGTCACCCACCCCTCTACTCTCCCCTGGTGAGGCCACATCTGCCATACTGCATCCAGTTCTGGGCTCTCCAGTTCAAGAGGGACAGGGAACTGCTGGAGAGAGTCCAGCGGAGGGCAACAGAGATGACTGGGGGATTGGAGCATCTCCCTTATGAGGAAAGTCCCTTATGGGACTCTTTAGCGTGGAGAAGAGGAGGCTGAGGGGAGACCTTATCAATGCCTACAAGTATCTAAAGGTGGGTGCAGGGAGGATGGAGTCAGACTCTTTTCAGTAGCTCCCAGTGACAGGACAAGGGGCAATGGGCACAAGCTGGAACATGGGAAGTTCCATTTAAGTATGAGGAAAAACTTATTTACAGTGATGGTGACAGAGCCCTGGGACAAGCTGCCCAGGGAGGTTGTGGAATCCCCTTCTCTGGAGATATTCAAGACCCACCTGGATGCAGTCCTGGGTAATGTGCTCTAGGGGATCCTGCTTTAGTGGGGGAGTTGGACTAGATGATCTCTAGAGGTGCCTTCCAACTCTGACAATTCTGTGGTTCTGTGAAATAGAGCGGTAAGATTCCTGTTTACTTTTCCTCCTTTATTAACAGTGAAAAAAGGCTCAGGATTTTTTATTTATTTGTTTTTACTTTATATTACAGAATGTCAGTCCCCTGGCTCTACAGGATTAACTCCTCTATTCATAAAGAAAGAGCAATGGGATTACCAACAAAATTGCCATCAGCTGAATGAAATACCTGGTATTATCATTGCAGCCATTATGGGGCTAGTTTTGGTTTTTTGTGTGTGTGTTTAGTTTTCTAGTATAAGCATGTAAGTGATGCCGGTCTTTTTAAAATCAATTTTTGAAAATTTGACTGGAGTAGCATTTCTTAATATAAATCAACCTATTTATTGTAACTTCATTTTCTGCCTTGAACAAATAGAAAAGAAAGGGTAGTTGCAGGGTACTTTCAAGCAAGAATTACACATGAGATGCTCTTACTGAGAGAAATGTCTCTGTTAGGAGGCATTGGTGAGTTTTTAAACTTAGAAATGAGATGAGACCCTCTTGAGACATGATCATCAAAATCCCTTTAATATGTTAAGATTTGGCCTGAGTGCTTTTCTCTACCTTTTCTCTTCAGTTTGCAAGCAACTCTGTACTTTATAGCCCTCAGATTTTTATTTTGGCTTGGTGGATTTTTGTTGAATAATACTGTCACAGAAAAATTTTTCTGTTTAGCCTTGTCTGATTAAGTTCACCTGCAAATCCTCAAAGAAGATTCAAAGGATTACATATGTATGTTCATGTGCTCCAGAACTAAAGATGACATTGCTGGGTTTAATTTTGATTAAATTTCTCTTCCTGAATGACTAGCTTTACCGTCTCTTAGAGTGCCACGTGCTGCAGTTGGAAACGACTTGCTCAGTGTGTAACCCAGGGTAACTGAGAAGTCGATGCACTTCAGGTGCCTTCCCTGCTGTCGTGGCTCTGCTCTCGGAGCAGCCCCTGGCGGGACTGAACCTGCAGTAGAGACACCAGCGTATCCAGCCAGGTCCTTCATTTCAAACTCCTATTAACAGGACATTCTTATTGTCAAAGCATTTATCCTCACCATTTTATCACCATGGATGATGATTCAGCTGCTTCCCAGTGCAGTTTATTCCATTGACTAATTGCTCTATTAAGACTCTTTCCCTCTTATCTGACTTGACTTTCTTTTCCTATTAGATTGTTGCTCCTTTATAATAATTTTTACACTCATTTGTACAAATGAAATTAAATATTCATATTTCTTCAGGCTTTGGGATGCATTTTACTGCTAAAGAAATGTGCCTGGCCTGACTTTGATTTGAGATGTTGCAGGGCATTTTTTTTTTTCTCTCAAGTTCTTCTGAGTGGCCTAGTGGTGGGAGTATGCTGGGAGGAGAAATGATTGTAGAAAACCAGAACCAGCCCCATAATGGCTGCAATGATAATACCAGGTATTTCATTCAGATTATGGCAGTTTTGGCATTGACATTATGGCTTGCCATTGCGTAATAAAAAACTGTTAATAAAGGAAGAAAAGTAAATAGGAATGTTATGCATCTATTTCACACTGAAAGATCTTGTCTCCTTCTTTAGGAAGCCCTTAAGCAATTTTATGAACCAGATGGTTGTTGTTTACATTTTAATACACGGCAGGGAATGGTTGGGATGCTGATGGGTGGCAGGAAAGCTGGGTGGCAGGGTTATTTCTCAACACCCCCTCTTTTTCAGGTCACTGGGGCCGGTGTGTGGGTGACTGCGGCTCGGGCGGCCTTCGAAGTCGGGCCGTCTGGTGCACCCACGCTGAGGGCTGGACGACGTACCCTGCCAACTGTGACCAGAAGGACAAACCTGAAAGCCAGAGGAGGTGCTTTAAAGTCTGCGACTGGCACCTGGAGCTGTTCGAGTGGGAGGTTTCGGGATGGGAGAGGTGTGGGCTCGTCCCTGCGGCTGGCGGTGAGCTGAGGGCCGGGCCTTGTGTCACCGCCCAGCATGGGCTGCAGCGCCGGGGCGTCCGCTGCCTCCAGAAACTGAACAGAACCGTTGTGGCCAATGAAATATGTGAGTATTTCAGTCTGCAGCCACCAGCTGAGCAAGCCTGCCTGGTGCCCTGCCCACGGGACTGTGTCGTCTCCGAGTTCTCTAGCTGGTCCGAGTGTGGCACAGGCTGCACCAGGAGCTTGCAGCACCGGACACGGGCTGTCATCGCTCCTCCTCTCTACGGGGGTGCCCCGTGCCCCAACCTGACTGAATCCAGAGCCTGTGGCTCTCCCGTCTGTCCCCTCGGGGAGGAGGAACACACCTACAGCCTCCGAGTGGGGGCTTGGGGCCAATGCCAGCTGCCTCATCTGAAAGACATTGAGCTGACGGGGAGGACTATGCTGGATTTGGGTTTGGACTCTGGAGAGCGAAGCACGTCTGGACTTCAAGGCTCTAAAGCCCAGCACCATGCCAGGGAGGTGGAGATTGGTTACCAAACCAGGCAGATCAGGTGTGTAAGGAGCGATGGAAAAAATGCAGCGCTGAGGTAAGGGTGCTTGATCTTTTATTCCATCCCCAGTGGGTTTGTTTGATGGAGTGATTGCTCTGCGTGGCAGCACCACAACATCAGTGTTCTCGTTCTTGAGCTTTACATGCGAATTTTTATGTGTATTCTTTATGGTCTTTTTTTGATTTAATTCTCTTCTTGTAAAGCTAGCATATGCTGAATATTTTGCATTCTTCTACGATTTGTCACTGTTTAATTCGTTTTATGTTTTTAATAATTCTCTTCTGGGTTTTTTGTTGGTGTTGTTTTTTTGAGGAAAACATTGAGGAAATGGAATTATATATCACTTTGTGCTGTTGCTGGGCCCTGGCTGAGGGGAAGGGAGTTTTCATTCTCAGTCATGTACTGTGTATATTTGGCAGAAGAGGCTAAAATTGCACCAGCTTAAACTCCTTCGTTTTTACAAATCAACACTGGATAATTGCAAAGTTTGGCGTTGCAGATTTACTAGCAGGTGTTGCTTGGAAAGATCAATCAGTGAGCAAACCTGCAATTGTCCTCCTGCTTACTGAGGAGCTTTCTTGTCCAGGTGTAGCTCTTGGACTTGCATCTTCTCTGCCTTTGGTAGTGGTTGTTGATTTCTCTCTTCATCTGTTTTCTCTAACAATTTATCTTAGTCTGTGTAGGTTCCTTTGTTGTAGTTTAAATGCAAAGGCTACAGTAATGCACAGCAAATAATGGAAAGATGTATTCTCGCAATGTCTTGCAATTAATTTTAAGTGCCATTTGACTTCAGGTTGGATTTGGACAGTTGCCAGGACTTACAGGTGACTGAGACATGGGTTGAGTTCTGAGAAAGTCAAGTCTTCTAGAGAACTTCTTGTGTTCTGTTTTTCAAGGATATTAGAAGTTCTTTAAAAATCCTGCTCCTGAATTTTGTGGAAACCAATCTTCTTTTTTTCAGTAACCTATGGCTCCTGGCACCTGCACAAACTCAAATTGCGGAGAGAAGGACTTCTTTTATGTCCAGTTCTCTACCCCTGTTAATGTCTGCTGTGCTTTTGCACACATACTGAGGTGAAAATACACATTCTGGCCTTTTTCTTACCACCTCGTATTACACCTGTAGCAAAGTACGGATTCTTTTTATTGGCTGGAAAAAAGTCAAGCTTTGTGAATTGTTCCAGCAGTTTCTAACATCTTGACTTTATTACTTGTCTCTAAATATATGCTGATTCTAAATATACAGATTTTATGCTCATGTAGCTCCTTGACTTTAATAGACTCACTTACGATTTATGCCACCGTTCGACCTGCAGAAGGTTTATGCCTGCTAACACTTGTTAGCTGTTCTTCTGCCTCTTGTATCTCATTCCTTATCAGAGGCTCCGGGAAGGGGATTCTGACTCTGTTTCACTCACTCTGCCCTCACACGCATGCTGCTATATTCATTGTAAGAATGGGGAATGGAGGACACTGTTTGTACAAATGTTTTCTCTTTGTTGTGATACTGCAAGATTTATACATTGAATTTATGGATGACAGTGCAGATAGTGGGTCCGAGGAGCTTTAGTTTTGGTGGCTCTACTCCTGATCAAGCTGTCTTCTTTCTCTTTTTTTTTTTTCTGATCTAGCCCCCTTTTTGGGGGTGTGCAACTCCATTAGCAGACTACTTCTGCAGAGGCTGCATCTCAGATTTGCTGCAGAGAGCTGAGGCTGACCCATCCCTCACTCTTATTCCAAGTACAAGAGGAAAGCCCATTTATTGAAGAGAGGACAAAAGGTCATGTCATGTTACATTAGATAGTCACATACTTTTCCTTCTCCTTTTGCACCTAAAGTCCAAACCTAAAAATCCAGCTTAAGATCCAATCAATGTTTAATTCCAGGGCTGCAGTGTCATTGATATCAAATACCCCTGAAAATGCTTCCTTTTAAGCATCCCCTGGTTAATGTTCTCCTTGTCGTGTTGTGCAACATATTCTTCTGAAGGATGGACCTGATCTTGCAGATGTTGCTTTACAAGAGCAATGATATTTTGGATACTGATAAAGAAGAGTAAAGACATTTGCATAACCCCATCACAGGGTTTGGCAGGCAGCCAAGCCTCTGCTGTAAAACTGGGAAGAAGCACCTGATTTGTGCTTTTTCCTTTTCCTTGCCGAGGTTTCTTACTTTGACTAACGCCATCGAGTAAATATGAATGAGAGGTACAAATTAAATGTCTGGAAAACTGAGGTGAGAGAGAGGAATATTCCAAGAGGTGCTTCAATGCTGGGCTGTGAGCTGCTGGTCTGCCAAGGCTTTGCCACCCCCCTGCCTCCACCAGCTGCCTGATTCTTGTGGGAAAGCAGCAGATAACGGGAGTGGTCAGCTAACCACACCAGCTGGCTGAAGGCCACGTGAAGAGAGGAACCGTATGCTCGTCTTGCCTCCTAATTTATAATGCAATGGCAAAGATGCCTAATTTATTATCGAAGTTGTTTAACTCACTGGTGTCTGATTTCAGGGCTGTGGATCAGCTGGAAAGCAGCAGCTGTGCTGCGTGGTGATGGGAGGTGGTACTGGGTGTGCTCTTCAGTGTGAAGGAACAGTCTTTGGCCAAAAGCTGGATATTAGTGGGCTTGGGTGCAGGTTGCTTTTTAAAGACTAATACATTAAACGCATTAACTTCTTTCAGATGCTGGATTACAGGCAGGAGATTTGTTTGGGCCTCCTCGCTAACAAGTTTGCCATTGATGGGGATGGCAGATGGTGGGTTCTTTCTCTTGCAGAATAGGTAGCAGAGGTGGGAAATATGCCTGATATTTGTCTTTAGTTTTTCACTGATGCTTAAGTGACACTGTTGAACCCTGCAAAAACGACCGTTTGGTTTTACAGTGAACTCTCAGGTAAGAGCTGAAGATTTCTGTGCATTGTAAGGAATTTTTTTTTTTCCATTTAAATAATTGGTCCTATGAAGATCTGTGTGTCTGTACCAGCCTTAAAGGTGTGAGAGAAAATACTAGCAATTTTAGAGTTAAAAACTGTAAACAGGAACTATTTGGAGAGGAGCACAAGTGTGTGAAAGTGGACATGCTGTATCAGGGAAACAGAGCTGGGGAATGTTTTTGATTAAATATTTCTCAGTTTGGAGGGGTTTTACATTTGTCAAAATGGAAGGAAAAGGGAGAAAGGAAGAGAAGGGAGGGACAGGCCTCTTTGAAAACACTGAAAATGAAGACAGTTGAGCAGCAGAGTATCAGTAGACCTTGAGACAGGTTTATTTCTGCTCAGAAATAATGTTGGTGTGGAAGCTTTATGTTCGTGGAAATAAAAGGAATAACATCAAAACAATGATTTTATGGATCAGATTTGAAACTTTTAAAGGCTACTTTAAAAAGCTTGAATTTTTTTTTCATTCTATTTCAGATAGAATTCAGATTGCATTCTATTTCAGAAAAAAGTTTTAATTTGGCTTTAAATCTCATATCCAGTAATAAATTCAAACAAGCACTTCCATCCCATGCGTAAAAAAAACAAAACAAAAACTCTCTGAAGAATTTGCAGGACATGCATGTGCTACAACTTCTGCTCTTTCTGGTTTTCTGTCTTATCACAGTTGTATAAGTCTACTGCATAGTGAGACAAAGTGTTACTTTATTTTTGTTTTTTGTTATTTAGGTTAGACAATAAATTGCACTTTAGTGAAATGAGTGCCCATAACTAGACATCAAAATCCTACATAAACTTAACCTGGTTTTCTAGCCTGATATGTGTGTGCTCACTAAGCATACTGAGAAGTTAAAGTCAAGAGCAAACAGTTTTAGGGTGTTTTTTATTATTATTATTATTTGGATTAGTAGTCTTTTTATGTACATATTTCTTAAACTCTGCATTCTACATGGAAGATAACAACAGTGATACAGTAGAGCTGGATTTGGAGTTCTGTTTACTTTGCCTTTGTAAGTGAAAATTCAGGTCAGACTCAGTCAAGGGATAACCCATCCATCAAGGCTGAGGTAGAGCAGCATTCAGCTCTTTTGTTTGCCTCTGTAATTTGAATTTCCATTATCCATTTCCTGGTGGAGTGTGCTTAACCACTGTGCTGTTGTACATTTTTAGGAAAAATTATTTGCAGTTTCTAGAGTTGACATTCTTCTGTTCTCTGGATGAATGCAAAATTTTAGAGTCTGGAGGTGGAAATGCTGTGTTGTAATATGGTATGTGATAGTTATGATCCCAATCTGGGAGAGGAGATGTGTGTTCACATTCCTCCCAGCAGATGTAGGAATCAAGCCTCAGTGCTCAGGCTTGAAAACAAATCCCTGAGCTATTGGGTGAGAAGGAGGTTTTAGTTTCTAGTGTTCTTTTAAAAAGTTTTGTCTCTCATTTCCTTTGCTTTTATTAAAGCACATGAAACAAGGGAATAGGTTTGTTGTTGTTGGGTCTTTTTTTTATTTCAGTAAGAAAATAAGACTGCTTTTTTCATGTCAATAAATAACATTTTAGAAATACTGTCCAAAAATAATTGGGCTTTTTTCCTTGGTTTTCAAATGGTGCTGAAAGCCAGCTCCTTCTTGTAGCACTGAGGTTTCTGGTCTGCTGAGGGAGTGCAAATGCAAGTCAGCATTTATTTTTAATTGAAACAGAGGATCTGGTGCATTAAGTTTTGGAGACACCAAAACTTAGACATTTCTAGGCACCAAAGCCCTGTGTTAATTTGGATCATAGGACTCACAGCTCCCTTTCCCTGTGGTCAGTTGTGTGACAGGCAAACATTCCCTGTTTTCCTTACCCCCCATGCTGGTGTTTCTTCTGCCAAGGAAGCCTCTGCTGCACAGATTAAATACAGCCCTGACAGCCCTTGAGAACCCTAAAATATTTTGTGAATCCTTGAAAATATGACTATTAGCACTTATTGCCAGTTTCCTAAGGGAAAAAAGTGTTTGGAAACATGGCAAGACTGTATCTGTCATTAGCCCCTAATACTATCAGCCAAGTGCAAAGAATGGGTCGTGTTTATTCCAGCAGCCTGTAAGATTGGGTCATTGATTACAGAAGAGAAGATTTTAGAAAAAGGGTAAAAAATGAAAATGTGTTTTTATCAGTGTAGCTTTGCTCATTCAGGATATCTTGCATGAATTTGAGCTCGCATTCCCTAACCAGGCACTTCCCAGGAGCCAACCTGAGCTGCTGAAGAGGTGCCCTCTCCTCCTGGCACAACAGCAGCGTGGGCATGGTGATAGCCTCTTCATTAGTCAGACATTATTCAGGAGATGATCCTTTCAGGATAAACTGTCCAACAATCACCTCCTGTCTCATCCTCTCATGTAAGGAAATGCGTTCACCTTTCATTTTAAATGTATTGATGCAGTTGCGAAAGGAAAGTAGGCATTCTTTCTGTGCTGTGCCCAACCTCATCTAACAATGCGCTGTTCCTGGGTGGTCTTCTGATAGACAAATTCCCACACATTTCCTTGCAGTGGACATGATGACTGTGTGACTGTAAGGCATGTAGCGTGGATGCTCTGAGCTGTTGGAAAACTTACTATTTTTTGGTGAGTTACGTTTTATCCAGAGCAGAAAGCTGTGTGGTTCTGCTTGGGGCTGCACAATTCCTGGATCTAGTGGGGGAGAACGTGGCTGGAGCTGGAGGAGGAGAGCAGCAGCACTGCTCTGTCAGCAGCAGCCTGCAGCTGCGCTGTCCCAGAGACCTGGGGCTGTGCAGTGGGCGTGGGACATGAGGACACTTTTCCTAGTCCTCTTCTTCCTTTTCTGCTTGTAGCTGCGAGACTGTGTGAGTATAAAAGAGGCGTGAGTAGGTTTCCTTTGGTTTAGTGTCTGTTTTGTTTTTTTTTTTTTAATATTTGGTTTGTTCCCCTTCAGTACACAAGAGGGTAAGAGGGCTCCCTGCCACTCGGGCAAGTTAGGCTTCGTGCTGCTGCTGTCTGCTCACTGACAGATCCATCCTGCACTGCAGGCCATGTAATGTGGGCTGGGAAACCACTCCTGGAGTTTTACAGTATCAATCCAAGAGTGTAACACAGAAAAAAGCATCAATCACGTAAGTTCCCTACTATATCACAGTTACTAGATTGACTCCCAAGAGGAAGATCTGACCTGATACATCAATAAGTGCAAAGTTAGTTTAAAACCAAGGCTTATGTAGTATCTCTTGTCCCCAAGAGTTCCTTCCTCTTCCTGCCACTTAGGATACAGCCACAGCAGTGCAAATACGTGTCTGGTTTGCAGTGAGTGTCCTGCACAACTGAGTCTTATCTGTATTCCATTATCCTAAATACATCTGTGACATGAAAGACTGTGTCTGAATTTAATGCAAAAATGTGTTTTTACATTTGTCTTTGTGTTGCTCAGTGTCACAATTAATTTGGCTTCGAGGCTCTGAATGAGTAGGTACAAGTTAATTAGATTCGCTTTCTGTCAGGCAGTTGCATGTAATTCTCCCTCAAAAACATCTTGAGCAGAAAGCTGGAAATTGCTGGCTCCACATCTTGTTCACCTTTAGGTCAACAAAGTTATCTCCTTAGCCTTTTGTAGTAGGAGCTGTGGAGGGATTTCCAGGGAAAGAAACAGCTTTTCAGTCTTTGCATACTTCAAAGGCTTTTGCAAATAGCAAGGATGATTGCTGGGCAGAGATGGCTTTTGCAGCCAGAGTGTTGGTGTAGGTTTGAATCCATTAGGAGAGGTACTGCAGATATTGTCTTGCTAAAGACTGGGGTTAGTAGTACTAAGGTTAAAGAAGACCCCAAAGCAGATTTTTAAAGGCTTTGTTTTGTTTGGTATTTCAGTAAAGATCAGGCCAGATTTAAATCTCCTTTGCAGTGGTGTGACCTCAAAAATGGATTTGGGTTTTTGTGCTGGGATCTGAATGTGAGGTTTTGATCACTCTCTAAATATGAGATTAGTTACCCTCCATGCTCTGTCTTAGGTAAACAGTTTTCTAGTACAATTGAATAGAACAGTGATTTGTATGCGCTACTATTTTATCTACTCAAAACCAGGAATTCTTGTTCCTTGTTAATGTTGTGGCTGTTGAAAAAGTATTAAAAGGGAATTAAAGTTACCACTCATGTGACTCCACCTGAATTAAAGCTCCAGACATTTTTATTTCAAGGAGGCTATGCCATAGGTTTTCTTCTTTATTAAGGTGTTAAAATAAACCCTAGTAAATTCATCCTTACAGCACCTGTGAGATTAATGAGTTTTGTTCTGGGCAAAGAAGCTGAGACAAAAGGTTGTTACCCTTTCTTAGTTTGAAGTACAAATTTAAGCCACTAATTGCTGTATTTTGATGGTAGTTGAGGGTCTAGTCAGACTTGATCAGGTATCAGTGGGAATATTCCTGTTGACCTTTGTGAAAACAGGATGAATTTCTAGACTGGAGGAGAAGCAAGTGATTGTCCTTTATCTTCTGTGCTCCCCCTATGAGACTGCCCTGCAATCCTCAAATGATTGCTTCAGTCTCTTTTCTTTAGAAAGTTCAGTTAGTCAAACTGTGCTATAAGTAATACCAAGTGAAGTAATGGCTGGTTCCTGGACAGCAGCTCTGGATATCACACCTCTTAAGTGTGCTTGTTTTTGCTCCGAAGAGTTGGCAAAAGCCTGCCTGTGAGCAACTGGAGGCTGGAGAAGACAAATTTAGGGAGTTCACACCGAGTGTGTGTATGGTTCTAATTTTAGTGACTGATTTGCAACATCAGCTTAACACTAAACCTTTTCTCCTGGTGACTTCTTTGTCCTGGCTTTCATCTTTTTTTGCCCTGTCCCATCATTCATGGTGCTCCAGTGACATCTCTCCTCCTATGTATCTCAGTCCTTTTTTGGTATATTCTTTCCTGCTCTGCTACTTCAGATATCTAGGGTTTTTGAGAGACAAAAAGGTTTCTCCCTTGCTGGGAGGTAAGTGGTGACTCTTTGCTTGATATGTGGCTGGGATGAGGTGGAGCCTCTAGGGGGTCCATCCCAACATGTGCTGGTCAGAAGAGCCATTGACTGGCAGAGGCAGAAGCAAAGGAGCAAGGAAGGATGGTGGCATTCATCCGAATGTTTGTCTCCTCCCAGAAGTATTGCTTATTTGCCATACTTTTCTATAGTGTGAAAAGCTGTTGTAACTTTGGAACTCCTCTGGGACTTTGTATCTTGGTACCAATCCTCAACAGTTGGCAGGTCTTAAAATTTGGTTGTACGTTGCACTGGGCCTTGTGTGTGGTGTTTTGATATGTTACAAAATGAATGAGGGTCATGTCCTGATGTCAGCAGGAGTAATTGAGTCCCAAAATACAGGCACAGTTGCAGCATGCCAGGGTCTCGGGTGGTTTGTCAGGTTTGGAAACCCTCTGACCTTGGTTGACAGCATTTGTTTGATGACAGCCTTGCAAAACCAACACATTTCTTATTAGTCCTTTTTTAAAGAGCTGAGTTGCTCAGCTGGATGTGCTGATGCCTGGACGGGTGGACAGACGGCAGACAGCTGGTCCTGTGTGCGGGGTGATGGAAATGGTTATCTGTGGCAGCATTTCTCCTGGGACTGGCTTTTATTTTCCATCCTGTGAAATTCTAGCTGCATGAGAGCAAATCTAGTGCCATTCACATCTGTTTTAACTTGAAATAAATGAGATGTGTTATTTGCAAAGTACTCGGGATGCAAGATTGCACCCAGGAATCCCTGGAAGTGTGTTATGTGCGTTGCATTATGGCTCCTCTTATTTTCATTGTATTGGTGTTGATGCAGGTCTTCTGACTTACCCCAAGTGACCATGAGTTTCTTCTACTCTGAGATCAGACCCCGACTTAGGCTGAAGTATCTGGGGCTTCGGTTTGAAATTAAAAAATAAATAAATAAAAATTTTAAACATTAAACAAGACGTTCTCAGCAATTTTACTATGTTCTTATCACAGCCTCTGCATGCAAGATCCTGTCCTTTTGACCTTCAAGTCCTGTGTCATCGCTAAAGACTGTGAAACATCTGAGTGGTCCCCATGGAGCACCTGCTCGCAGACCTGTGCCTGGGGAGATCTCAGCCCGGGCTTCCGGAGCCGGCGCCGCAGCGTGCAGAGCGTGGCGGTGGGTGCTGGGAAGCAGTGCCCGGAGCTGGAAGAGAGGGAAGCGTGCAGCGTGGGAGGGAAGGAGCTGCTGCAGCCTTGCCCCAGGTATAGCAAGTGCTTTCAGGCCAGTTTTTGGAAGAGAGAAGCCCCCGTTTGGTGACTGTTTTGTGCAAAGCAGACCTTCCTTGCCCAGTGTCTGTGCGTGGAGAGTCGCATGTCATGCTTTCTCCTGTGTCTGATAGATCATTGATTTGATCACTGTTTAACTATGATTAGTGGTATTATTTACTGTTAGTAATAGTCTTCTAATTGTTGCTATTACCATTACTGCTATTATAATAATTACACTTATATATAGAAAGAAATTCAAATTATACCCACTACAGTTTATATTTTCATATTTTAAAACTTGAGAGCAGATAATCTTGTTCTCTGAAGGAGCTTTTGTACTGATTGCTGTTTCGGGGAATTTCCCCAGCTGCACAGAAACTGGGCAGGTCTCCATGGCTGTGCTTTTATTTGCTTTGAAATTGTATTTTTTACATAAGGTTTAATGAGTCCCCTTCATCTACCCATAAAAAAATACCAGTCCTCCTTGAGGGAAATGGGAACTGGTCAGAGGCAATAGTTTGGACTTGACTTGGCTTCCTTCCAGGTCCTTCCTGAACTGGGAAACTTGGCAGTCCCTGAGTGCTTGCTTGGTTTGTGGCAATCTTTGGTCTGACCGAAGCTGAGTATCTCCCCTTTCTGGTCTGCAAATCCATGCCATAATGCTTGGCCAGGCTGACATAGGGGGTTACTAGTTTGCTTTGCAAAGAAAATAGAACAAACAGGGCTTAATTTTTCATGTGACATGTTCTGAGATTGATGGTAAAATGCTTTGAGATTGATAAAATTTTATTTGCATGCAGATAAATCTCCCTGTCTCTGAATGAGCATGTTTAATAGAATATCTATTCAGTGCTCAAGTCATGGGTTTCTGGGGCTTTGCCAGGTGCTGCTAAAACCTCTCATGAAGACTTTGCAAGATACATTTCTTAGGAAGGCGTAACCTGTAAAAATGTCTCTATATTGTTGGGTTCATTCAAAATCAAATGCTCATCAATTTTATGCACCCTGCTAGCAGCAGAGAGGAAGTATAAAAAAAAATATTCTGTTGCTTGATTTCATCCTACAAAAAGGCTCTTATGGAGTGATTTCTGCTTCTGCCCAACCGCATATCAATTCCAAAGACAATAGATGAACACATTGTCTCACTGATTTTGTATAGCAGCGTGGGTACAGGTGACACTTGATTGGGGTAGACTGGCTGGGAGTTAATCAGGCAGTGAACAGACCCATGTCTGTCCCTGGTTTCTGAGTTCTTCTACTTTTTGACATTGCACCATGTAGAAGTACAAATGATTGCACCTTACTTGGTGTAGAGTCAGAAGATCCCAAAGGGAAGAACCTGCATAACACTGATAATTTTCTTGTGGTGCCACTCTTGATGTAGAAGGAAAACTGTTGTTCTTTCAGTATATCGCTGCTGTGCACTGGTTTTTATGAGCCTGGGAACCCTTATGCCTTCCCCATCCTGCCATATCTGCACTTCTTCAGTCTTTCAGGCAACATCTCCTGTGAAGTATCTTTGTAAGCTGGGATAAACTACCCAAGGAGCTAGCCCAGAAAAATAACATTAGACTTAAAGCTTAATAGAGCCACTTAACTAAAAATATTGCAAAACCCCCCAATCAACTCTGGTATTTAGTTAATTGTTGTTTTTAGGGATGTGATATCTCAAAATGCAGGGGGTAGGCTGTGACCTGCTCACACTACACAGGATTGAGGAGAATTCTACAGTAGCACCTGGTCAGTCAACTTGGATTTGTCCTTTCAGTACTGCAGAATCAAGCAGGAGTGAAAAGGTGTAATGCTGTGGTATGTGCTGTGGGTCTGCTGGATGTAAGGTTATCGGGGCCAGAATTTTGTGTTAATGAACAGTAGTCAGACATTTTAAAGTATATTATTTGTCAGCAGCTGGTAGAGCATGTTAGTGGTCTATGTTATTCTTTAAAGCCTGCTGATTTGGTGGTGGTGTTTGGGAATTGGTGGCCGCAATACTGGGTGTACTTCAGACTGGAAAGCAGTAGCTTTCAACTGTAGAGGAATGTAGAGTTAATCCCTGTGAGATAATATAAGAAGTCCTCGATGCTCTTGTTCTCCTTATTTGAGCATATTCTTTTGCAGTGTGATACCTAGAGAGATTACACTTTTCCCCCCTTAAATCTATGCCACCTCATCTGTGGCTCTGCTGAGGTTTACCAGTTAGTTACTGATTAGTTTCCCTAATCAGATTAGTTTTAAAATCTTTTAAGGTGAGAATCCTGTTTACTTTCCCAGTTCCTGGAATCTCCTCTTTACTATGTTTTGGTTGATATTAAGACAACTAGCCTTTCCTTTAAGCTTTATTCTTGGGCAATCATTTTCCAAAGCACATTCCAAACATGGCAAAGAAAAGAGGTAAGGACATAGACCAGAAAGGAGTGAGTCTCTAAGCAGGAGAAGGAAGGGGATTCTCCAGAGGCTTTTTTTTTAATGCAGGGATAGGGAGCACCCCGTGACTGAATGAAGGTGCATATTGTGGGCTACATCCACCAACACAGAAAAGCAGCAACTCGAGAGGTAGCACTTCCCTCTGCAAGTACTCAGCAGGGGGAGGTGGGTGAAATTATATTCCAGCCTCCTAAAAGGATCCAGAGAGGAAAAAAATTCAAACTACTCTGTTAAGTATTACCTCTGTGTCCATGGCAAGGCTGCAGGCTAAAGGTCCCATCACAGGTACGTGGCAAATAGTGTAAATTTGCTGTTAAATGGGGAAGGCCTTTTAATTTTATGGCCAAAGTTTACAGTAACTTCTGTAATCAATAGTTGAAATGCAAGAAAATAAACCACTTTAACTGCATGTTGGACTCCAGAGCTATGTTCTTTGTTTTTCTTTTGGCTATTTGTTCTGAAGGGATTAGATGATGTGTTTAAAAAGCTTAAATTCTTAGGAGGTGATTCTACATTCTTTTATTGTAATATAAATTTGGGATAGTTCAATTAAAGTGAATTGGTATACAGAGGTATAAAACTTGTGTGAGCACTAAAAGCATAAGTCCTATAGACTAAAGAGACCAAGAGGTTACTATAAATCGGAACAATATTGAGCACTTGTTTATTGCATAACTGTCACTGAGTCATCAGTTTTAAACCAATGTATTATATCATTTTTATCCTCGATGTGTAGCTTTCATGTTCACTGGGAACAGATAGATTTTCCAGAATTATGATTATGTCTTTATATCTCTAATTTTGGTTGTGGTTGCTATGTTACGAGACATGGATTTAGGAAAAAAACCCTCTTTGCTGGAAATTCAAAGCTTTCAAAAGTGAAATAATGGAAAATGGGGAAGTTTTAAGACATGATTTTTTCAAAAGGCTTGAGATTGCTGCTGAGATATGGCTGTGGTGGTGTCACTTTGTAAATGAGGCCTGTTATTTGTCGCTATTAAAGATAAGGCATTAATTTGAAGTAGGAAAGACTTGAAAGGGCATGTAGTGAACCATGCTGGTAGGCTGCTGGAGTACACTTTGGGAGGGGTAGCAGCAGCATCCTTCAGTACTTTGACCTTTGCTGGTCTTGGACATACAGTGGTGACCTCCATTCAGCTGGACAATTTCATTGCCTCCTCTCAGATCAGAAACTGTCCATAGTGAAGCTTTGGTTCTCCAGCTCTGCATTAGACACTTCTCGTGTGGCCGCAGTTGGGTGTCGCAGTGGGAATGCAAGCTTTGCCTGGAGAGCAGCAGGAACCAGGGGGACCTGCTCCTCTGCTTCCTCAGCTGGCTGTCCTTCCTTTAGCAGGGATGTTCAGAGCACTGCTTATGATGTGGAAAACTGTTCAGCTTTACCAGCCAAGATCCTTCCTAGGTACACCAAGCACTTTATTGTTTCTAACTAGCAGTTTTTGCTTGCCTGTTTCCTTAAGCAGGCTGATGCAGCTGTCTGTGGATTCTGAAGTTCCCCATTTGGGACATCAGCTAGCCCTCTAACCATTGGCAATGGGGTCTTCCAATCTTTGGAAATAGCTAGACCTTCTGTAACTCATCCAGTATTTTCAAAAAGTGGAACAAGCCTATTGGGAAACCAAAGGGAAAGGCTGAGATTCTTATAGCTATAGTAAGAGGTCTGTAGATAAACATGGGTCACATCTAGGACTGTATAATGAGTTTGTGTCAGTCTAACTAGATATCGGTAGGAGTTAAAATGAGATGTTAAGTCTCTTAACATTTGAAATTGTCATCACTGACAGGGTTTGGCAGAGGGGTCGCAAGACCACACTGGAGCTGACTATGAAGTATATATGCAGTATGTATAATATCCCTTCCACATCCTGAGCACGCGGCAGCGCAGAGCAGAGAGCGGCAGCGGTGTGAGCTGTTCCTTTAAATTGCTGAGGATTTGAGAGAGAGCCGGGCTTCCCGGAAACGGTGAAGCCGGGGCAGAGCCAGGAGACCCGAGTCTGAGCGGGCAGCCTGCGAGGGAGAGGAAGGCTGACGTGGCAGGGGGCGTGGCTGTGAACGGCGGCAAGGTTTAAAAAGCGGCCATTTGGCAGCCTCCTCTGAGCACGTAGCGCAGAGCAGAGAGCGGCAGCTGCCTCCAGAGGGCAGGCGCGTGGGAGGCGCGAGGGAGCAGCGGGTGCCTTCTCACGAGAAAAGCAAACTAGTAGCTGGATAGATCATGGTCACAACGCGGCCAAAAACCATAGTGAAAAAGAATGTGGGGACTCAGACAGAGCTCCCAAGCAGGCATGCAGCAGTGCAGGTCTCTGGCTGCAGTGAATGCCTGAGCCTGGCACTGGTACCAGAGGGAACCAGTGACACCACATGTGTGCGGTGTGAGCAAGTAAATGATCTCCTCAGGCAGGTGGTTAATCTGACAGAGGAGGTTGAAAGACTGAGAGCCATTAGAGATTGTGAAAGTGAAATAGATTGGTGGAGTCATACCCTGACGCAGGGACAGATTGAAGAGGTTGAGAAAGTGACGGATCCCCTCCCCTCCTGTCACCAGACAGATGGAGAGGACTTAGGAGATATGAAGGAATGGAAGGAAGTCCGACCTCGGAAAGGCAAGAAAAAATCCTCCCAACCCCTTCCACCCTCCCAATTGCCCTTGAATAACGGATATGAGGCCTTGGAAATTCAGGGACAGGAAAATGAAGTTGGAGGGGTAGACTTATCTAGTGAAGCACCTAGGACTCGTCAGTCACCCCGAGTCCTTAGGACTTCTTAAATCAAGAAGGAAAGGAGAGTAATTGTGGTGGGTGACTCCCTTCTGAGGGGGACAGAAGGGCCCATCTGTCGACCGGACCCATCCCACAGGGAGGTCTGTTGCCTCCCTGGGGCTCGGATTAGAGATGATAAAAGGAAACTCCCTAATCTTGTGGGTTCCTCTGATTACTATCCACTGCTGATTTTTCAGGTTGGCAGTGATGAAATTATCACAAGAAATGTAAGGGCAATGAAGAGTGACTTCAGGGCCATAGGACGACTAGTTAGGGGGTCTGGAGCGCAAGTAGTGTTTGCCTCCATCCCTCCTGCAAGAATGGGTGGGGAGGTATATAGGAAGAGTTTACAGGTCAATGAATGGCTAAGAGATTGGTGTCAAAGACAGGGTTTTGGTTTTTTTTGATCATGGGATGCTATATGAGACACCTGGCCTGGTGGTGGCAGGTGGGATGCACCTGTCCCAGAGGGGGAAGAGGCTTTTGGGGCAGGACTTAGCAGGGCTCATTGAGAGAGCTTTAAACTAGATATGAAGGGGGAAGGGGAGAAAACTGGGTCTGTTAGGGACAAGCACAAGAGGAACGTACCAGGGCCTGAAAGCAGGTGGTCTAAGGAGGATTTAGTCCCACCAGTGGGCTCTGTTTGTTTCCTGAAATGCCTGTATGCTAATGCACACAGCATGGGGAATAAGCAGGAAGAGTTAGAGGTCAGTGTGCAGGCTAAGGGTTATGATCTGGTAGCAATAACAGAGACGTGGTGGGACAGGTCACATGACTGGAATGTGGCCATGGATGGTTATGTGCTTTTTAGGAAAGATAGGGCGGGGAAGCGAGGTGGTGGAGTTGCTCTTTATGTGAGAGAGCAACTAGAATGTATTGAGTTTTGTGCAGGGGCTGATGAGGGGCAAGTTGAAAGTCTGTGGGTAAGAATTAAGGGGCAGGCTGGTGTGGGTGATACAGTCGTGGGGGTCTACTACAGACCTCCTGATCAAGGCGAGGAAGTTGATGAGGCTTTCTACAGGCAGCTGAAAGTAGCCTCACAACTGCAGTCCCTAGTCCTCATGGGAGATTTTAACTACCCCGATATCTGCTGGAAGACTCACACAGCCAGCCTTTCACAGTCTAGGAGGTTCCTCCAGTGCATTGATGATAACTTCTTAATGCAAATGGTGGACAAGCCGACTAGAAGAGAAGCGCTGCTGGATCTTGTACTAACCAACAAGGAGGGCCTTGTTGAAGCAGTGGTGGTCAGTGGCAGCCTCGGCTGCAGTGATCACGAGATGGTGGAGTTCAGGATCCTGTGTGGAAGGAACAGAATATCCAGTAGGACCAGAACCCTGGACTTCCACAGGGCAAACTTTGGCCTCCTCAATCAACTGTTAAGGGAAATCCCATGGGACAGGGTGCTAGAAGATAAAGGGGCTCAAGATAGCTGGTCAACATTCAAGGACCACTTCTTGCAAGCACAAGATCAGAGCGTCCCAATGGTTAGGAAATCTAGTAAGGGAGCTAGGAGACCAGCATGGTTAAAAATGGAACTGCTGGGCAAACTTAAGTGGAAAAGGAAAATCTACAGATCATGGAAGGAGGGGCTGGTCACTTGGGAGGAATATAGGACTGTTGTCAGAGGATGTAGGGAGGCAATTAGGAAAGCTAAGGCTTCCTTGGAACTTAACCTTGCAAGTCAGGTTAAGGATAATAGAAAGGGCTTTTTCAAATACATAGCTAACAAAGCTAACACTAGAGGCAATATTGGCCCACTGAGGAATGAGGGGGGAGCCCTGGTGACAGAGGATAAAAAGAAGGCAGAGGTGCTGAACGCCTTCTTTGCCTCTGTCTTTACTCCTGCAGGATTTCCCCATGAGCCCCAGACTCATATAGCCCCAGAAGTAGTCAAGATAGATGAGGAGTTTGACATAGCAGATGAGGATTGGGTTAGGGATCAGTTGAGTAATCTGGACATCCATAAATCGATGGGTCCAGATGGAATACATCCAAGGGTGCTGAGGGAGCTGGCGGAGGTCGTTGCTAGGCCACTCTCCATCATCTTCGGTAAGTCATGGGTAACAGGAGAGGTGCCTGAGGACTGGAGGACAGCAAATGTCACACCAGTCTACAAGAAGGGCAAGAAGGAGGACCTGGGTAACTATAGACCGGTCAGCCTCACCTCCATCCCTGGAAAGGTGATGGAACAACTTGTTCTTGTCTCTATCTCTAGGCATATCAAGGACATGGGGGTCATCAAGAGCAGTCAGCATGGTTTTATCAAGGGTAAATCATGTTTGACTAACCTCATAGCCTTCTATGAGGAAATTACTAGGTGGATAGATGATGGTAGAGCGGTAGATGTGGTTTATCTGGATTTCAGTAAGGCATTTGACACAGTCTCCCACAGCATCCTTGTAGATAAGTTGATCAGGTATGGGTTTGGTGATCAGGTAGTGAGGTGGATCAGGAACTGGTTGATGGGAAGGAGTCAGAGAGTTGTAGTCAATGGGGCAGAATCTGGTTGGAAGTGTGTGACTAGTGGAGTCCCTCAGGGGTCGGTACTGGGACCCGTGTTGTTCAACATCTTCATCAACGACCTGGATGAGGGTATAGAATGTACCCTCAGCAAGTTTGCTGATGACACTAAGCTGGGAGGAGTGGCTGACACACCAGAAGGCTGTGCTGCCATTCAGAGAGACTTAGACAGGCTGGAGAGTTGGGCGGGGAGAAACATGATGAAATTCAACAAGGGCAAGTGTAGAGTTTTGCATTTGGGGAAGAACAATGCGACGTCCCAGTATAGGTTGGGGGCTGACCTGCTGGAGAGTAGTGTAGGTGAAAGAGACCTGGGGGTCCTGGTAGACAGGAGGATGACCATGAGCCAGCAATGTGCCCTTGGGGCTGGGAAGGCCAACGGCATCCTGGGGTGCATTAGAAAGGGTGTGGTTAGTAGGTCAAGAGAGGTTCTCCTCCCCCTCTATTCTGCATTGGTGAGGCCGCATCTGGAGTATTGTGTCCAGTTCTGGGCCCCTCAGTTCAAGAAGGACAGGGAACTGCTTGAAAGAGTCCAGCACAGAGCTACAAAGATGATTAAGGGAGTGGAACATCTCCCTTATGAGGAAAGGCTGAGGGAGCTGGGTCTCTTTAGCTTGGAAAAAAGGAGACTGAGGGGTGACCTCATCAATGTTTACAAATATGTAAGGGGTGAGTGTCAGGGAGATGGAGTTAGGCTCTTCTCAGTGATGACCAGTGATAGGACAAGGGGTAATGGGTGTAAATTGGAGCATAGGAGGTTCAAGGTGAATATCCGAAAAAAATTTTTTACTGTAAGAGTGACAGAGCACTGGAACAGGCTGCCCAGGGAGGTTGTGGAGTCTCCTTCACTGGAGACATTCAAAACCCACCTGGACAAGTTCCTGTGTGATGTACTCTAGGTGACCCTGCTCTGGCAGGGGGGTTGGACTAGATGATCTTTTGAGGTCCCTTCCAACCCCTATGATGATTCTATGATTCTATGATTCTGAGTTACCACACTCTTCACCCTCTGGTTGGAGAACAAGGTGACTGGATGGTATGGACTCCCTAGTTCAATGGTGGTACAGTGCATCCCTGGTATGGTCTGCCCTTACAACACAATGTCCAAAGTGACATTGGTGGCTTTGGACGTCTTTGCTCAATTTGAGAAATTACAGTTGTGTGATAAAACCACTCCAGATACTGCTAATAATGTGCAAGTACTAGGTTGCCAAAATTTCACAAAACCCTCAGGTGTTTGCCAGCTAGTAATGTCTGTTCCTTACTAATGGCTATGAACAAGCTTCAGATTAATTTTAAGTAGAGATTATGCAATTTCTCTTCGTTAAGTAATGTTAATTCTTAGTGTCTTTAGTGTAGTCCAGAGATGGGCAGGCTAATACCAAGTATCAGCCACGCTGCTTAAAACCCTGCGAAGGGTCTGGTATGGAGCTGCCCGAGGTCACTGTGCCTGTCTGGAAAGATCCTGCATTACGTTTCCCACTCAGTGGGATAGCAGTCCCTTGGATATGTTTCTGGTGTGGTGGACTCCCTAATTGCTGTGAAAATGTGGACCTTTTAAACAACTAATGGGGGTCAGGATTTGTTGGTGGTAAACTCTGGACAGCTGAGGGCATGTCCGGCTGGGAAAACGCAAGATGTGGTGCTGGGGCTGAGGCTGTCAGCTGCTCCCAGCAGAGCAGGCACTGGCTGGAGCCCCTGGTAGCTGTTCATTAAAGGCTGCTCTGCAGTGTGCACAGTATCCAGTTAAAATATCTAAAGGGATTTTTTCTTTTTTTTTTTTTTTTTTTTTTTTAGATTCAGGACCTGATCAAGTTTAATTATCTCTGAGCTCAGATTTTTGTTATTTTGCATAAGTCTAATCACTGATGGCCTAATTTTCACAGGTGTTAACTCCCACAGCTCATGCTGAATAGGAGAAGCAGGTCCTCACACCTCTGGAAATTAGTCTTTAGGATCCAGAGGTCACAGCTGAGTGTCTAAGACAGATACTGATAATGGGTTTTTCTTTAGTCAATTATTGTTTAAGAATTATTTCCCTAAAACAGCTATTTCCATGGCTGCTGAAAGATGTGTGTGTTCTGTATTTAAGCCTCTAGTTTTAAAAGTGTAGACCTGTGGAACATGATGCCCTGAAGTGGTGTGGAGGAGGAATCCTCTTCACCCAGTGTGTGATGAAGAGCACTTTTCATTGCCTTTATTAGAAGAGGAAGGTTGCATTTAATGCTGCAGGCCCAAGAAATGTGATCAGGAGTTCCCAGAAGGAACTACTAGAAGAGAAAATTCATGGCTGTGCTTTATATGTTGTGGGAGTTCAAGCATTTCATGCTTGTCATGTGAGAAGTGTGTTCTTTATTGTTTTCTCTGTTGGTAATAAAACCCTGTGAGTGCATCCAGATTTGCACATGATACTGTGTATTATTTAAGAGAGTATGACAGCTCGTCTGAGAAGCATCTGTAAATTAAAAGTAATTGGCAGTATTCACAAATGTTTTCCATGGGTATATTACAAAATTCAGAAGTGCTTTGTGGCTAGAAATCATTCGGATCCCCTGTTTACAACAGAAGAAGTTAAGAGAACATTGATGTGTGCTCAGGCAAGCTAATGTGTTTATTTTTCACATAATTTTGGGATGTGTGTTTCCTTGCCATAGTCAGGAACAGATTACTCACTATGGAGAATACACAGAGCCACAACGTGGAAGGCTTTTCCTGCAGAGGTGCCCCACTACGCTTGAACTTTCAGTGATCAGTCAGCAGGTTAACAAATGGATGTATTTTTAAGAACCATGTATCTGCTCTAAGAGGAGACAGCATTTGTCTTGAGGATAAAAGAAGGAAATTATTTTACATAGTTTACATTACACAAAAACCAACAGAGATTGTCTGGAAAAAAGTAAGCTATGAAATGTAGAGGAGCAGAGGAATAAAGCAGCAGAAGTATGAACAGATTGGATATAAAAACAATATTGTCTAAGATTTGTGTTTGGGAAGCTGAAGAAAGGCTTTGGGCTCTTATTTACTCCACTGAAACTGTGACCTGTAAATCAAAATGAAGTATGCCTTTGAAAACTGTTGTATTAGAACTACACTCTGCATTTTCAGATATGATAGGGAAATAATTTTTGCTTTCTGCTAACACACAATACTATTTTCCCTATAGTTTTTAGGAAGTTCTTCCTGGCACTTAAGCTGGTACATACCAATGCCAATTGGCTGTCCAGCATTCACATATCTGTGCCCAAAAATGTTATTCTTCCCTGAAAACCATTAATGCTCTGTAGTGAAGAAATTGGTAGTGCCCCAGGTGTTTGTGAAGCTGTCACTTGTAGGAAAGCTGCCTGGTGCTTGGAGCTCCATTGACATATGTAGGGTTTTTAGCTATTAAGTGCATTTCAGAGTGAGGATTTCAGCTCTTGGCAGAGAGAGGTGGTTTAGTTGTTTGAGCCACATGTTTGAAAACTATTTTTTCCACTTAATCAAACCTCTTAATCTTTGTTTTGTCTTTGCACCCTGCTCAAAGGGTTTGTCAGGATGATTTGATGTTTCAAAACACAATGAGGAAAATTTTACACAAGTACTTCAGATAAATAACAAATTCTTAATCTTTTCTAAATTGAACCTTAAAAATGTTTCAGAACATTCCTATTTTGAACTGAGAAGTGCTGATATGAAGATTAAACCAATTGTATACTGTAATTTAATGAAAGTACCACTCCCTCACCCATAATCTTGTCAAAAACGTCTTTTACCTGGTCTCTTTTATTTCTGAAGGTTTGCCTGGAGGACTTCTGAATGGAAAGCTTGCCAGGTGTCTCTCCTCCTTGACCAGCTGGACCCTCGCCACCACAAGCATGCAGGCCTTTGTGGAGGTGGTATACAAACCCGGGAGGTCTACTGTGTCCAGATCACCCTAGAACTTGGGATGCACCAACTGAAGGAAGGTAACAGGAGTGGGGTCAATCTCAATTTGATGAGAGAAATGAGGGAAGAAAAAAAAAAAGATAGATAGCATGCAGTCATTAGTAGACTTTAGGTAGCTAATGCCCTCATGGTATCCATGCTTACCCAGGGAGGTGTTACTCAACATGGGAGGGAGCAGGAGGTCAGGGTCCTGAGGAACTGCCAGGAACCATAGCCCTTCTGGGTGAACTGACGCCAGTTCTGTAGGTATACTTGCATGGGGGGTTTCAAAGGAGCTACATTTGGCTTGGATTTGAGTTTTCTTCTTCTCTCGTATATCAGGTAGCCCAGCCCCTTGGTAGCTGAATCCATTTATCTGTGGTTTTAGTCCTGGTTTAAGGTATAAAAATAGATGTCACACTCCATTCCAGATATGGCTTTACCTTCTGCTTCAGACTGATACACAATCTTTCTTGTGATTCGAAGGGGGAAGCAAAAATAATACTGTCACAATTTCTGATCAGACAGAGGGTTTTTGGACTCTGGAAGTGAGTTATTTTTCTTTTAGAAGAATAAGGAGTAGATACAGATGCATGATGAATAGCTCCTCCTAGACTGTTCTGTTTACTCTATGTAGTGCCTGTGCAGAATATGTTGTTGAGCAGAGATGTGAGATAATAAGAACACAATATCGTATCTTAGATTTATTTACTCACAAAGGCAAAGCAAATGTTTTCAGGACACCTAGTGTGTCCTAGCATCCCACACAGACTCTGAGATGATAGAAAACCAGACCTGTTTTAATCTCTACTCAGTCCATGCATGGCTGCTGCTTCACCTCTCCCAGACATCTGGCACCACCTTTCTCTCCCAGCACAAACTTCCCTCTGTTGTTCCACACGAGGATGCAAAGCATATGACTTTCCAAGTAAGAAAAGTGCTTTTGATGAGGTGTATAACATTTGACTGTCTTCATCCTTCTGACCATCTGTGGTCCATGCAGCCACTGTAGGGCAAGTTAGTGAACAGCAAGCTTTAACTGACTTCATTCACACTTCTTCGTTCTTTCTCGGTATTGTGAATGACTCAAGAAGATTAGAGGAATGCATCTGAGACCCTTACACCAACATAATTCCTAACAGGCTTGGTGCTATATATCCACTGTGTGATCACCTGCAGGTTTTTTGTTCAAAGTTCAGTTCAACTTAAAAATTGCAAGCTCTCCCATCAACAAAAAGAAAACACTGGGATAACTCCTTGTCTCTTCCTTGTTTTTATAGTTCTAACCCTCCCTTAAAAAAAAATAAAAATTAAAAATTGTATAGGTGACTGGAAAAACCAAACGTGCAGAGCAGTTGTACAGGGCACAGCAACTGCCATAAGGGACAACAGAAAAAGTTTATACAAATACATCAACATTAAAAAAAGAGCCAGGGAGAATCTCCATCCCTTGCTGGAAGCAGGGGGGGAACATTGCAACCAAGGATGAGGAAAAGGCTGAGATACTTAATGCCTTCTTCGCCTCCATCTTTAGTAGTCAGACCAGCTACCCCCAGGATGTTCAGCCTCCTCAGCTGGAAGATATGGATGGAGAGCAGAACAACCCCACCTGTAATCCAGGAGGAAGTATTTAATGATCTGCTTCTGCACCTGGACACTCACAAGTCTATGGGGCCTGATGGGATCCACCCTAGAGTGCTGAGGGAGCTGGTGGGGGAGCTCACTAAGCCTCTCTCCATCATTCCTCAACAATCCTGGTCAACAGGGGAGGTCCCAAGTGACTGGAGGCTGGCTAATGTGATGCCCGTCTACAAGAAGGGCTGGAAGGAGGATCTGAGGAACTACAGGTTTATCAGCCTGACCTCGGTACCAGGAGAGATCATGGAGAGGCTCATCTTGAGTGAGCTCACAGCAAGTGCAGGGCAGTCAGGGGATCAGGGCCAGCCAGCATGGGTTTATGAAAGGGAGGTCTTGCTTGACAAAGCTGATCTCTTTCTATGACCATGTGACCTGCCTGTTGGATCAGGGGAAGGCTGTGGACATTGTATGCCTAGGCTTCTGTAAGGCCTTTGACACCATCTCCCACAGCATTCTCCTGGAGAAGCTGGCAAATCATGGCATAGACAAGTGCACTCTTAACTGGGTAAAAAAGTGTCTGGATGGCCAGGCCCAGAGAGATGTGGTAAATGGGGTCAAATCTAGTTGGCGGCTGGTCACCATTGGTGTCCCCCAGGGCTCAGTTTTGGGGTCAGTCTTGTTCAGTATCTTTATCAATGATCTGGATGAGGGGATTCTGTGCATCCTCAGTAAGTTTGCAGATGACACCAAATTGGGTGGAAGTGTTGATCTGCTTGAGGGTAGGAAGGCTTTGCAGAGGGACCTAGACAGACTGGATCAGTGGGCTGAGGCCAATCATGTGAGGTTCAATAAGGCCAAGTGCTGGGTCCTGCATTTTGGTCACAACAACCCCATGCAATGCTACAGGCCTGGGAGGTAGTGGCTGGAGAGCTGGCCAGCAGAGAGGGACCTGGGGGTGCTGGTGGACAGCCGGCTTAACATGAGCCAGCAGTGTGCCCAGGTGACTAAGAAGGCCAACAGCATCCTGACCTGCATCAGGAATAGCATGGCCAGCAGGAGTAGGGAAGTGATCGTGCCCCTGTACTTGGCACTGGTGAGGCCACAGCTTGAGTACTGTGTTCAGTTCTGGGCCCCTCACTATAAGAAGGACATTGAGGTGCTGGAGCGTGTCCAGAGGAGAGACACCAAGCTGGTGAAGGGTCTAGAGGACAAGTCAATATGAGGAGCGGCTGAGGGAACTGTGGTTTAGTTTGAAGAGGAGGCTGAGGGGGACCTCACTGCCCTCTATAAGTACCTGAAAGGAGGCTGTAGGGAGGTGGTTGTTGGCCTCTTCTCCTAAGTAAGTAACAACAGGACCAGAGGAAATGGACTGAAGTTGTGGCAGGGAAGGTTCAGACTGGATATTAGGAAGAATTTCTTTACTGAAAGGGTGGTCAGGCACTGGAACTGCCTGCCCAGGGAGGAGATTGAGTCACTATCTTTGGAGGTATTCAGGAAACGTGTAGATGTGACACTTCAGGGCATGCTGTAGTGGGTGAGGTTGTGGGGTTTTTTGTGGGTGTTTTTGGTGGAGTGTGTGTGGTTGGTTGTGTTTGTTTGGGTTTTTTTTTGTGTTGACAGTTGGACTTGTTGATCTCAGAGGTCCTTTCCAACCATGATGATTCTGTATAAATTATTACTGCTGTTCCAAGGCAGTAGTGCAGATTTGCAGCAATCCTTAGGAAGTGAGAACCCCATCTACTGTCAATATAGTCACATGCAAATAAGAACAGGGAAAGCCTTCCCTATTATCCCTCCCTATCCAGTAATATTCAGTGTGTCTCATTTACTAGCTGATCATCTTGAAATTAATAAGGAATGACATATTTTCTGGCCTGTCTTCTGGTGATCTGAACTAATGGAATACTTCTGTTCATCACTAGGGCATCTCATATTTTATTGTACCATTTTTTCAGTGATGGGGAGAAGGTAGGGAAGTTAATCCTTCTATGTATGAGCAAATATAGAGTCTAATTGCTGCCATCAAAAGTACGGGAATTTTTCTTTCCTCACCTCTTGTGTATGCTTCAAGGGATCATTCAGGAATCAAACAAGCGAGTCTAATAGGATATTACCATCCATCACAGTTGTTATTCTTCTGGTTACTTCCAATGAGAATTTGGACCTAGGCCCAATGACATATGTGAAAGAAGATTTTGTCCCGTGGTCTCTCCAGCAGCATTCTTGGATAAAATATGTTGAATCCTAGTTGGAGACAGGTACCATCTGTGATGTATTTATACATATTGCTCAAAGCTCTTTTATCCCCCAGGGATATCTTTCACATTTTTCATTTGTTTTGCCTTCTCATCTATTTATTCTTGCATTAAAATGTCTGTTTAGACAGGGAGCCCCTGTTTTCTCAAGTCCCTATATATCAGTTTTCAGAAAGTTAAGTCTGCTGAAATCTTTCTCTATTTTGATTTTAAAATTCTACCTTGAAGATACAGGAAATGGAAAACTTTCACTCAGGCATTGCTTTCAGAAATGCATTGATAAGCTTTCATAACGTTCTATCCCAAGAGGTGATTAAGAAATCCCTGTCTTGATCCAGGAGAAGTTATATATATTTTTAGGCCTTCAGGAGGAAGCCCATTCTTTTAACACAGGTGGTGAGTATTTGGAAGCAGACGGAGGCTTCAAATCTGTGAAGTCCTTGGTAATATTCCTGCAATCTGAGACTCTTACATCTAGATGAAGCTGGCAGGGAGCTCTTGGTAAATGTGTGCAGTGTTGTGTCCTTCAGATATCTGCATTTCTGTGTACCTAGGTAAGCCAATGAACAGGCACCTAAGTTAAAAGACTCTGCTGTTTTTAATGCTAGCTATTCTCTCCAAGGAATCTTCATCTCTATTCGGTTGTGATGCTTTTCTTAATTTAAACTGAACTTTAACATCATTAGCTTTAAACAGATCTCTGTTTTTTTCTTTAAGTGTATCATTGAATTTTGACACATTTAAATGTATAATTTTTAATTTTCAGAGAGGTGATAACCTGATACTTCAAGTTTGTCATTATTCTTTTGATATCCAGAGAGGGAAGCAGCAAATCTACATGTTTGAAATGGTGTTGCTTATAAGGAGGAGACAAATTTTGCCCAAAAAGTAGCATAGAGTATGCAACCTATGGTACAGCCCTATCTGCCCTTTCTGCCCTTCATCTCTGGATACTCCCTGATCCCTTCTCCTGGATGTCCCATGTCTGGAACAAACTGTAGATGCAGTGGTGGTTACCCTTCTTCATACCTCTTTTTTAATGTAAATCTGTTCAGTCACATGGAAGATCATTCAAATAAAGCAGAAATGCAGATCCTCAACTTATTTTCAAAACCAGACAACGATAACATGGGACACGTATTTTTTAATTCTCTTTTGTCAGTGGGCTTTTCTGAATCGAGATAAGATTTTTGTGACTGTTGATTTTAGAAAGTGTTATCTGAAAATATGATCTCCTGCAGTACATTTTTCCCACAATGTATTTGAATTGTTCTGGGTGAACATCACTGACAATCCTTCATGTACCAACAAAAAACACAGTTGGTAAACGTATTATAGAAGAATGTTATGCAATGGTCAATTTATGAAATTTCTTTGTTTGGCAATTCAGCTCTCCTCTCAATGACAATAATGAAGTCAAATAATATGGGAATTACAGTTCCTCTTAAGAGTCTGAGGTTGGTCTGTGTTTATGTTCAAACAGTTAATAAACAGATGAGATGCCTTTATTTAATCTTCTTCCTCAGGAATTTTTTACCTTCTCTCCTGAAGGCCAAGGAGCATACTTGTGTTTCCTAATTAAATTTTACTTTCTGGATTTATCTAGAGACTGTAACTCTGTAGTCTGGGGGAATGGCATCTTTCATAAAATTCTGCAGAACCATCTCCTCTCTTCTCTGAACTAGTTACCTCCTGTCCTTAGTGACTGGGATTGCTGTTCTTTCCATATTCTCTGTAACTTTCTAACTAGGAAGCTGTCTGCCCTGTCATTCTTATGTAAAATTTGTGCTTTATATATCTTGATGTTTTTTTCTTTTTTACTCTTTTGAATGAGATTCAATTTACCTCTCACTTTCAGAATTTTCTTACAATGCTTTTTGGAGCCTGTCTGCTTAAGTTTTAATTATAGGACTGAAAAGACCTTTGTGAAATGCTGTTCTTCATTGAATCTTCTTTATTGTTTACCCAGCATAGTAAAATTGACTAATAAAATGTATCTCTTATTACCATCTCACCAGCAAATCATTGCAGTTTCCTGTCTTCTTAATATTTGTGATTTTCCATCTGAAAATCCACATTAAATTCTCACACCTGGGCCAGGCTCTAAAGTTTTGTTTACATTTTTTTTTTGCTTAATGAATGTCTCCATCATATTTGTCTCCATGTATTTATTTTTATTTGATCTTGGATTTCAGCAGCAGGTATGTGAGGTAGTTGCACATTCATTATTCTTAGATACCTTTTAAGTGTTACCGTACACAATTATTTTCTTACAGAAGTCTTTATTACTTTTAAACTCTTCTTTTCTTTGAGAGATATTCAACCCTCACCTGTTAGTAGACATAATTTCTTGACTTATTCCTCTGTCAGTCACCAGCCTATACCTGTTTCTGCTTTAGTTTAAGATGCAGTTTCACCTGGTTCACATTACATCAGGTTTTTTCTAAACTTGTGTGTCACCAGCTGTAGCAACAAAAAAATCCTTCTGTCTGTTTACAACTTAGTAAATACTCATGTACCTTTTCAGTTCTAAGGGTTACTTTCTGATACATCCCTGCGTGTATTCCTGTATGTATTTTTGTCTTACAAGCAATTTTACTGACAGAATCCCTAAATGATCTGAAAGTGTTCCCCTGCACTTTCATCTGAGTCCTGTTTATGTGTCTCAAAATGATAATTTTATGGCCTTTATCCTTTCTTGTTTTCCATGAAATATTGAGCTTTCTCCCTGCTTTTGATAGACAGAAATGTCTAATACTTTCTTATCTGATGAGTAAACTTTTGAGATCATTCTTAATTCCCATGTGGGAGATGTTTTGACACTATATTTTAATTTCCAGAAACTGCTGCCTGTTTGAAGTTGCACAGAGATGAATTTGAGGACTCCTTTCATTCATATCTTGCATTATTCTATATTTATTCTCCTCCCTTCCCTTCTGCCCATTTGTCTTGTTTAGCTCCAAAATACGTGGTTTTGCCTTCTCTGCTCTGTACGCTCGGTTTCCTAATGAGGGTGCCACTTTTTTTTTTTTCCCCTGCAAGTTCTTAGTTCTGCTCTCAGTCGTGATCTTCCTCTGCATGTCTTCTGGGGGATTAGTGTTTCAAATTAGTACATGCAGCATCTGCTCAATAAACTATGGAGGTAGTTTATTGGAAGGGAGAAATACCAACTGAGAGTCCTGTTTGAATGTGCCAGCATCCCCTTGGGTTCTAGTTGTCCTGGGAGCCACCAGGTCTGGCTCCTGAGAGACAGTAAGTTGGTTGTGGAGGTTGTTGACATTTAGGGCTGTTACCATCCTGCATATTTTGGGGGAAAACACTGCATTGATGGAGATAAGCTGCCCATAGGAGCTGGCATGGGTTATGTACTGTTGGAATGGATATGAACCCTGTGTTGAGTACAAGTCCAATATGAAATACACACAGGTTTGGTTTTGGTGTTTAGGTTTTTTTTTTTGTTTTGTTTGTTGTTGTTTTTTTTTTTTCTTTGAAAATATGCTGGTGAAGCTGCAGGAATGAGAAGATTTATTTACTTGGCGGAAATTAGAATTTAGGGACTTTGATGTTTAAATCCTGTTGTCCTTGTCTGCTTTATGACATTGAAAAGGAATATGTTAGAATATATTAGTCAGGAGAAAACTTGACCAGGACCATGTAGGGGAGAGAACTGATGGTCAGCAGTGGTGTGAAGAAAGATTTGTTTGACTGGCTCCTGCTGCAGCAACAGGAGCATCCAGCCTGAAGCTTGGTTGACCTGATCCACAGAAACCATGTTCTCAGGTGGAGAGAGAGCCTCCTAAGAATCCCCCTCATCCCAAACTAGTTATTTATCATTGGGATGACCAAACCGGCTTGAAAAGATGAGTAACACACCTCTGAAGTGTAAAATATATTCAGGCAAACCTGCATCCGATTTATATTGCTGGGATGCTGAGTTATTGATCTGTAAGCTCACCAAATGCTGAGCAGAATTTACAAGATACAACTCACATAATGGAAAAATAAATATGTAACAGCTGGCTTCTTCTGGGGAAACCCTTTAGAAGCAAGAAAGGAAATGATTTTATTCAGATTGTTGCAGTGCTTGTCAGTAGTGTTTAAATGTGTATTTAAAAAAATCTAGTTTGAATCCATTAGGGAAAAATATTTTCCCTAATGTCTTTTAGAGGTGTAATATTTTCAGTTCTTTCATATCTAGAAGCTAATTAAAGTGAAATGAAGAGAATAATGCATACAAAGAGTTTGACAGTGAAAGAAATGTGTCTTCTTAAAAGGTGCCTTATAAAGAATATGCCTTTCTTTTGTCAACAAGCTATTTGATATGACCATGAAATATTTATCTCTTTATAATTATTTTTATTTATACAGCTGGCTTTGATGTACAGCAAATAGTATGCTGCCCAGTCAGCTCACATGAGATTCTGTGTTTTAGTTCAGGGTTTTGTCTTTGAAAGCTAAGATTTTAATTGCAATTGTATTATTGTCATTATTTCCTGCTGCTGGAACTGGATTAATTTTATTTAAAACAGTGGCAGTTTGTTCTGAGTTGTTTTGTCCTCTTGTTATGAGGATGGGGAGCTGCATTGTGTTCAAACAATAGCATTGAGTCAGATGAAAAAATAAATGGATTTGTATGTACAAGGCTACACCACAAACTGGGACGCTGGGGAGAGATAATGAACCCAGTAGTTGCTGGTCTGATCCCAGAGCAGGAGACACTCGATATAAATGGAGCTGTGAAGTTGGGGCAGCTTTGCATGGAGCAGTCATGCTGCTTTTGGGACCTGAGAGGGCAGGGCCATGGCACGACTGGACTAGATTAACATGTTACTAGTTTAGCTTTGGGCCCCCCATACCATGTCCCAATATTGTAGACACATCCGTAGTGGTGCCTTTCTCCTGGAACCAGGAGTGATGTGATGTTCACAGAACAGATTCCTGCTCCTTGAAGCTTCTTACTGTTCAGTGAATGCTAAACTTGGCGACAGGCAAAGTTCAACCTCTCAGGAGGCTTTCATGAGGTACATCTCCACCTTTGTGCTCCCTTCCCTGTTTACCTTGTGGCTTCTCTCACCCTCTCTGACGGTCTGACCCACTGACTTCCAGCATCTGGTGGTCTTTTCTGGACAACGGCCAGCAAGTTTCAAACGTTCTGGAGAATCCTATTTTTCCTTCCCATCATTGCATTCACTGGCACCCCAGCATCCCTGTTGCCTCCACTGTTTTTCCTGGATGCTCTTAATACTTTGTCACCTCTGGTCTGCTCAGTCGGGTGCCAGTGGGAAGCCCGTGCTCACTCTCAACTTCTACCAGATCATAGAGTATCTCAAGTTGGAGAGGACCTTTAAGGGTCATCGAAGCCAACTCGATCTACTGTTGATAGCTTCTACAAATTCTATAGTGAAACAACACAAAATCCCAGCTGGGGTAAAGGGGTCCCATTGTACAGCAGACAATATGGACACAGGGAAACTTTCTATTCCATGAAGTGCTAATAGTCTGTGTCACTTTAATAAAATTGCAAGGGGCTTTATTGTTCAGAAATACATTAAACTGTTGTTGCTCTTGGCAATCTGCTATTAACCCTCTTTCATGCTGTGATTAGCCTTCTATTCATACTTTGTTTCTTGTCTATTAAATAGACTTTAATTGAAAATAGGACTTCAAATTTGTGCCTGGTGGCTTCAAAACTAATTGATTCTTCTTAAAAGCATAAAGGCACCTTTTCCAGCAGGCATGGGCTGCGTTAGGCTTTGTAATGGAGGCATGCACCAGACTAGGGTCAGTGCCATTTCCAGGCTAGTTAAATTACATTCACCACTTCTCCTTTGTCTAATATTTTGGTTTTTGCTATAAAAACAAGTCTTTCAGATTAGAGCAATTACTTACAAATGTTGTGCTGGGTTAATCCCTATTATGTTTTACACATGTAGGTGTTTTTATAACACAACTCATTCCTTTGTGATTTTCTCAAGTAATTTTCCTTCGTATTGATCCAAGTGTCTTTGGTTTATAAATCTTGGAAGAGGCAGTAGAACTTGTACAAAGATGTGCCATCTCTTTCTTCTAATCATTAATTTGGCTTAGTTTTGCCAAAAGATGTGGTAAACATCTGGATTTTTGCCTTGAGAATTGAATATTGGCCAAAATATGGCTGCACTAGAGATAGCCCTGATATTCTTTGTGTGTGTTCCAGCTCTGTTAATGATATTTAGAAATATCTCATTTAGGTGTTATTATCAGAAATACTTTTTTTGTTCATTGTAAAAGGGAAATGAAGCTAAGGTCCAGGGAAAAAGAAGTATTCTTTATCTCCTGAGGATTTGAACAATCTAAATTTGAAAGGAATCACTGCAACCAAAATGCCATCCTATACATTTCTCCTTCTGTCTGGCCATCATTGCTTTTTAACATAGTGTTGATATGCATGCCTGCAAGTATGTGCCTGTATGACTAAATTCACAGATAATTTATTTATTGGCTTAAAAATACATTATGGAAGTAACCATGTCAGAGCTGATTTCCTCTTCCACTCTTCCTCCAAGTCACTACCACAGTAAAAATATATAGAGAAACGAGATACTTTAGAACGCAATTTATTATCTCCTGCTGGTAGCAATAACCTGAAAATAACAGCAAATAGTAAAATTCAAACTCGAGGCAGACACTGATGCTGGGATCAGCTGTAGTCGCATTTATAAGGATAGATTCAATGTAACAGCTATAGAAATGTGCAATGTTTCAGGGGCTCCCAGATTAATACTTGATTGCTTTTTCAAGTTCGTTCTATAGATGGGGAAGAGCCACAGGATCTTAAAAGGTACGAACAAGCATAATATAAATAAACTGCTACTTGAATCAGAGATATTACCTCCCCTCCCACTCTTCTCTTCCCTGGCTTCTGCCTTTCCCCTTTCCCCCCAGAAAGGTGGCTAATGTTTTTCTAAGGAAATTAATTACACAAACCCCACTTTTTAATATAAGTGTAGGAAATTGCCATTGCAGAGTCAATTATCGAGCAAAATCAGAAGACTGTCTGGTATGAAGCACAGTCCTAGCTGCCATGTTCATTTATCACAGGCATAATATGTTGGGTTTTTTTTTATCCTGACCAGGGCATCTCCAGCCAGGCTATCTGTGCCTTTTTGGAGGATGCAGTGTGTGACAACTTTGGCGTTTTAAGGGCTCAGGGGAAAAAAAAACAACACCTTATAGTTCATTAAAAAAAACCAAACAAACAAGAGAAAAGAGTGTGAAAGAATAGCAATAGAAAATCACATCAAGCTTTTGAAAAAAACTGATGGAAATGAGAGTTGTCAAGCAAATGGCTGAAGAAGGGATGACTTATAGAGGACCCCACTGGTCCATCCAGTCACTCTGGCTATCGTGCTGGAAATCATGGCACTTTATACCTCCCTGGTTTTGGAACAGGATGGTATTATATATGCATTTATTAGTGCAGCTAGTTTCTTTTTATTCTTGACCTATTCCTGAAGACTTTCATTGGAGGATTGTAAGCTGGCACAGACCTAGAATATATTTGGGTCTTTTATTAGAATAGTCTGTATTTTCTGATTTACATTTTACAGAGTATATAGAATTACTCAAGGAAGTGAGTAAACAAGCAGTGTTATTCCAGTGATAAGTAGAACGTTGGTCCTGGGAAGAGAACTCCCAGTGAGAGAATTAAATAGGGCATCACCCAAGGGAGAAAGAGAAGCAGGGGCAGGGAGAGGAAGGCAGGGATTTCCTCCAGAATAGGAATAAGTGTTTAATGAGTCTAGAATGGCTGGAAGGCTCTGTCTACAAAAAAAAAACTTGCCCCTTTAACTTTTTATAATCAATTTTTCTTTTTTTTTTTCTCTTATCCAAAATCAGTTTAAAGTACCCTCGGCACCACTGGTTATAGCTGTTAGTTTTCAAGGCAGGAGAGCCAGCCTTCTTTATCTAGTGGCTTCCATGTTTCAATAGTTAAATTGCAATATAGACACAATCTAAAAATCAGAGGAAGAAAGAGCCATTGCTAATGACAACGCCTTGAGTTAAAGCAGAGTAGAACTGGGCTTTATTCCTTGGTCTGACCATCTGCACTCGGTTTTCTTGCATTTCTTCAAGTGAACTCTCAAAAAAATGATACAGTTTTGCAGAGCTTGATGCTGAAAGGCAGGTTAAGCCATGCATGAGACTTGGTAAAATAAATACTCTTATCCTTAAAACTCTAATATTTATCTCATTCTGTCTGTCACTTCACTTGCAAGGTCTCTAGAAAAGGTCTGTTTATGTTAGCATTCAGGTGAAATGGATTTGTGGCACCGTGTTGTAATCTCTAAATGAACATGTCAAAGGCCTTAGAGTGTCTCAGAAATCATTCAGAAAATGGGCTTTTTTACTAATGTATTAGCTTTCAGCTTAGAATTAAATCACATCTGTTTAATCCTTTTACGCCGATGGCATAAGCACTGATATTGGTCTGAAATCTCAGGTTCAGGATGTGCAAATCAAATGTTTTTTGGGATTTTGAACACTGAAGTTTTGTGTTTAAAAAAAAAAAGTTGTTTTTCTTCAAAGGGTTCATTTTAAAGAAAAGGGTAAAATATCAGAAAAAGGAGGGATTACTCATACATGGGGCATATTTTTATAAATTCTTTTCAAGTCAATCCCATGCATGGAAGCAAAGGAAAATAGACATTAAAAATAAAAACTAGGATAAAGCAAATTCAGTAGCTATAAAAATTAATGAAGTCTTGGTAATACCATGGTAGAGTAAACTCAAACAAGGCTTTGTCTTTTGAAAGACTGCTTTGTTACTGATTTATCTAAAGAGACAGCCAAATTCAGCCCATAATATAATTAAAATGCAGTATCATATAATGACTCAGAAGATAGATTTAAGAGTCTTTCCCCTTCTTTTCCTTCCCCCCTCCATCCCAAATAAAAAGGCAAGAGAAGTTAACTAGAGAAATCTTATGGTACATGAAAAACAAAGGGGATAATATTTCCAAATTTGTTGTCAGTATCAACTAAACTGGTACTTGGCAGAGTTTGGAGTTGTCTCATCTCTTGGATGAAGAGGTTTGGAGATCCATGTCTGCCTTGGGTGCAGGCAAATGAAGGAAATGTCTTGTCTCCCAGGCAGGATAGATGCTTTCTGCATATGACTGTGGAGAAGAAACCGAGAGCTCTGCTTGATGTTACTGAAACTAGAAGAAAATTCAGTTATCTGGGCGCTGTGTCTGTAATCTAGAGGTGGCAGCACCCATGAAGGGGATGGGTGTGGGGAGGTGCCCCCATGCTCAGGCTTTGGCCACCTGCCTCTGCCTGGCTCTCAATTGCAGCGGGAGCTTTTTGGATTTCCTTCTTTGATGTCTTTCTTATCAGTACGGTGTAAAGAGGTCTCCTTGGCCATAAATGTGGGGGATTAGATTCCAGTTTGTTGCTTAAGCATTGTAGAAAATCATAGTTTAAAAGCACCTGTTTACCATTAAGCATAGTCTTAACTGGCCTGCTGAATAGGGATGATTTTGTTAGAACTTTAAGTGCCTCGATTAACACGAGATGAACTTTTTGCTCTGTGAGGTAAGACCCTAAAACAACACTGGATTTTGGTGTATTCTGGAAAGCGAATGCCAGGAGTAAACTCCAGAGCTCTTTGCATTGGTCAGGGCAAAGTTACCACCCTGCTTTTCTTTTTTTTTCTTTTTTTTTTTCTCTTAGTTACTAGACCAGTTGATGGGAAGCTCTGCCTGGGTCCCCCTCCCTCAACCTCCCAGCTGTGTAACGTGCCGTGCCCGTCCGAGTGCGTGGTGTCGGCCTGGTCACCCTGGGGCCCCTGCCTGCTCGAGAACTGCCAGGACCACCATGGCAGAAGAGGTAATGGCTGCTCCTATGGATTGCTTTTGCAATCTAGAGTGGATAATGGAATATTATGATAAAATTGCAAGAGCAGTGGTGTCAAAGTCTATATTGGAACCTTAATGTCGTGTTTTTGTTTTTTTGTTTTTTTTTTTAAATTAATCTAACATAGGATGAAGCTCTTAGGTGAGCATCCAGGAGTGGAATATGACCTTTAAAAGCTTTTTGCAGTTATTGTTGGGATAAGAAAACAAAAAGATTTTTCAGCCTGATTGAGATCATTTTATCCTGCACTGAACTTGTAGCAAAGGAGGATTTCTTTGGACAGCACCTGCAGACCTCCATAGTGCCAGGCTGTCCCTTGGAAGTCCTGCTACTTGGATTTGAAGGCAATGCTGGGGTGAAGCTGCAAGGTGTTTCCCACAGCCCTGCCATCCTGGAGTTAGGCTGATCCAAGAGATTATTCCCATTGTTCTTGGTTTGGGTTTAAATTCCTGGAAGAAGACTATGCAAATATAATTTAACTCCCCCCTCCCGGATCTTAATTGAGTAGCATGCATGTTTGTTGCTGCAGCACTTTGAGGTTCATTGCAGAGCCATTCCTAAGGCTCTGAGTTCAAAAAGTCACTGTTGGGATTCACATCAGGGAATGAATGTTATTGTTTGGAAATCACATTTTTCTGAAAACAGCCAAAGTTTTTGGAGTGATTTGAGCTGGTCAGAATTTTTTTTTTTTTAATATTGTTAAATATAAAGATTTACAATACTATTCCATTTTTAAATTGTTTTGAATTATTTCTTTTTGCTGGTTTGAGAGGACTGGAAGTTTCACCTGTTATATTCTCTGGAATGTTTTATTTTTAATTTTCTTGTCTGTGGCATGGCCAAGACATTTCCATGTGACCCCCACCAATGCTGTATATTTCCCCCTTGTCTGAGACTCTTGTAGGAAAGACCACCACGGGGTTTTTTTTTGCCTTTCTTAGAATTCTGGGTCATTTACATAACAAAACATGCTGAGAGATACTGTCGTATTAGCTCTGCACTTTACATAGCAACATGACTTTTTGGTTTTATTCAGAAGGAGGTAGATTATGTAATCAATTCTTTCATTATTTCTGTAACCTTTTTCTTCCACTTTACATTTGAATCTTCCAATTTAATAGGATGTCATTTCAAAGAAGTCTGATATGCATTATGTATCAGAAATCCTTACACCTTCATAAAGCAGAATACTAATTTCTCAGTAAACTGCTCTGCTGTATCTCAAAACAAGCCTTTTCATTAGTGGATTCCCAGGCAGAATATAGATGTCCTTTATATCTTCAGTTCCTTAACTGTTTCTCTCTTTTTATCTTAATGTTGTTATTACATTAATATATGCATCAGAGGCAAATTCCTACGTTTAGACATGTGTATTTCTATCTAGTGGTGATGAAAAGGAAACAGAAATGTGAAAAATGTGGGTTGTTGGAATTCTTTACAAACTATTAGATTTTGTGTGCCTGGACTGTAGGCACATGCAGCCGAGTGCCGTCCCAATCAGTTCAGTTTTAAAGTGTTGTGTACTTGTTTGTCTTTATATTCTCCAGTTCCAGATGCCCTGTAGTGTCCTAGATTATTTCTATAAACGTGGTTTGTTTTGTTTTTGTTTGTTTTTTTTTTTTTTCCCTGTAGTTAATTCATTTTCTCTTTTTGCAGGTTTTAGAATGAGACAAAGGCAAGTGATCGTGGATCCGGTAGGCACCCTGGCAGGTTGTCCTCATTTAATTGAATCTATTCCTTGTGAAGACCCAGTGTGTTACGAGTGGATCATTTCAGAAGGAATGTGTGTGAGTCACCATGGAAAATGTGGACCTGGAAGCCGCATGCTGAAAGCTGTATGCAAGGACAAGAAAGGTGCGTAATGGTGTCGTCTTAAAAGCCCCATGGTTCTCCACGCCTCCTTCTAAAATGACATTCTGCTGCAGAGCAATTGTGATGATTTACAATAGCTGCTTGCTGAATTTTTATGAAACTTTCAGATTTTTGAGTTGACTGTGATGCTCATGAAAGCCTAGTTCTGATATTACCTGGGATTTTGCCTGGAGCTTTCTCCTTTGTTTAATCCCAGAGGAGATGGCTCCCTAATACAGGTCCTGTGTTGTCAATGCTGGCCTTTACCCTGACAGAAGTGGGATACCAAGGGCCTGGTTCTCCCTAGAATAATTTTTTTTTTTTTTGCATGTGTTATACTAAGTTAGAGCTGTCACTGAGGCCAGCAGCACTATGGGCAAAATTAATCTGGCTCCAGCATTTCTTCTGTCCTCAGTTTTTAGCGTGTGGTCTGAATGTTCATCTCATTATGATAACTCTCTTACAATCATGAGCTTGGTTCTTCTGCCAAAATTAATACAAGAAGTAGTTGTAAATGAAATGATGATACCAAGTAATAATACGCTTGGCAGCAGTTTGAGGCCTGCAGAGTCTTTGGTTTACAAGTTGTTAATAATGAATCAGTACATTTTTATATGACGTTTACAAACAACCAGCAAGAGCTTATTTCTTGTGTATGGGTTGAACCTCAGCCAAGAGTTTCATTTCTTGATAAGGTCAGTGTTGTCAGATCTTTAGATTCGATTACATGGAGTGCAATTTTGCAGTCCTTGGTCACAGTGAGATTGTGCCATAATCTCAAAAGTGGCAAATTGTGGAACTTTACACCCTGATATTATATCTGAAATGGAAAATTCTGCCTTTGCATGTTGCTGAGACCAATCATAGGAAACAATTCCAAGTTGATAACAAGAGGAGTTAATTTGTAAGTGCTTAAAAATAGTGTGTTGTTTGCAAGGCATTAGAATCTGACAGAATGAAATGATGGCTGAAGAGCCTGGATTCTCCCTAAATACATTTAGAATCTATATGGTTTTCTTGTAAGTTTGTGAAAATGGGACCAAAAAAAAAATCTTTAACTGTTAGGAAGTGGCATAACCAGAATACAGTGGAGAGCAAAGAACTGTCTCTGAATTTTGTCTGGGTTGTCTCTTTGCATGTGATTGTAGCTGTAGGTCCAGTCCAGCAGTGATGTGTGCAGATGGAGTTCTGAATTGCTAAGGGGCACCATGTACTTAACACTATTAAAACTGTGCCAACATCCATTTTTATGCACCAGCTTGTGACTCGGAAGGAATGTTCATAACATGGCAGATGCTCATTGATCTCTGATCAGACTGTTCTCTGTGGCTGTGATAGTTAAGCAGCCATGCCTTTGAAGTGTCTCTTCTTCACTCCATTGTTCAAGGAGCTGCTGGAAGTCTCACAGTCCTTTTTTCATTTCAATTACTCTGTGCGTGTTCCAGTTACAGAATTAAAAAAAAAAAAGTTGGGACATCCTTCCCACCCCACCACCCTGAGGCAAAGATAGTCACTAGACATGATCACTAGTTCTAATGGAGAAGGTTTCACGAGGCAATATCCAGATCACTAGGCAGATTAGAAGCGCTGGTTAATAGGATTTTTAAGCTTTTCTGAATTTTTGATCCAACAAGATTGAACTGGTGGAGTACTTTAAGTAGAAATTGGGAAAAAATTAAACAAAGCTGTTTCTTCTTCAATCCAGTAAAATAATTTGCTTTGTTTATAATCTCTTTTCCTTTTGTAACATTCTTTTAACTAGATTCCTATTGCAATAAGTGGTCTATTATCTTGGCTAAAAGCTGTAGTAAGTGGCAGAGTTGCATTAAGTGTTTTACGTGGAATAGTTGGTTAGTTGGCAGTGGGAAGCCAGTGGGGAGTTGTGTCAAACTGTGAGACACATCAGTTACAGGTAAAATAGGGTAAGGCCTATGCTAATGCTTAGCATTATACAGGAGTTCAAAATTCTGTGCAAGTAACTGCCTTGCTGAAATAAAGCATTTAGGGTAGCTGCATTATGTGCTAGTATTTTAATTTACTTAAGTGTCTTTTGTAGAAATCAACTCTGTATCCTAAAATCCAGTAATTTATCCAGTTATTCTGCCATCCGTGCCTGGCATTGTTGCTCAGTATTCCCACTGAAAGGGATAAAAAAAAATACTTTTTTTCTTTTTTTTACCCTGTTAAATGTCAAAATCCAATGTATTGTGATCTTAACCACAGTTCATTTGGACCTGGAGTCTGTCAATTAGGGGACTTAGTGTCTTCTGTGTATCCCTGCCTGCAGATGTCTTCATTTCCATGTAAATGCCAGAGTTGGCATGATGCTCTCCTCCTCTCCACAGTTGCAGCGTGTTAGCTCACTTCTCTTTAGACATTAGAAGCATCTGATCTGTCAGTCCTGTTTGTGTCAGCTGTGCTGCAGCAGAGCTTGGCATCGTGGCTCCTTGCCTTTGCCTGTCTTCTCCTCTACTTCCATCCTCAGCGTGGCTGAGCCCAGGTTCCTCACTAGCCCATGCTCTGCCATGTAATGCTGGGTGGTTATGTACTGCTCTCCATGGCTCAGAGGCCTGAGGCCTTTTTCATGGGGAGACTGTTTTTTTCCTTGCCAAAAATGAGCTTGCATTAGCTTGACTGTGGTAGGAGGGATCTGGCCATGTTTTTCCACTCCTCCCTCCCACGACAGAGGGTGGCTGCTGCTGCTCTCAGAGCCTGCAGGATCTTGTTGGCCTAAACTTCTGTCTGGCAAGGTGGAGCTTGGAGCTCTGTCTTTGTCTCTGATATGTGTTGATAGAAAGTGGGTGAACTTAAGCATTAGCCCTTGTCTCTCCCACTTCTGGTCTGCCCAGTGCCTTTCTCCCATTCCACATCTCTTTCACGCTTGCAGTGCCAGTCCATGCCATGAGAGAGGGCTGGGAGGAACCTGTTTGGAAAAGGAGCAGGGAGCAGTGGCTAATGAACCTCTTTCTCCAACTGAAACCCCACCTTGGGAGCCCCTTGTAGTGTCCTTTCTTTCCATTTTAGAAAGCCATCCTTTTCAGTGAGAAGATTTTGTGGTACTGACCCAGGTAACAAGCTGCTGCTGGCCTGAGCTGGAGCTTGTACAACTCAGGACTGAGTCAGATGTGGGTCCAACTTTGGTTTGCAGGGTTTCTCTGAAGACTTCCCTGTTAAAGCAGTCTCTGTAAGGGCTTGTATGAATTTCAGTGATGTAGTACTCTTACTTCCACTGTCTAGAGGTGCAGGAATGACACTATTTCTTAAATAGGTTTATGTAGGGGGTCTATAATGAAGGTGCCTCTATAGGGCACCTGCTATGCACAGCATTTTTTCACAGAGTAGCTGGAGTCTGTAAATTGTGATTTGCAGCAGTTAGCACAGATGAGTATGAATGAGAAGACCATAATCATCTCATTACTTTGTCATTCTTAGATGTCTGTCTGCTTCCACTTAGTAGTGTCTATAATCTCTGTTAATAACTTATTGAACGTGCATGTGATGCTTGAGAGCAGCTCTGGTCCATATCCCTCGAGTGTGCCTCTTCTGTAGCATCACAAGACAGTAGTAAATTAACTAGTGTGTAGAAATGCAATGAGGTAGTGCATGGAATAGTAGAAGACCTATGTTGCCTGGTTCTTTTAAACAATATTTTTCAGCAAAGTGTTATTAATTTGGCTAGCGAAGGACAAAGGATGTTTTTAATTTGGCTTGTGAGGGACAACGGATGCTTTTGGGGAAGTCTGTGAAGCCAAAAGAAGAGTACAGGAAAATAAACTCAAGATTATGTAACTGTATCATTTAGTACATGGATCTATAAATCAGATCAAAGAATTTATTTGAAACTCTTTTTTTTTACATTCACAGACAGCCCAATAATTATTTGTGATTTTTCTCAGAGTTGTTGTTTTAGGTTGTTAAACAAGGAATTGAATAATCTCCTGTTTGTAATGTATTCTGGATCAGATGCAAGTATTTGACATTTGAGTTTGGGCAGTCTTGATTAGAACCAACAAACAAAACTGTGCATTGACCAGATGAAAATAACTCTTTGAAAACTTTCCAGTTCACTTGCTCTCTCCTTAAATGTTGCTGCTCAGTTAGATACAAAACTATAGTCAAAACTTTCTCATTTTAAAATGCAACTGGACAGTAGCCAAAATGTGTTGCATTTCACTTTTTGAAGACAATGACACAAATCCTCTTTTGTGTGCTCTGCTTCGTATACCTTTGTGATACGTACAGGCACAACAAGTACAGTGAGACAAAGGGAATTCAGTGTTGTAGTGTGCAGAAAAGTGCAGATACCATTAGACAGCAGGACTTGGCACAGGGTCAGCAGGTAAAAGTTATGTGCCTTCATAGGCACTTTCCCAGCCTTTTGATTTAGATGCTAAGAAATACAACTGGATTTAACATAGAAATGTTGTTGGATTCCGTCTGATGGAGGAGTTAGGCAGCCCTTTTCATTGCTATTTTCCATGATCTATTTTAGGCTCTATTAATGATAGAAAGATAGATTGAAACAAGAGGAATGTTGAACCAAACTGCGGTTTTGAGAAATGCGTGTTACAGTCGTGTAAGTTGTGAACAGAGCAGTTGTTATGGTGAGGAGTAAAACCTGAGAACATATGTAAGAGGAGCTACAGCAATAAATTAATGAAATAACAGGTATGACTCATAAAAGTAGCAATTCATTTTTCAAGCATTTTAGTTTACAGCATTGTCAGCAACATTTATAAATCTCACCTGTTAGCAGTGCCCTGGAATGGATTGCAGAATGTTATTATTCAGAATCATACCCGCAAGTTGTCAATCCATTTTGTTGTAATTCCCATGTCATCATTTATTAATTTGCTTCTGCTTGTTCTGCTGCCTACCAGAAGAAATATTAGCAACGAAGACAATTTCTCTGTGATAGTGAACAGCATAATGTCTAAATAATAAAAAAATATGAAATAATTGGTACCCAAAGGCTTCATTGTTTTAATCAGAATTTATCGGATCAGCAGCAAGATTTACTGCAAAGGTCGTGTGATTTTGCAGGATTCAGGTTGTTTTACTCTACTCCTAGTTAACAAATCTAATCACAGCTCGAAAGCTGCTGAGTATTTGCCTTTCTATGCCATCAGCTTGGGTATCAGGGTTTCTTTGTTTTGTGGGAGTTCAAATTGTGGTGTTGTCTTCCTTTTTGAGGACAGTAGTTAACAGCAGTGCCGAATAACCTATGCGTTCCTTATTGGTGCACAATTCATGCAGAGACAGGGAGATGGAGCTGCTGAACCCAGAACATTGCTGTCTCTTCGCCTCTAGCACCCAAATGACTGTTTCCCTGAAGCTGTCATGAAGCCACCTTCTTCAGCAGCTTCTGCTTACCCTCAGTGCTCCCAGGCGCTTTGGAGGTTTCTGTGCACCCTTCCCAGCCATATCTGATAAATGAGTGCTATCTGTCAGGTCCTAGGAGTTCTGGCTGCATGGGGAGAACCACCCTGCTACAAACCATCTGCCAAGGTGGTACCAACATGCTGCCATCCTCCTTTCATAACTGTGATAATGACAAGATGTTGCCTTTAAATATTCTCAGTGGAATAAGCCTCTGGCTTCAAGCTACAAGAGTTACCCAGGCCAGGGATCAGCCCCCATGGCCTGAGCCTGGGCTCACTGAGCCCCCGCGCTGCCAGACACGGGGTGCACCAATGGCAGCAAAGAACAGTCAGGAACATAAATCCTTGTGGAGTGAAAAATCAATTGTCCTCATTTCAGTAGTGTGATGCCAGATGATTAAACCTATGGTTTTCTTTGTTTACCTTTTTTTTTTCCTGGTACTAACATTAAAAAAAGGGCACACCCCTACCCCCTCACCCCAACCCAAAACAGGCCAGCACTAAAAGCCCAGCAGAAAACCTTTATACTACTACTGCTGCTACGGTTCTGCCACTGCTGGTAAGACTCATTTCAGCCCAACAGTTTTATTTTAATTTGTGCTCTCTTCAGTTCTAGGCAGTCAGTACCTAGAAAGTGGCACTTGCCAAGAAGACAAGAGGGTTTTTAAGTGTTAATATGTTCACTGAAAAATTACGTTTGTATTGAAATACATCTATTCCCGAATGTCTGTTCCATCTGATGGTTTTATTTGTAAAACTGGAGAACAATATTTCAGAGTCAGCATGTTTTCTTTCAGCATTTTTTAGATAAAATGTTGAATGTTTGTTTTTTGTAAATGAACTAGGCTAAGTCTTAAATTGAAAATAAAAAAAAATAAATTAAAATAAGTTGTTAATATAGAAGCAAAATACTCCATTTAGATTAAACAAACATTTTTGCCTTATCTTGAAATGATTTTTTTTCCCTAAATCCTCCCCAGTCTCTCTTCAGTCTACTTAAAACAGCATTACAGAGTTTTTTCTTCCTTTTTGGTGTCTTTTTTTTTTTGGTTCAATGGCCAAACAGAAATCCATTATTCACACAGCTCTATTGACAGAGCAGACACTGAAATCCTGTTGGAATTCAAGCGGAGAGTAAAGGGAAGTAAGGTAATCAAAGCAGTGTTATTTTAAGATCCAATATTAGTTCTGCTAGAGCTTGACAGTGAAGCTCTGCACTTACGGAAGCTGAAGACTCTTTGAGGGTAGAATATTGATAATGGTGTGCTCAGGTAACTGACTGTACTTCAGTTCAATCACAGCGTGTCCTGTGGTCCCCAGGAACGGTTTGTCCACAGGGGCAGCTTGGCATGTGTGTTCATGGGGAGCACAGCACTGTGAGAAGCAGGAGCATCCCAGGCAGCTGGGCTGGAATCCTCCAGAAGGAAAGGGCTACAAGTAGACATGATGTCTGGTTTTATTCCTGGGTGAGGGCATGAAGCTAGCAGCTTTTTGAGAAGTTCTGTTTTAACATTCTTGATTTTTCTCGTAATGGATTAATGATACAGAATGAATTTGCAGATTCTGTTTAATTTCTCAGAGAAAATATTTACTGTGTCCAGTTTATTGAAAGTAAGTTTTAAATAAGTTCTTTCTGACATATCAGAGTAAGATCTTAAATCTCCATTAATGCCTTGTGTCCAGTGACACAACACCATGTCTAATGGTACATCTAGGTATTGTTTGTCCTATAAGAGTAGCATAGGCTTAGATTGTGATCATTCTTTATTTTAGAAACTGAAACTTTTGGATATTAAAAGAAGCAGTTTTGTTTGTAAAACTGAAATACTTGTTTTCAAGTTAACACGTAAATGCACCTGTCTTTAATCTGACATTAATTCATGGAGTAACGAAAATCAATTGTTCTTCACTGATGCTTTCCCCAGATCTGCCTGTACACAGAGAGTAGTACCCTGAGACCTCCTGAGAGGGATGGGTGGAAGGTGCAATTGCAGTGATATGCAGGGAGTGAGAGAACGATGTAGAGGTAAAAGTTAAATAGCTGAGTCGGTGGTTTAGGATCTGTTTTGTCTCAGCTTCTTAAATCATTGAGGTTCAAAAAGACAGACTTACATACTGCTTTGGTCAAGTTTTGGTGCAGGCAGCAGGACAGAACTTGCAATGGGAGTTTTGCCTGAGGAGGGTGTGATTAATACATGTGCACTATGGACTGTTCCTGTAAATGTGAACTGGAGGCGAGAATACTTTGCAGCTGTAAGGTTTGGAATTATTTTGTAGGGAATGGTAAAACTATCCAGTTGCTTTGGACACGCTTGCATATACCATCAATAAAAGTAAGTTGGTACCAGCTCTTCTAAGTCTTACAGTTTCAGTTACTGTTCTGAGGCTCAGCCTGCTGCACCACATTGCTTATGTCTCCTCTTCGTGAGTGTACCCCACTGTACCCCAGAGCTGTTGATCCCTAACTGGTGTGTTTTCCTGACTGTTAGAAACACAAATTCTTAAAGGCAACGTGCAGAGCTTTCTAGCAACTAGGTAGGAACCATACTTCCCACTTTGCAGTGTAGTAGCAAGGCTGATGAATATTACGAGTGTTTCAGGAATCCTGAATAATGGTGTGTGGTTTGTTCAATAGATTTGGGACCCATTTTTTTTTTTTTGTAGTTATGAAGATTGATGTGCTCTTTGAGCCGGCTGGCTGTTATGAGCCAGGTGGAGTGGATGAAGTTACCTTCATCAAGCAGCAGCTGGTACTAGGCCAAGCATTTGATGTCTCCTATTGGAAACATTTAAAAAGACAAAATGCAGATTGTGGTCTGCTCTAGGATGGGTGCACTGACAATCTGAGGACAGACACAACCATGAAATCAAGTGATTTACTCTCTTTGCATCCCCTACTGAAACTGATGTCTACAAAAGAAACAGAAGATCAGCTTTAGGTTAATTTTAGGGTAAGTTCTTGAAAAGTAAGTGCCTTCTTTGCTTAGTCACAGTTTAACAGTTTTACTTCATTCAAGATCATAGCAAATGTGTGGTCTACAACCCAAGGAAGACAGAAATTAAAAAATCTGTAGGCGATTCTTATAGTAGCTACATTTGTGTAAATATCTGTGTTTTAGAGCCAGGCTTATTGTGCTAAAATACAGGCTGGAATATCTAATGCTGGAAAGATGAAAGGCTTGCATCTAGGGGTAAACTGAAGCATACTTTGATTAATTTTCTTTACCTTTGAATGCAAATATGTTGTATGATTTCCAGCTGAACTGTGGCTGTGCTTGTTCAAATGCTGGTGGTGTGGTTTGTGTCAGTCACACAGAAGGCAGCTCTAATCAGTCTCCAGTGGTGATGTTAGCTCTGTGTGCTCGGCAGACAGAGATACCAGTGGAGTTGTTTAGGGATATAGCCAGCATTCATCCTCCCTATGCTTGTCAATACAAGGTAGTACAGCTACCTGGGAAAATATTTTTCCTGTGCCAGCTGAGCTAAGTGTGAGCTTGTGTCCAGTGCAGAATGCCCTCAAAGGAATTTCTGTCAAACCCACAATTTTATTTCTTTGGTATCTAGTGGATTGTTCTTGGTACTTAATGTCTCCAAAAGTTGTTTTTCAAGACTTCAGAGCTGTGTTAAAATGGTGAGGGCAAAGGCTGTTACTTCCCTATGGCTGTTTCAGCAGAAAGTAGATGGATTTTCAAAGATCCAGCTCCCTCTTGCATTGCTGAGGGAGAGCAGCAGGTGCTGACTACTTTCATTTTTTTTAATGAACCTGAACTACTAACACCTGTAGATTTGAAACAAAGGTTCAGGGTAGCCCTTTCAAAAATGGAAATTATAAGATTAAGAAAAATAAAAACATCTCTTACTGTGGCAAGATCTGTATTGCCCTTTATGTTTTAAATGTTATGGGATAAGTTTGACATGAGTTCATCTGAGTGCATGATAAAGGTTACCTAAAGAGCATGGTGTGTGTGTGATCTGTAGGTCTCTTCTGTTGGTGCAAGAGGTTTGAAGAATCTGTATAGAAGCTTTTATATTTGTATACTAGACTAGTGCAAATATATACTTGTAAACTGTTTATTTCTACACCATTTTTAGACGTCTGGGAAATCTTTACCAAGTTTGATGCTTTCTAATCTTTCAATTACAAAACTGCAATAAGGTTCCTGTATTGTATTTTATAATTATGACAGTATTTATAGTTAATTTTTTAAGTCTGGAAAAGAAACCTTAAAACAGATTTATGTGATTTTGCTCCTCACAATATATTGGAGACGATAATCCCAGATTGTTTCAGTAAGAAATGAGAAAAGTACCTCTAATTGCCATTAGCAATACCTGTTTTGTCAGTGAAATGGAGCATGCAGCCTAAAATACCTGTTTGACTGTTTTCTTTAAACTAAGCATAACTTCACATACATATTGAGTTAATATCCTTTTTAGAGAGTTATTATATTTCTTAGGGAACACTGATTAAACAGAGGGGAGATGTGAGCAAAGCAGGGTCCTTCTTGGACTGTATTTGAAAGGTAGGTAGTAAGTAGGTGCTGAGTTCTAAAATTAACTTATGTGGATAGAAGAGGAAGGAGGCTAGAAGGAACCATTTCAAATGTGTTATTAAGGACAGGATTCTGGATCTGTGACCCAAAGGTGGCTGAAGTTACCTGGAGGAGCAGATGGAAGACAGTAAGGGTGAATTTTATCCATGAATGTTGTGTTTTTTTGGATTAAATGGGTTCCAATAGCAATGAAGGATTTCACTGCTTTTCCACTAGTGAAGGAAGTGTTGTAACATACCTACATATTTTCCTCCCTCCTTGTAGATGATTTGGTGACGTTTGTGTTAAGTCTCTCAAACACACAGCACCGGGCACATAATCTTGAGGAATATAAGTGGGGTGCTTTAGGACATCTTTTTATTGTCAGCGTCCCAAGCAGCATCTCTAAGGCGTTTTATGCTTTAGTTCTATCCTTGGTTTTGATGTGTGTAGAGGGGATCTCGGAGAATAACTAGTGGCTGTTCATAGTGTTCACACCAGTGGTATTTTCACCTGGTTTTGACATGGTGCTTTTACAGCCTCTTTAGACAGTTGTGACCTCAAAACTTCCTTGGACTTTAGTTTCCTACCATAATATCCCCTTCAGATACAAGAATTCAAAAGCTTTTTGTATTAATACTGTCCTTAAGCCATTTCTTTTTAACCAGCTATTACAGCATATATATATGGCACCATTTATACAACTTTTCTGGAGGATTCTGTAGCTAAATTGTAAGAAAGTCCAATGTGGGTTGTGCAGGCATGAGCCTTTCATTTAAGCAGCTCTTCTGAGCTCTCTCCATATTGGAAAGACAGGTGAGAGTCTGCAGAAATATTCACAAAAGACTTTCTTTTTTTAAAAAAAGAGGACATGCAGAATGTTTCATGCTCTCCATACTTGTAGCATTTGTCCCCTCCTGGGCTCTGGTGTTTGTCCAGCCATCAAACACAGCAGCAGAATAACTTTCCTTCAGTGGTGGCAATAGTTTGTGGCTTTCTCTAATGTTCAGCTGCTACTTCAGGTAGGCATTTGAATCTTTAAGGGACCAACCCCTCTGTCAAAATTTGTTTCTCTTAATGAATGGTTTCAAAATGTTCTGGTGTTCAGCAGATGGATAAACAGCACAATGATGTATCCTGATTTCCTTAGGATGCCAGGCTAAAACAAGCCAGAAAACAGTTTTTAATGCATTTGATGTTTTTCAAATTCTTAATAGACAGAAAATTCTCCAATTCTCAGTCCAAAATTATTTTAGCCAAGCCTTTTTTTTTTTTTCCCCAAGAGAAATACTCGAAACAGTTTAAAGGCTTTAAATTTAAACAGAAGGTCATTAGGGTAAAGAAACGACTGACTATATTTTATTGCTTTCTGTGTGTGAGGTTTAGTGGGCTGCAATCCAACTCATACGATATAACTCCTGAAATAAAAAAAAAAGTTTCAAAATAAGCCAAGTAAGTCCTGCATGAGGTAGTATTGTTTCAATTCTAGGTATTTACTGTCATCAGAGAGGAGACTGAGACCTGGCAGCAAGCGTTGGCATGTGTGGCTGGGGGCTTCCCTCCCCCTCAGTCTCTGCAGGAGGGTTTGGGCTGTGGAGAGAGGAGAGATGCCAAGTCGAGGCAGAAGAAAAGGCTGGAAGCAGCCTGCAGCCATGAGGTCTGCTGTTCTTGCTGCTCCTCAGAGGAGGTGAAGGAGCTGCACCCAGGGCCTGGCTGTGTGCCATGCCGTGGGGGTCAGCAGCAAGTTTCCCCTGAGGGAATAATTTGAATCTAACTTCAATAGACAGCTTCTCCCATTGATCTCTGACCACAGCCCTTTTAGCTGAGGAAGAAAGAAGGGCTTTTTTTGGTGTAATTTAATCCTTCCCTGCTGGGTGGGCCTACAGAAGGCTTCTTTTGAACCTGAAGTTCCTCCAGTGCTGCCCGTTGTGTGCTGGACAGGAATGATTGTGAAAGCCACCTTCATGCAGGAGTTATGAATGCCATCGAGTGGAAATTAAAGTGTTGCACTTCCTTTGAGTTTACAGAGATTGGCTCTGGAGCATATTGGTCTGTTAGGTTTTTATAGTAAATCTTCCTCTTAATTCTAATTAAGTATTTTAATGCCAGTACTCTTCATTAGGCAGCAATTTGTGATTTGTCAGGTGGTTGTAATGGAAAGAGAAGAACATGTGACGAAATGGTAGAGAAATTGCAGAGCAAGGAAAATGGCCATGGGATGCAGCTCCTAAATGCTTTGTAACATCCTCCTGCTGGCAGATTTCCCACTGAATTCAGTGCTCTGTGGGATGGGATTTGATCCTCACCCGGATCCTGGCTGGTGTGGAAACCCGAGGTCAGTGGACTTTGATGACAGACTTGAACGCTGAAGCTGTGGCAAGAAATAATAGGTTAAGAACAGCCATAAAAAAAGGAAAACTCCTGATTCCTCCAAAACTTTGAAGCCAAGCTATTATTTTCACATTTGTTTATCTGTGAGATGAGTGTCATCTTTAATAAAAGGTAGCTTTTGTGAAGCACTGGAGTGAATGTGAATTAGTGAATTGGGAAAGATTAGCTCTTCGAGGAGATTGAGAACAATTTAAAATTCAATTGTTTGGTGTTTTTCTTTCTGTCTGCATAAAGCACATCTGTAATTGTCTCAAATTAGGCACTGCCTTTGTTTGGAAGAGTTAAACAAGTAACAAGATAAGATATTTCATAGTTCCTTTTTAAATGAACAACCTGTTCAGTTTTTATCTTTAGGCAGTTTGCAACTGTCAGAGCAAAGCTTTTGAAGAGAATGTATATGTGAGATGGAGTTTCTTTAGAAACTGAATCATTCTGTATTATTGGGCTGCATTTTCCAATTTTGAAGGCTGGTCTTCCCATACTGTATGATTTTGGTCATTTTACCATGGTTCTAAAAACAGATGTATTATTTAAAAGTTCCTGTGGAGAGGTGGGAATTGGACTGTAGGCATGAATTTGTTTGGTGCCTTTATGGGAGCTGTGGTCTATTTTGTCATCTGTAGCCTGATGGTGTTCCTACCAATGAACCCTCACATTGACCCTGTGGTTACCAAGGCCAGAAGGAGAAAAAAGGAAGAGGAATGAGTCAACACATCCGTGTTGCTGACTGGGTCAGCAGCCATGCAAGCAGAAGACAGTGCTTTTTGCTTTTGTATCACTGAGGAGGGAAAAACAATCACACAGAGTTAGTTCCTGACTTGGTCCTGTGGCTAGTGATGTCTCTGGGGATTCAGGCACTACATCCAGTGGGAGATGGGGTGTAGTTTGACAAGTGACTTTTCTGGAAGAAATGAGTATGTTTTTCTGCCCTTAGCAAGCAAGCGGGGAGTTAGCTGGGACTGGATGAACCCAGGGTGCTTTACTGGAGGGACAGTCAGTTCCAGGTGGTGGGAGGTGGGAGGTCCACCTGTGCTCCCTTTCCACATCTCCTATGGCATTGCACCTAGGTCTGTCCCTGATTTGGGGATTGTTCCTATTCATTGCTAGCAAATGAGATATAAAATACTAAGTCTTTTTTATAGTGAAAATGCAATGACCCAGCAGGACTATTAAGTCCTCATGAACTTAAAGACGTTGGGCAGTTCTGTAGAAATGGCTCCATCCATGCTTGAAGCAGGGGGGGAATGTGGTCCTGGCTGCCCATAGTACGTTGTAGAAACCAAGATGATCCTGTAAGTTCAAACTCCGTATTTTGTTAATAGATGCAAAATACTCTTTAAATTTAACATAGCAAGAAGTCTTCCCCCCCCATTTCAGCAGATTTCCCAAGTTTAGTACAAAGTCAGCACTGCTTTGTTGTACACTTAGTGCTGTGTCAAAGGAGATGAGAGCCAAGAGGGTGTTTTGTTCTTTTTCATTGTGTTTACAAATAAAGCTGACTGATTTGGTAACTCTCTTAGAAACTCTCTGAGAATGTAAATTTAGCAGAGTGCTCCCTGGGTGTGCATAGATCTAGAGACAGCAGTTTCTTGCCTATTGGAAAGTATCTTAAGGCCTTTACTTTTAATGCTATATACGATTTAAATCCCAGGAAAATAATTCCACTACTGCTGTTCATTTATATCATAGGAGTCTGCATCACTTCATACTAGCCTTGGTTTGCTAATACATTACTTATTTAGGTCTTCAAAATGTCCGTGGTACTGCATGTGGTTGACAGAGCATGTTCTTGTTTGTTAATATTATATGGCAACCTGTTTTCCCAAGATGCTTAAATAAATGGATGCCTTCAAAGAAAGCTGTGATTTTTAAAAGCCACTTCTTTCTTTTCCAGTTGTAACCACAGCATCCCATAATCTTAGCTTCTTAGCTCTGACTTCTCTAAAATCACATTTTAAATAGTTCTAGAAGGATTTTTTTTTTTTTGGGGGGGGGGGGGGGCGTGAAGGGAGAGAGTGGGATGTGTGTGAGAGAGAACAACGAATTTAGGTCTTGAATCAGAATATCTAGCCCAGCTTCTTCCCCCACCTGCGTAACAGAAACTGAGACATACACTTAAATTCAGTAACAAAATCCCTCACGGGAAGGGTGAAGCACTGAGCTCGTATTTTCTGGTAGCCCACAAATCTGACACACAAAAGTACACGAGAGTACTGCATGAGTGAGGGTGAAACAAATTGTGTACGATACTTGGAAATGAATGAGTCATGTGGATGAACATTGGCATGTACATCCCCAGCCCCATATTAAGATTAAAGCGAGTTGTCTGCTCTACAATTGCATAATTGCTTCTGTGACTGATTTGGTGCCGCTCTGTAATAAGTTGTGAATACTGCACACTGACCTGGTTAATGGGATGTTTACTAAATGAATATATTTGTATAGTTTAATAGGGGAATGTTTGGAAAAATTAGCAGGATGAGAAAGAATGGCTCAAGGGAATAATTTTTCAGCAAGTGCTGGAGTTGTGAAGAGGAAGGCAGGCTGCCTTGCTATTGGCATTTGGGGACTTGGAGGGTGAGGTTGCATGGGGATGGGTCCCCTTCCCTCCCCATGGCACAGAGCATCCTCATTCTGACTCCCTGGGTGAGCAGGACACGTGGGTGGCTGCTCTGGGCTTGGGGTACCCAGGCTCTGCACCCCACTGAGGATCTCACCGCTATGGGGACTTGTGCCCTAGGGGGGGAGCAGGCTCCATCCTGCAGCTGTGACAGCTTCCTTTTTAAAAATATCTTTCTTGAATTTAGCTATTTTAAGTACTATAGACTAAGATAATTATTTCATGAAGTAATATTATCTGCAAATTAACCTTGGATCTTTGCGTAGGTTCAGAAGGAGAGAGATAAAGAATTTTATCACAAATTGCAGACTTGCTGGGTTTAACGTAAAGGCCGTGGCAAGTAATACATTTAAACTGCATTTAAGTAGTAAAGCCCAGAATATCAAAGTCTAAAAGCAATAAACATTAATTTATTCAGAAAGTTTTTATATTTTCTTTCTAGTTTATATGTTCTTTTCGCACACTGCCATTTAATGAGCTTATATTCTGATTAAAGTAGAAAAATAAAAAAGTGAAATGCTTTATTTCGGTAGATAAAAATGTGGCTTTAAAAGTATATCAGCTTGCCCTGCGTGGTCTGAGCCAGCTGTACAATTTTCCCTTCGTTCAGCATGGCTGCCAGACTAACGGATTTTGGGGGGAAAACTGCCCCCTTTTATAGAGTTTCAATTGGAATCCATATTTTCATTTTCAGTGACAACTAATACATTTCTTGTAATCCTTTTCAAATATTCACTGGCAGTATTCCCAGGCATATATTTTGAAGGTTAAGTGGTTTAGGATTTACGTGCTGTACTATGTAGGTCGGTCTGAAGAAGCTAATAAGTCTGTACAGCCCCTTCATTGTCAGAGACCAGTTTGTGGCTCAGAAACACCATTAGCTGCTGTAGCACCATGTTGTGGCTGGTTAATGAACTGTGGTTCTAACGAGCCCAGGGTGAGGTGCTGGGCTGGAAAACTGCTTTTCTGGTTGCAGAGCTCACTTGGATATAGTTATATAGGGCTGCTTCACGTAGCATGGGTGCACCTTTCTGGCAGCTGAGGGTTTTGGCTCTCTGTCCAGAAACATCTCTTTTGTTTTTTAAAGACTGCAATTGACAGAGGTAAAGAGCAATAATTAAAATAATATTCCATGAGGTTTGCATTTCTTTACAGCTCTTTGATTAAAATTGGATCTGCCTCTTCCTCTCCCTTGAGTACTGTTGCTTGCTTCGTGCCTAATGAAGTGGAACAAGCCCTGTGATCAATATTTATGGTGGCAGTTGGGGCACCTGCAGTTCTTTCAGGCCTTCTTGTACTGTGGAGCTGGAATGGAGGTTTTGAACTCCAAGCTAATTAATGGCTAACTGTGCAACTTGATGTGAAGTCTGGAAAGACTGCTCTTAGTACTGCTTTTTCTGAGGGTCACATGTGACTTGCACAGATTTGCTAGTTCTCATAGTTGATCAGACAAAAGCAGGAACTTGATTTTCTTCACTGATGTGCTTTTGGATCCCTCAGTCATCCTTTGGTGTGAGTTTGGGATCTCCCTGTGTTGGAAACAACCACTCTTGGGATACCAACTCTTACTGTTGAACACACAAGAAAAGAAGACACATAGGGATTCTTTCAACTGTTTTTATAGAGTTCTGCCCTGCAGCCTTTCTTCTTTTAATACTTTGGTCTCTACTACAAGTTCCAGTAACTGCTGAAGCTAGCATGCGTTTGAGTCCAACATGAAGGCTGTGGAGTTTGTGATGGTTTGCACTTTTGCATCTTACCAGTTTGGGAGCTGCTCGCAGCTGTGCCAGAGTATTTTTTTTTTACAGCTGCTGAGGAACTACTGAGACTATGTCAGTATTTTCTGTCCAAATCAGCCCCACAGTACTTCGTTCCACAGTTCTTCATTTCACAGTTCTCTTGTCTTTTGGCTTCTTCAAGGCTTTTCCGAAACATTAGTATCATCTGGGAATTCTTGGTTGGTTCCTTGCAAACTTTGCCCACTTCCTGCCAGTGACAGTGGCTGGAGGCAGTCCAATGTAATTAATAAGTGTTTTGGAGACTCTGCTTTGGCAGCCCTGTTAAATATGTGCAGAGAAAGCAGGATTAGTATGGGGCCTCATCTTTTTTTCCCATAAGGGCATCTCTACAATCTGTAAGCTTATTTAATTGGAAATTAGCCATTCTTATTATTACAGGAGATATCCTTTGGTCCAAATTGTGACATGGGATAAATGTATATAGCTCCTGCAAAGGAAAAAGAAAGTGCATCCTCATACTCCAGGGTGGCAATTTGCCCTTTTGTGTCCACTGCAATTCTGGAGGAGAATTTCATTTTCTAGTAAAGGCAATAAATTTTCGCTGCTCAGATAAGTGACTACAGAGGTTCATCATCAGGATTTCAAGAAATAAGCCTCCTAAGAAGATGGATGATGACAAGGGGAGTAAGAGTTGTTACCTGATCATTTGTCATGGTCCAGAACATTAGGATATACGGGAAAGACCCCAAAGGTGTGTAAAGGTTCCTTTTTCCAGCAGTTGGTTGGTATGTAATAACTTACCCTGTGCAGTCAGCCAGTGTTACATGCTCTCTGAAAACTCATTTTATTTGCATCCCTCTGTATACACAGCACATAAATGGTAACATCATATATTGCTTGGAAGTATTCTACACATAATGGAAATGTAGTCCCATGTTTACTGAATATAGAGACAGACTTCCCCAGTGCTCATGTTAAGTCCCTTCCCTCCCTTCTCCATCCCAGTCCAGATGTTAACATTATCTGCCTTGCCTCTTTTGCTGACAGTGTTCTGCTCCAGGCTTTCTCCAGAGACTCTTCTCTCTGCCTGTTTTTTCTGTGGTTCCCTGCTTTACAGCCGCTTCCCTCTCGTTCTTCCCCAGACTAGAGGCTTCAAAACCATGTAGCAGCCATGGGGTAGTGTCAGCAAGTGAAAAACTAGATGAAACATTCATGGTTGTAGGAGTGCTTGTTAGCATATATGTATTAATTCGACACTTCCTGCTGGTTTTCAATATGTTGGGAGGTCGTGTTGCCAGTGAGGTGACTTTCAAGTGTTTTCCATCTGTAGTAGAATACATTTTAACCAACTGCTTGAGAGCAGGTAAAGATCTTGCTCTGCTTACCTGGTTCAAAGAAACCTTTCCCCTTACTTTTTTAACAAGTAAGTATTCCTTTCTAAACCAAGTGTGGTTGAGACCAGATTTCTGAAGGATTTCTGTTAAATTCTGGCTATGTGGCTGTGGTAACTGATCTCTGAAGATCACCTTAAGAGACAACATCGTAGTTTGCTGTGGTAAACTGCTCCCTGCCTTGCTGCTTGTTCCTGGGAGGTCATACAAAGATGAGATTTGTCCCACCTGGGCTTCCCATGGCACAGAATAGCTCAGTAGCCTAAATTTGATCAACTGAACCTGTGCAGGCTTGGTATCGTGCATTGAGTCCTACTAAACTCTGGGAAATTCTCCAGAGAGACAACTTAATTATGTCTGTGTGCTGGTGTTAAAATACAGCACTTACACATTTCCCCAGCCTGGTCTGGTATTTCGTGGTCAAAAAGCTTAATTGGCTCAAGGTGTTTATTCCCTTGCATTTCTCTCTTGCAGCTGGCTCAGAAGGAGGTGTCTGACCACTGCTGGCTTTCAGGCAGAGGATTTTTGCTGTGGTTCACTTGACATGTGCTTATATATCAAAGTTTCAGACTTGCTCCTCAGTGCTGGCCTGTAAGCCTGTGTAGGTTCATAAATGTGGTGGGAATAGAGTAATGCTCTGGAAGGGTCACCATGTTGGTGCACCTCAGAGGTCTCTGATTAGAGGAGCCCAAGTCAGAGCCTGACAGCAGTCCTGGCTGTTGAGTTTTCAAAACTCTGCTGGTGTCATCGTATCAATGCCAGTGGAAGTCAAGCTGGCATAGTCTGCCTTCAGGAGGAGGGGGGTGATGGACCCTGTGGTGGGTTTGGAAGCCCTGTTAGGACCATTTCTGGCACCGTGTCTTCAAGTGTTCAGGTGTTTGGTCTTGCTAGTGTTCTCCAAACTGACCATGGTGGGAACACCTGTTCCTACAGGTTTAGGAGCCATCAAGCACCACATGGTCATCTTTCCAAGGAAGCAAAATGCAACTCTTCTGAGTCTCAGCCATGGAATTATAGCAGTAATAATAGCTATCATTTTTGGTGCATCAGTGCCAAATGTAAAGGTGGTTAAGTTGTTTCTGGGATGTTTTCAGAGTAGTCTGTTCTGCTGCTTTTCCCCTATTTGTGCCTTATCTACAATTGAACAATTGCCAGAGATGTGATGAGGGCATCGTAAGCAGAAAGTCATCCCTTTGTCTTTTTTTCTCAGTGACTCTGAGGTAGGTGTGAGCGGCCGCTATCTCAGCTGCTAATCAATGAAGCTGGAGCTAATGTGCCAAGTGACCTTTGTGAAGGGAAAGGAGGTTGTGCCAATATTATACTTGCAGTTTGAGTCAACTTTTGCACTTTGTCATGTATTTGATTGCATCAGCTGCTCTTTCCCTGACTTAGATTGCCATCAGTTGTGATGTTTTCATTGACCAGGTTATCATTAGTGTTATGTGATGACCCCTGCTCTTCATGGTCAAAATCCCTCCTGTGCTCTCACCTCTTTGTGCTTTGTGTAGTTTGAAGCTGTTCCTGCCTGGCTGTAAAATTCCAAGTTTGTGGAAGTCAATGGGATTTTTAACCACTGGAATTAGATCCAGTTTACAGCAGCTTGTGGGGTAAGGAAAGGTTATTATCCAGCACTTCCCTTCTCTACAGATTTATAGTGCTTAGGAGTCTGATGGATGGAGCTTTCAATTATTTAGCATTTATCAAGATTTTGCTTACAACACCTAAACAAACACTAGCATTACCTACTTTTGTCTGAATATATAAAATATAATTCTGCAACATTAAACCACAAACTTAAAAAAAAAAAGCATATGCTGTTGCTTAACCAGTCCTTTTAATGAAATGAGTTTTGAATTGAAATTTTAAGTATGCATGAAGAGAGTAAGATAGCATTTGCAGTGTTAGGATTTCAATAATGTATGGAATTAGTGGAGCTTTATTATATTTCTGTGCCTGCCTGCCCTCCATAGAGTAAAAGTTGTAATAAATATAAGTTCAAAGGTAAAATTTTATTGCTGCGCATGAGAGGAGAAAAAATAAATTAGAGTAATGTAATCATGCTCATATATGTTATGAATTTTGAACAGTGTCTATTAGAAAGTTTGTCAAAATGTGCTTAGCTTTGAAAATACAGATTAATGCTGAAGGTTTTAATATTGTTCTTCCTTATGTGCATATTCCTTGAGAATGTAAGTGTAAAATATCTCCTGCCGAAAGCAATTGTCATAAAATGACACTTTCCCATTTTAATAGCTGAATAATCAGAACAGAAATAGTTTCTAAGTTGTGGAGAGGTTATTGCTTTTTTCACACAAAGAAATTTAGTGGTAGAAAACCAAATTTTATCCAGATATCCTCCAGTTTTTCTGTTTCAGTTCTTATATTTGAAAAATGTGTCCAAATGCCTCCTGACAGCCGTGACACTTCAGGGTGTTTAAAAAGGGGCTGGGGGGGACATTAATTTGATTTCATTCACTGATTCTGTGTTTTCCTTTAATCCAGTAGCAAAGTTAAAATAATAGTTCTCCAGGAGCTGGAAAGCCTATTACAAAATGACTGGTTGTCTTTACCTGGGCTCTTTATGGTTCAAACATCTTTTTTTTCTGCTTTGGAGCAACCGAGGAGTAGGTCAGTGTGGGAGGGCATCTGCTGGCATGGCTGCCTCTGAAGCCAGCAAAGAACATTTGTCTGAACTGCCAGCTCAGCACACAGTCCTGCCTTTAGTATCTCTGAGAAAGCCTCAGTTTGATGTGATTTTGACATCAAAGGTAATTCCTTCTCCTGAGTTTTCTCTACTTACTGTCTTTTGACTTTGTCCTCCATCGTCTTCCTCTCTTGTCTTTCTGTGAGCCCAGGGTGTACACAGAGGATGTTACCAATGCACAGGCAATGGCCTTTCTTACAAGTCTTTTAAATACAGGTTTTAGCTTCACCACTCAATCTGGACAAAATCAGCAGTTACAGGTGTGTACATGCCTTATTTTCCTTTTAAGCAAGAGGGTCAGAGACTTGGTTAATGACAATGGTCCAGCTCAGGTTGTGCCAGAGCCTGAACCCAGCTGCCGTGGCCAAGCCCATCCATACATTTGAGCTCTGAAGAGATGTGGTAGTGGCAGGTCAGTGTCCCCCACCAAGCAGTGACGCAGCGTCTGTATTCTGATGGTTGCTGCTCTGCAACAGCATTTCTCTGGATGCTTCATCTTGCTGTGTGAATGTTGTAGCAGCAGTATCCACCTCCATCCGAACCCTGGAGAGAGCAGACATTTTCATAGGAAATAGTTTCATCAGCCAACAAAAAAGAAAGCGGAGAATCCTGCCTTGTTTGGACCAGTGAAATCGAGAGCAAGCTTCAGGCAAAGTTGTGTCTCAAGGCTTGTGAGGACTAAAACACATCAGTTTTTTTCTGATGCACTAGCAGGTCTGTTACTCGTCACCTTTTAATTACAAACCCAAATACACAGTCCTGTGCTGCTCATGGGGAGAGTTTTCCTCTTTGAAACCTTCATTGGAAACAACAGATTTTATTTTTTCTCCAGTTAGAAGTACACTCACAGATGCCAGCTTTTAGATATTTTTTTTATTTTGAAACAATTTGGGCTTTGAATACTCATGGAAAACAATGATTTTTAAATTTTTTTTTTTTCTTTTTCCAAAGAACAACTGCAAACTTTAAATCTATGTAAACTTTCTGGGACAGAAAGTAACAGAACTTTTCTAAACATACCTTCCACATTTTAGGTCATAACAGGCAATTCCTGCTTTTGAATTCTTCTGTTGATGTCTTTGTACCCGAGATATAAGCAGGGTGAGGATCTTGTTACAATATAATCAGTGAACCAGTTCCAGAGGGTGGAGCATTTAGAGACCAAGTGCACTTTAAATGGCACTAGAGGAATGATGCACTACCTACTGAAAATGTAGGCATTGTTATTAATGATGTAATTAAAGTTCCACCTCATGGGCAACTTGAAAGCACACAGAAAATATTATTAATATTGTGTTTCCTACATTTGATTTATCCCCACTTTAAGCACTAAATGATCTATGCAAAATACAGTGGAAATTAAACACTCCTTCTAAAATTCACAACTTTATTATGTAAAAATGGTTCAAACATAGGTCAGGGTATATTAGCCAGAAGTAACTTAACATATTTGAAAAATGTCTTTTGTGGTTTAGATGAATAGTTGATACTTGGCAAAACTGGTGTGTACAGTAAGAGGTTTTCTTCAATAACCAAAGATCAGGGTTTGCAATTTGCATTGCTTTTGTCAAGAACAGATTTCAGTCATTCATTTAGACCTTTGACTGATGATCATCTGTGCTACTGGGTGATTTCCTTGTTTTTTGCAATCTTTTAAAAGGTATGAAATAGGACACCTCAATACCACTCTGTTCTGAGTTTTGTGGATAGATTAGAGACAAAATTGGAAAAGAAACTACTACTGTTAGTAGTATTAATAAAAGAAAGCCTCATATTTGGTCCTGCGAATTCTGAATGCTTCTTGGTAGACTGTGGAAGCTCACAGAGTTGCTTTATGGGATTAGGCCAAACTCTGCATCTGAACCAGAACACATTTTTCTGTTAACTGCTGCTAAATGAGCACTTAGTTTTAAGTAGCTGGCATAAATCTAATTTTAATTTACTGTTTTCATTTTCTTTTGCATTGATCCTCTTTTTGCAGAAATGCAATTGCAGACTTGTAGAAAGATGTTTTTCAAAGAGTCCAGATGGTATTTGCAATTATTTATTATCATTAGCGTTCACTGTATCTGAAGACAAGACTTTTGCCAGCTTTGATAAACCTCATCTGCTTCACTATTGTTTACAATTTTTCAGTGTCTTATGTTAATGCAAACTCACTCTTGGGCAATTTCTGGGGTTAGAAGAGAAAAAGAGTCTGTTATTCCCAGGATGTGGCAAAGTGCTAATTTATTTTGCGAATGTGGCTTCGGTAACAGTCAGCCATGGCCTCTTGATGGCTATGAGTGAGCCAGCAAGGTATGTTATTCTTAAAAGTAGCATAATCAGAACAAAAATCATGATAATCAAAGCAGTAGATATAAAAGCATTGCACCTTTCCATGCATGCACACACAACTTTTCCTTTTGGTGCCACTTACTGTGGGAGAGCACAATTCCTGTAGTTTGCCCTTTGTAAAAGGTCCCTTAAGTTTTTTTCAGAGTTTTGAGAGTGAAGATGGCACCTTAATTCTGCAAAGATGGAATATTTAGAAATTCATGGCTGTGATGCAGAGGGAATAAAATGTTACCTTCCTTATTCTAAGTTAAAATGCCTGAATTCCTCCACTAAAATTGTTCTGCCCCACTGCACAGTTATATAAATTGAAGTAGACTGTAAACACTATTGGAATAAACAAGTCTACTTATAATTGTGGTTTTTTTCTTACAGTTTTGGGAAGATATGTATATTTTATAGTATTTTTATACATTTGACTTATTTGTGTAATTGGTTTCTACAATATTTTGTGTTGATTAGTGATTGGAACAAAGCAGTACAGAGAAGAAAATAGAGGGACACCTGTTTCAATTATACTGCAGCACCAATTTCAACAATAAATCTTAATTGCAATCAGTCTTAATCAACCCACCTGTGTATATTCCCCTCATTTACAACGAGGAGGGATAATGGGGAAAAAGCAAAAAAGTGTAAAGAGGGAGAGGGGAAAAAACCCCAGAACACTCATATGGATTATGTTTAGTTCTTACACTTTGTGTTTTCAGATTGCTGTGCTACGTTAATTATTAGGAACAGCCACCTGAATTTCTATGCTCTTCTCCAGGAATACAGTGAACTCATGGTTACTTTCAGCTGCCACCTGAACAGTTTCTCTTAATTCAGGAGGGATTGTGCAAACAGCAATGAGGTGAAATTAATTCTACTTTTGTGCCCAAGCCCAGCAGGCGAATGTGTAGCAAACTCCTTTAAATGAATACTTGTCTCTCTGTGTGGGATAGGAAATACATCGGAGCCAATCTGTTATGCAGGTAACCTCATGCAGCTGTATTATTTGTTTTTTTAACCTTGAGACTGGTAGCTGCTTTGTAATTCTCCATAGAGTTACACTGGGATGTTCTCTGCAGGCTTGGCAGCTGCTCGCTGATGTGCCTCCCCCTGTGCTTGCCTTCTTGGAGCTTCCTTGGAGTCACAAATTAATTTTATTATATGCATTTACATAAAGAGGGAAAACAGTTGTGGGTAAGCAGTCCAAATTGAAGCAGAGGGTGTATAAGAAAGACAAATACCACTTTTTTTCCATACTTGTTTTTGACTTGATGATCTTAAAGGTCTTTTCCAACCAAAATGTTTCTGTGATCTTTTTCTCATGACCTCTGTCATGATCACCTATGTCATGGACATAGGTAAGGGACAGGATCGTGGCCAGTGGTGCAGGGATTTGGGCAAGACCTGATTTTGTGGTGATTTTCTAACATATGTCCAGACATACTGTTTCTTTTTCACGTTTGCTCTCATTTCCTCTGCCTTTCATTCTTCTTCATCTTACTTTCCTTTTTCTTTATTCTCCTGAGTGTTTATTCCCTTTTTCTCCATTGAGCATCATGTGGTTAAAAGTGTTTTTTCATGAATCTAATCCATTGCTTTTCATAGTTCCATTTTAGTTAGGTCCTCAGTGATTGTCTCATCTTCCTTTTCCTTTTCCTTTTCCTTTTCCTTTTCCTTTTCCTTTTCCTTTTCCTTTTCCTTTTCCTTTTCCTTTTCCTTTTCCTTTTCCTTTTCCTTTTCCTTTTCCTTTTCCTTTTCCTTTTCCTTTTCCTTTTCCTTTTCCTTTTCCTTTTCCTTTTCCTTTTCCTCTTTTTTTCTTCTGAGAACTGTCCTGGTTGAATTTGTGTTTATTTCCTCCTTCCCATTGTGAATGGCTTGTACTTCTTTGTTGCTTCATCTTTTTTCATGATAGATCTTCACCTCCATTCCTCTTCATTGCTATTGCATTACTCTTCTCCACTATGGGGCTCTGATAATAGTGATGGACTGCTACAATTAAATTTATTCCATACACCACTGCTTTCCCTGACAATCTGACACGTTCTTACCTGTTGACTGGCATTAAGAAAAGTCAACCAGGAGCCAGGGACTTCAGTGAAGTGTGGCATTGGTCTCCCAGTGGTGACTGAGCGTGGCAAGCCCTGGGATGCTTTAAGGGATCCCTAAAGCTGGTTGTGCAACGTCTGAAAGAAAACAACTCACAATGTTATGATGAGATGAACACATCCAAAATGCTTCTAAGAAATTTCTCCTATTGTAGCTTGATTGTTATTGCTTTTAAATGTAGCACCGTTATTAGCTGCTGAGAGGCCTAGGCCAAGAGATTGTCAGCAGACAGCTTTCTCTGAGCACAGCTGCCATTAGCAAACTGGCATGCAGTCAATAGGAATTCTGAATTTACTCCTGTGTGTTGACATCTTACTCTGTTACAGGCGAGTATTTAATCAAAGTTTATTGTCATTCTTTTCTGAGATTTAAGTGGGACATAAAATTTTACGATACGTATAGTATTTTAGATGACAGCTTCATTATTTCCACTGAATAATTTGAATTGCTACAAGGAGAAATATTGATGTCAAACTGGTAATTGTCATTAAATATGCAGCATTTTTGCAGCAGTCATTTGTGCAAAAAATAAATTTTCTGAATTGTAGGTAGCAATGCAGAGCAGTCTGAAATGCAGTTCCTTCGTCTTGAGCCTTTTCCCACCCTGGAGGTTGATCAAAGCTCCACACACATGGGCAAACCTGAGATCTTCAAAGTAATTTTTCAAATTTTCCTTTTTGAAATGAATATGGTGTCATGATGAATGTCAAAAGGAAGATACTTGATATGTTATTGAGTTGATCTTTTGATCCTTGCTTCCTGGTGGGACTTGTATTTTTGCTGCTTTAGTTGTATCCAGTCCAGTGGACGTTCCCTTTTGCCTCAGCCAGGAGGGATGTCTGGGGCAGGAATAATTAAACCATGTTGTAGGGAATGAGTGCACAGGCTGCAGGGAAGAATGAGAATGATGTGCTGGAGCTGCAAGGCATTATGTAAAAGAGACAGATGCAGTTTAATATTGAACTGATTAAGAAGGAAACATTCCTGTTCAGTCAATGTCTTGCTGAGGAGTGTCACTCAGGGCCGTGGCTTCTCTTTCTGAGATCGAAAAAGACTATAAGAAAAAAATTAAGTTGCTGGAAAGAATAAGCTCTTTAATTCAAGGAGGGTTCTGTTTTGTTTCTCCTGTTGGGAAGAATTTAATTTGCTTTTAAGATGAATCAAGAACTCCACTCAAAATTTTATTTCTCCATTTAGTTTCTTTGTTACCTTGTTGAAGAATTCAAATTAGGGACTTGTACATTAGGTGATGATCAACTTTATTAGCAAATATATTTCCAAAAATGCCATGCTTGTCTTCTCTTTTGCAGTTACTACACCCTGATTTGGAAGAAAATTAATTCAGTCTTTCCTATATTGAAAATACTATCTGTTGAATATATCTTGTGTATTTAGTTTTAATCACTATACTATTCAAGCACGAGTCAATCAGTAAAGAAAGTCATTAGAGGTGGTCAGGAGCTTTGCAATAAAACTTTTTTAATAGAACACTGTAACATTTTTCTTAATTAAACCTTTTTTTTTTTTTGCGGGGGGGGAAGTATGTGTTCAGGAAGGCTGAGAACAGAAACAAAAAATAAAAGAGTATGTGAGAGGGAACACTGGGGCTCCTGGGATGCTGGAGTTGGCAGTTCGATTTTTATACCTGGTTTAGATCGGAGGTTGGATCTTTTGTGTTGTGCTTCACAGGTGACAGCTAAAAGGCACACACCAGAGGGTATTAGCAGTAGGTGTTTGTGGTTCCCCTAAGGACAGAAAGCACTTCCCAAGGTACACCCCAGTCTGACCCCCACTTAGCTTTCCCTCATGTATCCTAAACGTTAGGATGAAGCTGTTTCGTTGTCAGTCACCATGCTAAGCAGTCCTCTGGCTGCATCTCAGCAGCAGCTGTGGGCTTGTACTGTCACAGCAGAAAACATACTCTTGAGAGGAAACGTTAGTCCTTGAGACTAATTCTGGGCACTTGGACAGTGTCAAGGGGAAGAAAAAAGATGAAATGAGCAAGTCCATCATGTCTGAAGAGAGCTAACAAAGACAGTGCTGGTGACCTTGGGGAAGGTTGGGTTGGATGGGCTGGATCCAGGCCAAGCCAACTAGAGGATCCCCCAAAACCTTTTTTTTTTTTCCCCTTCCTTTGAAAACACCTTCTGTCCTTTTGCCTTTAGAATAAACTGAGGACACCATTTATCAGTAATGTAACAGCAAGTTGCAGGCAGGAGCCAGTTTCCCATCAAGTGGGAGCTGCTCTGGGCTCTGACCAGGAGGGGCCAGGTCCCTGGGTTGCCATTGGAGTTTAATTCCTGGTTTTCACAAGATGAACTTCAGAACAATGTTGTGGGTTCTCATTGAAAAATTCTAACAGTGTCCAAACTCATAGCTGTCATGGTCAGTGCTGTCCCTTTCCCTGTTTTTCCTGAAGGAAAGGTGGCTTTCTCCAAGACTGGCACTATTCTGCTGTGATTCCCAGTCCTGCTGCTCTCCAGGGCAGATTTCAGATGCCATTGTCTTGAGATCTAAACACATACTTGGACTGGAATTTGTATTGCATTCGGATGCATAATTTAGGTGCTTCAAGCTGTTAGTCTTATTTAGAGTGGGAGAAAGCCTCCTCTAGAAAGATTATTTAGAATATCTGAGATAAGAATTACACCTTCAAGGTCCTGGTTGGACAATTTGGAAGCTCTGGCGAATTTAGTATTCCCTACAAATCTGTGACAATGCATGAGGAACACTTCAGATATATCCTGTACTCATATTTTTCATGGAAAATGAAAGATTATTACCTCCTTTTGTAGTTTACAGTAGTTTTCTGAGAATTGTCTGCCAGGCGGTTGGTACAGAAGAACATTCCCCTTCTGCAGTAACACAAGCCAGTAATTAAACCTGAACACAGTGAATAGAGCTATAAAATAAATCAAAGTGAGTGTTGAATTGTACCTTCATGCACCGGGTGGTAAACTCTTTATGACAAAGCTCAAAGCTTCCTTTCTTTGCTGAGGAGCCATGAATCGCAGCCTCTGTTTGCAGTGTTTCTGTTGCTGTCACCTGCTGTAAATCCAGGGTGAAAAGAAATCGGGGGGGGGGGGGGGGGGGGGGGAGAAGTGGCAAGTGCATTGTGCTCCTTTGCCTCCTTCCCCCACATGGTGGTGACTTGAAAAATCTGTGGCACCTGGGCTCATGAGTGGAGGAAACCACCCCAAAGGAGACTCAAGTGTTTTGAGCCATCATCTGCATGGAGTGGCCTGGGATTTGTAAAGTCAAATTAAATCTGTGGAAAGGCTCCTGTGGTTTTCAGCAAACGGGGTTTTCTCTAATGCTTACATGTCTGGCACAGTCCGATTGGTGGAAAAATTTGGCTAAATCCAGAATTTGGTGAACTTCTTGGCCCTCCCTTGTAATAAAATACAGATATAGTGAAGATAACCTCTTGCATGGATAGAGGGGAGCTGGGCATGCTTGCAGGACCAGCATCCCATCTCATCCCTTCTCCCTCAGAAGCTTGTCACTGGCTGTTCACCTCCATCCCTGTGTCAGTGATGGGAGAGGAGGACAGATGTTCTACCCTACTTCACCAGAGCATATACTATCTTGATGCTATTGTACCATTGAGTCCTAAAATCATGCCTGCCCAGGGTACCCTCCTGTTATCTGCTGCCATACAGGCAGGCTGTCAAAATGTTAGCAGGGATTTTGACTCTAAAATAACTCAGGAAGACAGCTGGAACAAGGCTTACAGGTTTATTTGGGGTTTTTACGTTGTTGTTCTCTAAAGATAGTTCTCAGCATTATGTGAGCATCCAAAACAGCGGTGGTGATAATGGACTAGTCAAAGGGAATGATGGATTCATCTTGGTTCTGCAGGGTGCCAAATGCAGTACTGAAGGATGAGGACTGTCTGTAGCAAGGACGTGGTCTCCTTTTTCTCACTGAGTAGACTTCAGATAGTAGTGCAAAGGCTGGGCATATCGAGCCATCCTGATGAGCACAGACGAGCGCAAGGGAAAAGGAGTAGAAAAATGAAGTCTTTTTAAACCTATCTTGTAGTCTGATTGCCTGCTGGAGTCTCTGTTACTTCTCATAATATGCTTGAAAAGTTTTATTTCTGCCTCGAGGGCGATGAGCCTGTCTTCATTTAGGGATACAACTGCAGTAAGTACCACGGTGCTACTGACAGTGGTATGCACAGTGGCTAGCAGCCTGCCTCTTTCACTCACTCGTACCTCTGTTGCCTTGCAAAAGCAGTACAGTTTTCTACCCTCCTATTTATAATTGCATACTGGCCCACCTTGTCACGGAGCCTGTTCCTGTAGCATGAGGTGAAAGAACCAGTGGTTGCCATTATAAATTTTAATTTTTCTATTTTTCCCCCACTATGTATAATTGAGCCTGGGTAGTCCTTTTGTTTGTTCCTAAGTTCGTAATTAAAGAAAGCTTGAAGGAAAGCTTTGTAACTATGATAAGGGCAAAAGAGGAGGTAATGTTCAGTGTGAGCTTTTTGTTTATAAACACATAGAGTTGAGCTTCCAGAAATTTTGGATGTGTAGCTGAAAATTCGCCAGAGTCCAGAAACACTAAATCAAACAGTGTAACAAAGTCAGCCAAGTCTGTTCATTGCTTAAATTGTATTTGTAAGACATTAGGTATAATTTGTACTAAAGAGTTACATTTTATAAATTTTTATGTTTATTATGTCCTCATAAATTCTACGTAATTACTAAAATTACTGGACATTTCCTTTGTTATTTTAAAAATAAAACTGTATTTAATTTTGCTTTTTAAAAACAATGGTTCTATGTGTTGGACTCAACATGACATCCTTCACATGCCTTTTTTTTTTTGCTGTTCATTCTGCCAGGTTGGTAGATTTTCCCCCACCAGTCCTCAGTGTCCTACCTTCTTCTTAAAAGGGGTTTTGGAAAGATACTTCTGATCAGGAGGCATGCTTTGGTCCAGGTCTGTTCATCTGCAACAGAAAGTATTTCTCCCTTGGATGGGGGTTGCCCAGCAGATCCAATTCTGGATCTTGTAGTTTTGGGGTGAGAAGCGGAGTTGGAAATAATAGTGATTTGTTCTGGTGAGGTTGCAGAAAAGGACCAGAATATCTATTGAACACTGCTCTGGAGAACAGGCAAAAGAAAGCTGCCTTCTGTGGGGACCTGCACAGTTTGTATTGTGGAAAATAGGTTCTGTAGGTGGAGATTGCTAGAAAATGTATGGCAATCATCATCAATTCTGTTGATAATTGACATTACAGCTCTCTATTGATTGAAGTGTCTCATTCCTTGTGCTTGCCTGCTTTATAAAGTGGACTGCAGCCAAGATGTCACACACAAAACGTGAAACATTTTTTTCATTTTTGCTTTTCTGAAGAAATACTGAAGTTAGTTGTTCCAGTATTACACTTCCAAGCCTGCAGCTAGGCACCTGCTCTTTTGTAGTATATTCCTCCATGAGCAGGCTGATGTTTGATATAGTCTTTTTGATGCAGACCATGGATATTGAGCAATGCTGAGCCTTCCTCCATGTCTGTCTTGTTTTGTTTGCTCCAGGGGAAGAAGTCCCACATTATCTCTGCTCACAGCTTCCCCATCCTGAGGTCGTGGCTTGTGAAATCCCTTGTGCAACAGACTGTGTCATCAGCGAGTGGTCCCTGTGGTCCCCGTGTTCCCACTCATGCTCCAGTAAAAATGCTGAGGGCAGCCAAAGCAGGAGTAGGTCCATCTTGGCCCTTCCAGCTGAGGGTAAGTGGTAAACATTTTGGATTAATCACAGTTGTCTTGCATTCCTCAGCCAAACTGTGTTCAGATCAGAGCTAATGCTAATACTGTAGGGACAAGGAATAATAGTTAATATTTTTCTGTACTTCATGCCTAGGGACTAAAAGATCTTTATGGGCTTGAGTTAATGCATGTGTCATAAAGGAATTCTGTCACAGTTCAAAATTACTTACTTCAGCCTATGAATTATTTTCTATTGAGGGCCAGTCTGGGTGTGCATTTACTTCAGGAGAGCTACATCCTATACTATTGAAATTGCTGCATGGCACAGACTTGTCATGCAAGTGTCTTTATTTAGGAACATGCTAGTACCAACCTAGAAAAGAAGAGTAAGCTGTGAAAAATAAGGAAATAGAAAACAACCTGTTTATTTTATTAATGCAGACCTAGAATGTGGTGACCTTCTTGGGTTTTTCAGTAAGTAAATAGCTCTTGATGAATACATGTATCATTTCCTCTGGATCTTCATGGACCACATCATCTATCTGGATTTTTACATATCAACATCAGTGATGCAATTGTTTACACAAACTATTTCATATTCCAAGTGTAGTTTTCTAACTACAGTTATGGTAATTCATTAACATGTTGGTTTATCCCACAGGATTGGAAAGGTATCACATCAAGTCCATAAAAAATTCCTAAGACGTGAATAGGTCTAACAGACTAAAGCCCTGTTGACACAACAAAAATACCTACTATTGTCAGCACTATGTGCAGCTAATGCAGCAGCTAATGCAGCAGCAAAACACTTTTTAGATGCAAATCGAGTCTAAGATAAGCTCTGTTAAGTGCTATTTTGTAAATTATCGTTAAAGCCACCCACTGTTTCTGGGCCAATGTAGGGACTTGATCTTACAAACCCGTACTCTTGTGAATGGCCTGGGATCACATAAACATCCTTATAAGCACTTGCGAAGAAAATTGGGACCCTTCAGGATGAGAACTGCTAAGTAATTATCAATTGAATAATAATAACTACTACTAAAAATTTCTATGAGCTAGAGAATAGTTAAAATGAAAAATAGGGTTGACCTAGTATTTTCGGTGGAAGTATCAAAATGCAAATAACATAAACATGGAATTATGAAAGTGAAGTGTTGAAGAAGTGAAATTTGGAAATACGTAATCTCAGTCATCTCAACCTGAAACACACTAAACTAAAAATTACATACCTGAATGCTTTTAAGTTTCTCAGGAAGGAATTGTTAACTATTAGAATCAATGCCCCAGCTTCTTCTATACATCTTCAGCAACGATTGTAATGGTTTGCTATGCAGAGTCACACAAGTGCAGACAGATAAATAGTGATTGATTTGAATGTGTGTGGGGTGGATTTAATACTGTTATCACTGCACTAAGGCAATGCTTTGTCTGATGCTTTCATACTCAGCTCACTCTTTCATACTCAGCTCACAGCTGAGCCACCAACTTATGCAGACATCTGGTACTTCTGCAAGTGACGTTTCATTTGTCCTCTCTCAACTGAGGCAATGTTAGCTGTGGCTTTGCCATCTGAGGGCTTCTGGTTCCACCCCACAGGCTGACTTTAGTTCAAATTCTTGGGTCATTTTCTCCAAGCTGTTCAATAGATCCCAGGCTATGATAACCAGGAGGCTGTTGGTGAAACTAGAGGGGCTTGGTTTAAATCAGGTTTTAAAATGTATTTCTTTACACAGCACACTTGTGGGAGCTGGTGTAAGATGAGGTTGTAGAGGAAGGCAGTGTCAGCAGCTTTAAAATGGATTAGAGGAACTGATGAACAACTGGTCCATAAAAAGTCTGTAAATAGATAATAGAGTAGCTAGGCAGTGGTGGGTTGTCCTGTTTGCATTGTACAGAAGTTGTCAATGAACTGCAGCAAGTGGCCAGGACCTTGTGCTTTCCTGGACATCATCTCCTGCTTTCAGTTTTGCAGACAGACTTCTAGGTTGGATGCATCGTGTGCCATTTCTTATGTTCTTAAATTAAAACTGCCTCATCATTAGTCTCCCTTGTTTAGGAGAGCTTCCTTACTATGGGAATTCTTGAAACAAACACCTTAGTTTTCCCCTGGGAAGCTCAAGATTTCAGTTAGATCTTTTATTTTTATTTTTTCCTGGTGGACCAAGCATTTTGCCACGCTACATTTATTTTTTTTTTAACATGTGCTCAAACACACAAGAGCAATAACTGCTCTGCATTTTTCTTGCCAAGTCAAAAATCTTCAGGAAAGTAAGTTGCATGAGGCATTTTCTACTCCGTCATCATACTGAACATTGAGAGATTGAACACTGTGTGGAACAGTCCATTTACATGGAAAGATGAACGCTAATGCGACATGATTATCCAAATCAATGTGCTGAGAAATTTCTAGCACTCTCTTTTCTCAGTACTATTAATTGTGGCCATTTGGGGTCATACCTTCTTTGAGAAAGGTGTCCAGTGAGGTGACAGACATCCATTCCAGGAGCAATATACCTTCATCTCCTGTTGATTTTAGTAGGATGTAAAGGTGCTCTGAATCTTCTGGTATCTGGCCCCAGCACTTCAGTTCTTTCAAAACCTGCAGTACTTCAGCCGTGTCACAAGCTGCCAGATTCTCTGTCCTGCAAAAGGATGGTTTTGATTTTAGTCATTTTTACTTTGTTCTTCCTAACCTGGCAGTGGTTACTGATACAATTCACTGCATTACTCCTTAGATTTTGAGCTATGAACCTCTGTTGCTTTCATGGGATAAATTCAGGCTGCTGGCTAGGGTGTTAAAGCTTCTGGGGAGGCTGCTCAAAGCCCTGTACTTTGCAGATTTATTATGAGTTGTTGACAAAGAGCAGTAGCTTAGCAAAATCTTTGGACACCAATTTAAAGGATGCTGCTTCAAAAAAGTAAAGGCTTCATACACAAAACTTATCTTTCAGGTTTTCCCCCTTTGATTTGCAGATGTGGACATCAGTTAATTCCTTCATCAGTCCACGGCAGCACCCTCCACAGCTCAGCTCTTTAAGTCAACACGTGAGCAGAGCCCAAATATTAGAGAGAGATGTTCCTCCTTGGGAGATTAGGAAGGAGAACGGACATAAAAATAATGCTTAATTTGTCTTTAAACCTAATTGCATGTTTTCTGAGTGATACTGGCATTTAAATGTAATTAGCTTGGCTGTGTGTAGGAGTATCAATAAGGTAACTTGGAAATATACTCTGCCTATTTCTGTTTCCATTATGTGTTGGAATACAATTTTATGCAAGGCTAGTTTAATGGGGAAACAATATTTTAGAAGGTGGTTATTGCATCCATGAAGGTCAACAGCTTTACTTCAGCTTTCTTTCTTTATTTTAAAACAGGAAAACAAAGGAAGATATTCAGCAAGCCTAACATTTTTATTTACTTTTCCATATCTCCCTTGTGCTACATGCCATGAGATAAACTGTGGTGTTCTCTTGACTCCAGGTGGAAAAGCCTGTCCCCCTGACCGAGCCCTGCAGGAGCATCGTGCCTGTAATGATCACCCATGTGTGCATTTCTTCTGGGAAACTTCTCCCTGGAGCTCCTGCTCTGAAGACGTGCTGGTAACTGCTCTCAATGCATCCGTGAATTGGAGTGGAGAAAACACTTGTGGAGTGGGCATACAGACAAGGAAGGTCTTCTGCGTGAAGAGCAGCTCTGGCCAGGTCACACCTAAAAGGTATTTAAACCAAAGTTATTAGTCATTATTTGGAGTTGCTATATGTTGCATATGAAAGCATTTTTAGCTAGCGTAGGGAATCTGCAGCTGTGAAAATAACTGCATTTCAGGACTAATTCTCCAGCTACTACTCCATCCCTGCCATGAAATGGATACTAATATGTAAAAAAAAAAAAATAGCTAGCCCATTTTTAATTTTCTGTCTATATCCAAGAAAAATGCATGTTTTTATTAGTGCTGCAGATTTTTTTGGTAGCTCCTCTGTTATTCTAATTTACAGTTTTCTGCAAATATTTTTCCTGAAGAACAGGTGTGAGGAAAATACAAAGTACGTCTGAATATAGTGTTCATTATTAACAGTGCTCTAATAAAACAGAAAAACTAGAGTTTGTGTTGTATTTGCACCACAATAAGGCAGAACCATCTGTGTGATCTATATTGTTCAGTTGATTAATATGGCTTCTATAATGTGATACCAACACGACAACATTAGGTATTCTGCAGTACAAATATTCTGAATTTTGCTTTGCTTTACTAAATAGGAGGAAAATAAGTAGCACAGATGTTTTTCTTCATACCAAAAATCAAGACATTTCTAATTACTGTTAATGAGTCTAGAGACTTGGAACCAAGTTTTATTTCTTGTAGCTCTTGAAAAAATCCTGTTCATATAAGTAGACTGTGCTCATTTCAGTAAAGTTAATTAAAATTCTGGAGGTTAATGAGATTAATTAAATAAAAGGAAAGAAATCTAGTATTCATTTATATCTAGAATCCATTGATATGCTGTAACTTTACCTAATTAAACATATTGTTTGTAGAGCAAGATCATGTCTAAAATAGTTATTTTGAGATTGTGTAAAGGCAAATGGAACTGAAGGGGTAAGTAAATACTTAAGTGAAGTATGTGAAGGGAAAACAGAATTTCAGTGGTGAAAAAACCCTGCCAAAAGAAGTGATGGGATAAAAGCCCCGTGCTTTGGAATTAAATAGTACCTTAGCGCCCAGGAGGGTCAGGACTGGTTTGGTGCAGGGTGAAAGGCTGCTGTCCTCTCTCTCCATGGGTACTCGAGACATTGTATTTTGTGTTGGAGCTGATGGAAACTGACCCAAAGTAATGCTGGGTTTAGAACTGCTGTGGTGAAAGTCTGCTGTTAATATGGCTTCATAAATGGGGTAAGGCATTTAAAAATTACTCTTTGTGTGTTGGTATACTGTGGGGTTTTTTTGTATTCTGCATTTTTCCTGATTTCATGAAGAAAAATTCCACCATACCCGAAGAAGGTGCAAGGCACAGAAAGCCAAATAAAACCAAAATTTTTGCAGAAAAATATTTCAATGTCTTCTGTTAGATAACAGAAATCAGCCCTCTAGGATATTCATGCTTAATGACAGGATGTGTCTCTTTGTATTTATTTTATTTTAAATTATACCTCTAAGCATCTGATTACTATCTCAGTAACAGGATCATGACTTTAAGATTTATTTTATTTCTTATCAGGGTTTAGAGGCATAATCTTCTTTCACATGGGATCATTTTGGGTTGCATGCATTACTAAATATTTTTGAGGGATCCTTCCACTAGAAACTGATAAAAATTAAAAAGAGCAATTCCCCTTCTGTTCTCTCCACTTGAAATGCAAGATCTGCCTGATTGATCCAAGAAAATTGTCACTTGTCCACCCTTCAAGTTTTTTATCTATTAACTGTGTCTGAAACTTCTGTGAGAATATGGATGACATTTTTCATTTAGGAGTTAAAAATGAATGAATAAATAAAAAATAACAGAGTTGTTCTTACTATACTGCTTTGTACAGCTTTTTAAATAACAATTGAGATCTCAGTCAAAGATCACTTTCAGCTATTTTTGTGTTTCTTAGGGGTCGAAAGTGGAGGACTATCACATAAATCCCTGCACGTGGTTGCAAGTGGCTTGAAGGCTGTTGCATGTTGTGTTAAAACAGAACTACTTTATAAACATAACTACTTGCTTTCTTCAGTAATAAATTTATCAGTTTTGCTTCAATAGATTTTGCATTTTAGGCATCATAGACAGTTACATTTAGTCAGTAGGAAAAAGTTCTTTCCTGTGAGGGTGGTGAGACACTGGAACAGGTTGCCCAAGGAGATTGTGGAAGCCCCATCCCTGGGAGTGTTCAAGGCCAGGTTGGATGGGTCGTGGAGCAACCTGGTCTAGTGGGAGGTGTCCCTGCCCATGCAGGGGGGTTGGAACGAGATGATCTTTAAGGTCCTTTCCAACACAAACCATGCTATGATTCTATATTATTGGTCTTTGAAGTGTAGTCGGTTCAGTTGTGTTACATGAGTGCAAAGGAGAATAAAAATGAGGCTTGCTGTGACCAGGAGTGGTATCTTTGGTATGGCTCACAGCCTTGTGAGAGTCCTGTGAGTAAGACGCTTCCCTGTATTTTGAATTTTTTGTTATATTTTGTCTTTGTGTTTGGATTGATAGATGTCCAGAGTCCATCAGACCTGAGACTGTGCGGCCGTGTCTCCTCCTCTGCAAGAAGGACTGCCTCGTTACACCTTTCAGTGAGTGGACTCGCTGCCCAACAGCATGTCAGCCTGGTAAGCCTTAAAGAAAGAAGTCACCATTTGGGGAAAAACTAGAGAATGGGCCTAGAAGCATGCAGTAGTTGTAGTTCACGTCAGTCTAATTTTTAGGGTGTTCATCTGAATGAGCTTTGGACTTGGGGTGCCACTGAGACTGATGGTGGGGGAGTGGGATCCTCGTGAGCAGATGTGGAAATGTAAGTTGTCTTTACCTGGAATAAATTCCTTCTGGGCTTCTGCTGTCTATGTTGGAAGTCCAAGGTCCCAACATAGCACAACCCTATAGGAACAGCTAGGTTGGTTAAGAGAAGTAAATTTGATGTAATGTAGCAATTCCACGTTGGGTTTTGTGATAAATCTGTGTTTCACAAATTGTTCATGTGGAAGCCCTCTCAGTTATCAGCATTTTTCATAATTGCTGGTGGCTTCCTTGCCCTTCAAAGTTTGTCAGTTGATGTTCTAGCATAGTCCTTGTTAGATTTTACATGAAAATGAGTTGCTTTTTAAAACAGTGAATCCTGTTTTAATTAGCATTTATTTTTAGACTTCAAATGAGCTGCCTATGAAGAAGTAGAATAAATTACCAGGTAAATTACTTTGTTTATTAAATAATAGTCTACAATTAAAATGAGAAGAAATTAATTATTTAACCTGCTCGGCAGTATTATCATTTTAATATAATTCTAAATTAAAACTTCGTAGATGGGGGAGTTTGCTTTTTGCTAGATCTGTTATTGATATGGCTGCATTGCAAGGTTTTTTTTATTTAATTTGCATTGTACAATTAAAACCCCAGCACGGTAATGAAATTTTAAAGCCACTATACATATGTGAGTTGTTAGGGTTTGTTGGTTTGTGTTTTTTTTTTTTATGGAAAAGTTGTATTTAATGAAAACAATATACAGATGGTGAATTAGTAAGCAGATCAAGCAGGAACAGGTATTGCCTGGCAGACATAAAATTAAAGATGTACCAGCATAAGATCAGAGCTTAGACAAACACAATCACTAAATCAGCTTTATACAGAACTTTACCAGTTAAGCCGTTTGCAGTTGATCTGAGACAAGGCATCCAACTTTACTATCTAACAGTAAAACAGGTGACATTTTCCCTACATTTAAATGTCATCAGACAACAGGCTGTCTTCTGGCAAAGGATTATCTCATACCTCAGAAGTGTAGACAGCGGTGAACTTAGGGCAGTAACAGATGGACAGACAACATAATTCACAAGAGAAGTGTAGTTGAAGCCCAGCACCTGTTAGTGGGGCAGGAACAGGGAGGTTGTTGCAAGTTATTGATTCTCTGCCATTTCAGATACTTAAAGGTGACAATTGTCTACCGCCGTCTCCTATAATGTATCTGTTTTAATGGGGTTTTGAGGATGAATTGGAACAAGAATCAAATGGATGTTTCAGAATACAAAATGGTTCGAATGAGCAGCATGTGGCTTTTCCTTGTCACCTGCTTTCCTGCTGGTGAAGATCTTGGGGAGGTGACTGCTTTCAGCATGGGTGATGTGCTCTCTGGTCTGTCGGCATAGATTTAAAATGAGAATAAAAAAAAAAGTTAAATACCTGACAATAAATAACATCTTTCATCTCCCTCCTAAAAGTAGATGTGGCCTTATAAGTACCTCTGCTCTTCTGGGCAATGGTTGTCCAGGGGCAAGGTTAGAAATGTCACTGTTGCTTAATTCTCTAAACAAGTTCACGTGAAATCTAAGGTAGTAATTGTTTGATTTATTTCCTCATGCCTTAAATAAGATTGAAATGAAATGGAGTAAAATAGGATAAACTGCATAGTGTGCCACAATAAGAAATTCCAGTGACCTTTCCCTTGTTTCAGACAGTTTCTGTGAAGGATCTGCCACTTTCAGTTCTTATAAACGAACACCCAACCAGAGCTGGTCAAAGTTAGACTTAACCCTTAAAAAACTCTTATCTGCACAAAAATACTGGAGACAACTCTGATTTTGGTAACTAAGATCTTGGAGAATCTGTCCTTAGTACCTGTGTGCTTAGAGTCTTGTGTTGACCAGACTCTGCCTTTCCATCTGCTCTGGAGCAAAGAGGGTGAAGCTGGATGTTACCTGTAAATGCCTGTCAGTGTTTGAGGCGTTTGGACAACGATCTTACTCACATGCTTTAACTTTTGGTCAGCCATGAAGTGGTCAGGTAGTTGGACTAGATGATGGTTATAGGTTCCTTCCAACCAGGATATCCCATTCTATCCTGTTCTATAAAAGCTGGACCAGCTGTTCTATCAAGAAACGGCAGACTTTACAGTAGTGAGCAAGGACTTTGTCCCTCATCTGACCACAGTGATCCACCTTTCTGAGCATGGGCAAGGTACTGGGGATGTCATGGGGGACAAATGTGGAGGAAAAAGGATGCAAGACCAAAGGAGGAATGAGAAGGGTGTGTAGGGAGAGAAGACAAGGCTGGTGGGACAGGAAGTGAAAGCAGAGTTAAGGCACTTCAGAAGTTCTTGAACAGCATTATCTGAGTTCCAAAGTCATGGACCTAGAAGTTAAGATTGTCCTGAGATCCTGAGGCTTGATGTTTTCAGGAGGGCAAACAGTCATAGGCATGCTTAAATCAGCTGAAGTTTGGCTTTAAAAGGGCAGTCCTACATAATGCTAATACTCTGGAAAATCAGGCTATAGCAATTTTAACTGAGATATAAAAATTATGTTCATTAACACTTGTAAGGAATGCTGTAGAAAAGCCAACGAGGAAATTCAATTTTGAAAATGGGGTTTGAGTAATGTGCAATAAATGTTGAGGGTAATTTAGTTTCTTGAGGTGGAGAAAATTACTGTGGGAAGCTCATTTAGATTTGGTACTGATTAATAGGAAGGAAATGGCTAAGATTCTAATGGTGGTAGGTAATTTGAATGAAAATCATCACAAAGTTATGGAGTTCACGATTCTTAGGAGAAGTGAAGGATGACAATATCAGCAAGACTTTTTTTTTTTTTTTTTTAAAAAAAAAGGTCTGCAACAAACTCAGAACTGGTAGCTTCACCTATTGGGAACACGTTCTATGCAGATGGGAGTGTAGAAGACATGGAAGCTACCAAGAAAGACTTAGTGAAGGGCTGAAAACCAAATGGACTCTAGTTTCTATCCTAGTACTATTATAATAGAAAACCAGTAGCACAGGGGAACAAGGTGTGTGTAGCTCTGTATACAACTTGCATGTTGCAGAACTTGCATGCTCAAGCTTCAAACCATTAAGAGAGAACATCAAACACAGCTAGTGTAGCACTGTTTTTAGTTTTTCTCAACATGAGAGTAATTTAAAGCCTTGTTTCCTTTTTGATTGTCAAATTGTTTCACAAAAATTAGAAACAGGCGTGTAACTGAAGGAGAACTTAAAAATACAGTATAGAAATCAAGGATGCAAATGAAGCTACAGGAGGATGTTAGATAACAAGAATTACATAAAGGATTTAGAAGTAAGGGGAAGCTGGGTGAAATATCTGTCCATTGTTTACTGAGAAATGGGGAAAACACAACATGGGGAATGTGCAATTGCTGCTGTTGTTGTTTCCTGTCTGCAGCCGGGAGAGGAATGAGCTAAAGAATAAGTATTGCAATAAATTAGATGTTCCCATGTCAGCAGGGCTGTGTGAATAGAGAAGGAAGTGATAAAGAGCATCGAGTGGGTATCTTCTGGGTGAGAAATTCTTCAGTCCTAAGGAAGTAACTAAAATCAAGTCGTGCCAAGAGAAACCGAACAAATCAACCAACCCTTTCCCTTCTGCCCCACCCCCCTCCTCCACCCAAAAAAAGTAAAGGAAATTGTAGATTACTCATTCTAACTTTGTTGTATTGAAAAACACAAGAACAAGTTATTGGTCAAGATACAAACATTTCAAGAATCAGATTCTGATGAACAGGCCAGTATAGATTTATTGAGAACAAATTATGCCCAGTGAATTTTATCTCCTCTTTTGACAGCGTAGCTGCTCTAATTAAGGGAAGTGGTAGATTTTTGACACATGAAATTTTTATCAGGAAGCTGAGAAACAGTGACCTGAATTAAATCACTGTTAAATGGGTACTCAGCTGCTTGAAAAATCTCAATAGTTGAAATCACTGTGAGAAAAGTCTGGCTGCATCTCCTTTACTGCCTGTTATCAGGTATCGATGCATATTGATAAGATCCCCTAGGCCTTCTCCTCTCCAGGCTGAAGAGTCCCAGCTTCCCTGGTCTCTTCTTGTGTGGCAGGTGCTCCAGTCCCCTAATCTTTGTGGCCATTCACTGGACTCACTTCAAGTATGGTCATGTCCTTCTTCTGGGAAGCCTAGAACTGGACATGGCATCTGGTAGTCTCACCAGTTCTGAGTAGAGGGAAAGGATCACATGCCTTGACCTGCTGGTGATGCTCTTCTTAGTGCAGCCCAGGATGCTGTGGCATTTCTTTACTGCACAGGCACATTGCTGCTTTGTGATCAGCTTGTTCATCAGGACTCCCACGTCCTTCTCTGCAAAGCTGCTTCTTATCAGTTGGCTGCTAGATGTCTGCTATTCGTGATAGAACTGGAGTCCTACAGAAAACTCTTCTTGTCCCAGTTCTATGTGGTTCTTGTCTGAACAGCTTGCGTGCTTGAGTCGTAACATTAGTGGATGGTGCAGAGCTGAAAGAAGTAGCAAACACAATCAAGAATATATTAAATGATACTGAAATTATTGATTAATTTCTCAAAATGAGAAGAAAAAATTGATTGCACAATGACGGCATGGGAACTGAAGATGTCCACTGTCTCAAGTGCCTTGGGAGATACAATGGACAGCAAAATGAATAAAAGTCAACAATTTGAAATGCTAAAATTCATATTGGGCTTGTCGAACTCATGAGCATTTTGTATGTAAAACACCAAAGGTGTTACTGTACTGTGCACTGGTCGGATTCCTTGGGCAACGTCTTATGAGAAAGTGAGTAATGAGACATGATTAAATAAGGACCTATGAAGGTCCTATGCTTTGTTTAGAGAGGGGAAGACTTAGAGTGGATACAAGCCCTTAGAATTTCATAAAGATGACAAGGTAAAATAGTTTTCATGTCTAGGTGGACAGAGGTAAATAAGGTTTAGCCTGATGTACAAGAGCGATTATTTGGGTTAGTTTTAAGAAGAGGATCTTTGTGAGGCTTCACAAGTGCTGAATCAGGCATCTGAAAGGAGGCTGTAGGAAGCTGTAGAGCTGCTTCAGAGAGTGGCTGCTTAAGAAACAGGAGGAGGATCGCCCTGGGTGCACTGAACCTGCCTCAGAGCTGGGTGAGGCAACCTCCTGCCAGGTCCAACATCCCTTTTATGGTTGCCTCTCAACGATAGCATGTGTTGGAGTGATGGCTTTTAGAGCTTGGCATTTTTAGTGCCCACCATTTTTACTGGGTCTGTACTTGTACTTTGTGTTCGTGCTGTGGCTTTTCTGAAGTTTTCCTTCTACTCTAATGCACTGTAATCTTGCTGCTACAGCTTTGGCCTTAGCTTGAGCTGGAAAAATAATACTTGTAAGTGAGCTAATACACACACACACCTCTCCTCTCTTGGACAAATCTGATGAAGTCCAGTATTAAAAATACTTTTGTGGTTTGGAATCCTTTATGGAGTTCTGTTTAGATCCCTTCTCACTAGCATCTGTTCTGGAAGTGTGAGTACAGTGTCTGAAGAAGTACTAATGCCATACCCAGGAGTTAAGCCAGCTCACAGTTTGTACTTCCTTTATGCAGCCAAAGGTTCCATTTGTTTTAGCTACAGAGGTATATGGATGAATCTTATCCGTGCTTTCATGCTGCATTCTGGACTGTAGATTTTGTGAACTGTGTTTCCAGGTGGATTGATCTTGTATTGACTCAGGTCAAGTAGAGAGTTAGCCTCTGCAGTGATTTTCCTATCAGGAAGTTATCATCTGTAATTTCTAGACCGATAAAGATGGGTTACTAGCAGCAGCCTGAGACACCAGAATGTGTTTCCAGAAACAAAATCTGACAGTTTGATTTTTTTGTTCCTTATTCTTTTCTCCTGTTCAGGTGTTAAAGTGTTTGCTCATGCTTATTTTCTTGTCTGATTTGATGTTCAGTTAAACAGACATTTTTTGATGCATCTCTTAGGCTATCGATTTATCGACCTTCCAGGTGCTGTTCTGCTGAACTACTGGTAAAAATAAAGCAAGTCACAATAGCTTTTGATCCAATGTACCATTCCCTCCCTTCTTTAGCTAGTGGCAGAGGGCTCATGATTTCAAAATAGAAATGAAATGCAAAGCATATTTTTAACCAAGACAGCTAGGTCACTGACTTGGGGTGCCAGCTGTGTCTGGAAGGCTTTTTTTTTTTTCCTCTGTTTTACAGGCAATGCCACTGCAGTGAAGCAGTCCCGGTACAGGATTATCATTCAGGAGGCTGCCAATGGTGGACAGGCATGCCCAGACACCTTGTATGAGGAAAGAGAATGTGAAGATATTCCCATCTGTCCAGTGTATCGGTAAGAAGTGTTAGCTTGGAATCAGTCTCTTGCTAGTGAGTGTCCACTTCCCTAGAAATGACTCTTGTGCGATTGCCTTGCACGCTGTTCACCAGAAAGCAATATAAAACTGGAAAAATGCAGTTATAAACAAATAATGTAGCTTACAAAATGTGTAAAAGTAGAGTTGAAGGTAGAGATTTCAGTAGATGTGGCATCATCAGAGCAAGCACCAACAGACACAGCTCCTAGAAATGGGGACCTCAGAGTTCAATGTGTTTAAGGAAGCTATTACTGGGAACTCCTCCTTCAATGTACCTAAAAGTCAATGTAAGCTGTTTTGGGACCACAAGCACTTGACAGCTTTAATCATAATTGTAAGCTTATTGCAGAAACTCTTGGCTTTTCCCCTGATGCTCTCACTCCAGTGAGTAATACGCACTTAAAAACATTCTGGTGAAACAAATAGTACAATAGTGCAATTGCTCACCACTCTTCATGAAAATTCTGTGACCCATCTGTTATACAAGATTAGTAAATAGCAAAGCGTTACATCTTTGCAGATAAATCTTCATCCCACACACCTTGTAGGTCATGGTTGCAGGGCAGAGTAGGGAGCTGAAGATGGTGCCAAAGCAGGAGTGGCACACCTCAGCTCTGCCTGGCTCCCTGCTGTGTGGGGCTGGGGAGAGCTGCTGTCTCATGTCCATGACTGGCACACATCCCAGTACAGAAATCAGGTTGGGTACAGCATCAATTGTAGGGAGAGCCTGATTTCAAAGCCCACTGGAGATGTTTCCTGTGTATTTTATGTGACTTTGAACCATGCCCTGAAAAAACGAGAAAGGAAAATATGGTTGGAAGATGATGTGGCATTCTAGGTGAACCTTGCATCTGAATTTCAGTTCACAAGGCTTATTTCAGGAGTAATTACAGCTTTTGGACTCTTTTTCCTGAAGTCTCCACAGTACGTCATCATCTATAACTGAAGTTCTTGCCCGTATTTGAGTTATTGACTGTTTTCCAGTTTTAGCAACTTAATTGTTAACTTGTGTTTCCTCTTGCAGATGGAAGACCCACCGCTGGAGTCACTGTGTGCTGGTGCCAGATTCGGTGAGACAGGCTGGGCTGGGGCACAGTGAGGCGTGTGGACACGGTTTGCAGTCAAGGGGTAAGCTTTCTCCCTGCAGCCTCCAAATATTTACAGTGTTGGAGTGTGGCATTTAAGTAGAGTCTTTACTCTTTTGCAGTAGATAATTTGGAAACTGACTCAAGCACTTGCAGTGTTTTGGGAGGCGGACCCATTGTACAGTTTGGCTGCTGTGCTGGACGTTAAAGTAACAAGTAGCATGAGAGTATGCTTGGAGTATGGAGGGGATTTATACTTGGTGTTCAAGTATCTTTATAGTAACCTGCTCTTCTGCCTAAAGATGAAGCACATGGACTATAAAACAACTATCTGTCTATAGGAATCTATGAAGTAATACATTATTGGTGCTAAAAATAGAACGGATAATTCCCTAGTGATTTTAAATTTTACTAATAATTTACCTGAGGCCTGATTTTCATTTTGACTATTAGAGTGGTCAGCGTGGGTAAAGGCTTTGGGCTCCTGCCCTTGGCACAATTAAGCACTTGGAAAGTACAGTGATCCCATTGTCTGAACAAAAGCATAGAGAAGAATTTCACTGTTCAGAGTGTGTGATCAGAGGCTGGTGGTTCCTGCAGAGGGCTGAAGATGTGGCTCTTATTAGTCTCCTGGGAAATCTAATGAAACCTTTAACAAAAGGTTATTTTTATTGAGAAAAAGAATTACTATACAGGTATGCTAACTGAAGAAACTTGACATAATAATTTACTCCTTCACCAGGGCAGAAACTGTTCTTTAAAGATGAAGTGAATTTCTTATATAATCTGGAAACAAAAGAAAAGGAAGAAAAGCCCTGACAGTATGTGGGCTGTATCTGAAAGAAGAAATGTGTTTTAAACTAAAGCTCAAAGAGTAAATATCTTTGACAAGGTTTTGGCCACAAAACCTTTCCACAGGGTTTTAGAAGAGAACTCTTTAAATTGTGATGTCCTAAAATGTATTCCTCAATCTCCATATGAAGAGAAGGTAATCATTATGCTCCTCCTGCAGGTGCATGAACTTTGTATTAATCTTTCTCTGGTGGAATTTGAAGTATAATAGAAGAGTATCATGTTTATTTTTGTTCTGTGGAGAGTCCTCCAACAATTGCATAGGCTGTGTACTGTGTGTGTGGTGATCGTGGAAAAGGAATCTCATAACCTGGTGGGTTTAAGCAAAATTTGTTTCAGTGCCACATTCACTTTTTGTAATCAACTGTGGCTTTTGCACCAGCTTTGTTTTTTATAATTACAGGGTGGGATAGAACCAATCTGCTAGGTGTTATTGCAGATGGGTGGGGTTTCAGGAAAATGAGTTCTTGGATGAAACCCATGGAAGAAAGTTTTCAAGACGTTTCCTACAAACAAGAGGAGTGATATCTATGGAGAAAGCAGCTGAAACCAAGCTGCCAACTCTGACTATATTGCTTCTGAAAAAGAAGCTGTTAGAATCTCAGTGATTCTGCATTTTATCTATAAAAGTGTTTAGTAAGGGAAACTGTCATAAAACTGCTGTTAATACTTCACCTCACTGCTCCATGAACTCTTCAAGAGCAGCTAGCACGTGTGAAGAGGTGCTGTGTCACCATATTGTCAGGGAGTAGCCATTTAGCCAGGGGTGGCATTTGCATACATGCCTTGCAGGGTCTCTTCAGTTTGTAGATGTTGACACTGGAGAACTTCTGATCCTCTCATTCTTCACCATGAGGGAGATGTTTGAAGATATTTTTGAAATATTATGTGAGGTGAGGCTGAGGATTTGGGTTTGTTCAGCCTGGAGAAGTGTCCAATGGGAGTGGAGGTCACAGAGAAGACAGAGCCATGCTGTTTCCAGAGGTGCACAGGGAAATAATAGAAGATAACAGTCATAGGCTGTAGTGAGGGAAATTCCCAGACTGCCCAGAGAGACTGTAGATTCCTTGGAGCTACTGAAAAATCAACTGAAGAAGGTCTTGAGCAGCCTATTCTAACTTTGAGTTAAGTCCTGCTAAGAGCAGGCATTGGATCTTCAGAAGTCCCTTCTGTTCTAAATTGTATTGTACAATTCTGTGAGTCTGTGGGTCTATCCAGGAGAATCTGAGCCATCAGTGGAAGAATGCCAGGTATTATAAATGGGTGCTTTTCTGCAATATTCAGGCATGCTCCAAATGAGTTTGCATTCAAGGTGTCACCACCACTCCACGCAGTAATTGGCTTGCATAATGTGTCAGCATCTTTAGCTGGTAAGTGATTCTTCTCTAAAGAGTATTTATATGAATTTGCCCAATTTCTTTTTTTATCATGTAACAGCAATTACCCCTTTCACCACGGAAGATTGTCAGTCTTGCTGTGCCTTAGACCATCCTTTTTAAATTTTTTTTTTCTTTTGCTGTCCATATCCTGACTGTCTTGTGCATAAGAGGATTTCTGTTTTCAGTGACTGTTGTATCTAGCCAATCATATAAGGACACTGAATTAATATAAATTATTTCTGAAGAAAGTAAGTGTATGTTTATGTGTACCTATTTAGGACAATGACTACAGAGGGAAAATTGTCTGAAATGACTTTCAGGCTCCATTCTTTCTCTAGGCTAGAGGCTGAGATATTTACAGGCCTTGCAAATGTTTTAATTGAAATTGCATGTAAATGTACTATGTAACATGGAGAAAATACCAGAATTTGTCTGTGAATAATAAGCAGAAGAGCAAAAGAGATGACAGCCATCTGAAGCTGCAGTTTTCGTGGCTTTATCTTGGAATGATATTACACTAATTACAACAGCCTTTTTGTGTATCAGCTTCAATGGACTAACTTGTTCAGAAAACAATCCTGCAGTAAGAGAAAAGTAGCATTTAGGACTAAGAAGTATAGTTGTTGTTTAAACTTCATTAAGGCATGATTTGCAAAAAGCCCCTGATATAGAGCACTCGAGTAAAACAGGGTGAGGGTGTTACTGCTGCTTGACAGTGATATAGGCAACATTTCTAACAGTAAATGAAGAGCTTTACAAGCTTTTCTATTGCTGTATAGCTGTCATTTTCCTCGACAAGTGACTAATTTACTAGAAGGTGTCAAGGCTGTGAGAAAATTGCTGCTCCTTCAGATGCCCTTCAGTGACTTTGCTGTTCTTGGATGTTTGTGATGGAGGATCCTTCAGAAATGACCGCTCCCTTCAGTGCTGACATGAGCAGCCACCTCAGACATTTCAATTTTGGGGGAAGAAATGTGTTGCTCATTACAAGGGATTGTTAAGGTTTAATTAGTGGATGGAAAGTCTATTTTAAGCGAGTGTCTTTTGAAGGCTGCTTCAAAAGCCATTGATAAAGTAAATAGACATGTATTAAAGACCAGACTGATGTAATGAGACTCTGCTTTAAAAACTAGTCTTGGAAGTACACTGACAACACGATTATGCAAGAAGTAGTTACTTTCCAAAAGCAAGAAGAAGCTGCAGCGGTGGAACATGTCATGTCTTATTTCTTCTGCTCCTGCTGCTTCTTAACTGTGATTCATTTGGAGGGTTTAACCATATCTCCCCCCCATTAACAAGACAGTAAGTCTGTCTCAGAGCTGTAGCTCCCCATCACAAGAATACAGAAATGCTGTGACACAGAGCAGCAAATATTCTTAGAGAATAATCTATTGGTTTATATACAGGAGAATAACAACAAACCCACCAGTGCAGTAATGAGAGACTGTTCCTCTGCTTTGGAGAAATGCTGTCTCCCTGGCTCACCTGAGGTCACAGGGTGGATCCATACTGGAAATCCTCACTGGGCTTTGCAGTGGAATATTTCTTTTGGTAGGCTCTACTGTCAGACCACGTACGATGTATTTCTTACCAGGTTGTAAATTCCCACCAATGGTCTTTGCTAAGGTGGTTTGTGTTAAATATAATCTGTTTCAGTTGAAAAGTTGATACATGAATTGACAGTGAAAAAGTAGAATGCAGGCAGCACCTGACTCAAGCAATTTAAGATTCCTGTCTCCTTCACTGCAGGTTTCTGGCTCTTGCTCTGGAGCTTCCTGATAGCTATAGGGATATTGCAGGCAAGGCTGGATTTAAGACTGAGATGCAGATCAAAACCTTATTGTTATGAGAACAAAAATTGTAGCAATCTGCTATCTAAGCGTGTCTAAATGCAGTGATAGTTCCAGTAAAATCTTACATCAAATACAGGCAGAACTGTGATTACAAATTTGTAATAAATTAGTGACTGTTAATGTGTTCCATACTAAGCAAGACGAAAGAATGAATTTTGGTATTGCCTGTTGACATTGCATCTACAAAAATATTTCAGATACGCATCTTTTAGCTGCCTTACCTCATGTATTACCAATCTGTAACACAGTAATGACCATATACATTACTGTTGTTTCTGCTAAAATTATATTCTGGTAACCTATTTATAATGAGATGGGCCATTGAAAAAGCATCAGCGTTACCATTTTTTGCTCATAAGATAGTCACCCAACAGTTCTTATTCCCTGCTTTGTAGGTAGTTAATGTAGCTGCTGATTAGCTAAATTAAGAGATGCATTCGTTGTAATTTGAGTTGCAGAATGCTTTTGCACAGAACTAGCAATTTCAGGAAGTACATATAAGAATCCTGTTACAGTTTATAGGCTAGAGGCAACATGATAGCCTGAAGTTGACAATGAATATGTGGCAAAGACACGGACGGCTTCAGTTGGTGGTATTTTATGAGCAGTGCTTTGTGGTGCAGCCCTGTGTATAAATCTGTCCAGCTGATAGCAGCTTACCTGTCATCAGTAGCTATCTCCAATATTAACTTTGCCTGGTAGGACACTGGCACCTTGAGCCTTATTCTGAGTGATGCTGGGGGTTCATTAGGTTTGTCAGTGTTTTTTCTGATGATGCTAGTGCAGGGTAATGAGTGCTGTCAGGGACAGAAATGGGAGTACAGCAAGCTGAACCTGAGTGGTCCCAGCCAGTGTCACTGTCTGGAAGGCATCTGCTTGGCATCGGGTGGCACTGGCAGTAAATATTCAAGGGAAAAATAATTATCAGGGTGAGGACAGGAGCTGAGTCTCGGTTGCGATACATTTGAAAGGAAAGTTTGTGAAGCAAAGTCTCTCTAGGATGGGGATTGAGGTTGTGGGGTGGCCCTTCCAGGATGGAGAGACTCATTCTGTTGTCAGCCACGTCTGCCCAGGGCTTCGCCAACACTTTACCTGCAGCTGCTCTACATTATATTGCAAATTCATAAAGTACATGCTAATCTGGATTGTTATTTTCTTGTCACTGATAATCCAATTGCACACATAGGCTCTGCTGTCTTCAGTATTTTCCCTACCAGTATGTGTAATGTGTCTGTAACACATCTGGGTATCTGCAAATTGTGAGTGCTTTGAAGGGCAGGCCAAAAATACAAATTGGATAAATGGAGCATGCTCTGAAATCAGAAAAGTGAAATTTTCATTAAAGAAAAAAACAAAACAGAGTGGCACTATGTAGAAAGATGGGCAGTGGTACTGTGGAGGTAAGTCTGGAATTAAGAGTTATGGACTAAGGATGAGTAGCATTATACTGTCATAAAAAACCACCAAGCATAAAATCATGGATTTCTTACATTTTCCTTCTGGTCTCCAACTTCCTGACATATATTCTTCTGATTCCTAAAATAGAGCATATTGAACAGGTAATGCTCCCTTTTATTATTGTTCCAAAACACACTCTGCTGCCGTAGTGACAAACAACTAAGGTCAAATGAAAACATCAAAACTTTCTCTTGAGTAATTCCAGTTCCTGGTTTGCTAATAGATTCAGAATAGATGAGGAACATTTTTTTCAAAATACCCAAATTTCATTAACAGAAAGAAATCAGGTATTTAGGAATCTAAGCTCTGGTGAATAGCAGCGAATGAATGAACTTAATGAAACTTTACCCTTGATTTTACATTTAAAATTATCTTCTTCCTTGGTGAAATATGTATTCCTGTGCATAGGAGTTAGAGGATGGATGTTTTATTCCATGAGTCTGGATTGTTTGTGTCTGATTTCTATCAGTTTACCTGTAAGATTTGGTCTTTAAATTTATTTCCCAAAGCCTGACTTTAGTTGTTGATTTGATAGTAGATTAGCTTTGCGCAAAACCTGTGACAGTGTTTCACAAAGGGGAAAACAAAGAAAAATTAAGGAAAAGGAGACAAAAATGCAATACTGATGTCACATTTGCATTCTTAGCCTTTCCTGCACCAGTTGAATTTGGAAGATATTCTTTCTCAGACAGATTTTCAGTGGTGTTTATTTCAGTTTTGGAACATCAGAATTGACTGGAACAGGAGGAGAGGGGAAGGGACAGATCATGCTCTGCAAGATGTGACGGATCAATCTCTCTGAGCATTTCTTGGCTGCCTTAGACATTCCTGCAGTTTAATTTATGACAAATAAAATCACCTGCTTGTGGAGAAATAATCCTGGGCCAATTTCTGAAAACTTTATTGCATAGCTGAGTTGTCACTTAAATACTCACATGGTTGTACTGGAGTCTGCAGCTGGGTGCTGGTTTGGGGGATGGCAATTTGCCCTCATATTGTGTTACATCCCACTGATCTCCAGGTAATGTGTTCCTGTAGACCAATTTTTCTTTCCTTGCATTGATAGGACAAGGGGAAGAAAGATTGATACTGATTTTCCAATGACAGGTTGTTCACAGAAGAGTGATGGTGGACTACCCTCCTGTTTTCATGGGAGATGTCAGCAGGCATCGCAAGATGCTTCAAACAGTGCTACAATATTTCAGTCTGGGTCTGGCCCAGCTTCCACCCCAGGTGTAGCCACTGTAAGAGTATTTCATAGAATTGTAGTGACATTACTTTTTAGACACTAACTAATAGCAAGAAAGGCTCCAACTCATTTCTGTCACTGCAGCCCTATGCCAACAACATAAAAATTGAGGAAACTCTTGGAGAATTTGTCCTGACAGCAATCTGCAGTGCCACATTTTATCCAAAGGCAACTGAGTAATCTGTACACTGTCCATAAAATAAAGATGATGAAGACTGCCTCAGATAAATTACATATGATTTCCTTCAAAAACAGGACAGTATATTCCGCTCTGTACAAGGAAATAAGCAGGTTTTCTGGATTAACTATATACTGTTCCTATCTGATAAACAAAACCAATATCAGCATCTTAGTACCACACACAGCATTTGTTTTCTGGGGAAAAAAAAAACAAACAAAAACCTCCTTGCTCAAGTAGTGTCTTTTGAAGCCAGAAGGCATAAACACTGAACATGGATATTACAAGCATGTACCAATAGAAGGATTGTTAAAAGATCAAAATAATGAGAAGTAAAGCAGAGGAACATCAAAGCTTTCCAGGCTATGTATTTCTGCCTTGATTAGGTAAAAGGAGGGAAGAAGGGGGGAAAGAAGGTTTTAGATCAATAGGAAATGGCTTGATCACCTCAAAGGCAGCACTATCCAAATGTGTACAATTTACAGGAATTGCTAGAGCATCTCAATCATAAAAGTCCCAAATGATCTGACAGTACTCACACCATATTTAACAGGTACAGAGAGGGAGGCAAGATCATCTTATCTGAAGGAAAGTCCTTTTTAAATATAAGGGTACGTAGATTTTAATTTTGTCTTTCATCCCTCTGATTAAGTTCAGCTCTCTTTGGTCCTCCTAAGATTTCTTTCATCTAGTGTGTAGTCTCTATGATCTAAGCAGTTATCATTGGTGAAAGTAATTTTTAGGGTCCTTTTTTAAATGATGGATTGTCATTAAACAGAGTATAGTAGATGAAAGAGGTCCGAGAAGAACCAAACTGTGCGGAGACTTACTCACAAGGATGAAAGATATAATGAGAGACATAATGAAGAGCAATCTCTCCCTCAAACTGGAGACGGGCCCTTCCAATTACAAGTTGTTTTTAGTACCAGCTTCCAATGCTTCAAAATCCTGGTAATGAGCAGTTGATTCAGACTGTTTGTAGAAATCAGTAGGCCTGGGTGGTCAAGCTTTGTGATTTGTGGAGAGGATGTGACAAACTATAACCGAATTTTTTTCTGTGGCCATGGTGGGTTGTAAGTTGGTCTGATCACACACACTCATGTGGTCCTGATAGAAATACAGGAGCCATTTAATCCTAAAACTGTGTTTTGTTGACTCGAAACCTGAAACATGAGGGTTTATAATCCTTAATATTTTATATAAGCTCACATAACTTTCACTGTAACTAGCTATGAAAATATCTGCTTTTTTCCTCCTCTTCCCAATCTCTTGGCCCTTCCTGTGTCTTTCTTACTTCAGTTCAGTGGGTTAACCCTGCAGTGAGGAAACTAGTTTAGTTTCTTGATGATTTTCAATTTAATTGAGTCATCCTTTGTTCTTAAGACATTTGAGTCCCATTGGTCTCCTTTTTTGTTTGCTATTTTATATAACACTTTCATGTTCTTCTTCGCCCCTCCATGTTGCAGGCAGTCTCATTCAATACTGGTTTAGATCTACTTTTGCTTTTATAAAATTTTAATTTCCTGCTTGTTACAGTTGTGCTGTTTACAAATTCAGAGATAATTCAAACCAAAGCCACTGTGGTTCATCAGGAAATTGTTAAAAATTCATCTGAGCTGAGCAGGATATGGTCCAGGTTCTGGAAAATGGCTTTGAGGAGAACTTTTCTTCGCATAGACACTTGAAATGGGAAACCTTGAAGCATGACCAAAAATAAGCAAGTTTATTAAAAAGCTTTTTATGCTATCAGTTGTTGGGAAAATACTTGAGATGTTATTCTCCGAATCTTTACCAGAATAACCTCTTCCTTGTCTGTAATGGTCTCAGTCCAGTGGAATATGAAATTGTGAGATATTCTGGAGTCATTAGCTGGAAGGATGAAGACTGCTCATTTTTTCTTACAGTATGATAGTACCAAAGGAGCTTAGTTTGATATTTATTTTACCTCGTTGAAGAAAAAGATGGTTCTGATTCTGTTGATCCTGCCTAAATTAGTGAAATATTAAAGGACTCAGTTATTTGGACACCACCCTCTACCCAAAAAACCCTCCAAACTGACAAACAAAACCAACTGTTGGTGAAAGGAAGAAGGGAGCTGGTGAAAGGAAGAAGGGAGCTGGTGAAAGGAAGAAGGGAGCTGGTGAAAGGAAGAAGGGAGCTGTTGAAAGGAATGCAGAATTTTATTTATAGCAGATATTGTTCGTTTTCAAACAGCCAAGATTTGGGCTGCCTGGGGAATTTATTTCAGAGAAGGCTGGTAAAAGTGGTAGTTTGCATTTTCCCTTATTCTGCGTTAGTTAGAAAGCACTTCTTACTGGAAATTACTGAGTCAGGTTTTGTTGAATAATTAAGGAGTAATACTCAACATGAATATTAGCCTCCTAAATGGCAGATCTCATCAGTCTGGCTTATTATTAATCTTCAGGCACAATATTTGTTGAATGTGACATGCCACAAAGGTGCAAAAAGAATCCTGATGTCATGTTCATTGAATATGAATTTGTATATTTATGTTACTCCAGTAGCTTTATGTCTACAGTACAGGTTTTAAGCATGAGTTTTCAATTTCAGAATAAATGAATAACTTTGGCTCAAACTGTCTTTCAAAATTCCCAGCATCTTTCTTTCAAATGGGTGCACTAAAGTGTCAGTAGAGTAACTGGAAGTGACAGGGATACTTATGAAGTCCTTGCACTTGCAAGAGCACGTCAGGTAACTGTGAAATGGCCAATATTACATTTGCTTTACGCATCCAGAGGTGCTTTTTTCTTTTGACACCCTTTCTAAATATGTTCAAAAATATTAAAAATACTGAGCAGTGTATTTAACGCTTTCACAACCAATCTGGTGATTGCAGCATTAATACTTCCAAGCATCTTCCCTGTTGGAAACATGCCTTTTCCACTTTTGATAACAGTATTGTCGTTGATTTGCTTCTGAAAAGAGTCAGGATAAGAGTCCATCTTCTTTATATTACAATAAATCAAGAGAAACTTCATCCAAAAAATTGGAATTCCACTGGAATAAAATTACTACACAAGAAAAAGCCATCTCTATACTTTGATGGCAATAGATAGTAATGAAAAAACTGTCATCTTCTAACAAAGATTTTTCTAAAGTCAATTTTTTTCCTGGCAGCCGCTGGTTTTGCCTGGTATGTGCATCATTTATTAAAGGATTGCTGATACTGGCTTTGTGAAAGAGGGAAAGTTTGGAATAATATATTCTGATATTTGACAGAGTTTTCCTCAAGTAGGGTATTTTGTAATGTCAAATTTGGATCTTGGATGTGAAGCCTTGTGGCAAATGTGACTTTTTACTGCTTTTTTTGGTCAATTCTAACATCAGTACTATTGTTCCATCTTGACAGTTCACTGAAGTTTCAGTCCTGCAATCATATATTTGTTTTCTTTGATATGTGCTCCAAGGTGATTGAAATTTCTTCGTGTTCTCTCTTCTGTACTGTCTTTTGGATATTAACCTTCTGTATCTTTGTTTTTGTCCTGGCTTTTCTGTTTGCAAAGGAAACACTTGAACTAGAGGTACGTGATTTGAGGGAATCGAGCTGACCCATTAAAACATAATGGGCTTGTCGAAGGCCATCTACTTCAGCCTGTGTTTGCTTCGGGGTGGAGCAGATCAGCACATCCTCAGGGCATGTATGGCTTGAGAGGACAGCACTCCCAACCACTGCACTGCGACAGGGATGGGTGGGTTTCCACAGCCTCTGCCCTTGCTGCCCACTGGCCTTCACTGCTGCCTGCTTTTACTGCTTACTCTTTGGGTAGGGCATCTTAGTGATAAGTACCTAATAACGACACTTGAGAAAATCCAGTGGAAATTGGTCTGCAGAACTGAGCAGCTGCATGCAGACATTAACTCTTAAGGGAGTTTGAGGGATTTAGCTCTTCTGTTGCGTTTTACCTCCCTGGAGCATGTGATGTGGTCATGGCAGATGTCATTTGGGGCTCACTGGAGAATTTGTGGGGCAAATCAGATATACCATGCTTGTCAGAATTTGCTTTGACCAGCAAGTGCTTTTCCAGTAGCTCTTTGAAAGGATCAGTTAGTGGAGCACATAAAAGCCCTTGCCTGCAAGATGGATATGTTGTGTGCAGGTGAAGTTGCATGTGAGCAAACCTACAAACAAACAGGGAATACATTTGTGCTTTAAAATAAATAGATCTCTTTGGTGCATAGTTTCATGGAGTATAAATTTTCATGTAATCTAAGCATATCTGCTCATAATAATCAACTTCTGTGGTGTATAAAAGGAAAAGCTACATCAGCTTTATGGTGTGATGAGATGGATTGCTTTCTATCTGCTCATCATAATGATTAATTGTAGCGTTTATCAGAAGATGGCTGCTTTTATTAATTTTTGTTTTTAGATCATGTATCTTGCCTTTTTTCAAGCTTATTTAAATGTAAATACTCTGCAAATCCGGAATGAAAGCAGAAACTTTCCAATTTTAAGTGCTTTGATGACAAACAGAGCAAAATATGTCTCTGCTTAAATTGTCTTATCTGAAGACTTTGAAAGGTGCCTGTCTTTCCTAGTGAGACGAATTTCACAACGAGGTGTAAATATTGAAAGTAACCGTGAAAGAAATTCAGAAGGATTATGACATTTCATTTGACCCTGAAGTGCTGGTGTTTCCAAGGGGCAAATTTAATAATCTTGAAACATATTCTCAATTTGCAGTTGGTCCTGTGGTTTTGCAAGCATTAAATTTTTACTCTGTGTGAAGTAATCACCTGATGCGTTTCCAGAAGTTAAATACACTTAATTTTTGGGCTTTAGTTCAGTAAAATTCGAGTGTGCGCTTTGTGGAACGTAAGCTTTCAGGTTTGCAGTAGTAGTGATGGATATGGGAGTCCAGCTATCAATTAGCACTAACCTGTCAAGCAGGTTGATCAGGGGAGCCCAGTGATCCTGTTGTGTTTTCTCCCAGTGCAGCCATCTTCTTCCATTCCTTGGAGATAAGGTAATATGTGTTACATAGATGGAGCTCAGCCACAGGTTTTCACTGGTGTTGAGTTTGCACGGTGAGAATGGTGGAAGCAAAAGAAATGATGTCTGGAAAGCATTTACTGAGCAAAACTCTGAAACTTAGATACAGTTGCAGCAGGTGTGTAGGGAATTTTTCCTACTACTTAAAAATCTTTCTGGGTTGCTAAAATCATATTGATTAAATGATAAACAAAGTACTTTTCTTGAAATCTCATGGTGACTGGCACAAACTCCCTGATTGAATTATACTTTAAACAGAACGCTGTGAGGGAAAATGCCTTTACCAGTTACAGCTATATATTTATTTTTTTTTCCTTAAAGGTTTCTTATTAAAAATTCCATCCCAGGATTTTCTCAGAAGATAACCTAGACTCAACAAAGAAGTTAATGCAAAAATAAGCTATTGCAATGGCATCTATGAACAGATACAATAAGCAAATAAGCAATTTGCAGATAGAAAGTCAACATCCCATGAAATGTTTATAAAGGGTAATATTTAAGATCTCATAAAATCAAATTGTATTCAGATACAATAACAAAAGTTAGTAATAAAACAGTGGTGAGTCAGGCCCAGAGCGAATCATAAAGCAAAAGGCACTATTCAGAGTTTTTCTTCAGTGCTAAGAACACAGGGTATTTTTGTGGCAGCTCCACCCAGTCTTTGCTTACCCAGTTACTCGTGGTTAGAGTGCTCACATACGAATCAAGCCACTAAAGGCATGTGTTTTTTGAGGCAATATAATTTAATTATTAAGAAAGTAATTGGCATTTCATTTAGGATTCACAGTGCTGAGCATTTTTAGGATTTTTATCCTCAAGGGAACAAGCTGTTCTAAAATGAGGCTACTGTTTTTGTTTTCTTTCTCAGACCCCAGCAGTCTGTTGCAGAGAAAATTTTTTTTGTTTTGTTATCTGTGGTAGTTGTTATTATCTCCTGGGTAATTATTTTTTCCAGTATTTTTGTGCAAATCAAAAATAAGCTGATGGGCCTGTATTTCCTTAACCCTCATATTAAATAAAATTTTTAAGAAAATAGAGCAGTTATAAGGCTAGACAGAGTCTTTGCTGATAAGTTACCCTTCCTCCCTGAGGTCTGAAAGATGCTCGTTCCTGGCACATTAAGATTGGCTTCTGTAAGTTGTCTGTTGTAGTGAATCCTGGCTCTAGCAAATTTCAAACTAGCTGCCTTATCCTTGACAGCTCTTTCCCTCAAAGGGGACCAAGAGGCCTGAGGTCTTGCTTTTTTATGACTGCTAATTGTATCACTCCCAGATTGCATTGATCTGAGCAGTGAAAGTTGGGTTTTGGGGAGGTCAGTGGGAGACTGGAAAATGTCTGTTTTTTTCCACATTTCCAGAAGGATCCGGTGTTACCTTTAATGCCCGTAGCTAATTCTGATTTTTGCATGTTTGTTCTGCTAATCTGCAGGAGCTTGACCTAGTTTCCACTTGTTGGAGGGCAGTGAATAGCATTTGCCTGAGCTCAGCTGATCTCTCATACACCAGCTTATCCCTGCCATGGTTGTGCCCGTTCCCTAAGTGGAGAGCTTTCCTTTTGGTGTTTAACTTCCTTCTGAACTGCAACTTTCTTTATATATCTTTTCTCTACCAGCCCAGCTTTCCAGGCCATCGTACTTTGTTTTAATGCAAATTATTTTAAAATGGATTAAAACTGGAAGAGGGTACATTTAGGTTAGACGTTAGGAAGAAATTCTTTAGTGTGAGGGTGGTGAGACACTGGAACAGGTTGCCCAGGGAAGCTGTGGATGCCCCATCCCTGGAAGTGTTCAAGGCCAGGTTCAATGGGACTCTGAGCAACCTGATCTAGTAGGAGGTGTCCCTGTCCATGCAGGGGGGTCAGAACTAGATGATTTTCAAGGTCCCTTCCAACCCAAACCATTCGATGATTCCATTTTATATGATTGTATTAGTCTGCCTGCCCATCCCAGCTGTTTTCACCTATAATTTAATGGCCATTCTCCTTCAGCTGCCCTCTACACTGTTGCTCCTCCTCACGGCTGACGGTCTAGCTGAGTAGAGTTTACTCTGTCCTCACCCCAACAGATCAAATTTTACCAAATTTGCCAAAACAGTCAACGAATTGGCTACCCCATCTGCGCCATTCTGCAGTCCTGTAGCACCAGATGGAGTGGTGTGGATTATGTCCTCCTACTTGCTCAGGAGTTCACCTCATTTGAGGTCCTTTCCCAGCATAGCACACATGTCCCTTTCACTTTTGATTGTCAGCTGAGCATTCAGTAGGTCAGTTGTTCTCTATAGACTGAAAAGGTGTGTAATTTGTAGGTAAAATAAAACATGCCACTGTCATTTGCATGTCCTTCCAGAAGAGCTGTAGCCATTTATGTTACTAATACAGTCATGTGAATTCACCTTTTATATGTTGCCTACAAGAGGGTTTCATTCAAAAATAGATGTGAATGTCCTAACTGTGTAAACATTCCCAGGCTTATTTTTAGGCCTTGTTGAGTACATGTAGGGTTATTGTGAAACCTCATTCATCATAACTGAACTAAAATGTAAAGATAATGGAGCAGCCTTCGTCGTGGCTCGGAAGAGAGGTGTGGGTGCAGCACTGGGCACCACCTCCAGCAGCACTGGGATGAGGTACATTAGGCACCTTTCTTGTGGCGGAGAAACATTAGGTCCCATTTCTTGTGGAGGAGAAACATCAGGTCCCATTTCTTGATTTCCTTCTGTCAGTTACTCTGAGAATAATAGCTGGATATTGAAAGCAGGTGACTGCTGTTTCTTCAGTGTTTTTGTAGGTGTAGCAGATTTTGTGTGGATAAAAGATAATTTGATTTTGGAAGATAACCCTAAACAAATATGTTATATGTAATTGTTACCCCTCCAGAATCATAATGGAAAGTATATTAAGCTTCATTATAAACATATATCGTGGAAAGGTTAGATAAGCATTTGAAACATTAAAGAGTTAAACATTTCCTCACTTCTTTACAATCTAAGCTCATTCTTTTGCAGGGACAGGACTGTCTTTCAAGGTAAATGTAACCTGTGTCCCTACCTCCAGCATAAGCTTCTTTTTTTCTGGAATAATTTTATATAGCAGTGTGGAACGGGCTTCTTTTATATCGAACAATGTAGAACACAACACTCTGTGCAAAGCATCATATGAATCTCAGCTTATTTTTGTGTGCTCACTGTTTTTATTAGAAAAAACTTGCTGCATTTATTGAGCAGAGAAAAAGGAAAGAATATTATTTTCTATGTGTATAGTTTATATGGATACACAATTCTCATCACTCCCAGGAGATAATCCTGTGGTTTGGAGTGGGCTTTTTTAAGCTTCACTGTATTTTAACAGTTGCATGAGTACTTAGGACAGTGGGTTAATAGTTAAAATAGCTATTTTGTGAGTTCCTTTATTATTTTCAACAGCTAGAGAACAATTTACTTTTTTTAAATCTTGGTATAATAGTACTTTAAAATACTTTTTTCTTCACCTTTTGACAAATTCCAATTTTCTAGTATTTAATTTGGTATTATTCAAACTGCTACTTTTGATTCCTACACTGGAGGCTGTGGGGATGTCTTTGGTTCACACACCTCATGTTTTATGAGATAAACAAGTAATTCAAGCTTTGTAGTCAGTGTGCTACATTATGACCCAGTCATAATTTTTGAATCGACTGTCAGCACATATTAAATCAGAGCATCTATTTGAAACAGTAGTATTTCATAAGCTGCATTTGTCAGTTCGTTATCTTATCTGTGATAACTCCTTTCTTCCTTCATCTTGCCTCAAAAACAATATCCCTGCAATTGAACTTTTGGTAAAAGTCAAGGTCATAGCTTTGGAATAAAATTATAGATGGGAATTGGCTGTCTTCTCCCTGAAAATGCGAGTGTATCAAAAGTACTGATATGGTAATCTAGATCTACAGTATGTTCTCTTGCATTTTATTGAAACTAAAGGATAAGTAGTTTTATTGACTTTTAAAAACTCTTCTTAGTGAAACTTCTCTGAGAAAGTTTCTTGGTAAACCTATGTAGATTTAACCACTCAGGAACAGTAGTAAATTATAACATACACGTATATATACATATAAACCTAGAAGGAATGGACGTTGTGTATGTATTTAGATAGAAGTGTGATGTCTACATAAAATAACCAAATCAATTATCTTCAAGTTTTCAGAAAGACAGCACAAATACCTTGTGTTTTCTGTGGGGTCCATTCCTTGGAGACGGCTGGGGAAGAAGGCAGTATTTTAGTCAGAAGTCCACCTTTTTTTCCCCCCCAGATTTGTAATTTGCTCATAGAACAAATGTCAGGAGAGGGACTATCTTAATGTGGAAGACTGATGCCACTTGGTTTTGTTCAATTAAAGGAGGCTGGAAAACATTTTGATTATACAAGCTGTAGCTGATGAACAATGTAATGAGAGAAATTTCCCAGACATCCATTTCAATTTGGGAACTAATTTGGGTTTGATATTTTTGTATGTCATATTACCAATATATCAACAAAATCTTTTTAGGTTATATGAGTTTTTAATTGTTTTATTAAGTGTTGCCAAAAGTTACAGTCTTTGTAACCTCTTTCCGGTAACTTCAAGCTCTGATTGTAATTTCACATTATGCAGTTCAAGAATATAGTGAATTTTTTCATACTTTTGAATTAAAGTCTTTATTTGACTTTTGACCTGCTGTGAGAAATCATTAAGTGCTTCTTAAAGGCTGTATCCTAAATTTTAAAATTTATTTCTAATGCAGATTATTAAGGTTTTTTGGTACTTTTATGTTGCCAAGGGAATTGCAGACCAAAGCAAGAAAAGGGGAGCCAAAGCAAGTGAAAGCAGGGACTGGGAGAACTAAGTACCCCCCACTGTAGGAGAACAGGTTCGTGACCATCTAAAGAACCTGAAGGTGCACAAGTCTATGGGACCTGATGGGGTCCATCCACGGGTCCTGAGGGAGCTGGTGGATGCAGTTGCTAAGCCTCTGTCCATCATATTTGAGAGGTCATGGCAGTCTGGTGAGGTTCCTGCTGATTGTGAAAAGGTAACATAGCCCCTATTTTTATAAGGGGAAAAAGGAAGACCTGAGGAACTACAGGCCAGTCAGTCTCGCCTTTGTGCCCAGCAAGATCATGGAACAGATCCTCCTGGAAAATCTGCTAAGGCACATGGAAAATAAGGAGGTGATTGGTGACAGCCAACATGGCTTCATTAAGGGCAAATCATGCCTGACCAATTTGGTGACCTTCTATGACAAGGCTACAGATGGTGGATAGTGGCAGAGCAATTGGTGTCATCTACCTGGATTTGTGCAAAGCATTTGACACTGTCCCACATGGCATCCTGGTCTCCAAACTGACAAGAGATGGATTTGACAGATGGACCACTCGTTGGCTAAGTAATTGGCTGGATGGACACACTCAGAGACTTGTGGTCAATGGTTCAGTGTCCAAGTGGGGGCAAGTGACGAGTGGTGTTCCTCAGGGGTCAGTACTGGGACCAGTGCTGTTCAACATCTCTGTTGGGGACATGGACAGTGGGATTGAGTGTCTCCTCAGCAAGTTTGCTTGACAATACCAAGCTGTGTGGAGTAGTAGATACCCTAAAGGGAAGGGATGCCATCCAGAGGGACCTTGACAGGCTTGAGAGGTGGGCCAATGCCAATCTCATGAAGTTCAGCAGGGCCAAGTGCAAGGTCACAAATACAGGCTGGGGGGAAAATGGCTAGAGAGCAGTCCTGAGGAGAAGGACTTGGGAGTGACAGTAGATGAGAAGCTTGACATGAGCCTCCAGTGTGCACTGGAGCCCAGAGGGCCAGTTGTGTCCTGGGCTGCATCAGAAGTAGTATGGCCAGCAGGGCCAGGGAGATGATTATGCCCCTCTACTCTGCTCTGGTGAGACCCCACCTGGAGTACCGCGTCCAGCTATGGAGCCCTCAGCACAGGAAAGACATGGAGCTGTTGGAGAGGGTCCAGAGAAGGACCACAAAGATGATCAAAGGGCTGGAGCACCTCTGCTATGAAGACAGGCTGAGGGAGTTGGGGCTGTTCAGCCTGGGGAAGAGAAGGCTTCGGTTCGGGGAGACCTTAGACCATCTTCCAGTACCTGAAGGGGGCCTACAGGAAAGCTGGGGAGGGGCTTTTTACCAGAGAGGGCAGTGATAGGACAAGGGGTAATGGTTTTAAACTGGAAGAGGGGAGATTTAGGTTAGACATCAGGAAGAAATTCTTCACCATGAGGCTAGTAAGGTGCTGGAATAGGTTGTCCAGGGAGGTTGTGGAAGCCCCCTCCCTGGAAGTGTTTAAGGCCAGGTTGGATGAGGCTTTGTGCAGCCTGGTCTAGTGTGGGGTGTCCCTGCTCACAGCGGGGGGGTTGGAACCTGATGATCTTTAAGGTCCCTTCCAACCTTAACCATTCTGTGATCCTATGAGATTGAGTTTTAAGAAAAGTTGTGCATGGATAGTTAAGGTTTTTTCTGTGTGTGTTTTGTTTTTATAGAAGATCTACCTGTGAAAAAGAGCATTGCTTCTTAACACTTTGATAAACAGTTGTGTGACATGCAGAATGTGCAGAGAATAACTTTGGTGTGATGATGCACCTGATCAACTCAAACCAATTCAACCTCAACCTTCAATCCCCCAAAATAATCCCCAAAACCTAACACGCACATGCTTCACATGCCTAGCAATTAGTAAGCCTTCTGCCCAGTTCCATAATAGATGTAGAAAAGGGTGAGTAGCAGGATTATAATGGTATTTGGACCATGATTTGAAGAAGAGCCAGCACTGAGGAAGCCCTTTTTCATGAACTGCTGTTGACCTGGCTTCAGTAGAAATCCATAAGGCGGTGGGCTGTATAGTAATGCTGGAGAAGAAGTCTCATATAGGGCTGGCATCACTGTCAAGGGAATTTTCTTAACTTTACATCCTCTTTTACAACCTTTGGCATCACACATGGATCTTGAGGTGAGTGGGATGGGAGCAGCTGCAGGCCTGCCACTGCCAGAGGGACCTTTGGCTGCCTTCGGGGGCTGTGGGAGTGGTGAGCTGCTCGCAACCTTGTCTGCAGGGACTGTGCTCAGGATCCAAGTTTTCTGCCTTATTTCCTGACATGGCTTAAACTTCTGCTCACTTATTATCTGATAAGATTGGTACATTCAGCAACTGAATCCTTTGTGGGGTGTTTCAAGTACAGGCCTCGTTACTTCTTATTGAACCCTTTAACAGGGATGATTGGTGCTGCACTTGGCTCCTCTGTATAGATTTTTCTCCCTCTGTTACTAAAAACCACTGCTACCCTGTTTTTCAGAGATAAAACACAAAATAAAACTCACACTTGGCTGCTCTTCCTTTAGTGTAGTGATGCACCCCCAGGAGACAGCCTGTGTGTTGGGTCCAGTTATGGGTGCCTCTCAGTTTGGCTGAACTCAACACCAGATTTCATGGCTTTCCCAAGATGGCAGGAGTTAGGAGCCCCAGGGCCTGATCCTCACCAGGGAAGAGGTGAGTTTTGAGCTGGGTGAGGGGCTGCCAGGGTCTCCCAGCCCTTGCAGCATCCTCTCAGGCTCCGAAGCCCAATCAAATTATTTATTCTTGTTCTGTGTTTCATCCTTTTCACTGTTGGGTCTTTCATTGTCATTTTGAACCATGGGCAAATTAATTTTCCAATGCTGGCTCTTGTTCACTTCCCTCTTACCTGCTTTATTTATTTATTTTTTTAAATACACATCAATGAGATCTGCTGCTGTTGGGTGAACAGCCAGAAAAGTAAAAATCCAAGTTGCTTCCAGGGATCCCCCTCTTCCTTATTTGTTGATTGAAATTTTCCAACTTAATTGGTTTCTCCTTTATTCCTCATTGGCAGTGACCTTATAGAGCCTGAATGAAGTGATGGTTTTCATTACTTCTAGTATTTTGTTGCTAAACTGTTCATTAATTTACAGTGAAGGATCTGATATATTACACACACATCCTCATGCTTCCCCGTTAGTGTTGCCTTGATCTACTGAGTCTTGCCTTTTTTTTGAGGGGGAAATTGCAATTTTAAATTTTTTTTTGCTGAAATGAAGTTTGCATTGTTCTGAGTAAGAGACAACTGTGCAAGAAGCCTTGGCATTTAATAACGTAATGCCAGAACCTCATGGTATGAGGTTTAGTAGCTAGACCAATATTTAAACTCTTGAGCAGCATTATTGCTCTACTCTACCTTATCACTTCACACACCTATTTGCATGAGCTACTTTTGCCTCAGGCTATAAATGGAAGATGAGATTTTATTATAAGTCTCCTGGATTAGGTACAAAGGAACCTCATTGGTTGACTTTGGCTTTGATATATGTGAGCAAAAGTTTATCGTAATTTTTGCTGTGTTTCCATTCTAAAAGTTAATTAACTGATAAGATATAACCCTGGAGCATGGGTCTTCAAACAGGGCAAGAGAAAAGTTTAAATAGAAATTGAGACAAAGGTGTGACACAACCTAGAAAAGGCAAATTACCAATGCAATATTGTAGGGAATCTCTCAGTTCTACATGGCCATACGATCTTAATTTATTTGGCTGTGCCATGTCAAAGTTGCTCCTAGACACAAATTACTACAAATTCGTGGTGTGCTATATTTATACTTTCATTACAGCAACAGCAAGAGTTAGTTTCTCAAATACGACACACTTATATTCCCATTTTCTGTGGGTTTCTGATGAATTAAAAAACTGCTGTTTACTGTTTCTTTGAAATACACACTTAAAATTCCAAATGTCAGTTCTCTCTTCCAAAAAGGCAACGTGATGTAAATCCTGATGGATTTTCCAAGTATTCAGTTAGTTTTGCATTGAATTTTACTTCCTAAATAACTTACTGGAAGCACTTTTGGGAAATTTTGGAAGTCCCTCTGATTACATTTCCTTGGTTTTAAGGGAAATATGGTAGTGCTGGGCATAATTTGCCATAGTCTCTCTTCCTCTCCAGGGAAGAAAGGGTCAGATGTTCCTCTGGGCTTTGTGTGACCTAGGCAGCCTCAGGTCTGAGTCCCTGATGATGATGTTCTCCTTCATGGCGCTCTCTGTGGCTGACAGGGACTTGCTTCTCCAGAGGAGAGTGTAGGTCCTGTTGCTGACTTCTCAGAGGTGTGGAGGATATTTCTGCTTTTATAAGGGGAAGAAGGTGAAGATACCTACTTGTGGCTCAACCAATTTCAAGTAAGCATGGAGAGGCATGCTAAGAATTATTAATTTTTTTTGGTAAATAATATTTTTTAAGAAGTCGGAAAAATTAAGCATAAACTACTTCTGTAAAATTTTACTTCCAAAGATGACCTTCCCCTGCTTTAAGTGCTCCTCACTTCCAATGTATTGTTCTCTGATCTTCTAAGGACTGTTGTTAGAAACCTTCTGCATCAGTAATTCCTCACAGAGCTATTTTGTGGGAGAAACTGCCCTGAGCTCCAGCAAAGATGAACAAAATCTGACAGGTGAAAAGAGGAAATAAGATGAGAATCAAACAGGTGATTTACCATAGCCAAGATTAAAATGGTTTGTACTGGAAAGACTGTAATATAACAAAATGTGGCGTAGTGTCCCAGTCAGCTTTACCCTAGAGTTAGCTAGAATGAAGCATATGAAAAATAGCTAAAAATACTAATAATCTTCCAGTAGGATGGAAAGTATTGCTAGTTCTGATGCAATCTACTTTCAGATGTATTAACTTGTTTGTATTGCATTTGTTTGGGGTTTTGTTCGTTTGTTTGTTTTGTTAACCAAACCAGAAATTATATGATCTGAACCAGTGGTAAAGAAATCACAATAGAGAGCTTTTTGTGTCCAAATATTTTAACTGTTACACATGAACGATTGTACAGTGATCCATCAGTGTTTGGATTGTGTAATTGCTTTAGAAACAAGTTCCTACAAACATATACTTCACTCAGAGATATTAAAAAGAAAGTGTAATAGAATCTCTTATTTTCCTATTAAAAAAAAAGGTGAATTTCCCATTGTTTAGCAGGAATTCAATCTGCTCTGTAATCCCCACTCAATTATAACAATTTGGTGCAAATTTAAGAAGAGTAGCAACAGCTAAGTAAGAAATCTTGTTTCCTTTTTTTTTTTTTGCCTGTAAGAAAGGAAGAGATCATCATAAGAAAAACATAATGTACTGCAAGATATCTCCCCTTGCATTTTCTCTGATCTTCTTCCTTGTTTTTAAGAGAAAGGAAGGGGAAAGCAAATAGGCCCTTTAGATCTGTTAGCTTCAAAAGAAGAGTAAAAAGGGATGTACTGGCAGGGAGAATGGTCTGAACAACAAACATAAGGAAAGATGAGTGTAATTATTTTTGTTGTTCTTAAGAGGCAAACCTATTGGTACTTCTTCACTCACAAAAAGGAGTCTGTTTAACATCACCCAGGGGAAATACCAATTCTTATGCTTACAGGAATAGAGGTCGTTTATACACAGTATATAGACAACACATCCCTCAGTAACTTGGGCTGCTAGTCTCTTCTGGGGAAGCTGGATTTTCTTGGGTTTATGTGTCCTTTTTTTATTTTCCTGCTAAAGAAAGGATGCCCTGAGGTGGGGTTTTTGTAACACTGTGTTTAGGAAGGTGTAGAAAAAGTCTTTCTGTATGTATAATTTATACATTATGTACACATAATATGTGGAACTCCCACACATCAGAGTGTGACTTTGCTCTTACTGGGATTCAGATCTCCATACTTAAGTTTCCCACTGGGCAAATGTCCTGAGAGGCCCCAAACATTTGATTTCTCAAGGTTGTGCCTGGGAAATTTGTCACAGTCTCTTTCTGCCTCCTTCACCTTTAATCTCAGCACAGAGTTTTTCCTGTACTTAGGCTGTGCTGACCCTTCAATCTCAAGTACAGCATCTTTATTTTGTCTCATGAGGTAGATGAGATTGTATGACAGCTGAAAGATGCTTCATTTAGATAACATGAATTATATGAGTATGCATTCTTATCAGCTTTGGTCAAAGTAGATTTAGTTGGTTTATCAGTTTTAGGCTGGAGATAAGTAGCCAAACTTAAGACCTCAAAGCATTTAGTGTTCTTATCTGTTCTTTGCTGTAGAAAAGTGATAGTTGAAGTGGAAGGTTTTATGCAGGGCCATAGCTACAAAATCTCTTGCTATTTCTAAAAATTTAACCACAGTTTCAGTGAGTGGAGTATAGTAAGTGATGTGGGGGTTTCCAGCTTTCCATGTTACTTGTTTCTGAATTACTTTTTTGGACTTTGATAAAGATTATGAGTCTGTATGCTGTAAATTGCCATGGTGGTCTGGATTCTGGAAAAACATGGTTAATTAAAAATACAATTAAATAGAGGAGGCCACATTCTAGTCTTATTTTACACCAGTCCAAATCTGTGTATCTTGACTTGAATTGATACGTTCAGACAAACTTGTTTATTCTCCCTTAAATGTTAGCTGTGTGGCCAGGCAGTGAGCAAATTCAAATTTTGCATCATAGAATGTGTGGGGTTTGAAGGGACCTTTAAAGGTCATCTAGTCCAGCCCCCCCTGCAGTACACAGGGACCTTCTTAACTAGAGCAGGTTGCTCAGAGCCTCCTCAAGCCTGATCTTGAATGCCTCCAGGGATGGGGTGTGAACCACCTAAACCTGTTCCAGTGCTTCACCACCCTCATTGTAAAGAACTTCTTCCTAATGTCTAATCTAAATCTACCCTGCTCTAGTTTAAGGCCATTGCCCCTCGTCCTATTGCTACACACCCTTGTAAACAGTCTCCCCCCAGCTTTCCTGTAGGCCCCAATTTTGGAGAAAATGGACAACTGGCTGCCACACAACCCCTTTTGCAATGAGGAGATCTATGCAGTGGTGGGTGAATTTATGCTGTCTTCCTTGTGGCTTGGAGCACGCCCTGGTAGGACAGAATTTGGGCATGACCAACAGAAGTAACTGTGGGAGGAGGAGAATGGGCAGGTGAGAGCTGGAAACATCAGGATGAGTTGAAAAATTGTCAACAGGCCCATGTACATCCACGGTGGCTTAGTGTCTGGTCCCTGACTGGTCAAGAGCAGTGAAGGGTTTTGAATGTCAAACTGAGAAGAGGCAGAGCCGGGGAGTGGGGAGCAGAGGAGGAAGAATAGATTAAACTCTTCAGGTGTTTCCTTGGACCTTAATGTTTTAAACATAGTGTTATGGGGGTTGTAAATACGTCAGTGTGTTAGTGTTATGTTCTGGTTTTCATATCTGTGCTTCCCTGTAAAGAGGTAGATGGAGTGCAATCGCAGAGTGCTGCCTTCCAGAGGAAGATTTTCAGATGTATTTTTCTAAACCAACATGGTGCAATGTTTCCTACTGCCCAGTTATCTTAAAGATGATACAAGTGGATAGTTTTATCAAACCTGGTACCAAAAAACTTCAGACTCTAATGGACATTTGGCTGAACAAGTTTCACATGGTTGTCTTCTGAGACCTTCCTGATGTTGGGTTTGCCATGTGTGTTGGCTGTAGTGCTGAGCGCTCTACTGCTGTTATGAAAGGTGACCATGGAGTGCTACCAAAAACTAGACCTGGCTGGAATATAATGAGCCTATGTTAGATTAGAAGTTCATCCAGCTATCACTAAAAACACTGACCAGTGAACATATAACTGAGAGCTTTCAAAAGAAAGTCATTGCTTTCTTAGTCAGCTAAGTGATTTTCCAACTTGAGTTACTGGAAATTCTGTAAATGTTGTGTATGTTTTCCATTTTCTCTCTTGTGTTGTTTTGCATTTTGATTCTCTTTATTTGCTGTGGTCTCAGTGTGCATACATATGACAGGATGTCTCAGTTTTATTTTCAAGTTGTGCAATAAATAGTTCATCTTAAATATAACCTGATGATGGGTGCTACAAATAAATTGAACTCGAGTAATTTTAGTAATTGCGGGCCACAGAAAGAGGAAAAGAAGGAAGCATATTTTTGTATTTTTTTATGTTCTCTGAAAGAAGCAGAAGCATAATTTCTATCATTAATCATCTAATGCACTTCCATTGATTTTCTTTTTAATGTAAAATGAAAGTAGAAGCAATTCAAAACCTATAATGTAGTTAGGAAAAAAAGGGTAAAATTGTGAAAGATTCCTTAGACTGATTGCATAATGTAGAAAGCACTCAGAATGCGGTTATTCACTGGCCAAAGTAAAATTGAAACATTAAAAAAATCATATTATTTTGTCTTTCTAGCCAGGCAGAGAGCGAACCACTTACAATAAGAAAACACTTGTATTAAAATGAAAATAGTGCTAGACATTAATGCATCAATGCTGTGTTCATTCAGTGCGTGGGTGGGAGGAGGAATGGGCTTTATAGCAATGCATTTCTCTTCTTAAACAGTGGGCAGCCTTGCCTCGCAGATGAGGAAGAATTAAAACATCAAGTCACATAGCTTGGCAAAATTGAAATGTGCTGCTCAGTTCTTTCAGTGGTTAAACTCATATATTAAACCCATATATTCGCAATGAAATAATTGATAACCCCATCCGTAAATGTCAAAGAGGGACATGGTTTAGTGGTGGACTTGGCACTGTGTGAGGTTAACAGATGGACTTGGTGATCTTAGAGGTCTTTTCCAACCAAAATGATTCTAAGGTTCTGTAAGACAAACTGTACTCTAAGAAGTTATTTTAAAATGGAACAGAGGTGAGTCCAGCTTAAGGCATTAAATACGGAGGTCAGCCTGCTGTGATTTGACTGGTTGTGATACAGAGCCCTGGACATAGGTGATCCCTTACAGACATCTGCTGTGTTCTCCTGCTTGCTCTGTGTTGTTGGCCAAGAAGCTCCGAGCCATGAAGAATGAGTGGTATGGGAGGGAGTTGGCCCTCTGCCATGCAGACCTTGTGCCCAGACCTCTTTATCCCTTTCTGTCTGGTGAACGCCGATGACAGGTAGCCACCGGGGAGCTCTGCGGTTGGGTCAGACACATGAACATGGGGACAGCTTCCCGGTGGGGGCACAGCTGTGGTCGCACTGGAGGTGTCCTCCTACCATGCTGGTCCCCAGAAAGCTGCAGCTGGGACTCCTCTTCTTCTGGGGTTCCTGTACCTTGATCAACCTGTCTTTTTCTCCACCTGCATTTCTTGTTGTAGGAAGGCTGCAGAGAGAAACCAACCCAGAGAGCAGCTAAAGCATGGACCTTTAACTTAAGAAGGTTCTTCACAGTTTTGCATGCTTTTTCTCCCTTCCTTTCTGATTCTATCCCAAATGTCTCCCCTTTCCCCTCTTAACTGTTTCTTCTCCATGCTAATACTCTGTACCCAACTTTTCTACCCAATTCCTCCCTGACCCCTCTTCATGCAAATAATTTCAGTTGCTTTCCTTTATCTTTTCAGTTGATATTTACCATCTTTATTGCTTCCCAACCTCATCTCGAGCTCCTCTTGTTTATCAAGCAGGTTGGTTGGGGTCTGTGTTTATTCAGCGCTCTGTTTGCTCGGTGGCATTTGTCAGCCCTTTAGCACTACTGTCAATATCATTAATAATTACAAAATGGGAAAGTGGTGATCTCAGAGACAGTTTCCCTGCTGCATATCTAGTTGTTTCAGCTCTTCCTCAGTTATTTTTACCAGATTTGTGTCTGTGATGTCCTTCCTGGCATCATTTGTTCTTTGCCTCCGATTATTTTTAATGGTTAGCCTGTGATTTTCTTCTGTAAGTCCAGACTTGGAACACATTTCATTGCAGCCCCAAGGCTGCTGTCACAGTGATGAGGTTAAGTCTATATTTATGTCCTTATAGAATCAGAACCTTAGACTTAAAACTGAGTCTCGACAGAGCCTTATCTTATGTCTTCTCATATGTCTGTTTCTGGTGTCCTAAAATTAGGGGTTGTGTTAACATGCCAAGAATAACTTAAATGTTCCACCTGGGGTTTTGGAGAAACTCCTAAGTATCCATATAGAGAATAAATGAGGTCATCATGAGTTATAAGACTACTTGTAGTCAGCAAGTCTGGATCCTTGAAGTTATTTTCTTTTTTTTTTCTAATGTATTATCCCTGAACTCCTTTTTCACTTATGATTAGTGATATGTGTAAGAAATTATATTTTTTTGTTTCACTGGGGTAATAAGAATGATGATGCAACAAAAATTGAGAATTTTTCTGAACTATAAGAAGGTAAAAAGCTACATTAAATAATTACTTTGACTTTACATGCTGGCTTTGATTTTTCACGTGTTCTTAGAATTTGAAGCCAGAGAAGATTATTGCATCATTGTGTCCACACCTCTTGGGCCTTTGACCTCTTGTCTAGACTCATAGATCATCCTGTTGTTCCTGTACCAAGTCCAGCTGTTTGATTTACACTAGCACAGAGCTTTCGTTGTAGCATTTGGCCTGAGTGTACCTTCTTGGAATTATCAGTCATTGTTTTCAGATGTTCTAATGACATTTAATTCCAGAGTTTTGAAACCACTAATTTAGGTTTCCCAAATTGAAGTGCCATGGTACAGAATAATTTTGCTGTAGTTGATATTCTCACTCTTCAGCTGCCTACCCTTTGGAAGCTGTTGAAATGCATTTTTAAAGGAGAATTGAGTATAACTTTGGCAAATGAATATGATTACCAAGACTGTCTGTAATTGGATTTTTACTTAAGAGGAGCTATATTTATGTTATCTTTTCTTATTGGATGCAATGCTGTGGCTAGAATATTTCTTTCTCAATACACTCTTTTTGTTAGGACTGTCTGTAGTGCTCTTAAGTCAAGCAGGTGCCAACTGAGAGCACTCGAGTTACCCTAGTTTGATGCTGATGGACTTCTTTGGTGGTGATGTAATGTCAGCTAAGGATGCATTTGGTGGCTCTGCAATTTGACAGCAGAGAAATGTTTGATTTCACTATGTAAAAGTTTATAGAAGAAGCGTCTGTTATTTACTTTTAATTTAAGATAAATATAGTTAAAGAACATAGTTTCCATATGCTTCTGCGTGCCATATGCTAAGATGATGGCATACAAACACGCTCTTGTGGGTGTAAATAGAAAACCAGAAGACAGAGACTGTCATACTGAATATCCTGTTGGCAGTCCTTGTTCAGTATCCTGACAGGTCGCCCTACCAGCAAAAAGGGAAATGTCTTCCCCAAGCTGTACATTTAACACTTGACTTATGCCTTGAAGCAAAGTGGTTGCATCTGCAGCTATTTTCATGGCTCATATCAATTGCAAACTTCTGTTGGCACCTTAATGGGTGTCTCCACACTGTCTGTTACACAATTCCAGCCCTTCCCTGAAAAAAAAAGAAGTATTCTCTTTTAGCATTTTAAGCCTAGTTATATTTCAGTTTAATTAATGATCTTGTTGTTCTTGTTAGAAGAGAAGGTGTACTTCTTTTTGGTGTGCCAGCCCTTTTATATCAACAGAAGTGCATTAGATTGTCAGCCTGCAGCTCGGCCACAAGTGTTTAATTCCAGTTTGGTGGCATTGACTGGTGATAACAAGAAAGAATAGTGGGACTTCAAAAGGAAATCCTGCATTCTCCCTCTTTGTGGGAATCAATATTCTAACTCAAAACCCTTTATCTGGCACTGTCCTGGTATTAGCTGTTTCTATTAATATGTTTGTGTGCATTTTAAATGCTGCAGAGATGGTAGAAATCACGCATTATGTCTGGGAGGGATTTCTTGATACTCTCTGATTTTATTTCATTTTTTTCCTCAGTGCAAAGGGACTGCATTTGCCCTCCGGTGGTATCCCACTTAAAAAGAGAAAGAGATGTTGACATAGCAAAATGGCTTTGTGGGATGAGTTTATTTAAAACCACTGTGATAGAACTGAGGATTATGGGGAAATATTGTATCATGCAACATAAACTACACATGATCCAAACCAATCAGTAGCTTGAAACCACTGAGGATAAATGATTTTGCTAACTTTTGTGAAAGTCCACTGCAAACAAATTTGTCTCATTCTGTTTCCAGAAGTGCCTATAATTGAAAATTGTTTTCTGTTAAAAGTTAAATCTTACTTAACTGGGAAATAAGTTTGTGGTGGGCAGAAATGAGGTGACTGGTTCCTGAATGAACCACTGGAGAGGATCCATCGGCTCTGCTGCTTCCTGTCTGGCCCTTCCATTGCAATGCCCCAATGGGCTTTTTGTTATGATTTAATTTTTTTCAGTGGTTCTTGCTGCTCACCTCAAGCATATTTTTAAGTACATAGCAGAAATTCTGCCATTTCTTATGACTGACATGCTGTAAAGATCCAACCCATTAAGCTCAGGCTTTTGAAGACAATTCAATTAAAACTGAAGAATTAATACATTGGCATCATCTTTGAAGCTGTTTGCAGACTCGAGTGGAAATGAATTACCTCCTCATAGGACTGAAATGCACCCTACTGCTTAGGCTGGTCTGAGGTGTGGAGGTTTGGTGTGTATAGGTACCAGCTGTTCATGGCTGGTCTGAGGGGGTGTGGGGTTTGATGTCTACAGGTACCAGACGTTCATGGCCAGCATCTTGTTTTGTGCCTGTAAAACAACAAGTGCTGCTGTCCCAGCAAAGAGACTCACCTGCTCCTTGGATGACCAAACAGGTGCTCATCTGGGCCTGCCAGCTTAGTAATAACACTGTTGTCATTGGGAAGTGCAAAAGTCCAGGAGAGTGTGAAGGAAGTGAATTGTTTGCTCTTTAGGTAGTATTTTAGGCATCAAAAGAAGCTTTTTGGATTCCCTGCTCTTTGGCTGCAGCCTTCTCTCCTGGCTGACACTGAGGCTTTGTTGCTCTGTCAGGAATGAAAAGATTGATTTACCAGATCTACCCTCATTAAAATTTCAAAAGTAGAGAAAAGGAGCAATTCCCTTATAAACTCACAGGAGATCCTCCTCCTCTCCTCCTTTAGGTCGTATGTCTCTAACTAGACTATCCACTGTATTTTCTTCTTTTCAACTCCTTGTCTCCATCCTTATATATGTATGATCCATTATATTATTTGTTGTTTAACTTTCCTCTAACCATGTTTACTGTTGCCACTAATTTCATTAAGCTCCATGATGTCTTACATGCTTATATGGCCATCATTTTTAGCATCTAAGTAGGCTCAGCCAACTCAGTGACTTATTTCTATGCTTAAAATGAAGGACATTTGTGCAGGAGATTGGGTCATTAGATAGCTCGTTGCAGGATGGAACATCTGGTTTAACGTTGATGTTTAGACATTCCATCACTGGTGTTGCCGTTAGTAAATATCAGGAATGAATTGTGATCTTCTGTCAGGTGACAGTAAAGATTGGAAGTTGATGGTTTATTATGCAATTGCAAATGTTGGTCTGTGGGGATGGCAGCGTTCACTTCCCTCCAGACACAGGCGGTTGTAGCGATGCTGAGAAGGTGGTTTGGATACACTTGGCCTTGCTTCATTCACGTGGACATGTTTGTGTTGCCAAATCTTTGGTGTCCTTGCTGAAGGTAATAAGGCTACACAGAGCTTGGGCATTGGACTCTATTACTTGTTTAACCTTCCTGAAGAGGGGCAATTACCCTGCTTTCCCGGGCAGAGTGGTGACCTTCGTCCTCATGCTCCTGTAATTGAGAAGGGGAATGTCTCCAAGTTCCTGACTGCTGAAGTTGAGAGATAGGAAGGGTCACAAGGATTGAAAGTGAAAGGCAAGGATCAGCAGTTTAGAGGTAGTTATTAATATGCTGATATACTGTCACTTGAGTCTAAAGAGACTTTTAACAATTGTTTGCCTTTTACACGCTCTTCAAAATGCTGATTTTTTTCCTTAGAAATCTAATTACATTTTAATAGGAAACTTTTTATTTTCAGGTGGTTGCCAACCCATCCCTTGCTCCCATGCAGCACTGTAGTTAAAAAACCAAAAATTGTGTGTATTCATTGCAAAGTTACACCCCAGCAAATCCTTTAACTGTTATAAAACAGTTACTTTCTCCTTTTTCTTCATGCACTCCTAGTTACATGAAGTGCTAGCAACAAGGAAAAATATACGCAGTCTCAAAAACCTGAATTATTTAGGAGTGTCCTTAAAATAATATCAGAGATTGTTAAAGTTAAAAACCAAAATCTGGATTAAACAACTTTAACTTCTGTAGCTTTATGATACAATGTGTGGACTTGCATGAAATCAGAGAGACCAACATGACTAAACTCTTGGGACCAAATTCAGTTCCTAACTCTGTCCCTGACTTTATTTCTTTAATCAAGTCACAACCTGACTTTGCTTTTTTATATCCTACATTGTAGGATATAAATAGCCCACTTTTTTTGATATTTTGTGAGAAGTAATTATTATTAATGAAATTAAAGGCTCCCTGATGTGAAGGCTATTTTTATTTATTTATTATAATTACTTATTATTCACGGAAACTTTAGCAAGTTCTATAATAGACTTCCTGTGACTCAGACTTACACATTAATACTTTTGTCCTTTGTTATGGCTATGGAGTACCATTATCTACCCTGAAAAATTAATTATTACAGTCCAAAAAAAGGACTGGGGTTGAGGGAAAAGAGCATTGACCTAAATTAAAACTGGAGGGGAAATCAGTGCATCCAAGTCCTGAGCTGTGCTCTTGCAAACCCTATTTGACCCTTGCCTGGCCCCAAAGGCATCTATGTCCAAATTCAGAGACCTCAGCCCCAGCCTGGCTCTGTTCCCATTGTCTCCTGTCACCATGTCCCAGTCTTGGAGATCTGGTAGAGCTTTGAGCCGGGGACCAGCAAATGTGTCACGTGTGCGTGTGCGCTGCAGCCTCAGCAGGGCTGCGTGGGGAGGTGGAGCTTGGTACGTGCAGGGGATAGGTGCTTCAGGACAGATGGAGCTCAGCAGAGTGACACTGTCCTTGGCTGAGACCTACAGACCAGGCATTTATTTTATTTTTGGTTTTGTTTTGGGTTTTTCTGTTAATGGATCCATTCAGTAGTGCTCTTGCAGCAAGCAGGCTTCTAGTAAAGTGCAGTAGCTGCAGCCGCTTTCTGCCACAGTCCCAGGCTGAATGCTCCTGCCCGTCCTCCTAAACATCTCCTTTTATGCAAAAGATTCAAAGGTTCAGGTGGCCGGAGAGCAGGAGAGCACAGAGGGGCAGGACAGTGTTGAGGGAACTCAGTTTGGAGGGGGCAGGCCTGGTGTTTACACTTTGCTGCAAGGAGCATTTAGCTGCAGCATATTCTGTGCAGACAGAGCAGAGGTCACCACTTTGTGTGGGAAAGCTGCTCAGACTGTTCTTCCCTTCTTCTGAAATGTAGAAAAGATGGCAGTTTGGGAGATGAAAGCTTCCTTCTGTTTTTGTTTTTTGTTTTTTTTTCCAGTTTGAAGCTGTTTCAGTTCCAAGGGTAGTGTGTGCATCATAGCTTGGCAATCCTGGCCTCCACCAAATATGTTTTATGGCATGTCACTGCAGTATTGTATCTTTTGTTTGGTCGTACAATGTACATTGGTTAAACTGTTGCCCCAGCCCTTCAAATGACTGCCTCCTTGAGAATATTGAATTTATATAATCATTTAGATAACGCACTGCTCAAGTAACAACGTGTCTTTATGGCTTTGTGAAGCTTCTGGTCAATCTTTTGAGTGGCGCATGAATAATGACCGAAGAATACATCAGCTTTATCCTATTAACCCAGGAGAGTGAATCTCACATAGAACACAAGTAGTGACTGCATGAAGTGTAATATGTGAGAATATGACGATTTTTGTGCCTTTTCTTTTCAGCTGTTACGTGCCTGTCGGAGCACAACGACTCTGCCAGTGTCGGTGACTGCATGCGGTGGGCAGGAGCTATGCCAGCTCTTGTACAGGAGTGTCTTGTTCCCTGCAAAGATGACTGCACCTTTACCCCCTGGTCTAAATTTTCAGCATGCTCATCTGACTGTGAATCAACTAGAAGCAGGAGACGGTCACTCACAGGTATAATCTTTTATAATATTTATCTGACGGTGATACTTGTGGATTATGCCTCTCAGATGTTGGGGTTTTGGGAGAATCCAGACAGAATAGTGATCATCTGCAAATGATTTTTGATCTGATACTGATCATTGCCTGCTTTATGCACACACATTTTGGTATGAGAACAGTGTAGAAAAACTTGGTGGTGAAAAGACATTTTTAGACATAAAGCAAATAAAACAGTAACTATGCATTGTACAAGTTTATCTAAGCTGTTAATCTGGGAAGCATGCAGCAAATCTGTACCCAAGAATAAAAATCAGTGTGATTTTTCTCTTTAAAACTGCTGAAATCTGGATGAAGTTTAAAACTGGGAATTTTGTGCTCAGCAGTATCCGGTAGTTCAACAGGGCAGATTAATATTATAAATAAAGAAAAAACGGTATCATTAAAGCAGTTTTGATCTTTTCTCTGTATTCCTTAAACACTCTGGTTCAAACCATTTCATGGAACATTCTCCTGAACTTGCTGTTGTGATTTATTATGTTATTTGAATGCTGACCAAACTGAAGGGCTTTAAAACTCTATAACATTAATAGTTTGGAACTGCTTGTTTTGCAAGGAGTTCTATTCCCCCCACATGCATAGCTAAATCAAATCAAAATCAATTATACTGTTTTCAGCAATTTACATGACATTTACTGTTATTGTTATCCTGCACACTCATATCTTTTCATATTTCTGTGCAGTGTTCAAAAGCTATGGTGGAGCTGACTAGAGTTTGCTGCATTAATAGAGGTGAAACTTCAAAGATTTCTACCATGGAGTAAAATGCTAACATTGCTGTAAAATATGTGGTAACACCTGGAAATGGAATGGCAATAAAGTATGGTGGCTACCACTGCTCCTTTCTTTTAGACTTCCTTGCACCTGGCCTCATGGCTATCTTGTTATTCAGTTCATTACTGCTGGAATGATGGAAGTTTTTACTAGCAATTCCAGTATGCAGACTTCCAGTATAAAAGACTTCATGGTGGCTTCAAACTGCCTTCTGTTGATATGGCTCATTGCAGGATAAAGGTTTATTTTTATGTAATAATTGTTATAATACAATGCTCTCTTCTTTCTGCCAAAGAGAGTGTTCTAAAGTGTTCTCTGTTTTGATGGCTGTAAGTTTATTGTAGTAGAAATCCTCTGTCCCTATCAGAATTACAGGTGCCTGACTTACAGAATATATGTAAGACTGAAATGAAGAGTTCCTTCCAGGTGGTTTTAAATCTGAGTTTTCTGTGTGAATCTCTGTGCAAGTTATCAAACAGTAGGGCCCTACCTGTCCCTTTCTTACTCTCTTCTACATCAGACACAGATCCATTCAAGTGGACCACAAATGCTTTCTGGTATTCAGGTTTTGATGGCTTGTCTCCTCACCTGCCCTGTGTTTGTGACCCAACACCACCAGTCTCTCCCATATGACCTTGCTGGGTTCCCTTCTTCCCTCCAGGAAGGAGCTCTTGGTCTCAGCCCACTTCCCAGGAAAGGTGTCCTGAGAAGCAAGTTGTGAACATGGAGCAGGTATCCCAGGTGGTGCTGGGCTGGGGCCAGCACAACCCCACAGAGAGCAGTGAGTGAGGACAGAATCAGACATCGGCTTGACTGTGGTTCAAAAGGAGGCATTTATGAGATTAGTTCTGATCTGTCTTTGCGTAAAACTTCATGAGAATTGGAGCTGGCTAAAAGTCTTGGAAAAAAAATCTCGTCTATGATAACTCAGTACAAAGATTTAAGGAAAGTGCTGGTTGGGAAATGCTTCATGCTGTGAAGACTCCTTTGTCCATTTGTATCTCACCTTTCTGCCAGTGTACCTCCTCGTTCACCACTGGGTGTGTCTATGCCCCAATGAACGCTTTGGCTTCATTAGAAGAGTTCATGAACAGTGCTGTTTAGTGGAAATCTGCTAATTGTTTGGTGAGCATTTGCTTGCCTCCCACTCAGTTTTTAATATTACTCATTTCACTTTGTAAGTAATCATAGACTCTACATGTAAAATTAGTCATTACTTAAGAAGCAGAAGACTTATTACAGAACATATCAAAATTCAAAGTCATTATAATGAAAACACAGTTTTTAGGTTAAGACTTCATTAATAAAGTCAGTTAATTCACTGTACTTTGGATACAGTGACATTTCTGTGGAAAGGTATATTTTTAATGTTTCATACAATTTTTATGTCTAGCATATACTAGCTGATAATATTTAATGTATATAACATTTTTTAGTGATCAGAAATTTAATTTCAAAAAGAAAATCCTGTTTAGTTGAAGGATTTGTGTCCTTGAAAAGTTTTGTTGTGGTATTTTTAATAGTAATTTCTAAAGCAATCTGTGAAGATGATAAAAATAACCCCATCACTAACTCTAAAACTACTTCTTTGTGAAGAGTCTGGGGTACATGTCATTTTTGCCCTCAAAATAGGGCTTTCATAGCAGCTTCATTAGAGGGAAGATGCCTGCAAAACAGATGGCAGGGCAAGTTGGGAAAAAGAACTGTTGTGGAAGTGTGAGATTATTAGCATCCTTACCTGTGTCTGGTGGGCTTCGTGTAATAATGGCAAAACATGGGCAAGTCCCAAATTCCCATCTTTACTCACAGAATGCAGAGCACACAGCTCTACATACACACTGTGTTTGTGGCTTCTCTCAGCTCGTCAAACATAAAGTGCTGGAAATGCCACTAGAGAGCTCCTGATCTATTTAAAACCTTTTAAAAGACTTTCCTTGAATTATGTGGAGTTATACCTCTTTTGCCTTACCTGAATTTGCTCATAAATATATTCATGTATTTTTATAGAGGGAGAAAAAAATAAAGATGCCAGCACTATTTGATTTCTTTGTGTTTATTATCCCTTCGTGCCAGCAAACTTTACGTTCCCTGGAACAATACCATAAATACAATTTTGAAAGGGCTGGGGCTTGAAGGACAGTGATATTAAGGGTCTGCAGTCAGTGCCCTTTTCTTTTTAGGTACATATTTGTATGCAGACAGGTATGGATGACAGCCAGCTTCTGCTCCTGCTGACGTGTGGTGAAATGACTCTTGGTTTCAGGCTAGAAAGAGGGTTGTTGGGTTGTAGAACTGATGTTTTGTTTTTATATCGTATTTGTGTGCAATACCAAAACATTTCCTTTGGGATCAAAGCTTTAAAAACTTCTCACAGAGTCTTTTTAGCACATCCTAGATCCCCAAGCAACCTTTTGAGGGTGGGAATACAGATGCAGTTTGTTAATGAAGATGAATTCTCCCCTTCTGTGCAGATGCCAAATGCAGAGACATTCCTGAGCTCAGCCAACCTAAAGATGACTCTGCATCACGTTGGCTAACCCATGCCAAGACAAGCATTGATTTTATCTTTAAAGTTTATCTGTGTTCCCTGGAGCAGCTGGAGGGATGCAGGGAGCATCAATTCTCATCTTTTCTTGTCTTGTACTGAGGTCCTCTGCTCATGCCTAGAAGTCTTCCAGGAGCAGAGCAGGGGTGCAGAACTTTACTTGAATGCTGCTGCTTCCTGATGCTACTGAAAGAGCCTTCTTTTAATGCCTGTTGAAAGAGCAAAAGAAAACATTAAACCAAATATAACCATTTAAATACTTTCCAGCCCTAATAATTTACTGAGGATTATCTTTTCTGTTTTCTTCAAAGTACAGTTTGTGTGCCTAGTGCATCTTTAACTAAATTTTAAAGTAGCCTCAAAGACATTGTGGCTAATGTAGAGTCCTCTGGAAGTTGTCCTGGCAACCACTAATTGTGAGCAAACAGAGACAAACCAATAAATTTACTTTCATCAGATAATTAGAGAGAAATGATACTATATAAAATTACAAAGCATCTTCTGGGCAGACCATTACTAGAGTAAGACTTTGCATTTTGCTCTTTGCCCTACCCATCCAAACAGCATTTCCAAGTTCTCTGGTTGCCCCTGGAGATAAATACACTGTCCTTGCACTCCAGAGCACTGGCAACAGCTAATAGATGCTTCGGAAACGTTCCTGGATATTAACATTCAGATTGTCTGGGTTCTAATGTGTTGAATTCATGCAAGTATAAATAATATGACGTGTTGTTATCAAAAGTAGCAGATGTTAAGCTAACAAGCAGATTTCTGTGGTTGGAACAGGGCGAAGCAGAAAGCGAGACAAATGCCAGAATACTGAAGTTTATCCTCAAGTTGAAACAGAGCTGTGCCCCTGCGAGGAGTTTACCTCTCAGCCCCATGGAAATTGGTCCGACTGCGTTCTCGGCGGAGGTACACCCGAGCGGCAGCGGGGAACGCCATCCCACGGAGATGCCAAGGAGTGCGGCCAGGGCGTGCGCCTGCGAGCCGTCGCCTGCTACGATAAGAGTGGCAGGCTGGTGGAACCATCTCACTGTAGCAGCTCGGGTAAGGAGATTTGAAAAGCACACGAGACGTGTAAAGAGCCCGGGTGCTGAGCACAGGTACCTGCTCAATGGTTCCTTTTGGAGCCTGTCATAGGTGTGTACCTGTTCACCTGCTGGAAAAGCTTTCACAGGGTTGCTGGGACTGCTGAACGCCCTTCTAATACCTTCTTATCACTCTTAATACTAAGGTTTTCCTAAGTATAAGGGTCTGCTGGCATTTCTACAATGGAAATTAAGTAGAAAAGGGTTAAAGTTGGCTCTGCTTTCAGATGTAGATGTGACACTTCGGGGCACGGTGGTTGTTTTTTTTGTCTGGGTTAACTGTTGGGCTCGGTGATCTTAGAGGTCTTTTCCAACCATGCCTATCCTGTGAAATACCAGAGGCATTTCTTTTATGCATCTTAAAATCTTGTACAAGTATAAGCTCAGGAGAAACTACATTTCAAGTAGCATTTTGTTTGAAGATATTTCTTGCTTCAGCTTTTACTTGTTTATAGATTTTTATTCCTTTCTACTAAATTTAGAGGTGTTTGTACGGTTGTTTTTTGCGAGGCGTCAGGAATTTTCTTGAGACAATCACATTAAATTACAAACCCCCCCTGATGTCACCTCCTGTCTGTCATGCCAAGTGCATATGACTTCAGCAGCCAGTGATCTCATCCTGGCGATTTTGTGCCAGGCTCAAGCTCAGATTGATACACAGCAAATATGCCAGTGTCACTGCTTGCTGGGGCTCTGGGCTGTGGTTCTCTGCACTTAATACTTCACATAGAAGCAGGGCAGAACCAGAAGTAGAGCAAGCAGGAAATGTTGATCCATCTGGATATTTTCTCCCAGTTTCCATGATTTGCAGCTCATCACAATCATTATGCTAAATCAATTTACAGACAAAAGCCCGTATCTTAAGGGCAAATGCTACACCTCTGCTGCTCCCAAACCACTGATGCTCTCTGACTTACAGTCCCAAAGCTTTGGGCACCACACAGGGTGATGTGGTAGGTTGGAAGAGTGCTGGTGAGCTATGTGATGGGAGAGGAAGAAGTGATGTGTCAGGGGGAGATTAAGTAATACAACAGGAACCATTAATGTTCCTAAGTATATAAGGGAGCAGCGAAAGAAGTGGGGCTGCTCTGTGGAGGGTCTTCAGGATGAAGATCAGCAGCCTGAGCTCATGTAATAAAAGGAAAAAAACCCACCCTGATGAAGTGATTCAGTCCTGGAGTGAATTCCTCTCGCAGCTGTTGATGGCTGTTCCAGCTGGCTGCACAGATTCATAAAGCAGCTTTCCATGGGTTGTGTTTCAACAATGTGCTGTTGTACCAATTGATTATGCCTCTGTGGCCCATGAAGGAGGAATGCTATACTTTTCCCCCACAACATTACCCTTTCTTCTGCAAAAAGGGAGCTGTTGGGTTTTGAAAGGTGGGTTTGCCTGTGTCATGACTTGCTCTTTTGAAAAACTCAGGGTTTTTATCACTATTATTAAAAAAAGGAGGTTGTCTATGTGTGGGGTTTTTCTGAATGACCTTGAAGCCTGTTTTCTGTCAGTGATATTTATGTGGCATTTTTAATGGTCTGGCTTCTCTCAGGGAGGTGGTAGGGAGTGGTAGCTCAAGGGGATTATTGTTGTCTTTCTTGTCTTTGGCTTTTTATCTGAGAAGAAATGATTGCAGCATGGCTGTGTCAGAGGCCAGAGGGGTGGTTGGTCCTGTACAGCAGAGCCCTGTTGTACGCCCTTCTTCCTGCACTCTATTTACCGACTGCTCTGGAGATCTTTAGGTTTGGAAGTGGGATGTAAAGGAGGGTGAGATGTTTCCACCTTCTGGATGTCCCGTAACAGTTCCCCTATGGGTGAGCTATTACTCTCCAGCCAGAACCCTGTTTAGCAGCCAGGATATATAACCTTCTGTCCCCTGCAAGGCAAGTAAGAAAACAGCGTTGTCTTGGTCTCCAGAGGATATGGATATTTCAGTGACTTAGGGTGTAGGCTGCCAAAAAGTGGCAGAAATCTCTATAGACTCCACTTCCATCACTTGGGACCTGCCTTCCAACCACAGCAGTTAAGTGAAGTTAAGCCCAATATTTATGGTCTCTAGAGCTGGGAGCTTTCAGAATGCACTTCTGAACAGATTATTGAATTAGTGATAGAAACAAATCATTATCCAATTAATAATTAGCAGAGTGTTATTCAACCGTAATAGAGAAGAGCCAATTAGAGAAGCATGCTGATTTGCTGAGCCCTGAGAAATTATTCCTGACAGTTTTTTTTTTTAAGCAACTGAGTTTGTCTTCTTCAAAGTATCAGGTGACCTTTTAACATTGGCTGGCTGACCAGATTAACGGCACGGCTAATTAAGCCCTTGCCTTATGTATTGGGTGCCAGTCACTGTGATATCTAGGCATTGTTCTTGCTTTATGAGATGTGGGCGTAAGCGTGTTCCTCTTTTATTTCTTTCAGGTCTTCTGACATCTTTTTGTTTCCTGCTCTTTTCCTTTTGCAGGACAGTGCTTTTCATTCCTTTGCCTTGAACTAGGACAGAAGTGAGAAGTTGTAAGACACAGACCTCAGTTCTTTGGGTTCTTTTGAAGGACTTTTACAAAATGTAGAAAGATAGATGTAAGGATACAAACATTGCCTTAGAAGTATGCTTAAGTTTTTCCCAGACTTGATAATGCCATGAGTACTGGGTATAGGACAATAAAAATGGTGTAGAATAGAATTAGAGAGCAAACTCTGGGCTCTTGCCTTCTCACTGGAACAATTTTCACTTTCCCTGACTGAAACCTGGCTGGTGAACTTAGCACTTCAGTAGGGTTTAATTCCCCTGTGTCAGTGTGACTTACTTTGGGATGTATCATAGTTATCAAGTGGATGTACTGTGAGTTTGAGACTAATGTGGAAATTAATCACTGCTCAGAGGGCTTCAGGGTCTGGGATTCTGATCTACACTGCGTTTTGTAAGCAATTCTGCATTTGCATCTTTTGGGGAAAAAAACAAACCGAAAAACCCAATGAAGTCTGATTGTCTGTGTTTGTCAGCAGTCTAGACTCCAACTCTCATAAGCCTATTATATGCAAATGCATTAACCATTCAAGCATACCTTCACCACAGGAGATGGATTTTCTCCCCAGTGGTGTAGTTACTGCATACAGAGTAACCCAAGGTCCAAAAGCCGTTGAAGACGGAAGCATTCCAGCTGTGCCTTAATGGAAATGCACTGCTAGCTTGCCTGGTGTCTGCACTTCCTTCTGTCAGGACCTGGGACCTGTGCCCTGACCCAGCACAGCTGAGCACAGCTTGTGTGAACACTTTGGGTCAACTCAAGTGGCTACAGAGGTAACACTTTGACTAATTTACCATTTACTCACTGCTTTTTAATCTCAGGTTAGCTCAGGATCAGGATTAGATGGAACATCTAATCAGGATTAGATGGAACAAGCTTAAAAATACAAATCCCAGACTTTTTTGAATTGTATTCCTTTCTATGCCAAATCTTTCCTCTCATGTCCAGAAAAAACACACTGGAGCTTTTTTTTCCATGACTGGCCTTTGTGATTAGTCTACTGGCTTATTTTAGTGGTGTCATTGTTTCTCTTGATCGTGCATTCACTAAGCTCAGTAAGTGAATAACCTGTAGGTTCCAGATTGAGGTACTGTTTTTTTCCTCAAATTGGTTCACTCTTCTTTTCCTTCCTTTAATTTGGAAATGCAATTATGAAATTGTGGATAGAGGTGACTATCAGGTGACTATCTCTAACTATATTGCAAAAAAAGTAATTGATAATTTGCTTCAATTTGTCTTCCTGTCAGAAGACTGGCTCATCTTGTGTTCAGCTCACCGTTAGTCCAGAGGCTCTCCATGCTCTGGCTGGTGTTTGGAGCACCCTCTTTGGACGTGAAATTGTCCTCTTAACTGCAGTTCATTCCTTCTCAATCTATCATCTAAGCTCCTTTTTTGAATTTCTGACTCCTTTGTTTTGAATGATTTCATGTAGTTCCTTTGCCTCTTTTTTTTTTTTTTTTTGGTGTGTGCTGTACCAACAGGGCTTTTTTTTAATCTTCGAGGAACATAGGGTGCCTCATCTGTTCCAAATCAAAGGCTGGAGATTTCTGTGCTCTTGCACAGAGGTTCAGCTTTTGATCCGACAGGCAATTTATGGAAAGCAGGAATTTATGAAAGGTGCTTTTACTATTCAAATTCTGCGGTGCTTGCAACAGCAGGAACCTGGGAGAAAGGCACAACAGATAAATAGATCCTGGCTTTAAATCACAGAGAAGTTAGCTTCAACCTACAGTCACCTTAAAAAGCTCTAATTATTTTTTAAATTTATGAAGGGCACGGCAGGGATGCTCATGTACCTCCTTATTCTCATCTGTGCAGTGTTTTGTTGTACGTGGTTTAGTTGTGGGTGGACAAATCAACGAGGCCTGGGGTTGCTCAGAGGGTTCTCCAGCACCCACTGATGTAGGGGTGGGTGTCACTTGGTTCCTTCCTGTCAGGTTGACCTAACACTGCTACTGGGAATGCTGCTGGTAAAGTCACTCCTTGAAAACGTCAGCTTTAATCCCAAATGGGTCATATTAGCCAACAGATGCACCAGCAGGAGTTAAAAATTCTGTTGATGTGAAAACTCACAGGTTTTTGTGGTGGCTGGTGTAATGTTCCCTGCTCTGAGGCACATCAGGGCAGCATGTGCCAGCAGTGACAGTACTGCTTCTTTCCTAACCAGCCATGTTCCCAGTGGTGAGAGATTTAGGACAGTATGCAAAGGTCATGGATCAGGACTTTCAACTCCTACTGCTGAAAACCGGGTAGTGTCAAGGCCCATGAAGCTTGATTTGCTGAAAGGTCAGCCCAGAGTAGTGCAGTATTTCTACCGGGGGCGTTCTTCTGGGTTTTATACTCCCTTACGTGACAATCTTGGCCACCAACTTGATGGACATTGCATGACCTACCTGCGAGTCAACATAAGGACCTGCTCTGAAATCCTGTGGAGTGCAAACCCCATCACAGTTGTTTTCAGAGAAAATGAGTTATATTCACATAGCTTTTAATCACTAGATTTTAATAATCTTTCTGCCAAAAAGACATCTGTGTAGCTCAAAAAACTCTAAGCAGAGCTGAATACCAGAAGTCTATCCTGGACTGATAGCAAACTTACTTCCCTACAAGGTAACAATTCTGGAAAAAAAGAGTTGGAAAAGCTACGTTGACTGAATGCTTGTTTATTTTTGAAAGTGTATCTATGCTGACAATTACTGTGGTATATATTTTTCCATATCTGGTAAATTTCATTTTGAAGAATGAAACTGTTGCAAAAATCCCTGGTTTTGTTTTGAAAACCTTCAGATATAGAAACCTTCCTGAAGAGAACTTTCACCTGTGTTTTTGAAAATGCCCCTAAATATTTCAGTCTAAATGAAATTTTATATATTTAAATTTCATTTTTTAGCACAAACCATTAATTCTAGAATACAAGTAGTTTCAGTTTTAAGTGATTTCTGTACTGCCATAGGCATCCTACACGTATCTTATGGATGAGACCTCATTCTTGTCAGCACCTCATTTCTTCTACAAGGCAAATGGACAACCCTGCCTTGGCTGTCCTCTTCCCAGGTCCAGCCCCCTAACATGACAGCCTTGTGATGCCTCCTCCTCCCTACAAGTGTGGGAGTAGTAGGTGATCTTGGCACCATCAGTTAATGACAACATGTAGACCCTGTGTTCAGGCTACCCTACCCTTCTTTTGGCATTTGTGTTTAATTAAATATTACAATACTCTTGTTTCTCTCTGTGATTTCCCCTGTGTGTCTCTGCAGTATCTCTCTGTGATCTTTTTATTACAGAAAAATGACTATTATTTACAGGACAAAGCTTTTCAAAGAGTGCTTCAGGAAGAAGTTTCAGCTAAAAAGTCACCTTATTTTCTGCCCATCCTGTCCCCTGGCATGGAAATGAAGGCTGGCTTTGGATCACAGGTGGCTGAAGGGTGCTGCCAGCGGCAGACAAGGGGCTGTCCTCCCCTTGTGTCTGTGCTTCAGGACTCTTCAAAGCCACAGTCACCTTCGACTGGTTTCCTGCTATCTCAAGGCTAAATAGCTTCTAAATTTAGCCACGAAATCCTGGCTGGGTTCTCCTCTGGACCTCTCTCCGACATTTTCTACACATCTCCTTGGGTGTGTGGTGACACTCTTAATTACAGCTGTGGCTGCCAGGGGAGCTGTAAGCACAGAAATGGAGCCCATAAAGGACCTGCCCTCTGTTTCTCGTTTGGCTACAGGATTTTTACATATTGCTCTCAGAGCAGTGCTCAAAGAACATTGATTTATTCCCTATCTTTTCCTTTCCTTTGTTTTTAAAATCTATTCACTATAAGAAAATTTGGCCACAACTCTTCCCTGCTGGTTGTTAAAAGACTTATCAAATGAAATTGGATCAGAAGACAGCTGTTCAGACATTGCTGTTCTCGAGTATGTTTTCCTGGCAACAGAATCAAAGGTAAACAGCCATCACAAAGGTTATTTCTGAATGGGTCAAACTGGTTATCAAAGAAGTTTATTTAAAGCAAGGTAAAACTTCCCCTGAGGCATTAGTACGTAAAAATGCACATTCTTCTAGTTCTTTAACTTCTTATGAAAGCAGGCATGCATCTTATGAGAAAATATTTAGAGGATTTGCTATTTGAGCAGCATCCTCTGTAGGTGCTACGTTTAGTCACAGTGGTGTCTGTTGTTATTCCTTGGCTCTAAATATAAATCTTTATTGCATGTCTTTTTGCTGCATTCCATTAAATGACCCTTTTGAAGAGGTAGCAGTACCAGACTATGTGAAGGAAGGATTTTTTTTTACTAACCTCAAAGAGGCTTTCTTGTGCCTGATGATCACCATTAGCCGCTACTTGCCGGACCACCTCTGCCCACCTTTGCTCCTGTCTGTGCCTGTTGTTTCTATTATTAGAATAGTTTTTCTTTGTTTCTGACAGGTTGATTAAAGCTCTGCCATGGGAGTTGGGAATGTTTTTAGTGTAGAAATAGTCTGTCAGAGGTTTAGGAGAGCTTTGATAGCAAGTTAATGCACTGGGCGATCTACTGCCCCAATTTCTGCAGCAGGCTGTGGTCAGGCCATCTCTTTGAAATGTGGCCCATCTGGCCTTAATAGCATATTTGTCACAAATGAAGATCTTCAGAAGCAATATCATGTGTTTCTGCTTGTATGGAACAAGAGTCCTACAAAAATAAGAATTCCAGTTTTTGCACGTAGGCCAGGTTCTGAATAAGATGAGTGGACTGCCAGTCCAGCAGTGGGTGGGGGGCACATGGTGGGTATCTTCTCAGGTGCCTGATGTAGTCTGCTTCATCAAAGAGTTTGGGAGAGCAACTCAGAAACATAGCAACAGCTGAATTCAGGAGATTTTAGGAAGGAAGCCTGAAGTAGGAAATATGGATAAAATTAAACTTTAGCTCGGTGTGGTCTAAGGATTCTCATAATGATATTGATGAGTAACTGAGACTTTATTCTACCTTAGTCTATTCCTGGGTCTGAGATCTACTGTGAAATTTCTCTGTCCTCCAAGGTTTGCAAATGAGGGTGGTATAAATTAAATTACTGAGAGCCTGGTTTGCAAAACTTCTAATATTCCTCACTATAGACAGAGATTCCCACTGTGAAATCTTGGATCTCATTTGTATTTGGTGACGTGGAGAAGTGACCACTGAAAATCATATTATTTAACAAGATTGCATCGCTTTCTGCTTCTGTCTGAATTCATTGAAGTCCTCCAGCAGAGGAGATTGAACTACACAATCAGAGCACTCAAAGTCATGCTGCAAGATTGAAACAAAAGTCTATCAGGAATTCAGTACATCAGTACTCTGTGCTGCAGCCTGCTAACATCACAAAAATGTCCTGTTTCCATCTCAAGGTTTTCAATCATCCAAATGAGTTGTGGTGCTCTCCCTGTGCGTGCCTAACCTGGGGAAAAACAGGACTGTTCCCTATCTTAAAATCCTGTTTCCATCAGATGTTTTTTGCAGTACAGCTTTATTTAAGAAGGTCCTGATGCCTTTGTATCCCTGTCTCTGTAGCAAGGCGACCTCTAATACCAGGAATGAAACTCCATATCTGAGCAGGCTGAACTTCATGGCAGCTACCTGGCCTTTGGAAAGGTGCTCTCAGATCTTCCTAATGCTGGTAATGGTTCATGGCATCTTTAAAACAGCGCCAGTATAATCGAAGTGTGTAGTTAGGTTTCTCATGTAGTGTCAATGCGATGAGAAGACGTTGAGGCAGTGTATTGATGTAAATGTATTGATTTGAGAGGTCGTGGTGTGACTTACCTCCCGGGATGGTGGGGAGGGAGGCTGCAGAGGTCACTGCAGGCTCAGAAGCTTCTCCCTGGTCTTTCCAGTGCCTGTGTCACCTGCTCTTGAACAAAGACACACTGGGTAATAACTCTCAAGTTTATAAATTAAAGTACTAGGAACCTATATTTAAAGAAAAAAAAAAATGTTTTTTTTTCATGTTGTTATGAGCCTTCTTGATAACATTAACTGTGCATGGATCTAATGCCTTTGTGTTCCTTTCTTGTGCAGCGTCACCTTAAGGTTTATTTTTTCTGTCTGAAATAAGAGCGGGAATATAATGCACAAAATCACTAATTATCAGGCTACAAGGAAATGCACCAGCATTTCCCGTTCTCTAAAATGGAAACCGTTGCGTTGTGGTCCAAGGGAGGTTGTCTAAATGAGACTTGTCTGTGTCTCGGGGTCGCAGCTTGGCAGCTGAAATGAGGTGGCATATTGTGTTGATGGTGCCTAACGTCGTATCTTTAGAAACTGGCAGAAAGATACTCTCCATGGAGGGCCTTGAACTCTGAAATTGAGTTTCTTAGTGTGCTCCAGCAGAGCCTGAAACCATTGACCTTCAGGCCATATATGATTTACTGAAGGAGGAGGATATTTTTGGTGACATTTGGCGGCAGCTTTCTCTCAGTGATGGACTCTTGGCTCTGGAAGGTGCTTCATGCCTGGTCCAAATTGCCCAAGTCTATATTGATCTTCATAGCACTCTGCAATGTACATCTATTCTCAGAGCTACTGTGCAACTGAGCCTCTGAGAGAAGTCAGCTGTAGGAGAAAGAGAGGAATTTGACAGTCTGTGGACAATTTAATTTTGTCTTCATGATGTATTGTGGAAGTGTGTTCAGCCTGTAAAAAAAGCCTTATTGTAACTCTCAAAGTAATAATAAAATAAACACAATCTCAGGTTTGTTTTAAAAATCTGCTGTTACTATGAATTAAGTAGCCTAAAGAGCATATATGGTAAGCAGTTCATAACAAGGTACAGTTACATGAGTTTCTTTCCTGATACACACAGGGTGAGGACAGGGATAAAGAGAGAAAAGAGCTGCTAAATTTTGTTTGGACAAAGCAGATAATTTTCCCAGTTTCAGGGTGATGAGCAAAGTATATAGAAAAACACAGCTGAGCTACTCCTGAAACTGCTATTGATCCCAGTGGATGAATTTTTTGTTTGAGTAAGGACTTTCTCAAGATGACAGGGCCCCCAGGCAGCCAGCCCAGCCCTTTGCTGTGGGGGTGTAGCCCCAGGAGGAGGGGGGGAATAATTTCCACAGCTGGTGTTGAAGCCAGGACAGATGTGTGCAGTGGGCTTCTGCCTGTCTGCATTGACAGTTCCCTGCAAGATGAATGGACACTGAACTCCTATTATTTGCACTGTTTATTTGCTCTCAGAAGGCAGCAGATGAGTCTCTCTTCTCTGGAAGAGTTCTCAGCTTGTTCTGCAATCTGTTACAGGGAGTGTGCTAATTAATGGAGATTTCCTTATTTAGTTAAAAGATTAAATATATCAACTATTATGGTTTGTATATAGCTCAAAGTTTAAGTTTGCAGGTGCTTTAAGAAAGAAAACTGTAATGCATAATTGAAAGACATTAGGAATCATAATGCAAAGTCAGCATCAACTCAACTGCATTTAGAGAGACTGTGAAACTGAGCAATAGATCCAACCTTTGGATGAATTTCAATAACAGTAATGTTGAGTTAAACTTCCCAGCATTTTTTACAAGTCCTCTCTGGTCTATTTAGTATCTCTAATCAGTCTGCTAGGAGATAAGGAGAGCATGTGCCACTGTTGAGAAAAGCCAGTGGCAATAAATTGGATAAGGGGGTCTTGTATTTGAGCTTTGCAAAATATTTGTTGTAAATGTTATTTTTGCTGGGCTTTTTGGTTGTGCATCTACTGAATGTATTCTTTAGATTATCTTTTACATTTCCAAGCTAGCAAACTAATAAAATCTCAGAAATCCTTGCATATTAAAAAAATAATTAAAAATTGAAACATTTGTTCTGTGGCAATATGACATCCTTTTCAGATGCAACTGAAGTTGTTAGCAACTCCCAGACTTCTTACTATATCAGATTTATTCTGCTTGGTTTTCTTCAGTTAATAATGTTCTCCCTTAAAGGTGGATTTAAATGCTTGGGTCTGGATTTCCTAGGACAAGGTGCTTGCCTTGTGGCTCACAAACTTCTGGTCATGCCATGTCACCCATGGCCAGTGGATGCCTTGTCTGCGGGAGGCTGGGAAAGCCCCAACCAGAAGTTTAGGATCAGCTGGTAGAGTTAGTCTCTTAACTGCAGTCTGTGCTCCATGCCAGGTTTCAAGCTGAGTTAAAACATGAGATTGGCTTTGCAGGAGATCCCAAAGCTTGAGCTGAGCAGAATCTGGCCCACTGAGTGCCATGGTCCACCAGGTCTCCCTTATAAAGTCTTTAGCTATTAGACTTCTAGCACCACATGGATTTACTGGTGTTATTCTATGTATTTCACAGTCAGTAACCAAATTAATGTAAATATTAATTGCAAAATGAATCAATTTTTTTCTCTACCTTTCATCTGTGTAATGAGAAACATTTCTTCTGTGTCACTGTCCACTCTGCTGCTGCTGTGTTTGTTAAAGGGTGATCTCTTTTATCCTGTAGACTCAAAGGGAAATTACTGGTGTTATTACCAGTGGCAGTTGTGGTAATGCACAGAATTGTCCCTCTGGTAGTAATGACCTTGAGTTTTACAAAGTACCTCAAGGTTGACTAACAAGGGTAGAACCGCTAGAAGTTTGTTAATTGAAATGATGAAATATGTTAGAGCGGATACAAATGAGTTTAAAGCCAATTCAATTAGAAGTGCATCTGTTTCCAAAGCTGCTGGAGAAATGTTGTTTATTTTTGAATCACTTTTAAGTCAGCCTCTTGGAATCCTGTTGGCACTGTTGTTTAACACTGTGTGCAGACCTTAGCCCCGCAGCCAATTTATCATTTGGAAGTGCAACAATCAGGTGGATGCCAGTGCCTTACGTTAGCTTGTAAACCTGCTAATCACCTGCTTCTCCCACCACAGTCCATTTGGGAATGTAGAGGAGGAGGTGGATGGGCACTGCAGCCCCTTGCTGGCTGTGCCTGGTGAGAGATGTACAATGTCTTGTGTAGGTGGGAAAGAAACTGGGCTACTGCAAAACTGCCCCCCAGTGCTGCAGTGCAATCCACAGGCTCTTTGTGCTTCTGCGCTGCTAACACCCACCAGCCCATCATCCAGCTGCCTCCTGTTGCCTCAGCTCTTTTGTGTTGCACAGCAAAAGTGAGACAATAACAGTTTTTACAGCATGTATTTGAGCCTTAACCTCCAACACCCACCAGACCATCATCCTCACTTTATTGGTCTAACCTGCTATTGCTTTGTCTCTCAGGCTGGGCAGAAGAAATGAGACAAGTACTGGCTGCTACATCGTGTGTCTGAGCCTTCCCAGTACATCCTGTGTCATCTGTGGGTGCCTTGTTTATTATAGACACTTTACAAAAGAGACTCCATTTGTGGCTTGTAGAGCAACAAGCACATTGTTCATAATGAATAAATAATAGTAAAATGAGCTGTGCAGCCTTGGTAAATGTTTTTGTTCATCCCATTACATTGGCAGTGTCTCAGTAGTAAAACAATAGCATTTAAGCTTAGAAAAGGCTTATTTGATCATCCAGCTCACTTTTTTTCTGCCAATTCAAGACTATTCCCAGTAGTAGGTTTCGAAGTGCCTCCTGAAATATCCATGTGCTGGTGTTTCTGTCACTCCCTCCTGCAATATCTGTCTGCAGCTCCAGCTCTGTGGTGTTTGGGAACCTCCTGTTGGTTCAGATAAGACAGAGGCTCTCATCTGTTGTTTCTAAATTATACAAGCTTTATTTTAATGGTATTTGATATTTTGAAGACTAAAACCCAAGAGGTTAAAGGGAGCTTCAAGAAATCGTATAAGAACACAGGAACAGCAGGCTGAGCAGGCCTGGGGAGAAGAGGACATCTTTTTCCACAGAAGGTCTTGGAAACTTAACAGATTTTTTTTGTACCAGGTTCTGCAGAGGAGAGAAAAATGGCGAATGTGATGGATGAGTGAGATGTTTCAGGATGACACTGACAAAACCAGCAGTGTAAACTCAACCTTGAGTTAGTCTCCCCAAGCTGGGTGATAGTAACTCAGAAATGTGTTTATGCTGTTTCCTTTATTCATTTTCTGTTATGGTCAGAAGTGTTTCTCTGGATAAGAGCCTGAATGTAGAATTCTCTATTAATAGATTTAGTAGCATATCTCCCTTGTTGGTTTTTTTGTTGTTTGTTTTTTTTATTGTTCTGTATTATGCACCATGCCAATGCTACTAGTTTTCTGGGAATGCCAATACTAGGATTGTGGTGGGTATCCAAGCTGAAGTCTTTTCAGCCCCCTGACAATGGCAAGATGTTGCTTGGCTCATACAGAGACAAATATCCTGTTCTCTTAGGCAATGGGTGACCTGAATACAACATTATTTACTAGTTCCTCATAAAAAGATAGCCACAAAGATATTATCTGTCTGAGGAGAGAGGATACAACACATGAAGATTTTTGGAGGAAAATTTTTGTTGAGTTGAAATCTTTGATCCATAGGATTAACCTCAAGTGATTTGATAGAAGAAATTATGGCAACTGTGAGAATAGCTTGAATGAAAGTTATGTTCCCATTTTGATTCCATAGCATTGTTCAATATAGAGAATTGGCTTCCTCTGGGCAGTGTAGTAATTTAATGCTCTATTAGCTGGCCATTATTTATTTATACTTAATGTAGTTTAGAAATATGTGTGAGGGAACTCAGAGAGTCGTGAGCTGGCCTCTTAGCTACAGGACATCTTTAGAAATTCTGTGGTTTGCTGAGGGAATCCCACAGCACTTCCCAGGGATGGAATACAATAGTTTTCTTTAGTTTTGTTTATTGTAACTTTTTTCCTTCATCTTCCTTCTATTTCTTTTTGGTTTTATCTTTCTTTTTTTGTCTTATATTTGTTTTTATTACAGAGGTAGCTCTTGAACTGCCAAAAGGCTTAGCCCATTTTGCCTTCACTGATAAGTTGATAACCCCTCTGTCTAATCCTACTTTGAAACAAGGCACTTTCTTTGTTTCTGTTGAGAGTTAATTATCAAGGCTGTCACACAGCCCAAGGAAAAATGATACTTCATATGGTGGTGGAGCAGAACTCTTTGGAGAACTGCCTAAGAAATGCTTCTCATAAATCTATCATGAGCAAATTTCTTTCACTTATCATAATGTATTATGAATTGCTTTGAGTGGCAACCTAAGCAGGTGGCATGGAGTATGAGTGGGATATTTGAGAGTTTCATTTGGGGGCAAAAAAGCAAGTCTATTTTGGAAATATTTGTGTATGGGTTTAATCTCACCTAGGCAAGAATACAAAGCATTCCAAGTTAAAGTAGCTCAAACATGTGAGCACCGCTGTACTGGATTGGGTCAGAAATACCTAAGATACCAAATTCCAGTGGCTTTGGAGATGAAATGAAAAGGTGACACAGCACATGAATAGAAGAGACAGGAAATAAAACCAGAACACACCATACAGGGACAAGTCTGCAGCTTTAGGGAAGAGTTACAGCATGAATTACTGGGGAAATGATTGTAGCTGTCGGGCTACGGGGTGGCAGCCGTAAAGGAAGAGGGAACAGTACCATCAGGAAGGATGAGGAGAGAAGAAATAGAGCATCATTGAACTGAAGAAGGGAACTGCTGTTGTTTCTAGCATTTTTTAAGGTGCTGTTTACAAAAACAACATCAGTATTTCTTGTACTTTTAGCAGAAGGATATTTTCTGGTGGGGAATGTCTGAAACCTTTCTTGCTCTTGACTTCAGCATGAAGACCAGGAGAGACAGAGCATATTGCTGCTGTGGGTCAATGCTCAGGATGTCATGTAGTCCTTCTTTGGAGTCAGCAGCAGGATTGGGCATGGCAGAGTGTCGCACAGAGCTCTCACACAGAGCCTGTAAATCCAGCTGTGGGGCAGAATAATCTCTGTGCCTCAGCCTTGGTGTTTCCTGGTTGTTTGGGGATGTTGTCTTGGGGTTCTGGGGGCAGCTGCTTATGGCTTAGGTTTTTCTGAATTCTGTTGTTTCTCCCAGCTGCAGTGACTGTCCCCTTCATAGAGTGGAGAAACCCTTCGTAAGAGAGTAGTTGAAAGAACTAATTTGGTATTCTGTGGGTAAGGAATAGGGAGGGAGTGTTAGTGTGATGAAAACCAAACAGAAAGAAAGGGCTTAAAAATGACGAACGTCAGAAAGATGGTAGGGACAAAATTCAGTTATTTCTGTGACCATCATTGCCAGAGCTGTCAGAGGGTTGAAGCTGCCTGTAATAAAGGCTGATCTTAGCAGTCACTGACTTTTATGGTCCAACATAAAATCTCTTTTTTGTTTAAATTAAAGTAGTACATACAGACATGACAAGCTGATAATAGAAACTCAAGGAGAACAAATGCAGCATGGTAAGCAGGAAGGTGCAGGAGGTATTCCACACTTCTGGCCCCATACTGGTGCCAGTAGTTCCCCAGAGAACCCGAGGGTCTGGCCATCCTCCACTGCCTTTCTGAACACCCAGAGCTCCACGACCAGTGCTGGGGTCTGCAAAAATCTCTCTTCCCATATGCCAGCTCCTAAAGCAGCTCCTGTGCCAGCAGAGAGGGACCTGGGGGTGTTGATTGACAGCCAGCTGAACATGAGCCAGCAGTGTGGCCAAGAAGGCCAACAGCATCCTAGCCTGCATCAGGAGTAGTGTGACCAGCAGGACCAGGGAGGTGATCCTGCCCCTGTACTCTGCCTTGGTGAGGCTGCACCTTGAGCACTGTGTGCAGTTTTGGGCACCTCAGTATAGGAAGGACATTGAGGTGCTGGAGAGGGTGCAGAGAAAGGCAAATAAGCTGATTAGGGGTCTGGAGAACAGGTCTTACAAGGAGAGGCTGAGGGAGCTGGGGCTGTTCAGCCTGAAGAAGAGGAGGCTGAAGTGAGACCTCATCACCCTCTACAACTACCTGAAAGGAGGTTGTAGTGAGGAGGGTGTTGGCCTCTTCTCCTTAGTGACCAGTGACAGGACAAGAGGAAATAGGGTCAAGTTGTGCCATGGGAGATTCAGGATGGATATTAAAAAATATTTCTTCACAGAAAGAGTGGCGAGGCATTGGAACAGGCTGCCCAGGGAGGTGGTGGAGGCACCATCCCTGGAGATGTTCAGAAAAGGGGTAGACATGGTGTTTCATACAATGGTTTAGTGGTTAGAGGTTGTAGGGTGCATGGTTAGACTTGATGATCTTGAAGGTCTTTTCCAACCTTGACAATTCTATGACTCTCAGAAAAAAACAGCCCTGGGGTGTGCCTGTATGGAGGAACCTTGTTTTTTCCCTGAGAAACCCCATTGGGTTCAGCAAGGTGTTGGTCCTGCAGATGTCTGGTATTCTGATTTTAAGAGGTGATGATCTTGGGAGGGCTTTTATGTCAAGTCAGGTTAAGGTGAAAACAAAGCTTTAAAATAACATTTATGACACCAGAAGAGGCAAAGCAGTTGGAAAGATGTGTAAGGAGAACTACCAGAAAGAAGCAGGAAGCAATTTCCTCTGCTTATCCCAAGATCTCACACTGCTCCAGCTGCAGGGAGGTCCCCCACGCATCTTTTTGGAGGTTCCTAGAACACAGCTCTGCTGCCTCCACCATCCTCTGGTTCTCCCTTCTGGGAAGAGACTCTGACTCCCTGCCAGTGCCAGCTCTGGGGGTGGCTGGCATAGTACTTCAGGAGTATAAAATTGGGCTGTATGCTTAGTTCTTCGAAGTTTATTATGGCCACAGTCTCATGGGGAAGATCACCACCATCTGCTGGTGACCACAAGGTTCACAAGAGATACTTTTGCCAGTGTGTGGCCTTTACATCAGTCAGTTTTATCATAGCCTCCCCAATGATCATTGGACTAAACCAAGTAGAAATTAGTTTGAGTGTCTGCTGTTCTTTACAAATAATATCACAATCTCATGTTGGGAAGGTGTTGTCAGTCTGCCAAATGTCTCCTCTCTAAGAAGTTCTCATTTTGTGTTGATTGCACAGATGACATTGAGATATCAGAGGAATGGAGTTCCTTAGTTTTGGTGATTAAAGCCTTTTTTAAATTTTTGGTTTAGGTTACATTGAAGAATCTTGCACTGTCCCTTGCCCGTTTGATTGCAAATTAAGCGACTGGTCCAGCTGGTCCCCTTGCAGCTCTTCCTGTGGACCAGGGGTGAAAGTCCGATCCAAGTGGCTCAAGGAGAAGCCTTACAATGGAGGTCGTCCCTGCCCAAAGCTGGATCTCAAGAATCAGGTGAGCAGCGTTAAATAGCCAACGGAAATCTCTCTGTGCTTACTGTATTTTTGATTGTGATCAGAAGATACTGTGCTGGTGAAGAAATTAAAGATAGGAGTTATCTTTGGGACTCCACCTTGGGTCAGATTTTGTGGGCAAACCTTGAGCTTCTTGAGGATTGAGGGGAAGATGCTCACGTAACAGCAGAATTTGACCTGGGACACCATATTTCTTATATGAAGAAATTTGTATCTCCCAAAGTACAGGAAGCTCTGGATGAATAATCCCACCTGGACAGTGTATGGGTATCAGAGAGCTCAGATGTCAGGGATATTTTAAAAACTTAAATTCTCTGAGACTATGGTTCCTGCAGAAAAATTTGTTAAATAAATGTTGCCATTTTTAGCAACATCTCCCTTCAACACAGCACAAGTTCCCTTGAACATTAATCTCTGTATGTTCAATATTGAAGAATCCCATCAGAGGAGAATAATCTCTAAATTGCTACTCTTAAAAAAAGATCAGCATCTATCTAAATTCTCCTTAATGCTGGACGTGTTTCTGCAAAACTAATGCTCTTTTCCTACATTTGCTGATTCATTCTCAACCCTAATTAACACTGATGAAGTACTATTTAGTTTTGCCTGTCCTTTATTTGAGATTCAACCATGACAATTAATTAATAGGACATAAACAGTCATGCTGAAGGGACTTCGTAGATATGTTATGAATATATGTGTATAAAAATATGTTGCATAGTATGTGTAGGATTTTAATATTATTCATACAGAGATTTATTTGTGTAGTGGCTTGTAGGGGCTAGAGCTGGTGGATCCAGTTGTTGTTCTGTGAAACTGTTGCTGCAGCAGTCATGTCTGGGATGCAGCACCACTTACTTCTAACACCCGAGTCTGAACTTACCTCATTTTCTTCACAGTTAATTTTTTTTTCCTGTGAGAAACTTGGTAAATACTTTTTTTTTTCTTCTTCCTTATTACTATTTGAAATTCATAGGCAGTAGCCTAACAGAAGCAGCAGGGACTATGAAAATATAAAACTGCAATAAAGTGTATGTTGTCCATACCTCAGTGCTTTTCTTAATAGATCAGACAGATCACCAAAGAGGCAAAATGAAATCCCACAGTAAGTCATATGGTAACAATAAGCTCCTTTGTAATGAAAAGATACTGGGGCTTGTTACCCATAGACACAGCAGACTACTTCCATTAAAAGTAAACTTAGTGCTATAAAGTGTTGCCTATTCCCACACACATTAGATTTGCTAATTTCAAAAGCCTTTCAGAAGATATTAAAGCAAAGAAATTGTTTAAACTTGGAAATTATGTCTTTGTACGGTTTGCCGGTGCACAGGGCTTGCAAAGTGCCACGGCTGGTATTAACACAAATGTGGTTGGTGGGTTTTTTGCTTCTACCAGGAACACACGTTTTGGTCTGAACCCCACGGAATTCATTGGAGGGTTTTCTGTTACGAGGTCCAGTTGTGACACCTTAGAACTGCATTGTAATCTATTTCTTTACATTTGTGTCTGAATTTTTCTGGGTGTTTTTTTGTTTGCTTAGTCTTTCGGGGTTTTTTCCTTCTTTGCCTGTGGGTTTTGGGAGGTTTTTTTTATTTATTTTAGGAAATAAATAGAAGCTGTTTCTAGCTGTTTTAGCACACAAATGGATTACCTTTTTCCAAATTACATTTGTACCATTGGATCAGATCCTATGTATTTCAGAGCTTTTAGGGTAAGAAGAAATGGTTGTACTGCTAAGGAATGTGTGCGTATATACATGTGTATCTCTATGTACACTTAGACATGCACATGTACACACATACTGTGTGCAGGATTCCATTCATGGCCTCCCTAGATACTTCTCAGTCCTTTGTGCAGTTCAGAAGGAGTTTTGCTCTGCACCCACTGGACTTTGACTTCCACCACAGATTTCAACACACTGGGGTCCTTGGGCACAAGTTGCCTACCCAGATGGTAAACTAAATTAGCTGATGGTGCTGCTGTTTAGCTAAGCTGGACACATACCATTAATCCACTGCAAGGCAGACTGTCTTCTGCTTCCCCTGGTCTGGGAGGTGTTTAAATCCTAGAGCAAAGCTCTGTAGATTCTTTCTATATAAATATGCGACATCCTGATTATTTTTATATGATCTGAGTTAAATACTTGCAGTGAAATATTTGCTTTTGTTTGATATCAGACATGAGAAAGCTAAATGACCTTGGTGCTGAGATTTGCTCTGTCTTCACTGGCTGCTGTGTTATATTGTGTTTTATGCAGTTGATAAAGATATTAAATAACTTGGAAGCAATAATAAACTCCTCCAGGTGCCAGTAGATTTCTTGTATTATTTCCTTGTTATTTCTGCCCATATTTGTAGTGGTTTTTGTTTGTTTGGGGTTTTTTGTTTGTTTTGTTTTTTTAATTAATGCTTCTGAGCTTGGGTCTTATTACTGCTTAATCAGTTACTTTGGAGAACCTTCTATTTTCCAGTGTCTTATAATTAAGGCCCTCAGTCAGTTTGTGCCTTTTTCTCATTAAACCAAATAATCCTTTCACCCTCTTCTTGTAAAGGGTATTTTTTAGGCTTCTTGGCAGACTGTTGTTTGTCTCTTTTTTAAATGCCTTTCAGGTATTTGACATAAATTTAACTACAGAGAACGCTGCACGAAACACTATTCCAGGAATTCTCTCTTCCCATTTCCCATCATGTTAACAGTTGCACTTGATGATATCAAAGGTCCTTTCCAACCTAAATAATTCCATGATGCCATATCGAGGGCCCTTCCAATACAGATAGTTTAGCAAAGGTACTCCTTTAAAGAGAGGGGCAATCTGCACGATCAAAACAATTTATTTGATGAATATAAGTAATAATTTGACTCACGTAAACTGTTTCGTAAAAGATGGTTGTCCTGGAGTCAGTTCAATCAGTGTAGTGCAGGTTGCTTGTGTATTTAGGACAGAACTTTTTAGCAGAAGTTTAATTTTACACAGAAATAATGACACGTCTTAATACTGCATGGTAGTCCATGGGTTTTATGATCTTAATTCCACAGAGCTTTTGGCTCTTCTGGGGTATCTTGAAGCCACTCCTTCAGGTGTCTTCATCCCCCCTGCCCGTAGAGCCTCTCAAGCAGTCCACTCCTGCAGGAGATGCAAGAAGTAAGGATTTAGGAGAATTAATGCAGCTTTTGTATTATTTCTTCTTCTAATTATAGTCAATGGACTAGGTTGAGCCTCTCTAGATTGCCATTTTAGGTTTTGTTATTTTCTAACAGGAGTGGCAGACAGTTTGTGTGGGCTGTGGGCACTTGGTGTTCTGATACAATCATTTGATTTCGATATAGTCAGTTCAGCCTTAACATTCCTGGGTTGTTGCCCTGTGAAACAAAAAAGATGAGTTACAATCTCTGGGGGGAAGAGATGACAGTATTTTAATGCAGATCCATGTAATATGTTGAATTTCATCTTGTACCCCTAAGTGTTTGAAAACTGCTGAAGAGTTGGCTACCTACGTTCTGCTCTATCTCTTGAAGAAAATGGGCATTGTGTGTAGAAGCTGTGCAGCTCTTATCTAAGAATAGGAATGCTTCTGAACACCCGATTGGATTATGGGGTCAGCTGGCAGATGTTCTTGGCTGTGCAATGCATGTTAAAAGAGGTGTAGCATTTACATTTTTCTATTTCTGCTCTTATTTGAATGCACTTACACACCATACTGTTGCTAAGCTATTTAATGCGTAGTTCTACATGGTGAAAGGTTAAATATGAGTTATGGGGGGTTTATTGCTTGAATATTCTTTTATAGGTTTTTAGGATTACTACAAGAAATGCGTCTTACTTTAAAGACTCATGAATTCCAAGGATTATCTTTTTATTGATTGCTCTAATATATATTCTTGTCAAGATTTTCCCTCCTTCTCCTTCCTCCCCCTCTCCCTCTTACCCAATTCTGCTAAAGGACAAATACCATAGCAAGTAGTTTATTCCCTTTATATATAGTGGTTTTTTTAGCAAACATTTTTAAAGGATTGGGAGCATTTGTAAAGGCAGGTATAGCAGGAAAAAAAAAGTAATGTATTTGAAATTTAAACTTACTGTTTTCTTTAAAATTATTATTTTATTCTTAATGTCTTTTTCTGGTGTTCACTCTAGAATATGAGAAATACAGACACCTTGCAAATTACAATTGCAAGTACTTTTCCTGAAATTGCACACATATGTTTAAGGACTGGGAGAAGGAGGGCAGAGGTGCATTTACGGATAGGATGTCTCAGAAGCGGGTGTGAAGATGTATGAATTTTCTGGCAGTCTTTTCATTGAAAATGGCTGCAAGTTCTACTTGCACTGCAGAGAAAACAATTTTTTTTTTTATTAGCAAAAAAAAAAAAAGTCAGATTTCTTTTCAAAAGTGAAAACCTTACAAAATGATAGGCTTTTAAAACTTACCACTGGAATGTACAAGGCTGGATGGGATGGAGACTGCTCTTTAGCTGTGGAAGTCACTATCACTTGCGAGGCAAAGTTGGGCTTGGGTAGGGGTGGAGAGGGGGATTGTGTGTTTGTGATCTTTTCTAATATGTAGTGTTAAGAAAGGTCAGTTCAGAAAAGGCCTTTTGTAAAGATGTTTCCAGCCTTTCCACACTTCAGTTCCTCAAAGAAAACCTGCACAGTAGTATGCAGACTAGTGTTTGACTTGCTCACATTCAGTAACCATGTGTCTAGGCAATTTTTGGCTCACATTTGGCAAGCTAAGTTTCCATGATCCAAAAGTACCATGAAGCTGTGTCAGAGGAACTCAGCCTAAGGAAGAGCAATATAGCAGGGCTCATCACAGGGCACAGTAATGAGACAAAGCCTGTTTTTATTTAGGAAGGTAACTGCTCTCAGAGCAATAATTTTGTAAACAGTGGAGTTTCTGAATTACGAGATACAGCTACTGTATTTTCCCTTTTTTCCTTCAAGTTAGGTTCCTGTCCTTACTTGCTGACACTAATTGCAACCTCTTTCATTTATCTTTGTCTCCTGTCTGACTGTGGATTATTAAAATAGTATTTATTCTCTTAATAAGAGTGTGTCTGACTGTAAGAGTTTAGTTTCATGCTTTGTTTTGATGTACTACTTGGTTGTACTCTTCCCTTGCCTAAATATATCTTTTATACATGCACGTGTATGTATATGTGGGTTGTATGAAGCATTTTCAAAACTGTCAGATTCCTGTGTTAGAGTTTAATTTTGAACCCAGAGTCTTTTATTGCTATCACTAAATCAGCTCACATCCCGGGAGGATGAGTTGCATGTATAACCTTTACCTTTCAGTATCAGCAATTGGTCTTCAAGAATATCGTTAATAATGTATTAGCTATAAATAGCTCCTGCTTAAATCACTTCTTTTCTAATATAGGTTTCTAATTGTCAGAAAAGTCACTGAACTTTTTCGAGACACTCGTAAAATCTCTTCTTCTCAAGGATTTCAGCTGCCAGGAGTTTATTTCTGAGCTCCATCCTGTGCTGCTGTATCAGTAGCATCCTTTCTGTGGCACCCAAGGACACAGCTGACCTAAGGCTTCCTCTGGCTTTTTTTTAATCAACACTCATTTGCTTAACTTCTGGAAACAAAAATCCTGTCCTTAATCTCAGTTTTACCTGCAGAAGGTTTGATTTCCTCCCACTTGGCCTTGAAGGAAGGAATTACAGCATCGAACACATTTGCCATCTGCTTCTAGTGAGTTTTTACAGTATCATAAAAATGACAAGTTTTTTTGCCTGCTGGGAGAATTTTCAGGGTCACCAAATAGTGAGAATCTCCTGGTTTCCTTGCACTTTTCTTGTTGTGATGGAAACTTTTGATTCTAAACAGTAATTTAGTTCATTAAATGAGCAAAAATAGCAAACCAAATCTTCCCAAAGCGAGTGTCTGGAGCATTCACCATGTGGGTGGGTGCCTCTTATCTTCCTAAGGAAAATAAAGCCTTTTCCCTTGTTGTCCTTCAGGATCACAGCTCTGTAGCCTGTACTGTAATTCCCAGCATACATTAATTTTGTATTCAGCTTTAATAGCTGTCCACAGGTTCTCTGTTGAATAAAGCATCATATAAACATATTTTTTCAATTGCTACTCATGAAAAGCTTTAGCCTTGCAAAAATCGAGCAGTTCAACAGCTTCCTAGAAAGTATTTTCACTTAACTTTTTTTTATGTATAGCTCCTTTAAACGTCTCTGCAATATAATGCATACTAATATATGGTGTAATGGTGTTCTCTGCAATTGTGAGAATCTATTAGCACTTTGTGAAATTAAGTGCCAGTCTCCCTCCTAGATTTACTTTGGATCCACGGAAATTAGCAGCCTTGTGCTAATAGACTAAGCTACATTTTTCTGCCTGCTTACAGCCCCTATCAAGCTCTTAATGAAATATGTGTCAAAACAGGACTTATTGCTATAAAAGAAAGTGATAGGTTTGCATCTCTGGAACTGAAAACTTACCCGTAATTATTTCTGATGCAAATACAGTCCCTGTGTTTGTGGTTGAAAAAAACATTTGTTGTTTAATATCATGCATATGGCAAAATATAGTGAAAGAGAGGAGTTATACCAAAACATGCTTTATCCTGTTTATTTCTGTGCGGAGGAGAGGGAATGAAATGGAAAATCAGCCGTAAGCTGTTGGGTAGCCCAGTGGAGAAAGTGTTGGCATTTCACCTAAGGAACTGAAGTTAAATTGGTTTGGGCAACGTTTTTTAAGGAGAGGAGTTTGGTTTGTGCTGAATCTCTGGTGGACAATGTGTCATGTTGGAGGACCAGCATACGCTGTGTGTCATAAATCAGTGTGACAGCGTCTAACACTGAGACTGAACTTACTCTTGCTTGTCTTTGTCTTAGGAGCAGGAGAACACAAAGGATTGATGCCTTGGTTATTCTTTGGCAGCACATTTAATCTTTGGTATTTTTTCACCTCTTTCCTCCTTTTAGAAAGTTTTCTGTTTTTCTGTGAAGTTTTGCAGTGTAATTTGTTCTCAGTTGTAGTTTCACAATCGTTGAAGGGGGAAATACTGTATAACCATTAAAATAAGGGCCTAGCTTCTGTTCTAATTGGAGCAAAGCCAATCATATTTAGAATAAAAAATGTTGCCATGTCTTCACCTTTTCCTATGGTAGAAGATGTGAAAAACGGCTACTTGGCATTATGTATTTTAACACGTGACTTAGTCTTCAGAAATAGTGAGTTACACAGAATCATCCCTTTTCTTGCTTTTGGCAAGCTAAATGAAAGGCTTTGACACATTTTCCTTCCCTTTACTGTCTTTTATAATTTCTTTCTGTACAAAATTAGCTTCCAGAATATGATCTTGTTGATTACTAAACAGTGTTTGCTATTATACAAAAAATGAATGTGGAAATGTCTTTTGAAACAGATTCTAAGTAATGAAATGAATGACAATAATTTATAGCTCTGTAGAGCCTGTCGCATAATTTCAAAACTACTTGAAGTGTGAATCCACCAAGATAAGGGCAAGATGTTGAATAAGATGTTGCAGAAGGCAGCCCGGCTCTGCCCAATCTAGGGAGCTGGTGTCTGCAATCAGAGTTATGGTGTAGAGCATCCAACCTGAATGAAGCTTGGGTTGGGTTGGTAAATTAGGTGTTGGCATTGACCCAGTTTAGCATCTACTACTGTCAGAAGCCATTGTGAGGCTATTCTAGGGAGCAGCTTTATGAAAGGATGTCACAGCAGTCTGCCCCCAGCTCTGATTTAGGAAAACTGCAGTAAAGAAGTGTTTCCTCTACAGGACAGAGTATCTCATATATCCTTTCATCAACCAAATATCTGTGACCTCTATACTGAGGTAATCTCTGTTTGCTCTGCTAGGTATGCACCAGCTTGGTTATTAAGATTTTGGTCACTTTTAAAATTTTTCCAGTGGACAGCAGTCTCTTTTAGAAGGACTGAATTTTCTTATATAGCAGATTCTCTGTGTCCTCAGTATAAGTTCACCACATTCAGGTGGCTGGCTTTACTCTTAGAGTTTGTTAAAGGTGGTCTCACTGGCCTGCATGCTGTGAACATATCCTGAGCAGAAAATTCCTACTTTCTGACATTCCTTTATGAGTAAGAGAGAATAATTGGAAATGAAGTTGCTTTTCCAACAGGGAGAATGGACATGAAGATGTATGCTACGTGAATTCATCTGTCAGAGTTAACTGAGAAACCCAGGAAGGCTCAGGCACCTCTTGCTTTATGGTCTTGCCTTTTGAAGCATTTAACATTGCTGTGTTGTTCCTCCTACAGCAGTTATCATTGATTAATACTTAACAAGTGTTAATATTTTTTCTGGTGCAGACATTTCTTGTGACCATTTCACGGAAATTATATCCGTATCATTTGTTCGGCTTGCTTTGTTTTATGCACTGTAGCTGATTGATAGATTCAGGAATGGATTTTATTTCCTTTTTGTGTTGTTTAATTGGTTTCCTCCTCCAAGACAGCCGAATAAAAGTGCAGGTGACCTTCTGCATTCCTCTTGATCTCTCCTCACATGACTGGAAGGATTGTGCTGGACTTGCCACCAGCTAAATGTCTACATTTGAACTGCAAGTTGAATACATGAATTTTTGCATCTTGTTTAGGTGACAGCGTCAGGATCATCAGCATTACCAGGTTGCTAGCTGGAATATAAACCATTTGGAGATTTTGTATTTCAAGCCCCAATTACAGCTTTCTGAGTGGCTGTCAAATAAAGCCCCTATGTCAGGAGGTCTGCTGTTTGCAAGGGCTGTTTTCCAAAAGTTGAAATTCATTTGAGGAACGTTCAGGAGGGTTTAGAAAAACAAAGGAGGAATTGAAGCTGTCTCCACTGTAGAGCTGTCTGGGACTCTTCCTGCCTCCTGAAGTCCCTGTTTTTGCAAGGACACTAAGAGTTGCAAATAGGAGTTTGCACAAGTTCAGCTAATCCTTCTTCATTACCTATAGATTGTGACATGTCTTTGTGTCACAAATAAGTGTGTTATAGCCACCAGTAGAAAAACTAAAGCTGAGCCAATTTTTATGTATGAATGAAACGCCAAAGGATAGATTCTCCTCTTCCAATAAGATGTATATTCTGTCCTGTCTAATTTTATTTACTGCTTCTCACTTGAGGAGTGCATAAATCAGCAGTCCTGTGTAGTCTGTTGTGATTTATTACTTAATTAAAAGTTATGAGGGCTTTTAATCCATCTATAATTTATATTATTTTTGAGTCAGCTGTTTCCCATATTGCAACTTAACCAGGGAACTTGGACCACGTTATGAGGGGAGCATTTTGTGAGCCCTCGTATTCTCTGAGAGATGTGGCTCACAGGGATGTCTCAGGTGTTCCAGATCAACTTCAGAGTTCAAACTCAGAACCAAAGATAATTAAATATAAACTTAATAAAGTTTACCCAGCATCGATTATAGTTTGATGGCAAATAAAGTCTGTGTTTGTTAGAGTTTCAGATTAATTTTAAAAGGGACGAGACTCATTTGTGGTTTCCCAGTAAACAGATGTTAGCTACACTTTAATAATTTAAAAAGCAGACTTCAAATGGTTGTTTACGTTTCAATGGAGAATTAATTTGGCTCTAGGATTGAACCACATGCTGTTGTCAAAACAATAGAACAACCGGTTTTAATGTTTTGGGTTTTTTAGTTGGTAGGTTACTGTTGTGTTTTTTCCTTAATTAAGGTTACAACCAGCATGCATTATAAAAAGCAGATTTTTCTCCCTATGGGTTACTATTGAAGAATAAATACAGTATGCAAACTTCCGTTTTTGTAGTGATAGCAGAGATGGCTAGCTTGAGACTTTCTGCAAAATTTGAAAATTTTAACAGAACAGTTTTGACTTACATGTTTCAGAGCACTCATCTGCTTTGAACTTAGAAAGGTTTATCTGCTCCTTTCTCAAATATTATCTTTACTATTTGATATCATGAGCTATTTCTACTAGCAAAGCTTTGTCCAATCCTGGCATTATAGATTGCAGGTAAAAAGATTTGATGTCAGTTTGGATTTCATTGATGGCAAGGGATTTTTGCCGTGAGTTTCAGCAGGAACAAAAACTTCGTATAGCTGTGAGTCAGCTGCCCTCTGTTGGTTAGTTCCGCTTTGCTGTGATCTCGTTTATGTTTCCCTGGGACTTTTGGTGGGATAGATGGGAAGAGCTTTCCATGAGTTCCACCTGCCAGTCATGTGTTTGAAATCAGTGGGGTCCTTCCTCTGCTCCTTGTGAGGTGTAACCACTGCAAAGCGCTCAACTTCTCTTAACCTTACTGTTAAGCTTTGGATTTCCTGAATAACTTCATATGTAATTACAGTGTTGTCACTGAACAGTTTTAATTGTTTCTGAAACCAAAATGTATTCCTGGATTTTTTAAAACCCTATTAAAAAAAATATTTTGGAATCATTAATAAAAGTCATGAAATTCCTTTTTATTTGGTGAAAATGGTTTAGTGTAATACAATGTAGATGATGTGCCATGCCACGTTACATAGAAACTGTAGTTGTGTTTCAGATAGTCAGAAAGATTTTTATCCAGTCTATTCTGCAGGAGTTTGAGAATTAGACAATTATTATTAATTAGTACGAACTTGGATAATTAGAAATGCTAAACCAAATAATATGTCAGCTCTTCTGATTCAACAGTTGAATTCAACATCTGTTAAGTTTAGGTGTCCTTTATGCTTAGAAGTTAGGTTCAAATTACAACTTCACTAAATAAAGATGAAATTATGAAATTTTTTCCTTTTTTGAGTGACATTATGTGGTTCATGAACTTTCTATTTAACTAGAGGCATAAAGATGTTTTCATTCTTGTTCTTGTTCTGAGTCTGAGTAAAAATATTATGTGGAAAAATAATGAAGACCTAGTCATATGCTAGTGTTATAATGTCTTACTATATATGTATTGAACTGGTGAAAAGAATTAATATGCATTTGTTAATGCTGTTCTGGAGTGTTCTATTTGAAAGACTGAGTTTAGGTTTTTCATTCAGCCTTCAGAGTATAGGGAGACCTGTGCTCCTCGTTCCATCCTCTCAGGTAACGCAGCAGCATTGCCTTTCCTGAGGCACCTCAGATGTTTTTGGATTAGGTGGGAATGCTTAAGGGTCACCAAGTCCAACATATGGCCCTTTATGAGTATGCCAGTTTTCAAAATGTCTTAAAGTAAATCCAATCTGTTGCTTTAATTTAAATTCAGTGTTCTCTCAAGTGGCCATCTGGAACATTCAATATATGTGTAAACCGTTCTTCTGCCAGCTAAGTGGTACTATCTTTGCTGCTGTTAATGCAGTTATTGAGGAATTACTCCTTTGTAACCTGGGATCCAGACCTGGATCAAAAGATGCATGCCAAATTTTTGTCCATCTTGTACTTGGTGTCCTCTTTGAGAAGTTAAATCCTAGCTTTAAACCCAAATTTTAAATCCACGTTTTGATGTAAATCTATATCCTGCATCAGGCCCAGGGGTATTAATTTTTGTTAATGTAATGATATTTGTGATAAAACCTCAGAACAACAAACCAGCACTTCAAATTCTATTTCAGTTCAGTATGTAGTATAGAGTCTGATTTACAGAATGTAATCAAGTTGAATTTTAGAAAGGCTCGGATCTTGTTAATGCTGCTACAGGACAGAGGATTTGGCTCCTCTGGGTAGTCAGAGAGGGGCTGCGAGGCAGCGATCCCGCCAGGCTGGAGCCAAACGTTTCTAAATACATCAGCAGTGATGGTTTTCTTTCATGTTGCCTTTCCCCAGATAGTAGCTGGTTGTAAAGCTGGATAGTAAATAAACAGATTTGTATTTGTTGGAACACAAACATTGGTGAGTACTGTAGCAACTGGAGTAGCAATAGATATTCATTAGAAAATCCATTGGAGAAATCAATTATACTTTGAATTTCTCTTGTTGAGAGAATGGAAGTACTTGGTCCGTGTAAACCAGATATTACCAGAGTGATCAGCAGGTGGGCAGATAAAATAGGCTTTATGGATAGTCTCACAGGTGAGTAAAATAATAATAAGAGATTAATTTTCTATTCTGTGGGTTCCCAGAGCAACCATTGACAAAACAACTGTTTTTTTGAGAATGAGACATCGAAGATTGTATCTTACAGTGCACAGTACGTACGTAACTCATCAGTCCTGAGAAAGAAAAGTGATGATTAAACGTGATCAGATTAAACATTTGCATATAAAAGAGGTTTCTCTTAATATTCGTTTCAGGTCAGTGTTTGATAAATGACTCGTAGATTTTCATCAGCGTTCTTGTGTCTTCATTTTTGCATAATAAGTATCCTCTCAGGAGCTGTATGCAAGCAGCAGCGTTTTCAGCATAGTTAGTTATCACATAGGAAATTCTAAATACAACTTGTATTTGAGTTATATCTGCATGCTAACTGCAGAAATTAATCCCAGCTACAGGAGGAATAAGCATTTTTTAAACTTCATTTCCTTTCTCTTACCCTGTCGTAGTAATGTAGCAAACCATGGTACCTGAGGGCTTGGCGAGGGAAGGCAACACAGATAATTTCTGAAGTCCTTCAGATACTACTAAAATGTTTCCTTGTTTGGGAGTAAAATGCTCATTTTTAACTGATTTTTTTCACTCTGTAGGCTGCAGTTGTTTTGGGGTTTTTTGTTTTGTTTTATTTTTAATATTAATAACCCTTTCTAACCGGTCCTTCCACCTGTTAGACTGTGCGGAGTCCTTGCAACGTCGGTTCTAGACACCTGATTTCCATACACTGGAATGAAAATTCATTTGTAATCAAATCAAAAGATCACTCAGTGCCTGACATGTAGGTGCTGTGTTTAAAACCAAGGATGAGACTTCTTCCAGTTCTTGATGTTAAGGGAGTGACTTCACCTCCACGTCCACCTGTGCAAAACAGCATCAGACAGGAATTACCTTTGCAGCTCCCCATATCAAAAGGCTGTGCTTGAAACTCGATTGTGAGAAGTTGTGTGTGGATCCAGGCTCTACGTGGCTTATTTCCCCTTTCCCCCTGTAATTCACAGTAAATGGCCTGTGCCTGCACTGGCGATGGGTGCTTGGTGGGTACTTAGTGAGTGCAGGGACATGCACTCATGGCAGCTCTTCGGTTCTGGAGCCTGTGAGAAATCCGGGGCATATTGTGTGGCAGCAGATGCAAACACCAGTTTTATGTCCTGTCTTCCAGCTACTGTTTTTCTAACTACTGTGTTATTCTGACCAAATGTTATCCCTATATTCTCAGGCCTAACTCTCATAATTTCATTAAGTAAGGGCGAATTCCAATTAACTTTTAAGAGACCCAGAATTGGCTCTGCTTTTTTAGAAAGTCGTATTAATTTACACAACATTTCCCTTTTTTCTGTCTGTTTGGTCCAGGTGAGACCTCTCATCCGAGTCATATGTAAAGCCCTACAAAGTGGCCTCCCTATAGAATAGTCAATTGTTTCATATACCAGAAGTTTGCATATCTTTACTGGATTGTTTTCTAATTTGCAGAATGGGTAACAGATGAAGTTTGACTCTAAAAATTAAAAGATAATTTTTTTGGCTCAAATCGATGTTTATCAATGGAGTTAATAACGAAAGGAACAATCAGTCTCCACATGCTTCCCTGAAATGTGTCCAATAGCATTTGCAACACTATTCAAGCATCTTTTAAATGGTGAAATAGGGAACATTTGTTTCTTAAAAAAGGTTTTGTGTGATGCAAAGGGAAAAATACAAAAGTTTGGAGGATGTCTCAAAGTCACACGAATGTAAAATGCTTTCTGGATTGTGTTGCAAACATCTAAGGAGCAAGCATCCCAGGAATGAATTGCAGCAGAACCAGGTGAGGACAGAATAACCTGAGATAACATAAATCTGTTTAAAATAAAGTACAAGCATTGTCAGAGGTGTGTGCTTTATGTTTCATCAGTTTAAATTGTCTCTTCAGTTATAGTACTGTCCCTTCATTAAGTTTTGTGCAAAAAAAAATACATGTTTTTAGTTAATTTTAACTATGTTGTATAACTTGCAGTGTGTAAATAGACTTTGTTTAGGGAAGACCTCCACTTTTCTGTTTTACCATGTAGAACTGTTGCTGGCTTTTATTATTACATTTGATGTGTATAAGGGTAACTACATTATGGAAAGTAACCCATCTTTCTTAATTTGGTAGGAGGTAAATTCTTCCATTAAATACTAGGTTTTTTTCCTATTTAAATTAAATTCAATAGATTGAAACTCCTAATGGCTTGTATGGAAACCACAATGGGCCACTTTTGTGATGCTTTCCACACCAGCCTGGCTTCCTAAATTGATGCATTGATGGGAAAAAAAGAACCATTTTTAACCTAGAGGCACTTACTAAGAACAAGTTGTTTGTTTTGTTTTGTTTTAATTACATTTGGTAACAAGCTGTAAAAAGCAAGAGTCTGCCTTCAATAGCTTTACATTAGTCATTGCTTAAGTCAATTTATCTTCTCTTTGATATCCCAGAACTACCCAAACCCAAACCCAAACTGCTAAAAACAAAACCCAATTCATTACCTACTTCTAGTCAAATTTTCAGTGGTCTTGAATTCAATTTGCATTTAATTTGAGGTTTCATCAAGCTAATTGTCTGTTTGGTTCACACTTGTAATTTAAGGTTTGTAAGAAAATGACTGTGATCACCCGTGGGGGAGGTGCAGCAGGTATCACGCCGCCTGCTTCCAGGTTCCCACCTGAAAAGCTTGTGGTATTTTCACAGGACTTATTCCTCTGGCACAGCCACACAAATTGCACGCAGCTTCATTGCCCAGTTGAAAACATTAAACTCTGTCTTGGTGTGAGGCAGGGGATCTGCATTACTCTGGTGAGCAGGCTGGCCCATCCTCTGCTGTTTAAAAACCTTGTCAATCCCAGCCTGAGCAGATGGGTATTTTTTGTCTCATCTTTGCTGAAGTTTCCATTAGCACTAGAAGCTCCACTCCGTGGTATTTTGTTGCCCTGCAGACTTTATAGGGAGAAAACATCTCTATTCTCTAATGATAAGAGCCATCCCTTGCAGCTTTCAGTTTCCAGACATATCAAACCCTTTTAGCCTCCTCTTGCAAGACGGCAGCTTCATTCTCACAATCGCCCTGACGTTTCTCTTCTGCTTTTGTTTCAGTTTGAGTTTGGGAAACTAAGTGTCTGGATTTGTACACACTACACCAGACCTAGCAGGGCTTTGTAAAACACCACTAATTGCATCCTATCTTGTAAGGAAATGCTAACATTATTATGTATTCCTTTCTGGATTGCATGTTCTTCTGTTTTCTTTCCCAGCCACATCATATAGTGTTTCATCTCGTGATGCCCCCTTGTAGCATCCCAAGGCTGATTATTTTTTTTGAGCTCCAACCACATGGCCCACACTCTGCACTACTGACCTGCAACCTCTCCCTGGTGCCCTGGTCCAGGTGCCATGCAGTTCTTGTTCCACACCATCCCAGTTCTCTCTGTATAAAGATGTCATTTAGCTTCTTGTCTTTGGTAAATTTTTTAACTGGATCTATTTGTCTGCCAGTATAATTGGTGAAATATTAGCCAAGACTGGCTCAAAGACCAGTCCTTCAGCAGTGGCACTAATAGCTGCTCTCCAGCCTGACGTTCCCCAGTTAATGTTGCTGTTACTGTCCTACTTCTAGCAGTTTCAGGCCAATTTAAAATTTTTATGCTAATCCCCCAACGTCTTCAATTTAACTAATAACTTGCCAGGTGACACAATGTTAAAGCTTTACCAAAATCAGACAGCTGAGATCAATTTCATTTCCTTTCTCAGGAAAGTGAGTTTTCTTCTCTAAGAAAGATGTCAGATTAATGTGCCTTACCTGTGTTAAACCCATGTTGTATTTTCCCCAAAATTCTCTTAGCTTCACTGGCTTTGATTTTTCTTTATCTAAAAATTGTTCTCAAGCTTTGCTGCTGCTGAGCTTAGAAGAAAGGGCTTTTAGTTGCTCTGATAGTTGTTTTTTTTTTCCCCTCTTTAAATATAGATATGACATTTATTATTTCTGATTGCATGACACTGTTCTTGTCTTGTTTGAATTATTTAAACTTGCTACCCCACATGAAATTTTGTGTGCCATTTCTTTCACTGTTGTGGATGGAAATGACTTAGCTCCTCATTTTGGACATTTGGTTTCTTGAGATACGTGTTCATCCTGACCATGATAGTTTCTATGTGGTTATCATCACTGATGGACAATCACTGGCAATTGAAGCATGTTTTAATGTAATTTGGAGTTACTCACTGTTTTTAATCTGTACTCCAGCTTCACTGTGTAGCTCTACTTCTTGGCAGGTTATCTCCTCATGTAGCCAATGAATCTTTTGTTGCTTGTTTTAACACCTGAAGCAGCTCCCTTGGCTGGGCTTTGGGAGCTGTGACTTGCTGCCTCCTCCACTCTCCTCCTTGGCCCTTCCCAAGCTCCAAGGTGGGGCTTCTCTTTAGTGCTATCTTCATCTCCAGGTGAACTCTGTTATCCCCACAGGACTTGTTCTGTCTATTGATCTGCTTGACAAGTGAGGACCGGGCACGCCGCCTTGGGGTTTTTTTCTTCTTGAGATATGGATCCCTGTAAGCATTTGTATCTCTGACTTGAAAAGCTCTGGTCTCCTTCCCCGGGCAGATCTTTCAACCTTGTGATCAGTGACTTCCTGGCTGGTTCCCTTGCTGTGCAGACATTGCCCTTTTGAAGCTGAGAGCTGTTACTGAAAATGCCAGCGTGCCTTTTTAAGGGTTCTGTGAACGTCAGTGAATACTTTAATCTAGAATTGGCATATAATTGCATACTCCACATTTATTTTTATAACTAGGTCTTTTATTCCTTTTTATGTATCAAAAAGAAATCTAGAATAGCGTCACCTTCTTGTTTCAGTGGCTGAATTAACCTGTCAGTGACTGCTTTTGGGAATATCTAGTTCTAATATTATTATTAGCAGCATTTGTTCTGCAACAAATGAGAAGTCTTGTTGAAAAATAGCTCTCTAATAACACTGCATTTATATTAAAATCCAACTCTGGGGGTCTGTGGCGTGTTGCCTGCCAACACTGTCACAATGGGACCATCATAGTGTCACTGTCTGGTCCCCAGATAATTGCAGCCTGGTTTTGATAAACTTCTTCAATAATTGAATTCACCAGATCTCGTTTACCTCTCACTCTGGTGAATCTCCATGACTTGAGGTAAGTCCCTCCTGATTTATATGTCTGTAGGAAGAAACTAAGCTAGCTAAGTGTCATCTTTGTTCAAAGCCTTGCAGAGGTGAACTGTGCTGCTTTTCAGCAGGTAAGGCAAATGTTTGTATTTATTTCCTGATGAACGAATTGTAGTTTGCTGGGAACAATTCAGACTTTTCAGTAATACAACAAAAGTAGTATTTTAATACAAATTTTTACTTAGTGTGTGTGGATATTAGTACATACCTGGAAAAAAAAAAAAAAAAAGGATGAGCTATGTTGGAAGTACAGTGTGTACTTGCTTATTTTAATTGTCCTAAATAGTCTCATTAAAAAGAAGAAATATAATCAATTCAAAAAGAACTTTCAGTAGTCAGTTGTGAGGAAACCCACATATAAGATACTGAGATAACTTAAATCCTGTTGAAATATGCAGAAACCAGTAGAGCAGGACAGGTTGGCTTCAGTGAATGGGCAGCTTTGTAGAAGCTGAAGGTGCCTCCTCTGGCTGGTTGGTTCTACCCTTTGGCCAAGGATTTGGTCATGCAGTCACTTACACACAATGTTCAACCTCTCCGCTCTGTAGCCTTAAATTAAACATGAGTTTAAGAATTCAGCTGCACGTATCATCATGGGAAGTGCAAAGATGTTAGCAACTGCTGTTTGATGAGGAGTGTTTTTCACTTTGTAATTAAATAAAACCCATGAACGTTTGTTCACATTAAAAATAAATAAGAATACATGATACTGGCTAGGAGGTCATTGAGAAAATTAATTAAGATAAACATTTTCTTAGAGGTACTATAGAAGAATGAACTTTATACGTTCATGGCCTGGATGCTATTACTGAATACAGTTTATAGCAAGCAAATACAAAAACATACTGATTTATAACAGCATAGAAAAGTTGAAGAACTGTCAGCCATTGGTTTGTCCTGTTTGTTCTCTGAAAATGTCCACCTTTGGGGATGCTGGCTGCGAGTTTGAAGATTGTGAGTCAAAGACCCACACAAACAGTTTTCAAAAAGATCTTCATTTGTAAGTAGTGCAAATCTAGGAAGAAACCTTTTTTTCCCTGTTGTAAAATACCACTGTCATTTTTTTCCCACTTAGCCCCCAGGCTGCTGCACGTTGAAAGGTCAGGCTTGACAGACTCCTTTGGGAATGTGTGGCTCTGGAGTAGTACAAAATGGACAATGTCAGCGGAGGTGTCTCTGTTCTGTCTCATCTATCTGTCTAACTCAAATCCACTTAAAAGGCAAATTCTCTGCAGCTGGAACAGTGGTCCTGTCTGCATATCCATTTCACCTCTGGGCTTCTACCTCAGGTTCTTGTTAGACAGCCCTGTCATTGGGAATGGTGAGGGGTTTCAGTAAGGGCACTCATGCACTATATTTTAGCTATACCCAGACAGGGCTTCACTGCTAAATAGCAGTGACATTCCTGAAGTGAGTGCTCCAGATGGGATAACAAGTTTGAAAAAGGAGAGACCACAGTTATGAAGGTGCTTTCTAAACTTTAGATGTGCTACCTAAGAGTTACATGTCTTTTATTCCTCACCTTAAAGGCATTTCATAGGACTTATTTCTCCTGTAAGCAGCAGGTAACAGCCAATTTCAGAGGAATGTGTGCATCTTTGCCAAGAGAGACTCTATGTATTGTAATGCTGCTTATGGTGAGTATTAGAGACAGACATACCCTGATGCATTCACATCCTTGCCTAATCAACAGATGAGAAAATCTGATCAGATCAGACTGGTTTAAATAAAAAACTAATGAGTGTGAAGACTAAGTAATGACTGCCAGATTGAGTTCATTATTTGTATGGTGCTTTGGGCTGAAAAGTGGCCATTTATATGATATGTGACAAAGACAGCTTTATTAAAAGAAACATTGTTTTGGTGCCGGTCCAAGTATCACAGGTATCCAAATCCCATGAACAACTGTATTCTCTTTTTCTTTCTAATTTGCAATTCTTTTTATTCTTCCTGACTATTCTAAATTAGTGAAGCATTATTCTGTTTGTCACATAAAATACATTTTTTTTTTTTCCGTGCATCAGCTCTTCCCAAAAGCCCAGACCCATCAATGTATCACAGAAGGGGATAATAGGCTAAATTATCCTTAGGCACTTGCAGTTGTAACTATTTCATGTCTTATTGTGGTATGTAAATTTGATTCTTTGCTGGGTCCCATGGACATATCTTCATTTTGACGATTGGAAGGCACAGAAGGGTAAATGGATTAAAGTAGAGGAACTAGCTTGCTCTTAGCACTATTTCTTATCAGTTTTATGGTAATGCCTTTGCTGATATAGTTGCTGTATATACACATAAGACAGGTTTCTTTAAAAGAAGTTGCCTATCAGTGTGGAACCTAATGTAAAAAATAAATCACAAAACAATGGGAAAGGATCAAAGTGCAATGAAAAGCATCGTCATGCTGAGATTGTTCAGTCATGCAGGTTAACAGCAGACATAATGGGATGGTGATGCTATTTTTGCCATGTTATTTTTAAAAAGAACAAGTACAGTAAATAGCAGCCAATATTACTGGTAGCCATGCGTCCTAGGTGTCATGTCTAGCTGGTTTTAGAAAGGAGGAATGAGACTTATGGCAGGAGCAGCTCTTAAGAAAGTACTGAGAGCTGGGAAGGAGAACCATATTTCATATTAATTCCAGTTAAGTATTCCAGGCGGGCGGCATAAAGAAAGATATAACAGGAGTTCAGACATGAGTGCTCCTCCCTGGTGTCATTGACAGAGCGAGATGGGGACAACCCAAGTGAGAATGAGATGGGCTAAAATGATATGTTGGCTGAAGGGGAACCCTTCAGATATGACAGTGTAAGTCCTAGTTGAAAATGGAAGTTGAAGCCATGGGGGAGATAAAATTAGCCACGGAAAAGAGAGGTAGAACGAAAAGCAGGCGAGCTGAGGGATAGCTCTCCTGTGCCCCATAAAAAGGAGGAGAAATGGAGGGAGCAAACTTATGAAAGGCGTAGCAAAGAGACAGCTAACTCCTGTTCTCTCTGTAGTTTATTCCTCAGTGCAATGTATCTATATATCTAAAATAGTATGTAATGTCTTTGGATTAGAGACCACCTTTTTTTGTTCCTGGTTTGAATCTCAGGCTTTTAACACCATACAAACACGATCGCCACTGACCTGCTCTGGCAAGAGAACTATGTCTGGATGGTGTGTAGTACACATTCCCTTGGCTGTCTAGCCAGCCTGGGACAGCAATTTTGGGTGGCAGCTTGGGTCTGCTGCTGATTTTCCCACACTGGATTGTGCTCTGGCAGGCAGGGATGCACGGCTTCTGCCTTTGCAGATGGAAGTATCTCTGCAGGGAACATTTCCAGCTAGAAAGAAGGAGGGAAAAAGTTCATCATCACCAGCAGGTGGGTAAGTTTGCTAGTGGCACTTAGCTCATAACTTCATAAAGTTTGACCCAGCCTGGCACAGACCTCTGGCATGGCCATATGCTTTCAGAGAAGCCTTTCTTATTAGAATAGTTAGATCACTGATTTTTTTTTTATTTTAATTAAGTATTTCCTTGCCAAGTTATTGATTGTTGTGGAGGATGGAGAGAAGCGAAAACATGGGCAAGCTGCAGATGTAGTTGAGAGAGGTCAGTTCCCAGTGATGGCAGCCTGCAGGGGTGTCCCTTGTGCCCAGGGCTGTGGGAACCAGCCAATTGGGCATGGGGCACCAGGACCATGTTGCATAAGGGTCAGGCAGGAGAGGCTCTACAAGGAGCCAGCATTGGCATTCCCTGAGCTGGGAGGGGTGCATGGAGAGGAATGGATACTCGCTCCAGCTGCCCGAAATCAGTGCCCTCTAAAACACAGTCATTCCTCTTCCACCCTTGCCTCCCAAAAATCTTGCTGGCTGCTGTCAGTCCTCTGTGCCCTCTCTTGGATCCAGCTCTGCTGCTGCCACCAAATCCAAATTTGCAGCCTGTCGAGTTAGGACAAAATGACTCATTCAATTTCGCCTGCATTACTGAGCAGCCTTGGGCTGGCTCAGAAGGCAGATGGGTATTTAATTTGACATTTGCACCTCTGTAAGCTGGAGGAGAGGTTCTTGCAGTGTTTCAGGGGCCAGCTAATGCAGGTGAGCAATTGGCAATGGTGGACTAATCTCTTGAAGAACAGTAATGTGTCAGCTTATTCTCCAGACTTCTCTCTGTGGGATGATACTGCTCAAGGAAATTAAGCCTAAAAGATAATTTGGCAACAGTCTGATAAATGACTATTGCTTTAGTGCAGCTCGTGCACTACTCATGTGATGTTTTAATATGGCAAAGGAATTATGATTAGTGCTTTTAGATTTTTAATGTTCAGATAGTTAAAATGCCCCATAATAATCGCTCCCTTTAATATTCAGCATAACTATTACAGAGCTATAATTGTGCTTTGGTGTTGAAAAGAAGAAACTGGGATCCCAACATGATCATGAATGCCTTTTTCTGGTAGCTTAAATCCTTAAATTTCAAAGTCCTTGGCAGCAACTTTTAAGAACTTTAATTAAAAATGAAGTCTTCCATAAATAAATCAAAGCTGAAAGACTAAAACCTGTTAAAGGAGTTACTGCAATAATTGCAGTAACAAGCACAGTGGAATATCTATCAGAAAGCACAAGTAAAAGCATAAAAATCAGAAAACAAATTCAAATTCAGGAAGCCTGTAATCCCAGATGGACCTGTGTAGCATACAAAGTACCTCCAAGTTTTGTCATTATTATTCTCATGACATTAACATATTTCAGATCTGATTCTGGAATATCTCATGCTATTGGAAGTCAGGAGTGATATTCTAATAGAATTAAAAAACACCCAATAAAAATGAGAGCAGGCGGCAGCTCTGTGAATTTGACTGTTCCTTGGCAGAACCAGGAAATGTTTGCATATATTTCCCCTCTTCTGCCTCAGAGGTGGTATCTTACACACAGTAGTTTGTTTTCATCTTGCCCAGCTTGTAATTCTGTTGCGTTCTGTTCTCCATATCAGGGAAAAAAAAAAAATTCCATTGTGGTTTTTTAAACTGCGTTAAGAGTCAAAGGAGTGTGAACTTAAACCTTCCCTTGAAAAGCAGAACCCCCCCCAGCACCTGTGCAGGGCTGCTGTAAGGCACAGGGAAGCATCTCTGCCTTTGGAGGCACAGAACGTGCTGCCAGGGCTTTGGCAACTTGTCTAAGAGAATTTTTTATGTATGATTGCCTCTCGCAAGAATTCCAGCTCTCCCACGCAGTCCCACAAGCTCTGCCTCTTCTCAGCTCCTTCAGCCCATTGAACATCAGCCCCCCTGAGGGCTGGAGCACCTCTCCTGTGAAGACAGGCTGAGAGAGTTGGGGTTGTTCAGCCTGGAGAAGACAAGACTCCAGGGAGACCTTAGAGCAACTTCCATTACCTGAAGGGGGCCTATAAGAAACCTGGGGAGGGACTTTTTACAAGGGCATGGAGTGACAGGACAAGGGGTAATGATTTCAGGCTGAAAGAGGGCAGATTTAGATTAGATATTGGGAAGAAATTCTTTCCTGTGAAGGTGGTGAGACACTGGAACAGGTTGCCCAGGGAGGTTGTGGCTGCCCCCTCCCTGGAAGTGTTCTAGGCCAGGTTGGATGGGGCTTGGAGCAACCTAGTTTAGTGGGAGGTGTCCCTGCCCATGAAAGGGGGTTGGAACAAGATGATCTTTAAGGTCCCTTCCAACCCAAACCATTTTGTGATTCTATGAAGTTGTCCTTGCCTCTTTCTCCTCCCAGACTGAACCGCCATTGTTACTCTGGATATGCCATAGGGCTGTGCTCCCTCTCATGACAGCTTCAGCCTCTTCCCCCACCACCTTGGGTGATGTCCCACACTGCCTACATTCATGGACAAGCTTTCCACTCTAGTGCCTTAAAGCATCCCCTCACATTCCCTCAAATACCATTTTAAGATGCTGCTGCTGCTGACGTTAGCCTGACAGTTCACTAGACTCCTGGTTTTGGTGAGCTCTTTTCATTACATTCTCTTCCATATGTTGTGATCTTTTCATTCTCCCAATTCTGCAAAAGTGCTAAGAACTATTTATTTCAGTGTTGGTTTTACTGATGGCTCCTTTCTCCAGTATATAGATGGTTCCTCAGCTCTCAGCCCTCCCTGCTCCCCTTCTGCCTTCATTTACCACAAAACTAAATATGGATGATTGATGACCCTCATCAGATTCCTGGCATGGCATTTCCCACTTTTTCAGGATGATCCTAGGGATGTCACATCAAATTAAACAGGAGTTCAAGAAAAACTAAGCAGCTAATTTACTGCTGGTATAGGGCTGGCTGCTAGTTCCTATATGGAGGCACCAAGGAGAGGATAGAAAGGGCAGGCAGCAACATTGCTTATAATTAGCTGTAGTGATGCTTTTTAACAGCTCCTGACTTTCCCTGTTGTGTTTCTCTGGTAAGAAAAAGATGGAGAAAAGGGGGATAGCAAAGTATTATGTTTCCCATGCAGTTTTCTATGTGCATCTTCTAATGTCAATAGAAGCAACCTCACTGAACTTGTTGACAGCAGTATTGTGCAGGAATAGCTAAAGTGTAGAGCTAGATCACTGAGCTCTAAGGAAGAAGAAATGGGAATGGATTAGCTTCTAGAGGAGGATAAGCTGGGGGTTAAAGGGAAACTGGACAAAAAAAAAAAAAAAGACACTGGAGATATTCCCATTAATCTTTAGAACTAGGAGGTTGCCATCCTTTCCATAGTCAGTGGAAGGAGGTGAATGCCTATAGCATGCCTGAACTAGAGGGTTTTAATGCCACCTGTTTTATTGTTATGATCCATGATCTTATTAATGCATTTTTAAAATGAAAGAAAGTGTCAGACATCAAGAGGATAAAGGTAGGTGGAGAGCCCGAACATCTGGTAAATATTATTTTCTGTTCATTTTAATAATAATTTTGGATGGGTTTTCCCTTCCTCTTTCATTATTTTTAGGTAAATGAGATTGCAGCTTAGCATTAAACTGATTTTGGAAAAAACTTTGCATGCTTCTGCTCTTGCAGAGAGACCAAGCTTGGTCTCTGTAAAGCAATGTCTTGCATTAATCAGTGGCTCTTTTTATGTATGTTTATTACTTGCTTGCAACGCAGTGAGCTCTTCCCTAACGATGTATCTTCAAGTGTGAATTACTACATAAAAGGCTTTGGCCATGTTTGTGGCCAAAACCATTTTTGAGCCATTTAACTATTTTTTTTTAAGCAAGCACAGTGCTGTCATTACTGGCCAAAAGTCTTTAATAAGAGCAGCTGCATTTTCTTATATTTTTGACAGGGAGATATGCATGACAGAAAAATTTGCACATGCAAACACAGCTCTCGGTTACTGGCAACGTACAAAACTTTGCAAATGCAGTGAGTGTTTGAATATGTCTGAACTTGTTCTTCAGAGAAAGTCTGTAGGAAAATCCTCATAGAGGCATCCAGATATAGTGCAACCATTTTCTTCTGTGTTAAAATATGTCAGGGTGACGTCTGGGAAATCAGTATCTTCCAGGAGTGCAACACTAAACCTCAGACAGGTGCCTCGCTGGTGACTGACCTCAATATAATTGTACTGGGTCTGCAGCGATCGGTTGTCCTCTTGTGTGTCTCTCCCACCCCATCATCACTTCCCTTAACTTTTGCAGTAAAATCCTGTCAAACTCATAAATGCCTTTCCCATTTTATTATTTTTTTTAATCTCTGAGGGCTAAACTTCTCACTGCCATTCTGATAGATTTTATAACAAAATGCCTGCTGAGCACATTTTTTGACAGCAGTTCTTGCGCCTGACCAATTAGCGGAGCTTAGGGTTGGTGTCTCTTGGAGGGCTGTGCAGACAAAGGTCCTCTCAAGATGATAAGTTATCAGTTCCAAAACAAATGATGTCTTACATGAGTAGCTAGTTACTGGCTCCTCCATAACTCTGTGTTCCCACAGTGAAAATTGAGATGAAAGGGCTTTTTAGCCCCCATGCCAGTTTTGGGATCACCCTCTTTTCTTCTGCCTCTGAAGTTGCAGCACTCAGAGCATATTAATTATGTTGCTGACTGTCTAGAGAGGATTTATGGACCCAGTACTCTTCAGCTGTGAACTCTCTTCTCCTGGGGGATGCATCACTGATGGAGTTCACACTGCTGGTTGCAGCACAGAATAAGAAGGGGTTTTCAGAAAGCACCTGCAGCACCATGACTAGAAGCAGAGTCTTGCCAGTGAGAGCTTGGTGGTGGTCACTTCTTACACTGCTCAAACAGGTGCTCAAGTAAGCATTTGAGTGAGTCAAATTCAAAGCTACACATACTAAAACTTGAGGCTAAAAATTTTTGTCCTCAAAGGATATCTTAAAAATCATTAATAATGAATGCTGACCGAGGTGTGAGCTGGAGTGATTCTTTCAACCTCTGTAATTCTTGTGCTTTCTGGAAATTGTACTGGCACTTGAAACATCAGATTAACCAAGAGGTTTTTCAGCTCTGATTTCAGAGGTGATTCAAGCTGAATATTAAGGAGAAAAGAGCTATGCACAGTGAAATAACATCCCAGGTAACTTGATGAAAGCCCTATAAATAACTGAAAATAAGACTTTATTATACTGAAACTAATACTGTATTGAACTAGTTGGAAAGTTATATTGATGTTATTCCAGAATTTTTTATCTCTAGGATTTGTGATTGTAAGCTGTGCATTTATTAGATGTTGCTGTTAGGAAAATGGACAGCTATATTTTCCTCTAAGAAAGGACAATCATCTGCACATGGTGAACAAAAAAAGAAGAGGGAAAATATCACTGGGCAAGTGGGGCAAAAGATGTTATGGGAGGTGGCTGAGTGGAATCAGATAAGGTAGAAAAAAAAGATCACCTGCTGAACCAAATAAATAATGCAGGAAGACCCTTGATCCCCAGGGATCCTGAGGTGAATTGGCAACAGAGCCAGTCCTTGCCTGCTGATGTGAATTGATACCTGACTGCTCCACTGCCGCCGTGCTGGGGGCCAGGATCCCCCCAGGCTGAGCTTGGCAGGCTCCACCACTGGCTTGTGTTGTCCCAAGATAGCCAGAATTTTCCTGCCTGTCGTTATCATTTCTACTTTCAGGAATTGTCTCCTAATGAACTGAAGGCTAAGTTATTGACCTGCTTCTCCTGCAGGAACTTCAATGCCCTACATATGCAAGGCTGTATGCTTTGAATACAGATTTAACACAAATACAATACCCATCAGCCAGCTGACCTTCCTGATGTGGATGAGAATGTCTGGAGCACGTCCAGAGAAGGGCACATGAAGCTGGTGAAGGGTCTGGAGCACAAGTCTTATGGGAGGTGGCTCAGGGAACTGAGGTTATTCAGGAGGTTTTATCCAGGTGGGGGCCAGTCTCTTCTCCTAAGTTACAAGAACAAGAGGAAATGGCCTTAAGTTGTGCTGGTGGAGGTTTAGATTGGATATTAGGAAAAATTACTTCACTGAAAGTGGTGTCAGGCACTGGAACAGGCTGCCCAGGGCAGCCGTGGAGTCACCATCCCTGGAGGGATTTAAAAGACATGTAGATGTGGTGCTTAGGGACATGGTTTAGTGGTGGACTTGGCAGTGCTGGGTTAACAGTTGAAGACAATGATCTTAAAGGTCTTTTCCAATCAAAATTATTCTATGATTATATAAACCCAGGTAAGGTGATGGTGTTTCAGGCACAAAGGTGTCTGCGGGGTGAACTCCCATTGAGACTTTGATTTCCTCTGCTTGGTCATGTCTGAAAGTGTGATTAAATTTCTGAAGTGCTTTGGGCCACTTGCATTTTAGCCTCATATTGTTCTTAACGTGCCTATTAAATGATCAGTCTTTACAGAGAAATGTACTGCAGCCTAAGGGGAGCTAGGTCAGGCAGTAAGGGCTAGTCCCCATTTTTTTTCTGACTTCCAGGAAACCTTGGATGTTTCCTTGCCTGCAGGTTCCTGAAATACAGTGCTGTGATGAATCTCTGTGGCTGACAGACCAAGTGATTCTGGAAAACCAGCACAAATACATCAAACACCGATTGCAATAAACGCTTTCAGATTATTGTCCCAAATAGTGTATTGAAAAAGGAGGAGGTGAAGGAAAGGATGAGAAAATGAATGCGTTTTTAGAAGGAACAAACCACAGAGGGAGACCCTAGCTATTTTTCAGGCTCTATCATGTAATCAGAAACATTCAAAACTGGGAAGTGTTAGAGGGAGATAAGGGACACGTACATGGGGGCAGGTGCGTTGCGGATGATAATCTGCAGGAACCTGAGAGAAGTCAACCAGTCTAATCTTCTTAGGTTCATCTCAGAGAAGAGTAAGAGCAGGTACGCAGTATCGAGATACAAAAATTCCAGTTTATGGTTGAATGTAGATAAAAGCACCACGGAGCATCCTAGGAGCCAGTGCGGCCCAATTAAGAGAAAATACAGAACTTAATCCTGTAAGGCTCAGCTCTGTGGTTCTTTGCGAAGGCAGCTGAGTTCAGCGAAAACAAGTTAAATATGCTGATATAACACTGAATTGTGTAATAAACATAGACATTCCCCTTTAATACATGTGAAGAGCACAGGGAAATGGGCCAAGCAGCCAGGGGAGAGCAAGCAATGTGATGTTTGAATGGCATGTTCTCATTTTCTGTCAACGCCTGGATAAACCTGTGTGTGCTTGTATTAAAGACTCGAAGGGCTTGCATTGGCTGGGGCTGTAGAGCCCCTCGGTGCTGCCCAGGCTGTTTCAGAAGGGCAGTTTGTGCTGTATTTAACAGCAGCTGTATCACCCAGCTGCCAAATGCTGGCATGAAAAGGTGTCTGGGGCTGAGCGGTGTCTGTTGGGGTTCATAGCAGTTCCCAAACATATAAAGGGCATAAATATCAAAGAAAGATGGTGGTTACACGGGATGGGGCCCAGGGGCCTCGCTAGGGTAATGGGGTGGAATTAAAAGAGTGGAGACAGAGTCTGAATATAAGGAAAAATCTTCCTAGCTAATCACCCTATACAACAATGCCCTTTTCAGATGAAAAGAGCTATTGAAATGAGAGCAAACTAATTCTTCCTTCATGAGTTTCCCAAGTTCGTTAGGTGCTACCAGAGGCCTGGACATGGATTGCTGCTGTGTGTAATTCTGCTGATGAAGTGGAGCTATGGAGAAGAAGAATACCTGCGTGTGCACTGTAAAGCACATGTGGGAATGGTCCTGTTGTTTCTGCTGAGTTGGATGAGTGCTCATCTCTCCACTGCCGTGCCAGCCTGATGGAGAGCACCACCTCACTGGAGACGTGCTTCCCCTTCTGCTGTTGCTGTGTCTGCACTTTGCAGCGTGGCATCCTGCAGAGATGCCTAAACATGTCAGTATGTTTGCAGTGCAGTCTGGTGTTGTCTGTAGAGGTGAGATGGGGTCTTGTTGGTGAAGTCTTCTGCTTGTGGTGGTTAGGTGCCATGCCATGCTGCATGTGTAAAGCTACGCTGTGCTGAGCACAGTCTAACTACCCGTAATTTATACCAAGGTGCATTTGTTTGACCAGATAGCTGCACCCAGAGCAGGTTTAAATGGAATTTTACAAAGAAAACACTCCAAAAGGGACAATGTGGCAGAGAAAAGGTTGAAAGCTTTGTATCACGTTGCTTTGGGAAAACCAAGAAAAATAGAGTTCTGTGGGCATTCTGTATGGGAGGGCTAATTCCCAGCTAAAACACGCATTCTTATCATTAGAATTGTTAAAAACATCAGTTGATGTAAGTAGATATGCTAAAAGAAGTCTGCCTGAGTGTATTACTGTGCCCAGCAAAGAGGAACTGATCTTATTGTATCCTGGTTTGTTCTCTGCGCTTTAGAGCTGCCATCACACACCTGGCTGGAGACCACTGGGGTCTTTCTGCAGTACCTCACCTCATTTTCTTTAAGCCTTCCATAATTCTTCCCCAATGAAAGGGTTATTTTATCCACTGTAGCATCTAACATCATCCTCGGGAGGTCTTAAAAGCACAGCCATTAAAACAATGTCGGTTATTGGCATTTTCAGTTCTCTAGTCCTCCCTGCTAGTGGTGTGTCATGTTGTTGCTGGGAGTGCAAAAAACTTGAAGATTGTAGTTTTTGGAAAGCAGCAAAGCATCTTTTCCAGTGGGCATGTAGGAGAAGTGAAGCCCTTTTGCCTCAGGTTGACTATGTGAACGCTGTAGTTCCTTCTGCTCTTTTGTACATGCCAACAGCCTGGAGTAGCTGCTGCTTTTTCACCAGGTCTGGGGTGCTGCAGTGTCAGTAACAGGGGACTGTGATGGCTTCCCATGATGGAGAGATGGCACTCCTGAGGACACGTTCCTGGTTTTTGGGTGGAGATCTCAAATGCCAGCAGCCAGGACATCTCTGATGTGTTCTGTGTGTTGTGTAAAACCATGCAGCTCCTGCCCAGTGTGCAATAAGCATTGTTTCCTCAATTGCTGTGTTTTTGCTCTATGCTGTTCAGGTGCAGCCGTGCTCGTTTTCTCTAGAAGAGTGAGGAAGAGAAATCCCCTTTCCTTTTGTGTGGGAAACCTCAACTCGGAGAAGCTGCCAGGGGTCTGGCTGGCAGCACACTGCAGCCACCTGCGCACGTTCTTTGTGCTTCACAAGAGCACATCCTGCTCCAGAGCCCTCTTTCCAACACACAAGGTAGCCAGGCAGGAGCAGAGAGGCATAAATGTCATGATTTTGGTGGTTTATTTGGAATGTCCTGAGTTCTGTTGACCATCACAGCAGTAAACCTGGTTTGAGTTTGTTGGTGTTCAGCATTTGCCTGAGTTAGAAAGTCAGGCACTGTCCTTGAGAAACATCATGCACAGTATTTAAAAGGGAAAACATTAAATCAGGCTTATGTTTTCCTCCAGATTGTAACATCTTTTGGTTTTATTAAGAAAAATGTTTCCATGTCTAATCATACACAAGCACAAATACCCGTGTTACTCAGTTGACTTTTTTTTTTCATCTCCATGGTGCACAAGAAGGAATTGTTTTGGCACTTTTCCTCTCTGATAACTTTAGCTGATATAATAGAAGGTAACAGAAGGCAGCTGGATTATTCCATTATACCATCTGAAAAAAAAAAAATCCAAACTATTATTTTATACCAAATGAAATAGATTTTTCAGTGATTTCTACCCAGGGTATATTTCTCTATACCCATCTGAAACAATTTGTTGTACGTCAGTCCTTCACAGTCTAGCCCTGTCAACATTTGGCAATTAAAAAACGTTATTTGCAAACGGTCTGATGTCTATGTCATAAACACTGAGAGGAATTTAATGCTGTGCTTAAGTATTTTTAAATGCAACTTTGAGTGAGCAATTACTTTCCTTGCTGCCTAGTGTTGATCTCAGAAGATATTTATCAGTCTAAATGAAAAGGCAATGAAATGTGGATAGTTTCCCAATTCAGCATACACAGGCAAGGAGGATTTCTGTGCATTCAGTCTGTGGGCTCAGCTGGCCAAAAGCAGCTGTAGAAACCTGTGTGCCTGGACCCTGTGTGCTGGTGTGCAGCTGCTCTGTGGTACCAACTGGGTGGAGATTGACTCCAGCATCTGCATCACTCCCTGAAAGCAAAGGTTTCTAAAAGAGACTTTGTAAAATAAGCTAAAAATAACTGTGGGAGAGTTGTCTGTTGTTCATGTGTAGAGCAAAAGGTGGCACTAATGTCACCATTGAACTGTCAGTTGATAGGTATAAATGCATTAGCCCTTTAAATGGTGCTTGTTTTCCAAGTATTCTGATCTATTGGATGTGTGTCTTGTAATCAGGAACTGTTACAGGACTCACCCAACCACAAAGAAACGTCCAAAGTAGAGCCCAGCAGGTCTCCATATATTTCCTAGTGCAAACTAACTTTGGAATTGCCTCTCTGGGTGCCTCTGTCTTGCCTCAGCCCTATTTTGCTTTGTGTTGTATTTTGGCAAGTGTTTGTAAGACACAGTGGGCCTCTTCCTCTAGTATTTTGCTTTGCCTTTACCCCTTTCTGTGTCATTGCCAGTATGCTTGCTACCACATTTCTCCTTTTTTTCTTGATTTCACTGAAAGTGAATATTTGCCCTTCTTTGCTCCCATGCAGCTACAGTTATTCTCACTGTTTTTTTTCTTTTAACTTTCCTGTCAATCAGCTCATAGTTATTCCTAGTGGTGTCCATGCATATATGCATATACCTGCCTATGGGCCAGGTACCACCTGCTGACCTGCAGGAGGGACAGGAGGCATTGCTAAGCGAGGGGTGTTAGCAATAAAAACCAGCAGGAGCAGCTGGCTGAGAAGCAAACCAAAGTCTTGGGAGCTTCTAAGCAGAGACAGGAGACTCCAGCCTGCATTTCCAAGTATGCTCTCTATTTTACCCACTCCAGAGTTACAGCTGAGAAATGGCAGAAGTCATTGATGAGCAGTTGCAGCCAAGAGAGTGTTTGCTTTATTTAAATAATGGCTTTTTTTTGTTTGTTTTCCTCCTCCATCCTGCATGCTATTGGCAACATCATGACCTAGCTAAAAAGTGTATTCTCTCTGTTTGATTCCAGCTCCTCTCTGTTGCAGATCAGTAGCTAGAGCTGATGCAGTAAATACAATATTGTCATTTTGGGGGGATCAACATTTATGGGATGCCACACGGACTGGCTGAACTCCAGTGCACTTCTGGCATATAACGTAGAGCTGCTTTGTTTCACAACTTGTCAAAATGCATGTAAAAATCCATGCAGGCATCCCTTCAACTTTAACACACGATTTGTATTTTAAGTATGTAGTCTGGGTTAATAAATGTGGTGCTCACTTAGTGATTAATAACTTATTTAGAAGTCTTCTGTGGAATTCCTCATTCAGAGCTTGTAAGGCCGGATAGATGTAGACCATGATGATCATGATGGTCTGTTTTGACCTCTTAGATAGCCTAAACTACTTGACTGTGCAGTCAAATCCCAGCTTGCTTGTGGGGTTGGAGCAGGTTTGTAGAACGGCACCGCACCTTGGCACGTGCTTCAGCTGAAGGAGGATTTACCCTGGATAACAATTAATTTCCTTTAAAAGTTTGCCTTTTTTCATAACTTGAATATTAACTTGTCTAACTGCAGCTCTCAGCCTTGGGAATGTATCTCTTTATCTGCTGGCTTAAAAATAGCTCTTCCGAGAGAAATCCTCTCTGTGTATTCCCAAAACTGACCAAGTCCTTTTCCCCACCTCTCACGTGAACCAAAGAGGTAGATTTCTTTAGTTTGTTACTGTAAGACTATTTTTCCATACTTTGAATTATATTTCTGGGTTTCCTTTAACCATTCCATCATTATCAATATTACTTTTACAATGAGGAGCTAGGGCTGTAGGCAAAGTTATAATGGTGCTGTTAATATTTAATAGAATGGTAATTCCTCTGCCCTATTCCTATATGAGGTAGAAGAGAGTCCCTGGTTTCCAAAATACAGTCTGACAGTCTGTGATTTATTCAAGGCAGCAGTGAATCAGCCAGCATGGAGCTCTGTGATGCTGCAGATAGATGGTTTCCTGCTGCTGGAGGATCTCTTTAAAGCTCTCTCAGGCATCTTTCTGCTACTCTGCATCTGGTATGATACAGCAGAGTTATTTCATTTTATGAGTCAGTATTGCTATTTTATCTGACAATGATACCAAGCTTTGTTGACAGACTTGCCATCATATAGATTGTCACTAATTATTCTGGTGTTTTAAATGTTTACCTGTAAAGCAGCAGTGGAAATGTCACAACTCACCTCAGCAATTTGATTCTGCTCTTATTAATCTTACTGTCATCCATTGGCTCTCGGTTCAAATCCTTCAAATTTCTCATAAATTTGAGTGCACACATCTGAATCTGTGCCATAGCTGAGGGGGTACATCAATGTTTTACAAACTCTACATTTGTCTTTTCTTTTTAAGACATTATTAAATCACATTTTCTTTATGCTTCTCTACAATTTCTGGATCCAGAGCAGTGGTATCATGAAGGGGCTGGGTGTCTCCCTCCCTGTGTTTGTGCTGTTGACTGGTCAGTCTCTCATCACTGTAGTTCTGTACTTCTCTTTCAACCTATTTTCCCGGTTCACTTCTTCAATTCATAAAGCCTGTTTTGAATTCTCTACCTGTCCTTCCATTGCCTCACTGTCCCTCTCACCTTGGCAGCATCCACAAGAGTGAGTAAGAACCATTTTCAATCCATCTGCCCCAGATTGATGAAAACAAGGAGTATGGCTGGATACAGAGCATAAAGCTCTGCAGAGCCATGTGGGAGGTTTCTTGACTGTTTTACACTATTAACTATTCAGAGTATGATGTTCCAGCATTGTACTCACCAAGTATTAGATTCATCCAGACCATGTTTCCTTAGCCTGAGAGGCAGTGGGAAAGGCTTACTGAAGCCAATATAATACCTGCCATTTCATCCCTATCCACAGCATCTGTTATCTTGTTACTGAAGAACATCAGAATGATTTCAGAGTTTGTTCTTGACAAACTCATGCTGCCTGCTACTCATCTCCTTGTTATTTTCTGCTGCTTATAGATAATGTCTGTAGGAAAATATTTCTCCAAGAATAATAGTGTATCTGATTCCTATGCAGTTTACTGATTTTTTTTTTTTCCCCTTTCCTCCTCCAGCTCTCTTGCATGACATCTTCTGAAGGAGTCTGGGCAATCTTGCCACACACTCTGAGCCAATGCCCATCATAAAAAATTCATCTCACCTTTCTTTCCCTTTGGTGATCTTTCATTTCCTACCATTCCCTCTATTGTAAATTGACTATTTTTAATGCTGGGCTTTCTTTGTGTGGTTCCTGTGATGGGTTATGGTGTTTCCCTTTTATTTCTTTCATTCTTCAGTTCCTTTCAGATCTGACATTAATCTTCAGTTTCTTGTCTCTGCCTTTTAAGTTTCTTCTCTTTCTAATCTGCTATTTGCATGATCTATAAACTACTGTGTCCTCTACTTTATACCCCATACTATTTGCTGTGTTCCATTATTTAATTCCCTAAAAGGTTTCAGGGGAGTGGTTTGTGTGTAGGACACACTGCAAAGCACAGCTGTGTTGCGTAGTCTCCATATGCACTTACCTTCTACTTTTTCCTTTTACTTACTGTTTTGGGAAACAGCCTTTTTCACTCCATTATTTCCAGAGTCATGGATGCGTGAAGGTGTGTGCTCCAGGGAATGGCAGAGGTGTGAGAACTGCTGAATCACTCGTGCCCTGACTTACCCTTCCAGGACATTGCAGTAGTAGAGAGCAGGACTTGGTGCTCTCATGGTGGCTATTATGGAGTATGTTACCCACTGGTATGTGAACAAGAAGGAGTTCTGCCAGTAGTCTGGGCACTCACAAAACCCTTAAAAACAAGGCACAAAGAAAACATACATATGTGCTAGATGCTGATGTTGGCAGAGCATGGACCTGTGTGGATATAGAGTTATGCAGTCATTCCTGGTCAGATTTATTCCAAAAACATCTAGTTGTGATTTATATAGATTCTGACTAACCAGCAGTATAAATAGGCACCATTGATGTACATTTTAAATACATAGGTACTGCAGGAAAAATTCACAGTGATCAATACTTTATTTTTTTTCTCTCTAAATGTTACTGATGTTCCTGTAAATGTTGAGACGATCCTTGCTTGCTACACAGCAGTGGAAGTCAGGGGAAGACTTTCCATTGATTCATGTGTATTTGTACAGGTCTGAGTAAAACATTTAACCTCAAAATATGGTCCAGTGATAGCAAAGCAGCAGTCTGAAAATACATGTATACCCTCCTCTGAAAGAAGGGAATAGAAGTGCAGAAGAAAGATACCCAGAGCTACAGAGACAGCAGCTACCGTTCAAGGCAGTGGCTCTCAAGCACTTCCCTCTTATCTTTTGGCTCAGGGGGTAGTATACGTGCACTCCAATGTTTGAAGTAGGTTGGGTGGAATTTAGCTTTTGACTCAGGGGAGCCTTTAGTTCATTAAATATGGATGTTCTTGCAGGGGAGCAGTCACAGGTAGAAGCTTGGTTTCTCTCTGCAGCACATCGCTTTTCTTGAACGTGTGCATTTGGGAAAGAAAACTCAGCTCTTCTGTGCCTATATCCTTTCTGTCTGGATCCGCCTATAAGAAGTACCAACAAAAGCTGTCAGATCGTGCCAGTTGCAGGATTTCTAAGTGTGTGGCGGGGTGATTGTAGCTGCCTTCAAACCTGTGAGTTCAGCTGGCTCATCACAAGGCTGGCCTCTCGGCAGCCCTGCTGGGAGGTCTGCAGTACCTGTAATTATACAGAGAAAATTGCTCAAGTTAATGCCGCGTCTAAACGCAGTACTAACAGCTGCCTGTCTTGGCAGGCAGTCAGCTGCCATCAGCACGCCATGCAACAGGCTGTCACATACTCTGGCTTCTGCAGTAACTTGCTCTTCTAAGGAAACTGTTCCAGCCCCAGTTACTAATCAGGCTGTGGGTGATCTTTCCGAGCTCTGAAGCTATGGGATCTATCACGCATCTGTCAGCCTCTGTCCTGCTCTCCCTACGAGCATCAGGATGCTGATGAGGAGGAATCAGACCTGCTGCTGAGCGGACTGGGGGGAGAGTGACAGTCTCATCCTAACAAAACAATTAGGTTACAAGCAGGTTTGCACTTCTATTCCTGCTTTTGCAGGAACCTAAAACCAGACTGTTCCTTGCTGTGACTGCGGGGAGCCCCAGGAGCACTTTGCAGTCCTCCCTGCTTCCAGCCTTGGGTGTACTCTCATGGAAGTGTGTTTCAGAAAAACATAACTTTCAACTGCCTGACACTTCCCAATCTTTTCTATTTCTTGTCTGTAGTGCTATCAATCAAATAGTTCTTGTCGGCCAACCAGTTTTAAACCTCGTGTGGAAAATAGTCCAAGATCATGTTTTGGAAGAACAAACGTGTGACTGCCACGCTAATTCATTCTTGCTTAAGATGTGAAAATAAACTGATAGAATATAAATTTGAAGTTTTTAGACCTTGAAATGATTTAAAATCTCTTAAAAAAAAAGACTAGGGCTGAAACTTTGTCTCCAAGGCACCATTTTTTAACTTAGCAGTAAGCTCTTGTGGTCTTTTCTTTAAATTGCCTGTTGTACCAATGCTTACAAAGAAAGTGCTTCGTTGGGACTGTTTGTGTTTAGTACCAGCATTTATTTCATTTCATGTGACAGATGACTTGGCTTCTGGATCTAGTAATCCCTTGCTCATACCCACTGGCGCAGGTGCTGGACCTGCTGGAAGGCTGTGCTGTGGCTTGGGAGCTCAGGCTGGGCAGAGGACCTCAGTGGTGGCAGGCTTGCTCAGCAGGCCCATGTTGCCTGAGCTCAGGTGGCTCCTGGGGCACATCTGCCAGGGCTTCATTTGGTGTTTCAATGAGATGAGTAGGAGCACCAGGCTGCCCAGGCTCTGTTAGCAAAAGCTGATGTTTATGTTGTCCATGCTTTCAGTGATTGCAGGACAATTTCATGTGGACTTAACTAGTGCAGCTCCTGTGAATCCCTGGAGACACTGGTGTCAACTGCCTCCGCACTGCCCTCCTATAGGACGTGCATGTGCTGTGTGCCCACGCTGTGGAATTTTTATCATTTAATTATTTCTTTCCCTAATGAAATCTACTTTGGGTTATTGATGGTGTTCATGGAGATGGGGTCCCACCTAGTGAAGGCCAGCTGGCTGCATGCCACCTGCCATGCCTCCTGCCTGTCATCTGCAGGCTTCACTAAAGACAGTGCTACCCAATTAAGACTGAAATGTCTGAAAGCCCTTTGTATCTGTTGTGATTGATATTCTGTAATAGTGAGGGGTTTTTAATCAGATTTCAGGTTAAGCTTCATGGATTTTTTGAATTTTTTTTTAATTATCCTACGATTTTGAACAGCGGGCACACTGGTGATATCCAGAGGATTGGTGGATGAAGCTGAATGAGCTCTAGCTTTATTCTTCAACTCACAAATAAATGCCTGATTTCTGCTTGAGGGATTTTTTTTTTCTGACAGATGGGGAAATCGAAGAATTGAATGCAACCTTAGATTGTAGAGATCTTATTTTAAGCAGATTTTCAGCTTTTTTTTATCACAATATTATCATATAGCAGCTAAACTAATAAATATATAATTTTCTTTCCTTTCTGCTTGTCATGCCCTGCTAACATGGACATCTACAAAGGCTCAGGTTGGTGTTGCAATCTGTCTTCATCTTATTGTTCTCATTTAGTAAAAAGGAGCTTCAATGTCGTTCTTCATCAATCAGCTTTTTTTTCCTTCTTCTCTTTTAAATGGGATCCGACATTATTACTGCATAATAGATTCATCCAGAGAGGTGCCACATCCGTTTGTTACCTCTGAATCTATCCTTCAGCTGCAGCAAAATGTACTGTTTCAAAAACATGGAACATTGATTTATTTATATCTACTTAAATTTGCTATGCTTGTCTAGCTCTGTGACAGGGAGACAGCAGAAGCTACAGCACCTACAGCTTTTGGAATCAGCAAAAACTCTCACTAATGAGTTTTTACCTTGCTTTAGACCCCCATATTTGACAATGTAGTAAACTGGCATTTATTACTATCCTATCTAGAGTCAATATTTTCTTGATAGTGAAGAAACATTAAAAACTAAAATAAAAAAAGCAGAGCCACAGGAACTGACCATTTGTAATTGCATTCACATATCCCCCATTCACACTTCAACGTCACCATTTTTTTTTGCATAACCAAGACTAAATTGTCTTGCCCGAGTACTTCAGGTAGAAATAAATACCCAGTATTTGCACAGTACTTGCAATGTCATACTCCGTGCTGTGTTCTGCTCCTCAGAGGCTCTAGTGACAGTAAAACCTTGAGTTAAACCAGGGAGGCAGGTTCAGGGTCAGGAGCGGGATGTTCTCCCTTTTTCTCACGTTGAATGATGCCAGCTTCTTCTTATGTACTCCAGGAAGACATGCTCATGCTTTACTGTACTACAACTTGGTGTTCTAAATGCCTGCCCCAATCTTACAGAAAATAAATCCACTTACCACTATTAGATATGAATTAATAAACCTTGCTGAGCAATGTGTTAGTGTGAGCTGTAACAACTGGCGTTCAGCAGAGCTCACTTCAATTTACTTTCTAAACAAGACATTTTCCATTTGTTGCACTTAAGAACTTGAAATACAGCAGTGTCTGTCTTTACATTTTTAAGCATCTATTGGAAGAAAATAAGGGATTTACTAGGAACATTTTTTAAAGTCCAGAGAAAGACCAGATACAGTAAAAGCATTTAAAAGCCCTGCTGAGGGAATGGGGAGCATCCAGAAGTCTTTATAGCAAGAATACTCTGCTGCTTTCCTGTTGCCTCCTCTTTTTCTGCATTTTACAGCCAGAATTTTACAGTGCTGATTATTTTTTTTTTTATGGCTTCATCCTGAAATGTCTTTCTCTGAACTTTTCAGTATCTGATTTTAAGCTGAGATGTCATACAGCTAGTGCAAGAAATAGGGCATTTCCAGATTCAGTCCCCTACTCCCTGAGGGCTCCCTCGCCAGCCTCTAATAAATCACTTAATTCTTCATCCTCAGTTTTCTCATGTGTAAATTAGGATTAAAGTTGAGCCGTTTTGAGGCTCAGGCTATAAATAGATAATGAAGAGCTGGGGAAACTTCAGAGGATTGATAATTGTTTTTACCCCTCCTACTCAGTGAGAACCATTTCTCAGCAGTGTATTTGAAGGCTGTCACCATGAGAATGGTGAAGGGTCTGTTCCTGTAGGAGCTTCCATACTGCCTTCCATACTTCCCACTGCCAAGTGGGAATTGGTGCATCTTTCTGCCTATGTTATAGTAATTATTGTCCTGACTCTCAATTAATGTTTTCTGCTGAGAATGAAATTGATCCCATGCTTTTGCCAGCTACAAAGTTGTAGGCAGGTCTAAGTTTTCTAACAACTTGGTTCACTGCCAGGGAAGACTTTTCATAACTCTAGCAAAGCTCTAATTTATTTTCTTTTTTTTTTTTTTCTGTACCACAAAGGAGGTAAAAAGCACTAACTCCTTTGATTTGGGTGTAAATGAAAACTAAAAGTGCTGAATTTGCTTCATGAATATTTGTGAAAGTATCTGCTAGAGGCATAAAAAATTCAGGATTTCAAATAATTTCAGAAGTCTTACTGAATGCTGATCCATTCAAACCTTTGTGCTGTAGGTAATTCTTGAACAATTTTTTAAATTTATTTTGGTGAGTATTTGCAGCATCCAGATATCTAAAGACAAGTATTCATCACTGAAAGGGCTGCTTTGCAAAATCCAAATCTCTTGAAAATTAATTGTACGATCAGTTTTAATACTGGAGAGTGATTAGCATATTTCTGGTGATTGTGATCAGTACATAAACTATCATGAAATAAAATCAATTTTATTTTAAAGAGAACTATTTAATGTTGAAATTTTAATGAGGTCATTTCTGTGATGTAGTGTTTGTTAATGTACAAGTACTTGTCCTTCAGATATATAGTTTGGTAAAGCTTTTAAATGTTTGCTTGGATCTGCCAAATCAAATATGCTCTTAAGTAATTAACAAACTACCATTTTTAATTCAGTTTTAAAGAATTAAATAAAAGAAACTCATTATTAGAAATTACCTGTTTTGGGTTAAATGGAGTGCTAGGCAGTATTAGATAATTGTAAAAATCATTCTGTTAATATATGGCCACCTTACAACCAAAGAAGAGATTTGGATTGACTAGATGGAATCAACATAGAATTGAAATTTGTGGGTAATTGCAATAGATGGGCATCTTTGGAGCTTGTTTGGTTGCATTAACACGGGCATCACCAGCAGAGATAAAGAACTCATCATCCCTCTCTACTCGGTGCTTGTCAGACCACACCTGGAGTATTGCATTCAGTTTTTGTCCCCACTCTACAAAAAGGATGTGAACAGGATGGAGATGGTCGAGAGAAGGGCCACAAGGATGATCAGAGGACTGGAGGACCTGCCATATGAGGAGAGGCTGAGAAAACTGGGTTTGTTCAGCCTTGAGAAAAGAAGGCTTCAGGAAGACCTTATTAGCATGTTCCAGTAGTTAAAGGGTGGCTATGAAGAAGATGGAGACTCCCTGTTTACAAGGAGTCACATGGAAAAGACAAGGGGTAATGGGCACAAGTTGCTCCTGGGGAGATTCAGATTGGACACAAGAGGTAAATTTTTCATCATGAGGACAGTCAAACATTGGAATAGTCTCCCAAGGGAAGTGGTAGATTCTCCCACATTGGACAGTTTTAAGTCTCAGCTTGACAGGGTGCTGAGCCACCTCATATAAACTATAGTAGTACCTAAAAAGGTTGGACCAGATGATCCTTAAGGTCTCTTCCAACCTGGCACTCTATGATTCTTTGATTCCCACCATGCTCTGGATCCATTGGTGTCATGCTGGCTGCAAGAGAAGCACTGGCTGTGGTCCAGAGTTTGCAGAGCAGTGTCTGTAGGCTGTAAGAGGAAGAGATGTCTACCTTTGCCTGGTGACATCCCACTGCTGCCTCTTCATGCAGCCTGGATATGCAGTGAACACAAAAGCGGGTATGCGAAAAGTATTAAAAGTGAGCAAATTGCTGGCCAGTGTCAGCAGCAGTGCTTCTGGTATCTGCACTTGAATTTCCTTACTAGCAAGTCTCCTTGCAAACCAGAGCAAATCAGCTCTCTTACCTGTGTGAGATCTTTTCTAGCTTTAGTGTCGTTATTCATGGTGGTCTCCATAATTTAGAAGTAGGTTGTTACTTCGGTTCTGGCTGTTTCAATGTATTATGTCTAATGAAACCTCAGTATAAGGGCAGTGATGTGAAATGAACTCATGTTCACAGTGAATTTAGCCCATATTTATTAGAAATGGATAGCACAGAGGTTGTCCTCAGGGTCTCAGGCAACTGCTACAGTGATCAGTTTGATTGTTCTAATATAATAAGCAGATATTGACTTTAGTTGAGGTGAACACCAAGATTTACTGTCTTGAAAGCTAAAATATCGACTGAGGGAAAACCGGAGTCAATACTTACCTTGAGGGACAATAAATCCTGATGTTCACTGAAATATGAATTCACTGTGATTTTCAGAAATGTCGAACCTTGTTCTAGTTTACTCTGCAGGTGCTCATCAGAAAATCTACCTGAAGTATAGGTATGCATTTCTTTTAATGAATCACATCAGTTGAGCAAGTGATCATTAAAATGCAAGTATCAGCTTTTAAGAGACTAAAGAAATAGATTAACATCTGTATATCTTGTTGAAGTGTTTGTCACCTTCAAGACACTTTATCAAGGACTCAGATTTTGCATTGGAGTGAATGGGAGCTTGCTTATTAGGGGAAAACTATAGCAGTTTTTCTCTTAAAAAGTAGCTTTTCTCCTTCTTCCCTTTAACTTATTTAGAACTGTACCCATCAACTTGATTTCAGGATTCAGATGTTAATGTATCCCAGATGAATTGTGGCTGCAAAGAGTGATACAGTGGTCCTGTGAAAGTCAGTGGCAAAACTTCTGTCGACTTCAGTCAGGCATCTCTTCACCCCTTGGCTCATCCAGCCCACAACAGGCTGCAGTTTGCTGCATCTTTCTCCCCCGCTGAGCAGTGCAGAACCATGGGCCCCTGCGCCCATCACATGGACTTCATTTAGTTTCTGTCTTTCAGGAGATGGACTGTGGTAGTACAGCTCCATACCTGTGATGGGTGGCTCAGTCTGAAGGTTTTTGTAAATGCACTCTCTTAGTGGGTTTGCATAAGTTTGGGAAGGGTGAGGATTAAGCAGATTATTTTCAAATGAACTGTTGTCTTTGTGCTTGGGAAGAGAAGTGATGTAGCTGGACGAGAGACTTCTGTGTCTGCAGAAGAAGCAGCAGATGACAAATGCAATGTGGGCTAGGATACTGAGACTGTGTCTAATTTGAAGCTTGAACAAACTGTGTTGCAGCCAGAGATCCATGGGAACACACCCCAACCCTCTCCAGGCTCAGGTGCTTTGGCTCCCTGGGTTGGGTGAGGAGTGAGGACACCACAGCCCATCCCAGTCTTTCTTCAGGGTTGGGACAGGGTGCTCCCATGGGCACAGGAGGTGAGATCTGGCCCCAGTTTCCCCTGGTTGGGGGGATGCAAAGAACAAGGCTTAGACAAAATCCTTTGAAAATGCAAAATCAAGAACATAATCTCTTTGACCTCCTTAAGTACCACAGCTGTTAGCAAAAGATAGGAATGAAAGGCTTTAAGGTTTGGTGGGGTTTTTTTTCCAAATACAAAAACAAGAATTGGAAGTGATTGAAAAGGAATTATGGTGAGCTAGGAGAGAGAAATGGGAGGAAGACATCATCCTGTGGAAGAAAGAAACACATGCCACATCACTGGCATCACTGTGTTTTTTAAATGCAAAGGTATATATATGCAAAACTATATTCACAAGTGCTACTGGAGATGGCATTGCTTGGTGCTGACATGGGGCAGAGGAGAAGGGTTGTTTACAGAGGGGACGTGCAGTGGTATCAGCACAATAACTTAGGAAAACAGGTTATTTGTAACAATTGATTTTTGGGTTTTTGGTGGCAAGCATAACCTGGGAATCCTGAACAAATCAGAAGTTCTGAAGGGTGTTGAGGTGCTGTGTGGATGGTGCAGCTGTGTGCTCTCTCTCCTCCAGTGCAGAGCAGGATATCTGTCAGAGGAGGAGGAGAGCTGAAGGGGCTTCCTGTGGCATCATACTGGCTTGACACTGTGAGACAGCAGAATACAAATGCTCTATTAATGGCTTCATTATTGCAATCTTGCCTGCTCTTCAAAGAGCACATTTGAAGTATCACTTCACATCACGTGTATTTGTGTCACTGCATATGGGATCTCTGTTTTGTCCTTGCATGTTTCCTTGGATAGATTTTGGTTCACGTGGCATCCCATCCCTGCCCAAACCCTCCTGGTTTTCTGACACAGAACTCGCATCGTGTAAATGCCACAGGAGGTTTTGGCCACCCAAATGTGGTAAATTCCTGGTGTTAGGCTTTTACTGCTATCTGCAGGTGGGCTTTGCTGGTTTGGAGAGGAATGAGGTTTAAGATATGTTAATGCAGAGCCATGGAAGGACACTGAGGCAATGAGCCAGGATTTCTAAGCTCTTGGCTGGCCCAAGCAAGAGGCAGTGGCTGCTGTGGGTGGTGGGGTTAGAGCTGAAAAGCCGTCAGAACTCTCTGTCTCTACATCCATCTCCTGGCTGTCTTTGGGGAATGCAAAGGCTTTACGGTGCCTAAAGAGGGGTTGTTATTCTCCCCAGTGTGTGACACGGAAGTGGCTGTGGGAGTCAGTAGGTCGCTCAAGGTGACAAGGACCTGCCAAGGCAGGATGGTGGCTCAGTGTGGGGCTGGGTGCGCTGCTGTGTCCCCCCACTCCAGCGGGCTCTCTGCTTCCCCATGCTGAGCACGAGTCCTGCTGGACAGGGACTGTCCCTCTTTGCTTTGTGTAACCCAGTTAATGCTGATGAGTGGGGCACTCGTGGTGCTGCTTGCTCAGTCTAGGAAACAGCCTCTACATGCCCTTTGTACAATGGATAAATAAATACCTAAATATTATTAGGCCAAATACCACCACCTTGGTCTGCAGAAGTCATTAGCCAGTGTCATACAATCACAGAATGGTTTGGGTTGGAAAGGATCTTAAAGATCATCTAGTTCCAAAACCCCTTGCATGGGCACGACCACCTTCCACTGGACCAGGTTGCTCAGGGCCACATCCCACCCGGCCTTGAACACTTCCAGGGAAGGGGCATCCACAGCTTCCCTGGGTAACCTGTGCCTATGTCTCACCACCCTCATAGTGAAGAATTTCTTCCTCATATCTGATCTCAGTCTTCTTGTCCTGTCACTCCATGCTCTTGAAAACAGTCCCTCCCCAGCTTTCCTGTAGCCTCATCAGGTCCTGGCAGGTGCTGTGAGGTGGGTGCAGTGTGCTGTGTTCTGTCAAAGCCCTGTGGCAGGCCCAGCACAGGCTGGGGATGTCACACACAACCTGTGCTCCCTGAAAAGGCTACGGGGGGAACCCCACTCTCTGCTGCAAGAAGGTGGTTGTACCAAACGTTACCGCTGTGCATATTTCATCCCTGCCATAGTGGTCCTAATTGATTTTGCACATCTTCATGTGTTATTTGTCCACAGGTCATGAAAAGGGATTTGTGATTATTAATATGTAGGGAAAATGGTACTAGTCATACTACTGCCTTTGCCCCATGTGTTTCCTTTTCCTTTTCTCTGCATGAAACATGATGTTCTTACCAGTTCATGCTGTCCTTGCCCCCTATCGGTCCCAACTTCTGCTTCCCTCTTTCTTTTCTTTTCTCCTTCACGTATTTTGCACTTTTCAGCTTGTCTTACTCTCTCCTCTCTGCTAAACCTATGCACAACATACAGACTGACCCACAGTTAAAATTAATTTCTGACATTTTCTGTTCCTGAGGGTTTTTCTTTAGCAAGGAATCATACTTTCATTTGCTGTGAAGGTAATTTTCTGATGGGGCACCAGTTTTGTTTTCAGACTGGTATCTCTATCTCCTCTCCCTCCCTCCCCCCATAAAAAACCCACACTGCAAATAAATTTTCTTTATTATTGTGGCCACAACATGCATAGCCATAATCTGCTATTTTAAAATGAAGCCATAAATTATTAAACCTGTGGCTGAATTTTTTTGGGGGGAGGGGGGAGTTGGGAGGCAGGCTGTTGATTTACAGTTATTTTGGTGGCGAGAACTGAATGGCTTCACAGCAGCAAGGCCAAGGAGATTTTGGTGCATGGAAGAAGAAATTTTGGGTGCACTGTATTTTTTTCAGGGCAGTGCAAAGCAAGAGAAAACACTGCATCTTCAAACCAGCTTCTGCAGAAAAACTGGATTCAGAATTAATAACTTTTATTCATTACTGTAATAGAGCTGTTAATGCATTCATTTGGTTAAACCTAAAAATCTGCTGAAGTATTACTTCTCAGTGTGCTGCTTCTAACAACCTGAATAACCAGCACCTTTTAAAAATGTTTATCAGGCTTTTGGCTGTATTTTTCTCTCTATATAGATACCATAGTTCAGGTGAATACATGGTAGTGTTTGATTAGGAGATGTGTTAGAGATAAGTCACTTGCAGGAAAAAAAGCATTTATAGTTTTTGTGTCTAAAAATGAAATTTCATTCTTTTATGGTGAGTGACTTACAAGGATATGTTAGAAGCAAAGGTAAATGAGTGCTGATGATGTTTGTACATTCTGAAACACAAAAGATGCAGTCCATACAGTCCGGATGAATGATGTGTGATAGATTATAGTGAGGGCAGTGTAAGCAAATGAAATTATAATGGAGTTCCTCTTCTGGCTGCAGGAAATAGCTGTTATTTATCCTGTTTCCTAAGATGCTGCATGCATACTTCTGTTTATTATATACTTAAAAATCCCTTGGTGAGTCAAAGATGACTTAAAGCTATTACAACACTCTTGGCATAAGGAGCATAAGCCAGGATTTTTCAGTGTGCCCTTTCCTGGGTTTGGCCAAGGTGTTTCTGCAGAGCTGCTAACCTGGATAGTTCAGATGAACAGTTTTGATTCTTTCTCCTGGCAGGTGTACGAGGCAGTCCCATGCTACACCGAGTGCAATCAGTATTCTTGGGTAGTAGAACCGTGGTCTCCGTGCAAAATCAACAGCGAACAGAATTCCCTGCACTGTGGAGAAGGAATACAAACGAGGAGAGTCAGGTGCGTGAAGACAAAAGCACAGGTACTCCAGATGAAAAAGAGCTGAAACGTACTTGCATAAAGCTGCAGTCCTGGCCATCTGACAGTGACTACGTTGCTGAGTCCAGTGTATTTCAAATGAAAAGAAACATGCATTGATGTCCAACCATTTACAGGAAAAAGCATCTCAGAGATGCAGCTTTGCCTTACGATCAAGACGTCTTTCAGGAAGAAGACATGATGTTTAAATTAGAATTCTTCAACCTAAATGCCATATATACATAAAGCCCCCCGAGGTGCAAAGCCTCCATATTCTCATTTGCTAACATTTTCCCCAAGTACAGGCCCTGCATGCACCGCAGTGGTGTTCATTATTAGTAAGCATTCATTCCCCAGGCTCAGGGAATCACTGAGTTTTTTCCAAATGTTCGGCTGTTACTAGCAGGAGCAGGAAGGTTTGTTCTTGCTGGTTGTCATTTTCTGTTCGCTCATCTGTCAGCCAGTCAAAGTTAAGATCCCTCTGTATGAAGTTTGAAATGTTTATTTAAAGTGGTTATTGAAATCTGGGAGTACCAAAAGCATGTCATGCATGTAGCTGGTTTTGATTTGCAGTAACATGATTAATTCTACGTTTTGAGCAGCCACGCTGCATTTAGCTATTGTGCTGCATACAGTGTCCTGTGTGGGGTCAAGCAGACCTGTTGATATCCATCACCTCTGTAGTAGGCTGGTAATGAAATGTCTGTTTTCTGTGTAGGTGTGTGAGTAGTGCTGAGGACCACGGAGGGGAGACAATGCCCAACGCACTGTGTAATCAGGCTGAAATCCCAGATGTGATGCAGAAGTGTAGCTTGTACTGTCCCAGTGAGTGTGCCATGTCGGACTGGGGACAGTGGAGCAGGTGTCCACAGGTAGGCTCTCTGGCTTGGGTCTCTGTGGCAATGTTCTTCATGTGTTGGTCTTTGTCCTTCGACCATTTAACCAGATAGTTATTTTCTAACAAAGTATATTATTTTCTGAGGGAAGTCAGGCTTAATGGATCCTGCCAGTATGATTGAAGCTGGAGATATTTACATTTCTACAGAGACTGAGCTATAGAAAGCTAGATCGTAAAACACATAGTTATTACTGTGTCAGTTGATTCAACCCATCCTTCCACTTGGTCTACAGGAGAGGACCCATACAAATACAGTGGGTGAGGGGACCGGTATTCCAGCTGCAGTAAGGGCTGTTTGCATTAGGAAATATTTGCAGGGGAGAGCTCTGTGAGTGATGCACAGCTGTCATAATAACCTGCTGGTAAACCATGGTGGTGGCACTCCTCTGGACACATCTCGGATGTGAGGGGATGACAGCTCTCCCTTCTCAACAGACTCTGTTTCTGTCCAGCCTCTCCTCCTCCTCAAAACCTTGAGGGAAGATTTCAGGCAACAGAAACAGAAGGGCATGGCAGCAAGATGCCTGAACAATTTTTCATGTCACAAAATACTCAAAACATGGTGAATTATGCAGAGGTTCAAGCCATTGCCAAGTGCTCTGTGTTTTCCTGAGTGTGCAAGATGGAAAGAAGCTGCAAATTCTGTCTTGTGAAAACTCTCTGGCCTCAAAGCATGTAATTTCAAACCCGTTGTTTCTCTCCAATCAGTGTTGGAATAGGTGCCAGGTTTAATCTCAGGGGGTTTGTAATAGACTTGCTTGATGTTTTTAAGTGACAAACATGTATTCATTGCCCCTGTGTTAACAGCCCGTTATCAAAAGTCTGAGTGGTTATTGGACAGGTATTTATACTACTGCTGACACAGGTAATTTCCTTCCATAATATTTTGTGTAGTGTATCAATATACTCAGTAAGAACATGTCAAATAAAATCTTATGTTTCATTTCCTGCATTCGCCTCCTCCTGAGCAGCATAGCTTTGAAGTGTAACACTTTTGCAATGGGTACGGGTGCTTGGATACCTCTCAAAGTCCCACTGTGGCTGGGCTGTTTCTTTGCCATTGACTTTCTTTTTAAGAGAGAGGTTTTCTTCATTTCAGCATGCAGACTAGTGCAGAGATCCTCAAAGCCATTGGGTATTTCTCAGGTGCCTTGGTGGCAGTCACTTGGTCATGAAGGACTACCTGAAGCTTTAAGCACCCTGGTATCCTTAATACACCCTGAGTTTTTGCTTAAAAAGTCTTTTTTGGCAGTGGTGAAGACTCTGTAGCTCACAGAAGCAGGAAAAGGATGCCCAGAGCTCGTGGCTGCACTCCACCAGGCAGCATAGCTCTTGGCATTCACAGGGCTGAATGCCACAGTCCCTCTGTCTCCTTGTACATCCTTTTGCCACAGTAGATATTAATTCTTACATGGTGAAGGCATCTGCATGCCAATGCAATTAACTGAACAATATGTTTTCACAAGCTGTTCTGCAACGCTATGTTGTTAAACTGAGATGGCTGTGTGCAGGTGGAGCATGTGTTCAAATAGTTCTGTCCAGACATGAGGCAATGAACAGCTTAAAGTTTTATGAACAGATAAAACCTGCTCTTCGACAAGTTTGCAGCAGTGTTGTCTCCCTTTTATAGCTACTCAGGCTATTCATGTTCCTTTGGTTTTGAGAGGACCACACAGCACAGTCCCTCCCAGGCCGAACACAGTTAACATCTCCAAGGCAAGCACTGGATGTGCTGCTGGGGCAGAATGGCTGTACCATGATCACAGAATCACAGATTGTTAGGGGTTGGAAGAGACCTCTGGAAGTCAGAGTCCAACCCCTTTGCCAGAGCATGACCACCTAGGGCAGGTCACACAGAGATGCGTCCAGATGGGTCTTGAAAGTCTCCAGAGAAGAAGACTCTACAGCCTCTCTGGGCAGCCTGTTCCAGTGCTCTGTAACCCTTACAGTAAAGTTCTTCCTCATGTTAAGGTGAAAATTCCTGTGTTCCAGTTTGCATCCATTGCCCCTCATCTTTTCACAGGGTATGACTGAAAAGAGATTGGTGCCTCCTTCTTGACACCCACCTTCAGATATTTATATACATTAATAAGATACCTTCTCAGTCTTCTCTAGATTAAACAGCTCCAGGTGGCCAGGAGTGAGGCACAGCCAGCACCAGGGTAATTGATGCAACTCTTCATCTCCTGAGTTTGCCACAGGGTAAGGTGAGAATGGCCACAAGCTGGTAGACATGGTCAGTGGAGTTACAAAGGCTACGGAGGATCCTGTTTCATCTTTAAGGGAAGAGCTATGTGTAGTCAGTTGCATAGCTTCACTGGTTGCAAGTGAGAGCTTGGCTCTGGACTTTGCATAGAGACCCTATGTATAGACACCCAAATATAGGTGTCTGCATCTGCAGTTCCATCTCTTGTTAAGTCTTTTGGTCAGACTTGTTGTCCTTCCAGTCCGCTTGAAGTGTCTTCCCACAGAGCCCAAAAAACATGATGCGTAGAACCTCTTGCTCTTCAGGACTGTCTGTTTAATTGTGTCTGAGGCACTCTTGCTCAATAGCTGGTGTACTCATGCATGGTTTCTGATTCATGCCAATCTGGAAGTAAATGCCTGTCTTCTGAGGATGTATAACATGCTTCTCAAGTATTCATGGAAAACCCATTTTCTATGTATGGCTCCTTTCTCTTTCCCAAGTAATTAAAAAAATTTGAAGGATCACATAATATTGAAATGAAAAGCAAAACTGTACATCCAGGCTGTTCTTTTTCAAGCACATTTACATTTCATATCAAAATAGTTGGCGTTCTTTTAGTCGTAGCACTCCTGTGAGGCAGCTGCCAAAGAGCTTTCTGGGAAATCTTCCTGTGTCTCTGGTCATGTTTGGCTTGTTGGAGATAAAAAGGATTTATGAAACTTGACAAATTCTACTTTGTAAAAATGAGCAACCACAATTTCAGCCTCATCTTTGCCTGAGTAGCTCTTTCAATTGGGATATTTACCTAAGATTTTGGTCAGGTGAGAATACTGTTCCAGCCACTTTGGTGTACTGCTCATATTTAATAGTGTTGATAATAAATTTATCCTGATAGCGAAATAACTAACTCTTATCAGCTGAATATAAAAAGGCCTTTTAGATTATCCAGTTTACCTTTTGTCAATATGTCATTGTACTCGGGATACTTTGTAGGCTATTACTTGGTTTTATCTTGTAGCAGTATTCTTCCCAGGTGAATTTTCCACTTTCAGGGCAGTAAATTATCTTGAATCATGTTGAATTCAATAGGTCATAAAGGTGGCAACTGCTTTGTCAATAGGAAGTATTTTCTTCGATACTTGTTTCTGCTAAAACATCGTGTTTATTTTAAATTCTTTGGCTGCATTTTCCTTTTGCTCTTAAGTATTCATGTTTCTAAGGTGGTCTTTTGTAATTTCAGGTGCTCCCACAATCATTTTATGGATATTTTCCAACTGAATCATAGTTTTTGCATCTTGATTATAGTGCTATTTAACACAGCTACACAAAGCTAAATTTTAATATTTCCTCTAATGCTACTTTGCCCTGACCCAGAAATGCAGCTGTTTGAAATGTGATACTTTGAGATTACTTTTGAGGTTTCATCTCTTTACTGGCTTCAAGAAATTCATAATTATGGATTTAAACCTTCCCTCACATTCTCTATTGTGAGAAGTAAATTCCAAATGGTTTTCCCTCTGATTGAAGACTATTTTTTTGTTCATAAAGTTTTCTTCTTTGCCACTGAGTAATATCCACGTAACATAAATATCAGAGCTTTAAAGCCATTTAAAATAACAGTTTGAAGCTTGCTAGTTAGGGAAAAAAAATAATGAACTTGCATTTTGCTTTAGAGATTTCATATTCATTCCAGCTACAATAGTGTGTTCAGTCAGACATCATCACTTGATTGCTCAAAGACCCAGCTAAACAATCTGGAAACCAAAATCCTACCATCTCTGTTACATATTCAGTGATCAAATAACATTCACTACCTGTGGTGTCTTGACTTTGTATCCATCTGACTTGGAAATGTAATTAATTGACTTCAATTGAATTCATCAAAGCATCCCTAAATAGAGTTAATACGCGAGTGGTGCTACAAGCCCCTGAAATAATTACCTTGGATTTATTTCTTGGCTGTCCGCAGCCCCCATAGCCCATCAGAGTGGCCTCCTCAGCTGTTTGCATTTCTTGCAGCTAATTCTAAGAGGTCTGAAATTAGTTAATTACAGGAGGTTACATGTCTAGTGAGTGAGAACAGCTGTCTCCGTTTCAGCGAGCATTTTCCGCATGGATCAATAGCGATGTACAGTGCTCAGGACTTGTGACAATTGAGTCATTATTCTCTTGAATCTGTGGGGGAGGGACTGTAATATTGAAATAGCTTATTGAAAGTGGCAGCAGGCAATGCAGCCGACTCTCAGGTTTTGCAGTGACTTCTGTCTTAGATGTTAGTTGGAGCTGTTATGGTTTGGAAATGTTTTCCTTCCCGAGCCAATTGAAGTGAAATTGTAGATTCATGTAGATGTTGGGACTCACTGAAGTCTTCATCATAGAATGGTTTGAGTTGGAAGGGACCTTAAAGATTATCTAGTTCCAGTCAGGGACTAGACTTCCACTAGACCAGGTTGCTCCAAGCCCCATCCAACCTGGCCTTGAACACTTCCAGGAACAGGGCAGCCACAGCTTCTCTGACTGACCCGGGCCAGCCTCTCACCACCCTCACACTAAAGTATTTCTTCTCAATTTCTAACCTAAATCTAACCCTTCCAGTTTAAAACCATTAAACCTCATCATATCACTCCATGCCCTTGTAAAAAGTCCCAACCAGTACCTTTATACATCAGTTTGGCAGAGGACCCACAGTGGGAAGGCTGTGTTGAAGAAGGCAGCTTGCACAGAGTTGTATTTCTAGCTCAAGAGATGATTTATTCAGGTCAAGCGTGACCTGACTCTGGTCCGAGGCTTTCTGGAAGGATGTACACTGCTCCTTATGCATAGCTGGGACTTGATTTTTTTTCTTTGGCTTTATCAAAAATTTGATAACTGCTTTATTTTTTAGATTCATTATTTTATTTTTACTCATCTTTATGAACAATCATTTTTTAAAAAGTAGTGGTTCCATGTGTCTATGTGGAGGCAGATAAGATTTCAGAACCTAGATGCATCTCCAAAAGAAAATTTATGCAAATGCATTTTCATTTCAAAAGACTGCTCTTGTTATTGTAAATGGCTTGTTAAATTGTTACAAAACATCCACATCAGCACGAACAATGTAATGGTTCATTGCACTGTTAAAAATAGTCAAATCCTGTTGCTGCCGACGCATTTACCTTAGTTTGAGGTTGTATGTTTCCTTATGAATAGGCAGTTAAATCTAATGTGGCCAGCTATTTATAGTGCAGAATGCATTATCCAAGCTGTTTGATAAATGGAACAACTTAAAGGGCTCACTAATGGGTTACAACCTTTGTGCTGTAAAATTATGATTCATATGAGAGCCTAGATCAATGGACAGCTTTTAAAATCCATCACAAAGACCACCTAATAGTGTATATTAATGTGTGATATGTTAACAGCTCTTAATCTGGAATTTAGCATTCATAACCTGGCAGTTTTATTTTATTTACTATCCATCTCTTCCAGAACAAACTTTCCATGCTTTGTCTCTTCCATTATTGTCTGGAGCAAAGGCTGAGTACATCTTTTGTGTATGTTTGTGTCCCTGACTGTTTATCTTTGCTTAAAATCGTGGCAAGTGATCATGGTGGAACAATGTGATTGGCAAAAAGAAATATTAAAAAATGCAGTAGTTAGTAGTGTCAAGAATTATTCCACAGAATCAAGATGATGGGTTTGATAATTCCTAAATGGTCCTTTGTGCAAAACTCCGATTCATTCCTACCTTACCATTTTATGTACCTCTCAATGCTTCAGAATGTTATGTTTCTTTATTGGTTTATATAATCTGGCCTGTTGAGCCCTGACTCTAGCTTGACTTTTTCACACTTCACAAAAAAGGATAATGGAAATGGTGAGATGTGATATAAAATAAGGCTGAGACAGTGTAGTTGTACACGTGAAGAAACTTACGGTGACTTTGCATGAGGTCCTATTGCTGAGGACTATTAATGTGTGACCTGAGTTAGGTCCCTGATACTATTTCCATCCAGCAATGAACTGACCTTCTACCTCCATGCATCACAATTACCTCCGTTTCTTAGAACTTATTTCCTCTCTTCTATTTATGGTGAGTTGACACACATATTCATTGTCCTGCCTTGATCCATAATCTATTTCTGGCCTGGGTGTGTCAGAAGTGGGTTTCAGTTGTCCAGCATAGAAGTAGAAATGGGACACAGGTAGTCCCAGCTGGGATTACCTTACAGGAATTAATGGCTGATTTAATGCAGAAATAATTTTTAAAAGCTCAGTCTATGATCAGTAAAAGTAGTAGTTATTAATAGAACAGTATGAAGTAAAATAATGCATTTGAAACTATAGCATCTACATAGTGCCAAGAAAGAGGTTGTAAATGAAGATATTCCAGGAAGGATTGCTGAATTGGTGTAGGTTTTATTTATTTAACTGCCCCTCCACCCCCAAATTCTAGACTCATATATGCATGTGTCCTGATTTGAACCAGGATGAAGCCAATTTTCCTTTTACTGATTTTTTTTTTTTCTTCAGTGAATTCTCTTTTAGGCAGCACACAAGTTTTCCAGCCAGTGGACTGATAACACCAGGATGTTTATAGTTAGTGCCAAGAGACCAAGGACACTTTGCTGTGCTTGTTGAATCTACAGCTTTGGACACTAAAGGAGCAGAACAGTTGCATCTACAACCCTCCTGTGGGGAGGAGCGGACTGGATAGACAGCAAATTTGGCCATACATATCTATCTACGTAGGGCTTGATATAAAGTCAGGGATCACAGAAGTCAAGCTCCTTCCTTCTTCTTCCCTTCTCTTCTGTCCATAGCCGACATCCAGGGAAGATTCCATCTATCCATCACCATTGATCCCTAATCTTAATGAGTTCTGTGATAATTTCTTACTTTACTGCTCAAGTAATATTTCTTTCTTTTGCTGCCTTTTCTATAATATTACTGACTACTTCTTTTGTCCTACCTCTTAAAAATGTAATTTGCCATTAATGTGATTGTGTTTTCTCTCAGTGTTTTTTAAGAACCAAATTCAGGACTAGATACATACCATTGGTAGTGATGGCAGTGGTGACAAAGGTGACATAATATCTTCCTCCTACTGCTTACACACCTGTCTCCATTACTGTCTGTTAATACCCTCAGCAACTCCCCACTGAGAGGAGGTCTTCTATAACTTTCTTTACCTTTCTCTTTTTGTCTTTAACTGTTCACATCCCCTAGTGTCATTGTGGCTGCTAGGTCATTCCTCAACCTTTGCCATGTTGTAAATATTTACTCTTTCCAGCCTGGGATTTTGGAGGCGTCCTGTAGGAAGGTCGTGCACCCAAGCCGGTTGAGATTCCAGGGCAGCTGGATCCTTAGCTCAGTCTTGCTCCTTTGAAAATCCCAGCTTTCATCTTTTTCTTTGCAAGTCGTTCCCTCCTGCTGCCTATTCAGTTCCATATATATTTGGCTCAATTTTTTACATAGTTAACTTGAAAGAGTATGGCCAGAAAATCAATTATAAAACTTAATTGACTTCTCAATTGACGTAAAGAGAAATTCAACAAATAATATTACAGGATATTAGTTACAGTTTGCTGACTTTGAATTTTTGCATGTTTCCCATGTACTCAGCTTGATTAAATGAACACTTTTCCTACAGAGATCCTTTATTATTCAAAACTAGTAAAAGTGGGGAGTTTATCACATCAGCATTGGCTCCTGCCCAACATGGCTCATCAGAGCGGCAAGAACACAGGACACTGGTCATTTGGTTGGATCGTGGTAGATAGACTTTGACCCGTTTGAGTGACAGCTGTTTGGTCTCCTGCTCACCAGGAGGACATCTGAGAGGGAGAAGGGTCCTGCTAGCCAGGAATAAGGGTGGCTGCATGACAGTGTATGCAGCTGCCTCCGTGCCCTGTAATCCAGCACAATGGGGTGCACGTCTGATGGAGGGGTACTATTTTATTAAAAGAAATTACTGATCTAAAAATGATGCATATTTTCTGTCTGCAGGTTCTTACTTTGAAGGAAGCAGGAGCAGGTATTTCTGAGATGGCACAGACTTAGCTTCTTTCACCTCATTGATTTTTTTTTTTTTTCCCCCTTTGGTAACATAATACAGAGAAACATTAATTAACAGTAGCTACTGAGATACCTGCTTTGAATATTTTTTTTTCATTTGTTTTGCTTTATTGACAAATCATTTAAGTTATTAGTGTTAGCTGTGAGGATGAACATTTGGATTAGTTGTGGGAAGGGCAGTGAAATATTGGTAAACACTTAGCATAGTTTTAATTTTCAGATAATTCAGATAATCGGTTATTTTTGATGACCACGGATATTCAAATAAGATTACCATTTAATAAGATTTGACAAGGTGTGTGTCAGCAGTAAGAACATAATAGAATTTCCTTCACATAGTGTAAGCATAAGGAAAACAGGCCCTGACAATGTATTTTAAGACCAGGCCAGACTTTTTTTCCTATTTGTCTGATATTTATTCTGTTTAGTTATGCTATCATCTGTGCAGCTAATCCAGTTTACAGCAGCCTGAGATCTAGATTTATGCTGCAATGCCATTACATTTCTCTTTAATATTCACAATACAGGAATTATCCACACTTTCACCCAGGCAGGGTTCAGTGTTTGCAGGCAGTTTGTTGCATGATAATAAGCCTGTGGTTTTAAACTGTTAGTTATTTTTAGTAATTAAAGTATTCTATAGAAAATCATGTTTTAAATTTCCAAGCATTTATGTAAATGTATTTCTACATGCATTGTTCTTTTGATTTTCTTTGCTCTTCCTGAGCAATCTTTCGGCCTAATGAGGGACTGTTAGGAATTAAATAGGTCATCTCGTTCAGTAAATGACTGTGAATACCTTCAATAGGGGTTTATTCCCATTAGGTTTGCCTTGACTGCTTCCACTCTGGCCACCCATTCCCACTGGACTGTCTGGCAGGAAAAGTCTGCTGAGTTTCAGTGGGTCAGAGCCCCTGCCCTGGGGCTGCAGGAGGGGATTTTTGGGGATGAGCAGATGCTTTCCTCTACATAAAGGTGATGTTCCCTGGAAGGCAGCAACCATTTAGTCACTACTGGGCTGTCTGCAGCTGAAATGGAAAGCAAATCCTTTGTTCCCAAGGATCCTTAGAAAAAAGTTCTGGAAATAAATAGTAGAGGAGTGCCTAAAATAGCAAAATCAAGGTGTACAAAAGATGACATAGTAATATTGGATTCTTACCTTTGAATCACATTTCTTTTCCTTTGTATGCTTTTAAGTATCTTCAGAACAGAAGCGTGATGGTATCGTAGCTTGGTGTGGCTGTGGATGTGGAGGTAACGAGTGGCTGTGGGATTTACTGGGACCTCTTGTACTCTTTATCCTTTTGTATCCAGGTGTGTGATCCCAATATTATGCAAACCCGAACTCGACAAGTGCTGAGGTCTTCTGTCAATACCAAGCCCTGCCCTGAAGATACGCAAATGAAACCATGTATTCTTAACCAAAATTGCTTCCAATATCAGTACAATCTGACAGGTAGGTATGACTTTCCCTTATACTCTTGGCAGGAAATGACGCCAGTTGCAACGTTTGTTAAATTGACATTCTGCTTTTCCAAATATCTTTGCCTTAAAGGCTTTCTGCAGTTGTGTTTTTAGTTATGTTTGCTTGTGGTGGTTGTTAAAGCCTTGACATTAAAAGAGTTACTTATAGACATGGCTGATTTCACTGAAGTTAATTACATGCCTATGGTTTTAGAGGTTAGTGGACAAAAGCACAGGTTTTGTATTTAAGCTGTCATTGCAGGTACATAGAAAATAAAACAGGTTAAATGGGACCTCTTCTTTTTGGTGTGTTATTAACAGAATTAATTCCAAAATTCCAGTTAAAAGAGCGTCATCTTTGTGGTTCTGGTTAAGCCAATAATACCAACAAAAGTCTGGTTTGAAGTTATCTGGGCGGGCATAGGACATTCAGAGCAAAATGCATTATTTAGGACCTTAGAAGCAATTCAGTCTGTTCCAAACAAACAAAACCAAACAAAACCAAAGAAAAAAAAACCAAACAGAACAAAACAAAAAACCAACAGGAAAAAAAACCACGACAAAAACAACAAAAAAAAGGAATATTTTTTATTTTATTTTATTTTTTTTACCAGCTTGACTAAATAAGAAAAGCAGAGGGAGGAGAGATCTAAGAGGAGTTTGGGGGCTGGTGGGAAGGGAGAACAAAGCAGGAGAAAATATCTGAATATAAACTCAGCCTGTTTGAAATAAAAGCCCTAGAAACACAAAGGCAGCAGGAGGATGCCTTTTATATAATCACATTTCAGAAACGCAGAACGTCAGAACATTTATGTGTTCATGTTTATCAGAGGTGGAAGACAGAAAGTAGTAGGTTTTCTTCCCATATGGTCCCTTTTTGTTGGTGATGTATGGAAACTTCTGTTGGTTTTGTTGTTTTTTGTTTATTTTAAATTTTGTTTTAAGGCTTATTTCAGTTTACTTGTATTCTGACCATCACAATTTCAGACAAGTAATCAGATATGTGTTTTCTTCTGCTAGAAATACTGTTTTTATTTCACAAGTATTAGAGCTTGATTTTAACTAATAGGAAGCTTTGCCTTGAGACGAGAAGTACATTGGGACCAGAGTTACCCTTCAGAAACTTCCCCAGCTCCTTTACCAAAGTGAAACTTCAGTTGCTCGAAGAGCAGCTTTTTTTTGGTGTGGGTTGTTCTTAGGTTTGGGAAGTCCCGACCTGGGGAAGGTAACCTGTGAGTTGAATAAGAAGAGGTGGAAGTGGGATGACAGCCATGATTCTGCTTTGTGTCCACAGGCTGGAGCGGGTGCCAGCTGGGTGCCAACGCTACCTGTGGGCACGGGGAGCGGCGGCGGCTCCTCAGCTGCCAGCGCAGTGACGGGGCCACTGTCAGCACACAGCTCTGCCAGCAGGTGAGGATGGCACACGGGGGGGGGGGGTAGGGAAATGTCTTGGGGTTAATTTTGTTTCCAGAAAGATGGTGCCTTCTCATCTGCTACAAGACACTGACCATAGATGGTGTAGGAGTTGTGTTTGGTGCTGGGAGTGCAGCAGTTGGGTGTTTTTGGGAACAAAAGCATTCCTGGCATGTTAGTGGGTGATATCACTCCTCAACTCAAACCATAGTGTCACAGAATGGATTGGGTTGGAAGGAACCTTACAGATCATCTAGTTCCAACCCCCCCTGCATGGGCAGGGACACCTGCCACTTGACCAGGTTGCTCAAAGCAACCAACCTGGCCTTTAACACTTCCAGGGAAGGGCATCCACAGCTTCTCTGGGCAACCTGTGCATGCATGGGGCATGGCTACCAACCTTGCACCATCCCAGTAGCTCCAACAAAGCTGGTGTCCAGGGATATTGCGGCCTGTTAGGTGTTTGGGATTGTCCTTTCAGAATAAGACCCAAACACTAACGGACTCATAGATGTGAAATGCTTCAACACTGAAACTGCTTACACCACAGAGTCACAGAATTGTCAGAGCTGGAAGGGACCTCTAGAGATCATCTAGTCTAAGTCCCCTGCTAAAGCAGGATACCCTAAAACACATTACTCAGGACTGCATTCAGGTGGGTTTTGAGTATCTCCAAAGAAGGGGACTCCACAACCTTCCTGGGCAGCCTGTTCCAGTGCTTTGTCACCCTCATGCTCAATAATTTTTTTCTTGTATTTAGAATCACAGAATCATAGAATATACTGAGTTGGAAGGGACACATCAGGATCATCAAGTCCAACTCCTGTACCTGTGTAGGGCACCCCAAGAATCACACCATGTACCTGAGAGCATCATCTGAACACTTCTTGAACTCAGGCAGGCTTAGTGCTATGACCACTTCCCTGGGGAGCTTGTTCCAGTGATCAACCACCCTCTGGGCAAAAAGCCTTTTCCTGATATCTAACCTAAACCTCCCCTGATTCAGCTTTATTCAGCTTTAAATGGAGCTTCCCATGTTCCAGCTTGTGCCCATTTCCCCTCGTCATGTCACTGGGAGCTACTGAAAAGAGTCTGGGTCCATCCTCCCTGCACCCTCACTTTAGATACTTGTAGGCATTAATAAGGTCTCCCCTCAGCCTCCTCTTCTCCAGGCTAAAGAGTCCCAGCTCTCTCAGCCTTTCCTCATAAGAGAGGTGCTCCAATCCCCCACTCATCTTTGTTGCCCTCTGCTGAACTCTCTGGTTGTTCCCAATTGCACCCTTGGTGATGCTGCTGTCCTACCAGGGTCGTTGCCAATTTTCTTTTTCCTGACTTGGTGGCCAGCTGTGTCTGGAGGTGGTGGGTGGCCTGGGGTCGGGGGCTGATGCCTGTGTTTCCTTCTCATCCCACAGCTCCGCCTGGAGAGGCCGGTGCAGACGAGCAGCCGGTGCGTGGTGAGCTGTGCGGTGGACTGCCGGCTCTCGGCGTGGTCGGCCTGGTCACAGTGCTCCCACACGTGTGGCTCCGGCGGTGAGTCCCCTCCTGCCCCCGTTGCCCCCCACACCCTGCACAGACAGGATCCCCCAGCCCCAGGAGGGCTCACGCAGCCTCAGGCAGGGGTACAGAGCCCAGGGATCACCCTGAGCTGCACCAAACCCTTCTCAGGTGAATCCAGGCAGTCCAGAGGTCCTGAGGTGCTGGGGTTTCTGAAGAAAGGAGGCTGTTTTCAAAGTACCTTGAAGTGAAAAATGCAGCTTAGGAAACAAGTAGACAGATGCCTGGAGCATTATTTTATTAATTCAAACTCTTGGAATTCAGTCATAGGAAACATTAACCCCTGAGACAGGGAGTATGTAGAGCTAGCAAAGAGCTGGGGAGAGTTACAGGATTCTTAAGAAAGAGATAAATAACAAAGTACAAGTCCTCTGGTGGAGTTCCTTTTAGTAACAGAATTATATCCCATTGAAGAAAAAACACTAAGACTGTTTTTCATCATTTAGTATGTCTCTTGTCTCCATCCTGTATCCATATGTCCCTTACTACTTGTATGACTCCAGTAACTTCAGCAAGGCTTTCTGTAGCCAGTAATGCTCACCAGCATATAAAAAGTGAAAAGATGAGGACCTTTTTTAACTTTACATGATCTAAAAACACTTTGAGTATTGACATGAGGAAATGCATCGAAGGTTTTATTCAAAATAAGCTTGTGACATTCTTTCCCAGGCTTCTGATGTGCATTAGATGTACAGCTAAGGGTCTTTAAGATGCGAGAGCCATAATGTATGTTTGAATCAAATTCACTTAAGGTCAAAAAAGAAAAACGCTCTTAACTTCCATAAAGTGATTCCTTCAGATGGATTTCAGAGATCAAAGCATGCAACAGAAAAAGCTTAATATTTGGATTAGTGGTGTTCTTTCTTTGCTGAGCTTTTAGCCCTTTTGTAAAGTTGCGCTTTCTTAACAGAAATGAATAATTCATAGATAGTCTTTCAACAACAACACCAGGAATACTATTAGTTCCAAATTTTATTTTTTCTTCAAAATCAATTTTGGAGTGTTAATGGTCATGTTTGCTGAATGGACTTGAATTGGTTTTGAGTGTTCAGTCGCTTACTAAAAAAAAACCTATGTGTGCAAGAGCAGGTTCTAACTTCTTTATGGCTTTTAGCATGCGAGAGGAGCAGCTCATTCTATGTAATGCCTGAAGGTTTTTGTCCTGAGCTCTTACGTTGCACAGTTTGCACAGGGATGTAGGTACTAAGGTAAAGATATGTCTGGTATTCAGTTTCTGATCCTGAAATGCTTATGCAAATCCTAAAGACTGGTTAAAGAGCTGATGGTTTCGAACACATGCAAGGAGCATGGTCTTCTGGTCCTCAACAATCGTAACTCCATTATACTGCTAGCTAGAGAGCTGGCTCAAACAGCTCAGGCTGTAGACGTGGATGATTTAAAAGCTGGATATCCTGTTTTGTGAACCTGTGGCAGCTAAACAGCTGGGAAAGTCAGCTTTAAAACTGCATCATAAGGAAGCTAAGTTTTGCTCATACCTTCTCCACAATTTGAATGGTTTTCCAGGGACCCAAAGAGCCTTCTGAATCTCATCCCAGAGCAGGAGCATCAATGAGACAAAATACTTCTCCTCCACGTCAGTCCAAGCACGTGGTTTATTTTACTGTAGCCCCAGTCCTGATGTGGCCTTTGCTGCAGCAACCATCAGGTGAGGAGCTACACGGAGGTCAAACATCCAGGCTGTTGCCCCAGTCCTGCAGTGGTGGCCTTTGTGTGGTTCCAACAGCAGAGACACTGTCATTTCAACTTCTTCACTGAGTTCCAGTTGGTTATAAGTACTACTTGATGGTATTAACAAAGAAGACATTAATTATGTACTCATCTCCAGGTGGTACTTCACAGATAAATGTAGTGAGAGTTTCCCACCTGAAAGTTCATAGACTGCAGTACTTTTGAAATCACCTAGAATTTCTCATTGGCATTTTGTGAGAGTAGGATGAAGCCTCAAATTAGACAGGGAAGACCAAAGGATGACAATAAACGAGCTGTGGGAATCGACTGTAGTAAGCACCGATTCAGCTTCCCTTTCCCAGATAAGTAATTGCCCACTATTTGAGAACGGTGAAATGTGGGACTTAGATGTGCACTTCTCAGAACTAATTCACAGCAAATGAGTTGCACGTGCTGTTCCTGGCTCTGCTCACAGTAATACTCTGCTTTTCATGGAGTGCCTGTGAAGGGCCTGCTGACATACCATAAACGGCTTAAAAGAGAAACATAATTTAAGTATCATACAGATCAAAATTTAGTGTTGCTGGATTTACGCTTTCATGTGTTTCTTAACTCAAGCATTGTTGCTAACGTTTTTATTCTGTCCATCTCTTCCAGTAACTTGGTCTGCTATGATATATTTCAGCAGATAGTACCTTTCCTTGCTCAGGTTTTATTTTATGGAACGATGCGTTTAAACATGAAGTGATGCTGCTGTGTATGGGGCACTGACAGCTAATATGATTTTGGTACACAGCAGCCAAAGGCGAATATATTGATTTTTATAAATGATGATGAGTAAAGTAGATCTCTCTTTCCTGCCTGTGCTGAGCCTACGGAGATGTGTAACTGATATTTGCCTTTTTCAGCTGTAGTTCTGGGCAGCATTGTTCAGGATTCTGGCTGGGGCTCTAGGCTGACACTGGGTTATATATTAGGGTTCCTTGTATCAGTTGCTGCACTGCCATGAAAAGATGTATGGCCCTGCATTAATGGATGGTGCTCCCACGGCCTGAATCAAAGTTCCTGGAAAGATATTTAGTAAAGGATAATGAGCAGCAAATTGTATTTCCTTTGTTAAGGCAAATGAATACATGAGGATTCTGAATTTTTGTATAAAATGTTTTCCAGTCCCATATGATTTCTACCAAGTTGTCTGACAGGAGTGCTAAATTGTATAAACCCCCCTAACCCCGTGCTCTGCCAATCATAAAGCTGACTTCATCAGCCAAATTATGGGATTTACCCAAGTCACCCAGGTGTGTTGGTTTGGCACCGAGTTGGCAGTCTCTCGAGTCACCCCTCCCCCCCCTCCTCCCCCAAGGTAGGGAAAGGGGGAGAAAAATGAGAAAGAGAGGCTTTCTGGGTTAAAAGGTGAAACAGATTGATTTTAATTATTAGTTACAAGGGAATATATATATGTATTTGCAAAGGGATGTGCAACACCTGATCCCTTCCCTCCTCCCCTGACCACTCTCACAGTCTCCCAGCTGAAGGGGGGAGTGTCCAGGCACACGGACGGGTCCTCGGGTGTCGGCTGTAAGGAAAAATGGAAAAAAGAGAGAGATCTGAAGAGAGGGTGATAGAAGCGACAGTGAGCAGAAAAGTGAGAGAAAAGGAAAAAGAGAGGCTTGACTTCCGTGATGTATTAGCCTATACTGAAAGCCAAATAGAGAAGATATTATGAGGAGGGAATACTCTGATTTGCTGATCCTGCCTTCGGTCTAATCTGCTCCCCCGTAGTGGGGGGGGCTGCAGACAGTCAGAAGTGACCTTGGTTATTATCAGTCCACTGGCGCTGCTAAAAAGTTCACTGAAAGGAAGAAAAAAAATCAGCAAAGAGCTTGCTCAAGCCAAAACACCAGGGCTGAACATGCTGCCATACTTTGCTCAGTCCTTGGAGCCCAGAGGAGCCCGTAGCGAGTTGTGGAGATGTGCACCCCAACACCAGGCTGACCCATGGGACGAAAATGAGGGGGACAAGGATACACATGACTGAACAATGTGGTGGTTACATTTTTCACTGATTGATCACCAATTTGGGAAAACATATTTGGTTTTGCCTTCTGAAGAAGTGACTTTTCCTTGCTTGCTACTCAAACTCAAGCTTCAGTCTTACAGTGCTGGGAGATGTTGCTGGAAGAGGGGTCACCAGAACCTCTCCCTGAGCTGTGGGTGTGCCAGAGCCTGCTGGAGGGACTGAGAAGTAGATGAAAAGCCCCATTTATCACCAGTCCCATTTGCTTGTGACCTGACCTGATCTCCAGGGCTGTGTGTAGGTGACTGGATTCCTGCTCTAGCCCTGTGGCTGCCTGGTAGGGCTGTGCTTTGTGTGCTCTGCTCATGCTCATCAAACAGCTAACGACATGTCAGTAATTTTGACTGGGTTGAACTCCAGCAGGAATTCTAATCATCTTGGTTTCAGCCACAATGCATCACTTTGTGGGCATAAAAGCCAAGGAATGGCAAGAATTTTTTTGGGGCTAACACATCTTCTGATTTGATCCTGTGTTTTAAATGCTGATGCAAACCAGAATTTTAATTGACCAGTGTTAACAAAACTAGCCTCTTTTTTTTCCCTTTTCAAAACTAATGACAAATGAAGAAACACTTATTTTCAGTTCTCAGCACACTCAATTTTTTGTGTATTTCAACACCGCAGAGCAGAGGAATCAGAGACATGGCCAATTCATTGGCAAAGTAAAGAAAAAAATCACTGGGAAATAAAAATAATAACTAGGATTTCTTCAACTCTTCCAGAGTTTGCATTGGAAGCAAATTAATTTCAGATGCAGTGAGATTCTGTTCTCCACAGGCAGCAAAAGATTAGGTATTTAAAAACTAAAAACGGGGAGCTTTTCTGCCACTTGAGTGGTATCTGAGCACCTAGGTAATGTTTGTGGAGTGAGAACAAAAATCAGAGCTTTAAGAAACTCCCTGCAGTGATTGTGCAAAGATTTCAATGGAATTTCTTTCTTCAATGATTTATTCACAGTATAAAAAGAAAGTAATAGACTAAATGAGTCAAACACAAGCTCACCATTGTGAGTGCAGTGAGTTTAAATGGTTTGGATAACCAACTTTAGGAAAATGTAAACAAATATAGAATGGTTGTTAATTCCTCTTCAAAGGAAAACCGTGTTTTCTGTTCAGTGATCTTCCCATTTACATTTTGCTAGAAGGACGATAAAAAGAGTGACGAAAGGAAATAGTTATTTAATTAAAATAGCTTGATGAATGCTTCAGGCTTTCAAGTCCCTCCTAATGAAAGTGGATCTTTTAACCTTGGAAACCTACTTTTCCATGTAGGGGCTGGTGCCAGTGGTGCTGCTGAGCTCCCTGCCCAGGGAGGCTGTCTGCCCCAGGGCATCCTCAGCACCCCATAGCCAAATGTTTCCCAAGGAGCCTTTTCCATTGCTTCCCAGTCCTCAGCATTCAGAATTAAGAAGGAGCCAGCAAAATCTCCAGTCTGTTGCTGGGGTGGAACACACAGCTAATTCTGGCCTGTTGGACAGGGGGGCTGCTGTGGGGTTTGTCAGCAGCGGGCTGATGGGTTTCTTTTCCTTTGCTTTTACCCCCTGTGAACCACAGGAGTTCCTTACCTTTCCTCTCAGCTGGTAGGATTTTTTTTCCACCTCCTAATGTATCTGATTCCATGATGGCTGAATGCACAGTCATGTGGATAAGAGCTTTTATCATCACTTCTGTTACAAACTCCCCAGGTCCAGGGGATTAGAATTGGAAAAAGAAGTTGTCTTAAAATTGGTTTAAATGGGTTTAAAAATGGAATTCAGTGGGTCAGTGCAAGGGAAAGGCATTGTGAATGTAAGAGAGCTTGCTAAGGTATCCTTCAGTAGCTTTTTCAGTTGTGTCTGCTTTTAATTTTTATTTGCTAAAATCTTTTGGGAAACCCAGCTCCGCAGTTACCAATTACTCTTTGCATCTGTCTTGCTGCTTGTGTTTGCCCTTATTGCTCACACCTTTTAATTTTTTAACTGCCTCTCAAATCCACACCTATTGAAAGACAAGGCAGAATCACAGCACAATCTTCTGAATCCCATTGCAGAAGGGCTTTCTTCTCCCCCCCTTCTTTTTTTTTTAATTGCAGATGGGACTGTAATTGGAACATTTTGAGTGAAAACATTCCTGGACATAGATGGACAGCAAAGGAGACAGGAATCGAATAGCTGTAACTTAAATGAATATATTCAGTTTTATTATTTCAAAAGTAGTAACAATTGCTTTTTCCATTCAGTGGCTGAAGAAGTTTTCACCAATAATAAATAGGATTTTAATGGAAATGGCAGAAGTGGTTATGGATGGTAATAACCACAAGACTGTTTGCAGTTTTCAAATTAGATGCACATAATTGGTCATAAAAGGAAAATTTCACTTGTTAGAAACCTCTGTAAACATCCTGAATGTGTAATGTTAGAAGTGGTGCTGCCATAAGAAATTATTTTCTTGTCATATTTAATAATCAGGTTTTAGTCAAGTATTTGTATGTGTTGAATAAACAAACAATATATTTGGAAAACATACACAACTGTGTTTAAAAACTGCGTTTGAAAATACCAGTGTGTCACTTAGACTTAGCAATTGTATCCAAATAGTCTTCCCAATTAATTGCTTTTGTAACTGACTTTAGTGGTGGAAAATGTACTAGAAATAATAAAATTTGTTTGTTTCTTCTCTCTCTCTTTCCCCCTCTCTCTCTCTTTCCCCCTCTCTCTCTCTTTCCCCCTCTCTCTCTCTCTTTCCCCCTCTCTCTCTCTCTTTCCCCCTCTCTCTCTCTTTCCCCCTCTCTCTCTCTCTTTCCCCCTCTCTCTCTCTCTTTCCCCCTCTCTCTCTTTCCCCCTCTCTCTTTCCCCCTCTCTCTTTCCCCCTCTCTCTTTCCCTCTCTCTCTCTCTTTCCCTCTTTCCCTCTCTTTCTCTCTCTCTCTCTGTCTCTTTTTCCCTGGGTCTCCCTCACCACGTCCCCTCTTCTCCTCTCGCCTAGGCCAGATGGTGCGTGGGCGCTCGGTGGTGCTGCCGGCAGCAGGCGAGGGCCGGCCCTGCCCGCAGCAGCTGACCCAGCACCGCAGCTGCCCGGTGAGGCCCTGCTACGGCTGGCGGCTGGGCCCCTGGTCGCCCTGCAGACTCCAGGTACGGCTCCTGCCACACTCTTCCTCGGGGCCGCGGCAACAAGCTGCATTTTCTGGCAGAACTGATGGCGGTCGTGGGTGGGAGGTGTCTCTGTGGGCATTGAAGGCGCTGGTGCAGGCCGTAGGAGAGCAGGTGAACCTCTGCGCCTCGTCTGCCAGCCATCAGCAGGGAGTTACAGCAGCACGGGTTCAAGCGCCAGGGGTTTGTAGAGGTATCACAGCAGGTTAGCAGAGTAAACGTGCCAGAGTGAGCCTAGTCACAGTGACCCATAATTTAATGATATAACTCTGACAAGAAAATGGAGACGCTAGACTTTAAAAGTGCTTAGTATTTTTTACATTTTTTTATTCCTTTTTTTTTAAATAGTCTTTAGCAGGTTTTTCCCCAGAAGGTCTCCAGTACAATGGTGTGAGTTCCTGTACAAAGTGCTGGTTTCTACTCTCTCCTTAGCCTGGCTATCTTTCTAATGATCTAAAACTGTCTGTATTCAGTTGTGATGTGCTGTACCTGCGGTCAGCACCTCAGCATTGTGGGCACTGGAGCCATCATTTTCTCTCTGCCAGTGAGTTACCTGCATCAGGATTCAGTTGGTGATTTTTTTCCTCCCTTTATGTTTTTTTTTTTCTCTTCTTACCTGTTAGATCTCATTTCCAATACTAAAGCATATCAGTTGGTAACCCAGTTTAAGCAGAGGTGAATCTTTCACACTGAAGTTTCTCAGGCAGAGTTAAGTCCCCTTGCGCTGCTTAAAGCCTTCTTTGTGGAGATGCTGGTGGGAGAACATGTGGTTCGGGAAGAAAAGTGCCCTGTCTGGCCCCAGGGGACAGGACCTCGGTGCAGATCTGTGGCTGCTTCTCCACATTATACCATGTAAAAGACTGAAGACAGTAATGCACATAGAGATACATCCCTTGTGTTTTCTGCTCTGCTCCCTACTATGCAGTGAATGCCTTCAATACCTGTGTGGTTTCTAGATGCTGTAGATGGACATGTGGTGAATACTGTGGGTGGCAGAAGAGATACTCAGAATTTTCCCAGGCTTTCAGAAATGAGATCTGGAGCGTGACAGTCTTCAGACAGTTCAAGACCAGAGAAACAGAAATATGTTTATATTTTATATAATGAGCAATGTAGCAGCTAGGGATGTGAATACTGTCTTTCGAAGCACTGCACTCAGTGTTTATTTATGTATAACATAAATATAACAAAAGAATAACATCAGCTGATACTTTGCCCAGCTAATCTAAGCAAATTCTGCTAAACATTAGGGAAGAGACCTTCAACTGCAGGAGCTAACAGAGCTGATAAAAGAATTAGTAGGGAAGCTGAATTAATGGCCTGGCATACACCAGATAAATAACACATCGTGCAGATTAAAAGTGTGTGCATCCAGAACCCAGGTAGACTTCAGCTCAGGGCAAGTAATCACAGCTTTCCCTAACCCACATATCATCCCACGCTTTCAGTGAGATACAGCCTGCTTCCCTCCTTAATTTAATGTAATGTAGTTTCTCTACCTTTTCTTCATTTTGGAGGGGAGCCATTTTATTCGTGTTCACTTCTATTTAATGAGGTGCTTACGCATTAAATGTAGTTTGTAAATACAGGCTGATTTATTCCTTTCCTTTCCTGGAAAAGAAGCTTAAGCTTTCTTTCTAAAGAAAGCTTTCAGAAGTCTTGTTTTCAAGGATGTTTCATTAAATAAGGTAAGTGCATCCTGTGATAATATAAACAAGACAATTATAAGGCTAAAATATTTTTTTCCCTGTTTTATGAGATAACCAAGACTGCATTTCTTAATGTAGAAGGACTACTTTATGTTAAATTGACTTTATGTGAATGATGAGAGATGTCTGCATGTTTAGGAAGAGAGCCTGCTAAGTGTTGCTGATTTTCACAGTACAGAAATCAGTGTGTTGGTGTCCAGGTAATCGCACGTGTCACAGACACACCTCCAGGGACATGGGGCATTGCTGCTGCCTTCAGAGAGATGCAGAACTTGGGAAATACACTTGATCTTAAAAGAGTTACATTCCATTAATAATTTTCTTACTTGTTTTAAAGTAGGAATTCCCCAATTAGGAAAAAAAAAAATAGCAGTGGCTGACACTGTTCATAATTTTATTAATTAATTATTAATTTAATTCCATTAAAGGAATAAAAGTGAGGTAGCTAGATGTTATGAAGCACTAGCTGCCTAATATTCAAAGAAGACTAAGAACCCATCCTCTCCAATGAGTTTTAAAGCACTCCCTTGAATGTGATCACACAGTGCTTCCTCCTTAGAGAAAGCTTTTTCCTGATGAAATGCTCATCAAATTATGAAAGTATTGCCCAAGCAACTCTTTATCTAAAATAATCGTGAACACACATGAACACAAGAGGTAAATTTTTCCCCATGAGGACAGTCAAACATTGGAATAGTCTCCCAAGGGAAGTGGTAGATTCCCCCACATTGGACAGTTTTGAAGTCTCAGCTTGACAGGGTGCTGAGCATCTCATATAAACTATAGCAGTACCTAGAAAGGTTGGACCAGATGATCCTCAGTGTCCCTTCCAACCTGGCATTCTATGATTCTGTGAACCCCAGTAAAAGCTGAAAAGGAAAACTTTCCTCAAAGGCATGTCTGGGCAAAGCATCTCATTAGGACTCTTGTCTTATTAGTGTGTTAAATGTGAAAAGTGTCAGTGGGTAACATGAGAGAAGGTTTGTGTAGATGCTTTTAGTATATTGGTCAGTTGGAAAGATACCTGGCTGTCAAAGCACAGTCGTGGTGTAAACCTTCTTATTTTGCCAGTGGTCAGTTGGGATGAGAGGGATGAGAGGTGGAGGCTCCACGTGGCCCATACCTCCAGGCTGTGTTTAGGGAACCCAGGGAGGGTTCTGCACTCTCCACAGGGTCAGAGTAGAAATTTTTTGCAACCCACTGGAGGAAATCCCCTCTGGAAGTAAAATCCCTGCATATTTCCTGTCAGGAGCTCATGACACAAGAGGCAAATCCTGGTTCTAGGCAAATCTCTGATTATCACATCTCCCAAGGAAGAGCATTTACAATACAGATTTGATCCCCTGAGTTTTGAATATGTGATTATCTCCTTGGCAGTTCTCCTCTGATTAGCAGCTATTCCCTGCATCCTCAGTGTGCCATTTCTGTAGTGATCTTCCACTCATTCAACACCTATTAATTAGACCTTCAAATGTATAATTTTGGGGACATGAATAATTTTGAGAATGATAAAGAAGTTAACGCAGTGCTCCCACATTTTTATGACCTTGCTAAATGTGTCAAAACCCATCTTCCTTTATAAATGACAGGATGACATTTTATCTTTTAAGAGTGTTCAATTAATTGGTCTAGTGGAAGGTGTCCCTGCTCATGGCAGGGGGGTTTGGAACTGGATGATCTTTAAGGTCCCTTCCAACCCAAACCATTCTGTGATTGTAAAAACACTCTGCTGGTCTGGAAGGAAAGCAAGGAAATGGAAGCCACTGTTTATCTTTGGAATGGAAGCAAATGTTTATCTTTGGAATTGTTTGAGGGTCCATGGTTTCTATTTGTTTTTAATTTGAAACATTGGAAAATAGGAGTGTATTTGCAGTATTGCATGATAGAAGAAGGAGAAATACTGCTTTGAAGCATATGGACTTTTATAGTGGAGACTGCTGTACCGAAAAAATGTCTTGTTTTTCCTGTGATTTGTATCTCTTTATTCATATAACTACTTAGCAATTTATAAGCATATAAATGCTAATATGTTGTTTATGTAAGTATATTTTTGAAAACTTTTTTTGTTCTTTCCAGTACTCTTTAGTCATTCCTTAAGCCACCTTGAGCTGGCAATACGCTGCAGGTTTATTAGTGCCCGTTTCCCCTGAGAATTTTCTCCACATTGTCTTCTCTTTCCACCAGCCATCTCTAAGAGCTCTAACCCAGTTGACAGCCCCATGAGTTATTCACAGACCATTAATCTCAGACCACAATAGAGCTTTCAGCAGTGAAACAGTAATTTAGAACAGTAAGTTACGTACTGACTAAAGCGAAACATGGTGTTAAAAACTTGAAATCTGGCTGCCTCTAGTAAATCTACACTGATATTTCTCTCAGATGCTTTTGATTAGCAACTGCTCTACACCCAGCTAGTTGTGCTTTTGTTTGCATTTCATTGTGTGTTTGCCACAGAAGGGATGGAAAGAATGAAAGAGCTGCCAGGTGTGTGTGCAGGAGAGCCCTTCCTGCTAGCAAACACACCGCAGGGTGGACGTGCTCCATGGGGGCCAGGCAGTTCTCCAGATAAAGTCCATTATTTAAAAGAATCCGCAGCCAAGTGATCCAAAGGAGCGCTTTCCTTGGTTATATAAAAAGCAATGTTTCATCCTTCTTGAGTTTTATTTACTGAGTTTTGTAAAGTGCCAATTTCCACCAGGCTTCAGGCATGCATTCATAAAGCATCACGCAGTTTAAGGCGTGCACCACAAGCACCATTGCAGCTCTGTTTTTCAGATGAGAATGAAACAATGCCAGCCTCTAGAAGTAGCCTTTGTGCTTCAGCTCTCACAGCATCCTCAGCCCTTGATCATTCTCTCTCCCAGGTAACAAGTGATAGGACAAGAGGAAATGGCCTTAAGTTGTGCCAGGGGAAGTTTAGATTGGCTATTAGGAAAAATTTATTTACTGAAAGTGTTGTCAGGCACTGGAACAGGCTGCCCAGGGCAGTCGTGGCATCTCCATCCCTGGAGGGATTTAAAAGACATGTTGATGTGGTGCTTAGGGTCATGGTTTAGTGGTGGACTCGGCAGTGCTGGGTTAAGGGTTGGACTTGATGATCTTAAAGGTCTTTTCCAACCAGAATAATTCTATGATTCTGTGATTGCTTTAGCCAAATTATACTGATTTTTCCACTAAAGGAAGTCTTCTTCAGTAAGTAGTCTGGTGTATGACTAAGTGTTTCAGAGCTGGACTGACAAGCATGCAGTGGCTCCGATGGAGCCTCCTATTCCTTGTTCAGGCGGCATTCAGTGCTAACAGGCTGTCCCTGACTTGGATGATGTTTTGATAGAGTACATGACACCAGTTGGTGGTTTTTATCTGCTGCAGAACCAGTAGCACCCTTTAAGAAATGACAGGAATAGCCCAGTGTGCAATAACCCTTACAGTCTGATTAAGTGTGCTGGAGGGAGGGTTTTTACTGTGGCAGGGTTTAAACCACGCAAGTGCTTTGGGTGGGCTGTGTCATCAAAGGAGGTGAGTGGAATTGTCCATTCCATTTGGGCAGGCTCTGCTCTTGGCCTCTTTAGAGAAGCTAAATATTTCTGTGTTCATGTAACTGGGCACTAACTGAGAATCAGTAAATTCACTAGCTCTAGTAAAAGGCATGAAGGGCCATTTCCAAAGACAGTATTCATCTTTTTTGGTGTCCACTTCTGCTTTGGTTACCACACACTTTTCTGTGGGGCTCTGCCCCTGCCTCTGAGCTTCTGTAGAGATGTGTACAGAGGAGATCTCCATCTCTTTTCCCATAACTGGGAATACTATTGCAGTCCAAAGACCAAACTTCTATCTTTTTAGGTGGAATCAACTGTGTTTCTTCCATCATCTGCTAATGTCAGCAACGTGTGTCTCTGTTCCCTTCTACCATTTCGTAGGGTGGCCAGTGTGGAGATGGATTGCAAGTCCGCAATCTTACGTGTGTAGTGTATGATGCATCTGTTTCTGCTGCATCCAAACCAGTAGAAGATGTGTTATGTGGTGAGCTGCCATCAAAAGAAAGCGTGCTGCAGTTACCGTGCTCTGTGCCTTGCCCAGGTAAAGTCTTTGGAGTGTCACGGTGCGTTTTCGCCTGTGGTAGCTGTCTGAGATGGAGATGCTTCCATAGCTCTGAGTTCTGCCAGCTGTCGTACTAAGAATGTGTACTTCAGCAGATCTGGGAAATGCTCGGTCTGCTGTTTGTAGATCACCTGAAAAAGGCTTACCTTGTTTTTTGAGAAAAAGAGATTCCTCGTGAAGCAGAAAATCAGACAGAATATTGCATGCCACTGGGTGGTAAACTGGGAGTATTTCCCTCTTAAAGCTGTTGTGGGCTTAGCTTGTCCTTATCCTTTCAGACTGATTCCTTTTGAAAAGCTGTGATTTATTCTCTCAACGTGCAGGTGACTGCCACCTGACAGGGTGGTCAGAGTGGAGCTCCTGTGAGCTCACCTGCATCAATGGCAGGAGCTTTGAGACAATGGGACGCCAGTCTCGATCCAGGGCGTTGGTCGTTCAGTCTCCTGAGAACCAGGAGAGCTGCTCCGGACAAGCAATGGAAACACGGCCTTGTTCAGGTAGCGTGGCCACAGTGCTGCTTCCTCCTGTTCAAGAGTTTATTCTGGTCTTGTTGCAAGGGGAAGACTAATGGGCGTTGATGTTGCAGGAGGGAAGTGCTATGACTACCTGTGGAAAACCAGCCTTTGGCGAGACAACGTACGCACAGTGTGGTGTCAGCGCTCCGATGGAATCAATGTCACAGGTATAGCCACTAGTCTTTTCCTGCTTCTGCATTAGTTGCTCAGAGGGAAGTTGGACATCCTTCCTCCTTCCTTCAGAATTTCAGTTCAGATTTATAGGACAGAGAGATGGGAGCTCACCAGCCTTGCTGTTAGGTCGACATCACACATGTACTACATGAGAGTATGAGTGGACATACACTAAAAGGGCTGTAAGGGCTGGCTTGCACAGCCCTTAGTGCAACCTTCCTGCAGCTGTGGAATGGGAGAGAACATCACACATATGGTACAGCTTCTGTACCTCTTCTTCTGTTCAACACACAGGAATCTCAGCTTGCTCAAACTGTGAGATTCCCTGCTGTTGCTGTGACCTGCAAATTCTGCCTGTGCAGGATGAGAAGGGAAGTTCATGGTCAGCACTTTGAAGCTCCACGAGAGCTTGGCAAAGGCAGCAGGGCTTGCACATCTGTAAGATCTCTTTCAATATGCACAGGGTGAATGAAGAGAGAGTAGAAAGGAAAATGCAGATGTTCTTATCTAGTCCTATTTATAATGACTAGTTAATATATAATAACAAAAGTTTTATGTGCAAAGGTTGCCAAGTAGTTAAGAACTCATTAACATGTTCTTATTCCTATAGAAGCACAGACTTCCCCAGGTGAGGATGGGCAAAAGCGTTCTGTGGATTATGTCTTTTTATGTAGATAAGACATTAAAGAGGACACAGAAGATCTGCATCTAATTCTCGATTCTGTCCCCAACTTCCTATGTGGCCTATGGCAAATTGCTTAAATCTGTATATCTCTGTTCTCCATTAACAAGATGGGTAAAATAATAATTCCCTGCCTTGTTAAGGCAAATTAATTACTGCAATGCCTACAGATATTATGCTAATGTGCTCAATAGACTAGCATTTAACTATAAGAAATAAGCAAGCAAGCACTTCCTGCACTGGTGTGATCCAAGCCAAAAACATTTTCCAGCATGCCCTTGAAGGCACTCAGTGTTCTCTGTTGCAGGAGGATGTGCTCCTGGGATGAAACCTGCTGAAGTTCAGCACTGCAGCCCGGCGTGCACCAAACCCTTCTCCTACTGCACACAGGTAACTGCTCGCTGCAGAATGGGGTTGAGAGATTAACATTGCAAAATCTATCCACTTAGCTTCTCTATCTTAAATGCGTTCCGAGACCTAGAAATAGTTTAGTGTGTCCAGGATACCACCTCGAGGAAGTTGTGGGAATTGCAGTCTGCAAGGAAACCATAAACATGCACAAACATGTGATGGAGTATTTATGTGCTGTTACAAGCTTGGGTTTGTTCTGTGGAGGGGTTTGAGAATCTCTTGGCTTAATTTCAATTTAATGTTTTTGTACTGTCCTGTAGAAAATGGACTGCTTAAAAATTCTGTTAGAGAGGAGATAGGAGTATGTCCTCTCCTGCTCCTTCCTGGACAGAGAGCCCCTGTGAGCACAGGGAAGGTGTAGCAGCATGATCCCACCATACCTTCTCAAGCAAAACCTGGAGGTGACCGTTTTTTGCTGAAATGTTGAGCATCTGCAGCACTTGCTGAATGGTGGGGCCACAGCCCACAGGTTGCACATGTCCCTTCCTGCAGTACCCAGCTTGGGAGTAAGAGCTTCCCAAAATGCCTTATCCATGTCAGTGCTGTGATGGGAGTATAAAATCCAGAACTCTTAAAGTAGGCAGGGGCAGTTGGGGTTTAGATATTTGTATTTTGAAAATAGCCTCCCCAGGTCTCAGCTTCAGCTGAGGAATTACCGCTGGAAAGTATCTCGTGGGCAACTGAATGTGGGTGAGAGGATGGGTTGTGAGAATGCTCAGAGCCTACAGGTACATAAAAATTATGGATAAGCATGAATTTATTAGCTATAAAAACTCTTGAGACTTCAGCTTTTATCCAAAAAAGTTCAGGGTTATGTCTGTCAACAAGTGGGGGATGTTGTGGCCACGCAACTGATGTCAAGAGTTAAATTCTTAACACAGAGTCTGTAAATCCATTGCCTGTTTGGGTCGTAACCGAGTGTATCAGACGCTCAGACAGGCATTGTAATTAAAAGATAATTAGCAAAGAAAAGCAAACTAAAAAAGCTCTTTTGAAGTAGATATCAAGAAAATGGAGTATCTCTTTACTGAATCACAGACTTCTAAGAAACCCCTTGAAGAAACTGCTTAAACTGATCCAGAGCAATGGTTATTTGGCCGGAAGAGAGAGAGCTTCATTTCAGAGAGCCCTGTGAAATGGAAATTCGTGGGGAGGGTTTGAGTCTGAAGTGGGATTGTTTCTTGTTTGACTCTTCTAATGCCCAGCAGGGTCAGTGGGAAAATTGTTATTGACAAGAGGAGTTCACATCAAGCCACAAATGCCTGTTATTGAGCCTGTTAGGTGGAAAATGTGCCATGTTGGGTTTCTCTGTAATTACTGACTCTTTTTTCAGCCAATTCCCCAAATATATTTTGGTTTTTTGAACTGAAATGGGTTTGCTGGCAGCAGTTCCTGGATTGTTTGGTTTGCTGGTGACGTTTAATGTCATGGGATGTACCTTGCAGTTTCTTCCTAGTTTGCCTACAGTTTGCACTGTTCTGCAAGAGGATGCTGTTTGGTTTAATACTGAATTCCCTTTTATTTACCTAGAGAGGAGTCTGCGGTTGTGAGAGAGGATATACAGAAATAATGAGCTCAACTGGTTTCCTGGATTACTGCATGAAGGTACCAGGTTTAGAAGATAAGAAAGCTGATGTTAAGACCATTGCTGGAAAAAATAAACCTGTCAACTCAAAAATGCATGACATTTTCAAAGGATGGTCTATTCAACCTTTTAATCCAGGTGAAAAACTTAAATATGAATGGAATAAATTGTCTTTACAACGTTTCTGTAGAAGAAAGGCACAAGCTTTGTAGATCATAGCATCAGAGATAGTGTCTGGGAGCTGCAGAGCAGCCTCCCAGTTTGTGACTCGCATGCCAGCTTTCATTCCTTTGTGCCCAAACAGAGTAATCACAATCTCTTGAGAGATAGCAAAGACAGAAAGAAGCAATAATATTTTGCAAAAGTATACTCATATGTGATTTGGGGGGATGCTTAGAACTATTATCTGATTATGTTTCTAGAAGTAATATGTTTGGACCAGGAAAGATATTGATCACTAGTGCTTCAGAAGATTCAGAGCAGAAAGTACTTAAGATTTCATTAAAGAAGACATTGGTTGTTTCTTGCCATATTTCAAGAGTATATGAAAAACGTGGGGTAGAAAGTCTAGAGTTTTTACTGTTGAAGTTAAAATATTAAAAGAAAACACCACAAAAAGCAGGCAAGCTGCTGTGCCTAAGGAGCGCATCCCATACGGATCTTTGACTTTCACAGCATAAAATGCTTCCCAGTTGGAACCGTGTCCTGGATATGCCCACACTGGTCCCCAGTGCTGGTGCTGTAGCTGTAATAGCTGATTACCACATTGACTGTTATTTTGCAATGTTAATTATTCAAAATAAATTTCTAAAATGCAAATAGAATTTTAAAATGGGAGATGAAGGTGTTGGGTGTGTCAAAGTCTACTGAAACACATTCGTTCTCCCCATTTTCTAAAATACTGGAGGTTTTCCCCCTCTTCTGTTCCCTGACATTGCATTTGTTTCATATTAGTTTGTAATGAACATGAGACTTCAGAAAACATGTAACGAAAGGTTCTGTTATGGGATTCAGGGAGCTGTAATTCTGTCTGATATATGTGATCGCACTTTGAATGTTACATTTACATATTTGATTTGCATACAGTAGTTAACCTTTGCATTGACAGTCTCCGAGCTAATAGAGCTTGGTCCAAAGCCTTTTCAAGTTGGCTGGTTCTCGATCAAACCCAGCATGCAGAAGCCCACGCAGTTCACCAGCAGTTTGAGTCACAGGTTTGGGGTTAATTGCCTTTTTGTCAGCACCTGTGGCCCTCGGTAGGCTGTCTTACCTAGGTGTCATCTCCTCAGCTGGTACCTTTGTGGGCTTAGAAAAAGGGAGAGAGGTGTAGGGGAATGCTGCAATCCTCTCTTGTCAAATCAGGTTCAAGGCTGCAGCCTGGAAAGCTTCTGGTGGGCTTGGCTTCAGTGGAGCATCTGTGAGCCAGTTCTCCCCCAGGGACTAGGGAGCTTTTACAGCTCATGGTGTTAATTTTAGGGCAGAAATGTTATAGAAACAATATATGGAAAGGAATAAATGTGCTCCATGTGTGCTAAGTGTATCACCATGGCATCCTGCGGGTAACTCTTCAGGCTGTACGTGCCCTTCAGACCCCAGCTCAAGGCTGGTGCTCTTCAAATCACTCCCTTTTGTCTAACTTCCTGACAAAATATGTAATTACTCCCTTTAAACATGCTCTCAGGCTTACTAGTCTGGGAGTTTGCAATAATTACTGCTAGCTGAGCCAGGAAACTGCTGTTACCTACCAGTTACACTCTTGAGAGCAGGTCTGTGGTGACTGCTGCCTGTATGGACAGTATTTACCACCCTTCAGTACCATAGTCCTTGACAGTTGTGTATGTCTAAGGACCTATATCTGTCAGTAAAAGTACACATGCCTTTCTCCAGTTAATTTGTGATTTCCCAGTTACAGTTTGGAACACAAATTTTATTACAATTTAATGAGGCTGATGTTTTTGTTCTTCTAATGGCTCTGCAGGAGCGCATAGAACTGATTTTGAGTCAGGCTGTGTTTTTCCTTTCTTTACCACACTCTGGGAGGCCAGAGGTCAGGTACAGAAACTTTTTCCATGTTGAGAGGCAATTTAAATAGCATTGTGTAAGTTGCAGGATGACATGGTCCAATGCCTTTGTGTTGATGGAGAGCACAGCTGCCTTCATAGCAGGCATGGTGGGAATGCCTTTTTGTGGCTGTGACAGTCCCTTTGCAGGACTGCTAACTGTTTCCTGGCCCTCTCCAGTTGAGAGGGCAATGAATGTCATACCTTTGACTTCAGCAAAAAAAGCAAGACAACAACCCAGACCTGATGAGTGGAGATATCACATGGGAGATAGGCTGGAAGTGTTTGGAGAAGAAAATCTGAGAGGTACTCAGCCTTTCCACAAAGCCTGGAAGAAAAAACAGAAAAAATGAGATCTGATTAAATGTGTTTCCCTTTGAAAAAATTTGTGCTTTAAACATAACATGTAAAATGGGCTCAGTGATCGTCCTGTGAAGTAACTTCCTGCTCTCAGGGCTTAGTTTGAAATGGCCTCCATCAAATGGCCTCCAGCTCTGTTGATGAGACTCAGCTCAGACTGCTGCTGCATGGAAGAACACCATCGCTTCTCCCCACAGGGGAAGCTGCACAGCCAGAATGGAGCAAAAAAACAGAAATCCCAATCTTTTAAAAAATACTATTATTAATGCAAAGCTTGGAATTAAGGACCTGTCCAAATAATGTGTTTTTAGGCTTCCTATCAGAAGGAAATGTTTCAAAACCTTCAAGCACGTGTGTGTGTGTGGAGAGGTTCCTGCAGGGGCGCAGGCTGAGCCCACAGCTCTTGCCACCCCAGCAGCCCTGTTGAGAGCCTCACCTTGTCCTACATCCCATTAAGTCTCCTGCTCCTGTGGCCCAGCCAGAAAGCTCTTGCACAACTTTATCCCTCTTACTGTTACAAAGCATATTGTTGTTTTTATTCTGAGCTGCATTTATTCCCATGTGTTCCCCAAGCCTTTTTCAGCTCTAAGTAGCTTGTTCTCTTTCAGCCACTGTTTTTTATCCCAGTTGACCCCCAAGTATTTATGGAGATCAACCCCATCCCTTCTCAGCCCTCTTTTCTTTAAGCTCAACGTATCAGGTGTTACCTGCCTTTCTATCTGGGTCAGCTCAACATTGAACTGCCTTTGCCCAAGCAGCCACGGGGGCTGCTGAGCAGTTGTAGTGCAATTATCTCCTGCCCCTGCTCCTTTCCAGGGCCTGGGTAGTTTTTCTTGGGCTGCACCCTCAGCTCGGGCTGTCCTTAATGCAGGAGCTCAGCCAGGGGGAGGTTGTGAAATAATGCTGCTGTGGAGAGCAGAGATGATGAGTTCATTTCCAGTTCTCGTTGAGGAAAATCTACACTCCTTACCAAATTTAAGATTTTGTCTTTAAAATGATTGATTTTTATAGGAATCTTTTTTTTCTATTTAAAATTAGGGGTTTTATGGATTATTGCCCTTGCTGTGTTTCCCATCAATGATGCTACTAGTTTTGCTTGTGTGCTTTCTTTTCTTCTTTTAATCTCTGAAGAATGTGTGTACTTCAGAATAAAGTTTTTTACTGTTTTCTCCCTCTGTCCTTTATCCTCATTTTCCAACAGATGGAAAGCTGAAGATATGGGTATATGGAGTATCAGCTGGTGCATTCCTCATCATAGTTTTCCTAATTTTTACATCCTACCTGATGTGGTGAGTATAGCATGTATTTTGTCCTTAAATAAAAGCTAGTTTGCTTTTATTTAAACAGTCCAACATATATCACAGCAGAGATTGTTGCAGAGATTTAATCCTCAAGACTTTAGGAGAAGATGGAGCTTGGATTACTTAACTGCCTTCATTTGGCCCCTACCTCAAAGTAATTTACAACTCTCTAAATTGTAAATGTTATCTGATGTAATCATGAAGAACTGTGGTGGCCATGGAGGGAAATAATTATTTTCTATTATCAATGGGCCCTTACATTTATTCAGACCTCTGCTGGGATTAGAAAGGGCTTTTTATTGTGTTCTTTAGTAAAAGCAGAAAGTAAAACTGAAAAAAGGCAAGGAGGCTGGCTGGATCGAGGAGCTGGCTTCTGCTCAAGGAAGGCCTAAATAGAATAGGAGCATTCAGTTGGAAAATGATGTTTGACATGGGAACACAATAGAGATCTATGAAATCCTGAATGGAGTAGAAAAGGACGCTAGGGAATTTTTATTTCCCACAATATAAGAAGTAGGAGGCATCTGATGAAATGATCGTTTAAAATAAACACAGGATTTTATTTTTCACACAGTGCATTATTGCCTTGTGAGCTTAGCGCTGCCAAGGACTCCACATGCCAGGAAGATAAATGGATTCAAAGATGGCATAACAGTTCACAGGAGATGGGGTCTCTTGGTGTTAATTGTGGATTTCTGGATGTATGTTCCAGCTCAGGAAATACCTAAATAGGTTTTTGCAGTGAATACATCAGGTGCAAACACGTCCTGTGTCTAAAGCTGCTGTTACCAGCCACTGTTACAGTAGGGTGCCAGGCCTACCACAGCCCTGGTCTACACCAGTGCATCACTGGTGGTGAGCTTTACTGGTGGGGAGATATCTGCCCTCTTCCAGAACAGCAGTGGCTGTGGCTGGGGTGGTCAGGCTGGTTTGACAGAGCGAGGGTTGTGCTCTCTGGTTGGAATATTTGGAAAGGTGCTGCCATTGATGTGTCTTGGAGGATAGGAAGGGAGCAGTGGCCAGCATCTGTGTGTCCTGCAATGCCCACAGCTGTCCCTGGGGTCCACAGAGCTGGCCTAAGCTTTATGAACATTAATGGTGCAGTTGCCCCAAGCTCTGTCAGATGAGGGCAGACAACCAGAGAGTCACAGCTGTAGCCTGACAGCATCATTGCCCTCTTTGATCCAAAATTACTTTTTCTCTCTCACTCTCTTATTCTTTCTCTCAATCCCTCCCTTCAATTAAAAGCTTAAATAACAGTGTTTGGATGCTGCTTAGGAGTTGGAGCTTCCTTATTTTCCAGGTAATGTAGCTACCATTTCTCTGTGGCTTCACAGTGGAGCATACAGAGGAATTTTTAAATAACATTACATAGTTCTCCATCACTCGAAGGCTGGTGAGGAAGTGTATTTCTCAATAATAATTATTGTTGCTTCAATGCCGTGCCAAAGAAAAAAATGAGAATGTCCCACATCCGAGACAGTTCATGTTTCAATTTTTCTGCAAGGTATTCCTTGTTTTGTCAGCTGTGAGAAGCCACGGGAGACAAATATGCTTTATTTCCTCCCAAGATGAAGAGCAGAGTTGGCTGCCCGTGTCAGTGGGCTGTGTGTCCACACCGCACACGTAACAGCCAGTGTGGAAAGTTGATTTTCTGTTGAAGTTTGGGTTTTGAAGATGTTTCTGTGCTTTATATGTTTATAATTCCTTTTTCCTGAAATCTCTTTTCTTGCAGCAAAACCACCAAGCAGCATCAAAGCACTCCTCCCCAGCAGAAGCCTCTAACCTTAGCCTATGATGGAGACGTTGATATGTAACATAAAAAAGAAATCCAAATGTAGACATCAACTGCCTTAACTGCTTTCTTTTTTGGAACTCTCCGACTTCTCAGTTTTTTGAGGAATCTCCTGATGTGTAATATACTGGGCAGAAGAGAAGTATTGTGAGCTTAAAATTTTGCCACCTCTTTATTAGAAGAAAATGGAATCAAAGACTTGGATCTTGTGAAACTGTTCTGAAGAGACCAGAAAATACATCTTTTCCTGTTGAGCAATGGGAATAATAATAATAAAAAAGAGAATCTACAGGCATCAAAAGGAATTAGTAAAAAAAAAAAAGGCATGACAATCCTGAGGAAAATGTGACATTTACTGTAAATGACAAGTTTGACACAGCATCATTATGCACTATATTAGTGCAGGGTTCTTTATTCTTCACATATTTCAACAATGAGTTTTCTAGTGTTTACATTTCGTTCAGAGACTTTAAAACTGGATCATGTATTTTGAGAAACGCAAGGAAGAATGAGTTGAAGTGTCTGAATTTACCAGGTTTTTTTAAAGTTTCTTCCTTCTTATCCTGTTTTCTAGTCTGGAATATGATTTTGATTCATTTCCACCTACAGGACAGAATAAGGATTGTTATGAAAAAGCATAGGTGGTTTCTTAACCAAGAATATTTTTTAAACAGTTGAGTAGATAGGTGTTTTGATGAATGGCTAGAGGATTTGATTGTTTAAAAAGTATTTTAAATTAAATTAAACCATGTAGATACATTATGGCCAGTTTAAATTGTTATTCAGTTTAATTAATACAAACTCTGCTTTTGTATTTAAATTTTCTTATCTGAAATATTTATAAATTCTTATTTTGAATTTAATTACCTGACTTCATTTAATATACATCAAACACAAATGCAGTTTGTAGAAGGTCTTGCTTTTTTAAATGTTTTGAAACCACTGAGAAGTTACATGTTGTAAACATCTGGGAACATTTGAAGAGGGTAAGTGTTTATAATAATGTGTATCGCGAGTGGGAAAGTGCCATCTTGTGGTATTGACTTGTATTTATAAGCAAATAAAGTGCTAGAGAGAGCGAGAAAATTGCATCTGGTATGTTGAATTAAATGTGTGTAAACAAGATTCGTTTTTAGTCTTTGTGTCTGAGGTTGGACTTGGATTTCAAACAATTCTGGCATATTTTGTGTTGTAGCGATTAGTGAAGGGAAATATTGTCGACAAGTACAAAATGAAAGAATAATTGCAGATCTGGAGAATGCTTGGTCTTATTTTTAGCTCAGTGCTGCTGCTTATTCCAATAATTAGAAGAGAAAAAAATAATTGTTACCAGTCGAGCACCTATATGGTCTTCTCAGTCCGTGGTTACTGCAGATCAACACAAGAGAAGGGTTTAACCAGGGTACAAGGCAATGCATGTCTTGCTATGTTGCTATTCACAACTTTGTAAAGTTATTTGAATATTACAGCTTCCTCAAAAATGATGGACTTGTAGATAGGTTTTCTTCCTCAGGTTGGGATCCTACCCATCCAGCATTTCTCCTGCAGCATTGAATTGAGATGGGCCCCTCACTACAAGAAGGACATAAAGTTGCTGGAGCAAGTCCAGAGAAGAGCAACCAAGCTGGTGAAGGGTCTAGAGAACAAGTCCTATGAGGAAAGGCTGAGGGAACTGGGATTGTTTAGTTTGGAGGAGGCTGAAGGGAGACCTCATTGCTTTCTAAAGCTACCTGAAAGGAGATGGCAGTGAGGCAGACATTGGTCTCTTCTCCCAAGTGGATAATGACAGGACTAGAGGAAATGGCCTGAAATTGCATCAGGGAAGGTTTAGACTAGATATTAGGAAGAATTTATTTACCAAAAGAGTGGTCAGGTACTGGAACAGCCTGCCCAGGGAGGTGGTGGAGTCCCCATCCCTGGAGGTATTAAAAAAAACATGTAGATGTGGCACTTCAGGATGTGCTTTAGTGGGCATGGTGGGTGTTTGTTTTGTTTTTCCTCCTGGGTGGATGGTTGGACTCAGCGATCTTAAGAGGACTTTTCCAACCAAAACAATTCTGTGATTCTGAGGTGATATTGGGTCATCAAAGCAAGGTCAGGGATTCATGTTCCTCTTCCCACATTAAAAAAACAAACAAAAAAAACTGCTCTGCTGGAATTGCAAGGGGAAACTGTCTCACTTATTTCTGGCCCTGGAGATGTTCTGCTGGCCCTACTTTCTACCTTAGAGCTATAACTATTTATGGTATGAAAAAAAACCTGCTCTGATGTTCCCCAGTAACACTGGGCGCCTAAGTCTTTTTTTAATGGTGCCCTACACTGAATCTTTGACTAAAAGAGTTACATGGGGAATAATGATCTAGTGCTATTAAGAATACTGTTGGGTCTTAATGTATTTTTTTGTGGGATGTAGTGTGAGGGGAATGATGAATAATGAAGCAATAAACTCAGTTAAGCATGCTGTTCAAAAAGGCTTTGGAAAGTTGGTATAATAGTAACAAAAAATGACAGCTGCAACACATGGTCAAATGTTTACAAATATGTAAGGGGTGAATGTCAGGGAGATGGAGTTAGGCTCTTCTCAGTGATGACCAGTGATAGGACAAGGGGTAATGGGTGTAAATTGGAGCATAGGAGGTTCAAGGTGAATATCAGAAAAAACTTCTTTACTGTGAGAGTGACAGAGCACTGGAACAGGCTGCCCAGGGAGGTTGTGGAGTCTCCTTCACTGGAGACATTCAAAACCCACCTGGATGCGTTCCTATGTGATGTGCTCTAGGTGACCCTGCTCTGGCAGGGGGATTGGACTAGATGATCTTTCGAGGTCCCTTCCAACCCCTAGGATTCTATGATTCTATGGTCATTGCCCTCAACATCAAGGTAAGTTACAGTCCCAAACCATGATGTCCAGCACAGGACTGTGTGGTGGGAGGAGAGGAGCTGCAGCACAGCACAGGGTGTGTTTATAGAGAGCAGAGCTGGGGTTGTGCTTCAGTTTGAAATAAATGAAATGGAGGGGAAGGCTTTGCTGTCAGCCACTGCCAGCCATGTGCTGTGCACCTGAATCCTGGGTCTGCTCCTCATCCAGCTAGGGCAGCATGGGGATTCAAGCGTCATTATGTAATTGCATCTATTTGATAATTTGGGATTATCAAATGAGGATGAGGATGTAGCACAGTGCAACAAAAGGAATCGGTTGTGTAGACAGGTACCAAGGGTATTGCTATTTGTAAGAGCCCTGAGTATCCTGCTGGGAGGGGTGCCCAGCAGCCCATGGGAGCACTGGAATAAATCCCTACCTTTCAGAGTCCAAAGTGAGTTGTGTTGTGGAAGAAGGATTACGCCCAATTCTTGCCTATTTTCAGTTTCTGAACTTTATGCTGAAGTAGCTGGTGCTGGCCCCATCTGAAGACTAGCAAGAGATCTTGGTCTTGTTCAGGAACGGAATTCCCATGCCCCCACGTAGGGCATCACGTGTGTGATGGTGAGTGGGCATATGATGGTGATGATGGTGAGCATCTGCAAGTGAAGAGTTTGCCAAATGCCCTGGCAATCTGTCTTGGTCGTTGATAACCAGATAATGAAAGAGTGCGTTTTGTCATCTTTTGTTTCAAGACTATTGGGCCTCTTCAGCTTGGAGGAGACTGAGGGGCGACCTCATAAAAGTTTACAAATATGTTAAAGGGGAGTATCAGAATGATGGAGTCAGGCTTTTTTCAGTGATGTCCAGTGATAGGACAAGGGGCAATGGGTGCAAACTGGAGCATCGGAGGTTCAATGTAAACATCAGAAAAAACTTCTTGACTGTGTGTGAGGGTTTTACCCCTCATCAAGGGAAAATTGTCTCCCATAAAGAACTATTCACCTGGTAAAGGAGACAGTAGCGCTACACCAGGAACTACTACACAGTCAAGGGCAAGTCCAGGACAAGCCTGGGCAAGCCTTAGACCAAGGCTGCTGCTAAGCCCTGGATGGAACTCTGCAGCTGGCTGGATAGCTATCTGATTGGCTGGAACTATATGCAAACAAACGGATTCAAAAGATGCACCAATCAGAAGGCTCCTAAGGGATAGAAAGGGACCGCTCGCGGTGATTCTCTCTTTCGTTTCGCCAGTGGACCTTTTTGCTGCTGCACCCGCCTACCTACACCCGTCTGTGCTGAGGAAGAGAGGTCAAAGAGCCACGGATCTCGGCTACGGAGGCTAGGTCTCCACCCGAGAATCCAAAAAGGGGAAGCCTAAAAGAACTATAAAATTAGTACTCGAGAGCCGGGCTTAAAGCAGGACCTGTAAGCTCAGTATCTGCTAGCCCCACTGCCTCGAGAGCACCTGAAAGAACAGCGAATCTTCCCCACAGGCGCTCTCTCTCTCTCCCTCCTCCCGTCGGGGAAGACGCCCGCAGCCTGCCGTCTGCCGCGAGCCGCTTTGCTCTAGCGCAGCCCGCAGTCTTGAAGGCGCCGCTACAGCTGCCGTGAAGCCTACAGCCTGCCGCCGCACCCAGAGCCGCTGCTGCCTCTGCCGTGAAGCCTGCAAACTGCCGCCGCACCCACAGCTGCTGCTGCCTTTGCTGTGAAACCGCCGCTGCTGCCACGGGGAAGCCGCCATTTTAAAGCTACAGACCGCCACGGGGAAGCCGCCATTTTAAAGCTACAGACCGCCACGGGGAAGCCGCCATTTTAAAGCTACAGACCGCCACGGGGAAGCCGCCATTTTAAAGCTGCAGACCGCCACGGGGAAGCCGCCATTTTAAAGCTACAGACCGCCACGGGGAAGCCGCCATTTTAAAGCTACAGACCGCCACGGGGAAGCCGCCATTTTAAAGCTACAGACCGCCACGGGGAAGCCGCCATTTTAAAGCTACAGACCGCCACGGGGAAGCCGCCATTTTAAAGCTGCAGACCGCCACGGGGAAGCCGCCATTTTAAAGCTGCAGACCGCCACGTGGAAGCCGCCATCTTAAAGCTACAGACCGCCTCGTGCAGCTTGCCGAGACTGTAAGATTTAATAATAATATTTTTTTCTTTTCTGTCATTAACTGCAATCTTTCCCCGGGGTAAACCCGCAAACGGCCCTCACTTCCACGCACAGCGTCGACCCTATTGAGAGGAAACCGCGCCGCGCTATACCAGCCCCCTCTATCATAAGTTTTCTTCTTTCAATCTAAACTACTACACACATACACACACATACCCCTTGCATCTTATCTTCTACATTTACCTCCTATATATTTGTGACTCCACTCAAACAGTTAAAGCATATAAAATATAACTCGGTGTCTGGTCTTCATTGCGTGCGGACGTGTGTGCTCTCCTATTTAGGGCTTCTGGTATATCATACATTGGCATCATCACCATCCCCCAAATCAGGGGCGAATCCTAAATATAGAAGGACTAACCGCTCGAGCCCGTCCGAGTCACTGCTTGGACCAGGACCCTGTGAGAGTGACAGAGCACTGGAACAGGCTGCCCAGAGAGGTTGTGGGGTCTCCTTCACTGGAGACATTCAAAACCCACCTGGACAAGTTCCTGTGTGATGTACTCTAGGTGACCCTGCTTGGCAGGGGGGTTGGACTAGATGATCCTTCAGGGTCCCTTCCAACTCCTGGGATTCTGTAATTCTGTGATTTCAATTGCTGCTGCCAGGTGTTTCCAACTTTGGTATTACAGCTCCTTCTGTGGCATTTCCTGTCCTCTACTCAAAGACTCTATAACATGCGACAAGCAAACAAAATAGCAGCAACTGAAGTCAGACACCACGAGAAACACATTACCAAGAACGATTGGAGTGTTGCATACTTGCCACCATTTTGGTCATGCTCAAAGATGGAGTATTTGCATGCACAGGTACCATGTCTGTGTGTATCATCGTGCCTAGACACTGCCAACATCTGAGTTTTTGTATGAGGTGTGTAGAATCAAATTACATTTTTTCTGCAGAAATACCTTGGAAGTCTTGGGGAGTGTTCACTCTGGTGGAGCCAGGTCCTACTGAAGTCCTCTTCCCTGCAGCAACCACACTAGGAAGTGTCACTCAAGAATGAAGACTGTAATTTTCTGCGCTCTGGAAGCAGAGTAGCATAAAAATTTCTACAAGACAATGTAGCTAAAGACTTCTAAATTAGCTTGTGCTTCTATTCATATATATGGAAGAAGGGCCTAATTGTACAGTTTTCTTTGCCTAAGTGCACTTACATTCACGGCCAGTTTCGTCAGGAAATGAAGAAAATATTATCTGGGGGAAAAAAAAAATAATCAGTTGAGCACTTACAGTTTGGATTAGTCCTGCTAAGTATGAAGTTATCATTAGAGATTAGGCCATTTGCTGCTAACGTGGAATAGCTGGTTTAATGAAAGACTTATTTTTTCTAAACTTAATTTACGCTTACAAACGGAAGGAGAAATGTAGTTTAAATATAATTTTGGAGGCTTGTTTCCAATTGGGATGGTGTAATGCTGAAAAAAAATCTATCTATACTCAGGACCTTTTGAAAGATGGATCTGGATACCTGATGCATTAACATACCTCAGGACAGATTATGGTTATGTCTGGTTTAAAATGTAATTTAAATGAATCAACTTCCACATCTTACTGCTAGACATGCACCTGTCCTGGACAGGAGCTTGATTTATATTCTCTTAATGAAGATGTATCTGTGCACATAGTGTTATGGGCCATCAGTATGCGTGTGTTACTTGGTTCCTGGCGCCACAACCTGACAGGTGACTCTGTTACTGTCACTTAACTGCTGACACGACCTGTGCTGCCGGCTGTGCCGTGAAGCTGCTGTGATGTGACACGACCTGACTGGCGATGCTTACGGTGGGCTGTACCTCCTGCTTCTGACAGACGCAGAAGATAAAGTCACCTGTAATTTCTGTAAGTTTTATGGCTTTGAGGTTGCCTTGGAGAAGCCTGCCTGACCCCTCAGGATCACTAGGGCTAGAAACATAAGTGTAGGAACCTCGGGAATTCATCTGGACAGGCTGGATTGATGGGCTGAGGCCAATTGTACGGGCTTCAGCAAGGCCAAGTGCTGAGTCCTGAGCTTGGGCTAAAACAATCCCAGGTAACGCTACATGCTGGGGGAAGAATTGCTGGAAAGCTAATTGGCAGAGAGAGACCTGGGGGCACTGGTTGACAGCCAGATGAACATGAGACAGCAGTGTGCCCAGGTGGCCAAGAAGGCCAACAGCATCCTGGCCTGCATCAAGAATAGTGTAACTAGAAGGTCTGGAGAGGTGATTGTCCCCTTTTACTCAACCCTTCTGAGCTCACACCTCAAGCACTGTGTGCAGTTTGGGGTGCCACAGTATAAGAAGGACATTGAGGTTCTGGAGTGGATACAGAGAAGGGCAGTAAAGCTGATGGAGGATCTTGAGGATAAGTTTTGTGAGGAGCAGCTGAGGGAGCTGGGGCTATTTAGTCTGGAGTAAAGGAGGTTGAGAGGAGACTTTATCACTCTTTACAATTACTTGAAAGGAGGTTGTAGAGACGCAAGTGCTGGTCTCTTCTCACAAGTAACAAGTGATAGGACAAGAGGAAACGGTCTCCAGTTGTAACAGGGGAGGTTTAGGCTGGATAGTAAGAAAAAGTTCTCCACAGAAAGGGTTGTCAAGCACTAGAACAGGCTGCCCAGGGAAGTGGTGGAGTCACCATCTCCAGACATGATTAAAAGTCATATAGATATGGTGCTTAAGCACATGGTTTAGCAGTGGACTTGGTAAAGTTAAGTTAATGGTTGGACTTGATGATCTGAAAGGTTTTTTCCAACCTAAATGATTCTATGATTCTACAAACCAATAACGTATGCGCAATCATTTCTTGTTCCTACCTGGTAGAGAGAAATGAAAGGAGACTCTGGCTGTGAAGTCTGACAAACCCCACTGTCCCTCAAAACGGGTTATTATTTGGCTGCACTTTGTGCTTTGGTTACGATTACATCTGGGCAGAAAAGCCTAGACTTGAATGAATAGTCATAATGGTAAAAATGGCTATGGGATGCTTTCTGCATGAACTTTTAATGTACATCCTTTTATCTTCTAGTCTGACACAGTTTATTCTTAAATGGTCTCATATGAAATATCTGAGAAAATGAATCAAAAAAACTCCCTATTTGCACTCATTGGTAATTATGCTATTTTAGTTTGAGTACATACTTTGTTACAAGGGCATAGAGAATGGACTCTTGGCAGATTCATGGGTTAAAGCAACTTATGGGATTTATCCTGTCTGTGAAGAGATGTTTTGATGGAATGAAAAATCAGATAAGGAAGGTTGTTAATTTTCTTCTCTGCTTTATGAAAGTTCACCTGCATATTATGAATCTTGAGGTTGTTACATGCCAATATGACATTTGGAAAAAAAAAAAAAGACTCTTCAGACAGTATCAGTTAAGAATCTTTCAATAGTAGATGCATGAAGTGGAGCACCAAACATTAATTTTGCACAAGGAAGTTGACATTTGTAATTTCATTAATTTTTTTTTGTACATTATGGTCCTACTCCAGGTGAGCAGGCTTTGAGTAGCTTTTCTGCAGAAGTGCCTGAGTGCATGCAGCCCGTAAATGGTGTTTCCAGGCTGGTGCCATTGCCCAGGCATCACTACACTGTGCAGCAGCAGGAACAGGAGAAGGAATGATGTGACATTTCCTCTCTCCATTGCAGCTGGTCACTGCCTTCTGAAACTGAGGTTTAGCAGGAGTGAACGTGCAGGTAGTGTCACTCCTCTGACACTGTTGTAGAGTCAGGCAAAACCATATTTGGAGGAATGTATCTGATCCAGAGCCAGTAAATGATGCCTATTGACTTCACTTGGAGATGATTGGATCTTTTGTAGGTTATTATCTGTGTCTTCCTTTAGAGTTTTCTGTCTTCAGTGCACTTTTTGAATTTGAATTAGTCAATCCTAAAACACCTCTTGTGGCAAATTAACTGATATAATTATATAATCTGGTTTTGCCTTCTACATTGGAATGGGCTGCCCAGGGAAGTGGTGGAGTCACCATCCCTGGAGGGATATAATAGATGTGTAGATGTGGTGCTGAGAGACACGGTTTAGCGGTGGACTTGGAAGTGCCAAGTTAATGGTTGGAGACAATGATCTTAAAGGTCTTTTGCAACTAAAATTATTCTATGATTACTAGTCAATTGAATTCAATAACAGAATTATAGAGGAATTGTCCCATCAATTGGTGACTCAGACCAGTGAAAAATCCAAGTGCACCATGAGAAACATGATCTGCAGCTGCTCTTCTGCAGCTTCTTGGATAAAACGTCTTGGCTTGCCTGCATTGGGAAGACCAAGTGTATCCAAATATATTTACGTGGAGTAGTTCGGTCTACCTGAGGGTGTAAATCCAGGATTTTTTTCAATGACAGGATGCAACAGAGATTTGAATCTAGTCTATGGTCTTCCATGCTTTGGGAAAAAATGTGGAAAGTCCACAGTGACGGATGACATCAGTGTTTTTCCTATTTATAGTGGATGTTTTAAGCCTTCCTCAGATACGTGATCCAAAGCAGGACTTTAGAGAAGAGATTTCTCTATGACAGAGGGTTTTTTTTCTTCCAACATCCACTACATAGAACTTGTGTCCCAGCTGCAGCATCAGTGACTGCTTGTGTTTCAGCTGCTATAGGTGAACTGTTTGTTTTGAGAGGTGTAAGAAACACATTTGCTGAAACCCAGACAGTGTCTGAGCTGTCTGTCCCAGTGAGGGACTGCCAGGAAAATCACAGCAGAGACAGGTCATGCCAGAGCAACTTAGACCAATCTGTTGTTTTCTCTTATGGCCCCACACCACTTTTTTAACTGGGCAAAACACTTCATCTTCTAGTATCTGACAGTCCTGGAGCAGGGAAAATGGGGGTTTGTATCTTAGTTCCAGCCTTAGCTCTGGTTTCTCTTGCAGTGATGGGCTCAATTGCATGAGGGGCTTGGTAGAGGAGCATCACAGACACACATCTATACAAGCTCTACCCCAGGACCAACTGCTGCACCCTGTGGTGGCAGCAATGACATTTGGGCAGGTTTCTTATTGCTGGGAACCATCACGAGGTTGTTAATTCTCCAGCAGAGACTGGTGGAAAATAATCGCTTCATATATTTGATGCAATCAGCTGTTGGAGCCTGTTAAAAACTGAATTGGGATGAGAAGCTGTAATGCAGATGTGTCACATCATGGTTGTGTTGTCATTCTGTTCCTTTGTATGATATGGCAGCTCCACAGCAATTATTTTAAAATGCAGTCTCTAGTACTGTGAACCAGTAACTTGAAACATTTACTATTTTATTTGCTTCATGCCAAGTGGGATTTCACTCAATTTGTCATTAAAACCACTGTCCTCTTTTGTGGAAAGAGAGTATATTTACATAAACAGCTCCCCAGTAATTCTGTGTTTTCTAGAGGAGCAGGGGCTGGCATAATTTCCCAGTCTCACCAAGCTTTGTCCACAAAAGCTTGTGCTGATGAGTTGATGGGATTGAAGGCAGATGTAAGGGTACAAATCTGTCCACTGCACTCAGCAGGCTGGGGAAAAGCCAAGGGGGCAAACTCCCTTCCTTTGTCATTCCTGTATGTGCTACGTGGATCATTTTTGGCAAAAAAAAACCCATCCTGAAAACCACCACCACAAAAACCCCTTCAGTTTTGCAAAGTTGTGCAGTACTTTTGAGGCTCTGGCAGAACATGAGTTAGAAATGAAGAGCCTCTGAAATGAGTCTGCTGGGTCCCCTCTGCAGTCCCCACAGCACACAGTTGTGATTTCCCTTTTACAGAAATCATAAGATTGGCTGAATTTGCAGCCCTGCTCACAAATCATGAGGGATGAGTCTCCCAAATAATGAAAAATTTAAGTATTTTCCCATGTAATGCTGGTGCTTTTACTCTTCATCATCTTCTTTCCATTGCCATGACAGCCAGGAAGGTACAACTCTCACAGTCAGAGAGGTGTCTGTCTGCCTAATCACACAAACCTGGGAAGTGACTGTTAGGGAAAAAAATCCAACAACAAATGCTGTGAAATCTGAAATCAAATGAGGAGTGTTGCAGCCCAGAGCACTGGGGATGCAGCACTGGGGCCAGGAGTGGCCCTGGCTGGGCCAGTGCTGGGGCTTTTGGGGAGAAATCTCCCAGTTAAGATGCTGTTGGTACCTGGAGCTGCTGCTGGGTGCAGTCAAGCATGTGTTGAGTTCCACATTTTGTTAATACCAGACACTTTGTCTGCCCTCCTCTGCTGCTGGCTTTGTTTCTGTTAATTATCTTTTATTTTCTTTTGCTTCCTTATCTGCTTCACTTGCCTTTTTTTTTTTTGGTAAAACTTCAGATCAACTTTCTGAAGTGGAAAAAAAAAAAAGTGTTGTTTTTTTTTTTTTCCTCCCTTGCTAACACAGAACCAATGAATATGGATCAGAATTTTCATTTCCTTTTTTTACCATATCCATTTGCTTGCTAGAACAAGCTTGCCAGCCTAGTTTTACTTTGATAAACCTAATAAAGAAAAAACACTTTCCATCTCCATATTATTTTATGCCTTGTTTGTGACTTCAGCATCCCTTATACAGGCTTAAAGACAATTTATTCCTTATTGCCCTTGAGTCATTTCAGGAGAGCACTTGTGTTTTTCCTGACGTAAAAATGTCCTCCCTATAACATGATGAATATTAAATAGGTGCTTGAATGGAAATGAAACGATGTGCACTGACCTGACAGCTCCATTTATTGTAGCACAGCCGGGAGGGAACAGAAATGTCAGGTTTGTCCAGCCGTGGGCACAAGGCCTCGCTGCTGAATTACTTCATCAAATGACCAATTTCCATCAATGGGCCTAGAAATCTCTTCTGTGGAGAGAGCATGCCCTGCTTTCCTAAGGAGTTCATTTACTTCCCAGCTGAAAGCAGACCTTGGATGAAAAAACACCTAACTGGTTTCTGCTCCTCTGCTGCCTCCTGAATGGAGCAGTGCTGGTTGGGGTGGCTCTTCCAGCAGGTGGAAGGTGGAAAATCTGGGTTGATCTATATGGCTGACGTGTTGCTTTTAGTGAGACTGATAGTTTTGCTGGTTTGGTATCACCAGGGAACAGGGACCAGACCCTTGATGCTCCAGCAGCTCCCTGAAGCACCCATCCTCTCTGTGGGAGCAGGGCAAGGGCTGAGCATCTGGAGCTCTGGAGTTCACATCCACGAGGTCTCCCAGCAACTTACTTTTTTTTTTTCCCTTCCCAAATACGTGACATTTTTAATGTCACAAAATAAATTTGTCTGGAGGCTCAGCAGCAGGGCACGGGCTGGAAACCAGGTGCTAATCCATATCTAAGGCACAGTTGTGGGTGCCAGTGTTGGCTTTCCTTTATCCCCACCCATTTCATGGCAGCCATGTCTCCTCAGGCTCTGCACAGCATAGATCATGTACAGGTCTTCACTGGCGAGTTTTTTAATTCCTTTTTCCTCTCCCAACACTCAGCTAGTCAATAATTCCATGTGGATATTTTACCCGTGGAGCTGTGGACGTATTTTTTTAAGTGTTTTCAGGATCAGAAGGGAAATGCAACTTGGCTTTTAGCTGCTTGCTCCCTCCTTTACCTCACTCACAGGTGGATTTTGCTGCTTACTTCACTCCAATTGCTCTCCCTTCCCTGGGTTTCACTTTCTGCAGATACAGGTGCCAGCCAAGTGACAATACGAGTTGTTAAATGGCTAAAGATGATGGTGTCATTTCAGGGGAGCAGCAGATGTCCATAGTGGTCTTTTTCTGTGCTGCAGCCAGTAATGAGGGCAATGGGGCAGCTTGTGCACTGTGGGGCAAACTGGATTTATTATTAGTTTCTCTCTAGGTATTTCTCTGACCAGTGTATTGTGTTAATTCATATTGCATTGGCTTCTGTTCCCTTTGGGAACTGCTGAAAAATGGCTGTGCTAATAGAGTGCAGTCCGAGTGCCCTTACTGAGTCAAACGTGCTCATGTTGTGAGAATGGCTTCTCCATGTGGGAAGTGTTTATTTTTGGGTACTAGAAAAATTACTATATCTGCACTACCCGTAAATGCAAGGGGAACAACCTGATTAATTATTCCTCACTTTAGAAAAAAGTGGCTGAGTAAGGGCACAGAACAAATAGCATAAATCTACCTGGGATTATTTTAACGGATACATTTGCTCAGTTGAAATAAAAACCTGTCCCATGCCAGTGTTGGGTAGGGGAGCTCCCCACAGTAGCAAATGTGGCTACTCCAAGCACATCATCATGGTCTGCTCTGAGACCACCCAATGCTCCTCCCTGTCCACCACCTTGCTCGTCTGGCAGTTCTGCACTGCATGGGTATGAAAGGACTGGGAATGTTTTTACTGTCCCACATTAGTGAATAATTGAATTCTATAAAACTATTAAGCAATAATAGATAAGATTGAGCTGCATGGAGTATCAAGATCTAGATGATGTTAGCTAAAAATAGCGTATTAAAAATATATACTGCAATAAACCCAGCCTGAATGCAACAAAGCAAATGAAGATTCATTCTGATTCCCTGCACCTGTCAGGAATGCAAGAAAAAAGGTGGGGAAATACCACACAATAGAAACCCATCCTGTTCCAATTTGTCGAGTCTGTTAAAGGTAATGTTGAAGTTGGGAAGCTTTGCTTTGCCTTGAGGTGGGATTTCACACAGTGCCTGCAAGCCTGAGCTTGTTTGCGTGGCCTGATGAACGGCTTGATTTTTTTAAAAAAAAAAAAAAGGCTTCTCAGCTGTTCTGGAGACCCTTAAAGAAGTCGAGCCCTGGCACCATGGCATCTCATCATGTGGTGTCGGGACACCCCGTCTCAGGCTGTAAGGGGGGACCTTGGTGCTGGGAGGGGGTGGGAGCCGTGCCTGGGTCTAACACACACAGATGCCATCACGGGGCAGGTGGGTGAGATGGGGACTGACATGGGGCCACCCCGGGCAGGTGTGGAGAAGACCCTGTCCCTTGAGGAGGTGGATTTAGAGCAGCCAACAGGGGGATCCTCAGGAGCATGCAGCGAGTCAGCCCTGGTATGGGAAGTGTGGCTAGAAAGAGTGCAGGGCTCAGTGCCTGCACTTCTTCCAAACCCCTGTTTGTTTCAAAATCTTGACGGGAACTGCTTTCTCAGCTTGAGATGCACTTCCCCTCTAGGCTCTGACTTTGGGGTGCATGTGAATACATGACAAAGCCCAAAACACAGCAACAATTGCATTCAAGTCTCTGTATCTTATCAAACTGAAGTACAGTAGTAAAGCAGCTGCCCCATAAGTGCTTGTAGAGATGTTTTGCCACCTTGCCATGATGGCAGTAAACCTTTATCTGAGCAAATGGGTTCTGAGCTACTGGAGTTTGTACCTTGTGTGCTGCTGCCTTGCCTGCTGTTTCTATCCCGGCTCTGACCAGGTACAAATAATGAATTAACTGCTAGATAAGCCCTGTGCTCCCCTGAGCAATTATTCTGGCTTCTGCCATATCAGACTCAATTTGTCCTGCAATAAGTCCAGTTTTCTGAGAAGTTAGTTCTGGCTTGGGCATTAATCATCCACATCTGGGTATCTTTTGAGGGGGAGCCAGCTGTGAGTCAAGCTGTCAGAGATGTGAAAAAGCACGTTGTCAGAGTGCCCTGCTCCTTTTGGAGATGCAAATGCACTTAGGAACATGTCGGTTCGTGACAATCAGTAACTAGTTGCATAATTGGTGTGAATCACCTGTGGAACCTCAGCTGCATCTCCAGAATGCTGCTGATGTCTTCAGTGCACTGACTTGGGACATAAGTAACTTTCCCAGTGTCACACCATTGTCCAAAAAGCAAAGTCCATCACTGAGAGGTGCTGGCAGTGAGAATTTATGCTCTTGTGACCGATCTTTTAAGCAGATGCAGAATCACAGGCAGTGTTATATCCTGTTTACTCATTTTGAATATATTATTAAGTGTTTATTGCTACCAAAAGATCATCACTAAATAGCATGCCAGCTGCAGATGAACACTATATTGTTGATGGCTGGTGGCACAGGAGATGAGGGAATTTTATTAACATTGTCATTTCCAATCCTCAGCACCATAAAGGGCTTGGACATTTTCTATTACAGTTGCAGATCTACCTTAACATCACAAAAGCAGCCAGAGTGTGGGAAATTAGGTATAAACTGAAAAATAATTAAAGGCCTGGTGACAACTTGATAACACTGAATAATTAGAGTGTTGGTAACAAATCCTGAATTTTAATTTACTCGCTATAGCTGATACTAGTAATTGAGATGAAAAGCATCTTCACTGCTTTAGGAAAGCTCACTCACGTATGTATTTTTTAAGGAGGAGAAGGAAAAAAGATGACAACCTTAGCTCTGGGTTAGGTCTGCTGTCAGCTTGGGAATCATGTGAAATCCTGCAGATGGGAAGGCACCGGAGCTGGCCAAGCTGCTCCCTGCCAGCGCTCCTCGCAGAGCACTGAACTGCAGGAGGTACCTTCAGCAGCCCCTGCAGTGTTATTTATATTTAGGATACACTCCCTAGGCAATACGTGAGTGGAGGTGAGCGAGGAGGGGGGGATTTCATTTTAAAGCACGTGACTGCTACTTGGGAGCAAACATGAGGTCTGCAGCATGGACGTGGGCTGTAAAAAATGAGCCCAATGACACGAGCCATGGAGGAAGAAGAAGTGGGCAAGTTGCACTGAAGTTTCTTCATTTGCTTCTCTTCCCTGGGATTTTTGAAGCAGTTATGATATTGATGCATTGAGTTTGCTGAGATGTTTGGTGCTGGTCCTTTCATGACTCTTCATGCCTGTCTGGAGTGGTGGGCCACCTCCTGGCTCAGCAGTTGGACCCTTTCTGGGGTAAGTAATTAAAATCTGTCTGGGGGAAAAGGAAATAACGTTGTTGGGGGCTATAAGCTGTGTCATGGTTCCAAGGAGCTGAACAGCTGAACATCTCCCTGCTGTCCTTTTCCCCTTGGCTGTGAGGGACTCGAAGGCAGCACAGAGACCGCAGCGAGCGATGCCTTCCCACGTGTCTGTATCATGTCCTTGCCTTCAACTGCCTGTGATTATCCCTCAGCTTTATTGAGCTGAATTTGACAGTGAGCACAGTGCTGCTGCCTCATATGAGAGTGGGCACAGCGTAACGTGTGATGAAGAGCATTTTGGCTCTGGTTGTGTGTTTAGGACCAGAAGCAAGTGCCTTATCTCCTCCTTTATCCCCTTCTGATCTCTTGTCGATTATCTTAATGTCCTTTGTATCCTGCCTGACCCCTCATTTGGAAAGTCTTCGAATCAGGTATTGCCTTTGCTATTCAGTCTTCACTTGGGATTCCAAGAGAAATCAAACTGCAAATAATAAACAGAAGTAGGAGGCATTTCTGTAGGACTGGGGCACTAGGGGATGCCTGGGGAGAGACTACACACCCAATACCTGGCTGCCTTCCTGTAGACTAGGAGATCTTGAGATGAAATAAAGCACAACTACCTCACAAAGCATGGACTCTGCTCCAAGGGACCGATCATCTCAGTGAGCAAAACCGAGAGCTGTTGGGAGGGAGAGAGGAAAAGAAGAAAGATTTTGCTGAGGTCTTGCAGTACACCAGCAGCTCCTCTACTGCACAGCATCCCATCTTCCCCAGCAAACCAAAGCCCACATTGAATGAGCTTGTTGAATATTCCTGTAATTCCAGCAGTCTCTCCTAAGGACTGCTGCGGGAGCAGACGGGACAGGGGATGCATGGCTGCAGTGAGGGTGCAGGAAGCACCCAAGGCCATGTCTGCATTGGGGCAAGGATGTACCAACCCTGAGCACGTCACAGGGTGTCATGGCCCTTGGCAGGGCAGGACCCTGCAGGCACTCCCTGCTGCATTTTTGGGACCCCTGCAGATGCCAGGGGGAGCCCCAGGAGGACAAGGATCCATCCCCTTCGGGTGCACATCTGTTGCCACAGTGCAAAGCCAGGGGCAGGATGAAGGTGTATTTTCCAGGCAAGAGTTTTCCCTGGATTTGGCTCTGCTGCCTCTAAGAGCTGAGCAACGTAACAGCAGATTGTAAAGGGAGTCGGGGCCCTGTAACTCTATCAGTTTTGATCAATTTTTCAGTCGAGTCAGTAATACACTAGAGAGCATGTCAATGTGCTTTATGGAGGTCTGCAAGTGCCTACCATGGCTAATCCATAAAGCTCAAATGGTTTCCTGGAAAACAGACATTTTGTTGTCACCGTGAGGAGACTACTAAGCAGTGGGGGAAAAAAAAAAGAAGAAAAATAGATGGAGTTTGCAGTACCTGCTTGAGCTGCTGGGAACACCACGGGCTGGAAACATGGGCAGCACCTGAAGGAGTGGCTCAAGGCAGCTGCCCACGGTGTCCAAGAGCCAGAGAGAGGAGGGAAATGGCCATCATTGCCATCCCAGAGCCTCTTCAGCTCTCACCCTGCAGCCCTTCCACTCCTTCACCCAGCAAAAGCAATGGCACTTCTGTTTATTTCCAGTGAAACGTAGCAAACACATTTTTGTGATTCATGGAAAGATGATTTTAAAAACAACCCCCCCACACCTCTGCCCTCCAGTCCTTAAACCATGGATTGCTGTGAACTGATAGCCTCAGCTCCATTCTTTAGGCATACTGAGTAGCAAAGACATTTCATTACTTAAATATTTGAATGGTTCTCCCAGTTTTCTGATTCTATCACTATCATATAAGATTATTTTGCATTCGGGGTATTTATCAAAGCCTTTTTACTCAGACACTCCAATACTCCCTCTCACACCTCCCCACCAAATACTGAAGGTTTTAATGAAACTGCTTTTAAATTAACCCATTTTTTAAAATTAGTTCAAAGCATCTTCTGTGTTTTGAGCCATGGGAGTGCATTCTGAGTACCCCACCATACCTCAGGAACTTGAATTTTCAAAGCTGAAAATTACAGTATAGCTGGAGCCCTTCTTTCTCCTTACCCACTGTAGCATTACTTGTGCATTGCATGGATTCCCTTATCCCATACATGCTCATGGTATCCATCTATGGAGGGTTTCTGCCTTAGAGAGCAGGGCTGATCCTGCCTGCACCTCTGCCAAACCAATTGGATTTTATCTCTCCTATTCATGGGAGAAATACGGATTTCAAAGGAGGAGAAAAATTGGCCCAGAGGTTTGACTATTGAGCCTGAGTAAAACCTGGCTTTTTTTCCACAGCAGCTGTTCCAAAGTATGGCCATTTTCAGAGATTACCAGTTTGCTGAATACCCTTTTTTCCCCTGCTGTGTTTGATATGAAGTATTTTTCCTTTGTAAAAGAAGAGTAAGCCACAAACCAAAAGCTAAGCCCTTTGCTTTTCCCCATGCCAAGTTTTGATGCAAAGAACAATATTCAGCAGGCAGTAATCGCATCATCACCGTTGCCTAAGGTCTGGTTTGGACAGGATGAAAAGTCAGCGAGTGATAAGTTTTCAGAAGACCTCTGTCAGCTCCTAAAAAAGAAAAAGCAAAGACAGCAGCTCGTGCTAGCGGGAAAGGCCAGCTCAGGCTCAACTAAATGGGGATCTAAGTGTAAGGCAAACAGCAGAAAAGTGTCCTTGCATCCCCATCTAGTGGCTTTTTGTAGAATAAGTCTGTAGTCCTTTTTGTTAGGGCAGTATTTTCTCCTCTACCTATTAAGGCCTTGCAATCTGCTAAAAGATAGACAAGCACATGGCTAAAGTTACAGCAGAGGTTCTGAGCTGAGTCAAACCTTCTCGATTTTATGTATTTCTTAGATTCAAAATTTTTACAAATGTTCCTGAGTAAGTTTTTCAGGTTTTCAAGGTGGTTTTCTTCCCCTGCTCACTTGGCAGCCAGAGCTGTTGCAGCAGCATTGGGCTGCAGGGCTCCAAAGGGACCTGCTGCCACACTGTGGGGGACTAATGCACATATTTGCTGCCTGATACAATTACCAAGGGTCGAGAGATGGCAGAACTTACCTAAAATGGAAAGAAAACACTAAGCTAGCTTTCAAAGACGTGTCAATTTAGCTAAGGATAAGAGCAGGCCAAACCAGACAGAGTCACAGGATGTCAGCCAAAGCTTCTGTGAAAGGTGAGCATCATCCATGGGACTCGTACCTGCTTTCCCACAGTTTGCTCTCTCTCTTTACCCAGAAAAAGGTGACTTATCTAATTTCCATCAAAGGCATAAAAAGAAGTATTCCTGTTTTGTGACAGATTTTCACCCAGCAGAGTGGCTTCTCTTGGGGTACTTTGGCTGCTCAGAGTGTTCCAGTCTCTTCCCATTGGAGGTGGTGCAGTGTCACATGTGTGGTGAGAGGGCATGCAGCCTTGCTTTGAGAGGAGGTCAGTAAACAGAATTTAAATTCTGATCCTTTATTTTAGGTGCAATTGAAATATGATAGATGACATTAATATTTTGACAGTACTTTTGTGTTATCTGCTCTCTGAGCTCTTTATGGCTCTTAAGGGAGCTCAGCACCCATGGCTGTCTGGATCTGTGAGCAGTGTGCATCACCTTGCAGTGCACTGTCATTAAGCCAAACTGCCCAGCTGTAACTCCTGTCCCTGCAGCCTTACTTGCTCCCAGTTGAAGACTGGTGAGTGAGCCCCACTGAAGCATGGGAGCATCAATTTAACCCACCACCACTGCTGAGAAACTTTAACATAAAGCAAAACTCCCCCGGGCTGAGCTCCCCTGGCCACAACCCCCTCCTCAGCCATCCCAGCCCTGTGGGGCTGTGATGCTGCACACCAGGGTCCCTGATCACAGCCTTGCTTCTCAACCAAAAAACTCCTGTCCCCCTTAGTCCACCCCTTTGAACCAGAAAAACTTCTCAAGGACCAGTCTTCACAGCCCTGAGCTCTTCAGGGGTAAAAGGCTCACCTTGCCATACCTGTCTTTGCTCTCACAAAGATTTTTTTTTGAATGCTTCATGGTCTGTAAAGCAAAAACTGGTCTTCACCTCGAATCAAAGAGCCTTTTCCAAAGGGGGTCACGTTGGCTTCTGCCCTTGCCTTAGCTCTGTAATTACAACTACATGAGGTATGACCTCCAGTAAAATAGTTTGAAAAGGATGGTTTGAAAAGGTCTGGAAGAACTAATCCAGCAGCCAGGCTTTAATGAAAAGACAGGAAAGGCTATGTTAAAAAAAGTAATTGATCTCCAGGCCTAGATGCTTCATTTTTTTGGGAGGTTGAATTGAAGCACAAGCCCAGTAACAGTGACTGCTGTTGCCCCTGGGGAGGGACAGGTTCTTCTTCTCTAATATTGTCTTTTTCAGTACTTATCAGAAGTCATATGCTTTTTCCCATAGGAAAAAAAATAAATCTGTAGCCCCGTATAAAACCGACTACTATTGCTTAAACTCCAAGATCTACTGCTGCCCAGCAGCTGATATTTGATAGGATTAATGCAAAACAAAGTATCTTCCTTTAGTGAGAATCTTAACTATCAGCGAAGTGGGTGCTACAAAATCGCTAGTTATCTTCCTCTCTTCCAGAACTTGCCTAGGGCAGAATAAGGTTTGCACCAAACATTTCACCTTGTGGAATACAGAAACTGCCAGTTATACATTAGAAGTTTTGTCTAGGAAATGGCAAATGTATAACCAACGGGTGAAAAGACTTTCATTAAAAAAAGAAACACTATTGCAGGAGCTCACCAGAAAAATCAAAGTTACACTGCACGGGCCTTAATCAGTTGTTGTAGGTGCAGCTGGAAGGTTTGCAAAACAAACCAGCAACAGCATGAGGAACCCTGTAAAAATGCCTGGGCCTTCCTGAGGTTCATCAGGCTAAGAGCTGATCACTGGCTTATGTTAGAAGGTAAGTTCATTGAAATTTGATTTCCCAATACCTGGACTTTCATGCCTGGAGATGCACGTCCAAGGCTTGTGGTAATGGGCTGATGGGGACAGGGCATCGAGGGGGCTTGGTGCCAGGGGGGCGATATCAGCCCCGGGGACACTCACTCCTGGGGAAAACAAATGTCCTATTTCTGCAGGATCAGCCCAAACCTGACGCCAGCAGCCACAGCGTGTGGGGACAAAAACACTGTGGCTTTGTTTTCCTTGCACCGCAGCCCAGCTCTAGCTTTAGCCATCATCTCGCCGATCCAAACCCCCAGCTTTTCACTTTGCAGGGAAAGCAGAGTTTAGAGTGGATTCAGTCACGAGGTTGCCAGAACAGCCGGGAGCACGGCGTGCGGAGGGGACATCCTCCAAAGCCACCCTGCCACTCACCCCTGCCTGGGCAGGCAGCTGCCCACAATGTGCTGTTGTTTCCAGCGCCGGAGACAAAGGCTGTTGTTGTAGGCTAATGCCAGCTCAGTGGTGGCATGTGCCTACGTGGGCTGTTGGAGCTGAGGGGGGGGGGACACAGGGAGGGGTATGAGTCCCCAGTGGGTGTACGAGGAGGTTTCCAAGGGCTGCGCAGCTCCTGGGTGCTGGAAGTTTCTCCACAGCTCCTGTGGCTTCGGGGAGGTACAGAGAGGGTGATGCGGATCCCAGCCAGTGGTGTGAAGGGGTGCGGGGGCCCGGGGGGCTTAGCTGGGACCGAGGGGGATGGGGGGGGGGTGGCCAGGGGTGGGAGGGAGTGTTGGGGGGCTTGGCTGAGGGACACAGTCTGCCACCCCATGGTGCCATGGTGGGTGTCTCGGGGCTGGAAATACTTAGGGATTGAAAAGGCTGATGAAAAATCACCACCTGGGTGGTCAAACAACACAGGGGACTAAATCTAAGTTTTAGAGCTAGCAAAGGGATTCTGGTCTTGCCTCAGATGTGATTTGAATATTTTTGGTTAAAAGCAGTGATGCTTTTAAAAAGAGATGCTTATAAAAGTTGTTTATAGCTTATGCTGCTGTGGACCTGCTTTTGGGTGGAGATAACTTAAATCTGGAAGCCAAATCTACTATAAAGCAAAACAAGTCATTTGATGGTGAAGCCTCCACCCCCACCTGAGAGAGTGATCCTCGGCCTTGGTGAGCTGTGTGGGCTGAGCTGTGTTTTGGGGGACAGATCTCAGCAAGGGAGAAGTTTTATTTCTTATCTGCTAAATCTGTTCTGCCTGTTGTCTTCAGGGAAAGGGAGTAGAGAGGGTCCTGCTGCTGTCCTCTCCAACACCATTCTTCACATGGCCATACAAAGCCTCTATATAATTTATTTTTTACTTTTGCATTATTATATTTTAGTCAAAAGGAGCACCATTCCTGTGGATGCTGCAGTTCTTGGTAGGAGAAAAAGCCAAATTGAGGTGCAGGGAGCACCCACGATTTCCTGTATTTGTGATAGTGACCACTGCACCTCCCAGAGTGCCATCCCATCCTGGGAAACCTCCAGCCACCTCTGGCTTGTTCAGCTCTCCCCCCAGAAACATTTCCTTGGTTTCTAATTCCTGCAGTTTAGCAAGCAGAGCAGGAGCAGCCTGGCTCACTGCCCCGGTCCCCCCAGCCCCCTCAGGCTGCGGTGCCTGCTGGCAGGTACTGCTCTTGGGCCCCGTTTTCCCCCGAATCAGAGAAATTTAAATCATTTGCTCAGGTCTCTGGGCAGTCAGTGAGCCCTTCTTCTCTCTGGACAAAGCAGGAATCTCCCAGTGCATCCCCAACTTGTCCGTCCATCAGGCAGCTGCACGACAGGGATGCGGGAAAGCATCTCCTCCTGCCCCGGGCAGGAGGACGAAGGAGGTGGGGCTCAAAGCAAATTAAAAAGCAGATGCTAATGGCCCCTGGGTCTGCCTGGTGCTGGCTGACACCCCTCAGCCATTTCCACTCAGGTTTTAAAGATTTTGAAGTCTCAAGCTGTCCCTTTTTCTTTTAATTCCCCGGACCACAGAGCAGTCCCCGTGGCATGAGGACAGCCCCGCAGCCGCCAGCCCCCGCGCATCGCCCGCCCCGGCCCTCGCTCCTTCCCGGCGGGTCTCGGGTTTCCCCGGCTCACCCCAGTGACGCTGCCTGTCCCCACAGCCCCAGCCGAGCCGGGGGCACCGCGGAGCCAGGTGGAATGCTGCCATAGGGGCCAGGAACACGGCTAACTCCCAGCCCCCTGCCCAGCCGCCTGTCCCGGCACGGCACCTGCCCCCACCATGGACCCGGCCCCGGAGCTGAAGAGGTACGTGGAGTTTGGAAAGGACGGAGGGTGAGAGAGAGTTTCCAGATGGGTGGCAGATGCAGTCTGTAATGCAACCTGCTCCGTTTGTGAAGGGGAAGAGCTTTAACCTTGCTAACTGCCAGCTCTGACTCAGCCACCAGCTGCCCCCCAGCATCCCCCTCCCTGGCAGTCTCCTCTTCCATCCTGTTGTTGGGTATCGGGGCCTTGGCATGCGCAGCATCAGCCCAAAGAATTGCAGCCAGTTTTTCACCTCGAGGCTGGATTTTAAACCAGGTTTTAGAGGGAGCCCGTTTGTTCTCAGCGATGAGTAAGCCTCTTTCACCTCCCCAGCACCAAGTGTTAATTAAGCTTAGAAACTCTGCCTGGGGATAAATGGGAAAAGTCTCATTGTAAGAGTTATGTTGGCATCATCCATCCTGGTGAATACTTGTGCCGAAGCCCGTGCAGGTCACCTGGCAGATCTCCTGGGATGGCTGGAAACATCTGACCAGTCAGAAATGGTGTTTGTGTCCCCAGACTCCGAGAGCTGTTTGTCTGCACAGGGGAAGCCACACTACCCTTCTGCATTTTACTGGGATATTTATTCTGAAAGCCATCTTGCTCAGTTCAGCCAGCTGAGAGGACAAAATCATCCTCTGTTTTGACAGGCAGAGAGGGACAAGATCAAAAGGTTGAGTGGAAACTGGAGGGACTGGCCTGCAGCCCAGCTGGAGCTTACAGAGGTGGGCTGAGCTCAGGCTCGTTTGCTGAATGTCTGTGAGGTGTTTTCTGGGGAGAGGTGAAGTCAAGGGGGTGGAACCGAGACCTTTGACGAACCTTGTGGGAGCCAGGTGTATGACTTGGGTGGTGAACTCAGGTGAGCTCACCTGGTCTTGCAGGACTCTGGCAGTCCCCCAGTGCCTCTGAGACTTTTGGTTACCTTTGTCTTTTCTTGCCTTCATCAACCAAACCACATTCCCTTGCTACCTGCTAGCGTCATCATTGCAGATTTTATCTCAAAACCCTAGTACAAGATTCCCCTTTTTTCTTTTCCTCTCCTGGCTTGTTTCTTATTCATGCAGGAGTTTTCTCCCTGGCTGAGGGAGAATGCTTACTACCATTGCAGACTGCTTGTCATGAAGCATTTTCTAATGGCAAAGCTCTGGGAGCAGCAAAGTGTCTAAACCCAGGTTATACTGAGTGAGATTATTGTCAAAGTAAAAGGAAGATGTGACTTCATTGCTGGAAATCCTCACACCCCCTAAACTAAGAATGAAACCATGACTGAATGAAAACATTTATGGTCAAATGACCTCTTTGACTTTTGCCCTTTGAGTTCTGTGTCTTCTACAAGTTACTCAATGTAACATTTGCAGCCAGGAAAAACGGAAGGAAAACAAACAAACAAACAAAGTGCAAAGAAAAAGGTCCCAGAAACTTTGGGCCAAGCAGGTCTTTTAGCACTTTAAATGCTGAAGCTCACTATAGCCTTTTCACTGCTCTTTTCTCTACTCCGTTAATTATTAAAGGTTTTGCAGAGTGGATAGTATCAGTTAGTCTAATGCTTTCCACTGTATTGACTGGTTAACAGTTCTCCAGAGGGAGGAAAATCTTCCACAATACATCCCAGACAAGCACTGGTGCAGGTGGTCAGTCCATTGCTGATCCTGATGGGTTATCAGCAAACCAGGAAGTTTTGATTTTCTTAATTCTAGTGAAAGAAAACAAACAGTATTGCTTACCAGGTGTGGAAAACTTGTCCTGGACCATCTTCCTCTGGCTCTGTATTCTCAATGCATCTTAAAAAGGGTTCAGGTTCTTCAAATAACTGAAGTGCTATACTTTCCTTACAGGAACAGGTTCTCCAGCAGGAACTTTGAAGCAGAGATTCTGACAGCTCCACACGATAATTCAGGTATTTGAGAGAAAGAAAAAAAAAAAGGAGATTAAAGTAAAATGCCCATTCAGCTTGCTGTCACTACAAAGGTGTTTTAATTCTTTTGGAGTTAGAGATTGTGGTATTTGTGTTTTTTTTTTTTAAAAAAAAGCAAGAAACAGAATGCTAAAGGGACAGCAATTCAGGTGATTTCAGGTTTATGTTAAGGTACAGTTTGAAGTGGTGAGGATAGATGTTGATATCTTTACCTCCAGCAGGGCTGGACATAAAGTCTCCATATATACCTACTAGATACACAACTGCCAATGAGGTGTGGTTTTGGAAACATCACAGGTATCCATTAGGAGTTCACAGTCCTGGATGAGATGTACAAAGCTTTCTTATTAGTGGCCACTAAAAGCAGATGATAAATAAGCAGCTTCTCAAAAGGCAAAAATGAGGATGAAGATGTTCTGCTGAATCCTGTCCTTCGTCCTAATTTCTTTTATGAGGAAAAGCTGTTGGTTTTTGTGTTTTGTTTTTTTTTTCTATTGACTACTACTTTTCAATGCTGACGTCACACGTTGAGGCTGGCAGTGTGACTGTCTTCCTACTGCAGCCCTCTGTCTGAGGTAGACCCCAGAGCCAGTACTCAGATGAGTATCTTATCACGAGCCTCAGGTCTTAGTCTGATTGTTGCTCCTCAGACCCAAGCAGTCAGCCAGAGCTTGTGCAGGAGCATCTCATTAGGATGAGACAGAAAGAAAGTGAGTTTTTGCAATCATTGCTTGCAACCCCTTGAGTAGCACTGGGTGTTGGTTCAGAGCTAGATTTCTTGGTCTCAGCCACCCACATTTGAACATGAGCCCATTCAGATGAAATGCTCTTGCTATCAATTATCCTCCTGTCCACAGGCTTCAGTTCCCAGCAGGGAACTCACCTCTCCACACCAGCAAGAGTCAGAAACAAGGTGCACAGGGTTGACTGTTTTGGCTGCAGGTGACAGTTTTTGTGCTGCATCACCCCAAGTAGCACATGTGTCAACAGCCTGTGATTTCAGTTACGCTGTCCAGTGTGTGTGAGGGTGACAGCCCCCCCCAGGTTTGGACCTTCTCTGCCACTCCCTTCACCTTCTTGCCTTGGGTCTTCCAGAAAAAGTCTCTGGTTACTTCCCTTTCTGCAAACCAAGAACCTCGTATCTGGCTAAGCATTTTGGAGATATTTTCCTCAGGCTGACCTGTAGTAATGAGACACTTAATCAATACATTGATGTCAAAGGGCATCTAAGAATAATTTTCAAACCCTGAATGTGAACAGGTTGGAAAGTGTTAACATGAGCTCACCTGCCTACATGGGCTCCTAGGCCATGTGTTCTCCCTACCATCCTCCCAAATCTAGATTCTGTTGGGTTGGGTTTCTTCCATGAGGTAAGTGCTTTGATCCTTCATTTGCCTTGAAGCCACTAACACACAATTTGTACTTGTTTCTCAAGAGCTCTACATGATCCCTTCTATGAGAAGTCTCACAGCTGAGGAGTATGTAGAGGCCTTTAAGTCATTTTTGGATCATTCAACAGAGCACCAGTGTATGGATGAGTTCAACAAGGAAGAAATGCCCAACATCATGGCTAGGTAAGGAGCACTTTCACCCATGTGGGAAAGCCATCTGTTATTTTGGGAGGGCCACCTGCACACGAGGGTCAGAAAACACTTTCTGGGGCATGAATGAACTTCTGATGCTTTTCAATTTTAATTCCCTTCCTAGCCATCTTTAGGATATTCTGTTTAATGACTCCAGAATATGTGCTGTTTAAATCAATACACTGTGCAGCCTCTCAGCTTATGTTAAGGAAAGAATCAAGACCTCATTTTTGTATTAATCTGTTTCCATTAGCTGATTTTCAAAGGATTAAAGTATTTTTTGTTGTTTGAGTTGGCTTTTTTTTTTTTTTCAAAAGAAAGCTCTCTCTTGTGCTCTCTCCCTGCTTTTGGGACTTCACCACACATGAATCCAAACAGAAACACATCTCTAATTCTCTTCTAGTGACTAATTCTTGGTTTTCTCAATCCCCTAAGACCTCCTTATTTCTATCCTAAGTCGATTTGCATTGCTTAAGTACCAAATGATAATCAGTTTTATGAAGAATTGATGTAATATATTAAGCCTGGATGACTGCAGATAAGTTTTAGAGCAGCCTAGATGCAAACTGCAAGGAAGATCTTTAACGTTTGGGTATTTTTTGAATACTATGGAAACAGTATTCTCCACTAAGAAAAAAAAATTGGGCAGGCAAGTTCAGACCAGATATAGATAGAAAAATAAGCAATAGAAAAAAAAAAATTGTATTGGGAAATTTTAAATGAAAAATTGACGTCTGTTAATTTTAAATTATGAAAAACATTGTGGCTTGCTATGGTGTTGATTGTGGATCTGTGAAAGGGTCTTGACTCTCATTAGGGCTAGAACTCCTTGACTGGCTCACACCCTGCAGGATTTACTACTCTCCTTTCTTGTTGAATCATTGCTGCTGTGTCTCCTGAGATTGTGGATGGGAAACTCCATCCCTCAGTGCAGTCCATGCTCGAGAGCAGAGGAAGGCCATGTCAGAGCAGTGAGGTGCCTTGAGCCCAGGCTCATCACCTCAAGCCAGGCTGTTACTAAATATTCTGCTAGGAACCACAAGGTGGGTGGGTTGGTTTATTTTATCTTTTCAGAACTAATTTTTCTAAGGTAAAAAATTATTGCAGATTTTGACCTTTCCTCCCAATTTGAAACCAAGACAAATATTGAACAGAATTATTTCCAGTCATCTGGATAGCATGCTGATATTTTAATTTTTCTAGGCACTTATATCCAACATTGGAAACCCAAACTTGTCTCCTGAGGGTGCAGAGGTTTGTCTCTGGCTCACTTTGTCCCCCAGCCCTGCCTGGGAAGCAGTGCCTGTCCCACCCAGGCACAGCCCTGCTGCTCCCAAAGGGAATCCTTCACCCTGGGGTTTCCCAGGGCCTTTTTGCACAGTCCCAGCCACAGCCTGAAGAAAAAACTCTGGCAAAGGATAAGAAACACTCTACCCTGATGCCTACTGTATTTTGAAATATGAACTTGCTGATTTAGGGCTCCCATCACGCAGCTGGTTACAGCTGGGCTCCAAAGGGATGCTCAAATTGCTATCCCAATTCATGTGGCAAAACTCAGTCAAATTTCCAGGTGGATGTGGCATCCAGGGTATTAGAATTAAAACATGAAGTTGTGTGACGCTGTGTGGTGAAGGAACGTGTTGTTATCATTGCAGTCTCGGCAATGGAAAATCAACTATCAATGTTCTGGGAGTTGGAAGTGGCACAGGTAAGGAGCTTGGCAGCACCACTGGTGCTGGGGGGGATGGGGAGGCCCCATGGGTAGCAGAAAGTGGTACTGGAATGTTGAGCAATGTTGATAACCACTCAGACATTAACAACAGTGTTTTTTACTGAAGCAGAGGATGGCAAAATGGGGTGTGGAGCTGGGACGAGAGCAGTGCTCCCTCCCTTCCTTCCCCACCTCCCTTCTGAAATGCCCAGCAGAGAAAGATCTGTTGGTTTTGTTCAGCAGCAGCTGAACCTGAGCCAGCTGTGTGCCCAGGTGGCCAGGAAGGCCACCAGCATCCCGGCTTGTATCAGCAACAGTGTGGCCAGCAGGAGTAGTGAAGTGATTGTCCCCCTGTAGTCAGCACTGGTGAGGCCACACCGAGGTACTGGAGAGTGTCCAAAGGGCAAAGAAACTGGCAGAGGGTCTGAAGCACAGGTTTTCTGAGGAGCACATGAGGGAACTGGAGTTGTTTAGGCTGGAGAAAAGGAGGCTCAGGAGAGACCTTCTTGCTCTCTACAACTTCCTGAAAGGAGGCTGTAGCCGGGGTGGGGGGAGTGGTGTTGATTTCTTCTCCCAAGTAACGAGTGACAGGACAAGAGGTAATGGCCTCAAGTTGTGCCAGGGGAGGTTTAGAGTGGATATTAGAAGAAATTTCTCTACTGAAAGGGTTGTCAGGCACTGGAACAGGCTGCCCAGGGCAGTGGTGGAGTCACCACCTATGGAGATATTTAAAAGACATGTAGATGTGGTGCTTGGGGACAGGTTTTAGTGGTGGACTTGGCAGAGCTGGGTTAACACTTGGACTCTATGATCTTAGTCTTTTCCAACCTAAACAATTCTATGATTCTGTGCTGTTGCACAAATCTGTCCAAGAGTGCAATGATTTTAGCTTAGCCTCTGCCTCTTGCTGACTCTCACCTGATCATATATGTGCCAAAGCAAGGAGCCCTGCTCCAAGTTAGGTACAAGAGCATCTTCAAATCTTGTTGGAGAGAGTGAGACACATCTGAGAGGTTGGTTCCACCCAAAGTCCTGTCTTGGACTATCCCACCAGAAGGGATCACTCTATTTACTTTACATTTAGGAATCCCAGAAGCCAAATGTGGGCAATGCTCTGCCCCAGGTGGTGCAAAACCAACTGGGCCACAACCACTAGCATGGGGCTGCATCAACTTTTTCAGGATATGTTTGTTTGTTGCTGCTCTTTTTTTATCTAGTGATAAGTAGGGTTTAACTGCAAATGATATTTCTCCCCAGGGAGAAACACATCTCTTGGAAAAAGTAGCTTTAAAGCTGTTCTAAATGCATTTGTGTTTAAAAAAAAAAGTAATAAAGCATCCAGCTTTGCACCTAGGGAAACTGGGGAAAAGCAAAAAGTAGAGAAAAGAAGTGGCAGTTTGATTTGTCAGAGTTTGCTTTTGCTTTAAACATATTTTCAGCTGAATTTTAAGTGGCAATACTTTTAAATGAAAGTATTTTTCTTACTTTTTTTTTTGCTTGTTTTCCTGAGTAAGAGAAAAACAGCATTGAATTGTTTTCCCCACTTGGGAATATGTTGGAGCATAGGAGAAAGGAAGGAGGAAGAAATAACTCAGTTCTCAATTACATTCCCTTTTCATTAATATAAAACTGAAATTCTGACTTCACGAAAACACAAGGGAAAAGTGAACTTTTTGCGTGGTCCTCATTTTTCCTTATTTCCTCTTCAGAAGATGTTTTAATGGAAAAAATAAAACCCCTAAGATTTCCTGGGTTTCCTGGATAGCTGCTCCTCACAGACTCAGCCCCTCAGCTTCCCTGTGGCTGCAAGAACTGAACTTCTGCAGCCAGGCAGAGAGAGAGCCAGGGTGGGATCCAGCAAAAGGTTATATCTGAGCCCTGACCTTTCCAGGCCTGGACTCAGATTTCACAGAGCCCCCAGAATTAGTTTAGTTGACGAAAATATTAATTGGGATTAGTGACCTATTTCACATCCTAAAAGGCTGCTCTGGTCCAGATCACATTCTCTCATTCACCCCATGTTTTCCTGTGGCTGGTTAAACTATCTCAGCTGTAACCTCCCAGTTAGTGTCAGGGTGGGCTACTGTTTGCAGAGGGGTTTCACTCCTGTTTCTGGAATACCTGGCTGTGGTTCCTGCTGAAGGTTTGCTGCTGGTGGGGCAAGCTGGAGTGGAGAAATTCCTGCTCTGAGGCATTGTATTTTACTGCTTGTTTTTGCAGACACCTCAGCTGAGGATGTTATTACCTGCTCTTGCAAAAACTGGATTTAGGGCATTTTACAAAGATGGAGTAAAATACAACCCAAAGAGCTTTTAAGATACCTATTTGCTGTTGATATAACCATGGAGTAAAAAAAAACCAAACAAACAAAAAACCAACAAAAACCAAATCAATAACAAACTGCTTTTTAGCTACTCATTTGCTGTTGATACACCCATTTGCCACCATGGCTCCAGGGCATGGGGCAGAGATCTGCTGCCTTGCACCTGCCCTGAGCCAGCAGGGAGCCCATGTCAGGCTCTCTACTTGCTGGTGCTCCAACCCCCCACCTCTGGCACATCCTACCTGGCATTTAGGACTAGCTAAAATGATTCAGCTGCTTGCTATAGGGGTCTTCCTGCCAGCAACATTGGTCCATGCACCCACTTTCAATGGATAAAGCTGCAGTCTCTTTCCTTGTGCTTTTGGCCAGCCCTGCACTGCTGCCACTGCATTCCTCAGGGGCCTTGGGTATTTCTCTCCAATTTCAAAAGACCCGTCCTTCCTTGGATGTCCCTGTGGTGCTGGCACAACTGATATTTCCCTCCTTGAATTCTATTTACTGCAACACCTGCCAAAGATGACAACTTTTCTCAGAGCTGGTGCATCAGCTGAAAGGCTGGGGAAGATGCCATATCTCATACCAAGCCCTCTGTGTGTGACATTTGCAAGGGCAGGACTATTTTTAGGCCCCATCATCAGCTACAGACAGGATTCTTGTGGAGTTTCACTCAAGGTGGTCACCTCTGCTGTTTATTTCATAGAATCAAAGAATCACAGAATGGTTTGGGTTGGAAGGGACCTTAGAGATCATCTAGTTCCACCACCCCCTACATGGGCAGGGATGTCTCTCACTTAGACCAGGTTGCTCAAAATTTCATAGTTCCAGAAGAACCAGATGGACTTTGTACACTTGGTGTATCATGGCCTTTCTGGGATATGAGAGTGACCTGCACCACCTCACAAGAGGCTGGAAATTTCCTAGGACAGAAGGACAGACTACTGCTTGCTCTTCCAGAGCTTAGACAGCAACGGAGGAGAACCAACAGCTAAATTTGTAGGGCACCTACACACAAATATGTGCCTCTCTATTTCCAACTCCAAGATAACAACTAGTTAGTCGGCGCCCAGAGCTGAAACCTTGTGGCTGGTCCCCAAAGAGGGCTGATCTAGGGTACTGCATGCCAACAGGGTCTTTCCTCTTGCCATGCAGTTCCCTGGATCTTGGAGCTGCATCACACCAGGGCATCACATCCCTGGGGCAGTGCCAAAACATGGACACCCCTGTGCTGGAATTACACAGCTGTGCCCACTGCCTCCTTGCCACTGCTAAAGCTTTGTGGTTTTTGTTGAAAACGGACAAAATGAAAAACTGGTTGCTTTTTTAAACACTGACCTTTGATTATTTTGACCTGTTTGCCCCATGACCCAGCGTATTGCAGGTCTCTGTGCTGTGACTTAACTTTTCCTTGTTCTTGTCTTATCTGTAACTGTTATCTTGAGCAGTAAGATACCATATAAGTCTATCACAGGGCTAGATGCCACCAACAAGCAGTAGGGTAGAGAGCACTTCACTTCTGCTGGGGGCGTTTCCCAGCAGCAGAGGTGGCAGATACACTGGCATCCTTTTATCACATTTATGTGCTTTTTGAAGTAATGCATTTGTGTTTATTGACTAGGTGAGCAAGATTTGAAAATGATCAGGATACTCCAGGCTGCACACCCAGGGGTCCTTATCGACAACGAAATCGTAGAGCCCAACCCCCAGCACGTGGCAGCTTACAAAGGTACAGCTACACCTGCTGCCTGGGCTGTAGTGAGGACCAGTGACTTGAATTATGGTTTTGTGAAATTCATGTTTTTCTTCTACTTTTTAAAACAGAGCTGGTGAATCAAGCTCCAGACCTGCAGAATGTCTCTTTCGTTTGGCACCAGCTCACTTCCTCGGAGTATGAACAGCAAATGAAAGAGAAAGGGGCACAAAAGAAATTCGACTTCATCCATATGATCCAGGTAATGGAGCGTTTCTCTAATAGAGGAGTATTAGCTTTAACTAATCCCTTCATTTCTACTGTATGCATGAACTTAGGAGGACCAGAGCTGAGCACAGTTCTCTCATGAGCAAGAACTTCTGCAACAGCTCTATAAGCACCAAACCTCATTCCCTATCCACCCTGGTTTTGGTCTCTGGTTTGTACTGGTTTAACCGTGTATGGTGGGTAATAAAACAGGACATGTCTCAGGCCATCACATGTCACACAGAGACCAACAATTATGCTTTGTTGCTTCAAAAGACCTTGAATTTTTTGCCTTCTTGGAGTAGTCTGGATGGCATTGAAGGGAAAGGTTAGTGACTCAACACCTGTGGCAGGCTTTGGCTCAGAAATTACACTGCTGTGTCTCTGATACTGATGACACTGACGTTGTATGTGCCAATTATATTTTGTAAAAAATCTGTTATTCTCTTGTTTTAGTGACTTTTTTTTTTTCTTTTATTTCATTTTGCTTTCATTTTATTGCACTGTGGAGGGGGAATAATGACCGAGTGTAACTGTCCCTTCTAGATGCTGTACCGTGTGGAGGATGTTCCCAATACTATCAAGTTTTTCCACAGCTGCCTCGACCACCACGGTAAACTCCTGATCATAATTTTATCAGGTAAGAGGGACCTTTTATTTTTTGCTTCTTTGCTAGTGTTTTGAAGAGCTTTGACATTTTAGAGCCACAAATATTTGTCTTGGGATTTCAGCAGCACTTATTCTATAGCAACTAAATAAAACAAATGCTGTATATATATATATATAGGGAGCATGCAGTCTTGGGCTCAGATAAACTCTTGGCTCCCAATGCCTGATGGGACCAGTAGGGCATAGTCTTCATGCTTTTGCTTTCCTGCTTATACATTAATTGGTCTGTACGTCAAAGAGACCTCCTGCCACGAAATTACTGTCTGGAGAGCAATGTGGCTATTCATGAATGAAGGTCAATCCTTCTTCATGGTGAAATGGGCACTGTGAAAACACAACCTAAGCTCTGGGAAGACCCATCTTTGGGGCACTTCCCTCCACACAGCGATGGCCCAGACCCCAGCAGGAAAATGGGAGATGCCTAGAGCTATGGGCTTTATGGCAGGACAGGAAAAAGGGGCACTTAAAACATCATGGCACTTATTTAAAAAAAAAAAAAAGAAGAAAAAAAAAGAGGTTTTTTTTCCAGCATGCCATTCGTGAATCCCTGGTTCATGGTGTGGAGGATACAGCACACTTCCCTGTGTTTGCCACTAAAACTCATCTCATATTACTGGTAGGCTGTTTGTTTCCCTTGCTAGCTGGGGCTGGCTTTTTCAGGCATATATTCTTAAAACAGAGGGTCCATGTATAAAAACATCTGCAGTATTTTAGCAAAGTAGCACTTAACTGGATAGGGTGTACGTGCAGGCTCAGTGCACTGGTAGCTGTGTACACTCCTTCGTCTGGGCAAATCCAGTGCTGGAGGCCATCTCCTAGGAATTTTCTTTGAACAGGAGAGTTTTGGAAGCAGGGCTAATGGAGATCACAGTTTTACCTCTCTCCAAGCACGAACATTTATAAGTGAACTCAAAGAAGGGGAAAGCTCTTCTCCTGCTCCTGGCAAGGTGTGGGCCAGCAGCGAGGGAGCAGTTCAACCCCATTTAGTAGTTGTATCAGCTGGTGTCTGTCTGCCTTGGCTTTGCAAAAGTAACCTTCCCTCCTGCTCTGGCAGACAGTAGCGGATGGGCCAGCTTATGGAAGAAGTACAGAGACTGCTTGCCTGCCACCGACAGTGGCCACTACATCACCTCCAACAGCATCACGGATGTTTTAAAGAGACTGGGTGTTGAATACCGTGTTTATGAGTTCCTGTCGGGCTGGGATATCACCGAGTGCTTTATCGAGGGGGACCCGGTTGGAGGCCACATGATGGATTTCCTGACGGGGACAAAAAACTTCCTGGGCACGGCCCCGCGGGGGCTGCAGCGGCGGCTGCAGGAGGCTCTCTGCCAGCCCGAGTGCAGCAGCAGAAAGGACGGGAGGATCATCTTCAGCAACAACTTGAGTATGATTGTGGTTGAATCCTAGAGCCACGACCAACTGCAGATGACAAGGTAGGGTGGATACGGGGGTGATGCAGTACCAGAAGGGCCAAGCATAGGAAGAAGACAACTCACGGGCAACAAGGCAAGAAAGTGGAGCTCAGCTGCAGCCCCCCATTCCCAGCCAGGGTCAGTGGAGCCACCTGTGACATGGGGGATGAGCTGTTTGTCCCGCTGAGGTCAACAGGGCCAAGATTTCACCCTGGTTATTTAGTCCAGCCCTAGGAGAACATTTTCCAGAAAGTAAAGAGCTCCATCTCACTAAAAGCCTACATGGACTTTTTTTTTTTTTTTTAACAGGATGCATCATGTCTATGCTTTTGCACTGGTATTCCCACTTTTCTATACAGCCAGCAGGTTCACATACCTATGGATGTGTCTACATGACTGGGTGCTGCAGCCCCCATGAAGTAGCTGTGTACGGACCCGCTGCTTCCAGATGTGCCAGGACAACACCAGTAAGGTGTCCCTGCTGCTTTGCACCCAAGTAATGTGCCTCCCTGCACCCAGCCCTGAGCTGTAAGCTGCTCTTCACTAGGCTATTTCACATGGTTTTATCAGCATAGGTATTTACCACCCCAAGCATCTCAGCATCTTGCAATATAAGCATGTCTTAAAAATTGATCAGCCTTTTTGTTTGGAGAACTTTTTGCATCCCAGGATGATAATTGTCCCGTGCTCTTTCAGGAAGATACTAATTTTGTTATCTTCTTACTATTGTTTTTCTCCATATAAAATAAAAGCAATTTCAAACCAAGTAAGTCCCATCTTGTTCTGTATGTGTGGGCTTACAGAAAATGAAGAGAGAAGAGGTTATCTAGTTAAAAACAAAAAAGAAAATCCAAAATACTGCTTTATGGAAGCATAAAGGGTTTCTTGTAAGTGAGAGAAGAGCCTGAGGCTGTAGAAGAGCTGGGAGTGAGCTGCAGCTTGTCCTTCTGCCACTGCCATGGGAGGCAGCTTGGCTGGCTCAAAGCAGCATCACCACAGCACAGAATCTCTGCACCTACACTACTGAAATATCACGCACATGGTTAAGATGTTAACACAGGTAAGTAGTTAAGACTATTTCCAGAGGGTCCTGAGTTGTTCAGAGGGCTAAAGAAGACACTACCAGGGCAGTAATTTTGAAATGGAGATCCTGCATGGGACCGGTGGGATTTGGCGCTGCCTTTAGGGCCACAGCACTGGGCAGACCTTGGGCTGGCCACATGGGGGAAAGGGGCCCACAGCCCCAGTGGCCTCACTAAAAATAGCTCTTGGGGCAGGAAGCACCAGCTCAGATGGAAAAATCCCCGCAGGCATAGAACCTACCTTTAGACACTAATTTTTTGGTGCTTCAACTGGAAAGCAAGTGCCCATGTGCACATGAAGGGGCTGCAGAGGCCACTGCCTTATTGACTCCTAGTAGTGATCAAAAGGCTTGTTCCAGAATCATGAACACATGGGTGGGCACATTGGCTTGCAAAAATATTAGAGGTCATTGTCACCCAGAGTCCTGCTGATCCCACTAAGCCTACCCTACCCCACACACCATCCCCCTGCCTGGATGTGGTGATGGCCAGAGTTATCAGTGCTTCTGTTAGAGAGGGGAATGTCAGCTCCTAGAGTCACTGCAGCTCCACTTTCTGCTTTGGGGTTGTTTTTTTTCTGGTTGCTGTTGGGTTTTTTGTCTTATTTTGGTTGGGGTTTTTATGTAGATGGTCTTTTTTTGTTTGGTTGGTTTTTATTTTGTTTCATTGGGTTTTTTGGGTTTTTTTAGTTTTAGGTCGGGTTTTTTCCCCTATCTTTTTTGAAATACAGCCACTTCTCCTGCAGATGTTTCCTCTGAAACTACTGTAAGGAAAAAAAGAAGGAAGCAATGGGAAAACCATAGTGTAACATCATCCCTCTGCAGGACAGTGGCACCCTGCCCTGTAAGTAGTGTTGCCATCAGGATAAGAAACATCAATCAAAACCAGGCAGCTTCCTCCAGAGTACCCCCTATGCACAAGCTTTTCATTTTGATCCATTTAATTTTTTGTTTGCTTGAGCTCACTGACAGCACTGGGCAGGGACTGTATGGCTGGACTGGACAGGCTCTTAGCACTGCTTCCAGAAATGCTCTCCTTCCACTAATGGTTCCCATGATTTATTTCCACATATTAATTATGTCTGTCTCTCTCTGGCAGATGAAAATGAAAACCAAAATACACCAAGAGCCAGACTTGCTTATCAAGCTCCAAAGAACAATCCAACTGTTAGTCTTTGCAGAAATTTCAACAGTCCATGTCCCACTAGATCTTCTCCTGCCCATTTAGCACTTGGGCTATCACCCCTCCCTGGAGTTTCCTGAGCAGGTAGAAACATTTCCAGTAAGCAGCTACTCAGCAAAACCTGGAAGCACAAAATTTACCCACACCATTGTAAATCAATGTGAAAATGCTTAAAAGAAAGGAGTGCTTCAAAGCAGACAGTTTAGTGACAGCCGCAGGAGATGAAACAGAGCACCCCATTAAAAACTCCACTGCTTAACACTCCCTCTGTAATTTTTCTTTTCATCCTTGAAAAACAAGTAATTTAGCAACTACTCTGCTTGTACACCTGGAACAAATGCTATCCTAAGTGGCTGTTCCATTGATGTATATATTTCTTCTCGGATGAATATGCTATTTAATAACTATTTGTTGTGCTTTTTAAGCCATGCTCTCCTCCCACACAGGCTGAGGGTCTGTGCTTTCCCAGCAGCTGGCAGGCAGGAGCGGTTGGGTCTGTGCGGCCACGAGAGGGCTGCAGCAGCCAGCACAGCCCTGCTGCCTCCCAAAACCTCGAGATGCTGAGCTGAAGAAGCAGAGCCAAGCAGCTGGGAAGGCAAATGATGCAGCGGCTCCCCTCTGCTTTCTTTGCTGGGCCACCGCATCCTGATTTCAGCTGCTGGGACCACACTTTTTTCTGCTGCAATGTCGTGTTCTTGATGCTGGGCTCCAGCTTAAAAGAGAGCCACAATTGCACAGCACACGTGCCAACAAGGGCTGCACAAAACTTGCTCTTGGGTTGTTCATTCAAGCTTCCCCCCCCCCCGAAGTGCTGCAGCTCAGTTGTCTCTCAAGCTCAGGTCAGCAGACAGCAAACCAGGGCCGTGGCTGGCCAGGGAGGAAACATGAGGAAGGGGATGTCAGGAGCATGAGGTAACTTCTGCTTTAGCTTTGAGCTAAATTAACCTTCCTGCTCTCAGTCCAGGATGACCCTGCTCCATAATGACTTCATAGAATCATGGAATCATAGAATATCTGATTTAAATCTCCTCTCTTTCAGTTTGAAACTACTACCCCTTATCCTATAACTCCATGCCCTTGTAAAAAGTCCCTTTCCAGCTTTCCTGTAGCCCCTTCAGGTACTGGAAGGTGCTCTAAGGTTTCCATGGAGCCTTCTCTTCTCCAGGCTGAACAACCCAAAATCTCTCAGCCCATCTTCTTAGGAGAGGTGCTCCAGCCCTCTAATCATTTTCATGGCAGTTCCCAGCACTGTAGTTACCTGGGAGCAGGCCTGTGCCATCCCAAGGGAGCTGTGCTGCTCCGTCGGCACGACAGATTGTTGCAGCTCTAAGCAAAGGCTTTTGTGGATAACCATGGACTAAGCTGCCATGAGAGTCCTGGTTTGGTCTTCAAAAACATCTATGGACCAGTGCATGGTCACTCTGCCATGTGCCAAGCTGCTGGGACACCAGACAGCAAAAACCCGGAAAACTTCTTATTTTGGTATGGACACAGTGGCAGGACCATGAGTGCACTTGCACTATCTCAGCAGAGTAGCTCCAGGCTGGCTACAGAGATCACAAAGCAAACAAAAATCTCTGCCACCTGTATTAAGTCCTTTCCTGTCTCTAACAGCACCCTTATCAATGCAAATGTTCCTTGCAATCAGTCCCAAAACAGGAAAGTAAACCAACTGACAACTTAGCCTTCTAATACAAAGAAGTTCATGCGATCAGTCTGCCATGGGAGTCAGGCCTGCAGCCTGGACAGCCAGAGGAGGTTGTGGACCAGCCCTCCTGCACCGTGTTACTTAATGCTGCTGGGTTTAGCTAAAGCAGGAGCTCATACAAAAGGCAGGAAATGTGTTGTTCACCTCCCACTCTCCTTTAATTTCTTGTTAAAAAAAATAAAGTCCCTCCAAGATAAATGTTTGAAGAGTACAAGCTACAGCTGGAAAGATCTTGGGTCTGAAGAAGGTTTGTAGAACATGTGAGATGGCTGGATCCCAGCAGGGCTTTACTTCTCACTTCTGAGAAGGAACAGGGAAGAGCAGAACAGGAGCTTTATTTCCACTAGTCACTTCCCAATAGTCTGATGACACTTTTGGTTAGATCTACCAGCAGGTTTGTAGAGAAAACATATGTTTTCTCAAAGACTGCAACGGTGGTACCTCTGGTGAATTTAGAAATGTGATAAAGAAAATTTCAGAGCAGCCTGTAGGTCCCTATTGCTTTGTTAACATTTTTTGCATCCTATTAATCACTTGGTATGTATCTGTCAACAGCTGATATTATGGATTAAGGAAGATTACAGTTTATTGCTCCAGTGGCTGTTTCCTTTGGGTTTTACCTCTATGGGCACTTTGCCTTTGACTTCACTAGGACAGGACCGAGCTCCTCGCTTTATGAACACTTTGCAAAGCTTTCCTGACTCAGCGTGGTTTTACTTTATAAGGTACCTAAATGATCATCCACAGGATAAATATTTTGATTTTATTATTTCTAGAAGAAGGGCTAGTGTACTTCAGTGCTGTACAAACAGTCCAAGAGATCTGGATTTGCAGATGTTTTCATGTAGATAAATGTTGGCTTTGGTTTGCCATACTTGTGCAGCTCATGCCATTTGTTATTTGGGAAACCAGGTTGGTATTGGAGGAAATGCAGACAAAAGTTCTACAGTTTTAATACACTTAAAGACTTTCTTCATTATTTACTATCAACTACAGGTTATTCCCCAGTTTCACACATTGCATCCCAGAGTGGATAACCAAAGAAATCCCCTCAAAGCAGAAATAATTAATGCCAGAGAATCAAACAACTCAACTGTGAATAACCTTCGGTCTAAAAATTATTCACTTAAACTTACCCCTTCGTGCCAGGGCTTGTTTTTAAATGTGCTTAAAAATAACAATGACAAAAATTATAAATTTCAGCCTAGACATCCTTCCTGAGCTTATTCCATTCTTATGTCTTGCCTCCAAGGTTTCACCTCCCAGCTCCCTTCTCCATCCTCCCCTCCGTGGCCTTATCTCAAGGCAGAAAAATCAAGGAAATCTTTCCTCCTGCACTCAGGGTCCTGGCCAATCTCCATTGTGACTCACTTGCAATTCCTGCCAAATGTTAATGCACATTTTTTTTTTTTTTTGCTTCAGAGCCTAAGGTGACACAAAACAAATGACCTGTGCTCATCTGGGTGTTTTCCTGAGAACGTCTCACCCGATTACAGATGCCTTAAAACAACAAGCACTGCCAGAGTGTGTCTTCACTGCACTGTGTATACATTATTCCTGAGCCACTGCTTAATGTTTATTAATATTTCTGATGCTTTTGAAATGTTAAACTAACAACATTAATATAACCCATAGTACAAAGCCAGGTAAAGGTATAAATGGAAGAGCAAACTTCTTGCTTTCTTCTCTGTATGGGTGAGCTGCATTTTGGGTACATGTAAGGGAGCAGCACCCCCAGCAAATATGGCCCCCAAATTAATTCTGATTCTGGTGGGAATTTAAATAAATCTTCCAATTCCATCACTCAGCAACAAATTCCTTTTGAACATAATTAGGATTTATACTGGTACTGGTGTCTTGTTTCTTTAAGCATCACAACAGTCTCTAAAAAATGTAAGAATATATGAAATTTTACTTAGGTTCAGACAAAACTTTGCCTTGACCACAACCGTGTCCTGGGTGGAGAGGGGAGGAAAAAAGTAGGGAATAGAGAAAACAGCCTTTCTTCTGTGACATTTTTTTTATTTCCCCCATCCTCCCCTGCCTTTTGGCAACCTGCTGGTCAGGGACCTGCTGCACCAAAGGATGCATCCAGGTAATCAGACCTCCTCCTTGCCTTTCCTCACTAATCTGCCTAATTTCTTTCCAGATGTTTTGCAAAGATGGGCAACAAATAAATCCATTTCAAGTGCATCTCCACAGTCACTTATTATCTTGGTGAAAAAAATCTCTCCTGTTTTTTTTGTTTTGTTGTTTTAATTCTCTCTAACACAAGGACCATCTGGCCTGTACAAACATGACAGCTCAGCTCCGCTCTTCATTTCAGGGCTGCTATGGATTGAATGACACCTGCTTTGTCATAGAGTCATCAGCTCCTTGGAGTTGTGAGGTGGTAAGAGCAGGGTGAGGAAGAGGAAACCAGCAAAAAAGAGAAACAACCCTTACCAGCCCCAGTGCTGATGGTCCAGGGATGACAGATGGGCGCTGGGAGCTGGTCAGGAGATGCTCCCTGGCATTGTAAGGGAAAAAGATGGAGGAAAAGTTTTTCCAATAACACGTTTCAGTCCTCTGGGGAGAAACACATGAGCTCATCATGGTGACATGGACTGTGTTTCCAGCTGACAGTTAACAGTTGGCAGAGCAGAACTGCTGGGTTGTCTGTCGGCTGTAAGAGGCTGCTTATGGTGGTTTTCGAGCAGGTATCGTAGTTTGATGATCAGATTGAAACTGCTCTGCAGGCAGAGCACCAGTGCTGTGGTGCAGGGTGCTGCTTTTTAGTGGGCTGCCTTTGGGCAGGACTTGGCCTCTGCACTGGGTGATCCCTGCCTCCTTTGAAAGCCCATACACCAGGTTTGTCAGAGCTGGCTGTGGCTCCTGTTGTGTCACCCTGCTCCTCCATCTGCCATTAACACCAGTGTGCACCCTGGCTGCAAAACAGTCCAGCATCTTCTGCTTCCAAAATCAGGCTAGAAATCGTATCAGAGAGTACCTGCTGTTTAAAACTTCTCATTGAATATTCAGCACAGGAACACTGATATCTGAGCATGCAAAGGGAAGTTCATTTTTGTGATTAAAGGCCATCCCTGTTCCCAGGAAAACTGCATTTTGCACAGAGCCCTGCCATGGGCTTCCCCAGTCTGGCCATAATCACTTCATCTGGTTGGGCCCCAATTTTCCATCTTTAAAAATCTTCCTTTCCTTGCAGGCAGGTCATGAGGCTAGATCCATTACCCTAAGTGAGAGGCTTTATTACTGAAGTTATAAGTGTCATGCCAATACAATAGTAATAATAAATAACTTATCTAAAAGTGTAAAAGGGTCTGACATTATTAATTGCATTTCAAGCACTTGCAGTGTGTGTGGACTGGGTTTGAATGCAGAACAGATGGAAGATTTCTCTCTTGCTCACATTTTTGCACTTTGGAAAGAAACAGCCTCTCTTCAGCTGAAATGTCCTTGGTGCACTGACCCAGCAAGAAGCTTCCCATCATTCCCACTGGGACCCTGCTGGGGTGTAAAGGTGGAGGGAAACCCCTCTGAGAGGCAGGGGAGCTCTCATTTTGCCTCATAAGCTTTTCTATTTGTTTGCTTTCAGCATTGCTTCTATTTCTCCACAACATTCATTTCAGCCCTCTGTCATCTGTGGCTACGAGTTAGTGAAGCAAAAGGCTTCCCAAGGCTTCCTCATCCTGCCAGGATACAGGGGCAAAGGAGACTTTCTGCACTGATTCAACCCTGGAAGCCTTTTGAAATACCTGCCCATAACAGCAGCCCAGGACTTTGGCATCAAAGCCTCAGTGCCCTCCAAAGCACCTGTGATCTGCCCTCTTCTGCCACCTCTACATGCTGCAACGGTCATCCTCTGACCACAAGGCTCCTCTGCCTCTGTCAGCTCTCTCTGCTTTCATGCCAAAAAGATGGAAACACACCTGCTAGCTAACATGTACCTGTGGATTAACCGGTAATATTGAAATGCTGGATGGAAAGAAGATGTACAAAAGCAAACCCTGCAGGAGCAGGACACACCATCCTCCTTTTTGTGCAAGGGACACAATTCGTCCTCCAACATGCCACACTCCAGCTGACCACCACTACTTCTGAAAAAGAGCCAGACTCTTTTCAGTAGTTCCCAGGGACAGGACAAGGGGCAATGGGCACAAGCAGGAACATGGGAAGTTCCATTTAAACATAAGGAAAAACTTATTTACAGTGAGGGTGACAGAGCCCTGGGACAAGCTGCCCAGGGAGGTTGAGGAGTCCCCTTCTCTGGAGATACTCAAGACCCACCTGGATGCAGTCCTGGGTAATGTGCTCTAGGGGATCCTGCTTTAGTGGGGGAGTTGGACTAGATGATCTCTAGAGGTGCCTTCCAACTCTGACAGTTCTGTGATTCCTTGATTCTCCCATTCTCTTCTGCACCATCCCTCCCCTCCAGCCAGATCAGCAGAGCCACTTGCCAGACCTCAGGCTTCTTGCAGACCTTCAAACACATGGTAGGTGAAAAAACCCCACAAAACTTGCTTTTGCTTCACCTGCAGATGTTTCTATAACCTAATCACTCAACATCAGGACAAGGAAAAGCCATTTCCCTCAGTGAGCATCATTCATTACTTCTCAAGATTTTGACCATTAGATTAAAAGTTCTGAAACCATTTATGCATGGGTCTTTTCTGGTAAAAGGTTAAGTGTAAAGCCATTCTCTTTTTGCCTTTTGTTTTCATGCATTCCAGAGAAATTTACTGTCAGAATGAAGCCGAGCTTGAAAAATTTCAGCTTGAGAAATGATAATTTGGGACAAGTTCTTAAACACAGAAAACCAAGATTTAGAATAGAAACAATTAGAAAACTATAAGATGGCAGGTTTCTCTCGTTACAATAATATAACTTAAAAGAAGTATGAAATGCAGCCTGCTTAATAGCAATAGAAAATTCTGAGTTCTTTAAAACGACTATTTTCTTCCTAAAATATTTCACGTCAGTTAAATCTTACCTAAAAGAGAAGGAAATTACAGTATCTACAAAACCTTAGCTGATGCTGCCATTGTGGTAAGGAGAACTGCCCTGGTTGAAAATCTAAGATAAATACAAAACCAGCAGCTTGCAAGGTCGTTCACATAAAAAAAATGGCAAGACCCAACCCTCAGTGAATTCCTAATTTTGCAGGACCAGTCGCACAACCAGCAGAAACACAGCACTGGCATCAAACCCTTCCTTTCCTAATGGGTTGGAAAGTGTCTTTTTCTTTTAACAACAAATGCAAATGCTCTAAATCTTCCCAGTCCCAAGTACAGATGGCATCAGATGACAACAGGAGGCAATGCTTATAAAAAATGTGATTTCATGCATCTCTCCTGCAGGCTGTTCTTCAGTGATGAATGTGCAGAGGCCCTTCACAATGCCCAAAAAAGTGACTAAAGCTCTTTGTTAAAGGCAGAAGATGGTCTCAGCTGCTGCAGGGATCCAGCACAAAGCATTGCACAAGGCTGAAGCCTACCCCATATGTCTGAGTCGAGATGCTCATGGATAAGTTCACATAATGTGTCCTTTGAACCTCTGGTACCTCATTTTCTGTCCTCTGCTGTGGCATCTATCTTCCTTTGATCACCGAGTAACGGGTGGCTGTTCCATTACAATGGGAATAAAAATAGTTGACACAAGGGAGTGGTGTTTTGCCTATTCAGAACGACAGTGGAAAGTTGCACTCCCGAGTTAGCTTGAACAGAGTGAACATTATTAAGTGCTAACAGGAAAAAGCCCGCTCAAAGGAGATAATGCCTTCACCCAATTAATCCTTCCTAATGAACTTACCCTTCGGAGATGGGTAGAGCAATTTCAGCGTGAAGTTTGCTTCCTGTGATCATTTGCGCCAATAAAAGTCTTGCAAGAAAGCTGATGAAAACTGATGTGAATGTGCCTGAAGTTAATTTATTTTGATATTTGACTATTGGGGAAAAAAAAAAAAAAAAGGTTTTTACATTTCAACCTGAGCTGCTATTGTGCTCTCTCTTGATGATTTCTATTCTTTAATAACTCCTCAAAGGATAATAAGGCTCCTGGGCATCCACTTCCCTTTGAATCTGCAGCTGAGAAAATTCCATGTTTGAAATAGGTGGAAACCTATATTTTTGAGGTGGATAACTACTTTGCTGAACACGTTGATGGTTATTCTAGTTATAGTAGTCTGAAATGCCCTTCTGGCTTGGAGAAATTTTGACTGAGGAAAGAAGCCTTTTTCCACCCAAGCTACATTATAATGATACTTTGCACTTCAGCAGATACTTTTTGTCAAAGTATGATTTATTCATCAGACCCTCAATTGCTTTTGTCTAATTGTGACTCTCTTTATACCACAAAGGCTTGGAAGTCCAACCACAACAGGTTTTTACTGCTTGTCCCTCTGCTTTAGAGATCCCAAGAAACAAAGTACCAGAGAGAGGAAAAAAACCACAACCCTATGGAAATTCAAATGGCACAGAGGGTGTCAGACTAAAACAAATCCAGGGGGAGGAAAAAAATCAGAAGGATTGATGATTTTTTTAAAAATAATATCTTTAAGATGTGCTGTCTTTTTATAAAACCAGGAACTCGTGTTGAGCTGCAATTAGACCTGGTTCTAGGTAGCCAAAAGCATGAGAGCATCTCCAAATGAGGGCATCTGGAATTGGTTACCTAGTTCCTACTTCTGGTTTAGGAACTTGTACTAGTGATCCAGTTTTCACAGATGCTGGTGAATAATTTAATGGCTGAAAATTAAAAATAAAGTTGATAAACTGAAATATCCAAACTTTAATAAATGTTGGCCACTGCAACTAGTCCACTGCTATAAAATGATTGAGTAATGTCATAATGAATTGCAACTATGTCTTCTCCATCCCCAATCTAACCAGCAAAAGAAAATATATTTTCCAGTACCTGAAGGGGCTACAGGAAAGCTGGGGAGGGGCTTTTTACCAGAGAGGGCAAGTGATAGGACAAGGGATAATGGTTTTAGACTGAAAGAGGGGAGATTTAGGTTAGACATCAGAAGGAAATTCTTCACTATGAGGGTGGGAAGACACTGGAATAGGTTGCCCAGGGAGGTTGTGGAAGCCCCCTCCCTGGAGGTGTTCAAGGCCAGGTTTGGATGAGGCTTTGTGCAGCCTGGTCTAGTGTGAGGTGTCCCTGCTCATAGCAGGGAAGTTGGAAACTGATGATCTTTAAGGTCCCTTCCAACCTTAACCATTCTGTGATTCTATGATATTTAGTGATGACAATGGACATAATAGCTGGGGAGAAATTACTTTCTGACTGCTACACATTTTTGGGGTCATGATAAAATTAGCCACTTTGAATTTGTGCAGCCTGGTTTCATGTCAGATGGAGAAATGCAACAATTTTCCAGCACTGCAGGCAGCTGATACTTCACAGCCCCTGTGCCAGGAAGGAACAGGTTTTTAATTGCCCTTTTTAAAAATATGGTTGTGGAAGAATGAGTGTATCCAGGCCAGTGAGTCCAGGTGATGGGCACTGAGTTGATATTTCTTTCCATGTTCTGAAAGGGTTTCTCCATCAAAGTGAGGCTTTAAGGCTTATTTTTAATTTCACAGTTATAAAGATGAACATACAACTTTTCCAAAGAAATAATTAGATATCACAGAATAAGGCACTTCCCTACCAAATAACAACATATTTAAGTAAATGAAACACTATACTAGCTCTAACAGATTTTAAGTGTCTAAAATTGATTTCTAGATTAATGGGTATTTTATAGTCCACCCTATTTAGATTATAATAATGTTTTTTAAAATTATTATTTCTGCTTCTGTTCCATGCAAGTAAGCAACTATTACATCCATTCTTTTCAATGACTGTCTTAATATAGTTTCCTTCTAATGAACATAGATTTCCTTTGCTCATTTTTGCCAGACATATGTCTACATCTGTCCTGTATGCTGGGGGTAAACCAGCACTCCTGCAGCTTTCCTTCCCTGGTGCTTCCATCAAGGAGCTCAGATTAGAGCAGGTGCTCCTCTTAGAGATCATGGCTGCTGCTGCAATGAACTACTGGTGGATTCTGTTACCAGTGTCTTCAAAACCCCTGTTTGGTTTGGTCTTTTTTATGGCATCCCTATTCTGTTGGTGCTGATGATAGCCTCCAGCTTTTTGTCACCAACATACTTCATGTTTCTGTCATTTTTGCTAAGACTTTTAATGAAATTACAACCTGTGATTAGTCCATAGACATTCCACAGTAAATTTTATTTGGTCTGATGGCTGCCTTTTCAAACCACTGTCTAGCACCTCCCTTTTAGTAATTTCCTCACCCACTTGGTCGACCATCTATCTCTGTATGCATTTCCTGTTGAAATAATCATGCCCAGGTGGCACCTTGTCCAGCCCTTATTTAAAGACAGGAAAGTTGAGAGTGGTGGCGTTTTTTCAGTCTAAGTAAGTAAATAATCTTCCCAAAGAACAGCTCATCCAACATGACCTGTGCCACACCTGAGGACCTTGTGGTGCATTACACCCTGTTTGCCATTTCAAGCTCTTTGCTTCAAGTTTCCTCCAACCTTTGCACCAAACCAGCCTCACAGCTGAGATCAGGGCTCTGGATTCAGTCTCTTTCAGTCTGCAGTCCCATCACACTGCTTCTGACTTGACAGATTAATTACTGATCCTCCCTCCTAGACCTGTGATGTTACATTCTTGCATCCAAAAAAACCCCACATATCACCTGTCATTGCTTGAAAACTGGCAACAGGTTTATTAGGACAGACTGTGGTCCTGAGCTGGTCATGCAGGTTGTGTAGTGGCTGTAAAACCTGAACCTAAGCAATTGTGAGGTATAGAAAGCAGGTGATGTTTCTGTTGGCCCTGGTCTTCAAGCTTCTGTGTTTCTCTTTGATACACAGTCTCCCCCTCAGAAGTGCTTTGGGCTTGTGCCTCAGAGCAGGAGGAGGGAAATGCTGCTATTGTGTTCCAGAGCATGAGCAGGTCAGAGACATGTTCCCCAAGCTTGGTTTTAGAAGCTTAGACATGCTTTTTGGCTGGTAGCTGAGCTGATGCTTGAGAGATTCCTCTGATCATAAAAGACACTGATGCATCAGCATCAGGCAATGCCAGAGCCATCTATTTACCCAGGGAAGTGCTGCAATAGATCAACGTTAAATGGTTATTTGTGCTTCACTGCTCCAAGGCACAGAAACTAATTACCAAAGATAAATTAGCCCCTGTGACAATGACTAAGAAATACACGTCCCAGGATAGACCACCTTGACCACAGACAGACATAACTCTTCCTTTGATTAGGAGTAGCAGAGCGTATCCTTCAGCCAGAATTCAGCCCTGTGGAGCAGTGGTGGGTTTGTCCACGTGCTGAGGGGTCGGCAGCCATTGCTGAGCCCCTGACTCTTCCTTCTCCCTGTACGAGTCAGTCACTTCACTCCTCTGTGTCTCTGTTTGCCCAGCTGCAGATTAGCAGCAGTAATAAAACACCTCATGCAGCTACCAGAAGACAACACCTGAAGGCAAAACCTCCCCAGGGTGTTGCGTTAACACATGAGCTTTCCCTCTACATGCTGCCTGCTCAGGAATGGCACATGCCTCACTCCTCTGCTGTACTGCCTGTACACCAGCTGGGAGCAAGTGGGAAGCTTTGTGTGTTATCTATGAATGCAAAGACTTGATCTAGCAAAAAGCCCTGCATGTACTACTGTGCCACCACAGACCCATCTCATGCTGCAATGGTGTGGTCCCTTGTTTGTCAGCTTGTGTTGTCCCACATTGTATTTTCAGCTCTCAAAGACATCCATTCCTCTCAATGTCATATCCCAATCGTCCTCTATACTGAAGGTGTTCCCTGGGTTGGTGTCCTCCATGCATTTTTATCACCATAAACTTCATTTTCTGCCAAGATCCTTAATGGAACAATTAAGCAGTGTGACTGACCCTTGAGGAAGACCCAGGAAAGCACCTGGTGCTCCTTTCAGCTGGACCCCAAGCCTACTTAAGAGGAATAACTTTTGTTTTTATAATTATGGTTTGACAAGCAAATCTTCTCTAAATCTGAAAATCCAGATTCCCAACCAGCAGAGAAAAACATTGAAGAAGTTGGTGAGGTACCAAGCTGATGGCTGGCTGCGCACCCACTTGCTGAGGCTCTTGCAAGACCCACCATGCCAGATGGGGTGGGCATGTCAGTGCCAACTGCCAGGCATGGGGACACCAACCCTGGCTATCCCTGCCATGGGAGACAGCCAAGACCCTGGTGTCACCATCAGGAAAGGGTTTGGCCCCAACTTGCCAGCTTTTATAGCATCTCCTCAAGATCTGGCTTGTGGGTCTGAAGTTACAAACCTGTGATGACTGAGGTGAGGTGACATGGAAACCATATGACACCTGGACAGCATTATAGCTGCTGCGCCAAAGCCACCTGGCCAAGCTGGTGCTGTGTGATGGTGTGGTACCCACCCCCAACCTGACCTTTATCTTCCATAACCCTGCTCAAGTGATGAGCAGTGTCAGTTATAATGGATGTGTCTGGTTGTGATGGCTGCATCCTGCTCCAAGAGGATTTGGGGACAACAGATAACAAAAGAACAGCCAAGGGCTAAGGTGAGCAATGCACCCACCTAGCCACCATGCTGGTCAATGTCCAACTCAGGCCACCTTTGGAGGGGACTAGCATCTATGGTCAGAATGCAAATATAACTACATACATCATCTTACCCTCATAAATCCCAGACTGCTTTCCAGGATCTCCCCTTGAGTAGGGATGTCTCTCAAGGCTACTCCTCCAGGTCAAGAGGTTCCTTGCCACAACAGATTCTTGGTAAGTGATTAACAGCATGCTAAACCTTGAAAATCTTAGCTAAGTGATAGAAAGGATTGATTGCACATATATAATCCTGTAGACATCAACTGTTGATCAAGCCTGGGACTAAGACTGGATCCAGCCCCACCTAGACTACTCTCATGAGTTTGGAAAGCAACGGGATCCCTTCTGAACCTCGTGACTCAACAGAAGTATCTCCCTGACAGTCTTGTCTGACCCTGTCCTCTATGCAGCAAACAATCAAGTGTACCTTAACATCGAATCTTGTGAAACCTCTGTCACATTTACTTTAAAAATATTGATATTTCACATCAATAAACATACTGCTACTACTTCTCTTCACGGGTGAGGTGCGTCACTCCACCCATGACATGTGTTGCAGGTAGTTTGTCACCGTTTTGGTTTCAGGCAGCAGAGGTCAGCATTGCCCTGCCGATGGGCAAGCCGCGCTCCCACCTGCAGAGAACACCACAACACCGCAAAGAACGGTTTGATCAGTCCTTGTTCTTGTATTGCGTTGAAACGGGCATGAATCGTGTCTTTGAGCTACAGCAGCTCCTTGGGGGGCAAGTGACCGAAGTCACCAGTGTGTCAGGAGGCAAGGGAGGCTGCGAGGTGGCATTGCACATGTCATGGACTCTTCAAGGTGCCTGGGACAACTGAGATGTCCTCAGGGTGCTGAGACACCTCTGTCCACCTAGAGTAGCAGCAGCAGAGGGGCTGGTACCCCCGGCACCACAACCATCCCCAGACACAGGCAGGCGATGGAGCCTAGGGGTCTTGGCCATGGTGGGAACGTTCCCCCCATCCTGTTCATATCAGAACACTGTTTTGTCTAACTGATTTACAACTTGTTAAACACTTAAGAGATATAAGCACGTGACTGACCCAACTGTCATTGCATATAGATAATTATAACACTTCTAAACAACCTATTGGACAGTCTAGTTACTCCATTTAATAATTGCTCACTCTTTATAAATGTACTTTTGACATCATATGGGACCAGGAGAGGAATCAGGTGTGAGCAAGATAACCAACATAGACCACATACTGTAACTGCATGCTTAGACTTTAGCCTTTTTTCTTTTTTTCCTTTTTTTAAGATTAAATACTATCTTCAAAAGTTCTGAGCCATTTTCCTCAATGACCTGTGCCCTTAGCTCAGGGCCAACACTCTCAGTGTACGAACACCAGGTTGTCCAGCTGTCCCTTTCCTGCTGCCTGCTTTTGCCTGCCCTGTGGCTCCAGCCCATGGCAGATTCCTCCCTCATAAAGGTAGCATTACAGAAGCATTATTAAATGCAGAACACTTTATTTCCAGAGCCATCAGCCTGGCATCAGGCAGTCCATCCACCATGCAGACCATCTAATTGCTGTCCTATGACCCTAATACTTTTTTTTTTTTCTGAGCTAGGAAATTAATCTTTCTGATTAGGAGTAGTCTTCATTTTGAAGTCTTAATTTTTTACCTACATATTGAGTGATTCAGTCAGGCAGTTTTCCATCCATATGTTCTGCACCATGCTAATGTTGTATCACCCTCAGTGCATAACCAAAATATTACACCACACCAAGCCAGCACCTGTACAAATAAATGGGTTGCCTCAGCTTTGTTGCCTTCATCAGCCAAAATCCTAATCTTGTCATAAACTCCAGAGGTTCTTGACAGGAGCAGTTTCCATCTGACATGCTGCCTGGTGCTCATCGAGTGTCTCCTCTTGAGGACAGAAGCAGCACAAAGCTCTTTACGGATACCTGAATGGCCTGTGGGGACTGTGTTGTCATCTGTGCAAAGCAAAGTGGCTTTTATGGCTACAGATGTCTGGACCATGCATGGATTGGGAAGGGACAACCCTCCACCAGGACACTGGCACAGCCCTGTGTCATCTGCCAATCTGTGGAGAGTTGTCCTGGCACAGAGATGTCCTAGACCCACATGGATGGCTGAGGCATTGGCCAGCCGTTGGTTCAGATTGAGCAACATGGCAGAACTCAGCTTCATACTATTTCCTATTGCCCTCCAAGGGGTACAAAAGGAGGTAAATTTTTGCTGAACACCTAACAAAAAAAAACCCAAAACCATTTGAAGGATGGTTTTGGCGTATCCTGGTAACTACAAGGAAATTCAGGTGTAGTGGTAAACCTAGTGAGCTTGGCCTTCAGCACTGGCTATCTAATTGAAGCTGAACATGAAATTACTCCAAAGTGTCTAAAAAGCCCAGCATTGAAGTCTGGTAGATGAACAAACTCTTATCACCATTCCCTTAGCACCCCTCAGACATTTACTGTATCTTGTCCATTTTTGTGCTTCCTTAAATTTTTAATCTCTTCCTCTTGAATGCAATTTGACAAGACAGTCCCATGAAAAACCTACATTAGACCGCAGATGAGAAGCATACCAGTGGGACAAGGATTAACATAACAGCTTTGGTCTCAAGACATTTAGATGCAGAGCTACATCGAGGTGAAGAACCCACTCCTTGCACTTCAATACTGTGTGGTTGGAGCAGCCTGGACCTGGGTGTTCTCTGGTCCACCCACCTCTGCACCCTACAGTTTGAAAGATGTTTTCAGTTGAGTTTGTAAAAGAAACAACGCAGAATCCCCTGGCTGTGGCAATAGATGCAATCAGTCTCAGTCCATTAGTTTAAACAATCAGTAGCCATAAGCGCCCTAATGCTGTCTCCTCCTTCATCACAAAACCTGAAAAGTTTCAGAAGGCCACGAGTAATTATTGGCACTGTCTCCATTAACTTTCCAAAAAGAAGAGAGTTACTATTTGGGCATCTGACAGGCTACTTCTCTCAGTAAACCTGGCACAGGCAGCTTAAATAGAGCTGATTAAAGGAAAAATAAGGCATATTTTCCTGCAGGCTTTTCACAGAATCGCAGAATCATCCTGGTTGGAAAAGACCTCGAAGATCATCGTGTCCAACCATTACCTAAATTCACCCACCGTAACCTTTATCTACCCATTCGATGCTTAAATCATGTCCCTAAGCACCACATCTATATTTTTTTTAACGTGGCATTTTCATGGCATTCTCACATTGCTACAACACCCAGCAGCTCAGTATGTGATTTGAACAGCACAGCTGCATTTCCCCAGCTGCAGGAGGGTCCCCTTCCCTCTGCAGTACTGACCCCAGCTGCATGGGCCTGAAACAGGGATGTGTCCTGGTTTTTGAAGGATTGCTAAAGATTCCCCCCCCATTGCTCTGGAGCAAGAAAATCCTTCAGGCAAACTACAATAAATAACAAGGCGGAAAAAAAACCCTTCTTCCCAACTTTTCCACCTTGTCTCCATGCTGTAAAACCTCTGTCTAGAAAAAGGTAAACTCCAAAGTTTTATATGAAGCTGCTTTTAAACCCACTGTGTATGGTAAACAAAGCTTTTAAGAGTGCTGGGGAAGTTCTTGATGGCTGTTTTGGAGGGTCCAAAGAGCCAGGCTGGCTCTTCAGAGTTCCGAGTCCCCTCAGAATTCTGATGGTGCAGAGACCCTCTCCTTGCCTTCCTGGTGTGGTCACAGTCCCCTCTTTTTTGTTAAGACACAGCTCTTCCCTAGCTCAGCCCATGGGTCCAAGCACCAGCAAAGCCATGTTGTGTTCCTGCCTCCATCTCCGAAGTGGGACAGCCCAGTATCATCACACCAGACCCAGTGGGTGGGATGGAAGGTTATGAACCTCCTCAACCCTTAGGACGACGAGCACCAGACAGCAAAGCACCAGGCTACCTAAAACACTGTTTACAGGGTAACTGTAATGACTCACAAAATCATTTATGAATATTTCAAGCATGAAAATTTGCATTGCATCTCTGCATTCTGTAGATGTTCCAGGGTTTTTGAGTGAATTATTTTTCAACCTTAATTATAGCATCATTTATTTCCTTTCAGCGGGTACAAGCATCCTCCAAATTAATGCTACATTCCTATTAATGTTCCATTTCTGATGTGACAAAATGGTACATTCATCCTAAAATACAACTAGGCCAATGAACCAAAAAAATAGGTGATTAACAGAAGCCAAATTCCTGGAATAAATCAAAGATTTGATGTAAAGGCTCTCATCTCCCCAGTGAGTGTCTTAATCCCTGGTTTATACGCTTATCCGCAGTGCATTTCTTTCTGCCGAACACTCTAATTTTTGCACAAAAGCCAAACAAAAGCCAATTAAGTCCCCATGGAACAAACCCAAATGTTTCACAAAATGAAATTCTTGTTTTCTGGCTGGCCTTGAGGTCATTTACCTCGGGAGGAGGCTGTTGTACTTTGGTCTGCAGCAAAATTGTACCCAAGGGTTTTGATGCCACTGTTGAGAGAAGGATGCCTGGTGGTCTGTGGCTACCCCTGCCCCCAAATCCTGGGTGGTCTCTTATTATCTCCCTCCCCAAAACCTTAAGTGGTCTCCGACTATCCTCTTCCCCCAAAATCCCTCTGTTCTAAGCCACACACAAACACATGGTGAAAGGAGACAATCATGGCTGGGCCACATTACTGGCTGTGGTAGCAACCAGGCTTCTCCATCAAAACCACTGCTTTCATCTTGTGGTTGACAAAACCCACCAATTTTACTTTGCCTCACGTTACCTGACCTGCTGGATTCCTTCCATTAGGAGAGATAAACCTAACTTTTCCTTCATTTTTCCCCTTACACTGCCTGCCCCCACACTGCCATTGCCCCTCACGCAGGACGGCCTGTGAGCAACACAAAGCCACAGTGCAGACCCACAGAGGTCCATCCCTGCCTGGCCACCCCACACCCCAGGGAAGGCAGAGGCTGCCCCGCTGCCCAGCACTGCTTTTCTCTGCCTGAATTAGTGCTTACCCTAGTTTGAAAGGCCAGAACAAAAAATGCCAGTGGCTGTACTCACCCAAGCCGTTCCAGGAATCCCCAGGAGCTGCCAGGCTGTGGCTGTGTCAGTTACACTGGGAGTAGCCAGCCTATCAGGAGGAGAGGACAGGTCAGGTGACCCCAGCGGACCAATCACAGCCCTCCTGCCCATGGTGCTCACTATAAAATGGCTCCTCAGAGCCCTGTTCTGGCCTGTGTGGCTGCTGTGCTGGGTGAGAGCTATTTGTTGTCTCTCCCTCTGCTGCTCTTGCATCCTGTTTTCTTGCTGAAGAAGTGTGTTTTTCACTGAGGCAGGTTGCCTTCACCTGCCTTTGTGAGTAGGACTGGTTTGGCTGCTCCAAAGCTGTTGTGGACTGTCATGGGGACCCTGGACTCAGGCACCCCATCTGCTGCCAACTCCAGTTTGGGACTTTTCTGGTGGGGAAGTAATTACCAACTGAGGAGTGTGGTGTCTGTAATTACATATTGGTATATATTTGAAGTTCACCATCATTATTATCACTACTTCCTTAAACCTATTCTAGTTTTTTTTTCCAACCTTAAGATCTTTCTCCCTTATTCTCCTTTTATCTTCCCTTGGGAGGGCTGTGGGGGAATAACAGAGGGCATCTGTCATTGGTTAAAATTGTGACACATTTATTGGTGCTCCATGTTAGGAACAAAAACAATGTTGTGGTTCAGGCCCAGCTAGCAACAAAGAATCATGCATCCACTTGTTCATTCCTCCTGCAACTTTGGCATGGGAAGGAGAAAATCCAACTGAAAGCTCATGGATTTCTGTGCATGTTGGTATCAGTCTGACTTACGCTTCATACTGTACTTAAATTTGTTAATTGTTAGAGAGGGATGGACTTGTAGGCTCCTCCAAAATGCTAGTGTCCACCGTGGAGTTCATGCTGTGGTGCTGATGCAGCTCTAGTTTGGATGAGACCTTGTGTGTTGCAGAAAGTGCCTGTAACAGGATGTCCCAATCTGGAGTGTTGTTTGCAGGTGAAAAGAGTGACAAATACATAAATAATAAAATACTTCCCAGCTGCTCTGATTTGTGCATGTTTCTACATTTTTCTTCACCTGTGGCTGTGCAGATGTTTGCTCTGGAAAGCTGGACCCCTTTTGCATTTTCCTGCCTTGAGGCTGAAGCTTTAACCCCGTGTTACTCAGGAAGTGCTCCAGAGCTGGGGGGTACAACCACAGCCCAGGGATCCCTCCTCTGGGCTCTGAACAGCATGGTTAGTAAAATCCATTAACTATAGCAAGATGGGGTGTTTGTTGTTGTTTGTTTTTTTTTTTCAACTATCTTTGACAGAACTGCTAAACTTTAATGAATTTCAGTTTGGTTTGCATTTTCACATCCTGTACCCATCCTTGAGTATTCTGACCTGAAGGATTTGGCTGCAGCAGAGAAAGAAGCATCTGTAGCATGGGTCCCATCACTGAAATCAGGACCAAATCCTGAAGTCCTTCACTTTCTTTTGTTGCCATTAACTTCACCAGGGGTTTGTCAGAGCAGAGATGAAATCAAACCTCAGTAAAACACTGAATATGATCCGCAGAGAAGTCTCAACTTAAAGCAGAGACTGCAAAGAGGATTCCTGCCCAATAAAAGTGTGAATACACACATATATAAAGAAACTCAGAAGCTTTTGTCTGTGGGAAGGCGAGAGGTGAATAGGGATCAAAATAACAAGATGGCAATGTAGTTTTCTAATAAAACCCTGATACCTTTAGAGCAACTGGTTTGGGGTTTATTTAATCAGGAAAATAGCTGGGAGTTTAAATAACTTGCAGCATAAAGCCTGCACAAAGGAGAGAGTGGGCAGGCTGAGTTGGATGTGTCAGTATCTTGCGAGAGGATATGATGCTTGAAAGAAGCAGTGACACGTGGAAACTGCCTACAATGGCACTGGCTGGATTGAGGTGAAAGATAGAAACCATATAAAAAAAAACATTATTACAAGCAACAGTTGTAGGCCTGCAGGGCAGATAGGGAAGGAAGAGCAGGAAGTGTGGCAATAGATAAGGAGGGTGAGTGAAAAGGCAAGGACACCACGCCAGGAATGGCAATTACTTGGGCTGTGACAAGGGAGCTCAAAGGCTGCAGGCAGCACCAAGCTGCATCCTTCCAGGTCCGCCTTCCTGCTGCAAGCTGACAGTCAGGCTACCTGCAGGCACCTCTTGCAGCCCCCTTCTCCCACATCACCTTCAAAAAAATTCATTTTCAGACAAAATTCTGCATCTGGCTTCAGTACAAATACATACACCTTCAGTTTAAGGCATCATTTCTTTGGGAATGGCTTTTCACAGAGGGGGGAAAAATCCACAGTAATCCTAGGAAAGTTTCGAGACGGCCTTTCCAGCATCCCTTGCTCAAGCATGAATGTACCCTGCAGGGAAGAGCTTCCAGTCAAGGCTACTCTTGGCTCCAAATTAAGTGGTAATTTTAAATAAAATACAATTATTGCACTATCCATGAAAAGCTCTTGTACATTTTCACTGCAGCAGTGTTGTGGTACTCCTTCAAGGACTTGTGCATGATCCACGTACCTAGCACCAGTAAGTGCTAGCAAGAAAGCAGTGGTTTTGTACTGCTATTTGACTGTGAAATTCCACATTTGCCACTCTTTTGGCAGTAGGTGATATGCTCAGCTCTGAAACTAATATATTTGTTTGAACTGCAGTACAAAATGTAGTGTAAATTAAAGCATGGCTATGCTCAGAGCCAAGCTACAGCATGACAATATGAGGCCCTGGCAGGTCACAGGCCATCTCGCTTTCCACCCGGAATAGCAGTGTCCAAAGATCTAATTGCATGTGACAGTACTTGGTCATAACATCTGGCATAAAAAAAAAAAAAAGAGACCTTTGTTAATCTCAGTTTTGCAAAAAAAAAAAAAAAAGTCAGGCTGTTTATGTGGTCCTAGATGTGGTTTGTTTTGGGTTATGAGTTATACAGTACCATCAAAACTTGGTCTGCTGGGTGTTCATGCTGAAAATCAGGGGCTGGAGAGGCAGAGGTCAGGTGACAAGCAGTGTCCATGCTGCTGGTAGGAGTATTTGATCTTTATTTTCCTTATTCCTCCACCTTTGTGAAGGACCCATAGTTAGGCTTGGGAGAAGCAGCAAGTGTCTGACTTGGAGGGGCTGGGCTTGTTGGGTGCAAAGCCCCATATTCAGTATATGCTTCTCTGTTCCAGGGAGCAGAAACTCTTCAGAAAGACACAGACCATGTTAGATGCTTAGTATATATATGACCACAGTAATTTAATGCCCAAAGTGGGGCCTAGGCTCTGGGCTGTGCAGACCCTGGAATGACACCCCTGTGCCAGCTGCCATCCACACCAGGGTCCCATGCACTGAAAGATGATAAACCAGATTTTGTCAAAATGATACTCTTCACCACGTCAGGGTAATTTAAAGGCTGGGGTTTGGCACGGATGATGTCTTCCAGACATCTGAAGTGTTCCTAAGACATGGTTTTACAGTCATCTTAATGTGATGACTTTGCCTATGAGAGTCATGAGCGGCTGCTGCCATCAGAGGGGAGTGAGCATCTCTAAGCTGTTTCCAAAGCTCATTTTAAGTTCCCACAGGAGGAGATATGAATGGCACAAAAATATTACACTTCAAGCAGGGAGATTTAGGAGGCATGTGAACCACAGAGCTGCAAGTGGAATATTCAGTTGTCACAATAATGCTGCGGTGGCAGTTGCCGAGCGCGCGCTCAGAGCTGGAGTGACAGCAGGTGTCAGGGCCATGTGCTGGGGGGAGGATGGCTTCCCAAAGATGGGCTAGGAGAAAGGTCTCATTTCAGTTGATTGCTCTACAAATGTGGCTCGTTCAGATCCTCTTTGTTGCACGAGCTCATTAGGGAGCAGCTAGAGGACAAGGTAAGGGGCAGCTAATAAAGTGGAAGGTGCTCCTTGCAAGTGGGTATTGTGTGGGTATCGGAACAACAGGGATTTTCTGAGCCAGGAAGGTTTGTTGAGGAATAAATAACAGACTGTGGCTGTTACAAGTGAAAATCATTATTAAGAGCTGCACGACTTCTGTATTGCTTCATGCCTTTATCATCAGTGGGTTTGAAGCTCCACTGAGTTCACCTGGTACCAAGGGTGGTCCCATCTGACAGTCTCTGAAAAAAAATGTCTGAGATGGTATTTTTCATTTATAGGTAGTTGAGTAGTTCTGTCAGTTCTGTCCTCATATCACTGCATCTTGAAAAGAGAAAGTAATTATTCCCATATATGAGTAAAATGCCCTAAAAACTGCTTTTTGATAATGAATGATTGTTGCTTGCTAAAATGCATAGAAAATCTAAGTCAGCTGCAAAAGCAGCAAAGAAGAAAACTCAGCTCCTCTTCCCTGGCACAATTCTGCTTTCCCATGACATCAATAACCTGAGCCAGGTCTTTGCCAAGTCCTTCACGCTTCTCCAGCACAGAAACTAGTTTCTTGGCAGGGATTGAAGTCCCAAGGAAAAAAGTGAGCTGCATCCTGTTCAGGGGCAGCTAGAGGCTGGGGCTCTCGTGTCTGGTCCATCACTGCCATGTGCCTTTTCAGGACAAGAGCTGGACACTCTGGGTCATTTCTAGCAGCATCAGTTTCTATCAGCTCTTTCTGGTAAGGAGTACTAGTTGGTGAAGTTGTGCACTGTCCTTTACCACCTTCAAAGCCAGACACAATAATGAAATTACTTACCAACATTTTTTGGAACCTGAGTTATTTTATGAGATAAATTTGATTAAGAATTGCCATTTCAAATTACTAATTTAAATACTCTATTTTTTTTTTTTCAGTCTGGGAATAGAGCTCTGATTTGTTTCAGTAGTTACAAACCAGCAGTTTGGAGTGTTCAGTAATGAGATATTTCACAAACAATCTTTGATTCAGTTAACTTCAGGGAGGGGGATAAAGCAAAATTATTCTAATTCAGGCACACATTTGTAAAAATTTAACCTATTCCTCAGCTGTACTTGGGGAGATAAAAGGGCATTTTTGTCGAATAAGTTGTTCTTGGTAGACAAGTGAAGGTTTGGCCTGTTGCAGTTGCTCAGTATATTATGACAACAAAAAGTGAAAATACAGCCAGGTGTTGATTATTTAGCCTTTTTTTTTTTTTTTTTTCCTAAGAGGAATTTGGACAATGCCCTTAATAACATGCTTTAACTTATGGTCAGCTCTGAGGTGGTCAAGCAGTTGGATTAGATTATCATTGTAGGTCCCTTTCAGCTGATTCTATTCTATTCTATTCTATTCTATTCTATTCTATTCTATTCTATTCTATTCTATTCTATTCTATTCTATTCTATTCTATTCTATTCTATCCTATCCTATGGGTGGGGACCACCTGCAGAGATGAACCAGTCGTGATGGTTTGAGGCTGGCTGTGCTGGAGGGGGGCTGGGGTGCTGAGCCCCTCTTGCATGAAGAGCTGTGGCAGCCCAGTGTGTGAAAGGCCCAATTTTAAGGTGATGGTGCCTACGCTGGGATTGAGGAGGGAGAGCAAATCCTCACCCAAATGGGATGGGAAATTCATGGGATACAGCCATGGAGGAGCATGTAGCACCCACCCAGGGCTCCTGTACCTGCTAAACCCACCCCAAGGCCATGGGGAGGATGGGGCCTGTGAAGCCATGGACCCCTTTGCCTGAGGTAGCTGAGCTGCAGCTCCCCCAGGTCCCCTGGTGTGTGTGGGCTGCCCCTGATGAGCTGCAGGAGGAAGGGGGTGGCTGTGGCCTTGCTGCTGGCCCCTCTCCCCCTGAAGGGATGTCTGCACCCGTGGCTGCGTGTGAGCGCATGCAAAGCTTTGGAAATTTCCATTTTAATAAAAGCAGCCTTGGAGGAGCACGAGCAATAACCTGTCTGCTCTTTGGCACTGACAGTTCGGTTGTCCTGTAAAATGAGATTTTGCTACCCCAGCACAGCAATCATGTTATCAACTCCAGCTTACACCAGCGTGCTTCATTAGAAGACAGCAGAATAATTCTTTAGAAGTAATGTTTAGCTCCTGCTTTTATCGGGCTGTGTGAATAAATCAGATCCAGAGGTAAGCCAAATAAACTCCTGGATCTCTGAGCTCAGATATTTTGTCCATCTACAGATGCTTTGAAGTCTGATGGCAGGATAGAAATTAGGTCTTTCCTGCCCAGCCTTTCCCACTTGCCTGCCTGCCTGCCTCTTGAAAATCCAGTTTCCTAGATCTCACCCACGTACCTTGGACTCTCAGGTTTTATTAAGACAAGGGGGACATTACATGTGGATCCATCCCCGGGCTCAGCTCTGCTTTGCTGTGACTCAAGGCTTCAGTTCCTGCACCAAAGGGATGGATCTTCACCCAAGAGAGGGTCACTTGCAGCCAGCTGCACAACTGCTGGTCTTTCCCAGCACTCCCATCCCTTCCAAGATAAAATCAGCTTTATGCATCTTTATGTCCCCAATCCCCTGTCCTTATGCATCCACCCAGCAGCCAGGCCCATTGTCCTGCCTGCACCCAGCTTTTTTCTTAACTTGAATAGCACTTCTTTCATCACTGAAGTCACCAGTTGATTAACCAGTCATCACAACACTTCTAAATCTTCAGTGGATACTTTTGTGCTGCTCTTCCCACTTCTGTCATGGGACCCAGGGGCTGTTGGAGCTTGTGGAAATCCTGCATGGCTGGTGGGCATGGCTGGTGGCCATCCCGGGAGCATGGGGCAGGGTACATTCCCCTGCACTGTTCCTCATAGCAGTGTTCCTGGGAGAAGAAATTAGGATGGTTCATTTAGACCTAGACTGTAACATTTAAATTCTTTCTCCTCCTTCCCGGAGTATAAATTTTCAGCCAAAACCCATGCAGATGTACTCCAGAGAAGGAAATGATCTGCAGATGCTGAGTGTTCCCAGCTCTCACCTCACCTAAGAGAGTGACAACTACTTGAGTCCTTGCTAGGTAGACTTGTCTTACCCACAACTTTGTGTTACTATTATACCATGTCACTGTTGGTCAAGTATCTACAGAGTTGTGACTTGTCCCCTGCGTCGTCATGACAGAGATGGTTAATGCACAATAGCTTTTATTTCCCAAATATTGATGCCCTTAGGGCTTGTGGGATCTCCTTTCAATATCTCAGCCTCCTGCTGTCTAGGACAGGGTTGCATATAGGAGGGTGCATGGTAAAATGGCACAGGGAGGGGATTTTTCTTTCCTAAATATTGATGCTAAACAGTGTAAAACCACATTAATGAGCAAAACTGTAGCTCTGCCTGAGGGCAGGGTGATCAGCTTCTCTGTGGGATTTCATAATGCAGTGTGAGGCCAGCCCCTGTCCTGGCTCCTGCCCTTCTCTGCTGGCTCGTAGGTTCTATAACGCCAGGAAAGGAAGGTGCTGGGAATGGTGAAAGTAAGATTTAGGTAGTGGTGCAGCATCTGGTCCCAAACCACCCTGCTCCAGGGCAGCACTGAGCCCACGTTGAACTGAAATGGCTGGGATTTGGCTTAAAGCTCACAGAATGTGTCTCCAGGGGAAATTAAAGAAGGGAATTAACAGCAGCATCTTTTCATAAAGCACTTCAAAGCACCAGATGCATATAATTTTTATTTTTGGCTCTCTAAACTTAGGCTTTCCTATTACATGGCAACTGGCACTTGGAAAACTCATTTTTAGTGGATTGCAGGGAGAGGAAAGCACGGGACAGATGCCCTGAGATTATTTTCCTTTGGCCACCTTGCACAGCTCTGGTGATGCCAATGAATCCAGATTTCCAGAACAGCAAAGAAAACCAGGAGAAGAGCACTGTCTGTGCTGCTCAGGGATGTTTGCACAGTGGTGCTTGTCACCGGCATGGAGCAGGATGGGGCTTTGCAGGAGGTTGCACAGCCGGCGCTGTGGAATTAGCACTCGGTGGAACACCCAGCCCAGAGAAGCTGCCTCCATTACAGCAGCCGGGCTTTCGTTTTCCTTGAAATGCAAATAAAGTCCTAATTGTCTATTTGAAATGGCAAAAGAGTTGTGGGTCTGCTCGTCCCCCTAGTGGGGCTTTGGCGTCCCTCTTTGCCCAGGGGTCAGCAGAAGGCCCATGTCCCCACAGCTCTTGGCTTGCCCCCTGGCCTTGTACCTCGTTCCCTCTAAGGGGTTTGGAAATGGTGCTGAGAATGGAGAGAGAAAAAAATGCAGTGGGTGTTGCCTTCCCACACAGTCCTCGTTCCAGCAGAACAGTTTTAACTGTTGATATGAACTTCTTATTTAGTAAACTTTCAGCCACAAGCCAAACTACAGCCAATTTTCCTGTAACTGTGTATTTGATAGCATGATTATTAATTTTACTGGTATTCTTTTATACAACTTTGGTGATGGGAACAATTAATTTCTCCATGAACAGTTCCTTTCTTTCATCTAACTCCAGGAGGAAAACTTCTTCATTTAGCTTAAAAAAAGTTTTTCACTAAACAAGAAAGAGCAATGAATAATTTGAGGCACACAAGGGCAAATATTTTAGCAAGGCTCCAAACACCAAACCACAATGTGATAGCAGACATAGGGCAGTGCTTTTTTCCATGTTTGTGTTCCCTGGGATAAAACTGTAGCAGGGCTGTGGAGGGTGCACACAACTTGGAAACTGCACAGGCCCTGGAAAGTAAGGGATAAGCAAAAACTCATCCGCTGGACAGAAAACAAACTGAAAGGCAAAGTGATCTACAACCCTAGGCTTCTACAGGCAGAAAATGACACTGTACATTGCCCTGTGCCACACGCTGAGACAACTATTTCCAACTTGTCAAGAGTCCCATTTCTTATGTATAAACCACAAAGGGCTTTATTTTTCACCGGGCTTTAATGAATACATGGATAAGTGCTTTCTTTGTCTAAGTGCTCCCAGTGCGTTTGTGGCCGTGCCAGGCATGTCTTGGGGGACAGCTGGCAGGTACCACGCAGGGGGGGGACATGGCAGGCAGGGTTTAACTTGTCCCCTCAGCCCCTGGAGCCAGCAGCTGCTACACAAGGCTATGATGTCGGCAGCAAAACCTCCTCTGTGCTGCCACGTCGCGTCCCCGGGGGTGGGACAGCAGCAGCTGCTGGGGTAGAGGCTGGTTGGGAGTGTGTCCCCAACCCGTCCTGAGCACGTCTCCAGCCTTGAGAGGTTCACAGCCTAGCACGTAAGTACTGCAGTGGGAGTGGGACAGAAAGCATACAGGTCCCCCAGGAGGGACCCCTGTTCTGCTGGCATGCAGCAACAAACCCTAAACCAGTGCTAATAAGCCCAAGCTCTGACTGCAAATAGTTCACAACTGAGGGCATGCTTGCTTTGTTTTCTGGCTTTGCAGGGAAGGTTTAAAGGGTTTTATGGCAAATTTAAAGCTGGTTTAATTCTGTTTATGCTAGTGCAAACCAGGGGTGTATCAAGCAACTGCAGCGTAAACACAGAGTCCATTTTTGAACCTCTTCAGTCTTTTTAAGGAGCTACATATAAATTTGGATTATCACTGAATGGAAAATATGCAAGTGAACATTACTATCCAAAAGTTTCTATCAACCTGATTCTGCAAAAATCCTTTCCTTCCTTTTCTTTACTCATTTTTAAAGTTAACTGGCTTCAACTCAAACAGCAAAACACATAATGGAATAAATGGGGCAAATTCAAACAGCCAAAAGCATAATGAAATAAATGAGACAAATTCCTTGAAATGCTTCTAACAGGAAAATGAATCTCAGCTGCTCATTAGAGACAGCTGATCAGGGGATGTGGGCAAACTAAATACTGGGAAGTATAGGAAGGTAAAGAAAAAAGGTCCATTATCTAAATTTCCTCTTATTAACTGCAAAATATTTTTTCAAGATTGAAGGTTTGTTAGTGGCAAATGGCAAAGCCTCTTTATGCAGGTAAAGTAAACAGTGAGGAGTTGGGCAGAGCAGAGGAATGGGTCAACAAGGAATACACCACTGTATTTTCAGGGTGGTTTAGCAGTACTTCTCCCCCAATGCATGTGCAGGTGTTTGCTTCCTTACCCTCTCTGGGAAAACTTAGACTTGGTTTCCCCAGGTTAATTCAGATTTTGCTGGGGATTTGAGTACTGGCCATCTGGGAAAAGGAAGGGATGTTGATCATGTGTGGTGGCTGAGCTGGACAGGTGACACGGGCAGCTCTGTGCACATGGGGGGCACATACCACCCTCTGAGCCTGAGCTGTGCTCCTGCACCCAATGTGGCCAGTTCAGCTGCAGTTTGTTTGTCTGTCTGGTGCACAAGCCAGATTGCCCCTCTTATCTGACACCACCAGGCTCCCTGGAGGGGGGTGAGCTCTGTGGCTGGAGAGTGGATATCTCCTTCCCCTGCTGTTCCAAAATGGCCCTCGTAGCATCCAGCACCCAGAAAAGTTCCCAAAGCTCTCCCATCTGCTTGTTTCCAGGCCCTTTTCATCGTTGTTGTTGTTTAAAATACTCAAGTTTTGCTGGTTTTTCCCTTGCAAGCATCCTTGAGAGGGTGGGCACAGGGAATGTGCTGACAGCTGCATCTGCCTTTGCAGTGGCATGGGTGTTAAATCACACCTTGGCTCCTGCTCTGGAGGTTGCTGCTGGTCTCTAGGATTTCCTCGAGGGCAGCAATTAACAGGCATTGCTAATTGACCTAATGGCTCTGCTAGCAGCACGCACTGGAGGAGGTGCATCACCAGAACTCTTTGCTACATGTCATCCTCTGGGAACATTCAGGACGTGCAGAGATGCAGCTCATGGAATGCAAAACTAAAATATGTCATGAGTTGGATGCTATGTTTGGCGTGAGCAAAGCCAAGCAGCTCACGACACAATTGAAAAGGGGCCAGGAGGAGGAGCTGGGGAACTGCAGCTGCTCAGCACAGCAGCTGTCCCTAGAAATCATCCTTTGGAAGGAGGGAGCACCAGAAATAGAATCAGAGGATGGCCAGGCAACATGGAGATGTCAGGGAGATATTTTGCTAAGCCCACTTTCTGCCAGTGGTGTAACTGTCCTGGTGTACAGGAGAGGAGCCATTCCTGTACAGGGGCTTTAGGGCTGGCACCATCTTGTATGACATTCTCATAAGCAAGTGAGGAAGACATGACCTTGAGGAGACAGCTTTTGGGCAGGTGGAAAACTGGTTGCATAGTTAGTCAGAAAAGTTACCAGCAGTTCACCACCAGAAAAGGAGGTAATGATGAGTGTGAACCTGAGCCTGTTGCTCTTTTGTGTTTCTGTGCATGTTTTTGGAGAGGAATGAGAAAGTTGTTTTGCTCTGTACAGCTGGGAGGAGCTGCAAGCACAGCAGAGGACAAAGTTACAATTCAAAAGGACAAGAAAAGTAGTCTGGAAAAGCCCAGGGTTTGTATTTCAATGGTCACACTGGGAAGCAAAGGCAAGTGGCACGGGGGCTCAGTGGGGCTTGGGAGGCAGCCCTGGCTGTGCTGGGACCTGGAAGACCTCAGCAGTGAGAGGCTTTGGCTCTTGGCTGCTGCACTTCAACAACAACAGGGCTTGGCTGGAGACTATTCAAAGGGAGCAATAAAAATAACCAGAGGTGACTGGGACAGAACATCTGCGGGCAACTCAGATCTAATTACAAGAGATGCAGTGTAGTCCTAAGGCCTGGGGCCCACAAGAAGGATGTGAACCTTTTTCTCCTTGCCAATCAAGACAAGACACTCTGGGCTTAAACTGCAATCTAGGAGGGGATGAATATGTCTTTGTGCAATAACAGCTCAACATTTCCCAGTAGCACACTCTGCCTCCCCGACTCCATGTAAGCTGAGTTTAGCACAACATCCATTCCAGTAACTCACGTGGCTTTCCTGAATTAACTGCTTCCCCCATGGGAATCATACCATTAACTTCAGAGGAGCTAGAAAAATAAAGAGTGCATTTATAAGGTTTTTATTGTTTTCAACCTCCCAATCAGCATTCCCTTTAAGAACATCAAAAGCTTAAAAAACCAGAGACATCTGCCAGCATCTTTGGAAATGTGTGTTGCACTTTCCCCTAATCCAGACCAAGCCTTTGGAACATTTCCGTGCCTTCAAGAAATAGGGAAAGTCTTATTTTATTTAAAAACAGTCTACAGACCCTTTTTATGGGGTTTTAACAGAGTCCCGTGTAAGCAGAGTTAAAAAATGCTCGTGCTTCCTCTGTGCAGGTTAAAGATGATATATTAACCTTTGCTACTTGAACCTGATTTACAGCTTCTATCACAAAATTGCATAATACTTTTTCAAGTGCTCTCTGACACAGTAGCAGGGCTGAGAACACAAGGCAAAATCCAGGTGCCTGCCAGTTTTACCTCTCCGTGTTTGTTATTCCTTTGCTAGGAAGAAGTGCTGCAGCAAGTAACCTATCCCCTCCTACACCCTTCTGACCACCAGCATGGCATTGCCCATGAAGAGCTTGGTCACTGACCCCGACAGATACCTCCAGGCTTTCCAGCTCTTCCTGGAGAATTCAACTGAGCACCAGTGCATGCAGGAGTTGGTGGAAAGGCAGCTGCTGGCTGTGACAGCGAGGTAACATGAAGGTGACCACACCAAGCTGGGGGACAGCCCGGTGGTACAGTCCCATAGCAGTGACAGGCTCGGGGGACTGCCTGTGAGAGGCAGATTGCTGTTCCCTGCCTGTAAGTCTCTGATAGGGTTTGGCTGGAGATTTCATGCCCACACGCTGCTGAACGGCAGCTCTTCAGGATGGAGCCTGCCTAGGAGGGAGGAAGATAAGGCTAAATTGTTTCCTTGCATGCAAATGTGCAGACAGGCTGAGAAAGTTGGGGTTGTTCAGCCTGGAGACAGCTCTGCGGAGACCTTAGAGCATGTTCCAGTACCTGAAGGGCCTACAGGAAAGTTGGGGAGGGATATTTTTTAAGGGCCTGTCGCCATAGGACAAGGGGGGAATGGTTTTAAACTAGAAAAGGGTAGATTTGGGTTAGACACTAGGAAGGAATTCTTCACTGTGAGGGTGGTGAGACACTGGCACAGGTTGCCCAGAGAAGCAGTGAATGCCCCATTGTGGGAATTTTCAAGGCCAGGTTGGATGGGGCTTGGAGCAACCTGGTCTAGTGGGAGGTGTCCCTGCCCATGGCAAGGGGGTTGGAACTAGATGATCTTTAACATTTCTTCCAACCCAAACCAGCCTGTTGTTCTATGAAGTACAGCTTACCCTGAATAAAGGCTAAAATGCAATTAACAGATATTACATTCTAACATTAAATTGACTAAAAGCATATTTTAAAAAAAATCTTTTCTGTTAATATTTAGTATGTGTAAATAACACTCCTGCTTTGCCTGCTGTGCATGTTTGTCACTGGACCCCTCACTTGGGCGGGCTCGGGCAGCAGGCAGCTGGATCGAAAGCCTGGTTCTGGCGAGGCCCTTCTCTGGGACCAGGGGCTTATGGCTCTGCCAGAGCTTTGCTTAGAGACTTAAACTGTGTTACATTTTACCCCCTTCCTCCCTCTGTTGCAAAATGCAAAACTTCTGCAAATAATTTTTAAGCTGCGGGTCCAGACCCAGGGAGGTCTCTGGTCCTCAAAGCACAGACACGGGGAAGGCACATACCTGCTTCTGCTGCCTTGCACTTGTAACTAAAGCAGAATTCTTCTACAGATTGCCAAAGTAACTGGAAACTGGGCATCTCCAAAGAGCAGAGTTCGGAATCTGCTCCTGCCTGCCCACTCATAGGTATGCCTGTATCTGCACGTGCTCCATTTGATTTTGTCCTGCAGATTTTAGTCTTCATGGGATCTCTGCTGCTTCACATAATGCACACAACCCTCTCTAAAGGGCAGCTCTGCTGCAATGTGTAACTAATGTTTTTCAGTATTGGAAATGGGAAGCCTGCAATCAATATTCTAAATGGTGGTGGTGGAGCAGGTATACTATGAACTTCAATCTTGGTATGTTTTTCACTTTTTTACAAGCAGAGGATTACAAATTGCAGAAAGAAGCAGAGTGGAAAATAAATCTTTTCTTGAGAAGTCAGGTCCAGGGACAGATGGTGTTAGTTGGTTTGTGGCCACGTTGTCTGAAACAGCTTGTGCACCACCCTGATTCTCTTATGTTCTCTACAAGAAACCCCCTTCTGCAACATCACTGCTTGAGGTCGGAGAGAGACTTCAACTGTCCCTTAGTGTTTCTATGCAAGAAAAACACTGTAACATCTTAGATTCCTCAGAATAGGAAGTTTAACTTGCATTGCAATTAGTCTTTCCTGTAACTATTTACTGAGGTGGTAACTCCCCATCATTGCTGCCTCCTGCCCTGCTACATGACAGCCTGAGCTGGCCTTTGTTTTGCCTCTACAAACTTGCTGACCACCGTCAATACACAAGCTCCTCCTGGAGCTACTGTCCCCCAAAACACTGGAGATAAACATAAGCTCTGGAAGAAATCCAGAAGAAATCAGAAGTAGTAAGTCTCTTACCTGAAGTTCACTAGGTGGAAAAACAATACCAACAACATCAAGTGGCTTCTTCTCATTAAATTCCTGCTTAAGTTCCCTCATAGTTAAAGCGTATGTTTTCTAATTCTGCTCTCCCTATTAAGTCATCAGATTTAAATTTTATAGGGACAGTTAATTTAGTTTAAGTGCTTTAGTCATACCATTTCCAAAGACTAAACTCAGCTTTGTCAGTCTCTCCTAATAAGTAAAAATAATTGTATGTAAATGGCTGGCATTAGTTGTAAGACAGCCAGTGTGATGGAACAGGAGCATTGCTCTCCAAACAAGGCAAACCATTCTCCTGCCAATTAAAAAAAAAAAAAAAAAAAAAAGGTTTTTAACAGGAACACTTTACAGAGTGGGTATTTAACTCCTTAACCAAGGACACCCTGCCTTAGCCTGATGGACATTCAATCAATAATGTGCAGGGAAAACTAATTTTGTGATGTAAAAAACCCTCCACCTTCCAAACTGGCTTGTTCCCACTATGGATCCTGGGAGGTGGGGAGGCAGCAAATTCCCCAATCCCCCCAGCTACGCCTGGCTGATGTGAGAGGGCAGTGATGGAGCTGCTGCCCTGGGCTGTCTGCCCAAGCACTCCACAGGAAGGGAGTGCAGAAGGAAAGCCTTTCCTCTCCACTTTTCCATCTCAAGAGACAAGCAAACCGTTTAATGCAGCATCACATCCCATCCCATCCCAGCCATCAGCAGCTCTGCCTTCCCTTGCAGCCTTATGAGGCCCCCACTCCAGCACACAGCACTCTGTACCTTTAAAAACCATAAAAGTCATCAGTGCTGCTATAAAGTAGCAACTGTGCTATAAACTATCCCGTTACGTAAAATGTTTTAATTAGAAGCTTAATGGTGAACATAGTGGTAGCCCTTAAAAGGTAATTGTGTTGGAGAGTTTAAATAATTTGGATAGCCTAATTGCCAAATCGTTGATAATGCAGCTGCCATGGATTTGACTGTAGAATGCCTCAGGACACTTGTTTGCATATAAAAGAGCTAACTGAAGTCAATTAAGGCTGTGGATTAAATTATGAATCAAAGGGGTGAGGTTTGTTTTTTTTTTTTGTTAAAAACAATACAAGGGTGGTTTGGCCACAGAAGAGGGGAAGGGAATATATTAACCTATGCACAAATGGAAAAGCAAAATTCAGATTTTTTTTTTTTTTATCAGGAACTGCACAGCCTTTTCAAAGGGCTAATCCATTTTACAGAAAGTTGGTAAAACAAACAAAAATCAAAAACATTGTATTAGTTCATTACAAAATCTGTGTTTCCAGATTTAACCACAGCAGCCTACGGACACCTGGCTTTGCTCTGATTTTTCAGCAGAATACAGGGTCTGCAGTGATAGCAAAGCTGCAGCTATTTCTGCTCCTTCAGAAATCCAGTTTCCCTCCCTCAAAGAACAGTCTTGCACAGCTGCTGTACACATCAATTTTGGTGGGTTTAGTTGCTTTAAGAAAGACACAAAAGTCTGAAAAGAATGAACTCTTCCTAAGTTTTTATGTTAAATTCTCAGGGTGTTAATGAGCAAGTGAGACCTAGGCTGGGGTGTCTGACTCTGACTCATGGTGATATGTGGTGGGCCCAGAAGCAGGCAGAGACCTCTTCGTAGTGAAAAAAACCTTCTGGGGGAGGACCTCTGGGGTCCACATTGTGCCCAGTATTTAATGTCCAGTATTTTCCTTTTGCACCTCAAATCTTCTGTATAATGGAGCCAATTCTGGTGGGAACCCAGGAGCACTGAAGATCATGAGGATGGGCAGAGGCCGTGCAAATCCGATGGGAGCACTCCCTCCACAGCCCCTCAGCAAGGGCCTGTCCCCTGCGTGAGCTTCTGTTGAGTGCAGAATTTTGTTCATTTGTAGGGAGTTTTATGAAGTGGAGTTCTGTACAAGCACAAGTACCTCTTTCAGGACAAAGCTCAGTATGTCTGTAACATGACCCCTGGGTCTACTATTTAGCACAGTTACCCTCTGCTTCACCCTTTTTACCTTAATTTATTCTTCTGTTATTTTTTCCACCTAATGTTTCTTCAAGCACAAGAAGCAGAAGGGAGCCCTCAGAGAGCTCCATGAGCCAGCTTGATGTTGTCCCTGGAGGCATGCCTCAGTCAGGAGTGTCATCTCCCTGGGCTTCCTATATTGCAGATGGGGAGAGGTGGCCAAGAGCCTTGGCAGCTCTTCTTCAATTTTGAAATGTTGGCTCCATTGGTACTGCTATTGATGAAATCATTGCAGCCAGCCTCAACAGTATCCAGAGAGAATAATTCCTCACAAAGAAAGTAAAGGGAGCTCTGGGGTGTTCTGTAAACAGTGGTTGGATAAACAGAAATGGCATGTGCAATATTCCTCTTGCTTACGGAAAAAGTCACAGGACACTAAAGACAAACAGACATGAGGGTTGTTTCTGATTCCAGTGTAAACAGGTATTCTCTTCTCCCTCACACACATGACCGGGTAACCAGTCAGATGCTTGGCTAAAAACGCTCCGACTGACTCCCAAGAAATCTTGCCAGGTTTGCTGGTGGCTTGGGACCACCACCACTGGTACCTTCAGGGCCATTTAAGATCTTCCCTGGGAGGTTAGGCTGTGTCGAGCAAATCTGAGGTCATGCCATGTGCATGTGTCTGGTTTTCCTTTGGCATGGGAAGTCAGAGAGCAGCAATGAAGGTAGCTGAGAGTGATATTTTGATTTTTCTCAAATCCTAGACCTAAACCCTCCATGGCAATCTGCTGAGAATGCAAAGTACCTGTGTGGTGCATTTTGTGTACATGAGTAGCAGGCATTGGTCCTCAAAACAGGGTATGTGGTGATGGTGATGACATTTGCCTGAGCTTTGCTTTCATCTTGTACTTACTGTTGTTGTTTCCCTAGGTGAGATTGACCTGCAGATCATCTCAGAGGTACAAGCCAGATATCCAGGACTCACCATCAACAACGATGTGATAGAACCAAGTGCTGGCCAAATCGTCAAGTACAAAGGTATTTTTGCATTAAATAAATTAAGTTTATGTTAAGTATGCTAAATGCATTGAGAAGAGTTGAACACTGGATGACCCCCCATTCAGATGATTTCTTGTCAGGATTGGCTTTTAGAAGTTAAAAAAAGTCAAAATTCTATGCTTTTTTTGCCATCATTGCTTTTCAGCAATGTTCAGTCCCTCATTAAAATCTGTCTCTCACACTGCCAAGAACTCTGTGTGGCAAATGCTTGGACAGACTTTAAAAGCTACGCAAGGTGGGAACAAGTGAGTGATTTTATGGGAATAGAGTAAAAGCCCCACATTTCAGAACATTTTTCACCTTCAAATTGCACCGAATCAGGGTCCTTCCTCAGCATCAAAGGGAGAATTTTAGTGTCTCATGGTAATTTTTGCAGATCTTAAAAATGATTTCCAAGTAACAAATAGCTAAACCTCACAGTGTTGCACTAAATTAGTTACCATCCTTTGAATTATAAAACATGGGAAGGAAAGCAAGATGGACAGGAAAGATTTTTTGCTGTGTGCTCTGTGGCTTAGAGCTTGTTTCCTTCCACCAGCCCAAAGGTCCTAGCAACGTTCAGGAGGGAAAGCCAAGCATTTCCCAAGAAGGATTGAATGTTAGCAGGAACGCTTTGGTCAAATTACTCTACAAGGTGAGCATTAAATATCAATCCATGGTTTTACTATCACACGCCTACCAGGCTTTACATTAGCAGGTAATTATGGTCATGTATGGAGGTGACACCAGCTATGCTGTACAGGCTGTGAGCAGCCCCGGGCAGAGCACACCTTGCCAGAAAGTGGCTGCTGAATGGCCCTGGCAGTAATGAATGAACCTCATCAGCAGGTCTGTGCTGCTGGAAATGCTCCAAACCGTAGTAAACACTAGCCTGTAAAACCACGTTGTAAATCTCAAGCTCTTACTCTTGTCTAAGTCCTTAAAAATGAAGCATTCCCACTATGAAGCAACTTGAGGAAGTCAAAGGGAAAAAACCACAAAAACAATCCCTTTCTCCCTGGGAGAGTCACTGGAAGCTCTGAAGGTTCCCAGGAAACACATCATTTTTGTATCTGTCTCTGTATTACATGGGCCTCATATTTGAAAAGATGGCTCATGCAGAATCCCAGGAGATTTACATTGCTCCAGGCTGAGATGGTGAAGGATGGGTAACAGAGCATCTGCTCTGTTTTATGAGGCAGTTTGAGCACTTGCACGTAGCATTTCTGGCCTGTCTGAGCCATGGACCATAGGCTACGTGGGACTGGATTTATGCTGAAGCTTCCTGTTGGTCTCACCACCCACCACCAAGTAACTGGCTGCCATACCCTACTCCAGTGTGTTTCTTTGCAGAAGAAAGTTAAAGAAAATATAAGATGTTGTCCTTATTTTAAGTTTTATGCTAAACTAGAAATGAAATATTCATCTGCATTTCTTTCTTTAAAATTTCTTATTTGGTAATTAATCATGTCCCCAGTAGGTATCATTAATTATGTTTCTGAGCCCTAAGACTTTTCCAGGGAGAATTGGAAACATTATCTGTGCCTCTGAGGATTCAGTAGTTATGTTTTCTGCCTAACCAGATACTTTTTCCTTTGGAAGGAGAAGCCACAGTCACGTGAGAAACTTCGTACTGGAGCATGCAGTGATGACAAACCGAGGTTTATCTTAGGCTGGGTCATTTGATGGAGGCTCTTCTCAAACCCCATGGCCAGGCTGTGGCTTTCCTTCATTCCTGGTCCATGTCCAGCTGAAGTCCCTTGGTGACCATGGTTGGAGTGTTGGTCCCACCACAACTGAGCTGTGTTGCCATGGCCTGCACAGCATGGTTCAGCTGCGGGCAGTCTGGTCTGGGTGGCACCCATCAGGGGCACCCCACCAGCTTCTGACCCAGACAGAAATCTGGGTTGAGCCCAGGAGAAAATTAAGGAAAACTTTTCCTAGCAGTTAGGGTGATACGTTTTGACTTCAGATGAATCCTTGGGAAGAAACTTCCCATAATCAAAGTGAGTTTGCCCTTCATGAAGTTTTGACTTTAAAAGCCCACCTTGGAAAGCACTTCAGTTTTCTTCCTTGTGTCTTCTTGCAGTTTGTCCAGCGATTGAACTGAATTAGATTGCAGCAGATTATTTGTGATGGTGATATGAACTGCTGCTGAAGGAAGTTAGGGGTTAAAACAGCAACTTAAATCTAAACTGCAAGTGCTGGGGCCAGTGACTGATAACTGGAAGCAAGAGAGTAACAGCAGCATCTGAAAGGGGTGGCCCATTTCCAGCCATAGAAGAAAGGAGATAAGCACGGATGGAGCATTCCTCGTCTGTCCAACGGGGATATGTCCTAATCAGAGCCCAAAAGGAGAGACATTTTGATTAGTGGTGTAAAGGCCCAGGTCTTAGCAAATCATGTTGTTTTGAAATGTGTTCTGTAGCTAAGGCTCACTCTGCCTTTGGGCCACGTAAGTTTTAAATCTGTGTTAACTCCAGCGAAGCACGGGAATCGCATCAGGGCGAGTTTGTCCTGGGGCAATCCCGAGCGCCAGGCGGGAGCGCAGAGTGACGAGCTCCATATGCCAGCAGATGGACATTAGTACTCCAGCATCCCCATAAATATGAAATTATCTCTCAGTTTTGCTCCAATTAAAGCAAATAGAAGTAGTGATGAGCCAGGCCCTTATTATAACTTGTTCCTTGAATCTACTTCTCTGGCTTTCTGCTTTTCTCAGTTGCTGGGTGTGTGTTGTATAGAGATCTGAAAACACACCCTGTGTCTTGCTTTAAAACACTATTATCCATTTTACCTGAAGCACTTGGACAAAACTGTGGGCTTTTTGAAAAAATCTCATTTATTTGAACACAGTAGAAGCCAAATGCCAAGTGATGGGTCCTTACTCATGGAGCAAAGCTCCTTCCATCTCCCATCACCCGTGTGACACATTCCCATAATGAGCTATTTGCTTTCTCTGCCCTTCTTGAGCTTTTAAGTGTGCTTTCCCTCCAAAACGCAGTCCCCTTGATCCATTCTCAAGCCCCAGTTTTTATTTACTGAGTCTCTGGAAAACCCTTTGCCATGGCCTGGCTCCTGCTCAGCCTTGTGGGCCTTGGGTGGCACCTAAGCAAAGAGGCCGTCAGCTCTTCTCCCATTCAGCATGAAATGTGCTGCTCCTGTCCTCATTACTGCTTATCGCAGCCAAAACCTTTTAATGCAGCTTGAGCCAGTCATGAGGAAGAGATTCTTTGTTTTTTTAAAATCAGGTAAAGACTGGAGGAGCCCAGAGGATGTTGCAAAGAGCAAAGCACCAGAGGGAAGACTTCATCCTACAAAGACCTTTAGAGCACACAGGCTCAAGGTTTTAAATATTCCACTGCTATGTTAAACTGGTACCAAAACTCTCTGCCTAAACATGACTTTGGGATGTATTACAGCTCTGAATGGAAATTGGTCCCTTATTTGCAATGGAGATAACTCTGGCCTGCCTTCTCCTGTATTTCAGAGCGCGTGGCTAAGACATCAAACCTTGAGAATGTAAAGTTTACCTGGCATGAGGAGACAGCTTGTGAATATGAAAGTCGAATGAAGAAGTCTCAAAAGTGGGACTTAATTCACATGATCCAGGTAAAAGTCTCTGCAAAGTAAATCTTGTCAAAGACTTGGCTGTTATAAGCATGCATGAAGTATGTGACCTCATTATCCACTCTAAGGGGAAGAAAGGTGAGTTGATTTCCCTGTAATTCAAAGTACTTAAGCATAAGTGAACTGCAAAAAATGAAAGATGAGTTGCAGCAAAGCAACTTTGAGCACAGCAGTCCTATTAACTAGGCTGTGGGTGGCAGTCAACAACAAAAAAAAAACATTTTAACTAGTGTTTTCAAAGCTCCTTGTCCACTCTGGGAAATTGCCTTTGTATTTCCAACTTCACTGAAGCCATTACAAGCCATCCTCACTGCTAAGAAAGGCTAATCTGTTTATCTCAGGTTAGTGAATGAACGTGAGTGTGGTCCTGGCAGAGCCAGAGAGCAGGGAAGGCAGCGACCTCCCTGAGCTTGCAGCAGGAGCCCACTGCCTGGCGTTATGCTAGTGTCTTGTCATCCCTCTGCTCTCCCCTCAAGATTGTCCCCATCTAGGTCCTTTTACATAACATTCTCCAGGGCTGCACTGTTCTCTTTGTAAGCATCTCTGCTCTTTCCAGGTGCTATATTATGTGGAAGATACCCTGGCTACTATCCGGTATTTCCACAGTATCCCGGAAGCAGAGGCCAAGCTCCTCATTATCCACTCATCAGGTGAGAGCTGCTCCACCAGTGCTTTTCAGTCGGGCAAGAGCCATGAGGACCTTTGGAATTCCTATGAATTCAATCCAGGCCAGCTAGAAACCAATGGACATTTTTATTTAAAACATCCCTTAACACCTATAGAGTGAACTGGCTGCGTAATTATAGAATCATGGAATTGTTTTGGATGGAAAAGACCTTAAAGATCATCAAATCCAAGCATTAGCCCAGCACTGCCAAGTCCACCACTGAACTATGTCCCTAAACACCACATCTACACGTCTTTTAATACACCAGGGATGGTGACTCCACCACTGCACTGGGCAGCCCGTGCCAGGGCCTGACAACCCTTTCGGTGAATAAATTTTTCCTAATATCCAATCTAAACCTACCCTGGTACAACTGGAGACCATTTCCTCTTGTCCTTGTTACTTGGGAGAAGAGGCCAGCACCCACCTTGCTACAAACTCCTGTCAGGTACTTGTAGAGAGAAATAAGGTCCCTCCTCAACCTCCTTTTCCAGTTCCCTCAGCTGCTCCTGGTAAGGCTTGCACTCCAGAGCCTTCACCAGCTTTGTTGCCCTTCTTTTGGACATGCCATAATAGATGGCAGGCGACAGGCTCTGTCCCGTGGCTCTCACTCACAAGAGCTCCTCCAGCCTCTGCTCTTTTCTGTGAAAGGCTTTCCAGGCCTGGCATCACATTATCTCGCTCCTGGAGACTTGAGGCATTAAGCAAATGGCTGATGGGGCTCGGCTGTGCCGTACAGCAGGTGTTAGAGCACATATGGTCCATTTTCTTCTCAAACTGCCCATTTCCTTAATATCATCATTTTGGGTGGAAAACAGCATTCTTAGGCCGTTTCAGATCTCAAAGAGATGCTCTGTGGTCCATCCAGAAGGAAAATGTGGGAGCAGAGTAAATGATGACCTTTTAATGCTGTGGGCAAGGTATGATAGAGATACTGCAATGGTGAGGTCTAATTTGACTACATAAAGCCTTTACTTTGCTTCACAAGCTGTGGAAATTTTAGTTGTGTGAACAGCCACATCTGATAGTTCTGTCAGAGATGTTAAGTCTTATTTGTTTAGAGTTTTAAGCTTAATTTTTTTCTTGAACTTGACCATGTCTGCGAACTATAATGTGTTTGGTGAAGTTCCCTTTTTTGTGTGTTCAGGAAGTGTCCACAACAAAGTAGCACTTCTCTGACCCAAATTTATTCAAACTATTTTCCCCCAAAATGTTTTTGGTTTAATGTGTTTTCAAGCAGTTCACTACAAGAATTCTGTATGTTAAATAATCTGAGTCACTGTTGTTCTTTGCCTGAATGAGAATAGATTATGATATCAGACGATTGCTGATTATCTGTGTATAGTTAATTGAAACTCTATTTCAGTTGCTTAACCTGTCCCTTTGGATATTCATGAAATCTGAATACAGCAAGGAACATGTGTCTGTTCAAAATTAATGTGATTAAAATTCTGAATTCATTAAAAGTATTTGAAGTAAAATCTGGGCCAGGCAACTCTGTGTTTTCTGATGGAGAAGAATAGAGCAGAAATTGCTGGGGCCAGCAAGAAAATGGGAGAGAGGAGTAGGGCTGAGAATAGCAGAGAGGAAAGGAAGGGGCAAACCTTGGGAGAAAGAAGAGTATAGAGAGGGGAGGGAGGAAGTGCTATGAAAATAAGCACTGCAGCAAAAAGAGGTACTGAAAGATCAACAGAACAAAGCTTATTTCAAAAAATGAAGGGAATGTCATCTCCAACACAAACACATTAGGATGTGTTAATTAAAAACCAGTCTGGAAATAGGATTGATAGGAGAGGGCTTGGTCAGTTGGTGAAGGTCGGCGATCCCTCCTGCTCTGTCCCTGCCCCAAGAGCAGGCAGGCTGCAAGAGCTATGTGGGGTTATTTTGAAAGCATTTACAAGATCTGTTTACATCGCCTTGAAAACAAAAGCAGTGCCATATGCTGAGCCCGTTGAGAGCTATTATAATAATGCTGCTTTCAGGTAGTGTGTAATTGCTGGGCTCGGAGATGGCACTGAGTCACACAGCACTGACACCAGCACATTTTCTGTAATTAGCACTCTGCGTTCCATTTCCACCAGGTGAAAGAAAATATTGTAGCCCCTCTTCTAAACACCAAACTGTTCACTTGACTATAAATAACTGCTTGCAGATAAAGCATTTGCGAAACCGCCGGGCAACTGGTTTTCGTAGTTATGGAGATTTATAGTCATAACTCTCAAGAGCTTCTCATTAGGCTCCAAGTTATTTTCATTCTGTCCAGTCATTCCGGGTGATCCCTTTATAAATGATTTATAGCAGAAATGCTGAATCACAGATCCAGGGTGAGGGAAAATAAAGATGTGAAGACATGTCTGGGGAGTTTTCAGCTTACTCAGCTGGTTTTCTTTGTAAAACATTCCTTGAGAAGAGGTGTGCACACAGCATGGGCTCGGCATGGGTTTAGTTCTGGAGGTGTTTCCAATGCTACAGGAGCCTTTTCCTTCCTCACCCTTCACCTTTGCACAGCTAAAGTGTCCTTCTGGCACTACTGGGGAGGTCTGCTTGGGGTGAAGGGCAGCCCCTGCATTGCCCACGTGAGCAATGTGAGCATGATGGGGGCAAAGGCTGAAGGCCAGGAGCATGGTGCAGCTTCATCCTGGGCTCTGTCCATCCCACTTTTTTCTCCATCACACATCCAGCTGCATGGACAATATAGACAGGGGTTTACACCCCACGTATTTCACGTACAGAGAGATAGTTTACTGGTAATATGTGTTTCACAGAATGGTGTGATTCTGTGAAGCTCATGAGTAGCTTGACCACAAAGTAATTAAGTGAATGAATAGGAGAGGATTTAGTCTTCCAAACAGGCAGCTGAAATCTAGGGAATAGTTTAAATCAAGAAGATGGCACTGAATAGCTTATGTTCAGCATGTGAGCTGTAGAAGGATGACCCTGAGAGATATTGCCCATGTGCATGAAGCAGAGGGATGCAGTGGAGGGAGGGAGGACTGAAGGTACTGAGCTGCTCTGGCCTCAGCTGGGAGCTTGGTAGGCAGTGTTGGAGCTCTAGGGTAGGCAACATGTCCATCCCCTCCTGCAGCCCCCAACCCTGAGGCACAGAAGCAGGGAGGCAGCCATCTCCACCATGCCCCAACATACATCCTAACTCTGGAGAGACCCAGCTTGCAACAAGGACAACTGCTAAAAAACAAAAATTATCAACATTTTGTTCAAATAGTGTTTTTCCTTATTCCTGAGCATTTTTGTGGTGGTTTATCTCTCAGGAACCAGTGGCTGGGAGACACTGTGGAAGAAGTATGGGTCTTCCTTCCCCAGAGATGCTCTCTGTGTTTATGTTTCCTCTGCTGACATCAAAAGGATACTGGATTCAGCTGGGCTGAAGTATCAGCTGCATGATCTCCCATCCCACCTGGACATAACAAGCTGTTTTATTGAGGGCAACAAGGATGGGGAGCTGTTGCTGGATTTCCTGACAGCAACTTGGGAATTTTCTAAAACTGCTCCTACTGAACTAAAGCGTCAGGTAATAGAAGAGTTAAGAAAGCCTGAATGCAGGGAGGAAAAGGATGCGAAGGTGCTTTTTAACAACAATTTGAGTTTAATAGTGATTGAGCCATGAGTTAACCTCTTCTTGATCTGAAGCAAATAGTTAGATACAAACTGTTAACAGCTGAAATGTGTTTTCTTAGTTTACTTTAGTACTGAGATATAATTTTTGAAGCCTGTTAAAAAATCATTATTAATATCTGTTGTTATAAGTGAACTTTAATACCAGATTAATTCTCCTCTAATTGTGCATGTGTAACTCACTAAGCAGTTAATTGTGCTTTATCGTATGGAAGTTGTATGATCAGATGGTAACTCAGACCATCCACTCAGGCACTGCAGAAACCTGACCTTTTCCTAAGAAGTGATCAAGAACTATACATGGTTTCATCATCTTCATTTAAAAACTCCCTACAGACCAGATAAGCAAATTACAGCTGCTCAGTGCAGCTGGCAAGAGAGGAGGCTCAGAACAACTGACCATTTCATGGCTCCTCAATGGGATTTCTTGAGCTTGCTTTGACTTCAAGATCACATACCTCCAGTTACCAGCCTCACATCTTCTACATGTGTGATGGCTGCCTGCTCCTGCCTCTGCAGCCACCTCCATTTAATGGCACTGCTTCCTGTATTTTTCACTTTTGATTTTATGTTGTTGCATCTGCAGAGAGATTTGTGGACCAGGTCCATATTGGCATTATAAGAACAAAGCAATCAAAGATGGTTGAGGCACAGCAGTGGTGGCAACTGTCCTGGAGGGGTGGATTTCACTAGTGAGCCCTGATGCAAAGCCTGTGTTAGGAATCAGTTTCTGCTGTCACTTATGGCTTTTTGTTGTTTTTAGTTAACCACACAAACCTGGTTGCAGCTGTTCATTAGCCAGGCAGGAGGGGCCACTCATGGAGATTTGTTACAACAAAAATGTAAAAATAAACTCTGATGCCAAACTGACAGGTTTCAGTGGGATTTGTTTTGTTTTCAATGGAGTCATTGCATGTGAATCTGTTCAATATATAGCAGAGGATGTTCAGCAAGAAGGTGCTTCACCTCCCTGGTCCCTTCTCCATGTGGGGCTGTCTCCACTCCAGTACTTGATGCATTTGTTTTGCTAAGTGGTTTTATGGTTTTAAGAAGTGTTATGCTCTCTACGAGGCACAGTGAATGGTGGAATACAGAATCACAGAATCGTCATGGTTGGAAAAGGCCTCTAATTTCATCAAGTCCAGCTGTCCAGGGGAAAGAAAAACAAACAAAACCCAAACCACACCACAAACCCACCACCACACACACACCAAAAAAACCACCATGCCCACTAGAGCATGCCCTCAAGTTCCACATCTACACATTTCTTGAACACCTCCAGGGACGGTGACTCCACCACCTCCCTGGGCAGCCTGTTCCAGTGCCTGACCACTCTTTTGGTAAGGAAATTCTTTCTAATATCTAGTCTAAACCTCCTCTGGACCATGAATACCATAAAATTCCTTGAATGAATTTAAATCTGAATACTCAGCTAATCCAGTGAGAAAGGTGTGATTCCTGCCATTGAAATAATTTGATTCAGTGTTGAAACGGTTTGCTTTAGGTAATGCTTGGGCTGCAAGAAGTTATGTTTTATTTTTTCGTATACATTTCTGATACAATATGGATTATTAATGTTTTGAAGTGATTTACCAGAGACCAAATTGGGCGTTAATAGCTGTTTATATTAATTTTAAGGTGAATTATTTGAAACCTACACTTTTCCTAGTGAGCAAATATTAATTCCAGTGTATTTCAGAATGTTTCCATGATATGTCTCAGCTGTTGAACAGAATAAAATCTATTACAGCTTTTATACAGTGCTACATACAGACTCCTGCATCAAAAGACCTCAGTGTATCTGTAAGCTGCTATGGTGCCATGTCAAAGTGGGAAAGAAAGAAAATCTCTCATTGGAACAGATTGCTGCATGCATTTCTAATGGGAAACAAATTAAAATTACAATTATTTTCGTTGCTCTTTTGTGCTGTCAGTGACCTCTTCTAAATGGTGCATGTGAAGGAGGTGGCTGCTGAATATTGCCACATCAGCCCTGTCAGGACTGACTTATCTTTGGGAGCCACAGAAAGGCCAAAACAAACAAAAAACCCCAAATCCAGCAAGAAAACCCAGCAACAAGATGTACATGTATGTCCTGTTTGCTTTGGGGTTCAGCAGAGGTAAAAAATGTAAGAAAAAAGCTTTTTAGCGTTTTGGTAGGAGGTTTGTTCTGAAAATGTGGGAGAAAGCAGGAAAGACAAGGGCATGGAGAGATTGGAAAGAGGCTGTGACCACAAGCACACACACAAAAGGAGGCAATGTGAATGCAGGTGAGAGCTCCTTCTCCTTTAAACCAGAAAGGGAGAGGCTAGGAGACTTGCTGGGTGAGTGCAGCTGCACAGGGTCTTATTTAAAAGCAGAATTCACATGGGGAAAAGGCACTTTCACCCCAGGCTGGAGGAAAAAACTTCCTTATCTAAAACCAGACACACCAGGGTGGTCCTCTGCCTTTCCTTTTCCTTCTGAGAGAAATTTAATTTTAGAAGTGCCGGGAAAAAAATGAGTAAACTCCATTTTGTATATGTAGCTGATTCTGTTAAGGGGTTGGGGGAAAACTGAATCAGAAGAACACCCTTAAGGATAAATTATTTTTAATTTTAAATTTGTAACAGCCATATTTCCAAGAAGTAAGTACTGTAAGTATTATTTAGTCGGAAATGTGTGTGGGGAAGCACAATTTTATGCTCATTTGACCATAAAACCTGAAGGAGCTTTTGTAAATCTCTCAAACAACTTCCTAATAGCCAGAAGAGCCACATTTTCATGTGAGAATCACCCTTAATTGTGCAGAGATACTGCTATTCCAGAGTGTGTTTGAAGAGTCCAGCCTGTCCACAGACGTGGATTTTTATGGCAATTTTGAGTTTACCTGTGTGCTTTCCACACTGAATTAATTGTTTTCTTCTCAGAAAGTCTGCCTTACCTCAACCAGCAGAACTTTAGTTGAGAAGCACATCTCCAGCCCAGCCTTGGCCTTTGCAGACCCCCAGGTGGATGTGTGGGCCAGCGGGATGTGTCTTCCTCCCTTGCACCTGTAGAAAGGGAATCTTTAGGCACTATACAGAGGTTCGCTGAGACCAATGGTCTTAAACCAGTGTAATGCTGATTGACTGAAGCAAGACGGACATCAGGCTACCTGTACTGAAAACATACCAGAAATTATCCTGCAAGCTCTTTGTGCATGGATGCCCCTTTCTGGCTAAATATATTTCTGATATGAAGTCTTAATATTTTAGAGAGATGTGACTCTGGGCAAATGCAACCCTTAACATCTCATCTATACGTTCATCAGAGACTCTTCTGAACAGTGCTTGTTTTAAATCTGGAGGCATCCATTTTTTCACTTCACTGGCACATAAACCTGGAATATACAAATTATATTACAGGTACAGGAGAAAAAAGCTGGAGGGAAGCAGGGAGGGAGGAGGAGGAACTCTCCTTTGAAACAACAGGCAAACACCAGGCCCGTGTCCCTCTGGTAAGTGAGTGTGAGCTTGTGGCTCTGATGCTGCATCAGGTGATTATTTCCCAAGGTAACTCCTGCTGGAGGTTTGCTGTGCAGGGAAGGGGACAGCCCGATGTCTGCAAATCAAGAATGGCTTTGGAGTGATGCCACCCAAGGAGGCTGGGGGAGAGCAAAAGTGCGGGAGGAAAAGGCTGATCGCCTCCAATGGAGCCCAGTCTTCATGTATATATCCCCTCTGCATCAAACACATCTGGCTGAGCAGCTTCAGGGCTGTTACTTTGAATCACATGTAGAAAAATAATCTCACTGCTCTGTTAATTACAACAGCAAATTGAACAAATGCACTTGCAGCTTGGTTGCCGTCGCCATTTCTACGTCGGGGTAATTCATGCTTGCAGCCCACGATAGGATTTTTTAATGTCATTACACAGCAGGGCGAAGTCTTCATTTTTAATAAAAATACAAATGCTAAAATGAAATGGATTAATATCTAATTTTACATCTTCATTTACATGATGTGCAAAATTATCTTAAAGATTTGTTATGGATGGAGTGACTTTCCACCAATTTAGGCTTTTTTTCCGTACTGGAGAATGTTAACATAAATTGTAGCATAAATCATTGCCTTGTAGAGTACCAGAAGGCGCATATAAAAACCCATATCTTTACTGCACATATTTCCCATTAACCATAATCTATTAGTAATTGAAGTTCATTACAAATTCTTGTAGACTTTATTGCTATCATGCTGCATGACACAGTGAACCTGGCTTGCATAACAAGAAGTCCTTGCTGGGAAATATCCTATTAACAATGACAGTGCATTTGTCATTGTGATAATAAATCCAAAGCTGCCTGTAGATTATAAATTATTGCGGCGCCATTTCCACTGTTGTGGTTTAAAAGTTTTGTCAGCACTTCCATTTTAAACCCCTGCTTTACAGGCATTTATAACTTGACTGTAAAAATCTGCAGGGAGCTGCATCTCAGCTTACAAGGTCTCAGTTCAAGAGTGTGTTTCTTCCCCCAGTAAGATTCATATTTCATCCACATTAAAATCTTAGAAGCAGAAGCTGTGTTCATGGAGATTTTTTTCTTCTGCATTTGCATAGCTTCTAATTGGAAAAACCCAGGCCACTTGACAAGCAATTTGTCTATAATCTTTCTAAAGATTGTAGTAAAATTTAAGAATATATCAAGACAAAAAGATGGAAGCTGGGCTGAGCTGAGTTTTCATTGGTTTAGCAGCTGAAAAAGCCTCAGTCCTTATCTCCAGGTGCCACAGGCTGTGGGAAGGCATTGGGAAAACCCCATTTCTCTTCAAAGGAGAAACTGAAGAGCAATGATGCCACCCATATGCCTTGCAAAGGTGTTTTGAGGATTAATTACTAATGCTGAAATTCTGGCCTCCACTCAAGTCATCCTTCATCATGTCTATGCAATTCTTTGAGCTCTATATGGGATTTAAGTGTTATTAAAGGAAGATTGCCATAGAGTTGAACTTTAAGTGTTAATTATGACTCGAGACATGAATGACATCAGGTCAAACCTTTCACAGTTTAACTCCGTAATTGACTTCAGCTCACTACACCAGGGGATTTCCATCTGGCTGAATGCATCTGTCTATCATATTTCTCAAGTGCCCACAGCAATGCATCCAATTAGCTGGACGTCACCATTATGCCTCAGCCGCTCCTAAGAAGCCTTCACCTCCCTGAAATCACCAGGAAAACCTGCCCTCCCACCAGCAAGGCTGGGTTTTCACATCATCCTGCAGTACATTCTCTGTCTTGAAGCACTGCTCATGATTTCACAGGGTGGAGAACGGATTTTGCAGTAAATATAACAACTGCCTTTTCACATCAGTTGTGTCTTCCATCTCAGAATGCCCAAGCTGCTTTAAAATCTGGATATGCAAAAGCACTTCTCTAACTGTTGAGGCGCTGCAACCTCCCGGGTGAAATTCAGCAGCTGTTGGATGGTTCACAGCACCGTTTCCCAGCGATTTATGGCAGGAGGAGGACGGGGAGGTGGCTTTGGCAGTAGAAGTGGCAATGCCAAGGAGCAGAAAGCAATTACTCAGGCTGGCGTTGAGCCAGGGCACCTGGGCTAACATGTGTCCTCTGGCCAAAATTGCTATCGTCTCACTGCTTCCCCTCTTCCCTGGCAGCAGAGTGGTGGGATATGAGGCTGGTTCAGGATGAAGCCCTGTGCCCACCACCATCCCAGCAGGTCCAACAGCTTATGCTGGTGGTGGGACCAAGGGTCTCTGCCATCAATGGGCTTGACACCAACTTCTGTGCTGCAGTCCTACCTACTGTACTAGTGCTCCTTCATGCTAGTGGCAATGGGGAGTTCTCCTACAACTCACAAAGTCAGCATCCATTATCTCCTACCTCCCAACACCTCACCTTCTAATCTTCCCAATTTCCTTGCAGATCACTTCACCACCAGCCTTGGCTACCCAGCAGAGCTCATATGGAGTGGAGGGATGGATCCAGGGGGTGTAAGGGGAAAGAAGATATCTTCCCATATTGCTTTAGTGGGATATTCCTCCTTCCACTCCCAGATGGATATGAATTGTACCTGAACATGTGGGTCCAAGGTGGTACTGGAGTGATTCACAATGGTGCTTTTATTCAAGAGCAGTGAACTGCTCTGAATAAACACACACACAAAAAAATTATTACAGCATATTGAAGATTTCTTACTCAGTTTTATGTATGTTACCTGTATTACCAAGTCTCTAGCAAAAAAACCCAGTGAACACAAAAATAACCAAATTAATGACTCTCTGAAATCCCTAAACCTAAACCATATCATCCTTTCCCACTTTGACACACTAAACCTAAAACATGTCATAGTTTCCCACTCAAACAGAATATAAGGACCTAGTATTTTTGAGAGCCTTCATGCTATATGTACATTTTGATATTTTTATACCAGTTGTTTTGCAGAGGTGGCAATGAGGTGTCATTTATTTTGGTGAGGGTAAACAGGATATTTGCCAGCAGATATAATTTCTATGTTTCCTTAAAGAAATTGAAATAACATTATTTAGAAGCTATTTCAAGGATCTGGTATGTTACAATGGATCCTGGGGGAGATGAATTAGTGGCCAGAGTATAAGTGATCTTGCCAAAAATGAATAGCAATGCAATTCATCATACGCTTCTGTAATTCATCTCACGACCATGTATTAGATTAGATAAAGACAGAAAGACACGTGAATTGGATGGACTGGACTGCTGCTGAAAACTTACACCCGCTTTTATTGAGGCTGACAGGAAAATTTCTGTTGCCTGCATTGCAATCAGAATTTGCCTTCACATTTTTAATTTGCTTTGAAGTATGATCTTGTCCAGCAATGAGAAAAAAGCTAACTCAACATTAAAGGGTTTGTCAGTCATGTCTGCTATTTCGTATTCAATACAAATCTGTTCCATTAAAAATTTCATATTCAACCCTTTAAAAATCGTAAATGTAAAAAACACTTAGAAGATTAAAAATAACAGCAATAAGCAGCTGTGAAAGAGCTGCAAACAATCATTATGTGCTACACCGGTTTCAAGGTAACAAACCAACAGTTTATTTTGTCCCCTTCCAACAAAATCCATACTTCAAAACCCACTTCCCATACCAAGCGGTCTGTCGGTAAGACAAACAGGCTGCAGCTCCGAGTGTTTACCTACACACAGCAAAAAGATGTGCTACACTGCCTTAAAAATTCAGTAATATCACCAGCTACCTATTTCAGGCTCGTTGCAAAGCGGTGATTGATATCTGTTCTTTTGCATTGCTTTCCTCTCATATCTCTTTGTCCTGCTGCTATAATCGATCACAGATTTTTCCATCAGGCTTCATGTCAGATTAGGATAGTGAACATGACTTGCTTAGAACAAACTGCTTCAAAGCGCATCGAGGCAAGCTCAGGAGCCGAACTGCTCTAAAAATGATTGTTTTGGGCATCTCCGTGAACACAGTGCAATAGCAGGAAGGCAGAAATATGCTTTTATGGTAAGAGTTTGGGATTGCTCCTCTCTCTGAAGCCTGCTGCAATCAAATAAGTCACTGTGGGGCTGATATTTTGAGTGAGGAGCAATGCCCGGCTTCTGATTTTCCTGATTCAGGAAGAAATTTCTGCTTAGAAGTCAGTGGGTGTACCTGGCAGGATTTGCACACATATTGTGTCTGGGATTTGAGTTGCAAAGTCACACTTTGCTTTTGTGTTCAGTGCTTTATGTGTGCTATCAAGGACTGAAAGGAATGAAAGCCCAGCAACTTTCTCTGCTCTGCATAGAAATATATTTTACAGATTCACAGTGGCTGGTCTTCTTAGGAGAACCAAACTATCAATTCCTTCCTTTAAAAGCTCTTTGGGGGATTACTGCTTGTTTTTATAGTGCCTTAGCACAATTGAGTCCTTACTTGGTTGGTGGTTTTAGGTATATTTGTTGTATAAATAACAAATGATTCATTATTTTTTTTATGTGAAGGACAGAATGTTATTTATGGAAGAGACTATAAGCATTTGATCCAAATTTGGATCAGTGATCGCGGATGAGTTTGCTGACAGCAATTGCCTCCCCCATGGCTGCTGTTGCTCAGATCTATAAACCCCAAAGAAGGAGGTGGCTCTTCCCATGGCAGCTGGGGGACCTCTGGGACTCCTCCAGAAAGTGGAACAGATGTTAAGCCTTTACATGGCTTCAAGAGAAGATGACTATGTAGTGGGTGAGAAGTATTTTGAGGAGGAACATCCAGAGTCCAGTGCAGGAGGTCCCTGAGCTGAAATAAGTGGAAAAATACTGAGTAGAACTATCATACATGCCTGCCCTGTATAGATAAGATGTATAGGATACTCTTCCCTAGTTCCCCACCTGTAACCACAGATGGAGAGACATTAAATAAACAATCATGATAGTCCAACCATTTAGAGCTTGTTGTAGCCTGAGCTGAAATGACCATCACTGGAGACACTACACAAGACATTGTGGCACAGAAGTGTTGTTACCCATTTCACACACTAAATCTCTTGCTGATTTTCATTCTTTCCTAATAATGACTGACATCTAAGCCCAGGGCGAGCATTAGGCTGTTGAAAGCAGTGCTTGCACAGCCCACAGGAGCATGAACCCTGATGTTCTGCATTTAATCCCAAGGAAGACACAGGCAGTAGTGCAATAGCATAATAATTTAAAGTAAATTCTAAGAAAAAGCCTTTTTGCTGTACATGTGTATAAAACAGGTTGTCTCTGATTTTGTGACGTGAGTGGATGCTAAGGCTGTCTGAAATGACAGCTTTCTGGTAAACAAAACCTGAGAAAGCTTGAGAGTCAGCAATCACAGAATATTTCCATCAGAAGCCATTACTGGGATTGGGATCTTTCCTGAAATGAGCCAAGTGAACTGCTAGGATGGACGTACTGCCAGGGCAGAAGGCCAGCTATGAAATACTAATAAATACTCATGTACCTATGGGCTTCCGTAATGCTGCATGGCTGGCAGCAGGTAATGGTATGGGGGGATTAAAAAAAAAATATTCAACCCCCCCCCCCAAACTAAAAGATTGTACTCTGCCAAAGGCAAAGCCTTTGCAGCACAAATTTTGCAGTACTTCTGGTCCTGGTCTGGTCCTAGCTACTCCTCCTCGTGCCTTGCAGAGGCTTTGATGCTGTGCCTGAAGACAGATCATGCTCTAGGGGAGTAACTGGGCTCTTCTGGAAGGAGAAATTTGGGGTTCCTTACCTTGCACATGAACCTCAGGCCATCCAGTTGAACTGCTGATTTAAGCCCTCGGGTAGCCAACCCACATGGCAGGAAAGGTGGTAACCCAGACAACTATGGGAAACCTCATTCTGGCATGATTTATAGAAAGGTTACAACTGCCCTGTTCCTAAGCAGGGGACACAGATGCCATGGTTTACTGTTCAACTGGCTTATCGATGTGTAAGGTCATTCATCACACATTGCCTTGGACTCACAGGCCAATACATATAAAAGCCTGTCTCACAACAAGCACAGCCTTTTCGGTTCCCATCTGCCCACAGCAGCCCCTTCCAACGTTGCTAATTTCGTCCCTGAACGTTACTATTGGCTGCAACTCACCTCAAAGCCACAGCTGTACTGATGTGCCCCAAGGGTGGATTGTGATAATGAACAAAAAGCGTGCAGGGTCTCTGTTTAAGAGACTGTTTCAAGGCCCAGAAGTTATAAGCTCAACCTCTGGACAAATCACACTTCCATTGGGAAGGCAGAGTTGCTCCAAGACTGCCTGATTTATTTCAATTTGTTTGCTAGAATTCAGTTTCTCATGCTCACATCAGCAAGGCATGGATGTGCTCTGTTTCATTTGCAGTCAAAGAAAGAAAGATGAAAAGTAGATGGGCTGAGAAGACAAGAGAGACCAGCTAGAGAGGGACCCTCAGAGAAGCAAAGCCGAAGGGCTGTGGTGCAGGAGAGGCTGAGATCTCCAACTCTTCCCAGAAGAGACTTGAGTGGGGGAAGAGGCAGTCCTGGGGAGGAGTTTCCCCTCAGATGTTATGAAAAGCATGAAAAGCAATTAAAAGAATCTTAAAATAGGAAAGTCTCTTCCACATTTTTTCAGAGCACAGTTCTGCACTCCCAAGGCTCTTGTTGACCTAGATAGAGGTAGAGGGACATATCTGGCCTAATGCACAAGCAAGTGTTATTCTGGCTATTAATCAGGAACATTTATTGTGGCAGCACTCAGCATCTAAAGCCCTTGGAGGTGCCTGAGGAGTCAGGATGTAGCTCCCAGGAGCAAGGTGCCCTGGGGCAGTGCTGAGGGCAGCAAGCAGAACCACCCACACCCGCTCCAGGGAGTGTGGAGCACAGGAGTTAAGCCCTGCCATTTTAAGGAGACAGATATTTATTCTGGTCATTAGGCATCTTCATGCCCAGGGGTTTATAAACCTTCTGCTGGAACTGGGGAAGCCAGGGAGAATGGGGTGACTGGTGCCTCTTCCTTCCAGAGAGGGCAGGGGAGCCCTCAGGCTGGAGCCTCACCTCTGAAAGCATCTGTTTCACATGTAAGAAACATCTTCTTTGTGTTTTCCGTGTGATTTGGAGGAGGTTTGTGAGCCTCATCCTCCCACAGCAATGTCCTCACCAATGACATGGATTATTTGCATGAAATGCCATGGTGCTCAGGGACCACCTACCAGGGACACACAGCACTGGTCCCACCAGTAGCTACATACCGAGCAGCCTGATGTTAAGTTACTTTCTTGGAAGAAACAGGTAATTCCAGTTTTAGATACAAGATCTCAATTGGCTAATGATTTTCCGTCATGAACCTCACGCTGAGAGCTGCCTCTCTGGAGCTCTCACTGTGCATGCTTGCTCGTGAGCAAAGAAAATTGATGTGGTGTCCTTGTGAGGATCTGAAGAGGGCTTGAGCTAGAGCTTGTCACTTTTGTGGTTTAAGCCTTAGTAACAGGTAGATCAACGGGCAAGGAGGGCACACAGGAGGAAAGGGGGGACAGGACTGTGACACCCATCCAGTGCCATGTAGTGGTGCACAGTCAAACACTTATCCCTGCTCCAAACAATGGGAAAAAATACCAAAGGCAATCCTAACCTCAGAGCAGTTGGGAGCTATAAGGCTGTGATGAGATGGCTGCAATTCATGTTAAACACAGCAGCTTTTGCCCACCAAGTGCCAGATCACTGCTGAAGGTGTTGTACAGCCAGAATTTTAGGGACAGGGCTAGAGAAAGACATGGGTGCCATGGACTTTCAAAAACCAGGTTAGGATTCCTGGAAAGGAAACTTGTTCAGTGCTCTTCTTAAAAAAAACCTGATTGTACCAATGGTGTTAACATAAATGGAGTATGGAATAGGAAAATATGTAATAGAGTTTTAGAGTTTTTTATTACAATTCCGTTTGCTTTCCTAAAAACCATTAAAAAGCCATGATGCGACCAATTACTTAAGCCTACAAAATACTTCTAATGTTATGTTGACACTCATTGCAGCCCTTTGTTAGTTTATAGGTAGTGAAATAACAAGCAAAGCCCCAATCTTATCATTTACATTTGATAGTATTAAAGCAGTACTTTTTAAAAGGTTACCAAGAATCAGTGTGAAGCTTTGATTTCTGTCATTAGAATATTTAAGTCTAGCTTAGGAAAGGTTTCTTCCCTGAAACACACATTTTGTTAAAAGCTCTTTAGTGCCCATAATCACCTGCTGATCTTCCCAAAATATGTTCTCCTCACAGGCCAGAGCTAACCTGTGCATATGAAATGAGTGCAGCTTAATGTTGTGTTCGAAGAGTTCAGTCTCTGGAGCAGCCACTCTTCTTAATAACATGTAATCATATGCCACCTATTTAGTTTTCATTTAACTTGCCCCATACAAGCAATGAATCCAGTTTAATTAAATGTTCTTTTAAACAGTGAAATGACACTGGTTTGTATTTTTAAAAAATCGGTACGCCACAGGGCACCCTCAAGACACAAAATCCTAATAAAAAGGACGTAAGACGCACAGCTAATCATACAGAGGATGTCTGACATTTGCAGGGTAATTTAGTGAGCCAAGTGCTTCCTCACAGGTGTCATGTGGGAGCGCAGTGGCTGCAGAATCACTTAATACAAGATGAAGAGTCATGTTTGTAATGATGCTAATAAACAGCTAATCTGAAAATTAGACTAGCATGTGGCAAAGGGATGTTGTGCATGGATAATAAATGCCTCTCAGCTGCAGGATGGAGGTTGTCTGCTGATGCTGAAATCCTGGCATGGTGTTAATCAACAGGGGGGGCGGGAGGGGGCAGGCTCACTCCACAAGTCCCCAGGCTGCACGCTGGGGGGCAAAGAGTGGAAAAGTGCAAATGAATGCTAAGGGATGGTAATGGGGTGTAGGAAACGGGTGCTGCAGATACCCCTAACAAAGCTTAGAATAGCCCCGAGGTCCTGATGACCAGGGGAATTTTAAGTTCAACAAGTGCTTACTGATCATCCCAATAATTGACAGGCATTGACCAAGCAGGCCCTTCTAGTGTTACTTTTCTCTGATAATTTAAATCTGGTCTAACCCTGGCCAGTAAGTAAGGTAACTCGTCTGTTTTCAAGGGCAGCATAAGGTAGAAGAGGAAAATGAGGCAGAAACGAGTGGTAAATGTTAGGTTTTCTCCTGTAGAAGAATAGGGGCCTTTAATAAAGTAGGTATTAGGGCAATCAAGAAATAAACACTGAAAGCATCTCACTCATTATTAAAATGAAACTCCTTGCTAATATATGCAGTGCACCTGGAAGTGCCCATTCAAGTAATTACAAAAGGGAAAAACACCGGGGAAACAGGCAAGCATGAAGACAATAGCCATTAGAAACAATATTAAATTAAGCATCCCTTTTGAGATCTACAAATTCACTGATTAAATTGTGCATTACAAACCCTGCCTTGACTTCACTTAGCTGGAGTCCTGGAGCGAACCTGTAACATTTGAAAACAGCTTCTTCATTTGTATTGAGCTGCAGTCAGGGCTGTTCCTAACTTTGCTTAGTCCTGGGATTTTTAAAAGAAGCAAAAATTAACCATTTTTAAAAATTTCTTTTTCAGATTCCAGCTAGCAGGAGGCATCATACTCCCCAAGTCTGAGCAAAACAAGGGCAGGAAAAGGGCACTTCATGCCATGCAGCACAAAGCTTGGCAAATGGCACAAAGCCCATCACAATCTGCAGGCACCTTCTCAGTGACCATGAGTGTGGCCACCCATGAGCGTTTGGGTGGATGTGGCCATGCTGCCCCATGTGTGTCTGCAGGAGCTCCTTCCCCCCCAGTTATAGGGCAGGATGGCTCCCTGTCCTGTATTTTGGCTAAGGTGTCTTGTTGTGGGGCAGAGCCCATGGGCAGGGGTTTTACCCCCTTGTGATTCCTGCCCCTTGGATACTTCCAGGCCAGGGACAACTCATGGGGCAGCAACTGTGAGACATGCTTCAGAGCTCACTCTGTTAAGGTGCTCATAACCACATGGATGTTTGTGTGTTTGTGCCATGAAAGGGTGGAACAGAGACCAAGATACGAACTTACTGGTGACAAAACTGTATCTTCTGACAGAGACATGAGAAATGAGTGAGGACAGGGTTGTTAGTACATTTATTGGAGTAAAGGGTTCTTTATAATCATTTTCCTATCACTGATGAGATTTTCTTGGTTAATGGAAACTCTCCCACTTTCTCGTGTTCTCTGAGAGGTCTCCTACAATTGATTGTGGAAGCCAGCACCCACTTCCAATTGATTTTGTGTCATTAAACATTACAAACTGAACTCAGTTTCCATGGAGTTCATTCTGCTGGGAAGTGGGCAATGGCCTGCCAGAGATCCCAGGTTGCTGCTAAAGCCCCAGATTGGCTGGGAGGTAGACTTCTTTGTAACCTACGCTTCTTCCTCGTCCAAAACCTGGGAGATAGGCAACTTTATTTAATTTTTCAGCTTTCAGCTTTATTTAGTGGGAAGAGATGAGCTGAATGGAGATACCTCATTTCTGTTTCTATCCCTCAGCCTCTCTCTGCTTTTCTCTAGGTAATGAGGTGCTTCTGCTTTGTTTGCTCTGAGGGAATCTCCTAATATCCTTTCTCCCTTCATTTCTTTAAGGATTTCCACTGAGCCAGAATAGGACCTTTGAGAAGTCTTCGCTCCCAGCAAAGAAGAAGGTGAGGGCTCCTTCCCTGTTTCTCAGTTCATTCCCTCCATATGAACAGTCTGCAGCTGAGTTGCATGGTCCAGATGGAAATTCTCATTTTAGGTGTTGATGGGCAGTGGGGAAGCAGCGAGCTCCTATGCTGTTGCAGACTGCACAGCTCATACCTGACACTGATCACAGTCAGGGCTCTCCGGACATGTGTTTTGGGAACACATGGTAAGTAAATGAGGCCTTTCCAAAAACTCAGGGAGGTCTGTGAGAAGTGAATTTAGGATGGCTCCATCCCTGTCTAAATTACAGGCCTCTGTGGTCTCAAGCTGTCAGGAGACCAGGAGAAAACTGGAGTTGCACAGTTCCTTTCCCCTCCATAAACCCATGGAGGGCCCTGCAGACCTCTCCCACCTCTTTGTGAGTGACACTTCCAGTAGCTGTACCAAAAAATGAGCACTGATGGGCTGCTGAGGGGATAACAGTGAGATGACAAGCAGTAGGACCAGCCACCTTGAATGGCAAAGAGTGTCAGCTGCTTTGCTTAGATGTCCTGTGTACAAATGGAAAACTACTCTAACTGAGGGACAAAGCCTCCTGCTCCTGCAGGGAGCATATTCAAAAGGATATTCAGCTTTTGTGCACCATTTCAGACTTTGTAATTAAGGCTGGAATAGCCCATAAAGTGACACATAACATATTAAACGCCTTCTGCATCTTAGGAAGAGCAAGCTTGGTGTTTCAAATGGAGACTCATATGGCCCAGCTGCCTCAGGCCATATGGTCACTCTGCTTCTTGCTGTGCCACTGTGCGTTTGGAAACACAGCAGGACGGCGGTCGGGACGCTGGTGTGGGCAGGGAGCAGCAGCACACGTGAGGGTGACAATGATGCTGGTCAGACAAGGGCTGCTCAACGTGAATTCTCTGTTAGCGTTTGTGGGCCTTGGTTCAGCTACTCGATTTGTGATACACAGAGCAGCCAAAATAACTCTATGCAAAATAAACAGCTGAGAGGAGATGAAAATAGAGCTAATAATACAGTCATTAGGAAGACAGCCAAAGCACAAATTGCAGTGTCTAGTGTGAAAGGAGAAGTCAGAGAAGGGAAATGACTGCGTACTCTACGCTGCATGAGGGACACAAATATGGTCCCAAATTGCAGCTGTCTGTAGCAGAGGGACAACAAGAGGCCGTGTGGACAGACCTCTTGATTTGGCACTGTATGTCACCCAGGCAGGATGGTGCTTGAGTGCTGGGCAGACTGTTCATGGCCCTGCTTGGTGGGCAACAGCTGGGCGGGGTACAGCAGCAGGCAAAGGAGGAGCATCTCACACCATAAATTTGTGTCACTTGGGAAGATGGGAGCACCACCCTGCTCTTACAGATGTGCAAGACACATTTGCTGGCATCAAGATGGGTCAGATTAAGTGGGATACAGCTGGATGTTTCAAACGAGCAAAGTGACCATCCAGGAGAGCCAGCAGTGGCGATGGAAAATCATTTCCAGTCCTTGGATGGACATGGATAACTGCAGCACAGGGGGTGTGGCTGCCTCCTCCTGTCCTGCAGAGGCTGCTGTCCCACAAGAGGACCTTAACCTTGGAGTGTTTTAGAAGGCAGGCACAATCCCAGAAGTGGTTAACAATAGCAGAACAGTCGAGGATATTTTACTGCTGTTTGCTTGATAGCCAGTGTTTCTGATCCACCTCAGGTCAGACAGTGTATTTCTTTTTCCTCTCAGGTGGAAGCTAATGATAATGCACCTTCTCCACTTGGCATTCATGGTGCCTATTTAAAGTGGCTCAAAGAGGCTGTACAAAGGCACATCCTTAAACAAAAGTACTTCAAGTGCCTTTTTGTGCTGAGTGCTCCTAAGTTAAGACCTACCTCCAACTTGAAATGGGAGAAAAGTCCTTCCAGAGAGCAAATAGAGGGCAATTAATTATTACTTGTTTATGTAATAGCCTTCTGCCCAAGGTGATCAAAGCTGTTCTATATGAGCGTTTCTGCTGTAATAAAAATGCTGTAGAGCAAACGATGCAAACCCACACTTCAGAAGTATTGACTGAAATTATTTCTTCCTGCTCATCTTGCCGTCAGCTTTCTCCGGTGGATCCTCTCCAGTCTGTTGCATTCTTAAAATGGAACAAAAAAATATAATCTTGATTTCTTAATCACATGTTACAGACAATTGTGATTTCCCTCAGTATGTCTCTGAGCCTCTAGGGAAATATAGTCTAGACCAATTTCTGGCATCTGTCTTTCCTAATCCCCTGTGCACACCACGGTAGAGGGTTTATTTAGTGGTGTGGGAATGTCCACCTCTTTAATGATTTTTGCCTGCTTTGTTCTCTTATTGCTGGAGGAAGAATGTTAGAGGATCTTTGGTTTAGTGTTTGATTTTTTGGGTGGGTTGTTTGGGGTTTTTTTGGAAAGTAAAAAATCCAACTTTTTTGCTGAACCATTTTTATTTACAAGTAACACCTAAAATTGCAGTAACAAGAAGGAATATGAGATATATTCACATCTTCTTGATTTTCTTTGCCCACCTGAAGTTGTCAGATTTTCAAGGTATACAATGAATTTTCCTGTTTATCTGAGGCACTCATACAACCTCTACCAGAAGTTTCTTAGCTTCTCACAGAAGTTCAGACTACATAAGTAATATTCTTTTGACAATGCAGGCTGGGGAAGAAGATGGAGAGACTTGAACAAGATTTAAACAAATAATTGTGATGTCTAAAGCTGAGAGCAAAAAATAAATGGCAGTTTCAGGAGCTCTCATTGTGTGGAACCAAGAGGAGTTAGTAACTATGTTTTTCACCTTTCAACACCTGAATGTGTTCAACCTCTGTCCCTCACCGATGTGCCTGGGTTCATCCACAAAGCCTGTGCAAGTTGAACCTGTGCCCCCAGCTTTGGCTCAAAGTCCTATCTGAGCACACATCCAATGGTGATGCAAAATTAGTTAATATAGACAAACTTGTCCAGAAAAGCACAAAACAGTGACAAGGGTAATTAAATAGACTTTGTGAGGATAGTGTCATGTTTCACAGTGTTTGCCCATGCAGGTGCGGTCCATCTTTGCCAAGGTGGCAAAAGTGGCTCTTCTAAATAGATGCTCCAAACGAGCTGGATCAAGGCAGAAAGATTTCCCTCTTTGCTCTTCACTCCTTGCACAATGCAAAGCAGGTGATAGCTGTGCCAAACCATTTCATTTCTTCCAGCTTTATTGCCAGCCTTCAGGCTGTCTCATTTTGGACCTACTGCAATCCAATCTGCTCTTGCTAATACTTCTAATATAATATTTATAACAGCCCAGGTTGAACCAAAGGCTACTTGCACTGACAGATGCCACAAGCTATATCTCTCCTTTCCATTTTATTGTTTGGTAGCTTCTGGCAAAGAGGGAGAGGATCTGGTAATGAAATGCTCCTTCTCAGCTTTTAAACTCACAGGAACATTTGCTGCTCTGCCTATTATTCATGGGTGAGTAATCAAGTGGTTGCTGGTTGGTTATCAATGTGTAATGGAAGGGCAGGATCTGTGATTGTGGTGTATATGTTTCTGATTTAATTATCGAGCTGCAAATGCATATCAGCTTTCACACTTGTGGCTTTGGGGACATGCACATGGGCAAACTCATCTGCAACACTGTGGACAGAGGGACCTTATTCTGTAGCAGGGGTGTAAAGCCATTTCTCTGTAACTAAAGATAATGAGTTCTGCAGGACTATAAATAGGCATGGAGCTGTTTTGCAGATAAAGCATCTCTTTGCTACTTTGCTACAGCAGAGCACAGGGGAAAATTCTGCAGGGAACAATCTTCTCTTGGCGGATGGCTGGACCAGGAGACCTGCTTGACATTTTCCATGTCTAGTTTTCATGATTTATACAGCATCACCCCTCGAAAAAGCAATTCTGAGAGGACATTACGATTCTATGATAATCCACTGAACTTGAAAGAGAAAAAAATGCCAATATAAATATTCGTATCCTCTATGGTTGGAGCTAAACAAGTCCTTCAAATCTTGTTTGAGTTTTTCAGCTTCCTTGGCTAGAACCACATGGAGTTTTTTGTTAGATGGCTGAGTAAGCAAATTTCCATGGGAATAATAATGATTTTGAGGGGGAAGGTCAGAATGGTGGGAGGGAAAGAAGAGGGAAGATGAAGACAATCCGACACCCTGGTCCCTTCACTGCTCAAGAGCTAAGTTCACTCTCTGGGAAGGACCAGGCTGAGGTGTGTTCTGCCCTGGACATGTGCCCTAGCCACTAGGCTACTTATTAGCTCTCTCTAGGGGAGAAGAAAACTTCCTTTTTACCAAAATCCCTATTTTCACCCAATCACAGAATGAGATAGATGATGAAATAGAAAAAACAACTTTTAGAAGGAAAGTAACTTTCCTCCAAGCTCTGTTCAAGTGCCTTGGGCAGAGGAAAGCTCCTCCTTCTGGTCTTCATTAGAAAGAGAAGTGTGAATCAAGGGGGAAAATAAGATCCAAGGAGCGTAAAAGGCTTCAGGGCAAATTTTTTGCTCAGTACAGCTCAGTTTAGTGCTGCTGGCACTGGGAGTGCTTTGCATTGCTCCCTTACGAGCTGTCACTCCACAGGGCAGAGCTACAAGGCACAGCTGCTGTCCCAGGGCAATATTCTCCAGAAGTAGAGTTTGAAATTGCTATGTTCCTAATGACATCAAAAACCAGAAATAAAAATATTTTAGATAAAGGAAATGCCATCAGGCCAAACTGGGTGGATACAAACACATACAGACCGAAGAGCTCATGTTGGGAAATGGCTGGAGACAGGTGATTTTGAAATTAACGATTAGATTTAAATTAAACTAGCAATTAATTTAAAACCGCAGTCTAAACAGAAGAAGACAAGTCAATAAATACAAAAAAGCTGAAGAAAATAAGTAATATATGAGCTTCATTTATGTTTACTGCTGTACTCTGTCCCCCACCCTTGGTCTTTTTGTACAAATACAGTGTGGAAAAAAGGCTCACAGCTTTCCAAGTGCTGTGCACAAGTGGAGTACAGAAACCTATTTGTTGGTCTTAGTCTCTCTCGATATACATATGTGGCTACAATATTGCATCCACTGATAACTCCTACTTACACTATTGTTCTTTCCTGCAAAGGAGCTGTGCTCTTCTAAACACACAGTTTTCTTTAAGGCAAACAACACCCAGAGAGCTAGATGCCCTCATCTTGTGCAGATTTAATCTAAAACCACCGGGAAAAAAAAAAAAAGGTATTCTGTATGCAAAGCAAATAGCAATTACCCTGACACTCCTTATTTCAGCAATGAACTACAGCTGTATTTGCTCTTGCACAGGAGAACTGTTTTCGTTTTTGCTTAAGCCATGGGGAGAGGAGGCTACAGATCCCAGAATTTCATTGCCTGGAGGAATCCCCATGGCACATACATTTGGGTGTGAATCACTCCAGAAAAGAGCACTCAGCTTATTCTTGCTGCTCTCGGACACAGCTGTCTGAGATAATTTACATTGCCTGGAAACCAGGAAATAGGGCTTATGTCCCATTGATTTTGCTCAACCATTATTGTTCAAAAGTCCCAGTCTCAGCAGTCCTCAAGAGGTCTCCCCCACTCCTTTCATTTCTTACTGCAAGTAAAACCAAACAGGAGAAAAACAGAGCAGAAGGTTCACGCAGTTAAGCTCTAGATTTCCTTCATCCAACTTAATGCTTTTTAATCACTCTTTGAACAAAAGATTTAGTCTTCAGAATCCTCCTTTTGCTCAATTTGCTGTTCCTTAATTTATGAAATCTACTATTTATTTGGTTTTCCTGATTCCCACCCCCTGGAGGAGTTTGCAGGGGAAAAAAAAAAAAAAAAAAAGAAAAAAAAGAAAAGACTAGTATCATAGGGAAAACTACTTTGAATAATAAAATAAACTACAAATTATGGTTCCAGCTTTTCTTTGATGGCTCTTCATTTGAAAGGTGCACCCAGAAACACGTTGAGCCTTTTTCACTGGGTAATCACCTAAGATACCGATCTGAGCTGCTAACCAAAACTTCTCCTCTATCCCCAGGAGCAAGAATGCAATTAGACCTTTTGATTCCTAGTTTAATGCAGCCTTTGCTTTGGAAGACTGATATATGGTTTTGGTGTTGGGAAAGGAATGGCGAAGTATTTCCTATCGGAGGCTCTGCTTCTTGGCAGTGTCTAGCCATGCTGCCCTCACTCTCCTTTTCCAAACATTTGAACTTATTTTTGCCTACGTATACTTTAACATGACTGTGATGGCAATTGCCAAATCCAGCCAGCGCAGTGGGCTGTGCTGTGCCCCACGCTGTGCCTCTGGGGGGCACCGAGACCTGCTACAGAAGCCCTGGGCTGCTGCGGATGTCTGCCTTTCACCTGCTCCTCCTTCGCTGCTCTGTCAGACGGGGGAGAATAACTCTGCCCTGACATACAAGTCTTTCTTCCCTTTCCAAACATTTATCTCTGATTCATTGGACCTTCAGGTCTGTTTAGGAGAAAGTAATTCAACCTCAGTATTTCAGCTGCAAAGAAATACACTGATGTGGGCAGCAGCGCGTTAGGCAGGAGAGCCGGACCCACAAATCACTGCTTCCCATCACCCAAATCCTGCTCTACCCTGGATTTCAGCTGCTCTGTTTTGAACAAAATCCTCTAGACCTTTTTGCAAAGCCTCGAGCTATTTGTGCTCACACCTTTCCTCATTTTCACAATATCTATCTCAGGTGTGCTGTAGACCTTTTTATGTGAGGTTTGAAAGGTAAAAATTTAAATGCAGCAATGCGCTTTATCCTTCTTACAGTCTGTAAAGCTAAAAAATACATCTCATCTTCCATTAGTTTCTCGTTTAGAATAAATCAAATCAATTAAATATCACTTTTAAAATATTATAAACTATTATATACTTGAAAATATATTTATTCTCCAAGTTGATAATAAATAAAGTGCAAATTACTCTGAAGAACTCTGTGAAATTTTATCTTTCAGTTAAACAATTTCAACGAAGCTCCTTATGTAAACTTACTGCTGTGTTCCATAAGGTCAGACAGATGTGATCAACCATACATAACATGTAAGATGCATGCAAATTCCTTTGCCATAATTTTTCTTTATGAGAAACAAAGAATATGTCCTTAAACCATGTGAAGGAGAAAAGACCATGCACCTAAATTCAAAGTGTATCTGGATTCTTTTGTAAAACTGGAACATGATTCCTCTGAATAACAGACACAGAGCCCCAGGCACATTGTATGTTCAAAAATTAAACTTACAACTGGTATACATCTGGCAGTGATCCTGTACACTAAATCCATTTGGTTGGCCAGATGGCCTGAGACTTGCAGCTTTTTAATCTCACACACAAAGCACTTTAGGCTGGAAAAAAACAATAAATACAACATAATACAGCATCACGAAAAAAGCTTCTTTTATAGGTGTTGGAGCTATAGGTATGGAAAAATATGTGCAAAGCAAGTATTGCTTTCACAATTTGCTTCCTAAAATGTGCCAAATTCTGTGTCTGCATTCTCCTTTCCTCTGTTTTTTATACTTAACTGATCCTCAGTGAGAGATAAGTGATTCCTTACGTACAAGGTTGGATGCTGGAGGCACAGGATGGCATGATCTGCCATGACTTCTATCTGATGAGGAAGAGCAGAAAAGTGAGATCTTAATATCCCTGTTATTCCTGCTCTCTTTGGGACAAACATCCTGCATTGTCTTTCTGCATTAACAGCAGAAAACTTTAAAAAGTGAATTTTTCTACTGACAATATCTTCAAACAGTCAAGGTCTGGAAAAAAACCCAACACTTCATTTACTTTGCTCTGAATGCATGTTTCTTTTTCTCAACTACCTTTCTGCATGTTGTTATGAGAACCCTTCCTCCTATTTATTCCATCAGGAGTCACAGTCTTTTCCCTGTATGCTACTGATCAGTTCCTGTGCCTGTATCTGTCTGTGTTTTTTTTTTCTCGTGAGCCACATTCCATCAAAATAAATGTGAAAACTCCCACTGAATCCATGGCTGTGTGAACAGCCAGCTGCTAAGTCACTGTGATATCACCATGGTTTTCATCTCAGTCCTTCAGTGATTTCTGCAGTGAAATGGCACAGCTGTGTGAAGGAAGCAGAAACTCAACCTCTCAGCATGACACCCCTGCTCTTGCACTAAGGCTGCACTGCCACAGCTATCCCTTTCTTGCCTTCTCTTTGGAAAAGCTAGTGGAGCATCTTTGGCTTAGGCTTCTGTTACTCACCATGCAATTAATTTGCTCAGAATAGTGGGGTTTAGGACAGATGACTTCACTCACTGGCTCGTTTCATCTTTCCAGTGATGCCTCCTTTGCTGGCAGCTTCAAAGGCATCTTAGTGGATAAACTGTCTGACCTACTAAAAGAATTACAAAGAGAATCCCCTTCGCAATTAATTCTTGTGCTCCAAATTCATACTCAGATTTGTTTCTGAGCAGCTTTCATTTCTGTTAATCAGCTACGACAGTTTTAGTTCCCTTGAGTTGTTGCTTGGCTGCAGATCTCCTGTACTGTAGTTTTCCCATTTGTTTTAGGAAATGTTGCTATTGAAGAGGCAGAGGCCTGGACCTCAGCTGAACTCAATACCTCCACCAAAGGACGTTCTTTCAAATTCACTGAAGTTAAAGAAAGCAGATTTATATCACCCAAGGCTCCTCTCCCTAAATATTACAGAGATAGCACATATGTATCTTATTGCCAAAAGACCTAGTCCAAAGGCTGTTTCACACTCTTAATTTCCATAAATACAACTAGCTTTGGGGAAGAAAACTGCTCTATGCTTTCATACCGAAGATACTACAGCAAATTTTTGCTTCAGGGAGAGCAGACTAATACAATGAGAGATCTTCACAGCATACGTGGAAAATACACATTGTCATCACTGACAAGAAAGCAGAGGCTGGGAGAAACTTCACCCAAGGCCATGAGGGGAGTTGAAAGTGGAGCTGGGAGAAAAGGTTGGTGATCTTCACCTGTCAGATCTCTGCTTGTTGCTCAGAGCACTGGGCTGTGCTGGTGTTTTCAATGGGTGAAAAGAGAGATTTGTGTTTCAGAGTCAAGTTCTGTGGACTTGTTAAAAAAAGAAAAATGCACAAAACTACAGCAGTTTAGCAACTACTTGGGAGTGCTCACCTACAGCATCTCAGACTTGTAGATGCAGGTTTGAGCTGAGAAGCAAAGCCTTTAAATAAACTCTTTTCTGTTTCCCCAGTACTCCCAGTGTCCCCAGGCAGGTGTGTCACTTGCTGAAATACTTTGAGCTGGACCAACAGACACACAGAACATCTGGAAGCAGAAGATTTTAATTTGGATGCCTAACTACCAATTGATGAGCCTAAGTTTAGCCAAGCAAGTTTGACAGTCCTGGCCTCTGCCTTTAATACTTTTAGTATTCTGGAGGGCCTGTTGATGATTTCATGCCAAATCAATTTTGGCACATTAAAGTGATTTGTCTGAAATCCAGCAAAAGAGCTTTCCTAATAATTCACCTCTCAAACTCTGCAATGTTGGTGGGAAGGTAATATGTGCCTGCATAGGTGCCCTCAATTCTAAAATTTTCCAAAATATTTTACTGGTATTTAAAGCATTTTAACACATACACTTTCTTTTAAACCTTTGCCATTCATTTTAATGCTGAGTAGTTCATAGTTTGCTTCAAGGTAGTAAAAAACAATTAAAAAATCAAAATTGTCTTTAAGGAAAAGTTATTCCATCTTGAAATTAAAATCTTCCAGGTATGTATTTTAGTTATATCTATATTTGTGCCTGCAAAAAAGCACATTAGACTGTCAAAATGTACACTGGTACAGTAGCATGGAACTACTAGATGTTAGTCAGGCAATGTGTTTGTCTTTTTGCCAGAGCAATGATGGTGCACAAATGAGCAAGAGCTCATGTATGTCTCATCAGTGTCTTTTGCAGAGTATGTGACAGCTCCTTCCAAAATATTCTAACTTTTCACCCTATTTGTGGATTCATATAAATGTGACAACTTACTGCTTTTCATTTGTAAATTACACATGTCTGAGATGAAGGATCATATTAGCTGACTTTATAGGAAAGGTTACTTACACCTTACTCAGAGCTGTGAAAAGAAGAAATATGAAATGCAGTGTTCCTCCTGCCTTTGTGCATTGGCTGAGGCAGGTTCAGAGGTCTTGTAAATATTGACAATTGGCAGTGTTAAAGAGCAAAAAAGTTTAGTGGCTGTCTGGGTTTGATGTGTACGTTGTTAACAGTCAGGGGTTTTTTGTTGAAGGGTATCAGATACTTCAGTTAGAAGAAGCAGCCAGGAATGCTAAATAGCCTGAAATGGGAACCAACCATCACCTGAACTGCCAGCTCATTTATATGAGTGCTCGTGGGAATACATTGCAGCACAGAGACAGAGCTGTCCAGGGTCCATCCAAAACAGTGCCACCCAAATTCATAATGGCTAACCATAAAGGAAGAGGAAAATAAACATTTCTGCCTCTTTGCATTAATCCCTCCTGTTATGGAGTTTACCATCTATCCCTCTTTATAGGTCTTGGATAGGGCCTCAGTGCCAGCTGATGGCTTTGGGTCCATCAGCATGACAGTCAGCTGCCCAAAATGGCTGGGCTCTGGCTCTGGCAGACCAGCCCAGTGGAGAGAAGACCATCTGGCACTGCCACCACGCTGGGTACTGGTCCTGCAAAGTTCCCCAGAAACCCTGTGCTGTGCTCCAGGGCCGGGCTCTCAGCAGCCCTGCCAGCCCAGGGCAGCACCTCCTCCCCCAGGGAGCTGCCTACCCCAAACTCATTTTGGGGTGACAAAAACCTCATTAAGGAACATAAAAAGTAACTCTCAGAGCCTGTAACATGGTGTGAGAGTAATCTGGTAACAGAACTTGAATGCAAGTGTATGTTATAGAAATAGATGTTGTATCTGGGAATAAATAAATATCTTTTCCCTGATTTTATGCCATGCAGAAGGGTCAAGGAGACCTTTACAAGGTGACTAAAGATAATGTCCCAGAAACAAAGAGCACATTTTTCTTGCTCTAGGTAAACATATTGATATGCGGGGGCAGCTTTTCCAGTTTTGGCATGTTGCTTCAATCTTTTCTTTCCCACCATGTGAAGAAATGCGTGTTTGCTTCAAGTTCAGGACAGGCTTTCCAAGGCAAAATCCATCCAGATGGTCACCAGACAAAGGAAGGAGTCTAAGATTTCTCTAAACAGTTGATTAAACCAAAGAAATTGTTTTCTACAGTGTTCTTCTTCACTGATGAGACTTTTTCTGCTATTGCTCACGACAGTGATGGAATAAGCTGCTTTTGTTGATTAAAGCTCTTGAATCCCATAGGCAGTTTAAATCCTATCAAAAGGTTCATCTTTTCAGATGTTCTTTTTAAGTTAACTCCGATTTTTGAGTTTTCCAACTATTTCAATCCCCATGGCTAAGCCCTTCACACTATCTTTATGTAGTTCCTGGAAATGACACAAGCACTTTATGCAGTATGCATTTACTTCAAATTATTATCTGAGTTATTGTTACACATGCCCCAAAATTGCACTCTTCATGTGCTGCACATGTTGCAGATGTTTGATGAACATTCATATATATATATTATTTCTGGTTTTGTTTCTTCAAAAACAAGGAATCACCCAAACCTTCAACCCCAAAAATCTCATTTTATGTACCCTCTTTTTAAAATATTGTATATATACATTGGCCCTCCCTCAAATTCTGTTTAGCTGGTGCCAAATATCCTGCTAAGCCTTCTCCCTAAATCTAAATTCCCAGTTTCTGGGGAAAAGGCAGGTTGTTACCTGTTTACAGTTCCTCAGTTCCTCTGCTTGTATGAAAGTTTATGAAATGATGTTGTGGCTCCTTTTAAACACTATATTCGGAGACTCAGAAACCTGAGCAATGGTTAGGAATAAATTCACATTTATCACATTTGAGCCCAGACAATGTGTTAAATTATTTTTATATTGCATCCTCAGCAAGATTTGGCATCATTCAGGTATCAGAGGAAAACACTAACTCCAGCTGGGAAAGCTTTTCAGAGCAGCACTTGCCTCAATTCACCCACAGGAGGTTCAAAGGACATGGTGAAAGGATAAGCAGGGAATTACTTGTTCTTTCTTACAGGTGTCATCGCTCCTTTTGGGAAGTGGAGAGCTTCTTTTTCAGATCTACATAGTAGAAAATCTCTGTTGGTTTTAAACCAGGCAAGAGCAAGGGGGCTCAGCAAAGGTCTGAAAAACTTCTGGAAGCAACGCTGTCCAGGTACCTGAGTAATTTTAATGTGAGCAAAGCAGGTGAGAGCAGGGGGAATGGTTCATTTTGCTTCCAGGATGATTTTCATGTCAATTCAGCAGGACTATGAGATGGCCTATCCTGCTCTTAAGGAAGGTGTGAAGGGCCAAGGCCTGACATGGAACGTTTCCAAAGGACCAGGTACCAGCATGCTTTGCCTTTCAAAACTTTTTTACAGTCACTCAGACCCTACTTAGAAAAGGACAGTATCACTGACAGCAAAAGAGGAATAAAACCTGTATGGTTGCTCGTCAGTTCATACTGCTCTCCTGATTCAGAATATATAAAACCCATTGGTACCTGTGGAAGCCTGGATTCTGTCATAGGCTCTTGTGGGCAACTTCTGCTTCTGTTGAAGAGGTTCAGCTTTAGCTTCCCAAATGAACCGGTTGGCAGCTGAGGTGTTAAAATTCTGTATTCACTACAAGAAAACACGGGTAGAAGTGAGATGTCCATTTCATCATGTACTTCCATCTATGTGTGGATAAGCCTGTGTTTCTGGAAATGTTATCAAGGTTAATTAGAAAAATTATCTCATCAGAAAAAAAAAAAAAAATCAGGTGAGTGGAACCTCTCTGCCTGAGACACGCTAATCTTTCCTAGCTTGGTTTCAAGTGCAACTGTGATCCATCAAAGTCATTCTCCTGTGCAGTCCCTTGAGGACAGCACAAGTTTGGCCAAGTGTGGCAATACTTGCATCACACCTGCAGTGTTAATGACAATGGGTGTTGCAGCTTCTTTCTCCAGAGATGTGCAATAAATTAAAAAAAACCAACAAAACCAAAGCATATCCATGTTGTTAAATACTGTTGTCCCTATTTGAAAGGATACTTACATGTTCTTTCTCCATTTGGTTTTTGAACACCTCCCTGGGGTTTAAAAGAAGTTATGATCATTGTCTATTTTCTTTGTCATTTGACTGTTGTCACTTAATATTTGCTTACGTGCTTTTTAACTTTTTTTAGTTTTTTTTCTAATAAGATGCATGGCCATGCAGTACAGTGAATAAGAGGAGCATTTCTGCAAGGGTCATTTTCAGAAGAAAAGCTAATATATGACTGATTCTGTACTTGCTTGGATTGCAACCCACTAGTTTTTGTTTTCTTTTTTCAAGTGGACAGTCATCGACACCCCTACCTTGCTGGTTGTTCATGCCATTGATTTTGAGACGTTCATTGTCTCCTTCAGCAAGGGTTTTTTTGGGATCAAAATGTCTCTGATTCACTGCTCATCTGTCATGCAAATAGAGTACTATCTGAAAAGGCTGTAAGAGAAGCCAAATATTTCTGTTTTCAACTATAATTATATTTTTCATATTTGCCTTTGGGAGGATTTTGCTGTGTCTTCAGTTTGCAATCTTCCCTCTCATCATTCACAGGACTCATCTTTTTTACTTCAGTTTCAGGAGAGCAAGATTTAGCCTGAGGTGTCTTCTCAAAGGAAAACAAACTATAAGTAATTCACTGGTTTGTTTTCACCTTTGCTTTTTTGAGAGTAGCCCCATTAATTGGATTCAGACCTTTGCCTGATCCCTCTGCTGGGGCACTGCACCCCACAGGTGGCGGAGGTGGGGGCTCCTAAGTGCCAGCCTGGGATCAAGCAGCAACAAAACTGACAGCACTGAGATATTTTTTTACATTTTGCTCTGCTGTGTCACCATAAATAAAAAGGAAAATCACTGCTGCAGTTCTCTTGCTTTCTCCTTTATCAGTCATTGTCCTTTCTGCTGGTGCGGTACAAAACAAGCAGGAAAGAAAACAAGTTAAATTACCCTCCGGTACATGGAAAGAAAATGCCATTTAGCCCAGAATTCCCACTGGAAGTGCCAGGCTGCAACAGGGAGAAAAATCTTATAATCCCACTGCTGTGATGTGCAAGAGCATTAATCTGTCGTCATCCCTCCTGGTCAAGGACCATGCATGGGAAGGGACCTGCTCCTCCTGGTACCCGGTCCCACACAAAGTTCTTCCCGATGGGTGTCCGAGGGGAGCAGTGCAGCCTGCCAGCACAGCTGGCTTCTCCATAGCCCCAGTCAGAGCCACCCTCCAGGACACAGCCCTGTGGTGTGTTTGTGCAGGGAGCTGTGGGCTGCCTGCCCTTTCAACACGTGCCCACAGGCCAGGGAACTCACTCTCCCCACATCCCCACAGTTAGGAAGAACCACAGTCCTCCAATCCTGAATCCCATGTGGGGACAGTCGTTCTCACAAAACCAGCCCTACAGCCCAAAGGACTGCGTGGGGTTTAGGGTAACACTGTCAATGTTCTTTCTTTGGCCATAAAGGTGATGTCATTTTAGACCTATTGTGTGAACAGAAATTGCTGGTTTCTGCCCTCAGCATTACTACGTCTACAATGCACCATAAAGCTGGTACTTTATAGATTAGATATTCCTGCTCTATTATATGCAGCATATGTACTTACAGCCAGCAACTGTAACAGAGGCTTCCTCACTAGGACAGGATGTTTCTTGACTTGAAATCTTACTCACATGCACATCTGAGCATTTAGAGATGTGTATAAATTAACGAAGAAATACACTCCAGTGGACTAATATGTCAATAAACTTGAATACTTTTTTAAAAACACGTTTTTGGTGAATACTTCTTACTATTGAGATCAGTGGCCAGACACAATACACAGGCTGGAATTCATCAAAGGCAGAGCAGCATCATGAGTACATCACAGGCTGCCATACGCACTCTCCAGCAGGAGCTCAGAAAGTTTTCAGTCTCCAGTTTACCTTGCATGTAACACAGGTTGCCTTCTTAAGTGTATTTTTAAAACCCAATTTTGTTTCCAGTATAATTCACAATTAGAGACCCTCTTCTCTGTTGCAAAGTGTTTATGTTGTTCCACGCTGATTTGCAGTGTCCCTAATGAGCAGTTAACAAGATGACAATTAATCATGCAAATGGGAAGAAACAGATACTCAGATGATTGCACGACCTGGAGCTAAGACTCTAAGATAACTTCACATAGTTAGCTGTCTCTTATTTTTTGTTAATGATTTCCCTGAATTTCTGCTTATGCTGTTAAAGATACACACACGTTCAAGACCTCCACTGCACCACCATGTTACTGGTCTTGAAAAGACACGTTTCTGGCAAGACACAGCTCACATTAGATGCAAAGAAATATGCCAATGGCTAATGGGTGCCATCCCTTCAGAAAGCCTGTGTCCTCCTGCATGCATGCTGCCCAGATGGTTGGCAGATGTCTGCAAATCCAGCTTTTCTCCAAACTACAGTGTTTTCTGGGAATATACAAAGTTAACTTTGCAGTTCAAAAGGGATAAAAGTAATTTTGTGGCTGTGCTGGACATTGCACCAGCAGATATGAGGTATCTGCCACTCCTAACCCTCAGTCAGAGTCCTGCTTAAGTAAGTCACGGAGTTAGTTTAAAAACACATTTAAGATTTCAGGACAAACCGCCCAAATTCCCAATATACACATGGACAATGTTGCTTGGCAGGAAGTGCAGCTAGGCAGTGTAAGGACTTCAATTCAGGTCATCAGCAGAAAAACCACAAGCCTGTTAAACCCCGGTATTTTTTTCATCATCAGGCAGAGATTCAGGACTTCCATATTAAACTATCCTGGATAATTCATCAAGGACAACCAAATTATCTGCCTTCCCCAATTGCTTAGAAGGATAAATCTCAGTAATCATGTTGACTTAGAGGACTGGGAGAGCAGAGGGTATTGCTTTGGATGACTGAAACATTAACTCGCCAGCAGAGAGCCAGACAAGGGGTGGCAGTGCTGTTAAATTTCTGCTTGGGACATCTGCTTAGCTGCCTGGCTGCCTGGATCAGCTGGGTTGCCACTGGAGGTGTGGGTATTTTGGGATGCTCTGGCTACCCAGCTGTGTTTTGAGGTGAGGGGATCAGATCAACTGGGTGTAAACCTGGGGAGAGGCTGCAGGTACCAGGAGGATGTCAAGCTCCTTGGGGGAGCTTTCTGGAGGACATTTCTCCACCCCTCCAGATCAGGCGTTGAAGGTGAATCTCCTCCATCATGGACACAGTAACAGAAATCCCGTGCCAAAAATGAGGAAGTCCCTGGGAAGGCATGGCATTCCAGGGCCACAGCAGGGCTCAGGAATGGGCTGGTGGCCAAAATCCTGCATGGCTCCTCCTGCAAAGCCTTGTCCTGTGGCACTGCCCCAGGGGCCTGTGCAGTCCTCGCATGTCCTTTCCTCTTCCATCCATTGGGAATTTCCCCTCAGTAATTTGATTTTGCAGTTCTGTGTTTTCCTGAGTATACACATTGATTTTGCTTGGGTTTTTTTTTCCTTTTCTTTTTTTTTCTCTTTCTTTTTTTTTTTTTTTTTTTTCCTGGAGAAACTTCTCTAGTGATTATTTGAAAGGCTGAGAAGGCATCTGGGGAGTTTCTCTTGCGCTGCTCTGATTTAGGCTTGAAATTGCTTAATTGCTGTTTCCTGTACTTCTCATTTTCGGTTCCCTAATGACTGTATCAATTTGTTGCCTATTATTCCCAATGACAGGGCAGTGTTTTTTGTGCATGTTTCAACAAGACATTTTAAAATCTCCTTCCTACAAGCTGCAGAAGGAGCTGGCCTTTCATCCTGGTTTGTTCCTTGTTTCTGTTGGCCATGAGGAATTATCAGGTGCAGCACCAACATTGGAGGCAAGATTATATTTGGCCAATATCTGACTACCACTAAGCACACTCAAAGTATTCCTAAGCTTTCTTCTCACATATTGCTTTTAATTTAAATGATCCATTACTGATGGAATTCTATTAGCTTTTTTGTTTGGAATTACAGTAATTACAATGTTATAAAAATCTCGAGTTAAAAAGTACATAGACAGCAAAATAGTAAGGACAACAGTGAAAAAAGGTCAGGAAACAAAGTATCAGTGACACGAACAACAACAGAGAAAAATGAAATATGCATGAATTAACTCACAGTTATACTGGCCTAAATTAGAAATTGGTCCCCAAAACTCAATGCGACAATGGTGGTGAGATGAAAGGTCAAATCCAGGAAGTGTTTTCTCTGTTCATATTCTGTTGCCTTTGCTTTTGAAAACCCAATTCTGTGTTTTAGCGTTGAAAGATGGGGGATCTGCTACGTACAAGTTGGTTTTGTTTTAGGAGGGATTCAGAGTTGTCTCTTCTGTCTGTATAACCTCAGGAGTTGGTTGAAAAACCCTCATTTTTATGTGCCCTTTTATGTTGAGGAGCACTTTAATGTAACATTGGTCAAACGCTATTCAAATTTTATTGGTGAAATCTGTTTGGTGAACATATTTCTATAATAATTTATTTTGATTTATCTGACTGATTATTTGGAGTAGTAACATTTTTAAATGGGTTATGTTTAGGAGAAATCAAGCTTATGAATGGAATGATGTTCACTGTAGTATTAGCTATCTGAAACCACACAGCATACTTCTTAGAAGATGACAGGCAGTAGCCAGTGTTGAGAAGGAGTCTCCTCTCGACTCCAATTGCTGATGGAGGACTCTCAGCTTATGTTCCTCCAGGAAATTTGCATGAAGTTTGAAAAGGAAATGCTAATGATGCCTTCATAAATTCTCTTCTTTCCTAGCTCTAATGGAGTCATTTCAAGCTTCTGACACCTTAAGTTATTCCTTGATCACAGCACCTAACAGAAGTTGCTGATATTAATGGCCACTGGTATTTCTTAACCATACAAAGCAGGATTTGATATGTGTAGTGTGCAACAAGCACAGCTCCATCAAGGATGTAAGGTGAGGTGCAACCTCTTGTTGACTTTCAATGAACAAAAAACATTGTCTTTTTATTAAGTGCATGGTTTAGTATGTTTATCAATTTCACTTAATTTCATTTTCAAAAATCATCTGCATGATTCTGTTTTTCAGGAGTTTATGTCTGGATCCACTGGGCAACGTCCCAGCAAGTTGGACCCAGAGGGCTCTCAGCTCCTTCACATCACATGCATAATCTCAAAGGTGTTGTCTCATATGGGCAATTCTGATCACCCGCAGGTTATTTGGAAAGGTCAGGTCTCAGTTCCAGGACTCATCTTTGACCTGAGAGCACTGCCATCACTTGAGCACCTGAATATTTTAGAAGTTGCACTGTAATTTGATATATATTCACATAAAGTGAAAGTTTAAAACTCAAACAACTGCAGTCAGAAACATGGCTGGACAAATGCCAACTTTTGTCCAATTTTATTCAAAACATTTAGAGCTTACTTGGTTACTTTGATGTAGTGCATTAGGTCAAAATACCCACCAAGCACTTTTTGTTGTGTTTGAGGCATGTATTTAGAATTAGCTTAGACAAGGTGCATTACCCTTGAATTATCTGTGTGAGCTAAAGCAAAGCAGATGCAGGAAGAATGTGATTATCTTGGTAATGTTTCTGAAACAGATGCGAGTGTTAGCAGTGGAATAAAGCACCCTTCTATGTTATTAATGTTGCCACCAGGTTAATAATACCCCCCACATCTACCAACTCCTTACTCAGTCTACTGGGTAGATATGTGAAAAAATATTGTTAGGAAAAGGTCGTAGCAGAAATATCTATCTAAAATAAGGTTTACCCATTGAAATACTGAAGAGACTTTGGCTTCTGACTCCTAAAGCGTCTCATCCCACAGGTGGGAAGAAATAAACAATCACATTTTTCTTCCCTTCACTTTCTTTTGAATTTATTTTCCCTCAATACAACATATTCTAAAAGGACAAAACCAGCCACAAACTACATGATGGGACCAGACATGATCCAGGCTCCGCTCCCTGCCAGAATTTAGCCATTTCTGTCAAGTTTCCCACAGCTTTGGTGATTGTTGAGCACGTGTGAAGGAAGAGAAAGTGCATAGATACACATTTCCCAGGGGCAGCTGCCCTGTGCCCAGCCTGTCCCAGTTGTGTGGGTGGCAGGGAAGCGTGGGGGCAGCCGAATCATCTCTGGGGCTGGCAGCTGAAGCTGACCTCAGAGGTCTTTGTGAGGCAATTTGTTCTGCCCAAGGTGATGAGGTGACAGGCAGGTGCTTTTCAGTCCTGACTGAATGCCGTATATTTTTTTGCAAACAGCCTGGGAGTGGTTGGTAGGTGCTCTAATCTCTGTATTAGCACATTCAGCTTGACTTCATCAAGGATCACTTTATCCAACTCAGGAGCTGTTGACCTGAACTGTGTAGCCCATAGGAGAAAATTGCCAAACATCCTGTAAAAGTACAGTCTTACCTGCCTCAGGACCTGGTTTCAATCCTGTGCAAATTGGGTTGTGACCATGGCCTCCCTTAGCAGCCCATCTTTTTATCCAGCATGAAGGTGCCATGTGACAGAACACCTGCCATCTGGCTTGGTCCATACATAGGTAAAGCAAAGGATAAAGGTCCTTCATCCCTCTTTGTCACTGGAAATAAGCAAAACAGATGGGGAATTCAGTGCTGTGCAAGGCACTAAGTCATACCTGACACAAAGTCATGATGTGAGATGAACCAGGAACATAAGGACTTGGGTACCTTAACACTCAGCCCAAAGAAGGCTGGCATCTGTGGGTATGATTCCTTCACAGATTTTAATTCCTGGTTCAAAAAAAATCTGTAAAGATGTCATGCATTTGCCTACTAAAGAAAATTGGCAAAGGAAAGATAAAAAACATATATGTTTCTGTCACCAGGCTTCGAGGGAATAAGTACAGAGCTCTATCTTGCTCTTCAGCACTGCATGAGAAACAGAATGCAAAATTTCCTGCTTGAAATACTTTGACACAAACAACTATTCTGCACTATTTATTTAGAAATCCAGTGGGGCTTCACTGAATAAAAGCTAGTATCTTCATACTGGTAGTTGAAATAAGAACTAATTTCATGCACAATTGGCAGCGCAGAAGGAACTTCCTTGATATCCAAAGAGCAAAAGATTTTATGAGGCTGCGTATGTATTTATGATTATTTAAGGTTCTTGTTAAAATGAGGATCCTTTAAGGAGAGGAATTTTGTATTTTAATTTGCATAAAGACAATAAAAACTCTTTGAGAAGCAATTTCTCTCTATATAAAAACTGAGAACATAGCACCTTAGTGGCACAGACATCTGTTAGTTACGCAGATGCCACCATGTGAACTCCATCAAGTAACACTATCCACCAATCAGAAACCTCCCAAATACATCTGCAGCCAAAATTCAGTGGGTAGCTGGGAGCCTCCAAAACAGGTTGAGAAACGATGGGCTTTTCTTCACTGTCCTCATTAAGCATTCAGTGGCATTTATTTGTTCATCGTTAAGGAACGCTACTGTATCATATGGCTCTAAAGCTGCTCTTTGGTACAAAGTTAATCCCCATGATCTACAATCTGCAATTCTTGCTCACGAGATTCATATCAAAGAAGCACTAGCCCTTCGACACATGAGAATAAATAACTGCTTCTTTGTTTCTCATTGTGACTGTGGTTTAATGTCCTCATTTGGGAGCTGATGTATCAATATCTCTGAAAGAGATTAAATATTGCCTGCTAAAGTGCTACATGCAGGGACAGAAACTCAGGGGACTGTATTCAACATTCGAGCAGTGCCAATGAAGTCTGGGGCTGATAAGCCCTTTCAGAAGTTCACTTACACTTTAAATCAGGAGTTCATGAAAGGCATTAAGAAAAACTATTATATTACTAGAAGAGATGGCAGTACAGTTTATATGTTACACCTTGAAGTAAGCAGTAGGATTTTCAATCACTTGATAACCTTGAAACTGCTAAGGTATCAAATTGCTATCATGAATATTGTGCAGGAACAGAAATAACTCAGAAAGCTGCCTTTGTGAATAATAATGTGGGAGAGAGAAATGTTCTTCTGGGCTGGACTCACAATAGCACCAACGAGCAAATACACATGAAGGCAAGGCATGTACTTAAACAAGCATATTTGCATTTGACTATATATCAATCAGTTATCAGTACAGCTACATCTCACCTGACCCACAAAGAGAATAAAAAGCCTACCAGATAACTTTGCCATGCAGGAAAAAACCTGCAAGAAACTCTTTTATATACACAACTGAAACTATTAGGATAAAATAGCCTGCACTTTAGTAGGCATTACATCTTGAACAAGTTATTTTTAAAAATGCACGCAGAACATGCAGGAATTTAATTCCATGCAGGAATTTAATTTAAAAACCCAAACAACGAATCTTCCTGGTTTGCACGTAAGAAATGTTAATAAATCCTGAGATCCTATTCTGATTTCATTCACACTGGATGAAAATGCAGATTCCCTGGGTAAGAGAAACCTGAGCCAGCCCTTCAGACTCCCATGTTTATGTCCTGAATCAGTGGAGTTTATACCAAACTCTGTTTTTGTTCTGAAGTACAACACGGTTTTAGTCTTGTGGCATTTTCAGGTGACACAGCCTACTGAGATCATCTGACAGTCATGTGAAAACTCAATGTCTGGAGTGATTCATCATTGTGTCAGATTGTCCTGCACTTTGTCACAATGACTGACAATAGGGGAAACTTGGAAATAATACAAAGATTCAACGCTTGCTGATAATGCCTGCATTGTGATTAGAGCAGGCTGCCAGCATGTGAGGAGAATGCTAATTCTGTCCCCCACCCCCAGTCTCATTCTGCTTTTGCTTTCAACAGCTGGCCGTCTGTGCTTGCTTTCTTAATCTTCACTCCTGTGGCATTTTTAAGTGCAGAACCTTTTTTCCAGTGTATTAAAGAACCATATTATTACAAATGCAAAAAGCGTCAATATCGCTCAGAAGGATAAATCCTGCCAGCAATACTAGACTCTGCTTGGTCAGAAGGGCCTCTGGGTGGACATGCCCTTCCCTCCTAAATCCCAACCTTATCAGGGTATCTCATCAGCACCTGAAATAGTGGTAAAAACATTCTAAGCAGTAATTCCAGGAATGCTATAAAACCCAGCAAGTTTATGTGAATTTGCATGTGGAGAGGGATCTTGCAGAAGGGTCCTATAAAAAGTGATTACAGAGAAATTTTTCCTTTATTTTGCATTGACTTGCAATAAAGGTTTAAGATAATTGCTGACTCGATAGGGTATTGACACACAAACAGCCAGAAAAACTGGTTGCAGCAACTTTCATGCTTTAAAGCTCCTCAAGTTTTATCAATGTTTACAGCAACCACATCAAAGACCGTGGACTCAGCTGCATAATTAATCAAGAGAAAAAGAGAGGCCCTTTCTGAGCACTCCAGCTCTCCAAGATATTTTGCTGGGTAAAGAATAAGGGAAAAAACAAACAGTAGCAAGAGCCAGCTATCAAATATTCCTGCCTGTACCAAAGTAATGAAGGTGGTAGAATTTCTCCCATTTCTGTCAAAGCAAGAGGAACAATGGTTCTGTCTTGTGTCCCCTGTCCAGGGACAGGCCAGCAGCCCTGCTCCGGAGTGTGCAGGATGGGACAAGCTGTCCCGGGGGATTTCCCCTGCAGGGACAGGTGCGGCACTGCTGGATCACTGGCTGGAATGCAGGAAGTGGCACAGGGCTGTGGTGAGCAGGGCAACGGCACATGGCTGCAGCTACTGCAGCCCACGTCACCTGCAGAGCACCTAATTAACGGCTCTCCTTTCTTGTGGGGGAGAACGGTAGCTCTACTCAGAAGACAAGACACAGACAAGTGGCAAACAACCCCCTTTGCCCTGTCTCTCCTTCAATTCTGCCTTTTTTCTGCTTCTGGGAAGAGGCTCAGGAGGGAGGCTGGTCTAGCATCTGAGCAAAGAGCAGGTTCAGAAAAGACAGCAATAGGTGTGAGCTCAACAGATGATGGAAATGCCATTTCGTCCCCATTTTAAAAACAGAGAAGTGCAAATTTCTCTGAAGAATATTACTTGCTTACAAACTCAGAGAGTATTTATAATTTCAGAGCTCAATCTCACGAACAGCCCACTGAATTCAATGTGCACCATTATGTTTGAGAAGCTGGGCCCTTACAAGTGAAAACAAAATAAAAAGACATTTCTGATGGAAGAAAAAGAATTATGCAGTTATCTAATTGGCACTAGCAATGTATTTTTCTTTAAACAAATACCAAGCTTAAATAGGTTAAGGGAAAAAGGTGGGCAAACCTCCTGCAGCCTGGTACTATGCTGTAAGCCACTGGATCTTTGTCTGAAGTGCTGCACGATGCTAAAACTGGTTCAACACATCGGGGAGAAAGCAGGGTCTGATTCTGGTCTTGCTTATGCTGATATAAAACTGAAGAAAACACAGACCAAGGTGGGGACACTCTGAACTAGTGCTGGTGCACCTAGAAGAACACGAGAACAAATCAAAACAAGGGGTAAAAAGTTACCTAATTTCCAGCAGTCCCAGTGCAGCAGGGGTTAGGTTTCAGTGAACTGAAAGCTGAGGTTGCTTGTATTGGAGCATAAAAGTCTCTTTACTGCAATCAGCTAGCATTTTGTCTCCAACAAATATGGGCATGCAGCTTGAAAATGTTTAATGAATTGGTACATTAATTTAAGCTTAATAACACATTTCCATCCCAAACTGTAATACTGCTTGGTGAACACAAATATGGGGTTTATTTGCTGAATATGGTTAATTTCAGGATGGTGAGTGAGGATACAAGAACAGCGTAGATGTTAAAATACATCTACACGATAAATGATCCATAGATTAGAAAGATGCCAGAAGTTATCCATTAAATAAAGCTCCACAAACATTGCAAGCTGAGGGAAAGACTGACTTTATTGACATTGAAAAATCCCATCATTCACTTCATTTTCTTTAAAATGAGCAGTAAAAAAAGCAAACATCTTTTTTCACTCTGTTGCTTTGGCAAAATGAGTTTGAACCATCAGCTTAAGGTCTTCAGACCTTTAACTTGTGGCAATGGTGATGGAAGATAGAAGTTTCCTGAAATGTCTTAACAACCACACAGCATCTGCCCCTGTAGATATTAAAGATATAGTCAGCAAAAGCAATACAAATCCACAATGAGATTACAATCTAAACAGCTGGGAAACAATTGCTATGTTCAATCACTCAGGTGAAATCATTGCTGGCCTTTGGTCTACCCATTACAATCTTTTCCCCATTGTTTCTTTCTTACAATTAACATGTAGTATTTAATACAAGGTTTTTATTTTTTTATTTTTTTTTTCACAAAAAGCACACTTCCATACAGATTGCAATTATCTCTGAAAGATTGTAATACTAAGAAAACAGCAAAAAATAAAGTGGGGTTTCATTTTTAATGTTCCAGTTTAATTAAGAAAATGTTCAAGTAATTTAAAAATGTAGGCATTAAAATACCAATTAAGCTTAAGGCAAGTTTTCCTATTAATTTTGATGACACCAATACAGAAGTGTCACATAGAGGTGACCCCTTAGAAACAGGTTATTTTGAGTATTACATTTGGTTATACTAGTGCTGGGAGAAAATGAATTAATTTATGAAGAAACTACACCTGTTTGGCTCATCCCAATAGGCTGAGCCTTGAGAAGCATGATGCAGTTCTCACAACGAGTAACTTAGCAAACATAAACTCTTTTCAAGGTTTTAATTCCAATTTTTATTTCTCAGACATCCGCTTTGGGTGGCTCTCTGGTTGAAAAGTGAAAATATTTAAACATAGCTTTAACCACGTGGTACGAACACAACTTAAATCTATAGTTTGAAATAAAGGTTATCTGAAAGTGCAGCAATTATTTAAGAAAATGTTTGTTGTTCTAGTTCTGTGTGGGCAGCTAAATGATACATGTACCATTTTAGCACATTCAAATTCATTTATTGCCTGAAACTCTAATGCAGGAAAAGTGCAAGTTTTCATGGGTGGCAGTAACATCAAGAAAGGAGAAGTCTATGGATGTGATCTGAGTATTTACAATTAAAATTGTGGGGGCAGTTAGGGCCATGAAAAAGCTCAGAAGAGATTACTTTGCAGGAACAGCTACTGGACACATCCTTATGGATCCAGAGAAACTAATTCTTAAAGCTGGCCTGGTTATGATGGATTTAAGTTTAAATTTATCTCATTTCATTTTAGATCTTCAATTGGTTAATGAGGCTGAAATATGCTTTATTTCAGAGAAGTCGTACCGATCTGGATGAGGAACAGAATTTATGCTGACGTTGGAGTCAAGTGCAAATACCACCATCACTTCTTCATTACCGCTTTAACTGGTGTGATCTGTTCTGCTCAGCAGAACTTGAACAAAATGTCAGGTTCCTAAGTGAAGAAGCTCCTGGCTCACTGCGAGAAACCAGCTGATTGGTTAAAAGTACTTCAACCTTTATTTAATTCATGCCTTATAAGTGCTCTTTGGCAGGAGCTCTTGGGATCTGATCTTATGTCACACTTACTGAGACTCATTTAATTATTTGTGGCTGAGGAGGGCAGGGAGATGGTTATCGCACAGGGAGAATCTAATCCTCTCCTTTATCAGCTCAAGCACCGAAGCAGGGAAGCCTGTTAGGATTCCTGTACTTGCCTCAGTCCCACGCCCTGGTAACTTGTCAGTACATGACCCTTTCCTTTGGGTGGTGGCTTTTTAGGGGGATGATTTCTTCCAGAGATTTAGAGGGGCTTTGCAAGCACGTGTCCACAGCCTCCCTGAATGTAGATCCTGTCCTGGTAAATCTCTGAGCCACTGCTCCTTACCATGCTTCAGCAGGCAACAAATCTCTTAAACCTGGGATTGCAAATATCCCCAGTGGTTCTTCCAGCTGCCAGGTGAAATTAATGGAGCAATCTGGATACTCTACAACCTCGGGCAGCCACTGCCAAACCAGGACTGTGTTCCCACTGCCACAATGGTCCAAGGGGTCTGTGGCCCCAGTGCCTCTGGAGCATGGGTTAATATCGAGTTTTAATAAACACCAAAATCCCGCCATACATTTCTATGTTTTCTTTTCATGGAACCTTGGTTAAAAAAAGCACATGCTCTGTACTAAAGGGGGGGAAAAGGCAAAGCCACAAGTATTCTGCCCTTAAAGCAGAACATGAAATGGTTTTGATGGAAAGCACATGCAAAATACAGGCCATAGCCTAAGGCTAAAGACAGAGAATCAGCGGCTTTTATAGCTTTAAAAACTGGCTTTATGGCTATCATTAAATTAAAGCATCTCTCCTCGTGGGGGACTTTTGTTTCACCCGGGGTTGCATGTCTCTTAGCACAATTAGTCACCTCCATAGCATTGTCATCATAAAACTTACTCTTTTAAATTTTAATTTAAGAAAATCAGAAGAAGCAAATATTGAATGAGGATGTTCAGAAGCAGTGAGTCTTAGAGCAGGCTGGATAGATTTAGGATAAATTCTTATCTGTGTGACTCTTTTTTACAAATCACAACCTGAGCAACATACAAAACAGAGGGTATAAATGTTTCCTTTGAAAACTTTTGTACGCTTCATGATTACATAGCTTAAGAAGTTTAGAAGCCTTGGGCAAGCAAGCTAACATATAAGAGGAATGCTTAAGAATTGTTTGTATGCTTGATTTGTTTTACAGTGCACTTGGTCTTTAGTTTTGATTGGATTGTCTTACTGAAACATGAAGGGCATTTAGAAAGTAAGAAAGTGAATGGGATACATTTGCAACTATATGCCCAAAAGCAAGATCTTAATGTCAGAAGTAAATTATAACAACACACATTACTGATGACATACATTATAATTCAAAGCTTGCCAAACCACATCAAGGTTGTTCTTACCATGATCTGACAAAAATGTCTTTAAAGCCTTGTGTTTTTCAGGTTTACAGTAACCAGACTTTATTTATGCTTGGAATTTCATCAATAAAAGGCAAGCATTACCAAAGATAAACCTATTTTTTCTAAATGTTGCTGCATCTTTGTAGAAATGGAAATATTTACAACGGTAACTGTAAGAGTAGAATGGTCCCAGTGGGTAAGATGGATTTCAGCCTTCATCTTTTACTATGGCATCTTCGGCTGACCTTGAAGTGTTGTCTAGGGATGGATCTATGAAATTATTTAGGTATTCCAGTCTAAACTTTTTGCCTACAGCTGAAGGTGTCCCAGGCCCACTACTGTGGGTGACATGGGATGTGCAAATGTGTGAAGTTTTTCTTGTGAACAGCAGAGAAACACATGAGACTTCACACTCCCCTGGCACAAGGCAGCTCTCTCCTGTGTATATCCTGGAGGGTTTTCTGGCTCAGCATTGCCCCACAGGGACCCAATCTTGCAGGAGGACTTAGCCCAAGCTCAGGATTTGCAGGTCAGGGAAGGTAGGAGGTGACTCCCTCCCACATCTCTGCAAAACCAGCCACAGTGCTCAGGGCAAGGGTGTTAGAGCTCACTGCTCTGTCTCCAGCAGCAGCCTGGGAATGGCAGGAACAGAGCAGCTTTTCCTGTGCAGCTTATTACACTGGCAGGAGTAACCCTACCCTCCTCTTGAACACGACTGCAGGCTCCAGCAACCTGCAGTTCCTGGACTTTTCCTACGCAAAGGCTGTTTTCCTTAATCCTTAGATTTCTCTTCCATGGATTTGTCTATTCTTCTCCAAACACACTTAAACTTTCAGCATCCCCAGCCTCTTCTGGCAAGGAGCTCCAAAGTTAAATTACAGGTTTGGTGGGGGGGGGGGAATACAGTTCTCCTTTTTTGTTGTTTTAAACCTGTTCTTGTTTTGGAAGAAGGACTGGGTCCCTGTTCACCTTCTCTGCCATTAATTATGTTATAAATTTTTGTCATATTCCCTCTCATGCTTTTACCAAGCTGAAGAGTCCCAGCTTGCCTCCTCTGTAAAGAAAAGCTTTTCCAGCAGCTTAACTCATTAATCTCACAGGTATCTGATTCAACACCTCACCTCTTCAGTGGGATTAAACACCAAATCTCTCATTATGCTGACTTGAGACAAAGTTTCCCTCCCAGGTAAAGTGAAACTCTCTTCCTGCTTTGTTTTTTATATAAACAGAAGAGAAAAAAAGCAAAAGGTGACAGCAGCCACTTTCTGCAGTCTCCTGTTGGGACACTTATGGGAATGATGGACTTGTGTTTCAGTCCCTGCTCTGCTAAATACTCCACCACATTGTGCTGATTATTCAAGCTCAGGCACCTTGCACTCCGATGAATGAGTCTAGTTTAACTGCAGGGTGAAAGATGACGAGGAGCAAGGTGATTGCTCCCAATTTCCTCTGGTGGAAATGGCTACCACTTTAGAATCAGGCCCACTGAAAAACCAAAAATAAAAATATTCACCACCCTTAAACATAATAAGCCTGATTCAGCTTCGTTTCAGCTGCAATCAGCGAGAAACAACCGTGCTGAGGTAAGCCTGAATGAAACATGAGATGGCATATTTAGGTTAACAATGGCTGAATTACTCTAGGTTGAGATTCTAGTGCAGGGTTTTAGTGACAAAGGATCCAGGCTGTCACTGTGTCCAGACTCTGGAACTGAAGCCCCTGGCATGAGTGCCACAGCACCCTTCCACCGACCCCCAGGAGACAGGGCCTGCCCTGGGACCTGCCAAAGGACAGGCACTCAGAGCAGGGGCTTCCAAACCCCTTTGGAGGGCTGGGGACATCTTGCTTTGGTCACCAAACTGTCAGGGCTGCAGCTGGCTTGAATCTGCCTGGTCCTGAGCATTTCCTGGCTACTGAACTTTTCATCAAGCCCAAAGGTATACCTGGAGCATCACTAAACTCCATGGGGTTTTCATTTATTCTGGAAGTGTGCCTGTACCAAACTAGATCTTTTCCCTCAGCAGAACACAAGAGATTTTTGTTTTACAATGCACATAATATTATAATTTATTTTCTGGAAATCCTAAATATCCCTGAGGAGAGTCTACCAAAAGTAAATAAAGTTTAGTAAACTAAAATCCCTTAAAAAACCCACTATCTACCTTTAAAACTAAGCTTTTTTTTTTTGTTTGGAATTGTTTGCCAGTTAAGTTGACTGTGAAGTACCGTCCCCCTTCCACTCTGATTTGTACAGCCAGAATTGTGTGTGTGTGGAGCTTGTTCACAGCATGTACACAATAACTCTGCACTGGGCTCTGCTGGTCTGGAAAAGAAATTAAAAGGGTGCTGACATATGGAAAATTATAAAGTGGCAACAGTTACAAAAAAAATATTTAATTTATGCTGCTTATAACCCTCTGAAAAGAACTTAATGAAAAAGCTTGAGAAATCATATCAAAACTCTGAACATGCATCGGTGCTTTCATAATTTGCTGTTCTATTTACATGTACTTAAACTTCTAGAAGCAAAGCCTGGGCACAATTTTTCATGGCTCCAAGCTCTTAGTGACTTCATGCAAGATGTCATTTTCACTCACTGATTACTTTTCTATTTGTTTTTATTATTATTTTCTTTTATTGCTTCCTTTACTACAATAGAGACAAGCCATCAACTCTGTGCTCCATAGACCAGGATCTAGTAATTTTACTTAAATCTGGAGCCTCAGGATGCAATCTTGAATCGGAGGATACCAAGATGAAGCTTTGTATTTCTAGAGTTGTGTCCATGTCCTTCTGGATTCACTGAGGCATCCACAAAGTAAAAGGAAGGGCTGTGAGCATGGGAAGAAACTCTCCAAGTATGTAACTTAAAATTCCTGAATTCTCCTTTTTCTGCTGTTGCATCTGGATATTTCAAATGCGTGTTTCTTAATTCAGACCCTGTCTTCACATGTCCTGCGAGGCTGTGCAGGGAAAAGTCTTAAAAAATAACTTCATGGAAGACCTACACTTCTTTCAGGAAAATCACCTTGCTTTTTCCAAGGAACCTGGAGAAACTATTGTCCTGGTTTTACACTGTAATATCACATCTACCCAAACAATCAAATCTTTCCTCCTCTGCACGAGAGAAATTTTTCCTTTTGAATCAGCCCCAGAGAAATGGTCACTGGGTTCAACCTCTGGGCAGATGAAACATGTCAGAATCCTCGACAGCTCTGCCGCCCTCACAGGTGAAACAAACTTGCCAATCATTCCATTCCCAAACTGCTTTATGTCAACATTTAATTCTCAAGATGAGAACATCCAAGCAGTGTCAATTTAAAATGGAGGAAGCACAGAAGCCATTGTGTTTGAAAGTGAAACAAAATGGTATGAGATCAGAACATGGCCAGCTGGGATCTGTCAACATTTATGCAATAACACCTGACTGCTCAAAAGATAATTCCAGTTAAACCTAGACCAGAGTCTGAGAACTCCTTGGAGCCTTAACACTTTTATTTCTGTAAAAGTTTTCCATCAATATACCACTAGTACTGATGTGTTTAATAAGAGCATTAAAAGACAAGTCAAAACAAAGCTATATTCTCTGCCTATTCCCCTAAATGAACTCTGATCACAATAAAACTGGAAGCCATGAAGTTTCTCTGGGTTTAAACAAAGCTAACCAAAACCAGACTCACAAGTCTGCTGCAGAGGATTAAAACCTACAGATTAAACCTTCCAGGAGTCCAAAACCATAACAAACACTGAATTTACTAAACCAGATTTACCAGTCACTTACTATGATGTATATTGATCAGATTATAAGCCTCAGGGCTCATTGATTCAGCATTCAACAAATACTCAGTCACTTGCACGTTCATGAAATTAAACAGAATTCTGGAAGGAAGGAAGGGGAGATGCCAGATGGAAATACATCAGTCAGCCTATGACCTCACTGGCAGAACCTGGGCCAACCTAAACTCTCCTCCACAGAGGCTAGGTTTGACTCCTGCTTTACCTGCCACAGGTGTGACAGCTTCCAAATCTCAAAACTTGGAATTCCAAGCATCCTCTATAGCAAACATTGAAAATACACCATCTTCTGTTTTCTAAACCACAAAGACTGTCTTAGAAAAAATAAGTTTTCCCACCTAACATCCAACCACTCAAGAATGCTGGCAGTGTTTCAGAAAGCCCAATAGTGGGAGCAAGGGCAACTACAGATATTTAAGCACTACCACTGTGTCCATTACATAGCTGACAGCATTTATGATTATCGGCTAATTGGGAAAAAGTAAAAAGCATTTTTGTGGCTGCTCTAAAACACAAATGTTTTGTTTTGTTTTTTAAATAAATTAAACTTATATTTCCAAGGTAAGTCTAAAGTAAATTTCTACTTGTTCTGTGAAAATTGAAAGTCAAATGAAAGGGAACTAATCTGGGCATCTTACTGTGGGAGAACCTGCAGAGTGAACTCAAGCAAGCTATTAGACACTAGAGAAACCACATGGGAGGGAGCTGCAGGAAATGATGCTTCATAACTTCCACTGGTCACAAAATGACTCGTTTCTTTCTTAGTTAGGATTAGCCTTTACATGAGCAAATGGAAAAGCTGTGAGAAACTCCAGCAGGTAACTAATTACACAATGCAAAATTAAACACAGCCCATCAGATATGTTCCCTACCCCTCTTTGAGTATGAAAATGTACTTCAGCATCGAAAAACAGGCCAAAATAATTTAAAGGAATCTCTGTGTTTCTATTTATTTGCTGAAATTATTCCTTCTAAAATTATGTGGCTAGAACTGAGATTTTTCTTAATGTATTAATTCCTCTTACTGAACTGCAAATGCCACTTGCACAGGGAGGAAAGGAAGCATGAGCCAGATGCAGAAAATTGCTTCATTTGCTGGTAGAGTAGCTATTTATATGTTGACAAACAGTTGTGCCAAGAGCAGATGGATATTTTCTAGTATTGAAGAACTGCTAATTGTTTGCTGCTGTTCCTTTCAAGTTCATGGGGGAAAGCCATTGGTGTTCTGCAGAGCAGCGCATGAAGGAACCAGTTCCAGCCATGCATTTGGCAAAGTGGCCCAGCACCTCCTATGATGGGATGGAGGATGCCCTGAAGCAAGAAGATGCTCAGCCAGATGTCAGCTTAACAACTCCCACTAAAGCATGACCAGGAGGAGCAGCACTTTCCAAATTTTCTGCAAGTCCTTCACCAAGCCATACAATGAATGCAGAAGTATTCAGCACAGAGTCTGATAAGTATCACATGCCTATGAAGATTTTACACAACTATTTTGGCTTTGTCTCACCCACATTTTAATTATATGGAAAAATAGATGTGCATATCCTAAAATGCTGGAATGATATCTATTTCATTTGACAAGAAAAAGGCATCTTTCCATAAACCTATCTATAAATTATCTCACCACTGCTTATTTCTCTATGAGGCTGAGGCATGTGCTGTCCACTTATTGATATATCGAGTCGCATTAGAGTGAAGTGTAAAAAACTGAAGGCAGATAAAGGGCAGGAAATGTTGTAGTTTTTTTTTTTTTTTTTTTGCAAACTGAAGTGCTCTTCTCCTGCTTTTGTAAAAAAAAAAAAGAAATTCAGTATCATGTGTCTTGATATTCTTATATATATCAGTACTAAAGTACAATTTAGTTAGCTTAAAAAAGTCTAAAATCTGATTTATCTTTGAGACACACTTCACAACACAAACCAATTTTGCTGTAGTAGTACCATGTCAATATTTCTTGACAGAAGACAAATGTTGTTATTATTTTGCCATTTCTTACCTTTGTGAAAGTTTAGAATTTTACAAAATGACTCTTCTTTACATGTCAAAATGGTAAGTTGTTTGAGAGAAAAAAAAAATTGAAGCCATTCTTATACCTGTTGACAGTGATGGATTCTACAGTTAGGTTAAAAATTATTCTGGCACAATATCGATGTTAAAAAAGAAAAAAAATAAGGAAACCACATTTTCTAATGGATATGTGCATTTTTCCTATATAAACTGAGGAAGATAAAGCAGGAAAAAAAATACCAGAACTGTTTTTGTTGTGTCTTGTGGTATTAAAAAAGATTTATCTATATGCTGTCTGCTGGAGCTATTGGTGCAAATCTGTGCAGACACACATTCCTCTCCATAGGGCTGATCTTAAGAAAAGGTACCTTTTCTTACCTTTATATTCATCTCTCTTGCCTCTCTACTATGTTGTGAGGGACAAATATAAACTATAATCTCTTCTTTACATTTAGTATAAGAGAGGACTTTAAAAACTGGCTAAAACTCCTGAAAGTAAAATATTTCAGGACTTTCATTCTATCATATTTTTAGAATTTCTACAATGCTTAGTAAATATTATTTTGAGGAACCACGTCTTGCACTTTTGTGTGGATCTCCCTCTTGTGCTAACATATTCTTGTTTCTGTCTACTTTTATATTTTGTGCTAAAGTAAAAGCATAAAAATACATAAAACAACCTCTTCCCTCTGCTTTAAGCTGAGACAGAGGTCTCTGGTATTCAGCTACAAGATTATCTAGGTATAATTTGCACAGAGGGGGGCAGATTTCCCAGCTGGTGTCCAGATGTGCAAGAAGCACAGCACTGAGCCCAGCAAAGAGAAGTGAGCTTCTACAGCAGGGAAATGCTTGTTTTGGCAGAAACTGGTGTTAGGGTCTTAAAGTTGGCCCAATAAATGAGACCACATAAACGAGGGTCTCAAATTTTGTTCTGCAGAACCCCTTCATGCTAGTGCTTACCATACTGTCTGAAGAAACACAATTTACAGTTTCATCTCTAGGCAAGCCAGGATTAAAGGATGGGGAGAAAGTAACTGTATAACAGCCCTAGAGTACTTGTAGAGAGAAAATCAAATTACTTCATTCACCAAATTAGCTACTAGTCAATCAGTATGTCACTCCGCAATAAAACGTGGTCAATTTTGACCTTTGCAGAACACATATTAATAAATCCAATGACTTGTTAATGTAGCCAGGTTTCAAAAATATTCCTTCCAATATCAAGAATGGGAAAGTGGCAGTTTACAGATTACCTATGAAAAGACTGACACTGGGGTTTGATATTTAAGCCTTGAGAGTGTGAAGCCAAGTTCCTAGGGAGCTGAATGTGAAGGTATTACTTCAAATATGGATGCTGAGGAACAAATACAAACATACAGCCATACGATACCTGTATTTCACTGTATTGTGCAGGCCAGCTTCATAAAGCTTTGAGTTTGTGGAAGAGAAGGGCCTCAAAGGCCATGATGATCAAATCAACCAAAATTTTAGTACTTACATAAATACTCACACACTTTTTTCTTTAGCACTGTACTGATTAATTTTTAATAATAAAAAATCTAAGGCAAGTAAAACCTTGGACATTTTCTTTCAAACTTGAAGACCACAAAATCAAAGTCTAAACATTTTCACTTATCTGAGGACCAGCTGCACTAAAATCAGTGAAATTATTTTTGTTTTTATATATATTGCAATAGCTATACTGGCCTAAAACTGACAAAAAAGAATAATTAGGCCATATATTTAAGTTTAGCACATTGTACGGTTCACTTTCATGCTGATTATTTTGATATTTTTCCCGTCTCCATGCTGTGTAAGTAATTGTGGATTATTACTTTGCATTGCAGCAGCTCTAGCAATGGTCTACCAATTCTTGTATAAAAGTAAATGTCACCTATAATCTGCCCTCTAAGAACAGTAATCATTTTATTTAATCCTATGCATTCCATAAGCAGAATCCAAAAAATATTATCTTAAAAGTACATTACCTGAACCTTAATCTGAAAATTGTACAATAACAAAATTAAAGTATTTAAAAGAATTTAGAATTGTTATTTTTTTGTTTCCCATCTTTATTTCCTCTCTATTATTGGCAGAATGCCCAAAGAGTACAGTGCATCCTCTCTCAGCTATGAGCTGAGGATACAGTGGGGTCAGTGAAGAGCAAGGCATATTTCAGCGCATATTCCTGTAAAATTACCATGCTTCTTTCCTTCTTTATCTTCCACCAGAGACACTAAGCAGATGATTTTGCAAAGACTTATGGATCCATTTAGTTTGAACCATGCCACATGTTCCTCCAACTTCAACAGAATTGCTCACACACTGAATTTAAACACATACACAACTGTTTTCTGTATTAACTCACTGAATTCTGAATTGAATTCATTGGCAGTTTTCCCTGCGTTGATATAGGCTTTAAAAACAACCAGAGAACTGATACATTGATTTATAAACAAAATAAAATAAAATAAAATAAAATAAAATAAAATAAAATAAAATAAAATAAAATAAAATAATAAAATCTGGCAAGGTGGCTCATATGGTGCTGTAATACAAAAAACATTTAACTTGGTTACATTTTGGGGTGTGGGAGGAGGGCACAGTGGTAGCATGTATTGAACCCCTAAACCTTTTCTGTATCTTTACAACTATTCTCCCGTAGTATTTCGAAGCACATGGAATCATGCTAGAAGACAATTTTTCTCAGTGCCTTGGGACTTTTAAAGGATGTCAAATGTTCGTTTTTCAAAACCTTTTTAAGTATCTAGATATAAAAATGTTGAGTTTTCTGTGCACATACCATATTACTTTGAATCAATGTTATGTGTCTGATTGCCTTTTTAGACCTGTAAAAAGTCATATAGAGAAATTACTTTGTACTGCAACCCCTTTAACTGAAAGTAAAGATTTGTGCACAGCAAACTGTAGAGAAATTGAACACATCCATTTATCTGATACTTAATGATTTTAAGTCATTTTTGAGACAAGCATACCATGTATGATCATATTGGTATGATTCCTACCAATTACTCCTCATAAAATATAACAATGATTTTTTATTGCCCTGTTCTGTTTATTTGCAAAATGGTTTTTTGAAGAGGTAAGAAAAAAGGTAATTAAATTTGCATCTTCAGAGCAGAAATGTGGTTTTGCACCCATTTTTTTTTACTAGCAATCACAAATCCACACTATCAACTAATTAAAAGTTTTCTAGAATTTCATTTCTGCCTATACAAAATATAATTTCATTCCTCACCATAAAATTACACACAATACAAACCTGTCCATATACTTCTAATTTTAGTAAACTAATATGTGTTTCTAAACCCCCCAAGTTAATGTTCTTTACCACCCTCCCCTCAATCTTAGCTTATTGCTACACGGAAACTGGTTCTGCCTGACGCAGGGAGCAATTAATTCACACTGCCAAACACTAGAGGAATGTAATGCTTTTTCAAATATCAAATCAGTCCAATTTCATTTAGACTTAAATGATTTTTCTGGTCCCTCTTCATGTAGATACTTCTGCAGTCAATTAGCATTGTCACTTTTAATCTGCAATACTCAGATACTGGTCATTTCCCATTAGAGTCTTATTAAATAGATTCTTATGGTCAGATAGAGCCTTCTGCAATGTAATATCTGAGGAGAGAAAACTGACAGTTATTATGCAGCTGGCATTTACTAAAAGGTTAGATATTGCAGATAACCTTAATCACAAATTACAATGCATGTCAGTGAATTACCTCACAGCTTTAGAATTCCACCACCCAGTCCCCCACCCAAACACTCTTAGAATATTACCCAGTTAGACTTAACCATCTATATGTTTCCTTATTAGCTTTAGAGCATCAGGCTTTACATCAGACTTTCACATTAGACAGAGAAACCTGCTTCAGAGCTTTGGATTCTGCTCCCTCTAAAATCATATTCCCTTAAGCTGTGGACACGTGTTCTCTGCTAGATCCAACTGTGCTGCCCCACCTGCCTGATGAGAACCTGTTAGTATTGAAGCTGCCCTTGCTAAATGATTCATTTGGAGAAATCCCACAAGCAGCTCAGCCAGGAGGCAGAAGGGAAGGTAACAGCTAGCAACAAGAGCAGTTCCAAGCAGATGGACAGTGACTTTTTCAGATGTGCTACTTCTTTGAGGTGCAAAGCTCAAAAGGAGTCACTGTTTCTCAGAGTGATCTTTCACATATGCAAAGATGGCAGAGCATGGTAGTCCAGTTTCACAGGGCTTTGCTGGAAAGGAATCCTCCCTGTCTTGTTAAAAAGAGACTGAATTCAGTATAACCCAAGTTGAAGACAAGGATAATTTTTTAATGAAATTTTTATATTTGGTGAGAATTTTTGTGACAGATGATTTAAAATAAAAGATTCTGTAAAGCAGCTGAGAAGTCCTTTTGAGTATAAATAAATCTAAAGGAAATAATGTGTTGGCTAGGATGAAGGCGAATGCAGAAATCAATATATCTATCATTTGGCCTTAAATAGTGACAGTAAAACCAGGATGCAGCAAAACCAGGTGATAAAATATCTGATTTGATTATTCAATGCCCTTTAAACTCAATAGAAAACCACAGACTTAATGAACAACAGAGCAGATTTGAGTGACCAAAGGGTTGAATGGTATGAGATCATGACAAAGATTATTTAACAGCAATCCAGGTATCACCATGAATGCTTGAATTATTTCCTAGGAGTATGAGTAAGCATCTACTATTTTGTTGTGGTACTCACAGAAATGATGGGAAGAATAGGTAGGATGGCTTAGCAGCAGGGGTAGGGAGGATACAACTGCGTTGTGGTTTGTGCTGTGTCTTCTTTTAAGACTGCTCACTACATGGACATCATTTTCCCCTGGAAATGTTATGTGCTACATACCCAGTTAATGAGTGCCACATAGCTGCATTGACCTGCCTGCTGACTTGCTGACATCTGCACCTGGCTGCACTCACAGATGTCCAGCCTTGAAGAGGATGGCCAGCACCATAGCTGCCTGCCCCATGTTTCTCACAGAAGTACATAACTTGCTCCCTGCCTTTTCCCCTTGAATAGAAAGGCCACCCTTGCCCTAAAGAGTTTCACTGTGCACCATTATTTTTGTTTCTATAACAGAGAAGTGCAGCCGCTACACAGAGGAAAAACTAAATGACCCAAGGTTCAATCTGTGGTAAAATGAGGGAACAGACCATGGAACTCCATGTTCTGATCCCCAAACTTTCCTCCCATGGCAACTCTAGAAAATAAATCCCTTATGCAAAAGCTAACTCTCTATTAATTACTGCTAGACATTGTGTTCACACATCACATATTTTCATTATGCAACTTTATCAAAATACCTACTTCATCCCGAGCAGTGCATGTGCAATTTTTTTTTTCTACTTAGATTTGTTTAACTGATTGCCTGCCTGATCAATCCTACTGATTGTTTATCTCTAGTGGCATAACAGCATGCATGGAGCTATGCTGCAAACTGACAGGCATCTGACTGTATGAAATAATTCAATGCCTCATTAAAAAAGAGAATTAGATATGGCTTCAGAGATTAGTGCCAAGAGAGTTTTGCCATTCTACATTCTTGCTGATGCAAACTGTAGAGACATGTAGTGTTGATCAGCAGGAGATGATTCAAAAGACACCACAGAGGTCAATGTAAACCTGGGTAGGCTTTCTCACACGTCACAGAAATGTGTGGGGGTTTGTTTATTGCTGAAACCTCTTTCCAAAGTACCCCTGTTCACATAGTATTAGGGCAACCCAAGAGAGAAAGAAATGGAATCAAAGTTGAAAGCTCAACAGTAATGCTGCTCCTCATACTTATGCATCAAAATAATTTCAGTCAAACTGTGGGACATTATACCACCTCTAACAAAATGTGCTTTGGTATAGTTTTACTTCTGTATGCTTTAAAGATAAGTGTCATATACTCGCAATCTGGTTTGATTTTATGTTCCAGTGGGATTTACAAAAGAAATCAAGGGGGAAAACTTTAAGCAACCTCCAGTTATCTTCCTCCCTGTCATGTGGTTTTCCTGTAACTTCCTATCAGGGCTGAATAATAGTTCATTTACACACTGAAAATAATTGGATTAGCACCTTCATATTTTGAGACTATCAGGGAAAATGTTATAATAAAATATTTCCCCTACATCCTTTTAAGGTCTCTTCTTGGTCCTTGAATTGAAAGCTAGCAAACTGCAATATACTGCAAGCTTTCCTTTTGGGACATACGTGGGTTTTTGGGAAGGGATATACAGAGGTAGCCTAACTCTTGTAGCTTTGGGACTGACTCAGATCTCTGGGAGGCATCTCCTTCTATTAGTCTGTTTGCAAACACAGGACCTGAAGATGGAGATGCACTGAGAAACCCATCTGTGTCCTTGCAGACCTTGTGGACAGCATCTGGTCACATACTGTACAGCCCTATTCATTAGAAAAGCTCATCATGGCAGAGGAAGGCCACTTGCATTGCCCAGTACAATAAACCAGGACTTCTGCTCTGTTCTTGTACAGGAGAATCTCTGCCTGACTCCCTCCAGCCCAAACACGATAATCAGAAAGCATCTCTTTGTGTACAAGGAATATAAATTTTACACAGCTCACTATGGGGAATGAGAATGAGAGACTGATCTCTAATACCCATTAACAAATAACCACTGTTTCATTAAGCCATGTGGTGAGGGCTGCGTGAACAGAAAACCACAGTGATTTAATATAGATTTCTAGTTGGAACGTTATGATACCTGTAGAATACTGTAGTAAATTACTGATGTCAGTTGTATTTCTCTTCAAGACTAGGGAAATAGGTTATTGGCACAATAAAACATCTAGAGGCATTTAAAATGTCAGTCTAATAGCAAGAACCAGTAAGGCTTTTAATTACCTTCTGTGCAATTTTTTTAATTGCTTCAGTGGCTGCAGTGCTTAGTGAATTCCTGACAGAGCAGCTGCAACTGACTTCATTTAAAACATTTTTGAAGCTCTTGGAGGAAGTATTAAGAAATACAACAGAAATCCAGGGAACTACATGGGATATTTTATGTGCTGCACGTGAGGAAATCTTGTTTGAGACATGGGCAAGGATTTTTGGAACAGCTGGACTGGAGATCCACATCAGCATCCCCCTGGTGTGAGTAGAAGATGGTGTTGGCTGCCTTTTATGGGGGCCATGCTGCAGTACTTCAATCTAAAGAAAGCAAAACCTATCCCTCTTGGCCTTGGCAGCTGTAGGGAAAAGAGCAGAGGCTCAAGAAAAAGGCTGAGCACAAGAAATAGTCCCAGGATCGTGGTAGATCAAACAGAACTTACCTTTAGTTTGCAGATGCACTTGCAGCTCTTGAGATCAAACTTTTTTTTTTTTTTTTCTCCCCTCTTTCTAGAGAGAAAGCTATTCTATTAATGGGAAAGAAAGCATAGGAAATGTTTCCCCTAATAAAATTGAATTGACAAGTAATTGGCACATTCCACCCACAGTGATCCACAGTGGTCACAGATGCAGACTTGAAGAATACCAAGTAACCCAATGACCTCGGTTTTTTCCAGCAGAGATGGGAAATAACTACTTAAGCTGGAAATGCTGCCAAAAAACCAAGCACCTCAGCTTCATCTATATGCTGTCCTTAGGGTGGGAGTGGCACATGGGGCATGTCATTTCTCTTTGCCCAAAGGCATATAAGGCCATGCCTGGCCAACCCTTTGGCAGCAGATGTAGGGTCAGTTTGTCCTTGGCTGGAGGCAAGGTGACTCCAGCAGCACGGCACAGTGCCCAGGCACAGCCTGGGGTTAGCTCTTGCCGTGCAGACCCTGCACACCACCTTGCATCCTGCCTTCTCACAGTACAGCCTAGGGAATATTCCCCTGCCAGTCTGCAAAGACTCAGGCCCACCCAAAATCATGTGCCATCTCCAGGGAAGCACTTCCAACCTCATCTTCTCCAGCCTTGGATAATCAGCTTGTCTCAGTCCGTTTGGCACCACTGTTTCATCCAACTCACTGCTACTGCTGTAGCCTCAAAACAAGAGGAGTGTTGAGGTCCAGTTGTTGGCCCAACACTGTTGAAGCTTCCTGGCAGAGGGAGGTTGGGACTGGTAAAAGCACAGCAGAACTTCAACCTATGGCTCTCCAGCAGAGCAAAACCATATGCTTTCAGGTTTATTTTATACTACACTGCACTCTGTTAATAAAATGGACTTTTAATCCATTTGAAAAACCACACGGGGCACAGATCCATCTCGCAAACCTCTCTTTCCCTCCTGGGGTTTATCTTGATTAGGCAGTAAAAATGCATTATTGAAAAGGATTAGCTAAAACGTTCTAGCATTTTTTCCAAGGCTGTTCTTACCCTATAAAAGCACGGCAGTATCATATCCTGACTAGAGTATAGTTAAAGGAAACTTTTTCCTAATAAAATTGCAGGGAAGGTATTCTACTCTAGCACACACAAGAAGGTGTGGACCTCAATCACACGATTGGTACACAAACTAACAGTATCTAACAGACTTCAATAAGCGTAGTCAGGACAAATTATCAGAGACAGGATGATTACAAGAACACACAATGGAAAGAATATTATATTGCCCAACCCAGGACATTGATTCTAGTGGACATTTAGAATCATAAAATAAGACTATTCACTAAAAAATCTGGGACCTCTTGCTGTCAATTCTAAGTGGAAAATGTGTGTATTTTCTAGTTATTAATTTTTGTCTTCCACTGAAACCGGGAGGAAAACAGACACTAAGAAGAAACGTACCAGAAACCTTTCTAAACTGAGTTTTAGTTAAACATACAGAGCAGTCCTTAGAGTGAATATTTAATAGCAACTTTGAAGGTCAGCTATAGTCAGTAAACAGTTCTATAAATTACGTTGAAAAATTATTTTTATGAGTCCTTGCAATAAATCCTTTCTTGTGTACATAACAACATATTCTACTGGGCCTTTTCTAACTTCATTCATACTCACACAAATCAGCAGAAAATGCATGGAAATCAATGGAGTTACACTTAAAACAGAATTTTTCCATTTGATTTTTCTAGACAGTGTAAATTCATTGCATCAGCTTTTCAGGATTAGTATAGTTGCAGCAGAACATGTGTTGGTAACAAAATCCACTAGAAGGTCTTACACTGCAGTAATCTAAAAGTTGGAGTTGATGTTTTTTGTTTTTGTTGCTAAAGAGGTTTTTGTTGCTATTTTAACTCAGAACACGGAAAAGAAATTTTAGTTTATGACTCTGTCTTATAGGACCAATTTTATTCTGCCTAGCACACCATGATGTCTTTTTTGTTTGTTTGAAGATAAAGACTGCATGTTGTTAGACCTGTATAGAGATAAATCAAAAGAAAAAGCCAATATAATACTTTATGCACACAAAATGCATCATTGCCATCAGAACTAAGAAAGCCTAGCCATGTGTGGATTTTTATTTTAGATTTACTCAGAAAGTCTTCTTGTAACTGGGACAGTTATATGATTCTGTGCAAGCATTACAATGTCCTATCAACAAATGCCTCTTTCAAATGGTTGGGACTCTCTTCTTCACTTAGCCCCCTATTTTCATATAGCATCTAGGAGTAATCACTGATTTCTTTGTCAGCTTTTGTTGGACAACATGTTCAGAAGTTGTTAGCAGGTGTGCACTGAAACAGTATGACTGCATCAGGTTGTTTTTTTTTTTTCCAGAGGATTAGACTAAAATATTATTGCCTAGTAGCAGACAGGTGGACACAAAGAAAACCACTGAGATATAAATCTGAGGAAACACACACTTCTAGCACAGTAACATCCAAGCCTGTTGTATGTCTTGACAACATGCAGTTAGCATAAGTGTTTTTCTGAAAAAAAAATGTAAACCAGGGACTAGTTTTATTTGTTTAAATCAGAAGCATTCTGGTTTCTTGTTGCAATTCCATTTTCATTAAAACTTGAAGCAGTTTAGGCAAAAAAAAAAGTTTAGGAAATCATCCCACAAAAATTAAAAACTCCTGTTAATACCTTATGAGTTTATGTGGAATGAAAATACACAAGAATAGGCATCAAAAACAAGTGAGCAAGGTACATGAGAAGGTGTAGAAGGCGACAGTAACACCTTTACAGTGAGAAAGAACATTCAATATCATAGTTTGGGTTATATTGTGCTGCAAAAGCATCCCTAGAATCTTTAACAAAGGTGGGGAAGAGATCACATACTTATCCCAGCTGTATGGTGCCTTCTTCTAATAGGGGGTTCCCATCATGTCAGTAAAAAGTACAGAGCCATTCAATATTTAAGTACTATGCTATAAATTTATGCATTAAAAGCTCAGAAAACCCTTAAAAATAGGATAGGTTAGAATCATTTTTCATACTTAAATTCTGAAACTCATCCAAACACCATAAGCAGTGTATTGGAAGGGTACGTTTTTTAAACTGATATCATGGTTCTTATTCTTCTATCAATTTTTATTCATTACTAGCTTGATATTATAGAATTGTATTGGATCATGGAAAAATGTTTTCTGTTTTTCTCCTTCTGATTAATGTGTTTGTTGATGCAAAAACCAACAGATATTAGTTTTGTGAATAAAAAGCAATACACTGACTTGAGCTTTAATGTTGGTTTCTTTACCAAAGTGTCTAAAAATACAAAATTTAAATATCTGATTCCCTTTATCACTTCACCTCCACAAGTTGCAGTATCCTATGACGTGCAGGAGATTTCACACTTGAGACATAGGTTTAATTATCAGGTTGCTGCTAAAATGATGATATATTCTCAGGGAGTTATATTACTTGTGATGTCCTAGCAGCATTTTAACATTTTAATTTTAACCAATGAGAGACTTCATTTTACATCTCCAGAATAAATACACTGAAGAACAACAAATTTTTAATTGATTTTAATGGAGATGTTCAATGTTCACTCTGACATCCATTTTAATTCCTTTTATTCTTTGTAGTCTTTAGTTTGGCATAGGACAATACAATTCATCGAGGCTCTATTATGTTTAATTATGCTCAGTGGAAACATGTTTAAAATTCATTTTAGTTCTAACAGATGTATATAAGCCAAATGCTCCCATAAAAAATAAAACTCTATAACTGGAGACTCCAAAATTTCAATTCATTCCAAGTAGTGAAAAGGGAGGGTAATCTCTTTCCCATCTGCATACTTTGAGCTATTTTAGTCCACAGGTTCCTAAATCTGAGGTTGTAACTTCAAAGAGACAAACTCAGCAGTCCTGAGGCAAGTTCCCATCAGCAAACTATGTCAGCTAGCCCTCCCTTGGGCACAAAGCTAGAACAAAAAAAACAAAACAGTGGATGCCTGAAGAATTTTCTAAGGAAGAGACCACCTGACTATTTAAAAGTAGAAAGACAAATGGGTCTGAAAGTCTCTGTTTGATACAGAACCAGTGGCACCAGCATGAAGAAGATGGCTGTGCCTGTGAGATAGGCTGGCCAAGGCACCCTGTGGAACAATCACACAACACCTTTCCAGTCGGTCTGTAGTCTTATCCTTATTCCTGTTTAGCTTCACCTGCTCTCACAGGACAGCTTTCTATCCAGGCCACTGGGGAGTAACAAAGCTTACTGGTCTCTGTGTACCTAAGCGACCTTGCCAGTGAACACCAGTTCATTTCAAGACACTTCTGTTTACACTCTTGACAGCCACAACTAACCTCCCCAGCAGCTACCAGGTTTGTCCCTACCAGATGATATTTAGCAGGGTGACTTACTTTCCCCTTAATCCTTTCTGTGTTGGCTTTTTCAGCTACTTACCGAGTTGGCTTCATTTTTATTAGCAGCCCAGTGACCTCCACAATTATAAGCTACAGCAGAGAGCAGATCCAGTGCAACACTTATCACTATACTTGGTAGAACCAAGTCCAACCTAATTTAATGAACTGAGCAAACATATGGTGTAAAGTTGGATAATGTTATGAAGAAATCCAAGATGCAAAAGTAGAATTTTATATTAAAGACATAATCAGCATTAATTTCACAAATTACCCTGTCCAAATTTCAATAATTGATAAGTCCTGCAGTATCACTGTTGGTATTTGAGATCTGGAGTATCAGCTCTCTAATAACACTCACGTTGAAGTCAACACTATACTCCTACATAGCTGCCGAGCATCCAGCTCACAGGCTCATCCAGTAAGTATCCCCATCTCTGATATGTTTCAGGAATGCAGGAGAACTCCAGGTAGTGCCACTTCCACTAGCTTACCACTGACTGTAATAACACATATTATTAAATGTGCATCCTGTTTTAATGCAGAATTTTGCCTAAACACTCTCTTGCTTTTCCATTTGCCTCATCTATTTTCAGTTGCAAATTTCATTCACTGACCAGAAGATGCTAGGATTAATTAAGTTTTTTGCTCTTGTCCCTTTGGCTGTTGCTAACTTGAATGGTCATTTCATTTTCCCCTGTTAATGGTTAGATTAACTGTTTTTGTGTTCTGGGTTGTTTTGTGATTCACCTTCTCCAGAAATTACAACTTTCCTACTTTGATGTGTGTGGTATTACAAACAGTAGCCTCTATAATGTCCATCTGTACCACATGGAGCAATAAAAACGCTTGGATCTTTTGATTTATATTGCATAGGACTAGTAATTCAATTCACTCCATTACTTGATTTGTTTTTCATTGCCAGTACACATTGGGATTAATACTTTAGGGATTGTTTGAATGCAGAAATACTCAGATGGCTTTATTTGTCTAGATATCAGCACATTTTCCAGTTTATGAATAGCTTTTGTTTCTATTGTTTATTCATTTACTTGGACTGAATTTCATTTGTTATTGGTAGGTCCCATAATCTAGATGTCTTCCCAAATAAGATATACTGTACACATGGGATTTTTTTCTTTATGCACTCAGTTGATGTTAGCATTACTGCTTAGAGCTTCAGTTTATAATTAAGGAGCATGTTGTCCTGATGCCAAGTGCAGCTTTCCTCTGCACAGGTCAGTTATTTCACTCTGTCACAATGTGACATTAATGTAACATCTGTGTTTCAGCATAAGCCTCCCTCCAACATTTGTTACAAAGCCTGAATTCATGACACACAAACAGTAGAACTACTTCAGCTAACTTCAGTTTTCACCTTTGACTTCAAAATCCTTTCTGAACTATTATGGAATGTCTTCTAAGAATCTAAATACAATTACATCTATGTTTTCCTTAATGACCAGGAGAGTCACAGTTTATTTTTCTTCTTGAGCTGCTAGACCAGCAGTTAGTCATCCCCAGGCACTTCACCCTGACAGAGACACACATATTTAATGGATTTCTGCATGCTTAAAATTACATCTAACTGCACTTTGTTTTTTATAAATACATTACAGTAAGCAAGCCTGTATCACTCATTCAAATGTTTTTAAAAACACATTTAAAATTGAATACTTTAAAAAATACTTTTATCTACAAAAAAGCAATATATTAAAAATAATAATAATAAAAAAAATGGTCAGGATGTAATATTCAAAATATCCACTGAAACACAAATGTAAAATAGTAAACAAATCACAATAAGCTCTGTTGCTTGTTTTTGACACCTCTTTTTTCTTCTTAAGTAGTCACTCTCCCTTACAAATTCCCTACCTTCTGTGCATTTTTATGCTTATTGTGATTATTTTCAGCATGACTTGCAGCTTCCAGGAGCTGAGCCTGGAATAGCCACTGAGGCTTTTTTGCTGCAAAGCCAACTACATGAAGAATCAGCACTGTATTATCTCTACAAACATGTACTCTTCCTTACTCATTTTGCAGTTCTCAATCTAGTGGATGTCAGGGTATTTAATATGGCCCATTCTTCATGGAGAATAGTCATCCCATTTGCTGCTGTGAGATTGATAGTGCTGCATGCTATCAATCCCAAAAGCTCTGATGCAGGCCATGGACCTCAACCAAAAGATTCCTTTCTGTGCTATCAATCTCACAGCTCTGTACTTTCTCCAAGTCTTAAATCAGGCTGGTTGATATCTTTCCAGTTTCTGTACTCCTGCATCAGCAGTCTGGCTAAACATGGTCATCATTCACTACCTCTGTTTCAGCAGTGGTTACAATATCACTTTCTGCAATGTTGAACTATTATTATTGTCATTACAATTTATTTATATTACAATAGCACCCACAATGTGATCAGTGCTTTCCAAACCTAGAGAAAGCCACAGACTCCAACCCCCAGAGTGAAAGAGCCATACAGGGATTTTTTATTATAGTAGGACTTCCAATCTTAGACAGGACAGATAAATACAAAACACAACACTTTTGCATTGAATAACAGGCAACTGCAACGTTTGCTCCTTTATGGATGTTGCCATTTTTAATACACTGAGCTCTGGGGCACAGCAAAGGTTTGCTCTGTGTTGGAATGGAAAGTCACATGTTCCCCAGCTCTGATGGGAGCTCTACTGGTTACTTTGCCTAATGGCCATTAAGTGGCCTCCCTGAAATACTCTCAAAAGGCTTTACATACAATGTGCTCCTGGAAACTATTTTGTGTGAATGTAAACATTAAAAATATTAATAAATCGGGTTTCTCGTCTTCTTTTTGTATGGATTGGTTCTGATTTTTTAGGCTAAGTGCACCCATAAGGTGTAACTTTTACAAAAAAACATCCAATTAAAATACATTTAGAATTTGGGTCTTGGGAGGTAAAAGAAATCCTCAGTCTGTGGCTTACATAGAGAAGAGCTGAAATGTCCCTCATATTCAAGTCTTAATATAAGCTGATAATTAAACTCTCTACCATTATTGTTGAATGTGGATTTTAAATCTTTAAATATGGGAATGTCAAGTCACCTTTCCCACTGAGACAATTTAACAAGGGAAATTTATGAACCATACCCTTCATTATGACTTCCATTATGTAAGGGGATCTTAATTTTAGGCCCATTCTACTTTTCAGTAGAAGGCTGATGAAACAGTATGAACCATAGCTTTTACAGAGCTTCTTTTGTTCAAAAATTATTAGATAATATCCTACCTGAGTACCTGGGTCCACTCAGTGCTGCTTCTATGAACCAATGTGTTAAGTTAAAACCAGGTACTTACCAACTAAGTACTTATTTTGCTCTCCACCTTAGCAATACAGGAAATAAAAGTGTACAAGGACTCGGCATAAAGCCAAGGAAGCTGCCAAAGGCATACAAGCAGCAGCAAGAACAGATGAAGTGTCACTGTTTCTCCCTCTGCAGCTCTGCTGGCTGAAGCGTGGAGCCAGATGTGCACACCCCTGTTTAGAGGTCAGAATACAGAAACAAGGGAGCTGTCAGTTAATCCAGCTGAACAAACTGGATAAAAGGTAAAATATAAAGTAAAGAAGTACTGAAGTGATGAATCTTTTATTTTTCACTTTTGTTCACCCTTACCTAATTAATATGCACAATAAGTACTTCTGGACAAGCACCCTGCTTGGAGTGCCAAGATGAGAGTCTCTAATGAGAATCAATAATTTAGTGGAGACTCTACTATTCTATTTTTGTTGCCTATAAAGGCTTTCATGAAGACTGAGGCCCCACCGTGTTACATGCTGCTCCAAACAACTCCATCTGAAATGTTTAGTATCTGCAAATACAGCAGACCATGAACAGAAAGGGAAAGGGAAAATATTGCAGATGACCAACGGAGGGAAGAATTGGAAATTATTCTTATGACTCCTAAAAGGTGATCCACTTTTCTGGCTGGAAATTGTGTGCTGCAATTTTAGGATTAGAGAGCTATTTGTAAAGATGTATGATTTTGCCCTTAACAAGCACAACTTTATACCAGGCAGCACAAAGCAGCAATCTGATAATATCAAAGGGAAAAGGATGACAGACAAAACTGGTAACAGAGAATGGGGTGATAAGAATAGAACAAGTGCCAGCTGATGGAGATGGGGAAAAGTGGTACTGGGCTCACTTTGGGTCCCTGAAGGTGGGAGTTAGAAAGGGACTCAAGCATGAAGCTTGCTTCCTTTTACTGGTGGAAGAGATGATGCCAGCACGCCCACCTCCTGGGGTATGGTCAGCAGAGCAATCACCAGAGATACTCCAGCTGCTCAGGCTAAACTCACAGCCTCAGCTCAACAGCTATCTTGGTTTAACCATACAGGAAGATGAAGCTAATGACAGAAAATCCCTGCAAAATGCAAGACTCAAATGGAAATTTTGGTTAAAAAGATGCTCCACTAGAAAAAATAATAATCAGTAGAAACAAAGAAAAATCTTTTTCTGTGAGTAAGTTTTGAAAAGGTTTCTCAAAACTGATCATTTCATGTACAAGCACACACAGGTGAAATTAAAATGCAGTATTTCAGCTGGCTCAAGGAATTGTGTTAAGTAGGCAGAGATGTTTTTAATTATCAACAAAAGGTCCTTTATTAGTCTCTGACTTATATACTGATTCTCTCTGATTAATTTATCTATGTGAGATCTATAGACTACTTATGATGTGAGTTTTTGTAGGTATTATCTGTTGTAAATATATAATTTCTCTCTTATCTTTCAAGGACAGACCTCTTTATTTTAAACTAAATTTCATTCTAGAAAAGATCTCATCTAGTCACAACTTCAGTCTGCACTGAGTGTATTTAGTGAACTAATTTATTCCTTTTTCAGAATTCTAATTACTCATTTTTTATAGAAAGTGTTTCATACAAGAAGAACTGATTTAACTTTCACTGCTTATAGTGTGATACTATAAAGATGCTTGTATAAGTCTTAACAGCAATATCTCTACAGAAGACAGAAATGAGGATATAAAAACCTGAAATACAGTTCACTTAGATTGCAGTTTAGTAGAAGTGCATGACACTTTATCAGTTGTTTAAGTCCTTCTAACTAAATTATGTTACAATGATGATATTATTAATCATGCCTACAGTATTCTCCCAATCGTAAGAGATACCTCAAATATACTCAGTCTGTACTAAAGAAAAATACCACATGCTCATTTATCCTCTATTAAAAAAAAATAATGGAAGCAGGGTAATTACTAGTAACAGTGGTGTAAAAGCCAAAACATGAACATATGCCAAAAAAAAAAAAAAAGGAGGAAAATGAACAGTAAATTCTATCAGTAAAACTGGTCTGTTTTTCTGCAATAAAGCAAACTATAAAGCTACTCCATAAAACTGTTCAAGAATGTAAATCAAGGCCTCCAGAACCTAAGTCATGCAAAAAAAAGGAACTTTCTTATTCCAGGAAAGCAAAGTGAAGAAAAAAATCATGTTACATGTTATATACTATGCTATCTATTAAATAATGGTGGCCAAGATGAAGCAAGGATCAAGCATGCTAGACATGAATGGGACAGGGGGACTCAGCACTCATCAGTATGCAAAAAAAAAAGACTGTTTAAGGGAAGGATAATCTAAAAGTTATTTCAATAAAAGCAAATAAACTGCACAGACTTTATTATCAGCTTTAGCATTACAATACATCCTAAATATTTAATGCAGAGAGCAAATAGCTGGTATTCCCTCCTTCTCTATGGCATGTGATGCTGGATAATAGAGGGTTTAGAAGAACCATTTAAAATTAATTAATTAAAATTAATAAGCCCATTTAGAAAGAAAAATAATTACTGTTGCTTATTTGCTTTCATTTGGAGAGAGGAAAGTTCTGTTGCATTGCAAAGAACAACCTTTAGTGGGATATTTTACATCTGAGTCCCCATGGCTATAAATAAATCTTCATAAAATCTAACATAAAATTCTGACTTTGAATGCAGTGATTCAAACACCTCTACACAAAAATTAAAATTGCCACAGCAGCACTCCTGGGAGCCAGGGCATGTGCTCTGGATAGATCTGCATGCGTGGCATTGAGTGGGCCAAGGGGATACCATCAGCCCCTACACAGTACAGGCACCACTGCAAAATGCTGGTGTCCTACATGGTCTGCTTAAGGACCAGTGGGATGTACTGGCTCTGATGGTCAGGAGTGAATGTGGAGGTGTCAAAGTGACCCTGGGAGGGCTGAGGACACTTGGCTGGGTTCATACCCACACTTAAGCTCTGGGGACAAATGCCTCCACAGCACAGTAAGAGCTCCCAAGATTTTCTTGGGGGTATTTTTCTGCCTTGTGACTGAGAGGACAAAACCAGAATGAGAAGCAGATGGACTCTGCTCCTGGCTCATGGGAGCTGCTGGTTTGGGCTTCTCACCTCCTGGCACTTTCTCTGTGGAGGTTCCTTTTACTCCAGCTTCCAAAAGGATCCATGTTCCTGACCTTAACAGAGAGAATTTATTGCCTATGGGGAGTGTCAGAGCAATTCATTCCATGCCTGAACTGCTCATTGTGTAAACTGGTGCAAGCCAGAGGTGGGATGCTGTATCAGTGGAGGAATCCCTCTTCCCTCTGCTTTGCTGAACACTCTTCTTTCTCCCCCCCTTTCAGGTACCACTCCTTACACTCCTTTAGACTCTGTTAGTGGCTGAAAGAGTAGAGGCAAACACATCTCAGCAAGAGTCTTACTACCTTAGATCACCTCAGGATTTGTTTGTATTTAACAAATTTATTATATGTTAAAGTATCATATGCCCTACATATATATTGAAGCTGTTGTAACAGACAGCTAAGCAGAAGCCAAATGAAAGCATATGCCACACCAGTTTAGAACCAATTTACATTCCTTCAGCATTTTCTTAATATCACCTGTGAATTGAACCCCTTTTTCATTGATTTAAATTGTTTGAGTAGAAGTGTTTGTCACGTGTCTATAGTTTCTGTCAATACACAGCAGTGTTTTTAGAATTGTTGCACGGAGCAACTAAAATTATTTCAGTAAACAAAATTATTTCATTTTCTGATATATCATCATTACACTAGGCTGAAAGCTCAACATGTTTTTCAAAGCAAAAGAAATGCCAAAAATGACACACAGAGGCTTCATCTTCCAAACCCGCAATTGTCAAAGGAAACAGAATTTTTGGGCTTTTACACAACTTATCTGGCTGCACACACTTAAACTTCAATGCCTGGGAACTGCTTCTGTGTGTGTGCTGAAATTGGCATGCAGATGCTAAATATGTGCAGGAAGAAACGCATCGTTAGCTTCTACATGCACGTTACTGAACATTGGACCAAAAAGCCCTAGGGAAAGGATCTCATGAATTTACAGCTGAGATGGTCAAAGACCAATGGCTAAAGAGCACCATTCAACCACTCAACAATATATTGTGCTGGTTGTTTGCTTTAGGCTTTTTTAGATGGACTCTGACATATGTGTGGGTGTATGCATCTTCTGGGAAGAAAGTCAATTAGATCAGATAAAACACATATCAGTTCAACAGGGTACCCCAAAACACTCACCAACCAACCCATCCGCTGCTGCACTTGCCATCTTAAGCAAATTCAATTTCTTTCTTTGTGATAAAATAAGCCAGTTCAAAGTAGATAACATCTCACAATAATGAGTCCCAAAGCTGTAATTTCACACAAACCTAGCATTTCTACTATACAACACATCCAGTTCATTAAAAACAAGCCAGCTTGTATATGATCTGTATCACCACAAATCAAATATCAGCAAACTAAACTATTGAGAAATGCATGGTCCAGTGGAAAGAAAAAAAATAATTAAGGGCTTTAATCACCTCAGAAGACAGATAATTTAGATTAAATGTTCAGATGAAATTATGTTTAAGAGCCATTAATACTGAGATAAAAGCCATTCTCATTCACTAAACTTAAAAAGAACTTAACTCTACCCTATATAAATTATAGCATACTCACAGTAAATATAGTAATATTTATTGGATTATTCAAAATATCTTTGAGTTTATTCAGCCACATGGCTCATAGTATCAGAGGTCTGCTTAACAAGTATTAGTTTATTTACTGACAATCTGTGTAAAAGACAACAGAAATCCATTTACAAGATATAATCAAAATAATTTGGACTCAGTCCCTCATTTCATGAGCTGCTGGACACCTGGCAACTCTCATTATCTTTGATGAGAAGCTTCCAAACCTTTTTAAAATATGGATACTGGGCACAATGGGACCTCAGCTGATGCACCTTATATACTTTAGCATTCACACCACTCCAAGGCTGCTAGCTGTGCTGCACTATATTTACTTCACTTTGTTTAATGGAAAGAATCTATCAGGTTTAATGCTAATGAAAGATTTTTTTTAATTCCTCTAGGCTCAATAAAAGGCAAGAGATGTGGCCGATACATACTGTTCAAGTGGTCAATTCTAGTTGTAAAGCAACAATGCATAACTCTTTCTTACAGGTTTGCCATTTTAATTGTTCTCTCTAATTTAATTTGACATCTAATAGACCATTCAGAATGCTTTGAAAATAGTATTCATATTACTGCAGCAATGTGGTTACTGTCTTATCATCCATCTACTGAATTACTCACAACATATTTACTGCCACAGAATCTAAATATTCACAGGACAAGAGCTGGGGAACAGGATGGTTTTGCATGGCCAGGGACTGAGTTGAGATCCTGTTTTGGGATTCACATAAACCACACTGACCACAGCAGAAACACATCTGGAAGTGCAACATGAGGTAAGGATGGAGTGCCTCTTCACCCCCAGCTAGGCTCTGTGCCTCCATAATGCACACATGCCAAAAGGAGATTCTTGCTGTTAAGATGTGCAGTGTACAAGGCCATGCCCCTGTCTCCTGAAAACCAAAAGCAATGGCTGGGTTATGTTGTTTTTCACATATAGGAAACACAGGTTCCAATTTGGTTTTTTAAATGCTACAGAATATATCTTTTCATGGTACCAGGACATCACAAGAAGTGGAAAGCATGACTAGTACAAATCACAGACACTGACAGAAAAGGCCAAATCTACCCAGAAATGCATCTTGGTCTTCACGGCACCACCAAGAAAAAAGACATTTCTTACAACAATCAAGGCTACGTTACCCCAGCTTAATGTGGAAGCAAAGGGGAGAATATTATCATCACAACAAACTGCTGATACACCAAACAGAGCAAAGCTGTGCTTAATGCAAACTTAGTTCAACCCTATAAGAAAATCTACTTTAAATTGCCTTATCACGCTTCTGTAACAGCTGCAGAAGGACCAGTGCTCCCCCTGGGCAGACAGGAACATCACAATGTCTGTAAGAGTCCAGCTACCTGGTGTGATTTTTGTTGTTGTGTGCCTTGATTTTTGAGAGCAAAGCAGACCAGAGTTGTGTGCCTTACTCACAGCAGTAGTTACTGACACACAGCTGGGAGAAGAAAGCAGGGAACTACTTTAAACGTTTTTTGGGGTCATTGTCTTGGGATTTGCCTGTTTACTATATAAGAGATTTCGGAGAGTCCTCAGAGAGTCTTGGGTGGGCATATGGTTACTATGGATGCTTGAAGACAAAATCCATTTCTATACAAATAATGGCAGCACTAGCAGAAAGGCCATGTGTTAATTAATGTCTAAGTGATTTGGAGGAAATACAATACTAACAGTTCATCAGGCAATTTCCATACTGAAATCCATGGTATTCCTAAAACTGAGATCACTAGGCAAGAGGTGACTTGGTGTCTTGTCATGAAAAGTTCTGAAGATTAGGTTCATACACATCTGCACACAGAAATAAGAGGGTAAGATACTCTCTCAGTTTTGGCAGCCTTAAGGTGCTGTCTGGCAGTGTACTGTTTCAGAAGTGACCATGGCAAGAAAGACAGATTTTTTTAATATGCACAATTTCTCCTATCTGGGCTTGAAAAACTGCTTCTAGGTGTTAGAGATCTGATGATAGAAGGTTATCTTATATAAAACATATAGAGGAACATACAGTATAGACTAAAGATAGCTAGAGAAAGGTACTAGTAAATATTTGTCAGTATATAAATGTAGGGAAAAAAATTATACAAGAAATGAAAAATCTAAAATTTCATTTTGCAGCCATCGAAACTTCATTTTGTTTCAGTGTTTCCAAATGTTTTCAAGAGCCTTCAAGTTCTGTGAAACCCCAGCAGTGAACCAGAAATGCGAGGCTTCCCAAAATACTCCAGGATCAGGGAACATGTTAGTCCTGGGTTAGTCCCCAGTGCCTCAGTAAAAGTAATTCACCTGAGAGTCTCCAACGACGCCAAGAAGCCAGGAAGCCTGAATTTGCTGCCAGTCCATCAGAGAGCATGGATTGGGAGCAATATCTGTTATTTTCACCTGGGCTGTTTCAATTTTATGGTAAGTGAATTTTCTCCTGGAAAATGACTGTGATGGCAAGTTCCCAGACCTCGGTCCTGCTCTCATCTGTAATGTTTCCTTAAGCAGGATGGACAGTGAGCAAAATCCTGGAGGTTTGGATCACTCAGGCTGATAAGGACACATTCTGCAGCAAGGGATGGGCTTCCACAGAGCGGAAAACATCACAAAATGCACTGAAATGTGTCAGCTCCAGGCACTAAAGAAACACAGACACCTTCCCCTTCAGGAGTGTGTGAGGGATTTCCAAGTGAGCTTCCATTTGCTGCAGGGGGAAGGAGAAGGGCGGTGACAACTTGTTCTAACTAAGATGGACTTCCAGTTCCAATGGACCTCACTTGTCTCTAAACAGTGGTTAAGAGGAGGCAAACAGAGGTGTTGATCAACACATCATACACACAGTACATACAAATACTTTTCCATATATTGTTTAGTCAGAAAAGTTTTGCCAAGTGCCATTTCTGATTCACAAAGAGCTCCGGTTTAGCAGATCTTTTGGTCAGCAAGTGGTGATTTTGCAAGTTTTCAGCATCATTTCATCCATCAGTTATTATAAGAAACCCAGAGCGATCTTGAAACTCAATCTTTTTTTAATCACTTATTTCACAAGTTTAGCTGTAAGTTTTACTCCTTAATTGCAAATATCTTCCTATAAACTGTGAAGCATTCCGGCTTAACACAGTCCATGTCTTGAACAACCCCACTCTAGCTTGCTTTGTCATAGACATGTATTATATGGTGTCAACACCACACATCATACCAGTTACTATTATCTATGGTAATCGGTAGTTTTCAGTTTGCTGCCAAAGGGACAAAGTGAGACAATTTCGTGCAGACATTCATTGTAGGTGTTATGTTTCAGTGACTTGCAAAAAAATGTAACTGTAGATTTGAACAGATAGGACTTACGCTTCTGTGCTTACTTGATTTTTCTGGAAAACAGTAAGTCATTGCTCCTTTGGCAAAGCTACAAAACGAGGTGACCACGAACTGCACTGTTGTTTTGGAAATTGAATGTGTATTTGCCTTACCTGAGAGAGGACACAGAAGGCAAAGACACAAAAGCAAGCCCTTAGATACAAGACAGCACATACCACTCTCAACAGAAGTTGACAGCACTATTCCTTCAACATAGTGAATTATGCTGGAAATGAAAGGAGAAATTACTAGTTTTCTATACATTGAGAAGTGATATAGAGTATGAAATATTGCTTCTCAGGTAAAGCAGCAGCCCTCGCCTCCAACTCTATACTGCAACAGTCACCAATGAAATATAATTGCTGGCAAGAGAGAAGTAAAAAATGAAACAGTGGATTAAGCATGAAACTGTCGGTAGGCAGGGGGACAGGGAACCAAAGAGAAGCAGCCTTTTCACACGAATTAGCCTGTTTCTCTCTGCTGACTTACCACAATTAATGCTATATATACCAACAACTTGAAATATAAAATAAAAGGAAGGCAAAAAATGTTCATAGGCTACTGCTATTGACTTTAATTGGAGCAAGGCACATAGTATCAATATCAGGCTCAGACACTAATTCGAGTGAACATTAAGTTTCTCACATTTATTATACTTCTAATTTCTTTTTTCATAACTTCTGTTTCTGAATAAGGTTGGAGCATTAGAACTCAACACTCAGTTATTTTACATTATTCCTGTGAATTCCCAGCATATGCTTAGTTCTGTTTCCTGAGGAGCTACCTTTTTGCAGCGGGGGAGGAGTGCAAGGTGGCAGCAGAGCATCTGGGTCAGCTTTTGTCCTCCTTGCCTCCACACTGGTGCAATTTCCACTTGCAGTGTGCCATCGCATGGGGCTGAGAGGACAATTCCAGAAGTGGTTTAAAAAGGTAAAAGTAAATGATATGCCTGTATTTACAGCCGTCCCCCACCAACCAACTCAGTGAATCTTGTACATCTAGATTCTGATCACCTTGACTGTACCGTTGGGGATTTCCCATGCTGTACACATCTCCTCAGCTACAAGATGCTCTAAGATTATATGGAAAAGCATTTCTCTCATACAGAAGCACTTTGTTTTTCCTTCAATATTTTCTACAGGTTTTGCTTTCAGAGCTAGCTCGCCAACTTCTACTTGATCTTTGCTATGACTGGATTCACAGTGTAGCTGAAAAATAAGACTAAAATTCTGGCTACCCCTACATTTGCAGCTGTGTTTGGCCCTAGATCTTTGTGTTTGTGAGTCTCTGGAGCCCCAGGCAGGAGCTGACATCACTCAGAGCAAACTTAGGGATTTTGAACTCACAGAGATTTAAAATTCTGTTCTTGAATGCAATTTTTAGATCTCAACTGTGAATACTAAGTGCCAGCTGAAAACCTGGCCAAGATATGAAGACTACGGAGCACTGTCCATCTCAAGTCACTTCATCTCTCAGCATTTCAGACTGCAAGTTAGTTAATCTGCACCTTGCAGGTGGTCTGTGTATGGTTTGGGATGGGCCTGATTGGAAGGCAGTGGTTTGCAATAATTTTTTTTATTCAGAAATATTTTTAGCCCATCTTTCACCTGAAATTTTACATATTAAATCAAATTAAAAATGCACATTGTCCTTTAAAAATGAAACTCAATATCAGTCACTCTCCTCTTTTTATCTCTTCAGTGCAGAGGTACTGCTAGAGAGAAAAGTAATTAATGAGAATCAAAAAGTTTCCAAAGTGTTTCCTCTTCACAATATAATCACAATTATATTAATGTAGTGTTTTTATTAAATGAAAATCAAGCCAGCCTAGGCCTATAAACATTACTTCACAGGCAAAGAAACCCTTATTAGCATTCCCTAGCTGCTGCTGCAATTCTTTCTGTGAAGTTTTATTGCTGCAATATATATTCTCTGCCTGCTACTAGATTTCTGTCTTGTTTATGGAATTTAAATGGTGTATTAGACTAAATTCTTCACTCAGCCTCTTTCCAGAAACAGAGATCCTAGACAGATGAGTTGATGAAAAGAAAACCAAATAGAAATAAAAACCCTAACACTTTTGAATTACAATTCTGTAAACAGCCATGTTCGTATCAGATATCAAATTCTCTGCTGACCTCTGCTGAAGCTGCTGTGGGAGCAAGAGCAAGGAAATTATGGTCAGGCAGCTGGAAGAGCCACATGTTACCCTGAGTCCCAAACTCACGAGCCTTTAAGCTGTAAGGATGAAGCATCAGAACTGGAGTTCTGCAGACATCAAGAGTACCTTCCCCCCTCCTCAGCTCTCCTAAGGATGATCCCTGAGTCTCAGTTACACCCAGAGCTGGAGACTGTGGTCTGCATTCCCCCAGCCATACCTCCAGTGACTGGTCCCTGGCACTGAGGGAAGGGCACACAGTGGCAACTACAACCTGCTGTGAGAAGAAGGACCTGGCAAGTTGGCTGAATTTGCTGTGTTGGGAGCTGGAGGCAGGGGTGGGTGCTGGTTTTTCCAGCACTGCTTGCTGTCTGCAGGAATGAACAGGGTTCTTGCTGAACTCATGATCTGGAAGGTAGGAAATCTTTCCCTTCACATAATTTTGTCCTGGGGAGGCAATAAGGACTCTGAAGGGCCAGTGCCATGATATCAACCACATTTTCATGAGGGCAAAATCCAGCTTTGCTTCCATAGCTTTGTAGCCTTGAGTCCACACAGCCTTTTATACTTGCTGGTGCAAACTCTGCCTTTTCCTTCCAGCATATCTCCCTGGTTTCAGCAGCAGCAACTAAGCCCTTTCAGCAGAGCAAACTCACCTTCCACCTCCTTCATAGCTTTAGAACTTCTTTAACAGGTGTGTTACAGCAATAAGAGACAGCACAGACCTATCAGGTCTTAAAGCTAACAAATGGAACAGGCTAAAAACCCCTCTGAATAGTAGTGTCACTCACTACCTATTCTTAGTGCCACACAAACACAAACACGAACTCCATGGCCTTGTATGAAAAATCATAGGAAAATCAAGGGGAAATCATATTTAGAAGAAAAGGAAAAATCAGCTCTGGCATGCACAGTAAGCCTTACATCTATACAAATAAAAACCAGCACTGTAAGACGCATGTTAACCCCATACCAACCTCTATAACTGACAATAACCAATAGGTGAACATCCTTGTTTCTTCCTCCCTCATCTCTTTACTCCCAGTGCAGGGGCTGGTGGACCCCCTCAGAACCTCTCCCATTCCAGGCCAGCTCTCATACTCTGCGGCCTGAGAAAGCTGAGATCTCAAATGGTTTCAATGTCTGGAGTAGCTAAAGTGCAGGATATAACTCTGCTTTTGCTCCTTCCAATCAAGCTGTCCTTCTAATGAAAAAGGGTCCTCAGCACAGACCCAGCAGTGCATGGACTCACTGAGTAAAATCCATGTCAAGTCTGTCTGGTCTGAAATGTCATTCCTCTCTTACACAGCTTATTCCCAGTAAGCAAACAATTCTTAAATGCATATAGTGACTCCGAGGGTGCCACAGGAAGAAATTAGGTAGGCACTGTGATCAAATGGAGCCTTCTCGCATGTCCTACATTTCAGGAAGGATGGGGGCAGGGAGTGCCTCCCCTTCCCCAAGGTTTCACTCCATCTGGTAGACAGTTTATGTAAATAAAGTCACACTGTGGCCTTCCCCTTGTTCAAATGGGAGCAGACAGCTTCCTTCCCTGCAGCGTTTTGGGCTGCAGGGCTTTCGTTTAGCCAGAATAACTATACTGAGTTCAGTGGAGTTACACTAGCATTAAAATGGAGAAGTCAGAATCTTTGAATCCTAGCCTTGCTAGCGTTATTTTATTTATTCAGCTCGTCTTTCCAGAAAACATCCAATTTAGATAATAGCTAGTGGGAGAAGCAATCCCCTTCAGGGATCAGCAGTGGTTGTTATACAATTTCTTAACAACTATTTTCTCAGCAGCAAACAAGTCTGCTACTGAAATAGTACTTTTTTAGCATTTGAGAGTACAGCTTCCAGAACTACTTAGGTCTATTAGAGCTGAGAAAAAAACCAAAAGATCCATAAAGCAAGATTAAATAATCTGTAACACAAGCACAGATTACTTGGCCTCTTTTTCTGTTGGTTAGGTTGTGCTTTTTGACCACAAAAGGCCAGGAGACTCAGTGCACCAACATACCCCCAGTGCAAAAGAGGGGCTAAGAAAAGCTTTTAATGTAACAAATTACTGCTGATTACACTGGACTCCTTGACATGATGAAGCTGTAGCACTGTTTGTACATACCATGTCTGCTGGCACACAGGTCCTACCAACCCTTACACTTCTGCCTACCAACGGCATTGTCTTGTACGACACAACTCAGTGTCTGGATGCCAGATACATTTGTATTATTAGAACAATTTGACAATTTCTTCTTACTCTGAGACTTTTTTAGACTGTACTATTTTTGTGAAAAACCTTAGTTAACATAACATCACTACATTCCTCAAAAATAGCTAGAAAAAGAACATAGATTTCCAAACTAAAACCAAACAAAATATTGTTATGTTATTTTCCAAGACTTAAATTTAAATATAGTGGGCATACCTCGGTCCTTATATGCCTTGTATGACATCTGAATATGTCCATAAACATCCTCAAATTTCAAGCAGATATGTTTTGCAATTAAAATATTGAGGGAAAAAGTCCAACCATTTTAGGGCCACTGGAAAGCAGCAATAACATCAATCAACACAATTAAATTTGATTGGATTCTTCAGCCTGGTGATATTACATGTCTAACCATGGATGAGAAAGTCAGAGTGGGATCTTCTGGCTTTTCATCACTTAGTGGTGACAAACTGCCCTGCCTATAGCACTGCTGTGCTGGCAGCTGTATAATGTGATGGAGGGTTATGTATCTCCACACACACCGTTAATGATTCTGTAGGTGGTTCTCTATTAACAGTTCTACTGATGATACGCAAAAAGCAGAGTGAATTTAACCAGTTTTCTTTAATTATATGACTTCTCCAATAAAAATCAGAAAAGGAATCAAACTAAACCTCTCTGAATAACATTTATTAGAAACTCTGGCATTTCTCATTATCTACTTTGTCATTAATACACTTGTCTTTATTTTGATGGGCCTAAATTGAAGCTTACTTTTTGACAGCAGTCAGGAAAGCTAAAAAATGTGCAAAGAACACATTTATAGACCAAGTCATCCAGACACACAAGGTCAGTTTTGAGGATCTTCCTTGGTCTGCTGCTCATACAGACCCAACAATTCTCTAGGTCTTCATCTGAAGACCAGGTCTGGCTGCTGCCCACATTTCAGGCCACAATAGAAACATCTCAGAAAAATAAATAATGCTTCCTGGTTTTGACTCAGCATTTTAACAAAAACCTTCAGTTTGGAGGCTGCCAGATGCAGACAATAAATCTATTTCCCACATTTATTAGTTCTGTTTGCTGTATACAGTATTGATACCCTCCTTTTTTAGCATTCTGTTTTAGATCACTGTCAAATGCTACTTAAGAGTCTTCACTGTATTTTATCTTCCGATTGCACAAACAAAACAGTTTCCTACTGACAGCTAATTATATCAGCCAGCCTTCACTGCTCACTGGTGCTGCGTATCACGATACTCGAGGCAGCTGCCCAGGACAGCAGGCAATGATACGCTGTAATTGACAGCAAGGGAAGCGCATTCCTCTGTGTATCACAGTCATCCCTGCGCTGCTGAAGACAAGAACTATCATCCTTTGCAGATCAGTCTCCGTCCTCCATAGCTGTTCAGCTCTGGCAGTTCTTTCAGAACAAAGGAAATTTACCCTTTACAGCTAGTACTTGGCTATTAGTTCACTTTCTTGTCCTAAACTCATACTATTTTTTCTTATTCTTAATAGTGGAGTAGCCCATACTGACTAGGACACATTGTGCTAGACAGTCTAACAAATTTTACTATAGGGATGGCTGTGCTCCAAAAGAGCTTCTAGGTCAGAAGAAGGAAGTTATTTTCAACAGAAAATAAATCTAATGTTGCTCAGAAAAGATGTTATATTAACTGAATGGGTTTTCTTCTTGCCTTTTTTTTGTTTGTTTTTTTTTTTTTGTTGTTGTTTGTTTTGTTTTTAATGATTTGCCAGGTATGGACTGAGCTCTATGTATATAACCCTGCTCTCTGAAGGTCTGTGAAGGAGATTTGGGCAGCAATATCTGCATTACCCTGATTTATTTCCTGCAGATTTTCCTGATGCACAATGTTAAATAGTGACTGTAGCTCCTGAGTCAATTGATTGTATCTCCCACCATTCAGCAGGCTTCACTCAGCTCACACACAGTTTGTACCACACTTACTCCAGTATCGGACAGGCTAAGGTAAGAATTGGAATATACCACTGGGTAAGGCACAGGTCTGGGGTATCAGATCTCTCAAGCTTCATATGATTTTAGTTTACCAATCTGTAAAATGGAAATGATAGCACTTTCCTGTTTTATTCAAATGCTACTGAGATGTTGCAGAGAAAGGAGACGATCAACTACTCTTGCAACAGGGAGGCCACATAATTATCTTGGCCAAGAATAAGATATTTTTCTCCCAGGATATTTATGCCTACAAAGCACAAACTACAAACTAGAAGAAATGCTCTGAGTTTGCAAAATGTTAATTAGATTGCAGGAGGGAAATCATAAGAGTAAAAAACAACATCAATGTAAGTACCCTACTCCTGCAATTAACTTCTCTCTTCAGAAGCCAGAAAAGCATGGGTAGTAACCCAGAATTACAGCTCACATGCACCAACTTTCTAAAAAACTCTGAAAAGGAAACCAATAACTATGGGATAAAAGGAAAAATTCTGTCAATAAGGAATTGATTTCCAACAGGAACCTTATGAAATTCAACAAAGACAATTGCAAATAATCCCCAGAAACAATACAGGCTGGGGGCCAGCACTGCAGAAAAGGACCTGGGTGTCTTGGTCAACAGTTGGATCAAGCCCATGCACAGCCTTATAGGAAACTTGTACAGACAAAGAGCAACAACTTCTGTGCTCCTACTCTGTTTGCAGAGGAAGTGCTTACCGTTTTAGTACTTTTCTTAGTGAGAAAGGTTGAGCTAATTTAAAGAGAGGACAGGTTTGTTGTTATTCAACAGGCAGAACCTTTTTTCCCTGGAATCTGTGCAATACTCGTCACAATAACATTTTCAATAACAAAGGCCTGTAACATCTCAGAAGTCATCATTAAGCACTGGGCAACGGTACCTTGTTCAGCTGTAGCATCAGATACAGACAAATATCAAATTCTATTTGCATGACATCCTTCATTAGGAAAGGTTAGTTACACCTCTTGCACTTTGAGGGTTCTTGGCTCTTATCTCTAATTACATGCTAGCTTGCCCAGCTGCACAGGGAAATTGCACTGATCAAATCTTCAGGACTCACTTAGACCTGTGAGAGCAGGTTTGATCCAAATTACACAGATATAATGGACTATACCTCAGGAACCCTGAGATCAGAATTTGCTTTCTATTATTAATAATAAAAGGATTCAGAATGGATTTGTCATGGAATGTGAAGCAGGGCAAACTGTGCCTCTTGGGATGTGATCTCTGAGTAACAAATTTACTCCAGCATATCTGAATAAAGGCTTCGCATGAATCCCACTGAGGTCAATGGGAAGATGCTCAGGGGAGCAGACTGGCAGATCCAGAGTTAGAGCACGACACACAGCATCATCTCCCCTGCAGCTGCACCTTTCCTGGAGCACAGCTGCCAAGTAGAGGTGTGCAGAGGTTAGGCAAGCAGCTAAGTTGAGAGAGATCCTGAGGCTTTGGGGCTGACTGGGGAGGCAGAAGCAGCCTAAGGACTAGAGAGATGGGTATCTCACTCATCAACCTGAGGGATCCTTAGAATAGGTAGCAGTGAGGGTAATAAGTCAGCCAACTGACAACTACTTGTAGCTACCAGTACATACAACTGGTCACAGCTAGTTGTAATAAGGAAGCTGATGGGTTGAGTGAGTTGCATGTGGCTGTAGTATGAGCAGGCAGGAGATCGGAGAGTCAAGATGATACGGACATTGTTTGCTTCCTGGGAGGGAGAATCCCCCTGGAGCTGGGATTGCTTGGAGGGCAAGGATCAAGCTCTCCCTCACCTTTACTTTACTCTGGTGAAGTAACTGGGGCACCTGGGAAGAATATCAAAATGTTTCTCCAACTTCTGTGACCACCACCTGCCATGCCATCTGCTGCTGCTCCCAGTGCCACCTGGGCACATCATCGCTTGGATGGAGCACCAGGGACAGCAACCATAGGAAGGGCAGAGATGACATCCCCATCAGCCTGAAGCCACAGTAGCCTCTAGAAACGGCAGGCAGAACTGTTCCCACTCCGACCAGGTGTACTGCAGCCATCAAACACACTGCAGTCACCAGTCCTGAGTGAGTGACATTTGACAGCCCTGACATATGTTATATCTCTGTGCATAACTGCATTTTTCATATATCAGGTGAGATGGCATGAGTTCAGATATTGACTTTGATTCTCTGGCTACTAAAAGAAACACATTTTCATGTAATTCATTTAACTGTCTGCATTTTGAGAATACTTTCAATTCAACAAGAAATACTACAGATGAAATTTCCCTGAACCAGTTTGCCTATCTACACTCCTTGTTCATCAAAGACTTGACCATTTCTAATGCTAACTTTAGGATAAAAATATATTTTAACCACAAACAACTGCTAAACACCTGTGTTTTCAAATAAGCTTGGATTACATTTCAAAATTACTGATGAATAATACACTGTTCAATATTTTCTGAGATGTATAGAACCAACTTCAGCCATCTCAAAGAGAATGTGATATACCTTATGACCTTGATCTGGACACAATTTGTTAGATTTTGCAGAAGCACAAAATTGAATTGTACTGCCTGCTAACTTCCTGACATGGTTTTTGAGGCTAGAAAACAGGCATTTCCTTTGCAGCATGAAAGCAAGTCCTTAGATTTAGCAGATGTAGCTGTGGCAAAATGCTTGCACTTTTTGTATGTATAGAGCAGGTGAGATAGGTAGTAAGTTTGACCACAAAATCACTTTTAACCACCTCTGCAACATCACTTCAAGGCACTGCTTTGATTTACAGAACATGAAGCTTGGATGGATAGCAATACCGTAGCTCAGTTACCATGTGTATTGTCAAGCTGCAGTGGAGTACCCGAAGCTTGTACAGGAGAGCAGAGACTCTGACATGGCTCTTTAAAGCTCAAGGAACTCAAACTCACAAGAGAAACATCCTCCAAGGCCCTAGTATATTCCAGGCAAGTGACGTGCTTTCTGGTGTATTACAATTTATGGGCTAGTAGAGGATGAAAAAATATTTTGGTTCCACGTGTGTCAAGAGATCTGATACATGAACAGGAACCATAAACAGTAAGCTGCTGCAAAAGATAAAATACAAATGGTCTCAGTGTTGTAAGTGGTGCTGGTGAAATGTTGAATTTTTGGATTAAGAAAAATTTTGGACACTAACCTCAGTAAGAGGCAGACAGCTCTTGAAAATATCAAAATATTATTGACAAAAAGGAGGAACTCACAGATACACAAGAGTTACTGTGGCTTTTTGAACAGGGTTGTGTTACAATCCCTGCCTGAAAAACAGCAAGAGCTTTTGGTTTCCTACAGGGCCAACACTTGCAGACTTGCCAGGTTACCACATGGGAAACCAGTTCATGAAACCTTACACTGAAAAGAAACCAAGCCAAGTGCCATATGGACAAACTGCCAGTCCACACGCTTTTACAAGTCTTGCTGTCCCTTTGGAAGTCTGGGTTGAGTGAACTCTGCCTCCTGATCAAATACTGTGTCAGACATCTACAAGGTCAAGCCTCAGAAGCGTTTCTCAAGTTAGAGAGGATGTCTTTGACCTTAATTCATTTATTTTTTAGTACAAGAAGTAAAAAAATTACCAGAATTACATCAGACATACTCAGCTATTGAGTGTTTGTAATACAGCAGCCTCAGAGGCAGCTAGGAAAAGGTAAATAACATAGAGATTTGAAGAAACAAAACACAGTCATCTACAAAGCAGAAGCATGGCAACTTACACAGCTTGATATTGAAAGGTGCTTCTGGGCATCCTTCCAAAAGACAGTATTAATTAGCAACTAAATCTAGGCCCCAATTTCACAGTCCTCCAGTAATCTTCAGACTCACAAGAGATTGCAGCACCCGTGGCAGCTATTACGTAAGAATCACATTTCACAAAGGAAGCTGTCTGTCGTGCTTCCCAGCTGAAAGGAATAGCAAACTATAAGAACTTTCTTTTCCTGTTTCATTTCATCAGTGTTGACTTCCAGTGATCAGATGAACAACAGCTGCATGGACTCTCCAGCCAGGTCAGAGTGATACGTCTCTGGCAGAGTCCAGATTAGAAGATATCACATGTATTAAATCTTCTGTATTAATAGTAATTTAATAATAAACTGAGAGTAATTTAATCTAACTGGATATTTTCTCTCTTTTTCATCTTATTAAACAGATCAAGTAGTGTATATATTGAAAATGTTCTGTTCCATTGTGGTTTCTTTATAAATATTTTTCTATTTTAGTGAGGTTACAGAGCACATAAAATTTTCATATAACTGAAATGAGCTGTGTAGGGTAAAAGTAAATGCCAGCAGGCATCTAAATATTGTAGCATCTGTTATATTTTACACTCTGTGATCACAAATCTTATAAAGCTTCACTGGATTTTAGTGGTATTCTCCACAAACTATTGAAGATTGATGGCTAGTGTAATTGCCATATCTGATATGCTATCATTTTTAATATACTGAACAACTGCAACTGCCCCTTTCTTTGTACTATCAACCTATATCTATTTTATGTTTTCATAAAGAGAACATTGTACCAGTAGCTGGTTATATTACTACCAGCTCATATTTTTACACATTGTACTGTTATCTTAATTTTCACTGCAATACACTGTTATATGTAAGTACAGAAAAAACATGATAGTATGCAGCAAGATAAAACATGACCTTTCCTTTTATAAGCAGCTAATTCTACACGTTTCAAAGGTATTATATCTTTTTTCTCTTTCTTGTTGGTTATTATCTGTACTTCCAAGATAGGACTGAGTCAAAATGGGTAAGGCTGATGAAAATGGCCCTCTGAACTTCATAAACATTTGCACAATATAATATCCAGAAAGAACAGCAGTACCTATCCATATGTAAATTTCTAACCAAATTGGAAGTTGCTGAAGTAAAAAACATTAACTGACATTGGAACGAGATCAAGAATCCTCACAAAATACATTTAGTTACATGCATAATGAGTATCTGTTTAGAAGCACAAACAACTACCTCACCACCTTTCCATCCATCCTGTTGACTAATGATGTGGATGATTTGAAGAAGAAATTAGTCTTAAGGAGCAGCACTAGCACCTTGTTGATCAATTCAGCAGAAAGCTCACAAAAGTGAAGCAGATAAAGTACACTTCCCTAGCTAATGAATTAGAGCTCTCATTTGTCATCCCCAGCCGGGCACATTACTCCAAACTGCATTTCAAGTATGTACAACTACCTTTGCTTTAACTTCTAAATAAATGCAGTATTTCTGCTGAGGATGAGAGCACAGTGTCAGTCACAACCATCTCTTGACTTCAGCACTAAGAGAAAGCTTTTCATTTACAACAGCATCCAGTTTGTCATTCAGTTAAGAGTTCTGCCTCAAAGATATCAGAGGTTTAAACTAAGAAACATAACCTGCCCTTTCATTACTTGTCTGCAGATACAGGGTATACTAACTTTGATAAACACCTATAGTAGTTTAAGCTAAAAGCTGGCAGTGGGAACCCGTGTGGGAACCCTTCACAAAAAAGCACAGCTGGCTACAGCTGAATTCCCCATGGCACTAATGATGTATTGGTTTGCAAGATGCTCACAGTCCTAAGGACAGCCCTAAGGTGCCTGAGGACTGGAGGATAGCAAATGTAACTCCAGTCTACAAAAAGGGCAAGAAGGAGGACCCAGGTAACTATAGACTGGTCAGCCTCACCTCCATCCCTGGAAAAGTGATGGAACAACTTATTCTTGGCACTATCTCTAGGCATATCAAGGATGAGGGAGTCATTAAGAGCAGTCAACATGGTTTTACCAAGGGGAAGTCACGTTTGACTAACCTTATAGCCTTCTATGAGGAAGTAACTAGGTAGATATATGATGGTAGGGTGGTAGATGTCGTTTATCTTGATTTTAGTAAAGCATTTGACGCTGTCTCCCACAGCATCCTCGTAGATAAACTGAGGAAGTGTGGTCTTGATGATCAGGTAGTGAGGTGGATCATGAACTGGTTGAAAGGAAGAAGTCAGAGAGTTGTGGTCAATGGGACAGAATCTAGTTGGAGGTCTGTGTCTAGTGGAGTCCCTCAGGGGTCGGTGCTGGGACCAATACTATTCAATATTTTAATCAACAACCTGAATGAGGGAACAGAGTGTACACTCAAGCAAGTTTGCTGATGACACTAAGCTGGGAGGAGTGGCTGACACACCAGAAGGCTGTGCTGCCATTCAGTGGGACCTGGACAGGCTGGAGAGTTGGGCAGGGAGAGACTTGATGAAATTCAACAAGGGCAAGTGTAGAGTCTTGCATCTGGGGAAGAACAACCCCATGTACCAGTACAGATTGGGGGCTGACCTGCTGGAGAGCAGTGTAGGAGAAAGGGACCTGGGGGCCCTGGTGGACATGAGGATGACCATGAGCCAGTAATGTGCCCTTGTAGCCAAGAAGGCAAATGGCATTCTGGGCTGCATTAGAAATGGTGTGGTTAGTAGGTCAAGAGAGGTTCTCCTCTCCCTCTATTCTGCCTTGGTGAGGCCGCATCTGGAATATTATGTCCAGTTCTGGGCCCCACAGTTCAAGAAGGACAGGGAACTGCTTGAAAGAGTCCAGAGCAGAGCCACAAAGATGATTAAGGGAGTGGAACATCTCCCTTATGAGGAAAGGCTGAGGGAGCTGGGTGTCTTTAAGTTGGAGGAGACTGAGGGGTGACCTCATAAATGTTCATAAATATGTTAAGGGCGAGTGTCAGGAGGACGGAGCCAGGCTCTTCTCAGTGATGTCCAGTGATAGGACAAGGGGCAATGGGTGCAAACTGGAGCATAGGAGGTTCCATGTAAACATCAGAAAAAACTTCTTTACTATGAGAGTGACAGAGCACTGGAACAGGCTGCCCAGAGAGGTTGTGGAGTCTCTGGAGACATTCAAAACCTGCCTGGATGCATTCCTGTATGATGTACTCTAGGTGATCCTTCGGGGTCCCTTCCAACCCCTAAGATTCTGTGATTCTGTGATTCTTCTCCTGAGAGAAAAAATTTCTGTAAATCTTTAAACTCACACATCTTACTCTTAGAAGGCTTGTAAATGTGTATTTGCACTTAGGGAGATGTAAGTCTTTGAGTAACAAGCCTACCTCTTTTGCATCTTCAATAAATGTCTCCGTGAACAGTATAGAAAGTCAAAAATTTCTCATTAGCTGAAAAAATGAGAATGGTTCAGAACAGCTAAAGAAATATTAAAACACTTAACATCTGCAGAGATATGGTTTAATGAACAAAGACTATTGAAGGCACTCACTGTCCTAATTTCCACTAAGTTGACAGACAATGCCCCAAAACTGCCTTTCAGATCCAACATTAACTAATAAGCTAATCAGAGCAGAACAAACCATTTGTGTATGACTTTAAAATAAAGAATGGCAAATATAGTTCTGAAACATATGTAGTGTTTTGTTTTTGTTTTTAAACAGGGGAATGATTTGTTTTGCTAAAAATGCACACACTTATGCTGAATAGTCTGCTCAGTATAAAAATGCCCAGATTTGTCTAAAATTACTGTACATTTTCTATGAGCTGCAATAAACTCTACAATTGTGAACTCTGGCCAAAATTCCTTTCAAAGCTCATAAGAAGTATCTGGCCATAGCTCTGCCATTTGGCCACTGAGTTTATGTTCTATGGTGAACCAGAGTGCACCTATCAGTCTAACATCAATAGGTGCCTTGCAAAAATGTCCTTTTAAAATGCCCCATGAGACCATTCAGCACATGTTCTGCAGTGGCTAAGCTTTACTCAATAGAAAAATTCTATATCTGGTTAAAATGCCTACTGTATAACTTGGTAGAAGTATTTTATTACAAATAGATGACCATAATAGAGATGTAAAAGAAAGGAGGTTTACTCTGAGCTTATTTTTACTCAGAACTGAATTTGCAGTTATGACATTTCATACCCCTTGTGGCTCATAACTTGGAAAGTGATCTGAAAATGTGTTTGAGGAGATATTTTGAAGTCTGTCTTCTGTGGTCATTTGCTTGGATCCTGTATCTTTCCCATCTTTTAAAATGCCAGCTCCTTGGTACAAAGGCTGCCATCTTCTTAGTATTGGGAGTAGTCATAACCTGATTTGGGACTTCAGTGATAACGTGACTTAGTACAAATCACATACTATGTTAACAGAAGCAATTCTAAATTACAAAAATATTTTTTGTAGGAGCCATCCATTAATACATATGTACAAGCACACATTTAACATTTAGTGGATTCACCACAATTTTATCTAGGCAGTGAAATTATAGAAGACTAAAGATAATGAACTCAGTGTTAGACTGATGGCAACAGAAACAGGTGCAGATACATTAAAATAGAGCCTATGAAAAAAAAAGTTACAGCAGTGTTTTTTAAACACAGAGCTCAGTTATGGAGCTCACTTCATTTCTGAATTCTTCCCATGTAAAGAGCCTATAGGACTTGGAAACTAAAGGCACCACATAACAGTTGTCTTCTGTGACCTGAGCTGTCCACACAGATAACATACTGGGAACAGGAACAGCGATCATCTACCTCACAGAAAATCTATTCTTTATCATAAGAAATACAGTTCAAGCAGGGACCTGTGCACACAGAGGGTAAAATCACTAGCTAGCACTGAATTACGTTACAATGGATCTCTGAATTAGATGTGCAGAAATCTTGGTACTTTTTTTCTTAGTGTTTTTTGAGGTGTTTTGTGAGGTTTTATTTTCTATAACAATTCCTCAGCTGAGTTTACTGTGGAGCTGCAAAAACAGCCATGCTGAACCAGAGGAATGGCTGTATTTTTTGGCAGCAATACTGGTTTATGCCAGTTTAAGGTCCCTGTGAAATGACTACTCCAGACTGAAAAGCCAAATTTGCACCAGAAGGAAAGATACTTCACCTCTGAGATGAATTTAAATAGTGGTGCCCACCTGCAAATATGTAGTTGAGAGGCCGAGAGGCACAGACACCAGGGCTTATTTTATCAAGCAGTGGCATTAATGGGAGAAATTGGAAGTTTGTATTTACATTGTTGACGCAGACATAAGGTATGCAGAATTGCTGATCCTTGCACTGTTTTATGCAGAGGGTATAGAAACACACTAATGTTCCAGTGAAATTCAATTAATTGTGCATATAAAAGGTTTATATTGTACAACTTATGACCTGTGATTTGTTGTTGTTTGAAGAGGCCAAACTAAGCCTGCTGATCACTGAGGAGAGAGATGAAAAATGTCCCTTGGCTGCTGAAGGATAACTCCTCACCCTGGAGGAAGGGAGCACTAGGAACTGAACATGAACTTTGTCTTCCTGAGCTGCTCCTGAGTCAATATGGATACAAATCCCATTAAAACACAAAGGCAGCATCTCAGTATGCCACAGGACTGAACCTGAGAGACATCTAGGAAAACTTAAGATCTTAAGTCAAATATTTAAATTCTCTTTGGTCTCCCCACTTCCTCTCCTGTATCATGGAATGAATAATTTTATTAAGTTTCTTCAGAGTAGAATGATGAGAATGAATGGAATTAGTGTTTGCAAAGTGTTCTAACAACAGGAAGCAATGTGTGAGTGCAGTGAGTGCTCTTGCAGTTATTGATAAGCCTCAAAATTTGCACAGATGGGGGACTTGGTGTGTCAAGAGCTAGGAGTGCTTTTAAAAAGACACAGATCTTGTTAGAATATGTGGGGGAAACAAAGAATAGTGTGTAAAGGTCCTATGTACCCTGCCACATCAAGAAGACTTTATTTACACGATCCCATCATTCTGCTGACAGATTCAGCTGCTGCAATATCTAATGCAAGACTAGTATGATTCTTCATGTATCTGTCAGCAATGATACTCCATGACCTTGGTGGAAACCAAAGTAGGAAGAGCACTGAGAAATTGTGTCAATGGAAGAAAAAACATGGAGAGAAAAAGTGTAGGAAGGCCGTCCTACATTTAAGACACCAGGACTAGGTTAATAGTCCCATTGGGAAAGGAGTGTGTCTGACCACTTGATGTCAGACTTGACCCACATTTCAGTCAGCCTCCAGGGCAAAAGAAGCTTCAGATGAATTTGATACAAACGTTACTACACTTGAAAGACATATTTTGAAACACATTTCTTTGGAATACAAGTGGTGGAAGGTCAAATATATGAAATGAAATAAAATGAAAAGCGGTATTTAAATCTTGACCTACTCAAAGAAGCTGAACAAACCTCCTCACAGCAAGAAACTCACATGGTGGTCAAATCTTAATTATATTGAAATCCTTCATCCAAATATGTCTTCAGTGTGTAGGGAAGCTTGCAAAAGCCACATTTCGGGCCTGCACCTAGCACAGCTCTCCAGACACCAACCAGAGATAAATCTGGCGTCCAGCAGTACCTCAGTCTCTTGGAAATACAAAATAGAGATCCATTTTCAGTGTCAAAACCACTGAGTTTCTTGATTAGTCAATATTACAGCATTTTATTACACTTTTCAAGGCAGAACACTCTGAAGTTATGATCTTACGTTGCCTTCCAGATGCAGCTGTGCAGGCAACATTGCTCACCATCACCTCCCTGTCTGAGATAATCACCTTCTGAGCTTCTTGCTTGAACACCCATGAGATGTTCAAGAAATAAGAATTATTTCTGTTGTTGAAATATGCTTTAAAAAAATAGAAGAAAACTACTCAACAGCCTCTAATTAGGGCAACATAAGCCAATTTCTCATTACAAATAGGTACATTTAAACACTTCAGAAGACTTCATTTAAAGATAAAAAAGGGCACATAGAATCACAGGATCACAGTCACAGAATGATAGGGGGTGGAAAGAACCTCTGGAGATCATCTAGTCCAACCCCCCAAGCTCACACCAGTTCTCACCTGCTAGATGCTGGTAAGCAGAGCAGAGGAAGCAGTGTGTCACCAGGCACCAGAAAGTTACTCCCAGAAGACATGCACCCACAACCAAAATCTCCAGCTCAAGAAATAATTAACTAATACTGCTTAACTTAACTATGTGCTTAAAGTTGCACTGAGTTAAACGAGATGGAAGCATTGGCCAAAAAACCCCTCTAGGGCTTAAATGAACTTAAAAATGTGCTGAAATACCTCCCTGAATGATGTCTGGGTCTTCACAGAAGCTCGAATATCAAAACTACAGTTAGTCATACAAAGAACTGAAATAATAGCACAGAAAGCACAAGGCAGCAAGGAGAAAATGGACAACTGAGTGTAACTTTAAGTATGTCCAAATGGCTTCTAAAATAATTTACTCACAAAGTCACCAAAGCAAGAAAACATTTATGCACTCAAGTTACGCATGAGCTTAGACTTCAGTGGCTTTAATGGGATTTAATGTATTTATTTTGCTGATGTTGAGATTCTAGTAATCTAAACCAATATGGCCCTTAAGTTCAGGGTTCTCCTTACACTTCTCAAACAAACAAAAAGGAAAAAAAAGAGAAAACAATGGCTGCTTCCTTCCTGCCACTACATGGGAATATACAATAATTCGTGTACCCTGCAGCAGTGATGTTATCTTTAACAGAGCATTCAAACCACCAACATTCATTACCATAACCTCTGTGACTGAAATTACTGTTTTGAAATAGGCAGTGCCGTTTTCTACTTTGTATACCGATTTTCAGCAATCATAAAAGACAGACCTTTCTAGGATCCAATGAAGCAATGCAATAATCTATATTCCCTATGCAAAAGTAGAAAAAAACACAATTGAAACAATATAGTATCAGCAGAGCATAACACAGCAAGCATAAAATAAAATAGGATGCGAGTGATCATTAGATAACTAATAATAATCACAGGAGTAATGCTGTCTGAAAAATAAGGTCTAAAGTTAATGTGTAGTAAAAACAAACATAGGAACAGGTGGCTGAGCAGTTAAAAATTGAAGTGATGTGATTTTTTAATTATTAATTTCTACCTGTTTTGTTGGGTTTTTCTTATAAAGCAATTTTCTATCTTACTAGAAGTAACAGGTGAAGGATATATATATATATAATTTCCCAGATTCCCCATGAAATTTAGCAAGGTAGAAAGCATAATTATTGGATGGTTGGACTTGGTGATCTTAGAGATCTTTTCCAACCAGGAAGATTCTGTGATTCTGTGATTCTGGGATGATCTTATATGTCCTAAAAAGGAGCCATCACATCTGCCTGGATTTAAATTACCACAGCAGAGAAATGGCCCACGCTACTGGAACAGTATATTTATCCTTGTGTCTCTCAGTCCTGCTTCTGACTAGAATTCTTCTGCATTTTAAAGAAAGATCTAAAACTACCATACACCCTTTGGTGTCTTATTAAATGATAAGTGGAAGCAAAAGAAGATTTTTTTTTTTTTTTTTTTTTTCCAACTCTTCTGATGATCTAGGTTTTAATCTGAAGCCTGAACATGAATAGAACTGCAGTCCTCCTAAGATGCTTAGCCTGGTAAGTAAAAGCCTTCGGAAATTTTTGATCGAAACCAACCTGTGGTAACAGTGGCTTTATTTGTATATTTATATATATTTTTAAATATATATATTTCTTTTTTTTTTTCTTTTTTTTTTTCAAATTCGGCACACCTGCCGTTATCTAACAAGAACTGTGACATTTGCCTAGGGCTTTTAACGGGAACAAACTTGCTGTGTCACTTAAAAAATTGCAAGCCTCATTCATGATAGACTGAGGAAAGTTCCATCCAGCCTGACAAAACAAAATTACAACTCTGCCTTAGATCTAATCATCCTAAATTGGGGAAAATTGGTCAGATTCTTCATGAATTGGCCACAGGTAGATCTCTTTAAAAACTCTAGCCTCCAAAATGTTGGTGTTTCAGTGCTCTGGGGCCAGGGCTAAAAAAAATTTTGATCTCTTAAGCTCCTCCTGAGTTCAGAGCTTAAGTTTTCATTTCAAATTTATATCTTCCCTTACTTTGCTCCTACTTAACTGTAGTAAAACACAGAAAAAGATCCTAGAAGTAGGTAAAACTTGTCTCTACTTCCAAACTAAAAGAGAAAGCATGAAAGAGGGCCCGCTGTGATTGATCTGACTGCCCCTCACCAGTGCAAAGCCTCTCCAAAAGCTGTTGGACAGCAAGCCTAGTTTGTTTGACTGCAGATACTTGACTGTAAGTTTAGATGATTTAATGTCTGCTGCTCTTGCATGATTCAGAGTGATCATGTAGCTATCAGGACAGCACAGGTACTAATTAGTGATGGCTGGCTAGTTTCTAAGAGAGTGATTTGCAGTTGCAAAGCTGAAGGTATTCCCCTCCACTGTGTGGGATGCTGAGCTAGTATTTTTTATCACAACTGATACCTCGTCAGTGTTTTCATGCTGGATAGTGCAAGCTTCTCTCTTGAGTGTCTTATGTGTAGATGTCAGATGCTACATTTTGGCTATGAGAAGAAAAATTATACTTGATCTGAGCTACTGTCATGCAGGCTTGGAAGTGTTTTCCATAATAAAGAGTGGAAAATCCCACAGTGTTTAAGGCAAATGAACTAAAGTGCATATAGCATCTGGATCCATGCATTTATTTGCTTACCAGGGCTGAAGTATTTTCTGCCTTTGATCAGTTTCTGACTTTGGTGCATGAGGCACAACTACTGCATTGTGGAATTCCCTCTAATTTTCAAATTCATCCCTGTGCCTATGTGGAAAAAGTAAGGAACTGACCAGTGGAAGACCAGGTTGTAACTTGTTTTGCTTAGATTTGTTTCTCAACATTTCTGACAATAAATGAAGTGCAGGCTTGCATGAAGGTGGCCTGGGGTCAGTGGGATGGGGAGGGAGGAGATCCTTTCAAGAACACTAATAAATGTTACTGACTGGGACAATGAATCATCTGTAGGTCGTGTGAACTCTGTGCGGTAGAATTTGTAGCTCATTTATACAGGTGGCTGAGCAGATTAGAAGCAAGCTAACTTGTGCCTTGGAAAGGTCAGTATGATTACAAAACTCAATCCTTTCACTGCAAAACATAAACTCACTTTTTCAGCCAAGCCTTCCCATACTGAAAGGAGGGAAAATAGTTATATAGATGGGATTAATCCAACTTTATGAGTTATCAAATGTGGGGGAGTTCCTAATGTTTTTAGAATTTTACATAGGCTTAAATTCTTTTCTGGATTAAACCCAAATCTGAAGCACCTTTGCAGTCAGCATGATTAGGTAGCATAAATCTAGTGTGAAAGAAAAGTGTCAGATCCAGTAGGTTCTGCTCCAGAAGAGTGAGGAGACAAACAAAGCAGTCTGAGGTGGCAAGGGAATGGTTGTTGTGTGTCCTCCAGTGTGAGACTGAGGGAACATCAGACGAAAGCAGCAGGTGTCAGCCTGAGACAACCAAAGATGTTACCTCCAGCAATTAAATAAAGCCATGGACCTCCATAATAAAAATTGGATCAGATAGATTCCTGGAGTGGGAGAGGATAGATGGACAAGGGGTGAAGCAGTTTCATTCAGTTCTTTTAACAGTTTAATCCAAAACATTTGAAGGCATTTCAGTAAGAAACTGCACAAAACTGAGAAGCAATAAGACTACTGATTATTTTCCTCAAATATATCTGTTCTTTCTATTAATATATCAAAGTGTTTGCAGGAATCATTTTTGGACCATGGCTCATTTGCTAGTCATCGAAGTCACTTTAGCAGTGATGTTGATCTATCTGTCTGTCTGTCTATCTATCTGTCTATCTCTCTATCTATCCATCTACCTATCTATCTAACTGACTTATTTTTTGTTGGGAAAACAATTGACAAAGTGCAGGCAAAAACAAGACTTCAAATACATAATTTTGGAAGTACAAGGGTCTGTGCTGAAAGTCAGAGATCTTGAGGATCAAGTAACAATTTTTGGGTCTGGAAATAAACTGCTCTAACATTCTCCTGCCCTATGTGAACAGCAGATGTAAAAGGCATATAAACTGGTTCTTTCCAAATAAAGTTAAAACAACTATACTTCAGTAAAGAAAAATCTTTATATAAAAAAAGATCATTTAGATCTAGAACACAAGTGGAATATTAGCTATTTTTAGTGGCATTACATTTTTTATAACCTTTGACTCTGAACATCCTATTAAAAGCCTCCTTTCAAAAGTATGAAATGCCTGAAGATCTGTCTATATTATTTAAACCAGCAATTAGCACCAGATGCTACTGCACTTTATATTTACACACCAAATTTCAATATCTTAAACAGAAAGAACATTCCTGAAGGACAGAAGGAATAATTTCCAAATGTAATTACAGCATATTGTTTTGATTCTGTCTCATTATTTACCTGATTGCAAAGTAAAATTAAATGAAGTTATATTTAAGCATAAAATTGGACCTGTGCGTAATGCAACATCTTATTATCTTACCGCATGGGAAAAAAATAGTTTTAGTGTATATTTCACATTTTATTAAGCAGCCTAAACCCTGCATAAAGCTGCTAAAGGACATGGAGAATATAAAAATGTCATAATGTTGAGTACACAGCATATCACAGTTATTTTGTAACAAAACCTCCCAAAATATCAAAGTTGTGAGTTTTTTTATAAATCTATTTTTAAAAATGTTCTTAAGAAAAAGCATGTGACCTAAGTAGCTGCCACTAAATGCATTTGATTGATAATCACACTTAAAAGTTCACTCGACTCGCCCAGAGTCACAAAGAATTTGTATCAGTGCTGAGAACTGAAAGCCTGTGTCAAGATCCCAGTCCCAAGGGGAATGCAAGCAGCAGTAGCCTGCTCTGCGTGACCTCAGGCACGACAGGCAGCGCCTGGTTCACTGGGAAAGCTTTGGGATCACACACACAGAGGATGTGTGACTTGTTGTTGGAGCTAGCTCCTATAAAATGCCTGCCAAGGAGGTAAGGGAGCTTCACTTCAAGCAGAAGCCTGACTTCTCTGCTTGTTGACAGCACTTGGCTGTGAAATACAACCACTTCAAGTAAACAAAAGCATCAGTGTAAATGGTCCAATTCTTGGCAGTGTCCACAAAGAAAACAAGATAGTGCAGCAGCCCGTCAGGGCTGAGTGGAAGCCAAATGCAGAAATACTGGATTTCACTGGCAAGTAGGCATCTGTAAAAGACTTCAGCCTCCATAGCAACCACAAGTAGAAAAGGGGGCTTATGGTTTTTTAAAAAATAAATAGTTGTGGTGGTGCTTCCATGCACTAGAATATATGCTACAAAAATATTTAGACACTTGCAGTTCATTTGAAGTCACATCTTTGTGGGTGTGATTGGAGAATTCCCTCCTGGTAGTTGATCTGGGACACCACCGTCATAAACGTATCATTTTTAATCCTTAGCAACCACCCCTGTTTTCAGAAGAAAATGCCCCATTACAAATAAAATAAATGGTGACAGGTTCCATCTATGAATCAGCTGTGGAGACTCCTCTGCAAGCATTCCAAGCATTCCCATGCAAATTCACTGTCACCACAACTGTCTGTGCAAAATGCAGACTGCCTACAGCACAGGCCAATGCTTTAATGTCCAGGCTGTAAAGTAACTGTACATTTCACTATAATTCTAACACAAGTGCTAAAATCCGGTTTTTAGCTGCATCCAAACCCACAGGCTAAATAATGCAGTCAGTAATTCTAAGAAAACTTTCACCAACTTGAGAGGAAAAGCTCAAAAGCATTTAAGGAAGCCTGTTGGGATAATTCCTGCAGACCTTTATTCATGAGACTTATCTGTCCCATTGAAGGACATGGGATATATCACAGCAAGAGTTCAAAGAATCAGTGTGGGCTTCTCTTCTGTGAATTCACTACAGAGTAATAATTTTTATTTTCCTACATTTACCCTAAATTTACTTTAGTGGATGCAAACCATCAGTGTGTAGACCTTTGATACTAGCTCATTAAATTAAATTTTAGAGTATCTTAATGTTCTGCCAAAAACTGTCCTTTAAAAGGTATTCAATCTCTGTTACACATTTTACTCAAAATGTTCTTCTAACATTGATTCATACTACTAGCTTTTAATGTCATTACTCGGGCAGGATCTGTATTCACTAGTGTGTCTCTGTATTAATTTAGAAGTATCTTTGGCCAGAAGGAAAGATATTCAACTATCCCATTTGCTGAAGGAACATAGGGAAATCTGACCATACGGGCTCCATCAAAAACTCTGAGGTGGTACATATCACTACCTCTATCACCCTCCTACACCTTTTCAGACCACCTTCCTCTGTCCACCACCAAATTCACTTAATTAGTAAAAAAGCTCAGAACTGGACCAGGGGGAGAGGAAGAGCAGCATTATGGATGGACCTGCATCATTCTTCTTTATGCTAAAGATATTCATGCAAACAGAATCCCTCCTCTTCTTGTTCCAGGAGGATACTCAGGCTCACTGTGAATCAATAGAGAAGGTAATCTCTATTGCAAAGTGCAGGTCTAGGAACAAACAAACCTAATACCACTAGTCAGCTGAAGGTATTTGTACAAGTCTACCAGTGCAGTATTAACTGAGGGACTAAACTGAAGAAATGACATCTGGTGATCAGAAGTGAAATGTATATTTAAATTTATTCTGGTCTTCGGGTTCAGTATTGTGGACAATTTGCCCTATTAGAGCTCAAAAGAAAAGCTCTAATCTGATTTTTTTTAAAAAAAGCAATCCATACAAGGAAATCTAGGTGCTTATACTGGCAACACTTATAGCTGTAATGAATTTAGAACCTGATATTTTGTTGTATATTTTATATATTATTGTCTCTTTTGAGAGACAGGCTAATGTTTTGTAGGTAGCTGAAAGCAAACCACAGCCTCCAGGAAACTGCAACTTTAGGTGTTCAGCTGACAGAGATCTGGTTGTATCAATCCATTGTATGGGGGTTTCTTTGTCGGTATGCAGCAAATTTAAGGATTAATATATGAGTCATGATTTATTCATTTTAAAATAGATGAAGAATTTTAATAATCTCTTCTAGGCATTTATAGTCAGTTCCTCAAATATTTCTCAGGTGAGCTTATGTAAAGCTATTTCCATTTCCATCATTTGCATAAAACTCTGTCTCCTCCTGGTTGAGAATTTGCTTATATTTTCTTCCCTAACATTAATCCAAGATCTCCTGCTTTAAGTTTGTGTGTGACCATAACCACTATATTTTAGTATTGATCCATTTCCATTTGTTCAGGATCTTGCATACTTGCATAAGAATTATCCTTTAATCTCCCTTTCCTTAGCTACAGAGGAGAAACATGTCCAAACTTCCTTCATAAATCCTATCTTGCTTACTAAATCATCTGCCACACCTTTTCATTGCCTTCCTGTAATGAAGGGGCTAAAATTGAGCACTATTTTCTAATGAGACTAGTAGCATGCCAGAATAATTTCTGCAGCTTTATATGACACACTGGTAGAGCTCTATTTCAGAAACTTGTTCATTCTTTTTCATTTTTGTTATTGTTACCAGGAAATAGTGCTAATGGTTTACTCTATTATCTGCAGTCCCTTCTAGGTTCTTTTCTTAATATGAATTCCTTGTTGTGTTCCTATTTAGACTGCAATCTTCATGCTTATTCTTTTAGTAATTGGCTACATTACTTCACATTATGCTGCACTGAATTTTATGAACCACTTATCCACCCAAAGGCCAACATACTTGTGTTATAAATATTACATTTCTGCTCATTCCAAGCAGTGCTGCTATCACCTGTGTTTAAATCCTTAATCTGTTCCACTCTCAAAACACCTCTGAGAACGGTGAGCAGCTGCAGTCTTTTGTAAAAAAAGAAAAATACCATGGAGAATTAAAAAAAAAAACAACAACAAAAAACAACCCACATCATCTGTGAAAGGCCAAGTTCTCCCAAAGGAGTCATTTCAGCATCAAGGGAGTTTCCTGACTGTAGCCAACTACAATATCAGTTACTGCATTTCATGAAATCTTGCCTTCCACTGACATCCACCACTGCCTTCTCTTCATTTAGTGTGTCCTTTAAAGGGTTGTTTTTCTCGGGACTGCAGCTTCTTCAAAGGGTTTCCCTAACAGCCAGCCTTTGGCCCTTTTTCCTTCTCTCTGGGTAATTATATCTGTGAGCAAAATTCAAATGATCTCTTATCTGGCCTCTCATCCATGTAGCACAGATACCCAGCTCTCCAGTTCGTACTTTCTCTACCAGTCCATAAGAGTGTCTTAGCCTTTCTCTCTGACATCTCTTGACAAATGTTTAACTATTATGTTACACTTAGGATGATTGAAGTGTTGCTGCTCTCCTCCTTACTCCACTAGGTGTGACCCTGCTACTCCTTTTCTTGACCCTTGTGTTGGTTTTTTGCCTGTCACTTAAACATAGAAAGGGGGAGCCTAAGATGTGTCAAACCTCCCTGATTTTTTCTATATAATAACCATGAAAGCGCCTTTTCTTTCTAATAACATGCTAAAATATCATGCAGACTTACTGCTTTCAGCAGTTATTTCGATTTCTTGATTTTTTTGTCTTGCAAGGAGAAGTCTTACCTCATTTGTATCTACACATTAAGTCTTCATGCTTCTTGCTCTGAGCCTGCTACTCCCTTTTTCATCCCTTCACAGGTCCCACTCCTTGGCCACATCAAATGTAAGTTTCTTGCTTCATTTTCATGCCCTTTACATCCTACCTTTCTCTGGAAATAACAGCTCCTGCCTCCACTGTCTGTTAGCAGGGTTTCCAGCTGAACTATTCCCTGCTGCCATTCCCACTCAGGATGTTTTTTCCCTCAGCCATCCACAGAGCTATCCCATTATCCTTCAAAACCATTCTTATACCGTTCCTTGGCTTGACATCTCTAATGGACAAATGTTAGGCAGCTGGTCTGCTGATACAGTTTGCCTTCATGCTTATCAACTGTTTAGCAGTTTCTTTGCACGTCACCATCTGTCTATCTCCATCTGTTGTGTCCTGTCTTACACTTTGGACGTAAGCTTTGTTAGTAGTGACCATCTTCTAAATACTTTTTTCTTTTGTTAACAGAGCAGCTAGTACAGGGGGTTCTGGTCCATCACCACCATTTGCCAGGGACAGTGTAAAACAGATTACTCAGTCAGCATGCCAGTGGACTATTTTCTCTGCATGGAACAAATAAGCAACTGAGGATGCCAAGGAACATTGTATCCTTTTGAATCTGTGACCAGCAATCGTTCCCTTCTCCTGCTGATTCCTGTTTCTCTGTTAATGTGTAAGAAGATGAAGGAGGCAGAGAAGGTTTACAAAGTCAACCAGTGTTTATCAGTTGTCTTACTCCTTTCCTTCCTCTGATTTTTCAAGAATCTCTAGGAAAGCAAGCTCAGAAATTATTTCTTCAGTTCCTCATGAAAGAAATGGAGGAGATGAGATAAAATAGAGTGAGAGGAATAACCTCAAAATCATGCATGTGAAAATATTCCTGGTATTGATGAGGGAGTTCTAGAAGAAATTAAATTATTAGCACTAGTACAATCATCAGAGCATCATGAAAAGAGACATCCAGAGATAAAAGGGCAGAGAGAAGAGCAGTGAAGAAGTATGGCATTCAGGATCCATGTCTGTGAGAAACAGTGATCTGCACAGCACAGAAGAGTGCCCTCAGGAACACAGGGGAGAGAAGAGGCACAAGACCAACCTGAAGATACAAGTAGGCCAGGAATATGAAGGAAGGACTGAGTTATGACAGCATGGAAAGAAACATTTTCCTTCCTAGACCTCAGAAGTTTCTCCAGAACAGCATAACTGTTTTTATACTAAAACTCTACTGTATTTTCTTAACCTCTAACTTATGTCACAAACACAAAAAATTGCTTATGATTGTGAACACAACTATTGTTCTGCTTATACAGTGTAGAGATCCTGAGAAAAACCAAGCATCTGCTCTGAGATACCAGGAATTCTTTAATGCCTCTGAAAGGGATCAGACACTTACTTAGCATCTCTGTTCAGTTCTCTCTAGGATGGGGCCCTTCATTCTCCTCTTTTAAGGTAGGGGCTAGGAAAAAAACCTAAACACAGCACCAGATGTGATTCTAGCAACTCAGTTTTTACCCTCAAATAACTTCAGGCACTTCAGATGGTGCATTTTGTTGCTGTTTTAAAATTATTTTTGACACTAACTTTATATGAGCAATTAAATGACAAATGGTATCACCATGCCTTTTTAATGAAGCGTTTATCTGTGTTTGCCTGTTCAAAGACTTTATTTTCCTACAACTTACAAGCTTTTATGAGAAGGTTCAGGATGAAGGTATTTTAAGCCAATAAGGGAATTGCAGCTGAGTGGTGTTTAGGAAAGATTTATGATATATCTTATATATTGATCAGCCCTGATAATTTAAATGCAGACTCCCTGGTGGCTTAGTACTTTAAAAGACACACCAAAATCAAGCATTTAAAACAGCCATTGGTAGAAGTCATGAGGACAGTCCTCAGGCTGCATAAATCAGCAGAGTTCTGCCAATTGTAATGGATCTGTACTGACCTATACAGCAGAGAATCTAGTGCTCCATTTTTGCAAAAGCTATTAAAACGCATGCAGTAGATTGACCATGGCTTAATATTGCTAATCCAGCTGCCTTTGGTCTCTCTGTTTTCTTTACTTAGACCTCAGAGATACTGTAGGTAAGCAGCATTTGAAGGACTAAGAGTTCTTCAAAGAACTGGACAGTATTGATTGGCAAATGCTTTAAAGCCATTCCTTTAAGTATTGTGCTCTGTTACCAAGTTTCAGTCTATATGCACACCAGCCCAAACCCAGTGGAGCTCTCCTGACACTAGTGAAATGGTGAGGCTATACAGCAGCAGAAGGCCAGCTTCCTGCACAGGTAGGACCTACTTTTCAGGAATCAGGGCCCAGCATTTATTTCAGTTTGTTTCTCATGAAATACTTTACCACAGGCAGTGTAGCCACGGATTGTTTTGTGGGATTCATTGTGAAAATAGATGTCAGATCTTGTTCATAACTTTGTACTAAAACTCTTATCTGCATACAACAAAGAGCTGTCAGTTCCAGGCTATATTAAAAGCAGAACCAAATGTTATTCATCCCCCTTTCTTCCTCCAATATTTCTCTTTTGTTACCTTTTTATATGAAAAAAAAAACCCACAACCATACAGTTTGACACAGTAGGCTCTCTGGGGCAGGTACTGCTGCTTTCTGTACTATCATATAGCACAATGGGATTTTCTCCAAACACTCCAATTGTTCCTAAGGATTTTTATTTTATCTTAATTTAGAGATCTTGGGGGAGAGCATTCAGAAGTATCTCCTCCATATAACAACTTTTGAGCATCATATAAAAGCTCCTAAGAGTCCAGGAGTACCAAAAGAATGTGGACATGTGCAAACACACACACACACAAACACACACTACAACCTACTTCTGTTTTTCTGCAGGGACCTTTCTTGTCCTTGCTAGTATCTGCTGGGCAGAGAGAATGAAATGAGACCTGAGAGATGGCAGAAAGGTCATATTGTCCCATTTTCTTAAGAATGTCCCTTTTCTTAAGAAGGTCTATTTTCACCATGTGATACACAAGGTCTCTTGAGGAACAACACATGTGTAAAAAAATAACCACTGGGAAATGTGGGGGAGTGATTCCAGCATCCCACTGCTGACTTATCTCTTAAGTCCTGGAAAATTCTAACTTTCTTCTAGAGAAAAACGACCTATTGCATTAAGAATATTAGAGTTTGCTACTTGTCTTAGCTCTTGATTAGGAAATTAGTGCTGCCCCCTCCCTTCTTCTTCCCAGATTACAGCAATTGTACCTGTGAACAGGTGCTGCAAGAAACCAGCATCCATTAGTGTATTTTCTGGTTTCATGATTAGCTGATACAAAACTGAAATGTAATCAAGTAAGGATTCATTCGTTTGATTAGCCATTGAAATTATTCTGTGCCTAATCAAATGCCTGGCTAGTTTGTCAGCCTTCTTTATGAAGTCTTTATCTCTAATGGATGGTCCAAATGCATTCACAACAGTGGATCTGATTTAAGTATATGTGTGGGTGTCCTCTGACTCATCTTTAAGAGTCAAAATAGAGAGATGAAAGAAGAGCTTTGATGTGAGCCTATTTCATTTGTTACCTACAAGAAAAAAACAATTTTAAATTGCAAAGGCTTGTACAACAGAGCAAGACTAGAGACATTAACAGAGCAAGCTTAGCTATAAAAACTGAGATCTGCAACAAAACACATCCAAACTTAAAATCCCTATCCCAAGACATTGCAGATAGATTTCTCACTCATAGATACCAAGATTTTTGTATCCTCAAACCTTATGCTATTTATCTGTGGTAAGTTTTCTGTATAGTATCAAGGAAGGGTTTCCTTAAGACTGAACAACTGCAAAGAATGGGCATTTCTTCCGGTCTTTACTAGAACTCATGGTCTGACTATAAAAAGAGAGAGACAAGACAAGAGGCATCATATGCAGTTTGTTTTGCAAAAGGTTGTTTCCCTGTTTGTAACTTCTCCAAGTCAGCGGACTGTGGGTAGGTTCAAAATCAATCAACAAGCTGGTCTTTGAGAAGTATTTTTTTCTCTGGGATTCTTAGAAGAGCAGAAGAAAATGAATGAATATTCCTGCTCCAGGGCTCCTCATCTTCCCAGTCTCCCTCCAGGAGAGGAGACTACTGCAGAGGGATGCAGAACTTAGCCATTGTGGTACGAAAGCTGTCTGATTTGGGGACCAAAAAGGTCATTAATTTTTTGTATGCAGAGTTATCCAGGGAGGAGTGTGCCCAGAGGACCTTGCTCCCTTCTCACATACTCTTGGCTTGTTACAGTTGAACGTGTGTTTAAAAGAAAACTGTTTCAGATGCAAGGTTACAGAAAACTTCTTGCATCTGATTATAATATTGGAGTAAAAAAATTGCCAAACAGGAGCATGAAACTAGCTTTATTTTTAACATTGCTGCAAGAATAACAATTATTCTAAATGCTAAATATCCTAAAGCAGTTTTACCTCTTTTCCACAGGAAGTATTTGAGCACAGAGTTAATCATGTTTGATTCAATATATTTTCCAAAATATTATTAAAAAAATATCACTGGTAAAAATTAACATACCTCCATAAAACACAAGTCACAGTGGAGGTGCATTATAAGCCACAAACATCACCTTAGATTGAAATATTGCTGATAGGTGAAAAAACATTTTCGGTCTTTTGGTTTTCAATGTTTTCTCATCAATTGCTGCTATTTAAAGCTAAGAAAAAGGAAAAAAAGCCACTACAGTATATCAAATAATTTTTGAACTTAAAAGAAATAGAACTATTTGGCCTTCCAAGTTCAGAAATAGATAAATATTATAACCATAACAAATGTGATTTTTAGATATTAGAAAACACTTTACTGGAGAAGCCTGAATGCATTAATTTGTTATTTTCAGCATTTTAAGCACAAACTCAAATTAAAAATTAAAGAGGAAATTTTGTTAACACCATGACTGAATTGAACACTGGAGCGAACTCCAGAATCAAAGTCTGCTGGTGTTGAATACCACACATATTCCAGCTCAGCTGCTAGAGGAAAGAAAGGATATCAGCTATTTCAGCAGTCACGCTGTTTATAAGAAGTGGTTTTCCAGCCTCTGGTAACTAACAGCTATTTTCTATACCAGGTGTAGAACTGTGATTATGATTTCAGGGTGGAAGGAAAGAATACAAGAGTACTCTCAAACTAAGGAAGTAGTCTGTAGGACATTGATAACTAGACATGCCTTTAAAGTGAGATCTATTCAGCTCCACCTGCTTCACTCAAACAGCAATTTGTACTAAGAACATGTCTTCAGATGAGGCAACTCTCTCTTCCCCCACTGCCCAAAAAAATCCAGGTGTCCTGAGTAGTATTTTAGAAAGGATTCATATGGCTCACAGTTTCAATTAAGCAGGATTCAAGGTTAAGATATTTCTCAAAACAGGATCCATTATTCAGATGGAAAGGATAAAAGTCAGGGTAAGTGTATTGAGTCTTTTCCTATTTTCAGTACAAGAATGGTTAGAACAGACCCATGCAAAGAGCAGGGGACAAGACCTTCTAAAATGGATCTGAGAGAACAGTAACCAGGCAGAAGCAGATCTTCATCACTTACCCCTCTTCTGTTCCTCTCCCGGTTGTGTCAAGTCATATGGCCATCTCTGATTGAGAAGAATTTGGATTGGAGTCAAGAATGCTATAGTTTTTTTTCCATTAATCAATTACTAATAAAAGATAAAACAAAGGATCCTAGTTAGAATCCCAATTAACACTCCATGGGTGTGTATTTGAAAGCTGATTTATCTTTTTCACCTCTGCAAGCTAAATACCAACAAAATTGATGTAGTACTTTTGAAATTAATGATCTATTATCAACATCAGTAGTTTCATTCATGACTCAAAAATGGTTAAATTATAGCAGTGACAGATTTACTAGCAATCATCCTCAAACACCATTTAGAGCTCTTTTATTGTGTCTAACATCCAGTGCAGTGAACACTATTAAAGGAGAAGAAGGCTTTCTGTGCTTTTCTAAAATGAGATGGAACTCCCTCTGCTACTCTCTACTGCTTGTAGGTTGCCTCTGACCTATCGCTGCCCCAGTGAAGCTGTGACCTAACAGGATGGAAAGAAGTATACAATCCCAGAATCAGGGTAGAATAAGCTAACAGGTTCACAAAAGTCATGTCCAGCTCAGAGGAACAGCCTCTAAATATCAAATGGAAACCTTAACCTGAGAAGACCATAGAGGACAAAAGACCACTGGCACAACAGATATGCATCTGAAGAGAAGGATGAGACATCTGAATGAAGTATCTTCTTTGGGAACATTTTGTTGTCACTCATCTATACTGGACTGCAGAAATACTGGGGACTTACTCTGCTGGCTTCCTTCAGAGAACCCTCCGTCCTCTTCTTAAGTGTGCAATCAGACAGAGCTGTGTCTTCTTCACCTCAAGGTCTTACAGCTGTCATTTGAGTACTGAGGACTATGAGGACTATCCAACTACCCACATTGTACTGGACGATTGGTGGTCCTGTCCTGTTCTGTCCTGTCCTGTTCTGAAGGAGTGCAGGGACTTCATCCTTCTTCTTTATACAGACTCTAACACAGTGTCCATCAAGGCAATGGGAGCCTAAACAACGATCAGATGTAATAATTTTTGGAGTCACTCATAAGCCACTGATCACATGAAAAGTTAGCCATTCCCTTCAGTCTGCCTTCTAATACTTCAAATCATATTACAGCATTTCTCTATCTGGAAGGACAGAGTTTAGCTGTTCAGTTGTTATGTGGAAAACTATAAGCTATACTGAAATATTAAATTAATGAAGAGACACAAAGAGAAAGCTAGCGGTAAAGATCCTAGAAAAAAAAACACACCACCAAATCAACAAACAAAACAAAAACCAAACCTAAATTATGTCAGTGGCATAAAAAAACTGGAGAATCTACTCAGCTTGGCTTTGCAGTCCAGCAGCTTGGAAATGACAGCTCACGAGATGTTCCGTAACACAAACGAATGTACCCTCTGGGCACAATATATATTATTGATCCTCAAGTAAAAAGAGAGATTGAAAGACAGAGATTATAAAAAACTCAAAGAAAACCTCAATTTCAAGTTTTGTTTCAAGTTTTACAAGAAATGCTATTGCAGATGTATACTTAGGAAGTGCTTTGTGCCTTTTGACACAGCAGCTTCATAACTGCTGCAGTTCAACATGAAATTGTAATTCACAGAGAATTCTCACAGGCTTCAGCTGATGTGGACACTAATTGGAAAATTCAGTGAACAATGGAAACTATAAAGAAGTTACGTTTCAAAATACAAAATAGTGTCCTCAGAAAAAAAAAAAACAAACAACCAAAAAACAAACCACCACAAAAAAACCCCAACACCAACTTCTATAGAACAATAGTACAATGTAAGCTCTCAGAAAAGCTTACTACCCTGCAAGAAAACTCAGGGGAATTAATGTACAATGTAAGCAGATATTAATGGTTTGAACTCTGAAACAAAATTAATTGAACGGGGTAGTCACCAACCCTCCTGGTGGCCTCTCAGTAATAAGGAAGAGTCAAACAACAGCAAAAGGTTATGGCAACAAATTCTGAAATTTGTATTACTAGATTTGGCCCAAGTTACATAATTCAGTATCTAACTAACTTAACTAATTTGAATTGCAACTCCTCACAGAGTAGTGTGACAATGTATATACCTTGTCTTTTGTTTAAAAAACAGAAGCAACCCTCCCCACAAATAAACCCACACCTTTGGATAATTAATTTCTAGCTTAGTACTGCCCTCAGGAAAGACACTTCTTAAATGTTGGGTGAGAAAACACAAAAACACTTAGTACAGGCAGGTAAACTTCTGGATTACTCAATACTCTATTGTTTAACTCTTCCATCAACTGCATCCTGTGTAACTGAGAAAATGTAGATACTAAAAAGCAAAATCTACATTGTTTTAATCAAGTGTTAAACTTTTTCATTAAACTCTTCTCTTAACTGGATACACACTGACCCTTTAAAAATATCTTGGTCTGTAGAAATCTGCACCAAGGATCTGGGACCCATTCTCAGAAACATTTTTTTTTAAAATGCAAGTCTTCTGTCATAATGGGGAACAGAGACTAAATATAGTCTCCTACTCACAATTAATAGCATTCACAACTCTTCGTTGTCTTTCCATTAATGATTTCAGAGGTACTACAACTAGAGCTAGATTTAAATTAAAAATCAATTGTACTTTTTACATATTATGTAAATTCATTATGATAGCTTAGTTACAGAACAGTTTACTTGAGAACCTTTTTAACAATATTGTTAAAATAGGCTATCAAATTGCAAATGCTAAAGCTATGAATAATCATTGTCAAACCACTCAGGGAATTATCAGTTATTACACATCTTACACCACGGAGATGTTGTGCAGTTCATATTCGCCTCTGGAAACACTGCCAGAATTGATGCTAACCAGAAAATTGATGTTATTTTGGACAACAGAATAATAAACAAGATAAAAAAACAGATATTTTAAGTAATTGTATGGACAAAGTCCCACTTTTCATACACAAATATGTCTAAAAGTAGCATTTACATTCATATTTTGGAATTTAATTAGAAATCAGCTGACCTGAAGAGGTATCAAGACTTTACTGGTTAAGTAGGAGCTGGTATTTTCCAGTACAATCAAAGCCCTGGCCTGCTCTGTTTAGGAGCTTACCATAAGCATTTCCCATTGGCAAAATCTGAAAACCTGCCTACAGGTTCTTATTCAGCATCTCTTGTTCAACTTCACTGCATTTTTACGGAACTTCATAATGTTTGCTTTTTTTTTTTTTCCAAAGCTTCCTTCCTTTATAGTTTCTTAAGTTAGATGCATTTCCTGCTTCAAGAATTTTCTTTTTTCTATATTTTCTACACTGACAGCTCACTGTTAAGGCTCCTGAAATCAGCTGTGTTATTAAATGATTATTTATGTATGAGGTCATGGTAATTACCATTCCTAATGCCTTGCATACCCTAATACCTTCAGGCTGGTAATCTTTAGCATGTCTTCTTCCAGCAAAAGTTAAGAAGCTTATGCTTGAGAATTTCAAACCACTTGGAGAACAAGACACAATCCTGTTGCATTTCCAGCCTCACTTTTAACTGGCGTGCCTTTTCAGCTTCAGTTCTCACATGCATTATCATTCTTTCATTTATATCCAATCTTCATACTAAGTCCACAGGGTTCCATCAATTCTCAGACAGTTTTTCCATACTGAGTAATACACTTGTTTAAATTCCAAAAAAACCCTACCAACTGTTCATTTCCACACTCCCAGCCCTATTTGTTTATTCGTCTCAGCAAAATCATCTGAAAAGCACAAGCATCCTCTTCTGAAGCCAGATACACTTTCCTGCAGCTTGTAAGGGATGTAAGAGTACCCAGAAGGCATACTGAATAGGTTAATGCTCTTTGAATAAATACACAGATTTCTACTCCCCTTTTTCAGCAACAAGACAATTGCTGCTACTTCATTCATCTTTCCTCATTATATGTACATTCGATTTGTTTACACTAACTTACTGGCATTATGTTAAGTAATTCTATTTCATACACCTTCATGCATACCATTGAAACTTACATTTCTCATATTTACTACTTGTTTTCTTTCCTTTAATTCCACATCTTCTTATTGGTTTTTTACTTTCCTAGAATAGTTAGCTTTTTATAAATATCTACTGGTCACAGTCTATCTGCTTCAGCCCAAAACCAAACCTGGACCCTTCTGCAGGTTTCCAACTCATCTCTGTAACTTGCCATTCTAAACCAGTGATTTTCAGCATTCACTAACCCTTCTTAATCCCAAAAACCACATTGAGCTTGTAATGTATGGAAGCATTGCTCCCAGTCCAACACCCAAGAAAAAAAGCCAGCAAAGTTCACGAAACCTTTTCACTCTGAAATTACAGAGTCCTGAAAGCACCTAAGCATCAAGGCAGGCACATAAGGATCAAGAAGCTTTGTACGTGTTTCTTGCCAATGCTAAAGACTCAAATATAAACCCTCAGACATACTCTCCCCTCCCTGACAGAGCTCCATACACAATATGAATACAAGTAAATTGAGAGCAGGCGTCTGTCATCAGATTGAGCCATGCAGGCAGCACTTTGAAAGCAGAGGGGTTGTAACCCTCGACTGCAACATCTGTTTGTGCAGTGATTGTCCAGCCATGGCCTCACGGCGGCATTTCCACCTGGCTACAGCCGAGCCAGGCCCCTGGGCACTTGGAGCCTACCAGGAAAAGCTCCTGAGCGAGGCAAGCAGCCTCTGTAGGCACGACCAGCGGAGAAGGTCCTGCTGCCGGTACCTGCTGCCACGAGGAGGCTCTGCTGACACAAACAGAGCCACGGGAAAAGCAGTTCCTGATTTTCTTCTACAATAAATTAGCACCAGCTCTGTGCCCTCCCCCATTAGCCACTAGGATGAACCTGCCCTGGATCACATGGCACATGGATCTACATCTGCCAGGCTAATGCATGACAGAGTTTGTAAATTTTAGGCTTTCAGATCAGCTTCACACAGTGTAAAGAAAGAGAGGTGACATCTGGTCCAGCCTGAAGCCTGCCAGCGGAGAGCTAGCTGGTCAATATTCTCTTGAAGAAATTTGTACCAGCAGAGGAAGGTCACATGGAACCAGAAATTCACATTATGAGAAAGTGCCAATTTGGATCCAAAGTCAGAAGCCCCATTGATTGTCTCATCAGACTGCAGTTTCAAAGGTATCAGCAGTGTTTTGAGGAAACCAGTTTGCTCATCACATGTTTGCATGCTAATAAGGGAGCATCCCATCACATTTTAAGGTCTTCTTTTGGCCACAGGAAATTTTAGATGAATCAGCTTTCTGTGCCTCACTGCTGGCACAAAGAAAGCAGTGATAAATACATGGGTAGCAGGGCATGCCCCAGAACTGATGACCTTAAGCTGATGTGGATCTGCACCCTTACCCTTTCTCATTAGCACAGCCAGTTAAAAAAGTTCCTGATGCCCCCATGCCTTGCATTCCTTCATGTTTTGTTATGTTGTTGCAACTGTGTAGTTTCTGTGCTCAGAGAGGATACTAGAAAGGACAGGTGTTCTATGAATGTCCTAAGTCAGTTTTGCTTCCTCCAAATAAAATTTTCCCTAAATAAGAGTTTAAAAGGCTTTAAAAATAAAAATACATAATTTTGTGAATGAATACAACACTTTGATAACTGTATGACTCAGCTCTAACTTCCAATCTCAACTTGGAAAAATTAGAATTTATGCTAATTTTCAGCATCAGTAAGTGTTTTGTTAATGTATTTTCTTTATTGTCCTGATGTCTAGTCATCCTATCAGTAATTCCTATGCTGTTCAGACTGTCACATTCTCCCTCAGCAGAAAGATTTGCCTCATCCAATTACCTTTTCAATCATTGCTAGCTGTTTAGTATAACTTTAAATTTATCTAGAAGCCTGACTTTACTCTTATTCAATCTCAGCATGGAATGGGCTCATCAGCCACTTCACTGGCCTCCACACAGTGAAGTTAGACTCAATTTGCTACAACTCTTGCACATCCACTCTAACACATCCAGACACCTTCCAAAACAAAGCAGCTGGTATCCCAGAGCTTCAGATGGCAGGCAGAAATCATCTGTGTCTGCCTGCTCTTGACCACAGGATCCTGAGGCACCCATCCAGTGTGACAGCCAGTGTGGAAACACTAAGCCTTAGCCCCCAAAGCATGCCATTTTCTCTCTGCTGTTTTCTTCCCACAGAGGTAGAATTCTTGTGATTCATTTTGCCCTGCACAAAATGGAGTGTGTACTCCTACAAAGTCCAATGCCTTCTTTCCAAGGGAACAAGAATGTATTAGCTGACTGGTATAAGTTTATCTCCTCAAGGCCCAAACTGCCAATGCAGACTAATCATTTAATAGCTACAACAATCTGCTGTCAGGAAAGATAAAGATGGTTCTGAGAGCTTTAGGCAGTTCCTCCCTACAGATTTGGGTTACTGTCTTCTTGCTGGAGGTGACAGTAGGGTCATGTTGCAGAATCAGTAATCTGAACAGGCTAGTTTGACAACTCGCCCACAGGAGGGCTGGTACTCTCCCTCTTCCTCTACTTGTCACTGTGCTCTCCAGCCACTCAACCCATGCTGCTTTGGCAAAAACACTGGTAATTTTCTTTCTGGTTAACATTAGATCTGTTCCCAAAAGCTGGTGGAAAGAGAAGGATGAAACCAAGAGGCAGTGGCAGAAGTAGGGCTTCCTCTTTGAGAACCGCAAGCTCTCAGAACTACAGAATCATTCAACAGATCATGTTCATGCTCCTGAGTTGCTTCAGTGCCAAGTCTAGATACAAGTTAAAACTATCAGCAAAAACCAACTCAGAAAATATCCCATCACCCTCTGGGCACTGAGGCTGATGTTTCTGCTGCCGGCAAGAAATGCAGCATCCAGCAGATGGGCAGAATGAACAACTGGAGGAAATTGTGGCAATATATTTTGAAATATCCTGAGTAGATGAGTTAGGGCTCATCTCCTCATGCTTTCATGACACTTGAAGTATTCTTCTGCTTTTACTTCATGAAGAGCTGAACTAATTGCACATCTGAATGTGATGAATTGTTGAAACCAATCGCATCAATCAAATTTGCATAAAATTTGCACCCAAGAAATCAAAACAACGTATTTCTGTGGGGATGGTACCAAAAGCTGCAGTGGAACCCATTTCACCATGTCAGCAATGTATTGTGTTGACCTCACTGTGAATACCCTGGGCTCTGTTCTGAAAGGCTTCTGTCCCTACTGCAGATGTGTATGCAGTTTATAGCCACCTTGTCCTAGGATAACCCAGAATTGGTGCCAAGTTGCATTTAAAACATTGGGCTAAAGACTACTTAAGCTGCAACCTATTCATGAGGTGTCACTGCCACGCTGCCCCTGCACATGGCAGGAACTCAGCTGTGCCAGTGTTGTGCAGTGATTCCACATAAAATTGAGGGCAGTATAGGCTGATGCTGTCTCTATATCCTCCACATTTTTAGCCCTCCTTTTCTGGTTTATGTTACCATCACACCTGTGTGGTCACAAAGTTAAGCAGATGAGGGACTGAAACAAACCTTTTAAGTTTTGCTCCACCAAATCTGTTATTTTTGACACACATCTGCACAAATGCTTGTGCTGTCAGTAGGACTTTTCTGGAAGCAATTCATGTAACTACTCAGCTTCTGTGTTGTGCAGTTCATAAATGAGAAGTTTTACTAGGTTGCTTCAGAAACTTATCTATTAATTCAAAAACAAGGAGCCTAGTTTAAGTTTGCAAGAAACGAGGCTTTATCCTCCTTTCTGAAGGTTTCCACGTCTTTCCAGCTCTTAAGAGTGGCTCCAAATAGAAAATACAGAAAAATGCAAAGATCTCCAGTTCAAAGTCATATTCAAAGTTATTTTTAGACTAAACATGCAGATGACAAACTGTCTTTCAATGTTCATAATGGCTAAATATTAATTAATTTTAAATCAAAGGCCATTATAGGTGTTTATAATCCCTATAGGTATTCATAATCCTTGCCACTAACATGTATCCCTACACAATATGTAATTTTGTAATTCTGTGACTGTACTTCCATATTTATGCAGATGAGCTCTTCAATGCACTGCAGCTGTTTCCTCAACCAAGTAAAGTGTTTGCTTGTTGCAGGAAAACATACATAATTACATTAGGTTGGCTGCCAAGAAATAATAGTCCTAGAAGTAAAACCTATTGATCAGACAATTGGTACATCAGTCTGTATGTCACAGCACAGCTGCTGTTGCTGGAAGCTGTGGAATCATTTCTTCGTAAACTTTCCAGCTTTTCACAGACTCATGCCATGTTTCTTTCTCTCCATAAAGCCGGATAGCTTAATGCTGTAACATCAGCACCCTTCATTTCTCCCGATAATGGCAACTGCTTTTAAAAAGACAAATCTTATAACTTTGAGGCTAACACCTGTCCTTCAGGTGCATACCACACATGCACATGCACACACCCTTTGCAGTATCAAGTGGATTTTCAATGAAGACAGTTACACAGCAGAGAGTCTGAGTGTTCAATTTTGGATTCTGGAAGTCACTAAGTCACTATAGAAATGTAATGATGGGAATGGAGAGATTTTGGACATGAAAAGTTTGGCTACTCCTCTGGGCACAGAAGCTGTTCCATCCTCTCTGGGTCCATTTGCACAGTCGGCCTCCAAAAATTTCAGTGACCAGCTGCCCCTTAGAATATACAGCCATGCTAACAGTTCGACCTACTTGTTGCTGAAAATGATACAACCTGGAAATAGCTTATGAATAATTTTGAAGTGATTTCTTAAACTATGAGTGGTGTCTCCTGGAAGCTTTACTGGATTATTTGAATCTTCTCTAATGTCAACAGGTTAAAACAAAGCACACCCAGATAACAACTTGCACTGACCACTTTGGCTCACTTCAACCACTCTGGGGTGGACTAACAAGCAAAACCTGAGTAGCTTTGCAAGCACTGAGAAAGTGAGGTTGATGTTTTTGGCAGGCATAGGCAGAAGCCGCAAGTCAAAGACAAGGGAGAGGAGAAGCTAACAACTCATTAGCAACTATAGCTCTAGGTGATCTGGACAGCTCTGAGACACTCTTCTAGCAGTTCCACATTAACAGAGCTTTTTTCTCTCCCACAAAATGTCCAGGCAAGCTTGTAAGGACAACCAGTATCAGAGAGGAAAACTGGGTACTGCTAACACCAAGCATGCCTTTTATGTACATATGTTTCAGACTGACTCACACCGCAGCCTCTAACGTAATCTTTTATACACATCAAATGTTTTATCTGCTATGCCATTTTGTGATCTCTGAGTTAAGGAAAATAAGAAGTTCACTGCAAGAAAAACTGTCAGCTGTAAACTCTTTGCCTGCACTTGCAAGACTGTGAGCTCTCTAACCTCCTGCTGGTTTCTGCTTTGGTGTGACCATGAAGGTTGAAGTGTAAACCCCTTTGCCCAGGATCCCAAAATGATTGTCAGACTGTAACAAAACACTCTAAAGAGTCAACACATATATGACATATATGTCTCTCTAGCTAATTATGGAATACCTAACTGCCACTGTGATTCAAACTTTAACAAGAACTTTAGAAAAATGCTTGGCATATTTATTATCCTGTCAATTTTCAAGGTAAATGAAAACCAAACAATGTGCACTTTTAAAACACTGCATCTCGACTCTGTGCATATACATGGCCAGGTTTTAGTAGCTGCAGTGACCTGTTTTTATGTTGAATTTGCCTTATTAGAGCTTGAAATTTGTTTAGTTTTATCAGATGAAATAAAAAGCTTTGTCAACAACAGCATATATTTTGTAAAAACCCTATCTGTATGTAAGCTTCTTCGTAAATCTGAATTTCTTCTCAAATGAGGCTTGCCAATGAAGAACAGTAAAGAGCAACGTTTCATCACAGAAAAGTATGTTTTTCCTGCAATTTGTTATTACCACATCTCAAAATCTGTCCTCTCTGCCCTTCTCCAAATATGAAGATTCCTTCTCTTTTCCTCACAGCCTTGGACTTCCCCTTTCATTTTTACCCACAAAACTCTCATACTGAATAAGCAATCCTGTCACGGGAAGTTGGATGTACCTCACACTGGAGAGCATCTGAGATACAGTAAAATAAGGCACATTTGCACCAGCTGAGGATGTTGCTTTATCAGTACTCACAGCCCCTGCCAGCTTGAAAATGAAGGACTGAACTCGAATTGGTGATTCTTTTTAGTACAGATGAGCCACCAGCTCTGTTCCCAAATTGTATTAGAATTTTCTCTGGTCTCTGTTGACAAAGCTCTGCCACCCACTCATGAGAATGGGCTGCTGGTGTCTGGCTAGAATGTATTCAGTAGTGTGCAACCCATGGAACAAATGCAGCTAGCTCAGATCTGCCGAGTAGTCTGTGCTGCTTGACAACTGAGGGATAGCTTTAGCAATTGACAAGTCAAAGCCTGCAAACCTCTGCTGAGATACAGGCGCACTGAGATGAAACACATCAAGCTGAGGCTTGTCATTGGAGCCATTATCTGGTCAAAAAGGCTGCTCTGACCTGCAGCTCGCCCTGTCTCACACCAGGCAGGTGTGGAGCTGTGGCAATGGGTGTGCTGCCAGCGGTGCCAGGCAAAGCCTCTATGTCACTTTGTCAAAACACACTTATCTTTAATTAAATTCAATTGTCTGCTCCTGGAGTTAAGTAGCTAGCCTCCCAGGAACTGCCATGTCTGCCGAAAAACAAAGTCACAAGAAAGTGTAGCTTGGACAACTAGAAAAAAAGGTAACTTTACAGACATTATTTTTTTTCTTTTAAAAGAAGCCAATACACAAGCTTAAATATCAAGTTCATGAAACAGTCTGATGGGGTGCAGAGGACCAAATGAATGGATGCTAAAGATTTCACAGTCCCAGAGAGGCATCCCACAGTGCACTGTAAATGAACTCCCACTCAACCATTGTAGAGGAGACAACAAAACACTCATCCACAACACTGCATAACATGTGCAGGTAAAACCAGTCTCTGCGAGGACTCTCTGAACCCAAAGCAGATGAGTTACAGAAGTTCTTGCAAAAGAGTGAGAGTGTTACTGGTTGAAGCCACCCAGTGCAGGTGAGGCCAAAGGTAATGACAGTAACACAGCAAAGAATGACAATACAAACCTGTCCATGAGAAATCGGTCATTATCAGTGATTAGTGCCTATTTCAGAGTAGACAGACTGAGGATAAATTAATAATTAATATTCTCAAACTAATTGTGACAAATCATGACTACAGTAATTGCAGCCATCTGAGTAAAGCTATAGATCTACTCATTTGCCACTTAAATAACAATATATTCCTTTGTTAGAGTCTGGACTGGATGTGTCCCAACAGGTTAAGCAAAAGACTGCATCACTATTCTAAATTTTCTACCTGTTTTCTTTAGAGTAATCAAAACAACAAACAAACAAAACCAGTTAGTGTGTGCGAGAACTGATTTCTCATGTGTGCAATAGGAAACAACGAGTTTTCAGCTGCTTCTAGAATCAAGGCTAAAATACAGGCAAGTGCAGAATCTGTATCTGAAACAAAAGCTCAAACAGGGCAAAATAATTAGAGCAAAGGGAATCATCAGCTTTACCCCAAGGACCCTCTTGTTTTCTCTTTAGGCATATTCCTGTTCATAATGTGGGAATTTCATTGACTTCACTTGAGCTGTGTTAATTTTTTTTCGCTTTTACTACATGATCCAGACTTGAGATACCATGCTCTTAAATCTATTGCCAATAAAAGTTAAGCACATGAAAAATTATTTCCTCATGTATTCTGTCCCAAAATCAGCCCCAAAACAGATTATCAATTTGCACCATTACTGCACTTGAAAGGTTTTCATTTTTGACTTCAGACACCTTTTGCTACCAATAGAATTATCCCTTCAAAAAAGAAAGATACTTATTAAACTAGAAGAGAGAAGATCACTAATACAGAAAGAAGTTTTAATCCTTCACATATCTACATAACTATGAAGGAAGAAGTAAGAGCCCAAATATATCAATTTTACTTTGAAGGACTTACTATAAAACATAGACTAAAGAAGCTTATTTTCTTGGAGATGATTTTTTGGTAGGGCAATATCTGACATCAGTGTGAGGCCAGCAAAACTTCCTTAGTATGCAATGAATTGCCTAGACTACTGTACTAATTACACATTTGGCAGGATGTAAACTCCTCTGCACTTGTGAGTAGCCTGTTAGTCACTGAGCAAAATGTAAGGAGGTGCACAGATCAACAAGCAAGCTCAAATACCACATGAAAAACAAAGGTAAGGAAGGGACCTATATTACTATAGCATCAGTGGCCAAGGGATCTGATCCCTCTGCATGTAGTAGAATAAAATCTGCAGAGGCAGAATCTCTTCACTAAACCGTCATCTTTCTTGAAGCCCTGAATACTAACCATTGTTAATGTAAATGTCGTCAGGCACCCAAACACTATTTAAAAAAAGAAACATTTATCTAAGAAGTACCTTCCGCAGGTCTCCTAGCACAGCTGGCCCTGTCTGTCTCTTGTTAGTCTGCACAATCCTTGGGCCAGACAGTGTCATTTTTACTGCTTCTTACAGAGCTAAGCACATTATCTAAGCTTAGCATCCATAACTATGAAAAGCAACGCAAAGCAAAATCCCACAATTTCATGTGGGTTGCAGATCTCAGTCCTGTTCTGACATCAGGAAACTGGACCCATGAAAGATTTGTGAAGGCTGCTAGAAAATCACTAAAGAAATTTAGGGCTCAGCCATAGAGGATTCAAATGGGAAAGTTAACATGTTTTACTCCCATTAACTGCATGAAACCTCTCCATGGACACTTACATTATAATGGCTTTAATTTGATTAGGGCAAGGTCTCAGTACATAAGGAAGCTTGTGTACAAGAAGATGAGCTACAAATTTCTGGATCTCTGGCTGCTCTACCCTCATTCCCCATGCAGTGATGAGAGCTGAGTCCACTTAAACATATACACACACATAAATAATGCTCACACAGGGAGTTAGCATGAGGAGGACTTAACAGCGTGTCGTCAATTCACACCCTGATGAACAGCACTCTGAAGTGTTAGATGACAGTGATACAAGCCAGATCTTCAGTGTATGTTTACCTTTGTCATCAAACTTTAATCCATGCATTCGCCGTTGCCTCTGAACCCTCAGTTACTCCAGACAGTTTTTCCTCCATGTAGTATGGGGAATGTACAGGCTGGCACAGACTTTTTAATCTCTAGTTCCTACAGAATGACAGTACTGTACCATCTAAGAACAGAATCAAAGTGCCATCATGTCGGGTGCATATATAGTGCCATAGTCAGAAAGTCTGTCTCATCTCCTCATGTTGAACGTTTATACTGAAGCAGTGGGCAGATTCTCCAATGAAATTTGGGGTTCCATCATGTTTGTAATTTTGTGCGTGTCTGGAACAAGTCAATCACAGGCCTAGAATATTTATCTTGTCTTGAGATCACAAAACCCCAGGGAACATCTACCTCTCATAATCCAAAACCCCTGCAACAGAACACTTTAGCAAGACTGGATACTTCTAAATAGCTTTTAAGAGAAGCCAGGATTTTCACTTCAACTTTAACTCTTTTAGAATACATAAATTGCACTCCTTTCTGTCTGTATCCATTTTTAGTGCAGCTGGAAAGGTTTCTACTATTGTAAAATCTACAACTTAAAAGACATCAAACCATCACCTGGAAGATATTGATACCAATGTATAACTGCTGGTATGGACTCTGGCACTAACCATAGCATCAGGACGTAATCTTGACCTTCCTGAATAGGACACAATGAATTAGGTCCAACTGGATTTTGTCCACATTATTTTAAAACAGAAACCACACAAACACACAGTAATGCTTAGATACTTCATCCCTTTGGTGAGGAAACACAAATGATCTTTTCCTCTGGAGCTATGTTCACAGTAGTCCTATTAAAAAGCAGAGAGACCAAACACTTTTATCACTTTATATTACACATTCAACCATTCTATTAGGAGGAGACTGATTGGATGTACTCTGCCAATTCAATCCAATTCTCAGGCAATATTCGCCTTCCTTGCTATTAAGCATCTCAGCCTACCAATCTATAATAACTGGAATTGGAATCCTCTGTCTTTTAGCACAGCATTTCCCACTGATTTAATAATTCTATTCATATTTCTTGCTGACCTGATTTTTCTCTCCTTTCACTTTTAAATCCCCTATTGACTTGAATTAATCTTGCAGAGGGCTTGTACGACTGGTAACTCACTGAGTTCTGAAAGCAAGCTCTGCTGGCTCATGAAAGGCCTTCTCATACATCTATTTTCAAAAGGAGGTTAAATGCCTAGTGACAGAGGTAGCCAAGTGTCACTGGAAAAAAAATGCAGCCCACTATATACACAAGAAGAGAATGAAAGTGATGGCTAAACAAATCTGTACCTGAGAAGCTGTTTCAATTCAAGTTAAAACTCATTTGGAGGAAACGGCACAATTTTGCACAGGAAAAGTAACAACAGAATAGTACTAAAATAAAGGTTACAACAGAATAGTACTAAAATAAAGGACCAGCCAGTTTCATGTGTACATTTCTTAGGTTCTGCAATAAGCTCTCTTCTTTTATGCCATAGGCAAAATACAAATTATGCACCACACCATCAAAATCTTTGACTAGCTACAGTCCTCATGCAGGACTCATAATAAAAACATGAAGCCATTTAACAGGATTTGGTTCTAGTTTTGTACTTTTATCCCTGTCTTAAAACTGAAGAATATTTACACAACTTCTGTCTCTACCAACAAGGAGTCTTCAGTATGATATAGACTCATGCTGTGCACCTAGTACAACCTCACTGAATAAAAACATATTTCAGTTATGAGATTGTGAAAGAGGGCATTTCAGGCTGCTGCATTTTCTAGTGAAATACACATTTATTTTCTCAGATTAACTGCCTCTTCTTAGCTGCACTAAAGTGAGGAGAGAAAGAGGCTGTGATTTCGTGACATAAACTGAATCTTGGTTATATAATTAAACACACTAGGAATATAAATTCAATAATATTTTGTTATAAACAGATACAAGCTCATATATAGTAGGAAAGAACAATTTCACTGCAGTGAAAAGTGTGGAAAAAACCATCCACTAATGAGTTCTCTCAAAAAGTTCTTTACTTTTTTCCCCAGTGTAACAGTTACACTGTGGAGTAAAATGCTTATTACAAGTACAGTGTTTGTACTTTCCATTTCTACTACTATATTATAGATAAAATTTCTCTCATACTGGGATCAAGAAACAGCATGACACTACAGTACTGAACAACACAGTACAGCTGTAATAGAAATTCCTACTGATGTTTGCATTTCATGTAGTTTTTTGGTTTTGGGTAGTGGTTCACAAAGCATGGTCTACGGATCTCAGTTAGTCGGCTATGTCATGTCAAAGGATCTACAGAGCTACTGAACATATGTAGTATTTTCAGTAAGGAATTTGATAGAAGTGAATTTATTCCTGAGAAATTTAGAGGCCTAACATTGATCCATAATTACACATGCAAAAATCAACCTGGAATCTTAGGGGAATTTTAACAGAAGGCAACATTCTCCATGTAAAAAATGAGGTTTCAGGTTTCAGCTGCAAATGGAAAGACTATAAATGGCCACAAGCTAAACTTTCAGTCAGGGGAACATACTCTTATCCAATTACAAGAAAACTTCTTGTCCCTTCCTGTGATTAAACCATTTGGCTTCATTATTAATACCACCAGAAGAGTCTTTTCTATCTAAAGAGGCAAAAGCTAGCACATGCAAACAGAGCAGTCATTTGGCAAGGGGAATATTGTGAGTCTAAAGGCACAGAAGGCACCACTTCACAGCAGAAACATTTTTAACAGGTTTTCATCCCATGTTTTTTGCTTAATTTTCCTCTCCTTTGTACCACGTTCATGTATATTTTAACAAATTACTAAGAGCTTTGGGAGTTTCTGGTATGAAAAATACTGTGTAACTAACTACTATCCTAAGACAGAAACAAATGAAAACACATTTTTCCTTGGGTGCTTAGACATAGGGGAAAATGTAAAGAAGAAAGTAACTTCAGCTGGAGTGGCTGAAGTGCATTTAACAAATGTACCAGTAAAAAATATGTGTGAAGATAAATTTCAGTTTACAATAATATACAGATTTTTTATTCACCTATGTTGACATTTCTCCTCATTGCAATACCAGAGCTGTTGATAGCAGTCTTATGAAAGTAGGTATTACAGAAACTAAGTACATCTCATTTTTCTTCTTTATGCTAGCACTTTGACCTTTGAACATTAGTATAGGTTCTCAAAGTGATTATCTGTCTGTAAGTTTACACCCAGTAGCCACTGGAAATATATGCAAATTTAAAAGAAATACTTTTCACCTTATTTGCAGTTGCAAAACAATTATCTTACTACTATTCCCACCATGAAACTGCAAAGTGTGTGTGGGCAAATTATCCCTCTTGCTGCCAGCTAAAAAACTGAACATGAAGCTGCTGAAATAATCTTGCAGTATGGGCATTTAAAAATGAAGTAAAAATGTTATTCACAGGTTCAGAGGAAGAGCAATAATGAACAGTTATTGTTTTTAAAGGTACTTGCTGATTTAACTCATGCAATTTCTTTTGGGAAACGATCTCATTTTAAATGGCCTTGAGAGTTCCATGCTATTAGTTGTAAATCTGAACAGCTAATGAAATGCTATTTTCCATCAACATGTGCATTAAATCTGTATCAGATTTTCCTTTAAGAAGTTTATGTCAGTCAGTGTGGGTTCTGTACATCACCCACTGTTTTCCATACTGTAGCAAATTAAAATTAAACACTTCATAAAAAGAACAAGATGTGCATGCTTTGTTTTCAAGGACTTGATAAAGAACCATTAGCTGCATATGGTTACTGTAACTTCTCAAATCTGGGGTTAAGGCAGTCAGGGTAACAAGAAGCAGAGGACACCAAAAATAAGAAGAGGGGGAAAAATTAATGCTGAAGAAACAACAAAGCATAAGAGCTATATCATAGCTTCCAACTCACTGGCAAACTATCTCTCAGAAGTATGCATGGATAGTCCTGGAGAAGGCTGGGAATTTAATCACTTGGTAAGTGCTAATATTGGTCAGGCAGCTTGTCACCATTCTTCCTTGTAGAGAGATTGCCTTCACAAAGATCATAACCTTCCTTTGCTGGTCCATCCTCAATTTAATAAGCATTCTCCACTTGTGAGAGTTGTTCACCTGAAGCTTGAAGAAGCCAATCCATTTCCATGAGTCTGAGCAAGTCACAGGTCCTCTGAAAATGCTCCCCACCAGGAGAATCTCTGTGTGATCACTGCTTCCTTAAGTTTTATAGCAACGCAAATACTGCTGATTGTCCAACATGACAGTTCCAGTTTCTGGCATAGCTCACCTGGCTGCCATGTTACACCTTGTCCTTGAGCCAGGGAGAAAAACTAAGGTCAGGACTGTTAGTCACACTGTTGACGTGGAAAAGTCTGGCTAAATGAGCCTGGTGTTAGGGCCTAGTATTCTGAGAAGAGTATTTTCTGTTCAAGCAGATTTGCCATACTGCATGCTTATGATAAGTTTCAATTTAGCCTGATGTAGTCTGAACAGAAGTGACAGCTAGAAAAAGCGGGAGCTGGAAACTGAACCTAAAAGTGAGGGGATTAATCACTTTTTGAGCAGTGATCTTTCCACTGTATTAAAGTGATTAATTTAATATTTGCAATCAATTACAGCAATTACAGTTAACTGAAGGGCAGGATTCCTGGTTTCTGAATATGTAAGTTTTGTTTAGATAAAAAGGATATCCTCCATTGTCCCATGCATTCATTACCTGGATTGGCAAGAGCTCTTGGACCGACAGAAAAAGCACAACTCCTCCAATTTCTGTTTTTCTTCTGTCTAACCTATTTGGTCCACATTCCTTGTCACACTTAGACAAAACAGATTAAAAAGAATTAGTGATAATGAGCTAAGACCTCAGATCTTACAATTCTTCTTAACCAGTTTGGCCTGTATGAAAAAGGCTGGTACTAAACCTGAGATCATAAAGATCTCTGGTCTCATATTTTTAACCACAATCACAATTTAGTGCAGACTACAGACATGACACCAGGAAAAAATCAAATAGTACTACAGAAATATATACTCAAGGATGCAGTGTCAGTATTATATTTTACTTAGTACAACTTAACTATTACTCATTTACAATTTCAAATCCTTAAAATCACTTAGAGCAGTTTGGTACAACATTTTGAGTCCATACAAGAGTTCTGATCACTGCAGTGATCCTACAAGAAAGGAATACCTGCTGTTGTAATAATCATCTCTGGAGGACATGCCTTTCTGAAGTGTGCAGATCACACTATGAGAATTTGCCACTTGTATTTCAAAGTGAAAACTGAGCTACTGGAACATTGAGAAAAAAGTCAGAAAAGAACCTTGGCTATTTTTCAGTTTTAGATCCCCATAAGCATTCAGATATAATTCACTTTCATATGTTAAATTGGAAAGAAGATTTGAAGTTTGTAAGGCCTATTTATCTTCCTCCTAATCTAGCATGCTTGTTGCCTTTGCAATGAAACCTTTACTGTTATCTGCTGCTGTCTATTATCACATCATCCAACTTCTCTCCAGTGTTTCTGACCTTCACCTGCACTTGCTGCTTCTCTCATCCCAAGCTCCTTCAGGGGATACCAGCTCTGAACTGAAACATACAGCATTTTTTTTTTTTTGCAAACTGCTTTATAAAAATCCACATCTACTTTAAAAATCCACATCTGCTTTAAAGAAGGAAGTTAGTGTGTGTTCACAGTACTGCGTTCTGCCCTAGCACTGCATCTGTGGTAGGCTGATGATTTCTGGATCCATTGGGGTGTAGAATTTCACTAGTAATTGTGCAAAGGCAACTCCATTAAAGTTAGCAAAGCTCTTATGATGACTTATTTGTAGGTAGGGATTTTCTTAAGGTCTTAGGTGTGTGCAAACACTTTTCATAGTAAAAAACCACCAATTTTGAACTTATGTCTGTTAGATACATATACACATACAGAAAATAAAAGGTTTGTTTGTGTGTGAAGAAAACATAGATTGAATGCTGAAGGAAATCACAGGGGTCAGTCACCAAGAAGTGTGTGACTTCAGGTGCATGCACAGACACTGGCCATTTGGAAGGCATGGAAAGCGATTTCTTGACAATTCTTGAAACAACCCCAACAATGCAGAAATTATTATCTTTTTATGTTCTTTCAGTATTACAGAATTTTGAATATCTAGAAATGTAATTTCCAACTACATTAAAAAATAGGAAAACATATTTCTATATATTGCAAGATTGTACATTTTGCTAGACACTAATAACAGAAGTCCACATTATGGCTTTCTACAGATATAACAGACAGAGCCAAGGAAGCCATTCCAAGGGGCAGAGGCCTCAGCCAGTAAGCCTTGCTGACCACAATCTCTAAAAGAGATGATGATCTTCTAAAAAGCCATGTTAGAAACTGGAAAAATAGAGGAAATATAAGATGAAGGCAGCCATTACAAGTTTCCAAAAGGTGGAAGTAAGTGAATTAAAGTGTTAAGGCTCATCTTAGAGACTGCTTAAGCACAATATAACTGACTGATCAGAAGCACCAATAATCCAGAGAGGAAACAAGTGGACTAAACTAAAACAGTATGACTGACCAGCAAGATCTGTATAAAAAGCTATCAAAACATATGCTTTCATCAAAATGTAGAAATCTCCATCATGATCAAGTCAGCTGTACAAAACAAACCACAGACAGTGTAAGCTCACAAATCTAAGAATCTGAAGTCAAAATGTCAAGATATATAACTACAGATTTTGAAAGTAAATCTTTCCTTCTTTCAAAGAAAGAAACCAAAACATGCTGAACTAACAGAGTAGCTAAGAAAGATACAATCATTATGGGTAATAAGGGATTTGAGATATGCTCATATATCAAATCTAGTTGTGGTTGATACACTTTATCACACAAGTGCACTCTCCCTCTCACAGCAAAACTTCTGACTTCACACATAGCCTGGCATCTTAGTTTGAACCAAGAGTGAATCTAGGCACCGAAAGCAAGGCCATGGAGGTGGGTCTGATGCAGGCTGTGTGCCCTCAGCACTGCCAGCAAGGCCAGCAACATGGCAGAGAGAGGGCAGCCAGGGCATGGCCCAAGTCCCTTCATTCAATAAGGGCACTCTGCTGGATAGTAAGGATTGTTCTTTCTGATAAAGTGACAGGTCACATAAAGATAGCTGGACCGTTATCTAGATTGTAATAATCACCAGTGGGAGAGATTTCTGTTTCCATCCTGGGGTACTCCAGGGTAGTGCAGCTGGGAGGACTTTTTCAGCCATTCAGGCAGAGGTTTCCCTTTGGCAGCACAGAAAACCTCCCAAGCTGAGCTACTCCGTTTGCTCACAGCTAATCCACTGAGCTCTGAAATGCCACTTCCCTCCCTCAAAGTGAGGCAGAACAGAGACTTCCTTGTGCACTTCTAGGCACTAACTCACTCCATGGGAAGCTGCTGGTGCGTGTGACCAGGCACAGCACCAACCAACCACTTTAGGAATACTGATCCGGATGCAACTAACTTTCAGCCCTGTCCTGGGGGTCATCATCACAGGCTTCTCTGTATTTACAACCCTGCAGTACCACTATCTGTTTCTGAAAACCTCCCAAAGTAATGGATTTATTTGTAATGCAGTGAAGTGATAATAAAAAATTTAATTTTTATTAATTGCATGTGAATTTTTTCAGGCCAGCCAGTTCCATAAGCTAAATTTTTATGACATGCTCATCCTTGACATTTTGGCTTCTGTTTTTCCCAGGTGGGTTGCTTACCAACTGATTTCCAACATGCTCCAAAATGACTCAGGCATCATTTCTGCAGTAGTCTGATCACCCTGTCACAAGTTCTCACTGACACAGATCTCTACACCCACCTTCCACCCCAGGCTGAGGACCATAATCTACTGGTTGAACAGCAAGAAAGCATTAACAGTAATTACAGAAATTTTTTTGCTCTGCTCTAATTACAGTGACATCAGCATTCTATTAACCTTTAAATTACGGGTATTTTTCTAGGAGAGAATTGTAATGTAAAGCAATTAAGAAAAAAGCTCCATGATTTCAGTGCAGACAAAATGAGCAAGAAAGAAAGCAGAGGGAGGATATCTGGAGGTACAAATGCCTCTTAACAGCACTCTTGCACTGACGGACACCACTGCCTCTTAGAGGCCAGATCCTCAGCTTGTATTTATTGGAAGAGCTTCTCTGAGTCTGGTAGCCTGGTAGATACAAAGCACAATTTTTATTTTTGGTCGTTGACCTCTTGAGAAAAAACACCTGGAACTCAAAGTGCTAAATGTGGTGTGATAGGTACCGAGCAGCTGGAAACAGGGGGAAGCTACAGTCTTGATTATGTTCCTGGACAAAAATAGATAAGCACTGTTCTGGATTCACCTAATAACAACATACAATGAAACACTGGTGAACATGAAAGATAAATTGTTTTCTTCTCTTTGTGATAGTCTCATTTAATGTGTTAGAAAGCTGATATTTCTTTTTTATTCCACTGATGGGATTCCTTAATTTTTCTGCAGCTGACTTCTTTTGCTGAGAAGCTAAGGAAGGAAGAGGTTGGCTGAAAAATAATACTTTATGGAACAAGTCAAATTAAGTAATTGATATTTTTGTGCATTCTGAAAACAATGTTTAATTATTTCCTCTTGATAAGAGGAAAAGTTTTTTGCCATGTGAGAGACGGACTCTATAATGCGCGGCTTTACCCATCTCGGTCCGCGACATGCCCCTCTAGGTTTCCCAAGCACTTAATTCCTTTAAAGGATGTCTGTGGAAATACTTCCCAAGAGAATATGAATATTCAGGAAAAATAGGGAACCAGTTATACTGATACATATTTTTTACTCAGTTTTTTTCTGGCAGAGGTGCCTGTTCCCCAAATATACCTAAGCAGCCAGATATACAATGGCAAGCACTTCTACAGTGATGTAATAAAAATTGGTTTCCAGTAGTATATGCAGAGGCTTGGCATAGTAAGAACACAGAAGAACCAGTGAAGGAATGAACCAACCTTATTACCTCATGCACAACTGGAAAGAACCCAATACAGATGATTTTTCAGGGAAACAAAATTGTTCTCTTCTTCCAATGACAATGAAAGAGGCTGTCTCTTTCATAGACACAGTTCTTAATACAGTCTAGAAATCTGATGTGTGTCCTTTGTAAATGTGTTTAGGACTATCACTTTTGGTTAAGTCTCCTTTGGTTTTTGCCTTGATTTCTGGCTAACATATTTTTGTGTGTGTAATACGAATGTCACTCAATCTATTACTGCAGAATGGGACTTAGTAAAAAAGTTCCTACTCAAAGATTTTTTTTTTTTTAAATTAAAAGACAAACTTAATTTCTTTTTTTTTTTTTTTTTTTTTGTATATTTTCAAATAACTGTTCTAGTTTACAGAAATAATTTAAAAAATTGGACCAGGTGAAGTGAGTGCTAAGACAATAGAGTCTTGACTGAGACTCAAATCCTTGATCTGAATCAGACAGAGAAGGAACTTAAATCAGCTTTCTTCCCTCACTGTGTGACAGTTACCATGCCATGGACGATACTTGGATTGATTCTTTCTTTCTGTGTTTGAAATTTCAGGTGGGACTTCAGGGAAACCTTCACTGGTCAAGAACAACTGAAACTGCTCTTCTCAAAGGAGAAGTTTCAGCATTTCCTCAGAACAGTTTTGTCAACTGGATAAAATATCATGACCAGTGTACTTGGACCATTTTCTAAAACAGCCAAGAGGCTTCAGGAATATGAAATTAATTTTCAAAACTTTGTACCCTTAGAAGCCTTAATCTCACTTAATTTCCTCGAGGGTGAGAACAGTCAGCATGGATTTACCACAGGTCAGATGAAGATTACAGAAAGCTGCAGGCATAGTGGAGCATGTAACAGCACTATGACCCTGGTGACATTAGGAATGTAGCACCTTCTGAGCCTTGGCAGAGGTGACTGCCTCCAGGACAGGAGCTCTTAAATCCACACACACATTTATTGACAATGCATCTATGAAGAATTCAGTTCTAATGAAGCAAGTAAAAGGAACTGAAATTGCTTAGTATATACCTTTAGAAAATCTTGTTCATCTTAATATATTGGCACTGCTACAAGTAATAGCCTGTTTGAATGTCACTTACAGTTTCTATTACAGGAGGTTTATTATTCAGGCATAAAAATCTTACTCTGGGCTGAAACTTGTTATTTAATGTCTTAGCTCATTTCATGGAGCTTTTCTGCATAATCCAGCTCACTTCATGCCACCAAATAGTAACAGAAGCTGTATGTGGTGTTCCTCAACCAAACATGCTGTTAAGTTGTCAGCAAGCTCTGTTTATCATCTGGTATAAAGTTTGCAAGAGTGTATTGTTAAAAGAAACATCTAGGTCTGTCCAAGAGCAGATGGGGTATAAGATCAGGAAGTAGTTCTTCTAACTACAATTTTAAACACAATTCGAAGCTCTCCCTGGTAATTTACTGACTTCTTATTTGCCTATCACCAATATAAAGAGTGTGAATCTTCCTGTCACCTTGACTATGGATCCTGTTGGAATACAGATTTTGGGAAGGAATGGTCTTACACTGGAGCCTGAAAGAACAAGCATAGAATGTCCATTGAGAATTAGACTGAGGACAGAGGAGCATATACAAACCAAAAACTGGGAACAGACAAAGTGCCAGCAACCTAGATGTTCTAAGAGACCACTTAAGAGGGTCATATTAAAAAAAAAACCAACAAAACAACTCTTCAGGGATGGGACAAAGAAATGGCCCAGAAACGGAATGGAAGCAGAACTGTGGGGGATGAGACTTTTACTATGGTAAAGGAAGTGATGACATGGAGATTCTTTCCAGATTGGTCATTACTGTTCGTTCTGACTCAATCCGTGACTCCACAAACACTAATGCCAGATCTGTGTGGTATCAAATCACTTTGCCATATAAATCCGATCCAGATCAGTCACTTTCTGTCTCTGTTCTTCAACTTCCCCATTTATAAAATAGGAATATCATTACTTACTTACTTCACAGAAAGTCTTAGAGATCCAGTTAATCAAAATGCTTAACTGAAAAATAATATATATGAACCTTCTTCAAGAAAACAAAAATAAAACCTCCGGTAAATGTAGCTCCTGATAAAAGGAATCACAAGAAGAAAATTAGTTGCAAAATGGTCGTTTTTAAGAACTTTACCAAACTATAAAGGCTATCACCCATGACAGCACACTAGAACAGATTTCACATGAAAGTACAACCGTGCAGATGATCATAGATGAGTACTGAATAGGCAGCCACCAAGGAAGTAATATTTATACTCAATCATTCTATCAGAAAACACTGTGTTCTTTTCCAATGTCAGAGGATGAAGAGATTCAGTTCTTGTGCACGAATACAGAATCCCCTCAAACAGGAAAAACTCGCAGGTTAAATCCAGATATTTTAAGGCAGAGGTAAGTAGAGTTTTTCATTAGGTTAAAGCTAACCTGTTATGTAGGGTGTTGTACATATTCTCCCTTCTCATGAGAGAGACAATAACCTCTCTTCTATACTGCAGGGTTTTTTGTAATTGTATTCAGTAAGTCTAGATTCCAGCTTCATACAGGATGGAGTATCATCTTCAGCCTGGAGTTCCCATTAAAACATGGATGCCTCCTCACTTTGCTCTACATTGGGATTATAATTTTTAAGAGAGAAGTCGTATAATACAATATATAAACTTCAACTAAGGTACTCCAACGCTTGGTTAGGATTTATATAGTTGTTTTGGTAGTATGTACTGGATTAGAGTTGGTGCATTTCTGATATTTGAAGAGAAAAAAAACACAACGGAACTAGAAAGGCTTATAAATTCCAAGATAAAATGATATATGATTCATTTGAGGGCATCTCTCTACAGCTCAGAAGCTGTCCTCTACTGTGACAGATTGAAAAACTCCAGTACAATTTGTCTTTTCAAGCTGTCCCTGAAAGAAGATTCTGGGGGAAGTTTTTCAAGTGCAGAAACATGTGCTGCCTTCTTAGCTTTTCATTTATATCCAAGCTACTGAACTGAGAACATTTTATATCCTGTCAGTTTTAATGTTTGTCAGTCTACTGTTATAATTGTATCACTTCTGAGATTTTGGTAAAACAGAGACTGGGGTTTGCAAAACTTTGAGGTGTGAAAGTAACACAGTAGTTCACAGAGAGCTTTGTTTTCATAAACATTTAAAAACAGAGGACTTGCAAACTCTCCAGTTGTCCTAGGCAGCTTTGTAAACTCAGTCTTTGTGTTGCTTCTAATGTGGAATCTGTTCCTTATTCTAGAGCAGTGAATTCTGCCCCCTACTCACTACCAAGGCCCATTTTTTCCTTATTGTGGCAAATATTCCTTGGTTCCCTTGGCCAAATACTTATTGCCAAAATACTGAACAGAACCAACGTTACTTGTGATTTCAAACCAAATTTTGTGTAGGTATGTCTAAAACTTAGCAGGCAATGAGAGAAGTCAAGACATTTGGAACAGAGGAAACATTTTGTGTCTATTTTACACGTTTACTGTTGAGTTTTGGCTTCTCATTAGGAAACATTTTAGAAGTCACTTTAAAATAAAAGAAAAAATTGACAAAATGATGAAATCATGTAACTTGATTTTAGATAAAAAGTGAAACATTTCTATGGTGGATCAAGTTGAGGGCACATCTGAAATTTACCTAGCTGTTTTGGGAGACAGTTTTCTTGGAAGGCAAGGTATTTCTGTGCCAGTTGTTAAAAAAGCAGGGAATAGTATAACCTCTTGCTAGGAAAATTTTTTTATAGCCAGTCCAGTGGTTTTGCAATGCTGAAGTTCTCTTCTCATGGTCATATATCAGTTGCATATCATTGTTGCTAGAAAAAGATTGAAGCTCTGCCAGTCAGCCAGAACCCAAGCTGTTACTGGTGTTACAGAGAGTGGCAAATATAGCAGTCAGCTCTTTCTGGATAAGAAGCGTGCAGATGGAAAACGCTGGAGACAATCTTGTCACACAACATATGTTCTTTCTTGGTAGTCTCTATATGTGCTGGCATGTGCTTCCACTTTCACTTCCTCTAGGGAACTAACACTAGGATACTTTCTTTGTCCACACAACTCTCAGTGATATTTTGAGGCTAAGCATTTTACTTCCTGCCTTTTGTCTGTTTTCTCTACACTGAACCGCAGCGTCTGCTTTCTCAAATAGTGTCTGCCCCTCTTCTGCTTCCCAATTCCTTTACCTTCAAATCTTGTATTTGTTCTACTCTAGAGGCTATTAATGTTTTGATCCTTTCACTCTACAGTCTCTTTCTGTCTCAGGTCAGAGTTCTCATCAGGCACTTACTACCCATTCCAGCATTTCAGGAGTTATTCCTAGTAACAGTGTCAACCACATTTTATCCTTGCTTCCCAATGGAAAAGTACAGAAAGAAAAAAAGAAAAAAGACAACCCCAGTTGGGCTGAAGGAAGGCTGTTCTGAGCTCACAAGGGTAGAAGCTAGGGATGCTGTACAGTGAGTTTAGAGAGGATCACATGCCTAGAAAACTAGAGGCTGGAAAGTATTCAGAGGGTGTGGATCCTTCTGTCCCACATCAGGAGGTGAAAGCTTACTTATTTCCATTAAAGGCAGGAGTAGATTCTTTACAATAGTACTGCTTCCCTGGCTACGTACACATTTCTTAAACAGTGTGGGCAAACCTTTATTTAAAACATATTAAAAAGCATTACAGTATTTGCTCTGACACCAGCTCAGATTTCTCCTGATACTGAACTTCCTTCTATATCAATTGTTCACCTTCTCTGCCTAAAAATGTTCTTTATCTGCACCTGTGTACATGTATAATACACCTGTGGAAAAGTCTTGTCATTAGCTTCAGGTTTTCTTTAGGCTTTCTGTTTTCTCAGACACATCTATGGAAGTTATTTCTGTAGACAAAGATTTATTTCCCCTTTATCTCTATGCAGCTGTTCTGACAAAGTATCATACCAACACAAAATTTCCCCTGCTCTTCCTAGGCTTTGAGTTAGCCTGTAACTCCAAGGTAGCAACGTAAATGAAAGGTCTTTTCCTTGCATAACATCTTTGAAATAAAAACTGATTTATTTGTTAACAACACGTGATTTTGGTTGAGTGTTACTGGGCTTGGCATGAGAATTATCTGATGAAATTCTGTGGCCTACATTCTGCAGGTTAATCCTATTTATTTATTTTCATCTTCATTTGGATTGACAAGTTCTTTTCTCAGGACCAGAAATAAAACTTTGAAAAGCATCTACTTTTATAGTGTTCTTTATATTAGTTATATGTTATATGTCCCCATAAACTGTTTTCAGCATAGGTGACAAACATGTTCTCTTTTAAATTGTAGCTTGGAGGTTTTCCTCCACTGTGTTTTGAGCTTTTTGTTTTGTTTTTTCCCCCCCTGTTGATGCAAACTAACCACTTGTATACAGGTTTCAGAGAAGCCACACTGCCAACAGCATGTAGAAAAAAATCTCAGCAATGTTTGATGAAGCTTTCTCAGCGAAGACTGATCAAAGTATTAAAACTAAACAATTCTCTATCCAGATGTTATGGAATTCATGGACTACTCAATAGAGTACTAGATAAAAAATTAGAACAGATTTCTAGAACAACAGAATACCAAAGCTATAAATCGAAAGTATTTCAAAAGCACTTTGAGTAACTGGAGTTATATGTTGTGCCAACTGATCTTTGTTTCTTCCTTGCCAGGTATTGTTTCTTGTGTCTCAAAATGAACTGACCATATTCAGCAGTTACCTTAAAATTACCATTAGGGAGATAAGGCTCAGAGAATCTTGGATAACCTCAAGCTACTCTATGTTTAGGATATCATGACTTTGAATCTCTTCATTTTGAGGAGATGCTGCAGTGGTCTTCTGACATCTTAAAATCTTGTAGGCCCAAACAGATGTTTTTGATCCCAAATCTGGTCTTTGTGTTCTTTGACAATATTTTTTAGAGTTTCAGCCAAGATTGCCAATGACTTCGAGATAACACACATAATGCTCAAGTTTTTGTTGGCACTTAAAGGCAATTTAAGGTAGTTATGAATGAGGAACATATTTAACTACGTTATATGCTTTTAAAAACACCTTGAAATACTAAGATTCAAAGGGTGTATAACATTGCAGTTCTTAAGTATGCAACAACTCAAGTGCAAGATATCTGACTGCTCTGGTAGCTATCTGATCTTTATCATCAGGACCCACTAAGGAAATATTATTTAAATTTTCTGAATTTAAATACAATATGTTGCAATGGTTCCATAGTCAATTTCTGCTTTTTGGATACACACACTACTGAACCAGCTTCTATACCACTACGGATAATTCTGTTGAAATCAACTGAGATACTCAAGCACAAAACAACCTCATGAAAAGATCAGATTCTAAACTCCAAACATTTAATGTAAAGTAGTCAAAGCATAAAACCAGAAAGAGTGAGAAGAAATTAGGCAACCCAACTCTGAGTTGCAAGAAAATTAAGTTTTTAATATATGTATGGGATAACTATGGAAAATTCATTTCTATTAATAGATACAGAATGAAATCCACATGCAAATACGCTGTGTCATGATGTCATTACTGCAAATATCACATCTTTCCAAATCAATGGTGTCAATAGACTGTTTAAAAAAAAAGCTACTTCCACCTTCTGAGAAAAGTGGAATTTTGACCTTATTTGAGCATAATATGCATGAGAGTTTACTGTATAATTTTCTTCACCAATTAGCATTTGTGCTATGTAAATTTGGTAAAGCAGTTGAAAGCTAAAATCTCAAATGGAGTTTGCATCAAATTAAAGTATTGCAAGATGATTCTAACACTGTTTTATCATTACATATTTCTTCTGCCAGAGAAAATCTGACTAGAAGACCATTATCTGCCTTAATCTACCTTTTCCTGACCAGTAGTTTTAGGCTATCTACGCAGACAGAGTATCTCCATCACAGAGAGATACACTCTAGTCACACTACATTATTCATCTGAGCTTTTGCTCTAGGAACAGGATATTTTCATGCTGGTCTGTATGCCAGAGCAACAGGCAGTTATTCAGCTTATGAATCATAATATGTCTTGAGACACAGAACACTTGCCAGCAAGGAGAAATGAACCAGATGAAAACTATAACAGTGCAAAATCTGTGTTAATGAGAACTACAGTATTTAAAGCACACACTAATATGTAAAAAGGTGCTCAATATAAATACATGCCAAAAAAAAAAAAAAAGCAAACAGATAAGAAACCCCTGTATTATCTTAAAATGAAAAAGTTGGCTACATCAAGTTTTCAAATGTCAGGCATAACTCTATTAGAAATCACCACAGGGCTGTTTTGTGTTCTCAGCTTGGTGTTTAGCATTTGTATTGGTATCCTTCTCATAATCCTGAAAGGTGTTTGATTTTTCGTCTGGTATTCAGGATATGCTATATATCCTTACTTCTATTAATAATGAAGATAGAACCACTTATTACACAAATCTCCATTATTTCTTGGAGATGAAATTCAGTGAGCCCACATCTTTTCACCAACTCACGAACCATTCTGCTCAGACGATTTTACAATAGAAACTCATACTTATTGCACAGGTTATGTTATTTTGGCTACTATTATACAAGCATATGTAAATATTGCTTATGATCTAGTGTACGTGATCCAACACACTTTTAAATTAACTGTATTTGGAGAAAAGCTGTACCCTTGCATTTTAACTACTTAAACGCCATAAAGAGCCGATCAATTATAGACAATAGTTATGAATTAGGTTTAGTAAATTATTATGGGGGATGGTGAAATTGAAAAAATATTAAAAACAGTCAGTATCACTTGCATTTCTCATAAAAAACACAGCAAAAAAAGTAATTTCTAGTCAAACAGAAATGTTCTTTGATATACAGTAAAAGTATGTTTCATTTAGTGGTTAATTAACCTTCTGAATGAATAGAGGTCAGCTTAGGTATAAAATGTGAAAACATGAGCCTTCAGTGTAATATTTCTTCCCAAATTCATTTTTTTTGCAAGTGTATTATTTCCTATGAAAATTTGCAAAATAGGGAAAAAAGAGAATAAGAAAAAGACAAGTTTTTTTTGTGAAATATGAAGAACTGATCAGAATAGGCATTTGCATGTGTACCTCATAAATTATATTAGCTGTGCAAAAGTCAGTCAATATCCAGTTATCTGTCCTGTGTATTTGGCAGGTATAAATTGGCATCTACTGAAAGGACAGTGATGGTTTATTTCAGTCATTATTGAAAGTTATATATCTAGTGCTCCATGCTAAAAATGCTAGGTTTGCAAAGTATGGCAGATGAGCTCTGTTCTATAAACGCTAAGTTAGAAGGAATATTGGGCTTTTACTATGCCTAGAGACATCTGAGCCAAGTCCTCTCATGAAACTCAAGAGAATCTGGGGAATACTGATGTTGAAAATTACTCTTGTGAGTAGCATAATTTAGGATTTTGTTTATCAGCTAGAAAGCAAGAGACCATTTCAAGATGCAACACCACAGAAATATCAGAAACAAAAAGGGCAATAAAGTTCAAATGTCTTCCTTACATTCTGAACTGAGATGTGGTTTTTCCCTTCTAAATGTACCTTAGCAACGTGATCTTCAGTCAACAGTCTGTGATTCTTCTGTGAATCTATTTGTATTCTCACTGAGCCAACTGAATTATGTTCAGATTCCTGTTTTATCTGAATTCATAAATGAGCATGTTTGGGGCCCAGATAAAATTCAGAACTTCCTACTTGTTCTTCCTCCCTCTAAGAAAGTGACTTCTAAAGGCATTTTAAAAGTTGGTATTGAAATGAGGAAAAGACTATGCATTTGGCTTCATTATCAAATTTATAAGTATAAGCCACAAAGTAAAATTTGCTCCTTTGTGTTTCTTTGTGGTATAAAAAGACATTTCCATGCTCTCTGAAACAAATAGTCTGCAGAGGGTTATGTCCCTTTCTGTTTCATTGCTTTTTGGAGAGCAGAAGGGAATAAAGGAGGAAAGAGTCAGCATTACATTTAAAAATAGAGTTTGATTTTACTTTTTTTAGGATAGGAATGCTGATTTGCAATGAACTTAAAAGGGGCTTTCTCATTCTTTTGCAAGATCTGAAAAGAATCTATTAAATTCACAAAAAACCCCAACAAAAAAAAAAACAAAGCAACACACCTGTCCCACTAGAAACTATTATTAAAATATTACAATATCCAGTAATGCATTTAGTTACCAAGTCACAGCCTGGGAAACTATATTTGAAAAAATACATTTTCTAAGGAAAGCACAACAGCTGTTGTAGTTCTTAATTGTATACCCAGCCAGCAGTACTGATTCCTCTATTTAGACTGCCTATCACTTCTCATGAAGAAAAAAATCTCATTGTACACACATGCACGGTAGTGAAAGGGTTGTTTAATTTGGAAGACCTGTAAACACGTTGTGATTGCAGCAGAGAACATGAACCTGGAAGCAGTAGCAGCTCTCAGGTACTTGTCTTACTGAGCATATCAAACAATTTAACTGGTTTGCTATCTTATTTGAGATCCTCAGTGACACTGCAATGGTGGTGAAGGGACAGTAAAGTAATAAGAACCTGGGACACAACACTCAGTTACACAGTCATAGTTTGGAGTTCTAGCAAGTATGAATGCAATTGACAATTTATACATGCATGAAGGAAAAATAAGGAAAAAAGTGGATGATTTGTAGACGTGGATGACTGAAAGGAATCTCAGAATTTTATGGACAAGGAGCTGATAATAATGTGTTAGAGAACACTGAGGAGGAACTCACCAAAGATGGTCAGCAACTTGCAACAGGCCATTCTGCAGAAAAATTCGTGTCCTGTAGTGGCGCGACCAGTCTCCAGTGAGTTTTCTGCCACTATGTTTTAAATAAATACCTGTAGGAAGACTTCATACCTGCTTTGAAGTCTTTACTATCTATTTTAAGATGTAACAGTGAATAGAGCAACCACAGAAAGAGAAACTGAGGGAAAGGAACATAACAATACAGTGCAAATTCTATTTAATAATTATTTTTTAATGCTACTAACATATGAGCTTCCCTTGAACTAAAACGTGTTGCAAAGCTGGCTAAAACTGTGTGGGAAACATTTGCCTGTTGCATGAAAGTTAGAAAACTGAAATATTTCCACTTTTCACATTTTGCATGAAAATCTTTCAAGTGTTTATTTATTTGTTTTTAATAAAAGAAGAAAGGGAAGCTTACACAGAACAGCTGCTGAGCTCAGGCAAAGATTGGAATTCCCAAGTTCAAGTCTCTGCTAAAATGAATGTTTGTTTATACAAAGTCTAAACAGGGAGGAACAGGGAAGGTTCTAATTGCGTATCAGCCAGCAGCTTGGTGGTTAAGGTTTTATCTGTGATGTGAAAGACCAGAGATCAAAACACTCACTGAATCAGGAAAAACAGAAACTTGAATCTGACTCACCCAACACTGGCAGGCCTTTTGCTATAGCCACTGAAACACTGTTTATTCATACAATCTACTCCCTCAGAAGAAATTGCATCTTTGCAAAAATCTTTCTGCCAAAACTAGCATATATTTTACAGTTAAGAGTGTTCAAAACATTGACCTTTTCAAGTGAAGACCCATTCTGCTGAAAGATTACTGAATAATTTTAGAGCTGTATCACTAACTTGCAAGAAGGGAGTTTTCTGTTGTAGCTAAACAGATTTTATTATTTTCCTTTTCAAGAAGGAAATCTAGAAGGAAAATATAAAATGAAGTTAAGGTGGAAAAATCAATCTAAATTGGGTAATGCCTTAATACCCTGAAATTTAAAATTACAAAAAGCAATTCAAATTCTGAAGCCACTATGTTATAGAAAGACTAAAAACTTCCCTGCTAAAATTTCATACACCTTTAAAACTGTCCATAAAACTGTGACTCATATCAGCTAGATCAGGCTATGTGTTTGCTTAATGCAAAATCACCCATACATCTTGACAGCATATTTGCAATGTTGTCTGCTTGCTCTTTTAAAAATAAATTGGGTAGAATAAAATAAGATATTATGCATTTATCATGATTTCTCCAGCAAGCATTCTCATTTGGAAAACAGACAGGAAAGGAAAACAGCATGTGACACTAACACCGTCTTAGGTTGTTTGCCATTGATTTTTCTAGAATAAGTTAATAAAAATAATTAACTTGATTTAAAAATAGATGAAATTAATATTCTTGCCTTGAATTTATTTCAAAAAGCTTATTTTGGTGATGTTATCCTGTTGTGAATCTTGAAAACATGTTGCAGAAATGTGCTTATGCATATGTGTATGTGTGTATAATGCTTCCTTTCACCAAAAAGATCTCAAAGAGTTTTATAATGAATCTGTAATTAGGATATATAGTTTCACTGTTGAAATGTGGCTACCTATTGGGTAGAGAATGACTTTCACTAGCAATTTAATCTTGCAAATAATTTAAATGCATGTTCACATATGTAACTGCTTCCCTTACATCTGTGGGACTACTCATACACCTAATACTGAAAATAATCAATTTTACATGCTCTGAGAGTTATCATCATGTACAGCAGCTGAATTCAGACATTTCACCTCATATCACAAAACAAGGTTGAGAAAATCTGGTCAATAACCTAGAATAAATTCTCTCTTTCAAATAGAAATACAGGAAATCCAATGTTTAATACAGAGCAGACAGAATTTGTGTTTCAAAGGGTTTATCTAAGGTGAAAGTCACAACAGCCTGAAACTTGATCCCCCTGGAAAGAGGAAAGACTGTGTTGCCTGCCCAGACTAGAGCACTTGAAGTCTCCAAACACTAATCCTTTTGTAATATGCTTCCTTATTCTTTCTAGGACCATTCTTAAGTAAAATTATTCTATAAAGAAACCAGTAAGAATTGTTAGGTAAGATGTTTGAAAAAGTTAGCATTCAAGAAGGGACCCAAACTGACTGTAGAAAATAATAGATCGACTGTAGTAGAGTTGGGTTAGCCGATTGTTGTAGGTCACTTACAACAGAAATATTCTATTCAGCCCTATTCCTATCCCATATTCCTATTGTAATATGAGAACTTCCCAGTGAAGGATGGCACCACCACAGTTCAGTGGAAACATTGGTCTATCTCAGTGGGAGCTGGGAGGAAAGAAAGTCCACAACAGTGGTTTTCTTTTGGTTTTAAACTCTTTTTAGACAACAAAGTAACATAACACCTTTTCCTGAAAAGCCTTGAAAACTATAAATACCCTCAAGTTTCTGCTGGAAAGTAGTGTAAATTGTAAGTGCACATTCCTGTAGGGCCTCCTGCTATCTAGGGCACTCACTCAGGATACATGAAATTTTGGTTCTTCTTCTGGTCTCTGCCAGAATCTTTGTTCTGTCATAGAATCATAGAATCCTAGGGGTTGGAAGGGACCCCGAAGGATCATCTAGTCCAACGCCCCCTGCCAGGCAGGGTCACCTAGAGCACATCACACAGGAACTTGTCCAGGCGGGTTTTGAATGTCTCCAGTGAAGGAGACTCCACAACCTCTCTGGGCAGCCTGTTCCAGTGCTGTAAGTATGCTTAATCATTTCACCCTGTCCTCATTTTGTCTATCACTTTCTGTCCTAATTAGATTACAAACTGTTTGTCTCATGTTTTGTAAAATGTCTGGGATAAAGGGTCACTTACCTCAATTGACCCACTAAGTGCTGCCATAATGCAAACAATCCTGATGCATCCTGATGTGACAGTATTTCACCTTAATGTGACACAAGAAGCTGGGACTATATATATGTAGTGCACTTTAGAGCTGAGAGGAGAAACGAGCTCAGAGTACAAAAATGGGAATCTAAGGGAATGAGCAGTGGATGAAAAGTACAGGAAAATAAATTAAACTTCTGTTAAAACAAACGGGAGACTCCAGATCTGGAAAGTGCTCGTTGCTTTGCTTGGCAGCCATTTGCACACCCTTCTGTGGCATTCGCCCCCACACACAAGAACTTCTCAGCCTAAGGGAAGCATGAGCTGTAATCTCACCTTGTGTCTGCTGACAAATATGCATGTGTTTTTCACAGCTTCTGTTAATGATCCATCTTTGCAGACTTTCTCTAGAACGGAATTAAAGGGAGATGGTAGTTAGTTACTACAGAGGAAGATTAACTTGGCTCACTGCTTTTCCTATGTCATAAGTTATTCTACTTAAATGCTAAGATTCATATTACACTCTTCAGTTAGAGCTGGGAATGCACCCCTGATTTCAAGTAGAGCAGATTGAGTTCTGTCTTGTGAAAGAGTGGACATTTTTCACTTCCCATTTGCAACAGTGTCTCCAAGAGCTGAACTACTCAGCTAAATTCCAAGAATTCTACAGCCTGTGTTCTACTTGTGCCTCATACAACCCTCAAAGCCCTACCGCGTTTTCTTCTAAGTAGTGGGCCATATAAAAGGTAAACCCTGCTCCTCCTCCAAGAATTCTGTTCAGCTAAATGGAGCAAGTTCTGCCGGTGCCCTTAAAGCTATTCAAGTAATGTGTCACTGAGTCTTAATTGTCTCCATAGATGATATTTCCTTAAAGCCCTGGTGCTTACAAAACCAAAACAAAATAAATTGCTTAAGTTTTATTTCCAAACCTCCACAAAGAAATTTGCAATATGGAATTCACAATTATAACATCGTTTATTTTTAGAAGCAACTAGAAAGACACGTCAATGATTTAGAGAAATTTGCTCCACCTGGGCTAAGAGAAATAGATCTGACTGACAACCGTCGAAACTGCCGGGCGGTGAACGTACGTGGGAGGGAACAGAAACACCCCAGTGAGGGAGCTCTTCAGTAAAGGACTCGGAGCTCACGCCTGTGCCAGCGAAAGAGCGCGGAGCAGACCTGTGCATCAGTTAAGATGCTGAGAACCCAACATCAGCACCGCACGCGGGGAAGGAGTTATGTGGGGCTGATTCTTGCCAGGTCCTAATACCTGGGAGCAGATGGAGCTCAGGAGTGTCATTTTCAGATTACCTTCTGAAACAAAATATTAAAAAAATAAAAAAGGAGTCTTCAGAAGCTCAAAGTCCGTCCCTCAGCGCCAACCAGTCGGTAAGCGGGGGTGATGACCAGGCACTTGTTTCAGGGGAGCTTCCCCGCCCCGGCACCGCCTGGCCCCTTCCTCAACCGGAGCCTTCCCAGAGGCGCCCCGCTGCCTTCTCCGCACACCACACGCCTGCCGGCAGCGGCTTATTTGCCCCCAGGTCCCCAAACATGGATGGGGGTCTGGGCGGGTGGATCGTCGGCCACTCCCACGCTGCCCCCGTCCTCCCACCCCCTCAGCCGCTCAACGGCCGGCCTCGCGCCCCGCCCCTCTCCAACGGCCGGCCTCGCGCCCCGCCCCTCCCCAACGGCCGGCCTCGCGCCCCGCCCCTCTCCAACGGCCGGCCTCGCGCCCCGCCCCTCCCCAACGGCCGGCCTCGCGCCCCGCCCCTCTCCAACGGCCGGTCTCGCGCCCCGCCCCTCCCCAACGGACGGCCTCGCGCCCCGCCCCTCTCCAACGGCCGGCCTCGCGCCCCGCCCCGGGCGCCGCGGGAGGGAGGAGGCGGGGCCGCGCGCCGAGGGCCCGGATGGAAGCGGCGCGGCGCGAGGCGGCGTGACCCCTCCCTGCCCGGAAGTGCGGGGTCGGCGGCGGCGGGGGAGCGGAGCCGTACAGGAGCCGTGGGGGGCCGATCGCGGCAGAGGTGGCGGCAGTTGGTCTAGGCGCGGGCAGCGATGCGGCTCCGCCACCGCCCGGCCTCGCCGCTTCCGCCTCCCGCCGGGCACCGGTGACCGCCACACCTTCCCCCGCCCCGGCAGTATGAGACCCACCGCGCCGCCCAGCCAGCGCCGCGCTCCGGTACGTACCGCCCCGGGCTGGGGGGTGTGTGTGTGTATGACGAGGGGCGGCCTTTGTTGTGCTCTTCACTGCCCTTCGCCTGTACCGGCGGGGCGGGCCCGGGCCCCCTTGCCCAGGGCAGCGGCTTGCGGGCCCGTCCGTCGGGCTGCGGCGGGGAAGGCCGGCGACGGGCCGCGGTGCCGCCGGGAGGGCCGCGCCCGCTCAGCGCGTCGGCTCCGGCCGAGCCTTCTGGCCCTTGGAGCTGGCGCTGGCCCGGCGCGCACAGCGCGGCGAGGCTGTGGCTGGTGTTGATCCTACGTAGGTAACATACCTGGGGCAGGACGCGCTTCGTGATGCGCTGGTGCAGGCCTTGGCATGAGCGCTCCCAGCTGCACGGCTGCGGGAGCCATGCCTGCAAAACAGCTTTCAGCATCTTTTGTGTGTGCTCTTGTTACCCTTAACTGCCGTCTGACAGTTTGTTGTGGGTAGTTCTCATCTTCTGAGGGGGAAAAAAAATTAAAAATAGGGGGTCTGGCTCCCTTCTTTGGGCTGTGGCAAACTTTCAGGGACGCTGTAGCAGCAAGTGAATAATGTTTAAAAGCTCTTCGTGCTTGATTCATCTTCTACGTGGTCAGGAAGTGGTGTTGACCAACACTGATTTTCACCTCCTGATGTCATCTGCTGAAATTCAGTGGAGTCTGGTGAAATTTGCATCATACTAAGGCTGTTTGGGAGCAGAAGTAGTGGGGAAGGAGTATAAAGAATGGTAAAAAGCAAAACTGAGGAAATAACGTGAGTGCTATGATAAATTAACTATTTTTTAGCTGTAATATGCTAAAAATATTTTAAAATGTAGCTTTGCTGTGTGAAAATGTTCTTAGCTTTCTTTCTAAAATGGTGTTAAGAGTTATAAAAACAGTATTTGAACAAAAAGGATTGTTGCTAACCTCCTGCCAGGAAGAACAATCTGTGAGAGTCAAGCTGGGTCATTCCTTATTCTTATCAGTTCTGCAGAGTGCATTATTTTGATAGATATCCCATATGGTTAGAGGAATTTGTACCACAGTGGTGCTGAAGCTGAGCCATTTGTATGACTGCCAAGGCATTTTGTTTAACTGCTAAAAAAAAAAAAAGCTTTGTTCCTTTTCTGTTTTACTAAAAACTTGATGATTTCTGGAAATAAAAATCCCTTCTTATAGGCACACTTAGCATCCACTCACTTCTGAAAGTATTTTATCTGGCTTCTCTATCTGGGCCCCCTGAGATGTGTGACTAGGACACAGGTAAATGTTGGTGAAGGATTTCCAGTGTGTCTACTGCATAGTGTTTCCCCCCCTTTCTCTAACTAGATATCTGCTCAGAAAAGCACAAATAATTTTTAAGCAATATGCCTCCTGTATCTCAAGCTGCAAACATGGCAGGCTTCTGTACATCACCAGAAACTACTTCTAACTCTCCTCTGGAAACCTGAGATTTTAAATATCCAGAAATATCCTTGGTGTTACATTGCCTTGAAACAGCTTTCTGCCAAACTTTTAACTTCAGTGCTTTGCAGCCTGCTTTTAAACTGGCAGTGAAAATAAAGAATTACGTTCTGAACTTGCATAGGCGTTGTAAGCTACTTGTTGCTGTTAAAAACTTGTGTATGTTAAAGACAAATATAAAATTGAAAAGCCACCAAGGTTTTTCTGGCCTAATCACTGATTGCAGCTGTCAGTGCACACTACTTTCTACTGTTGGATCTTCAGTTGAAATCACGTATTAAACTACTTTTTTCTCTTTTTTTTTTTTTCTATATGTTGTGTTTATCTGGTAATTTCTGTGCTTTTGAAAGCATCTAAACATAAATATATGAGAGAATGAAACTAGTTCTCATTAGAGGATAAGTTGAAGTGGAAAAGAAATAGCTGAGGACAGCAATAGGTTGTGTGGTTGAGACTTGCTTGTAAATCTCATCGATTTCTCTTTATATGAGTCCTTCCTTGGTTCTCTACCCATGTTTGTTGTTTTCCCACTCTTTCATGTAGTCTCTTCGCATCTCTACCTTGTCTGTTCACATTTATCTCTTTGCATCTTATGCCCTGGTATACATTGTCCTGTCTCCAGGTGCTGGGGTGTGCTCAGGAGTAGGCTTCTGTGTGTCTTACATTAAACAATCTAGCCCATCCTGTTTTGTTTTGTTTTCGTGTTCACGACAAGGAGATATTTGTGGTATTTTTTTCTAGCAGTTTTCTTGTGACAGGCTCAGGTGCTCCTTGTAGCTGTGTGTCTCTGTAAAAAGCAGTCTACAACATGCTGCCCTTTTGGCTTCCTCTGTATTTAGCAAAACATAGTTAAGAGTAAAGAAATCTACATGAGATTGTTACAGTTACACTGGTTAAAAGCAGTGACCTGATACTGGTAATCACAATCCTGTGATTTGCAAAAATACTGTGGCCTGGATCAAAACATGAAGATTTTGAAAAGTATCAGTGTCATTCCCTTCCTGCTTTTTTCTTAGGTCTTCCTTCACTACATATGTTAAAGCACTTTGTTTTCTTAACAGTCATGGTGGTTCCTTAGCCATCTCCATCAAATCAGCTAATATGCCCCACAATCAGCTAATAACAGGGCAGCAAAAGGATGTCCTGATGCTGTACTAACTTGTGTGAATTACAGTATCAGAAGCCTGCTGTAGTTGGAGGGACACGAAGCCCTCTCCTTGCTCTGCAGATGTCATGAGACTGAGGAAGAAGAGCAGCTGGGTAGCCAAACAGACTGTGTTTTGTCAGGTATGTCTTAGACTTCCATTTTTAGGACAAAACAGAAGGCCCTTGCCTCAGTGGTTGTCTAATGTGTGCTCCATCAAGCCAGAGATGTCCTCTCCAAGAGCTTGCCTCTTTCTTTTCCTCTCTCTGCAGAATGTGTGTGTATTCACAAGAGACTTCTTCCTTGCTTTGGTTTCTTGAGAAAGTTTTCAGTTCATGTCCTTATGGCACTTTGTTTCTATTTCTTCTTGTCCCACCCATATTAAAAAAAAAAACTATTGGAAGTGTCCCTTCAAATGGCAGTAGGAAATGTCTGCTTCAGCTTGAGCTCAGTCCTTAGGTGGGAATTGTTGCAACTGCTTGAGGTTTGAAGGTATTTTCACAGTGGCAATTTGGAGGATGTAGTAGATATTACTGAGGGAAGACAGTCACTTGCCCTAGTTCAGTGAATTTCTGAAGTAGTGTGTATACTATGTCAGAGTGTTTATTGTTTTGCATAAATGTCTGAAATTTTGGGTAATGTTTTAGCTGTTTGGTTTGTGTGGCGGGGCTGAGTTTTGGCAGGAGTATATGTGCAGTATTGGAGTGAGCTTAAACAGAAAAACCCCTCAACTCTCGATTCCGTTCACCCGAGTTAACAGCTTTCCAACGTGATTTTTGGTAACCTGGTTTATACTTTGTCAGCTACAAAGGTTTCTTGATGTTCTTTACAAGGAATTACTTTGCAAGCACGCAGATACCTGTCAATGTTGTTGTGATCACTGTTTGCATATAGCATTCAGGAAATGTAGCGGAAAGTGAGCTGCTCTTTCAGCTGATTCAGACACTCATTGGTATGGAATGATCTGGAGAGCTCACATGTACAAGTTCCCTAAATTAGATTACTTATCCTTCATACTGCCTTGTATCTCCTATAAGCCATTTAGCATTTGATTTTTGTGAAAAATATTATACTTGCCACTTTTCATTGGTTACTTGTCTTTTTCTTTCTGTGGAAATAATAAAAAATAGGTGACAAAACAAACATAGTATGTTATTTCCAGAATTAGACAGTTTTTTTAGTGAAAGAAGCTGGTTTCTTTTCCATGGTGCTTTAAAGATGCACTAAATGATTTCAAAGTGGTCTTCACATGAAGTTGAATGCTAGGTGAATGGGCAGAAGAGTGTGTTGAGTTCTCACCTCTGTAAAAGAGGCTGTTCTATGTACTTGTAACTCTTGACATTTCTAACACTTAAAAAAGTGTGCTTTCTCTTGATTTCACTGCTAAATATATGTAACGAAGCTGGTGGGTTTTGTGAGCACTTGCAAGATGGTAATTTACTACAAGTGTGTCGGAAGGTTTAGTTAAAAAAAAATCTAAAACCCCCCAGCTTTAGATCTCTGCTTACTTAGCTGATAAGCACAATTTGAAGGTCTAGTTTGATTGTACTTTTGCTGTAGGATCGTTTTAGAATAGACAGCTGCCTAGCCTGTAATTAGTGGTAGTTTATCGACTTAGTAATGAACAGTCTGTGCCAGTTCCATCCACCTTCGTTCGTGTGACATTTGCTCTTTGCACTATATTGTGACCTGACTTCTTAAATAGTTCAAAGGTGAATTGTTGTTTGATGTGTAATTTAACTGGCTCCTTTATAGGAAAAAAAAAAGCAATTGTGTGCCAGGAGAATGCAACAGAGAGCTCTTGGCGAAGGCAGTCCTGCTGCTCCTGGAGTAAATGGCTCCACCAGTTGGGAAACTTCCAAAGTTCATGGGGTGGGAACCTCTTATTGTTGTACCTGCCTCTGTTGTGCAGTGGAGAGGATCACTGGGAAACTTGGGAGCCAGAGCTTTCTCTCGGCCTCCTTCCTGCTTGTTGCTTTAATGTTTATCCCCTCCCAAGAGCTCACTTACCAGTTGGTCAAGTCACTTGCAAAATCATTTCATAACTAGGGTTATGAATGGACATGAAGGGACTAAGGGAGAGTGTTGACTTGAACTTCATTTCTTTGGAATGGCTTTTTTCTTATGTATTAAATGTGTGGAAAATTAATTAGACTTGGGTGTTTCTGTTGGGTTTGGTGTTTAGTTGCATCAACTGTTCCTTCCTGAACAACTGAAATGTCCTGTAGGTGCAGAACTCATTCTGGCCTGAGGAGTAGCGGGTATAACTTTCTCCGTCGGTGTCATACTTTCTAGTTCTCTGTTCCATGAAGTTTTTTTCTTTGGAAAACTACTTTTCCCAAGAGTTCTAATTTTCCTGGCTTTCTTTATTCATGTTCAGTTTCTAATTGATGGATCTGTTTTCTCCATCAGCATGGCCTGTAGCCTGTGAAGCACAGCCATTTTTAGGTAGAAAAATCACTGGTTTGAATTGAAATAAAATATGTCATTTGGTGCTTTGGATACTTAATGTAATAATCGAATGATTCAGATTAGTTAGCTAATAATCTCTTAAAATTCTTTAGAGGCAGTACTTGCTTACTGTCTGCAGCATTTAACACATTAGGGATTTGAAATACTTGATCTGTAGACATTACCTCAGCAACAAAACGACACTCTTTGGTGGCAGTTTTTCTTAAATGTCAAAACAGATGGATTCCTTGTTAGCTGAGTTTAATTTCAGAGTCACTTGTTTGTAATCGAAACTCTACTCTTGAAGATAGCTAAATTCATTACAAAACAGTTCTAAGTGCTTAATATAGCTTGCTTCAGCTTCTGGGATGGTGCAATATATAATGATTAATATTAAACTTTAACTCTTCTTATGAGCATCATATGTACCAGTGGTCACACTAATAATTACGTATCAAACTGAGAACCTGTTCTTGTAATAGAGGACAAAATACAGTCATTTCAACTAATGTGTTGTGTCTGTGATATGTGTGAAGTAGACTACAGCAATTATTTGCATACATCAGGATTTGTACTTATTTTTAGGTGTTTTTTCATGCATTTGGAAAGTTCTGCTTACAGTCTGTAAGAACTCATGTGAAGACTTGAGTCATACTATTTCAGTTCTGGAAATGTTATACTAGAAACCAAATTGTCTGAAATCTCTTGCTTCTTTGGGTAATTGTAGGTTAATATAACACATTGCTATACTGACTGTCAAAGTTGATGTGATGTTGCTCTTAGGACTGGTACTGCACTTGGTATATGGGGCTTCCAGAGGAATAGTGTGCAAGAAATCTTGTTTTGATTTTTTTGTATCTCCCTGCAGAATATGTCAATGTAGATTCTGCTTGTTACTTATGTGCATGTAGTGAACAAACTTGGTAAATTGAAGATGGCAGCAGAAGAATACTTGTGCTTCAGTGGGTGATATAGTTTGAAGAACAGAAACATAGTGTGAATAAGTTTGCATAATTACGTTTTTTGCAAGTTTTCCAAAATGCAGTGGGCAGGTGGTTGGTCTGAGTCAAAAAAGCACAACAGAGAATACATTTGGGAGACTTGAATTAATGTTGTTACATCCCATGAGAGGCTTCTGGTTAGCGGAGTTCCTGTCTTGCTTATGGCAAAAAGCACCTTATCCATAATGTTCTCCCAAAGTGTGGTTGTTCTCTTAAAAAAGAGGGGTCCTGCTCAAAATTTATATGTGGTAAACTTTGTCTGCAGTGTTAGATGCTATAATTAGTGATTATAGTGATTATCAAGCAAAATCAGCCTTTATTGTCTAGTTAGTTGTTTTACAGGTCAGGCATAATTTTTTAATAATTTAAATAGCAGTTGTTTTTGAAAATGTACCGTCCCCTCCAGCCTTTGTGAGACTCTGCTCACTGAGTGGTAAGAGAAATATGTGGCAGTAGCAGCATTAAACCTATTTTGTCTGGGTTACTAACAAGTGTCTGTCTTCATAGAGATTTTCAGAGTCACTTGTAAAGACAAGCTCATTACTTGGTGTTAGCTGACTTCTTGATCTCCTGATATTAAATTGCATTTTCTTCTTTCTGTTTTTTCTTCTATTTTTGTGAAAGCTCTGTTCTGTGGCTGCACTGCAGGCATTGCCCTGCGCTGTGTTTAACCAGGTGGCCTCCTCAGCAGGACTCACAGCCAGGTTATGTCTTGTGTGGACAGAGGCAAAAAGCCTACTGACTTGGTGTCCACTTTTGCTCTGCTGTGTTTGGCAGCACTGAAGATGAAACCAAATCCATTTACTTGCCATAGCCAGTGGAGGAGTTCACAGTCAGCAAAGCAAGGAGGGATGTTTGGCTTATTTGAGTGTGTATGTCAGTGGGCAATGGCCTGGGTGGCCTGCAGTCCCCGCAGCCCCCTGTGTGGGGTCACAGCTGTGGTGGCAAGGCAGCCCAAGGCAGTGGTAGCTTGCAGTGTCATGGTTTGTGGAGCATATTGCCAGCAAAAGCCTCTTGAAGGCAGCTGAAGCAGCTTATGAAAGAGAGGTTGGTCTGATAGAACGTCTGTCAACCCTGTTGCTTTTGTCAAACTGAAAACTGTGTTAAGTGTGCCCGATTAGCCAGGCCACCCCGGCAGCCTTATGCCAGCCTGTTTGTGTTGTGTTTGCCTTGCTGTTGTTTTTAAACTTCAGTAAAACAATCAACCTGTACAGGAAACATCTGACGGCAGACGGAAATTGTACTCAGGAGGGGGGAAAAAAGTGAACAAACATCCTTTTCAACAAGGTGTGAGTAAGATTTTACACATTCACACCTTGGTAACTTCTAGGGCTTCTAGCAAGACAACATTTTTCCTGTAGTTTTGTATATAGTCTTAGGCCTCAGTTTGACCCGCAGAGTTCACATAGGTTTTGTCAAGTGAGCAGATGACATGTTAAGCTTTTGGAGAAAGACCTCTAGCAGGGGATCCTAATGTGGAGTAAGCTACACTATCCCCCTGTTCCCTTTTCCTCTCACTCCGGGTGAGCAATCTGGGGTTGCAGATCCAGAGCAGTTGGTTCTGCAGTCTCAACTGCTGGAGAAGCAGCAAGGCTCAGTGTTGTGGAGCAAGAAGTGTGGTTATTGCTGAGTAGTCTTTTCTCGTGAGGCATCAAATGGTTCTGTGGAAATTGAAAGATATAATGCTTCTAATTCTTCTAATGCTTAAACTAATTTTAAAGAAATAAACTTTGAGAGGAAAAAATGTGAATACTGCTTTTGGTCTAAGGAGTTACTCTTTCTAATACATAATTTTAAAAGTTGCAGCTGCTGAGTTTGCTCAACTTTTCTGTCTTGGGAGATAAAACATGCTTTGAAAATTTTCTGTCTTGAGCAAGTAAGACTGTGCTCTGAGTGAGAAAAGTTGTAGGAAACTGCAAAGGTTTGAATCACTTTTGTTGTTGAAAAATGGATCTTAAGCAGATTATTTTGAAATTGTTCTTAAATCCAAAAGTATAAGCAAAACAACCAAAATCTGGGTGTTTTTGAGACAATAGAATAGGAGAGATTGTGTACTTTTTTGTTGTTGTACTCTTCAGCTGCAGTCCAAGACTGAGCTGTCAAGTTTTGCTTGCCTTGATGGCTTTCATATAGCTGTGCTTCAGTCATTCCTGCTTCACATTGTCTAAAGCAAGCGAGTGTGTAGCTCTACTTCTTGAGCCACCTGTCTTTCCTAGGATGTTGTCTAATCAGCTGTTGTGGATTACATTTAATACCCAGTCCATCGAAATTAGTTCAGTTTTAAGACTACTTGGGTGAACTACCATCGAATGAAGCTTGATTCCCTGGCAGAACTGAGATTGGTAATAGTGTAGTGTTTTTTGTTGATTTCTTAGCTTTGAAGTATCAGTTGCTTTTTGCACAAAGTGTGATGATGCTCATTGTGATTGGCCTGGTAAGAGGAATAGAACTGGCCTGAGCCTCTCAAAATGTCCATGAAGATGCCACAAATTTGTCCACTGTTTGCCATGATAGGTGACAAGTGAATGATCAAAACCCCCTCCTGATAACATCTGTGAGGATGAGGTTTTGGCTGTGGAAAGCAGTTGTACCATTTCAGTGTGGACTTTCCAGGTGATAGCAATCTGCAGAGGTTAATGGGAGCATTATGCTGCTGTTGCTCTGTACAGCAGCTCTCTGCAGCAAATGAAAGCACCTGTCTCTAGAGAGTACAGTCCTGTGCTTTTCACAAATCTTACAAATTGAAAAACAAAAGAAAAACAAAACACTCCAAAATAACTTTGAATCTGCTGGAGAAAGGTATTGTTACAATTGCAGTCAACTTTCTGTTGGGTAATATAGGTATTTCTATGATATGTGCAAAAACTAAAGATTAGCATTTTCAATTTGACCTCTTGATTGTGTGTAACTGAAGTATTTAGGAAAAAAATGTCTTCATTTAATATACTTTCATGTGCCAATGATTTGTTTGACTAAGAGTAATGGAGTGAAACTGAGGAGGGGAAAAGATGGCTTTGGCTGTATACCAGGAAAATAACTCCATGGCAATAGATTATTTGAATAGAATAGTTTCCCAAGAGGAATCGTGGTGCGAATACCCATCTTTTGGGTCCCATAAAACTAGACTGGGCAATGAAATTGAAATATGCTGTAAGATATAATCTTGCATTTCTTCTCTGGGGAAGGCATACATGACTCCTGTAGGGAATGGTCTAGGTTATCTAATAAGGAGCACAGTGTGTTTCCTATATTACAGAGCAATAATGCAAAGCTAATGCTGAGGGATTTTTATTAATAAGCTTGTATGATGTAAACCGGATATTTACAATTCAGGCTCTGCTGGACACTAGGTTTTCTCTCAGCTGAGGTAAAATTCAACTTTATTTTTCAAAGGCATAGAATAGGAAAGACAATTCAGAGAAAAGCCTGAAAATTACATGTACTCAGCTGTGCAGTTTTTACAACTAATAGGATGATCATGCTAATTTTGGGCTGCTGACTTCAGTGTTACCAGGTTTATCTGCACCACTGTCCTCCTGAAAAGCTGGGCATTTCACATGTGCTGGGTTTTGCCTTGCTGGGCCTCTTCTCCTGGAACTACCTCAAGGATGTGCTTTTAAATTCTGAAGTCTTAGTTGCAGCTATTTTAAGATGCCCCTGACCCCAGCTGCCTGCCCTATCTCTGCTAGAGTTTACTGTCCCTGGAGTAGGGGTTACTGGGGATGTATATGGAGTTTCTCAGCTGTCAGGGTCCAGTCCAGAGTAGTATATTTTTTCCTCACTGGAGAGCTGCAGAGAGGGGTATGAATTGGCTCGTGGTGTGGGTGCTGAAGTGTGTGTGGTTGTCCTGGCTGGGCAGCAACTTCCAGCAGAGCTGAGGGATGGCAAGGGTGAGATCTTCAGCATGAAGCATGTAGGAGCAGCCAGAGCTTATGATTTAAGCCCCAAAGCTGGTTTAGGTTTGTGTAAACTTGGTTGCTATTGTGTGGTTCCAGAGCAAACATATACTTAAATAAGCATTTTTATATACTGTGTTCTGAAAAAACCAAACCCTTCCTTTTAACTGTTACAGACCCTGTCACTTCAGACCCTCTAACTTCTTTAGTGTCACCGGATTTTCCTGAGTGTAGCCCAACTGCTATTCCCTTCTGCTTCCCTGAAAAGGAAACATTTTGTATGTGAGAAGTACTACAAATAATGTACACAGCAGTAAATCCTTAACCTATAGGTTTTCTAACTTAGTGGGGTGGAGAGATACATGTATCTATAACTGCAAGTGTTTATTAGTAATACTGTTCACTCAAATGTTGCAGTGATAGATAGGGATTAAATTCAGTAAATACTAAACAATATTTAAATTCTCTGGGTATATCTTGAGTCTGTTTTCAGCAAAGCAAATGATGATACTGAACAAACTGGAAAGCTGCCTAAGCTTAATAAATCCTTTCAAATGCCTGTTATTGTGTTTTGCATCATCCAGCAGAAAATTCAGTTTAGTAGTTAGATATATAGGAAATATGCAGCAATTCTTTTGAAAAGATAATTGTGAAGGGATGCAAATCCTGCTAATTAAGAAACAATCCTATCTTTTACAAAGTCCAGATTTTTTTTTTCTACTTAGTATTAGAAATTTTATGAATTTTTGTAAGCATAATCAACTTACAAGAGAAATTATTAAAAAGAAAAGGTAAATTTCTCTCTTTAACTGGATAGTGGTTTGTAGGTCTCGGAGATTTGGTGAGAAAGATAATGACACTTTTGTGGACTTGAGCAGCATTCATTCCACAGGAGTTTCTGCTGCTGGATAAGCATGACCGAGGTGAAGAGTGGCTGTTACACATATCCTTCTGTGACCGAGGAGAAAAGGGCTCCTCAACAGTTTGGCCTTCATAGATGCTACCTAGAACTGTGTGAGTCAACTGCAGCATTGCTTGAGATGAGGGGTGCAAAAGTAACTTCATCTTGGGCCTGTCTGGTTTGTTTCCTCCATCTTTAGCTTCATAAATGTTTCTTCTCTCAGACCAAACTGATAAGATGGTGAACCTTAAAGCAATTTTTTTCCCAAGAATTTGCAACCGCAGTAATTTAGAAAGGAAAGCTGATACCTTGAATAGCAAAAACTGATAGATAATAATATATATAATGCTTATGATACCGTAATACTTATGTAATACATTATTCATTGGTGATAATGTAATAAGGAGAAATTCAAAAAATATCTCTAACTAGACCATGTGTATTTTGGATGGGTTTTTGGAAGCTGATTTTATTGAATGGAAGGCTTACTCACTTCAGTTTTTTTTCTTAAACAGTCTGGCTGTACAACTGAACAAACTATATTTGGTTTCTTAATTATATATTTACTAGGAATAAAAATTTGGAGGAACAGAGTATTAACCTTCAGAAGGTTATCTTTTATTTCAGCCAGTGATGAAATACCAGTATTTCCAAAGGAAAAAAAAAGTTAATCCAGAACAGCTTTGCAGTTCTTGAAATGCTTAGCCTTGTTCAGGAAAAGACTGTCACCGTTCAAATGCGTGTGGGGTTTGTTGTTGTGGTAATTTATTAGGCTTTCTTTAGGGACTGCAAAACAGTATTATCGGTTGCTCACAGAGAATAGGTTACTTTAGCTTTTTCATGAGCTGTTGAATGGTTGAAATAGTTTGTTGGATAGAGATGTTTGATGTTTCAGGCAGGACAGGCTCCATAGCCTCCTCCTGGGGCACGATGGGGATTCATTCTCCCATTGTGGTTTGGAACTGCACCATGACATTGCTGTTAAATGTTGCTTTGTTACTCAGTTTCTGGACAGGACTTCAGAATAAGACCATGATGTGCCAGACTTGCTCATGTTCAGTTATATCATGTGATGAGATGTTGGAAGTCCTGTGATGTGCCAAAATATGGGTAGCCCGGGAGGGAAAGGCTTTGATCCTGGAGGCTCAAACTCTGCATAGAAGGGAGAGCAGGGAGAAGAGGTCAACTGATGGTCTATTTCACAACGTGCTTTCTCTTGCTCTTGAGCAAGGAGGACAAGGTCACTGGGTTCTCAAGGTGAACTGATCTGTGGTTTAGGTTCTGGTAGGCTGGTTTAGACTTTTGGGGTATATTGGATATCCTGCAGAAGACAGTTTATTTAGTCATTCTTGCCAGTGGTTTGTTGACTGCAGTACCTTAATGAAATAAAAAGATAAAAGATTGCTATGGTCACTGGTTAACATGCACACCTGCTTGTATGCTTCTGTTACACTACTATTACTCTGAAAGAACTTTTAGGATATAGTTCTTATTCTGAGCTTCTGCTCTTAGACATGAGAGCTGTGAAAAGATCATGTTAATACTTAGGGTAATTGTTCAAATAGGTTTATTAACTGTTTTGCAGGTTTATTATTGGGGGAGTAGAAAATTCCTCTGTGTGTGTTTATGTGCATGTGGTACTTAACTAGTCACTTCTTCAGTGAAAAAGTTGTTAAAATGATTCCAACAGAAGTAAAATGACTAGGAATGTGTTCTAGTCTTGCTCTAAGAGGTTGAAAAGTAAATGTACTTAGAATAATGTTGACAAATATTCTAATTTCTGGGAAGGGAAACAAGCTATTATGTTTGACATTCATATTATATTGGTATATAAAGTAGCGTTGAATCTTAAGAGCTCTTAAAAGTTAAGAAAATAGAGAGCGGATACAGCTTTTGATGAAATGTAGTGTAAATATGTTTTATGGAGGGTAGGCCATGCTTTCTTTATGCTCTATGTGGAGGTAATTAATTAGAGATAATCAGCTTCAGATGACTTGAAGTTTAACACAAGTATTTACTTGAATAGGAAAGTACTTAAGCTGATTCCTAAATAAAATATGCTTTGAGAAATCATTTTTTTTCATGTTATCTCTACCTACTCTCTGCTCTTCAAGTAGTACTCAGCTCTGTGAAGATCCTGATTTAACAGACTGGTCTGTTTGGCAGAGTGATGAGCAGGTGGAACCATCACTTACCTTAAGAAACCAGTGGAAGTGATAGCCTATCATGTTTGGGGTCTGGGAGTAAAGGTTAAGTAAAATACCTTTGAGCTTTTTTTTCCCCGTTTTGGAGTAAGTCAATGAAAGCAAACTCAGTGTAGAATCATCACCAACTGCTACACCACATTCAGTGTGGGTGTGTCACTTCATTAAAAAACCCAAACACCAAAGGTAGTTGACACGCTTTAAAAATGCATTTCTAATTTGGAAGCCTGAAACTTCTTTTGCCCTGATCCAAAACTTGTTCTAGTGTTCCCAGTGTGTGTTTCCTCTATCAGAGACTTCTGCCTGGCAAAACAGCCACACTGACTGATTTGTTGAGCCATGTCCAGACAGGCATGGCATTGCCTGAAAATTCTCGGAGGTACTACCTGATAATGTCCTGTCACCTCTGATGCTTTGTTCATGATAGCCTGCAGAGGAATAAATGCAGGCTCTAGATGAAAATTGTTCCTTTAAGTTGTCTTCCTGTAGATAACAGTCTTGTCTTCCTGCACTTCATCAATTTAATTCTGCCCAGTCATTCTCAGACTGGTTTTGTGAACTGCAGCTCCATCTGTTCCCAACCATTTGATCTAATAAGCTGTGATAAGAGTTTGGTGCTTGAAAAGCCTTTTTGTTGGAATGAATGACAGTGGCTAATCAATGATTCATAAGCATGTTCTTCAAAATGCTATTTCATCTTCTCCCCAGATTACAGTACTTAGAAAAAAGGTGAGGTGTAGGTGCATCTTTCTTCTCACCTTCAGTCTGCTCATGTGAGGTCCACTTGGCCCTGATAACCATCCATGGCCACATGAAGCAGGTACAGCAGACAGTGACCCACTTGGTCTGAGCATCAGGTTGGGAACTGGGAAAATCCTTCCTTCCCCAAACACCTCTACGCTTCAGGTTAGCATCTTTGAAGCTTGTGTGCTCTTTTGCCTTGTAGTTTTGGTAAATCTGCAGGTCCCCACCTAAGTCATGATGAATTAGAGCTGAGACAGTTCTGTACATCTCATGCAAATGAAAGTGAGGAATGGGCAGTATTTGTTCTTGGCTTTAGCATTGGAGAATTGGAGAACAGCAAATAGGTTCAATAAGGCTGAGGTAAGCTGTTCTAAAACTCCCAGGATATGTTTCTATCTAAAATCCATAATGTATTGGGTAGCAGCTTCAGTTGTTACCATTGAATAGGATGTACTTCCACAAATAATAGTAATATAAGTAATAATATTTGCTTTATGGAAGCGGCGTGTTCACAGGTATCCTTCCCAGGATGGTTCTGTAGAGAGAATCAAAACAGTTTGTAAACCTGTAAACAAGATTTATGTAAACACAGCTTCTGCAATACATGCAATTCCTGCTTAACAGAACTTGTCTGCCCCATATTTTTTTATCTTAAAATTAGGCTAGCTGTTAGTTACTAGTGTTCACTTATGGAAAGTGCTAATTAAGTACTGAAATTGCCATAAAGTTTTATTTTTTTTAAAGAAAAGTCACTTGAGAAGCAGGTGGATTGTATTCGTGATTACACTTGAATGTCTTGATGATCCAAATCTTGCAGGAGAACTATTAAATTATTTTTTCATCTTGTCATAGTAGATCTCTTGGTAAAGATCTGTTAAGGGATCTGATTCTGTAGGATCTGCTTCCTCATCTGATAAAAACAGAGAATCAGTTTTGTTTTCAGGGGTTTTCTACATTTGTGATTCAGAGTGATGCCAGTGTCAGCAGGCTTAAATGTGGAAGGGCTAATGCATACTGTGAGTGAGAAGAGATACCAGAAGGGTAGGAGGGAAAGCATCCACTGGGGATCATGGCAATTCACAGAGGATTTTTCTTCCTGTGGGAGCAGTAAACTCATCCACATTGTGACTGAATTACATGTGGTCTTGCAGTGTCTTCTTACCAGTGTTTGCACACAACCTTGTTTCTAAGCATTGCCCATCCCTGAAAGAAGAGTTCCAACATGATTAGCGATGTGCAATCACAGCTTTTGAGTAAGACAATGCTGCTCTTTCACTGTATGGTGAAGCTCTCAAATGTTGCAGAAAAATTGTCGTCTTCTGATCTTGCTTTGGTGATAGCAGGATGTGTTTAAAGAAACTTCCTGTGCTAAGAGAAAAATGTAGCATGGCAGAAACAATTGTGACTTTCATCTGGTCTGATCAGGGTTCGTTTCACTTCTTTTTAGCAACTTAATGGAGCTGCTTAAGTGAGAAGCTGTGCTTCTGACAGTAAGATGTCTAGAGAGACAGCAAGGCCTACCTGAAGGAGAGTCAGCCCAGTAACCTAGAGCTACTCTGACAGGCTCGCCTTCTTTCATTAGCTGTGTACAAAGGCTAGTGCAAGTAGGGCTTGACTAATTACGTGTCTGTAGCTAGATGTGATTAATCTGGGCGTGTGACTCAATTTCTGATGGGCAGGAGAAACTGTAGTGCTCTGGTAGGTGATCATCCATAACAAGATTGCTTTATTTGCTATTAGAAAGTTCTTCAGAGTTGGTGAATTGACTTAAACTCTTTTTCAGCTTTGGGCTCTGATAGGGAAATGAGCATGTGGCTGTAGTGATTAGAGTGCTTCAGTTGAATCTGTTAGCGTTAAAGATACGAGGCAACCGTGAAAGATGTGTGGAGAAAATGCTACTTTAAATGCAAGTTTCTTATCCTCTCTCTCGAGAAATCCCAGGATTCTACTATTCTGCTCCTGGCTGGCCAGGTGACTGAATTAAGCCTGTGTGGACAAATGCATTTTAGTACTAATAACTGCTTGCTCACAGGGCCCTAGTTACTCTCCAAATCAAAGGAGAAGATCCCAAAGAAAGTTTTAACATGACTGACGTGGTCAAGGTGGAAATTTGCAAAGGTGATGTTGAAATGTCGTTATTCTTAACTGTATGATGTGTAGGTGCTTGCATTTCTGAAGTATTGCTTGAGGATTCAGCCTGTAGGCTTTGAGTACAAGTGGTCATTAATGTGTGACACCTAGCTTGGCTAAATACCAAAGCCATTGTCCTCTTCAAGTTTAATTCTAGATGCATCGTTTAGTAAACACAATAATACGGATATAAAATATGGATTTTTTTTTCCACACTTAAAAAGGGTGAACAAAACATATGAATTACTCTTTTTAGGAGAATTACTGACGTTTGGATTGCTATCTTGATACTATAAACCTGCAATAAGTGGCAATGTCAAGGGTTCCTACCCCACCTCCTCCCGGGGAGATGTCCAGTGGACCTGTGGCTGAAAGCTGGTGTTACACACAGGTAATCTATGTAAATTACAATGGCTTTATTTTCTAGTCATAATTAAAAAAAACCCAACTGTAAACATACTGAGTTGTGCTGACAGTCTAACTAGTTCTCATAGTTAATGCTTGATATGTAAGTTAATTTTATTGAAATTTTCTACATCTCTTGTTCAGGTTAAAGTAGTAAAATTTTCCTACATGTGGACCATTAATAACTTCAGTTTTTGCCGAGAAGAAATGGGTGAAGTTTTAAAGAGTTCTACCTTTTCATCAGGGCCAAATGACAAAATGAAGTGGTAAGGTCTTTATTCTAGCAACTGCTTTGAGTTTTGTTTTGCTTTTTCCCCCACTTGCAAAAGTTGCAAAATTAAGTTGCAAATGAATATTAAAACTCATTTCCCTAATGCTACAGGTAGGGGTTGGTTCTAATGTCAGAGTGTCAACAGTCATAAGGGAAACGTTTGTTTGGGTAGCATGTATCACTGTATTTTATAAAAATATTTATGAATTTTTCTGAGTACAACTTTAAAATGTACAATTTCTGCACTTCTTTCAGGTGCCTGAGAGTGAATCCAAAGGGATTAGATGATGAAAGCAAAGACTACCTGTCATTATATTTGCTTTTAGTCAGTTGTCCAAAAAGTGAAGTCAGAGCAAAATTCAAATTTTCCCTGCTGAATGCTAAAAGAGAAGAAACAAAAGCAATGGGTAAGGGAATCGTAGTGTATTGCATGTGGATTTGCAAGCATGTCCCAAAGAAAATTAGTATTGTAATTTTTTTCAGTTGAGAACAGATTTTAATACTGAGACAAACTTCAAAATATATTTTAAGAATATCCTTTTAGAAGCTAAATTACAAATCTTGTTCATGTTTCATTCCTTTCTGATCACTGAGCTATGTTAATTCTGTCGTGAGCAGTATAAATTACAGTGCATTACTAGGTGCCCTCACTCTAGATTCTTGTGACTTTGCTTTTCTTGCTTCCTGTTAGAAGAGGTGTGTTAGCTTGTGTCTAGCTACAGTGGAAGGAAGCGTTTGATTTCTGTAGTTAATTAGGATAAACACGCATGGTGGTTTTTTTAGACACTCCTTTACAATGTTTTGGTCTATTTCATCTGACTTACACTGTAATCAGTTTAAAAACATAAGCCATGTACCCAAGGAATTAGAGTACTTAAAAATAATTGGTGATTTAATTTCCTTCTTGATATGAAAAATGTATGGCTCTTACTTTCAAACTTAGAAGCACAGACTTGACTGGAACAACTTTTTGAGAAACCTGGATTTCTCATGAAAATGGGTAATTTAATGCTGGTCTTAACTGAGTTTATGCTGTTACTAGTCTCATATGGGAAGAATCTGTCTCCTTTTCTGCCCTCTGCTACTCCAGGATGTAAGAGATCTTTCAGGTTCTGAATTCCTTGTGAAATCTGTAGTTCTCTAGTACTCTTACCCAGAGTTCATGCTACTTTCTCCTTATGTGGAGAGGCCCACTTACAATCCTTAATAAATCCACAAAACTGATTGCAAATCTAAAAAATAATTGATTGGACTTTTTGAAAAAGAAGTAAATGTATGTTTCACTCTGTCTGTATTCATCCCCTTCCACTGGTGGAGTTTGTTCCTTTAATCCCTACAAGCCTGCTGGTTCTGGAGCATCTATGAACAAAGCTATGCATTTCTCCATTTGGTGGATCATGGCTTTTCCCTTGAGACACTTTCCCAGTCCTGTAGTGGATTGGTGTATGTAATTAAATGAAATTGCAGTGTGTAATACACCATCAATGTTTTGAGATAATCACAGAATTAGAATAGGTTGCAAGGGACCCCTGGAAGTCATCTAGTCCTAAGCTGCTCCTGAAAGCAGGGTCATCTAGAGCAGTTTGCTCAGAACCTGTTGTGCTTTGAGTTATCTCCATGCTGTGTACATGAGTTTACAGGCACTTCAGAGAGGCACTCATTTGTGCTCCTTTCCCAGAAAATGTATGAGAGCTTTCTTCGTAGTGCTGTCCTAAAGGAGGGACATGCAGTGTAGGATGGAAGGATTTTGAGAAGAGGAAGATTGTGTGCCAAGTGTTATTTTAAATGCCAAAAGTCAAGAGGCGCTAAAACCCGTAAGTTCTGTCAGTAGGTGTGTCTTCAGTTTCTGCAATAGTAGCTATCCTGTATTTTGCAGTACAAGAATTATAAACACCTTTTAATTTTGGAAAATTACCAACAGAAATCTTATTTCTTGGACTTTACAGCCATTTACCATCTGCTTTTGGAGATGCTCTGTTTTTATTTATACAGTATAATCATGCCTGACTGTAGATACCCCTTGATAATTCATACATAGACTGCTGCTTCAAGTGATGAAGCTGTGTGTAAGACAGGTAACAAACTAACATTTTAACCTCATTAGAAAGAAGAAAGAATACATTTCCCCTTTCTGCTGCTCTGTTTTTGTGGTCTTGTTTATGTAAATTGCTACTGATAATTTCATTTCAGAGGGTTAACACTGGTTCTTGCTGATAACAGTAAAATCTACCAAGTTAACCCAAGTGTAGAGAAGTCACTTTCCTGATGTCTTTATTTTGGGCATTGTAGAAGAATGCCACCTATCTATATATTAGTAGCAAATCTGATGGATTAAAAAAATGACTGTCATAGCTATGGCTAAAAAGTAAACATAAATTATATCTCTTCATGACCAAAGAAATAGTGTCACTTGAAAGCTTTTATTTCTGTTTTGCTTTTTTTTTAATGCTTTTACTGTATTTCAAAATAATTTGAGCCTGTGAAACAAGATTTTTCATTTCAGGAAGGAGTCAAAACAGATTGTTATGACAACTGCAGAAGTGTTGTCAGAATGCGTTTGCAATGACAAATTCATTCTAGTGGTGCTTCCCTGTGAACAGTTTCTGTTTTGACACATTGGCATTTTTAAACATTAACTGGAAAACTCTTCCCTTGCTGGGTGGTGCCTAAGATTAACATAGAATTTTTAGGTGTTATTATTTAATATTTGTATTTAACTTGCTTTACTTGTACATAACTGTTTTTTATCAGAAAGCCAAAGAGCGTATCGATTTGTGCAAGGCAAGGACTGGGGTTTTAAGAAATTTATCCGAAGAGATTTTTTGCTAGATGAAGCTAATGGTCTTCTACCAGACGACAAGCTTACATTATTTTGTGAGGTGGGTATAGTTTTTTTTTAAGTGATAAGCTTTCAAATAAAGTGTTTTCTGCTCTAATAAATAGAGGTTTATGGTGATTTAAACAGTAATATGCTGTGAAAGCTGTATTCTATAAATGATAAATATCTTAAGATGCACATTTATTTGCTTTGTCTGAGTTCTATTTTGGTTTTTGATACACGTACCCTGAAGTGTAGAGTAAGTCTGATTTGATCACCTGTAAACTATTGGTCTCCTCCAGCAATCTGCCAGGATTATGTTAGAATTGACTATAGAATTATTTATGCAAAAGGTGGCTGATATGTTTGTAGAAGTAGTATTTTACTGAGGTCAGTTTTATTTTAAGTTTTGTTTGGAATTGTAGGATGGCTTTTCACTGGATTAGCAAAAAGAAATGTCTGCATGCTGGTTTGCATTATAAAGAAACCAACCAATTGTCAGAATCTGTATTCCTGTAATGTCAGAGTTGATGGCTTTAACCAATGAACAGATCCTTCGAGTAAATGAAACATTTTATAGTAATTGTTACGTTCTGTTTTCTGAACAAGTGCAAGTATCCTGTAGAAGGACTGCTCGATACTGAGAGCTCTGGTATAAAACTAACTTCATAGCATATTATGGGTCACTTTTGTAATACCAGTTACGTTGGTAACCTAAATTGTCATATTAAAATTCAGAAAAAGCTTCCTCAATGTTAAAAATGGAAACTAGAGAAAGTTGCCATACAAGTACAGTGTATGTTAAATATACATTGGCCAGTTATCTTTGCTGCCATAAAGTGTTTAGGAGCTTAGGAGGATGACTGATACTCTAGCTGCTAATAAGTTTGCTTTGATCTGTGTATTTACAGGAAATGTGTAAAATTGTCTTGGCAAGATTACAATTTAATTATGTCATTATGCTGTGTAGGAAGAATAATTGAAATGTGGCCCCTGAGACTAGATACTGAAAGTATAGTGCATCTTATTTTCACTTAGACAAGTAAAATTAGCTGCATTATAAATTCGTTATGAATACAATTATTTGGGTGATAAAAGCAGATGTAACAAGTGTTTTATGGTTCTGTAAAGATACTTTTGAGTATTTCTTCATTTTAAGTTGTACTGGCAATGAATACTTAGAATGAACAGCTCTTAAAAATAGTGATTGATTTTGGAAATAGGTCACTATCTAATTTTAGATACAAAGTTTGTTTAATGGAACAAATACTGAAATTTCCGGAGAGAAATATTGTTATTTAAATTTTTGTGCTGATATTTGAATAGAACTATTTCCCTACAAAACTTCTTAATGTTTTAATGTGAGTTGCTTTTGTGAAGTGTTTGGCCTACCCTAATTATAAATGCTGAAGGAAGCACAACATTTATATGTGCACAGTGAGCATGTTAAATTAACTTCTGGCTTTTCACGCTACAGCAGGAGAAAAAAAAAAGAAATACAAATGTTTTTAAAATTAGCTTATTCAGATGTGTTCTTCTGACTCTTCAGCTGTGTTTGTATTTAGGATCTGTAAAAGCTGTTGCAACCTATAGACAATACATGCCAGGTCATTCAGGTGTAGGAGATGTGAGGAAAAATTTTGCTTGGGTTATACCTTGAAAGGGTGGGTTGTGTTGCACAGCTATCAATAGATACTAGAAACCATTTGAAAACAGCAGAAGCTTGGAACACCAGAGGTTGGTTTAAGTACACGTAAGAAATGTAGAGATGACCTTCCCAGGCACTACCTATAGCTAACAAGGGGTTGCTGTGTGGACAACTCGGATCACGAACTTTGAGTCAAGCCTCTGGAGCAGCAGAACCCTCACTTTTGACAACAGAAGACTGATTTTGCTAAGCTAAAACTGTTTGTATGTATGTATATTTCCTGAAATCACCCTACATGTATAAAAACTGAAACAGTGCATGCAATTCCTCTATAGATATTTCAGTGTTGTGAATGCATAGTCTTTTTGTGAAAGTGGGATTTTGCAGGGCTTTGGGGTATTTTTTCATTTTAATGGGTGGAAGAATATAAGGGAATTTCTTACAATCACCAGGGGATAGGGGATGAAACAGGGAATTGGGCAATGATTCAAATCCCGAAGCTACTGTCTTAATTGGATCATCCTCCTCCTCTTATCTGGAGTTTGGTTTGCAATGCTCTGACTTCTGTGAAGCTTAACTGTACTATTTTTGCTTTATGCCAGATTTATTCCAGATGCTGAGCCTCTGGAAATCAAACAAAGCACTGATCTCAACAGTATCAGCATTTTATCTTAATATATAGCCCTAATTTTCTGTATTTGGGAGGTGCAGTGATCTTGTAGTATGACTCTCTTCTTCTTTACAAGGGTTTTATTTTCAGGCATGTGCTCTCAGACAACAAATAAAACCTGCTGAGCTTTTCTGTTTTCCTAACATACTGATTAAAAAGACCGAAAAAAAACAAGTAAGAATGCCACAGTGCTGTTTTATTTCTTAAGTGAAAGACTTAATCATGGGGAATAATGGCAGTATATTCACTTCAAATGCACATTTTTCACTGTTTCTTTACAAAATTACATCCTGTGAGCATGCATTTTGTTTTTGAAGTGACTTGCCTACCACATTTGGACTTTATTAAATTATATTTCTAAAATGGCTTTTAATCTTGTTTGAAAGACAATTACTCATGATTTTTTGCATCAACTGGACACAGTAAAATGAAATAATGGAACTGTGTTACTTGCACTTAGTTTCATTATCAAATTGTAGGTTACTTATGGTTTTACTGTATTTAAAATTAGGAATATCATACTATTCAAAATTTCTGTGCTTTATTCTTACGAAATTTTGTCATCATGATGATCTGTTCAGAATTTTATATTGCAGGTATTTTACTGAAGTGTGTGGAGAGTTTTGAACTGTTAAGTTGTCTCTGAAGTAGCATTAACATTTTTTAATCCCACTGGCATCTCAAGAGCCGTATCTGTCCTTGACTTATTTCATTTGCCATCTCTGTCAGATGGCATGTGGTATTATGCTCTTCTTGTTTTGATGGAATAAAAAGCACTGTGTTAAGAGTCTCTAAAGTAGTATTTATGTTACTTGAAATAAACTGTACAGCATTGGTTTATAGTTCTGACCTAATGCCAGAAACCACTGGTTCGTGCTTTGCTTTGGAATTGCTGAAATTTTAGCAATAGGTACTGTAATTTAATTATTATTGGCAATCAGTTATGAAGGAGTTGTCTTGCTGTGATTTTCTGTTAGGTAAGCGTGGTCCAAGACTCAGTAAATATATCAGGACAGTCTAATACAAACACTTTGAAGGTACCTGAATGTCGACTAGCAGAAGATTTAGGGAATCTCTGGGAAACAACAAGATTTACAGATTGCAGTTTTTATATAGGAGGACAAGAATTCAAAGCTCATAAATCTATCCTTGCAGGTACTTTCTACTTTTGTATTGCTATTATTTTGTAATTAAAATTGCTACAAGTTTTAAATTTGATTACATTTATTTAATACTAATTTTCTTGCTACAGCACGATCTCCAGTTTTTAATGCAATGTTTGAACATGAAATGGAGGAAAGCAAAAAGGTAAGCCTTACTGAAAAGTTTGCAATGTAAATATTTTACATTGTGAAAAAGGGAAAAGGTGCAGGAAGCTCCAAGAGTTGTAAATTGAGGAAGATGAGTACTGCATGATGGTGCATGAGTGGAGGAGGTACTTCTGGACACTTTTCTGATGAGTTCTGCAGGAGTTTCTTTGTGTAGAAAGGGCAGATGGGGCCAACTGTCGAAAGGTTCTAGAGGATTTGTTCTTTCAAGTGATGGCATCTGCCTTGGATCAGGTTTGCTGTTGTTTTTTTTTAACAGTAGCTACTGATGCAATCGGCCTAGTAACCTGTGCCCCTTTCTGCTTTAGTTTATACCCTCACATAAGCTGGTTTACTTGACTAAGGTTTCACTGTATTGTATTTAACCATTTTATATGGTAGCCAGGACACACAGAAACAATAGGTGAATTATGACTCGAACGAATCCCTGAGGCAGTGAAGCAGTTTGGCCACAGTTTCTGCAGGCACTTGACCTGTGAGAGTGTTTTGGATGGATATTTACTTAATCAGCACAGAGAGCTGCTGCTGCTTTCATGCACTTGCTGTCTCCCACAGTGAGGAGTTGTTTGTGTCTTTCATGAAGATGGATATCTAAAATGGGTTGGTTGTAGGCAGAATCCATGAAAAGGCAAGGAACTGATCAGCTCACTAAAGGATTGTAATAGTTGATCATCATTTAGTCTTGGAGGCTGCAATGATGCCACTTCTGTGAACAAATGCCTGAGATGAATGTGGTAGTCTAGTACAATCAAGTTTCACAAACATGGTATTTTTCTTCCCAGCACGTCTCTGGAAACTTTCACAGGTAGAATTAGAATATTGGAAGCATTTTGTTGGGATTTCTAAAGTGAAAGAAACTCAGACGTGTTCCAGCTTGAGTGATGTGCTGTGCCAGGGGCCTTTGCCTTCACGTTAGCAGCAAATCTCCAGTGCAACCCAGCTCCTGGAAACTGTGGTTTGGTGGATAGGAGACCAGAACATGTACCTCTCACATGCTGACAGCCTGTGATTTTTGTACTCCATTCAAAAGTCTGGTGCTTGCTTCTTCAGCTTTGACATAATTTCCTACTTCATTAATTTCTTACAGAGGATACTATTAGAGGATGGAGTCAAGCATGCAGTACCACAGATTTTTTTAGCAAGGCCTTTAGCTTCATGGTGTCAGTTAGATATGCTGCTTTGTTTGCTGTTTGGATTCTGAGAACAAAACGTAGGCTTTGTTGACTCAATTTAAGTCGAGCCAAAAGTGGCTCACTTCATTCTGTTTGCTGCTCTGACTTCTGATCTTCCAAACACAGCATTGTTGTGTTGGAAACTCAGCAGTGCTTTTAAATATTCCTGAAGCTATGCCTTGATTTTTTTTATGTACAGCCTATGTGGTAGAGTCCAGAGTTAGACATTTCTAGAAAAACAAGTTGCAATTACTTGTTTCCAACTGATTTCTCCCTGACTTAAAGAGATACTGTTTTAGATTACTTTCTTAATATTCTTGAATGTTACCTCAAATTTGTAAGGATTTTGTATGATGGATGGTAAATGAACAGTTGTAGCATGCATGCAGATGGTATTTGATATGTTCACTTTAAAGTTGTAGCTAAATTTCAGTGACTTTTATTGATTATTCTTCTTTATCAGAATCGCGTAGAAATAAATGATGTAGACCCTGAAGTTTTTAAAGAAATGATGAGATTCATTTACACAGGAAAAGCACCAAACCTTGAAAAAATGGCTGACAATTTGTTGGCAGCTGCAGACAAAGTAAGTAATTGACTTCCAAGTGCTCACCTGATGTTTGCTTGTGAAATGATCTTCTACGAAGAAAATGTCTTTTTTTTCAGATTGATGAGTATTTTTATTTTTTTTTAAATATGAGAAACAGATGTCATCAGAAATGGAGGAAGATGGGAAAGAATAGACTTTTTAGCAGTGGAAAGCTGATAAAAATTTCTTGACCAGAAGTGTTTCAGATGTTTAATTGTATTTACTATCCAATTTTTTAATATAAATTTGGGATTATTAATCAGTTGCAAAATCAGTCTTGAATAAAGTGTATCCTAGATCTTTGTGTTCTTGAAGAGGATTTATGCAATGTTTGAATTAACTGTGCTCCCTAAAGTACTGCTACTTCAGAACTACTACTACTGCCACTTCATCTTTTTATCTTCCCTAAAAACTAAATAGTTTTAGCCTTTCATCTCTTCTGTATTGGTATCTTGTCTATTCTTTAAGTTGTTGCTCTGGGAAATACTTTTTTCTACTGTGAGTTTTTTAGCTGAGGAGACTAATAACTGCGTAGCCATTACGATGAGATTGTTCTCTTTCACAGCATAATTTACAGTTTTTTAAAAACTTGACCCAATACCTTTTTGAGTTGGAATTTTAGTTAGCTATCTGCAGAGGACACACACTTGTTTTTTCCTGAGGAGGCATAAGTAGTTTAGAATCCAGAAAATATTCACTTCAGTGCCTGTAATACAAAACTTTTTCACTCTCGGCTGGGAGTATGGCAATTCCTTACACTACCTCTGCCATTTCTGAATTGGTTGTGCAAGACTTTAGTGGTGAAAACTGCCTGTTCATATAATGAATCCTAAGATAACTCATGTAAGATAAGTCATCCCTGTAGTTAATTTCAAGAAGCCATTATTTTTTTTTTTCTGGCAACTTAATGTGTTCTATTTTTTCAAGATCTCTTGACCTGGCACTGCCCTGGCTTTGGTGACTTACCTCTCTTCTTTTCGCCTCTCATTGCCAGCATCTCATCTTCCAAAACTGATGATCTTTTGTCACATTTCAGTACACCCGAGTGGGAAGGTGAAATGTTGTTGTTTTATGAGTGCTGGCTTTTATTTAGGACTTAATTGATAAAAGTAGAGAATTATAAGGTAAGCTTGAATGATTGTCTGCAATAGCAGGAAATAAAAATGGTGAATGGTTAAAAACTGCTGGAAAATTTCTGCTGTTCCTTCTGAATGTGAAATAACCTAAAAATGAGTGTTCTGCATATTGCCAAAGACATTACACTGCTGTATTACCTGGTAGGTACAGATTTGTTGTAATTGATATTTACTCTAGAGGTATCCTGAGGAGTAGTATAGTAATAAAATGGAATTAAAAAGTAATAGGTCTAGAAACGTAGAGGTTAGGCCAACAATTTCACTTTTCTTTGGTAGCATTTCTTTGTAGCTTTGAACAGTTGCTAATACAAATGCATGAGTGGCAACTTGAATATATGCCACTTATACATCTAAAATTCTTTTCAGACTTGAAAACTGAAGGGTGCTAAACTAAATGGGATGGGTAAGATCTCAGTAGAAATGCGTACAGTTGAATGAAACTTGTTCAGACCATGATATCCTTCAAAAAGCAGCAGGTTATTAATGCAAAATATAATATGGGAATGTAATTATTTGACTGCCGTTTTCTGGTAGGCTGTGTCAAAGGTATGGAAGAAGTTAAGGAATTCAGAGGTGGGGTGGGAATAAACTTGGAACAAGCTAGTTTCAAACAGGCTAACGTGTTTTACTTTGGGCAGTTTCATGGAATTTTCCATTGTACAATTTCATGCCCCTTAGTTTGAGATGTAAACGTGTCTAATGATTATTTTGATAAAGAGGTTGTGTCTGTTCCTTGCTTTTCCTCTCTTACCAAACGGAAGGAAAAGCAAAACTTCTAAGTAAGTTTTTTGTTGTTAATAAAATTTCTCTCAGTAAAGTGTTTGGCACAACACTTGTGTCAAACCCAATGCACGTCTTACCATTCGAGGATTCTTCAGTGCAGCATGTTGAATTTTGAATTACCTGTTTGGAAGCAGTTGGATCTAAAAACTGTAGAGATCATGGTAGAAAGAATGAGTTTGAAGAATGATTAGTGTAGTTTTTTCTTTTATCAGTATGCACTGGAACGGCTGAAGGTGATGTGTGAGGAAGCACTCTGTAGTAACCTCTCGGTAGAAAATGTTGCTGACATTCTTATCCTCGCAGATTTGCACAGCGCTGAACAGTTAAAAGCACAAGCAATAGACTTCATTAACAGGCAAGTAATACTTGAAACTCTCTAAATACATTTGTATTTATGCTTTGTGTACCTTTTCAATATTGGCACAGTTCTCTCTTACAGGTGCAGTGTTCTTAGACAACTTGGGTGTAAAGATGGAAAAAACTGGAATAGCAAGTAAGTTGCCCTGCATCGTGACATTCTGTACAAACACTGCTAAATAGACTGCAGATCTTAAGAACTGTTGCTTCATTTCCACACTACTGAGGCCAGTCACTGCCTGTAAGTAAAGTAGGATTCATCAGGTGCTACCTCAGTGATGGCTGTCACTTCCCCTTAAGTGATAGGGAGAGTAGCCCTCGTGTGTGAGTTCTAACAACAGCTACTTTTCATTCCTCTCTTAAGGACGTATCAGTGGTGTGAGATGGTGACAGCAACCATCACAAAAGAAAGGAAGCCATTCTCTTGACTAACCAGGTTTGTGCCTGGAGGAGTGGCAACTCCAGTGTGGTTTCAAGACTTGCTGAGGTCAATCTGAGCCTGCAGTGTTGCCTGAGCCTGCAGTATTTCCAAAGAAAGGATACCAGTTGCTCTTTTTGCCTTTGGGTATGTGTTTGTGCACCTTCCCACATGCCAGCACTCGTATTCTGGAGGCCACACGACTAGTCAGTCAGGTCCCTCTGATCTGGCTGACTCTGCAAGTGCTCATGCCTACACTGGAAGTAGGTTGAGAAGATGTGGCTCAGACTGTAGGGCTGATTGCAGCATAGACTTAGAACAGCTCAAGTGAATCATGAAATAAGACAGCCAGCTTCAGAATTGCAAGGGACAGGCTGAAGCAGTAAAAGGATAGCAGGGCATTTATTTCTTACTGTCAGAATCTCCAGCGAAGTCAAAAGCCTGTTGTACCAGTTACTTTAAAACTGGAGTGTTTCTTTTTTAAAAAAAAAAACAACAAAACAATTCAGAGGCCTAATGATTGAACATGATGTGGAAAAGGAAGGGGATGGTAGAGGAGAAATAGTAAAATGCCCATAGAAAAACGAATAAAGATAAGTCAGAATACATAACAATGTAAGCTAGTTGATGTGGTCATTCTCAAGTGATTTTGAACTTACTGAGCAGACTTCTGTCTTGGATAATTGCTAGAAAAATGCTGGTCATCTTTGCTTCACCTAAAACATCTACAATAAATCAGGGAAAGAATGGGAGAGGATCTGAATTAATTTAATGACTCTGGGCACCAGGGAGTTTGAACTTTGTTATTGTTTCTCAAGGCACTTACCTTTACTGAGCTGCAGCAGATTAAACGCTTGCATTAGAAATCTGTAAAAGGTTTTTGAGAAAACATAGTGTAGAACTCAACTGCTGACTTTATGCTTGACTGTGTTCCTGAAACAGTATGAAGATTCTCATAAGAGGCTTGAAAATGCAAGGCAGTGGAAAGTTGGTATTGATGCATAAGCTTTTGGTTCCAATTTGCAGATTTATCCTGTGTCAATGTGACGTGCATTCCAACCGGTGTAATAATCATCACGTGCAGAGTGAATTTTATGCTTTTTTGGTATTATTTCACACCAAAGTAAAAATATACATGGAGTAATTACATTGGTTTTGATCTCCTGGATGTCAATGTAATACTTGCTGAAATCTGTTCTTGCTTCTGTATTAGTTAAAAATCAACAGAGACCATTGAAAGCTGTTCTGAGTGTAGTCCATGATCCTGTACTGAAGAAACTTGAGAACATTCATTCTATGTTCCACTGGTACTCAAACTGTGAGCTCCCAGTGAAGGGTTCTGTAGTGAGCCAGCTAATCTGTCTTGATGGCTTTTTTGGATGTATGAACTGAGTCATTTTTGCTGCAGTTTGAGCTGATTCATCTTGTCATCCTTATCTCTCCCCAAATTGAGCATGCCCTTCAGTGTAATGAGATTATCGGGTCTTCCCTTGCTTTTCTTCTCTGTACTAGACCTCATCTTCTAGTTTTCCTCACGATTTTTACTGTTTTTCCTGAGCAATTGTAAGGCAGTTAACAGGGTGCCCAGTGTTGGATGCAGTTCTCTAGCTGAGGTCTTGCTGATACTGAGTAGAGCAGAGTGAGTACCCTGTGTCCTACATGTGTTGGTATCAATATCCTCAAATTGCAAGTTGCTCCTTCTCTCCGTTGGCATCCTTACCGGCATTCGTGAAGTCTGTTGTCCCGTAATGCTCAACTCCTCTTCTGCAGTCGTTCTGCCTTGCCTGCTCTTCTCCACTCTGCTTTTGTGCCTTTGGTTTGTAAAATTGTGTGACTATTCTTAATACTTCTGTTTTCAGCCAAGCAACAGACATAATGGAAACAGCAGGCTGGAAGTCCATGATCCACTCCCACCCTCACTTAGTAGCCGAGGCCTTCCGCGCACTAGCGTCTGCACAGTGTCCACAGTTTGGCATTCCACGCAAACGGCTAAAACAGTCATGAAATCTTCCATGAACTTTAGAGACGTTGAATTGACTCTACTCCTCCATGTCCAGAGGTGTTTTCACAAACCATAACAAGAGTTTTTGTTACCCTTGTCCACAGAACAGAAGCTGAAAAAGCCTATTGTTTGCTTTTCAGATGGATAATTTATGGTTTAATCCTCAGCTTTAAATTAGACTGATTACTCTAATTCACTGAAAGGCCTTAAATTATCTTCAATGACTCTCTAGTCCATATAGTCTAATGTATCTTGATTTTTTAATTATTATTTTTTAATGTGCCTTGTCTTTTCGACTAGGCTCTGCAGGATTGCACTAGCTCCATAATGCAGTAAAGTTGATAACTGAAGATTAATTTTTGAAAGGGATCTTCCATTATTTTCAGAAGAAAAAAATATTATTATAGTTTGGTCCTGTGATAACTGGAAGGTTTTAACCAGCCTCTCATTAAAAGTGCTTGAACCAGAGGCACATAATGTACCCTAGACAAGTGCTAAATGTAGAGAGAGCCTGTTTACCTTCAGCGAATGCCTACAGGCTATTTATGGCAATATACTGCTTTGAACATAATTTATTTTTCATGGTGGGGGCAAATATGCAATGGTTTGGCCCGAAAATGTATTTTCATTACAGTTTGTAATGCTTACTGTGTGTATGTCAAAGCTGTCCAAACAGTAAGAAGAAACACAGAATAAACCTCTTGCTTGTGTTTCTCGACGGTCCATCATTAGTTTACATTTAATGCAGAACTGAATGAGAGGTAAAGAGTTCAATGTGAGAACAGAATAATATTGTGTATGGAAAAAAATACATCCCACGTGTAGGGTTACATAGGAAAGTAAAGGATGCAGAGAATGACCAAATGTAAATTGAAGAAATGGGCCAAATGGATTCCGAATATGCACTTTTAACGTGTAACTTTTGTATGTTGTGTGGTACATATATATTTTGCTTTTAATGAATTAATGAGGTACAGGTAATTGTGGCTTAACTTTTTAGATACAATTGAAGATGCCCACAGCCACAGGGGATTTAGTTTTGTTAGAAAATAAAAGCATGTCTTTTTAAGACTCAATCGAAGGGTGGCTATTGCAAGCTTTCATACTTAAGTAACAGAATATTTTCACTTATTAGAAAAAGGCATGTGAATGGTAAAATTCTGAAGGGATTTTTCCCATTTTGACATGTGTGCACAGCCTCCATTAACACCTAAGGAGGTTATGTACGCATCAAGAGGAATATTTCCCTGAAATGTCAGATGGTATTGGCAAGCAGAGACTTGCTCAGTCTTGCATTTCAGTTATTGTACTAGCATTGTGGATGGTATTGAAATTCTGCATAATGTGAAAAGGATGAAACATTTGTAAACTGCTTGTCACGGGCCAGTTCTTTATGATATGAACCTTAGCTTTAATATCAACATCCTCAGTGTTTGATAGCTTTGTTTACAATTGGGAGGAAAAGTCTGCAGTAGTGCACACTCTAAATGTTTCCTGAGTTACTACCTTGAGTTTACTGTAATAGTGATAATATGCTATATTTCTTTTTTGGGAAGACTTGGGTTTAGCAGTGGGGAATGGGAGGAGATCTCACCTAATTTATAAATGTATTTGCATAAGGGTTTAAGTTTGCCTAATTATAAAAAGTTATGCAGGGAGGAGAGAGGAAGAGTTTCAGATTGTTCACTATCTTCAAATCTATCGCCATCCTCATTTCATTAAGATTCACCTGAATTGCTCTGAATGAAGCTTTTAGAGGAAAGAGTATATAGTTTTATATGTTGGCATCCAGTAGACCATTAGCAAAGGTAAATTGGAAAAAAAATGCCAGTCCAATTTTGAAGACTAAAATAACCTGTAAACATGAATTTTCTTACCTTCTAACTAAATCTTTATGATGGATAAAGTGTAAAATCAGAAACTTGAATAGTATGTAAGACATCAAATTATATATTTACAGAGATTTATCCTTTTATCAATTTAAAAATATTTATCTAAAATAAGATCTCTTAAGCATTCTTCACAATAAGACCTAAAGGTAACTGCTCCCACCAAAATAGTGATGTTTTTGCTGCACTCTGTGATGTGTTCAAGCTATCATATCCTCATGTGCATCACTGGTAAAACCTGCAGCTCTAACTTACAAAGTGACTTGAATATTTAATGCTGTAACAATTGTCCAATTCAGCTTGTTCTTAAGTAACAACATACAATAATCAAATGGAAAGCTTAAGGACTTCTATGAAAACTTTTTTTTAGAAGTTTAATAGCACACTTTGTACCAAAAAAATGACACTGTGCTGTAATATTATCTACATTATAGAGTGTCCACTTTTCCAGTCAGGCAGTGTATACCATACATTACACTAACAGAAAAAAACCCCAACCAACAAACATAATTGATCTGTTTAGATTTGATATTATTTATTATGTATGTTTTCAAGTTTTGTCAGCTCTTAAGAAAAAGGTAAAACAGTTGCTGTATTCTCAAGTGAGTGCACTAAATATTCACCTCTTTGATTCTTTAATGAACTACATGCAGTGTTCTCACTGGAATGGGATAGCTGGTAATTACAACCTTCTCCTTCAGATTCAGTAGCTTGTTTTCATTCCCCACATCTCAAGAGCTTGCCCTTCAGACCCTCAGTTGTCAGTTCTAAGTGCAGCAGATAGAAAACTAATAGAATGGACAGTTTTTTCAGGCTGAAATCTTAGGGTTTTTTTCTTAGTTTTATATCCAGATTAGGAATATAATGTATGAAGGTGCCATGTTTTGGCTTGCCAACACTACTCCCTTGGATATATGTGAACCACCACTTCCATACTGTTCTGGGGAGAACCCTGCATGTGTCCTGTGTGTGTGCGTGTGTGTATGACTGTGTGGTGTTTTTTGTCAAGAATGACTTTCTAAAAATAAGGACTCAATTTGCTGTTAAAATGCTATTATGTATTATATATATATATTATTTTTTTTTCCATTTCAACCTCTCCTAAGGAGATGCTTTGGGTGGAAGATGCTTCAATAAAGAATCCTTGTTTCCTTGTCCATTTACTGCATGCAGAAATATGAACACATTGTGCCTTTTTTAGGAAACTGTTGTAATGAAGGGAAGATTTAACAGGATACAAGATCTTCTAAAAGGTATTTTTGAAGGTGAAGGAGAGTGCTATTTGATACATGATTGAGACAGAAAAGTTATAAATTGCCTGTTTAGGCTCCGTTGCATGTCGATTCTTGCTTCCTAAATTCAGTTTCACTAAGGTAGAAACAACACAAAAAAGTGGAATAAATATTACAGATACAAGTTGAGTAATGGTATATTTTTGTGAAAATGTGAAAATATTTGCTGTTACAAGATAAGTGTATGTTAAAATGTGATAATCATGGACACAAACTTTGTTTTACAAGTTACTCTAGTGATGATGTTTTTCTAAACATTGAGTATTTAGTATAAAATTCACCTTTGCACAGAAGGTCAGTAGAAAGCTTACCTGGAGATTGTTCCTTTTAAATCCTCATGGAAAGGTTTCTCCCTTGGGAGAATAAAATGATGTGCAGTATTTGAAACTGTGTTTCATAGAAGACAGTGAATTGCAATTGTGAGGTATTGCTGCCTGAAATACTGTTGAATTTTGTTGACTCTTACAGTTGGTTAAAATTCCTAAGCCTAACATTTATTTTTTTTTGTAATTGACAAATGGAATGTTAACTGTCCTCTTGGTCTGGTGTTGATAGCCTCTTTAGTGCAGAGTTGAGCTTCCTAGCTAGCAAGACACTGACTTAGTCTTATACCTTGGCTTCTGCGTACAGTAAATGGACCACGTTTGTAAAGGGAATCCACTATTTCAAGTGTTTTGCAAGGAACTTCACCATATTTGTAACCTGGATTTTGAAGGCTTAAGATCAATGAGTCCTATTTTAGAAATTAAATCAGTGAAATGACTTAGACCTGTTTTGGGGTGGAAATGATTAAGAGAATTCAGATATATGTAAACAGTCGTATCAAACCATCCAGCCTTTTTTTATCAGCTGATGTTAATGGTGAAATACTTTTTGTACCTTGTTGCTGAAAATATTTTTGCGTTTCAGCACATCAAGTTACAATAAAGTTGTTACTTATACAGAAGTGTCTGTGTGGCTTGTATTTGTTTTTTTCCTGTATATGTTCCTTTTTGCTTCTCTCATTTGAGGAGGGTATTTTACCAGCTATCAGTCAGTCTAGTGTAAAATATACTGCTGTCCCTTTGGAAACCTCTTTGGGGAGGATCATATTGGAGTCTTGCTCTGATCTCCATTAACTTGGATATTTTTACATTTTGACCCTTTCTAATAACTTGGAACTCCAAACAACTTGCAACTTGCCTACCTGAGAAATTACTAACTTTACATAGACTGTCAGAACTGATACTCAGTGGGAAGACGAGTTGATCCTTTGGTAGTGAAGATGGGCTTCATGTTGTAAGAGATTTGGTGCCTTTTTCCAGCTACCATGGAAAACTTTATTTATTTGTTTTTTTTCCTGTCAAGGAGTGTATAGGCTTCTAACAATCACAGCAGGAATATTGCTTGCATTTGTTACTGGAAAAGTGATCTATAAGAATAAGTTCTATGGGTAGTTCATGGGGTTTAATATGTTTATAGATATTTTGCAAAAATATGTAGGACTTTTGATAGGCTGCTCTATCTACTTGACTTTGGACATGCTAAATGCCAGAGAACAATGATGTTAAGGTAAGTTACTCTGTAGTGATTCAACTTAAAAGCTCCTCTTTGGGCTTATACCAACAGTGGCATAGCTTACACCTTCACTGGCAGTTTCAGTAACCTCCAAGTTAAATGTGACTGGTTACAACTGTGAATGGTAATCAGATTTGTGCAAGCCCAAATTTTTTCAGCTGAGCTTCAACTTTTAGGTAAAGAATGTTGAACTTCATTATTTCTTTTTTTTTTTGAAGAAGGCTAAATTTTTATGCTTAGTCTTTCTGAAGTAATTTTTCTTAGATGTTTATCTTGTCATCTTTAAAAAGTTTGCTTCAGATTACATTAGCAGTGATTAAAAAAGCACCTATTTTCCTTCTAAAATTCTCTTAGTTTTTTGAGTGGAAACTGGGCACATAAAGCTTTTCCTCCTTTTACTTCAATGCTTATGTTAAAAAAAAAAAGTATTTTACAGTGTCGTTCTGTCTGAATCTTGGTTTAATTAAAGTATTACTGGTAACTTCAGCAGCTCTCTGAGAACTCTCATTTGAAGTTCAGTGTGTGTCTTTCTCTTCCTTTAAAAGGGGAAAGTGCCAATAATGGATCTCCACTGGTAGGATATTCTGTTAGAGTAAAAAGCATCTCTCACTGCACAGAATTGGCAGCCCTGCCATGTGCTGAAGGCAGTTTGATGTCCTGCTGGGCAGTGCCAGCTTAAGCAGTCCCCATTACTGCCACTAGAAGAAAAGTATTTCAAAGTGCAGCCCGAGCAGTCACAGGTGAGAAACACTGATTCAAGTGTGTCTTTGTGTCACTTCTCCAAACTTCATAGTTGTTATTGGTTGGTCATGACAACTGCCATCTTCACTTTACCGTGAGAAATTCTGATTTATTCTATGACCTTACCTAACTTACTGTTTTATTTAGTAAAGAACTCAGTAAGGTTGGTTATGTTCTTTATGGAAGAATATAACCTTTTAATATGAATGTTTTTTCTGTGTTTTAGATGAATTCTGTTACAATTATTATTTAAGTTAGTATTGCCTATTCCACTACAAATATTTCTTGCTGTGTTCATTAAGTAAATTATGTTAATGATCACACTAATTCCATTATACACAAATAACTTTGCGCTTAACCTTGTGTTAGTATAGTAATAGAGGAAATGCTCTGAATTGCTGTTAAATTTATAGTAGTTTTGAACCGTTTTCTTTCTGCCAACTTCTTGGTAATTTTCCACTAGAAAAACATGTTTTTATTGTAATCTATTTTGAAGATTCCTTCTTTGTTCTCTCAGAGAAAGCTGGAAGAAATTCAAGCACAGAAGTGGAATGAAGCTTTTCAGCTGTATGATGCAAAGGACTCACTTTTTCCACTACAGGCACTGCATCTAGGCCAAAAAAAAACAACCCAAACTCAGCTGTGACAATTCATGAGTGCTTTGGAATAGAGGTGGCATTCCAGTGGTTGTCAGAAAAGTTACATTTTAAACATTATATGAAGTTGATGCTTTCAGTGTAAAATTGAGTTTCTCATAAGTCAAGTATAAAGAACAGAAATGAGTTTGTGATTTGAGCGTCAGGAGGGAAAAAATAATTTTGCAGAGTTTGCTTGGCCTTGGCTTGTAGAGAAACTACCAAGAGTGTTTTGAGTTCTCAGTTAAAGTATTTTGAAGGAGACTTAGAGCTGCAGCAGTATCTGGTGATCATCCTGTAAAGCAGAGAGCGGAATTGACTTCCTTTGAAAACACTACCTGATGCTAACGTCTTGTCTTGCATTCTTAGTAAAGTTTGGAGCATCACAGTATTTTTGTGCAGGTATTGCATTTCAATCAAGGCTATGTATATAAGGAGTGAAAAAATCTGTGCTTTGCCATACTTATGCATGTTTCATATGTTGGCAGTGATAGTCATGCAGAAAATAAATTGCACTGTGTCAAAGTCTGCACCACTGATCAGAATGGAGGTAGCTGGTGCTGCATTTTAAGCAGTTCTGGTTCTTGGCTTCCCACGCTTCTCACTGAATAGTTGACTGAGCCATTTCAGTTAATAAAGGTAAATTTTGAAGCATATGAAAAAATATTGTGATAGGGTGAATTCTGAAAGCTTTGACTGCAGGTTAACCTTCTATTTTAACCCTAATTGTCAAGTAAACTATTTTTTTATTTTTTGTTGGTAACTTTCTGTAAGCTCTAAAATTGATTACATGTATAGTGTACACAATTTTCTAACCCAGCTGTGTTAAGTTTATAAAGTCTTGATATTTTAAAACCCACCTTTTTGCCACTGAAGTGTGCAACTAAAGTGTCTACCCACCATGGTCAGCAAAGGCTAAATCCTGCTAGGGTAGTTGCACCATCCCCAGGTGAAAAGCTGTGATGCTGTCCCTGGAGCTCACACCATATGTTTTAAAGGAGGGGAGGAGGGAAGTAGATTAAATTTTGCATCTTGTCTCTGTCAGATTCTGCAGATGGGCTGTTCCTTTCAGACACATGTCAAGTTACTACACTACCAAGACTCATTTCTCCCTTGCAGCAAGACTGAATTTTATTATGGTGGATCAAAAGAGTCTTATACTGGTATGACTTACCTGGGGAGGATTATCCTAGGGCAGCTAACAGAGGGACATGGAATTTGTTTGCCTTTTTCTCTCCTACTCAGGTAAGGAGTGGCATGGGAAGGAGCCTCATGCAGTGTGTGCTCACTAAGTCTGCCCTGTTGGTTGCTGGAAGTGCAGCTGAAGTTAACCAAAGGTGTTTGATTGAAATTGCAAGGGCATCTGTGTCTATGTACAGAGAAGCTTCTAAGCTACCTCTTTGATGTTACGTTACAGATACTCAGATGCTCTTGGCTACTATAGGACAAATAATACCCACAACTTGATGTGTATGTGTTGGCTTTTCTGGTCAATGTGCATTTATGAGGGGTATAGGTATGGAGCAGTGTGAGTATCTTTTTGAATGTAGCTTTTTCTTCAAATGCTTTGTTATTTTTAAGGGTTTTTTTTAGCATGTGTGAAGGCATTTCTCAAATAATATAAATAAATGCAAAATATCTGGGGAGCCTGCAAATGCTTTATCATGGAATTTCAGCAAGTTCAATTTCCCCGCTTGGAAGAAATGAAGATAGAACTTTTCTTTGTAACTGTCCATTTTAACAAAAAAATGTATCATGTCAGCTGTAGTTAATCTCAGAGTAAACTATAAGAAGGAGTTAAATTATATACTAGATTAGGAAAATATGAAGTGTTTTACTAGTAATGCTAGAATAACAAGCATCTACTTTTGACAAGCTGACAGACCAAAGAATTGAAACTTAATGAATCTTAATGCTTTCTGTCATGTACTTCAATTTTCTCAAATGATTTCTCCAATTAGTTCTAGTCTTTGTGAAGGAATGATTAATGATAATTAATACATTCTTATAATTTGCATATTCAGGCTACAGTGTTTCTAAAAATGTGTATTTGTGTATGTGGTTGAGCCAGTTTTATTTGTTATTTCTTTGGAGTGTTGGGGTTCTTAAGATTTTCAGTTTTGTATTTTCAGTTGAACAAGGAGAATGTGGTAGATGAGTTTGTTTATTATGCTTTTTTTCCTGTAAGAAATATTTTGGGCATAACCCAGGATCTTTTCTGTGAAGTAGTTTCTTTCCAGCTACTCTGTAGTGGATGGCTAGGAATTGTAGGGATGCAAAGGAGGCTTAACTCATCCTTGAGTCTACATCAGCTTTGGAAGATGTTTAGATGATGGCAAACCAGGTAAAACCTGATGCAGGGTGTCTGCTCTTCAGGGGTTTTCTTATTTTTAAAGTCTCTGTACAACTCCTTTATGTTGTCATTCAGTTTTGTTCAACTTCTAATACCTACATGTGGAGGGATTTATCCTAATATCTACATCTGTATCTTGTGTGTAAAATCAGTAGCATGAGGTTCTGAAAGCAGCTGGGTTTTTTGCCTGCAAAGGAGCTCAAGCTTTCCATGCTGCTCTGCAGATACCTGACCTTTGACTCTTAGAAGAAATAATATTGGTGTCTGGTTAATTTGATTTCTTCTGATACAAATGTTCATGCAGATGAAAAAACTGAGATCAAACAAAAGTGTTTGCTCAGGAGTAGAAAACAGGGCAGCAGGATAAAACTTCATAATGGGTTGGCAAGAGGTAAAGATTCAGTTTGAAGAAATAGAACTTAGTATTTGGCAGAATAATGAACTGAAACAGACGTTGTGCAGAGGAGGCTATAATGAACATGCAAGATGGGACCTTGCAAAAACAAACTAGTTAGTATGACTGACTTACAGATAGTAAGGTAGCATGCTGAGGCCTGAGGAGAAATGTTGCTGAGCAGCCAAAATTAGGATTTCCCCTTCAATGTTTATATTGAGCTTTTAATTGTGCCTGAGCTGCCATTTGGTTCTAGATCATGTCAGCATTCCTCTGCATCTGGGGGAATGTGGGGACAGAAAGCAAAGATTGAGGGGGTAAAAAAAGATGCCTTTTGCAGAATGCTTGTCCTCTTGCACGGGGTTGAAGAAAAATGTGTGGATTTAAACTATCACAAGCTGTAAGATGTTTTAACCCTCTTCTGGTGCTGCACAAAGGGCTCCCCCAGCCCACCTTATTTAAATGGCTTGGGGAGCAGCGTGCTAGACTTAGTGTTAAAAGATGTCAAAATGCAGGAGCTGTATGAACTTAACATCTCTTTGGATAGCTACAAAAAAGCTACTTGTTTAGGCATATTTTATCAAGGAAATGAAGCACTTGCAATTTCAACTACCTTTTTTTTATCAACAAATACTTCATTCTGGTTGTCTTGCCACTGTAGTTAAATGTCTGGTGTTTGCTGGGGCAGTGTGCCCTGGTTATATGCACCTCTGTGAATATTCTGTGCAAATTGTAGTCAAAAGTACTCAAGCAGAATATTGAAGCTGGTTCTCTGGAAGAACTAGCCTGATAAAAAGTGTTAGTATGAGTGTTTGTTCAGGAAGTGTTGAGAAGGGGGCTAAGCAACTGAAGTAAAGACTTAGCAAGTGGCTGCAGTTTTCCAATAGGGTGAGACTCTGGGCAGTTAGAAAAAGAAACAAAGAGGTAAAAAGTGCAGGTATTTTATGGCTTTATGTTAAAAGAATGTTAAAGGTCTGTTTTGTGTTGGTTTGGGGTTTTTTAAATATATAAAATAGTAAGCAGTTGAGGGTACTCCATGTACCGAGAGCATTTCTAAGTTGTGCTCATTTTGTGTAGTAAATAATCATCTCTGGACTCACGGTCATAGTCATTTTATGAACACTTGACCCATGGACTGAGGCCAATGGCATGAGCTTCAGTAAGGCCAAATGTCCTGCACTTGGGCCACAACAACCCCTGGCAGCACTACAGGCTTGGGGAGGAGTGGCTGGAGAGCTGCCCAGCAGAGAGGGACCTGGGGGTGTTGGTTGGCAGCCAGCTGAACATGAGCCAGCAGTGTGCCCAAGTGGCCAGGAAGGTCAGTGGCATCCTAGCCTGATGTAGTAGTAGTGACCAGCAGGACCAGGGAGGTGATCGTGCCCCTGTACTTGGCCTTGGTGGGGCCGCACCTTGAGCACTGTGTGCAGTTTTGGGCACCTCAGTATAGGAAGGACATTGAGGTGCTGGAGAAGGTGCAGAGAAGGGCAACTAAGCTGATTAGGGGTCTGGAGAACAGGTCTTATGAGGAGAGGCTGAGGGAGCTGGGGCTGTTCAGCCTGGAGAAGAGGATGCTGAGGGGAGACCTCATCGCCCTCTACAACTACCTGAAAGGAGGTTGTAGTGAGGAGGGTGTTGGCCTCTTCTCCCTAGTGACCAGCGATAGGACAAGAGGAAATGGGGTCAAGCTGTGCCAGGGGGAGGTTCAGGCTGGATATCAGAAAAAATTTCTTCACAGAAAGAGTGGTGAGGCATTGGAACAGGCTGCCCAGGGAGGTGGTGGAGGCACCATCCCTGGAGGTGTTAAAAAATGGGTAGACATGGTGCTTTGGGAGATGGTTTAGTGGTTAGGGGTTGTAGGGTGGATGGTTGGACTTGGTGATCTTGAAGGTCTTTTCCAACCTTTATGATTCTATGATTTGCTTTAAACCAGTTCTGTCAGCAAGTCCATAATTTTGCCTCATTGTTTGCAGAGTGCAAACTGAACATTTGTTCCTGGTTCCTCCAGGTGTAAGTGGGTAGAGAAAGGTGCTGTTGTGCTGAGACTGTCTTTAAAAATAATCCTTGTTTGTGTTTTAGCATGAATTAGAAAGATGGAAAAAAGTGTTCCCTGGCATGAATGTTTTTGTTGCTTCATTCTGTAGAAACAAGCACAAAACCCAGGGCTGGCTCAGCAATGTTCAGTGCCACTGACACTACTTTAGCAATAAAAATAAGCAGCTTATTTAGCTGTGTGTGGAGATTCCTATCACAGAACATCAATACTGCTGGCATAGTTTGGTAATCTTTATTTGCTTCTTATGAGGCTAAACTTTTGAGTGTCAGAGCTGGCTTCTATTCCTGCAGATAAACAGGATTTAAGCATCTATAAGGAAAGTGTCACTTCCCTCAGGAAGACCTGTGGGGATCTGTGCTGCCTAGGAGGAAGGCGAAGGGCATGGCTGTCTGTGTAGAGCTGAGGCATCACTGCTCATCTGCCAACAGTTAAAATCCTTGTACATGGTTGTCAAAGCTATTCAGTCAGCAATTTTAGCTTAAATAGTGAAGTTGAGGGTTAGTTTAGGTTTAATCTCTGTGAAGCACGCTTACTTCTGAGCACATGCACCTCCAGCAGAAACATCCACTAGGATTTGTTAAGAGGGTGTTCACACTTGGTTCTTGTGTAGGAGCAGTTATAGGTGGGAATGTCTTCTGCGAACCAAATAGAGAAGGGGGAAATTACAGCTTGCTGATGTTGTGGATTTGTTTTGTCTTAAGCAAATATTAGAAACAGGATTCATCAAATAATTGGTAAGCAAGAGTGTGCACAGGTGATGAGTGCTTTTATTTGCAGTGAATTTGAGCTGAAAAGACTTGACACCTCCTTCACACTGCAAGCCAAATACTCTCCCATTTGCACTGTGCAATTTTTTTCTCTTGCTCTCCTGAATAACAGCTGCTAAGGGAGTAGGTGAAGAGAAATGACACTAAGGAAGAGATTCTGGCTGTGGTGTGAGTGCCATGGTCAATAGCCTGTTCCTGAATAGGTGCTGCTGTAACTGTTCCTGGAAAGGTCTGCAGTAGGAAACTTTCTTTGATCCTTGCCCAGGAACTGTGTGCTGAAGTGATGGGTGTCCTTCTGGAGACCAGTAATGGTCTGAGATTTGAACAAACACATATGCGAGGGCCTGCAAGTTAAAAATGACACTTGCCTAGCTGGCTGAAAAACATTTTTCAATGGTAAAGAGTTCTGAGTACAACCTGTTCCAGTGCCTCACCATCCTCACAGGAAATAATTTCTTCCTAACATCTAACCTCAATCTACCTTCTTCCAGTTTAAAACCATTACCCCTCATCCTATCATTACACACCCTGGTGGAAAGTCCCTCCCCAGCTTTTCTGTAGCCCCTTCAGGTACTGGAAGGCCACTCTAAGGTTTCCTCAGAGCCTTCTCTTCTCCAGGCTGAACAACCCCAACTCTCAGCCTGTCTTCATAGGACAGGTGCTTCAGCCCTCTGATCCTCTTCATGGCCCTCCTCTGGACTCACTCCAAGAGCTCCATGTCCTTCCTGTGTTGAGTTTTCAACTTCCTTCAGTCATAGAATCGTAGAATTATTAAGGCTGGAAAGGACCTCCAAGATAAAGTCCAACCGTCAACCTAACAGCACCATGCCCACTAAACCATGTCTCGTGGCACCACATCTACACGTCTTTTAAATACTTCAAGGGATGGTGACTCCACCACTGCCCTGAGCAGCCTGTTGCAGTGCTTGACAACCCTTTCAGTGAAGAAATTGTTCCTAATATCCAGTGGACTTTCTTCCTTGCATCTCTTCCTTGTGGTGGCAATTGCCAGTACATTGCCGTGAGACTCCAACTGTGATGCTGTATCCTCTGGGTGGGGAGCACTGCTTGAAGGAAGTAGAAAGCAAGCTGCACTTTGCATTAAGTCTGCTGTGAAGATCTCCAAAATGATTTTGTAAGCTTGATTGAGTGACTAAATGACTTGGGAGTATCTTTTGTCCTGTGTCTACCCCAGTCATCTGGCATAATCTCTTATTCTGAGATCTTCTGAAGATCCACTTTTTTGTAGAGGTTTCTACATGCCTGTGGGGAATCATCTTAAAATTGTTGGTTCCAGAGGTTTCAAATTGCTAACACTGGGCATTGCTGGTTTGTTTTACTGAATCATCACTGGCAGGGGATTGGGGAGAAAAAGGTAGGCATGTGATGATGGTACAACTTATTTTCTGAGAATGTTTGGTGGAATATTTATTTCCCTTGTTACAAAAATGCTTTATCCAAATACACATGCATATTTTGAGCTTCAGTATTATGCTTTTGTATTCTGCAGTAAATGAAAATGTCAGTCCTCATCTCCATATTTCTTAGTCCTCTAGAAGCCTCAGGGAAGGTGCACATCTAGTGTTCTATGTCTCACCAATAAAACGACCCTCTAGAAGGAAATCTGTGCTGGCCATACAGCAAGATGACAAATTAATTGGATGAAATAATGAGTTAGCACCAAATGCTAATTAAATATTGATGAAAATCATACTTTTCCATTATCTTCATTATGGTGCAATGTTTTATGTAGACATGAAATGCTGGGAATGTGGGCATATATTATTACTGGTCTTGTCATATAAAAATGCTGGAGTTATTTCTCTTGTCTAAAATACATTTTAAATGCACTGGTGGTCCATGTATGGTACTTTTTCGACATAGTAGATTTTTATGGAATGTTTTTGTTCATCTTTTTTCTTTCCCCTTCCATTAAAAGCCCTGTGAAGCAATCATCTTTAATGGGGAGGCTTTATAAATACAGCTTCTGCCACTGCTAGCCCCTGGCTAGCTGTGGTGTGACCCTATGGCTTTTCTCCAGTCAGCACACTAGAACATGGTGACTCTGAGGTGAGTCTTGCTATGATTTTTAGTGTGGTTTTGAACTTTATAGCTGAAGTCCTTTCAGTCATTTTAGTTCCTAAGGAAGTAAGGGGTTGATGTCATCTTGTTGATAGGTTTCTGAGCATATATTCTAATTTATACCCTTCCTGTCTGTCATCTTCACAAGGTTTTCTTTGCTCAGCTGGAGTGAGGTGGAGACTGCAAGAGCTTGTGGCAGGTATCGCACCACAGTTAGGCTACAGGAGCAGAGCTGGAAGGGCCAACCTCGAGCTCCAAGAGGACAGCAGCTCTAGGGCAATGTAGCAGAGAGAGGAATCCAGAAGCCTGAGCCTTACAGCAGGAAACAGCTGAAGCAGAGAGGGAGGTAAGATGTAAGCCAGGATGCTGTGCTCTCAGGAGAGCAGGATGGGCAAGGGCTGCTCCTCTCCTCACCTGCATTGGGCTTTTAAGCCTAAGCAATCAGAGGGCAGTTTTTTTGGGAAGTATTTCATTCCTCAAAAGCAAAGGTTCAGGGCTATGTGTTGCTGAGAGACTAGAGGGGTCAAGACTAATTAGATGACAAGAACAGTCCTACCAGAGTAGTGCTTTATATGCAGTTGTCTTTGGGGAAGATGGGCAAACTTAAAATGAAATTCATAGGTCAAACGTGGACAGTAGTTGCAGTCTTTTTGCTCTCAAGTTCCAAGAAAGAGATAAAAATTACTTCCAAGACTTCCAAAGTCATTGTGGAAAATATTATCCTAGAATGTTGGATTTTTTAAAGTAGGGATTTCTTTTTAATCTGTAAATAGAAGGCATAAATTGAGGTGAAAATGAATAATTTCTGGAGACTGGAAGGGAAAAGCTTGTACAGGACTGCTTGGATGGGGCTTTCTTTCCCAGACTGGGCTGGAGAAGAGGTTTACGTGCCATCTTTGAGTAAGGCAATGTTAAAATTGTGCTAGTTTAGGGGAAAAAAAATAAAGCTTTAATTGTATTCTTTCGTCTCTTGGCCATAATTGGCAACCTTGCAGGAGGGGAAGGTTAAGGCTGCGTGATGTCCTGGTGTGTGTCTGTGCCTCCATCTGGTGAGTGGGTGAAAAGCCCAATCCCCAAGAGTTTGAATGCTCTGTCACTTCTAAGAGCACTGAAAGTTTTAGTGAAGGCAGATGGGCAACACCTCATTAGAAAGGCAGGTGCAGGGCTTTTTCTTGTGCAGCCTTAGTGCCATTGTTAAGTATAAACTGTTCCTAAAAGATAGCTCGGATATTACTTGCTGTGGAATATATGGGAATCCCAGTGAGAGGCATTTGAAAATTACCAGTGGTGAAGCATGGCAGAGCAAAAGGAGCACTTGAGCTGAAGAATAGATAATACCCAGTAGAGCAGAACTGTGGTACCAGCTGCTGAGAGGGTAATTCAGTGCTCATAATGATTTTCAACTTCACTCTAAAACTATCACTTTGGAAGTATCCCTCATCTAAAGTATAAAGTTTCCCCAGACCATCAGAATAGAATCTCTCCACATCCTGAGCATGTGAAATTAATGACTGAATATTATGCTGAGAGCCATTTAATTAAAAACATTTCCATTAATAATGCAGTTGGAGAGTGGATGTGTGTTATGTAATTAAAGATAGTACATCAGTAAATGATACCACGCAAAACCAATTCAAAAAATTCAAATGAGTCGGTGTAACATAAGGAACTTAATTCAAGTGGGAATAAAAGTCAGTGTGAAATAAGCTTGGAGTTTTTCCTGGAAGCTGCAATTAATCTGCTTCTGGCAACACAATTCAATACTTGTATTTTAAAGAGGGGGCTCTGCTTATTTTAAAGATAAGTGGTGTGGTGAATATAAGTATATTTCTCTCTCCACTCTTTCTGCCCAATAAAATAGGCATGCCTTAATGTCCTGACACACTGATGAGCTTGGCTGCCCTCATGGGTCTGGAGTGCCTTGCACACTGTTCATCTGTGGTGCCTTTTTCACCTGGAGCAGTCAGGTTGTGCTTGGCTGTGGCACAACACCCGGTCTAGCGTTTATGGTATATTTACTTTCAAACCAGGAGAAGGAAGTGAAAGAGAGAGAGTATTCCCTCAGGATGGAGCAGTTGCCCTGTATGGCATCAACTCCGGGAAGCTGGGGTGAGCAGGCATCTTGTTTTCCCAGAGAACTTCAGCTAATCCAAATCTTCAGTGATTGAAGCCAGAAATGCTACAGTTAAATACATCTGACAGGAGAAGTGGATTGGAATTAAGTAGTCTTAAGTACTCCATAATAAATAGGCTTGCTTATCATCTTTAATATAGCAACTTGAAATATTTATAATCCTTTGGTTTACCTGCTTAGGAATCTGTGTTAAATATTTTGTGCTGGGATCCCAGGTTAGCTGTGAGTCTGCTCAGCACCACCTGCCATCGTGGTGTGTGCGTCAGGTGCTCCTTGAAAGAAAAGGTGGTGGAAGAGCCCAAGTACTATTGGCTTAGAAGAGACTGAAGGCTCCTCACTAATCACTTCTCATACTAAGCCAAAGCACACATGATCAAGTTAAATCAGCTTGACACGTTTTGCAAATTTGAACTGATTTTTTTTTAAGAACAGACTACAGGGAAATAATGTGAATTGTTAAGCAAGTCACTGTAGTAGGTGACACTGCTGTTGCCAGGTCCCTGGAGGCTGTTGCTTGACCCTCTGGAGCTGGCACTGGTGCAGGGTGCTGGTACCCCATGGTGGGAGCCGTCCTGGCTCCTGCAGTGGGGTCTCCTAGCTCCTGCACTGCCCTGGGAACAGGCAGGGAGCAGCAGCCTGGCTTCCAGGATATTGGATATTTTTGGATATTAGTAAGTACTTCCTCATGGAGAGGGTGATTAGACATTGGAATGGACTTCCCAGGGAAGTGGTGGAGGCACTGCCCCTGGACGTGTTCAAGGAAAGGCTGGATGTGGCACTTAGTGCCATAGTCTAGATGGTGTGGTGGTGTTAGGTCTTTTCCAGCCTTGGTGATTCTGTGATTCCACCCTGCATCTGAGCAGGGTCTTTTGTCTGGAGTGGAGAGCCCCAAATCCTCTCCTGCCAGGAGATACCGTTGTCACTTTCTAGAAGAGCTTGGAGTGAGTTGCATTTCTTCAGGGGCTTGTGAAATGTGGATGGAAGGGCATGTGTTCTCTGCCCACCCATCTAAAAACTTCATAATTAGGACATTTATCCAGTCTCGGCTCTCATGGCTGCTTAAGTGTTTATCACTTTCACCATAGGGATGAAAACAAGGTTTCATATCACTCCTGTGATGTTCCCAAGTCCCAGCTGGAATGAAGTGAGGGTTGCTTGCTTTGGGCTTGCTGGGGACCGTCTGAGCTGTAGACTCCAGAAAAAATTGTCAAGGTGTGTGTGCAAGAGAGACACCAGTAGAGTCTGGGCACCTGAAATGTGCCCTGTGCCGGGCTTTGGCTCCTGTTAGAGCAGATCTAGTCATTGTGTTTGGGAGATGGGGGCATTGCTGCTCTCTGTAGGATCTCTAGAACAAAAAGACCCCAAGCCTTGTTTCTTGGGAAGTGACACCAGCTGTAAGAGATGATACAAACCTGACCAATACTAGAATCACAGAATCACCAAGGCTGGAAAAGACCTTTAAGATCATCAAGTCCAGCCTATGACCAACACCACCACACCATCTAGACCATGGCACTAAGAAGATCTAAGCAAACTCCCCACTAACTTCAGGTGCATTTTTTCTGGCCCTTTCAGGGCTAATTCAAATGACCTCAGTGTCTCATATTTCACTGTTCTCTTTCTTGCCAATTTGGAACCAATTATAATGTATCACCTCTCAGGAAGATCACCAGCTTATTTGGAGCTGTTAAGATAAGGTAGCCAAAGCTTAATTGACTGCATAATGATGAAGGAGCCACGTAGTGTCTGGGAACAAGGGAGGAGAACAGGGAAATGGGATTTGCATCTGAGATGGCAAAAATGTAGAGCTGCCAAGGGCAGATGTGCAGGATGATGGTTGAAAAGCGAGATGTTAGGCTGGGATCAGCCGGGTAATAAAACTGTCTTGTTTTCTGACAACAGTTAAAGTGAGGGGGGGCAAGGAGAGTGGTGGCATGTTGGAGAAAACATTTCAGAAGCAGCTTTTGCATAGTTGCTCCTCTGCTGTAACTGACTGCTGCAGTCAGGATGTGTCCTGTGCCCAGCTCTGACCCCGAGTGCCACCTGCTGACAAGGCAAGAGGGACCGTGGTCTCACCCTGTGCCAGCTCTGGGCTTTTGGCATCCCTGCTTTTCTTGAGCCATTTGCCTCAAGCAGGGAAAGGCTCCTCATCTCTAAACCCTCGGCATGTTTCAGTTTCCCGTGTCTGGGTGAGGAATTACAGATGTGTGTTTCATATAATTTGCAGAAAATACATTAAAAAGTCCCTAAAGTAGTGGATTGTTTTTCCTCTGTTTTGACTTTAGGACAAAGCCAGAGAGCAGTGCAAGAAATACTGCCTGTTTGACCTGCTTGGCTGTTTCATTACTGTTGAATAGGAAGGTGCTGGTACTTCTTTTGGAGTCTTGTTTTAGACTCCTAGCAATGTTCACGTAGGTAGATTATTTTTTTTTCCTATCCCTGAGTAAACTGTTTTCCCTTCAATGTAATTGCTTTTTAATTGGGCTGCAGCTGGTGCTGGATTTATGCTGAGTTGGAGACTGAATTGCATCTTTAGGAAAGCATTTTCTGGTGGTGTTTTTTTATTTTTTACCTTCAAAATTTAGTCTAGATGACTGGGGTTCTTGCTTGAGAGTACCTACAGCTGGAGGCTTGCTTCTGACTGAACACCAACAGGTATTTTGGACTGGAGAGCTGTGTGCTGTGGCCAGTAGCAGCAGCCTGGGCAGGCAGGGGCTGCTGTGCAGAATGTGTCCATTCCCACCACTTCTGCTTGCAGATCTGCACAGATTTTCACAGACCTGTGGTCAGTGACCCTTCAGGTGAGGTGTGGTTGGACTGAAGTGGGATGTTTCAGGACAATTCACCTGTTTTTCTGTCAAATCAGACCCTTGGATCCCTCTTCTGTGGAGCTGGTGTGTTCCTTGAACGTGCCCCAAGCTGGGCTGCATAGGGAGCTGTCTGGTGACATCTGGCTTGGCTTCTGTTGACTGGCTGCAGAGACCTGAATCCACCAGAGATGTGATACACATTTGTGATTTTGTTGTTGTTTCTATAAACCTTTTGAGGGTGTTACACTAACTCCTAGGCTTTTGTCTAATACAGCACAGGCAAGATCACAGAATCATTTAATCATTTTGGTTGGAAAAGACCTTTAAGATCAAGTCCAATTGCTGACTCAGCACTGCCAAGGCCACCACTAAACCATGTCCCTCAGCACCACATCTACACAGCTTTTAAATCCCTCCAGGGATGGTGACTCTGCCACTGCCCTGGGCAACCGGTGCCAGGACCTCACAACCCTTTTGGGGAAGAAATTTTTCCTAACATCCAATCTAAACCTCCCCTGGTGCAATTTGAGGCTGTTTCCTCTTGTCCTATCACTTGTTACTTGGGAGACGAGGCCAACCCCACCCTCACTCCAACCTCCTTTCAGGCAGTTGTAGAGAGTTGAGGTGGTCTCCCCTCAGCCTCCTTTTCTCCAGGCTGAACACCTGCAGTTCCCTCAGTTGCTCCTCATTAAACTTGTGCTTCCCCAGCTTTGTTGCCCCTCTTTGGATTCGCTCCAGCTCCTCAATGTCCTTCTAGTGAGGGGCCCAAAACTGAGCCCAGGATTTGGAGGTGCAGCAATCCTCTAAGTACAGTTGGCTGCTAGTTGCCAATACATGAGAAGTGTCACTTTATTTCTTAGTTTTAGAACAAAGAAGGAAGCTGCTTCTAGAGAGGTGTTCACAGGAGACAGAGCTGGGAATGGTGAAGTCTGGCTTTTCAGATGAGACACCCTACAGCTAAAAGCCTACTTGATTGATGTGTGTTTCATGGAGCTACTTAGGATACACAACTTGTTATTGTCTTTTCAACTGTGCATATTTGAATAGAGACAGTGGTAATGACAAATCATTATTATACTATAAATAAAACATTCTCCAGATTATGCTGGTCAGCAGAGTATAAAACAAATAGCAAATCCTAGTGTCCTTGAATTACAATTAAAAAATCTAAATAAAAAAGGCAGCACAGGATGCTGATTTGCACTGGACACCTTTGCCTAGTTGCTATGGGGGTTTTTCCAGTTGCGTTGGGATTATTCAGGGGTTTGCTCTTTTAGCACTAGAAAATTCTCCCTAAAAAAGCAAGCATAGCAGCCCCAGGGAGCTCACAGCAAACAATGCTCAGCTTTTGGTCTTTTTTGTGCCTTGCTCACTGCTGCACCACAGCGTGGCTGCTCCATGGAAGAGCTTGGTGGCAGGATCCGACCACTGCCTGGGATTAGGAGGAGATGAAAGGGGTGAAATTCTTAGGGGAAAAGAAGAAAAAAAAAACAAACACAAAGTAACTTCCTGGTTCAAGTTGAAGGGATTCAAAAAGGAAATACTGACTGCACGTAGTTCCTGCAGCACTGTATGGTGTGCTACAGTTCTGTGATATTTATCTGGATCAAGAATTTTCTTTTCACTTGGATTTATTTATGTATATCCACAGGATGGGGAGAACAATAGGAAGGGTATTTAGGAAGGAGTTCAAATACATATTTGCATGGATATAAATGCATGCAAAATGATACTGCTGAGGTTTGGACTAAAGTATGTCTAATGAGAACTTTTAGATTAAGTTGCTGTGCTTGTAAGTCACTAGTGCCCACTTGGGACACTTTCTGAAAATGTTATTTCATCTTCCAAATTTTTATTTTTAAAATCTTTTGAATAAGAGCCATGAGAGGTGCAATCACTGAAATTTGAAACTCGTCTAAAATAGTCAGCTGTTATACAGGAAAACGTTTTTTAAAATACGACCTGCGTGAAATTAAATCAAATTTAGTTCTGTTTACACGGGCAGTGTGAAATTTGACCTAATGAAGTCTGTCACTTTCTTTGGTTCATTGGATTGTGTTTTGCTTGCCTTGCTAGGTGTAAATAATTTCTTCTTAATCTGATTTTGACTGCCATAAGATTGCAAGGGCTTTTCTGCAGTGACTTTCTCAAAATTGATCTGAGAAACTGGGCAGATGCTGCTGCTGAGGGTTCATTTCTCCCTGGGAAAACCTCAGACTATGTTAAAGCAAACCCTGTGTCTCCAGAGGCACCTCCTCTGGGTGCTATTGCCTCTGTCTTTCAGCAAACTTCAGCTTTTGCTGACCTGTTTGGTGTTTGCTTGGTGTGGAGGGAGTGAGTGGGTTGTGGTGGTGGTGGCTCCAATGTCATTCAAGGTTTAGGGGTAGGAAGGCTCCCTGGGGGGACTTCCAGGTGAGAAGTAGCAGCTCTTCCCAATGCTGTGCTGGAGGCCAGGCTGCTGGTAGGTCCCAGGGTGGCAGGACATGGTCTGGGTTACCCCTCTCCTCCTGCTGTGGTGGGCTCCATTCCTCTGCTGCTCCCTGTACCCAGAGCTGCTCCCATGGCGTGGCACCATCTTGAGGAGCTGGAGTTGCTTTAGGTCAAAAGCTGCCGGTTGGGTGCGTGTCTTCTCCGTGTTCAAGAAGCTCAGGTGTTAAACCTGTGAACATATTTGTCCCTTGATTCTGAGCAGCATTTCCGTGTGAATCCCCAGTGGCCCAGGCACTCCAGGTGTTTCCAGAGCAATGTTTGTTTGCTCCAAGGCCCTATTTGTCTTCCTGAGGTCGGGAAACCTCAACCTGGGATGTGGCTGTGCCACAGCAAGGGGACATCTGTGTTGGGGGGGCTGGAGGAGAGGAGAAGTCAGCTCCTGTTTCCATGAGAAACTCTGAGCAGGGGCTGAACCAGCAGCAGGCTTTCACCTCTCCCAGTTCCTTCCTGCTTGGGAATGTTTTCCAATGTAGACCAAACCTTTTAGCTTTCGTGCACTTTGCACAGTTATTCAGCAGTTCATGTTTGTCTTCATCAAAACATGCTCTTAATTTCTCAAATATCATGAAATGTTCTTGAACCTGTTCTGCCTAGGCTTGTGGTGCACTTCAATATCTTCTAGAAAAACAAATTCCAGCTGGGGAAAAATGTTCAGTGATGTGTTGCAGTGCCTTTAGTTTTATTTTTTGTCTTTATATATGCAACATTTAAAAAAAATAATAATCAAATATGCCACAAGCAAGTGCCAGATTTAGCAAACTCTCTTTATTTACATACAAATACATGTACACATATATTCTGTATATGTACACATATTTAAGTGTATATACATACATGATTTCCACATACTCTACAATAAACAGCATGTAGGGTTTTCTTTTAATTGCCTTCAGTGCTGAGTAAAAATACATGGCAATAAAATCATGGCTTACAGCTAAGTTACAAAAGCACTAACCACTGAACCTGTAGCAATAAATCCAAGCTTATATACAGGCAGAACGAGGACAGGCTTTACAGAATACAAAGTAGACCATCTTATAGGAGTCAACAGTGATTGACAAACTGAAAAACATCATTTAGACCAGGAGAGACTCTGTATGAAATAAGATGGAGAAAAACATTGAGATTCTTGATCAAACTAAACAACACTTTTAAATTTGTCACCTAAAGAGAAAAAAACAAATTAGCCAGTTACTTCTACTGTATTTTTAACAGAATAATTTTGTTGTGTGAGAATTTACCGAGGAAATCAAAACTAATCTCATGAGTCTTTCTGAGCTGTCAGTCGTTTGCCTGGGTGCTCACCACATGAACAGAGTATTTTAATAGTACTTTATTTAAGCTGTATGTAACTTCATAGAATCACAGAATGGTTTGAGTTGGAAGGGACCTTAAAGATCATCTAGTTCCAACCCCCCTGCATGGGCAGGGACACCTCCCACAGACCAGGTTGCTCAGGGCCCCATCCAACCTGCCCTTGAACACTTCCAGGGATGGGGCATCCACAGCCTCCCTGGACAACCTGTTCTAGTGTCTCGCCACCCTCACACTAAAGAATTTCTTCCTAATGTCTAACCTAAATCTCCCTTCTTCCTGCTTAAAACTATTACCCCTTGTCCTGTCGCCATCCACCCTTGTAACTTCTTGAACCCTGCACCTAAGTTTGATTTGAAGTGAAAAAAAACTCTTCCTCAGCCATCTTCTTCCACAGGACCCGTGACATGGAACTGTCACAAAGAACTGTGACAGCAAAGGGTTGATGCTTGAAGCTGCATCCCTGGAGCCAACCGCTACTCACCTCAGTGGGAGCAACATCTGTCCTGTCAATGCAAAACCAAAGCTGGAGCCTCCATCCTTGGCACTTACTGCTGTGGGGTGGTGCTGTCCTGTGCTGGGGGAAGCTCTGGCCAAGTATTTTTATATTGATGATGGCAGTTGTTTGAAATCTGCTCTATGAGGTGAAGCTGCATAGATTTCTGTTGTCCTCTTTTTTTATCATTGCTTGTATGTTGGCTGGAAGGACGCCGTGCACTGCTAAGGAAGACAAGCTGGGTGGCATTAAGCAGAAAGCTTGTGTTATTCCTGCATCATCCTTATGCTGTGGTGTATTTTCCTTGCTGCAATACAGTGCTAAGAGGGATAGACAGTAAGAGAATTGCTTCCTTTAAGTGGAAGCCAGTCCCTGTTACCATTTTCAGACTTAAACAGAGATTATCTGTTCCCAAGGTATGTATATTCTCTCTCACTGTAAAACTAGTACTGGTGTACACGTAAATATTTGAGAAGAATCAAAACCAATGGTGACCATGGAAGGAAGAAATGCACACCAAACCTGCACGCCTGGTGGGTCTAAGAAACTAAAGCTCATTGATGTCTTAATTACACGTTTGCATATCCACGGGTAAGGAGTCTGAAGGAAGAACTACCTCATCTTCACTTCATGGGTACAACTACAACAGCTCTCAGGAGTGCAGATCCCTTTGCTTTTGGTTTTTATCCTAGAAATAGCACTTTCTCATAGTTTTTGGACTCGATTCCTTGAGCCCTGTGTGTGCAACATTCTTTGTGAAATTAGTGGAAGAGCTGTTTATTTGGATTTTTTCTGTAAGCAGCTGAGAGTCTGCCTCATCATCTCAAATTCCCACTGAGAAATAGGATCCTGCTAAGTGCTGTCCACCTGAAGTAAAAGACAAGCTCTGCCATCAGGTCGAGTTTAAAAAAAACCTGATTTTGAAGATCCGTGTTCATTACAGACATAATTTTGTTTGATTTTTGTCATGTCTGCCTGGTAGTTGTCCCCTTATTAATGATGAGAGTGCTAAAATGCAACGGTCTTAAATGAAAATGATGGTTACATAAATAGTCCGATATTTACGATAACAGCACAAACACAGCTACAGTTTTTAAAGACTTTTTAACCTGATAGGAAAACAGATTCTTCTCCAAAAGGTTAATGGAAATGCTTGTTTTTTACGACTGATGCTGTATCTCTACGGTTACCATGGTTGTATCAGCCAGAGGACAAGTACGGAGTCTCACTATGGTAATTATAATCAGGACAGACCTTTTGCACCAGTTTGTAATCTACGCTGTAGAAAGCAATGTAAATGCAGATAACTTTGAATGGTTTGGAACACAACCAGGAGACATGGCTTTGAGTCTGCTCTTGGTAGCAGATCTTTGAAGGGTCGAAATTGCACAAGGCAGTTTTTTTAGCGCGGTCTGTTTTTTCGTACTCAATTCGGCAGTTGAAGGACTTGGATTCCTTGGTTTCCAGGGTTGACTGTGGTGATGATTCAAACTCGACCACCTTGGAAGGTGGCACCAGGCTTACAGAAACGTTCCCCAGGCCTGTGGAGTTATGTCGGAAATAAACACTGAAGGTCCCATTGCCGTGATCAACGATTTTCCCTGTGATCAGGAGGTTCAGCTTAACAGTTTTGATGTTAGAGTGGAAGTCGCCCCATCCAAACATTTTCTTGAATTTCCCAGTTTTTACTATAGGTCTGCGTTTAGTTCGTGCGAGAGATTCCTGAACCTCCGTGATGTTGGACAACCAATCCCAAAAGTTTTCTATGCTGTCTGCATAGGACACCTGGCCGTGTTTCAGGACTGGAGATGGCTTAACAAACAGGCGTAGAGGATTGATCCTGGAGTGGACCACGTTGTCAACCAATGTCTCTGCAGCATCCTTGTCTTCCCAGTCCAGCACGTCTGTGGCTTGCACAACTTGATTGGCATCACAAAATACCTGTTTCAGAACAGCAAGAAAGAACTGTAAGTATAAAGTGGGAAAGGAAAAATGCCTAGATACGAAAGGAGCCACTAATATTTATTTTTAAACCAATAGGGTCTGAACCAGTCCAGTCAGGTGGACACCTGTAATGCGTAGTGTCTTCTGCCCCAGGAAAGCTCAAAGATTTTACTCAAAATAGCTTCAACAGGAGCCATCCACTGGGACAAATGGATAAATCTGTGGACAGGGTGAAGGCTGTGGTGTGCCAAGAGCAAGGAGAAACCCTTTGCTCATAGATGTGTTAGATGAAAATATGCCAAAGGATGCTGGAAAATCTGAACAGCAAAGTGGCACCTTGGCTAAAAGATGGAGTGAAATAGAAACACAGAATTTTCTATTCACTGTTGCTTTTCTCCCCACTTAACCCCCCAGCTAGTTCAGGCTTTAAATTCTGTCTTACTCAGCTGTTTCTGGTGTTGTAATTGTGTACTAAAATGTTTCTTATCCATTTGTCTTTTCTGGCCTTGCCCTTTCCATTTTTTCCAAACTTAGCATGCCCATATGTGTTCTTAGTTTGAGCCAGATCATGCAAATAACCGTATTTTTGGGTGTATTGGTCTCAGGTGCTTAGCTGCCTGTCCTTGGCAAGGCCAAACCTTCCAGAAGTGCTGAGCAGTCCCAGCCATAAAGCACATCTCATTGTTTTTCAGAAACGTGCCCAAGCCAAGCTAAGTCTAATGTGAAGCTGTTTGCAATCAGAAAGCAAATTAACTACTGCTGGTGGCAACAGAATGGTGTTATGTGTCACAGGCAGGTCTTGGTAAACAGCAGATTTCCAATTTATTGTGGGAACACATTGCCCATGTACATTCTTTCTGTGCACTCTGAGATGTCCTGTTGAAAATGCAGCCCTTGAACATATCCTTAAGAAGTCAGAAGCAGGATTTGTGTTTCAACGAGCTAGAAATTATAATATTTTTCTTTTTTGTTCCTTTAAAGCTTGAATATAGGTTTTGGAGAATGTGTCTTCAGGGTTTATTCTCTTCAGGGCTGTCTTATCATCCTGATGTACCAAGAAAAACTTTTTCAGCTGCAATTGTCCTGTATTCTTCCATTTTTCACTTCATCATCTGGCAAAGATCAGAAACTCCAACACTCTAAATCTTCACTGGGGCCTGTTCTTTAGCAATAGGCTCTAAACCAGAGCCCAAACACACTTGCCACGTGTTCTTCCTAGTCATCCCTAATGCAGCAATTAAGACTGAACGTGGAAAGGCAGCCACCACAGTGACCTTCACAACTTAGATGTTGAAAGGTGGCCAACACTGCTGTTAAATAAATCTCCAGCTGGATCCAAATCTAGTGGTCAGGTGTGTCCTGAAGTACAGGACATACTGAAGTACAGAAATATGTACTTTTCTTCTTTAGATTAGAAAGGGGGGGGGGAAGCCAACAATGATGACTCTCAGCCTGAGGCCTTGCATGGCAACTTTCTGCTTCTACGTTACATTTTTTATGGCTGAGCTATGAACCCAGGAAAATAGGAAGATTCTAATGGAGCAGTGACAGATGCTTATCTGTACCAGCTGAAGTGGTGCTGTCGTAACGATGCTGGGGGAAGCATCATTTCCACAGTGATGGAAAGTTCCTGGTGAAGTGATGTCATGTTTATGCATGGTTCTTCAACCACTTTTAAGCCTGCTCAGAAGCTCAGGCTCAGCTGGGTGATGCTGAGCACATCTGGCCATCCCCTCTGCCAGGGAAAGCACTGCCCTGCTGCAGAGAAGGGACTCTGTTCAGATGCGACAAGAACTGATGCACACATTCACCCATCCTTCACCCCAAAACTGACCTGAGGGCTTTATAAGCACAAAAAAAAGAGGCTTTTCTGCTGCATTTCCAGATTCCAGCTGGGACCAAGGGCCTGGCAGTGCTGAAATACCAGAAACTGCACACCTCAATAATCTGCTACTTAAAATGCTGATGACCACTCAAAAATGTGGGCACCTATAGCTGGTATTGCTGTTGGCAACTGATCCAGAGGGAATTGCTATTGGAAATTTTAAGGAGAAATACATAGAAATGAAGCTGCCTGGTTTATTGGAGGTTCTAACTTTGCCTATGTCTGCACCCTGCTCTGGCAAGGGCACAGAACACACACAGTTGTCCGTCTGGGCTACTTTTCTTTTGCAATGTTTATTGAAATCCTTGCAACAGCTCTTTGGCTTTTCTTTCCTTTTATGAAGAGATCTAGAGGGCATTGAGTCATCTGTTACTGGTAATACTCGGTGTATGTCTCTTCAGGGGGCTCTCACTCCAAATGAGATAGCAGAGCATTGCTTTCTGAAGTGCTTTTTTCAGAAGGCTCTGATATAAAAAGAAGAAATATGTAGGTGTAAAGTTCAGGGTGGCTGGAGGGTGAGAAACACTAGTGTGTGCTAAAACCAGGTGGGTTTGTCACATCAGAAAGGTATTGGGGCACAATTATATCAAACCCACAGTGGTGGAATTGCAGAGTTGTGTAAAGTACTACCACCAAATGAGGTGAACTCGTAAGATAATGAAACATGTCTCCAGAGCTGCAGTGACACGGGCTATTTCATGTGGTAATTAAATAATTTTCACAATATGGGAACACAAAATCATTAATCTGTTGACTTCTGACAATGTAATGTTCCTGTTTAAGGCTCAGATAACAACCATTAGCCACTGTTGGAAGCTGTACCTTACAGTTAACAGTAATTTTTTCCTATTTCTTTCTTTAAAACAGTTTGCAGACTGCAAGGTTCTTCGATCTCATACAGAATTAATGACTCTGCTTTGTCCTACTGCTGTCTTGTTTCACTGATTTCATTATAGGAACGAGATTCAGAAGCTGACAACTTTGTCAGCTGGGTTGATTGCAGCAAAAGGGACTTTGCAGGCTCTGGGTAGTACTTTAGTTGTGTTTTGCAAATGTTTACTAAAAAGAAATCTCACAAAGAACCACCTGGTTCTGCTCAGCACAGGAGCAGGAATGTGGGTGCATTGTTCAGAAATATGAATAATATTTGTGCTTTTTTAATGTAAAACCTTTGTGTGTGTGCAGGGTTTTTTTTTTCTCTTTTGCATAAAGCTTTCTACAATATAAGAGAACCAAACTCTTAGTACATCATTTTCCTCTCTACATTGCAAAGGCCCTTCATGTGCTGACAGCTTTTTGCTGTTAGCAAGGATGGGCCAGTGCTCTTTGTTCAGCTCTTTATTCAGTTTGGTTTAGCAATTTCCGGGAAATGACAAAAACCTGTACTAAAAGAATGCAGCACATGCTGGAAAAAATGACTTCCTCAGCATCTTCCCATTTCACTGAATGCTTCTCTGTAGTAGAAAATATTGCTAGTAGGGTATTTCAAAAATACTTGCTTAAGGGAGTTAGCCATCTATTTAAATGTATACTCTATTGCTGTAGTTCTCCTCTGCTGCACCTGCATTTTCCCATTCCCTGCAAACCATCAATTTCCAAACAGAAGAAATCACCTAATCTTTTTTCTGTATTACAGAAGCTGTAAAATGTCACCCAGTTACCCAGAAACTTCCATTAGACTGTAGATATTTTCCAGGAAGAGAGATAATGCTCTGCCCATCGAGAGGTACAGAATCCCCAGCGTGCCTTGCTGTTTTCTTTTGCTACGTTAACCACAAGAACAGCTCAAACCAAAGTATGTTATGGTTTATATTTATGTAGTTTTAAACTTCAAACCATTGGTCCTTCTGTATGCTGCTCTCAAAGACTGTGGTTGCTCTTCAAAATCTATTTTGTAAATGATCCTGACCATGGTAGGGCAGCAGAGGGTTAAATAACTTTCCTTATGAACTGTTTTTGAGAAGTGAGCCTATGCTGATGACAGTGGTATCAGCAAATGCTGCATTTTCCCTATTTGCCCAAATCAATTTGGGTTCATCTGGAACTTGCTCCCGTGCCTTTCTCTGTGGGCAAGGCACTAAAGACAAGGAGGTGCACCTGCATGAGAGTTAATCGTTCTATGCTTTGGGAATTTTATCCAGGTAATTCATCATTCACCAGCAATCATTTCTATAGCTTCACCCCTGCCAGGAAGCAGAATTTAAAAACTCTCAGCAATTAGCTGAAATAAATAGGTCTGTTGGGATAAACAGCTCTGAAGCACCATTCGGCTGCTCACTGGTGCTGCTGAGCTTTTCATCCCCCCAATGGAGAGGAAGGGCTGGTAGGAGGGAGGTGGAACTCAGTAACCTCCTCCCACCCCCAGTTTCACCAGTGAAAATACCATACTGGGAGGCTTCCAGTGGCCTCTACGTTCCCAGCTACCTCCATCTCTGAGGCAGCAGCACAGGATATTTCTGTCTTCCTCCTGCTAAATTCAGACACTTCCAAGCCCTGTGTTGTGAAGGTAACACTGCACAAAAACCTGAGCTTGAAAGGGGCAGGGGGAAAGAGAAATAGCTCTGCTTTGTCTGTTTGAAAATTCAATGATTTCAACACATCTATCAAATTTTAAATAATTTATGTCTTGACAGGTCTTATCAATTTTGCAAAGCACACACTTTAACCAGATACAATGATCTCATATTAGCTTTTTCAGCATCTTACACTGGAGCCCAGAAAGATTAATAAAAACTCAGCACATCATCAATTAAATGGAAAAACATAAAATTGTGTTCCATTGTAGCCTTTCTTTTTTTCCCCAAGAAAATGATGACTGGTTCTAATAATTCATCACAACAAGCTGAGCTTGAACTTTACTGATTATTAAATACGTTTTTCCCAAAGGCAGAGGCTGTGATGGGTTTTTATGGGAGCAGATGTGATTGCTGTCAGGAATGCTTCAAGGAATTTAGGAATTAAGCCACATCTTCTTTCAGCAGGACTGTATAAAAGAGCCATGTTTGTTCCATCTAGTCACAGCCATATTTTTCAGGATGTTTTAAGCCCATGTGCTTTCATAATTGTAAAGTGGATTAACTCATTTACCACTGAGCTTTTGCTAGCAATGGAAGCTGTGAATTAACAACTTAGGCTACAAGGCAGAAAAATCCTTAAGGATCTTCAGCTGCCCAAATGCATGCTGTGGTTTTTGCTTGGAATTTTTTGATCTCCCAGAAATTCTGCTGGGAAGCTTTTTGGATTTGCCATGAGAAAACAAAATTGTGCAGGTCAGCCTGCCCCAAGAAACAAGGAGTTGCTTTTCACTGAATCAAAAATCTTTCCTTTCCGCTCAGGTCCTGAAATTTTCACTAATTCCTCCACCTCCTGAGGTGCTGCAGCTCCCAGCCAACCAGCCCCTGTGCCAACCTGAATTAGCCAACAGTGGCTACAGCAAGTGAAAATTGGGTATGTGCTCTTTGTAACATCCTGCCACTGTTTGGAGTTTGTGTTTTGTTTTTTTTTTTTCTCAGAAGGTGTATTTTAAATTAGATAAGTACAGAGGAGTTGATAAGCAGCTTATTATAAATTGTTTTTGTAAGTTGAAAAGCACCTGTGAATACCTGGGGGCCTGATGGCAAGGAATGTGGCTCATGCTGGGAAATAACAGGAGAGGCCAAAGAAATACAACTAACTGCTCTATTTTATTTCAGTTGTGAAGAAAGTACAAAAATATCTTGAAATATTTGAGATGAAGGGGCTGCTAAAACATCACCATATACTTGGCTACTTGCTTTACTTCCTGAGCCAAATTCTTCTGCTGTGGTTATAGAATCAGAATTGTTTTGGTTGGAAAAGACTTTTGAGATCATCGAGTCCAAACATTAACCCAACTCTACCGAGTCTGTTGCTAAACCAGGTCCCTCAGCACCATATGTACATGGCTTTTAAATCCCTCCAGGGATGGTGACTCCACCACTGCCCTGGGCAGCCTATTCCAGTGCCTGACAACACTTTCAGTGGAGAAATTTTTCCTCATACCCCATCTAAACCTCCTCTGGCACAACTTGAGGCCATTTCCTCTCATCCTATCACTTGTTACTTGGGAGAAGAGACTGATCCCCACCTGGCTACAACCTCCTTTCAGGTATCACCTCTCATGGTGCGGTTGATGAGGGCCTCTGAGGTGCTCAGTGTGACTGTCCCCTTCCTGACAGGTGCCTGATGGCAATGGGTCTAGTGGGCTGCAGGTGGCCCACAGTGCTCCCCAGGCACTGGTGATGGTAACTACCTGCCTGGCAGCCCCATCTGACCCACAAAGAGCCTGTGAACCATCCGTGGTGCACATAGTCCTCCTAGAACTGGGCAGGTGGGAAGGAACAGAGCAGGGACCTACTTTTGTCAGAACCTCAAAACACAAAAGAAACGAGAAAAGACATCTTGACTGCAGGTGAAGAGCAGGGTCTCTGTGTCCCATGCAGCTCTGGAAGCAGCGCTTGTATTTTCCAGCCTGGAAAAGAGGAGAGGTGCCAGCAGCACACCAGCAAAAGCAGCTGGTAGTAAATGACTGCAAGTCCTGCCCATTAGCTTGGTCAGTTGAGCAACCTCAGTTGTGTTACATATTTGTCAAAAGCTGGCAATTAATTATTTCCCCACGTAAATGAAGAGACTCCACAGAAGCTGCCGTCACCATTTACCCTCACTAGTGGGGGTGGTGGCCTGTCCCTATTGAGAAGAGAGGCTGAACCTCATAAGTGTGGGTACCCTTGCTCTCCAGGCACCCAAAATGCTTTCCTATGCTTGTACAATCTCTCCCTTGCTAAACTGTAAATCAAAAAGACCAGGCTGTTGTTGTGAGGGGCTTTGTCTCGCTCCTGCGGGCCGTGGCAGACTCTCTGATGTACTCTGCTGCAAAGATAAAAATCGGGTTGGAAATTTGGAGTTCACCTGCTGGGATTCTGTCCCATTTTAAAATGCATCCTAGAACGGGGCTATGGGGTTCCCCGTGCCAGTTTCAGCAAAGATATCCTTTATGGCAAGGGAAAACTGCAGAGCAGGGAGTGGGTGTTTGGAAGCAAAGATCTCTGGCTGGATAAGGGCAGGGCGCCCAGAGTTCTCAGAGTCCCTCAGTCATGTTAGAGGGCTTACAATTTGGAAATTTTTAAAGGCTAATGCAGCTATTGCTGCTACTTTACCTCATGCAAGGTGGACAGAAATCCCCTGTTCAATAGCTAATATAATTGGATTGCTTTAACAATTTTGTCCTGTCTCCTGTAGTTAAAACTAAAATGACAAGCTGCTTCGGCAGGAAAAAACCAAAGCCTTCATGATTGAACCTTGCAGCTCATTAAATTTTCTGCATGTAAATGAATCCTACAAAGCAAGTCCTCCCCATAGAGGGATCCCCCCCAACAGAAGGGAGGTGTTTGTTGCTGTCCCATGTCCTGCTGTCAGCAGCGGGTGACAGGGCTTCCTCCACAGCCATCGCTCTTCAGCATCGCTGGGAAAGCTTCAGAACGGCGCAGTAGGGAAGTGACAGAAGGAAAATGAGGAATGGCAGAATAAAACTCTCTCTCAATCTACTAATTGTACAGATTCATGCCTTCTGACGTGTCATTGTCTCAAAGTCAACTAAACGCTGCTCCGCACAAACACGCACGTAAACACCTGAAAGAGACGTGACAACAAGGGTGAGCCTGACGCTTTCTCTCACAGCCTTTTCAGGAGTTTCAGACTGTCACAGAAGGGAAGTCAGAAAAAATAGATTGGAAACATGAAAGCAAATGTGCGACTCAGCACTATTTTCCCCTCCTGTAAGATGGCAAGTTCCTCTTCTGCTCTCAAGGCAGGCGCGTGGGAGGCTAATGAAGGGTGGCTCACAGCGCACTGCTGAAAGGTGCTGTGCCATTTTTCCTCAAAAGATCTGAGAAAGGAGGAGCACTGTCTACATCTGTACATACCTACAGGCTAGGGAAGGTAACAGGGAGAGATCTTTAATGAGAATATGAGATGGTGGCAATCAAATAATCCACAGACAAAAATATGAATCGAAACCAAAGGGGTATGTTGGGAGAAGTTCCAGTTCAGCCTACAATTTCGTTGCATATTTTAACCAGAACAGATACTTCAACCTCAGTGTCATCTTTTACAGAAAAAAAAAAAAAATCACTTTGAAATTCTCCAGTTTTTGTGAGAAAGCAAAATAGTATTTTACTAAAACAGCACTTCAGTAAAGGAACAGAATTGGGAGGAAGAAAAAGCAGAAGAAAAGAAGAGTGAAAATTAATAATAAAGCCTGCAAGGTTTTCCTTTTTCAAAAATGTATGTGGGGAAAATCTGTATCATCTTTCCCACAACCCTGATGAGTGGTTTTAGGTTATCTGAAGTATTCCTTCCAGCCACAATTGGACAAATTGCTTTGAGCATAGATAGCTTGTAAATGATCTCCATGCATTGACTTGCTCTACCTTTTACCTGAGAGAACAGAAAACTGGTTTTGAGAAATGCTCCTTGCAAAAAGCGGTGCACAAATTATACTCTTGAAGACTTCACCTCTCTCTAATTTTTTTTTCTTCCCTGAGTGTAAAATAGAAATCTTTGAGTTAAAAAATTGCTATCTTATTTGTATGTTTGTAGAGGAGTGTGACTCTGTGATTTTGTCTGGTATCACTAAGTAGTTTTTCTCTTTACTATAGATGAGGCATCCAGCTCTTCTTGAAGGGTGAAGTAACAAAAATGTAAACCCTTCTGTGAATGGTCTGAAAAAAGTCTTGTACAAGATCTAATTCAGTTATGATAAACGTAGATTATATAGATATAAATATTAAACATTCAGGAAGCATGTTTGGTTTGTTACAGGACAGACAAGGAAATGCTGTCATGGATGGGTCAGTGATCCCCCTGACTGCCTACACAGTGTCTTAAACTGTGTTAGGCATCGGCTGTCCTTTGGCAAATAAAAGGATACTGGTGGAATCATCTAACTAGGTGGGACTTCTAAAGGACTAAACCTGAAACTCTGACTTCCAAAATCAACTTGCATTTATTTCAAGAATGGTTTCTAACCCTGGCAACTAGAAGGAAGAAGATAAAAGCTGAGCAAATCATATGGGTTCCTGTTTGGCAAGGGCCTGTGTCTTCTGGCCAAGCTCATGTCAATGCTGTGGTGTTGGGGACATTTCTTTTTGCAGGGGTCTTCAAGTAGGTACCTCTACTGTTTGTTTTGGCTCTCCACACAACCCTCTTCCTATGCCTGGCATGACTGTGGTGCCTGATGCAAACCAGATCAAGGCACCTGTCCATCTCCAAGAAGAAAGCACAATTTGTGCAGTGACAACCTATAAAACAGGAACTGATTTTTGGGTGCTATTTGAGTCACTGTGGACATTTGCTTGAAATCCAGGCCAAGCTCTGACAATCTATTTTGTACAGATACTGGTGCTATGGACACATGTATTCTCTTATGGGACTGAGACTTGTGCTTTTAGGATGAAGATCTAGCATTTAGTTATCTTTCAGAAGCCATTCCTGGTGAGATGCCCCAGATGTTTCCCATCTCCCTGAGGCCACTGTGTCCCTTGCAGATGCCACTCAGCAGCTTGCAGGACCCAAACAAGCCTCTTCTTTCTGTACACCAACATGGGAACATTCCACACCTTTGCCAAGACAGCACCTGACCAGCTGTCTGTTGAACTTTACAGTTAATAATTTTTCCTCTTGCTTATTTCATTAATGCCTGGGAGATTTCACTTTACATTTAGCTGAGATCAGTTCATTAAAATACTAATTTCAAACTGTAATTATCTGTTGGTGAGCACTGCTGGGTGACCCAGTGGTGGCACTGATCCGCTCTCTGCTGCAGGAGGCTTCAGAGATGCTCAGGTCCCTCGAAGCTCCTTGCAGGAGATACTGTGGCACCCAGCTAGGGGCAGGCTTGCAAGGACTTTTTTTTAGGGGAAATGTTTTAAGAATCCTAGTTAACCATTGAGACTGTTTTATGTGGTCAGGAAAATGCATCAGTGGAAAACCGCTGTATCTGTTAGAAATGAACCTGATCTCACTGAAGTTGTCATCGAGGTTTTGTGTGCCTTGTGAATTTTAAATTAAAAATCAATTACAGAACAGCCCTTAGTCTCATCTTTGGAGTTCATTCACATTTGGATGCAAACTCTGAGACCCTGAATGACCTCCCTCCCCACCAAGTACGACACAGCAAAGGCCCATTTTCCATCTCACTACTCACGTGCCGTTATTCAATTTTGATCCTGCATTATGAGGAAGAGAGCCAGACTAAATGAATAAAAGGAGGCTTTTGACAAGTTAGAAACAGAGAGAAGCTGTGCATTCCTAGCAGATTTCAAGCTCTGTATTATTACAATGCGTAAGAGATGATTAACAAAGAAAAATATTACAGTTATCTGCTCCCTTTGAGAGTCTAACTAATGAACCTCTAACAGCTGCTGTTGAAAACTCAGTAGCACTATCACTATCCATTTCAAGACAAAGCCCAGCTGACAGATGTGTGAAGTGATAAATCAGGCTGCACAAGGATTAAAATAACAAGCCCCAAATGGCCTTTAAAAGACAAAGGTGCTGCAGCAAACTATTTTCAGCCACTTTGGATACTGTCAAAAGTTAGATCACCGATACAATTATCTTGCAAAACAGTAATGACTAAAGTAATATGTTATGAAGAATCTAACAATGGTGGTACTTGAGCCAAGTTTTTGAAAAGAACAGGTTTTATAGTCGTTTGTGCTTTTAATGGCAGAACTGAGAGCACCGGGCTGCCCTGAATATTGCTTCTGGGAATGAGTTATGAAAAGTGAGCACTGGGCTGAAGCATAAAATGTAACTGAATTGCATTCTTGTACATTTTAATTAATCCTATTTTAAAGCAAGAAGTTACATTTTAATAGGCAATGAAGACCATTATTTAAATCAGGCCTAAGGTTTTTGTGTTGCTCCACTGCAGGCTGCATTTCCTAACAAACTGTCACCAACGTGGTGGAGATAAAGAGCCCATTCCTGGAGGATACACTGTGCTTGCAAACCCTGCTGCTTTAATGGGAGACAACAGGAGCCAGGGCAGAGTGAGGTGAAACAAATTCCAAGTTTCTGAACTTTCAGATTTCACTGTTAAGTGCATCTTGTCAGAGGGTACATAAGCCTCTGTTGGGTTAGGGAGGAAATGTTTAAAGAGTACAAAGGTGTGGGTATTTTCCTGGCTCAGACAAGGCCCTGCTAAAGAACCTGTTAACTGGGGTTATCCAGTGACTTAAGATTCCTCCTGAATTGTCCTGCTTTTTGAAGAATGTGTGTGGATGTATCCAAGAGTCCATCAGCTGGGCAGGCAGGGATGGGGGAGAATGACTAGTAATCTCAAGTTCAAAGCTTTCTTCCAGAAAACACATTTCCTTGTTTACATCAAGCATGATTTTCCATCCTGGAAATCCTACTTCCCGTGCGCTTTTGTTACTACACCAGGAAGGGGACAGTCAGACCCAAGCTGCTGCAAACTGTGGGAGCTGTTTGGTAGGTTCCTGGCATGTCCCTGAGATAAATATTTCTGCTTAAATGTGTTGTGATGGGAACAGGTGGGAATGACACGAGTACGCTGCCTTGCTACTGATAGAGAGGAAAAAGGTGACCTGCAGCTCAGCAGGAAATGCTGGGTGCTGCTGGGGAGGGTGGGCGTGCAAACATGGGGGCTGAGGGTGCTTCAGGGAGCTGTGAGGGTGACACATTGGGAGAAGCTCCTCCACTTACATCTTTCCAGTGAGGTGCAGGCCCTTTGGGAAGTGCCTGGCTGGCAGGGGGGTGCAGCCTTTCCAGGACTGCGCCAAACGCCTGTCCCTCGCTGGGGATACCGGGCAGCCCCTTCTCACTGCCTTTCCCCCCTGCTCCCACAGGAACAAGCCCGTGGCACCAGCCGGGGATGAAGGCAGGGCTGGGGTTGTCTTCCCACCACACAGCCAGGTGGGAAAGCTGGGGCTGGGCTGGGAGCTGCCCGTCCTGCTAGGGCAGCAGTGCTGGCTCACAGCTTCTGTCCTCCCCACACCTCGCGTGGCAGACCCTGGCAGTTTGCTAAATTAAATTAAAATCTTTTTCCTTTTCAAACCACTTAGCATGAGGTAGCACATGTCTAAAATGTATACCCTAGAAAATGTGCAATCCTAGAAACAAAGCAGCAGGAAGCCTTGTCTTTGGATGCATACTAAAATTTTAGAGGAAAGGCTATATAGAAGCAGAGCCTTAAAAAGTCTTCCCTGTGTTACCATGAAAATGCAAATTGGAATGCTAATTTCAGTGGATCCCTGTGTTGTAACAGCAAACAGTATCCCAAACCTTTGACTGCAAAATTTCTAAAGGCCTAAATAGGAGGTCAGTTTGGAGAAACGTTCAGTGAGAAATCTCTCTGCTGACTTTGTCCATCTCATTCACAGCAGACATTTTTTTTCCGTGCTCCTCCATTAACAACCCGTTTGACTCTTACCTGCTCCTGGACTTGACAGTGCATGATAACAAAACCAAAATATTCCTTTTGCACCTTGGTGCTCAAATGTCATTCAGGACTTTTATTTTTCCGTTGGCCATATTCTTCAGGCTCTCTGGCAGACAATGAATTTTCTTCCAAACTCGAATTTGCTAATTTAAGATTTACTCTGAAAATAATCACTCTCCAGTAATCAGTTCTCACTACTTTTCAAAAAGCTGAACAAACCAGTCCTGAAGGATCCATAATTGCAAGTGAGACTTACAGGTCACTGCTTAATTCATGTGCTGTCTGAAAGAGTTTAATACAAAATCAAGTTTTTTTTTCAGTAAATAGGCAAATTCTTAGTCCATATAAGAAACCCAGCCACAATTTATGAGTAGGTGTGTGACTGAACGTTAACAAGTGGCATGAGTAATTTAAAACCCAAAGAAAATGGGGTTAGGAAGAACAGTTTTTAAAGCAAGAAGTAGGAGCTGATAAGCAGAAGGTACAGGAACTGGTGATGTGTAAGTGAAGTCAGGCTTAAAAAGTCTCACATTCCTTCCTGTTTCTAAGGTGTGTTTTCATACAGATTGTGGAGATCAAAGAAGGAAACAACACTAAATGTAACTGCTGCCTGGACCAAAGAAGGGGATAAACAGACAACAGCCAAATAAACACTCTGTTGTTAACGTTGTAAACTGCCTCATGAGGATACAAAAGGTGGTTCTACAGGGACAGTAAGTAATCCCTTGTATTAAAATTGAGCGTGATGTCCTACTTGATCATTAAGAAGACTTTCTAGTCTATAAATATGTATGTGCATGGCTGAATCAGTAATAAAATGTGATTTTATAAATCTGAGTCTCCATGATCAGGCCAACGAAGTGTGTTATATCAATTAATATTACAACTCCTGGTATCTATGGAAGTGCCAGTTGTTTGTGATGAACCATTCCAGGGAGGGCTCGTTTGTCTGTCCTATCTGCCTGCAATGCTGCAGGGGTAAGGATGAAGGGAGCACAGCCCTGTGCCAGTTCCCTGTGTGCCTGCATTTTGCATGACTTTATGAGGAAAATATTCCCTACCAGAAGTCAGACCCATGCAGCTATCCACGAGTTGCAGTAAGGAGTAGCTGGAAAGCACGTTGGCTGCAGATTTAACTTCTCCTGTCTGATAACTACAGGCAAGATTCATGTAGATAACTGATATATGAGATCATGACAAAAGTGAATTATAACACCTGTTATAAGTCCTGAGAGAATATTCTCTGTTGCAGATCAAGAATGGCTAACCACTACCTTTGGTTTTAATCACTCCTATTATGTGATAAATGACTGAACAAGATGCATGTGTGTTTTATTGCTCCACCCATGGCTTCAACCCAGCGTCTTGCTGGGCTAATATTGTAATTAAACCTTGGTATACAACCTGGGAATTTATAAACAATCCTTCTCAGCTGTGCTGCACAAATATTTCTCACCCAACCATTCCTTTTCTGATTTCCTCCATGCCTATATTATTTACAGAGCAAACAAACAGAGGGAATCAAATCACACAACCTACAAAAAGAGTGGAAAAACAGGGCCTTACTTGCTCCCAGTAGTAAAGAAATGTAGCGTTAAGACTTGAAGCTCATTTCCAATTTTCTGTTCGTAACATGGTCTCCAAGCAGTGCATTATCTCACATGCCAGATGTGCAGCAGTATCTAGGTACAACAGGGTGCGATAAGTATGGAATTTCAGCCCCATTTCTTTTTAATGTTTTCAGCCCAATCCTTACTTTGATTTTAATTCAGGTTTTTTTGTCTCGTTTTCTGTGTGCTTTAGGGGGTGGCAGAGAAGCGGGGAGTTTGGTGTTCAATTATAGAAATGGAAAGAGAAATCATCTGGGACTCAGGAGTATCTTAAGTTAACAACACAAGAGAAATCAACATCCAAACCTCTAATTTTATTTAAATTGGTGTAAAAGTAGAGTATAGAAAAACCTTATGCCGATGTGATTAACTCTACTGAAGTGGAATTTGCCCCCAAGACAGCAGCCTCTTGGCTGACACAAGCAGCTGCATTTGGAACTGAAATCAATTGGAGAGACCTTTAAAGTTAGCTATTCTGAAAATACTATTTGGATCTTAAGTAATTTGAACGCATTTCTGTAAAAAACTCAGTCACTTTTGTGTTTATAAGAGGTATAATAATAATAATAATAGTTCTGTCTCAGCTGAGAGATGGTAGCCTCATAAAGCAGTCAACGTTGCAAGAGCATGTTTTTCATGTGTAGGTAGTCGTGCTGGAAATACAAGAAATAAAACTTTGCACAAGGATGAATATTAAACTTGGATACAGCCTGCTAATTTTCTGATTCATTAAATAGATTTTGGCAGTTGGAAGCTGGGAGTTTCAGCTCAAGAAAAGGCAGACCACAGTGAGGGAAAACTGGCTTAATTCTTCAAGGCACATTTTTGTCTTGTTTCTCCAGGAAGGTTCCTTTGCCTGCAAGGAGCCACTGAGAGCCCTTTGGATTCAAAGGAAACTCCTTGCTGGTTTCTGTGGGCTTCAACACCTGAACATCAGCTTGGTGCTGATGTGAAGAGGGTTTCTGTGGAAGTTGAAAAGGTTCCTTGCAGGATCAAATAGCTGCACACCTTTAAAGCAGCTGAGCATGATGCACAGTGCTTCCAGTCATCCACAAATGAATGAGCTAATTAATTTAATTTATTTTTTTTTTTCCTCTGGTATGCTGCATAGTCCAATTAAGTTGCTAAGCCAATCATCTCGAAATAAATCAACCATGTTGTTACATAATTCTTTTTAATAAACAGAGATATCATTATAGGAACTGGGTTCTAAGGGTGCCAGATGCTCCTAAACAGGGAGTCTAATTTATTTCATTGATTTTAAGAAGCAACTCATTCATGCGTGATAGCTTTTGTCATCCAAAATGCTAATTTTTATCCGAGTTTAAAGTAGATTTCTGTATTTGTCATACATAAATGGGAGCACAGAAGAGCTAAATATGGACCTTCCTTAATTCCCCATCACTCAGTCACACAAAGCTCTTGTCCCAAAACACAGACTAAATGCCCTTTTAAATGCAATTAATAGGATTGCAATAGAAAAGAAGCCAAAACCCCCTCTCAAAATTACTGCACCCAATGTGAAAAAAAACCCCAAAATGTAAGACCTTTGAAAGCAAAGGTTTTGTTGAAGAAAAAGCACGTGCTGGAAGGTTAGCACTCTGTAATGGGAAAAGGGGGATGGACTGGATTCCTGGCCAGCCCATGGTGCTGCTCAGCCCCAGAGGAGAGCAGGGCATGGTGACAGCCTGTGAGGACTGCATGGCTTAGAGTCTCAGGCAGACTGGGAAACTCCTTGCTCTGTAAACAACAACACAAAAAAAGATTACATGCTTTAGTTTTGATTAATGCTTCAAGGATACTATGAAAGGACATGGGAAGCAGAGATGTTCCCTTCAAATACTGTCAATGACATTGGCTCCTTCAGAGCAGAGCATCATGTGCAAATCTAACCCACTAATCAGGCAAGATTGTTTTTATCTTACTGCCCTGGGTTTATGCTTTTTTCTCCTATAGAAAAGATTATTAAAAAAAAAAACACAAACAAACAAACAAACGACAAGAAATGTTTTGATTGGTTTTTGTTAGCCTCATTGGAGGGCTGAATGTGTCAACCAGAAGTCACAGTATTCAAAGTAGGTTCAGACCACAGTCTAACTCCCCACCAAGTGCTTCCTGAAGAAATGGCTACTGAACATTAATCATCTGCACCCCTCAAAGATGCAGGACATCCAGACATCATTGAAAAGAAAGAAATGGTGATTATTTAATGCATTTGGTGCATCTATGCTTACCATTCCAATTTTTTTCCTGTTTGCCTCAACAAAACAGCTTTTGCTTGGTATGTTTGCTTGGACAGTGATGATTGAGAGCTATTTCTCTGGATAAAAGTTGAAGGAAAAACCCCTGTGGTTTCCATTGGGACATTAGAGACTCGATGTGTTTTGCTGTCACATCCTATTTTTAAATGCATGACACTGCACAGGTGTTCAGACTCCAAATCCTTTGCTAAATCTGTCATCTCTCTGCAGCTTGTCACTACATCAGCTAACAAACTGAGGAGAGGAGGAAGTTCCTGTATGGTAGAATTTGCAAGTGCCTGACAATGGTCAACCAGGATTTCTTTCCATAGCTGAAAAAATATCACATTTTGAGGTGGTACAGTTGCTCTAAGGTTCATTTGCTTATCTAGAATTTCTCAATTTAGTAATTTATCTACAAGCCCTTAATACGTAGGACACAAACTAACAGATGATTAAAAATGCAAATTGTTTTTGCAGGAGCAAAAGTTGTTAGTCTGACTTGAAGCAGAGGCTGGAGGTTTTGCCTCTGCACTAGCTAGCCTCAAAACACCCGCTGAATTCAGAAATGTGGGATTTACAAAGAATTACAAATAGTTTTCCTATGTCTGCCTCAGGCATATATTATTTCTGTATGTGTAGGTATTGCTGAATTTTAACACTGCTAAGAATATAATAATGAGTATTTTAAGCAAGCTGGTCTTGAGCTTTTACTCCAAAAATGAGGCTAACCCACACTAATGCTGTTCTCAGAGCTTTTGCTGCTGATGCTTCAGGGGAAAATATACCATGTTCAGACCATATAGGGATAGAGAAAGATGGGAGAATGAAGCAGTTCTTACAGGATTGGTGCTCCAGAGAATGGAATTCTCACCCAGAGAATGCACACTGATGCTCCCCCCAGAGCATCCTCCAACACAAGGAACTTTTCCAACACCCCAGAAGTACATTTCCTTCTGCCTCTACAAGACCATTCTCTGCTGTGATATCAGAAATCCAAACTCAAGACCTACCCTGGCAAGTAAAGCTGAGACCTCCTAAAGAGACTTGCAGTGAACCACCAGGTCCTCTTAGTTAATTTCAAGAAAAAATTCTGAATGGCAACTATCCCTTTGCAGACAAATATTTACATTTTTGGCTTAATGACCATTTAGCATCCATCACCAACCAAAACCAATGGTGCCTGTTTCAGTGATAGTCTTGAACTCTAAGGAATGAATTTGACTCTTGTACAACTAAGTGCGACTAATTCATGTCCCCTGAAGTTTTTTGATTCTACGTAATTTCCCTACATAATCCTTACTATTAGTCATAGAAGAGTGAAGGATCCCCTGAGAAATCCAAAACCATCCATAGTCCACAGGGCTGGGTGGGTATCATCCAAGTGTGCCAAAAGAGCTGGCTGATGGTATTACGAGACTTTACTATCAAGTTCGAAAGGTTTTGTTGATTGGGGGGAGGTCCCTGAGGACCAGGAGAAAAGCAAATGCAGTAACTGGTTTCCACAAAGGCTAAAAACCATCCAGGAGATTACCAGCTGCCCAGACTTGCTTCAGCCCCTGAGGAAATCATGGAGCAAACCCTCTGTAAAGTCATATGTGGGCACATGAAGGGGAAGAGGATGACGGAATAGCCAGCATAGATTTACCATGGATTTACTGAATTTGCCATGCTTGACTAAACTGTTTGCCAAATATTTATCAAAAGACTGGATCTGTGGATGAGGAGAGAGCAGAGGAACATCAGCTACTTTTTGACAACAGTCTCCCAAGCATCTCTGTCTCCAAACTGTGATGTTACCATCAGTCTATGGTTTGGGTGAAAAAGTGGCTGGACTCAGGCCCAGAAGGTGGTGGTTAATGGGTTGTACTCTAACTGGAGGTCAGTACAAATGGACTCCCATTCTTCTGTATCAATGTAGACTGAATTCACAAAGGGGTTTTGTAGGATTAAATTTTCTTCATCACCATCATTACTGACAAGTTTTTATGTTGTTTTCTGGAAAACACAGAGTAAACAAAATCACAGAATCATAGAATGGTTAGAGTTGGAAAAGACCTTAAAGATCATCAAGTTCCAACTCCCCTGCATGAGCAGGGACACCCCCCACTAGACCCCCAAAACTAATTTTCCCCCCCAAAAAAAGTTTATTTCAACAATCTTTTTTTTGCTTCAAATTTCATTCTAAAGTTATTTTCAAAATATGCTGTTGAAAGTTGTTGCTGTGGGGTTTGAAGAATCTGAAGTGGGGGTGCAATTAGACATGTGTCACAACATGCAGAACTTCCATATTCATGAAAATGCAACTTTCAGTTCAACAGACATTGATGGGTGCTGAGTATTTAAGTCAAGCTCTTCCTCTCAGTATTATTGGTGTGCTTTTACCCACCAGGGCCCACCTTTAGGCCAGGAGTGCAATACCACTGGGAGGGGGGGGCTACCTTCCCCAGGTTAAGCAAGGATGGCTACCAAAAAAATCACTGCCATCACCTTCCTCCCACTCTTCCAGTACAGTCTCTTGCCTTCACCAGAGAAAAGCTTATGCCAAAATGCTGGATATGATCCATTTAATATAAAAATTTCTAGCAGCTTTATTTTTTAAACAAGAGGACTCAAAATGGATTATCTCAATTACAGGCTTTAAATGGCAGCATATAAATGTAATTAGCAACTTTTTTTTTTTTCCTCCTTTCAAATGTACACACTCCTTGAAACAAAAGTCATATTTGTGTTGTGTAGTAGACTTAAAAGGCAATTTCCATCTGCTAACTTCCCAGGACATTGTCTTACATGTACATACACTGAATGTGTCATAGGATGAGTTGTTCTCCCTTGCTTGGTAATATTTGAGTTGTCTGGAAGACAGTGCACTTCTGAATTGATGGCTTAGCAAGTGCTTAAAAGCATCTAGAAGAAACCAGAATTTTTTATTTTTTTTTTACTGGTGGACTTAAAAATACCCCAGTGTAGGCAGACGATCAGCGTGGCATTAAAGAAGAATTTCTCTTGGAAGTCATCTTTTCATAATGTTATTTCTATGTCACCCTTATGAGGAAAGGCTGAGAAAGCTGGGACTCTTTAGTCTGGAGAAGAGGAGGCTGAGGGGAGACCTTATCAATGCCTACAAGTATCTAAAGGGTGGGTGCAGGGAGAATGGACCTAGACTCTTTTCAGTAGTTCCCAGTGACAGGACAAGGGGCAATGGGCACAAGCTGGAACATGGGAAGTTCCATTTAAATATGAGGGAAAACTTATTTACAGTGAGGGTGACAGAGCCCTGGGACAGGCTGCCCAGGGAGGTTGTGGAGTCCCCTTCTCTGGAGATATTCAAGACCCACCTGGATGCAGTCCTGGGTAATGTGCTCTAGGGGATCCTGCTTTAGCAGGGGAGTAAGACTAGATGATCTCTAGAGGTGCCTTCCAACTCTGACAGTTCTGTGATTCAGAAGAATAAAAAAAGATTCATTGGGATCTACTGACTTAATCTTTCATCCTACACATGGATGTAGTATTGCAGACCTCATCACCCCAGGATGGTGACACACCATGGAAAGAGCTCAACCAGTTGGTCCCAGAATAGAGACAGCAATCAGAAAATGCGTGACCAGATTTACATCAATCAGTTGTGCTTATTTCTACTATCTCACAGAACATTAGTAAATGCACAGAACATTAGTATACTTTTACAGTAGTGTAATTTTAAAAAGGAAAAAAAACAATAGGAAAACTTCTAATGCATCTGCTATTAAATCTTTGCTGAGGGGGATGTAACTGTTAACCTGCCCACCTTGCAAACACTATTTAAAACTGACAAAGTACAGCTTAGGAAAGTTTTTCTCTATCTTATCCTCCAGGGTCAATAATTCTATACTTGGAGCCTTCTCTGAACCTATTTGTGTTTCCACACAGTCTGTATTTTAGATACGCCCACACACCTTGGTGTTCCTAACCAAACTGGTGAATTTCTCCCACACATTTATTGTTCCTATTTCTGACTACTGCAATAAAAACTAGCAGCTTCTGTAGCTCTTAATGGAAAGTTTATCTATTAAAGATGATGACTTGTGTGAGAAACAGTTGATGGTTCCAGGTAAGAAGACTATTTTACAGACTACTCCAAATGTATTTCTTTCTGGAACAGGAAATTTGAAGTAATATAAGGTTTATAGCAACAGAACATCTGATGCTTTTTTACAGCCTCTTTCAACAGGAATTTTTCTTAAACATTGACAGTTACCAAGGGTGTCACTGCTTGCAAAGAAACCTGTCCCTCAGGAACTCATGGGATATTTCTTTAATCAGAAACCAGAGACTGAGCAAAATATTAGGTGTTCAATCTGTTTATGTGGAATTCCTGTTGTTATTTTTCCTTTCAGCCACTACTGTGTTTACTCAGAGCACTGATGTGTGCTCAGCCCTGTACACAAAGCAAAAGGCAGCCCTGAAGAGCTTATACATCGAGGAGGTTGGTGATGCTGCTAATATAGTCATGTAGCTCACATCTTCAGAGTATATACACAGAGCACATGTAGTGTCCCATCCCCATGGGCTGACTGCTGGAAAAAACAACAACATCAACAAGCTGCCTAGATACCGTGTCCAGAGGTGGATAAAAAAAAATTGGTCCTGAAAACATTGCAGTTTGAAGTAGAAAAAAACATTCCAAGAGAATTATTCAGAGTACAGCACCTTCCTCCTGAACCCAAACAATTTTCTTCATCTGCAAAATAGCTAAATCCTCCAAGATTCCTATATGCTTAGATGGTATCTTTTGACCCTAACAAATTGGGTGAGCACTGTGGATATTTTTTCCATTAAGATGTTCTGTGAAGAGGGAAAAAACCAAACAAACAGAGGTGACTCCAAACACACATGATCAAGAGCAAAGAATAGAGGCAGGACTTGCTGTGACTCACAGTGCTAACTTTCTAGTTCTTTGAGGAAAAGATCCCCAGGAACAGGCAAATAATGCAGCCTAAAGCAAAGTGTCTCAAGAGTGATAGAAAAGAAGATAGCTAAGCAAAACAGGAAGGAATTAGGAAAACTTTGTGTATAGAGTTAGGAAAAAACTTCCTGAACAATATGGTAGTGTCTGCTGTGAAACATCTTAGGGATTACTGTGGGACCTTCTAAAAAAAACTAAGAATACTAGGAAGTGTTCAGCATGAGCAATCCTACATCACAGGAAGATACAGGATAGCTTGTCCTGTAATCCATCTGCCAGAGTAAACAACAGAAGAGCTCAGAAGAGACAGCAAGTACAGTTTTTCCACAGGTTCATGGTGGATGCCTAGGTACTAAATCTAACATATAAAACCACACTGAAAGATGCATGACTCAAGTATTCCTGATGTTTTAAGAACACAAATTCCCTTTAGTTTGTTTTGAAGCATGGTTTGCTGAGCACCTGAGCTCCTAATCCACGTATGGGTGTTCTTGGGATGCAAATCTAGACAATCCTTCATCAATTTTTGTTCAAGGATCTAATCCAGGACGTGTTTTTCACACACCTTTGACTAAGGTCAAAGGAAGAGGAAAAAATGCTTCCAGTTATGCCTCCCCCACTTTTTGTTTTATTTTTTAATTTTTTTTAACCCAACGTCTCCTTGCAGGAGCAAGTACATCTTCTGGTAGGTGTGAGAGGAAAGCCACTTTCCTGCTGCCACTGCATTGGAACATACATATCCCACTGCCAAAAAAATTAACAAATTCATACTTATTCCCTCTCTTCCTCCCCATGGGAGATGCCAGCAGCTCTTGGCCTGTTTGAGGGCAGGGACTGAGCACCCTCCTGTCTACCCATACTGTCTACCATGGTACATTTGATACTGTTTTGAGAGATGCAGGCTCACTTTCCCTTCTGCTACCCTAATTAGGGGATAAACACTGACTTATTTGCACAGAGAGAGTGGAGATATTATCACCTATTTATTAATTAGCCATTAAATGCTGTTTTATCCTAGGCTAACCAGTTTCCCTTAAAAAGTCTGCTAGTCTAAGTGACAGAAGGCATCCTTGCAACCCAGAGAGAGGCTAAAAGGGATATATTTTAAGCTACTGCTCCTTTCTTCCCAGGACCTTGCTAGGTATCTCCCTTCTTTGTGGGGAGCTTGCTGAATCCCATTCTCAGGTACCATATGCAAATTGCAGGTGTTTAATTCAAACCTGTGACAGAGGTAACTTCTGTGCTATCTTGTAATGACTTTATGTTTTCCAGAAATGTAATAAAATTCCTGACCACATTTAGTTGTTCTCAAACTGAAGACTGAGAAAAAACACCCACACCTTTATTTCTTACCCCACTAAAACTGATTACTCCTTTTCCAGTTGAGTATTCTGAAGAGGAGCCTGAACTCAATGAATTATACAGTAGTTCATGTTTTCATTACAGCCAAGGAAATATTAAAATATCTCTTGTAGCCCCTGTATGTCTATTTAACAACAACCAACACCCTGAAATGTGGCCACTCCGGGAAGTCCTGGTGAACTTCTGATTGGGATGCAGATGTGCTTTGGCTTTCAGACTAATTTCTGTTTCAAATATTATTTTAGCCTGTTTCCTAAGAAAATGAGGCTTCCTATGATGCTGTTGCTGTCTGCTGTATGTCAGTCCCACTCAAACAACTCTTCAACCATTCTGTGCACTTCAATTAGACCTGACAGAGCTGGTGATCTCAAGGATAATTAGATTTTTACTAAATTATTGTAGTGGCTGACACAGAAATCAGGTCATAGGGCACATATTCATTCTAGAGCAGTGTTTAGTAATACCTACTCAACGACCAGTTTATCTCCATGTTCCCTGAATGCACAGAAGGATATTAATATAACTGGCATGGGACAAGCCAGTTAAGTGACTACTGGTTTATGTAATCAGGACTACAGGTTTAATATCTAAATAGAAGATAAGGTTGAATCCCCTTCACAATTACAAGTTTTATTGACATCAATTAAAAATAAATTTAGTAGTTAATCAGAATTGGACAAGACAATCCAATCCATCCAAACCCAAGAAATACACAATACCTATTATATTTGTATTTTTCACCATATTAATCTTGTTATTACACCAAAAATCTAACTGTGCTGCTCATTGAAAGAATGTTGCAAACTCATCAGAAGGCACATCCCTGCAGAATGGTATTCTTAGTCATCATAAATAGTTAGCTTTTTAAAATTCATTCTTTCCTCCCTCCATTGTTCAACATTAAGTATTAAAAACAGCAACACTGAACCTTCAGTCTAAGCGAGCAGAGTAACAGATCCTATTCAATATCCACAAAAAGGTTTTGTTAAATAAAACATGGATTTTAAATTCCCCAGTCACAGCAATGTTAGGCTGTCCATTGCTGATAATACATAGGTCATGCATATCTAAACAAAAGGATTATGGGGTGAATACCATAAAATAGATCTGAGGATGAGGTATGCCATGGTTTTTCATTCTTACATTTACAGGCATTTAATTTACTTTAAATCAAATAGGTCCTAACTCAACAATGAATTAATTCTCCTGTCAGACACTCAACTACCTTGGTATTATTTTAAGATAGCTTCAGTTAGGTGCCATTAACTGGATACTGAGTTTTAGTAAGAAGAAAAATAAGAGGAGGCTCATGGTGAGACAGATGGGAATGGCTCTCCGTTTTTTTAAGAAATTTACACACAAACATCAGCCATCGTTTCACCAGAAATGCTGCAGACAAAAAAAAATCTGGGATTTTGGTTTCGAGGGAGAAGGAGAGAAAGAGTAAAGAAACAAAAATCCTTCCATGCTCATGTGGTGGGAATGCAGTTTGTTGTACCTCTTGGTCTTGATCTAAGTTTTATGCAGCAGAGTTCACTGCCACAGCAAGACCTTGATAGGGAGAGGGTGTCAGAAGGGAAAAATACTTCTTTCAGAGAAATAGTGCATTGTCCATAGCATCTGCAGTTCTGTAAACCTTGCTTCTGAAAAATATGTATGACAGCCCCCACATCACATTCAAGTCCATCGCTTTAGTAGTGAATATCCACTCAGATTCTGCCTTGTAACAGCTGAGCTTAAAAACTGGACAATTTCTATAACCTAGGATTCAAAGCTGATAAAGCCTTTGGATTGATCCACACCGGAGAGTTTGGTAGGACATCTGTCAGCAAGGGGTGAACTAATGACCACTAATAGATTTTGGAAAGGTGACTGCCACTATTTAATTTGTTCCTTGTACAAATATAGTATGTTTTCCTTCAAAAAACAAAGTTGAAGTATTTTTTTCTACTGGGCAGTAGGAAAGGAAGATAGTCTTTCTACCTGGCCCTAGCTACCATACTTTGGACCAGGCAGGGATCTCCAGGAAGAAGAGGAAACGTGCAGAAGCCAGTACTTCTCCCAGAGGAATTGAGCATCCTCTTCTTGGAAAAACCTTCATGAGGATGGTATGGGCAAGGAGGGAGAAGAAGAGGTGGCAAGCAGGCAGCTCACAGCAGAGTACAGCTTGCAAAAAGCTCCCCGGAGGGCCAGAGGCTTCCCTACAGCAGAGAGCAGACCCAGGGGAACGTGGAGGAAACTGATGGATTTGTCATTCAGCACAGAAGACCGTGCAGTTTGATTCAAAATTAACTTGCAAATGGATGTTTCCAGTACTGGAGGACTGATCTGATGACTGTGTACTCCACAGCAGCTCAGCAGCAGGATGGAGTCTGGCAAACAGCTGCAGCTGTATCACAGGATTTGTCCCAACCTGATCAGGAGTTCTGCATAAGTCTTTTCCTTGCCTCAAATGGCCACTGAATTGAAATTAGTCAATGGACAAATTTTAATCTGTTTTAAAACAAAATAAGGTGCAATTTAGTTATACAAGCATTTCAATCAACTAATTTAGAGTGGCCCAGGATAACACACCTGATAACTCTTCAGTGGTGCCACAGTGACAGGGGTAACATTATCTACTACGAATCTTTCCACAAAGCTGATTAGCATTTTATTAGTTTAATGAGTGGAAAACAACATAGGCCTTCTCCCTGGCACACTGAAAAGAAAGACTGAAAGACTGGGCTTCACTCCTCCCTTGCTCCACACTATGTCACTCTGAAAACGTCCCTGTCACTGGCAATTTAAGATCAGATTCAGCAGCCCTTTTCAGCTGCTACAGTCCTTTAACCTTAAAATAAAGAAGTGTGAAGATTGAAGTGTCATCTTTAAATTATTTAAGAGGTTGCTTCCTGACTTTTTCTCTTTTATTATTTCTGGATATCTTGGAGATATTTTTATTTGCTTTTAAACCAAGGAGGCTCCAGACTAAAAGCGTGTTTTAAGGAACTGTAACAGAATTAAGCACAAGAGGAGGATTTTGTAATTATCCCCAAATTTATCATTTAAAATATGTGAAATATGGAGCTTAGTTTCTGATGTGCACTACTAGCCTTCCTGAAAGATGGGAACCATGTCTGCATGACCTACAACCAGAAGTTGTACAGTTGTTTCTCCTGTGTTTAAATCTGCATTTATGTCTGAAGGTGGCTTAGACATATTCAGGTCTCAACCTTGCAGCTCTGGTCTCTCAGCAAGTTTTAGTGGCACTGATTCATGCCACCACATTCGTCTTCCAGAGTGGAATTGTGTTGAACCCCATGAACCAAGGGAGTACAGTGGAGTTTCTATGTATTCATGCAGGCTATGGCATCATAATGCAACCTCTGCCCCATAATATATGAAATCAATAGATTAGAATTGCACTTTGTCCTGAAATTACATCAAAATATATTGTAAAGATACTCAGGAGGTTTTTCTATGTTTTATGTTTTTCTCCTCAAAATGTCACTTCAGGGTAGGGATAAAACCATTTCTTTATGTGATTCACATATTCTCTTTAGTACAAACCCTGAGTTTACTTGGATTCCAAATACGTGGCTCTGAGATAACTATAACCAATGTACAGTTTAGTGTACTGTAAATAAATACTCTTAATTATGCATATTGTTGTCTTTTGGAGACAAAAAATACCAAACTATTGTGTAACTGTGTCAAAATGTAGATATATTAGAATTTTATCACTAAAAGTCAACTTGGAAAAATACACAGTGCCACCTGAATATCAGTCGCTTAAAAATCCTAGGCAGTAAGTCACATTAATCAACATAAGCCCATTTGCCACGGATGTAAACACATGACAGAAGTCAGTTTCTTCTCTGACTTAGCTCATCCTTGCCTCTGTCTTTGTGTTGAGATGGGCCAGTGAAGGAGAGGCTCTGTTCTGCTATGCAGAATATTCTTCCAGTCGACTGAAGGTGAAGCTGAGAAACATTCCTTGGGGCTTTATTTTGTTACACTGAGCCAGCCTTTGCTCCCTCTGCTTCCCAGAGTAATGATGGCACACATGTAACATATCTTGACTATAAAGTACCATGAACTCCAACTACAGAGTACTGTCAAGCTGCTGGTATGTACCTATTCCTGTACTACAATCTCTGAAGGTTTCTTCTTGTAAGAATAATTCAACTGCTTGGAGTAAGGGGGAATATCTTGTGTGGTTAAGGCTTCCAGTGGTGGAGGAACAGTCATTAGTAACAGCTTCATCTGAAGGCTTGAAGACAAATCACTGGCCATGAGAGCCTCTAAGCCCCTTAGGGAACAGCAGTTCCAACTTTCCAAACACACATAAGGAACAACAGAAGCAATCAGCAAGTGCTTGCCAGGAGAAAAGAGCCAAGCAGCCTTAGAGGATATTATCTTCAAGGTCCTATATTTTACCCTCCTTGGCTGTTAAGCTTTGAGGTTCTCCATCCCACTTCACAGGATGAAAACAGGAACAGTGTCCAGAGCTGCTCGTGACAATCACCAGATCCTTGCACTTGTACAATCAAAGAGATGCGAGCTCAGATTTGCTGTGCTTTCTCCTGCTGATGGGCTGATTGCAAAAAAATCACAGTTCCACATTCTCTCCAGTGGGAAGAATAACAGCAGAAGGGACCCACCACAGCCTCTCACACACAGAACTTGGTGTTACTGTGGAAGTAATACTTGTTACTGTTGGTCTGCCTGTCCCTCTTTTCCTGCAGTAACTGCTCAGGCTCGCTCCACCTGCCAGGTGGCTGTTTTATTTCCATCATCTTCCTCTCTCTCATATTTACCTCTTATCCCCTCAGCCAAGCCTCAGTACTGTTTTACTTCAGGTCAGCCTCAAGCACAGCCAGTTACTTCTCCCTCAGAACCATAAAAAGCCCTTAAATCTACATAATAAAAGAGCAAATATAGAAGCACTTCTGTGCACAGTGTTTTATTTTCCTAGACAATGGGTAGAGCCACATGAAACTAAGGTTATGTTTATACTGGTGATTCATGGTATTAGAAATATGTGGTCATCACCAAAACCAAGTATTATCAAGCCAGGAAATTCTCAGTGGATCATTGATTGTAAACATAAACCAAACATGTTGGATCTCAAAAAGCAGAATCAGGGCATTCAAGGTAAGCTCAGTTCTGCACTGTAATGACACAATAACCATAATTGGTCCCAATGCACATAAAAACTGATTTTAGAGACATTAGATCCTTAGTTTTATTTTTTATTTCTCCATATTCTTTCATTTTCACTTTCCTGCTAATAATAGCTTCTATTACTACCAGTCGTTTGGAACAAAGAGAAAACCTATCTGAAGAACTACAGCTCTTAAAGCTCTTTCATTGTACTTTAAATTAGTCAAGTTGTTCAAATTCTGCATTACACCGAGTGCTGCCATTCCAGGGAGAGCAGAGCATCATACCAGCATAGAAATTTCAGTTGAAAGGACAAAACTACTTAGTCTTAACTGTGGCTTCATCTTCATAGTCCTTTATTTCCTTTAGCCTTTTAATTTATTTCCTTGAACCTCTTTATTAACTGCAATGGAGCTTATAGCTGACACAGAACACCAGCCCACAAGGAGATTCCCCACAGGAAAAGGATTAAAGCTGTTTTCCAAGTCCTGACCTGCAGACTGCGTAGGTTTTGTGCAAGAATAATCCAGAAACTCATCCATTCCCTGTTCCATCTCATGATCACCTGGCAGAGTGCTGATAACTTCTGTATTGCCTCACAGGACCCATAGCCCTTCCAGCATCCCAAGTGCCTGGTATGTGGAATCTGGGGGGCAGGTGAACATTAGGGCTCCAGCCTGTGCTCTGTGCTGCAAGGAGTCCTGCTGCAAGGTGCAGACTCCTGTGGAGGCTCCTCCATTGGTTCACTGAATGCAGGGTGCATCCCGAGTGTGTGCCTCGACGTGTGGGCACAACCATGCTGCATGACTCTGCACAGATGCCAGCACATTCCCAGTGCTACAAAGGTACAGTAATCATTTCTGAACTATTAATTATTAATATAGATTAATAGGGATTAATATACATAATCAGATAAAACCTGCATGTATTAGAAGGCTAAACTGGGGGAAAGGGACTCAAAGAGGGTGAAACGTAACTCTCATGGACTTACTGAACAGTAGTGATGCTCTGCTGGAAGCAGAACCTACCTAGCAGGTCCAAACACTATTTTCTTTGATTCTTTAACTACCTAAACAAACAACATAAACTAGAGGTACAAACCCAGTGGGAAACTGAAAGAAAGAAAATGGGAACAATGAATGGGCTTAGGGAAATAAACATATTTAAGATTTGAAGTGAAAGAGCAAAGCTGCCACAAAATGGGGTGTTTGGAAAGCAAGTTCAGAATGAATTTAAATAGTCATATGAAAGGGAACTTTCACTTTCCTATTTTCAGTTCTGCAAGATCAGATCCAGTAAAAGTTCAAGGCAGGTACTTTTGCTTTAAAATAGGTATAGCAAAGTGGTGAGTTAAAAAGGTGGGCAAAAACCAGGACTAGAAGACAAATTAACAGAGATAATGCACTGTCCAGTGGAGCTTTTAAATAGTCACTTATCACAGCAATTTTGTGATAAAGGCAAAAATGTCTTCCTTTTTCTCACAGTACTTTTCGTTTTGATACATTTACAAGTAGGTGTGAGAGACTCAAACTGACAGTCTTCCCTGAGCACCTGAACTTGCTCCATTTCTGACCAAGATCTGACTGCACCTATGGAATGACAGCTTCTGTCTTAAAACCATTCAGCATAGACTAGCACTGATCTGTCCCATGGCAGCTATTTATCAGATGTGCCCAAGAAATATCATGTCTTCTTCAATACCTGGGCCAAAGGCAGGTTAACTTGTCACCCACAAATGACAAGCCATGAACCACCGACCATTAAAGCCCATGCTGAACAGCTCTTGCTTCTCCTCGGATATTTTTGTTTGAAGCGTTGATTAAGTGTAAAATTGTCAACAGTTTAGGAGGATTCTGGTGCACCTAGAGCAGAGTTGCACCTCTCTGGGTCTTGATGCCATGAAAGTCCAGACCAGTGAGAGGTTTGACTCCCGTGCCGAATTCCCTACTTGCAGAAACCAAGGCTCAGGAAGGAAAACGGAAAGGTGGGATCGATCAATGCATCCCAGTCTAGTGTTTGGGCTCCACTGATCTTTGTTTGACTTCCCTGTCGGTTACACTGTGCTACCAGTGATGAGAAGCACTTACCACACATCTCTGACATGCAGCTCTCAAAGGGCTTTGCAGTGGTAGAAAAATACTTTCCATGTTACAGATGGAAAGACTGAGACTGGGATTTTACTTGCTCTGTGCTAGAGAAGCCTGGGGTATCTTGCGGTCTAGAGGACATCAGTCAGACAGACCTGCTGTACAGATTTTGAACAGGATCTATAACCTTTCTGTGCCCCAGTCAACCTACAAATAAACTGAAAAATATCAGTTACCAGTTCCACAGAACTAGGTCAAAAGATGTGACACAAGGACAAGTGGAGCTTAGTGTTGCGTGTTAACCTCCCGTGTGAGCGAAACCAAGCTCCATCCACCTCAACACATTGCTCCTCATTCAGGATAACAAATTCTCAAACTCCTGAAACCAGCATTTGTTGAGTGTCTTCAACCTCAAACTGCCAGCATTCTTTGGGTTAAGTCTATCACTTTATTACACGAGAATGAGATACAGGCTTACAGTGCCTACTGTAAAGAAAAAAATACCAAAATAAACCAAATGAAACGTCTGGCCTGGTATGTTTTGTGGCAAAGATCTCCCTGAAACTAAGAGGGATGGAATTTGATCTGTGTGCTTCAAGATGATGAGAGAAGCATTTACCTTTCCAAAACAGCTGAGAGTTTTGTATAGTGCCTATTTCTGATTCTCACTGCAAGGGCAGACCAGGTTTGCAGGGCTACAGAGATAAAATAAAAGTAATCATGAAGAACATAATTCTGTTTTTCTTCACCTGACGTGGTGTATTATTTTAAATGGAAATGCAGCTTCATCTCAGTTTTCAAGCTATTTCTGCATTTGAAGCAATGTCTTGTACTACAGCAAGTTATAAATGTTCTTTTCAGCTCAAGTTGTTGAACTGTTTTTTAAAAAAAAAGTCTGCAAAATTTTTCATTTAATTGTCTGACAAATAATTTTTCATTATATGCAGAATTTGCAGTCCCAGACAAACATAATCTGTCACTGAACTTCCCTCACATCAACTGCTGCACTTCAGTCTCGGTGGAGAAAAAAAAAATAAAAATCATAACATATTGTCTCTTTTTTTCTAATTATTTCTCATCCATACAAAAACTACTGGAAAAATTAACTGCTTCTAAGGGTTTGCAAAATAATTGTTTCCTAGGTATATAAGGTGGTGACAACTCTGCCCAGTGAGAATGTTAGATGAGAGGTTCTTGACTGGAATGCTGACACAACTTGGGCTGTAGGCACTGGAGAATCCTTTCTTAATTTCCGACTGCAAAATGTAGAAATAAGCAAACAGTTAAGGTGCTGATTGCCCTACAGAACCACAGGTCCTGTCTGTGAGTTCACCTTGCCAAGACAAAGGAACATTGTGGCTCTACTCGCTATCAGAAGCTAAAGCAAATTCTGCTTCTTCATTCACAACCTACATACAGCCCTTATTTTTTTTTTTTCTTTTTCTCTTTCTCTTTATTTCTTAAAGGAAAGGGGGAAATCTCAAACATTTTGGAGACCCCATATAAGCTATTTTAAACAATGTTGTGGCACATGACATTTTTAAGTGGCGAATTCATTGCATGAAAAGAAATTACTGGATACTTACTCTTTTTTAATATATTTTTTGAACAGGATTTCTTTAAAGTGACAAATAATATTCCCAAGGAGGTAGCAGAAGTCCTCTCTCCCTTTAAGGCATTTTAAACAAACAAAACACTAGCAGGTGTACTATAAGCCATATAATACTAATAATACTTCACTCTTTTCAATGTACAACATGTAGAACTCCATTATTTATAAAGAGATAACTAACAGGCAAATCAGCAACTATATGACAATTGAAAAAGCTTACTGAAAATTAATAGTAAAGCAAGAGCACCTGCTAATGATAATAGAATACAACACAACATTTTTTTTTGTCTTCTTATCAATAACAGCCCAGATAAGTATTGGCTGTGTGTTGCAGATTATTATTTTGGTCTCTATTGACAATTAAGGTAAACCTGAATTTAAAAATTAAGATATTTATAAAGGAGCAAGTAAGCACCTCAACCTGACTCAACAGCAGGCTTCCTTACTATATAATATAGCCAAAAATGCAAAGTGGTTTAAGAAATACATGTGTGCTCATACTGCCTGCATACTGGTACACCATCTACTAATCAAAGTAATAATCCAAGAATATTCTACAAATATACATCCATACTCTATTAAGGAAAAAATAAATATGAACTTCTGATTGAACGATATTAGGTACAACATATAAACAGTGAGAGTGCCATCATTTTTAGCATCTCCTCAAATTTGTGAAGTTTTAAATGGTTTCCAATCTTACATTGGTGCATCTTTAAAAAAAAGTAGGCAATAAGATACCACACTTGGATATTTGAAAGCCAAGTAAGTGTTTGAAGTTAATTTTTTTTTTTTTTTAAAGGATTTCTATCTTCACTAAAATGCAGTGCAAAAAAACATTTTGCATTCTAACATTTCTGATTTCATAACACAACAGGAAGAGCTTTATGGTAGCATTTCTAGGTTACCAGAATGCTGCTGTATTGCAACACTGAAACCCACAATTTTTTCTTTCATGGCTGAAATATCAAGCCTTTGCTGTTGTATTAATACTAACCACCTTGATCTTTGGTTAAAAAAAAAAAAAAAAAAAAAAGTCAAGAATTAGTACCACCAATTCCTGCCTGCTAAAACTGCTAATTAGATTCCATGAAGCCATCAGTCACTCCAAATACTGGCCAGAGAACAAAGAATAGTACAGAGACTTGCATTTAATGTATTACCACTGGCATCAAATATTTCCAAACTCAATTTATAATAAGCTGTAACTTAAACCATATGTTAACCAGAAGTTCTGGTAACAGTATGCCAGAATGTATTTACAAAACTTTTTAGCAAGAGACTTGCATTAAAAGGTATACCTAAAACGCCTCAAAAATCTCACACATTCTCATTAGGCTTGAATGAATTATTTAAACTAATTTATGCAAGCTATAAAACTAATTTACTCCCGAACTTTGCTGGTTGGTATACAAAGAGTACAGAAAAATTAATACTCCTGGGTCAGTCGAGTGCCACATCCACCTGGAAACCTGCACTGACTAGGCACGATTTTTGTTTGATTCAAGACCAGAAACTTTGCTTCTTTAGTCAGCCTTCACTCCAGGCGTGTAAAACCACAGCAAACGACTTCCCAACATCACCCATAAAACACTGTGTGACAAAGCCGATCCCTCTTGATACAAGTTTCAATCAATCCCTTTGATATTTGTAGCAGAAAATAAAAAGGAAGGTGTGAGTGAGTGAGAGAGGTTGTAGGTGTGAGGAAGGAACGGTTTGATTTAGTTCCCTTCCGCTCAGCAACTTTGTAATCCATTTACCGCTTTCCTTTCCCACCTCTCACCCCTGCGCGTTGTTCAGCGGGAAACTGGGCTGCAAGAATGTGAAGAATGTAAACAGCCTTTTATTGTCCAAAAGGATAGGAGTGTGAAAGAAATGTGTGCCTTATCGCTGGACTGCAGCTCGCTGTTTCATTGCTATGATAAAGTGCTGGAGCAAAAAACATTACACGACAAGCACATTCCAAAAACCGGATTAGAATTTGACATAAGCTTCCTCAAAAACTAATCAATCAACTCACGCTGTAATATTAGACTCCACTTCTTAAGGAGGGTGTTTAATCCCTTCAAGGTTTATTACACACTCCCTATTGACTACAAACTTCCAGATACAAGGCATCTGGGGAGGAGAGGCATAACTTTTGCAGCACGAATCGGAGATAATTATGGGAGTAAAACCAAAACTTCCCCCTCCAAAATAATTTCAAAGTAACATTTTATTTATAGTTGTTCAGGTGAAATTGCCAAATTATTTTGCAAATATAGGTCTTTCGCTTTCTAACCTCTCTTGCCATAATAACGCGAACATTAAGACCGTTTGTTTTCTACCACTGCTGCCCCACAAACCGGACGATTTGCTGGTTTCAGGAGACATTGAGCCCTTCGTGTCGTACCTGCCTCCAGCCGCGCCCCTCGCTTCGCTTCCCCCTCCCTACAGAGCTTTGAGTTCTGAAGTCTGCGTTTCACCTTGTCACCACGTCAGCCCCCAAATTCCCCCGCTGCGTGCAAAGGCATATGCAGCACAACACCGGCGTGTGCGACACTTTATAATAAAAATTAACAAAACCCCTCTCGCGCGCGCTGCAGCAAGCCGAAACTAACGAGGGAGCTTCCAAAGCGCGGGGGACTGCACCGACACAACCCGCGGTGCCGTGCACACGTGAAGAGGCACTTGAGGACAGCAGAAAACTTTCTGGGGAAGGGAACAGTTTCGGGGGTTACTCGGCTGGCCCTCCCGCCGTACGCGGCTCCGCGGCAGCCGCACCCCGGGGCCGGGCATCCCCGTCCCCCGCCGCACCCCTTCGTTCGGGCACCCCAGAGCCCCGCGATTCCAAACGAGCCCTCCGGGCTGCCAAGCAAACACCCGCTTCAAAAAAAAGAATTAACAATCGGTGTCGTGCTGTGGGAGGCTGCCCGCTGGCGTGGTGCGAGGCTGCTCAGGGTCAGACCTGCCTTTGCCTCCACAGGAGTCCGCGCCTGCCGCCCTCCCCGACGAGAAGGGAGCCGGTTTCCCCTCCCAAAGTCTTGCGGCAGGAGGCCAGGGGGGCGCGGGAAAGGAGACTTACGAGCTGGAGGACGCCTTGGACCACGACGAGGGGCAGGGGCTGCAGGTGCACCATCCTGGCTGCCGGTCTAGGAGGAGACTCCCCTCGCACGGGTCTCGCACATCTCCGCTCCAGGGAGGAGAAGGGGGGAGGGGGGGGGCGGGCAGGACTGAGCGCAGGGACACACCGCCCCGCTTGTCCCCCCTCACGGGGCGCTGGCAGGCAGCGGCGAGACCCCGGCACTGCCGCTCCGCTCGGCTCCGCGGGCGGCCATGGCGGGCGGGGGGCGGGAAGAGGAAGGCGAGAAGGCGGGAGGCGGCGGTGGCGGCCGCGGCACCCCCTGCGGGGCAGACAGGGTCCCCTCACAGCACGCCGCGGCCGGAGCCCGCCGCCCCGTCGCCGGCCATGGTGCTGCCGGGGCGTAGGAGGTGCTCCGCTGGGCTGAAGTTGAGGAGAATCATTGTTTGGGGTGGGTGGAGTGAGGGCGGCGCGTCCCTACTGAGCGCTGAGGAGACCCCCCCCAGCCCCAGGCTGGGGGGCTGTCCCCGGCAAGTTTAAAGCTGCGGTGACCCCTCCTCCGCCCGTGGGTACCCCCGCCGCACTGCCCGGAGGGGGATGGCGGCTTTCGGGACCAGAGCCTGCCTTCTCCGAGGGGGAATCGATCCTCGGCCCTGCCTTTCCTCAGGGAGCTTCAACTGCCCGGCGCTGCCTTCCCTCAGGAAACCTCCGGCGCTGCCGTTTGTCTTCCACTCTGGTGTAAAAGGAGAGACAGGTGAAGGCTTTGACTTAACGTTTACCCCCTGGTCCTGTTTTTATAGGAAACTGACTGTCACAGCTCCATGTCTGCTCCCGTGGCACCCGCATACGGGTGGGCAGCCGTTACCCGTGTGGGCAAGCTCAACGTGTTTCTTCTCCCCAGCTGTGAGGAGACATGGTGGGATGGCTGGGCCCTGCAGCCTGCCCTGGCACCCACCTGCCCAGCTGGGGCCTGCAGCCTGCCCTGGGGACACTGTACATCTGTCAGTTGGGGATGGTGTCCCCTCAGGCAGGCCCCCCAGGGTCACGTTTCAGTGGGCTGCTTATGTGGGGATTGAGGTGCACAGGGAAGTGGGGAGGAGCAAGTGGCGAGGGGGACCTGGGTAACGGTTCCCAAGTGTGCCGCGAGCTCAGTGGGCTGGACAACCCATCTCTGAAGAAGTCACCCTAAGTTATATCCATTTAACAATATAAATTCATGAATACACTCTGGACCTGTTTTTGTGATGGGCATGAGCAGCCTGAAACTTCTGTTCCTGTACTTGTGAGCTGTAGGAGTGACAACCTTGTAACACAGCAACCTCGAAAGGGGAAATAAAGCTTTGAGCGAGGGAAGCCAGGGTTGGATGGAAACCCTGGCCATGTTTGGCACCTGTGCCTGCCAGGCAGGCTGGGACTGCAGCAGTGGCACTGTTACCTGTAACAGATACTCCTGAGCCAAGCCTGGCAGAGCTGGCCTTCCCTAGTGGGTAATTCACATGGGATGTGATACACAACCTCCCCACCACTGCGCTGAAGCAGAGGTAACGATTTCAGTTTCCAAACCCTGCCTGTCATTTGAAGATTAGTTTCCTCTCAAGTCTTGGTTGCCCAGTCTCATCTTCTTACTAGGCCTGTATTCAGGTTACATTTTGGCTACCTTTGTTTTTTCAACCACTAAAATCCTTGCCAGTGGAAACAGCTTTGCAAGCCCTTTCATTGCATTTGGAAGCAGCCATGATTTTACCAGGCAATGACAGTGGTCATTTAGTTATATCCCACTGGTTCCTCTCCTAGCTCTGCTGCTAAGGGTCTCATAAAACATACCATGTGGATGCAATCGAGCCACAAATCACACTCTCATTTGGATTCAGAAAAGATGCTTGACCTATAGCAAAGGAAACTTCATATAAGGCAAAGGAAACTACATATAAACTGAACAATTCTAACATGGATTAATGTGCAGCAAACTCAGAGATTCAGATAAAAAAAATGAAACAGTAACGTCGTTGAATCAATATATTATATTATAATATCAATGTGGCTACTTTTGGTAGTAGTATTTGAAAGTTCTTGTAAATTGTTTCTTTTAGTGGTCTTCAAGCTATTGTGCTACAATTTGGTTTTATTTTTAATATAGAATGATCAGCATGAAGTATTCTAGAATAGGATTTACCTGTTAGAATTTAAATCCAAAAGTTGTCTTCGCATCCTGGATGGAAAATCTTTACATGCTGCTACGCATACGTTTTGTATCAAACAATGATATTTTCTTTGGTACTGAAATCATATTTTTGCACATTAAAATGAACCAGTTATTGGCTTAACCGTGAGGAAGCGCTCTGCTGAGCCGACCAAGGCTCCGGTATTTTGCACCCTGTGCAGGGATGAGCCAGGCGGGCTCAGGAGTTCACCCTGTGCCGGGCTCGCACGGCGATGGTGGTGGGTCCAGTATCGGGTCCTTCCAGTCAATGTAAACATCTTGAGCGCTATCTACTGCTCGCAGGTTGTACTGCCTGCCAGTGCAGCGCGGAGAGTGTGTTCCCTCATGACGAATTGCATTATGCAGCTGGGTGAAAAGACTGTCATGCAATTAGTTAGAATTATGAAGACTAAGTTCGGATGAAGCGTTTAGATAGATCTTTTTTAAAATGAAAAGCTGCGCTCTATAAATTCAAGGAAAGCTGAATTTCTGTAATTGGCTTTTAATGGAACAATAGTGTTTAAACTAAAGTACTGTAGTTCTATCCTATTAAATACAAAAAGGCTCGATTCAAATGACATTAACTTTGTCACACAAGCTATCGGAAGCTGGCCTTAAATCATACTTTTTCCAGATTAACTAGCAATAAATATTTGTAAAACTCTTTGAAGATGAAAAGCACCACACACAGTAAGAGATAAGTATTATTGTTATTTGTATTATTTCCCAGAAAAGTCATGGTAGTGTTGGTTAAGAACAGAATGTAAGGTCTGAGCTTTTGCATTCCCTTGCTTTGGCATATTAGTATGATCTTCAAACATCATTTAAATGGAGAAGAAAAATGTTTCTGGTCTAATTTTAAGGCACAATAACAAATATTTGGTTCATTTCGGGAAATAATGATTGTATGTCACAGGAAGTAATCCTAATCTCTCTAGAAATGGATTGTGGAAAAAATAAACTAAGAGCTCAGGGTCTTTCTAAATCATCTTGGCTGCTACAAGACAGTGAAAAATTCCTGATTAACACATGATCTCTAATGTTTGTGTACAAAGTCAATAATAATTTTTATTCCTTTATCAAGTAATTTATAAGCACAAAAAAGCAAAACCTATCATTAGTATCAAGCCCATCTGTCATTCAACCTCAATTCAATTCTCAAATCTCATTCCTGTGAGTTAATTTTAAACACTGACAACAACCTTTGCTCTTCTTAGTCCTAAGGCTCCCCACAGTGTTTCCAAATATTAGGAACACCAGACTGGAAAGAGCTGCCTGTGTCATTCAGTCCATCTCCCTTGACTGTAGACAGTGAATTGCAGGTTCTTTTTGTGAACTCCTCAAGATCTGCCTTTAAATCAGCTAGTTAGGAGTGAGGGAGTCAGTCCCATGCTGTATTATGAAGCTGTTCCAAAACTTCACTCCTGGCATTTGAAAACCTCCTTCAAACTTCTACTTTCCAGATTTACAGTATTTGATATCTGGTTTTATACACAGCTGTCCTTTTACACTCACTGCTTTATTTTAACGAGCTGCTCTTCCTCCATCTCACAAGGTGTAGCCGAAAAAACTTTATGAGGTACAGATTCCATCTCAAGTTTTATTGAAGATGTGAGCCAGGCAGTCTCTCTTGGGCAATAGCACTCCATTTCCTCTGCTAGTCTAGTCAAACTTTTCTTTTGTCTATCCCCATTGGAATGTGAGCATTTTTAAATGTGAGCATCCAAATTTAAATGCTAGTAGTCTTGTAGAACATTATTAATGCCTAATCAATCTTGGTTGGAAATATATTCTCTAATACAAGGTGTTACTGCACTGTCCTTTTCAAGAACACACCACAATTATGTTTTCTCTCTGTTGTTCCAGTTGTTCCAACATGTTATCTGGATCCTTCCCACTACTGACTGCCTACCAGTTCTGTGTCAGCAGCACATTTCAGTAGCAAGGTCCTAATTTTTATGCTGGAACTGCTAGTTAATTTATTGAATAGTCTTGGTCCCAAGATCAATCTTTGGTGAATCTTCTTAGTTATTTCCTTCCAGACCTTGAATACAACCTGTTAAACCATACCTTACCCTCCTCACAGCTTTTTCCTAATCACATTCTCCAGCCTATCCATTTTTTTCACACATGACATCCAGTCACATTTTGATTCAAGTCCTGATAGATGACTCTATTTTATTTGTCTAGAAAATTAGTGACCCCATCAAAGGCAGGTAATGAAATACTCATCCTCCTGGAATAATTTACCTTTCTGAGGAAAAAAAAAAACAACAAACAAAACAACAAAACAGACAAAAAAACCCCAACAACAGAACAAACAAAAAAACCTCAAATCAAACCAACCCCCCCCCCAATGTATCCCATTTTCAATTTACCTGTGTTTCCAAGGTTTTTCTTCCTCTTGCAGATTGCTTTCAACAGCTTTGCATATTTCTAAAGCTCATGTTTGCTGATACTGTGTTTCTCTTCCTTTCCATATTTTTAGTGATAAGAATTGCACTTGCTGTTCTACAGAAATACCATTCCTGTTTTTATAGATTTATTACAAATCTCTTTTACCTGACTTGCAGTTTCCCCGTGTGGGTTAGTTCAGAATCCTGGAGTGATGATTGCCTCCCACCACCTCTGCATCTACACTTGTCTGAATGGATCAACTGTTGGATCTCAGTGTTATAACTTTCACCTCCATTTCCTCCTGCCCTTTATATTAGCTGTATTTGCCCTAATATTCAGGATGTTCATTTATATTGAAAACTAAAGCAGGAGATTCATCTGAGGGCACACCTAGACTATCTTTAGTTCTTTCTTCATCCTAAAGATAAAGTACCTTTGGCTTTTTTCTTTTCCCATGCTTTTGTATGAGGCTGAAGAATCTTGGCTACTTTTTCACATGGGTTTTTAGGATTCTGGATTTATTACACTTTCTGACCTCTATTAAACACATTAGTTTTTATTATCAGTATTTTGCCTTTTTTTTTTTTTTTGTGGTCTGTGCTTATCTTTAAATATTAAGTTAATTTTTATCTAGTTAAGCCTAGCCTAACACTAAGATACTTGACACTGAGACACAAGGAGCCCAACTTGCAAGCCTTTTTTATTTATCCATTAATTTAATTTGAACTATGTGAAGGTTTTTCTTACATCATTATAAGCTGGTTTTCTGTGAACAGTTTCTCTAAATATCTTAGCTACACACTAAGCAAATAAGCCTGTTTCACCTTCCTTTTTTTTTTTTTTTTTTTCCCAATACCTAATTGTATTCCTCCAGCCCATGCAGGAACATTAGTAGCATTATTTCCTCAAGTAAGACTTGGCAAGCTGACGCATTCAGTGTCAGTACTGCTGGGTCCTCCTGTTCTCCAGAATCCATGCATTGCTGCCAGACTATTTCACTTTGGTGTCTTGCTATATGTAATGACTTTAAAACAATATTTAAACCTGAATTTTATCACTTTTTTTTTTTTTTTTATTCTCTACAGCTGCATTAACAGCAGCACTTTCTGTCTTTTTGTTTTCCATCCTCTTCTCCTTTTTTTTATTAATTTTCCTCTCGTTTATCTGAGGTGCTTAGTTGTCTTTAAGTTGACCTGTAAGCTTGGCTTGAAACAGAGATTGCCTCTCCACTGGAATTTTCTATCCCATCAGTTAATTTGGGTTACACACAAGTCTTTTTCTCAGTGCAGTAGTGTACTGGGTTTCTCTGTAGTGACTGCTCTAAATCAAGAATAAGAACCTGCTATTGCTATTCCAATACCTGAAAGGAGCCTGAAAGAAGGCTGGGGAAGAGCTGTTCACTTGGGCATGTAACAACAGGACAAGGGGTGATGGTTTCAAGCTAGAGAAGGGGAGATTTAGGTTGGACATTAGGAAAAAGTTCTTTAATAGGATGGTGGTGGATCACTGGAACAGGTTGCCTAGAGAGGTGGTGGAGGCCCCATCCCTGGAGACATTCAAGGTCAGGCTTGATGGGGCTTTGAGCAATCTGTTCTAGTGTGAGATGTCCCTGCTTATTGTAGGGGGGTTGGACTACATAACCTTTAGAGGTCCCTTCCAACCCAAGATATTCTATGATTCTATGATTCTACTTACTGCTCCTGCTTGAGCTCAGGTAATGGACCTGTGCTGTAGCACCAACAAACTCTAGTTCAAATCCTCAGATCAGTTAATGACCCATTTAGATCTAAAGCCTGGATTTAGAAGGCTATGAGGGACCACCATATTGAGATGTTTTCTTTCTGTACCCTTTAATTTGATTTTTGATCTTGAAAACCACTTGAAAGAGCCATGAGTCGCCAGTACTTACAACTGCTTTTGAGTTCCTAGACTTTACATATATTCAAAGTAAAAAAGCCAAGCAAGTGAAGCATCACATGGTTTCCCAATGAGCACAGATCTGTGAGTAAATACAAAGGCACATCCAGATCAAATTTTACAGACAAATAAAACCTTTTGATGAAGCAAAACATTTAGTAGACCTGCTGATACCACTGGAAGAAGATTGTTGAGAGCAGGTCATTAATTAAAATGAAGAGGTATGCAATAGTGTTAATCAATACATTTTAAACATTTTTATGCACACGAATTAATGAATAAAAAGGAACATCCAGAAGTTAGTAATTGTTAGTCCTAGTTTAATGCCAGGAGAAATACCTGAGCAAAAGTTAAATGAATTGATGCAAAAGGACAACTTGGTGATTAATCTTCCTGCTTTTAAAGAGACTGGATCAAAATTAACATTTCAACAATTTTTTTGGCTTACATTTATTCCCATTAATAATAGTATTTTATTATGTGAGGAACAATTAGCAGTATTTCGCTGTAGTAGTCACAAGAAATGTATGTTATTTGTGTGATTTTGTTTTGGTTTTAGGTTTTTTGTTTGTTTGGTTGGTTTTGGGTTGCTTTGTTGTTTGTTTTTTTTTTTGGGAAGTTTGGGTTTTCTTGTTCTTTGTTTTTTGCTTTGTTTTGTTGTTGTTGTTGTGTTGTTTTTTTTTAATAATGTATTTATTTGTGTATTTGGTTTTGTGATTCAAATGTCTTTTGATGATGAGTAGTTCTCATTCAGGGAAGTGCTGCAGCCTGTATTGAAGTCCTTTTCAATAAAGTATTTCAGCATTTGCCCAACTTCATTGACTTCAGTCACCTGTAAACATCTTCAACAGAGAAACTTTCTTGAACTGGAGCCACATGAGTAACTGTGTCAGGTGAAACAAGTTATCCATTTAATCTGCTGTATCACTCATGATATTTTTATATGTTCCTATGTCAAAGTGCAAGGAACCCTCTAGGCATAGAGTGATTCTAATTTAAGATAGTGCTTAACACTTGATAGAAAGGTAAGATTGCTCAAATTCCCCACACTTTTTATTTTAAAATCTACTAGATGTGTTATCATTTACTAGAATAATTGAACTTCCAACGTTTATCAACTATGGCTAGACATGTCAAAACAGGAATATGGAAAAGATTTTTGAAAACAGAGTAATGAGAAAGTAATTATGAAAATTCTGCTTTAAGGGAAAATGAGTTATCTGCAACTAGGTAAAAAGAGCTATTACACAGAACCACAGAATGTCAGGGGTTGGAAGGGACCTCTGAAGATCATCAAGTCCAACCGTCTGCCAGAGCAGGATCAAAACCTAGGGCAGGTCACTCAGAAAGGCATCCAGACAAGTCTTGAAAGTTTCCAGAGAAGGAGACTCCACAATCTCTCTGGGGAACCTGTTCCACTGCTCTGTAACCCTCACAGTAAAGTAGTTCTTTCTCATGTTGAGGTGGAACAATTAAATAAATTATTATTATTAAATAAAATTGGTTTTAGAAGCCACACGAGCTAGAGTTATTGCAACACGAAATATCCACACAGAGCAATTACAGCATTTGAGGGCAGTATCCCTGCATTGATACTGTTTTTTTCCCACCTTCAGAATTTTTAATGTTTTCCTCTTAGCTACATTATTTCATCAGTTAATTTCTTGCAAACGAGTATTTTATCATTTAGAACAGACTGTCATGTGAGATTAATTTATACTGCAGCTACTCTGTTTAGCTACAAGGCTCTAAGTTATGTTTTATTTTTGAAGACTTTTTTTTGAGTTTCAATTTCTTAACTATCTTTTTCCATAGATAATGAATAATCCCCCTCAGCCCACCTGTACCATGTGGTTTCTGTTTGGTCTAGGAGACAAAATAAGAAAATCTGCGTTGTGACAAAAATCTTCGCTGTGTAATTCTGCTAAATTCCAACTTAATAGTATGAAAAGAAAATAAGCACAGAGCCATGTTAATATTATGGCTGTGATTTGAGATATTAGAATTTGCTATTGCATTAATCTAGCATTGAAAAAAAGAATGTGATCTTTCATTCAGTGAACACTTCCAAATCCACTCCACTTTCACTTTTATTATACTTCTAAGTTGTAATCTCTTATATAAAAAGATGCAATTTTTTACTGTCAGCTTTCGTATGAGGAGTGATAAGAGAAAATCTGCATAGAACACGAATGATTACTCCAGGTGAACTCTGGGTAGTTCTAAAAGACAATACAAATCTAGGCTTTTAGTATTTTTTAGAGTTTTAGCTAGTCAGGGTTATAAACAGCTTAGAGAGAAGATGACATGCCCAAGCGAACATTCTAAAAGATAGAGAAAAATGTATCTTTTTCTTCCTTGAAGAGGTCTCCTGTGGTTTTTAAAAAGATCTTTTTTCTGGCCAAATTGACCACAAATGGATATCTCTTTATTTACATAATGTGCAACATAAGCAGTGACTTGAATCACTGATTAAGACATTATGCTCTTCATCTACTTTGACACTGTTTATCAGCAATTGTCAGATTGTATGACTCTTTTTTTTTTTTATTATTATCCTAAATCTACCCAGGTTAGACTGCAGTCCATATCTCAGTGGCCTTTGGTACCTCATGATATAAAATTCTTCATAAAACACCCAGAACATGCATTATGTTATCAGAACAATTATAACAGCTTGACAAGCTCTTAGGCTAAGTACATAATAGGCTGTTTCTGAAAATTAGCACAAGTCTTTGTTTTCTTTATCATCTTCCACAATGCCAAAGCAATTATTCATGAGACATTTTTATATCCCAGGGAAAATGGGAATTTTTTGAGCTTTTCTCATGTCGTGCCACTATGAAAGAGTTTGTGCTTCCCAGACCCTGTCTGTAAGCTGGTCATTAAGCAGCTGAGGTGGAGAGTAAGCATGATTCCTTCCACTGATTTCCCATATCCAGTGCCACAGTTATGGGATCAAACAATTACAGCCTGTGAATCTTCTCCATTGCCATGTTGTTTAAAATATTCACTCCTTTTGTAGACCCAGGAGCAAGCACCAGCCTGCTGCATTCACTTTTAAATTGTGGCCCAGCTGGGTTCACAGCTGCTGGGGAACGAGGGAATTTCCTTGAGAAGGGTAGTTCAGGAGTGGGGAAACCAACACAAACCTCTTATTTTTGTTTAGAATCCAGACTAGAACCACTGGGAAACTTTGGATGAAGCTATGCTTTGACCTGCTGGAGAAACAGCTTCCTTCTATGGATGAAGAAAGCAAGAAAGGCAGGCTCTCATTTCCAGCAGTTCTTTTGGAGAACTGGCAAAGCCTGCTGTGAAGCTGCTATGTTTGTTCAGCGCTGGAATAAATCAGAGGCCTAAAGTGTCTTCCCTGTTGAAACAAGGTAGTTTATTTTGTTGCTTTTTGGTTTTAATTTGCTGGGATTTTGTCTGAAAAAAAATCTGTGACCTTTGGAGACCAGGTGCTTGAAGTTCAAACAAATGTGGGGAAAAAGAAGCCTGAGAAACTGTTTGTTGGACCAGAAGCCCAGGGGCACAGCCATGGGCTTGTAGTTAAGTTTGCCACGTATTCCAGTCAATGTTACTTAGTTTTGTTTCTTGCTCTGAAAAACCTGTCTCAATAAGGGCAAGCTGCCTAAAAATGGTACAGTGAAAGCATCTGGCTTAAATAAGGAGAGCAGAAATAATTTGTGAATGACCTTTTAACATTGCCTGTGTAAGGTCACACTGCAGGTTGTTCTGTCTTAACCTCAGATTTTACTGTACCATCCAGCTCGGGGGATAGATACCTGTATGAAAACTGAAATGCTGCAGTGAATGTAGCATTACCTTCAAGAGATTTGGAACTAACTAGGATTCTACTAGGTAGTAATTAGTCTACAATGGCCTTGAGGTTACAGGAGTCTAAAATTGCACCATTGGGTATCATCAATATAATCAGGTCTGATACTGCTGGGCTGAATAGGAGACATCATCCCTCTGCTCACAGGGAGGCAAAGCCATAAGTCTGGTGTGACTGGAAGACAAGGGACAGAGTGTTCCTGCTGGTGACTCTGAAGAAGTTTTCTTTCACTTACAGAAGAAAGATGCATATATATGTATCTATATGTTACATTCATTTTTTTCCACTGAGTCTTTGAGAAATCTCTCACACGCTCATTTTGCTTGCAGAGTTCTGTCAGTTTTTATGGTTGTAAGACCAAGTTGAGAAGACCCATGAAAGCCTCTGCCACCTTTAAAAGTCTCAGAATTAAAGAAAGCAAGATTTGACAGATCAGTTTGTCTTTTGAGAGTGGAATCAGGAGGAAGGGAGGAAAGCAAATGTCCAGGGGCATGAGAAAAGTTAGATTTCCCAAATCAGAAGATATTCTTCAAAAGTGTTACCAAAACTAAAACCTTAACAACCTTCTTTGATCTGATGATTAGTGGAGAGAAGTACTACTGTAGCTTTTCAATCAGCAAATATAATCAATATAGTAACAAACTGAGGGAAATACACTTTGTAGGATTAAATAATTCATAAAAGATACTTTGGGAAATCACCCAATCATGCAGTTCCCTCCTTATTCTCAGACCCCACAAGGCATGTTTTGGCCAGTTAAGTGTAGCAAGTAGAAACCTTCATTAGTGTGTTCACTATTGAAAGTCCTACAGTGCAAAATTCATTTTAGGGGTGAAAGCCATTGGTATAAAGAGATAATGCTCCTTGCTCTGTCACCAGTAGTGATGCTTCCAGTCATTTAAAGCAATAGTGGACATAAGTTTAGGCAAGTGGAATCTGACATACACTGACTTCTTCAAAGTTACTTCAGAAAGCTTTTAAGTTACCAGGAATTGCAAATTCCACAAGCTTACAGCACTTGTAACACTCTTCTAGAAACACCATAGTTAATTTTCTAGGACAATGGATACTCAAGATGAAATCCATTGATACTAGGGCAAAACAACTCTAACTGTAAGGAGTGGAAAAACACTGGGACATTAAAAAAGAAAAAGCATGATAGTGAGGTGGCCTATGCCTGCTGTATTTGTCATTTTTCCTTCTCTTCACAGCAGTTAGAGGAGCTTTGAAAATGCTTTAATACTTTTATTGCAAGCTGCTTTCAGCAGCCCGGTGTGTGTGTGTGAATGGGAATGCTCCAAGCAGAGACCCAAGTTTATGCCAAATGATCTTATTCAGTGGCTCCTGACCTGTTATACTGAGGTTAATATATTTCTTTTCAGGGATGAAGAAGAATAGCTGGGAAAAACATGCTAATAATTGTAAGTTACTCTACATTTACAGTATTGGAATATTGGAACATTTTGAAGGGCCGGCCAAGTGAGAAAAGGTGGAAAACACTGACGTAGCTGTTGAACTTCCTAAAGCAGTGTGTTTATGCAGTTAGATGAGATTGCAGTAACATGGAAATTTTTTCACCTCACAGGAGAGGCAGTGCCACATGTGAGGCTGTTATATCCATTATGCCTTTTTGTCTCTGCCTGTGTTTTCCCTGTAGTGTCACCTCTTGTGCACGTTGCACAGGCTGGTTATACACAGCAATCTTTCCCATGCTGATGCATTCCTGGTGTGCAGGTTCTTATTCATGAGGGCTGACAGTGGTTTATCCTGCAATTGCTCATCAGGGCAGAGAGTTAGCAAGTGCCTCTTTTCCTTCCATTTGTGACTGCCTAATGAGACTCAAAATATGATCAGTCACTCTGCAGTATGTGTTCAGTATTAAAAAGAAAATCACTGGCTGTAGGCAGGAGGTCATTCAGCATTTCCACGAAGGGCTTCTGATATTTCTGCATTAAAACCCAAGCCAAACATTATAGGCACTGAACCATCTGCAGGCATAAGTAGGCTTATTGTTGCTTAACTTCTTAGTACAAATGAAGAGGTCTCTTATGTACTTCTGTCTGCTTTTGTGTGATCAGTGCTCCTAAACAATGGATCCTCTGCTGCTATCACTGCTGTGCCAGTGTTGAATGAGATGCAAAGAGGTCCTTTTATTTTATTAAGTGTGCATAGCTACTCTCTGCTCCCTCCCAGCAACACGATCTGACAATGAGACAGCTCTTCATAAGGTAATATCAATAGTTTTTTTTTCCAGAATAGCCTGTCATACCTGTAACCCTCCTCCCAGCAGTTCAGCTGTCTGTGATCCAAGACTCAGCTTGCACACAGCATGCGTGTGTAACCCCAGCTTAGGCTTCTGAGAAACCTGCTCAACTGATAGAGCTGCAAAAGCCTACACAGAATAGAGCCCTGCAAAACAAGACAGGTGAAACTGCACAGATAAAGTAGTAGGTGAGAAGGGAGTAGTTGGCAGCTCAAAGATTCAAAAGGAGAAACAAACATGGAAAAGTCTAAAGTCCTAAGGAGAAAACAAGGAGACTGAAAATGGCAACTTTGCAGCACTGTGGATCGGCCTGTCCCAAGGACAAAGAAAGAAAAACCTCCTCACATGATTTGCCTGGCTGGCAAATGGTGGTTGGATGTCAGTTCTGGAGCAGCAAACTTCTCAACTACTGGATTGGTAGCTCACTAATCCTAGAAATAATTTCTGTGTGTTGACAATTATGAATTGGTTTGTGCTTTTATATGGTGTTCACTCTACTCACAGAATCTTTGTGAATGGTAAAAGTTGCCTAAAGTGACCCAGAGCAGGAGTGTTACACATCCAAGGATTTGCCTTCGGAGGAAACCACATCAAACCATGCCTTCAGTCACGTAATCTCAGCTGATCATGTGCCCACATCTTTTTTTTTCTCCTTTCTAATTCCTACTTCTCCTTCAGAATGAGGCCAGATTATTAAAAAAAAAAAAAAGTCTTTAGACCTTTTGTGTTTAGGCTTTAGAAGTTCAGCTGTAGTTTCACCAGGCAGAGCTTGACTCGTGCATCAGCTGCCTTCTGAAGCTGTACTGCCTCTTTGCAATCTAGGCCTGGTTTTTGTGACTTGGTTTCATTCCCAGGGCGTTGGTGCAATAAGGAAAGAGTGAGAGGGACAGAAAAGTTATCTGAAACTTTTCTGGCAGTGTCAGGACAACTGAGAAGTTGTTTTAGAAACAGTTCAGTGAAATCATTTTATAGGTACAAAAACTTGGGTAAGGACAAGGGCATTGCTTGCCTAATGCAGTCAGTATCAGGAAATCCACAGAATCACACAATCACATTTTATTTAACAGTAGGATTATGAAGGATTAAACAGAAGAGGGAAGTATTTTCTTAATATGGAGTGGTTCTAAACTTCTAGTAGCCTGCCACATAAACAAGGTTTCCAGAAAATTTGCCAAAATTAATCGTTGCCAGAGGCTTCTGTGTTTGTAGTGGAGACTTCACCAGAACAGCACTCACTACAATCTGGTTGGATTGCTGAACTGAAGCCTACTTCGTTGCATCAGCTTCCACAGATGGTACCTGGCATGGCTGTGGGAGCTTGCTGAAGATGTGGTGCCCAGTACATGTTGCAAACCTAGATAAATTATTAGGACAGTGGAGCTAAAGGATGCTTATAAGTGAGCAGTCACATAATCTCTCAAGTGCAAAAAGGCCTAACAAAAATACCAGCTCATCTGAGAAGAATGTCATAGTACTTTTTTACAATATAAAACTACTTTTGCTGAAAGTCTGAAGGAAGACTGGGAGATACAGGCACAGTTGGCTGTCAGACACCATTTTGTCCCAGATGGGCATCCAAGACGAGCCTAAATCCTTTTCAGACACTGAATTAATCAAGAAAAATGGTACAGGTGGTAGCCTGGAAAAGCAAAAGGCAAACACTAGAAGTTGTACCCCCAGATAAATAGCCAAAATTAAGTATCCAGATACTTTGTATCCACTCAATTATCAGGGAAAAAAAAGCAAAAGTAAGGTCTACAAATTAGAAAGATAATTAATTTCTTGATAATTGACCTTACTTTTGCAGAGGCAGGGAGTGAGAATGTGACTCCTCATAAATTTTGATCTGTTGTTTTCTAACTGCATTTAGGTGCCAATTAACCTAAACATTTGCAACTGTCTAGCTCAGATATTATTAACTGCAACTCAATGGCTGCTCTATTAGCTGGAGGCAGCACAATTATCTTCTTGCCTCTGCTGAATTGTGGCTTAATTTCTTGCATGTTTCTATCTCCAGAGCTATTTCCTGTGCAGGACTCAAATGTAAGCCAAATTCTGCTTATTTTTTATGGTATCATAATTCATTCATATATAACATATTGATTATATAGGTATATTATTATAGAAATACATATTTATATATGCGTATCTCTCCATAGAATGAGACATATATCTATATATCTTTTATATATATTTGTGAGGAATCATCTCCTCTTATGCAAGCTCATCCACTCTCCTTTAGCACATACCATAATACTATTAAACTTCTGCTGGGTTAGCAATCTATACCACTGAATGTAATCTTTACATTTCTAACTCTACAGAGCAACAGATTTCTGACCACAGATACATTAGACTTCCAGTTCTAGTGGAGCAGACTTTATAATCTGTTTATGTTGAAATATGTTAGAACAGAGGTGAAATTGGGCTATAATGTGAGGAGACAGAAAGCTGGCTTGTACCTGGAGGGACAGCTGGTGAATTCTGGCATGCCTGCTCATGCACTATTAGCAGTATTTAAATATATAACAACATTAGATGCCATTGCTCCTTTTGGAAATTCACCTGTTGCTCCTTATGGAAATCACTTTAGAGAGTAGTAACATTTTGGAATTCAGTATTTAAAATTTTTTAGGTGTGTATGCGTGGATATACTGCTGCTGTCTTTCATACAAGTAGGAAAGGGAGAAATTGTTACAAATGTGAGTGTATTATTTGATAGCAGGAAAATATCTTGTGTGGTCAAGAATTCTAAAGAGGCAGGGACAGAAGATCTGGTTTTGTTGCTAGAAATGTTGTCCCGAACTGCAGATACAGGGCTGAAATTCCAAATATACAAACCTTTCCGAGTATCTGCACCAAGAGACTCCATCCAGCTTATCTCTGTTTTCCAGGACTCTTTTAATTTCTGCAAAACGTTAGTTTGAAAAAATAAACCCAAAAAAAACCCCCACGACCAAATACCAAAAACCAAGGAAAACTTCACTCTTTGACTCAGGCCCTGAAGGACTTCTCAGAGACGTGACTACAATATTGTGCTGTGAGAGGATATATAGGAACGTGGGTTTACAAAAGCTGAATTGTTGCTGTGGGAACGTTTGTGTCCCCTGCAGGCATTTTGCAGAGAGCCCAGACGAGCTAAGCAGCCACATGCTGCCATCTACTGGCAAAAGGCATAAATGGGAACTCTGGAACAAACATAAAACCTGTTTCCTAACTTTTTCTTTAAATTGATGCGCTGTAGAAGACAACCCAGTAATTGGAAGACAGTAGAGAAAAAAAAAAAAATTTGCTCAGAATCAACGAACTGCAATGAAAAGGGAGTGACACAAACACAAGAGCAGTGTGTACAAATTGCATTTCACATTAGAGGGAAAATGTGGGATAAAATAAACCATTTCTTTACGAATCAGTTTTAATCTTTTCCCCAACACGCTGAAAACAAGAGAAATATGCAGCATTTCCCTCAAGCAAGTTACTTGAGATTGAAAGAGTTCTACAAATCGGAGAGCTAACGGCTGTGCAGCCAAAGGGGAATGTTGTGTGAACATGTGCAGTAAACAGCACTTAGTGTGGAAGAGACTCAGTAGTAACACAAATGACATTTGTAATCCCTTCTGAACCTAACTAACTTCACATACTTGAATGAGTAATGTGTCTTGCCACTTTTAACTCTCTCCCTCAGTCTCTCAGGAACAAGTCTGTGAGGAATGAGGGCTTGTATATGTGCAGTCAACACATCATCTGGGGAGAATATGTAAGCAACGATCACCCTTCAGCGCTTTTAACGAATTGTTCTGAAAACTGTTTTCCAATGCATGGTCTATTTTGGTTTCCCAGTCTGCTATACAACATGCTAAGAGGGGGAAGGAAAAGATACTGTGTTTCTATGGAAGTTGCCTGCTAGATTTTCCCAAATATTTTGTGTGCAAACGAAGAGATATATCCAGTTCTTCCTTCATTCCTGTGAAAACGGAACCTATATAAAAATCCTGACAATGTTGTCATTTGTCTGGATGCTGACCAGAGAGTAAAATAATTCTGTTTATGACCAAGCTTATCATCTGCCATTACTGAGTTGATGTATTTGCAGTTGCAGAAGAGGTAACCTTCTCCAAACTGCAGAAACATCCAGAGTCTCTTAGCTTTTTGAATCAAGTCTTGACTCTTAGGCAGTCCAAAGCATTTCATGCGAGCCCTTTTTGCAGTGCTGGGAGCACATCTGAATGTGTACAAACTGTGCCCCCACTTGTTTCCTGTCATGTTTTTCCAAACATTTCATCCTCTTGTTCCCTAAGTCATCTTCTCCCATTTCCCAACTTGGTCTGATTTGTTCACCTTTGTTGATGGTTGATAAATGGCTTTTTTGATGGATGTGAAACAAGCATTTTCCCAAAACAGTTTTGTTCATAGGACATCCTATAAAAAAGAGTCTTTATGGACATGAGAATGCATGTTTTTCAATGAATGCTGGGACAGGTTGTCTAATTATTTGAAATATTGAGTTTATTTGCTAAAACTTAGAATCCTGACCAAAAATGAGGAAAAAACAATGGCAAGCACTTTAACCTTCAGAATATCACCAGAGACACTAAGTATATTTTAGAAAGCAATAGAAAGAGGATTGGATAGTGTTTGGATAGAGAAATTTATTCTGCGATGGAGATAAAAGATTGACAATAAGACTTGTAGGCTGACTTTCCTTTAATGCAGTGTTGGCTCCCTATGACTTTTTGGTGGTATTTTGCTACGCCAATAACTGGATTTGGTGACACTAATTTACAGCTGGCTGTTGATACCGTCCAGCATGTAGGCCAAGATCTGGGCAAAAGCTGGAAAATTGGAATCTGGACCTTAAAATGCTCAAAGTTCAGTTGAAGAGGTGTAGGATCTACCTGTTTCCAGGGATGTGTATGTAAATGGTCCTGCTCTGACAGGGATGTTGGACTTGATGATCTCCAGAGGTCCCTTCCAGCCCTTACCATTTTGTGATTCTGTGATTCTGTGTGAAATGCTGCCAGCAGTCTTTGTAACCTTTATGTAATCAGAGAGGTTGAAATTTCCTGACTTTTCTGCCCGCCAATAGATTGCCAAAGGGCAGCAATGATCTGAAAAAGGTCTTGCAGGTTATGGAGCCAGGAGGGAGAGGGCTTCCTCCTTTTTGGTGTCTTTCTCCTCTGCCTTGTTTGGCTAAAGGAGCACAACCATTCCTGGATGGTATCAGCTACTTACATGGTTCCATAGAAACTAACCCGGATACCATCCCTGGGGATTTCTTTCAACATATTTCCGTCTGGAAGTTAAAGAGTTTGGCTTAGGGATGTATCAATGGTGGCAACCTGCTGCCCTCAGGCAGGAAAAATGCATTAACTACTATGGCATAAAAAGACCAAGTAACCAACAGGCTCTTTTCCTTGTCCACTGCTTTGTCCCCTTGCTTTTCTTCCTACTAGAATCTGACTGTTGGTGTACCTTGCATAACATTTGTCACTTTATTCAGACTTTCAGGGTGAGGGCGAATGAGTATCCATCCCAACTCTTGATTTTGGGTGAAGTCCAAAATGGGATGGCACCTGTTTTCTGAATCTGGATGGGCTGCAATCCAAGTTGATGGAAATGTCATGGGCAGCTGATCTTGAATCAAGGACTGTCGAAACACTCGTGTTTTATAACCTTAAGCCCATTTTTAGCAACAAATGATAATGTTCTGACCTCCTGAGCAACAGAAAACCTGTTTTCTTTCTGTTGTTTGGATTTTAAATTTTGTTGTGAACCCTATCAAATACTGCTGCTTTCAAGTTCCAAATGTATGTTCTGGTACAGTAATAAAATCAAGCCTTGACTCTGAACCTGCTCTACACCTGAATCCAGATCCAACTCTTGGCTCCTGAAGGCTATCACTAATGAGCACAAATGGTGGGATATGAAAAAGGTACAAGCTTGTTCTAATTTAACTAAATCTAAATAATGAACATTCTAAAACAAGTTAAAACCAAAACCTTGTAAGGATACGCACATATTTTATGAGTCTTCTGTATGGCAAGATTTTTGTGCATCTTGCCATAACATACAGATCAGACAGGTACAGAAACATACAAGGTTTTAATGCTGTGCCCAGCCCTAAATAATTGCAATACAACTTTGTCCTGTATTAGAACTTGTGCTCTCTCAAGCACTCTCTAAGTATTTCCTTGATTTTTTTTGTACTTGGCCTCAAGGAAAAGTACAGGAGATGCAATGGTGGCAAAGAGTTTATAAAAGTGTTTTTATGCACTGATTTTTATAGGCAGTCTCTTTGGATACTGGGTTGGTGGGCTATCCCTGGTAACAAAGCTTCTTCTAGCTTTTAATCAGGTTTTAAGCTGAGGGTTTGGTGAAATTTATGGGGCAGAGTATTTTATTGATAGAAGAGGTTGCCAGACCTCTTTGGCAATGCTCTCTTTTCACTTAAAAGACCTTGGTGTAAATCTTTTTAATGGTTCAGCTACAAAAAATTTCAAAGACTCTTTCCCCACTTCTTACCATTGCACTATCATCTCTGTAAATCATCTTGCTTACTCATTCTCTTAGCTACTTTAGATTGTTAGTCTTAATGACAGGAGTGCAGTAAAAGTGGAAAAAAAGTATTTTAAACCATCATTAGTCCATAAAACTTTGATCATTTATAGTAAGTAGGAATTAATCTTGGACTTTTAAGAGAAGGGAGAGGTCAGTTAGACCATCCCTCCTCAGTTGTGCACCCATGTGATAAAGCACCTCTCGAGGGAAAAATAGACAGTAGAAATGTAAGTATTAAATGTTCTAAGACTTGGGTACAGCTAATCTTTCAGTTATAAAATATGATGCAATGAGAATAAGTACCGGGGGCTTTTTTTCCTTGAATCTTTCCTGTACTTTATTTTAGTGTTGCATATTTTAGAGGAAGAGTTATTTTAGTGGCACAAAGTTTGATTGCAGTAAATCATTTCAGAGTTGTTTTTTCTAGTTAAATCTTTCAGAAAGCTTTTAGTGAGATAGGAAGTCTTCTTTGAGACCTTGTGCTATATTAATATGAACTTCAACCACAGGCTCTATGTTTGCTAAGCCTCACTGGTACTGATACACTGGAATGTGTGACCAGACCTCAAATATAGTAAAAACAGGCTTTTACTGTAATTTTTAGGTTATATTTATTGACATATCGAGTCACCCACTTGAAATACTAATACTTTATGCATGAATTCTCTTTCAACTTTAAGATGTATTTCAGATTACCTGAAAACATAAGTACTGAAGCATACAGGTCTCATTCAAAATAATTCAATTAAATACATTACAGAGTTTAAAGCACTGCATAAGTATATAGGAACTCGTCTTTAAAACAGAGAGAAATGTATTGTGATCATTCATGGATATAAGTGGGTTTATGTGGATAAGTATTGGGTTAGTAGCATCTGTGCTTTCTGGTTTGTTTGGGTTTTGGTGTTTTTTTTTTTATACATGAATTTTATAGCACATCTGAAGATTACTTCCTACCTTTCTGCCAGGCATCCTTCCAGTTCACTCAGGGACTTCTTAAGCCCCACTCTTTCCAAACTTATGCAAAACCCATTTAGACTCTATTTTTTATGCACTTATTTTCATTAGAAAGAGATAATTGCGGTAACAATTAGATGAAAATCTGATTATCTCTCTTAAGTGAGTAGAATATTAAAAATACATTTTTTTGCCTGCTACACAGAATAGTCAGGCTGATTTTGGGATACTCTTGCACTTTGCGTAGTTGGGGTGTTTGTGAAGTGGTGCAGCATGCTGCTTTGTTGTTCTTATGTTTCTGTTTTCCTGTTCCTCCTACATAAAAATCAACAGGCTTTAACAAGAGCAACCATCTCTGCAAACAGAACAGAATAGCACATGGACCCCCTTTCTTAAACATGTGTACATCCTTTGGGTGAATGCAAAAACTGTTTTGAGTAGAAACGGTACCTGGTGTGCACTATGCTGAAGAGGTTTGCCTTGTTTTCTCTTTCCTTGGTAATTTATATAAACTCAGGTTGCATATAAAAAGAGGTAAACACTGGGTAAATATCTTTCTTGAACTTCAGCCTGGTTTATGAATAATGATTTTGAAGTCTTACAAGAAATGCATTTCAAAAAGGCTTATTCCTAGCTTGCTTTACTTAGCATCCTTGTGAATAGCTTTTTATTATTGATTTTTGTTGTTGTGTTTTCCTACAAGATTTACTAGAGGTACTGGAGGTGTCCTTTGTACAATTTCATCTTCTTTTATTGGTTCCCTTAGGACATCGTTATCCTTTGAATAAGCACAGAAACCCCTGTCTCCTTTCCTGTTTGGATTCCTTCCATACCCTTTATTTCTATTTGAACTACAAGATTGGTCAGGGAACTCAGAATTAAGACTCCATTTCACATTCTCTTCCTTGCCTGACTGTGTTGCAACTAACACTGTCCTCAGGGTGTTTAATAAAATGAGACAGGAATGCATCCTCACACAACAGTAGGGCCCCATCTAAGGGGCAGGAATGCACAAGGTCTCATATTATGTAAAATGTTCTTCAACTCAAAAGAGCTGATACAAAAAGTTTTCAGTCAGAATTACTCTGAGGAGGCAGTATATGTCAGTTTGAATATGATATATAAGAGTTAGAATATTATATTCACAAAGTAGGAGGAAACTCTTTTGAAGTTTATTCTTTTTGAGGATCTCTTCTCCTTTTCTGCCCGTCTCTCCTACATAGTCTGACTCCTATTTTCATTTTATTAAGAAAACCTCTTTAAAATGAGGTTATAATCCAGTGGTGGAAACAATTTTGTTTCAGCCATGCCAAAGAGAACAGAAGAAAGTTTCCTCTCAGCTTGTTTATCCCAAAGGGATATGGTTTCAGGAAAAAGAGATACTTAAATGGCACATTTTCTACTGACCCTAAGATTTCAAGGAACTAAAAAAAAAGCTGAGCAAGAAGAATTTTTCATCCTCATTTTATTTGTTCTCTAAAGCTTTGGCTGTTGGAAATGGAAAAACAAAGATGTATCCAAATTTCAGCTGGAGTAGGAACGAAAGAGAAAAGCATCAGGCCTTTTAGAAAAGCCCCGCCAGGAAATTGAAAGGCATCCTCTTAGTGCAGCATCTAAGGGAGAAGTTCTGCCTTAATTGCAAGGACTCAAAACCTCAGAAAACTGCAGAGCTGCTTCAAGTTGATACATTACATAAAAGCAGAGTCAGACTGTGCTGTCACAAAAGGGTCTTTTGCTTGTATTGTTTCTTAATGTAAACCAGATTGACTTTGATTTAACTGTATGCTGCTAGTCCTGGATTAAACCATGAACTCTTCACTCTACTAGAAGCACCACGGAAAGATTTAAGTGAGAAGCACTTTTAGTAAAGCTATTCCTGTTCCTCTGCTTTGGTATCACTTCAAGCCCATAATTTTATTGCTTTATTATGTATTTGTGTTTGAATGAGCAGCTTAGTGAGGCTCCATCTGCTCAGTTCTGGTAGAGTCCAGGAGGATGTGAGGGATTCGGTTTCAGTGTTTGAAGAGTAGTAGATAACTCCAGTACCATGGCCAACACTCCTTTCCCTCACAGATTAACTGGCATTAATGCAAGCATTCACAGCTGCACATGGAATATTACAGAAAACATGATGGCTCTGTGTTTGCCTTGCTTATAATCATTTGCCTACAAATAGGTGTAGTCTTGTTCTGATTTTCTTTTTTCTTATTTAGCTTTTTTGTCTCTTGAGAAAGTGCACAAGTGAGTCAAAAGCTATTCTGGGCAGTGTACGGGACCATTATTTTTTTTCCAATTTATTTGCATTAAATAAAATCCTTCAAAGTGTGTTCTAAAGAGTCGCATACTCTTGAGGCCAGACTAATGAATTTATACTTCCTAAGTTATTCCATCCAACCTTTTAAAACACAGAGTGTATTTTCTCTTTACAAGCCTGAATTTGTTAGTTTTTTTGAACGAGTCATACTATCAGACTTTCTTGGTTAATGGTGACTATTGGATGTATTCAACTTGAGAACATCAAGCTCCACTTTTACTTTGCATTCAGCAACATCCATTCCTCCACCCCACTGCAGTCAGCTGTCTCTGCTGAAAGCTTGGGAGTAGGCAGCTTGATGAGCATTCACACAGATCAACTTGGGTGTCTCAATGTAGAAGCCTAAACTGGGAACAGAGCTGTCCTACAGGACTTAGGGGCAGGAACCTCAAGATTCCCTCTTGAAGTATGTAGGTTGAATGCCTAAAATTGGACAATCTAGATGTCATTTTTAGAATTTTTAGTCACAGCTAGATTAGCTTTAATTTATTCCTGACCACAGTTTTTATTGCACCCCTGCTGTTTATTTCCCTGTTCTCTTATACATTGCTGAAGAATACTTTTGTTCTAAATTTTACTGCCGAATCTCACTCTGTGGTTTTTGATAGTTTTCACCTTTTCCTCTTGGATCTTTGATCCTGAAAAAGAAGCAGCTTTCTTTGCTGAATGGTCTTTTTTTGTTGTTTTTATTCCCTGTGGCCTCTGTGTATTTACAACAGCATTCTGGGGTGGTTTTAGTTCATGTGAAACTCTTTTTTACTAGCTTTTAATCTTTACTTGAAACATAAGTGCCAAGTATATTTTGAATTTAAAAAACTTCTACACCTAAAAGATCATTTTGGCTCGGTAGGTAATAGCTAATATTTTCAAAAGGTTAAGCTGCATGGAAAATGTGACAAGATGTACTTATAAAATTAGTGATTAATCCAGTCTGTATAAATTCAGTTTTTAATGTACATTTTAAATATATCACATCACACACTTTTAAATCAGTCTTCTACATTGGCCTCTACAACTGGCATAGACGATGAGCAGCTGCTGAGTCCAGATATTGTTTGTGATTCTGCAACCTTTCCAGAAATGTCATGGCTGAGTATGGGGTTTGGTCGTATTAACACTGATGATGATGAATTTCAACAAAACTTTTCTTCCACTGTAAGGAGGCATGAAGAGTACCTCAAAATAAAGTTCATGTTACCACTTTGGACCAGATCCAGGATAAGTGGTGCTGTGATGCCTGCCTGAGTCTGCAGCCAGTCTGAAACTGTGTGTTGTGACCTGCATGACACAAACCCTGCAATACTGGGGTGTCCTGGGTGCTCCCAACCCAGCCATCATCTTTGGGCAACTGCTCTTCTGTCAGTTCCTCCTCAGTGAGAGGAACACAGTCCTCCTTCCTCCTCTGTGCTCCTGAAGGAGAGGGCCATCAGGTTGGCCATGCCCTTGTATGGTCTGTAGGCTTGGTTGTAAGGCACTGTAGGTATACGAGTGCTGGCTTTAATGGAGAAGCAGGAATTGAAGCACCAGTTCCCTGATTTCACCCTTTGTCTGACTTGGCTGTGTCTGGTAACACAAGGAGAGCCAGCAAAGTGTAGCCAGCAGTGTGCCCAGGTGGCCCGGAAGGCCAATGGCATCCTGGCTTGTATCAGGAATAGTGTGGCCAGCAGGAGTAGGGATGTGATTCTCCCCCTGTACACACACTGGTGAGGCCTCACCTTGAGTCCTGTGTCCAGTTCTGGGCCCCTCACTTCAAGAAGGACATTGAGGTCCTGCAGTGGGTCCAGAGGAGAGCAACAAGGCTGGTGAAAGGACTAGAGAGGAAGTCTTATAGGGAGAGGTTGAGGGTGCTGGGGTTGTTTAGCCTGGAGAAGAAGGAGACTCAGGGGGGACCTTATCACTCTCTTCAACTACCTGAAGGGAGGTTGTAGTCAGGTGGGGACTGGGCTCTTTTTCCAGGCAACTAGAAACAAGACAAGAGGGCACAGCCTGAAGTTGCTCCAAGGGAGGTTTAGGTTGGATATTAGGAAGCACTTCCTCACAGAGAGGGTGATTAGACATTGGAATGGACTTCCCAGGGAAGTGGTGGAGGCACCATCCCTGGATGTGTTCAAGGAAAGGCTGGATGTGGCACTTAGTGCCATGGTCTAGATGGTGTGGTGGTGTTGGTCATAGGCTGGACTTGGTGATCTTAAAGGTCTTTTTCCAGCCTTGGTAATTCTGTGTGTGTGTGTGTGTTTTTGCAGCACGCTGGGACACAATCTAATTTTGGATGGATTGTGTGTACTGCTGCAGGGAGCTACTGAATTGTTGTGCTATTGTTGCTTATATTCTTTTGCTTGAGGATGTGCTCAGATTCTGTTTAAACAACAATTAAATTTCATTTGTAGGGGATGACTGAATGTGTGGAAAGACAGACAAAGTAATCAAGGACACAATTATTCACCAAATCAATAGGAGTTCTAATAATCTTATAAAGTACCACTTCATTTCTTTCATAAAACTGCTGGCTTGTTCATATTTCATATTTTTCTCATGTGCAGGTCAATTCAATTTTAGGTAATTAAATACACTTTTTCACTCTTCTTGGCCTTTGAAAGCTGCTGTACAACACCAATTTATATAAGCTACACTGGCAGTCTATTTTTAACTTTCCATACTTGAACAGAGTGTTTAGCTATTGACCTTTGCAGGGTCACACCTGTGTATATTACTGAGTAATAGCCAATTTGTTGTTCTAATCTGTTATGTGCTCTACACATTTGATCTGAGCTACAGCCCAAATAATCTAAGTTCATTTTATTTAAAGATACAGAATTATTCTTGCTGGAAGATTAGGAATGTTTGTGTTGAGAAATCAGAATTTTTTTGCAGAAGTGCCTCACAGTCTTTAAAAGAAATATCACTATTCTAAAATTTTGGGACTTTTTAAACACTAAACTTTAACACTTTCACACTTGTAACACCTCCATATACTCGAACATCTAAACCAGAGAAGCTCTGAAACTAAAAATATTAAACCTCCACAGTTTCACTGCAACAGAACAGATTAAAATGTATCTTTATGCATGTCCTAATGGCACCTAATTATCACATACCTGCTGATACTGTCTTAATTCACTGAATGTCTAAATGGATTATTTAATATATAAATATTTTCAGGTCATCTATGAATTAATTTCTTTCCAGAGGTCTGCTTGCCAGATGGAAAAAAGCACAAAAATAAAAGCATATAATGTGATTTCTGCATTTTAATTATATATCCAATTATAAAATGCAGACTCATACGAAGATGAACATGCACAAATATATGTGCATTTTTAATGGCTTATTAATCACCAACTTATTTAATGAAATGTTGGGGTATGAAGATGAGCAGAACACATAGTCCAACTAAGGCAATAGACTGGAGCACTGCTGTTACTGTCAGTCACAAGTTTAAAATACTCCTGATCACAAGCCTTTCTGTCAGCAACCTTGAATTAAATTCTACAAAGCTTCTAATTAACAAGAAATGTATGATAACCTCATGAAACTCTAGGTTTGTTATTGTACAAGGCACTTGGTAAATCCTGCATTAATTTCGCTTTGAGATGCACACAAAAAAGAATAGCTGCAATTTAGTGTCCATATTATTATTCTTCACTATCTAATGCATGCATTAAAATTATTTTGCCAGTGTAAAAAAAACCCAACAAAACAAACCCCAACAAAACTAGGTGCTTGCTTTTTTCTTTTTGCTAGGCTCCTAAGAAGTATCCCAGAGCCATCTGCAGAGGGCTCAGGCACCTCAGAATATTGAATGCTTCAATTTCCTCTCTGTTACTACATCACAGTGCTCAAGGCCACTTCAGGGCCTATTTGTCATGCTTGTAAGCACCTGAAATTTGATTTTTCTTGCTCACCGTGCAGCATACACAAGCACCAATATAGGAAGACCCATAATGGGATTCTAAAGTTTAGTGAACACGACACTTAATCAGTGCCATGAAATTTGTTTTTGCTATACTTTCATATACAATCAGAACAAGAGGTACTATTTTAATTTTCCAAGGTGACACAGAGTTGTTAGAAACTGAAACCAATCCTTAAACATTGAGGCAAACTGAGCTGTGGGCTTCTTTTCTGCCTAAAATGGGAGCATAATGGAGTACCAATCCTGAAAAAAACCACTGGGACTTGCACTGATGTAATATTCCAGTTCTGCATAGCAGATTGACTTGCCAGGGATTCCCAAGAAAGCTCAAACTATGCACCATATGTCAGCAAGTAGCCAGCCCCACAGAAGGGCTTTTTGGTTATTTTTCCCCAGGTTGGCACTGAGCTCTCCCTTTTTCTTCCAGGCCTGTATGTCACTCAGCTGCTCTGCTGACATTAGGTTGTGGAACAGCAGTGGTGCCTTTTGGGGATCCTCTCAGTGGAGGTTGCAGAATATGCTGGTTTGAGCTGAAAACGTGTATTTCAAATCTGTGTCTTTGGACTGCCAAAAAGAACTAACACACTGAGCAGAGCATTTTGTTCCCTTACTCCTCCTCTCTGTGGCCTGGCTGCATGGCTTGTCTTGTTCAGGAGGGGCAGAGCACACCTCTGTCAGTGTCTTTATGGAAGTAAGCTGGTAGCAACTGCTTAGAGGTCATACACTTTGTTCATCACTTCTTAGCTGATGTTCACCCCTATAAATTATTCTGCATTAGTATGATCATTTTCTCCATTTGGAATACACAAAAATGATGGCTTCTTGTGCTCCTGCTCATTTCAGTGCTGGTCAGTTTGAGTACAGCTCAGGTAATGGTTGGGCTGTACATGCATCCATAGAAGCATGTGAGGATGTATGTAGATGTTCAATGTTTCGATGCATCCTAATTTTCAATCGGTGTCTGAATGCTGGCATTTTTTCCCATAAAAGCTTAGTTGCATTTTCAAAGACCCAAGTCTTGTTGAAATGCAACTGAATTTTGGTATTGACAGGTAAGTCGTCTTGGTCTGGTGAAGAGAAGGCTGAGGGGAGACCTTATCAATCCCTACGACTACCTAGAGGGTGGGTGCAGGGAGGATGAAGCCAGACTCTTTTCAGTAGTTCCCAGTGACAGGACAAGGGGCAATGGGCACAAGCTGGAACATGGGAAGTGCCATTTAAATATGAGGAAAAACTTCTTCACAATGAGGGTGACAGAGCCCTGGGACAGGCTGCCCAGGGAGGTTGTGGAGTCTCCTTTCTCTGGAGGTATTCCAGACCTGCCTGGATGCAGTCCTGGGTAATGTGCTCTGGACCATCCTACTTTAGCAGGGGAGTTGGACTAGATGATCTCTAGAGGTCCCTTCCAACTCTGATAGTTCTGTGATTCTGTGAAGTTTTAGCAATTCCTGACTATACAGTTTTAGAAGCTCTTGCTCCACCTGTATGTTTTTTTCCACTGGTAGAGGTTAGTAAGTGGCTAGCAGAGCTGGCAAAAGTAACTGGATCTTTAACCACCCCAACTAACAGTCTAATGCATCTTTTGAAACTGTTACTGATCCAGTTTAAGCTATTGTATCAGTCTAGGAACAGTGGTAGCTCTAGGATTTCATCTGTTTCTGCTGGTACAGACAGCAGCTTTCAGCAGATGGAGTTGGTGAGCAACTAATTCCAGATCACTGGTGCAAGAATTGTCCAGCCTTGTCTTTTAATAGCCTTCATTTTCTGCATTACTTAGACTCCTAAGCTTCCTTTTCCTTCTATTTTTTTTTAATTTTTTTTTTTTTTTGGCATCTGTTAAACTACTTATGAAAGAGAACCAGATCTGTAGGGTAATGGAGTGAAATTATTAGCCTTTTAGAATCAGATGATAATTAAGCCACCATGAGAAGATCACTAACTATAAGTAATGACAGTGAAAATAAGTTTGCTAATTCTTATTTACATTATGGTTACTTTCAGACCCCTCCATACTCTTTGAGGCTGTAAGATCTTTAAAGTCCATAATGGAAATGAGAATGGGCCTATTAAATAGTTTCAATTAAACAGTTTAACCAGCTTAATTAAACCATTCCAAGAGCGGTGGTGTTTTCCTAGCAGTAGTGATTTAAGTCATTTTTCTTACGTATTTCCCATCCTGAGGAAAGCTGGGTCACACGAGTACAGGCAAACACACCAAGGTGGCAGTGCTGAACAGTTTCTGCACAGAAGAGGATTTGCTCATCTGTGAGGTGCTGGTGGCACCTGAGATGTGCCAATCACAGGCTTGTCTCCTGCAGGGAAGTGCTACAGCATTTGCTGGGATGTAAAGGCACACCATAACATGCATTTTATTTCTGCTTCATCTCACTGTGGATGCTAAAATAAGCAGTCACTTGTTTTAAATAGCAGATAAATAGTCTTTGATTTTTTTATCCCGACTCCAGCTGGATTCAGCTGTATTTTGTGCAGTGCAGGGGTGCTGTGGATTGCTTTTGCTGTCTTGTTTTTCTTTGGGTCTGTCTTGCTGGCCACTGCTGGTGCCTCAGTGGTCCTGACTTATGCTTGGCTAGTCCAGGGTGGGTGCTTAGCACCTAGTTGGTATAGATACTGAGCATTCCAGAGACTGCCTCTTACATCAGCCTGAAACATTCAGCTATGCTCTTATCTTTCACAGCACCTGTTCCTTAAAGCCTGTCTTTTCCACTCCGATTTTCTTGGAGCAGTGTGGCAAATAAAAATAATCGGTTGCAGTGGTAACAACACAGCACACAGTAGGACCTTGCTACCCTGCAGCCTGGCTCCTGTTTCCAATGTATATATCTTGAATCAGTTTGTTATACCTCTTATCATGATGCTGACATTTCTGTCGTGCAATTCTGATATGCTAATTACTGCATATCGATGTATTCAGGCTCCAATCCCTAGCAGCACCATGTGTTCTTTAAAAGTTTCAGGGTCTCATAACTCCTTTTTTTACTACTGCAGGTGTTTTTTGGAAGACCTTTATTAGTTAATGAGATGCAGATAACCTGTGTCACTGTTACCTAGTTTGGTATTCACAATCTCAAGTCCATCTCCACCCATTTGCACAGACACAGTAGTTAAGACTCTGTCTTTCTCTACACATAAGCATTCTTCCGAGTTCAAATTTGTAACAGATTTTCCACCCAGCCAGGAATTTCAGATAAAATCCAAGGAAGTTCTAATAATAGTAGAAAACGGTGCTGAAAGGGGTCTTGATGGAATATGCATCCTGGGTGAGGTTTACTTTTCTTTCAGAAGCTTGTCATGTTTGTGACATGCAATACCTGAAAAAACATTTTCTGGTTTTCGTTCTCCATCCTTTTCTTGTGCAGTGCATTACTGCTATCCAAGTGTAGTACTGCATGTATTTCTATATTTAAATGCATTCTTTAAAGAACATTTTTCCTTTTTTTTTTTTTCTGAGTTCATCTCTAATTCTAATCCTACCGTCCAAAGCTATCACCTGTAAATCTAAATCTTAACCCACAATTCAAACAAATCATTAAATTTTTTTAGTAATGCAGGCCCAGAATAGAGCCAAAAAGTCCGTCTGGTAGAAACAGACCCCTGCCTCTGATTGTTTCTAATTTTGGAAATCCCCCTTTTAGGCAAGTTCAGTCCTTCCTTTCTCCAGGAATCTTTTTCACTCTTCTCTTCGACAGGCATACCTGGATGCCCCTGCTCAAAAGTTTAGATTTTTCCCATGAAGTCCTTGCATTTTTCAACTTTTTCTTATTATTCTGTTCAACAATCTTCCTTTCCAGAGAGCCATAAGCTCATAATTTCATAGAATCATATGAAAAATTTAGATTGAAAAGGACCTCTTGAGTTACTCAATACATCTGCCATTTTCAAAGCAAGGCTGACTTCAAAGTTAGACTTGCTGTGTCAAGTTCTTAGGCTCTCCAAGGAGGCAGCTTCCACAGTCTTCCTGGACAACCTGTTCCAGTGCTTAAGCATGCTTCTGGGGAGGTAGCCTTGTCACACAGCCTGTCCTAGGTGTCCTGTGTCCCAGCCCTCTTACTCTCCTAGCAGCTCTCTGCAGTGATTATTGTTGCTAAAGTCACCTCTTGCCTGTGATGCTAGTCTAAAGGATTAATTTGATTGAGAATATAAAGTGCAATGATCTTTGCACCCCTTATTTTTTACCTTTTGGTAAAGATGTTATCCTCCTCTCATCCTGTGTTTTTTTTTTCCTGATACAGGGTTGGTATTTTAGCTACAAATGAGCTTTGAGAGTTTCTGTTTTCTCTACTCATTTGTTTGGAGGCTTCATTACATTTTGCTGTTTTCATACCAAAGATGTTATTTCCCTAGGAAAACTTAGCTTCAGGACACCCTTTCAGTATAGAGCACAGCTGTCTGATCTTATCTGGGCCTGACAGATGCCTACCCTTTCTGCCAAGCACAATTCCTTCCTGAAAGAATTACCTTTTCTTGTGATCTTTGCATTTAAAAGTGATCTGCATACACAGGGTTGGAAAGTAGGGTTCATTATAATAATGTGAAGGAAAGACAATCAGATCTTACAGAGAGGCCATAACAAGTAGAATTACTTTTATCACTTCCTTATTTCATCATCCATTTCAGTGTAATTGTCTTATTTATATTGGCTTCTCCTTTGGAAGAAGCCATAGCAATTTCCAAATGTTTAATTAAAACCTCACCACGCTACTGTGATGTGAATGTAGTAAATGAATGAGAGAAGATAAGGCCTTTCTAAAGCAACTGGTATCTTAAGTGTTTAGTTACATGAACATTTTATCTAGCACCAAAACAGGGGAAACTTTCTTTGGTCCATCCCAGTTCACCTGTATCAGGATGTCAAATACTTTGAGGAGCCAGATTTCTTTGGGGCTTTTTTTGTTTTGTTTTTGTTAGCATAAATGATTTACCTCATTTTGGCTTCAGAGAGGGTTCACAAAAATTTCCAGTGATACAGCTGAGCAATCAGGAAAGAGAACCTGGAGGAAGGACTGCCTTAAATTGGCCTGCTGGGGAAAACGCATGCATGCATCCATCCATCCTGATTTTGAATTAGGCATAATTTAGGTACCAAATTGTAGCACAGTAATTCACAAGGACCCTTCCTAGTTGCCTAAGTAAAAATATCTAAATATTCATTAAAACAACAACAACCCCTTTGGTTGCCCAGCTTGTGCCCAGTTGCACCACAGTCCTTGCAGAGCTGAGCAGCCAGATACCAACCTATCACCAGAGGCTGCTTGGGAGTCTCAAAATACACCTCGTATGCACTCCTGGTGGGAGGTGAGGGAGGGTCACAATGATTAGAGCATTTGTAAGGCTCAGTGTTGACCTGGACTTGAACCAGGATTTCTCTTGACACGACAGAGAATATCCTCCTTGGTGGGCTACTGGCTCCTCTTCTTTGATTCCTCTTTTTCTCCTTCCTCTCCTGATCGCCAGGCCACCTTCCATTATTTACCTGAAGTCCTGGCTAACTGGGGAGGTCCCAATGGATTGAGGGTAGCAAATGTAACACCCATCTATAAGAAAGGCAGAAAGGAGGATCCAGGAAACTGCAGACCTGTTAGTCTGACCTCGGTACCAGGGAAGGTCATGGAGCAGATCATCTTAAGTGTTATTAGAAGACATATAGTGGATAACCACGGGATCAGGCCCAGACAGCATGGGTTTATGAAAGGCAGGTCCTGCCTGACAAACCTGATCTCCTTTTATAACCTGATGACCCGACTATTGGACCAGGGAAAGTCTGTGGATATTGTCTATCTGGACCTCCAAAAAGCATTTGACACAGTTTCCCATAGAACTCTCATAAAAAACCTGACTGCTCATGGCCTGGATGAGCATACAATATGTTGGATCAAGCACTGGCTGGACAGTCTGGCCCAAAGAGTGGTGGTCAATGGAGTCAAATCCAGCTGGCGGGCCAGTCACAAGTGGTGCTCCTCAGGGGTCAGTGTTGGGACCGTTTCTGTTTAACATCTTTATTGATGATCTTGATAAGGACATAGAGTGTATTATCAGTAAGTTTGCAGATGACACCTAGCTAGGCAGGAGTGTTGATCTGCATGAGAATAGGGAGGCTCTACAGAGAGACTTGGATAGATTAGATCATTGGGCTAATGTTAATGGTATGGGCTTCAACAAGGCCAAGTGCTGGGTCCTGCACTTGGGCCACAACAACCCCGTGCAACGTTACGGGCTTGGGGAAGTGTGGCTGGAAAGCTGTCTGACAGAAAAGGACCTAGGGGTTCTAATTAACAAGCAGCTCAATATGAGCCAGCAGTGTGCCCAGGTGGCCAAGAAAGCCAATGGCATCTTGGCTTGTATTAGAAATAGTGAGACCAGCACAAGTAGAGAGGTGATTGTCCCCCTGTACTCAGCACTGGTGAGGCCACACCTGGAGTATTGCATCCTGTTTTGGGCACCTCAATTCAAGAGAAATATCAACGTGCTGGAGCGAGTACAGAGGAGGGCAACGAAGCTGGTGAAGGGCCTAGAGAATAGACCTTATGAAGAATGCTTGAAGGAGCTGGGAATGTTTAGTTTGGGAAAGAGGAGGCTGAGGGGAGACCTCATCAGTGTCTACAACTACCTGAAAGGTCATTGTAGAGAGGTTGGTGCTCGTCTCTTTTCACAGGTAATTAGCAACAGAACAAGAGGGAATGGCTTCAAGCTCCAACAGGGGAGGTTTAGACTAGACATTAGGAAAAAAATTTTCAAAGAAAGAGTGGTTAGACACTGGAATAGGCTGTCCAGAGAGGTTGTTGAGTCACCATCCCTGGATGTGTTTAAGGGTCGTTTGGATGTGGTGTTGGCAGATATGGTTTAGGGGAGAACTCTGTAGACTAGGGATGATGGTTGGACTCGGTGATCCAGGGGTCTTTTCCAACCTGAATAGTTCTGTGTTTCTATTCTATGATTCTATATGCAAAATTTTAAAAAGTTTTTCAATAAATAAGTTCAGAGCAGCCAGTTCAGTCTTTTTCTTTTTTTTTTCCTTAGCTTTTACAAAATGCTACAGCATTTTTTTATCCCAGAGATTATTTTCTCTTCCTCCCCCACAATTCCCATGCTGATTCTTTAGAAACACTCTCCTTCAACCTTCAAAGGATTCCTGGTATAATATATCCCCCAGATCTTTTGCCTTGGCACCATGCTGTTTTAGATAATTTCATATAAACTCTTCCTCTTAGTCGTGTATTATCTCCTAGCTTTTCCTATCAATCAGGATATCACTACTCTCTTTTGAAAAGTGGTATTTAGACAGCCATTTTAGCTTTTCTATTTTTTGAGATTCCCTCATCACAACATATAAAGTCTCACAGTGCAATAGGCCAAAACACAGAAAACCCTTTTTTTTTTTTTTTTTTTTTTTTCTGGAAGGAAGTTGAATTTGGAAAGAATCTAGTAACCAATGGCATCAAAGATTTTTGAGTCTCAGATTTTCAGTGGGCTTTATGTATAAATGTTTCTGGCTTCTGTGAAATGGCTCATGTAGCCTCATATGGAACATATAGAAAGGGGGAGTATGTGATGATGTAAGATTAAGTAGGATGATTACAGATTTATTTTTCTACTATATGCCTTTTCAGAAGTCTTAGAAACCAAGAACCCTTCTGGTCATAAACACATAACATCCAAAGAAAATTGCTTATGGGGAAACACACTGATACTGTGGGCTCTTTTGATTGTGTACTGACTTGTCTACCTGATGCTGGAACCTGGTAAAAACTTACCACAACCTCTTTCTTCCTTTTCCCCCTAGCCTTCCTCCATCCTTTCCCTCCCTCCAACTCCCCTTCTTTTTGGCACTTATGATGTCATTTAGGCCCCTGAGCAGAGGAACTCCCTTATTCATTTTTCTAAGTTTCCTGCCCACTTCTCTACTGCCAGTGCACACCAAACAGCCTAGGAGAGATATGGAGCTTGCAGATCAAGCCCTACAATTTCATGAGAGCATCTAGGATGCATCTTCATTGCCATATTAGAAATCTGAAGATCAATGCATTGTGCTTTGGTAGTGGGAGTAGACACAGGAGGGATTAAGTGGTTTATGTGTTGGCTGGATAGCTCAACGCTAGGTTTTAGTGTAGACACTCAGCACGACTTTGTCAGTGCTCACGAGAGGGAGACCTTACAGCATCAGAATGCTGCCTCCAAAACGTAGCTGGTCCATGGTTAAGGGTTTAAAAGCCACTGGTTCTTAAGCAACCATTCTGGCAGCCTTTTAGTGTGTACTTACATACATAGAATCATAGACTAGTTTGGGTTGGAAGGGACCTTTAAGCATCATCTAGTCTGACCCCTCTGCAACAAGCAGGGACATCTTCAACTAGATGAGGTTTCTCAGAGCCCCGTCCAACCTGATCTTGAATGTTTCCGGGTATGCAACATATTTCACCACGCTCAGTGTAAAAAATTTCTTCCTTAAATCTAGTCTAAATCTACACTCCTTTAGTTTAAAACCATTACCCCTTGTCCTACCACTGCAGGCTCTACTAAAAAGTCTGTCCCCATCTTTCTTGTAAGCCCCCTTCAGGTACTGGAAGGCCGCTATAAGGCCTCCCAGGAGCCTTCTCTTCTCCAGGCTGAACAACCCCAACTGTCTCAGCCTTTCCTCATAGCAGAAGTGCTCCAGCCCTCTGATAATTTTCACAGCTCTCCTCTGGGTCCACTCCAACAGGTCCATCTTTCCTGTGCTGAGGCCTCTGGGGGCTGAGGCCTCCAGAGCTGGAGGTCTGGACCCCACTCTAGGTGGGGTCTCACCAGAATGGAGTGGACAGGCAGAATCACATGCCTTGACCTGCTGGCCACACTTCTACAGACATACATACAGACATACATATGTATATGCTGCTGAAATCTTGTATAGATAGAGTTGAGAAAGGTAAAGAAAAGGATTAAATACATGTATCTTAACTGAGATGGCTACAGAAGAGAACTACCACCTTAGTTTGTTTAAATTAGTAACAAAAATACTGTTTATTTTAGCAAATATAAGCATATTTTGCAAACCAATACAGATTTTTGTAAAGAAGCAGATTTTCCAAGACGGTATTAGAAAGGAAACTTCTTTTTTGTAGAACAGAACTGAAAATGGAAGTACTTTGACTTACATTATGTTTAATTCATACATGAGTACTAGGTTCCAAATACTTGTTTAAACTTAGCCAGTAAAATCAAACAACATGATTTATTAGTTTTGCTTGATGCTGGTTTTATGCTGTGATGTACCAAGCTAAGTACAATGATTAATACAAAGTGCTACGCTTGGGATATTTTAACAATCATTTAATAGGATCTAAGATGAAATGGTGTGTATCTCACCATTTCTGCTTTATTCATGCATCATGTAAATTGAACAGGCACGTCTTCACAGGAAAACAAAGGTGGGATTGGCATTAGGCATGCCCCTGTTCCTACAGTTAGAACAGAATGCACTTATAAGTATTTGGAAAACACAATGTCTTCAGCAGAAGAAGACGGTGCTTGGCCCTTCTGGGGTAACTCGCATCATTCCAATGCCTAACCATCAAGTCAGGTACTTGCTTTTTGACAGCTGAGTTTCAAAATGTTGGCTTATAAATACGTATTTGTGCATGCCATGAAGAATGCCTCTCCACCAAGTGATTAAAAAACCAGAACTGACAAGACACACAAACTCATACAGTAAAACATCAATAAAATGCCTAATGATGAGTGAGCTCTTTATAAGTGAAATCTGAGCACTCAATTAATCCGTGTCTCTAGAAACTAAATTCTTTTTCCCTAGGTTTATAGAAAACTCATTACACAGTAACAGCTCAATCCTGTATCTTTTTGCTCCTGGGGGGTACAGAAGTTTTACATTATAAATAAACTTTAGCAAATTTAAGGATCTGTGCCCATTTAAATACATAGTGTTGCATATGTCTAAATGCAGGCTTGGGGTCTCTTCCTCAGAGAAATCACTGTCATAATTGTTTTGGATAGATATTATCTGTCCATACGATGAATATTTGGGCCACAGTGCTCTTGGGGCCTAATTTCTGCCACAGTCAATCAGTGTAACTGGAATTCCAATATTATTCATTAATTGAAACCCTGAGCATTATACTGAAATCTTCAAGCCCAGCTGAATTCAACAGTTTATCCTGAGTTGAGCAGAGAAGAATTTAATGCTACTCTGAGCCACATTAAACAGGAGATATGGCCAAGCCATAACTGCCTGCTCCTGCTTTTGTCATTGAACAGAATTTTGTATGACTGTTAGAAAAAGCAGGGAGATGAAATCCCATTTAAAGTGAGAACACCAAATTCCTGTAGAATTGTGCAAATTATTCAGGAGGGTTTTGAGTGATGAGCTTTCAGCTAAAACTATGGTGCAAAAAGTGGATCTCACTTCTTTTAACACTAATTTCCTTTAAAAAGTAAGTATAGTGATATCCAAACACAGTGCATTTGCCAAGAACTACTCTTAAAACTGCAATAACATCACAACATTTTGAAAACCTTAAATAATTATTTTTATTCTCTTTCTTTCTTAGGAATTGCAAAGTTTAGGGCATACTCAATGCAAAAGTTTCCTAAAATTGTTTGAAACTGCATTATTTTTGCCATTTTACGGTATCATACTGAATGATACAGTTAAATTGTTAGATTAGTGTTAACTAACTGTCTGCAAAGCAGGCCAGATGCTTTGGTTTAATGTGTTCATGTAGAGCTTAACTCCAGAGAATGTAGAGTTTAACTGTAAGATCAGCTTTACTTGTAAATAATTTTTTTAAAGACAAACTTTTTCAAATTCATTTAAAAAAACCCAAAACAACAGGAAGATGTGTTTGTAGAAATCCATACCCACACACACATGCTGACACAATAAAAAATCAACAGGCACTCTGCATAAACATGAAAGAGTTCCAGCTTCACCAATCAATGCCAAAGCAAAACAAAGATCATAATCTGGAAGCAATTTAAAGTTCCCTATTAAAAAAAATTGATAGAAACCTTTTAAAACCAAAAACCTCTTCTCAATCCAATAAAATACAGCCTGTAGCTTGTACAAAATGAATAGACCTACATGATGTGGAATTGCTGGAACTTTGCTTCGGTATTTTTCTTGATTAGGATTTTACAGGAGGAGTTTATGGCAGGTTCTGTAGGTACAGCTGATTTTTCCTCCTCCTGATAAAGGAAAGGTGTTCAGCGCATGTTTGGGAGGGCAATATGTGAAGATGCATGAGCTATAGAACAAGATCCTGGTCTTGCCAGGCTCTTCATCATAAATGCCAGAATTTCCTTTGCACTTATTTAGGGAAAGTGGGGGAAATTCTATACAGAAAGTAAAGTGAGCAAGGCAGTGCTGCTGCTCCAGTCCTCACACTTGGCTAAAGCAGCAGGGCTGGCCAGGAGAACAGAACAGATGGCATCAGGGGAGGAAAAAAGAGACAGTATTCTTTGCAGCACTTCTCAGAGTGGTACAGTTACCAAGCTTTTAAAGAATCCAGAGTGCTTCCCCAAGTATCAAGTTAAGATTAATTAAGGCCTAATTAAACAGCTTATAAACAAAGAACGTGGCAAAATTAAACCAGCTATATATATTTTTAAAATCTACCATTCCTGGGGTTTAAGATCTTAGCCTGCTGCTTCATTAATGTCCAAAACTGAAAACATAGCATGCAGATCAGCTTTTTTAGACTTCTAAAAATATATATATATACAAATTAATAAACTGAGGGGAGATAAATGACATCAGTGATGTACAGGCACAATTTGGGAATGACCTGGGTGATGGGTAAATGTAGAGAGCCCTTGGGAAACCCTCCCTACTCCGTGCTTGCCAGACAGATTTAGGAATATCCCATGATATTTAAAGGACTGGCACTGCATCATTAATAAGGAAAGACCATCACTTCTGCAGCACTTCTCCACCTCCCTCTCCTGGCTGCATCCTGTGTGGATGTGCTGCTGTGCCTACGCTCACAGCAAACTGTTGTGCCTTCTCTGAAAGTTTCCTGACTCTGTGAACACCTTAAAAACCCCCTTCCAGCACCATGCAAGCCTCTCGACCATGTCAGCTGTCGGTGTCAGCCCCCACCCCAAGAATGAGTGTGCAGCTGGAGCAGTAGGCGGCAGCGCTGCGTGCAGCCCAAGCTGGGCTGAAGGCGTTCAGCACGATGTGTCCATGACAGCCTCCCCTGACAGGAGACACTGTGAGTTGTTTGGAAGTTCAAGTTTCATCCATGTGACACAGGTTTAGGAGACATCGGGGTCAGGGCTTGGCTGCTTAGGTTTAACATTTCTCGCACTAAAATAGCTGCTGCACCAGGAGCAACTGCCCCAACAGGGTTCAATTTCATTTGCGAACTACCCTGAATAAACCTGTCACTATGTGAAACAAAGCACATAGGCTTAAAAAGCAACTACTATAGGACTGCGTTATTTAAATGTAAACATATAGCATGAGTGCGGCGATGTTACCCAGGGCAGTTGTGCAGTCAGTACAAGATTGGCACAAGCTTCTCACCCGGCTCAGTGTCCGCTTAAAGCTGGACCAGACAGCGGCCTCTCTCCTTCTCGGTGCTGTAGGAAGGATAAAAAACACAGGTTTCCTTAGCCCTCGGGTGGGACACTGCCAAACCCGCGGTGGAGACCAATAGCCACCCTTCAGGGGGAACAGTCTCAGTGCCCGTAGAAAGATGTTGAGGACCCGGCCCTTACCCGCTTCCGCTGCTCGCTCAGGCAGAAGGTGCAGATGGACCGTGGTGCGGCGGTGCCCGGCGGCGGGGGCTGCAGGCAGGGCTGCGGGCAGGGCTGGGCGGTGTCCGTGCCCTCGGCCTGCCGCCGCTGCAGCAGCAGCACGTTGGCCAGGTGCGAGATGTAGCTGGAGGCCAGGCGCAGCGTCTCCACCTTGGACAGCCGGCGGTCGGCCGGCCGGGTGGGGATGAGCCGGCGGAGGGCGCCGAAGGCCGCGTTGACGCTGTGCGTCCGGTCCCGCTCCCGGGCGTTGGCCGCTGCCCGGCGCCCGCCGCCTCCCCGCGCCCGCCGCCGCCGCCGCACGCCGCCCGGCGCTGCCCCGCCGGCCCTCACGGCGCCCGCCCTCACCGCTCCCGCCGCACCCCCGCCGGCCTTCACGGTGCCCGCCGGCCCCCCACCGATCCCCATGGCGCCCGCGGCCGCCCCGCCGGCCCATGACTTTTATCCGCGGCGCCCTGTCCCGCTGGCGGCGCGGCGGGCCGTGCTTGGCGCGGCTGCTGCTTTTAGCCGGGGGCCGCCGCACCTGTCGCTGCGGCCGCCAGAGGCCCTGGGCTCGACCCACCGGCTCCCGCGGAAACCCCCCCTCCCCTCTGCCGGGGGTCCGCGGTGCGGAGGGGAGCCCGCGGGGGACGGCCGCCAAGGCGGCTTGTGCCGGCCCCGGGGCCTTGTCCTGCCCGGCACCCTCCGACCGGGCTGGGGGCTCCCGCCGGCACAGGTTTGCCAGTGTGAGCCCGACTTGGTCTCTACTCTCTGCTCTGCTCTATTTTGACCTCCCGTGCACTGTTCCAGCTGCGTATATGAGTGTATATATGAATAGCCTGATAGCTATATCTATATATCTATGTGTATATACATAGTTGGAGTGAGGGAGTTTGATCAGGCACAGGGGTGCATTTCATCACCTTCCCCAGCAAGCAGTAGATGGACATACAAAGCTGGTTTCTTACTCTATTCAGAATGCATGTCTACCTCGACCATTTACTATTAAAAGGTCATCATAACCGCTAGTTGATTCCACCTCTTTTCTCCATAAAAATGTGACAGCCTGTCTGTGCTCATAAACTCACAAAAGGTCACAGTGCAGGTTTTCTCAAATGAATCATCTCTACCTGATTAAGCATCCTTGACTGACTGCTTTCTTACAGTCCCAGAAGCTTATTTGTGTTGATGGTGGTGTCTAAATATTTAATCCTTGTTCTCAAATCAGAGCTGAATTAGCAGAGTCGTACCTCTTTAATCATGGGTGCACACTCTTAGGGCAGACAGCTGCTTTGACATATTTGGCTGGGAGTCATTCCCTCTCAAAATACAGCTCGTACCAACAGGCAGGGCCACATCTATGCCCTACGTTCCTCTGCTGGAATGGCAAAGTGCCCGTTTATGCTGGTTGCACCTTCCCTTTGGGCAGAGGTTGTAGGCAAAAACTACACAAGCAGCTTAGTTTGTCAGCCAGTTCACACCTTGGCGTATTAATGAGCAAAACTCCTTTAAGGTGATTTTTATTTCTATTACTTGAGAGAGAGAAGGGAAAAGGTTTTTCTTTCCCATCAGACTATGTTTTTGTGATTTCTGTAGCAAAATGTTGATGCAATAAACTTTGCTCCAGGCTGAGGTACTTCGGTAGCAAAGGCTGCAGAAATGTGACAATGGATGGGCAGGTGTGTGCTGTGTCATGGATCCAATGGAGTTCCTTTGGGGTGCAGAGCAGGATGTGCCCCTTCATCATCAGATGCTGGGGAAAGGCATGCTCAAACATCATGCAAGTGATAGTTTTCCTTAGAGTATGTGAATATAACTGTTATAAATGTAACATATTTCCATAGTGTTAAAAGCTCTATCTTCCCTCTGCTTAACCTTTGAAAAAAGTAAATGATCTAGAAAGTTCTGGTTGAATTTCAGTGCTTAGAAGTGCTGCTTTTAGTTTTCTGAGAAATGAAGCTCCCAGGGAAGCTTGCTCTGTCTTCCATGCATGTTTCTCCCATTTAGTTACAGTAGTTCTAGGCTGAAACTCTAGCTCAGTTGAAGTCAATGACAAAACTCCTATAGACTTTAATGGAGGCAGGATTTCACCTTTTATATGTTCTGGTAGCTGAGCAGTGTAGGTAATTGATTGTCAGACTCAGTCATTTGCTTACCACTGTTTTCCTATCCTTAGCATTTCAGTTTCTTTGTTGTTCTTTTTTAATATTGTATTTTATTTTTAATTACTGGAAGTAAAACAAACCCAAACCAAAAGCACTCCACAATAATCCCCAGCATTTTCAGAACCCGAGGAACAAAACTACTATTGGTATTAACAAAATCAGAAAGCATGGCTTGTTGATAAACTAGAAGAATGAGAAAGGGAATAAGCTATACTCAGGAAGGAAGTGATGCTGTGTCTGCAGAGAAAAACAAAAGGATTTAAACTGGCATTACAGCAGTGGCTAATTCAGGGGTTAAGGACAAAGGGGTGGCTGAATGGCTCTTGTTCTGTTTCTGAGCCAGTTTGAAAAAGTACAGCAAGAAATGTTTTTGTCAGATAAGGAGACCTGTAGAAGGGCCAAAATGCTGGTGACTTTAATTACTAGGTTATTGATTGGGATAACATTTATGCAGGTGCTAGGGGGAGCATGTTCCTCAAGGAAAGTGCTGTAATGCAGGATTGCTGTTATTTTACAATTTGCTGAATTGCTAATAACAAGCAAGAATGGAGCTGCATGAATGTAAAGCAGAAGAGTGGGCAGTATTTTATGTCTAGTGATAAGGTGTTGCCTGAAATTTGCCTTAATTCTACACGGAGAAAGATATCTGATGTCCATTGTAAGAAAGCATTCAAAAATATAAAAAAGACTGGAAATATGAAATATCTGATTGATTTAGCTGTGGTCTAGTGGCTGGTATTTCTTTACTTCATCTTGATTTTTTGAATAAGTGTTAATAGGAAGTACATAAAAGAAGAGAATTGGAAGAAGAGAGTTTGGAAAAGCTGTACCCATGAAGAGAGAAAGTTAATTAGAGGATAAGAAAAGGAACAAGTCTAAATTAGTGGCTCAGAATGTCCGTGGTCACCAAGAAGCCTTCTAAATGTATTTCTGTTAAATAGAAAGTATAACCCAAAATTGTTTCACTTGTTAAAAAAAAAGACATTTAGAGACAAAAAACTTGAACTTTTACAGCATCATTCTGTGCCTGCAGCTCACACTGACCTCCATTAGATTCTCTTGTTAATTTCAGAGTGGAAATACACCATAATCCTATAGATATTTTTTTATTATTATTTAGAAGTGTTCATATTTTTCTGCCACGTATCATGGCTCTCTTCTTGCTACACAGCATGTTTTTGAAGGACTATATTGGTTTTGTTCTCCACTGAAGTCATTAAATATACATTAGGAAGAAATTCTTTAGTGTCAGGGTGGTGAGACAGTGGCCCAGGTTGCCCAGGGAAGTTGTGGAAGCCCCATCCCTGGAAGTGTTCAAGGGCAGGTTGGATGGGGCTCTGAGCAACCGTATCTAGTGGGAGGTGTCCCTGCCCATGCAGGGGGGTTGGATCTAGATGATCTTTCAGGTCCCTTCCAACCCAACCCATTCTATGACTCTATGATTTATACAGTATTGCTCACACATATGAGAAGGTATGTCTGTGCTGCAGGCAAAAGTAGCAGAGATTTGTAGTACAGATTCCAGAGCCACTGAGTGTGTGTTAAGACCTTCTAGTCCGTGTTTTGGCTTTGGCAAATATTGCCATGGCAAGCATTCAAAACACAGGATACTTCAAGAGGCTACAGGACTCCTTTCCTCCCAGTGGAGGAATATTGACCAACCCTGAGTTTTGGTACTGCTGTGAGTGTGTGTGTGAGCTGTTCTCCCTTGTGAAGAGGCACCAGGCGTGCAAGCTGTGCAAGCTTGTCTGGAGTAACCCACGATGCTCCTGTTTGCCTTTCTGTATGTTAATAACCAGAGTACTTCTTGTGCAGTGCTTACCTGACAGGGCAGGTCCATGACATATTTCAGTCACATCTGACAGATTCAAGGAAGAGTCCAGAGGGATGTAACAAACAGGAACAAATAAAGGATGCTGATGGCTTGAAATGTCCACAAAGTTGGGAATCATACATTTGACAATGTCAATTTGAAATACATTTGATAATGTTTTTCATTATATGTCTATCTGTGACTTTGGCTGTCTGTGACAACAACTTCTGTCCTTCACAACAAACCTGGATGATGGAGTTGTCATTTTTATTGTTGTTCTTAATAAATGTGACGGCCATAAAATGCATGTTTATTGAAAAATCTTTTAAATAGCATTTTACCCTATACAGGTTCTGTAAGAGAGTGATTTTAAGGAGAGCAGATTGAGGAGTGGTCAAAATGTGGAGGGGGAGGGCTTGCACAGAGCACATTAGAAGAGGCAAGGTTAAACATGAGGTGGATTTAAGGCTTCCTGTGTTTAAGACATGTCTGGTGGCATGGTGAACTTTCTGGATTTTAATAAAGATCCTTTCCACAGTTTGAACCATCACTCTGCTACTACAGTGCAATTTCCCAGGTAGGGGAGGAGCAGGACCTGCTCTGCCCTGGGCTGCTGGTAGTTGATTAATGTGGGACCTAAGGAGTCCCTTCTTGATATTCCACCCAGCCAGATTTAGCATGACACTTATCTCTTCACTTGCAATCTTGTCACTTACAATCTCTGTTCTTCATCTGAATTGATCTGAGCCATGATTCTCTGGTGTGTTAATGAGTTTTCTGTGTGGTGGAGTGCCAGTGGCCTTGTTAAACTCCAGAGACATCCTGCCTACTGCATTTTACTTATACACCCACTCTGTTACTCTTGACAAAAACGAGCTGAGTTGTTTATCTTGAGTTTTTGTCAAAAAATTTGTCTTATAGTAATTTTCTCTGCTCTGGCTGCCCACGGAGGCAAATCCAAATATATTATTCTCCTGTTATTTCAAAACCGTTTAAACTTGCCAAATCTAAGTTGTATTTTACACGATTCTGCTGATACTCTCAAAATTGTTATTAACTGCCTCAGAAGTAATTTTTGATCGTGGTTGCATTTGGCAGAATGATGACAAGGCATATTCTTTTCTCTGTCAAACTGAAACGATATAAGGACAGCATACCTGCCCTCAGATACAAAATGTTTTGCAAGCAGTATTTGTGCAGAGACTTTTTTGTTCATTAAGGCTGAATGCAGCTGAAGCTTTCCCTGCCTGCTCCCTTATTTCTTTGTGGATTAAATCCATCCTAAATGAGCTGGATGGGTAGTTGGGAAGATGTTGTCTGTAACATTCAGCTGTGGTGCATAGTCTGGGGGCTGAGATCCTTCACTAATCTGACTGGAAATGCACATTTTGGTGGGAATCCAGACCTTTGATGAAAGCTGTAGTTGCTCATGTCTCTTTACAAAGCTGGCTGGCTAGGAGGGCCTCTTCCACTCTCCTGTACTTTGCCATGAGAATCCATGCCTCAAACAGACACTGCTGAAATGTGTTCTATTCGGTTTTATAGAGAAAAGGGACTTGAACCACCATCCAGCAGAGTGCCCTGGACTCTTCAAACCTTTCTAATGTCAAAGTACCAACAGCTCGGGCTCTTTCTGTCTGCTTCCAGGTGCTGTCACTGTGATGGTCCATGTGTGTAATGTCCTCACATTCCAAGGTTTTGAATTTTCAGAGGCGAATGGTTTGCTAGGTCTGTTTTGCAGTGTCTTATGATCCAGACTTAAAAGCTTGGATCACTCGGGGAGAATCTAGTTTTTTCTAGCTTCTCTGGAGTTTTCCAGGTCACTAAGAAGTATAAGAGTAGAACATACGTTGTTAAATAAGCATAGAATTTCATACAGACCAGTGTTTGGATTTTTTTTTCATAAGGGTAGAATGCTACTGTAGAAATGCAACTGGATTTAGTTATAAAACTACTTGACTGCTGTAATAATGAACATGAACACGAGATGTAGAATCGTCCACTTGTGTGGAAGAACTATTGCAAACACTTCAAAATGCTTATTGCCATTTGATAAGTTCCATCTTCCCCTCCCCATGATTGCTAGATCTTGAAAAGAAAGCTTTTTTTTTTTTTCATACTTCTAGTTTTATAATGCCCTTTTATGAAGAGCACTATACCGCACAAGATTTTGTAGATACTCTCAAGCATGTATTCTCAACAGTTGCTTTCAAGTGCTTAGAGCTGACAAAGATACCCCAAAACCCATGAAAGAAATATAATTGACTGTATAATAACTGGAGCTTCTGCAATATAACCACAACTGAAGTTGTTTGCATGGTTTCTTTGCCTCTTCTTAGCTTTTTGAGTGTCCTCCTATGAAGATACTCAAAATCCAACATGCTTTAGTTACTTCACTGTATTCTCCTTAGCTACTTCAATTGAACACTTATGCTTCTGTTAATGAAGACATCTGTGATCACCATTCCATAGTTGAAATTAGATTAGAGGACAGATGCAATTTCTGTCAGTCAGGTTCAAGTCAGAACTGACTTCACCGTCACCAGTCAAGTTAATCTGTCTCCGCACCAGTGTAGCTGATGGCATAATCATAATGATAATCAGATGCTGAATTGTAGGCCAAATTTTAAGGTTACTTCATACTTGCTCAGCATTGCAAAAGCAGAATACAAGAGTTGGTCCTCAGTGGTTTGGAACCAAAGGGTTCCAAACTGACATAATGGGGAAGCCAGTTTTAAGCTGCTGTTGGAAATACTACACTAATATTAGATGGGGGCTGTGAAGGTAAATTCCTTTATATTCTGAATTTTTGTAAGAGAAGCTCAAGTTGGAAGTGAGGTGTTCAAGGAATACATGTCTGTGTGATTGGGTATAAAAAACATGAATCTTTTTCAGTCTGAAATGGGTGTTGTAAAGAAGACAGCCAATTTTCAGTGCCATGTCGAGAAATAGATGTTCTGGGGCCACCCGTCCCAGCACAGCCTGGCAGATGTGTGGGGTCCTGAAGCATAGCTGTGTGCCCAGGCAGGGCCACAGCTGGCCAGCAGTGTCACACAGGGCTGGCATTGCCTGGTACCTGTCTCCTCTGCTCCAGCCACAACTGTTTTGTGAAATGGCTTCTGTTGACCAGGCATCCTCAGGATAACACAAGGGCACGCTTACGCTAAAACGTTGTGTAAGATTCAGAACTAAACTTTTGAGACCTACTCTTAAATCCAGTTCAGCAGTTGCAAAAAAGCCTGGAAGATTTAGAAGAGATTGAAACAGGTATTAGGAGGCTGTAGCAGTGAAGAGGGGGATGTGTAGGCTGTTTGTAGCATCTGGCAAGACAGAGTGGTTGGCTGATCTTTAGCTAGAGAGGACCTCTATGGGCCTATTTCAGTGTGAACAAATGAAATCAGCCCTTAGATACTTCTGAGGTGTTTTAGGATCTCCTTTGGTCCCAGCAGCAGAGTATGGAAAAAGCAGTTGAGTGTAAAATCATCTGATCCCTGACCTTTTACTCACATTTGGGGCAGTGGGTGTTTCAGACATAAACTATTTCTGTCTTTCTGTAGATAAGGATGTGGCAAGTTTTCTAAAAAGTTCCTTTAGTCAATTACTAATTAAACCTAAAAGGGAAGGCAGTAAGTGTCACAAGTCGGAAAAAAATAAAGCAAAACCCAAAAAGTGATCTACTTAAAACAGGATTTCCTCCAAAAAAGAAGTCTTTTAATTGAAAAGAGCGTTTTGGAATCCTAAATCCACAGCTGTTGATAAATATATCTGTTCTTTGGAGCTAGAATAATACAGTTTAATAAGTAATAGGTGAATTATGGCAAACAAAGGGTTTACAATCAGAAGACTTAAAAGAGTATCCTGTAATGTCAAACAAACATGGAATTATGCCAGTATTATGCTTTTGGTATGCATTGTTCACTCTGTCAATGTAGATAGGTTCATATAAAATAAGCTTGACTAAGCTGTTTAGATTAGGGGGCTGTGCAGACTATAACAAGCTCATGTATAAGAATGAATTTTATTTTTTTGTGGCTTTATACCTATAGATTTTTTTCTTAATTCTGTTATATGGTAAGTCTTTTACACGTATTACAGATTGCACACCAAAGATCAAGCTCAGACAGTGACAACTCTCTATAAAGATTATTTGACCTTTCTTTGGGTGCCTGTGGGAATATCACTTGGAAAAAGATAAGTCACTCTCATTAAGATTCCTGCTGACAGTTGGCAGACCAGGTGGTCCTGCATAACACAAGTGCAGGGTCTTGGATACTGAGTCTTTAAAGATTGTGCAGGTATTAAGAGTGGCTTGCTGGTGCTCTGAATTAAGCCAAACTGTTTTGTTTTAGTTTAAACAAGTGCTGTTTGCCTTGCGTTTTCTGAATCTGCCCTGCAAGACAGGTGTCTTTGCTGTGCTTGGTATTACCCACAAAGAGACCATCAACAATATGAAATGTTCTGGGATATTATATCTTGGGAACTCACTGTCACAGTATCTTAAAACATACTGTTTCCTACATGAGTCAGCCTGAAAACAATATTCAGTTCAGCAATGGGAGCACTCGTTCGTATTTTTTTCTTTTTTTCTTTCGTGCAATTTGCCTCACACCAACAGCTACCATTGCTTCCCTCCCTGAAATGTGCCCAGTTTACTGTCTATCTTACAGCCCATTTTGGAGCCTTGGAGATCTCTTCTGTCCTGCTTCTCTTTCTTTTGTAATAACTAGAGGTTCCAATCTGTCTTAAGGGCACTCAATAGGCTGGAAGTACCCACTGGTGGCCCACTGTCTAAACCAGTACTCTTCCCTCGTGGTGGATGCTGCTAAATGCTTCTTAGAAAGAGACAACCTTTTCCTAATAAACAACTGCTGATTAGCATCACAGTTTTTCCTTTCTCACTTCAGACTGTTGCTAAGACTGTCCAAGACTTCTGCTACACTTTGGGCCAGCACACACTATCATGGTGTTTCAGACACTGGCCCAGAACTACTAGCTTGTGTGTGATCTCAGATGTCATGGGAAAAGTGAAAAAAACAGGTAATATTTTAATGAAGAGAAACTTGAAATACTGAATTGAGCATGCCTGATGGAGAGCTGTCTGAATTCACAAGGCACAAAAGCATACCCCCTTTATGTGCAAAGCAGGCTCAGCATCATTATTAAAAATAAGTGTAGTCAAGTCATGAAAGTTATGGCTTTGCTAAAGCCCTTTCTGATTAGAGATTTAAAAAGTTGTTAGTCCTCCTGAAATTAATGACATTTACATTAATTTTATCTCTTTTACCAATTCTATCTAAACCTCCACTGCAATCATTGCTGTTACTTATGTTGGTGAGAGAGAAAACAATAGGCCAACATCTGGGTTTATATGGGTAGAGTACATAAAATTTCTTAGTGTGTCTGCTGTCAGTTTTCTTTTTTCCAGTTGTACTTGCCTGTTCTTTTGAACATTTTGCTCTCTGTAGTAGCCCTCTGCCAAATCCTACAAAGCAACATTTCCTTTTATATTAAGAATACTACCAGAACCTCGTAAAGAGGAATTCTGGTCTTGTATCAGGCATTAAGAGTGGATCATTAAAGAAACTGCAGTTTGACATATCCAGCAACTGTACTGAAAATGATTTCTTACAGGAAATAATGGCTTTCTGCTGAAATCATTAAAATGAAATTCCTGACTTGTCTTGGGATCTTTGAAGGTATGGAGAGGCAGACTTGCATAGTTCTGTGCCTGTTAGGCATATCTGTTTGCTGACCTGCCTTCTAGGCAGACCTGAATAAGTTGCTCACCTGAAAGGTGCTGTACAAAGGCTCATAACTCACTTTCCAGGCAGACAAGAACAGGTACCTGTCTAGGAGACATCCCCTTGTTGATGATCTGCCTCCAAGGCAGATCTGTCTAGTTATCTTTTCTGTCTTTGAAACAGCTCCATACAGAGCTGTGTCCTTAGCAGACTGAACTGCTGCCTGCCTGGGAGGTACCTGGATTGATAAGCTTCCTTCTAGACAATCCTGAGCAATTATTTACCCCAAACATCATATTTCAGAAAAAGACATTTAGAATGTGAATTTGTAAATGATGTTTTCCGTTCCGACTGATCACTATGCCAGATATTCACTGTTCACCTCACATATAGAAGAAATATAACCAACATCCTTCTCTCACATTTAGAAAAATAAAGAAGCCTGTCAAAACATTCTGTTAATGTAACACAGAGCTCACACATGCTCCTGCTTGCTTTTGTGGCAGTAATCTAGCTGCCAGAGTCGCTGAAGGGGAGGGAAGGAAGGGACTGGGGACACTTTTATTTCAAAATTACTATCCTGTGTTGAAGGACTGAAGGGAAGGCAGACACTATATGTTTCAGTGTTCACTCTTAAAACCTGCATATGGTCATTACAAGTTAGGGAACCATTTCTCAGTCACTTTAACTGCCACATGTTCATTTTTTACTCGAAGAAGTGCTTTATTTTACTTGAACAAAAAAACCCCGATTACTAGTTAACAGTAAAACACAATTTAACTCCTTTTCCTTTCCTAGAGAAATTCAGATTTCAGGTTAGACGTTAGACTTGGGAAAACAAGTGGCATAAACCTGCAGCAGTAAAGTCACCTGATAAGGGATAGATCAGATATTAAGTATTTTCACATCTGGGACAATATTGTTGTGTAAGTATATCGGTGTGATTCTGCAGTAATATGGTTGCAGTCATGCGTATCACAGAATCACATAATTGTCATGGTTGGAAAGGACCTCTGAGATCACTGAGTCCACCATCATCACACACACACACACAAAACCCAACAAAACCCCCAAAACAAAAAAACAAAAACACAACCAAGCACAAACAATACACGCTCCACCAAAAAACACCCACAAAAAACCCCAACCTTGGCCGCTAGAGCATGCTCTGAAGTGCCACATCTGCACATTTCTTGAATACCTGGTGACTCCACCACCTCCCTGGGCAGGCAGTTCCAGTGCCTGACCACTCTTTCAGTACAGAAATTCTTCCTAATATCCAATCTGAACCTTCCCTGCCACAACTTCAGGCCATTTCCTCTGGTCCTGTCATTATTTACTTGGGAGAAGAGGCCAACACCCACCTCCCTACAACCTCCTTTCAGGTAGTTGAAGAGAGCAATGAGGTCTCCCCTCAGCCTCCTCTTCTTCTACCTAAACAATCCCAGTTCCCTCAGTCGCTCCTTGTATGACTTGTTCTCTAGACCCTTCACCATCTTGGTGTCTCTCCTCTGGACGTGCTCCAGCACCTCAATGTCCTTCTTGTAGTGAGGGGCCCAGAACTGAACACAGTACTTGAGCTGTGGCCTCACCAGTGCCGAGTACAGGGACATGATCACTTCCCTACTCCTGCTGGCCATGCTATTCCTGATGCAGGCCAGGATGCTGTTGGCCTTCTTGGCCACCTAGGCACACTGCTAGCTCAGTGTAGTTAATGTGGTGGACATGGAAGAAGCCCAGAATTAGGCTCTTATTTTAGCTCTGCTTGTGTTTTGTAGAGAAAGCAAGAGTCTTCCTTTGGATGTGCTAGTCTTGCATACAGTATGACAAATCCCATGTGTTTGGAAAACATATTAGCTCAGGAAGTGCAGCAGTTAATGGTAGGCATTGCAGTATCTGTTGGTCCTGCTCTGGTTCCTCCTGTAGTCTGAAGCAGCTCAGTAGTGGACTAGTATCTCCTGTCATGGTTAATTCCTCCCTCTTTCAGTCACCCTGAATGTCTCAGCTGGGGCACTGTGTGTGAAGAGCACTTAGGGGTGGAACAGTTCATCTGAGGAAAGGTGTGCCCATTCTTACCCGGGGTGCAGGAGCACTTTGGCACAGGACAGTATAGGGACTAAGTAGGATTTTCACCTCTCCTTACAGGCACTGTGGCACCTCTGTATGATAGAAGAAACTTAATTAAAGACAATCTTGTACTTGGAATAGAAAGCGGTGAAATTTATATTAGTTATTTAGTTCTGATCTAAGCTAGTTTCATAGCCTGGAAAGGCTTTTTCTCTCTCTTCTGCCCAAATTAATTTCATCCATTGGGTGTGAGGAATAGAAATTAGGAGCCTGAAGTCATGCTGTGCTACCCAGAAATCCAGGTATGATCCTCTTTGTTTTTTACCTCATCCTTCTTCCCCTCAACCTCTTTCACCCCATCTTTATTCCAGCATATTTTGACTAATGATTATGGTTGAAGAAACTGAAATCTGCCCATGGGTATTTCTCAAGCCGACTAAGTTTGTCAGCTAAATTATTCATTGTGAATTAGCTCCTTGGAGGCAGGGACTATACTTAGTGTGCTGGTGACCGGTCTAGACCTCTGGGTACTGGTGCAACAGTCAGATGTAGTGTTGACAACGTTCACAGCTGCAAATGGCCACAAATGACAACGATTTCTCCAGCACACATTAGCCACGTGGAGCTAAAAAGCGTGACCTGCTCAAGAGAGGGGAGTTGGGTGCTGCCAGGGAGCAAATGCCCAGTTACAAACACAAAATTGCAAGGGCTAAAATGTAGTGAAAATGTGTATAACATCTGGGTGTGGGAGATTTTTATTAGAAAAACTGCCTTCATGGGAAATAGCCATGTCCAACCACTTCCCAAGCGCGTTATTAAAGAGGGTTAATTTTTTGTTCATAAACCAGACTGAGATTCTTGCAAGTCACCCGATGGCTTGGTACTATGTGTCAGTAGCTGGAGTAGCTTTTGATCTGCAGAACTCAAACCATGCTTATTTGAATCCATGTTTTACTTTCTGCAGGCCCTGGAAATATTGTTAATAAAATGATGTGCAGTTACATATGTATCAGTTGATAACATTGTGGCAAGTTATTAGTCTATAAAAGCTTAAATAATTTTTGAGAAGTGATTGGAACAGTGCATTTTAAAAACCAAAGTATAGTGAAGAAAATGTATTAACATCATGCCTTCATCAAAGGCTTTATAAGGATATTGTTTTTATTGGTGTAGTGTCCTTTTCTAATCTCAGCATCGTGGAGCTTACCAAATGTGTTGCAGAAGAATCCTCTGATGCTTGTCCATGTGTATTTTGAGAAAAAACGGGCACTAAAGGGAAGACTTTAATGGATGTGGACAGAGGAAAAGAGTTACTGAAATCCAGTGACTGTGTTAGAGAACTGAATCTGCAGTAGGCAAGGGCAAAACCCCTCCAAGTCTCTGAACCCTCCAAGCTTTCGTGGGGCATCTGAACCCTCCAACTAGTGAATTTGATAAAGAGTAACACAGATCTGAGCTCACCATAATTTTTAGTTTGAGTTTTGTGACTCTGAAGTCCCTGCCAAGCTTTCACCAGTGCTGTCCCTGTTCTTAATCTCTACACTGCATAACAGAAGACATCCTCACACAGTATGCCATGGTCTCCTATATACAATAAGAATGATGAGTGCAATTACCAGCTGGGAGCAAGGTGGAAAGACCTCAGCTTTTCCTCATTTCATAACCCTTCACTGGATTGAATCAGACACTAGGGGCATTTCAGACACTCCTGCCAGATTCTTACGCACAGCCTTTTTTACACCTTGTTCAAGGTTACTTTGTGGGCTGTGAGCACCCATTCTGGTCCACTGGGTATAGAGTAAATTGCCTGGGGATGCTATTTTAGACATGAATGGAGAATATTTACCTCCATCCTTTACTCAGGCCAGACTTTTTCACAGGCATTATGGTTTCAGGGTGAGCTATGACCTGTTTTTCATTTTCTCCTGTCTGTTTCTTTCAAAAGATGGGTCTACCTCTGTGCTTCCATCCAAATGAAATCCCACAGCTCATCCTGTTTTAAATCAAATCAGCATTCCACCCCATCTCTTTTTTACCACCTGAGAGATAATAATTATATGCTTTGGGAAGGAGAACCAGCCATTAAATTTAGTTATAGAGAGAAATGTTTTAGAGTGAGCCTTAGTCCTACAAAATGCAGAGCTCCTGAAATCTGGTGTCCTATGGCTTTGTGCCTGTCTTGGAGCTTGGTTGCGACTGAACTCTGATTCATTCTAGAGCTTTTTTTCTTGACAGGGGTGCAAAGTGCATCAGCACAGTCTAAGTGTTTGTGTTGATACACTGTGTTAGGGATCCAGGGCCTTTGAGCCTGCTACCTCTGCATCGGGCTTGGTTAAACTAGCTGAAGGATTAAAAAGTTCCTAAGTGGAGTGCCAGACACACAAGCAGGATGCCTGCATGCATTTGTTTTCCTGAAAACTCACACAAAAAGCTGAAGACAGCTGATCCCCCCTGAGCTGTACACTTTCAATTGACCCTGTTTGTCACTGGCATCACTTCAAAACTGGAAATAACCTTACTTTGCCTTCACTCCACTGGCCTGACTGACATCAGTCGTCAGTCTGTCTTTTATCCACAGAGCTTTTTTCTGTGCTGGGGACTTGAAACTGCTCCTAACTGGTTTCTGCATCTTCAGCAGGCAGTTGGTTTTGGACTTGCAGCAGCCTGCTCTCTGCTGTATCTTTTAATTAAGAGTGAATTCATCGTGGTACGATGCACGGGTCCATTCTTCCTATCTCTCTACCTCTTAGTTTTTGCTGGATTTTTAAGCCCACAGCTCACAAAAAAAACCCTACAGCACAATAGCAGGCAAACAAACCAAGATGTATTTTTCTGTGAAATAATTCAAGTCTTCCCCACTTTTAACACAGCATGTGAGGAACCTCTTTTCCACTGACATGCACTGAGTTGAGTCTCTCACAATTACAGCATCTCCAAATTTTGTGCACTCTTCTCTTGGTGCACGTCCAGGACTGCACCTTGCCCAAAGGCAAGATGGTACCTTTTGCTCACTCTGAGTTTACTTGTAGATTGGAGAGCATGAGAAAAAAATGTGCTGTGGGCATGGCCAGCAGCTAAATGTCAAAATTTGGCTCTAAGACAATACTACTTAAACTATTTTTCTAAGTAAGTGCTCGTTACACAAGGAGGGATTGAAGGATCAGACTCATAGCATTGTAAAATCACTCTCTTAGGAATTTTCAGAACTGCCTAGAACATTTTGCATCTAATTCTCTGAACCCTCGGGCAGCTTTGAATATCTCAGCTCTAATATATTGGAATAACAGACATTGATTAAAAAAAAAAAAGGGGGGGGGGAAGTGCAATACTCTGGTGTATCCAGGCAATTCCCAGCAGGGTTGAGAGAGTAACTGGAGACTGTGCTGCAAGACTTCTGCCACCACTTTGGTGTTGATCAGGGCTGCACAGAGGGGTGATCAGTGGGCACACTTGTGCCCACAGCAGCACAGCACCTCGGCATCTGCCACAAAGATTGTGCTTTATTCTTAGAATGCATTTTTTTGGTGGTGGGTGTAGCAGACAGCTCAGCTTTCTCTGTCAAATCTGCCTCTGTGCTGGGGCTGGTTTCTTTGGTGGGCTGCTGAGGTGCAAATTTCCCAGTATAGAGGTGGCCTTGGGGGTGATTTAACTCAGCGTTTCATCCTGATCTGTGCATTAGATGTATTTTTAAAGGTCTTTTATCTTGCTTGGTCAGATAGATCTCCTTAGGAAAATCCTTATCATTTCCAAAGATACAGCGACTTGCTTTTAAACATGTGGCTGTGTGCACAGAAAGATGATGCCTGTCGGTGGTGGCAGGGGCTGGAGTGTGTCTCATCCCGGAGCATCAGCCCAGCTCCACGGGCTCCACAAGATGGCAGTGCGTTCCTGCTCTTCAAAACCAGCTTTAACTTTATCTTAACCTTCTTCTAAGTGAAGTATTTCATCAGAAGAATTTCCTTCTGAACAAAGATTGTATTTTCCTCGCAAATAAAACCCAAACAAACAATCCAAACCAACAAAAACAGAGCAGGGAATATTGTTTTTATTGTCTTTTAAAAAATATAGAAGCTGTAAAAAAAAGCTGGAGTAAGCTTCAGGGTTTCAAGTGGTAACTTGGATGGATCTCTTTCTCAGTGCACCACCCAGTTCACCACCTCAGGTCTCCCCCCCGGCTGCAAATCTTGCAGCTGGGCAAGGGAACAGCTGCAGAAATGTCATGCAATCATCAGAAGCTGGTCACCTGATTATGTTCCAAATTCACATTTTTGTAATTGTGTTGTTTCTTTTTTGTAACAATGTGTGTCACCTAACATATTTTCCTGTTTCTGGAAAGCTTTTGCTGTGTTTTTTGGGGTTTTTTGGGGTTTTTTTTGTGGTTTTTTTTTTACAGTTCAGTCAAGCCACTGATGGAGATTGGGGAGGTGGAGCAGGTGGGTAATAATAAAGTGAATTCTTCTCTTATGCTATCAGCTGAAGAACACCTTGGAATGTTTGCAATTAGATTATTTTATAAATATTGTATTACAAGACTATGAACACTAAAAAATCACTTTGTAAATACTTGTTTGTAAGAATTATGCTTTTAATTCCTTCAGCTGAGAGCCTCTGAGGATGATGCAGGAATAAATTCAGTGTAAGTAGGATAAACTACCTATGCCATCAATTTTCTCCAGTAGTTAATATTACATTTAAACTGATAATGATGGAAATGATTTTAGAGTAACTTGCCATTTGAGATATTTGTAATTTTAAAAATTACATGTTAATGTAATCTCTGCCTCCTTATATGAGCTTACATTATGTATGTTGTTATAACAAGAAAAATGAAGAAGAACCTCCCTGAAAATAATTTTATAAGGTTGACAGGTAGGTAAATATCTTAATTTACATGGCAGACATTGCTTGGGACTCAGAAGGGAATAAATTATATAAAGACAGCCTGTTCCAGTTCCTAGGGTACAGCACAGAACTGTTGAGAGCTGGGAAAGCTGCAACTCCTGCCCTTTTAGTCATTGGTGGGGTAGTTCTCCACACAGCCCGAGTAGGGAAAAGCTCCTTTATTTCCAAAATGAATTCCAGTCAGAGGTAAGCTAAAAGCACCATTCATTTAGATTAAAGATCCTGAAACGATCATGTTTGCAACCATTTGTCACAGTTTAAGTAGTGGTGCATAAATGTCGTGCTGTTGGTATACAATTTAATCTCTGCTGACAACAGCTCCATTTCTAAAGTTTCCTCAGCATCTTTTTTTAATGGTTTACATTTCTCATAAACAGCCTCTGCTGCTCATGCAGGAGGGGGACAGCTCTGTGCGTTGCCAGGCCTGAATCTCCTCCACATGAGGATCAAGGGTAAAGCATTGAGGGCAGTGTGTGTGAGACCACCAGTCAGGTGCCATTTGCATCTGCTGGCAGGTGTGTCTAGCTAAACGTGTGGCTTTCCATTTTGCAGGAACATTTCATGCTTTTTGTTGATTCAGATCAGAACAAATGGGGTCACTTTTGTTTTGGTGACCCTTCAGGTCTCCACCTCATCCTTGCTCCTTCTGTTATTTCCACTGTCCAAACCAGGGGAAAATTACTCATATGACTAGGGTTTGTTTTTTCTCTGTGATCTTTGCAATTATTTTGTTCAAAATATGTGCAATGATTATGATTTTATCAAACATAAATGCTTAACTTGTAGAGGATATCACTCTTATGGTACTGTTGGCAGAATGTTTATAGCTTTAGGCCTTTACTTGCATTAAAGCATTGGCCCAGAGAGAATATGTTATAAATCCTAGTGTCTCTTTCTAGTGATAATGTCCTTTAAAGATTCCCTGCTTTGTCTTCTGATTCTGTCTGTGCTTGAGACTGTGCCCAGCCTGGAGGACGTAGAGGAAAAAATGGTGAATTATGTGCTGTTAAGAAACTTTGCTGAGCTGTTTCATTGCAACTAGCAGGAGTTTTATGGAAATCTATCTTAAATAGACAAAATAAAGGTATTGCTATGTGGAAGACTAAATGGATAGTCAGAAACGTAAGTTGCAGCAGGTTCATTGCTTCCAAACATAGAGTTAAAAAGATGTTTACAGTCCACTAAGTGCCTTTTTCCTAACCCAAAGTGAGAGGAGGGTACATCTGAGTTTAGGACATCCTAAAGGAACTGGAGGTCTGTTTTAATAGGGTTAATTTTGTTACAGCTGAATGTGGCTCCTGAAGAGCAGGGTTAATGTGCTTCTTACAAAGTTACTGATGAGAATAGTTCATGTCAGTAGTTTGGAAAAACTCTCTAGTTGGTGCTGCCAGGCTTTTGTAGTTATCATCCACAGCTTTTAAAATACCTTCAATTGTTCTCAGTAGAAAAAGAGCAGATATGGTTGAGTAACCATTCTACCCACAGAAGAAAAGTTTCAAGCATATGGAAACAAGAATTGGTCCCAAGTGACACATTTAAGCCATGTCACTGCTGAAAAACATCAGAGCCTCCTGAGTCTACGGGAGAAGTGCCATCTCTTGAGCAAAGATCAGTGAAAGATGCTGTGAATAAGCAGTGGCATCAGATTCAGATAAAGGAGCAGAACTGACAAGAAGTGCAGGCTGAGGCTGGAGTTTGGTGGTTAGGAACTAAGAACCAGGCAGCAAGAAAGAGCAAAGAGATCAGGAGTTATTATATGCAAATACCTTATCCAAAATGCTATGAAAGTTAATTTCCAGGAGGAAATATGACATGAGAGTCTTGATAATGGAAAGCCAGTGCTACATCTGAATTCAGCTTGCAGCCTTCTAGGATTCACTTCATGGAAGATGGCTGTCCATCTTGTTGGATTGTAAGAAGTCTGCACTTACACCGGTGCTTTGCATCCTTTTTGACTCATTCAGCTATTCAGTTTACTTTGCAGCACTGGTTTTCACAGTATTGTCATGCTTTTCCTGCACCATCTCACATGACTAGAAATGCTGAAGCTGCTCAACACCCAGGTCATAAACTATGTTTCTCTGTTTTCCCTTCTCCGTTGTCATCATGGATCTTTTTTTTCCCTGGCACCAATGTAAGTCCTCTTTGCCCTTTGCCTTGGCACAGCTGAGAGTGATGGTGGCCAATTTCCCCACTCCAGCTTTCTGGGCTAGCTCTCACCACCTCCTCTTCAGCCCCACCAGTGCTGGGACAAGTCCTTTTCCACCACGCACAATGTCCAAACACATCTTGTGTTCCCATTTTTCTTTCTGGTCTTCTTTGCCAGTTGGACATCCTTTCCCCATGCCTCAGCAGGGCTAGCACTCTTCTCCACAGGTCGTTTCATATGGAGAAGAAATCATCGAGAGGAGATGGCAGGGAAAAGGCCAGATTAAATGTCTAATGGACCAGTTTTGGTCCAAGGGCAACCTCTGGACCAAATATGTTGAGAACCTCTGTTTTCTACCTTCTCACACAATGCTGAAAGCCTAACCCTACCTTAGCTCTTTCCCCCATCACCCCCTACTCTTCTTGAACCACTGCCAGGTTGTAGACACCGTGATTTTACGTGGCATTTTAACTAACATCCTCTTTTTCCCAGCTATCTTTTCCTCCTCTGAATGAAGTCAAGATCCTAGAATCTTCTCTCCATAAAGGGTTTGGGAGTGAGTGCGAAGAGCTGAAAACCTGAACATACAGGAAACACATTGTGAATTCCAAGAAAACTGTATTTTCCCTTCAAAAACTTATCCTTTTTTTTAATATTTGAAACCTCTATTTCTTCAAGGTCACTTCAGTTTTAATTTGCCAATAGGTTTTATGCGAAGAGTTAATTTAATAATCTAATATGGTATTTTTTAAAATTGCCTAACAAATATATTGTAAGTATGATCACATCTCTCTGAAATGAAAATCAAGACCACTCAATGTCCTTTTGTCAAACTGATTGTATCTAATTAAAAAAGAAAGAAATCCCAGCGACGCAGCTTTTCTCCCCATTAACATGCACTGCACAGGTTACTGCCTAATTTAATACAGAATGTTGTCTTGCATTGCTCCATCCCTGATGAAATCTCTCTGTTTAGATGAAGCTAAGGGAAATTCTGAGGTAGAAAAAGAAACAGCTATCTCCACCCTAATACACAATGATATATCATTTGACCATTTATTTCCTTTCCTTAATAAGAGTATCCAACAATGGAAGCAGATGTACTAGCCCTTGGCCTCATGCCACTGCTAGCTTGACACTCTGATTTCTTGGTAAATAGATAAACATGCCTATAAGATTAAGTGACAAATTCACATCAGCACCCAAAGCTCTTTGATCAATACCACTAATCCATTAAAGACTACAACAAAGAATCTTATGTTTCTGTCCCTTCATTCTGGTATTAAATGGGAACCAAAAAATAATGGATTAAAATCTTTCTAAAATTAAATGAAACAAGAAAATTACCCTTTGCACATTTTAAAGATAAAGATCCCTCATTAGTGCATCTGCTGGCCTGGACAGACTGCCTTTGAAAGCAAATTAAGTATAACAAAGTAATTTTCAAATTAAAAAAGGAGCGGCAGGTGTATCAAATGAAAAGGTAGCAGGGGCAGCCACACAGCCAGATCCAAAATCTCATCCATCTCCTGAATCTGACAAATGTTAGTTTGACCAAATGGCAACTGCACCTGAAGGAGAGGGGACAACAGCTGGACTCACACCAAGGCAAATGGCTGTTGAGAGCTTAGTGCAGGATTCATTGAAATCAGTGGGAATTTTTCTGTTGACTTCAGTTGCCCAAATCTGGCTTTCTTCATTTGAATAAATGAGAGCTTATGACTCAGCGTATCCTCTTTCCCAGAGGAGGGAGCCCCTGTGAGAAGTGACATCACAGTGACTGAATTACAAGCTGACACAACTTTGCTGTGATTTATTTACAGGGATTTATATGCATCAGAATGTGCTTGGAGAGTCAGGTTCTGTGGTGATGAAATTGGAAAGGATGGTTACTGGCATAATGCTAAGGTGACCAAAGTAAGTGTCCCCTACTGTGTCTGACCTGTTAAATAGTTCTGAAAACCCACTGGACTATTGGAAGAGGATTGCTTATTGCTTTTGATGCACTTGCCTCTCATTTCCTTTTGAGTTCTCATTTTTATTTTCCCACTCTCCTCTACCATAAGTCCTTTGCTTGTTATAATTGAAAACAGGTAAGAGAAATGTAACTTTCTATAAACATTCTCCATGAAATAACATTTCAAAATGTAGTACTTGATGAGCCTTTGAGCCGACTACTGGGGTTGTTAGAGCAAGGTCATCATGATTTGGTACATAGGAGCCTAATGGCAGCTGCAATAATTTGCTTTCTTTCACTCCCTGGCTCTGTGAGGATTCTTTCTTGGTTACAGAAGGTGTCAACAATAATGCAGATGGGGATGAAACCTGAAGAAATTAACATAAATAGGGTCAATGTGCTGTCTTCTGATGTAGTGCAAGTTTCTTTAGGATTTTGTTTTATTGCTATCAATATTTTCTTCTGATCGACATAATTTCAACACTGAAAATCAATTTCATCTAAATGTCCTGTCCTGTTCAATCAGTGATGGAAGGTTCATCCAGTCACTCCCTCCTCTCCGCTTTTTCCTGCTGTTCATGGCTTGTTGTCTGGACTTTCACACCCCCAATATTGGAGAACGACTGAAAAATGTCGTGATATTCCATTTGGTCTGTGTTGACTCCACTCCCGTGGGCTGTGAGAAAGTGGAAAAATTGGCTAACAGGAGAAAATAGCACTAAATGCTGAATCTGAGAATCAAAGTGTAGACGAGGTGCTGTTCAAAACTATTACAGTAATCCCTTTGATGATCTTGAGGCAAGTTGTTTCATGGCCATAGCTCTTGAACACTGCTGTGTGTCTGGGGTTTTGTTGCTTTCCTTTTTCAGCTCTCTGATGAACATTTGGAGTAATGTTACATGTTTCTATGGTAGAGAGAATGGCACTTTTGTAGGGTTCCTCTTGTGGTGAGGAAAGTGATAGAAGGGTGGGCACCACAGGGGAGGGATGAGATCGATGTCTTCTCTTAAAAGATACATTTTAATCTAGTTTCTCCCTCCTGGTGGGAGAGGAAGACAGCTCAGGATGTGTAATAAAGTTCATAGCTTCCAGGTATGGAAACAGCAGGGATGGAAACAGCTCTGGTCTGAATGCAGGGGCTGTACAGCTACCAGGATATCCTTGCATCACTAGCCTGGGAGCCAACATGCATTCAAGGTCTTCTTTCTCTGCCCAGTACATTTCTCTGTCTCTGAATTATTTTCCACGTTTATAGTGTCTGTCTGGCTTTTTGGAGTGAGTTCCATCATGTGAAGTGAAATATGTAGGAGGAGATAGGGGAACGGAGAAGAAGAAAACAACAGGCAAGAAACATAGAATAAGGGGTTAAATAAGGACACTCCAGAACTACTTGAACAGGGTGGTCATAATTTCTATGCATGAGTTGCAGCTGCAGAGTCCTAGTTGTAGCAGCAGGGCTATCTTGCTAAGAAAGAGCAGGAAGAGATGAGAAGATACTGACCTGGTAGAAGACTGGACTGTTGTAACCTGGTGGAGAGAGGAACAGGCTGCTGCCTCAGGCTGCTAGAGGTTGATTGAGAGCCAAGGGCTGGGGCAGCCAGGAGATACCCAGGAGAGCAGTGGACATCAAGGTTAAATCACGTCTGTCTGGAGGCTGAAGGTGATGCCAAGTGGTAACAGTATATGCCTTGGTTTCTGCTATTTTAAGTCCATTTGTCTGAGTGCCGTGTACCTTTTGACAAAATAAATCATACTTGGCTTTGAAGAATTTGTTTTTCTGCATCATGGCCTTTTAGTAGTGCCTCTTGTCTTCCACAAGAAAAACTGTTGGAGTCAGGTCTGGCAGTCTGCAGCAGCAATTCTCAGCCAGGGGGATATGATTTAGAGACCTATATCAAAGGGGTCCTGGGATCCTATGTCAAACTGAAACAGCTTCAGGCAGGTAGAAAAGAAAGGTGCTGTCAATGGTCTGTCTGAGAATTTGGGGAGGGGCAGGTGCCTGGTAGTACAAATAGAGGAATTCCCTCCCTCCTGTTGCTAGCTAGCACAACAGGGAAGATTCATCTGTGTTATCATTAGCCCATATTATCATGAACAACCTGCTAACCCAGGCAGCCCCAAAAAGGTGATTTGGACAAGTAAAATGGGATGTAGGGAGAGCTGGAAGTCAGTCTTCAAGAAATTCAATGCTCAGACTTATATCTGCAAACACTGCAAGGTGTCCAAATCCATTTGGTTTCTCTGCTTTGAATGCAGCTTCTGTGTATTTAGGCTTCAGCTGGACATACTCTGCAGACTTTCTTTGTGCATGTAGGAGGTGCTCAGGCAACCATTACCCACCAAGGGAACATCACACCTTTTCTATAGATTTTTCATCCTGAAAGATAGATTCTGTATTTTGCTCTTCATTTCTAGGAAGAGTGCTAATAGTTCTGATTATTTCTGAGATTAGGCCCTTGTTTGCTGATAGAATAGAGAGAACCAATAAAATGGAGATGGTAAGTACATGGATATTGTTGCCTTTCATCTGTTTTTTGCCTATGTGAGCAGGTGACTTTAACATTATGGGTTTGAGCATTTCTCTGCCTGGATTGACTCATTACAAGGACAGTCATTATGTTCCCTCCAGACAGATTTGCTTCTATATCAATTTAGCATACCTTTAATTACAACCAGGAACCCTTCAAATTTCATCTGTGTTGTAGGGGATTTTCTACATTCTAGTCTGAATTCCACCCAGTAACATTAAATTAGTCTAATTTGCATACAACTGACCTTGCCTGAACTTATATTAAAAAAAAAAAAAAAAAGCAAAGAGCTCAACATCAAGCAAGTCAAGCAGTTACAAGTCCCAGGATCAATGTCACCTGTGAAACTTTAAAACACCCTTTTTCTAGTTCCAGGTGACCTTTGCTTTGTTCAGTGTACAGAGTTCCTACTGAATGAGTAACGAGTCAGTATTTCTTCTAGTCATTGTTCTTTTCTTATTTACTGAGTGCTACTGAAACCTTGCGTCAACAAAGAAAAAAAATAGTCTCCCAGGGCTTTTGCGTGGTACTTTCAGTGTTGTGTCTTGCTGATTTGCAGTTGCTTGTGAATTAATTAGCATGGCACCCCTGCAAGGTGAGGCAGCATTGGCCCCTGTGTGAATATTAACTAGGACATAGATTAAAAGTGAGTGCTAATATTGGAAACCCAGTTTGAAATTACTAGGATGTGGTTTGGGGAAGTCGTGTGTCTCCTGCAGCATGCTACGTGTTCAAACTGCATTTTCTGTTGATCTCAGTTACAGATGTGAGTGTTCAGCTTGTCTGCAAATCAAACCCTGGGTGTCTATGCTTGAATTCATGACCTTATCTCCTGAATGGTGCAACTCTCGTCTTTAAAATTTAATGTGATCATGTACATAGGAGTCATGTCAGAAGCTGTATGTCTAAGGGAGCCAAACTGAGCTTCTATGTGCAGTTCTCACTTGGCCATTTTTATTTGCATACATATAAGCCATATATATAGGTAATTCCACTCCTCTGCATCCCAGTCCAGATTGGCTTTGACTTTTTTTCCCCTGGACAAGGTAGAAACACTGATAGTAGAGAAGAGGCGACCTGTCCACTTTGCATCCAACTGTGCAATGCTCAAGTTCTCACTGCGTTGAGACTGCTCAGGGTTTGCTCAGGGGTGGTCAAGATACTCTGTGGATCAATCCCATACAAAATCCACTCAGACTGAAGGAGCTGTGAGGATAGAAGGCATAAAGCTGAGATTTTAGCTCTGAAATTCTGGTGGGTTTCTAACTAAGCAAATATTTTCAGAGACTGAAAATGTGGCTGGATTTGAATAGTTCAATGTGGTGGCAACGGGATTTTCCTTCTGTCCAATTTTTCCTTCTGCTAAAAATTCAGGTCTCTGCTTCTGAGCATGAAAGTACTAGATAAGACTGTCCCAAATGTTAACATAGCATATTTTCACCAGACCTCATAAAAAAAATAAAATAAAAATGGCTCAGCTGCTTTACTCAAGACAAAAAAAATCAAGAAACATCCAAAATTAAACGTCCCATTTGGAAAATTTTAGTTATTACCTTGAGAGAAATTTATTTGAAAGGAAAAACTGGACCTTGAATTGAAAATGCTAAATATGCTTAACTACAGGCATCAGTAATAATGAAGGCAACTTAAAGACCTTCCGCTGAGTTAGATAAAAACATTTTAGGTCATATTTGAATAGTGCAGTAACATGCAAAAATTGCAAATGTGCCAGATTTCCTCCTGCTTTTACTCAGCAAATAAAAGACTTCCAGTTATCTGTCCTGTATGCTTCCCAGAGGTTCTATTTCCTCTTGAATTTAGCTTGGATTAAAGCTTCTCAGCACAGCAGTGGATCATGCCAGAAGAGAGCCTGGGGTTCTCACTGGTGTGCTGGACTTCCCACACTGTGTTCATAATTCTGCTGGCCTCAGACTGGTCAGGCCACCATTTTCAACCTTAGCTTCTCCAAATGTTTATTAAACATAGATGTGTTGAAGCGTGACCTTTTCTTTACCTTTTTTCCTTTGATCTTGCACAACTCTCCCCCAGCCATCCAAAATCTGTTTTCTTCTTACGCAGTACTTAAGGTGGTTTGCTTTCATGGCATACCTATAGCTCCAGAGGAAAATATAAATTAACATTAATTAATTTTATTAGTTTTACATTCTCCCCGTCACTCTTTTGGGGTTTCTTCCCTATTCATTGGGAATGAGGTATAAAGGGCAAATTCTGCAAAGTCTTGGATTTCCCAGTTCTTTCTTAGTTCAGGGAATGTGTAACATTTTGCAGGACCTTCACTCAGGTCTGGATTCAGCCATTGGATTACTGAACATTCTTCAAATGATCACTGTGAAAATCTCTTTACTTCAAACTCTTCTGAATGAGGCAGTAGGAAATATGCCACACGAAGCAATCGTGCGTTATTATTTAAACGGCCCAAGATAGATCCTCTTTTTCTTTAATAACATCTTTGACCTCCCTTCTTCCTGTAGTCAAGCCACACCAAAAAATACATTTAGGAGCATACATTTGTACACAGTGCTGTCATTTGGTTATTTCTTTTCCAAGTTAAAACCACTTTCCTCCTCTTCCCCCCCCACCCCCCCCCCCCCCCCCCCCCCCCCCCCCCCCCCCCCGTCTAAAAGAAAATTGAGCTTCCAAGACCTTAATGTGCAAACTTCCCTGTCACATCCTGCAACATTGAGATTGCTTAAAGGAGCCAAAAAATAAATATTTTTAAAAATTATTATTATAATCAAATGTAAGCAATTTTAGATAGCCATTTGTGGTCTGGTGAATGCAAGGAACTAAATCCAAAGTGATTGCCAGAAGCAACAATTACAGTTCCATTTTTCCTAATTGAATTATTTGATGACAGGTTCAAATTCAGAAGCTCAGGTACTCAGTTTACAAAATTCAGATACCTGGGACATTAAAATGATAAAATTCTATAAATATTACAAGGATATTTATGATGTTCATGCCAGCTGGATAGTGGGACGTGCTATATAGTTAAATTCCTTTAGAAAAATAAGGAAACAGGAGAGCTAGGATTTTTATTTTTATTCTATTTTTTACACAGTGAATGGTAAATATTTCCCTTTTAGGGGAAAGAATCTAAAATTTTAATAATTTTGGTGGATTTTTGAAAAATTATGTGTTGGAAAATATTTCTGCAAGTGCACCCATACTGGCTGTTTCCACCTTCACTAGGTACAAAATAATTAGTTCATAGAAAAAAATTTCGAAACCTAGATGATTGGTGTTTGGCAACAAACGGAAAATTAAACTTGAGTAACTCATGGAAAGCTCCTGTATGCATTGCAGAGATTAGAGGGAACACTGGTATGTGTGCAGCATAACTGAATGGTGTTTTTCAGCTGATTTGTAATGGAGGACTGCAGCGTGTAAACACCAAAGTCTGATAGAAATGCACTCTGTGTTACCAGTATAAAGAACACTTCGACTTGATGCCAACCAACCTGCCTGCTGCTGGATACAGGAATGTAGGGCTGTCTGAAATGAAGCTGAAGATACAGCCTGGAGAGTGCATTTGCCTGCTAGTTTTAATTAGCCATTCTCCTCTCTTTTCTCATGCAGGATTTTCATCCTTCAAACACATTTTAAAAATTCATAATGTTTACTGCTTGTTCACATTGCAGGCCATTTGGGTGGGTTGGTTGGTTGGTTGATTTTATCATACATTTTTATAGTCTTGCTGGGAAAAAAAAATCTATTTTGTGTTAAATCCCTTACTGCCTTGGTCTTTCTTAGTCCGAGTTGCTTGGTCGTTTGTCATAGGAGTCAGAGGTGTGTCTTAGGAGGTCACATATCCTTTGTTGCATTTTCCTTCTCTCCCTTTAGAACTTCTTTATGCCTCAAAGAGTTTGCTTCTTTATTTCATCTTGAAGAATATCAGTCTTATTTCTCTACTAGATCACTAGGCTACTCAATTCAGTGAACGACTTGTTTTCCCTGTGTTATGCCACTTCTATTTTCTTATAGCTTTTGTACAAAAATGTAGCAGTTCAGATTTGTCAATATGAAAAAGTAAGGATCCTTCTTCTAAAACTCCTTCAGAGGGGAAAATTGTACAACGCACCTTGACAATTCTCTTTCACATTTAAATTAAATCTGTCTCTATATGCTTAATGAAATCATGCTTGGATTTGTGCTTTTTGCACATATTGCCTGAAGCCCAAGGGCTTTAATACAGGTGTAGAATTTTCTCTAATCTTTTTTTAAGAGGTTCCACATTAGCCATTGTTGCTTGTCGACTTACACCTGACTGGTTTCAGTTTCCTAAAGACATCCTGATAGTTAGGCAAAGACAGTTTGAACTGAATTGCTTGGATTTCTGGGCAGATTGTGTTACACCTTCCTGTGTTCTGTGTGTGCCCACATGTGCATGGTGTGTGTTTTCATATTTATGTGAAAGATGATTTTTGTGTTCTTGAGCATGTCTTTCCATTCTTTTGAGGCTTGACAAACCTTTTGTTCCTTTGGTTCTTAAGAACTGTTGTTGTAGTGCTGTAAGAACTACAGACTTAAGCTGAGGGTGAACCTGCACCATGGATTAAGTTTATACCAAGAGACAGTCATTTTAGGTTGCAAATTCTTTGAGATTAAAAAGTCAGCTGTAGAAGAGGCTGTATTTAATGGAATATTATCATCCTCTTTCTATGAATGAGAGGCACTGAAGTATTCAGACAAGTGAGTTACTTGCCCCAAGGTCAGAAGGAAACTAGAGCTGCCATCTCATCTCCCTAGCTGCCATTTCATCGACCTAAATGCACACACATCCTTCATGTGAGTTCTCAAGCATGGTTTGGTGCCTCAGGCACTTTTCCTAAATAAGAATTTTATGTTTTGGTTGAGTTTTGGTTTTTTTTTTCCCCTCCAGTTTGTTTTGGAAAAGTAAATAGGCAGTAAAAATAAAAAAAAAAAGATGATGTGATGAAAATGATTTTCCATACAAGGGGAGTCTGGAAATATTAAAACATTCTGTCTTTGATTTCATTATAATCTATAACCTCTTCCTTTAAGAGTTTTAGAAGATTATGAAAGTGAAGCACAGAAAAAAAGAGTATCAAATTCTGCAGTTAGAAAGGACTGAAGTTTTTAGCAAATTTCAGAAGAAATACATTATAGGGGTAGACCCAGTTTAGCAAAAGAAGGATATCTTACTATATATTTTCAAAATGGACTTTTACTTCCCAATTTTTTTTTTCCTAGTCATATGATACTTGAAAGGTGAGCAAAGCAGACCCTTTTCTGGTTTAACATTTCCATTCTGATGGACAGTGGAATAAGAATTTGACTAAGTCAGTGCCCTTGGTCCTCCAGCCTGTCTTCTATTTCTCTTCCCCACACCCTTCTTTTTTTACCCTTTTTTTTTCTTTCTTCATATTTTAAGGTTTTTTCATATTTTATTTTCCTATTTTTTTCATATTTTAAGGAATTTTAAGGTTTCAGATTATAATCCTTTATTACAGGTGATCTGGCTGAGGGATGTGGCATGTGTGTTGCACATGAGTAGCAATGCTTTTTTAGTACAAGCATAAGGAATTATTGACCTATCAGTAAATTCATTGCCAAATAGGCTATTAACTAATTAATTATATTTACTTTCCAGATTATTGTTATTAGTTTCCAATACACAAGGTCATAGTGGGAAATGTCAGTTCCTGGTTGTGGAAGGCTAGAGTAAGATCCTTCTGGTGTGATTACACTACAGATGATGTATTCCTGTAGTTGCAGCATGTGAGACACCAGGCATTTTCTAACTAAGCTTCTTAGACATTCCTGAGAATTTATTCAATCGGATAACATCAAAAATGTGGAGAAGAAAATAGTGTCTGTGGAGGGGATAATGGTGGTTCCTTGGGTTTCACTGGTGCTTGGTATAGACAAGCCTAATTGTAGCCTTCCTGGTGGCCTCCTGTTCAGTTGTTCCTGTTACAGCTGTGATGCCTGAGAATAAGGATGTCTGCACTGATTTCCAGAAGACTTGTTGAGCCTTCAGCCAGCAAAGCCCACCATTTCTTGAGTTAGATTTCTTTGTAATGAGCAGAACCACAGCAACCTGTGAACTACTCCATATGATCAGGCCCTTTGCTCACAGGCAATGCAGTAGGGGCCCATGGGTTACCTTGTGGTATTGAGGTCTCTGTGGTCATGGGTGCCCTTTCTTAGCCTTTCTGTACTATAGCTTTGTCATGGTTTTAGCCAATAATCAGCTGACATTTACTCTCTGTTATCCCCCCACTACTCTCTTCCAGGGGAAGATAAAAAGGGGAATAAGGGAAAGAGACTAAGGTTGGAAAAAAAACTATAATAAGTTTAACAAAGTGGTAATAACAACAATAATGGTGAATTATAAATATATACAAATATGTAATTACAGAAGCCACGCTCCTCAGTTGATAAGTACTTTCCCACCAGAAAAGTCCCCAGCTGGACTCAGCAGCAAATGGGGTACCCGAGTCCAGGATCCCGGTGACAGTCCACAAAAGCCTTAAAGCAGCCAAGCTGGCCCTACTCAGGGAGGCAGGAGAAGGTCAACTGTCTTGGTGAACAGTGTTCTCCTGTGAGAAAACAGGATGCAGAAACAGCAGAAGGAGAACTGACCAACGAACAGCCAGAGCAGTCCCTGAGGCGCCATTTTATGCTGAGCCCCATGGGCAGGAGCGCTGTGATTGGTCCATTGGGGTCACCTGACCCATCCTCTCCTCCCCACAGGCCCAGCTGCTCCCCCCAGTGACTGACACAGTCACACCCGGCAGCTCCTGGGGGCACGGAACGGCTCAGGTCAGTGTAACTGTGGACAACTGTCCTGGTCCCCTCAAACCAGGATAGGCTTCATTTCACAGAATTGTCAGAGCTGGAAGGCACCTCTAGTCCAACTCCCCCACTAAAGCAGGATCCCCTAGAGCACATTACTCAGGACTGCATCCAGGTGGCTCTTGAATATCTCCAGAGAAGGGGACTCCTCAACCACCCTGGGCAGCCTGTCCCAGTGCTTTGCAACCTCTTAGTAAATAAGTTTTTCCTCATATTTCAATGGAACTTCCCATGTTTCAGCTTGTGCCCGTTGCCCCTCATCCTGTCCCTGGGAACTACTGAAAAGAGTCTGGGTCCATGCCCCCTGCACCCACCCTTTAGATACTTGTAGGCATTAATAAGGTCTCCCCTCAGCCTCCTCTTCTCCAGGCTAAGGAGTCCCAGCTTGCTCAGCCTTTCCTCATAAGAGAGATGCTCCATTTCCCCAATCATCCTTGCTGCCCTGTGCTGGACTCTCTCTGTCTCCCTGTCTCTCTTGAACTGGGGAGCCCAGAACTGGATGCAGTATTCCAGATGTTTAGGATTCCTTGGTAGCAAGAAACCAGCCTACAAACTGTTCCTTTTAAGTTTTTCTTTTTTGCCTCTGTCCCAATTAGTTTGTAAATTGAATCTCTTGGTAAGTGCTAATGTACTCATTTAATCTTTTTATTTTCTCTTATAATTTTTGGAAGGAATCACACACTTATAGTAATTTGTATTAACAACATGATCTACTTATTCACCTGAAAAATTCAGCCTTAAAATAATTTACCTCTCTAAAGTTGTTTAAAAGTGTAACTGAGATAAGTGCTGGATTCTCAGTCAGTTAAATTCAATAAACAGGTATTTATGCAAATTCAGTTAGCCTTACAGTTCAGACATTCAATTAATAACAAGATTGATATGTGAAAAATTCAATTGCATAATCATTAGATTTAAAAATGCCTTACAGAGAGGGCTGTAACTTATTTCTTTTTTATGGATGGGAAATAGAGGATTGCAGGTGATTTGCTGATTAAATCAACCTGTGAGCCACTGGCAGTGGGCATATACTGAGCCTTGCCAAGCCCCATATGTTGCTCTGATAGTGACAACAAGCTAATTTCAGCTGAAACCCTACCTCCAATAATTCCTTATATAATTATATGCAATGAATATAATACATGTATAATATGTAATGTTATGTATGCAATGAGTGCTTAAGAGAATGGGGCTTTGAGCAACCTGGTCTAGTGGGAGGTGTCCCTACCTATGCAGGGAGGTTAATCTTTAAGATACCTTCCAACCCAAACCATTCTATGAGATGATGATTCTAAGAGATGGAATAAACCACATGATATATAGAATTTCCTAACATATGCATGACTAGTGATTAAATATATTTTTTGTAAATAGGATATGAATATATTTATGCTTCTACTCTAAAGATTTGTATAACTTGGTTTTAATTTTTTTTTTTAATTTTTTAATTATTTGAAATATATGTTTGCTATATCCTTTGTAGTAAAAATACTCATAGGTTTCTTTATTTCAGAACTCTTGGCAGAGTCAAACTTGTGGAGCTAGTTTAGGTGTTTGAGAAACAGTGTCAAACTGCAACTTCCTCTAAATTATAGGGAAACTGTAAGTGTGATGTCAATTAAATTAGAACTGGCTGAGAAAATATGGTTTAATCATAAATCAAATTATATTTCAAGTGAAAAAAGAAATAAATGTACAGGCAGAATATGGTAACTGAGGCCTGATCAAAAATATTTGAAAGCTTCAAAGTGAATAATTGTTTCTTCTTGGGAGTTATTTTCCAGCGTTAAGAGAACATGTGTAATATTGATGTATCACAACGGTCACCTGGAGTGGTTCTTACTGCTGGAGTAAACAGAGTCACTTCAATGTTTTTGAAGGTTTCTCTACATTGTAAGAAGTATCATGGGAGCTTATTAAGTTCACTAGAATGCTGAAGAAATGTTAACGGCAGTTCTAAGTGCTTCTTCCCTCCAAAACAAGTTTTGTTATTTTGAGAGGAAAAATCTAGGCAGCCAGCACTGGAAAGAGACTCATGCTGGATGAAATGAGGAGGAAAAAAGTAGCCACTATTGCTGTTTGCTGTTGTGGAACCTATTGGGAAGCTTTTGAGTTTAGGGAGTCTGTGTGTTTTCACACACTTCTTTGCATCATGCAAGGAAACACCTAGCAAGAGATAAACACTAAAATAAAGTTCTGTTAACAAGATGCAGCTTTAAATATCTCAGCAGAGAGAATGTTGGGGTCTCTGTTGTGTCTATTGATCTGACAAGTTGTATTATATACAAAGATATATCCTAAAGAACTGTGCATTTCTCCTCCACTAAGAGTACTGTCTGAAGTTGATGCTTCTTGTCTTCAGACAGTGGTAACGTGAAGAGTTATTCTGGTCCAGAGCACTGTCTTATTTTTTTTTCAGCAGTTGGAATGCAAGAGGAAAGCCTGATCACGTGGATGCATAAGTAAGCCTTCAGATAAAGAAAGGACCTCCTGGAATCAGCCTGAATGTGAGAAGCCAGAGTAAGTTTTGAGTCAGAGATGATGCATATGTGATGAGCATGTGAGGACACTTTATTTCTGTATTGGAAGTCAGGATTTAGAGGATGCCAGAGGGAGAGTGTGTAGGTACACCTATCTCAATGGAGAGCTAGTTCTGGGAATCATTAGCTTGAAGGTGATCACTGAGTTTGTGTTTTTGATGGCATTATCCAAATAGTGAGCTAGGAGAACAAATGGTGACAGTGGACACAACTTTTTGTAACCACCTTGGAAGTTGGAAGAGGGCTCATTTAAAATGTGAAGGAGAAGGAATGAAAATTGGGAAGTTACAGGGTTTTCAAGTGAAAGGCTGGTTGCAGGAGGGAGTCATTCATGAATGAAGCAGTAGAAGAATGGAAACTGATTAAAGTTTCAGAGACTACATTAAGACTAAATTAATGGTAGCTAAAAGCTAGATTGAACTGGGTCTAGTTTGAGAGTGGAAAAGAACTCTGATCAGCTGTTGTAGACAAGTTTAAAGAACTTAAAAAGAAAAAATGATCAACTGAGAAGCAATGGGGCTAGGAAAAAGAAAACTCACAGGTATATACTGGGAGGGGGCACAATTGCATAGTAATGGTTTGAGGAAAAGGATCATGAAGAAAATGCAGTCACTGTGAGGGGATCAGAAGCTCAGATGGGCAAGAAGATGAGTTAGAAGAGTAACAGAGAAACTTAGCTCTGGCATAGAAAGAGGAGAGACTTGTGCCTGGTTCACTGAAGCTAACTTACAGCAGAGTTGTAAGAATCTCTCCTCCCAGTTCCTTGGGGAAGGAGGGACATTTTAAAATTGTTGTAATTGATAGGGAGGTTAAAATGTAAGAAGTATTATTAAAACGAAGAAGGATCAGTGTAATACATTGAGTACAAAGTGAGAACAATAGCAGAAGGCTCCAGCAGGAGCAGTAAGGGAGCAGACCACTGGCAGTGTGAGGAAGAGGTTTTTTGGTTCATGAAGAAGCTTATGTGTCATGGTTACCCACAACAGCAGAGGGCAGGATTGGTATTTTCTTTAGTTCATCCTCAATTTCTTAGTTGGTGTTGTGGCTCTTAAAGAAGTTGTGGAACCCAGAAGTGGCTGGGGCTCAGAGCCCTCCCAACCACCCATTTTGTCTTTGAGCACCCAGGATTTTCAGTCCTTGCAAGGGATTTTGAAGTAGCTAATTACATTTGCTTTCTTTCTGTTCTTGTTTGTTTGTTTGATTTGTTCTGTTTTGTCTTTTTTTTAATTATTATTTTTGGCTTTGTGCCTCTTGCAAGGACGTATGAAGCAGACTAAGATCTGTCCTGTTGTGCCTAACTAGAAAGGAAATCTTTCTCAACCAGTCATCCTTTACGAAAGTGTTTTGAGTCCTTGTCAGAGTGATGTATTCCCAAATGTTACCAGAACTAATGTGGATATTGAATTCTGAATAGATTTTTATGACAAGTATATCAGAGTTTTGAAGATCACTGGGGAAAGTATTTCTGCTGACTGCAATTTGATGAAAAGCATACAATACCCAAAATAGCTGTTGATTTCAGACGCTGCTGCAGCTACAAGTATTAGAAAAGAGCAAACAGGTAAAGCAAAATGTTTTCTTTGTTTCATGCATATATGCTAGTTCCACTGTGAGATTTAAATAGCAGTGATTGTCCCTCAAAAGTTTTCAGAATTAAAAAAAATATTAATCCTTTGGAGACGTCTAATATAGTCATTGATTTTGGCTGACTGTAGAAGAATTTTTGGAGCAGTTATGACAGTAGATTTACAGGTTTCTCTTATGCGGAGTTAAAACAAAGCCCTATTGATAGTGCATAGACTTTTATTTCTTTGCAAAGTGGCTCAGAACAAATTGAAAGATGCCTTCACAGCAAGACATTTTGTTCTTTCATTTCAGCTTTGATTCACTTCAAAAGTGCAGCATTAGCACCTTCATTTAGATGTTCTCAGTATGAACAGAAAGTAGATGAATTCAGAGGGATCCTATAAAAGAAGATAGTGCCATGAGGGAGAATGATGGTTTCATTATTTGTTCTCAGTTTGGCTTCCAAAACATTGAAATCCTAGTGTTCTTTAAAAGCAAGTTCTTCTAGTGGAAATTAGTGTAAAAATGACACGGTGCAGTTATTACTAATGGAACGTAGTCTTGGGATGCATTAATGGAAAAAGTTTCTGTTTGTAAAAGGCTGTAAGTTTTCTGGGTGGGTTTGTTCTCTATGGTTTGTGTGCCTCAGTTTTCTTACATATAAAATGAGGATCCCGTACATTAGCTGTTTTTTTTGGATTCTTGAATAATGTGCTATAAAAATGCAAATTTTTATATTTTTTTCAGTTATGGGTTTAAAATTCCTTAAAGCAGTCATATAGATAACCATTTTAATTTCCCTTTGACTTTTAATTCAAAGCAAAATAGTCATTCAAAAATGGTAGTATATGAGGTCAGTTAAGTTCTCTTTATAGTCTGCATAATTCATTTCTAGAACAGCTGAGTCAACCATTTATAATAGTCTTTAAAGCTCTTAGTAATAAGGCAGAAAGCCAGTCTTCATAAAGGTCAAAAAGGCTAAACATGATCTTTCTCTGAGTAGTAGCTGCTCTTGATAAATCTCTGTTCACTGGTAATTTATTGTTTGCACTCGGTGTGCCTCCACAATTTCAAGGCTCCTCATGTGCTCAGAATAAGTTGTTTTTTTCCTTAAGTTTAGACTGCCAACCCAAGTGCCAGTGTTATATTTGAGTAATAAAGGAATGGGGACAATTTAGTTTGATCATGCAAGTCTCACGAATATCTGTGGAACAAGTAAACTGTCACCACTAGACTGTCTGTGGTGATAAATAAGTGATAAACAAGATCACTTACCTCTGATGACTGCATGTGGGATACTGGGCTGGAGAGATCAGCAGCCCAGCCTGGCACCTGTAATGTCCCACTATCAAAGCTGACCTGTGCTGTCAGGTGCCATGCACAGAGCTAGGAAAACAAAGTAGAATCCATCTGGTGCTGTATGGAATGGTGCTGTGGAGCTTTTGTTTATATGGGGCATTTTTATTTGATTTGATATTTACCTAACACGCTGACAGCACATAACAAATAATAGCAAAGCAATACCTGTGGAGATATTAGTTTTTATTAGCATAAATAAATACACTCAATCAGGCATAATAATTTCATTTACTTGAGAGACTAAGATTTATTACTTTATTTTTTGGTAATTTAAGTAAATAAATAATATTCTGTGTGGCTCATAATCTTCTATGAAACACTTCTTTATTTTCTTTCATTCTAGCAATTCATACACGGAGTAAGTAAAATTCCATATTTAAATAACATTAAAATGGTGACACAAATTAAAGTCATAGCAGCGTGAAAAAAGTACAACCTGCCAAGATAAATTTGAATGTCCTAATTTTGGTTACTTATATTACAATCTAAATGCTGAACATTTTTTTTGTATTGAATATGTTTGTAAATTTCCAATGGGAATTACATCTTTTAAAATACAAATTACTGGGGAAAGAAAATATACTATCACTATAATTTTCTTTCTCCTCTGCTGACACAAACAGCTACACAAACTTTCAAACCATCTTATTTTATCAGAACACATTTAAGCAATGACACACAATGGGTGGTGTTGTTATGGTAAGATAATCACCCCCCGAGGTGTACTGAGGCACAATGTGGCTGATTACCTCTAATCCTGTTGGGATGTAATTATTTCATGGTAACAGTATTCTTGGAACTGCTTTATTGCTGTTATCAAATTTCTTTTAGCTTTATATCTAAACACATTAAACAATGACTTTGTTAACTTTGAGGTCTGTTGAGATTAACCTATCTTTTCACGATGTTTAATTGGCAATTGAAATATTTTTTTCAAGTCTGGTTTCAATTTACTTGTAAGATTCCAGCAAGATTGCAAGCAGAACAGTAGAAGATTCTGATCCATTTGAATGAAGCTGCAAAGCACAAAGAGTTTTATAAAATGTGTTAAAATTAGAAAAGCAGTCTGGTTGGCCAGCAACAATTCCAAGAAAACTAAGAGTAAGTTTACACTGAAGTCACATCAGGTCTGCAAACCTCCTGCTTTCAGTACAGGGTAAGATAAATGAATGAGTCTGAACTGTGGAGGCTCACCAGAAAAGGCACCTTAGAGGTCCTAGCAAGGCCTTGTTGATGGGTTCAAGAGAAAATGCAGCTCCATGTGGGCTAGTTTATCTTGCTTTTTGGTGGATTTTGCAGTCTGTACTGAGATTCTTGCTACTGGAGTAGCCAGCAAGAGTTTACAAGACAGCTAGATGAGAGCTAGCTTGTGTGCCTGGGCTGCAGGTAGACATGCCATCAGTTTATATGAACACTTGCTTGGTGCTCAAACACATATAGTTGCCTGGTCAAGTTCTGAGGTGTTCAAGCTTTGCCACTTTCCTTCAGATCTACATCCCAGGTCAGCATGGTGACACACAAAGTGCAAGGCAATGGGAAAACACTGCAGTTTGAATGCTGGCATCCAGTTCTGCAGTGTTTACTTTTTTGTGGGAGAAGTGACATGCAGTAGAAATTCAGAGTAAAACTTCCATTTCTCTTCTATCTTCAGACTTCATCTGTCATGAAATCAAGATATGAATTCAAGGACTATTTTATGTTGTATCTGACTTATATGGTCAGAGGGTGTGCTTAGACCACAGGGCAGACATTTTGCAGCCATGCTGTCTTTCTCAAAGGCTGGTGAGAGCATGCCATGGCTCTCCTCCAGCATGTCTGCTTGGCTGTCCTGCCCAGAGAAATCAAGACACAGGAAGAAGAGAGCTCCATCCCTGAACTCAAAAGGAGGATTGAGGAGCTGCAAGCATTCCCTGTCTTACCTCTCAGCCAAAGACAGCTCTCAAGTCTTTCTTGGATCTAGGAGTTTAAAATGGATGGAGCTGAATTTTGTGTTTTGTTGTAAAAGAGGGAGAAGAGCAAGAAATTTGTCGGTGGATAAAGGTGTATTGTTAAGTTATCACGTTTTGAAACTATTGAACCTTTCCTGGAGATGAAGAATTATTCTAAATCCTCTGAGCGCTATTAACTTGAGCAAGGATAAAGAGCTGAAGAGTCTCTTTAGGGCAGAAGAGATTATAGAATGGAACAGAAAGATCCCGAAGCAAAAAACCCTAGTAACAGTTTGGGGTGAAAGCCTTAGAGTAAGATCCATGCCTTTTTGTTACTTAAATATATGAAAGAAAGACTTCAGGAAACTGAAAAAGTTGGACCACTGTTTATGTACTGGGTCCAAAGCAGAGTAAGGATATTTTTACAGCATGATAGCAAACATCCAGATGGTTTATTTTTGTTTATAATTAATGTATATGTGAATGCTGGCTTTTAGGGATGATCTTATTATAAAGAAAGGGGGAAAGGGCAAGCAAGATGTCATGCTCTCTGGACCTCTGCCCATTTCACAAATCACATTCTCCTCCAGGCCTTCTCAGCAGAACATCTCTGTTTTCTACTGAATGGTCTACTCACAGATTAGTTGCATTCATTTAGTTTCTAAAGTAGAGCTTGTTTGCACTCCATTTGGAATAGATTTCTGTCTTATTATACTAATGCACGTTCAGACCTAATCTAATAATCTGATCTGGATTACTAAATGCTAACAGAGCTGTTATCTGTCATGAATGAGTTTATCCCAGTGAAGGTGATGATTTGCAAAGGGAATAAGCAAGGTTTCAGAGTATGTATGTGCATAATAAATTAAGACACAGGTAGTAAGGAGGAGGTAAAATGATAATTGAGTGGCTCAAAACTACCGTGATTTAAAGTAGATTTTAATTGATAGAGATTTGCAAGGTACATGACCATTGTGCAAGTTAACAGTGTTGAACTAAGAGCACAGAATACTTTAAAAAATATTTTTGCAAGAGAGGAGGTGTCTGCTCAAATGAATTCAACTGAAGTTCCATCTGGTACAGTTAAATTCAACATGTCTGAATTAACTTTGGAGTTTAACTGTAATATTAGGTTTTTAATTTTTACATACAACTCTTACATAAAGTCATTGAATTTCTGATCTGAGCCATTGCAGGTGGTTCTTAGAGCATATTCTAGCCTGATGAAAGCAATTTCCATGAGAAAATCAATTATGAATTATTCCAAGGAACATGCATTAGGTCCAAAATCACAAATCCTGATTATAATAATAGGACTTTTTCAGATTAAAATGTTGACCTTTTGTTTTAGAGATGGGTTTCATTTTGTGTCAGAAAGATACTCAGTCTCCTATGACCAAAATTAGGAGTTAGGCTTTGTTCTGTGTAAGTATTATTTGAGATACGAGGTTTTGATCTAATATTTGAGTTTTACTTTAATGAGTTTGCTGATTTACTGAAGGGAGAGACTGATCACGTTTAAATGCTGAAACAGCAAACATTTAAGTAATAAATATAGAGAAATTAATATGAATACTCCTATTGGGAGTTTAGGTTCCAGTAAGTACATTTTTGTGTCAATGATAAGAAAGGAGAAACTATAGTCAGTTCTTGTGGCCACTACATGATATGGTATTTTTGCAGCCTGCCTTGAAAGGAGAGAAGACTTTGCCTGAAATAGAAGTTTGTACTTCTAAAGGAGGAGATGGCTTGTGGTCCTGACAGATGGGTGACTGTCTTTCCAAGCACCAAAGCCACTGAGGGTTTCTTGGCTTCACAGATGTCATCCATATAAAAGCAGGTCCTAGCAAGTGGGAGGAGGGATGATATCAAGGAGAAAAATAATCAGGAGGGGAGAGAAGGAAATGTGACTACTAAAAATCTATCAGTTTCAGAAGCAGAGGAATCTGAAGGCTACTTTTGTAGCTGAAAATGTCAAATTGCTCCAGGGTTTAGAAAAGAGGATGAGTGTTCTGCAGGCTACATAAAATAAGCACAGAAATTATATGCAAGGAACAAGGTGACAGACAAACAAACAAACAAGTCAACAGAGCAGCAGAAGATACTTTCAGTAGCATCTGGCCTATTGGAAATTGCACTTCACCAAACACGGTTATAGGAATTTAGGAAGAGACCAGAGGGAAACACCTATCTGGCCTGATAATTTTCCCAAAAATCCTTTCTGTCCCTTCAGTAGGAAAGGCAGAAGAAACCACTGTGGGTGAGTGCTGCTTAAGGGGGTCTAATACCTGTTTTGGTTGTGCTGTGTAGCAGATTTTGTACAAGTTTTCTTTATTCAATTTGCATGTGTGTTTTGATATGACACTTAAGCAAACAAGCTTGCTTAATTGGTCCTCATGAGGAAAAAGGTAAAAACAAATATACGTTTTGCAGATCTGCTGCAACTTTAATTTCAGTGTGGGAAAGTGTTAGTGGCAGGGCAGCTTCTTGTCCTCCTTTGTAATAAACAGGGAACATCTTCACTCTTGGAAGACCTCAGAATTCCAGCCCTCCTTGATCTCTTTTGATCAAGAATAGCAGGAACATAGGTAGAAGATTCACAATCTCTCTCAATTTTAAAAACCTGAAAAAAGTCTAAAAAAACCCCAAACTAAAATCTAAAAATCTGCAAATAAAGGCAAAAAAAAAAAAAAAAAAAAAAAAAATTGCCCAACCCCCCTCTCTTTTCTTCAGAAATTGTGAAAACATATTTTTACATGCACAAGAAAGAGTTAACTCTTTCCTTGGGTTCCCAGAACTAGAGTCTGTGATTTTGCTGGAGACCCTACTAATTGCTTTTTAGGCCAATACCTCATGTTGCCTAAATGAAAAGCAAAGGCTTTTGATTTCAAACTGTTATTTATGATGGAGATATCCAATTGAAACCTTCATCTAGGTAGGCTAAAATACTTCTCATTTTCATTTAAAAAATGCTATTTTCCTTATAAAATGGAAGAAATCTAATGTCTGCATGATTTAATATAGATTGTTAATAAGTCTTTTCTTAGTACTAGATAATCCTTGAAATTTTCTGAGTATTATTCTTAAGGAAGACAGAGTGCCTGCTCTAGACAGTTTATTACCTTTGAGCAAGGCTGTTACTATGGTTTAAATCCTATCAGGGGTTGGAGGAATCCCTGTTCAAACCTTGCCTCTACAACCTTCCTATTAAACTTGTGCCTCAAAAATAACTGTCTGATTTACAAGTGAGTTGAGGAGATGCATATTTATGAAGTACACTTGTGGTACAGGTGTCCTGAAGACTGATCTGTGTTTTTCATGGGAGCAGTACTGGAGCTGCCTGGGGAGGATGTTGTGTGATACATGCAGGACAGTGATGGCTTTGTGGCTCCTGGGCAGCCTGATGTGTCAGGGGAGGAAGGAGGTGAGCTGGCAGGAGCTGCTGGACTTGACATGACTTGGCTGCCCTTGGATGTAGCAGCAGAGGGAGCCTCCCTGTAGGCCAGCCAGCAGTGGAGTAATAGGTCCCTTGGAGAATTCTTGTCATCTCCTGTCTGTTATCCATTACTGTTTCATTTTTCTCACCTTTGGCATCCTGGTCCAGACAGCTGGCATGTTGTGGTGCTCATCCTATGAAAATTTTAGTAATCTCAGGGAGCAGAGAACACTTACTCTGAGAGGTGGAGCAGGAGATAGAGGGTGGGTTAGAAAGGTAAATTTTGCCTATGCCTTGCACAATATTTATTAAGCTGTTGTAATTGTTAGCCAACCTTCAATTTCCTGATGTGACTTCTGTGTGTGAAGTACCTCACCTTCAGAAATGTCATGATCTGTGCAAGCTGGGCCTTTGAATCTATACTTCAAATCTTTAATTGTCTTGTTGATGTCTAAAAAGGCTGCTGCTAATGGTGGATGAAAAAGCACACGGGCCATATGTGCCCCACAGAAAGAGGGGTGTCCTGCTGGCCTTAGCCTCACCTGCTGTAGAGCCTCCAAAGTGGAGGGCAGTAAACACACTCATGTCAAAGTGGTTGCTGCACAGAGAGAGAGTCAAGGCAAGGGTGACTAAGAGTTAGGTAACTGAAATAGAAGTCCTGAATGCCCTTATTAATTTTAGACTAGTCAATTGTAGCTGATTAGTTGGGCTGGTGACTGATTTTAGACTATTAATAAATTAGACACGGACTCATTATTTGCCTTTTCTTACTCTTAATCTCTTTCACTCTCTTCAAAACAAAAATCTCCCAAACCAGAAGTGAGAATGAGACCTTTTAAAATGTGCTGCTTTTCCAAACTCTAATGCCCTCTAATTCTTTTCAGGATAATTTTCTCTTTCTTAGCTCACCTGAGTCATCACTGTCTTTGCCCCTTTATATGTTTTCACACGTCATTTTTTAATATTGTTTTTTTTTTCCCTTGAGCTTCTGACATCTTTTCCCTAATTCCTTTCCTAACTGTTTCTCACATGACCGGCAGTCAGGATCCTTAATCAGCCCTGATGCCTGAGGCTGGTGCTGTGTCCTGCCTTATCCTGCAGAGGCACCGGGGCTTGTAGTGCAGATCAACAGACCACGCAGAGGACGCTGCCTGTTCCCTCGGCACCCTGGCCTCGGGCTGAGTTGATATTTAAGAAGTTGAACCTCACAGCACAAAACAAATGATTGTTTTCATTTAACCCGGGAAGATCTCAGTGGTGAGGCTTTCTTCATATCAGAGATGAGCTGAAGACCAGGTCCTTAGGTGGAGTAAACCAAAGTTCTGTTCTGGTGACTGGAAGGGGAATGCACTGATTCACTGCAGCAGCAGATGTGGATTGCTGCAGTCTATGTCCAGTTGTGGCTGCTCCCTTTCCAGGCACCTAGCAATGCCAGTGTTTTGTTACTGAAAGAGAGAACATGAGCAAAGAATATAAAGAAACCCATCCCACCACACTGGAAATTAAGTGTATAAAGCCAGTATAAGAACAATTAGTAGCAGAGCAAAAGGGCTGCAAAAAGATTGCCAGTGAGATACAGTGAAAAGGGGAACTAAGTCAAGAAATTAACATCTGTACCCCAAACAGTATTTGTAAAAGCATTTTTGATTGCAAACATTAGTTATAGCTAATTGCTACGTTCCTGTAGCACATCTCAAACAAAACATTTTTCTGTTCCTTTTTGGATTGGTTAGAAATGTAAACTGGAAAGCTAGACCTGCTTTACTTTCTTTGGAGACTGAAGTAAGTGGTTTTTTTTCTGTCAGGCCCTGTCCAATTCTGTCTAAATGGAGAAAATATCTTTTCATTTCTGTGCAGTGTTCTTAGTTGCATTCCTTGGATTTTTTCCATGTGGAATTCTAATTTTTCCTCTTCTGCTACTGCTAGTTGCAAATTATTTCTCCTTGAGGAAAATGTGATGGAGCAGTTGGTTAGGCTGTCTTTGCAGATTAGCTATCCACAGGTAGGATTCTGAAGGGTACTGACTGCATCTCACCTCTATCCTTTTATTAATGTGGATTACTTTCTCTTAGAGAACTGATGGAACAGTTGCAAAGATATTGCAAGTACTGAAATCCTGAATAATTAGATGCTGAAGGAATAAACCACCAGTTTTTAGCTGTTTTTTTTAATGGATGTGTCAGTATGGGTGCTGGCAAGGGAGCAACAGGCACCACTTACACCCGTGTATTTTGGTATGCTGCTGTTCCCTGGTGGAGAAGCTGGAGGAGGTGGTTCAGACCATGGGTCTTCAGCCCCTGGAGTTGCCATTTACTTATTTTAGAGTACTGTTGTGATCAAAACTATACAAAGAGTTGTCTGTCAGAAAGTCAGGATTCATGTATGGTTTTGAATTTTCCCAAGTAAAGGAACTTGTGCCCCAAAAATCTGGGACAATTCTAAAAACAGCAGCTTTGAACAAATGCTTTGAGGACAAAGGCCATTGCAGGTATGTTAGCTGACAATATGTATTTTGTTGCCTTTTACAATAATGATAGCTGAAAATGTCACTGCCATTACATAGTACATCTTCTGCTGTATGTTTAATGCCCTTAAGCATCCTGTCCTGCTAAACAAAACTGCAAATGACTGGACCTGGGCAGTCCTCCCTCTGCAGTTTAATATTTGTGTTTTTAATTGTCAAGCCAATTACCAGGGCTTTCTGCTAGAGTTATTAATCTTGTTCTGTGCTTAGCCAGGGGAAAAAAATACCATCTTCTAAGAAATAATATTTTGAGATATAGGAATCTAAAAATACATATTTAAAACTCAGGGAAAAGTGTAAACATATTGTTTTTAATTGGAAACTATTCAGTACTTTGATCATAACAGAATTAATATTGTTGCTCATTCCTGGAAATCTCAGCTCATGTAGGGAATTCAAATTGGTAGTGGAATATTGTGAAGGAACTTGTAAAAGCCTGTGTTGAAAATCATCTTTGAGTTTCTTATAAATGGGGTCAGCATAGGTTTACAGAGCATCAATGTGATCTCTTTTGTGCTGGGCTGTGAAGTCTTTTCACACACTTTCCCTCACGCTTAAACTCTGGTTCTCAAGGCCATGAGCTGTTTTAAAGAGTGACTGTAAATGTGAGCGTTTATACTGATTGCAAAGAAGTGCCTCTGATCAGAAATCTAACCTCTCCAAATGACGGGAAGGACAGGGAAGTGGAAAGGCAGCAGCTTAGGGAATGTGAGCCAATTCTTTAAATCAGTGCTAGATGGTGGGATTTTTTTCCCCTATGAGATTTAAATGACTTCAGAGGCCAGAAATGTTCTCTGGGAAATTTTACTTTATTGTCTTCTACCCGAAAAGAAAATCTACATTTTTCCTGCATTAATGTGCTATGTTTCTCTTGAAGCGTGCACAAACATTTTTCTTTTTACACCTCTTTCACAAAAGCTGGGTTTTTCTCAAGCCACAGCTGTAACAGCTACAATTAGTTGAAAATTTCAATCCCTTATTTGTTTAGTTCTTTTTAGTAGGTGTTTTTCTTTTCAAAATAGTTTTTTAATTGAAAAAATCCAAAGACTGCTTCAGTTTTGTTTGGATCAGCTTCATATTAACTCGCCACGTGGGATATGGAGAGGACCAAGTAACAGGTAGGAAGGTTCTGGGATGAAGCATGGAGGAAATTTGCCCATGCAAGGAAAATAAATCCAGAACAGAAGAGAAATTCTTGATCCCAAATAGTGAGACAACAGAGTTTTGCCCACCTTTGCAGTGTTAAAGGTAGGATGTCATGGTTTTTTATGCCCTTGTGGTGAAATGTAATTAGAGGCTGATTCAATGTAGATAGAGGATGTATGGTTGAACATTATTTTTAGTCTCATAGCAGTGTAGATGTTTAAGAACAGCTTGCAGACTGATTAGTTTTAAATCCCTTAGTGTGAGTAGTTTCTGTATTAAAAAAGTTACCTGGCAGGTGGAAAAGATATTGCTGGAGAAATCCACCAGGAACGGAGTACTGCTTCTGCACAGGAATACTTTTGTGGTCAGATCCATTTTGACTAATGTCCTGCAAAAGTGTTTTGAAGTGTTGGGAACTATGTAACAGAACTATTAATATTTTTTATTTGATGTAAAAAATCTATTAGTTTTTGATAGTGTGTCTTACTACGTGAACCTTCTAAAGCTCAGCACATGCATTAACTGAACTGAGACCAAGAAACTTCAGCCTGCCCGCAGCAGCAAGAGGAAGATTTCTTCCTTCTCCTGGCATTCCAGCTGTACTATATTTCTGGAAAGGCAGTGGTCCAGACTAATCTGTGATTGAAGATTGTTGTCATTGTTGAAGTTGCAGCAGGAATGAGTTTGGCTCAGTGCAACAGAAACCATGAATCCCATGTGCCTTTGACGTCAGAGATGGCATCATGCAGGACCCCAGCCCCTCATGTGCTGCAGTTATTCTCCATTCCTTGCTCATTCAGTGACAAGTGTTTGGCAAAAACGGTTTACTGCCCAGTCCTGCATCCTTCCCTCTTCTTTTGAGTACCAAGAGTCCAGTACTGGGCTTATGGGGACAACCTTCTTGGGGCTTTGCCTCCAGGGAGAGTTTTTTGATAGAAATGACTGAAAGAAATGTCACTGTGGCTGTTTCTGTGCTTGCTGCTTTCTCATCTGATGTATAGGAGATACTAACTTGCACACAGTGGTGGTATGGGTAGTATTGTTTCTCTCTCCTTCCTCCCCATGCATATGTTCTGACCTTTTCTTGTTCTCAAAACCTGAAGCAAGTATTTAACTAGAAGCCTGTTTTCAGTAATTCGGGCATGAAAGGATTTGTTCAACTGGGGTCTCTAAAACTGCTGCTCTGGAGTCAGAGAAGCCCAACAGCCAAAAACCTTCATCTTTTCTCTTTGCTCCTTTTTTTTTTTTTTTTTTTTTTTTTTAAATCCTTCTTCCTTTCTTTTCTCTCTGAATCCAAATAACAGGTTTTTTCCAACTAATGTTTGTTTTCTGATTGCACTATGCAATGTCTTCCTAGTCCTTCCTAGGTCATCCTAGTCCATCAGAGAACAATAATTTATTTGACTTCGAGGATTGAGGATGGCCTAGAGGAGAAGGACTTGGGGGTAGTGGTCAACCAGAAGTTTGACATGAGCCACCAATGTGCACTTGCAGCCCAAAGAGCCAACTGTATCCTGGGCTGCATCAAAAGAAGCACAGCCAGCTGGTCGAGAGAGGCAATTTCCCTCTCTACTCTGCTCTGGTGAGACCCCACCTGGAGTACGGTGTCCAATTCTGGAGTCCCCAGCATAAGAAGGACACAGAACTCCTCGAGCATGTCCAGAGGAGAGCCACAAAGATGATCAGAGGACTGGAGCACCTCCCCTATGAAGACAGGCTGAGGAAGTTGGGGTTGTTTAGCCTAGAGAAGAGGAGGCTCTGAGGTGACCTTATAGCAGCTTTCCAATATCTGAAGGGGGCCTACAAGAAAGCTGGAGTAGGGCTTTTTACATGGGTGTGTAGTGAGAGGACAAGGGACAATGGTTTGGAACTTAAAGAGGGGAGGTTCAGGGTAGACATTAGGAAGAAGTTCTTTCCTGTGACGGTGGTGAGGCACTGGAACAGGTTGCCCAGGGAGGTTGTGGATGCCCCATCCCTGGAGGTTTTCAAGGCCAGATTGGATGAGGCCTTAAGCAGCCTGGTCTAGTGGGAGGTGTCCCTGCCCATGCAGGGGGGTTAGAACTAGATGATCTTTAAGGTCCCTTCCAACCCAAACCATTCATTGTTATCGGGTATCATGAACTTGAGATTTATTCACCTACTTATACAAGTGTAGCAAAAAAAGATCTTACCTACTTTTTATTCGATTTACCTTGTTCCACAGCTGGAGCAAAGCCAGCTCATGTTACTGTGAGCCCTCAGCTCTGTGTATATCAAAGGAGCTGGGTTTGAATCTCATCACGTTTTATTTCCTTACTCAATATTAAAATGTCAAAAAGACCTCAGCAAAAATATACAGTTTTGAAACACCATATGATTTGAAAAGTTGTATGGGAGTCAGGACAGACACCTGACCTGCAGCTGTCATCATACACCATTAAGATCAAATAAGCTGATGCCTTAATATATTTATATAAAACATAAACTTGTTTAAAGGCCACCATAGAAAGCAAGTGTGTGTTCAACTCATCTCTGTGAGAAATGTTTTAATGGTGAACTTGGATGCAATTTATGAATAGCCACTCAAAAATACAGCAGAAATGCATTCCTTCCACTATGCAAGGAGGCTGGGGCTTCCAGCAAAGAGCCCCTGGCCTCTTGGTATGGTAGAGCTGGGCTCTGTTTCAGCTGGCCTCCAGCCTAAATCCCAGTGGCTGGAATGGTAAATCAGGCCAGTGACGTGTCAGCACTTGTTAATTAGACAAAAAGACAGTTTATGCATGTGATGAACTTTACCTTGCCTGGGTTACCTGCCTCTAGATAATTCTCTTTGCTGAATAGCCATCCCTAGAGCAATTTAGCCACAGCCCTGTTCCCATTACTCACTGCCTCGAGGATCTTGGCATATGGTGAGGGAAAGGACAGTTTGGATGTGTTGATGCCTCTTGTCCTCCAGCCATGCCAATGACATGCCAATATGGAGCACGCTTGTTCAAGGGATGCAGAAATAGACTAAGAAAAAAGAGAAAATTTACTTTTCTACCAATCTGCAAGTCAATATGAATTATGTAAAATGTTCTTGATAATCCAACCACACCTGCATTACAAATTTCATTGGAGACATAAGGTAAACATATCCACAGGCATAAATATATTAAAAATTAGCATTTGTCCTACATAATATACTTCCAATTATACTTTTGACAAAATACTAGGAGACAATAATTCATATATAATATCCTGCAGTATTTAATGACCAGATATGTCTTCCTAACTAGGGATTCAGAAGGCAGTAAAAATCATTAGAGAAATAGCAGGCTGAATGGTTAACAGATTTATTTTTTTTTTGCCATGAATGTCATTTAGAATTTGCAAATGAATTCAGTTTTAAAATACTGCCCTTTCTTAGAGCTTTATATCCTGCAAACATCTGAGCAACTGAGTGTTAATATTATGAACAATAACAGAAAAGAAGCCTAAGTGCTTAATCAGCATGGATACATTTTAGATAAGGTATGACAGCCTGCATGAGGACAGGGTTTACAAACTCCATTGCCAGCACTCTGCCACAGACATTAAAATGAGCAAGATATGGATCTTGTCACATACGTTGCAACTTGTGCTTAAAATAAATGAGGATTGAGGAATAAGTTCAAACTTGTGGTTATTGGATCTCATTCAAGATCTGAACTTTGCAGGACATCTTTCTGTATATTGCAAGTGTAATCCTTCCAACATGTCCCAAATATACCTGATTCCCTGCAACAATACTGCAGTGTATCAGAGCAGGTCTCTTGAGGATGCTGCTTCTGAACAATAAGGAACTTTAGTTGATAGGTGAGAAGCTTGCAAAACTTTGTGTCACAGCATGATGCAAGCTTGAAGTCACTTCTGCTCTTCTAGTAATTGGCAACCAAACTTTTGTCACTGCTCCCAAACATCTGAATGGCTCTAGGTCTGGTGTGACTTATTCTTGCTGAGGAGCCTTACCTAATTCTCCGGTTATGCTTTGGATTAATTTACCACCTGTCTTTGTGGTCTAAACTGTTCTTTCAGTTTGTAGAAGCCAATTCTCAGGATGAACAAGTACTTTCCAGTTCCAATTTTATCGTAATGGTATCTTGAGCTGCGCTGCCTGCCATGTGCGAAAATATCATGAATTTACCTCGTATTCTCCCTGTCTGGAGTTCAAATCCTTTAAATTCCTTCATTTGAGTCAAAGGGAAAATGTGCAGGCCAGAGAATGTGCATCATGAAACCAGGAAAAAAAACAGCCCTAAAATTCTGCTAAAGCAGGTGATGCATAAATGTACAGCACACTATTCGCTTCCCCAAAATGTGAGTCACCGGAACCTGTGTTCTTGCTTTGTGATTGCATAAATCTTTCCACATTGTCCATGCTCCCAGATACATGCGACTTCCATCTTTCCAGCTAAGAGCTTAACTCTCTACAATTGCAGAGTGTGAGATTTCTAAGGAAGAGAATAGTGTCTCAGAAAGCTTTTATTAATATGTAGTCGTGGCAACAGATCTCTGAGAAAACAACGTGTTGCATCTTCTACGTTGCAGGATATTGTGATGTTGAAAAAGGATAATGTCAATAGGCAAGAGGTTTTTATCTGGATAGAAAAGGGCATTTTGCTTGCAAGGTAATATTAGAAAGCTGCACGCCTACAACTGTCAACACACTTGTTAGCATTCAGTGGAATGTTAGTAATAAAAAAGAGAATTTAAAGTGGGACTTTTAAAGGAAAATTGAAATTGTTTGGAAAACACCCCTGACTGCAACTAGATAATGCTCCAGAAAAACCTCTAGTGTAAAATTAGAACAATTAAAACTTGCATAAAAATAGATGGAAAGTTAAACTAATGTGAGATTTCTTAAAGTTGTTTGGCTCAAAGTAAAAATTAGTGGAATAAATGATACAAGATGCAACCCAGTGCCAGCAGGGATGTAATTTCTTCTGTGTTGCAGTGTAGGATTTTGCTTCTGATCTGGTTTGTTCTGCCCAAATGAATCAATTACTGTCCTGGCTGAATTGTTCTTCTTGCTTATTGAGTAAGGATCTTCTGTCTGAACATAACTGCTCGTGAGGCCGGTAGGTTTTTGGCCTTCTCTGCAGAAGTGTAGACGTTTGATCTTCCGTTAAATATGGTTTGAATTTATTGCAACGGATGGATACACTACAAGTAGATTTGATAGGTCAATACTTACAATGAAAGTGAGTGCAGGCCACAAAGACCTCGTGCTGGTTTTAAGACAGAGAATGATATAAATTTCACAGGCTTTGACACCCCTTTTTATCACTTGCTCTGCAGCTCTTTTCTTAAGGGCCAGCAACCTGAAGTGAGCATGTGATGAATTGCTGGTGTGGGATAGATAGAGGAAGGACTGAAATTAGTCTTCCCTGCCATAACTCAGACAGGTGGTATCATACAGAGTCCATCTAATTGCTTGATTGTAATGATCCCTTCTGGAGAAAGTGTACAATCTATATTTGAAGTGTTCCTACAGCTCTGTTAAGGACGTGTCTGAGGCTGATGCTTTTGTGTCTCTGCGGCATTGAAACTGCAAGGTCTGTTTCCATAGGACTTAATCAGACAAAGCCAAGAAGTCTCAGTGTGGCTGAGAACCTCAAAGGGCAGCAACAAACTCTAGGGGTGGGAGAGAGAGAGGTATGAAGGTTACAATAACAACGTGGCAAGCTATTCAGGGTGATTTGGCATGGATAGCTCTTTGTGTTATATGCACCACAGCCAGTAAGTCACACGAACATAACCAATTACATCCTAAGTAATTCTGGGCCTGACAGAGGACAGTGGTTGTTCATTCGGTTTAAAGTTTCTAATGAGCTTTTTGTACATCGCTATTCTTGGAAAACATCCAAAAGAGTCTTGTCAGAGTAAAAATGGTATTTTATCTTTGAAATTAGGGTTAGAGAATTTCATTGCCCTGAATATTCAGCACTTTTCTCATCCCAGCTCTGCTCATTGATCATGCATGTACAACATTAGTGGCATCCTGGGTACTGAATTAAATTCAGTCTTTGCCATTTGCAATTCTACTCACTTTAGAGGTCACTGAATGTGGCAAGGCTGCCTTTTAGTTTTAAAAGCTGTGTAAACACCTCCCCAGCCTGTTCAGTCCAGGGAACAGTGTTGTACTTCTGCTAGGAATGAAGTCCACAGCAAATTACCTGGCTTTGAAAAACCCCCTCAGTCAATTCTCTGAGCCTGATATGCTAGTTTGATTAGCAATAGCAAACTGCAATGTCAAGTCTGCCACAAAGACTGAGGAAAGAGCAGTGGAAGGGCTCTCAGTGTCCTGACTGTTTACTGTCCTACCTTTCTTGCTTCCAGATTTACCTCACTAATATTTTCCTTTCCTTTAAACCCCAGTTCTTCTTACCTTTGTCTGGTGAGCTTAACCAGTGCAAAAAACATTTCCTGGAATTGACGTTTTGCCCTAGATTTGTCTTAGAACTTCATACTAAACTCAATTACCATTGTTATAAATAGTGACTGCTCTTAATGTACAATTATATACACATCTGCAGTGTTGGATGACATAGAATTGCAAGATAATACAAGACTTCATTCAAAGCTAAGAAATGGATATCTGTGAGCGTGAGTATAGCTACACACGTCCTATACTATGTGTACCTTTGCCCACAGACACGTGCCTTCCCTGCTATTTTTGGTTATTTCTTTGCATCTTTATGAAAGGGAGTGATGATGACAACCAAACCCTCCCAATGTTTGTAATAATTGCCCATGCTTTCATGTTTGGATGAAGCTGTGCTTCCTCTGAACTGTCTCAATCTCTTTTGGTGCCAACCACAAAAATGTTTTTTTTTTTTGAGGAAAACCTTCCATCAAAACCAAATAGGATGCCATAAAATTAATTGAAGATCTGCCTGGGGAAAAAATAGAAGCCCAGCATTAAAAAAAAAAAATAATTAAAAATCCAGACAGTACAGCCATGTAAGTAGTGGAGTTTTGAATCATGTCGGTATTTGTCTTGCATAATTATAGGTAAAAAGTCTGAAAAGCAGAAGTTCGTAGGCATATGGCAATAGGCATAGACTATACACTTTATGTAGAACCAAATGTGCATTTATTTGACAGCAAATGGTACTATGTGAAGAGTGAAAAGTTTCCTAGAGGGATTTACCTTCCTCAGAATATTTTAGAATATCTTTATTTTGCTACCATTATGTTTTAGAGAAATACTATTTTTCCTTCTTTGCAGGCAAATTATAAAATTAAACTCCTTGTTGTTCGAATCCCAAATCCCATGGCAGGTTAACGATATGCTTTATTTTAATCATGCTTAAATCTTCTGAGGTCAAAGAGGGATTCTCAAGTGCTTAAAACTAAGTACGAGTTAAGTGCTTTGCTGGAGTGAGTCAGAATGAACAGCACTTTGCTGGATCAAGGCCTTAAGGATTCATGGTGGGATTAGTTGTGTGATTACAAGTAGCTTTTGTGTTTTAAGTGTTTATTATGTTAGAATCCAGGGAAATTGTTGCAGCAGCTCTCCAAAAAGAGCTTTGGATAGTCTTCTCTAAAGATTTTTTTTTTTAGGCTAATTTTCAAAACATCCTAATGATTATCCATTCTTTCCATGTCCATTCTTATTGCTGCTCTTTAGCCTTTGTGTATGTTTCTGGTTGCTTTTCTCCCTTAATGCATACTGGAAAGTTAAATAGTGAAACAGGATAAACAAGCAGGTATTATGTGATAATTGAACTCTTAATGTCAGTGTTATGATGCAAGTAATGCAACTCAAGGTCTCTTGTCCTTCAGTAGCTAGGCAGTAATTGCCTGATGATAATCATGATAACTGCACTCCCTGGAGTTACTTTACTGCTGTTGAGAAATATCTTCTTGATCTTTTACATGAGCATGATGAAACTCCCACATTCAATTATTCTACTGCAAGTTGAAAGATTACAATGCATGTTCCTGACATGGTGCTTCACACAAACAGAAGTTTTATTCTGCAAGGAGAGATAATATTTTTAAAGTAGAAATAATTAAATCTAATGTAGAAACTATATTCATTGCTGATTGTAGGGTTTTCTCATTTGCAGACCAAATATTTTATTGCCTGTTACACCTGTACAGTACCTACATTGCATCCCTCAACAAGTGGGGATGTAACAATAACTGATTACATTAAGAGGCTATTTTTGAAAAATAAAGTTGCAAGAAGTAATCAGCTCAGTTCTGGCAGGAAGAGTGAATGGAGATTACATCCTGTTTATTGTTTTGGAAAGTTTGTCATTCTTTTATGAACGATGGTGCCTTATTACCCAGTACAGCTGTGGCCAGGCTACAGCTCCCTCAGCCAGCCCGAGGTGGCCTTCATTTGTTCATGACTCTTGTGCTAACGACACAATCATTTACACCACCTAAACTAGGGAGAGCTATGGCTGGGTTTTGAGTATTAGTTTAAAATTAAAAATAACCTTTTCACAATGGATATCACAGTGGCTTGTGGATAATAAGGTCTGGTTTCTTCACACAAATTATCAGCAACATTTTAAGCTTGGAAATGGGCAGAAATATGCTGAGGTATATTTTATTGCTTCCTTGGGAGGTGAGGAGTGTTGAAATACAGATTGTGGAAGGTGTAGGTAATGCTGCCTTTGCAGGATGCTGAGACTGTTTTGTGGCTCTGGTGGCTATTGATAAAATATATGCGTTGAACTTTTGGGATTGTGTGCTGGATGCACTGATGGCAATGGCAGAATACCTGCTAACTTCTGGGAGCAGGATTTCACTTGTCTTCCTTGGATAACAACAGAAAAACTGCTGGACTGAAGTGGACTACTCTCTCCAGCACCTTCCAGGAGCAAATGCTTAGTAAAAGAAATGGAAGAGTATAAGGTGAATGTACTCTTGGCATATTCTGTCAGCCTAGGCAAGAAGCACTTTAGGATCTTACTGAGGAATGGTTACTTTTGCACCATGCCTGACAGTCCTGATTAATCTGCCTAATACATTTTAAAATCACTTTATTCTTTTTGATTTCCATTCTTTGGCAGTGAGCTCCACGATTATAATGCATTAGGTAAAAAAGTACCATACACATCACTGTATAGTCTGTAAATCATCTCTGTTCCAAAGAAATTGTCCTATCTACCTATAGTCAAATTATGTGTGGATATAAGGACCTCTTCTCTCCTAGCAGCCGTTCTCCCAGCCTCTGATCCTCATCATACTTCCACTGCTGTTTTCCAAGGTGCAGGTTAGGCAAAGATTTGTTTACCAAACTGCTGATCTTTCAAACGGGTGTGAATTACTTCGGTTATGTGCCTCAAACTGGGCTGTTTCCCGTTGCTTTTAAAACTTGTTTCCTGCTTATGTTTTTGAGTACTTCCTAGTCCTTGTATTTTGAAAAATGATGTAGAATTATTTTTCTCTGTGCTATTAATGTTTTTGAAGTTGCTGTCTTTCCCAATCTCATGAGTCCCTGTCTGTTTAGTCCCTTCTCACATGGGAGCTGCTCCAAACCCCTGCCCATGTCTCAGATAGGGATAACAAGTTAGTTGCCTGACAGGCTGTTATGAAACTAAGTGACTTGCTACTTTACAAAGCTCTTTGAAATCCTTGGATAGAGCTATTCTCTAGTTATTAGCCCTTTTCTTTCTCTCTTAGAACAATGCAGAAACGGTATACAAACCAGTTCTTTGCTCAGGATGTGAGAATTGCCTGATTTGAATTCTTGGTAGGATTTGAGTCTTATTTTCCTCTGAACCACCTCATCCAACACTTAACAATAACCTCGGTAACCATGTTACTGAGCCATTTAATTTAATTAGGTAATCCATTATTCAAGAATGCACAAATCCAGCAAAACCAGGGCATTTTTTTTACCAACTGGCAGCAGCTTTCTCCAGGTCTTGGAGCATGATCAAGTGTTGCAAACCACTATTCCCCATTGTGTTAGCAACTGATCATGTGAGTTTCTGACCAATTAAACATGGTGCCCTTGCCCTTACTATGATGATGTACTGGCTCCTTTGGAAAAGTTTCACCAGTTTCAGTAGAGTTTCTCTGAGTTGCATCAGTTATTTTTTCTATGCTTTTCTTGAGTTCAAAGTAATCAGAAGCTTGTGTACTTGTACATATCACAAGATAAAAAAGTGTACATCCTACAGCATATTAGAACAATATCTAAAAAGAACATGTTTGTCAATGATCACAAATGTTATTCAGCTCTTCAATAAGCCCTTGCCTTCTCTGAAGGTGATGATGGTTCCAAAGGACAAATAGTCAGATGTAAATCTTCTCCTGTTTTGAAGTCTCAAGCAGGCTCTAAGATTTGAGCCCACATCTTTCTTATTGCCAATGGAAAATGCATTTTTAAGGCATGATAATGAAGATGTTCTACAGCTGGATTTCAATAATAACTCCTGCAAGTCATCCCTGTCTTCACCTTCCCTCTGTTTCCTTTTTAAAGCCATTCATATAGAACTATGCAAATTATTTTAAATAGACCTCAGGCTAATGCCACTATTTTAAATGTGTAAGATGTGAGCATGGGGTTTAATTTATTTGCAGCAGAAGATCAGTATTTCTCATATTGCTTCTTTAAAAAAAAAAAAAAAAAAAAGAGGTTGAATCCATGAGAGAGCAGCAGACCTAGAATTCTGCTCAAGGATCCATGTCCCCCTCCTGTGTGGGGAGCACTGGGAGGACAAGGAACACACTTATAATATTTTTCTACCGTAACCACCTCCATTTTCTTCTTCAGATGCTTTGTTTCCTGCACTAATATTCTAGCTCTCTCGACATAATGAATGAGCTTAGGGACTTGCAGGAATTTCAGTACCATTTGTTTTTTATCCTAAAGGAAAATACAAACCCTTCTGTCAGAGAGGACTCTGCATAAAAATAAGTGCTTTCTGTAATACAGAAGTTGAAGGTGACCTATGGTAATGACTGATACAAACTTTTTTTAAGCTGAAAGCACTCCTCCCTAGTTTGTTTTTTTTTGTTCTAGCTAACATTTCCTCTCCTGATTTAAGTACTGCATAGTATTTAATGCATACAGCAGTTACACACTAATAGATAATTGAACATCTTAATGGACCTTCTTTTGTCTATCAAGTATTGCTTACTGATTTACTTGGTGAGCAAATGAAATTGAACTTGGATAAAAATGGATTTCCTCATTGCCTTTTAAAATTCAAAAAAGAAAGCAAGTATTTTTCCAAATCAAAAGGTATTAAAGTATTTGGTTAGGTCACAATAGATGTTTATGTCTCCATCATGTTAAAGAAAAGCACAGTAAAGGAATTATTAAAGAAATAATTTAAAATGAGAACAGAATCAAGAGGTTTTATTTAAAAGGTAAGATGGAAGAAGATGGAGACTCCCTATTTACAAGGAGTCACATGGAAAAGACAAGGGGTCATGGGCACAAGTTGCTCCTGGGGAGATTCCAATTGGACACAAGAGGTAAATTTTTCCCCATGAGGACAGTCAAACATTGGAATAGTCTCCCAAGGAAAGTGGTAGGTTCCTCCACATTGGAGAGCTTTAAGTCTCAGCTTGACAGGGTGCTGAGCATCTCATATAAACTATAGTAGTACCTAGAAAAGTTGGACCAGATGATCCTTGAGGTCCCTTCCAACCTGGCATTCTATGATTCTCCTCTTTCTTGTGTTTTTTTCTTTCCATTTCTTAGTTCCATGCTAGCTATTTTTTTGGTTGCTGTTTTAAATTTTGGTGTAAATTTCTTTGCTTATTTGTATCTCTCTACAACAAAGAACATTCATTTTAATATTACTCTGTGCTGTTGATCAATATTTATGCTCTAAGTGAGCAGCTGTATAACAATCTGTCTTTTCCAATACCCAACTAAAATATTTCTGTCATCTTTCTATAAATTGCTCCTTTGCATCTCCAGTTTATTGAGACAATAATTGACTTTATTTCTACAGTAATAAAAAGACAGTCCCCACAACTGAAAAATTCTGGGGAGCTGATAGCAGATAGGGATCAGAGAAGTGACAGAAAATGCTCTGAACAAAGACAAGAAAGAATGATATTCTCCTTCCTAACTGGAGTTGTCACGGTTGCACTAGGGACTGCCTGGTCCCTTGAATTCGAATTTCCTGTTTCCATAAAGGCAGGACAGAGGCCCATAGATGCACAAAGCTCTTAACAAACTAATTAATATGCACAAAAGTGACTCAGGAATTGGAGAGATGAACTAATGAGAAATGATTAGGAGTTAAATATGCATGGCATGGCTTAGCAACTGTTAAAGTAAAGGACACAGTAGTTGCCTGCAAATACAGAATGTAACTAGAAGGGGCAGAGGAATTACTGAGGTTGGTTCTGGAACTAATGAAATAATATGCAGTAAAGATGTTGTCTTTTTGCTTATCAAACTTTTCCCTTAAGCTCTAATGCAATACTGGAAAGAGAAATGGGAAGGAAAATTCAGGATAACAGGAAAAAAATAACAACAACAAAACAACAAACAAAATCAGGCCCTGGCCAAAATACTAGATTTTAGTGACACCTTCTGCATCTGAAATTAAAAAAAAATGCGAGAAAGGGGACCTAGGGAGTTCCAGCTCTGTCAGGCTCACTCCAATGCTTGAGGAAATCATGGAACAAGTCTCTGTGGGTGAGATGCTGTGTCCAGACACACAAAGGACAAGGAAGTCACAGGAACAGCCAGCACTGGTTTGCAAAGGGCAAGTCATGCTTGGCTACTGTGACTGCCATCCCCACTGCAGGACTCCCTCTGTCAGCTGGGTGACAGCCACAAGGGCTGTTCAGCTCAAGACTAGCACAGCCATCAAGGCAAACCTCACCAAATCCCAACAGCCAAACTGAAGCAGCAGGAGCACGGTTTGGGAGGATGGTGGACCTCAAAGGGATCTTAACAGACTGGAGAGACTAGCCATCGGGAACGTCAAAGAGCCCAGTGAAGGCCCATCTGAAGCCCAGCACCTGGGATGGACCCCGTGCCACAGCTGAACCTGGGGATTCACTCCTGGAGTAGCAGCTGAAGAGTGCCTGAGGGGCTGGTGGACAAGACGTTGACAGGAGCCAAACACGTGGCTTTAAAACCACGCAGGCTAACTGCAGGCTGGGTTGTGTTAGCAGGACTGCAACCAGCAGGAGGAGGGATGAGGTTGTTCCCTCCTGGGGATGGCACTGGGGGAGCTGCATACACATGCACAGTACCATGTCTAAGTTCAGAAGATTTACACAAAAAAGAGTTTTTCGTGGAGGATTGCTAAGATGGACAGGAGCACGTGGAGTGTGCAGGATGTCCTCATAAGGAACATAGGGATCTATCTGGACAAGTGAGAGCCATATGATCCCAGCCATTTATGAGAGATTTTGTGTTGGTAATTGTTTTCTATATTGTTTAAACTAGATTTAAAATGCAGGTCTATTGCAAGAGTTTTTGATATTTATTGTTCTAATTTAGTTGAAAAATTGATGCTACTATAAAGCCAATGTTCTGTTAAATCTAGTTTGCTTGAAACAATACTTTACAGGTGAAACACTAGAATAATTGAAGTGTGCATGCCTATTATGCTGTTTAAAGTGATTCACCTGCCTTTCCATGCATTCAGCAAGATTTACTTTAATACCCAGTGTCACACAATAGAACATTTCAGAACAATCTGCATATTTAAAATGCTGTAATTCTGTTTGACAAGTCAACTAAACGAAGTACTGGCTAACAGGATGATGGTGTGTGTGCTTTCAAAGTCTGTAAAGCACAACTCTGGAGCCCAGCTGCTTGCTGGGGTGATTGCTGGCTGTGGCCTGGAGATGCTGACGATGTTCAGAGGTGCAGAGTGAGCCCTGGAATTTGATTCCTGAAAGCATTTAGAAAATGCTAAAATCCTGATTTGGATTTGCTGACATAATAGATTTCTGTCACCTCTAGGATATATTGTATTTTCATATTGCACTATATGCCCTAAGTCGCTTTCCTTGTGAAGATATGAAGGAAACACAGGATGAAAAACAGAGGGCATAAGTCTATCTGTAGATTGAATATTGGTGATTTATATTGGCAGTGGTGATTTCTGTGCTTAGAAGTTCAAGAGTTCTTTTAAATTTGTATCTTAATGTAACAATATAGGGTCAGAAAGCATCAATCTCATCTAGGATAAAAACCAAACCAAACCAAAAAACCTTTTTGCCTTTCTCACAAGAAATTGTATTGTTGCAAACTTGAAGTATGGAAAAACCCATTATTGCCTCCAAGGTGGTATGCCATCTTCATAAGACTTATCTTCAAGACAAGAAAAAATGTGCTTATCAAATCCCACATGCATTATAAACCACCACTTACAAAACCTTTGTTCTAAAGTGCTGGAAATTTTACCTGGGGCAGAGACTTTACTGCATGTAAAAGGTCTCCACAGCATACTACTAAATCTAAGGTGAACCATAAAGACCTATGGATACAATGAAATCTAAACTTTTTGTTTTGCCAAGTTTTTTTTTGTTCTATTCTTTTAAAATTAACTTCCATCTTGCTGATATAATCTTAGTTTATTCTGAATATCATATTTTAAGAGAGAAATGGCTAGTGAAAGGAATACATTGTTTTTTTCAAGAAATAGCATTAGAAAACATAGCACTGTGACAATTAAAGCAAATGGGCATTTAAAGTAAACTAACAACATAACCAGCAATCTATTTGGGTCATGAGCCAGAAAGGGCCATCTGACATTCCCAGTAACAGCACGAGCAAGAGCTGCCACCTTTTATTGCATATTGATAAGGTCTGGTAACCACTGGGTTGCTCCACCTGAGTGCAGAATCGCAGATGTGGTGGGTAACACTCACCACGAGGGGTAGCTATGCAGCAGAAGAGTAACGGTACAGGGCTCACAGCCTTTCCACTTAGAATCCATCTGCTTTCCTCCAAAGGCCTGGAAATTGAAATCCTGCAACCCAAGTGCTTATTTGAGATACAACAAAAAAATTAAGAGACTGCTGATGCAAAAACACATTCCATACCTGAGACATATAAGCGGCTGCCAGGCCTGTCCTGCAAACTATACCTCCACAGCAGCATGGCAATGGTGGTTTATCATGAGCATCTCCATAGGTTTTCCTACTGAAAACAGGCATGAGACAGCAGGCTGAGCACGAGTGTGTTTTCATTGCACCCGTAAGAAATGAAGCCTGGGAGTTTTTTGCAGACTATACCCTACACCTCCAGGAACTTGGATTTTATGAGTGAGGGGGAACTTTCTGTGAATGTGTGGACAGCTGAAGATAATCCTGGAAAATGATGGTTTATGACTGGGTTTTTCTTTACCTGAGTTTACAAACTCATGTTAGGATGACACTAATTTTACTTGTACTAGAATTTTACATGTAATTGGGAAATGCCAAACCTTCCCCTTTGTAAAGACAAGGCCTAACTCCTGAATTAGAATCCCTCAGTTAATATTGCCCTGGTAACTCTTAAAAGCAGTCGAAATATCAATATATCCTGGTTTAAGTTTTTTTGTCCTGGTTTTGAGTCAAACTGTGACACCATATAACTTTGTTATATGAGTTGAGAGCTTTCAGTGTAGTAACTGGGAGAGCTAAATTTAACAAAGGAATTTTAAAAAAGAAGAAAAAGATGGTGCCAAAAAGGTTTCCTCTTCTTCCTTAACAGTGTTTTTCCTGGCATGCCTTTGAGTGCCTCTCAGCCTTTTATACATAGAAGCAGAGGTTATAATAATGGTTTTAAATGTGTAATCTTGTGCAATAAAACCCCTGCTATTAATGCAAGGTTAAGTATCTGATTTTTTAAACCTATGAAGGTCAGAAAAGTCAGGAGATAAAATTACCAATGCAATTTAGCTTGGAAGTTTAATGTGTTAAACAGAGTTTACAACTGCACACTCTAGTGGAGGAGCATCTGTCCCAATTGTATGAAAAACATGCTTATAATGACTCAACTGGTTCTCTGACTGATCAGTAAGCAGAGGAATCAATACCAAGCTGAGGCAGGACCATGCACTGTGGAATCTACTGTTCCTTGGAGCCAGGCAATCATCAATCCTTTCCCCTCACCACTCACTTTCCCAGGAGCATGAGTTTATAAGATTCCACTGCAAAATGGAATATATGGCAGGATGCTGGCTCCTTTATCTGGACAGAGAAGAAAGTCTTCTTCGATCAATTAATCAGTTTTTAGCTTCAGGCTTTAGGCTGCTGCTTCTTTCTGGTGGGATTTCTTGTACCATCCAGGGCAAAAGTCTGAAATAGCAGCTGGAGAATGCTTGTGCAATACAGACCAGTTATTTTTGGAAGGTAACAGCCTGTCTTATCCAATGATTTTGCAGAATCTGTAAAATGAACAGGAAGAAAGTTGTCTTCTTTTTTACTTTCCTCCCTGTTTCTTTGGACCTTTATGAAGTCCAGTTGAATCCTTTAGCCTCAGAATACTCCCTGACAATTTAGCTATGTTGAATTTATTGTTTTCTGAAGCTGATCTCAGTAATGATTCCTTCCTGATACTCTCTTTCTTATGTGATCCATTTTGCCTGTAATCAACTGTGAAACCTGTCGTAATTCTGTACAAAAGAAGATTTGCCAAAAGCTTGCCAGTTACTTTGCTTGCAGCAAGTCCTGCTACAGCAGTATTTAAAAACAGAGAACTAGGTGAAAGTCTCTCAAAGGGTTCAGTGCAATGATTTTAGTTGGCTTTTAATTAAGCTTTCTTCTTCCTCCCTTTGAGCTTAGTCTCCTCTGAGGCTTGGCACATTCTGTGGAAATAGTAAAAAAATTCACATCAGCTCAGTGAAAATGGCAGCAAGGCCCAAATCACAGCCAATCTTCCAGAAACTCACGGCTCATCTACAATGGATGCCAGTTGTTTGAAAGGAGTCAAAAATTAGCATGAATTTAGTCTCAGTCAGATCTGAATTTTAGTTCTATTGAGCTAATGTCCCTAAAAAAATCATGGGTAATGATGTACTAATTTGATGTTTATCAATTAGATGTGAACTTCTGAGGAAGCTCACCCAAGGACTCAGCTTATCAGAGGAGGGAACCTACAATTATATAGAAATTATTTCATGCCTCTTGGGTGATCTTTGCAACTGCTGCTTTTCCTTGTTTCTTCCTTCATTCTTCCCTATCCTGACATCACCAGAATCAACTTGTCCTCACACATCTCCTTGCTTGACCTCTTCCCTTCCCTTCTCTTCTCATACCTCTGGTTTTGTATGTCCACCTCCTTGATCCTCATCCCTGCAAATTATAGGGAGATGGGCTGAAGAAAAGCGGGTTGCCATCTTCTTTCCTGGGTTCTTCTTGCACACAATATTGTGCCAGAGCTTTTGTTTGCTGCTTGCCTCATGGCAGCTCACATATTGGTAAACGATAATTTGAACAATCTCAAAAAAATTACTCCAGGCTACAGGTGTTAGTTGTTTTGCTGGAAGACTATCAAAAATAGCAGGGGAGAGAACTGTTGCCAGACTGAATTGTCATATGCCAAGAATGAATTTGCACTCGTAGCAAAACTCACATTCAGCTCAAAATCAAGGTTCTGCTCCATATGTGGTGGAAAGGCGAAGGGATTCCCAGGTGTTTCATTCATGAGGCACGATGTGTCACTGAGCCATCGACGATGCAAGCACCCTGATGGTGAAGAATGTGGGAGGAATTGGGAAATACAGGGAGGCAGATGTGCTCCTACCTGGCCTGGTTCATGGCTAATCCTACGTGTGGGAGGGAATGTGTCAGTAGGTAACAGTGAGACATGCCAAGAGGACTGGTGGACCATAACACACTTATTCTGCATTTGTCCTTTTCAGGAGGTTATCTTTTTAAATTAAAGATTTTCAAAACAATGAAAGCTCTTTATACATCTTAATAGTGGAGGTTATTGAAGTATGGAATATTTTAATGTCTTTGTTGAAGGTCTGTAGTAAATTTGTGGCTGATTTAGGATTAAAACTGATATTTTTCTCTCCCCTCGTTTAGGACTAGTCTCACACAGTCCTCACACAGTCTTTCTGAGTCTGCCTGTGGAACTGGGAGACTGACAAGGTCTTCCAAGATGTTGTATAGCGTTAACTTGTTCCTACAATGTGTTCTGCTCCCTCCTGTGGTAAACAAGATGTAGCCATGTATGTTGGGAAATGGAAGAAATAAGAATGGCTGCTAATCTTAAAAAAAAAACCCAACAACCCAACCCTCCCCAAAACCAGGCAAAAAACCTGGCAGGAGAACAAATCAATTGACTGACCACTTTCTGTCCCTTGGTGGAAGCAAGATATTTTCAGATTACTACTGCATAAAACTCTCTTTATAGAAGGCCAAGCAGCAGAATGCATCACACTTAAAAGAGTATTTCCCAAGAGGCAGCTTCCTTCAGCCTGATCTCTCAAAGATAAATAAAAATTCAGCTACATGGAATTTAACTTAGGTTGTTGCATAAGGAAGCTGAAAAGATGTTGTTGGTAAAGTTAGTGGAGGCAGTAAGAAGGAAATTAATAAAATAGCCAGAAAGATATGATGGGTTATGGAAAATCTATTTATAACCGTAAGAGTCCTGCTCATAATTGTTACTGCTTTCCCCAGAACTGTTGGACAGTGTGTCATAGCACCAGTGCAGTAGGTATAGTGTATTTTATTTATTTATCCAAGGTCAGAAGATTTATATTAGAATCAGAAAGGCAGGGATATATATATATAGGCATGCATCTTACAGGTGTGAAATGTGTTAGTAATGGAGTTACGGGTGGATTTCATAATGCTTTTAACACATTTTTGCCTGAATTATTTGACATAAGCCTGTCCCTGTGTTTAGTGTGTCTGCACTGTATGTTAAACACACAGTTTCAGACATGAGTGATAAGTATTTAAGTCCTCTATGACAATGAGTTTCAGAAAGGGAGAAATTGAACATTATGCATTTTATTGGAGCTTTGTGAAGTTGCAGACTTCAATTTGCTGCAAACCAGTGGAGCTAAACCAATGCTCACAAAGATGGGAAATTCTAGAGAAATGAACCTATAGCTTTTTTTCTCCTGTCTCTTCCTGTCTTAGAGGTTAAAACTGTATAATGCTTTGTGCTAACTGTAAGCTTTATTACACAGACTTTGCAGGGTTTCAGACTACTACTGCAGTAATGTTTTCATTTAGTGTTGATGCTAGATGCCAGCTTCCAGGTGAAGAAGTTCTGAAGGAGCAGTAAATTGTACACCTCAGTAGTATCTTCTTTTTCTGTTAATAGGTTGTATTAGGCATAAAACCACACTAAGCTAAAATGAACTCAAATTTTATTGATGTCTTTCCTTCAGATCAGGTAGAAAGCAAGTGTGCTAAACACTGTAATAAGTTCAAAACGTATTGTCTCATTATCTTTGTAAATGCCACCTAAAGTAGAATTAAAAACTATATAACTCTTTCATTTATTTGAAACAAAGTAAAATTATGATTAAAAAATACACAATAATACCTTTTTTTTGTAAATATCTGAAATACTAGATATTTAGATTTCTCTCCTTAACATTAAATCCTTGCTTTTAAACTTGAAAGCAGTGATTTGTTATAGATCAACTTTGCATTTATTAATGATAAAAACTATAAAATAGATTGTACAACCTAGATTAAATTATTTAGAAATAAGAGGAAATATTTTAATGTGACTATAATCAGTAAATTGAACAATTGTTCTTTATTGTGACATGCATGTCATGTGAGATGAATACTGAATATTATTCCACCATGTTAACAGTGACAGTATTATTTACCTTCAATATAATATTTTACTTTTAAAATAATATGCTTGTCCAACTCATAGAAAATAATCAGATTTTAAGTAGCACAGCTCTAGAAATTAAATTCAATACATTTTTTATCTGTCTATCTCTGTCTAACTGTTTTCTTTCACATAACATAATAGATGAAGCTCACTTAATGAAAATGATGTACTAATCTGGTAAAATGCCACCTCACTACAAGCTTTTCTTGGTTGTAAAATTGAATTTTTAAAAGGAAAAATCTTCTATCAAGTATCCCAACTAATTGGAAAACTGTACTTATGATATAATTTGATAGAAGGTAGTAAAGACAGTGGAAGGTCTCTAAGGGACATCAAAAGGCAACAAGCCCTACTTGTGTGGAGCTGCACTTAAAATTCAGAAGATTAGCAGATAAGTCTTTATTACTCTGTTCTGATTATCATAACTACAATTTATTTATATACCTTTAAAGTGAAGTCTGCAAGCACTGAATGTTGTAATGTTCCTCACCTCTTCCTTATTTACTTCTTTATCTACATCTCACTCCCATCCCTCAGTATCTCCAGCAGAGGTTATTTCCACAACCTTTTCTCATCTTGCAGGCAGAGTTAGTAGCATTTTTTTTTTTAGCGATCAGAATTTAATCAGGGAAAGCACCTGAGTGAAGAGAAGGAAATCTGCTCTGTGCTCAGAGGTAAGAAATGCCAGATTTATGGCAGGCTGTGTGCAATCTGATTCTGGCCCCTTCCTTCGTCCATACAGCACACCAGCTGAAGCTAGGATCCCATGGAAAAGTGTATTCTTGTAATTAAAGCCCATATCACTCCATTTGTGAGGGTATTGTTAAGGTTTAGAGGATAGTATCAGTCTGGCATTATCTGACACAGCCTGACTTAGAAACTGTTAAAAGATAAATGGCCTGGCTTTAGGAGAAAAACAAACTGTAAGCATTGTCTCAGGAGATTTTGTTACAGACTATTGCACTTGCAATCCTGATTCTCCTGTTGGCATTGCAGAAGTGCCATTATCTGGCATGCCCTTGGTGTCAGTACCCACAGTGGGGAGGAAGGACTTGCAGGACCTGCTGCCCATGGGGCTCTTCTCTGGCAGCAGACCAGCTTTGTGGACATGGCTTTGGCCAGTCTGGACAAGCCTGGGACAAACTAACTCATCAGGTTATCCCTGCTCTCAAGAGGTGTCTGAGTGGTGTTGTTGCTCAACGCTACGGGCCATCCTGCGTAACAATCCTTGGCAGGCACAGTTTGCCCTTCCAACTGTGTCCCAGGAGCTTGAGGGGTTCTAGCATTTTGGGAAGTTGGAGACAAACCTAAGGACATTTCTGCTCCCACAAGCCCCCATCCCAGCAGCCAAGGGCCTGCGGGGCACAGTGAGGAGCTCCTCCGTCTGCTCCCCCTGAGCCCATCAGGCATTTCTGATTGGACCTCCTGTAGAGCCACGTTAGCACAAACCAGAGTTTCCATGGAAAATAATGTCCCACAGCCAAATTAACTTGTGCTGTAATGACTTAATGAACCCGCATTACTGAATTCTACTTGCCTGTGTCTGTTCCCTCAGTATGCCTTCTGCTGTACGGAAACACCAACAAAACCGGCTGCTTGGCTCAAAATAAGACTTGACAGGTTTAGAAATGTCGATGTTGGCCAGGATAGGAAAAAAATTCCCAGTGCAGCTCATCAACAGCTGGATTTTGTGTGAACATTTCTGTACACAGTGCCGCTACCCATGAAAATGAGAGTGCTCAGTCTCTTCATAAATATCCAATGAGCTATAATGTCATCAGTCTTCCTAAAAATAAAATATTCAACACTGGAAATGGTATTTGACCTCTATTACGGTGTCTGGAGGATTAAAAATGCTCCGATTTCAAGCAGCGTGCTGTCCAACATGCCCCAAGCCTGTGCTGGTGTTTGCAGGCTGAGCCTGTGGCAGGGGATGCCTGGGAGGGAAGGCAGCCTTTCCCCCAGTGCCTGCCACCAGCATTGTGAGCACAGCACTTTTCTGTGCTTTGTGTTTTAGAAATTATGTTGGAAATATGGAAAATGTGCTACTGTCACATCTCCAGACATTATCAGCAAGATGGTATCAAACGTCATTCTGGCAGCTTCACTTTCAGCTTTTCAGAGATAATGTTTTTTTTTGCAAGACTGTTTTTAAAATCTATACTTACAGTTCCCTTCTGAGCACTGATAACATATGTTTCAAAACAAGGATGAATGTGCCATGGAGAACTGCCATATTTTTCTTTAACAGCCAATAAATAATGTTTTGTGTTGCTGAATGAGTGAAGCTGAGCTAGTGCCTTAAGTTATTTGAGAACACAGGATTATTATGGACTAATGTGTCTATTCAATGTTCTATCAGAATATCCATCATACTTCCAGTTTGAAATCAAAGATAAGGAGCAAAGAATATCATCTAGCTCTCAGACTTTTATTTGCAATTGGATCTGCTTTAAGAAAGGAAAGGGAAAAGGAGGAGCAGGTGGATGAGAGAGGATTTTGTCTCTATAAGTATGTAGCCTGGTGACTAACAAGGAAATGAATAATAGTCAGCATGAATTTATTAAGAGAAAATCATGTAAACTCAATCCTTTTCTGTGGAGAGCAGCCTGTGTCTTAACTTCAGTGTATTTTGCAACTTTGTCAGAGCTTTTAGCATAAGTAAGCTGAGGAAATTTGGTCCAGATGCACTTGCTGTGGAGAGAGGAGGGAGCAAATCTGAGGAGTAACTGATGGTTCACAGTGTCTGTGTGGACACATTTTGCTAGTGAGGCTTCATTGGGTCTGCTCTGTGTTTGGGGGCAGTTTATTTTGATAGTGGCTGGGATGGTAGAACAGAGACTCTGCCTACAAAGCGTGCTTGTGGGCTGCAAATAAACTGGAAGGTAGGGTTAGGATTCAAAATGGAGCAGTTGTCTGAAAAAATAGGATGCTGATCCAGCATGGAAACTACAACATGCCACACTCAGCAGGAATAATTAACAGCCTGAATAGCAGATGGTTAGATGGCATTTCTGTAAAAAAACCCCAATCATATAGAGGATTATAGTGGATCACAGACAAAATATGAGTCAGTGGTGTCCTGCTACAGAGAAGAAGTCAAAAAGGATTCAGGGATACAGAAAGAAAAATATTACATTAGTACTAATGTTGCCTGACACCAAAAGGCCTCAACTTTTTCCCTGCTCTCAGACAGAAAAACTGGACCTCAGGAAGAGTTTTGACCATTATAGAAGTGCAGAGGAGAGATTGTGTCTCTTTGAGTTATACACTATTTTCCCTGTAAACTACTAATTAAAAAGTAAGTGCATTGTGCCCAATAAATGTCCAGTTGGATTTGTATTCTCCAGTAGTTACTTCTATCAAAGAGAAGTAAACAATGATTTTATAATTTTTAATGGAAGTATATGATTTAATAATGCTTTAGCCTTCTTTAACTCCTGCTGTAATTTTGTTCAAGTAATCTCTGCTCAGTTTGTGTGGCACATGCAATAATGACTCACTGCTTTTTAGTAAAAAGACCCTGAGTGCTGCTCTCAAATCCAATGCCTACTGGACATCTTTCTAATTTGCAAATGGTTTCAGTTTTTTTTTTGTTTTTCTATTCGGAACTGATAAATGCACAGCTGAGATGCAAGCTCTTCTCTTCTCCAAACTTCAATTCTGAGGCTTTATAAAAAAACAAACAAAACAAACAACCCAAAACCTTTTGAAGTCCAAAAAATTCTCTCCTTTGTGAGGGTTCACTTGCTTGTTTGCTTATTGAAGCTCTTGAGCTGGTTTAGTGCACAGTTCCCATTCCCTGTGTGCTGGCTCTTTAGGGAGCCCCAGCAGGAGATGCAGATGGTGTTTAGGTGGGTCAACCGATGCACACTGAATGTTTGCTTGATGTGATCCACATTGCCTATGGGATATAAGGGCAGGAGCATCTATAAGTGGAACTCCAGCATAGGTAAGGTGGGGTTGAATGTGGAGGGCGTGTGGAGGGGCTACAGGGAGCTGCAGGAAAGCAAGGAGCTGGAAGTACTTTTGGCCTGGCTTCAACAGGGCAGGCAAAGTGTACACTTCTCTGTGCAGCTGTGGAGTCAGAGGGGATTCTGCTTTCCTTCAGGCATCTTCCTTTGTGTGCATCTAGGCTGTGAGACTGTTTGATCTTGAGGAAATTTAAGCTCAAAATTAACCAGAAAACTTTCTGAACTCCTGCTTAATTTGTTCTGCTGTTGTTTTAAGCTTTCCCCACACACATTTCTGTTAGTAATTTTATACAAACTTTGCTCAGATAGGAGCTTCTTTAGTAGCTGACTACAAATCTGTGAGTACACCTAACTTGCATAAAATTGAGTGTATTGCAGGTACCCTCTCTTAACTAGGTAAATTTAAAGCTACTGGCTACAAATCCAAGCATGAAATGATCCAAAGTGGAGCTCTGTATCTCAAATGGCCTTTTCTCCTTCATCTAAATTTAGCCCTTGAGTATACAGATGCATCTTGCTGTGCCCTTGCCCCCAAGGACAGGAGTTAGCCTACAGCATCTGGGGAAAACACTTTCCAGTGCTCTCAGGCAGTAACAGATTGCAGTCCTGTAGTTGTCAGTACAGTATTAAAATAGCAAATTAAGATTCATTTTCATGGACACAAAACACCACAGGAAATATTAGGAGTGGTTTGTAGTGCCCTGATGCTGGGAAAAAAACCCACACTTTTCCCTTTAAATGCAAGGACAATTTCTCATATGTCTATGGAATATTTATTACTTCTTCAATTGCTCCCAAACTGGTATGACTGGATGAGTACATTTGGGTACATACTATAACTAAGATACTAAAAAGGGTTTTGAATAGCTTGAACTTTGCTTTCTGAAGTTTGTTTCAGCTGGACTTGGACTGAGCTGTGGCAGCATGGCCTTAGAAACACTTGTCTTGAAGTTTGGTTTGTCTGAGTTTTAGCTTGCCCTTGTGGTGCCCTGTGACATTCACACAGTCATGTAGGCTTTGAAAGAGTTAAGACCTTTGGGTACTGTTCAATGTTACTTATTTGACATAATAGGCCTTTTTTTTTTTTAAAGACCAAGATGAAGTCAGTGTCTTTAGAAACAAAACATGGCATTATTGTAAGAGCATCACTCTTGGACTTCAGAGATATGTATTCAGCTCTTGGGCATAAGGTTGTGTTTGAAGAGGCTTGATCTAGCTTGGTAGAATCAGCTGCTAGGAGAGCCCCAGCCTCCAGAAGCTGGGAGAGCACAACTGCTGCTGCCTCTGCTCTCCTATTGACCTTACTGGAAATTGCTTCTCTTCCTCATCTCCACTCAGGCCATGGAGGTCTCCCAATCTCCCTCCTCCTTGAAGGTTCTTGAAGGTTCTTAGTCACGTCATGGCTGGATCTGGCAGAAGCATCTCATCAGACCTGTGGAAGGTCCTTTGCCTTGCTACATCTGGTTTCTTTATTTCACAGGCATGTTTCATTTGTTCAGTTTTTGTATATAGTTTGTTAGAAATCGTGTATTCAAGCTCAGGACTCAAACTTTGAAAACTTGGGTTCAAGTCCCTGTCTTTCAAAGTCTGAAGTCCAACTTTCTGTTGTGATGACTGGCCTGTCACAGCTCAGTAGAAAATCCATTTTCCTTATTCCAATACCTTCTGCTTTGTGAGTAGTTCCAGGATTGTTTGAGGTGGAAGAACAATTTAACATCCCCTCAAGGCTTTTTGTGTTGAAAGCTTAGTTTGTACAAGTGCAGTTCTCTTCTGCCTAACCAGCCAGTAACATTTCCAAAAGTAAAAGTATGAACAGTGGATTCATGTACTTTCTGCAAAACTGTATGTTTAGCATCTAGAGATCAATTACATGAAGTTAAATCATTGGGTTTGAGTCTTTCAATTATTTAAAGACACAACAGGTACCATGATTCTACAGATTTGGTGTTTCCACTGATAGATTCCCTCACTTTAAGATCAGGATATATGCAGCCCCTCATGATCAGTGTTTTAAGCTTTTAAAGAGATTTCTCTTCACATGTTAACATTTTCCTGTTTAGACTGTAATCCACTTTATAGGTCTATTATAATTTGCTATTATTTTATGTGAATGTTCTTTTTCTTTTTCACTCCAGGCAGTCTCTAAGGTAATAGCTTCTAATTTAGATCCTGCACCCCCTCCCCCCTAGCTCCTTTCTACTGCTGCTGTAACCTTGCTCAGGTTCTTTTCTGGGGTTTTTTATCTGACCTTATGACTCAAAAATTCACTTAGCTACTATGATACTGAGACCAACTTGCTTTTGTTTATTTTTTGTTACTTCCTCTCCTCCTATTCACTTTTTTTAAGGAAAGGGAAATCCATATTCTGGGCTTACTTTATAATATGTATATATCCTTATGTCAGTATTAATCTCTGTGCTTTTGCCTTGTTCATATACCACCCTATTTATTACATTGTTTTGTTTTACAGTAGCATGAACCTAGTATAATTTTAATGACTGATGGCTTTCCATCTTTATATTCCTAGTAATAGTCTGTAAAACAATTCTCTTTAGCTCATTGCTTATGTCTTGACTTCTATGTTTATTCTCAAATGTTTTGAATTAGAAGATGCAAAAATAGTTCTTGTTTTGTGTGAAGAAATAGAGAATAAAGCCAGGTTTGAATTTCACTTTGTGTGTGAATAGTGCTTTGGTCATTTCTATCTCCTGCAGGAAATACCTGCTATTTCTTCATGTCACTTACCTTCATGAACCTCCAGCCTCCTTCAGTAATTTGGTCTTATAAAGTGATAGGAGGTCGTAGCTGTCGATGGGAAGATGATTGCTTGGTTTATAAGGGCATACACTTTTAAAACTGTTTTAATAGCAGGAAGAAAGATTTTGAAATGGTCTCTGTATTAAAGGGCAAATGAACCTATTAGGTCGATAGTGGCTTGTGGTATTAAACAGATGGGCTGCTTCATTGTGTGCCTACTGCATTTTTTTTTGGTACCCCAGACTTAGTTAAAATGTGAAATAAACAGGCTTGATGATTACAAAGGCTTGGATCTTCTTTCTCTGAGACATCCATGTTAGTGGCAAATTTTGTTGTTGCCAATCAGCAGCTTGGCACAGAGTACAGGGAAGGCATGGAGCTTTTGAATAGGATAAGCTAGTTGTGCTACACCCTTATGACAAATCTGTCTTATACCTGACACTGCCTCTAACAGCATTAACAAGCTAATAAATCAGTCATGGGTAATGCATGCTGAAAGCTGCTTCAGGGGGAAAAAGAAAGGAAAAAGGAGGTGTGACTTAAGAGCAGACCAGGAGTATGTTTCACTTTTCCTGTGGCTCTAAGGCAACCTGATTAAAAGCTTCTCTATTCTCTCAGTAAACTTAGCACAAGTTATTCCCATCTTCCTGTTACAATTCAAATGCCAGCAAGTTATGTGTCTTGATGGAAATTACTTCCAAACAGGGGAAAAAAAGTATTAACCACATGTCAAAGAAATCAGCTGGGAAATTGGCTGATCCCATAAGCAAACTATCATGACAGAAGAGTAAAATTCTGAGATTAAAGACAGTACAAAAATTTTTGATCCTTAGGATAAAAGTTCATTCTGGTTCAGACTGAAAATTTTTCTAGTTAGGGTTCTTCCTCAGAAGCACTTTAAATTTTTTTGATCAGTTTTAATACAGGGGCATCTTGGAGCCAGGTTAGCTGCAGAGTCTGGGGAGGTGTTGAGTTATTTATCAAATGGGGAGGTAACAACAGAACTGGCTCTGGCACAGAGAAGAGGGAGAAGGAAGCAATTTTTTGAAGAGCTTCAACTAAGACTAATTTGGACTGAGTTGCTGGTGACTCAGGCAGAGAAGAAAGGTACCTCTGGATGGTTTGTGTCTTAGTTTAGGAGCACAGAGGCAGAACACATCCTCTTGGATCAGGGAGGCAGGCACCAGGAGAAGACAGGCTTAGGCTGTGCTGGGGGAGCCTGACTTCACCTCTGCAGGAAGACCTCCTCTGTGGCCACTTACCCACCTCTGTTCACATTGCAGGGCTTGGAGCTCATATATATGAACTGCATGGTGCATCCATGTGTTCCTCTTCAGAGGGGAAATGAGTCCATGGCTGATGGCAAGTGTCCCAAATCTCAGCTGATACAAATAGGAAGCAACATAGAAGAGAGAGTAATGTCTGTCTGTGCCTGTAGGGCAGAGACCTTCCTTTCCAAGCCTTGCAGGTGCCCAGGGGATAGATCCAGAGCTCCCATTCTCAAGCAAACCAGAAACTTATTTTGAATAATAATAAATGCTAATTTTGGATGTGGCAGCTCCTACTCAGAACTCTTGAGTGTCAATTAATTTGGTAATCTTGGACATATGTATTGTTATGCACACCATGTGTGTTCTGCTGTGTCCTGCTCCTTCACCAGCTGATATCAATGCTAAAAAATGAATTGAGCATAAAGATGTAGTATTAAGCCCATACAGCATGTCATGACCTTCAGCTTTTGTAGTTTGAGAAATTAAAATGAAGAATATTTTATACATAATTCTATGTGTGTTTGTTTACGTATATGGAATATTGCAAAGTCTTTTTTGTTTGGGATGTGGTATATGAGTTGGCAGACCCTCTCCATGTGCCATCAGATTGAATCAAGCCCCAAAATGTACTCCTTTCAATCCATCATCTGTTTTTTCAGTGACTCATGCAGAACAGGATTTTCTAGTTGGAAGGCTGAGTGTTAAATACACAAATCACATTTCTCTCCCCTGTGGGTGGTCTCCCTAGTACAGGATTAGTGGCTTCTACTGTTGAGCTGCTGCTGTACTTGTTTATGGATAAACCAGGGAATGACACCTGCAGGCCCCTGAAAGAGGTACATTTCTGGAGCAAACTCTGCTCATTCTAAAAGGAGCTAAGACGTATCCTCTATGTATCTAGTCTGTAGGAAGTACATGCACTTCTTTCAATTTACAGAGCACGTCCTAATGTGAGAGAAAGAAAGCTCCTTTTAAATGAAAAGTACATGGTATTCTTCCTGCTGGAATGCTGTATAGCATGGCTGTTTTTCCATCAAAAACATTTACTTTGCTTCATAGCAATTTCTAGGACGTTTTCAGCTAATGTACTATAGAGATACACCTATATGTGCATACATACATCTGTACAATGACCCATATAACCTGCCCCATCTTTTTGTCAAAGGTTAATAATGGTAGAGAGTAGGCTCAAAAATTATTTCCTACTTACCCGTTTCCCTGCTTTCCACTTCCCTGCTTTCCAGACAGAAAAACTGTTAGTGTCATCTTTTCTCTTGAAAGCAACACAAACCCAATGAACAATTCAGAAAGAATGCAGCCAGGACCTTCAAGCATCTACATAAAGGAATCTTATAAGCTAAGGGTGAGTTAAATCTGGCAATGATTGTGTTCTTAAAAAGGTTTACTTTAAGAAAAACCCCCAAACATTCCCCCTTTTGCCTAACGGTTCTGTTAGCTTTTCCTGTAACAAGAGATCATGATACATTGTGCCAAATTTATTTGGGGTTTTAACAGGATTTTGAAATATGTCTTGAGCAAGCAAAGTGTTTTGGAAGTGATAAAGACAATTAGAAGTCACAACTAAATTGTAACTTCCAGTAACATTTTTTTGATAGAGTGCAATCAGCATGGCTGACTCCCACGCTAAAGTCCTTGCAGTCTTTTTGGACAAATAGCAAGTAGAAGAAGTAGCCTATAAGACAAAATTTAGAACAATAAGACCTAGTATTTGCAAGAAAAATCCCAACTGGGTATTTTCCAACAAGGTGTAAAACACGTCTGAAATTCTAGAGAATATTTTTTCATGATTCTATCTCTTGTTTAAAACACAAGCTGGGTGTATATTCATCACCATATCCAGTGACTTTCCAGAAAAGTTTATTGAACGATCAAGGGAAGAAAATCTGTTAAGTGCTGAAGCAGCTGGGAGAAAAGGAACAGTATCAAATTGATCCCCAAGAAAAGAAGTGATACAGTGATACGATCTGTGACACGACAGTAACTGTAGGTTACCTATAGTTTGATATCAGATACTGGAACCTGAGCATTGCTATTTATCAGCAATTGTTCCTATTTTATATCTGCACATAAACTATCCTCAGTGAAGCAATATACCCTTCTAATTGTTGAAAAATAGATGGGGATGTATATTGTCTCAAATACTCACTTCTAGAAATACAGTAAAGAGCTGCAGGGCGTTGAAAGCTGTTTTAGGTTTTCAAATCCAATCCTGGCAAGAGGTTTTGTTCATTAGCACTGTCTCTTGTAGACATTACAGATGCAAGGTAATAGAAATCTTTTTTATTGATTGGGGCTGTACTTCAAGAAAGGTGTAATTGCCGCCCTAAATTTAATCTTGTAGATACTCATCTGGTGCCAATGTTCTGTTTCACTATTAATGTCTTCCTGGAACTGTTAAAGGGGATGCTAAAAACTTAACTTCATATTAACATCACTAACTGTGATCTAGATCAGAAGGTATTAGTGAAATATAGCAAGTAGTTTTGATGTCTGGTCCTTTGTCTAAGTGTTTGTTTAGTAGGAAACTTGCAAGGAGTGGCAGGCATAATTTGCCTTTTAAAATCTTTTACATTTGGGATACTATTTAAATTGGAGCAGTTCATAAAAGAAAATGAAAGACAAAACTTCAGAAATAAAGAATAGTCATTTATTAGAAAACAGATTGGATACATTTAAAAGCATTTTGCTGTATTAGTTACATGTGGGGAAAAAATGCTACTATTAGGAAATGGGCTAAAGGGGGGAGGAATGCTTCTGTGAGTCATAGCACCAACAGTTTTCCCAAGCTTTTTTAAACACTTCATTTGCAGTACTCAAAGGTCTCTCAATCAGTATTTTTTACACTTATAAATTGACAGGAACTGTCAGATCAAATTGTCCATCTAGTCACTGTTGCAGCCCTGAAGTTTAAATCCAAAAATCCTTACTTATATCGTTGTTCCCCTAAGTTAACTCTGGAAGAGTGAGGGAATGTTACAATTTCTGTATTCCTCCATCGAGGCACTGAGATTTTTGGTCTATAGTTGCTCCAAATCTTTCAGTGAGACAAAGGAAAGGAGAGCATGAATGCTCAGAGCATGGTTTGGGATTTACCTTACTGAACCTGAGAGTTGTCCAAGGTGACAGTTTACAACTCTTTTTTTTACAAGTCATCTTACAATTGCTTTTCTCATTCCCTTCCTCTCACTCTGTCCTACTCCCCCCCAGGTTTTCTGCTACTGCTCCATCCCACCCCACCCCACGTCAGTACCTGTGATGAAACGCACAGCTCATCATTTGGCCACTGGTAGGTGAGCCAAAGGTAGATTCCTGTAAACCTGAATTTTCAGATTAAGATGGAAATTTCTGAGAGCCCCTAGATTTTCCAGTATTTCACTAAGCCCCTGTTGAGTGATCAGAAAGCTAGTTTTCCAAAATGCTTCCAGGGATTACGGCTGTATGGCTACATGGGGCCTTGCGTGTCGTTAGCATGTCAACATTGACTCATCCAGGAGCAATGACATTATGGGTTGGAGCTTTTGTTATTTAGACATTGTTGAGGTCTTTCTCTTGGCAGTCACTGAGATTCCTCAGTAGAAGCAGGATCTTATTTATTCACTCTTCTCCAGACTGTGGGTAAACATATCTCTTTAAAAAAGTAGGAAGAAATGAGGAAATTCATCCGTGCCTTCATATTTTAATGAAAGCAGAATAACATGGCACAAAAAATCTTTGTAAAATGGGCTGTACCATTTAAAAATCTTATTGTTGTCAGGAGCAGTCATTGTGATGGTGTCACTACACCATGGATCATGAATTTGAGCCTTGCCATAGATAGGTTTGAAAATAAATGTAGGTTTATTGATGTATATGAAGGGGTTTTAAGATTTTATTCTTCTGTGTGATTATAAGAGGTTAAAAGGGAGAGAACAAGCAATTTCTTCACATTATATCTTCCAAAATGAAAAACGTGCTCCATGCCAGATTATCAATACCCAAATGATTTTCTCCATTGTCCTGCTGTTATGTTATCTTCATCCTATTGGGAGCTGCAAAAAAAAAAGAGGATTCAGCTGCTTAAGAGACTACAGAAGAAACAAGCTGATGTATGTGACATCATGTAAGAAATATTATGTGCAAGTGTTGAAATGATTATTGTAGTTACTGCATTTTCTTTGGAATGTTCATGTAATTATGGCAAAATCCCAATCGACATTTTTTTTTTTTCTTCACAATTTTGACTTAGGTAACCAAAGCTTTTATTAACCACAGAATGAAGAACATGTTGTTGAAAGGGATTAAGCAGTGAAATGATGAATGGAACTGCTTCCAAAGCATGCACATGCAGTGATACCATCCAGCTAAGGCTGATTTCTGCTCCATCACTTCAACAGGGAAATAGCTGTTCTGCTGAAATGATCCAGCTTAGGCTCTATTATTTGCGGTGGCGTTTGACAGTTATGGAGTTGGAATTCAATTTCTTTCATCTAAAGCAGGTGTGCCTTAAAAAAATCCCTCTGCCACTCCTGTATAATGCATGGAGATTGCTGGCTTCTTGTCTGAAAGTGTTTCAGTGCACTTATCCCATTTTCATAGAGCAGAAGTTGTCCATGAATATCAACTTGGTTTAAATACAACAGTGAATTTTCTTTATCCCAAAACAAGATAATAGATGATATAAAAAGCTTTATTTTATGTTAGCACATAGATTTAAGAACCCATTTTGAAGGGCAGTTTTATAGAAATCTGTATGACAAAGCACATAAAGCTGTTGATATTAATTTATTATTCAGGACAAGAAAAAAGGTGTTCCTTAATCTTGATATATCTGTATTTGATATGACAGGTTACTTTTATATTAGCATCATTTATCCAAATTTTACTTCCCTGTTTGACTCTAAAATACCTTACCTTAGTTTCTGATAGTGATGTGTCCAGGTAGCAGTCTTTTATTTGTGAATAGTATATGGCACATTTTTTTTTAGATGAAAAGAGAGTGTACTTCTACAAGTGCCTGCTGGGATTTAGACAGATTTTTTTGCAGTAAAGATTTGATTTTACATGGAAAACCATGTGTGTAGTATCTGGAAGAGTGATATATATTTATTGAGGGCAAATAAAAATACACGTGCAGATTTGTGTCTTATTCCATATTTCCATATATCTATATATAAAAATAGGACATATGATGAAACTTGAAGTGCTGCGAAGTCCATGTCCTGCTTTCTTTTGGTAGAACCCAAGATACAGAACGAATCTTTTTATTGCAGGGAAACAGCAGAAGTCCGGAATGGACACTTCCATAAGTTTTCTTTCTTCATAAGATTCTCTGAGATTGAGTGTGTTCAAGTTTTCATACTGTGCACTACCTTGGTCCTTTAAGTCCTGTAAGAACCAGTGGCAGGCTTTTGCCATCACGAGGATGGAGCATACATGGAGACCTCCAGGTAAACAGGGATCCAGGTTGGCGGGTTCCCATGGTAGGGCACATCTCTGCATGGATTTATCTGTAGACACCTGAAAGCCCAAGTTCTTTAGTGCTTCCAAGTCTAGACTAACTGCAGTGAATACAACCTGGATGCATGAACAAGTTTAGGTGTTAGAGGTATTTAGTGATAAATGAGGAAGTCACAGTGATTTTTCTTGCTTAAAGAGCATTAATTATTCTTACATTCCTTTGTAATAAGCAGGCAAATAGTCAGACTGGCATACACGTGTAGCTCAATACTGCTTTTATTTTACTTTCCTTGCTTTATCTCATATTATTTCTATCTTTTTCTAAAACCCAACATACGACTAGCTTGTATATTCACAGATGCAGAATGCAACCTGTGTAACTTGAGCACCAGGATTTGTGGTTTAATGTCTCTTAATGGATAAATGAGCAAAGTAATGGTGATGCCAAGGTCACTAACTGCAGCAAAGGGTTGCCTAATTTGAGAAACTGTTTATTATATGTGTCTTATATTTTCAAGCTGTACTGAAATCAATAGGTTGTTTAATCTTTGGAAGGCAGTCACTGGGTTCATTCATAGGGAATGACTGGCCTGTTGCTGTTTGATTTACTGGGAAATTCCAGCTTTAAAAATATCTGCTATAAGGTTTGTCTTGTCTTAATTATTATTTTCTGTAGCAGGCTACACTTCCAGTACCTTTATGCCTTAGAATAAATATTCAACAGACAGGCAAGTTTAGCACATTAATATTTAAACTGTTATTGGGAAAATACACCATCATGATAGCTGTAGTGTAATATTATGTACCATTTATATCTAACTAGATAACATCGTTTGGCTTAAATTAATTCCGTTGGCTTAATTAATGCTATCACGTTAATCCATTTAGAAAGGGAAAAAACCCCAACACAACAAGGAAAGCATGATGGTATCAGCTAGAACAGAGACAATATGAATTTCAACTTTCTGAAAAACTCCCTGTTGTACAAATGATGCAGTGATTGTCTTAGTCTCTTTTGGGACTCGTGCCAAAGTTTTTAACTGTGGTTCCACTGCAAAAGAGATCTGTTTAGTCTGGTTTGTTTGGGTCACCCCTTCCAGCCCTGAACAAATGTGCTCTAATGGCTGTTTTGAATGTAAAAGTCAGCAGGAGCATTTGTCTTCATGTCTGCCATGAAACTTGCTAAATTATCTGGATCTCTCGAAGAGTCAATACAAATTAAAAATACGCAAAAGGTTTCTAAGAGAGTGATTGCTATTCTAGCAAGTTCATTAGCCTTCTGAGGAATGCTGTTGGCAGGCTTTGTTTAGCAGAAGTCCAAAACAAAGTAAACCAAAAATGTCAGAAAATGAATTGCAAATCACTTGGTAATATAAGTGTGAGAAGCAGGGCGTTGATGATGAGTAATTGGGAAAATATATATTGTTCCTGGAGGAATCTTAACTGCACAAAGGGGAACTATACAGAAGATTGCAGCAGAGAAAGGGGAATGCACTGGCAAGACCAGACTCCAGACACTATTTTGTTAATTGGGGGGCAGGGGGGGAAAGCAGTTCTGCAGCAAGACCTTTTTTTCACAGCTCCCTGTATCTAACTCCTTAATGTTTTCAGTCTGTACTCTGAAAAAATAGATGCGGAAAATGAATTTTTCACTCCAATTTTGTGAAACTATATTGAAGACCAGAAACGAAGTTGAAAGCAGGGAATCAGTCTCCTAACCTGGATAAGTGGCAAAGCCTTGCATCTCTTTCCCTAGGAAAGTGAGTTTGGTGCAATTTGGTTAGCTGCAGGTGCAGTCACCTAAAGCATCCCTTGTCAGGAAGGGAAGAGGCTGCTTTACTCCAATTTAATCCAGGAGTTTTTTTGCTGTGTTGTCCCCATTATTTGAAGATTCATAACAGAAACAGAGGGAGGCAAGAGTTTTAACTCCCATGGCAAAACATAGTGGTAAATCTAAGAAGGAGAGAAGACTGCAGATGACATAGGCAAGGCTAACGTGCTCAGTGCCTTTTCTTTAGTCTTCACAGAAAGGTTAAATGTGAGAAAAGGTTTAACATCATCAGAATTAACAAAGAAACAGGAATGCAATAGATAGTAAGGAAGGAACTGAGTATTAGTTTCAGAAAAGTCAGATTTAAGGTCCATTTACAAGTTTTAATGATCAGGCAATAAATAGACTGGGATTTGAATTTATAGTATGTTATATCTACTGTGCATTAACTCACCATATGGAAAGTCTCAGTTTATAAGATGAGCTTTACATGAAGCACCTTATCCAGGTCAACAGGGCCTCTTAGGGTTTACCCCAGCCTGTTTAAACATGCATTTTCCAAACCAGCAGTGATTTGCTTTGAGAACTTCCAATGGATATAAATAGTCCAAATAAATATAGTACATATCTTCAAATAAGAAAAAAAAAAAAAAAAGGAAAAGCAAGGAAATGGCAGTCAAATATATAGACTAAGTATCTGGTAAAAAACTAACACAAATTATTAAATAATCAACTTATAAGCCCCCCAGGCATACTAAGGTAGGCAGCCACCAGAAGCAGACACATTTTTTACCCTAGGGAGATTTCTGACATGACTCAGACAGCCATGCCAGTGAGTATGATTCTAATGAAATAAGTAAGGAGCAAGGTCTGTTTGAGAAACAATTATCAAAGAATAATTTTATCAACAGTCTGTTGTCAAGATGGGTACCCACAGGCCCCGATTTTTTCACTATCCACTACTTGCATTAATATCTTGGACAATGAGATGTCACATTTTTGAACAATGTCACACTTGGAGGCAGCACAAGCAGGTTCAGAATTAAAGATTTTTTTTTGATAAATTGGTGAAACAGCTTGAAATCTGTAAGACAAAATTAAGTAAAGACAATAAAGATGGTCCTTACATGGGACGAGTCAGCTGCACAAGTGCCAAATGGCAAAAAAGTGACAAGGTCTCAGTGCTGAGGAAAAGATAGAGCAGGTTGCAGTGCTGCTGCAGAAAAATATAAATCTCTTGCTGTAAATGTATTAACCAGAGGCTCAGGAGCCACACGGGGAGGCAGTTGCTCAGCACTAACTGGTGCTGGCACTCAGCTACAGCACAGCAGGGGGGATATGGAAAAACTAGGGAGACTTTAGACAAAAGGAAAAGAAAACAGGGTTTGAATCTTGGTTGGTTTTGCTTAGGAAAATGGGAGAAAATCAGGCAGGGGAGACTCTAATTGTCTTCAAACACATATGTATTGTTATTAAAAGAGCTGCAATAACTTTTCTCTGTGCCCACCAGGGTCACAGCAAGAAGTATCAGTTTTACTTGCAACAGATTGGGTTTATGTTCAGCATTAGGAAAAACAAAACTGCTCCAATGATGTAAATACTCAAACAAATTACTTAGATAAATTGTGATAATTCCACAAGTGATAGGTTTGGAGAAGAAGTTGATAAAACTTCTCCTGTACCTGATCCAGCCTGATAAATCAACTCTTGGGAGGCCTATCATCCCAACTTTTCAACAGTAATATGGATATGAATTCCTATGTTTACAATAATAGATGCTAGTTAATGAGCTTTGCATTTTAATAGCTCTCATTTGCTTTCACATAATATAAGGCATGTCATTTAAACTAGACACCACTAAATCCATAATTTTTATTACTGACTTTGATTCTAGCTTTCAGCAAGGCTCATGGATTGAAGGAAAGCTGTTAATTCTCTTTTATTCAGAATGTTTCCTTCTTCACATCAAAGCAAGGCACATTCCTATCAGTGCAGCCAATCAGTATCTCTGCAGAATAAGCCATGAAACTGAAGGGTGCTTCAAACAAGCTTTAAAAATGTGAGATGAATCATTGCTAGGGAGACCCATTTGTTTGCTTGTATCACTGGTGTCTTGGCATTTTGGACATATGTGATATGCAGTGTCTTTTTCCACTTTCTTTTTCCTTCAGAACTGATTTACTGTGTAGTAGTTTATTCATGTGAAAAAGGAAGCCTGTTTTTTTGATTTAATATTTTCTGTTAAGTGCAAACAAGTCCCACTTCATTTGTGAAATGACAAATACCATGCTTCACACTTTCACAACTAGAATAATGCTCTAAAGCAATCCTGGCGATCTTGGTCTGCAGTATCAAAAAGGGCAACTCTTGACCTACCAAGAGAAAGTCTCCTGGATATAAACACCTGCAGACGATAAATTCAGTTTATCTTGGTGTATTCCTGCTTCCATTTGAGCAACTTCTGTTAATTATTTGAGAAAATGTGCACCATATTTTCCTAGGCTACAGCCAGCCTGTTTAATAGGCTTTTTATATACAGAAAATTACAACTTACTCATCTTATCTACATCAGCTGCATTTCAGTATTGATGTAGGAGCTGTAATTCAGTATGAGAATGTGCTTGTTAAGAAAATCCATACAGAAATTTAATTCTGATATTAAAATCTAATTATCATTAACAGAATAAAGTGACTATCTGAGTAGATTTTCATGCTTTCCCTTAATGTATTATGTAATTGACATTAAAATATGTTGATTTTTGCCCTTAGCATTTCAGTCCAGAGAAATAACAGGGCAACCTGCCTTTTTGAAGGCTGGAGATTGGTAACAGTCTTTGAGTTATGGGAAATGACCATGGCTTAAAAATGTGGCCCTTAAAAGTGGCAAACTAGTGAAATGTTTTGGGTATTTGTGACCCTGGAAAGGAGGAGACTCTCTAAAAAACACTGGTTGCAGGATATGAAGTAAAGCAGCACTCAAAATAGAAGGGGAAATTCAAGTTGACAGTGTTTAGGCACCACAGGCAAGATGGGAAAGGTGGTTTTGTCTTAGTGGTAATGTGGGGGTAAAGTGGACTCAAAGATGTACACTGATGTGGTGGTCAGGTTTACTTTAACCCTGAAAACCATGCTGGTAGCTGGACATGGTTTATTGGTTTTGGTTTTGGGTTGTTGTTGTTTTTTTTTGAGGGGTGAGACTAGTGTTTGCCCAACTCAGTGCTTCTCAAATTCACGCAAAAAAAATCTGTGTGAACTGGACCTCAGTTTGCTTTAGTCAAGGCCAGGAAGGAAGAAACCATTGTTTCTTCAAAAGGCAACGGGAACAGCTATCGCAGTGAGAGGATGCAGAGCACGAGAGGTGCTGCGTGTTTTAGCTGTTGTTCACCTTGGAGGGAGGACACAGAAGATGAGAGAGGGCACAGAAGATTTAGACCCATCAACTCTGTCTGAGCCCATGCAGGAGCACCCATTTGGTAGCAAGTGCTGAGACATGCAAGGAGAGTTCACCTTGGAAAAGACCCTCTAACTCAGTTACTTGGAGAAGCAAGTGGATCCCTCTCTGACCATGAGAATTATTTTAGTATTTTGCTACTTTTGGACAGCTCTGTACCGACATGTGAGTAGATTTTGAGGTCAAGCTCAGTAAGATGAAGCAGGCTGTCTGTGGACATTAGGAACTGGAGTGGAGAAGCAATGAACCAGAGCAGTTGCTTCTCACAGACCCCTGGGTGCAAGGCCTGTGATTTCACATTGTGAAGAAGAGGCAAAGGTAGGAAGGCAGGGGGTGAAGAGCAAGCAGAGGGGTGTCTGGTGGGCAGGAACAGGTTGCCCTTGCAGTTCAGAAAAGCTCCCAGGCTTGGGCTGGGCTGCAGCAGATATTTTTCTCCAGGACTTGCTACACAGATGATTAGTGGTTTTGGACAGGATCACTGCATTAAGGATGACCCTATCTACCATAACAGACACAGCTTTTGTGGGTTTAATATTGAAGTATTAAACTGGTCCTTAAGGGAGAATTTTGTATAGAACTTGGATACAGGGCTAGTTTGGCAGCTGAGCAGTCAGTAAACATCCTTCAAACTATTTTGTAACCTCATTTACATCCTTCATAAGGTTGACAAGACTTGAATCCATTTTCCTGCAAACTATTTCAGTTACATTTGTTTATTTTCATCAGTGGTTTTGGACTTGACCTTCTTCTCACATGCTGAACCAGTATAGTCACTTTTACAAGCACAGACATTTGGTCTTATGCATCTGCTTCCAAATAGACATTTTTGCTTACAAAGTGCTACAAATGAAAGATAAAGTTGTTTAGAAATGCACTTATTCTCAGTCTTGTAATTAGAAAGGGAGTATTTTGATGCTTTGGAAAATGTTGTGACACGATATATTATGGTTCTGTAGTTTCATATGATAGAAGAAAGGATAACAATAAAAAAAAAATTGAAGATGGTTTGCCATAGGCTTTCTCATGCCTGTGTTTCTGTTATGTTTACCATTTTCTTTATTTTTTTCCTTTTCTCCCCAGTGATGGGGAAAGAGAAAACTTCACCAAAGCAATTGCCTTGGCTCGGTTGGAAATCAATCAGTGCAAGACCTAATTTTGAAAGCCAGGATACATTCTGGCCATTGATGGTCGGGTCAGATTTGTGACACAACTTATTTTCTTTTGTTCCAATTGAAACAAAATAACAGCTATTAAAAGATCTATTATTTACTTGAGATGAAAAAGTATGTTAAATATGTACTTACAAAGGTGATGCTATCCCAATAAATAAAAGGAGGAATTTGGTGAACTGAATGCTTTCCACATCTGGAAACCAGCTCATAAGAACATGTAATTTCATGGTCCCATAAAATCAGTTAAGAACAAATTATTCCAAATAAAAGGGAGCAGAAAAACTTCTCCATCTTATCTAGACTACCAGTGTTCTTTAGAGGCCCATCTGTTGAAAGATATTATGCTCATATAAGAATGAGCGTTGGTTGTTGGGTTTTATTAAGAAAGAAAAAAGATTATCAATTGAATTAGTCAAATTTCAGCCACTTTTTCAGCCTCGTTAGCAGTTGATATTGTTATGACACTCTTTTGGCATAGAGAAAAGAGAACAGCCAGTTCATAGGGCACCAATTCAAGAAGAGCACACATGTCATAGTATTTTAATTAGATCTCAGGAGTTAAACCTTCTATAAAATTGCCAGGATATTGTATCCTAGTTAGAGGCAGCCAAAATAAATGCCTTGGAAATGGTCAGATGTGTATCAACAAGTGAGTTCTTATCATTTCTTCTGTGGCAGAGGCATATAGGAAGCTGCAAGATGAGCACCAATCAGACAGATCTGAAAACAGATACGTGTCTATGTTCCATTACTATCTCCTTCATCATGGAGCAAAATATTCCATCGGATTTGAAAGAGTTTAATTTATCCCTGTGAAGATTTTTTTCACAGAAAATCAATTTCAACAAATTGAGGGGATGAAGGAACAAATTCTAGAATTTTAGTTTCTTCAACTTAGGTTCTGATTTTGACACAAAACCAATTTCTTTGTGTTAGACCAGACTTACTGCCACTCTACCCACCTTACAAGTGAGAGGCTGCAAACAGCCTGGCAAACCTCCCCTCTTTGTAAGTACAGTCAGGCAGTGAGAGTTCATGCTGTGTCAAAACTCCTGACCCCCAGAACAAGAGACCTGGATGTGCTGGTGACCTTCAGGTGCTCCTTTTTCCAAATCCAGCTGTGTTGAGTGGTTATCTGCTGTAGGACTCCAGTGACCTGGAGCTAGTGACTTGCCTTCCTAGTGTAAGAGCTAGCTGATAAATTCCTGCTATTTTGAATAGGTAAAAGTGCTGCTTTGTTAAAAAAACATTCTTATGAAGCAAACTTGGTTTTGTTAGGGTCTGTTGCAAAATACTCCTTAAGACTCAGAATGGGGAACTGCAGACCTTGAAATCTTCCTTCTTCTGAGAGGAGGAGGCCCAAGTTTGGATCCTGGGTGTGGACGGGGCAGTCACGCTCATGCTAAAACAGTGTGCTCATCTGCTGACTGCTACTTCACCTCCTCCATGAACTTTGAAAGAACTCAGACTTATAACTGGAAAAATCTGAGAGTTTCATTCAAGGGAGAAAAACGTTTCCCATTGGGAGTGCACTGTCAGCAGAAGGGGCTCCTCGTGCCCACACCAATTTTGTTCTGCTAGAAGAGAGATAACTCTGTATGATATTGCTATTACAGACATCTGTGTGTGATATTACTGTTATTAATTTGATTTGAATTTGGGCTGGGGACAAACAGAAGTTGATTCTCCTTTCAGCTTGGTAGTGGTTAAAATAAGAACAGGTATGGCACGAAGAGGTGGACACTTGTGGAGATCCCTACAGCAGCCTGGGCTGTACTGGTACACATGGGCAGAAGAACAGGCAATAGCTAAGGTACCAGGCTTTTTTTTCCATCTGTGGTTTCTTTGATTCTCAGTTGATGCAAACAAAGAAAAAAAAGTAAAAAAGCCTTCCTCCTTTTTTATCCTTTGCTACCTGCCTGTCTCTCCCTCTCCATCCACTGCATCCTGCTGTAGTGCTCAGAAAAACAAAGCACCAGTTAGGAGAAAAGTTAAAAACATTTTGGAAGGAAATTGGAATTGAAATCACAGAGGATAATAACACAGCTGAAGTTCAAATGAATATTTCATAAATGTATTTACAAGGGATGCTAAGCCACTAAACACTAAAAATGACACGGGCTATGTATGAATTATCCTGCACAGATTCAGCAAAGAAGGTCATTTAATAAGCTAAGCTTATGTTAAAATTATAATCAATACATGCCCATTACAGAAAGGGATTTATACCTGGGTGCTAAAAGAACAGAGCTGTAATATGCATGGGAACTACATTCTTCAGATATTTCTTTTTTTAAGGTTTGAAAGGGTTACTTAGGAAAGTTTGAAGAAAGCCTGTCTGAGACATTGTTCAAGGCAGAGAGAATGAGGAAGAATGTTGAGGAAATTATAAGGCTATAAGCTTGACACTTATAACATGCAAATAAAGAGAAGATATTCTGAAGGGCAATGAGAAGCCAGTACGGGTTCAATAATATTAGAACAGAAGATAGCAGCATGAATTTTAATGATGAAGATCCTTCACAACTATAACCTTCTTGTACTTTGTAATTAATTATTGGAATTATACCTTCATCCTGCATTCAGAAGCTTAAACAACAGACTTATATCCCTGGCTAGAAGCCTTCTGACTTTACAGGGTTGTGTTCTGGCTACGTATGTCAGGGTAATCAGATTGTACTGTCAGGTCTTCACTGCTCAAGAAAAAGAGAGGTGTGAGTTCACACTGCAGGAAGCTGGGGAAGACACAAGCATGGAGCTTTAGACTGGATATCTAATATGGAATGGGAAGAAAATCACCAATGAAAACATGGTGGCCCTGGGATACTGTTTCTGTGTTTTCAGAGAGGGAATTTTTGGAATATTTGTGCCGTTGTCATGAAAGCTAAAAGCAGAGTCAGGCAAAAAGGGCTTCTAATAGACAGTTCCTAATCTATAAAGCTGCTGGTTTCTATAGTTGAGCCATGCTGAACATTTCAAATGACATTTTTTAACCTGTCCTTCTGAAAGGTAATTTCCCTACATTTGCAATACAGTCTGAAACGTGACCATTATTCCTTAAACTCTGACCATCAAAGTCTTAGGTATTTATCAAGGATAATGTGTGTATTCCACCATACACCTTATTTGTTGGGACAAATGACCTATTTTATTGATTCTTTTTCAGAAGCTATTCTGTTCAGTTACAGATGAGTGGAGGAGAAAACTATTCTCTAACTGACCTCTTTATTTACAGTCTCATAGAAGAGGATTACTGTGTCTTATTGGTTACCAATGTCTCCTAACAGTCTCTACTCTTATTCTTGCAAACTTCTGCAGTTTAGTTGTAGCCAGAGACTGGTGAATTTGGAAGAAAACCAGCCTGTACAGATGTCTCTGGAAAGTCATTGTGAGTTTGACTGATAGTAGCATCAAGAAATTCTTAATTCACTGTGTTACATGGACATGCAATTTCATTGCACATCATTGCAAAAGAGGCAAAGTTTTTGCTTGTTTGATTGCATCTCCAAAATGGAGCAGACCTGTTCCAAATTAGAAATAAGCCCTTGTGGCAACTGTTCCTGACAACAGTCTGGTGTTGCTCTCTGAGACATTTTTTAAATACTTTAGACACAAAATTATTCTGACTTAGACTTTGCCAATCCTCGTTGCAACAGAACTGAAAAACTGCTCTAGGTTACTGTCAGTGGCATTGTCCACTGAAAGGTTGAAGCATTTTGGACTATCACTTGTGATAGAGATCTATGCCCTTCTTTTCCCAGTGAAAGAAGCATCAGTATTTTACTTGTAAGTGTTCTTAGGGATCTAAGAGTAAAGAATGCTATGTTTTGCTTTTTCTGGCTTTACAGAAGACTGAAGAGAAGCTTTAGAAAAGATTTTATTGTGGAAGCTGTACCTATTGCTGCCTGTAAACATCTTGAACTTAGGCCTTTATGAGTTAGAAAATGCCCTCATGAAGGTGATCTGTGACTTCTTATTAAAGATAAATCAGAAGTAAAAGTCCAAGATGAATTTTCAGTATTTGTCCATTGTCTCTTTTGGTGGCTTAATGGCCTGCTCTTGCAAGTTACCTCAGTACAGACAACTGAAACAATTTTTTTCCTTCTGAGAAGTGTCCAGAAAATATGAGTGGAAGTCTCCTTAGATCTTTTGATTCAATCAGCCTACTGGATGTGTCTTAGGAAGTTAATGAAGAAAAAATGTGGTTCAGCATGAAGAGGAAACCTGCATCTGCATTTCCATCAGTGTCATCCCGATAAGGGCAGCTGCATGAATTCATAGGCTGAAAACAAAGAATGAAGCTGGGGTTATGAACCTTCTCCTCCCCTTGAAAAAGCCCCAGAGGAACAATCCAGCCCTAATTACTTCTGGATAGTGGAGAAGGTACAGTGATTGCTGGGAAAAGTTGTTTGGATTGTTACTTGTACAGTGAGATGAAATGTTTGCATTATGAATTGGAAACAATTTAAATTATTAATATGAAAAATATAATAATAGATGCTACAAATCAATACCTTTTCATAAAACATAATGAATATGATGTAAATTTATATCTAATACATAATAGAATAAATTGATATAAAATAATATTTAAATAGAATTAACAATATGTTGCTACTACTTTCTTATCTTACAATGGGAATGTTTTGCCCTGTTGTTGAGTTGAATATGGGCATATGCACTCAAGAAAGAAGGTGATGCTGAGCACAGGGAAACCTTAGGGGCTGAAATTTGACAAAGCAGTTTTGCACAGGGGAGTGGTGTGACAAACCAAACGCCTCCTTGCCAGAAAGGCACTGGCTCTGTCAGAGTCTGGATTTGGCCCACTATTCATGTGCTGCTGGGAGATGGGAAAGGGGCCAAAGTAATGAGAGAGAAAAAGAGATGTAACCAGAGGCTGGTTACAAGTCCTCTCTGCTGCTGCTGGCTCATCAGTGCCAGAGCTGAGATGAAGGTGAGCACTTCCTCAAGCAAGGGAGACACTCAGAAGGTTTTTTTATGTTTAGACAGATAAATACATTTTTTTCATGGAGATCTGGATTTTGTGAATAGCCTCCCATTAAAACACAAAATCAGGCTTTCTTTCTGGGGTTACATTTCTATGCAAAACTACACTTAACATCTGTGAGGGTGAAGACTTTCTTGTTCCCCTGCTTCCTTCCTGCCTCACCATGAATACTCTGGAGCAACATTGTAAGACCTTACCATCTGCTCTCTGACAATAGTCTTCTCCCTTCTCTACTTAAAAACCCAGAAATTCCAACCACTTGGTGGTTATTTGCGTTTGCTGTGGGGCCTGGGAGTTTCAGCCAGCTCCTTTTGGACAAAAAGCTGATTTAATTGCCCACTGCAGTGAAAAAATGTGAAGCAACAGTAAAACCAGAGTGACTGGCAAGTGAATGGATTTGGAGCAAAGTTTCAAAGGTTAGATAAATATATGGAATTGGAATATTGCCTAGGCTCGTGTGCCTGCATAGGACAGGAGAAATTGTTAATGATAGATAAAGGCCTTACTTGCCTTTCATAAGAAGAGCAATTTGTTTATTTATTTAATAAATTGAGTCAATAATATGTCATCCACTAATAAATAACTTTAAACATCCCCATGTTCAAACTAGAAGACAGCTGGCACGAAGAAACAATTACACAGCCACTGGGATTTAACTGACAAAAGATTTCCATAAGTAATTATGCTCTGGGAGTGTGAGAGGAAAGAAAGCTTGCCCTTTAGAGGGGATAATGCCTTGATATTTTCCTCATGCCCTTTTACAGTAAAGCTAATAACATACACAAACTGAAGAGACCCTTCATGTAACTGGCAATAACAGATCTCTCCCTATTCCAGGTCTTCCAGTCCTTCCACACACAAATACTTCCAGCCATCTCGGTGGTAAAACACATTTTGCTTTTACAAAGTCGGGCTCTCAGGTTACCAGGCACACAGAATTACCCCCTGTGCTTAATGCCATCTAGGTACCCAGAACTGGCTACTCCACTGCCTTCCGTCCCTGACCCCTCTTGTTTTACCTTGTTTTTCAAATTATTGAATTTGAAGACTACTAATTTTGTCTGACAGGTTGAGTCAGCATCCATAAGTAACCATGAGTCCAGTCTCTTTCTCACGCTGATGTTGAGTCCAGAAATGTCTTTGAAAGTCATAGTTTTACTGGCAGCATAGGACATTTCTGGTAAATAAGAAGCAGAATTTAGGTGCTAATCGTGTTATGGTTGACTTTTACATGTAATAGAATCATAGAATCATTTAGGTAGGAAAAGACCTTTAAGACCATCAAGTCCAACCGCAAACCCAGCACAATATATACATAGTAGAACATTTAATATGTAAAAATCTCTGGTACAAGGTGTGTGGTTACAAAACTGTAGTAATTAAAGCAGCACTTACGGGTCTGGCAGAGCACTCCTGCCCATCCTCCAGAGCACTGGCAGATGTTTGGGCCTATACATTCCCCACCATTCAGACATTTCTGCAGGCAAACAGCTGCACAGATTGACATGAAACAAGTGAGAAGAGGTACATGATATATCTGGGTGTTCAAGAACTGTCTGAAAGTGACCTGCTAGGTTTTATTCTGTATGGTTCATTTCTAAAGAAGTGAATTTGTTACATTTATCAGATAGTCAATGTTCAGGATTCTTTGATACTTTCTCCTTAAGAAAATTATCTTTGATGACTGTCTACTGGTGCCTTGGCTATTTCCAATGCTCAGCTCACCATCAGCTAAGAATGCTCTCCATATGTTATATTCATATGTGTTATATGCATATCATGTGTTCCATGTTATACATACATAGATTCTCACAGTAAAGTTTGATATGTTTATTGCATAGATTACTTCTTCAGAGATTCTGAAAGCATGAATGCATGTTTTGGTGTTTATGTGTGAGAGACTCTGACTTCTTTCAGAAATTCTGAACAAATTACTAATATTATAATTTAAAAAAACTAGTTCTGAAATAATATTTACAACAGGACACAAAGGGTAAAAAAATCCAATATTTGAATCTGGTCTACATACAGTAGGTCATCTTGATTATAACTTTATTCAGTTTCTCTGTCAACAATATGGTAATGAATAGCCACGTAAGGAAGAATATTCCTTGAAAATATTTTAGGGTGAGAGGTTTTTTTTTAATTACATTTAAATGTAACTGTAGTCAGATCTGGTAGAGTTACAAAGTAAGGACACATCCTCCTCCTAATTATGCACCAAAATGTATCTGGTGACCTTGAGAGTATATCGGTTTGGAAGGGTTTATAGCAGGCTTTAAATAGTTCTGTGTTTTGAAATATATGGCATTTCTCTGTAAAATATAACAAAAATGTGTAAAGCTGTTTAAACATAAAATCAATACTTCAAATTGAATACTATAAAAATGAATTTCCATAACAAGATGTCCAACAGACAGCTGCATGAAGCAGAACCAGGAATCCCCTACACAGCTTTTTTCCTTTGCAAGCATCAAATGTTTACAGCATTTTGTATTACCTGCACTTAAAACTGTTTTTCTGTGAACTGCTGAAGTAGCAAAACAGGTTCTATTCACGACATTGTTTCCTAATATTAAAAGAAGATTACAATTGATGCTGACCAGCCTAAGTAATAATGATCTGTTTGATGGGCAGTCAAGGTGCTTACGTTTATTACAGTGCTTTCCCCTCCAACCGGCCGGGCAGTCGCAGACATTTGGGCGCACACATTTCCCTCCGTTCATGCACAGGGGATCACAGACACCTGCAGATACACATGGAAGGAAGAACATGGTAGCTGGGAAATGAGGGAAGACTACCAGAGATTCACTCGCTTCTTTTCAGAAGGCTCAATCACTTCTAATGAAAAAACCATTAAAATAATTTGGATTTCAGAATCTGAAACACAGAGGCTTGATGGCTCCCATAAATCCTTCTGGAAAATGCTGCACTTAATGTGGAAGCTCTTTCAGGGAAGCTCTAGGAAGAGCTACCTCACCAGAAAAACTAAAGAGGCATTAATTGCAATGATTCTCAGAAAAACAAGTAAGTTTTCTGTGGTGACTGTGGACAGATTGAAACTTGTCACAGCTTTCACTTCCTGATTGGAAAACATGTTCTCAGATGTTCATTTGGATAAGAAAAGACCAAGAGGATAGATAGGTTTCACATAATTTTGGAAATTATTTTGCATTCAACCAAATTTAAAGACTAAATAGATTTATTGCCCCATCACATTTTTCACACCATTATTTGCTAAAGTACCTAGTTTTTTACTTTATTATTTCCTATAAATAAGAAACCAGCTGATTTTTTTCTTGATTTCCTTATAAATCTATTTGCTAATTTTTGTATCTTTGATTAAGCTCTGTATTTATCAACTTTGTTTATAACATCCAACAGTAAAATCTCACTGTTCTGGCAGGATAAACATCTGCAGTCACAACCTGCTCTGATATAAGTAGATGCCATGGCAGAAATGCAAAGTCCTTATCTCCTGTTTCTCTTTGCCTGTTGTGATAAGCGTAGGAAAGACCCATCAAGGCCACATAGTTTAGAAACGTGGCAGTGCTGGTATGATGGGAGTGGGAATGATTTGCCTTTTACATGTAGGAAGACATTTGTATTTCATAACTGGGTGGAGGACAACAAAGCTGTGCTACATGGCAAGTGGTTGGACTGGAGTACAAGAGTCAAGTCAGGAGGAGTCTGACAACGAAAGTTTGAGACCATGTTTGTGTTGAATGGCTTCCACCACGTTTAAAGCTCTGTAGGCACAATGGGATTTCTCAGTGGCTTGTTACCAATGGAGGCAGTCAGCATCAGGCCTCCCTGCTTTTGTGGAGCCGGGTGGCTGCTGAGCACCCAGCTCTTCCTCAGCAGGCAGCAGGCAGCAAGGGGGCTGGCAGCTAAAACACAGCATTCTGGTGCCTTTAGTAGCCTTAAGGTTGTGACATCTTTGGGCATGTCAGCAGTAAGAACAGAACTTGAATATCAGTGCTGTAGCAATTCAGATTTTTCAAGCCATCGTTATATACAGTGCTCACCCCTCACAGACCTTTACTCTAGAGGGTGGAATCCTGCAAAGAGCCTCAAAATAGGAATAATTATTAAAAAATAACATGCAAACATATCGCAACTGACATTTGGTGGGAAATATGATCTTGGATATGATCAAGTGTTTTTAGATAGGTGGATTCAGAGACCCTAGGTATTCCTGTGATACACTGAAACACTGTGTTTAGGGCCTGTTGTGTCCTGGTCTGTTCCTTCAGTGCAGATGCTGCTGCCCTGGCAGTGTTTAGCATTATGTTGCTGCTCTTGGTTGGCTGCTACATTTGCATTTTGTTCTGTGCCAAGGCTCGTGGAGCCCTCTGCACAGTGACCTGCCCTCAGGCAGGTCAGACTTACCCACGCTTAAAAGGGCTGCTTGGATCCAAGCCCTTTAAACTGTCATCCTCTTTTTTCCTCTTTTCTCCGCCTCTCCTGATCCGTGCTATGATCGTGGCCTCTGCTTACTGAGGCTAACAGGGATCTAGAGTTTTCTTGCTGAGCTATCAAAAAGTGCTACAACCACTACTTAAAACTTAGATGAATTCAGAGTGTTATGGCAACCATAACTCTGAAATCCTTTACCCTTTTATTTTCCCTCTTCCTTTTTCTACCCCTTTTGATTTCACGTCTCCAGTAACAGGCATTTGACTTACAATCTTACGTTGTGTTGTATTTGACTTCCCTTATCAATTGTAAAACAGCTCAGATATTCAGAATTTAGAAAAGATGACCCCGAATTATAAAATTTTGATCTAGATTTCAAATTATCATATGCTGTGTGACATTCATAGACCGTGGTGTCCCCAATGCTAAGCTGCTGTCCCAAAGTCATACAGCTGGAATCTAGAGATTTGAGTTTGAGATCATATAAAACTTGGACAATGTCTTCCCCTTCCCCTTAAAAAGTAAAGCCAAGGAAGAAGTACCTAGAAGTACAGAAGTACTTGTTCAAATGGGTACTTTATTTTTTTTGTTGTTTGTTCTTTTTTTTTTGTTTGTGTGTTTTAGGTTTTGTGGGTTTTTTGCCCCTTATATTTTTTTTGTGTTTTTAACCTTATACAAACATCTTGTCTTTTAACATATTCCTGGTGGTTTTGTACGGATGGCAGATTTTTTTTAATTGAAGAACAACAGATTCTTCCTTCAATTACAGACAGCCAAACTAGTGTACTCTTTCATTCAGTTTTAGTTTTCAGGTTGTGTATAACTGAACTTGTTCTGGCTCAATTTACATTGTAATTCAGCAAGACTTTACACAACAGATGAGGTCTTGTCTTAGTCTGAGTAAAACACATCAGTTACAAGCTGACCTTCAGCTTGGGATCTCTTTCTCTCTTTGTCCAGCTGCCTTACAAATGCACAAGTAACTATGAAAATACAGCATGGGCTTCCTTTCCGTTGTTTATTGCTGATGGCGTCTTCTCACTTTGGTGATGAATCCAGGGGAGCTCAATTCAAAGTGAACTAGGAGAAGTACCAAACCTGTTCTGAACTGGAGGGGCACTTCTGCCTGCCTGCCCTCTGGGGCAGATACTTTCTCTTCTTGCTAGGGAATTAATGAGCATGTAAATGAATGCAGTGTTATCTCTCCCCTTTTCCAGTCTGACATCTCCACCTTGTTCTCCCTTTCTTTAACTTTCCTAAGTACAATCCCATTTCAATACTCATCAGGCAGACTTCAACATTTGTTGATGATAACTAGTTCAGATCCTTGCTAGTCCCACTCCTTGGCCTCTGTGGAGGAGCTCCAATTTCAAAATAGCAAACAAAAATGTTACAGCCTCTCACAGGAAAACTAAATAAATTATCAAGCACTAGGAGAGCAAATCGAATTATCGTAATCCTCCCAGGCACTGGCGACTTTGAAAAGACACATTTCTTCTTTTCCCCTCCCCTTGAAAAATACCTGGCATCTTGACCCAAAGACAACAGTAGCTTGGTAGGTTTTCCACCACCCTTGGGGACTAGCTCTAGTGACATCGATGTAAACACATTCCTGTCTTCCCTTAGTTTGGTAGGATATATTGCTGGGAGCAGGGAGAGTCCTGTACGATCAACACGTCCTGTGTGCAAGCTTGCTGGTGGTCTGTAGGTATCACTAATCCCATTCCCCTTGCTCTCACCATTGACATTTCCATGCTCTTCAGAAAGAACCAAAGGACAGAATTTCATTTAGAATAGAGCAATAGAGTTACTCAATTCTGCAACGCTCCACAATTCTGTAAGGCCACCGTTTAAACTGGAAAGGACTTCCATGATCTTATGTTTTCCAAAACTGGTAAATTAGATAAGGTAAACCTATGCTGAGGGTGGTAATGCAGGTCAAAGAAAAAGCATGATTACATGCTATATGTCTGGTGAGGAGTGATTTTGATAAGGCAACAAGCAGCTGCAGGTGTTAAGATAAAACATAGGTGTTGCACAGGACATAACTAGATGTATTCAATTCTCACGTGCACTGAAAGGCATTTGCAAGTTGCTAAGTTTTCTCTTTTATGCAGCAGCTATTTCTCTTTGATGGGTTTAATGCATTTTGACCTTACAATCACTTAAAATTTGCTATGACCCTTTCATAGCTTATCCCCTCTAGGCTGTCATGACCCAGTGAAGTGGTTCTTGCAAGTCTTTTTATCAACCTCCTTGGAACTCCTTATTTCAGCTGTTCAGCCCTGACATCTTTAAGGTAATCAGACCTCCTGCTTTCTCACCCAAAAGGAAGAATTTTCCCGCAAAACAAGTATTTCCAGTGATTACTAAAGTTCTAAAAAAAGCTCCAGCACCTTAATTGTTGTCTGTAAAGTCAAGTAGGTCCTGAGTAGCATCAGCAACAGACACTTACAATTCCAATGTTTTCCTTTGTCTGCCCTTCTTGCCACTGGTTTACAGTAACAGTTCCCCTAAAACATACACAATATTAAGCAAAATATCCCTGCTCTGCAAAGTCAAAAGGGATCACGGACAAAGTTCAGCACAGAGCATGCTTTGCTGGACTGCACATTCTGAGAGTAAGCTCTTGTTCTAACAAACAGGCACAGTATTAGTCAGCAGTAGTTGCTGATAAGTTTACAGTGATTAAAAGAGGCCAGACATTTCCTGTATACTCCCACCACTTCTGTGGATTAGCAGGCAAAAACTTTTCAAGTTGAGCTTTAGCCACCTTTTGGTGAAAGTTCCCCATTGTATCTTTTCTTGGTAGAAGTAGTTATTATGATTAAAGTAGTGAAAAGCTTGCAATTTTGTTGAAGTAGGACAGTCTTCATCACAACCCTCATAAAGTCATAAAATCACGGAATAGTTAAGTTTGGAAGGGACGTTAAGGTTGGAGGGAACCTTAAAGTCAAAATAGAGGCATTATTAAATCAGGGTCTAAAAATCTTGGCAGAAAGATCCTCTGCAATGTTTCAGGAATATACCTTGCTGCAGCTAAACATCCATGTCATCCCTCCTTTCCTGACAATGAGACTGAATCAAAAATTTTCTGTCATCATGTATCCCGAGCCATGCTGCTGCTGAGGAGACAGTGCATCATGGTGCAGTGCTGATTAGAAAATGTAGTTTTCAAGACAATAGGTTTTTTGGTTGGGTTCTTCTGGGTTTTGTTTGTTGGTTTTTTTTTTATATGCCCTCTAGAAGCTTAGAAAATTGACCTGCTTCTGAATGTGTTCTGCCTTTGGATGGAAGAGAGAAAACAGCCTCAAGCCCTAACATCTGTGTGGGCCAGCTAAGGTAATGCATCAGGCTTTAGCTCACTGACAAAGAACACAGACATGCAGCCAAAAGAACACCCACTGGTAGAGATATACTTCAACATATCCTTTAAGTCCCCATCCCAGTGCTGTCATTTATATGTGATCCACAGGCACTGCTTTTATTTCTGCCTGGGCTTGGTTTTGGACTAACTTCTTTGTGGGTCTAGTGCATATTTCGACACACTGCTCTTTTGAGGAGCAGGAAGCTTGATCAGTTGCAGTTTTGGCTTTTGTGTGATGTGTACACGTTCTTTCGATGTTCGTTTTCTCCTTTTTGCTTAGTGGTTATCTTGATTTGGTGTGACATTCTCAAAAACAAAGAGCTGTAGCTGGGGAGATACGACACAGTAAGGACACAGAGCGTGGGACAGACTTAAAAATAACACCGACTAGTCTTGTCAGGAAAATACAGATGACAGAACTCAAGCTGAGAACAAAAATGAAGCCAGTAGATATGAAAGCAGTGTGGTTTGTGTTAAAACTGGCAGTTGTAGTCCTTTTCTGTTGTTTATAGGTTCTATACATCACCTATTGATAAAACACACAAACTGGGGAGAGGCTTTGTGCCAGGAGTGGCACAATCAGGAGACTGCAGCCTTAAAATGTGGGGATGTTGCTGATTTTTTTCATAGGTCAAGAACTGGAAGGTCAGGTCAGCAGTTTCCAAAAATAACACGGTTCAATTGATTGACTGGAAAGAAGATTCCCCACCTTGCTGGATGCATTATGCATCCCAGCATCACTGCTCGAATGAAACATTATCCTGACTGCAGTAAGGAAACAATTGGTTGGATGTTTCAAGGCCCCAAATTAAAGATTTGATCTTGCTGAATGATCTTTAATCCTTTGAAAAAAAAAAAAAAAAGAATCATTAAATGAGTATATTCTGACCAAAAAAGGGTGTTTCTAACAAAGGGCACCATTGTTTGGATTCTGCTGTCCTGACACTAGCAGTAACTAGTCGAGGTAAAAAATGTCATTCTCCCCTTTAGAGGGTATAACTGATGCTCAACACATCATTAGTGAGATGGATGTACCAATATATCTGCTGCTGTGTGAAGGTCCCAAATGCACACAGCTCTGAAAAACATGTTATGGATTCGGGACACTAGCAATTTCCAGTCCCTTTTTTCCTGTTTCCAAGGACAGTAAAGGAACTACTTCTGCCTGTGCTATTTTTTTAGGTATGTATGCTATTCCAGAGGTTGATCTTCTTTGAAATTCCTCAATTATGTTGATCTGTGTTTGTAAATATAGAAACAACTTCTCTGAGTTCTATCAGAGTAACCTTCGATGTGTGATCCCCTGAATGTCAGTAATTATAGCCACAGATAAACATTTTAGAGGAAGAAATTTTTGTCATGTAATAAAATTGTTTTGTGCAAGGTACTTTGAAAATTTGGATCCTTATCCTTATCAAGCTACCAATAATTTTGAGGTTTGCTCATCACTATTTCTCACTTCAGGTGCCTCTGACAGAGATGCAAAGCACTTCTTCAAGAAATTAGCTTTCTGAATCATAGAAATAATCTGGTAGAAACCTCTGAGGAATGCAGTGCTGGAGAACAAATTACTACAAGACACAGAGGGAGCTGTGAATATAATTGTGATGGGTGTGGTGACAGTTTGCACTTATAATATATTCACTTTACCACACAGCTCTAGCAGGGAGTTGGTCTGCATGAGGTAGCACACATTTCAGAAGAAAAAATGGCCTGAAAAATTGTAGACTGTATAGATGGCAGTGCAATGTAGAGCTTTGCCTACTTGTTTCTGGTCTTTGTTCTGGTGCTACTCTGATATACCTATGGGGCCTTTTAGAGTTATTAAAGCAGAAAATAAATCTAATTTAGTTATTAGTTCAGTAAAAAAAAAAAAAAAGGAAAAATAATGAATATTGGATGATGTAACTACTGAGATGTAAGACTAATCTCTGAGTGTTGGTGCATAATGTACTGCACCCCTGTTTGCTCTGTCATGTCACTCTCATCAGACAATAACATTTTCTGTCTGTTAAGAAGGATCCTGGTCCCTCCATCTGTACCTCCAACAGATTCCCTGGTAGTATGTGGTGGGCAAGACTCTTAAACCTCAGGAAGCTGTGGAAACCAATGAGGGATTGTCTCTCCAACATGGACAGTGTACTCTCCACTCTTCTTGGACTGAAACATTTCTTCCTCTGTGTCTCCTAATCTTCATTTTGCCCGTGGTCCCTTGTCAGGTGAAACTCTTTCTAGAGATAGCATGGTATGATTTTTGGATCGCTGCAAAATATTTCAGCATCTTGCAGAATGAAAGCCACTATAAACAAAATAAGCATATGCAGGTACACATTTATATATTTGAGGGATATTCTGCTCGGAACTCTGAGATTTCGAAATCAATAGCAAAACCTTTTTCTCATTTACTGATTGGTTTTAGTCTGCAACACTATTATATTGAAAGAGACTATAGCTGTACTTTATCCTCATCTTTGCAACTGTTGGCATATAATTAATGTGGGGAATTGTAAAGTATACTCCCAGCACAGTTTATATTCCCATCTTGTTAGGCCTTGGGTTTGGTAACATTTTCTCTTCATTGAAGAATGTTCTGTGTTTCATCAGGTCAGTGAACCATTGCAGCATGTGTATAAATTGTTCTGTTGAGCTGCTTTCCTGTCATGCCTGGCTAAGAAGGGAAAGGGGATTCTCATATACATTGTTTTCCTCTGTTGATTGTTTTTGCAGGTACTGTGCCTGCAGCACGACCTGCCATTTAGGCATGTTTTCATCCCCTGTGCTTGATGCAATTTGGCTTATTTTCATGTATACAGAGGAAAAGGGAGATTCAGGCAGAGTAACTAAAGAGAAGTGTGGTGGCATGGGAGAGAAAGTCCCAAGCCAAGAAGAAAACCAGCACGGGCTGCTGTGTCCTGGCTGATAGTGTAGTGGAATAGTTAGGACCTCAGGTGGGAGCCCAGGCAGGGGGTTCAGAAGAGGACTGCTGTCTGCAGTGGCACTGCACTAATCTGTTAGTCATCCTGTTATTATCTGTCTTAGGAAGTAAGCTAAGGCTTACGTGGGAATCAATGCTGGAGAGGATTGTCTTGCCAGTGTCTTTTTGTGGATAAACTGATGACATTAATCTCCAGAATCGTCCATTCCCTGGGTTTTTCAGGTGATAGATCCCATGTCCCTTTTTTAAGAGACCTTTTAAAAATATTTCAATTAAAAATAGAGCCACAAAAGTACAGTTTCTTCAATCAATTAGTGGAAAAAAAACACTTATCCTCACACAGAAGCCCAATCCAAAGAGAAATGCAATAATTGAGGAATCCATGTGTTTTTACTTCAAGTATAAGTTTACATACAGCAGCAGATCTGACACATTTCTTTAGTACCTTTAAGATACAAGTAATGAAATACTAGTTCAAAATCTAGATTTTTCTGCTCTAGTAAAATTAATGCTGTAGTCTGTGAATGTTTTGCTTTTGGAATGAATAAAAATTAGATAAGACTTTTAGGCTTATTTAGGATATACATTCAGTTCTTACCCAGATATAATCCTGTTCTCTTCCTGAGAAATAAATTTAGAGGCAACTGCATGTGCTCAAAGCCCCTATTAAAATAAATACACCAGCTACATGTATATGAACAAAATGTAGCTTTTAAGAAAGGCCAACTCATGGTTTTGTCAGAAATCCTTACTAAGAGCAAGCAGAGAGGACCACGGCTGGGAGCTGACCACAAACCAGGTGGTTCCTTGAGTCACTGTCTCCCATTTAGTTCTCTCCCTTTCTCTGGGAAATCAGAGCTCTCCCAGTTCCCTCCAGGCAAGGATCACCTTATGTTTAGCTGATTGAGAAACACATTAGTAGCCCTGATTTTTTTTCTTCATCTTCTGTTGTACTTCCTGCCCAAGGAAGGATGATGACATCTAATAGGAACTTATTCTGTTACACGAGCTGGAAAATCAAGTAAGAACTGAGATCAGTGTCTCCTTTTCCTGTGTCTCCAGACTGGGCACCAATCAGCCAACAAGCCAACCTGCCAATCTTTCTGCCTCTGTCACAGAACTAACGCTTGTAACAGTAAGTTACAAGTCTCTCTGCTATTAGCAGCAGCTCTTTACTTATTTCCAGGCACCCACTGTCCAAGGATATTTGCTATCCAGAAGTCTTAGACAAGTAGTTGTTGCCTTTAAGCACATCCACGATGTATGAAACGTTAAGTCCAATGCAAATGATTACTTCCTCCATTTGGATGAGGCATGTGGGTTGTTGCCTGCTGAGTTGTGTGGGAGGGTACACTGGACCTCTGGTTTGCAAACTGGCTGGTTTTAGGTGGCCTCAGTTGATCGTCCTACTCAGTGAAGCTATGCCAGACAATATGTAATCTGTTTTCAAGATAATAACTCAGTGGAAGTCTAAACTGTTGAGCAGTGAAACTTCCTGCTTATGCAGCTGACAAGGCAGTCATCTACAAAAACATTACATGGGAATGCCGGAATGTGGGAAATCACTGACTTTCACAATGTGACATTGCTTAGCAAAATCTGCCTTTGAAACCCAGTGCTCACATTTCCAATTAGTTTGCCTCTAGCTCTCATGTAAGTAAAGTTCTCAAGATACCTGGAAGGAAAAGGAGAGGGGGAGGGAAGAAGAGTGAGCAGAGCTGGAAGAATGAGCGTGAGTTATTTTGTGCACTGTGTATTGCCTACAAATCCTGCCTGCAGGAATTACTGAAATGGAGAAAGAGTTATCTACTAACTTTGAGATTCCATCTGCAAAGCCCCAATGTCAGTGCGATGATTTATGTGATCGAAAGTCAGCAGGATTTGTCCTGACATGATAAAATAGATGGATGCAGAAACACGGTCTCTGTCCGTGTGGCCCAGCTGGCTGAGGGCCAGTGGAGCAGCCAGAAGGATCGTGGCCCAGGAGGGGCCGAGGGAAGGCAGCTGCTGTGCTGGGGATGCTGGAGCAGGGAGGAGGAGGAGGATGTTCAGCACTGTTCTCCTGTCACCTTTGCTTGCTGATGAGCTCCAGAGGGGGCTGTGGCTTGCCTTTTTGCTCAGAGATGAACTCACTAGAAGCAGATAGCAGCGGAGAAGGGATAAATGAGTGAGTGGTCCAATGGATCCTTTTTTTCTCCCTTTTCTTCACTCTGACCCTTCGTAAGTAATGTAAGCTCAGCTTTTATTAGCTTTGCTTTTTTAAGAATTGTTTATAAAGCAGCCCTGTGAAAATAAGTATAGTAAATCAATGAAATCTAATCTATTTTTTTGCTTATACTTTTTGTAACAGTGTAGTAGAAATCAGTGTGAACTCTGCTTTTAAAGTCTCATGAACAGGAGTGAGATCCCAGGCCTGTCACAGCTATGGATTTTCTCAAAAAGGAAATTTAAACCCCCACACAAATAGCATTCCGTTACTATGAATGCAGAGTATGTTTGTTTGATGCAAAGTGGATACAGAAATACATCTTATTTTGAGGTGCTGCCAGCATTTGCCTCTTTCTGCTCAACAGGACTGATGATACTGAAAACAATGTGTAGCATGTGAGGATAGAAGAATTGTACAATTGCTGAGGCACAACCACACATCTCACTGTCAGCTCTGACACCCGCTCCTCCCGGCTGTGGGTGTCTGGTTTGCATAATCACCAGGTGGTTATTTATCAGTAAACACACCAGGCAAAGCCTTATATTCAGCTGGCAGCCAATCCGACCTGGTTGATTCACACTTTTTTCGGAGGTGATGTTTATTTACAAGCAAAACAAACACAAACTTTCGGGCTGAGTGCCTTTCTCTGTACACTAAGGAAGCAAAAAGAGTAAGCCTGAATGGCAAAGGCAAGGGGCAGCCACTTCATCAAGGACAGAGTGCTAGAAATGCCAAACTGTACAGGGCTGGAAGTTACTATATATTGAAAATGAACCAATAGCATATCTGGGTTCAGTTTAGAAAGAATCTGTCTCTGATTCACTGCCGTGGTTTTTAGTTTTAATGTTCTCCTTCAACTGAGAATCTGAAGCTACCAAAAGCAGCTTTCTTTTGTTTCTCTGTCCATGCAGATGATATATTAGGAAGGAAAAAGAAGTCTCTAAAAGCAGGTGAAAACAATGCAAAAAATATCCAAGGGGTAAGTGATCAAAAAACTGCTTTGACTTATTCTTATCTTTGCCTTTAAACACTATTACTACCTAAGTGTACTTCATAGAGTTGGTGTCATGACAAATATGCAATTTATTTACAATATTTAAATTCTTTGTTCAGAAACAGACACCCACAACTGCTGTGTTTCTTATTTTGTTGACTCTTCACAAGGACAAATGTCTGTCCCAGGCTGCTACTTACGTCTGAGTTACAAGGCACTGGGGTTCACACATTAGGAGCAACCTTAATTTCTGAATCACCTCCATGAGGGGCATCCAAGCACTTCTGGCTTCTCTAACTTCATGTAGTTCCATCAAAGGCATCGTTCAGAAGTCTGTTATGGTTCCATGAAGCTGGAAACTGTAGTATCCCTACTGTAATCAGGGCAGTGCATGGCAGGGAATTTTCCCCTCCTCCTAACTCTGTGTCAGAGCATATTAAAGCTGAAATGTAAGGGTTTACTGATGCAAGTCATATCATTAGTAGGTTTCAGAGATAGGTGTGCAAAACCTGTGTGCTATTGTATATAAATAATGACAAAATTGAAATGGCTGTCAATTTCAGGAATTCGCTGCAGGTTCAGAAGGGTAATATTTTTGTTCAGATCATTGTTGCTGAAAAGACTATTTCTCAGTTTTTCAGGTTCATGGGAAATTTCCAAACCCCATAAATATTTTCCCAAAGTAAAGATCAAGAATGTGAGGCTGCTTTGCATTTTATACATGAGTGGGAAACATCTTCAGTCTTTGTCAGTCTTAATTTTACTCTATCTTGATAGGTTTTAACAGGCAGGTAATAAATCCACCCCAAATTTCTGAGATTAGAGACTCAATATAAGTACATAACAAAGCTGATTAGCTGTCAGAATTTTTTGAAACTAGAAGTGTAAAAGGAGTTAAAGACACTGCAAGCATACTCAGAGAGCTAAAAGCAAGAAATATAATAATAAAATCCCTCATAAGGAATAGATTTCTCATTATGGTTAAGCCAACTGTGCATTTGTCAGCATGGGGTAACCTGACAGTAACAGGTTAGACACTGAGCTATGATTTGGGTCACAGGTTGACCCCTGGCAGTTCCTCTGAAAACGTGGCACATGGGCCTGGTGATGTGCAAATGGGACCTACTGTGGTATTGAACTTCCAGTAAATACTGTTCCTAATTACAGTTTTGCTAATGTCATGTGTAAGTTTCTTTTCCTCACCCTTGGTGTATTACAACTCTGTACAATTACAATTGCAAGTCATAAATCCAGAATAAAACCATAATTCTCACCCAGGGCACAGTTGGGTTACATCTGGTCCTTAAAAGCCAACAGAAAAGACACTCATCCAGAGGAAACCCTCTCTGTAAAGTAGGAATCTACTCTTCTTTTTCTGATTACATCTCTGCTGTACCCTTATTCTCACCATTCCCAGGAAAGTTAGCAGAAGCACTGCAGGGATCATCTCCTAGGTGGGTTTCTGAGTGCTCAGACCATGGGGCTGGTCTCACCTCTACAGAGTCAGTGGCCCAAGTGGCTGCAGGATTATTGAAAACTATTTCTTAACAGTATAAATACATGTATATACTGCTAGAGACACTGCAAATGAGACAGAACGAGCTTCATGATATGTTAGCTCTTTTGGGAATGTAAAATGGATATTGTGGTACTTTTTTTAATACGTTTTATTTAATAAAGATGGGTTGGGTAGTGGAAATTCTTCATGCTAGGAATTTATTTTCCACTTGCTCATTTGTCTGTATGTAAATAAGTTAGGAACTCATATCTATGTATATACTCCTAGACTTTGAGTGCATGCCAAGTACATCAGCTGATCCACCAATCAGGTCAATGCCTGATTGATAATGATATAAAATCATTTAAAAAAAAAAAAAGTATGCGATGTTTTTGGCAGTTGAACTCTGAGATGTGTGAAACTGAGGGCAGCCTCCAACTGATGGGAGAACTAGTTTTCTTTCATTTTGTTTGTGGGGAAGTTTTGTGGACCTCAGCTGAGGCAGTTCTGCTGTGTGCCCTGCAGGCCTTTGCTCCAGAGGAGTAGAAAAATCTGAATCCTTTGGCAGAGGAGAGAGAAGGTATTTCATATGACAACCACGATAAGACATACTGCTCTAATAGCAACTGCTTGCTATGAAGAGCTTGTGAATAAATTCTTTCTTTCTACAGATCATGATACCCATCCTGTGTGCCATTGATTGTAAGAAAGAAAGAAATATTTCTCAACATTTTTTATCTATTAACCATCCGTGGCCAGTAAGAGTAAGCAAATAGTAGCATTTGCCTTCTAGTTAATCACGTTTCTCTTCATTCATCCCAGACACGGGTCCTTTATTTATGTTTTTATAACACTAGGCTAACTAAAAGAGATTATATAGTGGTTATTGAAGTAGAATGGAGGCTGACATTGGACAGAACAAAAATATTTTCATCATCTCAGAAACCTTTCTTTGTGAAAGATGATACCAAGATGAGCAACAAAACCTCATAAACTTTGTGAAAGTGGAAAGAAACATGCTGTGGGCTGGAGCAGTTGGAGCATTTAGGGGAGTGCTTTGCTAGACTGCAATCACGATCACCTCTTTTTCCTTTTATTTGTCTGGAGATGTGGTAGGATGTTTAAAGCTAGAAACAGCACTTTTCTAATGTTCTCTAACCTCAAAAACAAGATGCCAAACAAGATTTTTTTCCTCCTTTCTTCCCTCCAGCTTGTTCCTGCCAGAACAGACTATTCAATTGTGCACTTTGCAGCCAGGCAGAACTGTGCGTTGTGATTCTCCCTGCTGAAGGAGGGGAGAGCTGTAATGTGGGGATTGAGAGGGCTTTTGTTGCTGGAAGGAATTTTTTACTAGCTTTTTTTCTCTGTGTGTGAGAGATATAAAGCGCTCTGGAAATGTACAGGTTCTTTCTGCCAAGAACGGTTGTTTTCACAGCTCCCTTTTTGCCAATTTCAAACTGGTTAAGAGATAATAAAAAAATAAAAATAAAAAAGTTTTCACATACATATCCTAAACTCCCTGGGCGACAGATATTGTTGAGCAATAGATTCTGTAAAAGTGCCAAAATAACCTATTTCCCTGGAAGAATAGAAGAATCGAACAAGAATACTGATGCTTGAGCTGAAGAGGGAGTTTTCAGTGACAAGAACAAAGGCAAGGCTGAAGCATTATTAACCAACTGTCTTAATTAAGCCAGAACTATGATGTTCTGATATTTTTAAGGATCTCAAGCAGCTGCCTTTGGCTTTAATTTTTTCCCCAAAAAAATCTTTAATGCAAGATAATTAATTCATCTTCAAACGCGAGTGTTACTCATTCTGAATGCGTGAAGCATTCAGAGACAATTCTGGGAAAATGTTCCACTCCCAACATTGACTTAACTTAATGTTATTCTAATTACCAGGTTGGTTATGGATATAACATAGTGCTATATGTGCTCTGATAGAAATATAGGAGATCGTGGCATAAATCCAGGCTAAATATTCTGTTGAACGTGCGCCAAAAGGAGAAAACCTGTTTATGAGTCAGAGAACATTGGAAAGCAAAGGGAATTTTTAACTTACTTTTCTGACACCTTCTTCCAGTGTAGCCCTCGGTGCAGGAGCACACATTGGTTCGAACACAGTGGCCACCATTCTTACAAGGGGGGATGCAAACAGCTGGTGAAAGGGAAGCAAAAGTTTCATGCACTGAAATCGCACAGGGCATCAATGTTGCTTAAATATAGGCTCCTTGTTTAGGTGCCTGTGGTGGGAGATCAGTCTGCAGAGGCATTTTTCTTTAGTTGGAGTAGAGGTGTCTCTCCAAAGGGTCATTAGGGCAGATCCTAGCTGGAGATCCTGATTCTCTCTTGTTTGTGGAAAGAATATGAGACGTGACTCCTAGCACCTAAGGGTCTCTTTTGGACACCTGCAGTTCAGTGGGAGGAATGTTCTTGAGAAGCTCAGGTTTTAGTTCTCTAGATGAAGGGCTTCTTCAAGGGCTTCTGCCCTTGAAATATAGAACAGTGTTTGATATTTGCTAACTTGGCTTTGGTGCTGTTTCTTCCCTGCTTCTCAATGAAGCAGGAGGAAGGGCTTTGCTTTTCTTCAGCATCCATCCACTCTCTCCCCATATTACTTCCATGTCCCACAAATGTGGCTATTTATATTCAAGTTTTATTTCTGTCTAAACCATAACACTTAAGGATAAAAATTCCAAATCACCTTGATGTTGAAAATCACCTTCCATGTTGAATCTCAAGAGAAAGATCATCATATTACAGAGTCTGTATAATTTTCACTCTCTCCTTCACCCCCAACATCACAAAAACAAAGAGCTTCCAGCAAGCTCCATTTGCAATTAGATTTTTGTGTGTGAATAGTTCACTTGCAAAAATATGCATTGGGATTGCATTCATCTAGGAACTCCAGGGAAACAAAAGAGAGAAAAGAACTTCTAATGTTGAAATTTTTCAGTTTTGGAAATAGGAGTGTGTTTATAGTCCAAGATTCAGGAGGGGATACTAAAAAAACATAAAAATGGTGCAAGTGGTATTAGCACAGGGCTCTTCCAGCTATTTGAGTCCTAAGGATAAGTTCTTCTCTCCTGTCTGTTCTGCCTAGGCTAATGGGTAGTTAAGGTTTTAATTACGTTGACTTCTGCAGCACAAAGTGAGCAAGAAGCTCAAGAGACTGTTAGCCTCAGTTTAGAGCTCTGCCCTTTAGGACAGGGATTCAAAATCAGGTCCTGCTCTGTGTCAGGCAGAGCGATATTTGGGCGGGTTTCCGAGCCGGGATCTGAAGAAGTTCCATACGAGTCTCCCATCCACTACACTCTAGGATGGTCAAGGAGGTGATATTGTAAGCCCCATTGGAAGATAAATCATCATCTGGCTGTGAAAGAGAATGTAGTACACACTACACTGTGCAAAATGAACCAAGCAGAGCCCTACTTTAACATTTAATTGACTAGTTGCTAATTAGTGGTATCACTGACTTCAGATACTTTTAGATTAATTGTTTAGTTGTCATTAATGCTATCATAAACAAGTGCTTACTCCTTCACAATACCATTAAGAACAGTATTATGCAGATTTACAACAGACTATAACATCAAAGGTGCACACAGGGAGTGAAGACAAGGAAAATCTCTGGATTTACTTCATGTAGGGGCAGCTAATAGTATAGGCTGCTATTTATCTTGCAAGCCTGGATCCTTTATCAAGATGATACCCAGAACTTTCTTACCTCTCTGGCACTGTGGCCCATAGAAACCATAAGGACACGTGCACATATTTGGCCGTACACAGATTCCTCCATTCAAGCACACAGGATTGCACACAGCTGTATGTGAATACAAGAGAACTCTGTGAATTTCTTATAATTTCAGATTTTTTAGACTAGGTGCTCTTTGCTGCTGCACATGTCATTAGAATAAATGTTTCCAGTAATACTGTGATAAATTTCACACAATCCTTGCTGGTCAGCTGTGTTGTGGCATTTATTCTCTGTTGCCACAGTGGGAGCATTTCAGTGGTGTTGAAGCATAGCTTGGGGGATTAAATAAAATATAGTTTAATAGTTGTCCTGGTTTGAGCCAGGATGAAGCCAATTTTCCATTTACTGATTCTTTTTTTATGTCTTCCTTTGATTTGCACAGTTCATTTGCTTCCACCGTACTATCCTCAACAAACAGGATCCCAAGGTAGTAAAATGTAGTCACATTGCACACAGCCTGGATAACCAGGAGGTGAAATATTAACCATTTGCTGCTTTGTCTGAGTTCAGAAGAGCAGCCTGGCATTTCCCTGAAGTTGAATAGGTATGTGCTGCAAAACCTCCCTTTGTTCTGCCTCATTTAAATGCCAGTTCCCACAACATTTTGGCTCATGCATCACCAACAAAGCCACTGGATGAGCTCCCTTTGCCTCTTCATTTATCTGTTATTACTGTAGATGATAGAACAGGCATTAGGAATTAAAACCTGTCTTGAATATTTCTATGTGGCAAGTACCTGGCTGTTGAAAAAAAGAACTGTTAGAGTTGCAAATTAGTTTAGTTGGGAAGTCACTGTGTGAAGAATAAGCAATCTGATAAATTCTTCATTGCGAAGCGGAGCGACACTTTAAAACCTTCTATTCCCTTTGTCTTTCAGTATCTTACAGAATAGCCCATTAAATAAATTAAATACATTTAAACTTAAATAAATTAAGGGCCATTAAAATGTTTCAGATGGACTAAAGGAGAAATGGAATGTCAATTTGAAAAGCAAAAATAGTGAAATTGTGTCTAGGCTTTTCTGACTAGGCAGCAATCACTTATGAATTGAAAGTGGACTTCATACATTGCTAGCGGTGAATTTGGATCCGTTGCCTCATTGTCCTAGCTTGTTCACAGATGTCCACACTTTGTCAGTATTTATATTTCCATTGATAAAGTCCCAGAAGTCCCTTTTTTTTTTGTTGCTGTTTCTCTATCTGTGTTCATCCAGAGACTCCTATCATATCACTTGAGGCAGGAAACCTGAACAGTATCCACAAAATGCTCCGTGTGGTGCACACAAAACAGTGCAGGAGAGGTGAGCCTGATAGTCTTTCACCTAAGGTACTGGCAAACAAACAAATCCTGCTGCTGTTATCCTAGGTTGGAAATTACTGCTTCTGCTGCTGTTGCTTGTCCTCCTCTTGGAATAATCCTCTTTAAAGCCACCCCAAAATAAATATGCAGAACTCAAGGAGAGTAATATCCAGCAGGAAAAGAGGAGATAGTGGGAACTGGAATAGCCAGTCATTTACCGTGGATCTTAGCTAGGTTAATTTATGTGTCCTCAATAGCTCTGTCATTTCAACACTTACAGGAAGAGCAATCTCAGGGAGATGGAGGATAAAATGACATCTCTCACCTTCCAGGAAAGGTAATGTAAGCTGAAGGTGTCTTAGTAATTTAATATTCAGTATGGCAGAGCAGACTGCCTCTGTAGCCTTGAGGTTTGGCACTGATTAAGGTACTCCTCGTTCTTACTCCTTTTAACGTTTCCCTATTTTGCACGCATGGTCCCAGGTGAGTGCTGCAGTATCTGTGCCTTTGGAGGAAAAATGTGTACTCCAGCTTTCAGTGCCTAGACCCTGAGAGGAAGGTCTGAGCTTTATTTATTCAAACCAGGGTTCAAGACTGAGTCTTGACTAGAAACAGGTACCCAGTTCCAGTCCTCACCTTGTTGTTTTGTACTGGAGGTGTCTTTTCCCTGACTGTGCACAATTCTGTGGATGCCTTTGTAGGCACTCTGCAGGCAGCACATGCAGGAGGAGCAGTGTGAATTCTGGCAGCAGCAGGATGTTTAACGTTGGGGGGGTGAATGGTTACATTCTCCTTTTTTTTCTTGTAAAGTCACAAGCCATCTCCTGGAATGGTGAAACTGAATCCAAGAACTGGACCAAAAAATCTGCGTAGCCAGCCTGTTTCTGATCTCTTATCCTTCTGTGTTTACTCTTCCTTCCTTAGACTATGCAGTTCCAGAAATGTGTATGCATGTAGCTGCTGACTTAGCACCAGAAGTCACTTTTGCTTGCTTACGTTCTGGTCCTAACTTACACTGGCCTTCTTCTATTCCTGCCTCCATAAACTGCACTTGTAAGCTCAGCTTTGACTGCACACCATTAGAAATCACCAACGGCAAACCCTGTTCTTTCTGCCCCACCATCATACCTGGAGAGAAGTGTGTCAATGAAAACATCACTGCACAGATCTTGAGCAGTGCAGATGGTTGCATTGCCCTCATCTCAGCCTCTGCAGGTGTGGAGCAGGACTCAGTGTTTGGGCTCTCCATGAACAAGACCAACAGAGTGAGGTTATGTCCACAGCAGCTGAGGCTGTAAATCAACAAATCTCCAAAGTTTCCAGTGAGAACTATTCTCATTTGCAGAAGCTACCAAGCACCTAGAAACATTGTACCTTCTGAAATGGTGAACAGCTTTATTTATTTTTTTGTGCATGCGGAGAACAAATTCCAGAATCATGAGAGCATAAAAAAAGCTGCAAAAAGGTTTTGTTTGTGGGTTTTCTCTATGTGACCCTGAGAATGAAACATCTCAACTTACGAGTCCTTACCTAAACTCAAAGCCTTCTGAGGTTCTGCCCTTTACTAGGTCTCCTGTTCTTACATCTTAATTCTTTAAGCCATTCCCACTCCAGCCACTGAATGGAGGGAATCATATGGTTTTCAGGCAGCAGAAGAGATGAGACCATTCATTTCTAACCACCTACTTACCCGTTTCACAAGAAGGGCTGCTCCATCCATTTCTGCATTGGCACTCATCTGGTGACACACAGACCCCACCGTTGTGACAGTGTCTGTTACACACCACTGGAAAATAAGCAAAGGATCAAAACCTCCTCTCAGTAACACTGATGGAGGACTTCAAGGTGCTCTATTACAGCAAGGAACTAATGGTATTAGTCCAAGGGGTACACTGAGGGATGAATCTGTCCATTTCCTTGGTTTTCTTTCTCTATTGGAAGCCTTGCATCTAAAATGCTTTGCTTTTCAAGTATTTCAGCTGCTCTGGTTCAGAGATAAAATTATATTCCTGTCAAGGGCAACCTGATATTTAAATAAGCAGAGAAGGCTGTAATAATGAAACCACATGTTTCACCATTGAGCTAATATAGAAGGATTTGAAGGCTGATTTTTTCCCCCCAGATGTTCTATATATTGAACCTCTTTTGTAAATTGTGTTGCATAATAACGTGACTCCTAATAGGTATGGTAGTGGCTTCGTGCTCTCAAAATTAGTATTACTGCATTCACTCACACAACCTTGGATTTCATAAATGTTACTATAAATAACATGACGGTTGTTGCTTGTTTGTTTGTTTTTCCAGAAGCACTTTAATGTAGCAAATGTTGATATAGATGTGCATATTTTTACATAATACAGCTATGCTGCTGGTAAATATACGCTCTGAAATAGTTTAGTTACTCTATTTCTTCAACATAATATACTTTGTTTTCCTTGCTGTATTCAGTCACCATTTTAAGGGGTAATGCAGAAAAAATAAACAGGCTTTTTTAGTCTTCTAATTTTCTGCAACTTCAATCATATAATGAGGATAAAAGCCCAAATGAGTTCATACATACTTGTTTCACATCGAGGACCAACAAATCCATAAGCACAAGAGCAAGTATTTTGAGATAGACAAGTTCCTCCATGCTCACATGGTGGATCACACTGCACTGCAAGAATAAAACATGAGCAAAAAAAAAAAGCAGTTCAAATATTACATTCTGTGTGGTTATGAGCACAGCACTTGCTATGACTTTTCCCACACCATTTTATTAATCCAACAAGTGATTTGGTTACTGAGGAGAACACTGCGGAATGAAAGTAGGTAGCTAAATAATGTCTGCATGGGTATGATTTTGACATAATCATATTTAACTTCTGAGCATGCACATTTTTAAAGATGTATTTTTGAAGTCTAAGGAAGGATCAAGTTCAAATGTAGTTAATAATAAAGACTTTGCCCACCTGTCTCCACAAATTTGCCTTGTGGATGTTCAGCAAGCCTTAAGAGGTGTCAGAAGTGATGCTAAAGCACAGAGGAATGGTTTCCTCTGTATGGAAAAGAGTTGTATGGGAATTTGTCAACCCCATGACAAACACTTAAGCAAGAATTTAAATGTTTAATAAGTAGTGCAAGGTCTGCAGACAAAGCAGCAAGTTAGAGAATGTGTTCTTGACACATTGCAATATGCAGACCACTGAAAGCAGAGGACAACCACTGGCACTTACTCAAAGAAGAAATGTGCAGGAGCAGAGCAAGGCATGTGTGTCAGCTGGATCTCACTCATGCCTTCAGAAAAAAAAAAAAAGCCATCTCACATGATAGAATGAAAAATATCTTTCTTTGTGCTTGGGAAGTGAAGACAGGGAAGAATGTTGCACTTTGGCACACTTTACTGGCAGAGTTTTGTCTTGTATAATGGATATGAAGCTCAGCAAGGTCACCCCAAGGAAAACACAAAATGAAGCTAAAGAGATCTGAAACAAAGCATCTTTCATTTTAAGTACTGTTACAAGGGAAAAAACCCTAATGTACCACATATTTTTCTTAAAACTGGAAAATAGACTGTGTAATTGGAAAGTTAATGAAGGACAAATATGTGTGGTACCACGTAGTGTAAATGCATTTCATGTGTTGAAGGTCTCCTCACCTCTTGTGATTCTCACCAAGCCTTCAGAAAGAAGAAATGCAAAGAAATTGCATATGAAATTTGCCATCCAAAAAATAATGAAAGCCACCACACATTTTCCAATTGCAGTTAAAAAGACAAACTCCAATAAGGTACCTTTAAATAAACCATTTTGACCTGAATAACATTAAAGAAATATATTTAGCATTAGATCTGCTCCTCAGGTACTTCAGTATTTACCTTTCCTAGCACCATACAGTTTTAACTGTGAAATGTTCAATGCTGCATTAAAATACCTTTAGGATTTGACATGCATGAGAAGAGAAAACTTGCTATATATGGTTTAGATCCATGCTATACATGCTGAGAAAGTCATTAAGCTAAATTTAGTTTTGATTTGATGGGCAATAAGTTTTAGGCATTTGCAATTCAGCATGTGTTTAGCTGAAATTGGAAGTGTACATCTGTGAGAAAAAGAAAATAATTTAAAAAATCAACATTGTCTGGACAACTGAATAGATTTGATTTAGACCCATTTAAGCAGTTAGTGTTAAACTTTCCCCACATTTTTCTAATTCAGCCACTGGTAGCAGCTGCTGGAGCAGAGGCTCAGGCAGCTCAGGGTCTCTTGCTATTAGGCTGAACAGCAGGTAAGAGTCTGTGATGAAGTGGAAGAAAGGGAAAGAAATTAATGATGTTCTCAGGGAAATTTGTTATTCCTTTAAAATCACAGATTTATATTTCTAAGCCACCATTCGTGTCCAGGGGCTTGTGTTGGTTCTCATTGAAGTCCCTGGCTTTGTAAGGAGGGTGCAGACCCATCTGCTGCACATGCATCCGTATGAAACAGCTCCATTTCCTGGGCTTGGATTGGTGCAGGACTTGTTTATAAAGGGATTTATTTGCAATTAGAAATCAACAGTAGGTGGAATTGGTGAGTGCTCTCTGCACGGAGGCAGGGAAACACAAAACCTGGGAAAAACATACTGCTCTTCTTGAAGTATGTGAAATGTGACTGCCTTTCCTGTAGGACCATGGCTGCATCAAGCCTCCAGGTGCCTAAGTGCTGTGCCAAGCACGGTGACATTCACACATACTACGCTTTATTTCAGAGTGTTTTGGATGTAGCACTTCAAGTGAATGTGTCCATTTGAAGAGACTACTTTCCATCTGGCCTTTGCACATTTTGAGATGCATCTGAACTGTCAGAAAAGAACATGGTATTTTAGACATTAAAACATTTAGCTCTTATGGTGACATTTAATAGTAAAAAGTTTAAAACTATTCTATTACTGGTGAATAGCAAAAGATAAAACCTGAATACTGGCTGCAATGTGTGAGAGACAGTAATATTCTCCTAAAACACACTTCCCTCCATAATAGAAATGTCCTGTTCATGTCAAATTCTTTTCCAAAACATCTATTTTTCATCTTCTGGAATGATTTTTTTTTTTTTTTTTCCATAAACATATCCTAAATTATACAAAGGTATTGCAGTGTTTTTGTACTAAGCAGTTTTGGGTGGTATGAAATCACAGTAAAGAGGAAAACATTGCTGCAAATGGTCAATCTTGCTGTCAAATGTACATATGTTTATGTTTAGAATTTAAAATCTGGAGATGAAAACAGAGAAGTCCATTATTGTTTTCTTTGAAAGGGCTTTTTGGGAAATATCCCGAAAATTTCTTTTTTTTCCATTCAAATGAGATAATAGGTTTCTCTATGAGAACTTCAGGGCTACTCAGGAATACCAGATGCTGTGTTGTTTCCTCCACTTTCAATAGCCTGATCAGCAAATGGCTTCCAGGACAGAGTTATTGCTTAGTATATCAATAACCAGTAAACTCCCTGTGTTGTCTGACACCTGAGGTCTGGGCACGTGTGGCTGAAGCGAGGCTCAGAGCTCTGAGAACATTACCTGCAGTTCCATTTAAAATTTTGAAAACCAGTCAGGTCAGGACAGGCTTCACTGGAAGGACTGTAGTCTACCTTGTTTCATGCAAACATTGTACAGTATTTTCTTTCAAAGATCCACTAATCTAATTGCCTAAATGTACAGATGAAGTTTGAATATGTGCAGCACATGGGAGGGGAAAAAAAGGAGAAGAAATGTGTGTTACAGGTTAGCCAGGTTGTTGGTTTTCCTTTTGAACAGATATGGATTGAAGCCTTTCATTTGCATTTAAGATACACAGGTAAAGGAAATAAACATAGTGTTAAAGCATGGATTAGTGCTATTAAAATAACACAAATGCATATGGAAATAGTCCAGCAGTCCAGAGCCCAATTATGAAACAAATATCCATCATAGCACATAGAAAGTTAACAAGATTAACTTGACTGAATAAATTGGGAACACAAATGCAGACAACAGCTCTGGTTAGGTTGTACTAATGGATTTTGTTCTGTGAAATGTCAGCTGAGTGCTCATCTGCAGTCGAGAAAGCAAACAAAGTGTTAGGAAATGTTCAGAAATGAGCAGAGCACAAAATGCCAGACTTTGTTATGGTCTGTATCCATGGTGAGCTGCATCTTAAATACTGTGTTCAGGTCTGATCCCCCAGCTCAGAAAGGATACGTTAAAAGTGGAAAAGATGCAAAAAAAGGTGAGAGGGATAACCGAAGTTATAGAAGAGCTTTTGCACAAAGAACAAAGTCTTTGGGAAGGACATGGCTTGGGGGAATGGGACAGAAAAGTGCAAAATCAGATATGGCCTGGCAACGCTGAACAGGGTATTGTTCAAAGGCATCACCTTGGCTTTCTGAAGCACATGATCCATAACTTGCTGAGAGACTATTCTGGACAATATCCTTATATCTTTCCTGTATGTTGCCAAACATTTCTTGCTGGTAGCTATTGGAGATAGGGGAAGGATTTTTGGTCTGGGATGGTAAAGCTTTTTTAAGAAAATGCTTCTGAGGTAGCATGACTTTATCTTCCATAGGAATTCTGAGGAGCTTTTATGATTACTAAAAAACTAGAAAGATAATTGTCCTTAATTGTCACCTAGTCCAAAACAGTTTTAAATAATTGTCTGTATTCTATGGAACTGAGTCTTTGACTTTTTAATCATACAGTTTTAGTAAGCAGACACTCTCTATCCAATGAGCTTGGGTCTAGAGAAATAAAAATAAAGATGACTGGTAATTCTTATCTTCCTTCTGTCTTCAGGTCTAGGTCTCTCAGAAAGAAGCACATCAACGATGCCCAGAGCAGAAATTTTTGGTTAAATTCAGGCCTGTTGTTGAATGGAAAGGATATGTTCCACCTTCGGGCACCCTAAGGAGCTCCTGCAGCACAACAGCTGCTCTCAGACAGAGCCATATGCACAGACCCTGGTGAATAATCTGAGCCCAGGGAAAAGACAGAACTTGTTTCCTTGTCCAGTAAATACAGTGTCTTTGAAAGTGGAGGCTTGTGCCCTGTTGTAGAGTGGGAACAGAGGCAGGATGACAAGGAATTGCTCTAAGGTGACTAACAACACTAACCAATATTTCAGAGCATTAGCCTTGCCTCACGTGTTACAGAATGATGGGCTGCATGTGTCACTTGTAATACACCAGACAAAATATCAGAAACATTATGAAAACAGTCTGTTTGGACTAGTTATGCATTATTAGAGTACTAGTGTTTTGTCCGATGGGCATACTGAGCTGAAACCTCTAAGGCTCTGTCAGGGAGATGACACTTCTGCAGTGTGCTCTGGCAGGTGAAAGGTGCCATCCCATAAAAGTGCCAGTAGTGTCTGTCCCACAGTAATGCCTTGGGTTTATAGCAGATATCCTTGAAAAGGACACTCAGAGTGGATATTGTGTATTTAGTAACCTCCCTCATCACCAGAGGAACTCTTGGCTAAGTTCACTCCATAAAAAATAATGCCAGCAAGCATCCGCTTCAAGAGAACATATGGGGGAATCCAGTGGACTACAGGAGGCCTTATTTCTCCTGCTTGTTTTTTATGATTGTGTAGGTGATGTTGGCTATCTCTAAAATGCTACTTTTTCAAGGCCTTGACTGTTTAGCAGACTAATGGTATCTTCAGGCCACTAATAAATGGTAGAACTGCCTTTGTGCAGGAAGGTGAAAGAGCTCTACAAGCCTAGCCAGCTGCAGGAAAGGGCATGGGAGTAGTGAGTAGAGCCTTGAGGAACTACTTCATCTCAGCTCATCTTCAGAGTAATTAGGCAGAAATAAGAGAATTAAGAATCTGTAATGCTTATTATGCCAAAGCAAGATGGGTAAAAGCAAGGCCCTTCTTGTAACAGATGACAAAGTTGTTGGTAGTGAAGGGGGTGATCTAAATGGAGATTGCCAAGAGTGTCTGAAAGAGCATCTGAAAATATCTCAGTTTAGGTGCCTGTATATAAGCCAAACAAAGTGACATCTAGCTATGTTCTTCCAAAAGAAGAGAGGAGGTTGGACCTGGTGATCCCCAGAGGTCCTTTCCAGCCTGGACTCCTGTGAGCCTGTGATTCCCAAAACAGGAAGGCAGAGTAAAGGGAAGGGACATCCAACTAAATCATAACAGGGAGACAGAGGGGCTTGTCCAAGGAGATAAGAATATTACAGAAACAAAATTTGTTATGATTTCTTTTAGAAGGGAAATTAAGTTTCAGGATGCTTTTTATTTTGTTTCCCTACCAGTTCTATAAGCCAGGTTTTGAACAGCAAAACTGGAAAAAAAATTACATTCTGTCACAAGATAAATACCACTCAGTAAAGTATTTATTATCTGAGAGTGTTTTCAGACATTCTTATTAAACAAAGGTCACATCCCCTCAAGCTGCACAGGTATTAAAAATTGCTACGGATGGGCTGTTTCTTTTATCTTGGTGAATTTTGATATCAAATAGGATGGTGACAACTATCAATAATGTCTGCAGCTGTTGATATGTTTGTTCACTTGCTGTTGATGTTGTGTCAAAGCCTGAAGATTTTGCAAATGCTGGTCTCATCTAAGCTTTGATCACTGGCTCAGTTTTGGTCCCTCTTTTAGAGGGTGCTCCAGTTTTGAGGGAAGTCGGTACCATTGTGGCAGCATTGTAAGGTGCTGACAGCAGAGGTTGTGACAGGCCTTGATCCAAGGAATTATCCTCATCTTTCAACTTCATCTGTCACAGTGGATCAGCTGCATCTGACATGGGAGGAGACATCCCTAGCAGGAGGTACAATGGGTGCTCTTCACCCTTCTGGCCATGCTGCAGGAGGGTGCTGGCAGGTATGCAGAGGATGTTGGGATGAAGCAGAAACAGGGAGCAGACAGGCTTGTTACTGAGTCAGGTGACATGGTCAGTGACAAGAGACAAATAAAGGATGTTTGTGTATCGTGTCATCAAGGCCCGAGACAGAGAATGATGTTGGTAATAAAGTATTTCATCCTTAGGACTCTCCAGAGAGACACTCAGTAATACCAGTAATTGAAGAAAACATCTCATCTTGTGAGACAGTAAAAGGCAGAGGTAGATTTATGTTTTAAGGACTGTACTGGTGGGCATACTAAATACACTTCTACACAAAGCAGCTGTATGCCCATATTCATAAATATTCCTAGGTACATGAGCCTGATCTTTGAAGGAGGCTATTCTGTGGTCAAACTTGCTTTGGGCTTCCCAGTACTAAGAACTACTTGGTACTTTTCCAGCTCGAAGTGTGAAACAGAGGTGAAAGACATGGTCTTTCATGCCAAGTAACCTTCAATCCTTTAAAAGGGGCACTTCATAAATGCGCAAACAGGCAAAAATGTATAGCACCCAAGATTATAGTGACCTTTTCTCATGCATTCTGTGATATATCTCCAGAACTGCTCTGAGCTCAGAGGGCTATAGTGTCAGTGGGGGCTTTACACCCCTGTGAAGCCCTGCTCATGCCAGGGAGGTTCACTGCTGAGCTGTGCAGCACAGCCAAGACCCCCCTACAGAGAGCACGAGAAACCCCATGTGAAAGAGGAGGAAATAGAAAATGCAAATACTTTTGCTTTGTGAAGTGAAAGGCTAATTAAGAGATCAACTGAGAGGGATTTCAACAAAGGGTGTAATTAATGATAGCTAAGTCAGGGAATTCAGTAGTCTTTCAACAGTGTGCACAATACTATTGTTTTATGGAGGTATTCTAAGCTGTCTAATAAATAAGTCAATATATTGTGAAAACCCATCTGGTGCTATCTATTTCAGATGACAAGTCCAGTTTTGTGTTTAAGATATTAGGTAGATATTTAAACTTAATTTTTTAGGGAGTAGAACAATTACTTTTTCCTCGGATATGTGTTGTATAGAGAAATTGAGTAAATTTTACTCTTTCTCACAGAGGTGTTATATGTTTTCAAATGCAATGACTTCAGTCGAATGAATCTAGCCTTAAGCAAGGGTAAGCAAGATTGTAATCTGTCCCTGGTTTCAATAGATTAGATATTATCAAATAAATATGTCGGGTTTGTAAGCAGAAAGAGCTTTTTCAAAGTTCTAGAATGTTCAATTATTTTGAAATGTAATTGGCTTTGAAAACCAGAATGATCCTAGCTAGAAAAATCTCCAAATTTATAATAAAAATTAATTTTTATTCTGGAGACCTGTTAGATTTGAAGTTATAAAATCATTTGAAAGAGGATTTTCCCCCTTACCTTCACATGTAATTCCATCCCCTCTGTATCCAGTGGGACAAGGCCCACATTTAAATCCTCCATCTTCACCCAGCTGGCACTGCACACCAGTAAAGCACGGCACATTAGCACAAGAGACTTTCTGATGTGTCCCACTGCTGGTTTGCAGCAGTTCCACATGACCCATCGGTGTGTTGTACGCCTTTCTGGCTGCTGCAGTCCCTGCTGGAAGCCTTGCTTGGGGGCCAGACCCTGGGATACTTGCACTTTGTGGAACTGTATCAAGGGCACGACCTACTAAATGGAAAGGGGAGGTGAGGTGTCTTGCCAGAGGAGATGCTCCCTGCTGCTCTGTTGGGAAATCTTGGGATGGTTTAGTCTTTGAGACTGCGACTCGACTGGGCCATTTCCTGGGAGAAGAGCTGTGCTTGGAATGAGGTTGCTGAACAGCATGTGACCTTGCAAAGAATGAACTTGCATTTGTGTTGTAGTGAGAAGGAATGGTCTGGGTTGTACCTGGTTTCTGTTGTTTAAAAGGGAGAGGGGTATGGGTTGTCATGCTGGCAGGTGTGACACTGAAGTCTGGCTCCTCATGCAGAAGGGAACTTTGTGTATCACTTCTTTCTTCAAGAAAAGATTGTTTCTCAGGTGCTGTGGACTCCATATCAGGTTTTTTTGCTGATGACATATGAACTTGAGAAGTCTTCCTTTCCATTGTAAGGGACGGAGTGTTAATGACTGTGGGGTTTCTTTCCAAAAAGTATGGAGTTTGTTGTCTTGGAATTTGGGTTTGGGAAAGAAGGGAATATATGTTTCTTGATGTCTTTAAAACACCTTCCTGATGAGAGGCTCTAGCATCTTCAGTAGTTCTTCTGGAAACATTCACATGGCTTTGAGAAGATCTTGAAACTAAGGCAGAAGGAAGATCTATATTAATACAATTTTCTGGTCTAGAGTTTAAAGGAAGCACAGTGAACATTCAGTTTATGAGCAAATAACAGAACACCAGCACTAGAGACAAAAGAGTTAACCTCTCATATATGCTAAGGGCAGGTTTCTGCTGGCTGGCATAGAAATGACATGATGTTGCCTGCTATGGGTGACACCAGCACTGGATGCAGAGGGAACTGCAATACCAGAACTTGCAGGCTGGCGGTTCATGATCTAGATGAACTATATTTATGCTGGCTTAATATTGAGCAAGCTTAAGGTAGCCAATCTCAGTAAAGGTCAGGAGTAATTCTTTGAGGTTCAGCACTGGCCTTACGAGGCTTAAACTGCAGCCAGGCAAATACACTTGCTGTGCTGATGTACTAGTTTTGGCTTTCACTAGTCCATGAGGTTTTAGCCCTGTGGACCTCTCCGTGGTGCACCCTATAGGTCTTGACCACCTGAGCTAATATTTGTTTCTTATTGACTGTTGATATTGCAATAGTGTGCTGGGAAATATTCTGCTAGACAGTACATGATGCAGAGACTTAGCATTCAAGCTCTTGCAGTCTAGGAATAAGATGAGACACTGCAGTTTGGGACAGATAGATACCAGAGATAGAGAAATAAACAAATGTTAAGATGGTCCTGGCAAGATCACGTCCAAGAGAGACTCTAGTCCCATCACACTGGCATATAACTATGTAGTGCTTTTGTAGTCCTTATGGCAAAGGAAAGTTTTAGGAAAGCATTTAAAGGAGACAAATGGAGAAGCTTTGTTAATGCTGTGTACAGCTCCCTCCAGACGTGAGGGGCAGCATGTAAGAGAGTCTGCTGGTTTGTAACTGTCACCCACTTGTGACAAAGCCAGCTGCCTTTTCAGTTGTGTAAGGAGGGATGATAGATGGTGAGAGGGTAGTCTGTGAAGGGCCTTGAAAGTGGAGACGAGCAGTTTGAATCAATACTTTCAGGAAGATTAATGGCCATCTGCTGACTCTAATGAATGGAAGAAGCTATTTTTAACTGGTTCTGGCACACTCACTCCATAGGAAACGGAACATATTGAATCCTGAACAAAAAACCCTCACTTGGTTCTAGGGTTAACCTCATGTAGGGTGTACCTCTACCTTTTAACTATAAATATTAATCACTTTCTTGAAACTCTTACTGATGTAGAAATTAGCCATAGTTAGCAAGGAAATAGATAAAGATGCTTGGCAAAGGTCAAAATGGAAGTTAGAGCATTGACTAGATCTAAGCAAATCCTGGCATCCAAAGCTGTGTTTATTTGGCTGGTAAACAGTGTCATTCTGCTGGTGGCTGATGTGTTTTTATTGCCCTGAAGCACAATGTTTTGGTGTTTTACAATGGTTCTGGATCAAGCTATGGACATAGGTAAATCCATGGTATTTAGTAGAGCAGTAGGTAAATACATGGATTTTACTGTCCAAAGTAAGGCTGTTGAATGACTCAGATGGAAGAAAAGAGGTGGTGAACCAAGGAGAGTATCAGCAAAAAGAGCTTAAGAGGATAGGAGAAATCAAAGGATTTTTAGAAATGAATGAGAGAAAGATGAAAGAAGTATCCCCATAGAAAATTATCAGTAATAGTTTATCATTGCTGCCTTTACAATATTCAATCCAGGGTCCAGAAATTGACAGAAATGGAAATGAGGGGCCGGATGACCTCTCAGACAAATTTCCAAAATGAGCCCTGATTACAGCTTTGATCTCCTTCCACTGTGTCATAATTAAATGGGTTACCACCTAACTAAATTTTATTAACTAGTAGGAGGTTTAGACTGACTACTAGAGAAAGGGAAATTTCTTTATCAAGTGACAGAAGTGATATACTCATCCTGCAAATAAGTTTCAGCCTTCCTTGTAAGTGGGGAGATACAGTTTTTGGATGGTATCTATGATAATACAGTTTTTACATCCAAACAATACTACCCCTACCAGTGAAGAGTAGTGATACACTTTGGTTGTTTGTTCATTATGAAATATACTGGCCAAGGTCCCTCATCCACTTTGTACAGGCCACCAAACTTCATAAGATGTTGGCATCATTCAACTTTGGTAACTTCTGTGTCCTCCCAGCTTTTATTATTTCAGATTTTTACATATAGTGAGACAGTGCATTTTAGTTAGGATTAGAATATGATAGATTTTTTTTTTAATACCTCAAAACTTCTTTCTGCAGTCTTCCAGATATCTAAATAAGCCAAAACAAAGAAGTATACCAAAAGATTGCAGACTCAGTTGTCTGTAGTCAGCAGCTTTCTCAAATCCTGTATTAGCTCAATTTATTTTCCTAGCAGCTGATCAATATCTCAAATGTATAACCCATTATCAATGCAGAAGTGTGTCTGCATGAATCTGGTTTTCTCTGTGATGCCACTGTATGATTACATATTGGACTGGATGAAAATAACAAAAAGAATGACAAGGCAAATTGCTCAAGGTTATATGATGGTACAAAAATACATTTTCACTACCTGCCAGTATTCCTGCCTATACTAATGGCAATATCTGCAGCAACGGGGCGATTGAGTTTATTTTTCACAGAGGTAGATAAGAGAGTGAGAACCTGCTGCTTTGCTCCAGCTGTGCATGGCAGGAGCTCCATTTGTGCTGATGGAGTTACACCACTGTAGGCACAGTGTAATGCTGGGATGGATCAGGCCCTGAAAGATTGATTCTTCTGTTGTCCCCCTCTCTGGGGAAAACCAGAACAAGGGTGACAGAGGGCAAATTTCCAAGGCAGAAGTTTAACATCCTTTATCTGACTCAGCACCAGGACACTTTCCATCTACGTGATGCATGTACACAAGAACCTCCCAGCCTTTGGTTCACCCACTGTTTGAGATATTTTGTGCTGCTCACACCAAGCTCCTAAATCAGAATTGTCATAACAATGTCTCTGGTTCATGCTTGCCTATGCCATCGTGGTGTTGTAAAGGCACAGCAAATTCTGATTTCTTCTCTCACTTGAATTGCATTTTATAGTGAACTAGTAGATATCTGCAGCTGAAGAGGATCATGTTCATTCTGAAGGTAATAAAATGACTATATAAGCTAGAGAAAGCAGCTGTTCAGAAACTGAGAAGACACTTGACAGTCTCTTAAACCCAGGATGAGATAGAAACACTCTGAATCACAAAAATGTAATAGATTTTCTCTCTTCGGAATTTCTGGTTATTATTTTGCATTTACAAGCTTTCAGAAAAAGGCCACATCCAGACTTGAATTGAGAGAAATCACCTCCCCTTCTGACCCCAACCATTTCTGTTGCCAGAGGAGCAGCACACATTTCATACTCTGCTTGGAACAAGGTGGACCAGGCTGGTTACTGTATTCCTCTGTGCTGTTCACCCAAGTCTTTGCTGGTCTGCAACTTAAACACCTCCACACATTTCTTCCCAAGCCATGTGCCTTGGAGACAGTCCCATCCTGACCTACAACTAGCAGCTGACACCTCAAACACTTAAGGTTCTTATAGACATGAGTAGTCATTACCTTTTTATTGCCAAGCTTCTCTTTGCATCTATTAGAGTTAGAAACTTAAATTTTGGTTTTTGAAATGTCAGTGTAATTTTTTCATGTAACCACAGGAGGGAGACACTACAAGCATTGCCAGGTAATCTCAGGTGCTGCCCTCTCCTTTAACCTAACGAAATGCCCCGAATCAGTCAAATCTTCAGGTGGAGAATGGCTCCTCCTTAGGAAGATCATCTGGCTGTGTTCTCCTCTGCCTGCTTGTTCAGAGGATTATGGGCATCTTTAATTCTGCTCAGGTTACAATTATTGCAGAATTCTGTGAATAGTTTCAAAACTCATCTGATTATTAACACAATTCAATACATTTACAATTTGTGTAGTTTTAGAGCTATTAACATTTAGTAGTACATGCTGTGTAGCACATTTCTCATTCAGAAGAAAGTTGACAGAGAAATGCTCTTCTGACATATTACACTATGTGGGTCATCATTTAAAATTTGAAACATTGGCCAGCTCATAAATCTTATTTAAAATGTCAAGAGAGAATAGAAAAATTACACGGGTCTAAGAAGTTTTGTTACCAGAGTATTAAGGATCATCCCATTTCCCTCTACATTCCCCCATTAATATTTTTTCCATATTTACTTAGTGAGAAAATTGTCAATAGGAAGCCCTAGGGAAATTCTGGTTTTCCATCAATTCTTAATCTATCATTCTATTTTATTAAGTTTTGGCATAAATTTCTTTAGTCAGAGTGTGTTTACTTCCTAAATATTCTCTTTAGCCATCCAAGCATACCCTGGTGTCTTCCCTCTCCCAAATATTATTTTGATTCTCCCTTCCTTCCTCTTAAGGATCTAGAATTCCCCCACATTCAGATGCTTGTTGAACTTCCCAGTCCCTGATGTCCTTTCTCTTCCAATCACAAGCAGTAAGTCCCAGGATAAATTCCTCAACCCCTTTAAGCGAGGTACAGCTTCGACTTCCCATGTCTTACAAAGGATGTGCTTCCAGGATTATTGTTATAGAAACAAAAGCATTTTAAAGGCTAATGAGATTGGGATATTATTATACATTTAGAAAGGAGTTTAAGCTTAGAGCTCATGATCCTTTAGTTATATTTTATGTCAAAAATTGAGAATTCAAATGTGTCGTTAAAGAGTTTAGGAACGCAAAACACTGGAAGTAGGCACAGACTACAGCTAATCCCCACTTTGCAAAGTGTGGAAACAGGGGACATGAGTAATGATTTTTGTATAAGAGGTGCCCAGATCTGGAATTCACAAACCAGAAAATGCTGAGGACCTGTGTGTGTGCCACCAGCTGTGCACAGGCAGAGAGAACAAACCAGCCAGGCTGTTCAGCTTGTGCTGGGCTACAAGAGCAGGACAGCCAGTGGACCTGGGGTGCCTTTACACCCAGACAGGTCAGCACACCAGCAAAGCAGTCATACCATTCTGTCTCCATCTGCACAGGCACATTCAGTCTTAGTAAAATCTGTGCTCTCAAACCACCACTTCTGTGATGGGTAAATTTACTCACTTGTTGCTTTAAAGATGAAACCAAAAGGTGAACATCTAGTTCACTGTCCCTGAGCTAGGTTCCAGCCTGACAGAAAATGAGATTGTGCTGCTGATGTTGCTACCTGGTAAGTAATTTTCCTCCCCTTTACCTACCAGAATCATGAGCAACAGGGAGCCTGCACCACCCAGCAACTTCTGATTACAGCTATTCTGCTTCACACTCTTTTGTTTGTCAAATGTGGCTGCAGCTGCACATTCACAATTCTCTAACACCGCTCAGAATTTGCAATGCAGATTTGGTTTGTGTGTATGAAATACAAAATCATTCTGCTCTAACAGAAGGCTTTTTGTGGAGGAGAAAACCTGGGCTCTGCAGCCATTTCACCCACTAAACTTGTCACGAACCTCCCTCTATTCAGAGTAAATGATTCCCACAAATGCAATGAGGTCTTGACTCTGCCACCAAGGATGCCTTTTCCCAGTTCTGGGAAGTTGAAATCCTATGTGAGTATATAAATAAATATTACCACAAGAAGAGATACTGTGTTACCTTATGTCTCATTAAAGGTCTTTTGTGTTTGTTTGCATCACTGTATAGTTGCATTATTGACATCTCAATTAATTAACTGATATATTTAAACAAAATGGGAGTTCTGAGATCATAGAATCATAGCATCAATCATAGAATCGGAGAATCATAGGGGTTGGAAGGAACCTCTGAAGATCATAAAGTCCAAACCCCTGCTGCAGCAGGAACACCTGGGGCAGATCACACAGGAAGGCATCCAGACAGGTCTTGAAAGTCTCCAGAGAAGGAGACTCCACAGCCTCTCTGGGCAGCCTGTTCCAGGGCTCTGTCACCCTCACAGTAAAGAAGTTTTTCCTCATGTTGAGGTGGAACTTCCTGTGTTGTGCTCCATCAGGAAGCAAAAAGTTCATCAACATAGAAATGATATTACCAACTATACATCAGACAACATTTTCAGACATATCTAAGACATGTCAAGGAATACAGAAACTTAAAGATAATCCCTTTCATACTCAACAAATACCAAAACACTGCCTCATAAAGATTTTGCTTAGGTATAGCTTTTTCCTTAGATTAAGTATTTTTTTATTAATAAATATTTTTTTCAACAGGAAGCATAATAATTTAGGGATTAAGAGAAACAAAAAAAATAAGATTTGGGGTACTAATACTGCCTTAGTTTATATTTATTTAAGCCAGATCTCTCCATAGATTTTTAAATGATTGGATCCTTTTTAGGTGTCCTGAATAGCTAATGGTAGTATCAGGCTATAGGCTGGATTGCTAGAATGGCACTCAAGTGTGAAAGTAACAAAAGAGTTTTAGATATGAAACTTATCCAAGTCCATGGCAGTTTGATGTAATGTGTGTGTATCTGCATCTCGAGGAGGTATCCATCAACTTCTGTTTAGTACAATTCCTGGGACAAGGGATCATAGGCAGGTGAAGTGCAAGAACAGTGCAACAAGTCAATGACCACAATAACACCTGTACAGAAAAAGGAGCCTTGAGAAAAAGAATGCATTTAGTGCACTTTGTTTGCAGACTCTGTTTGATGGGGTTTTGTTGTTGTTGTTTAGTTTGGTTGTTGGTTGTTTTTTTTACTTTTGTGATGTTTTCTGTAAGTTTTCAATAGAAGTTTTAACATCAGGGTCACCAGAGACAGTGCTTTTAAAAATGGTGTAAAAATTACTGATTGTAAAGATGTGAGCACGCTCCCCAAACTGGGATTTTTCTCCCTCTATCAATATTTTTCTTTGTCAGTATCTTTTCCTTTTTTTAACTTTATTTTATATGGAGATTTATAAACAAGCTATGTTTTTACAAAGAAACAATGTTGTCTCAAACACCTCTCCTACACTCCAGTTTATTTCAAGATTTAATTGAAAATTCACTCCTGGGGATTGGAAAAACTCAGTATGTTTGATGTGCTCTCACTCCTTGCACCAGAGCCTCGCTCCTCTTGCTCCTTTGTTACGAGGTTTTTCTGTGCTCTTGACTTTCCTTGGGTCTAACCCAGTCTCAGCCAGTTTTTAGAAGTGCTCTTCCTGTGCTTTTCTCTGAATATCCAGCTAACAAAACAGGAAAGGAGAAGTATGGCTGTGTTTCAAAACACCATGGATCACCCACTTAACTATTTTATTGTCCTTTCTTGCATTATCCCTTGTCCATCTCTTAGGTCTGAACTTTTACCTCGCCTTTGTGTTCTACCTTCTCGGATTATTTGAGCCTGCAACTGTATTACTTCAGCAGCTACAAAGAGAGTATTAAATAAGAGTTCATAGAACTAAATTATATTTTCTATTCAGGAATTGGCAGTGCATTTTATTTCTCAGCACTGCAAGAGATGGAGAAATTAATAGAAACTGTGTTCTTATCTGATGATGCCTCATGGGCCTTCAGACTCTCTCATGGCTTGAACAGGTTGATAGATAGATATAAAGTAGGCTAAATCAAGACAGATCGTCTCTGAAGCATCTCTGTCTAATTCTCTGAAACATCTATGGAGAATCTTTTAGAACTGTAATAATAGATTACAAAGAAAGTTCATAACATTTCTTCAAAAGAAAATTGATAATATTTCTTCAAAGAAAAAACAGCTTAAATTTGAATATTTTACTGAAAGTCTCCTTTTATTCGATGCAAGAAGTAAATGGTCTAAACCTATAATTATGTTGTTTTGGGCTGTAAACACATAAAAATGAGTTACTTTACATATGAAAGCCAAGAAACAATCTGAACTATGCCTTGCTGGAGAACAGTAATGAATCTATTTTAATACCATATAAGCACATGAAAATACCCTCAGTGAAGTCATGCTTTTATGGAATTCTCCACAATTTCAACTGATTAGGTTGACAATTATCTATAGTTTCTTTCCAATAGAGAAAACAAAAAGCAAGGAACTTTGGTAATAAGTTTTCAGATGGTATCTCACAAAAGTTCTTGGTCAGATCTACTAATTTGTATGTAGTTTAACCAAATTAGTTTTTTCACTTTTTGCCAGCAGGTTAGCAATTATAAACTGTGTGTCTGTTTAGCTGTGCGTAAGGACAAGGAACAATGTGAATTGAATTCAGGTTGCAGTTTAGAAGAGGGGTCAGCCTCCCTAAATCCAAGCTAAGCAGCTTTAGTGCAGAATTTGAAGGTTATCTTCCATCTGAACAGCTTGTGCTGTTCATGCAACAGTTCCTGAAGTACGGCTGTTTAGCTACAGCTCACGGCTTTATTAAACAGAGGTGGCACCAGCTCTTGGCAAAACTTACTTCTGCCCTTTATGATGGCATGTTGGGGACAGTCATATCATGAGACTTGCCGTTGTAATGTTTATAGTTTTCTCTTTGAAAACCAATTAGGATGAGCAAGTAGAGACATTTGATAGTGGCACTTCCACTAGGATCGGTGTTTCGTTTTATCTTTTCCTCTCTTAGGCTCTGAGGATGTACCTGAAGGGCCTACAAGAAAGCTGGGGAGGGACTTTCTACAAGGGCATGTAGCGATAGGACAAGAGGGAATGGTGTTAAACTGGAAGAGGGGAGATTTAGGATAGAAAATAGAAAGAAATTCTTTAGTGTGAGGGTGGTGAGGCACTGGATCAGGTTGCCCAGGGAAGTTGTGATGCCCCATTCCTGGAAATGTTGAAGGCCAGGTTGAATGGGGCTTGGAGAAACCTAGTCTAGTGGAAAGTGGGTTGAAACCAGATTATCTTTAAGGGTCCCCTCACACCCAAACCATTCTATGTTTCTGTGATTATGGAAATTATTGTTTTAATGGAGCAAGAATTTTGGAGCAAGAATTTTGAAGCAAGCTGCAGTCTCTTAGAGATTCAATATTGTGACATAAGTAGCTATGAAGAAGACAACAAGTCCCCCCTTTTTTTTTTCATTCAAATAAATATGAAGGGGCGGGGGGAGAAAGAAGGAAGAAGGCTAAAGGATTACCTTTCCTGTGAGGTATTGTATTAGTTTAAGAAGACTCCAAAATTTCATACACCATCAGCTTGATTCAAATCTGAGATTTTTAAGACAATATTCTGTAAGTACCATCAGCGATGTGTGTTAGCATGGAGAAACTCTTAGCAAGAACTGTTATTTTTAGAGACTCAAAAGGTTTACCAGCTGTTCCACCACTTAAAGACCAGAGAGCTCTGGTGATGCTCTCCAGTGTGTCATTCTACCCCCTCTACCCTCCTGTGTCCTATTTAAAATTAAACCAAAACAAAACCCAAAAGTCTTTTGTATTTTTATCATAACGTATGAGATAAATTCTCTCTGAGAAATCAAAGGTCGGACCAGAGGCTCTTTTGAGGTTCCTTCCAACCTGGGCTATTCTATGATTCTATAAAATTCTGCATCTAATAAATTATCAGCATGCGAGTTCATTTTCTTCTGCAATGCAGAGGATCAGTTGTGTTGTGTCAGCTAAAGGCTGGTTCTGTGTCCCTTCAGAAATGAACTAGCTCAAACCAGGACAACAGGTGACGTGAAATTTTGGGGGCAAAATTCACATGGATTGACAGAGAATATCATCTGCAAGTAAGTCCAGTGAAGTGAATGGCACTACAGCTCTAGGTATCTCTTCATCGACAACAGCAAGACATTAAGGACCTCATCCTAAAATGGTCCTGGGCCATGATAAGTCTGGGTATTTCACACTTATTTTCACCACCCCTACTCTGCTGCATTTTGTATTGCCTACAAATTCTTTTTTTAGTTCAACTCCTGCTTCGCTTTTGCAGTTAGTGGCAAAACTCCTGTGTTGCCTTAATGGGGCCAGGATATTGATCCAGTATGAGTTACTTACAGTTTTAAAGGGCTTCTAAGTGCCTTTAACAAAACAGCCATCTTATCAAATTTGTGGAAACAGGGTTGGCTGGCTTTAAATGTTGTGTGCTATTATAGTTAGATGATTAAATGAGCTTGGAAATTTTAAGAGGAGATAATCTTGCTCTCTCTTCTGTCAATGTAAAAAAACCTACAGGGCCTGTGTCCTCCATAGATTATTTGTTGGAGACTGAGTTGCTATTATCACTTAAAAGTCATGATGGCACAGTGATTGCTTAAGCAAAAGGTGGCACATTCTTGGTAGGAGAGAAATGTAATCTGTACTTGATGTTCTGATTGAATGTAAATATTATTCATGGCATATAGCTGAGTCCTCTTCCCTAGTGGTTTTATGGCTTGGGCTTCATTGGTCTTCTATTGCTGAGCTACATCATTTCCTAAATATATCATCTGGATTGGAAGCACTTAACAAATTCTGGATTGACAGAGTATATGGATCAGTGGAGCTGGAAACCGTTTATCTTCTAAACTATCTAAACATATTCTTCCCACCGTGCCTACTTTAGTTGTTATGTTGGGGTCATAGCATATACTGCACAGGCCTCTGTTGATATTTTTCTGAAAATACTTCATATTTTATTAGTTATCCCTAAGGAGGAGAAAGCTATCGGAAAGACTCTCAGATTCCCTTGCTATCTTGACAAGTACAGGAGTGGATTTTCTGTGGCAATTACATACTCAGGGGGCAGGAAAGGGTCACAGGTTATGTCCAAAATGTCAGGCTCATTCTGGCCTCGTGCTTTGCACCATTTGCAAATGAGCTCAAATTTATATGGAATGTATTTGTGGGACATTTCCAACCCCACTTCAGTTGCCATTTCATCACATGCCCCTTGAAGGAGAAGTCATTACATCATAACTGGTCACTCTGAAAAAATGTAAATTTTGTCCTGAAATGCGCAAACCTGAAACACTCAGTTTACTAAATGGATCGGCGATTTCCACCATCAATTCCAAAGATGAATTGTGGGCAGATTTTCAATGAGTCAGAGCTAGGTGCTGGAAGCCGTGGCATGGAGATGCAATGTTTCCTGGTTTTGGAGCCCACAAGAATAGCTGAGAGCTATTACCACACAGAGGCAAATCAGAGCATTATTTACTATTCATTTTGTATTTCTGTTATGACAGGATCTCAGACAACTTCACAGCTACGGACTGCAGCATCAAACTATTCCTGCCTTCAAGTGAGCCTTGTAATTCAATGCACAAACCAAGTCAGGACTGGTTAGTTACTCCTTGCAAAGCACCCTCTGAATGCTGAAAAGTGTGTGCATTGTGTCTACACCTATTGCTATATACAGATTTCACGTTTAAAAGTTCTGTGCGTGATGTGCCGACCTTTACAGGTTTTAAGATCCATCTTCCAGGAACCGTGCTGGTCTCACTCCATTAAGGTAATGCTACTCATTTAGTGGAATCACTTATGATTTATACTGGTGTAACTGAGACTGGAATCTGGGCCTTGATCTTTTTAATGCAAATTCATCAATTCTGTTAGATAAGAGATGAAAGGACTCCATTATGTTCTTCAGTCATCTCTTGAAGCAAAATCATTTGATTGGTTCCAGGCAGTAAGAGGCCCCTACTCCTGGAGTTAGCTCCAGAGATAAAACCTTGGGGTGGTGACCAAAGCTCTTACTGGAGTTACTTATTTTTCATGGAGAGGGATCAATGATGAGTGCTAATAATGACAGCAGTGATTTCAAAGTTAAAAGTTAAGAATGTAAAACTCTAGACTAAAATGTTCCTATGGTGTTAGACTGAGTACTGAGTGTTTAAACACACACATTCTTTTAATTCAAAACATTTTATTCTCCTTTTAAATCCACACCTTGACGTTGATCTGCCAGTGGTGCAAATGAGAAGGTCACAGAGGTCTCTCTGATGTGAAATCAAAGTGAATGCAGAAGCACAGTGCAGATACTGGAACAGTGTAAAATATGAAGTACATAAACATCACAAATAGCTGGCACACACAAAAGTATATCAAGTGCCAGGTGTCTACAATACTGCAAATTAACTGCTGTGGCAGGAGAGCTAGTAGTGATGTTCAGAATGGAAAAGCAGAACTCAGTTACAGAGATTGTAAAATAATCCCCTCCCTTGATCTTCAGCACCCTAAACCAGGAGAGGCAGTAGAGCTGACTCTGGACAGCCAGTCCTCCCTCAGAGATGGATGTGGCACTGCTTTGTCCAGTAAAATTGCTGATTTGCTAATGGGAAAAAAATAAATCCTTTTGTGATGACACCAACCTCTCTAACCTGCTAAAGGAAGTGCAAACAGATGGGTATCTCTGTGACTGTGAGTGATGGAACCAGCCTAGAGAAATACCAGTAGCAGCTGACGAGAACTAATACTGCAACGTGCAGGAACACCACCAGCATCTCCCATTAGGATATATTCATTTGCTTTGTGCCAAGAAGATGAGCAATGATACTGCAGGGTTTGATTTAATAGATCTGCCTCTTCTAACAGAAAGGTAACAGATATTTTATACAAATGTGAAATGTGCCCAGTGAAGCCTGGACAGATTTAAATTCCTTAGACTTCCCTATTTATTCAATGCCAGCAAAATTAAGGGACTTATGATCCTCCTAGTATTTTTTTTCAAAAATGTAGGCTACCTGCTTTATGGATTTTGAAGGGAGAGAAATAGTTTTTTGTTTCTGATGTGAGAATGTATTTTTTAAAATAATAATTTCCCTTCATATATGAAACTCCATACTGCCTTGGATACTGGTGATGTTTTTCCTGAAGACTAATCTGATATACTTCAAAGCCAACTGCAATCAAGTCTGGTTGATTTAAATTGGTACAAACTACTGATATAAACCAGGTAAAACACATAAGTGAGAACAGAATGAGGCCCTACACTGTTGGCAAAGCAGGTAAATACAGCTCAGAAACTTATTTGTGGAGTTACATAGTTTGCAGTAAGTACATCAAAAGATTAATAACATATCAGTGCTAAGGAAATGGTACTTTGTTAATTCTAAATCAAAATTGAAGGACTTTTGGGTGCAGCTCATCAAACACTGACTTAGGAAACAATTTTTTTTCTGGCATATTTTTTCTCCTCTATGGTGTGCAAAGGCAGTTGGGTAATTTTTGCTGGTTTTGTATGAAAAAAATACTTATCCTTTAATCCTTAAATCACGACAATTGGGTCTAAATTCATGTCAAAAGCAGCCAATAAAAGTACAAAATAGGGATTAGCAAGAGTATTTTTAGATTAAAATTACTAGAGTTGGAAAGAAGTGTCACATAATCTCAGTAGCTTCACAAGCACTGTAGCAAGCTGAAGAGGATTTGTTCTGTTTCATTTGAAGACTGATACCATAAGTTACAAGGGAGAGAAGCTATTATTCTAACAGGGAGGATTTCACAATAATCATAATCCATAATTCTACCTAAATTTAATTGAAAGTTCATTCTTTTTTGTCCGATACCTTTTAATCATCAATGCTATACAATACTTCTGCTTGAACTGGCAAAGCACATGGGAAAGAAAGTTAAACCAATCATTTTGGTCATAAATTAGGACACTTGCACAGCTGCAGCAATTGCTTTCATTTCTAAATATTAAAACAAATGACTGCTCTCACATAACCTTGAGGAGCAAGATTCTCATCATTTATATTGCGATATAATTCACACAAGTGAATATAAGGTTCTGATGGAACAAAAAATAATTCCTCTTCATTCCCTCCCCAAAGTGCTCCAGCTGGTTGCATGGCCACATTTGCAGCACCAAGTTCCAGACTCCATGTATTCAAGAGGAAAAAGAAAAACAACCCCCAGCCTCTGATATACAACTTGCTTTTGAAAGCAGCATGTATTAGTTTCAGATCCTGATACTTGGGGTATTTCTTAAATCTTTCCTGGAGCTGTGTATGACAGGTAGGAACCATAGTAAATGGCAGCTACTGTCTGTGCTTCCCTTTTTAGAACATACACAAATTTGCTGGTTAATGTTTATATAAGTCCAGGGTAAGTGTGTCTGATTTACTGTACCAATATCGACAGCTGCAGACAATCTGTTCTACTCAACAGCATTTAAATGACCTTTGGGGTGTACAATGTATATCCCATTATCCCATTAACCACAAGGTGTAGCTTTGGGCAACAGCAGAAATGCTCCTTTATTTATATGCACAAGGATTTATTTTTTTTTTTGCTTAACTGCTTTTACAGCTTCACCAAGTTATAGAAGAGTCAATAGCTGACTTACTGACTCTGACAAACTAATATACTGTACATACTCATTGCTAGAGAAAGAAAAATGTTGGGCTTATTTTTGTGACCTTTAGATTCAGCCAAGTGGCTAAAATCAATTTATAGTTCAAAGACATTGGATGATACCTACACTAAGCAGTGAAATTGCTTCCATATTGATAGTGTGCATTAAAATACAGCACTAAGGTAACAATCATTGATTTGGATACAGAACAGGAAGTGAAAGTGGGTTTTTTCCAGTGTAGGAGGTTGGGGAACAATTTGACAGTTTTCAAGCCAGCCTGTCTTAAATGCTTAAGATTTAGAAGGAAACCAAGAAATCTGACCTAGTAACTGCTGTTATTAAGGAATAAACATGAGTTCTCTTGGCAAATCAGTCTGCAGTAAAAAGGGGACAACCATGCAGACTGTCCCTAGAGAGCCATACATTGAATTATGAGAATTTCATTGAGAGAGAGCAGGACTGGATGACTGATGAGTGGTTGCTATGTTATTGCCACTTTCTGCCTGAGGTCAGGACCCAGCTTTTCTTTTATCCTAGCAGAAGACCTCTTCTAATGATCAGTCCTCAGAGATTAATGGGACCAGCTGAGCTTCAGAGCTCCCTAAGGAAGATTATTGCTCAGGGTATGAACGATACTATTGAAATGCTCTAATTATCTAATTGCCTTTAGTTGTTGGTATAGTTATTCTTACATGACAGTTTGTTTATCATCATCATCACAGGTCACCTTGGAAAACAGATGCCTTGCAGAAAAAGAATTAGGAAAGAAGGAAAGCAGAGTGACACTGGCATGTGTCATGTTCTGATCTTACTGAGGAGGAAACATGTTTCGAAATCCTATGCCAGTGCTGTGGCAGAAATACAGATGTGGTGATTCGTATCATCTAGTAGGTCCTGTTGTGAAGAATTCTCCTCAGTGGCAAATGAGATGGTTAATCTATTGAATTTCAACTCACAGTGTCAGACATCCCTGAAATAAGACCTGCTGGCTGCTCATCAGGTAGGAGTGTTCACAGTCATAGAAAAGTCTTCAGTGTTTGACTGTTAAGTACATCGTACTGTAATGCCATATCAGTTCAGATTTTCTTAGAGCCTTTGTATGCTAAACCTCTTTAAAATTCCAAAAATTGGGAATTACCTGGTCTGGGGACTCTGGTACAGATTCGGCCGTTGCCAAAAAACCCTGCTGGACAGCGGCCGCACACGTACCCAACGTAAGGGGGTTTCCGGTCAAAGCAGAACACTCCAGGAAAACAGGGCCTGTTGGCACAGGTGGTGAGATGTGACAGTGCTGCTGCATGGCCTAAAAAAAAGAAGGGAGTTCAAGCATGTTTATCTATAAGTTCTCAAATAAAATGCATATATAAAATTAAGCAGTGACTGCCAGAGTCTGACTAAAGCTTTGTAACTGCTTTTATTATTTTAAAGTCTACTTAATGCAGAATGTTCCCAGACCTTGAGCCAAACATGAGAATGTCCTGTAGGCACAGTGCAACAGAACAGCTGTTTCTCATTAAAGCAAGATTTATTAGTCCTCTAATTACATGTTTTCAAGCTTATTACTCAAAGTTGTTTGGCATTTATCATGGATAATATAGAAACTGTAATTATCAGCAAAAGTGGAATATTAACTGAGTGAGAAACTGTATTATTCAACATCCTTTCCATCTTTCATAATTGGAAGGTAGTCAGAAACCTTACAGCACATATATATCCTATCTTTAAAAATACACTGGCAAGTACATATGTTTCTGATCTAGAAACCATCCTTAAAGTGTCAAACCTTTTATGACAGGAACCTACTTTAATTATCTTAGAACTATGTGCAAAAATTAACACTCCTGTAGTATATAATATTTTATCACTTATGATGTCACTGCATAGCAAGTATATATGAACTGCCTGTGAAGTATTTAATAGTGTCAAGGCAGAAAACAGATGATGAGTAAAATCTTAATGATGGTTGTAGATCTTTTTTTTAATTGCCTTCAGTGAGGTCTCCATCATGATTCTCAAGTTTTTTCAGTATTATTATTGCACCTTGCCTGCAACATTGTGATGGATACCTGTAAGAGGCAAGTTCTGGTTAGGTGCTGACTGGCCTGGTACAGATATACAAAAGTAGGTGAGAAGAAAAAATAGATCTTATTTTACATGTGCCCCTACACAACAGGTACATCCAGTCTCAATTCTGCTCCTCGCTTTCACTAGAAAACCACCTAAAAATGCAATAACCTGGGCCAGCTTCAGCAGAATGCGGGTAAAAACCCCTGTTAGAGAGCACAGCAGTGCAGGGAAAAGCAGCTGCCACACTCAAGTTCATACTTCAAGATTTGATCTTCACTTGTGCTCGAAATTCAGTCTTAATTCAGTGGCTGCCTGTCAAATGCTGAAATAAAATGTCAGTGTCACTTGGTGTTGGCAAGCTGGCATAAGCTGTCATTCCTACCATCTTGCTTTCCATTGATCAGTAAGATTTGAGTGATTTTTTTCTGCCTCAGAAGGGATCTGGTTTCTAGTTAACCCTGACCACTCTGCTTGCTGTTACTGCCATGGCCCTCTTCCCATGTAATGTTGTTTAACAGCCATCCAGTCTGATGTATTGAGGGGGTTTTGGATTTGTAACTGTACCTTTCTATGATGTATTATAAACAGCTAATTCGTGTGTACTGTTCAGGTGGCAAAATGTATGATTTCTGAATATGTCAACTGCAGCAACCAAGAAAGATTTCACATCCTTGTATACCTACCGTGTCTATCACTTATGCTAAAATTCTTAATAATAGGGGAGTCCTTTGCCTCTAAGGGTTGCAGTAGCTGCTTAACCTCAGTCTTGTTCAAATCACCTTTGCCATTGCCTTTTTCGATGCTGAAAGCTTTTGTAGTGTCAGCAGCAAGCACAGCTGTGAAAAGAAAGCAGAGAGGCAAGGAAACAAGGTGTTAGAGCTTAGCTGTGATTGATGATAAAAAGCAACAGTAACAGCAAATCAGATAACCTGACATAAGTTTATTCTGGAAGCCAACCATCAGCAAATAAAGGCAAATCAGGTGAGTCAGCTGCTGACATGCAGCAGAGCTTCAGCATGAATACAGGAAAAATTGCCATGCTCAAACTCACTGAACTTTGCTTATCTGAGAGACATGCTTAATATGCACAGTCATCTTCTATTGAGCTAAGGGCAGTAAGGAGGCCTCGGGTCCCCAGCTATCAGACAGTTTTGTCACTTGGATGAAGGTGCTACACTACACATTGGGACCTCTGCCTGATTCCTGCCTCTCCTTGAAAGCTTCTTTCTGAAACTGTGTTGTGCATGTTTGTTGGCTTTGGGTAGTCCAGCTGCAAACTTTGAATGTGTCACGATACCTGTACAAGCTATGTGTGGATGTAAAGAGAAAAATGGATTGCTGGAGACTAAAAAAATGTTGATTTCTGCATAATTTTAAGATAATTGTTTGAATTAATTAGAGATTGTGAAGTCTATGTGGATATATGTTGCCAGCTAAACAACCCCACCTTTTTTAACTAGATCAGGTTGCTCAGAGCTTCCTCAAGCCTGACCTTGAATGTTTCCAGGGATGGGGCCTCCACCACCTCTCTGGGCAACCTGTTCCAGTGCTTCACCACCCTCACTGTAAAGACCTTCTTCCTAATGTCTAATCTAAATCTACCCTGCTCTAGTTTAAGGCCATTGCCCCTTGCCCTATTGCTACAAACCCTTGTAAAATGTCTCTTCCCTGTTTTCCTGTAGCACCTTCAGGTACTGGAAGGTCTCCTCCTCCACTATAAGGTCTCTGCAGAGCTTTCTCCTCTCCAGGCTGAACAACCTCAGCTCTCTCAGCCTGTTTTCATGTACTCCTAGGAGAGGTGCTCCAGCCCTCTGATATTATTTTTGTGGCCCTTCTCTGGACTCGTTCCAACAGGTCCATGTCCCTCTTGTGTTGAGAGCTCCAGATCTGGACACAGCGGAGTAGAAGGGCAGAATCAGAATCACCTCCCTTGACCTGCTGGCCACACTTCTTTTGATGCAGCTCAGGGTACAACTGGCCCTCTGGGCTAGGAGTGCACATTGTTTGCTCATGTCCAACCTTTAATCCACTAGTGCCCCCAAGTCCCTTTCTGCAGGGCTGCTCTCTATCACATCATCCTTTGGCTTATATTAAGAACAAGGATGGCTTCTACTCAGGTGCAGGACCCTGAACTTCGCTTTGTTGAACCTCATGAGGTTCACATGGGCCCACCTCTCTAGCTTGTCCAGATCCTTCTGGATAACATCCTGTCCCTCTTCACCTGGACATCAAACCATTGACCACTACCCTCTGGATGCAACAATCCAACCAATTCCTTATCCAGCAGACAGTCCATCCATCAAATCCATATCTCTCTAATTTAGAGAGAAGGATGTTGTGGGAGACTGCATCAAAGGCCTTGACTGCTTTGGCAACTCCCTAGATGGGGCTTTATCAACATCCTCATTTTCCTGGTCCTCTATTTCCAGAGCCCCATATCTGCTCTCTAAGGGCACCTGGGAAGGCAGGGGAGGTCTGGGGGGGACTCGCCTGCTGCCCCGAGCAAGGACCTGCTTCCATTCCCCCTCGTCATCTCTTAGGTCCCCTCCTTCTGCCTGGTGACAAGAAGGCAAGGGATCCTCTACTTCTTGTGGAGCCTCTACATGCTGCCTTTTCCTTAAGGATGGTAGGCTGCAGCTCCACCAGTCTATTTCCCTTTCACATCCCCAGATAGTCCTTAATCTGTCCTCTTCTTCCTTAAACTCCGCCACCAGGCTGAGCACATCATTTATCTGGTCACAGAGCACACAGGTGCTGTCTTCGCTGGTAAGAGTGACAGGCTCAGACATTCCACGCAGCCCGACACCTGGACGGCTGCATGTCTCCGAGTTAGGTCAGTCTCGGTCACCGCATTCCTTTTGGCCATGTCTTTGGACCACAGTTGGATTTTCTCCTGGTAGGGCGATGACTTCCAGTCAAGCCAGCCTGCCCCTCTCCCTGCCCGCGCAAACTGCCGCTCCGCGCTCCCTGGGGGCGGCTCTGGGCGCTGAGCGGTTTGTTCCCGCCCACGCTCAGTCCGGGCCGCCGCCCTCAGGAGCTGCTCCTCGCGTTTGGGGAGGGGGGAGGCTGGGCCGCCCTTTCTCTCCTTGCTCTTTTGCCCCTTTTTTTTTTTTTTCCGCTTTAGGAAGGGTCCTCCGGGGCGATCCTCCGCTCCGGAGCCCTTCGCCTCAGTGACTTCGATGAAATGAAAATTAATGAGTAGGTATGTTAAGTCTGGATACCTGAACCACAAAGAATGAGGAAGGCCACAAGGAAGCTCTTAGGTTTATTCCTTCTAATAAATATGTATTTTGGAAATAGAGAACTCCTTTTGTAATTTAAAAAAAAAAAAAAAAAAGCAAAGGAAGAAATTTTCTGATATATTTCAAAAAAGGGCAATATTTTGTATATTCTGCATTCCTTGGTCAAATTACCTACAATATATGCATTAGTTAAACAGATGCAAAATCACTTTGAAATACTGAATGTGGCCAAATAGTACAGCAAAAAACCTCCTTCTGTACAGACATTTGGCAATATGATTGAAAGGGATATTTGGTAAACTTGGCAAAGGCAGTGCTGCTGGTGCCAGGATCCTGAAGTTACAACTGAGTCTTTCTGCATCAGGTTGTTTGTTTTTGTTTTTTTTTTTTCTTTTTGGTTGTCAATGTGCGGAAAAGTTAATATCTTCACAGTTAATATCTGTAATCTGTATCATTTCCTTATTTGATTTCTTTGGAAACACCAACAAACAAACAATCATTAAATACCTAAAGTGTTGAGTTCTGTCCTGGCCAGGCGACTGTTATTTTTAGAGGTGATTTGTGTGTATATGAAATGAGCAGCTTGTGAGTAGATTGCATCCTGTGCACTGGGAAGGTCTCAGCAGAGTACAAAGTCACTGTAGTCTCCCTACCAAAGAGTCTGTTGCCCTAAAAAGTAAATACTGAGCAAGTATAAAATTGTTCTTAGCCTTTTTGTTCACTAGTTGGGGCCCATGGCATGATTTTACACCAGGCATGGTCAGCAGCTGTGGATTGCATCCTCTAATGAAAGCACACCTTAGAAACAGAAGTGAAGGGAGATGAAGGATTTGCACATGGACCTTCTTCCTCTTACCCTACATCCTGCTTACACAGCATCCACCCAAAGTAAAAAGTAATTCTGGGGGTGCTCCCCAAGTACTTGTTAGTGGATGGTGTATTTAAAAGTGAAATAGTGGAGAACAAGGGGAAGATCCTTGCCAAATAATCTATCTGGCATCTGGAAAATACTTTTTTTGTATGCTATGGCATTCATTCTAATCAAAATGAAACTAAACTGCAGTGAAAAATAGCAAACAGGGACCAAGTTGCAATTATCCATATTAATATAACACAATTGTCTGCTTTGTATATTTAAAGGTCCGTACTTGAAGCAAGTGGCAAAGTACTCAATTAAGGACAACAGTAGTAGAATTGAACCCATTTTTTTTCCCCCACCTATTAAAATAAATCAAGTAAATCACTTACGTTTGCAAGTTTTACCATCTCCTTCCATCCCACTGGGGCAAATTCCACATGCGTATGATCCAAAGGTATTAATACAAGACACTCCGGGAAAACAAAGACTCTCTTCACATTCATTCCTGTCTTCCTGACAAGTAAGCCCTGTGGCAAAACAAAGTGGAGGTTAATAATCAGGAAAAAGTCCCTGTTTTTTCCTCATCTCAAATGTTGACGCAGACTTAAGTCTTACTTCTCAGCTGTAAACTCATTACAGGGTATGTCACTCGAGTTACTCCCCACTGTCCCACTTAAACCTGCTTTTATCACACTGTTTATTACTGTCGTTACTGGTATCAGAAGTGCTGAACTTGAGGCTACTGCTCATAAAAAACTGTGCATGTTAAATGAATTATTTCCCCTGCATTTCATATCTTTGTTGCTGCTTTTGTTGCCTTGTTTATATAGGATCTTTGTCATGTACTGAAGGACCGAATGAATGTCACCATTTTGGCTTTAGGATATGAAGAGCCGTGTACTGACCTATTGTGCTTTTCATTTCTATGTGAACTTCACATAACAAATAGCTTATTTTGAACCAGCCTCATAGAGTCTGGCTGAAGGTAAGCCTTAAAAAATGATCAGATTTTTTTAAAAAACAATTTTTTCTATTTAAAACTAAAAATTGAACAAACATTCTGAGAACGTCTCTTGAGCCACAGTGCTGGTGTAGAGAAGATAAGCTGCTATAAGATTTGAACCCAAAACAATGTGTCTTGGCTATTGCTGATTCTGGAAATAGGGTTTTGAAATCCCTTGAAGCAACTGATATTCAAATTCACAGCTCTAGATGATTTAACAGGTACCTATAGGAGAAGGTGACCCAAAAGTTAAAATTACTAGCTGAAGAGCAAATGATGCAGAGTAATCACATATAATGTCGTTAAAAACTCCCTGAAGGTTCAGGTATGCGTGCTGCTGTCTCTGTGCTCTTGAGAAAACTTGCTTGGCTATTGCTGGTTACCAGAATATGCAGCTCTGAGAGCAGGCTGTACATTGGCCCATATAACTTCTGTAAGGCATGTTCTTTTCTCCCTTGTAGAATACATAAGGAGACTGGGACACCTTCTCCAGGGTCCAGGTGCCTGCTTCGAGGCATACCCCAAGGTACAGAAAAGTTTGATCCATATCAGATATCCAGCTTTATCATGATAGGAGATTTAAGGATAAAATAATATTTTTCTCTTTCAAAAAAAAACTTGGTCACAGTGGAATGAATCACAGGATGATAAAACCAGAACATTATTGTTCATCATCTACAATATAATCTGTCATTGCTTCAGCATTTCAGATAGCTTCCACTATTCCTTTACAGTTAAAATAGCATCTCCATATAAAAAACTCAAATTGAAGTCCCTCTTGATTGAGCTGCCTATAAAAAGTTACTGACATCACCTTCTCATGCCTGCTTTGTCTTGTGGGGAAAAAAAAAAAAAAAGAAAAAAGAAAAAAGAAAAAAAAGAACAATAGTAGAAAAGCCACATCCCTTTCCTGGTGCCATCTCAAGCTAAGTTGTTCTGGTTCTGCATGCTTATTGCTTCTTTTATGTAACTTGGACATCAAATAGTATTGCAAGGCTTAACTTACTTTTCTTCCTCCCCTGTTACATTTTGGATTATTATTTCTGTTGTGTAATTTAATTAGCCCATTCGTAGCATCAGGCTGCTTTACTCTGATACTGCTTTCTAATGACATATTGGGAAATTATTATAACATCACATTCTGGAAAATATTGACTGAGTTACCCTCTGATTAGATTAGTAATTTTCTTTCTCTGAGTATCATATGAAGACTAAACATGATACTATAGACAATGAAAGTAGGAATGAAGTTTCTAGTTTCAGTAACTACAGGCACTTCTCCTCCAGTCCCCTCTCCTCCCTCCTACATTCTCTGTTTTTGCTGCAAAGGGCTGGCTTTAAAATCTCAGAAATAAGAGAATTACGAAGAGCAAAGGAACACTGTATCAAGCTATGTTTTAAAATTCAGTCACTTTACTGATACTTGTAATGTAAAGGTGGAACTGTGCAAGCACTTCATTTCACTTGGATTTTATTTTAAACAGAATCTGATCAATTTAGGCATAATGATAACCCACCTGAATCTGAGAACAAATGTTTGCAAAGTCTGAAACTTGGCTGAAGGTTGTGAAAGCAGCAGCAGAAAGGGACAGAAAACTGTCTGCAATAGGAAGTGTAAATTATTCTGTTTGCTTGACCTCCAGTGCACCGCAACACAAGGGAGTCTCAATTCTCTTGGCACTGCTACAGTACAAATAAAAATAATAGGAATAAAAGGTCTTCAGGTTGCAAGGTTGAAACATCTGTTTCTATGCCAGCTTTATTTCTCCACCCCTACATGGGAAATTGGCTGAGGAGATAAAGTCCCTTTATGCTTCAAGTGTAGTTGACCGCCTACAGATGCAGAGAAAGACTCTTGGACTGTGTTCTATTAAGTTGACTCTAAAGGAACACACAATCTTTTAGGGACTCTGTCGTTATAACACATAATGAACAAACCTTGGTGTTTGGTTATTTTTCAATTTCCTCAAATGTAAAATGAAATTATGATTCCATCTTCCCCCTGGCCCCAGTTTCATACTGAATGTTTCATGTGGAAAGAAACAATGGTTTGTGACTGAGATACAGTTTTCAAGGATGGGTTCTGATTTCAGGCAGGTGATCACAGAATCTTAAGGGTTGGAAGGGACCCTGAAAGATCATCTAGTCCAACCCCCCTGCCAGGGCAGGGTCACCTAGAGCACATCACACAGGAACTTGTCCATGTGGGTTTTGAATGTCTCCAGCGAAGGAGACTCCACAACCTCTCTGGGCAGCCTGTTCCAGTGCTCTGTCACTCTCATAGTAAATAATTTTTTTCTGATGTTTACGTGGAACCTCCTATGCTCCAGTTTGCACCCATTACCCCTTGTAACTGTCACTGGACATCACTGAGAAGAGCCTGGCTCCATCCTTCTGACACTCACCCTTAACATATTTGTAAACATTGATGAGGTCACCCCTCAGTCTCCTCTTCTCCAAGCTAAAGAGGCCCAGCTCCCTCAGCCTTTCCTCATAAGGGAGATGTTCCACTCCCTTCATCATCTTTATGGCTCTGCGCTGGACTCTTTCCAGTAGTTCCCTGTCCTTCTTGAACTGAGGGGCCCAGATGTTCTTTCTTTTAGTAGCCAAAGGAAGAAACAACAATTCTTGTTATCTTGTTAACAACGTTGAAGAAAAATGAATGAGCTTTGAACACTCAATGAGATTAACATGTACAAATCTCTGAAGAAATTTAGTGATAATTCTGGAGTCATCCTTCTCTCAGATTTGCCAATGGCTTCTCTCCCTGCCTTGCTCCTGCTCCTGCACTATACCCTTGTATTGCCTGAGAGACACTGATGCACAGGAGCTGCTACCACTTAGCAACACTGTGCCTTGGGCTGCTGCTCCTCCTGCAAGGGATGTTTAGGAAGCTCTCAAAAGAGTTAACTTTTCATTTCTACTACCTGTTCATTATCATTCGTAAAGATTTGACGGTGAAGTGGTGCTGTCACTTGAGCAGTACAGCACTGCCTTCTCATTAGATTATTGATGGTTTTCTGGGGAATTGAGACATAAACACAGCATCATGGATGAGCGTTTATTGTTGTCACAGAACTTGCCCTGAAGTAAAATTATCTACTTCCCAGCTGGCTTTCAGCTCCACTTGCTTATAATTTTTCACCTACTATTAAAACTTTGAGATACATTCCTATTTCACTCAATCATATCTTGTTTTCTGTTTTTGCTTGTGTTTTAGAATTTTGGCAAGGGAACTACAGCAAAAACAATGGACATTTATTTAACCTGACAAGAAATGAGGGTTCAGTAAAACCCAGTGTTTCTCTGGCAATCAGGGTGTCCTGTGCCCTTGTCTCCAGAATCAGCTGTATGTTATTTTAAAGCATGTTATTTTAAAGTATTGGGTATTCCACTCCTTGCTCTTTATGTGAGAGTAGGAACCATATTTCAGAATGTGTTTCGTGTGAATTTATAAACAATGTGTTTTTATTATGGCAGACTATTTTATTTGGAATAATAGAACTTGATTTCACTCCACCTATGTGCAGTACTGCATAAAGTGAGAAGGGCAACAGTGTGAAACTGGTGGACAAGATCAAACAGCAGGAGCCAATGCACTGAAGTAATTCACTCATGGAATTATATTGCTTTTTATTAATTTATTCCACCTCCTTGCAGACAATGAAGTATTGTTCTCATTGTATATTTCCAAGTGTTTAACCAAATACAGACAAAAGTTTCCCAAATTCCCCTGTGCTCACAGAAATATTATTTCCATGGGATTCAAGACATTCTGTATATGTTTGGTTGGGGAATTTTATATATCAACTCCACCAAACTCCTGCAGCTTAATGCAGCAGAATCTAATGGCTGGTGGCTCTGCTAGGTCCAGTCTGCAGAGCACGAGGGAGTTGTCTAGGTGCTGTCACAAGTGCTTTTCACATGTGTGCATCATTCACAGATGTCCTGAATGCAGTGAAGCTGACTTTAACTGGCAGTATAGGTACCAGCATGTTACCTCCTCATCCATGTTATACAAGAGATACTTCTCCTTCCCCTCACATTTCAGGTTTTCCTGTTTGCACTGTATGTCTTGCATCCACCTCTTTGGCCTCACTGCATTTCATTCTCCAGCTCTTCGTCTTCATACTTATCATTCTGCTTTTCTAAAAGAACATTTTTTTGTCCAGTGCTCATCCCTCTTCTCTGCATCTCTTAAAATCATATTGTGGCTGGCCCTGAACAATTTAAAAGGTTAGATTTGTTCCATCAACACGTCTGACAACCAAATGGATTTGTGGTTTTCTAATGCTTGAATTTAACGAAGCTTCAAGTGGGACTAAATGACAATTTATTTTTGCATGTTACCGTATCTACATTTCCTTCCTAGACCTAGAAAAATCGTTCATTCCCAGTTGGCTTAATTTAGTAAAATCCTGTGGAGTGCAAAAAGGTCCTGGATCTTTGCCTTTCCTCTCTTCCACTAAGTCTTCTCCTAGCTCATCTCATGGATGGAAAAATCCATGGGGAAGAAGCAGGTGGAAACTGAGATGAGGGAGGTTCACAGCCTCCTTGAGTGGGCACTTCAGGACCACAGAGTTTTAGGTCATTTTTCGTTCACTGAGCATGAATAATGAGATATTAGATAGTTCAATTTTGCACATTTTCTATCTAAGGCTAAGACATGCGAGCAGAAGAGGAGGCTTATGTAGCCTATTTGACAGATGCTTGTGGTCATGCTGCACTCAAAAATCCCATGGCCCAGTGTATTTCCAGTTAAATCAGAGATGGAAACAGTGATGTGTTACCTCCCAGACCAGGGGGACATTTACAGAAGTAGCCATCCACACCCTCCACGCATGTTCCGCTGCCGCAGGGGTTGGATTTGCAGCCATTAGTATCTTCCTGGCAAAAGTCTCCATCAAATCCATTTGGACATAAGCACAGGTATTCACCAAGGCCTGGAGGGAATTTAATATTGGTAACACACGTCCCACCATTGAGGCAGCTGCAGGGCTTCACTCCAACCTGGGGAAGGCAAGAGGGAGCTGTGGTAAGATTCCTCCAGATAATCACAGCTGAGAGGTCTATTGTTGCCTTTTAGGAAGGGGCAGATTTCAGTACAAACATGTTACCTATTATTATGAAAACTTAATTCTAGCCAATTTCTTTGGTCTAGATAGATGAAAGTGCACTTGGCATACTTACTTATTTGACTGTAAGCTTGAATTTAAAGGGATTCTTTTTCCCCCCATAATTTAGGGGCACATTCTAACTTCTTATAAGGAAAAAAATTCTATTTGCTGTAACAGTGGTTTTTACACACTATCTGAGGGCAGAATTAGCTCCTTATTCTCCAAAGAAGAAATGAAAAATCTTTTCTCTTTGCCTGCCTGCCCTTCTTACTGCTTCACATTACAAATGGCTCTTAGGCAGAAACATCATTGTGGAATTCCTTAGCTGGTCTCTCTCTTCAGGAGAGAGGTCCGTAGCATTATTTTACGTATGCATGAGAACAGCATTTCAACAGATTCAAACCTCTGAATTATCTCACATTGTTAGGTCTAGTTTGAAATGATTCCATTAAAACTATATCAAGATTCCAGTTTCCCCTTTGCTGACTGAGTTCAGCAGATTGGTATTTTTGTGAATGAGTAAAAATAGAAACCTTTGGGAATAAAAATATTCTCTTCAAAAAACTGTTCTTATGTCAAGAGTCTGCATCCCACTTTATTAGCTCATCCTATCACAGGATTAATGTTAGGCTATAAAATAAAGACAAAGGAATGCACAAGGTCTGCCAAGAAAGTTAAAGTGTGGGGTAATGACATAAGAGCAAGACACCCTCTGAAAATACCATTGAGAATGAGTTATAATCTCCCTTTTATAGCTAAAACTTGGTCTTTTATGTTATATGCTTTTTTTCTGCAATCGAAATGCAGAATGTGAATTTTAAAGCAGATTAATGAACCATTAAAAGGCTCTGCAAGAGTGTTCTTTCAAACAGCAATCAATAGCACTCTCTCATGTTCCTTGTATATATATTTTCTATGTTCTCAGAGATATTTATTCCATGAATTGATCATTATTGCTGTGCTGGATAATATACACTTATGAGGAAATAGCTGAAGTCTTAGTTTTCAGAACAGTAACAAATTATTAGCTATAATGACAATTGCACCAAAGCAATGACATGATAAACAGGTTTGTTTTGTTTTTCCTTCAAAGTGTTCATTTCCTTACCTCAATAGAGTATCTGCTCTGTGCATTGCATTCATCTGACACAGTGAATTCAAAGGTTTGCATTTCTTCTGAATCAACTTTCCAGATAAGAAGGCCAGCAGGAGAGAGCCTGGCATCCTGTGGCCCAGCCTCTAAGATGAATAGCACAGCTGACCCTTCCGGATCCACTGCTATTAACTGGTAAACAAAATTCTCACCAATAAATGTCAGCAGCTGCCTGGAGGGGGCCTGGAATACAGGAGGCAGGTTGTCTAAACAGCAAAAATGAAAACATGATTACATAAATTCCAGGTTCTCCCATGTAAAGATTCACCACGCGGGTCTTTGTAGGAGTCTCTCAAAGAACAAGGTACAGAACATACCCTGAGACTGTCGGAGGAAGTGATTTAAATGTCAGAGGCAGCAAATGGCTTAGCCAAAAAGTATACCTTTTGCTCCTACTTCTTCATGCCCCATACCAAACTTTACTCCCATACTGAGCTCTGCTTACTTTTGATGGGTTATCTGATACGTGGGGGGAGATCAGACATGAATTCCATAACCTCCCACTAGTCTCCAAATCCTTAGTAAAACTTTATTTGATTGTATTTCTAATACTTGCATATATATATTTATTCTATCTATCTATCTATCTATCTATCTATCTATCTATCTATCTATCTATCTATCTATCTATCTATCCACCTATCCACCTATCTAATCTGTCTGTCCATCCATCCATCCATCCATCCATCCATGCATTTAAAGATAAGTAAACAAAATCTCGAAATGATGAATGACAAATTAATTGAGTGGGCAACTCAGGGGGAAAAAAACATCATGTAACTTCTTCATTTGATAGACTCTTCTGCCTTTACACATGAGGAGCAATTAAGTCTGAGTAGCTTGACTGAATTCAGTTAGGCATTTCATCAGGAATAAAAGTCTCCCCAGTGCTGGCAGTGGTACATCAGCGATGCTGAGATTCACTATCCCCAGTGACAATAATACATATTGTGTCACCATTGGCAGTGTTATTTTGTTGTTTGAATTCAGTATTTCCATAATGAAGAAAAAGGCTAATTGTACAAGGCTATTTTAAAGTAGAAGACAAATTTTATCTGAAGATACTTCAGATAAATATACATATAAATAGCTAAGGAGGACAAGGTAGAGAAAGGTATTACATTTTATAATTAGAAATGAAGAAAAAGTAAGATGAGATGAGCACCCTGAGGTGACAGCAGCTTTGTGCAGGGCTGGGAATTTCATCTCCATGTCCTAAGCCTTCTCAATCTCAAGCCATCTCTCCTCTTTAAACAGCAGTACAAATTGACATGCATCGATATTTAAAGGAATCTTTTCTCAATGTACTTTGACCACAGCCATGTTTAACTTAAAGAACATTTTTAATACCGAGGACTAATTTCAAGTCACACTTTAAAACTATGAACTATGTGTGTGTTCTCCTAAGGACTGCACATGTCCTAGTATTATGCTTGTGGGAAGTGATCAGCAGGGTTTTTTTTAATGGTGCATCTCCTTTTATCAAGCTTTGCTTTCTATAGCGTATCTCAATTTATGCAATTATTTAGATGTGTCTCTCCACTTACTGCTGCTGTGCCATCAGAGCTTTCTAAACTGCTTGTCCAGCAGATTATCCTGGCATAACTGTTGAAAGCTTCCATCTATTAATTTACCTTTTATTTCCCAAACACTTAAAACATGGAGCCATAAAAGTTGTGCCGCAAGTAATCAATGAAATATTGATGCTGGGTATGCATTTACAGATAAACACAAAGGTGTTAATGGGATGGAGGCTAACAAGAAGCTGTAGGCACAAAATAACATAAAATCAGATGTTCTGAAAGTAGTCTGTGAATAAGAGTGTTTCTAATTCCGCAGAGATCTCCTTGCCATCCAATAAATATATATATATATACACTCCCAATTGTTGCAGAATTTTAAAAAGGTATTCAGAATTTTGAAAACAAGCCTGACAAACCCTTTCTTTCCAATAGTTTTGAATTTTTATATTATTGAAAAGTGAACCATAGTCTGTTTCAGATTTCCCAAATCACTTCTAGCTTTGTCAATTCCAAAACAAATGAAGTTTTTTACCTTTTAAGCCATTTTCTGAATTTTAAAATTGAACTGTCTCAGTACTAGTAATAAGTCTGTCTACATAACAATCAGGATCAGCTCATCCCTAGAGGTGCTGCTGCTGTGGCCAACACAATGGAAGGAGAAAAAGGAGGCAAGGTTTGTGAGTCACAGATAATATCTCTCATTAGACTAAATTATATCCTTGGGGGAAAAAGATTTTCAGATGTACAAGGTTTTCTCCAGGTCTGGCTTTCCTGTAGGCAGCTTAACTACTTGTGCAAGTAGCATCCAATGGGATTTTTAGTTGGCCAACACTTGGGATGGATCTGCCAATACTTTTTTCTGATAGGGAGTTTTAAATTCCAAGAGCTGGATTTTTTAGGACATGAACTGGAGGTGCATGTTTTTAAATAGAGAAAATTCAAAGTGTATAGCCTGGAACAGGAATTGAAAGGACTCACTAACAATTCTCTCCCTTCCTATTGTGTTCTTGCTTCTAAAATAGATTTAAGGCAACCTCTGAGTTCTTGTGTTGCTGGAAACTGTTGGGTCCTTTCTGGATCTTCTCAAAGGCATTTCTGCCACCTCTGAGAAAAATGTGTCTGCTCACTTCTCTCCTTGGCAGTGTCTTTACTGGAGCTATGGACTCCAGCTGCTGTGTTACAGCTCCTGCTGTTCCTGCTGCCAGCCCTTGCACTCTGAGAGCCTCCATCCCTGAGCATCCCCAGCTGTTCCCCAAGGACAAAAGTGATCTTTCTCTTCTTCCAGAAGGGTCCTGCTCACCTAGTCACTCTAAAGGAGTATAAAACTGCAAACAAACAAAGCAAACTGGTCCTCTCCCTCACATACCTCTCTGTAATCTGCTTATATTTACAGAGAAGCTCTTTCTAGAACCGACACATGAATCTACATAAAAGCAGTAATAAAATCTTCATATTGACCAGATGCAAATGTGCTCGTGTTAAGTGGAGAGATGAGCTGTGAGGATAATGCTGCTAAAAACATGGATCACCTGTAAAGCATGTGGTAAGCGATGGCTGTCATTTACACTGGGGATGTAGCCATGACAAAGCTATGAAATCCTCAGCATTCAGGAGGTGCTCCAAAAAGCAGCCTCCTCCATGAGCCCTGCCATGACAGGCTGCAGAATAAGCCTTGAGGTTCTGTGGCAGTGGAGGTAATGAGTGGCTGATCCCTATCACTTAGACTCCCTGCCAAGACAAGGTCTTTTGAGGGGCATTTCATGGGTTTGGCTCAGGGAAAGAAAACAATTCTTCCAGATACCAAAAATATACATTAGTGTTTAAAAGTAGTGTTTTTCCCAAATTGTTCCCTTCAAGATTTGTACCTGTGAGATAATGACAGAGCTATTTCGGGTCCATCACCAGACTTGGGCACTGCATGGGGCACTGGCATATCGACAATTTCATTTTCAGGTGTTATTTTGGTGCTATTAATTTGAGATTTGTCAGGTTTCAGCCAGAACAAGATCCGTGCCCAGATGCACAGGGCACGCAGGGGAGTACTGTGTGCTTCTCCTCAGGCAGCGGTTCTGATGTGCTCAATTATTCCCACTGCAAACAGTCCACACAGAGTGTTGTGCAGGATGGATTTGTGTTAGCCAAATGAAGGAACCGTCTGTTTCATGGACCAAGTCATAAATTCCCAGCTAAGTGCTTCTAAATCTTAGAAAAAATTGGCTTACTTTCATTTATAGACCAGGTGAACTTAGAAATGTCAGGTTCACAGAGAAGACAAGGACTGGTAGGGCTTGACTCTCCTTCACCATAGCAAAGTCCGTCTATATTACAAGTATTTTCCTGCCAAAAAAGGAAATATAAATGGGTGGGAGGTGGAGATAAGGAAAAAAGAAATAAGAAAGATAAGAAATTAGCAGTTAATAATTTCTGTAGATAAGCAGAAACTGTCTATTGAAACAATAAAACAGTAGCAATTTAAATGCCGTTACTTTCTCCCAAGAGGGAGAAAACAAGACGTAAATTTTCTGGAGTGCTTTTAGCTTAGGCAACATGTGATGTCACTTGCTATAGATTAATGCAACAGAATGAGATTCTTTGTTTTCATTTCCACACTTACATAGTGTATGTGATGATTATTCCCAGCTGTGACTGCTAATATGATGATTGTTAGGTGACACTCAAAATTGAGCTCCATGAGATTAACAAAAACTGAGACTGGAAAAAAGCTCTGTTTGAAATTTTGAAATCCTGTTCTGGTAACTTAATTATGTCTGGAAGTTATGCATAAAAATATTAAAAAGCAATTCTATAAAAGCAGGATAAAGAACTGCATTAGATTTTAGGCTTCCATGAGCTAGTTGTAAACAGCAGCTAAGCATATTGATGGTGCCTAAGTAGAGTAGAACGTTCCAGCAGAAGTTCATGAAGCGTACTGTAGGCACAGCAGCCTTGGAACCGACCTGGTCCTCTCCTAATTAGGGTGGCCACCAAGGCCAGAAAGGCCCTGTGGCTTTTTGGTGGACTGAAGACACTTGGTTTGCCTGAGGATCAAATGCAGGGACATAATTAATGAATGTAATTAAACATCTACTCCACGGGAAGGTCGTAGGACAGAGTTACACTTTTTGCTTGTAGCCTGTGTTGGGGCAAACTGAAAGATGGGACTTTATTTGACATTGCAAACTGCCAGGAACACTTGGGGCTCTGTTGGGAACACAGAGGGTGTCACTGCTACAGCAGGAAAGCAGGAGGGAGAAGATATCAGGGTCAAACTACATTTTTTCCTCTTTCCTCCTTTGAATACATATCACTTTTCTGAGACGGGTTTGTGTCCTCTTGCTGGCCTTGTGGTTTTTATCTACTGCTTTATTAGTTTCTCAAACTTTCTTTTGCAAAATGTATTAGTCAATATTTCAAATAATACCACTTTAAGAGTAATGGGTAAGGTAGGCAAACAAAAAGGACTCTCAAAATTGCCCTGACATAATAGAATGTGACAGACTTTCAGCATTAAAATCTGGATGTTAATTAGATTTTATTACATTATTGCTTTCAGAGGCTTGATGTTTGGATGAAAAAGATGCTTTTTCTGGTGTGATCGTGTGGTATAGAATGGGCTCCATAAAAGAGGAACACAGAATGTGAAATGGGCTGATAAAAAATGTCCACTAATTGAAACACCTTTTCTGGAAGCAATTTAGGTATTACAAAGTAATGTTATAAGAGGGGCAATTAGAATGTGGGCTGATGCAATTGGACATCTAGTTCAAACAGTCCCTTGAAGCATCTTTGGAAAGAAGTTATTATAAACCCTACAGAACACCAGCATATTGAGGAAACATGTATACTTTGGAGTTTCAAAATGTAAAAGTAAGGAAAGCCTTTGACCAAAAAAAAACAACCAACCAACAACAACAAAAAAAACCCACCCCACCACCCTAGCTTTAATTGAAATGGTTCTGACACAATTAATTTAACCTGAAATTTAAGTGGTTTTGCCTCATTCGTGGCTATAAAGTTATTTCTATTGACTGATTCATTTGAAAAAATGGAACTTTCAGTTTATTTTGAGAACTGGTATGTTCTTGCAGTCAGTGCAAGTTTGAAAACTGTATTTTCCCATTAGTGTTCATGAAAACAGTGAGGCAAATGAGTTAAGATATACCTGATTAATCTTCATTTTACAAAAATGCAGACTGGTGGTTTCCTATTCATTCGTACTTGCCTCAGGGTAGGAGAGCAGGATCAGCAGATTCAAATAACCCCAGACCCTCCAAAAGTTTCTTTAAAGCCCCATTGAAAACCAGAACAGTTGTCTAATGCAACCCTCTGGAAAATAAGAGCAGGGAAGCTCATTTTTTAAGGGATGAGGGAATGCTACACGAATAAGTGCACAGGAAGACAGGAGGTTATAGTGCTCTCCAGGCAGTTCCGAGCAGGTCGGCCGTTTCAAACATAGCACTCGACTTTTGAGTATGGTTTTGAAACCATGCAAATACTATATGCTTGTAGTTAGCAGTGTTTAATGTAAGCAAGAATGTTTTGTGTTCTCTCAAGGGTGTCTTCACATGACAAAAACTGTAAAACATGCATCTTAATAAACCTCTTGCTAAGGCAGAAAGTGGGTATAGAAATTATATACTTTACAGATACAGTGCCCTCGCCAAACAGGCTGGGAGGGGTATGATTGCTCACTAGCAGAGACATTTCAAGAGTGAAGTTAAGCTGCCTTTCAGGGGAGACTCCTCAGTCTTACTTCCATTAGCAGCTGCAAAGTAGAAATATTGTCAACCATGGTCTTTCTGGAAGTGTCTGCTTGAGAAAGGTCCACCATAAAGCATGCTCTATCAAGTATTCATATCCCATGTAAATATGAAAAAAAAAAATCACAGACAGGAGATTGGGAAATACAGAAAAGGGTTAGGCTGTGCAGCTGACCTCTGAAATAGATTTTCCTCTTCTAAAGCAGTTATTATACACAGTATGTCAAAGGGAGGAAGAGGGCTAAGGAAGAGATGAACAATCCATATTAAACCTTTATGCTCTTTAAATTACCTTTAATTTACAAAGTCCGGTTGGATGGAATTGGCAGGCCTGGCAGACTGCGTCGTACAGGGTCAGCACTCTGGAATTGCTGTACTGGAAGCCATCGTTACTGATCTAAATGATACAAAAATCATCCTTATAAGTAATAATGTTCCATATGGAGACTGTCTGCTCATTTTGGAGCATACGCCATTGCACCCTTGAACTGGACGCTTGCCAGCAAGATAAATTAAACCACTTGTGAGTGGCTCTACTGCAAGCTAACAAATTGCTTAATGCTCCAAACTGGAAACTATTCATTAATAACCAAATGATCCTTTGGCTCAGCTGGCAAACAACTTCTCTGATTGCTGTTAGGTTTTTTTTTCCGAGGGTTTTTTCACTACCCTTATGCAAACTGCAGAGGTACTCGAGTACTACAAGGGTGTCTTTCAAGGAGTTGAGACATGAAATGGAGATTTTTGGCTGAGACTCAGGACCACTTTCTTACTAATGGCAAATCAGTAAGTAAACTCCTTGGGGTTAAAGAAAAAAAAGAATGGATATTATTTAGGTGATTTTAAATGAACCTTAAAAAAAAGAGTGCTGGAGTGGATAATACCAGACAGAAACAGTCCCATTTCCATAGGAAGGCACATCAGAAGAACAGTCATCTTATATCCCAGCTCAGTTTCCTGAGCATGCAGGTAATTTAGAAAGCCTTAACTTCACATGGCATTTTCATATATGAATACTCACACAATAAGAAAGGTTGAAGTGAGTTTATATTTTAATTTTTCCACAATAAGAATGAAAAGATACCAGACCAATGTGGAAAGAGTTAACTTTTGAGAACGCTTTGTGACACCTCTTGACACCTGTCAGCATTAAAGAGCACCCCAAAACACTGCTGAAAGCTGTGCTTTAAGCACTGGTGAACACCAGAAGGAAAACAAAGCACTTTCTGTCAGATATCTTTTAGGTTTTGGCTTCTCACAGTCAAACTAAAGCTGCTGTTTAGCAGCCCTAAGAAGGCCTTTGCTTTGGATTGCTCAGGTGCCCCTTCTGTCCTCTTACTATAAAAACAACTGCCCAGCCCTCCTCCATCTCTCCTCTGACTCCGAAGCTGGAGCATCCTCAGTTCCTTCAACAAAGGCTTTTACAAGGTCAAGACAATAAATTTTTTTTGATCAATTAGTAAACTGTTTCAGTTCACAGAAAAAATGCATGTTGAATTGAACAAAGATAACTGGAAGTGCACAGAGGAAAAACTACTTTAATATGTTCCATAAAAAGCATCAATTAACATAAGTTCATGGAACAGAATACAGTAGATACTCCCACAATTTCACATGTGATGGTTTGCAGCTCAAAATGCACGGCGAGGTGAGAGTTTGTGTCTGCAGAAAGCAACACAAGGAGGCAAGCAGGCAGTATTCACTGGCACTCACAATTTGAAATTGTGAAAGGGAGAAAACTTCTCTGGAGTTATTTAAATTGAAGTAAAACTCATTGGTATAGCTTTAAGGGAAAAAAAAAGTAATTTTTCCTGTGCATCAGACTCAGTCAAGAGATTAGCTATTATGTGTCATACTAAAGGTAAAAGCTCTTTTAAAAGAAGAATGGAAATTGTGCTGCAGTTAGGAGAAAAAAATAAAATGGATAACCCCCCTCAAGATCTCCTCTTCACTGAAAGACAGTGCTTATTGGCAGCAAGACTTCCATTAAGAATATATTATTCCTAATGCAATTTACATTTAATTTCATTCTTTTACCAGAGCATCCAATGTTGTCTTAATACCAGTGCACCAATAATGGGTGAAGAAATGGGTACACAGGGAAAGAGATAAACAGCTATAAAATTGCAGTAATTGTTCTGTCTGAAGTGAGCATCCTGAATGAAATGTAACTTGCCAATTTGATTTCTTTTTTTTCATCTGTATTTTTTTCTACATTCTATTATAAACATCCATTTTGAGGTCTTTTTAGAATTGGACTGGTTTACAGCTATTTTAATTGCTTTTGTATTAGTCACCTTAGTGATGTGGAACAAATTCCTCAATGAGACCTAAGCTGAGCAAATCTCTCTTCAAATTTGGTTGGCCCTTAAGAACCAAAAGTGGTCTTAGAGTTGTGTCTTGATTGCTTGAACATACATATCAGCTGGAAAGACAGAGCCACTTCTGGATAAGCAGTCAGAACTACCAGATAATCTGTCACTTCTTCCTGAAGTATTTCATTCAGCATGAAACAATCTTGGCTATTTGTATCACTCATAATCAACATATAGTTTTACCTCCTACATATGTTTGTAAATGAAAAATTAAAGCTGGCAAAACTTGCTGAATTCAAATCTGGTTTCTGCTTCACTGACTTTTTATTAATATTTTTTTTCTGCTGTTGACAAATACAGGCAATGATAACCAACTGAGGAGAGACCTGCTTCTCAAATGAGATGAGGTGCCTGCCAAGCTCTTTCACCTCTTCACCCAGGCATCTTTGTGGACAGCCCAAGTCATCTGCTGCCCAAGTAGGAGTTTGCATTTTGATACCTAAACTAATGGTACCAAAGGCTCTGGTGTAGCCCCATGTACTTTCTTGTCTACATTTGACAGGATGGCATGGAAAGAATGAGCAAAATCTGAACCATGAATACAAAAGCAGATAAAACAAAAAAAAGAGAAGACCTTGTCAAGCCCCCATTCCCTCAACTTTGGTAGAGAAAAAAAGCTCCTTTGAAACTTTGCTGATGCCTCTGAAATTTGAGGGAGAGATTCTGAGAATATTGAATAGTGATATTTCCAGAAAGAATTGTTTTGATTTTTGGTTCTGAAAAAATCTTTTACCTACATTTTTAAAAAGTATCTATTAACACAACCCAGAAGATCAATATTGCAGTAAATCTTCTTGTGAATTTTCTGGAGTATGAATTTTTGCACATTTGTGGCATTTGTTTCAAATAATGTTTTTATGTGGGAAAGCCCCATTGTTTAGTTCTCTGTGCCACTGTTTAAGGCCAGTGGCCTTTGAGACCAACTGCTGAGCTCTGCCTTCCCAATTCATTCAGCAAAAAGATCCCCAGGAAAGCTAGGACTTGCATGAGCAGGTCAGGCTGGACTGAGACAATTTAATTGTCTGTTCGCTGCACAGCCATGAACCTGTTTTTTCTGCAGGGTTTGAAAGAGAGGGAAGGGGCAGAAGGCTTACAGGTGCAGAAGTCTTCTTAACTTGAGTGCAAGGAAGAGATATTCTACATGTGTTTTGAGAGGAAAAATAAGAAAAATGGTACAGACCTCCTCAGGGCTGAAAGGAAGCACTTGCAAACAAACTGTATCATCATACACCTGAGAGTCAAGGAAGCTATCCTAGTTACACTGCAGAAATGGCTCTCTGCACGTGCAACAGTGTTAGCTGTCCTCTTGGGCCAGGAGACTCAAGGGTATCTCTGTCTGGGATCCTTCCATCATAAGGTGGCATTTCATCTCACAGTTGGCAGAGGTCAGTATCTCCTTAGAGAAATTTTTGAGCCCTAAGCAGAGGAAATGCCTTCCTGGTCCAGCTCTGGGGTCTGCTCACCCTGATGGCTCATTCTCCAGCAAGAAGGTTCAAGGTCAACCCCAGCAGCTGACAGTCCAGCTCGGCTCCCTCAGAGATCTTACAACAATATCTTAAAACACAAATCTTTATCTATTTAAAATAAATTACCAGATAGAAAACATGCACTGTCACACATTTTCCTGTTTCCCCTAAGCCCCATGGCAGCACAGTCCCCAGTCTGGGGTACAGACAGCTGTGGGGTACAGGACAGGTAACATTGCAGTGAAGTGATTGGTTTATGCTTTTCATTTTTACATGCTGCAATTTTCAAAACATATCTGCAGTCTTTCTACCACAGTAATAAATTTTTCTCAGCTATGGAGCCTTTAAATTCTCTCAGTCCTGAAAAAAAACAACTAATCTGCAGAAAATTACTATCCAGGCTGAGAGCAAGACCAAGGGTACTGGGCGCAGGGTCAGTAAGGCACTGATTTCCTGGAAATATTTAGAAAATAGGTATCATTTTGTGAACAAAAGGGACTGAAACCACAGCAGAGAACCCAGCATGACCAGGTACTGCACATGCCTCTTTCTGCAGTTATTTGAGACCAGGACCATGACCATGACCTCTTTGCTCAGGCCATGCCAGCCCTCACCTGCTGCTCAGGAGCCAGCCAGTGCTCTGCTCCTGCACTGTGCAAGCATCAGCCTTGCAACTAGGGAGTCAAAACTGTCTTATATTTGCTGCTAAATCAGGATTTCGAGCTGCAGTTTCTAGAAATGAAATACTAACAATTTACAATTGATTAGTTCAACTGCATCAATCTCAGGTGATTACCTGGAGAAGTCATTGTAATTTGCACTTTCGGAATGCCTACAAAGACACTTGTTTTTAACTTACATTGTTTTAGTTAGTGGCTTTTTTTCCCCCCTACATGCCATTAATGTGAGTATTTCTACAGGCATTTTCATTTCTGAAGGGAAGCAAATTGTGCTTTGCATTTTAATTTACCATGACAACTGATTTTCTCCTTCTAAATAATTTCTTAGAAACAGAAGACATTCCTACTTTCACTTGCCATCTTGCAAACGGCTCATCACCGGCCACGACGTGCACAGCCTCTGGCTCTGTGATGTTCAGGAGAGGAATCTGGCAGTCAACAGCCTCAGAGCTGAGAAAATCTGCTTTTGTGGTTTCTTGTTCTCTTGATATCCATTCACCATTCAGATGCTAGAGTAAAACAGAAGGAAAGGGCAGAAACTGAAGGCTCATATAAAGAAATTCCAGTTGTCCACATACGTTTATATTTCGAATTAACATTATAAGGCATTTTCAGATGGTTTATTTAAAAGAAATGGTGCTGTTGCTATAGCCACAGTAAAGAGCAAGCCATGCTCATCTGTGCATGCAACTGCTCTCTTGACTTAGGAAGTGCTGTGGTCTGTGCTTGGGATGAGCAGCTGGAATGAGATAGGGTAACATGGTGGAACAACTTTGTGTTTGCTCCTGGAGCTCAGCAGCCACTCTGCTCCTTGAAGGTGATGTCTGCTTCTTATCTAGATCAGCTGCACAAGACATCACTGCTTGTTAAGAGCCTACAGAGCCCAGCACGGGCATGGGAGGCAAATCTCTGCTGTGCCTCATTTGCATGTTAGCACTGAGTGGAAATGAGGCTGAACGTCTTTTATGAGGTGGATTTATGAGATGAATCAAACCTTTCATATCTGAGTATGCTGATACACCAAGTAATTCAGTTCTAGCATTACCCATGTGTAGTTTATTATAATAAAATTACAGTTTTAGCAGAAGAGATGGGTTTCAGTCATTAAAACTTTTGACTTGGTATTGAGCTATGACTACAAAAAATCAAATAAGAGCCTCTGTATCTCTTATATTTAACCACAAAACTTAAAACATTCAAATGTGTTCTGGGAAACCACCAGGCGTACCCATTCCAGATGCACCAAATGAGAAATAATATTGTGATTTCAGGCTCCATTGGACTACAGTGCAGCTGAACCAAACAAGAGTTAAACAAAACTCCACAGAGAAAATTAGCAAAAACATGTATCTGTGCATTTCCAAGGAATCAGTTCTGGAGAGGGCTGAGCCTCTTCAGCTTCCCCGTTCAGAGCAAATATATTGGCAGTGGGTATGGAAGGTATTTGCACCCCTCTGTGTCAGTGAGACACAATGGTGCTCAGCACAGTTCAGAGTAAAAGCCTTTAGGATGTAGATGTCAAAGTTTGACTTCAAGAGCCCATGGGAAGGTACTTACAATTAACCTGGTGACCTTGCAGTGCAGGTTGGGTGATTCTTTGAAGCCGAGGCCAAACACCCGGATCCTGGTGCAGTCGGATGCTCGGACGTCGCAGAGACCCCCGTTCTCTAAGCTGGTGATTTCCAAAGCTTGCTCTGAAAGGGTGAGATAGATGGAAAGCTTTAGAGAGCAGCACTTACATGCTGTTCTGCTCTGGCTTATCAGAGATTTTGTCGTTGTTCCTGGTTGCTTTGGTTTAATTTTTTTCCTTGGCAGCTCTTGCTGGCTCCCCTAGGAATTTCTCTGGAAGAGAGGAGCAGCAGTTGTTGGAATGGGAAGCAGCAAACCTCCACTGAGTAACTGCCCTGGGCACCCAGCACTGCAAGACAGATCAGTGAGCACTGGATGGCTCGTGCAATCAATTAACTGAGCCTGCAGCTTCATGATAAAAGGTCTTCAGTGGTGATACTTCTGCTGACCCAGGTAACAGGAGGGGAGCACAGGTGAGAGGGCAGGGTGTCATGCCATAGAAGATGACTGTGCCACCAGGCTCCTCTAATGTGAAATGGCAGTGAAAAAACAGTCCTTTTTTTTCAAAAGCTATGAATGTAATAAAAGTAATGATCCTCAAAAGACTGTTTGCCTGTGAGGGCTAAGTCATTAACAGGTGGCACTCAGCTCTGCACAGTGTCAGCACAAATGTCATGCACCAGCTGAGTTTCACCTAAATTCTCTTTTGAGGCCTTAAATAGGACTTAAGTGATGTACAGCCTGTGCTGCCCCCCTTACAAGGTTGAATTTCACCCATTACTGTTTTTAAAATGTTTTATGATTCTCAGGTAAAGGTTCATTTGTGTTCTGTTGTACTTGAGGTATTCACCATTTAAAATAGCTCATTATTTCATATCGGTGGGGTTTTTTTTAGAGTAAAAATGCAAGTTCATTGGATGGGAAATTCACATCTTTACTTTAGGAAAAATGTAATCAGGCAGATATTTGCATCAGCACTTGGATAGCACAACACTCAGAAGGTCTCTAATATCCTATGTCAATAGCAGCAGTCGGTCAGGATCATGATTTTGTATTTTGTTTGATAATATTTCTAGTTCTAATGGTCAGGAGAAGCCACTCTGAGGACAACTAACACAAAACAGAAAATTTACTTCTTGTTTCCTGAATTACACTTAATAGCAGGGGCATGACCAGGAGCCCTCAGAGGCCCATTGTGCACCAGTATAGTGTAGTCCAGGCTGTTTTCCTTGGTACCTGGTGGGGAGAGGCTGCTTAGCTTCTCTTCCCTGCCCCATCCCTGCTGCTCTGGCAATGCAATATTGCCCATCAGTTTTCTCTGAGCTGTAGCTTATCTAACACAGAAGCTTTGTGTCGCCCAGTATTTTAATGGTACATTGGTTCAGCTCTGATTGAAGGGGCACAATGCCCTGAGCTGAGCTGATAACCTTCCCCTGTACCTCCCCGTTCCATTCGGGCTCTGCCATTTCAGCTGGAAGCAGGATGAACGCAGTGAAACACCCACCAGATTGCAGCTCATAACAACAGAGCTGCATGACTCTCCTTTTTCCAGAGAAAGGAAGGAAGTCAACATGAAGGTGAAAAACAGTGAAAGGCTTTTTCTGTACTTCTGAAATACTTTTAGCTTGCCTTTCTTTTGTTTTTTTATTTTTATTGATTTTTATTGCAGCGTTATTAGCAGCCCTGTTGGACACTGCAATACTTACAAGCAGAGACATGGTTTACAGCCTATGAGCATTCATCAGTTAGTTGTGGATTCCTGTGATGTACAAAGCTATTAGTCAGATGCAGTGGATGGTTTTGGTAAATTACCTTCTTCTGTGGTTAGTGCATAAAAATTAAAAAAAAAAAAAAAAGAAAAAAATTGCTTCATTATGTGTTTCATGATATTTTAGTAGTTAGCCCCACCAGTGCTGAGGTAGCTCGGATTGCAATAACATTTTCATTATTTTTGCAGATTTTCAGGCTTTCGAGGGTGAAGTAAAATCTCAAAACCTGGGAAGGAGTGAGGCACAGGAGTGTGCTCCTGCAGCCATTCCTCTTCCGGGAAGGCACTTATGGGTTCCTTGCTTCTTGATGAGCCCCGTGTTCTTCCCCGAGGGTTTCCTTACATAGAAGTCCTATTCGATATCTTTATTGACGACCTGGATGTGGGGATTGAGTCCACCCTCAGTAAATTCACAGATGACACCAAGCTGGGGGGGAGTGTTGATCTGCCAGAAGGTAGGAAGAAGCTGCAGGAGGACCTGGACAGGCTGGATCGATGGGCCGAGGCCAACGGCATGAAATTCAACAAGACCAAGTACAGGGTCCTGCACTTTGGCCACAATAACCCCAGGCAGCACTACAGGCTGGGGGAAGAGTGGCTGGAGAGCAGCCTGGCAGAGAGGGACCTGGGAGTGCTGGTGGACAGCTGGTTGAACATGAGCCAGCAGTGTGCCCAGGTGGCCCAGAAGGCCAATGGCATCCTGGCTTGTATCAGGAATAGTGTGGCCAGCAGGAGTAGGGATGTGATTCTCCCCCTGTACTCAGCACTGGTGAGGCCTCACCTCGAGTCCTGTGTCCAGTTCTGGGCCCCTCACTTCAAGAAGGATGTTGAGGTGGTGGAGCAGGTCCAGAGGAGAGCAACAAGGCTGGTGAAAGGATTAGAGGGAAAGTCTTACAGGGAGAGGTTGAGGATGCTGGGGTTGTTTAGCCTGGAGAAGAGGAGACTCAGGGGGGACCTTATCACTGTCTTCAACTACCTGAAGGGAGGTTGTAGTCAGGTGCGGGCTGGGCTCTTTTTCCAGGCAACTAGCAACAAGAGGGAACAGCCTGAAGCTGCTCCAGGGGAGGTTTAGGTTGGATATTAGGAAGCACTTCTTCACGGAGAGGGTGATTAAACATTGGAATGGACTTCCCAGGGAAGTGGTGGAGGCACCGTCCCTGGATGTGTTCAAGGCAAGGCTGGATGTGGCACTTAGTGCCATGGTCTAGACGGTGTGGTGGTGTTGGTCATAGGCTGGACTTGATGATCTTGAAGGTCTTTTCCAGCCTTGGTAGTTTGTGGTTCTGTGATTCTGTGAATCACGGAATCATAGAATGGTTTGGGTTGGAAGGGACCTAGAAGATCATCTACTTCTAACCCTCCCTACATGGGCAGGGACACCTTCCACTAGACCAGGTTGCTCAAAGCCCCATCCAACCTGGTCTTGAACATGTCCAGGCAGGGGGCATCCACAACCTCCCTGAGCAACCTGTTCCAGTGTCTCACCACCCTAACAGTAAAGAATTTCTTCCTAACATTTAACCCAAATCTACCCTCTTACAGTTTAAAACCATTACCTCTCATCCTATCACTACACACCCTGGTAAAAAGTCCCACCCCAGCTTTCCTGTAGGCCCCCTTCAGGTACTTCAGGTACCTCTTTGTGAGCATCCTGATACTACTGCAACACCATCACTGTGCCAGGGCCAGGGCAAGATTATCCAGCCTTGACGCTTTCTGAAATTACTTACAGTATCAGCATGACATTTTGTATTTATTTCAAACCATTCTGTACACACTTTTGTACAACAACTTTAAATTGATCTAAATCTGGAGGCCATATGTCACCATAGATGCTTTGGATACCTTCTCTCAAGATTTGCCATGTTGTGGGTTAATCAGGATGAGAATGAGATTCTTTTTCTGGTGAAAGGGGTGAACAATTAATGGAAGAAAAATGTGGTTTATTTAGTTTGATGAAGGTGGGGAAGAAGGAGGAGACTGAGCTGTCATTTGAGTGGGTTTTTTTCTGTTACCTCAGCTGGCCATGTCAAGCCACCTTCAGCTGGGAGTGCTCTAATGGGAGGAATACACAGAATGGTTGTGTGGGAGATCAGAAATAATTTAATGCTCTATTCCTTCATTTCTGGTCAGCTGAAGATGTGGTGCTGGGAAGGTGGTGGAGACTTTTACCAAGGCCTTTGGCAGGGGGTGTTGGGAGGAGAGGAAGAAGAGTGAGAAAGTCTGATGGAAAATTAAAGTAAGTATAATTATTAATTTTGAAACAAATGGATGCTAGAGTTCAAACCTTAAACCTCAGTATAGACAATACACCAGTTTTTAAAATGATCATTAGTTTTAATCCAACTGGATTTTAAAAGGAGATACCACATTTAATGGATGTGGGAATCTTAGGCATTTAGATGGTTTTCTGACTCTCCCTCTGCCTTCTAGTTTTGTTATGTATTAGCCAGTTTCAACTAAACTTTTATTGTAGGTTAGCCAGTTTCAACCAAACATGGAAGGTGAAATCTCAATGACATTAGAGTCAGAAATATCTCACGAGGGTTGGTAGCAGAGTACTCATCCCCACAGGTCCTGCTGTGGCTGAGGAAAACAGTCAAGGCTCAGCTGCTGTTCCTGGCTCCCCGGGTTAGTGGATGAGTAGTCACTAAGCCTGTGCACGGCATACGCTCGCAGGCCAGAGAGGTGGAGATGTGAAATGGAAATATTGGAGAGCCTGAAAAACCTTAGCAAAAGAGCTGCAAGTAGCTCAGCAGAAGACTGGAAAGGAGAGGCAGCAAAGGAAAGAGCTGGGAAATACCATAAAGGTGAGAGTAAGGGCAGAAGTGCAGATATCCAGAGGAAGTGGAGGTCATGGAGATCCGGGGTGGATGTCAGGTGTCTGCTGAGGGGCAGGTTAGAGGCAGGGGAGAAATCTGGGAAATCAGGCAGTGCATGGAACAAGACTGTGAAAAGTATGATGTGTTTGAACATTAATAATGTATGTTTAGGAGTGTGAATGCCAAAATATAACAAAACCTGGGACAGAACACCCACCTTCTTTTCTCTGTATGACCTACAGGCCAAAAATGTATTTTGACTTTAACTGCTAGATTGAAAACTGAAGCTCAGGGTAGTACCTGGGGCTCAGGTGAGTGGCAGGGTGCAGTCACCTTATGGAGGAGGATTTATGGAGATGTATGTTCACATCCACTGGACCAGGCATGGGCACTTTGATGCATTTCTAATGCCTGGTCTGCACACACCCCAGGTAAACACACCTGAAATGCATCTGTCGCCTGGTAGAGAATTGCACTGGTGAACAGCAGGAGACATTGAGGGGGAAAGTAAAAAAAAGTCAGGTTTTAATAAAGCTGTCTTGGAATAAAAAGGAGAGAGGACTCTGGAGTTGAAGGTTGCATCTAAAATGTTTCCAGACCTCAGGTGATTAGACAGAAGTAAAGGGACCTGTCCTGTTTGGTTTGCAATTCTTGTGTTGTGCCTCCCTCAAGAGACAGGGACATTCCTGGCCCCTCTGTTTTATCCCCAGTGGGAATTTGCAAGAAAGAATGGTAAATTCAGAGCTGCTGACAGTGCTGTTTCTTTCTGTAAGCATTTACATGAGTCAAAGCTGCAAGGTGCACAGGTTACATAACAGACATAAAAAACTCCTGCATAAATACAGGATTGGTTTTACAGATATTCATTGTAGTGTATTATAGAAATTATAAGTATGCACAGATAGAGAAGTAAAATGGAGACAGTTGATACAAAATCAAGATTCTTGCAAAACTACACTTATTGAAGTCTTACTGCCAGATGGATATGGTTTACTTTGGGTTAGAAAAGTATCCTAGCACAGATAAACATTTTTCTGCAGTGTTTGAAAGCTACACATGCAACTTTGGGCTAGAGCAGCAGACCTGAAATTAAGAAAAAAAAAAATATATTTTTTTTCAAATAAAGAGAAGGAAAAGGACTGCCTTGCTTTTCTTGATCAGGATGACAAATAAGCCAGCTGAGCCATGAAAAGCAAATCAAGAACCAGATCATAAGTGCTGGGTATGGTCATAGCTTTGCTGAAGTGCAAAAATTACCCATATTGTCCAGTTGCCTTATCCTTGAAATCATGTAGCTGGTTGAGCAAACTGCTGTGCCAGAGCTTTCTGGCATGGTTGTGGACATCCAGCTATTGCAGCTATGAGGGTTCTGGATCACAGCAGACTGATGTTCAGTTATCTTACAGCTTTGACAGAGCAAGTGGCTTCTACATGAAGACTGTGTTTCCAAAACCAGTGCTCAGAGAACCAGAATTTGCCATAGTGCCAAACTATAGACCCATGATCTTTAGCTGTCATGGACTGAATCTGGTTTTCTCCTTTGAGAGTCTCTGGTACCCAGTATTGATTTCAGAGGTGAGCCCTTGGAGAGTCTGGGAAAAGCATTTTTGCAAGTGCTGACTGCCTGTGAGAAATGGACTGGCTCAGTTTCACACTGAAAGCATCCATGTGCTGCAACAATATGGCAGATTATTTTTGCTTTAGAAATCTCACTATGACATTTTATGTTTATTTGATCCTCCTATTTTTAAAAGGCTTGCTAGCAATTTACATTGGCAAATGAAAGGAAGAAGAGTGCACTGTTAACTATAGAATATTGCCTCTTTTCTAGATGGCCTAGATATAGGTGGCAAAAAATAAGATCTGGTTGCACATTCCTGGTGCTTCTTGGCATATGAAAGCAGGTCTCAGCTTCAGTCCCCTGAAGGCACTTCAGGGCACAACCACTGGCACCCTCTTGTAGCTCCCCACAAATTACTGCAGTGATGCCACTCAAAGGGATTTGGGCACGAGGGTGCTCGTGGGTGTCATCACGGTCCTTGTGTCCACGTTAGTATCCAATTGGTTGTTTTTAGTAATATTTCTATCTTTACAGTTACTGAATTAGAAGATCTGATTATTACACTTGGGTTCCCAATCGGTTGAACATTCCATTCAGGTAGATTGGGGGTTCTTTACACAACATAAAGCATGATATAAAAGCATTATAGGTTTGCTTTGAATTTTTCGCTTTGGTCAGTTTAAATCTGGCCTTTTAATGTTTTGCAGGATTTAATTCTATAGCTCATACACTGCAATGAATTTGTTATTTTTCACATGTGCACGTGTGTGAGCATTTGGGGAACAAGGTTGTTTGTTCAGGGCTTTTTGTTTTGTTTTGGATTTAACAAGATTTAAGGCTGAAATTTCCTCCAGTGCCTGCAGACAGCCTGATGTAAAGAAGTTATAGGCATGCATCTGGAGTGTCTGGCTTTGGTCAGTTTAAATCAGACATATAATTTTGTAAACTTTTCTAGCATTTAATTTTATATCCTTCAGAAAGTGGTTTTGTTTAGCTACATGTCTCACTGAACTGCTTTGACTGCTTTGCATCAAAGCAAATAAACTAATCACCTGCAAAGACTGATCTCCCTGATCTGATTTGCAGGGAATAGTATGGAACACTGAGCAAGCAACCTTCCATGTCCCTTATCATGAGGATTTGATATCCTTTTAAAATTCGGTTTGTATTGACTTTGTAACTATCAAGCTAATAGCTCTCTTCCCGCTCAGCCAGGCCTGTGCTCTGAATGGAAAGAACTGGGAGTTAAAACACTAGATTAAGGCTGGTATTGATGTTTGCCTTTTCAGATGCTTGCTTATTGCATCTGCACCATCAAAACGAAACTAAAATTGCTATGAAAAGAAGAAAAAGCTTCAAAACAAGTATGAAGCTGGTCAATCCCTGAGAGTTACCCACAAATATGTTTGATGTGTACCGGGAAAAATCTGTCTCCATCAATATAAACTGGAGTACATGGGTGTTAGTCAGGATGCATCAATGGGAGGCTAGGTTCACAATTCCTTTTTATTCTTAACTGTGTTTCTGTTGTATATTTTGTATTTCTTACTAACATTTTTGTGGTTGGAGGTGTTCATTCATTCTAAAAGCACAAGAGTGGTATTTTCAAAAGCAGGTAAGTCCTGTCTTCAGAAATTTCTTTTTGGCCAAGTAATCTCAAAGCCTTGATATTTACTCATTATGCTTTTTGTAATTATGACCACCAATGACACCTTTGTTTTTACCCTAAAAAGAATATGTGTGTGTAAACTCTTATCACCTAGATCTGCAGATACTGTAGAATAATTTCATGCCATTATTATTAGGATTCATAACTCACTTCGATGCAGGCCACTCCTCTGTAGGTGTCTGGGAGACAGAAACTGTATGTTTTGTAAATAAACATTAATTTATTTTTTCCCCCCAGTTTGCATTCAGCATTAAATCATGAATCGGTTTAACTAGGAAAGAGGTGAATAACTGTAACCAATAATATCTTGAATTGCATAATATGGATTTTCATATTTATTTTTTATCTATTTTCCAATATTATCCAGTAAGCTGAGGAAAAAAATTATATTAAGTGGAGATGACAAGTGTGAAAATAAAGGCTGTCATTTTCAAGTTCTATAGAACCTCTTTTACAAAGTATTGATATCTTAGTGAAACTTCTTTAATGTCATCTTGAAGGAAATACGAATATATTCCTAATATCTTTAAGCTCTATGTAAAGAACACAATCCCAGTGGGATGGAAGCAGCATATTAAAGTGTGTTTTATGTTGCAGCAGTGTATAGAGATCTGTATGAAGTGTTCCTTGCTTTACAGAAATTATTACTGAAGAAAAATGTATTTGATAGAAACAGCTGAGTTACCTTATAAAATATAACACCATTGCCTCGCTTGCTGTCCATCAGTTGTCAAGTTAACAAGTACATGTTCAAGGGAACACAGGGGGCATAGGCAATTTTCCCTCAGTTGGCTAGATAAGAAAACTCAGCATTGTGGAATGGAAAAGAAAATAATTAATATGAGGGGGGAAAAAAAAAAAGAGAAAGAGAAGAGTGTTTGTAAGAGACCTAATTTTTTCTTGGTAACTTCATCAAAGTAATAGTAACTGTGACTTTGATAATACTACATCCACCAAAGTCAGTGGAATTATTATAATGAAGAGGAGAATTAAGCCCACTGAATTTGTGTTTGAAAAGAAAAAAAGGCTTTTAATGCCATTTTATTTATTTATTTATTTATTTATTAAGTAGTAGCACTCTGTTTTGGCAACTTCAATAGTCGTAACTATGGTGTCTGCTGTTCTCACAAGCATGTTTGACTCTTCTTTTGAAATGCAATTTTGAAAAATTGATACAATTATTGTTAAAGTGTTTTGCATCCTCACTACCATAAGAAGTCTTTTGCCATAAGCTTGGTTGTGTTTTTTCTTTGTTTACTAACTAAAAAAAAATTAAAAACCTGCTGAATTCCTGTGAAGAGGATCAGACGGAAATTCCACAATTTCAGGTCACTATTTCTGAGGCCCTTTATGGTGCTGTCAGATGTAATTCTCCCTTGAAGGTCTGGCCATACCAGCACCACAGGTTGGTCACAGAGACAGAGTCTACCACTGTTACATACAGTGAGCAGTGTGTCTCTTTGTAGATATACTGTCTGGTATGCATTTTTTACTTTGTATAATCTCATTTACCAGGGAAAGCTTCTATTGCCCCAATATACCCTGATGGCTCTGTCTGTGCTGTTGTGCTGTTGTCACATCAGCAAAACACATATTGCATGTGCCAAAAAGTATCCATTTACTTGACAGACTGACAGCACTTAAATAATCATTATGGCACCATGATCTGGAATTTAAACCCCTCTGAACTGATAGACGTGGAAGAAATATATTTATTTCAAAGTCAGTATGTTCCCATATGTAATCCTCAAAAGAGAGGATTTGACGTAGAGAACTGAAATACTCCCTCCCCTTTCACCTGAGGATCTAGAAACAATTCTATTTTTTTCTTTAAATGTCTCCTTCATGTTTTGTCCTTGAAAGCAGTAATTAAGCTTATAAATAAAGCATAATTACGTAAACTGCATAATGCATACTTCATCCTCACTGTCAATGACTAGCCTGTTAAAAGCTCTGGGCTTATTCTTCCATAGAGGAGAGACACCTTCAGTCCAAGGCCCCACCTGAGGAGCTGTAATAGCTGACCCCACACTGTTGCTCAGTGTGATTATTTTTTAAAAGTGTTGGTTTTTTAATTAATATTAATTAGTGCACATGAACAAGTCTCAGCCCAAAGCAGTGTGATAAATTCAGAAAGGTCTATATAACCATTCTAAAAATAAGGCTGTAATTCATGTAACTGCTGCTGCAGATGGGTCTCAGGGACCTGTGTGGTTGTGGTTCATAGCTCTGAAAATGTGGCTGGGTTCACAGAACTCCTTAATAACACGACTGAAATTTATTAAGATGAAAATGGGATGTCTGTAAGTGTGTTAGGTAAGTGTTAACTTCTCACCTTCTCACCATCATTTTTCTCTCTTTGATTTCTTTGCTGGCTTGCTTTTTTTTTTCCCCAGAACTTTCCATATAGAAATTTAAACTTCAAGTGTCATTACTTCATGGAAACTAATTTGTCCTTATTATTCCTCATTACTTTTTATCTTGTAATTGCTCTTCAGAGCTTCATACAATCTGCATATTACATCACTCTATGTGTGTTTTACTAGTCCTGATTTTTTTTTTTTTATAAGCAACATGGTCAATATATACAACCAGTAAGCACCAACCTGATTTGCTATCTGCAGTAATTGGATTCTGCATTTAATTACAGGTGGTAATGACATTTTAAGCACCTTATACAGGTGTTGGGGGGGTTTTGTGAAATGTTAAGCAACATTAAGAAAGTCTAAGCTTCTGGAGCATTGCCAGATTTCAGAGGTGCCTTTCAACTCCAAATTGCAGTTTTCATGTGAGGATAATTATAGCCCTGGCCACCTGGACTGCTCCTGTTGGAGTTAGGCAGAGCAGAGAAATGAGCCTGTCTGTGAGCAACGTTTCCCATCTTCTGTCTTTCTATGTGTTTTCATTTAAAATTATTCCAAATACATTATGGGCTGTATCCTGTTCCCTAAAAATGCTGCACATCCATCTTTGGTGTGTGTATGTGTGTGTGTGCTGGTCAAAACCAGTGGCAGAACACATTCTTATGTATCAGTGATGTAGCTGAGATTGGGTGACCTTGGAAAAGATATCTGAGTTATGTTGATGGCCTCCTTGATCTTGGGGGAGTTTTAATTTGTGTCTATAATTCCAGCCTGAGAAAATTAGACGGTGATTTGTTTTGGAGCTAATGGGAAAATATATGACCAGCAAAAGGAGTTGCCATCTCCTTCATTACTTGTGTAACTTCTCCTGGAGAATAACTTTTCCCTAGCAATGGATCATTACCATTTCCAAGATCAACGTACATTCTCCTGTTTCTCCAGTAATGTCTTTTAACATAAAAGAAAGAGAGGCAGCAGTTTTTTTGTATATTCTGCAGAAACCTAATTAACTTCTTAATTTCTCCTCCTTTTGTTCCATTCCTGCAGAACCTCTCCTTATGAGCACAAAAGCCCAAAGGCTTATCCTGCCCGTGCTTGCTCGGTGCTGATTGCCTGCTGCTGCCAGCCAGGTCAGGATGCCTGAGCTGCTGGTTAGGGGGTTCAAGCTGTTCCTGTTGCAACACACAGCTTTATTTCTGTAATTGATCATAATTCTTCATCTCTGATAGACTTTTCTGGTGTGAAATCCTGGCTTTAGTGGTGTCAACAGGACTTCAGTTCTGAGGACTTCCAGGTTTTTGAACTGCCATTTAAGGAGCACATCACTATTGTGTGATACTGTAAGTACTTTCCCTGCATGCAGGTGTTACATCACACCCTGTCTGTGTAGAACATTTCTGCCTATGAAATGTTAAAAAAAGCAAATACCTTGAAAAAATGTTGTGAATAAAACTCAAAAATCAAGAACAGCTAAAGGTGAAGCTCACACTAAAACTTACCTTGCTTGTTTGTACCAAATTAACTAGCTGACCTTTTCTAAGTATTATAACGTTAGAGTGATCGGTGTGCCAGACCTAAGATTTTATTTCCTCTTGTGGGGGATCTGACCTCTGGCTGGATGTACAGATCTGCTTTACCTTGCATTTACGAGATCAGGTACTTTTTGCAAATACAGTACTTCTGTATTTCTGTATACAGAGAAGAAATATTCTAGATCACTCACAAATTAAATCATAAATAGTTCGTAACACATGGAGCTCACTGCAGTTCATCACATTTATTCACTCTAGATGGTGGCAGTGCTTTTCTTTCTCCATAGAATGCTGAAGTCAATTTATTTTACAAAGTCTTCTCTTAGCTTCTCTACAGTTACGCTGAAGACAAAGTTCTGCAAATTAAATGTGCCAGCTGTTAACCTTGGGTTTATTTTAATTTTTCTGGATTTTTTTTTCCCCAGTTTTGCTCAGCTTGAACTTCAATTGCTTTTCCATCCCATTATCTCAGTATCAGTAGTACAAGGGATAGACTGACCCAGCAGCCAGGTCCTGCTCACTGCTGGGCTCTGGTGTGGCTGCCTGAGCTATATCGCCCTCCCAACACGTACTGGCACGTAACCAGTTGTAAGGGTTGTACCCCTTACCACAAAACATATGCCTCCTATAAAACTATTTCACTATATAAGGGAGACTAAATGGACGCTGTGCTTCCAACGGTTGGTGCCTATAGCACCAGGAAACCAGGCTTCTCGGGGAGGGGCCTGCTTCCCAGTGAGCGCTCTGATTGGCTGAGCCGGGGTTGGTATGCAAATGAACAATGCATTAATGCATTGCGGCACCTGAGATGGGTCAGCCTCACCTGATGAAAGTCTCTGAACGGTGAGGGTGGGGTTTCTGGGCCTAAGGGGTAGCAGAAATCTGTGGCTGGATCCTCGTGGGACCCGAGGAAGCTAAAGAGCTGAAATCCTACTGCTCTTTTAAGAGCGTGAAAGCTGAGGTCCTTCCCTGCTCACAAAGACCATAGGAGACCCAAACCGACCGCAGTAGCACCGGGACCGACAAGAGCCGGGCGACGCCGACGAGAGCCGAGCGGAGCCGCACCCGATTCGGGAGGAGCCGAACCGCCGCCCGACCAAGCTGCGCCGGGAGGAGCCGAGACCCAGCCGGGTCGCTGCCGCCGCCGCCCGAGCGTCGAGCACTGCCGGGCGCTGCCGCCTGAGCCACGCGCTGCCGCCTGAGCCACGCGCTGCCGCCTGAGCCACGCGCTGCCGCCTGAGCCACGCGCTGCCGCCTGAGCCACGCGCTGCCGCCTGAGCCACGCGCTGCCGCCTGAGCCACGCGCTGCCGCCTGAGCCACGCGCTGCCGCCTGAGCCACGCGCTGCCGCCTGAGCCACGCGCTGCCGGTCACGTGGTGCGTGTCGCTGCCCTCCAGCCCCATCACCAACCGCTGCAGTGCGCCCAGGAGCCGCCGCTGCCGCTACGGACAACGAGCCGGGGGTGTAAGAACCCCCTCTACAAATCTTTCCTTTGTTATAATAATCTTCTCCCTATCTTTTGCACCCCTGTGGCTTGTATTATATTTACGTTTGTACACCTAATTCTGTCTATAAAGCAACAACATATAGAAGCCTTCGCTCTGTGTCCTCATTCCCTTTTTGAGCGAGAGCGTGTACTACCCGTGGGGGGGGTTTCAACAGGTATCAAGTAAAATCAAAAGAGGAGGGGTTAACCTCTCGAACCCCTTTATCTCCTCTTTGAACCTTTACACCAGTCTGGTGTTGGTTGGTACCAGGATATCTGGGAGAGGAGGAGGAACAAGTACTAAAAGACACGTCCTGTTCTTAATTTCTTCTTTATCAAGTATGTTTCTATCTCTGGTATCACATATTAAAACCAAATAATCCAGATTAAATTACTGACCCTCCTGTAAGGACATAATACCATTTCAGATGCTTCTCCACGGGTGATTATCCACTGAATGTGCTGAGAGGGTAATTTTCAATGTTATGTTTCCCACACTAAAGGAAGCCCCTCTCTGTAATGGGACTAGTACGGCAATGATATTCAGACCATAATCATGGACACTGGAGGAAATCCATACCACATCTGCTCACCCATCTCATGGAGAAGCTGAGGACTCCTCTGGCAACATGCTTTGGGAAGAGACAGGTGATGGCACTTCACAGATTCAAAGGTGTGTTTTCCAAAGTGCTTTGCATGAGTGGAACCCATGTTACAGAAGGTATCTGCAGCTCTGCTGATCACTTTTGGTCCCATGTGTAAATACTGTGATGTCTTAGGTAAATTTGGTCAGGAAATAGATCCTTTTTATTTTCAGTGTCTTCGTTTTGGGAGAAAAAACCAACAAAACAAACCAAATCCAGCCAAATAAACCCCAGATTTATATATTAAAGAGATCCTGTCTTTAACAAACAAACTCTCAAAAATGTTAATGCATTTTTTTCATTAGTCTGTGGATGAAATTTTTTAAGTTAAATTTGCTTAAGCAGCTGCTTTTTTCCCCATTTTAATGAAAATGTATTGTAGAATATTTTGAACTAATATTTTCTTTAAGGTTTGGGATACACAATGAACTGTGAAGTACTTTTATTTTCTACTTGGATATTTGGGAAACAGCAGTTCCTCTTTAAGATTGTAATTGTCATATATAAAACAGCTCAGAGGTTTCCATGGGCTGAGAGGTCTGTCCCTGTGAGCTGTGCTGCATGTTCAGGGCTTTACAAAGAGAAAAAGGTAAATCTATATTTTGCAGGGAAGATTTTAGTGATTAAAATTAATTCCACTAGCTTTAATAACAGTCTATTTTGATTTTTTTTTCAGTTTTTCTTCTGTAGAAGATGTAAGTTCCCAGTGTATGCTCATGGGGTGGAATATACCCTGAGTGGCTGTTGTTTTACACCTCTGGAGGTGGACAGCTGTTGATGAGAGGGCAAAAAATAACCTCATGAGTATGGTGCAGAAAAAAAAAAAGAATGGTGTTTCCAGGTCAGGTGCACCTTTGGGAAGACATGGCCTACATAGCAGAGTTGTGCCTCTACTTTTTCCTCAAAAGAAAAATAAATATGGGTGGCTCAAAATGGCAATTTCTGCTACATTTTTATTTAATGCTTTCTCTTCTGAGCTCGCTTTACTTAGCTAGAAAGCATTCTTCTCAAGGAGTAATTATTAATGTGTTCTGTATGGTTTCTTACATAAAAAAATAATATTTGTGCTTAAAGTTTATACCCACAGAAAATATTTCACAAGTATTATATAAAGAAAGATGCAAGTCCTTAGCTGCAGCTAAGGCAGTGTGCGTTGTTATACAGTGTGATTGATAAGAGAGAACAGGGGCCGTTCACTTTTAAAATCAAATATTGCCCTTGAAATATTGGGAAAACTGCATGGGAATTTTGGAAAAGGGCCTTCTGCTGAAGCTGTCAATGCTAATTTTGTCACAACACTAACAAACTCAACCTCCCCTGCAAATGGAGCAGTATAAACACTGAGGAAAATTTATCCTTCCCTGTATACATCAGTGCGGCTCTTCAACAGGTCCAGTGCCAAGCTCGCTCCCCCAGGGACCTGGCTAAGCACAAGGATGCTCGTACTAAAAATTCAGCCTCCATGGAGCAATTCTGGCTTAATGGAAACCCAACAGGAGCCAAGGACAGTGGAGCAGGATTCCAGCAGCACAGGTGGGAAACCACAGTGAGTAGGGATAATAGTGACCCTTTGGAAAACTGGAGGGAAAAATCTGACGCACTGTGAACTCTAATCAACCAGACTCCCAAAAGAGAAATGATTTGAGGCAAAGGCCAACTACCACCTTTTCCTCAGCTGGAGAAAAGTGAAGCCAAGGCAGCAAGAGATGGAAAAAGCAGTCAGACAGGGGAGCAGTGTAGGCTTATGGTGTGTTTGCCACAGCTGATGTATGTTTGTTTTCCACTTCTCACCTCCCTGTGCAATCTCAGGCCGTGCTCCTTACTCTGTCCTTGTTTATATTTGATGTCTCAGTTAGAAGACAAGGTACCATTAGCTTATACTTGAAAGGTTATATTGAAGCTATTCACTTCTAATCTGAGGGATTTCAACTATAGCAAAGTAAAATAAAATTTAAAACGCTGGCCTAAGCAACCCCTTTAACCTGACCATATCACAGAGAAATTAAGCTAAACATTGAATTGTATCTTGGACAATTACTGCAAGATTTCTCAACTCGGTTTTCAGTCACTGGTGTCAGCTCTCTGTGTGAGTGAGAATGAATTCCTCCAAAGTTAGGAAATGAAACTGCAAATTTTAGCCTGTCATTAACAAAAACAACAATGTCAGAATATATTTTAAACACTTTAAATCAGTGCACTGAAGACATGTTTATTGTGAAGCACGTGAGTAATCTCATCCCAGCTATTTCATGCCTTGGGGTACCAGATGTGCCGCTGAGCTCCCAGCTGCGATTTGGATGTCTCTGCTAAGCCATGGCAACTGTTCCTAGTTATAGGCTTTACCTGTCCTAAATAGAGAATGATGTCCATTAGCCCAGGCATTGTGGAAAGAGGCTTTCCCCTACATCTGGAGGGGATTGAGAAAGCATACCTTATCACTTCAGCTTAGCTTAAATACTTCTTAAGCTGCAGGAACTCAACTGTGCGGCTGAGCCCTAAGTTCCTTTTTGTAACTTCAAGCATAGGCTTATGTGGTTCACAGAGGCAGGGCTTACGTTTTGAAATTAATGCTAACATTTCTGCATGTGCTTAGTTTCAAGCACTGTCAGTACTGACATTGGACTTGGATTTATCCACTGAGGGGCTGAACTGTGAAGAAGAAACAAACCTAGTGGGATAGTCTTCTGTGGAAATGTAAGTCATAAATAATTGCAGAATCAGGTCTGCGGGTTCGAGTGTGGACTGTAGCCATTTTATGGCTTTGACAAAGTTACCTGTTCCTTTTGTCACTTAATTTTTATTTTTTTTTTGTTTCAAGTATAGTGTTTGAAATTAATTTTCAAATCTTATTCTCTGTTGATCAGGAAAAAAAAAGAAATATCAATACAGTGTTAACATGAATGTTGACGACAAGGTGAGCAGGACCCTCTTTTTTGTCAGAAGCTTGCTTGACAGCATGCCAGTGATAGACCAAATGTAAAGAAAATCACTTCTGCAAAACCAATTTGCTAAGGGGCTTGTAAAATCCATTTTTAAGGAGTTACTGAGGTGAAAAAGTGAAGGACCAGTCAACCAGATACTTTGATTGGCTCTTCAAGGTCAAAAACTGATTACTAATTCATCAAATACCTTACTAGTAGCACTGTTTGATGAGCAAACAACTCTGTGCAGATGTTCTTACTAATGACTCTAATACCATGGAAAGATGGGTAGGGCAAGAACAAACAGAATTTTAGACTTACTTTTGGCAATGCTACAATCATAGGAGCTGTGGTCTTCAAAGCACCGGCAGCCCAGTTCAGTACATTGTCCATTGCCGTGACAGAAAGCGGGACACCGGAGGACGGTGAGGATTTCCTCCTGGGTAGCAGATGGCTGGTTTCCTACATGAAACACACTGTTTCTCTTTCCTAGCACTCTTCTTTCACATTCATTTTCCAGAAGGGCTACCAGTGCCCTCACCCAAGCCATGTCATCTTTGAGCTGCAGATCTAAAATGCATATATCGATTGCCTCATCCATCTGCTTTCCAAGGAGACCTTTGCACACTAAGCCAATGCTGGAGTTTGCAAGAATCTGGTGGCAGATCTCCCAAGCTTTGGTGGCAGTTAGACCATTGGGAGTGGGCCATGACAGTGGAAGTTTTGTCCGAACCCCTTCAAAGTAATCCTCTGGGAAAAAATATGCAAAGCTCTCGGAGCCTCTCTGGCTTGCGCCATGCAGTGGATGAAAGGATGAATATTCATAATAGTCTCCTTGCCTTTTTGCCCTCTTTAAGTCTTCTGTTGGTTTGGTAGAGTTAATAGAACTGTTGTTTTTCATGGAAGCTTTGTGTGTTAGGGGTTTTAATCGGTCCTCAGGACTACCTCGCTTTTGGACTGATTTATGCAGATGTCTCTGATGAAAAAGCTTGGCTGACAGTTCCCCATCTTTTCTTAAAGTAGACTCTGTTCCTGAGCGAGTGACAAACTCTGACGTAACATCTAGATAGGGGATTGCAGAGATATAATCCACCTGATCATAATGGCATCCAGAAGATTGAGGGAAAGGACTCTGGAAGGCATTTGGCATGTTCATCACGGGCATGGACCTATTGCTTTCCTTCTGACATCTGCAGTAATTTTTCATTTGCTTCCCCTCAGAAGGTGATGGAGTCTTGTCAAATAAACTCTTCCCTGGAGGTAATCTGATTTAAAAAACAGAAAGAGATTACAGGGAGGAAACTTTCAACAAATTAGTCTACAATACCAAGTAAACGTTCTTTCTGTGAGGCTGAGGAATGTATAAATTCCCAATATACCAAAGTACTTAAGAAAATGCTTAAGTTTCATCTCTATTTTCTTTAGTCGTTTTTGTACTGCCCTTCTTGAGTTGTCCTGTTCATTTTTTAGCACTACGTTGGGACATTTTAGTAACAGATGCTTAAGTGCTTTGCTGGAGCATTGCCTAACTGCTTGACTTTTCTTTGCAGAACTTTCTTTAAGGTGCAGGTTACCTTTTCCATATTACACAGAACATAAGGCCTTGGATTTGTACCTGATGTGACTCAGATATGGCCTGGAGCATGAAAAAAAAAAAAAAATATTTGTTTCAAATGCTTTATTATGAAAGTCATCTTTATTTGCCCATGCTGTCCTTACTAGGTGTTTCCTTTAAGACTTGGGTCACTCCATTTTTTTCTTGGATGTTTTTTTCTTTTAATTTTTTCTTTATGTATGTTTCATTTCATTTTTGTCTTCTAATGGAGATTTCTTTGAGTTTTTCTTCAGACACAAAGCAGTTTTCTATTGATCATCGGGCTAGGCTATCACACAAGGTAAGGTGATTTTTTTAAACTTTTTAATTTAGTTCAGCTTTAATGATAGATGAACTTCCAGAGAGTTCAGTTTGAATAAACAGCCATGATTAAAGTTTCTTTGGAAATCTCATAAGCGCAAGATCTCTTATTGATCTTATGTGTGTGTAGCACAGTAGGGATCCTGGAGCTTCAGAGAAAAAGATACACTCCTTGTCCATATAGTTGGCAGCCCTTTTTTCCCAGACAAATTTGAAATATCACTAAAAATAAGTTATTTTGGCATTGATATTGTATTGCAGGCAGAATGTAGAGATTTCATGAAAGTGAAAGCCTTTTGCCAACAATTTGGAGCCAGACACCAGATTCTGCATAGGAAGAGCAATTGTGTTTATCTTATTTTTGCAATATATATTGAAAATGGTATATATGAAATGCTATTCTGTGCTTTCCTGCAATCTAGGACAATAAAACTGGTTTTTGCTGATTGAGGGAGCACTGAAATATCTTTTAGTCCTTCCGACAAAACAGCTTTGGTGTTTGAGTGGGCATCCTGCATGTGCTGTTCCTCTGCTTCTGCAGGGTGGTGGTACCTGCAGTTGATGCTGCCCAGACTTGCATCACAAACTAACTGTAAACCTAAATTAAGGCAGCAGAACTAGCTCTTTCTTTGAGGGAACACTGCATAAACTAGCTGCTCTAGGTAAATACTGCATATCTAATAAATAATAAAAAATCACATAAACTGATCCGGCTTTCAGACAGAAACTTAAAAACGAAAGTTTCAGTAAAATGAAACACTTTTGCCTTGATATGTTATTGAAACAAATTCCTTTGCTGTTTCTATGTGAAACAAAATACCTGTCTTTGGTTGGCTGTGGTCAATGGGACACAGGTGTATGGTGTGGAAAGGAGGGAGCCCCTGGAAACCCTGTCCTTCCTCACAGGTGAGCGGATTCTGACAGCAGGTCAGTGAGATAGGATGTGAGGATGTGCCTTCTGTCCCCTGCATATGAGCACTAGACTATCATTCCTTTTAGCTGCCCATTATAATCAAAGAAGAAGTAAAGACAAGTTCTTCAAACTGAGCTGGATGATATTAGAGAGGCCAAAATTAATAGCATTACTGCTGGTTTTATCAAAAGATTGCAAAAATGGTTTCGAAACTTCATTTTACCTACCTAAAAGACATGTTTCAAAAGTCAGCTTTTCCTTGCTGGATGCTACTTAAGGTCTGTGAAACTCTGATGTTTTACTGTTTGAAAGTTTCATTGGAAAGCTGATGCTTACAAACAGATCTGTGCCATTCAGAGCCTGCAGCTGCTTGAGAGAGCTGAGCTGCCAGATGGTGAGTACTCAGACTAGCTTCAGGTGCTGAAGAAAACCTAACATGCTTTCAGTGTTATTTAAAATGAAATTAAAAACAGCAGCACAAAAATCACCCTCCAGGTTTTGTTTTTCAAGGCACCATTTCTCTGTGGGTGGATCAGAGCCCAATCCAATCTCCTCTAGAGATGAACTGGGCCTTTCCATTGGCTTAGTTGTTTTTGTTAACCAGGTTCTGAAGGGTCCTCGAGAACCCATCCTTGAGAGTACTGCAGGGTGAAACTCATCATCCCTCTCACCCTTCTTACTCAGCAGGAGCTTCTCCTACCTTCCCTGGAGTGTCTCTGTCATATGTGACGGGTGCTGGGAAACTCCCCACTGCTTTATAAGTGAGTTCCTATATAATATATTGGGCTTTGGCTTCTTTCAATGAATCTGCTTTGAACAAGTTCTCCTAAGGATCTTGTTAACCCTTTTCTTGGTATTTAGCAGTTGGTCTGTTCTTGCAACAAACTATTTCTCCATTTGCCTTTCTAGAAGCAAGCTCTGACTGATTACCACATTATTAAAATTTTAAAGATGGCTGTTGACTTCTAAATAGTACAATTTATAATGACAGGTCAAAATTGCCATTAAACAGCCATAATTTAGGCCTGTTGAATATAACGACAATGTGGTAGAGGTGTTTGTTTATTTTCTGAAATGAAATAGGCCTAAAATTTATTGTTCATGTACAGATGGTTAAGTTGGTTTGCTTTCCCTTATTTGCAAAATATACTTCACAAACAAAACTACACAGTCACCCAAACCCATTTCTGTTTTGGAAACATCTATTATCCAGGTTTAGAATTCAGCAACAGGAATTAAAATGTGGGGGATGGGATAGGGATAGGGATATGGATATGTCAGAGCTCCAGACTCCTGGCTTTGGTTCCAGACCATCTGTCTTAAAAAGTGCAAGTTTTAAGAGCTCACTGTCAGCATTAGTAGAGTAGATACTACGTTTTAGCATGGTACATATATTACCCCACTTAGTCAAAATGTAACATTTAATCTATACTCACATATTGTAATTAGTGTTCGGGAATAAAAGGACAAGGGAAATGCCAAACCCTTAATTAAAACCTATTGTCAGTTATCTACATTTTCTAGTGTGGGTGAGAACGCACTTTTTTTTTTCCAGCTGAGTGGGATCGTAACAGCTGTTAATGTGACATCACTTGAGAATATAAAACTTCTCTCTCAGTAACTGCTGATGTGTTTTGTGCTGACTGAAAATTAAGCCCTCGTGTTGTTGGGATGGTAGTGGGTATCCAGGCTTCCCTCAATAGATCTCACTGTCAGGTCATCACAGGAGTATGTAATGAAATAAATGTATCAACACTCCTTGAAAGAGCACTACAGAGCATCTCCCAGCCCGGGATCCTCTCTCACTTTGTACCTCCACTCCTCTATGAAGTCTTCCTCGGGCACATTGCTCAGGTCGTTGTGACTGATCCCGTCAAAGAGGCCACACAAACCTCTGGTGCTGTTGAAGTCGCTGCCTGGTGTCCTCACTGTCACACCCATTCCCCACTCACTCATGTCGGCTCGAACAAACGCTCCCGACGGGAACAGGATCTGGAGAGGCAGAAAACAACAGGGAATCAAAGCTGTTACCAAGCTTTTTATGCAATTAAAAAATGTCCCCTCCTACAAAAAAAAATACGAAAGTAGGACATTGGTAATGGTGGAGGTAATTTAAGATCACTTAGATACACTATAAATATTTATTCGTGCTTTTATTTAACTTCCTTTCAGCTTCTGCTATACTCATATCTGATAACATTACTTAAATATAAAACCACCCAAGTACTGTATTTCTAAATTAATAATTACATCCATTGAAGTTTTCCCACTGGTAAGTTACCCACTAATTTTTGAAGTGACTTTCATGACAATAAGGCCACCCTTGTGTCTTTGCCTGGGAAATAATTTCGTTTAGATAAACTGCCAAGTCTGAAAAACAGCTTTCTTCTCTCTGAAAAATCGTTTCATTTTCCAAGGCCGGATTACCCAGAAAATGATTGTGTTTTAAAGTGGATAAAGCAATTTTCTCATTAAAGAACTTGTGGTAGGCTTACCCTGACCTTTAAAAGAAAAAAAAGGAGTCTTGAAGTTAAGACAAAGAAGTAACTGTGTGGATAATGGATTTTTTCAGATTGGTGTCCTAACCAAGTGAAAAAAAGAAAAAGAATAAATCTATTCAACTGAAATCTATTTTTGTTTGTTTGCTTTATTTTTCCAGGCAAATAAAAAAGAAAAGTATTTTGAAACTGTTCTGTGCCAGGAGTGGGACCAGGAGCATTCTATCCTGATAAGTAACTTTATTTTTTTTAATCCAGAATCATGTTTTCAGTTAATTTTGAAAAGTACCTTAAATAGTTGGAAACATTTCATTACAATAACTTAAAAATAGCTGTTTTCCTTTTTTTATGTCACCCCTGCCTAGGTACAGTTTATTCAGCCAAATAACGTCCATTGTTGTTCTTTCTCTCAAGAGGGATTTTTTTGTCTCGTATAAGCTTCTACCCACCCAATCTATTACTATCTGTGAAGAAGCAACTAGCTTATATTTGTGTTTCTGTGCCGGATCCAGAGTTTACATTTTGGCTGCACTAAATAATAATGTTGCCCACTTTAGCTTCCCAGTCATCCTTTCAGGCACAACAATATTTTTTGAGGAGCACTCCATGAGGGATCTCCTCATCCTGTTAAGCATAGCAGCAAAGTGCCACTGATTGCTATAACATACATAGTGTTTGGAACTCAAGCTCTCTGTGTTTTTATCAGGACATTTAAAAAATCATTTAAAAAAAAAAGTGATTGACCTTGGTGAATAGTGGAAGTCATAATATAAAAACAGCTCTTTGAGTACATCTTGGCTGTACCTCCACCTTGGCTGTATGTCTCACTTCCCAAGGTAAGCTGAAAAAAAAAGTTTCCCAGTTGTAAAGCTCAAATGGCCTGATGGGTTAATTTTTTCTAAGTGGTTTATAGGCAGAGCACGAGAACAGCTGACAAGGTGCTGGGTAGGATTTGATTTTCTTCTTCAGACAAACATGTGCCTTTGAATTACATTCTTTACTACGGGGAGGAGAATTTCCGACATGGCTGTGTATAAAATCCTAGCAGTCAGGACTGCATGAGCTGCTTCAGTCTTTAGTGCTGCCTGGTTTATTATTTCCAGGTGTGGATTTATTTCAGGAATTCAGAGGGCTGCAACCCCTTCTTCTCCTGCTGCCCTGGGCAAGGTATCCCATCTGTCACTGGGCACCTAACAACTGCCCAGATTTTCTGTAACCCACCTGGCTTTAATGCTGCTGATGGACACTTTCAAGAAGCTTCTTTTGAGACCTCAGTTTGCAGAGATACATGGTGACTGGTTGGTAGAAGCTGTTGCCATGCACCAGAAACAGTGGCACCGGGGCTGTGGTGGAGCTGGCCCCTGCACTGCACAGGGTTGGAGATGCTAGCCAACTGGGATGGACCGTGCAGAGCACCCTGGTCAGGGTCTGTATCCATTGCTGTAGATTCCTACAGATTCCCATTCAGATCAGGGTAGGGTTCATCTTTCTGTCCTGGGAGTGTCCTGATTTGCTTCACTGAGACTTACCCAAAGTGTAAATGAGAACAGGGATTCCTTGCTAAGATTATTCTAGTAATAAAACAGTAATTCTATTGCATTCAGTTGCAAAATTAAATGACAGCTTGCTTCCTGATTTTTCTCTATTCTATAATTAACAGACTTCCAATTACTACCTTACCAAGATGCATTCCAAGGGAGATCATGAGGAGAGCCAAACACAGGCCCTCCCTGCTTCATTCTGGCTCTATTGTGGACCTGTCTTCACCCAAAATATTTCCTGGCAATAAATCTAGATGATACAACTTCAGAATAAAATTATCTTCTTGGCTGTAAGTCATGGCTCTTCTCCTCACCAAAGCCCCTGATGCAGCCTGCTCTTATTCTTCCAGTGCTTTCACTGGGTTGGTGTGGATAAAAGATACTCGTGCCAAGTATGTTGTGGCCATATATTTTTTAGGCAAATACTTTAAATTCTACCAAATGTTGCCTGTTTTCAGCCCATTTTCCTTGCTTTTGGAAGCTATCTAGATCTGACTAATACTTCCTTACCGTTCCACTCTAAAACTGCATTATTCTGCTACCTGTGATCTTTCCTTGAATGTTTATATTGTAAGCTCTGCAAAGGAATTTGCTTTATGTGATGCAATTGGGTAGTGCCTAGCATAAACAAACTGCGGAGAGTAAGTGGCAATATTGGCACTCTGCTATGTTCCTGAGAAATTCCCAGAGATTTTTGTTTTATTTTGTTTTACAGGTTGTTAAACTAACACTAACCAGTCTCTTTCCTGCATCTCGTTTTTCAGCTGCAGGCGTTCTTATGGCTTCAGATAGATATTTTTGTAGCAACTTCATTAACGCTTCAGAAACGTTTCACTCCCGTTTTTAAAGAACAACAAGGAGGGCACTCAAACAGCCACGTACTGTTATTTTTCTTCCTCCGTAGGACTTGAGGATTTTGACCTGTGGCGATGCCTCGGTGTTTTTGATGGCCAGCTGGGGTCTGCTCTCCCGAAAGTGGCCGTTGCAGGTGTCCAGCAGCACGGTGTCCCCCCCTTCCCGTGCAGCCACGCCGCAGTTGCAGGCGGTGGCGGCGCGGTGGCCGCCGCAGTCCCGTTGCCGAACGTGCACTTCGAAGGCCCGCGTCGCGCTCCGGCACAAAAGGAAAGTGCCGACTTTATAGTTATTGTAGCGCCTAAACAACAGCAACAAAGCCAAACAGAGGGTTTAGAGACCCAGAGCACTCACCTGTGATGGCTGTTCGTTGGTGCTTGTGCAACAGCTTGTTAATTAGACCAGTGGGGGGGGGTTTGGCTGGGAGGGAGGGAAAATTCAACAGGCAGGGAAGCGTTTCTTTGGCACTGTAAACAAGGGAAGGTCCGTCGCAGTTATTAGCTGGAAGTGCCTAAGAATTCATGTGAAAAGTGGGTAGCTGTCTTCCAGCTGCTGCTATGGCAATGCGCATGGATAAAAAGGATAAACATGTGATAAAAGGCAAATGGGAGAAAGTCACTGCCTCCAGGCCTTAATAAATGTTTTGGTTCTAACCGGATGCTTTACAGCATGATGTTCTTCAGAACACGATCAGTGCTGAAATAACCTCTTCTGTGACTAATCACTAACTTTTAAAAGACTGACTGTGGCTGGGCAAATGCTTCATGTGAAAAAATGGGGATTCTACTGAAAACCTCTTAAAATGAAGCTGGTTCTTCCCTCTCAACAACTTCCCTGCAAGCACAACTTTTGCTCTAAATGGATTGTCAAGCAGCACAGTACAGAGTGTTAAACAATTTGGAACTTTCATTCTTCTCTGTACAAAATGTCCTTGCTTCATCTAAGTGAGGCCACGAGCAGAACAAGTTCAGTAACTTTGCAGGTGTTTCCCCTCTGCACCAGCCAGGTAAAACTCTTCCCATCTTCAGCCCCTTGGTTTTCCATAACACAGATCTGCCAGAGCATCCTCTGTTTTTTCTTTCTTTCTTTTCCCACTCCATGAGCTTGTCTCAATCTTACTCTATTTTATTCTAATGTGATGTATAAAAATAAACAGTAGCTGTACACTTTATATATGCAGCTGGAGTTTTCTCCTCACAAGCCAATAGCTGCCTTCTTGAAAGAAAATGGATTCTTCTACATCCTTTTAAGGCATTGCACTTTTTTCAAACATGATTTTAGACAATTAAGTACAATGGAAAGTAAGCTATAACTTTAGAATAATAAGCATTATTCTTTTCTACAATAAAAAATAAAATGTAAAAAGGAATGTATAAAATACCTCAACTAAATAACAGGATTATTTTTAAGCACTGGCATACAAATACCAGTATTTTTTTCAGTCTGTTAATGTTTCCTATACAGAGAAACAAAATGTCTAAAGAACCAAGATTTTGTACATACATCTGCATTTTATTTCTCTTTAGCATAAAAGCCATAGAAAACTAGGTAGCTTAAAATACAGTAAGAATTTAAACTCCAACAGCTTTTTTCTGCTAGAAAACAAAACGAAACACATTTGACTTTATCTTTCATTTTGAAAAAGTTAGTGAAGTTGTCCAGAGAACGATAAGATTTTTAACGGTTGTGTCTCATTTTCTAATCAGGTGCATAAATCCTAAGATTGGTTAGAACTAAGGACAACTCAAAAACCAGGTAATCTCTTTTAGCATCACTACTATCTCCATTTGGACATCTTCACAGGAGAGACAGAGGAGACAGGATGTTTTATGAGAATCACCTTCCTCTGTTTCCTTCAACAGGGGAAAATTAGAAGGAAAGGTGTTTCATTCAAAAGCTCCATGAGCTTGATGGAAAATAGTGCATCAGCACGGCTGTACCTTGACTAATCAGTAGTATCTGGTAAATAAGATTGTATTAGCATATGCATGTAAATAGCATTGCAGTTATGGGAGCTGTTTACTGCTTAATAAGCATTGACAGTGGACCCAATCCAGCTCTCCTGGAAGTCACTTAGAGTCCTTCAATTAAGTCATGGCATAGATTGCATAGCACATAACAAATCTGCAATGGGTCTAAAGTGAAGCTTTCAGCTGCCTTTGAATTACTTGAATGGATAATTGAATGCATTCAGGTAAACTTTTGTGATGTTTACACAACCGTAATTGTGGTAATGATTCTTTGGGTGATATTTGAGAAATCAAATTGCAGCCTTGTGGTGCTAAAAGCATGAAGCAGAATTAGTGGAGCTCTTGAGTGAGGGAGCTCAGTGTGTTCTTTGTGAACCAGCCACTGCTGCCTGTGTCTGAATTGCCCTCCACAGCTCGCTTCCCCATCCTGCTGCCCCAATAGCCTATAGCAACAGATGTACTGGGTGGTAAGTGGTTCCCTTCCTCCTCATCCATGTGTTTGGACTATTTTTCCAGGAGTGGATTAATTTCTTGTCCCAACGTGAAGTCATGGCTCAAGTTATGCACTTATTTCAGGAATTATAAATGCTCCTAAACCTTTGGTTATGACAGAGAGATGCTATAGGAATAATTTCTGTTGGTTTAGAATGAGATGGACAGAAGGGAATACAAATATATATAAACAGTTGCTACTAGAGGCATTACATTAACTAACACAATCCACTTACTATTCAGCAAGCTGCACTTCATCTTTTTATTAATTCTGTTACTTTTGTCATTGCTCTTAAAGATTTTTCCACCACAGTTTTGCAACCAAATAACCTCATTTGTTGACATGTACTTCCAGACTCCCTCCTTCCTTGCTAGTGAGAACTATTTTCTACCAGTTGTGACCTAAGAAATTACTGGGTGATGCTGGAGGATGTTCTCTGACTTCAGAGTGCTGATAGACTTGTGTACGAAGATGATCAAAGGGCTGGAGCACCTCTGCTATGAAGACAGGCTGAGAGAGTCAGGTTTGTTCAGCCTGGAGAAGGGAAGGCTCCAGGGAGACCTTAGAGCACCTTCCAGTACCTGAAGGGCCTACAGGAAAGCTGGGGAGGGGCTTTTCATCAGAGAGGGCAGTGATAGGACAAGGGGTAATGGTTTTAAACTGGAAGAGGGGAGATTTAGGTTAGACATCAGGAAGGAATTATTGACCTTGAGGGTAGTAAGGCACTGGAATAGGTTGCCCAGGGAGGCTGTGGAAGCCCCTTCCCTGGAGGCGTTTAAGGCCAGGTTGGATGGGGCTTGGAGCAACCTGGTCTAGTATGAGGTGTCTCTGCTCATATCAGGAAGATTGGAATCTGATGATCTTTAAGGTCCCTTCCAACCCAAACCATTCTGTCATTCTACAACTGGGGACTGACTCTGTTGTCCTAAGGAGGCAAAGCTATTGGGGTTCTGCTCAGTAATTGCTGGATGCTTGAGAATGTATAAACTTCCACAGACCATCAAAGCACCTCTGGGATGGCTACTTATGCCCAGGATTCAGTCGTGGGCTACTATGATGAATGCCATTAAAACCCACCGTAAGTGTGAAGCTGTGCAAGCTTTTGTCATTGTGCAGGAAATGATGCCATTCCCCCTGGGTTAATACTGATAGATAGATGAACATAAATGTTTGAGAAATCTCAAAAAAAATTTTTTTCTTTTTTTTTTATTAATTAAAATGCAAAATAATATGAATGATATATATAGTTCACCGGTCAAGAAATATTTCCCTTTTAATGTCTTACCTTAAAAGGATTTTCTGCATATTTAGTTTTAAGCTAGCACTTCATATTAAAAAATCTACAATTTATGGCATGAAAAGCTTTTATATTTATAATGTGCCATAACTAGTAATGAGGGCTATACTTTTGCTTTACCAGGCTTTCACATTTGTTTAATTTAGAAGGTACTTTGCTATAAAAGGAAGTGCTCTCTCTGGATTTTAGCTAGTATAATTAACACTATTTCACATCTATGCTCCAATATACACAAATTGATTGTGCTTGCACTGTAAAATATGACTCATTCTGCTTTGATTTTCAGTCACTTCCTTTGGTCAAAAGAATGAAAAGATTACAAGATAAATATTTCTACATAAATATATTTAGCAAGAGGCCTACCAAAAGGGAATGTGTTATCATTAGAAGTCAGGTATTTCAGCTGTTTAATGAATAGCTAACTGCCTCAGATGTGATGTGAGCTCAGTGTGTCAGATTGAAAATCGTTGCAAATACCACTGCAGAAGTTACAAAATGAAGTATTGTCATGAAATCTTACAAATCAACCTGTGCTTTGGAAGTGAACATTACAGTAGGAAAATTTTACTACCAAAAAAGCAATATCTTCCAGCCTTTTGATTTTCTGACCATTTTTCAATTTTTCAACAAATCTGCTGGAGAAATTATTAGAATATTTTTAATTGAGTTAAATTTTAATGAGCTTTGCTTTTCATTTAAATTTTGGACATCAAAAAGGTGGCGATTTCTATTTTCGTGTTTGCTTGCATCCTGGCTTTTCTCTGTTGTGCATTTTTCCTTCTCTTCACCATTGCTAATGGGAAAGGAAAAAAAAAAGGTAAGCAACCCTGTGAAAGGCATGTGCATGCCCGTCTGCGTGGAAAACACTCCTACCATTTTGCTGTTGGCAGTCTTCCCCACCTTCAGCCTTCCCTCGCTTTTCATGTGACAGCCCTTCAGTGGGCACCCCCCAGGACTCAAGTGGGTGGGAAAGGGTGCCAAAGGGACAAGAATTCACCACCCCTCCACAGCACCTCTGCCTGCAGCTGTTTGATGGTGGGGTCTGCTGTCTCCTTCTAAGCCAACTTACAGAGTTTGTGGTGGAGCAAATGGATTTCCTTGGGTAGTATCAGCCAAGGGTCGTTTGAATGCTCTGCTGTTGACCTCAGAAGCAGTTTTGATAGTTCAAGCTTGCTTTGCTGCCATCTTTGTAGCCATATGGAGGTAAAGGCTGCTATTTCCTCCAGTTCTTGCTGACTAATTTTGGATGCTTCTGTTCTTTCCTGTATAATATTCTCCCCTGAGCCTGTGTCTACAGAGCACTTAGAGTCTACACAGCTCCTGATGCCCAGGAGTTGAGTCTCCCCTCATTCTCTCAGCTTATTGCTTCATAGCCCCCAGGAGAATTTTCTCAGCTTTTCCTGTTCTCTCCCTGTGCTGGTTACAATCTGCAGATTGATCTTTCTGCTACTTTTTTGTTCTAGAGGGACGCAAGCTTGAGCCCCCAAGCTTTTCCTGTAATTCTTCCATGCACCATAGCCAACGCACACCTCATTTCAAACACAATTCCCCACCATGTACCTTTCCTGACCAATGAGAAATGCTTCAGATCTGTACCTCTGTGTCAGTCTTTGTCTTTAGGTTACTGGTTTGTAGCAGGGCAGAGGCAGGAATTGCATTCCCTGCTCCTTAGGAGCTTTGATATCACTTGATAATGTGTTAGCATTTTTTGGATAGGCAGAGAGAGAAGTTGCTTAAATGATGTGTAATACGGTGGCATAATCATTACATTAATTGAAAGAGAAATTATTTACAATAATAAATGGGAATGTAAGTAGGAGTAATGGGACTGTGAAATGATGGGTACGAAACTTGGCTGAACATCAAGAAGTGATACATCTTAGTGAGATAACCTGCTTATTGAGATGGCAGAAGCCCCATCAGCTTGGCTCATTTAAAGCTACACTGGACAGAGCAGTGATGAATGTCCATCCACAGGGAAGAAAGGTGCAGTTATCCAGGGACCAAGCTAGTCCTGGGATTTTTCCATTTCAAGGCTGTGTGACTCTGAGGCAGGGTGCCACAGTAGGATAGGCTTTTTCAAACTCCCTGGGCTCAAACAGAATAATGAATTGCTTACAAGCATTTCATTGTGCTATCCAAACAGGGTTGTAAAATGAGTTATTAGAATAAAATTGCTTTATTTTATTTTAGACCTTTTTTCCCATGGAAGCTATGAAAAATATACTACAAGGCTGAGAGCATTCCCCCATTGCAAGGGAAGTTTTCAGTAATTTATGACCTCCTAAAAAAAAAACCAAACTGGCAGATTGCTGTCCATTCTTAGCTCTAAATCAGAAGTGAATATTTTAGAATGTAAATATTTAAAGAGTTTTGAAATAATATTCAAATCGAGTTCAATATCCCAGAGCTGAAATACTTGCAGATACACAAGGCATGGGAATGTCTTTGCACCTTGCATTGCTCTACGCAGCTTCTACATAGTGGGCCACCAAACTTGCATGAAACAAGTGCTTGACCACAGGATAAATGGTGCTCAGCAAAGCAGGAGGGAAACTGGAAGGCCCTCCCAGCTGAGACTAGACGGGTGAAATCCTAATTTCAGGCAGATGTGTAACCTTCAATGGAGTCACTGCCTTCCTAACTCATATTTCATTGACAGATTTCTCCAGCTTTTATGTCATTTCAGATGTTATCTCCAGAGCATGCTGGACTGAAATTGGGACATTAGGAAATCAAAATTAGAATATCATGCCTGCTGAGCCCCTGTGGACATTGTGCTCCTGAAGTCATTAGCTCTGCCATTAGGAGGTTAACAGTGGAATGACAAACCTGGAATGTGATCTGAAATATTAACAACTTTGGATCAAACATGCCAGATGCAAACTTTAAAAACTTTCTATTATGTTAAATAGCTGGGGTAAAGAGATTCAGGGATGATTAGGGCAGTTAACTGAAGAAAACTTCAGAACAATACAGGTTGTCAAACACAAAGGTACCACCTTTGGCTCAGTAAGTCTTTATTGCTGGATAATATAGGAGGACATCTGGACAATGCAGGATGAGGTACAACTTTATTTTTGCACTATTTCCCTGAAATTTGCCACTTACAATTTCTGGACTTCTTTTATCTAGACAGTACAACCATCTTTCTGGGTCTTTTTGCTTGTGTTTAGGACTGTCAACTACATGCAGAGCCCCACCTGTGTGTAAACCAGGTATGGTAGTAGATAGAAAAATGCAAGGGCATCTTTGGGCAGAGTGATTTTGGATCAGGTGTCACTAAACTGCTGGGAAGGACACAAGCTGTCCCCCGTGCTGTGCTGCTACCAGGAGGTCATGGCTCACTTGTGTGGAGTTGGGGTGCTGCTAACCTAGAGCCACATGGTGTAGACACCCTCTCAAATTCAATAATGACAGGTCTGATCAAAGCATTAATGTTTTGGAATCTGACCTTTGTCTTGTAAACATTTTTCAGAATCCAAACCATTGCTGCTTCAAGTTTAAACCATTTCTAGTCCTTTTGTTAAAAGGAGCATAAACAGCTGGAAGAAAACCGTGTCTGTTATTGAAGCACTACATTAATCACCATAAGCAAATGAGTAAAATGCTCTTTTGATATTCTAATGTAAAACCAAATGCATGCTACATCCAGAAACTGAAAACTGCAGTAATTGAGCCAAATTATTTCAAAGAATACTCACCATCCATCAAATGTGATAATGTGTGGATCAGTGAAAGAGTAGCAGTTCCCTGTTGGGAGGTCTTGAACTGTGACCTAGTTAAAATGAAATGTGTAATGAATACAGTCTACACAGCAGTTTTTCTTCATTACTGTTCCTCACAAAACATTAGGGGCAGGATTCATGTGTCAAGCACAAACTGAAATCTGACTTCTAAAATATGACTGCGAATGGGTACAAAATAGGCTTTGCTTTCAAACAATGGAGTTTAATCACATGCAATATGGGAGTTCAAAGTGCTCCTGTTCCACCTGATGTAATGCACTGTCTTTCTTCATCTGGTAATAAGTGAAGATTCTTTTATTAAACTTTTCTGCTAAGAACTAGATCATTCACTGAAATTATCAAGAGAGTAGAGTGCTCATTAACTGGTACTAATTTTAATGCCTGAAGTATGGTGTAAGGTATGCTGTAATTAAGTAATATTAGCGTATTTTAGCAGTAGTCACATCCTGTCCCCCAATTTGGCCTTAGGTTTCCTGATATAGCATATGAAGGGCTGATTTGTACATTTGATGTGCAGGTTATTGATCAGGTACTGGTGACGAGGGCCCGAACCAGGCTGCTGGAACTGTCTGCATTCTGCATGTGAATAAAAGAGGGAAGGATCTACTACAGCAACCAAGATCTTCAGCTGCATCAGCTCTTGGTTACTTGGGCACAAGCTGAGTCACAGACAAGATCTGAGAGTCCAGGTGCCCTGTGAGGAGCAGATATGCTTGTGAAAGCCAGAGGTAGGGCAACTCCCTTCCAAATTGCAATACCTGAACCTTTGGGCAGTGCTGGGCCTGCATTGCCTCATCTGCTTGAGGTGATGTTTTTCCATACTCTTCTATGCAGTGCTCAGAAATGCCAGACTGGGCTGTGCAGTGATTTGCAATAGGAAGAGGTCCCAGTCATATTGGTAGGAGTCATGAAGTACTGTGGTTTCCCCCATATCCAGCCTGCCAAGATAATATCTTGGCAAGGGCTGTAAGTTCTTTGCTCGCTCTTTGCCCATGAGAAGTCCAGAGGAGTAATTAAGTTAGTTCTGCCACAATCCATGGAGCAGGGAAGAAGGATGGCCACTATATCCTTGTGCAGTCTTTCAGTGACAAAGCAGAGTTTGGCTTTTAGGAACAGTGGTGAAATTAAATACATGAATAAGGGGGTGAAGACAGAACCACACTTCCTGACAAAATCCCTCACCCAAGGCAATACATCATCTGTATTTCAAAATGCCCCGTAACCATCACAGAGACATTGCTTAGACACCCACCAGTGTCTAGCATCCCAAAATGTTAGTGTGATTGTCTTGAGGAATGAAAAACTGAACACCTCTTTGAACAGCATTCCGATCTGAGGCCAGTTGTGCCATTTTTATCTACAGTGTGACACAAAGAAGTGTCTCAGACTTTTCCCATTTTCTCCATGGCTGCAACCTTCCTGTGTAAAACCTATGCACAAACAAATCCACGTGGCCCTTTCTGCTCTGCTCTTTTCTTGCATGATACCAGCAGAGGATGCAAGTCCTCATCATAGGCAGGCTTAGTTTGCTGAAGAAATCCACCTTATCACGTGTCTGAGTGTGTTGGGATGTTCTGCCCACCATTTCCATTCAATTTTCAGATAAATCAAAAATATTTGAGTAAGTCCAAAGTACCAAAGACTATGTGGACTGTACTATATGGATTTTTCCTTGATATGTTGCAGGAACTGTGTTACATCAACGCCTCTAATTAACTGCAAAGCAGCAACAGGGAAATGGGGGGGAGGGAAGGTAATATCTATTATGTTTCCATAGACCAAGTTTTAACTGAGATAGATGGAATTTATTATTAAAATTGATTAATTCCATTTCACGCTTGCTACATTTTCATATTTTAATGGAAGCATTTGTAACTTCAAGAAAAAAAAAAAAGGGTATGTAAGTGCACCACACTGAATTAGCTGCAATTTCTGATTTAAGAATCATAAAAAAGTTGAGAAGAAGCCTATGCTGGAGAGGAAAGGATATAGTCTTATGCTAGGAATTTTACCTTTGAAGACAAAAATTATTCTTGTTCAGTTTAATCTCATTCTCCCATGAGCAAATCCTCAAAAATCAGAGCAGTGAAATTATTATTATATATATGTTTTCAGTTACTTAAAATATAACAGCTGTAATGGGCCACTGCTGTGAGAAATTTAGCTGAGTCCAACATGAGCTCTGGTTTCTTCTCATGGGTGGTGGGATTAGGGCTCTCACTCCTCCCAGCTGAGGCCCTGACACAGCTTTGCAGATAAGGGGCCTGTCCCTGCTCCAGCCTTTCTGCAGGGAAAGCATGGCTTGCTTCCCTGATTGATTCTTACTATTTTTATTTCCATACAGGGATAAATGCTGAGGTGGAGCAGCCCTGTGTGTTGTCAGAGGTGTCCCAGTGACTTCTCGCACAGTCACAAATTGAACACTGCACTGCTGAGTCCCATCCTCCTTTCTCATTCCCAAGGCCCTGCTTTTCCTTCTCCAAACCCTCAGTTTTCCCTCTCCCTCTTTCTCAAAAAGGTGCTAATTCCCTAACCTGGGTATTCCCTCTCTCTGCTTCCAGAGCATACAAGCATGCTGGGTTACACCTACAATCCAGCAGCTGGCTTTACCAATGTGAGAATAATCAAACCTAAATATGTTCAAGCACAAGGCTGCACATGTTATTTTTTACTTGCTGTATGAAAAAGCTGGGTTGATTTCTTCTGCTGACAGTGGTTCCCAAATGTTTGCATGGTTAAGGTTTATAGCTGTTTTCTGCAATACTAAACCTCCCATTCAATCTTGACATGTTTTCCAAATTATTTTAGGACCCTGACCTTCACATCCTGGGGTGTGTAATCCCTCCAAAGCAAATCCCTCAGTCCAACTGGCTCAGCTGTGATGCGGCTGACGCGGGTGCCATCCTGAGCAAAGTCTGTCACTGCTGTCACCATCAGCCTGGCCTCTGCACAGCTGGTCTCCGAGCAGGGCCCCCTCAGCAGGTCCACCTGGCACTCTGAGAGGGCAATGTCTGGGGGCCCTGCTAAGTGGCTATCTAGAATGAACACGAAGACAGAGTCTGACAAGAGTTATCCAGTTGCTGTACCCTATTTACTATCCAACACAATCCTTTCACATTCCAGGACACACATGCCTTGAAACCAGATGGGTTTTGCATGAAGACAGTTGTGACTGACTCAATCTGGCATCTCTCTGCACAACTTACTGTGCTTTTTGCTTTTTTTTCCTCCCTGCAGTAGACAGTTTACTAAAACTCAGCGGTGCTTTTCTTTCCACAGGTGCTAATATTTCTGGAATGACAGTCTTACCTTTATGGGTGCATGCCCAGGGAATGAAAACAAGTAGTCCTCATGACAAAGAAAGAGATGAGTATGTGTTTCTGCAAAACATTTATCTTTCACTTGCTTTATTATAAGGTGGTATCTGCTGGGAGTTACTTAAGTTAAAACAAAACAAAACCAAACAGAATTTTTGATCTGGAAAGGGAGGGATCTCAAGTCTGGTTTTAGTGAACTTTGGATCCACAACAGGTAGACAAATGCAGCACATTTATATTTTTGGCTTAGCTAGGCTATGGTGCTTTACTTTCCAGTCTGTAAGATGATGCTAGTTTAATTTCTATCTTTCAGAGAGTCATTGTGAGGATAAATTCACTAAAAGCATGTGTAATAAGCTGTGGTGGTACTGACTTCTTACATACCTGTGATGGGTGGGACATGATGGACGGTGACAAAATCAATATGACAACATCAACCCAAGTCATTCTTGCTGCTCTGCCTCTGCACATCATATCTTTCCTAAAGGAACCTCTTCTAGCAGCAAGTCTGGTAATGTCCAGTTCTTTGGGGTCCTGACCCTTCATGCTGAGGTCTCAGGTAAAGGACAAACCTGTATTTTCACTTCCATAGATGTGTGCTTTATTTAGAAACACTGAATTATGATAGCATTTGGTTCTGAGCCATCTGCTCTGCATTTTCCATAGTGTGTGTCTGCTCGTCAAGAAGCCACTCGACCTTTCTTGAGTCCTTTGGTGGGCAAAAAATGAAACCATGATCCTACTGAAACCAGTCAGAATCTCGTTGCTCATTTCAGGACTGCCAGTGTTTGTGCTGAGTATTTAGTTTTCTGTCCCAGACCATTAATCATCAGCTGATAAGAACGAAGTTCTGGAAATGGTGGCAGTGTAATTAATCTGATACGAAAATATGTGATTTTCATCTAATTTTCCCCATTTGTAGAATTGCTTAGTAATTTATGGGAGATGGCATTCAAGTATTTTAAGTTAGAATTTCTAACATGATTAAATAAGCAATGTTTTATTCCTTATGGAAAAGACTCATAATTAACCCTGTAGAGTTCTATAGGAGCTGAACTAAAACATCTACAGATATTCATGACATATTATCTCTCATATCAAATCCTTAAAGGCTGCCTCACATCTAATAGGAAAGTCCTGGCTCATTTTCAAGGTTCTAGATTCAATTAAACTGGAGGTTTCCATGAGGAATAGTTATTGCCATTACAGCCCCATGAGCTGTGCTCACAACCCAGAACAAAAGTTCAAAATCCAAGAAAATAATCTTGTCAAAATAGTAATGATAAAATTAACAGAAGCCAAACTCCAGTGGCTCAGCTATGCCTTGGCATTCATTATGATACTGTCTGAACTTGGAGAGATATTTCTGTGCTTGTAATTAGCTTTCTTATCTCTTATTCCCTATATAATTAGCACAACGGTGTTGTTATATGGATTCATCAGACAAGGAACTTGTCATTTAATTTATTTGGTATGAACGAATCTCAGCTAAAATGGTTTTTATTTTCAATTTATGGCACTGTGGCCAACACAACATCTTTCAGAAGCCCACACTGTTCCTTCAGATAAACTATCAGACCCTAAAGAGAATAAGGCACAAACCAAACATGCAGTTATGCAAACACCCAGCAGCAGATACTTGACCTTAAGTATACATAGATATCTCAATTGATCATTAACAGCCCAAGTGTCAACCAAGGAAATAGCCTCAGGATGGAGCAATCAAGGGTAGAGCTGGTTATTAGTCTGAGCTGCAGAGATGAGTTGATTAAAACTAATAGAAATTTTCCACAACAATGAGAAGTCCCTGTTATTTCCAAGTGCTCAAGTTGTGCCTTTGTCCTGGGACCTCTTGGCACCCAACACGTCCAGCCCATTGACAGCTGGAAAACAAAGCTGCTTCTGCAGATCTTGTCTCCCCTCTTTCTCCCAGGTCGTGAGACTGGAGAAGACCCTGGTAAGGGCTCAGCCTCCCCCATTTGAGAGCTCCTGGCCCCTGTCTTCATTGTCAGTGAGATTCTGAAAGGCTTTAACAGTGCCTAAGAAAATAGGAGTTCAAAAAAGTTACCTTGACAGCTTATGTCCTTAATTCTCCTTTCATCCTCATAAACTGTAGGTGTCTAAGTTGCTTGGAGGGTGTGGGGAAGTCCCACCACACACCAGCCTGCCCTCTTGGCTGCCTCACTACCTCAGAAAAATCTGTTCCCTTGAGCTCAGTGGATGTTTGCTGATGGACCTGCAGAGACTTGAAGCCAAGAGCAATATGTAGAGCAGAGCAGCACTGAGCCATGGAGAAATGCAAAGTGCTCCACCTACAAGAGCCAACACAGCTGCTGGAACCATAAGGTACCGTTCAGTTTAAGATCATTTTATTATGATACTATTTGAAATATTTTTTATCTTCTGTCTAAGCACTTGGCTGATGATGGGGAAGAGAAAGGAGAGGGACTCAGAAAGGGAAAAATACCAGGAACTGAGTTTTGCCAATATTTTTTTCAAGCTGACTTTTTGTGGGTAGAGAAAGTGTAGCTGTGATTCTATCTCTAAACATTTTTTCCTTGAGTCACATATGGAAGATAAATAAATGCCTTGTTAGAAAAAGAGTTGGGTGTTTTATTTAATGGAAATGGAAAGTAAATACATATATGCCCCCTTGGTTAGGCATGATATTGCACCAGATTAGCCTGGGAAACTCCTTTACTGATTAAAAGAGCACAAGAATTTTCTAAGTGACATTGACAGTGTTTTCAAGTAAAAAAAAGCAGCCTTTAGAGAGCGAATAATATCTTAGCATAATAATGATTTCTTTCTTCTGTATTAAGTTAGACAAAAGCTGTAAGCCAGCAAAAGACAGAAAAAAGGCTTCAGTCCACATTTACTGAATAATAAATCTGCAGGTGAGCTTTGTATTGATAATTAAAGAAATTATTCTACCTAAGACCTCTGCTGCTACAAAAACTTAAAATGGAATTTTATACTCCTGGAATTTAAAAGAAGTTGTTCTACTCATAGTTATTTAATCTCTAAATCTTAATGGATTACCATTTGAGTTGTTGCCAGTCAGTTGTGGTTTTTTTAATTTTTTCTGAAAAACCTTCGTGATATTATCATCTCTTTTATATGGCAAACAAGTATATGGCCTCGTTTGTTGATTTTTATGGCTTCTGCCCTTTGTTGTTATTTAAAGTCTTATAATTTCTACTGGAATTCATTGTAACGTAAATACAGGAAAAATAATCAGACTGATTTGATGGTGATATGTAAAACTCTTACCCAAATCCTCAGTACTTAGCTGTAAAGTAATTTTACAGGAATCATCATGCCCGGGACAGACAATGGGTACAGTGCTCAGAACAGTCAAGACATGCTCTTTGCCATCCTCTGCAATTTGTAATGATTCTGGCAAAAACTGGAAATAAGAAAATCCTTTTTAGACCATTTTGACAGTTTAATTGGGCAACACTGATATTTAAGAAATTTTGAATGGTTTTAATCACTTATGAAAAGATATATTTGCTTGTAAAAAAATAATAGTCTTCATAATAATCTTTGTAATAATGAACTTTGACCTTATAAGGTAAAATTGTTGTTAAAACACTTTAATATTCTTGGCATTTAAGAATGTTTGCAGTTGTCATAGATAAGTGTCTAATTGCTTCTTGCCTCTTAATCTCAAACAAATTTTTCTTAAGCTTGAAAATAACATTAAACCATAGAATTCATTCATTTTTAATGTCCCTGGTTAAAAAGAGCTCCTATTCTAATGCACTGGTAGAAATTCCAGAAATATTTAGGGCCTAAAGTATGGCAGTACCTCATGGTCATGGGCTCTATAGTTCTACTCTGTCCCAGGTGCAAAGTGAGAGAATTTTTGCCTGATTCCTCTTCCCTGCCATTGCAGGAGGGAGCATTTCTCCATGGATAATACATTACAGCTTGGGTGGTTTGTGGCCTGGGGAGAGAGCTCAGGTTATGCCATTTCTGTGTATCTGCTCTCCTGGGGCAAGAGCAGAGACAGAACTCAGGGCTAGTCAGAAATGGGAATTTCCATTCTCTAGGGAATTCTGGCATTTCCACAGAAACTGAAACTGTTCTTCAAACATCACACAGAATAGGCTGCCTGATGTTTAAAACACCATTCATGGAGACATGAAATGGAGATACTCAGAAAACCTCAAATTCTGCTGGAGTGCCAGACTGACAGCCTAATCCTTGAGTGGGATTAGACCTGGTTTTTGCACTTGGTGTGAATTTATCTCCAGCAGTTTGGGTTTCGTAGTGCCTGACCATCAGAAAATGATGGATAAAAATTCCTTTCTTCTCTTCACTTTGTCCTGCTTGAGTTACAACAAAATTCTGCATCCTTGTAGGTGTGTCTTCCCATTATACATAACCACCAGAATGCTTGAAGTGTGTTTACTAGAAGGTGTAGCTTTGTACATTCTTTATGGTGCATTAGTGTCACCACCTGCACAGGGTGCTGATGGGTGCTTCAGGGCCTTTTGCAGACCGACTGAAAGCCAGAGAATTTATTAAGACGTTTTCTCAAAGTGAACATAAAAGCAGCTCCGGTTATGATGATCAAGGCTTATGTTTCTGTGTCTTGTATTTTTCTGAGAGTGTCAGATAATGTATAATATTCCCTGGGGATACACTAGACCAGTCAGTAAATCAAGACCATCAGCATTACCTTAATCCCAGCATAGAAACCTTTGCTCTCTTCAGGCAGCCACTGCTGCTCAGAAGCGTCCCTCGTAAAAGCAGTGACAGTGCAAAAGACCTGCAATAAATAAACAGCACATGCTATAGCTTTTCTTGAAGAAAAATCATATAATTATTCATCTTCTTTTTGATCAGTGTTGATAAGCTGCTTTTTTTTTTTTTTCCCCCTACTGTTGAAACACATTTGGGGGTTTAGGCTTTAAAAATCATAGAATCATAGAATCCTAGGGGTTGGAAGGGACCTCAAAAGATCATCTAGTCCAACCCCCCCTGCCAGAGCAGGATCACCTAGAGCACATCACACAGGAACTTGTCCAGGTGGGTTTTGAATGTCTCCAGCGAAGGAGACTCCACAACCTCTCTGGGCAGCCTGTTCCAGTGCTCTGTCACTCTCACAGTAAACAAGTTTTTTCTGATATTCACCTTGAACCTCCTATGCTCCAGTTTGCACCCATTACCCCTTGTCCTGTCACTGGTCACCACTGAGAAAAGCTTAACTCCATCTTCCTGACACTCACCCCTTACATATTTGTAAACATTGATGAGGTCACCCCTCAGTCTCCTCTTCTCCAAGCTAAAGAGACCCAGCTCCCTCAGCCTTTCCTCATAAGGGAGATGTTCCACTCCCTTAATCATCTTTGTGGCTCTGCACTGGACTCTTTCAAGCAGTTCCCTGTCCTTCTTGAACTGAGGGGCCCAGAACTGGACACAATACTCCAGATGCGGCCTCACCAATGCAGAATAGAGGGGGAGGAGAACCTCTCTTGACCTACTAACCACACCCTTTCTAATGCACCCCAGGATGCCATTGGCCTTCCCAGCCCCAAGGGCGCATTGCTGGCTCATGGTCATCCTCCTGTCTACCAGGACCCCCAGGTCCCTTTCTCCTACACTGCTCTCCAGCACGTCAGCCCCCAACCTGTACTGGGACATCGTGTTGTTCTTCCCCAAATGCAAAACTCTACACTTGCCCTTGTTGAACTTCATCAGGTTTCTCTCCGCCCAACTCTCCAGCCTGTCTAAGTCTCTCTGAATGGCAGCACAGCCTTCTGGTGTGTCAGCCACTCCTCCCAGCTTAGTGTCATCAGCAAACTTGCTGAGGGTACATTCTATACCCTCATCCAGGTCGTTGATGAAGATGTTGAACAACACCGGTCCCAGTACCGACCCCTGAGGGACTCCACTAGTCACAGACCTCCAACTAGATTCTGCCCCATTGACTACAACTCTCTGACTCCATGTTTGTGTTAATCTTGAGATTTGGAAGAATTTTTGATGCATTTAATAAGCAAATAAACATGGCTTCTGTCTCAACAATTAATAACACTGAATTCTGGCAATGAGTTTTCTTCGGCAGTTTTTCAAGCACCTTGGGTAGTGATTTAGTTCATTTTAATTAGGGAGAATTACATTGTTCATAGACATTGCTGTCAGGATCAGGACATTAGCCCTTGGGATTCCAGACTTCAGTCTGTCCACTGGATCAAATAACCTCTCTCTGTACCATGTTTGTAAGCAGCTTTTTTAAATTTAAATTAGTTTGACAATCATCTGGTGTCAGAAACTGTGTCAGCAATGTAAGAAGCTCCTTTTTTTTTTCTTACTGCATTATGAAAGAAGATGCAGATGTGCCTACAGGGTTTGTAAAGAAACCCAAAACTATAAAAATTCCCCCAAAACAAACAAAAAAACACCACCAAATACAATGAATCAGGCCATTTATGTTTTATTTCTAGCACAGTCACACAACTTTTATCTCTGCTGAGCCCGCACACCATCTGCCATCTTAATGTTTCATTGGTTTCAGAAAACTCAAACTGCAAACAGCATTTCTAGGATCATAAGATTAAACTAAAGAAATTTTCCTTAAAGCAAATGACAATAGGCTTTGAAAGTATACTTTTGAAAATTTTGTTTTGGCCTCTTCTCAGAAATGGAGTAACAGATTGTGACATACTAAATCAATTCCAAATAGTCAGATGGCATATTTATAGCTACTGCTTTTTTTAAGCCTCAAGTAACCCATGAGGATGAATTGGACTAATGTAATTTATTTTCTGTTTTGATAAACTCCTTTGGATGGCTTTTCCAGCATCACCCACCAGCCATTCTGCTCTTGGGACCTCTCACCTGCCAGCTCAGTCACAACCCCATAGCCAGTGGCAGCAAAAGAGTCACAAAACTAGGACATTCCCAGATCCATATGGTTATGTGGGCATGAGTGACATAGCACTTTGGAATATTTCTTTTACCACCCTCTTTTCTTCTTCTTCATTACCATCAAGTCACAATTTCCCTCCAGACTGAAGAATCCTCTTTCCTAACTCGTTTGCACACAATGAGAATGTCCACTGGCAGCACAGCATCATTTGTACTGCTATGGGAAAAATCAAGTGCTTTCTGTGCTCTTCAGGTGGATTATTCCCTGTCCAGCTCATTCCCAGTTTTATGGGCCTTTTAGGTCATTTTTATCTTAAAATTTCTCGCTCCTTTGCTGACAACTCCAGTTTGGCTCAGTGAAAATGGTGTTATTTGTACCATTACCTAAATGAAAACCCTGAGGTCATACTGGGTATACTGGGGGAAGGAAAGACACGGGCCTCACAGAGGTATTTTACAGTTAAAATTCCTCAGGTGCTTCGTAGTTAGCCAGTTTGCCTCCAAAGCAGAACAAGTTGTTGTCTCCTCAAGGGTCAAAAGCCCCCGTTATCATTAGATATTTATTACCCCCAAGCATTCCTTAACAGTTTGTGTTCAGCTTACAAAGTTTTCAAGAAAGTTCTGCTGGGAAGGCAGAAGGTGAGCCTTGATCTTCCTCTTGCTGCTTCTCCTACAGCTGCCACAGGGAGAGTCTGCAAAATCGGGATCTGACAAGGTGGGACAGCGGAGAAAAGGTTCACATAACATATATTCCCCCTATTAAAAACCAAAGAGTAATACTGATCCCCTTGCAGAGCTCCTTGAGCAAATCCAGTGCAGCTGCATTGCAGATTCTATATTTACACTCGCTGGGCTCTTTGCTCTTTTGCCTTTAATGCTTTTTACCAAAAGTGTTCCCACAGAGACATCCTCCTGAGCCCCCCATGTGGAGGGTTCCTGCCAAGAAGGGAGCTGCAGTGAGAGGCAGCAGGGTCATACATGAGGATGCCTGGCACTCATGGAGGCATCTTCTGGTGGTCTTCCCCAAAGTGACATCCTAGGAAATGTCAAAAGCCAACACATTCCCTGTGAGCACTGTATTTTCCTCACACACATATGTTAGAGGTATAGTTTATTGATACAGCACTGAACACTAATATAAAAAATTATTCCGTGGGGATGCAGAGAGATATTCTTAGACTAGCAGTCCATTCCTGTTCTATCTTCAGCACTCCTGGTGATTAGCACAAACTTTGCAGATTTGAAATGTACAGTTGTCATGAGTTATATTTTATTTCTCTCTTTTCTATCATTCCTCCCCTTGTAGTGCCTTTACCTTGTTAGGTGCACACTTCACTTCACAATCAGCAGATATGTTCATCGGCTCCTGAGCTACAGGTTGACAGTTTGTCACATAATTATTAAGATAGTCACTCCAAGGAGAGGGGTTTTTTTGCCTTCAGCTAAATACGAGCTCTTTTTCTCCAGTTCAGTAATCAACTTTTTCTCTCTCTTCTTCCCTCCCTCTCCCCATCTCAGGATGCAGTCTTTTTAAAGGAAAGAGATAAAAGCATCACTGACAGCAGTATGCTGATGGCCGTGACAGGTTAGGTAGTATTTTTCCACAAACTCATCAGATCTGTTAGAAAAATCAAATTTTATTTTTTCATCATCCCTTTTAAAGGTACAGTTATGTAAGGGTGCTCTCAGACAGGATGACTGGATTGTTTCTGGGCCTGGGCTTCTCCCTTTACTCCATGCACCAGCAGATCTTCCCATAGGGTGGAAAACAAGTTTTAGGCACAAAATTCTGATTGAAAAAGGTCCTGGTAGCCAAGAATTTTCCTCTGTGTTGCAGCAGATTTCCAGCCCTTATGTGGAAACAGTCAGATTCCTTCCCACTTTGCCATGAACCCTATACCTGAGCAGCAAGTTTAGCTGAAAGCAGAATTTGGTCATTGATTTGGTGGGGGTCAGGTAGCTCTGGGAAACAATTTGGGATATTATTTTAATCGTAGGACCTTTTACCATCTCCAGGAAATTTCCCACTAACAACTTACACATCAAAATGTGGTGGGTTTTTTAACAAAGATCTCCGAATCAAAAGCTTCCCCAAATCAGTTGTTTATACTCCCTTTGAGCATAAAAATGCCTCCACTTTCACTTTTTTCTATGCTCCTAATTACTTCTGAATGTAGCACAGGGATCATCTGTGGCAACTTGAGGATGTGGTGAGAGACATGGGGCTGAGAGCAGACAGAAAAGCTCAACAAAAGTCACATCTCCTTTTGTTGCCATCTTCAAAGGAGGCATGTGCCAAGGTGGAGCACAGAGGGGCATGCTGGCCAGCACATCCAGCATCGCTGTGCCTCCAGTTTCATCAGCCTCTCCCAGACATGTTCAGATAAGAGGTTGGGTTCCTGCAAGCAAAACTGGAGATGCTTGTTTTGTTATCAAAACCCATCCCTGATCATCAGTCAGGTACCTCCTAGGTTTGCCAGGCAATTTTGGGAGCTCTTGGAGAGGCCATCCTCAATGTATGCTTTTCAAGGCCCTGGCAGGAATGGGGCCACCATCCATCTCAGCAGTGTCCCAGGGGCAATGGCACTTTTCCTCAAAACAGGGAGAACTGGCAGTTGGGAGTACTGGGTTTGGGTCTGCCCTTCAGTACTGCTCACATTTTACCTAAGTAATCACTGTGGAAAATAAGCAAATACATGTGCTGGTCCCCAGCTGTGGTCCCTGCTTCCTCTCCTAGTGCAGCCTATGCCCTGGGGTGGGATGCTCCCTTTGAAAGGGCAGGACATGCATCTAACCCTCAGCTGGAAGTACCAGCTACCCATTTCCTGTCTCTCCAGTAAGGACTTGAGCTGTGTTGTAGTGCCAGAGGCCCCACAGTGACAACAGTGATGGTTTGAAGTGGAAGTATTTACTTTTAGTGGTAATGATCTTCCAAAGTTTACATACAAGCCAGGTACCTCTGAGTAGGAGTTGATTGTCTGGATTAAAAAGTAGATGGAGGCACTTTCCTGGCTCTGGACACCCAGTCTCCTGAGAGGTGTGGGGATTCAAGGCTGCTGTTTTGGTCAGTAATTTACGTTGGCCACCTGTGGGAAGCTCCCATCTCAACGTAAGGTACTGTTTAGGGATACCTCCTTCTTCCCATTCACTGGGCAGGGATGTCTGCAAGTGCCTAAAATGTGGGTGATTAACTCTGTTAACTCCAGGATTGGATCTACCCTCCCACCTACATCACCCATGTCAACTGGCAGGCTGGAGCTGCAGGGGTAAGAGTCACTTAGGCTCCCTCATGGCTCGCAGGTGAAGAACTGGGCAGGGAATCGATCCTGCCAGGTGAGTGTCTGGCAAGGGCTATCAAGACCTCCCAGCTGCTATTGTCTCCTCTATTAAGCACTAATGGGCCAGGGTTAGAAAAGCCTGAAGGAGTTACTCTGCTGGGAGCTGGGGAGTGTGGGAGGAAGCTGTGGTTTGCAGCCTTGATGAAAAGAGCAAAGGCTGAGCAGAGCTGAAGAATAGCATTTCTAGGGAAGCCAGAGGAAAAAAGATACCATAGTTCTCATTAGCTCAAAGAAATGATCTGGCTGTAGGTATTTGCAGAGAGGGGTAGGAACAAAGTGTCTGGAAGGGCTTTCCAGAAGGGTTAGCAGGAAGGGGAAGGTAGGGAGAATCTGACTTTGCGTTAATTAATAAGCTAGACCTTAAAGCTTCTGACCACCAATTGCTCTCCGTGATGAGCTGTTAGCTGCAGAAGGGAGGGAGCTGGTGCAGCAGCATGACCTGACACTGCGGGAAGTCCAGCTCCAGTCACTCTGCTACTCGTTACAGATTGAGACAGCAGCTCTTTCCAGTTGCCAAATGGCCAGACAGTCTGTGGAGGCTGACTGTGGGTCATTTATCTACGAAGGAAAGAAATCTTCTCACAGTAGTAGTGAGATGTCTTAGCAGCTGCAGAGTTTTGCTCATCCTCTCTCTGACCCTTTCTGCTTTAACATCTCTATTTGAGTCCACCCAGAGCTCTGGTTCAGTGGGGATGCTCCTCATTTTCTACCTGAAGGTTGAGAAAGAAATTGCAAACTTGGGTGTGACCTGCAAATAGGCAGGTCCTCCTATTCTTGTTGTTGATTTTGTCAAGTCCAGTGGCTGGGATGGGATTAATATTTAAGTAGGGGAAAATTTCACTCCTCTTCCCTTTTGAGTGAGTATTAGTTGTTTTATATATTGAGGCACTAAAATCCTTTTTTTTTCTGGCTAGGGCATATTTGTCTGCTGTTGCAGAGTACCATGCAAAGCAGCCACTTCTAGCATACAGCTCAGACAGGCTGGTGTTACTGAAACACACTTATTTTACAATGTGCATCATAGTTTATGTGTGGTGACAATTGCTCCTCGCTGTATGAACTCTTGGATTGCTGTGCTGAGCAAAATCGGCACGGTTTTCTTCTAAACACCTTTCTTTTTTAGCATAACTCATTACTCACAGTGTGCTGCTATAATTTATAGATGGCTGTGCCTCGAGGAATGAAGTGACCTCTGTCACTATCACATAAATAAGGCTTAGGAATGCCAGGATTTTCATATCAGATGGAGTAGGCTTCTTTCAGCGTTTGTATAGAAATAGTGGCATGTTATAGATTTATTTCAGGCTGCAATAGTTTTGTGAACATTTTGCTGGTGACATTACTGTCTGAAATAACAAAATTGGAGCCCAAAGATGGGGTAGAAAAGCACACATGATGGCTATTAAAAAATAACTGGCTGTTTAGTCAATACAAGTTCAGAAATGTTGGCCGGTAAATCTTGACTCTTCTCTAAGGTTTGACTGCATAGTAAAATATATCAATAGATATTCTATTATGTGACTAACCTATTACCTGGAGACTTTCTGACAGGTAAAAAATAGCACAGATATCAATCACCAATACAGTGATTTTAAAAAAAACAACCAACACCTTCTCACTTGGCTGTAGTTTTTTTATCAAGAAATGAACAGGGGAGGTGCTGATTTCAGACTACAAAAGCACTGGGGCCAAATTCATGCTAAGTGCAGGTAGGCAAAGAGTAGGTTAAACAAAAGCAATCAGTTTTCAAAATGCTGCAAATTCTGCATCCTAGGGGACAAATTCTGCTCTGAATTTTACCCACATGCCCTGGCAGCACACAACCATGGGGAAGCTACTGGTGGGCTGTGCATGGAGAAGGATAAAGAGAACTGGTGAGTGCCCTTGTTTAGTGGTTTTTATCAGTGGCAATCTGGCCTCCCTTTAAAGCGGCCTAAGAAAAAATTCTTCCACCTGCATCTTTCCTGGGTGGTGAAAGGCTACAAACTGCCTTTCTGCAGCAGAGTTGGGTCCTCAGGGTCTGACTCTTCCTTTAGTGGCATCACCTTTCCTTTGAGGTAGTCTTACCAACACTTAGTAAATTAATTCAGATTTACACCGTTGGAGGGGAAAGGAAAGTCTGCCCCTTTGCGACTCCTATTAGACACCTGGAGCAGGATGGCAAACACGGTGAAATGATTTTAAAAATCTTTATTATGTAAAACTGAATTCCCAGTTACAGCCAAGGCTTCATTGCTTGGTTTTCACCAGTGATGATTTATGGATAATTATAATTAGGCAAATAGGCCATGAAGACCTTTAAAAAAAATCTAGAAGAGAACATTTTAGTCTCACTAAACCCGCTAAATTAAACATGTAGTTTCAGCAGAGGACAAAGAAGGGCTTACTGAAAACTTAATATAATTAAAATGGTCTCATAAAGATTTGGTGATGCTACTGGTTGACAGAACTGTATTTTCTCTGAATCCCTCAGGATTGTTAGAACTAGATTTGAAGTGATTGCAAATGAAATTATTTTGATGAAAATATCTCTTTGTAACACAGACTTCTTAAACTGGCAGAATTGTCTGCCTCATGTTACAATATAAGTGAGAGCAGCATCAGTCAGATTCTGAACTCGGGAGGCATAAATATGAGGAGAAATGAGAGAGAACTATCTCAATTCTGCTGCTGTTCTAAATGACTCATCCTTTCAAGAACTGGAAAAAGCTTACTCACATTTCCTATGTATCTTAAATATCTCAAAGAAGAGCTGCAAAATGCCAAGACTATTTCCAACCTACTTTTAACACAAGGCCATTATCCCTGTTTATTCTTTCAGTTTGTTGTAGCATCACTAATGGCTCTCTGGTGATAAAAGTTGTGAACCTAATTGAACTTTAAAAGTCTTGTTTCTGTACCATGAAAGGCCATGAATTCATACACAAGTCAATTTGTTTCACATCTTGTATTGGCTTCTGTTTTGTTGTTGGAACTAGAGCTAGAACTCTGTTGCTATGTAAGCCATCAAGTATACTTCTTAAAGATTGCTTTGTAATGAACTCTATCTTTCAGTATGTTATTGAACCAAGAATTTGGAATCAGAGAGGCAGAACACCATGAAAAAGACCATAAAATAAACCTCCCTCTATTTTAAAATGTGCTGTTTTCTTTTCTTGTGAAAAGATGCGATTGTGTCTCTGGTCCATGAGTATAAAAATCCCCGAGTGCCTATAGCTGAGCCTGCCACTGCTGCAAATTCTTGCTGCTGCAAGATACAAAAAGTGCTAAGCAAGAATTGGCTCAGGCTCATGTACCTACTACTCCTACCAACTTCATGGCATTCAAGCTGGTAAGTGCAAAGATTCAGGTTGTCTTTAGAAAACAGGAAAATGGATAGCTTCTGTGAGCTCACTGCTGTTCAGAGAAATGCTACAGATCCTGAATCTGGTACATGCCATTGAAGAATCTTGTTGTGAAACAGTTTCAGTGGTTTTTTTTTACTGCAGTAGCTGTGAGTACAATGAGCAAGGAGCAGCCCTACTAAAAACACAACAAAGACTGAAGGAATGGATTTGATCCCCCCAAGTGTTGGGCTGTTTTGTGCTGAAGGCAGGGCAGCATTACCGTGTCTCCCAGTTTGAGATCCACACCGTTCATCTCGATGTAGGAAGATGGCTGCAGGGTGATGTCCTGCTGGATCTGCTCTCTCTGGCCAGGGGTGGACAGGCGTGACCACACCACGGCAAAGTGCAGCAGTGGCTTCAAGGAGGGCTGGCTGTAGGTGCACTTCAGGTGGACACGACCTTGCACAAGCTCAGGAGTTACCACTGGTTGCAAAGCCAGGCTTGTGAGTTTGTCTGGAAGAAGGAAACAAAAAGAAGGATGTAGCACAAAGTGCTATTTTAATATTACGTGGCTCACACAACATGAAGATTTCAATATAACTAAACAATTTTATTGTTTATATTAAAAATACATTTTATATTCTTGTGATTTGATTATTAACTATGCAAACAAGAAAATGTATTTAATATGAAATGCAGAACTTGCTGATTTTGTACTGACTACCCATTGTTGCTGTAATATTTGACCTGTTTTTTTTTTGTTTTTATTATTTGTCTGTTTTTATTATTATTTTGCAGTAAGAGAAATACTGAAGCACTCAGGTTAATACAAATTAATTATTCTGGCAGAGGTCATCAGCTTTGCATTCCCCTGAAGCACAGCCTTTTGATCCAAGGTTTGCAGTAAGTACAGAAGAGATACAAGAAATCATCATGTTGCAGAGGTAAACAGACTCTCAGAGAGCACCCACCCCCCAACCTTTCTGGGCTTTTCTGGGCTATACTCAGATTGAGTCTGCTGTATAGAGTCTCCCTCTGCCCAGAATAATGCCAGTGCTCAAAAAATGCAGCCTGCTTTCTATAAGCTTCAACATGTAATGAGGTCTGAAACTTTCCTTCCTGTTAAACTCACCTAGAAAGTAGAAACAAAAAGATGTGTAATACTGTAGGGTGATGTTTTTCATCTCAAGAGACCTGGACTCAAATGGAACATGAAGCAGGTTCAGATGCTTTGAAAGGATAAATTAGGTAACTTTTTTGGAGCAGTGTAGAAAATATTATGGAAGCCCAAAAGAACAAGGTATGAAGCTGTTACAGCAGAATGAAGAACTGATATGTTAACATCTGTCTAGGGGAAATAACAAGAGGCAAGAAAAATAAACAAGTTACTTAAAATATTAATAAGGGCCAGTAGTTTATATCCTTTTCTCTTTTGTTTCTAAGGGAGGCTGCCTCAAACCATGGCTCACATCATGACTTTCTGCAGGAAATTATTCCAGAAGGACAAAGTTAGGTGATCAGCTCATGGGAGGACGTGAGCAGAATTGCAAGCACCTACTCTGTTTTTTCCAACCATGTCCTTTCTGCCAAGCTATGAAGCTTTAAATACATTTTGTTTTGCAGCTAAGAAGTGCTGACCAGTGCCCTGTTCCCCAGCCTCCAATGGAGGGGGCTGGGAGATTGACCCCAGCAAGAAGCTCTGGTGGTGCCAGCTAGACCTGCCTCGGGGGGTGCAGAGGCTCCTGTGGTGCAACGTTCACAGCTGAATTTAAGACAGTGGTGAGTTAACAACTCCCAATAAAACTATTTCAGCTTTGGCTATTTTCCATCCCATACATGATACTGTTAAAACATCCTAAAGACAAGAAGTTAAAGAGTCAGGAGAGGTGGAGCTCACTGAAATGCCCAGGCAGAAGGACAGCAGTGCTAAGAAAAAGGCAGAATTTGTTTGGGATGGATGGGAAGGAAAAAATTTCTTTTATGAAAAGTTATGGGAGATTTATGTTACTGAACAGGTGTGGCTCAACAGAAAAGACAAAACTAATCACCCAAAAAGTATTGGTAAAAAATTCTTCAAACAAGGGGAGTGAGAATCTTTTAGTTTAAAAAGCTGAGCTTAAACTAGAAACTTACTGTATTCAGTTTAAAAATTGATTTCTGAGAAAGAATCGTGGAAATGAAAGAGCAGATTCATTTATTTTAATGGATTTTTTTTATTTCAAATAGTGAATAAATCTCATTTTCTTTGAGACTTTTTTCCTCCCTTCATGTCGATGTGTTAAAATATTGATAAGGATAAGAAAATAGATATCTCTCTCTTTAAAATTTGTTTAAGCTTGAATTTTGCCTGACTGAAAGGTGATAACCCTAGCTTCTCAGTGTGCCATGTCTCTGTCCAAAAATGCTGAAAGGGAAGTATAAAGGTAATTTTTTCCTTTTGAGAAAGAACTGTCTTTTCTGACCAAATCTATATGCACCTGAACATGCTCCAAAGTTCAGAAGGTTTAACTGAGGGAGCAATTGCTTTCTGCTATTCCTTTGTTTCCTAGCTACCAAGCAGAGGTTAGATCTCTTATAGTGGGTTGAGAATTATTTCTGACAAGAGTAATTATATAAATGTTGTGGAAAAGATCTTATCAGTTTGGGCTTGTGGGGTTTTTTTCCTTTCAGTGTTTCAGAGTTATATTTTTCGGGGGGGGTATACAGGTTTATTGAAGATAAGAACAGACCTTAGATACAGTATCCTGGATACAGTGCCTCAACAAAGCTGAGGTGCCTCAACAAAGCTGAGGTGCCTCAACAAAGCTGAGGTGCCTCCACTCTCTCGCTGTGCAACTTCAAGCCAAAGTGGAGCCACAGACAGTTGGAAAGGTTACATGTGAACTGTAACCAAGCGAAGAACACCTCAGTAATACACCCCAGATTACATTTTGCACTGTTAATAATAGCTATTCCTCAGGAACACCTTGGACCGCTGCTGATTTATTTTCTACACGGTCTGTATCTCACTGGAAGCAATGCTTGACTTGCAAGGTCACAGAGATGTGCACAGCAGTACCAGGACCTTTGAACACGCAGCCAGGGAGGCATATACAAACCTTACTGATAAATACTTTACTGACCCTCACCTTCAGCACAGTAGCCCATGCATCCTTGAGTAGGCTGCAGGAGATACACAAAGAATTCTCCACAGTTCCTGATGGCGATGGGTATCCGAAACAAGCAGCAGTCCCTGGTGCCCCCGAAGAAGACCTGCCAGGTGGCACAGGCTGTCAGCCTCTTGCTCTCACCAGGAACTGGCAGGGATTCAGACTTCAGAGACAGCCAGACCGGAGCTTGTGTCCCGCATTTATTCATCTGGGGATGCACACAAAAGAAATAATTTACAGCAAATGCAGCAGGACTCTGGTGAACCACTAACACCCAAGACTTTGAGTGTGGTGAACTTGGAAAGGCAGTGAAAAAGCTGTGTAAGTGGGAATGAAAATGGCTTGCTCAATTTAAGAAGGAGACTTAACAGATCAAATTCTCAACACATTAACTAAATTCCAAGTATTTTCCTCTGTTGTTTTGGGGTTTTTTTGTAAGAAAAAGATGAAAGCACGTGAACAGGCTAGATCCCTTCCCTGGAAGAACACTTTGGTCCCTAGCAGCTGGCCATTCCCACCCACACTTCATCTGTGGCAGAAGAAAGCAAAGGCTGACAGAGCACGAGGGGCAAGAAGACACTAGAACCAGCCTGGAGAAGGACACTGCTGTGCTCAGAGCTTCACACACCAGCACCTTCCTCCAAAATGGCTACAGCTTCAGCTTCCATCATCTTGACAGCTCCTGTCCTACCCCTCTAGCATGTACTGGACATGTCTTCGGCACCTGAGCCTCTGCCTCATTCTTGAAGGGAAACATCTATCCAGGATATATATGATTTGATCAGATTCTCTGGGATTTTGACTGTCAGGTTTCTATCTATTAACAGATTCCATTAAATCCCTGGATCCCCTGAACACAGAAAATCCCAAAGCAGAAGGCTGTGGCTCTAAATGGTTTAAATTACAGCATTTTGAGTCCTGGCTGGGAGAAGCTGCTCCAGGTTTACCTTTCCCAACTTACAGAAGGATGTTCAGGCATCTCAGATCTGAATGGGCCTCTGTACCTGCCAGCCTCTTTCTGCTGACTAAAGGGACATGATTATACAAAGCTGTCTTTAATTTAAGCACCTCAGTGAGGAGATTAAGCATAATTTGAGCCTCACGAAATACACACAGCCAATTACAATGGCAACGTATTTTTCTGCACCATTGCTTATCATTTGCCAATATGCAAAATATACAGGTATTAGAGCTAAGGTCTGAAAATTATTACCAAATACTGACAATAATTTACTCTCAGATACCAGCCATGTTCCACAGAGCGTGACTGCTACCTTTGCTTTGCATTTCTTCAGCCAGAGATACTGAACTACCTCTAATAGTCCAACTCAGGGGATGCTCTTCCTCCTGTTGTGAACATTTGGCTCTGCATCACATTGAAAAAAACCCCCAACCCACCATTTTTCCCCCTTGTCCCAGGTTGCCTGCTTAACTACTTAAGATCAAAAGTTGTTTGTGACAGCAGGGGAAGCAGTGGGAGTCAAAGGATAAATTTTTTAAGTCACACACCGGCACCCTCCTGTAGTGTGAATTTTACCTGGGAGCTACACAAGCCAGAAAGCAGGAATGGGGGTTGCAAACCTAGTGACAAAAAGGGATTTGAGGAGACATAGCATGGTCTGATTTCCACCTGGAGTTAGTTATTGTCAGGCTACTGAAAACAAGGATCCTGGAGAGACATTATTAAACTTGTCAAAAGTCTGTTCTTCCCCCAGGAACGTGGCAGTGGCTGAGCAGAGGGGCTGACCCTGCCCTCTCATATGGGTGCCCGTGTCCCCAGTGTCCCTAAGGATGGCACTGGAAGTCCCAGAGAGGAACAATGTGCTGGCCATCTGCTAGTGAAGGAGGAGAGGAGATCAGCATGAAAAGCTTTTACATGGAATTTTAGATTAATCCCTTCCTTTACTTAATAGCCATGTTATATGTAACTTTTTAAGGGATTTGTTCTGTTAATTTATTTAAAGCTGTGAGGAACACTGGTGTTTTCTATGCAGATGTTGGTGATTTCTTTCTAGTGAACTTCTGTCCTAGAGAGCAAGAACTGATGTGAAGTAACGTGTTTCCAAAGCATGTTTATGACACAGAAGAGTGGAGCAAACATCGCTCTGTGGTGATGAAGAGATGTTCTGTTTGCAGAGGAAGGCTGAGGCAGTTGGGGTTGTTCAGCCTGAAGAAGAGAAGGCTCTGGGGGGACCTCATAATGGCCTTCCAGTACCTGAAGGGGGCCTAGAGAAAATCTGGGGAGTGGCTTTTTACAAGAGCACATAGTGATAGGACAAGGGGTAATGGTTTGAAACTGAAGGAGGAGAGATTTAGGTTAGAGATCAGAAAGAAATTCTTTAGTGTTAGGGTAGTGAGACACTGGAACAGGTTGCCCAGAGAAGTTGTGGAGGCTCCATCCCTGGGGGGCATTCAAGCCCAAGTTGGATGGGGCTCTGAGCAACCTGGTCTAGTGGGAGCTGGAACTCGATGATCTTTAAGGTCCCTTCCAACTCTAACCATTCTCTGATTCTATGAAGAAGGATGGGTGCAGAGAGAAGGACAGTGTCTGGAGCTCAGCAGTCTGTGTGTCATGCTCATGTATCTTCTTGATGAGACACTTGCACCTTGAGTTTCCTCTTACTCCAGGTAACTGCTGACTTCAGTGCCTCTGCGTGCATGAGTAAAGCTTGCTGGACTGATTGGTTATTTTTGAAATGACATTAGAATGCAGGTATTTGTGAGTGAACCTCACTGGTGTTTTGAGCCCCACAGACTGGGAAGAATTAGAGTAAGGGGCTTAGAGCAGACAAAATGAATTGATGCTGGAGCTCAGTGGGGGTGTGCAAGCTCTCAGAAAGCCTTGAAGGAAAATGTTTTGGTGAGGAGACACACACAGGTGTTCCCTTGCAGAACTGCCCCCATGGCTGGCACTGGTGCTCAAGAGGAAGGAAACATTCCTGGTGCTACCAACACCTGCTGCAAAAGGTTGTTTCCACCATTGAGACATTAGGAAGGAATTTTTCACTGTGAGGGTGGTGAGATACTGGCCCAGGTTGCCCAAGGAAGCTGCGGATGCCCCATCCCTGGAAGTGTTGAAGGCCAGGTTGGGTGGAGCTTGGAGCAACCTCGTCTAGTGGGAGGTGTCCCTGCCCATGCAGGGGGGTTGGATCTAGATGATCTTTAAGGTCCCTTCCAACCCCAACCATGCTGTGATTTAGTGACATTTCAGTTGCTTAAAAGTGGCCTTTGCTTTGAGTAAACTCGATCTCCTGCAAATACCTGTATCTCAAGGAACATTTGCACCCATGGCTGAACCAACTGAAAAAAATACCCTAACAATTTGCTGTAGACCTTTTGGTGCTCAAAATAAGCTGTTGTATCCATTTGCTTCTGCCATTATCAGTGTAACTGGCCTCAGCACATCAGTGGTGCTCCATTGGGAGTATGGCCACTGGACTACCCATGGCCAGGAATGTGTGGTGCCTCAGTTTCCCTGGCTGCTGCCTGACCTTGGGCAAATCACTCTTTGTGTGTTTTGCTTCCTTTTCTCTAAACCAGAGGCAGAGGCAGCTGAGATGGTAATAGTACTTCCCTGCCTTGCAGCAGTGCTGAAAAGATAAATTTGCTAATGAGACACTCATCTATCTGCTGTGCTATGGGCCATGGAGATAAATAGACAGATGGAAGTGCTTTCTGGCTGTGAAATAAGACCAAATGCGACCGTACGTAATTGTGAGTCTGGATCCTCTGTTAGCACATGGAGGAAAAAATAAAACGCTGAAATAAGAGGACAGTGATTTTCTCCCTCTTCATATTGCTCCTCACCACAAGCCTGTGAGCCTTGTCGCTGCTGGAGCAAGCAGGGCTGAGCCCCCCTGATGGCAGGCACCAGCATTGTGGGGTTGTCTGATAACCCCCTGTCAGCTGCAGCACTCTGGGTTTGTTCTGGCACTGAAACCATCTGAGTGAAACACTTCATTATGCCACATGCACAAATTACAAGCAATATTGAACCCTGTTGACTGACTTTGCACCCAGGAAAAGTCAGACTGTGAGAAAGCAAGATACTGTGACAAGCTATCATACAGCATTACAGGCTGGCCAAGGAAGAATTTTGGTATAAATCAAGTATTTCTGTTTTCCTGGCAGCTGTGTGACATACGTGCATTTATTTTCTGCTTTGAGCTACATGCTTTCCCTCTGAGTCAGGTAAGTTGCCCCATGCTAGCCCAAAGGATTTGCTGTGTGAGGCCTCTGTGAACTAGGAAGCAGACCTGGGAAGGCAAGGGCAAATGTGTATTCATGTATTCAACCAACGGCACAGATAGGAACAGAAAACAAGCAAACAAACAAAAAACATCAAAGAAAAAAAATTAAAAATGTCTTTCAGACTCCAAATGGAAGATACACATCAGGAAAAAACCATAAGGTAAAATACCAATGACACTGGAAAATACTTGTATGCCCATGGTCTGTCCATTTATTTCTGAGTCTATTGGTAGGACTAATGAGAAATAGTCTCTCTCCTTACAGGTCCTGTCTCCCTTATATGTCTTTAAACAGTGTCCTGGATGGCAAGCTGCAGTGGACATTTGATTAACACTCCATAGAAGAGATCACAAACACTTGGTTGCTTCAGATGACATATTTGCTTGGACTTGCAACTGGCCAATGTGAAGGCAAGGTAGTGAAGTGAACTATATTGTTGTACACCCTACATTTAGACCATTGAGACACTGGCACAGGTTGCCCAGGGAAGTTGTGGAAGCTCCCTCCCTGGGGGTGTTCAAGGCCAGGTAGGATGGGGCTTGGATCAACCTGGTGTAGTGCAAGCTGTCCCTGCCCATACAGGGGGGGTTGGAGCAAGATGACCTTTAAGGTCCTTTCCAACATAAACCCTTCTGTGATTCTATGATTCTATGATTTTCATTAGGTATCCAGTGACACAGCTTGCAAAAAGAAGAATTTATCCAACACACAAAGGAGTTTTTAGGCTGTTGCCAGGCTTCTTTAGTGCTCAGCATCCTTCCATGCTTTATCCAATAATAACTAAGTGGTGTTTTTAATCTTCAAAGCATTTTATAAACCTTACCTAATTAATCTTCGCAACACCTCTGTGTGGCAGGTAAGTATTCATTATTTTTGATTCATAATAAGGCACCAACTAATTGTTAAATAATTCAGTTCAGAAAACGTAAATCAGAAAAAATTAAATTTGTTCTCCCTTCACCAAAACACTGGGACAAACCATTATTGTTTAATCCAATGATGTCTCCTTCCATTTAGTAGAGGTTTGGAGAATCAACTAGTTTGATTGATTGAACACTCTAAGGTTCTTTATAATTGCACAAAGAAATCAAGCTTGATTGTTCTTGTCACTTGGGTATTGCACTGAAATTATGCTGTTAAAAATAAGTAGCACCATATGTGAGAAGTGCATTGTTTTAGTGAGATGGAAGACTTTTTGGTATACTGTTGGTTGGCACTTAAAGCATTGTGATTTTGCATCTGTTATCCACTCAAAACTTTGTCTTAGTTTTTTTAAATTTCTTTGTAGTAAGTTTAAGTAAATAAGATTTTTTTTCTTAATGCCAATCTGGAGCTAAACTCCGCAGAAATCCATTTACGTCAGGAATATCTGTAGTAGCAATTAAACCAGTGCCTATCTTGTGTTTCTTTTAAGTACATGCTTCTGAACAATAGGAGCTGTAATTGTGATTTCTACAGAAGGTTTTTTGTGTGCCTGAAAAACAAACATGAAAAACTAAACCTCTTCATACCTCCCATTATCATCTTGAGTATTCATGTATCTATGCGAGGAAAAGATTTACAGATGAAAACATGAAATAGCAAATCAAAGTAGGATTGGATTCAGAGCAAAATAAAAAATTGAGGCAAAATAAAAAATTAAGAGTGTGCAGTTGGGCTATTGTACTTTGATTGTGAGTATAAAATGTTCTACAATAGGTTAAGTAGAGGAGGAAATTAAACTGAGCATGCAAAAAAGTCAGTCTTCTCCAGGGTCTACAATATTAAGCATCATAGGCAGGTCAGATTTGACATGATTTAACATCACCTTGTTTTATACACCAAAGATTAGCATCTAAGCCTATGTTTGAGCCTAGTATGTGTATATATATATATATGTAAGTAAATTTATATTGATAAAAATGCAGCTGTTCAGAAAAAAATGAGCCCTGACTGCATAACATGTCCTTCTTATGCCACATTTACATACAAATTTGGAGATAGTTTTGCTCATTTAGAGGATGAAATCTCTGAAGGATTCTGGAAGTAATCTCGGTATACTATCACAGGCTGGAATTATTACTGGGCATTTCCAAAACAGAATGTCATATCTGTAATTAACCTTGCTGCAGCATTCTGGATGCTAAAAAATTACAGCGACTGGACTGGCTTGTGGGAGAGAAACCCCTTTAAAGTCTCTTACAACACGTCTTAATCCAGAAGCCCCTGAACCAGAGGTTGCTGGAGATGGATAATGTGCAAAGCTGAAACTGTTGCCCTTCTCCTGCCCTTCCCTCTGGACAACCATAACTGCTGAACCATACATCTGGAACACTTGTGTGGGTTGGGTGGGTGTTGTGGGAGGACTGCTGGCTGGTGCTCTGACATTTTAGAAGATCTGGAGACCAGGAAGACCAGTGTCTCTTCTCAGCAGTGGGTGTGCAGTGATTTTTTTTGTCAGCGCCGTAACATCTATTAATCTCACCACTCAAGGAATATGGTATCACAAATCCTGTTTCAGAGGACAAGTGTTTGATAGTGGCAGTTGTTCTAGTAGCGATTCTGGTTTTAATGCCTTTATTCTTAGCTTGTCCTTTGCTGTTTGCAATTGACTCCTCAGAGCTGGAAATATTAGCATTGCTTTGAGAAGTAATGAATTTGACCCGTGCATGCAGTATCACAAGTATTAACGCTAGCTCCAGAACCAATTACTATTTGCATGATCAAATTCTTAATTGTTGGTTTTCCTTAAGGTTGCAGAGTAGAATCTATGCTTTTTTACCCTCATGTAACTGAGGGGAAGAATTGGGTTTCCAGCCATACATATCTCTGGCTTCACCGTGAGCTGTGAGCCAGGGCTGCATGGTGCAGGGTTTGGGTTTGCAGCATGGCTGGCAGCCTCCACTGCTCCTCTGGAACACACAGGCTGATCTTTTATCTGACTGTAGAGAAGATCTGTAAGAACATGAACAGGTTGTGTTCTCTCATTTCTTTTTAGGATTCATACATTTCCCAGGGCCTGCCCATACGCATATGTGTACAGATGTTATGTGTACACCCTGTATTATCATAATTCAGAAGCCTGAATTGAAATAATAGTTATTTCTTTAACCAATGTGTGTTTTTCCTATATTGACTCTTAAATACTTCTCTGTATTTTAAATGTATTTTCTGTTGGGCTTTAGTATTTATTTCACTTTTCTTCTTCCTCTGAAGGTCATTTTACTAACAGGTCTGGCCATGTCTGCATTGTTTCTTGGTCAGTATAGAGCCTTAATCTTAGTAAAAGCTTCCCTATTCTTGAAGAACAAACTATTGTTTGTGATCTGTAGACAGCAGCCTCAATACCTTGGGATATAAAATTTGCAAGTTTGTGTTGTGTCTCTGCTCGGGTTTGTTGTTGGATGGGGAAGTGGCCGTGGCCAAGAGTGCATGCCCAGGACCCAGTAATTGCTGGGCCTCCTTTGGCAGCACAGAGGGAGAGGTGAGGAAGAATAGAGGGAGGAAGGTCAGGATCATTCGTTACCCCCCCAGAGAAATTCAGCAGGCAATGCCTAAATTGGAAAGCTGTTTCAATCAAAACTATTTTGCCTCTGGAGGAATAAGTTTATGAACAGCAGTTGGATTCAAGGAATGGAGAACTCAGGGATACAATTCATATTTTCACTCCTTTTTGACATAAAAGCTTTTGGGCTTTTGTTCTGCTTTTTTTCCCCTTCGCTCTTCACTTGTTTTTTTGTTTTGTTTTGTTGTGGGTTGTTTTTTTTTTAAATTAGTGGATGAGAAGTGGCTTCTTAAGAGTTGTTATTTGTTTTTCATTGCAAAAGTTGCTGTGACTCTTAGCTGTGACATAGCTGTAGATTAACACTCTCGTCACTTCTGTGTGTGACTTAGTTCTGCTGTCTCTACCTTCTGTGGTTATGAAACAGTATTCAGACAGGACCACATTTTTATGGTGGAGTTGTTTTTTTATGTGGCAAGATTCAGGACACAGGCTTCGGGACTGTCTGCCAGGCAGTGCAGCCAGTTCAGGGCGCTCACCTCCCTCCTGCTCATCCAGCTCATGCGGTTTGTCCTGCCCCGATTCTCTCCCGCGCTGGGCGGCACCTCTAAATCTCCATTGTGGTTTAAATCCCTTTTGAGCTCAATGGGGTGACAAGAATCCTTGCCTACTATTCCTTTGAATTGAGAAGTTGATCTTATCTATTGATAAGCAGCTAATTGCATCTGGCAGTGGATATCAACAGGCATATCTTTTACAAGGGGCTGGAGTAGTGTACTTTTTAACTCTCCAGCTGTATTACTGGGCTTTATTTGGTCTCCTATTTTCTTTCTCTTCAGGATTTTGTCTTTGACTTGTTTAATTAAAATAAGCTCACTCCTGCCAGGCTGGAATGTCCAATAATAACTGCTTATTAGGGGGTGGAAGCTGTACAGTTATTAATTTAAATTATTTTGTTCCAGAGGTTTTGCTGAAATTAAATGGAAAACCAAATTAAACAATGATTTAATTAAGTGGAAGAGGTGGAATGTAGAGGCAGATTTAGAAGGTGAAGATCTAAAAGAAATGTATTCTTCTGGTTGTGATATCTAACAGATGTAATCCTTCATCAGCAGGGCAAAGTGGAGATTTACTGTCATTCAGAGGATAATGAAACCAACAGCAAGAATTATGTTACAAGATAAGAAACTAAACTAATGAATATGGCTCTACAAACCTGAATAAAAAAGTCCAGAGAAGAGGTGAAAAGAAAGAAAGGATGTATTGTTGGACAGAAATCTCATACAGTCTAGCATTACTACACACTCAAAATCACTGAAATGCACTGACAATTTTTTTAGAATCTATATACACTTACAGATCAACTTAAAAAAAAGAAATTCATAATGCATTGGGATACTCAAGGCTAACCTGCCTTGAAATGTGTGTTTCAATAATAATCATGCCAGTTTGTTCACATTAATTAGATTTATGGTTTGTTTATGCAGAGCGTTAGAAATCCCACAGAATTAACAATTATCTCTTAACCTTTCATTTAACATTAGATTATTAAGATATACTTCTATTTTGACAACTTCACAGGTTCATTTTAAGTGGATATGAGATGTCGTTTGCTAATTTCAAGAAGGTTCTCAAGCTAGGGTAGCATCACCTAATATTAAACTTCTGGCACTCTATATTGAATATTTAATCTTTAACATAATCTATGGTAATTAGTTTCTTATTTTATGAATAATTTTGTTGAATGGTGTGTTTGAAATTATTCTAACCTCCTGCAGGTTATTATCCTGGGCTATTTGAGGTGGCAACAACTTTAGTTTGGGTCTCCAGTCGCTCTGACAGCAATGATTGCAAGGTAAAAATTATTGTCATACATATTAAACAGACATCCAGGTAATTATTGTTTTGTCTTTCTTTTAAAACAGTAGTCTTACGTGATGGAGATCTTTTAATCTAGAGAGCAGTTAGCATACTTATGAAACTAAATAATACCAAAAATTGTAATAGTGGAAAAGGACTCAAATTTAACATTTCCTTCTGTATCACTAAAGAGTCTCTTTTCATATTAAGTTTTCTGTGTTGTTGTTGTTTTTTTTCATACTAAGGACACATTCCTAAATCACAGTAAATTATATGGGGGAAAGAGTCAGGTTCCAGAATCCACTCTTAAAGCAACAGAATTGTTTGACAAACTCTCTCCTTCCCACTCACCCATCTCCTACGGGCTGTGGCAGTATAGAGGCGGGAAGGAGAAAACTATGTCAAAGGACTTATTCAAGTTCACCGGGGTTAGTGCTTAAATTTTACTGACTTCGACACATCTCGTGGGCATTTCTGCAGGCTTGTTGTTGATCATGAAGCGGTACCATGCTGCTGGCAAGGAGTGGTCACAAACCAGGTCCTGAACCGCCGTTCGCTGCAGCTCCCGTGAGTCGAACCTGGTGCTGCGGTAGGGGTTGCGGAGGATGCGGTGCCCCTCTGGGGAGCACTCGGGAGCTGGAAAGGGTGGAAAAGGATGATTAAATAAGTTAGTTTAGGTTAATCCACTTAAAGGGGAGTGGGGGGGGGGGGTACCTCCTCTTATGTTCAGATTCAGTGTAGGATTGGGCTGGTTTGCAAGGGAAACACTGGGAAAAGAACAGATTTGGAATTCAATATATCAAATTGGAACCTTGGTAACACAAAGATCTTAGGAATCTAGATTTTTATCATACCTGAACCAGAACCAGAAGCCTTAACCCTTTGAATCTGATCTCAGTCTAGTTTTAGGGATTAACATCAGAATCGCTTCTCCTCAGAAATCAAGTGATGTTTTGAGGTTCCAGACCTTGTGATCTTTGAAAATACAGGGTTTTTTATTTTAGTTTACTATATGCATGAGCCTTTTAATCACACTATAAACTGATGCTCAAGTACAAACTGCACTTCACATGCTTTTAAATACATATTTCGAACAAGAAATGCTAAAACCAGAGAAATAAATGGTGAAAAAACAACAGCACCATGGGTTTTTAGGAATAAGCTTGAGTTAGGCTTGCAAATAGTCAAGCCACAGGTCAGACTTGCCTGAGGCATGTTCCCATAAAGCCAAATGCAGCAGAGCTCCTGTACATGCATCACAAAGTTTGAATCAAAATTGCTGCCCTTCAATATATGTTTGTTTACAGGCCTGCCCTGTTCATTTCCATACAGCTCTGGGTTGTTTTGTTTTACAGAAAATGCAGTAGTTTCTTATCACCTAACAAGAAAAAAAAAAGCCTTGTAGTGATTCTTTTAGAAGTTGTTTATTTCCAAAAAGCTGATCATGTAGAAAAAAAGAGCCTTTTCTTGGTTATCTTGGCTATTTCCCTGTGAGGCAAAGTCCATTTTTGCTGTGCAGCGTGGGTCGCAGGAGACGGAGCAGCTCTGCTTTATGCATCTGCAACAGGAGGCTCAGCTAATTTCTTGCTGCAGTAATCTTTAATTGCTAATGATGATGTAAGAGGCAGGGAGCACATGGCAGGAATTGCACAACCTGGTATGGTGAGCAAGCCTGGCAGTTAGCAAAGCCACCTCTTTGCACCCTAAATAGAGCATATTTATGTGACACCATTGACAGAGAATGGGACCCCTCCCCATAATATCATTTCTCAAATGTCACTTTTCAGATTATAACTCTGCTTTAATATTACGCCAGCAGCACTCTGAAACAGATTTATCATTTTTATTTTATTGACAAGATACTCAGAAGGTCAAAGGCAATCCATTTATGGTCCTATTTTTAAAGATTATTTTTATTGTGCCAAAGGCAAGGCAACAGTATACAAGACAAATGGGGACAAAATGTAGCATCAAGGAGCCTTTATTGCAATTTTCAGGGAACGAAACTGTCAAAGCAATAGTGCAATTCCAATGCAAAATTCAGCTGAATTAATAAAATTGCCTTTTTAAATGGAAAAAAAAAAAAAAAAGGAGTGCCCCAAGCTTTTCTTTTCTACAGGTAAGAGCCATTTTACAGAGGAATCTCTTGGAAATACTGCACCTCTAACTAAGTCTGGGATCCGATTCCCTCCTCAGATGTCCTTTTTAGGGATTTGGGCCCAGCAGTGGAAACTACATGGAGACTGTACTTTGCCAATTCCCAGCCCAAGGGAGTAAGTGACATTTCAGGGGACCAACTATTGCAAGCAAATGAAGAGTTTACCCTATATCTAAAAACCTTTAAAAACTGCAGTGCCTTGCTGACCCTTTCAATATCACTCAGTGCTTTGGGAGTGTTAATGGGAACAGGACTTTGTCTCCTGGTGCCTTTTGCTGGCTCTGAGTACCTCCTTTGTGAACAAAAGAGTCTAAAATCAACAGCTTTTTTGCACAGTATTACCAGAGGAATCCTGCAAGAGCATTGTAATGGAATTAATTGCATTCACTTCCTTAATAATGATAATGATAACAATGATAATAACGATAATAATAATAATATCAAATGCCTCTTTTAAATGTAATTAATAATCTTCTGCTCTATATATCTTAGTTATAATTCAAATTCACACAACATATTGTGGTCTTAGCAATGATTAACTACTCTGTCTAAACAATGCAAATAAATTAGACACCGAGACACAGCTTATTCTTTTTCATCCTTCCCATAGTTTTATTTGCAGTAGTTTAGAAAACGCTGTTTCACATACTAACATTAGAGGAGCTGAATGCTGTGGATGGGACTTGCAAAGGGCAGGGAGGGACTTGGAGGAGCACACGGGGAGACATGCAAGGTCAGTAAGGAGAGGGGTGTTCACCTGGGAAGTTGAACAGTGTTTGGGACAAAAAGCCATGTGTTCCCTCGCTGAAGAGCATGTCTCTGAAGCCCTGTCTCAAGGAGCTACCACCTCTAAAGGTGTATTTTATTCTGTATTGAACGTCAAAATATGTTTATATACCTGTGACTGGGACTAGTTATGCTTGCAGACTGTCAGCAAGAAGGCAGCAAGGCAAATGGAGCTGCTGTCATCTCCCCTGGAGCCAGACTGACGGGCTTTGTTCTCACCCTGATCCCGACCAGACCAAACCACACCAGAGTCAATGGCGATGCACCGGCTCTGAGCAGGAGGGAGCAGTAAGGTTCTGCAGCAAGCCATGAGCAAAACAATCCCTCAATTATCCAGTTTTCCTTGTAAAATGGTGCTTGTTACGGTCTTATGACAGAATCATTGTAAACTTTAACATGTAAATTGCAGGCCATAGTGGATGTTAATTACCACTGCCTTTCCAGCAGAAAGAAAGAAAGGCATCACTGTAATCAGACTGTATGATGAAAAGGTTATTTGAAAGAAACGCAAGAAGACACAGTTGAGTCCTGCTGGGTGTTCACCTGAAGAATGCCTGCCTGGACCTTCTGGTGACTGCAGCTACACTTTAATCCGATGAAGCCTTCCTCTTCATTTTTAATTCATGGCAAGGTGAGATGCAGATATCAAATTTGTGTACAGTGGTGAAATGCTTAGTATCACAACTGTCACTCCTGTTGTGAGGAACAATGAAAATCCACATCTGTGTCTTATACTGAGTCACTGGTACTCTGTGGTGTTCAGGCTAACTTGCCTTTAAAAGGAATATTTATTTCCTTACATAGGAAAAACCTATACTTTAAATTTAATAATCCAGCTCCGTTCCTATAATTGCATTAAAAGAGCTCATGAAAAAATGTTGTCTTTTCAGGGAGCTGAGTGCTCATCGTCATTATGGCCATTCAGCTTTCCTTCAGGAAGAAATTAAACCATGAGGTTTTGTTGCTCTTGCTCCAGACTGTTGTTGGAATTAAATGTTGTGCCGTGGCTGGTGCTTTGGTCTCCTACAAAGAGCTTCTTCTTGAACCATCACCCTCAATATGAGCAAGCAGCTGTTGCTTCACTAGACTTAAGAGATTTTTTTTTTTTTTAAACAACAATTTTGCAGAAGCAGCTTGAAGCAAAGAGACACTGGATAGCTCCTTTTCGAGACAAAAAAGCAAGTAACAGTATCTGTTGCAGCTGCTCAGTGAAAACAGTATTTGAAAAACTGGGGAAAATCTGTCTTCATTGAAGCCATAAGGAAAGTTGCTTTAATGCCTGGAGGTCAAGATTCACCCAACGTAGTTACAGGCAAATGAAATGAAGAGCAGCCTGTGGGCTTGCTGGGAAGAGGAGAACCTTCTGCAGAAGGCAGAAGCATCCACAAATATCCAATGGAAAATGAGAAGAAAATGAATGACTGAACTGGTGTTTCGTGCAGAAGTACAGTTGTGGAACTGGGGTTTGGCTCGCAGCTAAAGGAAACATGAATGTGACCACAGCTGGAGGAAGATGTGCACACCAGTAGGTCCTGGGGCAGCAGCCCAGAAGCCCATTCCTGGTGGGTTAATCAATATTGTACTGGGGAGGACAGAGGCTCCAGCACTATACCAGGAACCAGCCAAACAAGAGTCCAGAAAGGTGTTTTTAGGGCATTACTCTGGGGTGCCCCCAGCACAGGCTCACACATTGAACACCTTAAACATCCGCTGACTGGAGCTTATTCCAAGCAGGTTGGTAACTGGGTGGTCTGCAAGCAGCTGAGCCAGCTGTGCACTTCTTGGGTGGTGGGTTGGGTAGGAAAGATGCTGCTGTGGGGACCACCAGGCACCCTCAAAGGGTCTGTCCATCCTGACTGGTGCTCATGAGAGGAAGTGTCAGATGCTTCAGGGAAGGAAGCCAGGAAAATTGGATTTTCGGGCTGAAAACTTGAAATAATTTGCTAAACCTTTGCTTTTATTCCTAAAGGCAGGTGAGCACTGGTGTCACAGAGTATTCCTGTCACTCTTTCTCCAAGTAAATATCAGTGGCTTATTTGGAGGAAGGTTTAAGAAGCTGGGAGATTTTGTTTGTTTGCTTTGAATAGCGGCTGCAAATCATATAATATCAATAGGTGATGGCAGCTTGAAAACCCTGGAAGAAATATAGTCCACAAGCCTGAGATGCATGTTTGTTCTGGGCAAAGAAGTGCCAGTCACACAATATATTTAAAGGGCATTCTAAAGCTCTGGGAAATAGCTGGTGGATCACAAAATAATTTTCATGTGGAGGGTGAATGAAAACACAGTGACTGATCCAGACAATACTAACCAACATCATCTGGTGAAGTGCTGTAATTGGTCTGTGACCAGAGATTCCCAGGTGGAGATTTCTTTCTCAACATCGTCCTGGGAGCCTGGCTGGAACTTCTCCCCAAATTGCAGCAAGCCCCAGGGCTGGGGAAGCTCACAGGCACGGAGAGGAGGTAGCTACTGAGCTTTTGAAAATAGGCACACTTAGGTATATGTAAGTATGCATAAATGTGTATGACTGTGTTTATATATTTATTTGTTTGTTTTTCCAATTATGTAAGGAAATATTCATATTTTCACCATTTGGTGAAAGGACATAAGGTAAATTTATGAAATCCCTCCCTGGCAGATTTTCAGATTTCCACTCTTTGTTTCTTGCTCTTGTCACAGTTCAGCTCAGGATTAAACAAATGACAACAACTTCAGTGTGCTGCTTAGAGCTCACTGAAGAAAAAAAAAGTCAGTAAAAGGGAAATTGACTTCATCCTGGCTCAAACCAGGACAACTCTAAAACCCACAGTGGCACAAAACATTTTCCAGAGTGTTTGAATTTCTCTACACAGAAAATTCATAGAAGATTTTCATTTTGAATGATCACCTGAAATGCCTAGGCTATATTAAGCCATAACTCCAAATCAGTTGCAGACGAAGGATGTGTTTGCTTTCTCCTCTTTGTGTTTTAGACACAATTCACTGATACAGCAAAGCTCAGGTGAAACCTTCTGGAGGTCTTAGTGTGTCAGTGCCATCCAGTTCCCTGTATTATGATTTACCACACGCTGAAAGAGATTTTGGGCACAAAAGGTAGGCAGATGTTGGGAAAGGGAAATTCTTTCCAAGCTCTTAGTGGATGTGTTCAAAATAACAATAGAAGACTCAGATCTGCCAACATTTAAAAATATCTTCTGATGGATGCAAGTTCCAGATGAACAGTAATCTATGAGTAGATAAAGCATTAGTAGCTATGAAACATCTGTCAGTTAATTACTGACAAAAGCTGCTGCCTTCTTTCACCAAAATTTTGGTGAATCTTTTGACTTTTGAATTTTAATGCAATTAAAATGCTGCTGTCAAAAAATGTGTTCCTAAGAATATTCAGAGGCAGAAACTCGTTGTGAATGTGATCACAACATAAAAATGCTTGAACCATGCATGCTCCTCTGGTAGGTAAAACATAATAATTTTATAAAAACTGATAGCTAAAAAATAAAGCTATTTTCAGTTAATTCAGAAGCAGAAGAATCTCCTAGTGAACAGAAACGATAAGGAAGCACATTGTATACACACTGCATTCTCATAATGGCCAGGTCTTGAACAAGTTATAATGCCTTCATAGGATGAAATTGATAGAGCTAAATGAATCATTGTGTAAAACGAATGTAATTACAGAAAATTTGACCCCACAATAGGCTGAGCACCCTCTGAAAGAACAAGACATTTTTCATACATATTCTTTATACTGAATAAGAGACAGAATTAAGAAGGAAAATCAGGCCAAGAAGGAACATGGTTTTCTAGGAGTCTGCTGCTTAATGCTTCCCCTTAGATATCACACAGTTTTGAAAATGAGGTGTCTTCTTGTAACCCAGGCAACTCAGCATACAATTAAAGACCCTTTCACGTGTATGTCTTACAGAATAAGCACTCTTCTTTCAAGGCAGGCTGTGGATTGTTCAGCTCTAGGGATCTGCTGTTTTGGAAACAAATCATACCCTGAAATACATCCTCCTGCAGTGCCTGAGTGTGGTCCAGCCACTAGTGACAAAGGCAGTAGTGTGGGAAGAGATCCCTTTCCTTCTTCCCTCAGCTCTGTGGATGCTCTAGATGACACCCTTGATATTTTGTACTTAAGAGTATATTTAACTGCAACTCTTACTACAGATTGCTCCCATCAGGCATGATTAGTGAGCTTGTTGCTTAATTCTTAGGCGAATATATATATATATATATATATATAAAAATATATATATAAATTTTTTTTTTTCTTCAAGGCGATAACACAGAGCCCTGAGAGAAAATGCAGTTGAAAAAAATCCTCTTATAATCTCAAGATGTTGTCTGTGTGCTGTATCCAAGTTTCATTTGCCTGGGAGCAAGGTCACTTATCATCCTGGTCTATGAAGTAAAGCAATTTACTATTGACAAACTGAGGGCCAACATTCAGTTCCAGAGAAAACAATTATTTATGCATGCTAGTATCTCTTATCTTGGCTTGCATTTCTATTTGTAACTTGTAGTTTTGAAAGGAGGAATTGATTACGTGAATCTTCTCTTCTGGCCTGTGTTTCCCTTGAGTGCTTTGCAGGACAATGCACCACATACAGCTTGCCCAGGAGGACGCAGAAGAAGCCCTGTGTTTTGCAAGGGGTCATGAGAGGGGTCAAGAGGGACTGACAAAGTAGGTGACAACAAGAGGACCCTGTAAGAAACGTGAGCAAAGTTGTCACAAAAGTGGACTTCTGGGAAGTTTAATGTGGAGCAATGTGGAGATGTGCTAAAAAAATGCTTTCTTCACTGTTCCATAAATAGAGAGGATGAAGGAACTGAGTATTTTGGCACGCCTGGCCAACTGACCTGGATGAGCCAAGAAGTTTCCAGCAGAACTGGTGTCCTTTAAAATGCTTTGGTCTCCAGGAATTGCTGTCTAGCACCTCTCATCAATGTGAAAATCACTCATGAATAATGGGCTGGGCACAAGAGGGATGACACATGATCACATGGATAAAAAGCAACAGGCAGCTGGACAGGACAGGTGAAGTCTGTAGTTCCCCTGCTTTGAGACATATAGCCTCATCTATTGAGTATGCCAGTTAGAAAGAGCAATAAAGCCAAATTCTGTCAATTACTCTATTAAATTTTACCAAGTCTCATCCTCGCTAATTCTGGCTTGGTTTTGGATCCAGGACTGCTGAGCATCTGAACATAGAAATCACTTACAAATGCTGTACTAGAAGATAATTAAAAACCTCATAAATTTCCTCAAGTTATCTTTAAGTTAATGATGATGCCTTTAAGGACTTCTGAACAATCAATAAGAAGAAAATTATAATTATTGGTATTGATTGGTCTATTTTGCTCTCGTCCCTCAGAATGAAAAAGTGCAACAAAATGAAAAGGTTCTTTCTTACCTCCTAATCTCAGTTGAACATACTCTTGCAAATGTAGCTTTCCTAAATAGCAGTAGCAAAAACGAACTCACATGTTTTGATTTTAGAACCCACTGGGCTCTATTCAGATGGAAATTTTATTTCCATGGTTTACCCCTTTGAGAGCTGGAGCTGTTTCCATGCCTCAACTGCGACGCAGGCTAATTACAATTTGCAAGCCACACATTTTTCCGGACTGCTCCCAGGGCAAATGCTGGATTTTGGCCACATTTCTCCCCACTTCTTCAATTTAATTCTGTATGTGGATGATATAGCACTGGCGAAAGTGCCACCATTAACTTATTGGCAGTGCATCCAGGATGCAGCAGAGACTGGCAGGAAGATAAGGGGACTCCGACTGAAGGCAGCTTAGTGCTGCCAAATGCCAGATTCGTGCGTGTGTCCTGGGTGTGATTTAGTTCCTAATGTATGCAGGGTGACCAGGCAATTTTTCCTGCTATTGTTTTGCTATTATTCAACAGTATGATTCATTCAGTTCACTGGCACAACTGGTTTCGGCAGCCACACACACTCCTCACATGTTTATAATGGACTTTTCCCTCAGGGTTTTGACATTTAGGAAAAAGGGTTTGGTTTGCTCTTGCTTTTGGAGCAAGGCTTGATTCATTACCAGTCTGCAGCAACGTATGTGGACACGCTCCACTTCCCAACCCACGCACAAGCCTGGAAGGATCTCATCACCTCCCAACCAAAATTCAAATCTTCCTTGACCCTGTCCTTCATCCTCTCATAGGCTGCCTGCTCTGCAAAACTTGGAGAGAGTCACCACAAAACACGCTGCTGGTGTAAAAACCTTTCTCATGCATTATAGCACTTTGGATGGATTTAAAAATATTAAAATAAAAGGTCATGAGCTAGAAATACTCATCTGCCTGCCTGGGCAGTGTGATAAGATAAAGCTGTGTACTCCCAACCGTGGAAGTGCCACATTAAGTCTAATGGATTTCCAGAAACCAAGTTTATCAGCAATCCTCACTGTTTGTCTCTTCAGTGTTTGGAAGATAGCGTTTCTGCACATATAGTCATAATTATCTTCCAAGTTAAAATGCAATTGTGCCTTTTCCCTATAGAAACAGGAGGGTGAGGGTTCCAGCCAGCAGTTTTCCTCAAAGATGGTGATGTTTCAGGGCAATTTTGTACCTCTGGTTGTGGAAAATGCCCCCATTGTGCATCTAGCACTTCAACAAGATCTGTTGATGCCTGTTCATATGCCATGAAAAAGGAAGGCTTTCAGTACCTATACATGAAAATTACCAGATAAATGCATTTACCTTTTTTATTTAGAGGGATTTAGTCTTCATTCCCTATTCTAACAGGTACTATTTTTCATTTTATTTTAGGGTCATCTCTGCTTTGGCTTCTCCACAGATTTCTGCCTATTCACTGGGAGTAGAAAAAATATTCATAAAAATGACAGAGTTTCAGAATCTAGAAGGACTTCAGCTATAAGCTGCTGTTTGATGTAAAAGAAAAGCCCGTTCAGCTGGTATCAGGTGAGTCTTCATTATATTTCCAGCTGCTACCTGTGCAATCTTTTAGGAAGTAATTACAACCATAAGAAAAACATCTCTATAATTATATGTGAGTAAAGCAAAATGCCTTTCTCTGGCCATCCAGCTAGAGCTGCAGGTACAGATCCACACGCTTACAGAGAACACAGGGGATTAGGGAAGCACAGGAATAAACATGAGACAATTGTTGCCCCATATGGTGCATATTGCAGGCAGATGTGTTTTGATCAGGATCAGCCATGCAGAAGGTAAACCCACTGGCTTTTTTTCTCGTTTACACTGAACTAGTTTTGATCCCAGCGTAGGTGCGTGCGTTTCAAAATCTATGCTCACTTAAAGACAACTCCAAATGTGCTGGGGAGATTTGTGTCCTCAGAAGGTCTTCTGAGCCAGGAAATGAGCCTGATGGCTGGTCAGGCAGTGGGGGGTTCCCATGCGGGGATGGGATGGGATGGGGTGGGGTGGGGTGGGGTGGGGTGGGGTGGGGTGGGATGGAGATTTCCTCCGTCACAGTCGACATACAGCTGATGCTTTTTACATGTGTAGCACTGGCACTTTCTAGTTCTTTAGAAGGTAAATAAAAGGAAATCAGGTTGATAGATGGGGTGTTCTTGATGTGAACCACTCTCTTTCTTTCTGAGACACTGATAAGGCAGTGTAGTTTCTTCTTACCAGACAAGATGAATCCTAGTAATTTTTTTTATTTCCATAGACCCATTTCAATGACAAGCTTTCAATTCTACTCCTCCACCTTCTTCTTGCCTGATAACAGTGAGAGTAGAGTTTTGCTTATAGAGCTATACCTTTTATTGAAAAAGGTGGTTTAAAAAAAACAACATTCCTTTAGGAGGAGATAGCCAGAGCTTAATTCTTTTGCTAGGGAATAATTCAACAAAGAATGTTGTATGTGTATCCCATCTGTAGGTAAAACAAGGTGATTATAGGCAGACGTGCACTATTTCAGGCTTTCTTCCATCTTTCTGTTATCAAAACCAGACTCAGTTTTGCATTCTTACTTGGTAATTGGCTAATAACTGTAATTTTCATCTTAAGAAGATAGGCTAGAAACCACTGTTCAGAAAAGCCTTACAACATAACGATTGATCCATTCTTCATTATACTTGATGCATTCAGTTTACCATAGTAATTTCATTTGCAATTTGAGCTAAAAAAAAAACCCCAAAACAAACAGCAAAAATCTACCCAAGCAATTTCAGATTGGAAAGCCATAACACAAATTAGTACACAAAGAAACAGCAGGCAATCAATTTATCATTTGCTACTTTATTCTTTAGCAATTTGCAGTCATTGCTGAGTTGCTTTTGAAACTTGTAAAATTTGATTATGTGAAAGCTGGTGAATGTCAGGCTTTGGTCATTTTGGTGTTGTGTTTTATGAGTCGTTTAGAGAAGAGGGAGTTTGTATAGGTAGATCTGTCTGGCACCTGCTAATATCCTACACACAGCTAAAGCATGGCAGCCCTGGCAGCTCCATTTCTGTTGTTTTCTGCTGTTGACCCAGTTCAGAGAAGGTTAAGCTCCCACTAAGGCAGGGATATGCCACTTCAAAAGACATGCTGTGGACCTGCATTGCCAAACCAAGGCATGAGTCAGCTGTGGTGCAAGGCTGACCACTGTGTGGGTGGAATATTACAGAAATGATGTTTTTAACCCTGCAGTTTGAATAACATACCTCTCAGCCCATTAATAAGGGGTTTGCCTGTGATAGACTGTGAGAAGTGGTGGTGCCACATGCTGCTGTGCAGACCCCACATCTAGTCACATTTATCCATAGGTGACCTCAAGAAGGCTTTCTATTTTTAATCCTCCACAATGTCCCTCTTTCTGCATTCAGAAACAAGGATCTCATTAACTTTTTTTACCCCAGATGCTGAAGTGAGTTGTATAAATATTGTTTGCAAGCTGTGGGTACGCTCAGGGAGGCACTTGGTGTGCTTGGAACACTGTCTGCAGAACAGACCCAGCAGAAGAGCTATGAAAGGCAAACAAACAGGCAAGGGGGAGTCACTTGCAGCATTTTCTGCTGGGTTTGGGCTCTGCTGGCTGATTTGGAGCTGGTTGGTTTTCCCTGACTTGAAACCAGGTCTGCCATGTGCTGAGGCAATGGCCTGAGCACTTGGGTGCCCATGGCAGATCCCCCTCCCACTGAAACTCCTCTCATTTGTGTAGTTTTGTTAGCTATTAATAAGAACGTGACAGCTTTTCCAGCTTCCAAAACTGTTTCCATTCCTTTTCTTTTTCTTCGCACCAATGCATAGTCAATTATGTTTATAACGTGCATAATTTCATCAAGGAAATCTACCAGTCTGATACTGAAATGCTCTCCTGCCTCATGATATCCCCATAGAGTAGAAACCAGGCAGTGGGATATGAAAACCAGTTTCTTCTTTGCTTCAACTTCTGCTTATTGACTATAACAAGCTGGAAAATGTCTCCTTTTTTAAATTTTTTTTTTCTGGGCAAGAGAGTTTCCAACAGAGACTCTTAGCTGTGGGAGAGGGTTTCACAGATGAAACTTCTGAAGTGGGGGGGAGATAGATGAAAGTCCCTAGAGGACAAGATTTCCCTCCTGTCACTTGCTCCAGTCTGACTGGGAATTTAGGCACCTCTCTGCTCAGCATCCCAGTCGTGGTGGCTGCTGCCTTTCTGTTCCAAACAAGGAAGAATGCTCCTCATGGAGTATCAAAGCTGAACTGCTTTGGATAAGTGCATTCACTTGTTTTAGAGGTGGGCCAGGTAATTTATTCTGCACTGCAATATGAGTAAATGTCCTTATTGTCCTCTCACTCTCACTGCATGTTATTTAAGTAACCTTTACACTTAAAATTGCATTCGTTGTGAATAAAGTTCAGAGTTATCTAGTGATTGAGACAAAGGATGGTCAAAAATAGCATCGTCATGCCTCTCAAACAATTTCCCTACCTGCCTGATCCTTAACTAATTCTGTTTCTTTTGAAAAATTGATGTTGAATTGCTTTTTGAGTTTTTAGGTTAGGGTTTGGGTTCTATTTTTGGAGTCTTTTGCACTGGCTAGACTGATTCTGCAGCTGATCATGTTTGGCATGTTTTGGTCTGAGCAGTCCAAAAATCAGCTTTTCATCAACAGAAGTATGCAGCACAAGGCTTATTGTCTGTCATTCCAAGCACATTGTGGAGAGGTCTGTGTTTCTGTTTGACTAACACCAGAAGAGCCAACGTTCAGGCCTGCCAAGGTGAATCATGCTGGGATTGCAAGACTGAGATGCAGCTATTTTTTCCCTTTTTCACTTCAGCCCCAAACATTTACCCACCTACATCCAGTGTAACCTTTTGGCTGGAACAGCATCTCTCTATTTTACCCCACATATTACTTTCAAATGTGGTGTGAAAGAAAAGCCAGGGTCCAAATTTACTGCAAAGGTCTTTGCTAGCTATTTTTCAGCCTCTCATTCCTTCTCTGTCATGTCACCGTAAAATTGTGAGCTAAGGACAGGTTTTGTTTCATCCTTTCCATTACTTTTTGAAATAAATGTCTAGTGTAAAGGAAAGCACTAAAATCTGGGTTATTTCCTTACAGAACATGTAGATTCAGCAGCATGGCTCAATATTTGATAACAACTGAATGGCTAAATCCCTGCAAACTGGGATAAAAGTTTGCTCCTAGGGATCCAGCAAACACATTTAAACCATTGAATTATCTTAATTCTAAAATAGCCTTCCAGCAGTACCACGGGGCCAGGCTACACTTTGGGTTATTTTGCTGCATCTGGAATTGTGAGGCTATTCCAAACACAGACAGCAGGGTTGGCCAAACATGAGAAGACTTGAGGTATAAAAGGATTAACAGATGCTAATGTTCTGCATTCTTCTGCTGCAATAATATGAGTACAGACAGCACCCAGAGCAAAGCAGAGGGGAAAAGCCTGCATGCAGGAGGGACAGAAAGGCACAGCTATAGTACTGTGCTGTAGTAAACTTTGAAAGAAAACTGTTGAACTGATGTTACCAACACATGGAAAATTTAATACGTAGGTGATTTGCAATTCACTGGTCCAGTGAAGAAAAGTGACTTATTCCAATCTAAAATGAAACCTTTCAGTTTTTCCTCCAGCGAAATAAAATCTCTAAAATAAAAAAAGAAAGACTGCTAATAATAGCAAGTCAGACTAAACTCCTCTTCAACCTGAAATTGAGTATCTTGGAAACAGGAAGCATCCAATAATTTCATTTGCAAAGACATTGAAAAGAAGCATTTCAACTTTTAGAAAAATATGCATCCTTTTCTCTAGGCCAAATAGTTCATCACGTTCAAAATGAAACTACAGTAGATCTTGCTGATCTGGAGAAAAGTGTCTCCAATGCCATTTTTACCTGAGCTCTGTTCACCCAAAACATGCTCCTGAGGGCATTTGTATCAGTTGGGTTTGCTCCAAGGAGCCCAGTCTGTGTGCTTTCCTTTTCCCTATCTCAACTGCTTTCATTCACATGGAATGCTCCATATGATGAACACTTATTTTATATTATTTTTATTTTGGCAGCCAGATCCAAACCACAGTTCTCCTGCAAGACCCCCATCGCATGGCAAGCTGGAAGCCACACAGCTCCTATTGCTCTGGCATCAGGAAAGCAAAGTGTGCACACAGCATAAATACACAGGGGAATGAAGTGGGTCTTGGCATGGCATTTATCCCAGCCCTGATTACCCAGTAAAGAGCACAGAGGCAGTTTGGCAGGAGCAGTGCTGGAAAGAGGGGCAGCCTACTGCTTTTCGTGATAATCCTTATCACTAAACTATTGCTGCAGCATCTGCATGGGAACATGAGGCAGGGATCTTGATGATCCTTCTATAATACATTTATTTCCCTGTCCTCTGCCTCAAGCAAGGATGTCTAATTCTGATTTATCTCCCATACTGTAGGGGTCAGCCATGGAAATTATTGTCCCCTCTACCCATGCATCCAAAACATTCTGGATCCAGGTCTCCCACAGTATGTTTACATGTTTCTTCACCAGCAAGACACAGTCTTCACGTTCTTCTGTCCTGAGACATAGCTGCCCTTCCTACATTTTTATGCCCTTTTAGGCCACAATTCTTTTTGGCCATGATGCAAATTTGATCATATTGCCAACAAGTCTGATCTGCCATTAGGATCTCGATGGCCGGTACGGCGACTACAGCGTAGGTCTGACTTCAAGTGGCCATCTGAGCCAGTCAATTTCTCTATTTCTCTCAAACTCATTTCTTGATATTTGTTACTTATTCTGACTCCTTGACTACAAAGAGTACATCAAAGCTGAATATTTCTCTTTAATCAGGGACCAAAAGCATTATCACTCTGATCATAGAATTGCAGCTTTCATATTTTCTTCTCAGACTTATTTTTGGAACGTGTCCCATAATTTAACATCCTCTTCTAAGGTAGGAAAAATGACCTTCTCTTTTTCAAGGCAAACCTCTTCTTTGGATCATCCATGGACTTCATGGGTGTATGCCAAGAATTACATAGATTTTTTTACAGATTGACTCTTATTTGCAATGCTATTTTGTAGTAATTTTGCATAACCAAAATCCTTTCAAGGGTTCCTTACAGCAGTGGGTTATTTTGGATGTCATTTCATTGGAAAAGGCAGTCCATCTCGGTGCAAAAGGCTGTGCAAATAGTCATTCAGCTAAGTCTCCTTTCCCATGAGAACAGGATGTAAAGAACTGATTATATTGTGATTATATTTGTGTGTATATAGTATATGTGGAGACAGAAGAAGAATCTAATCTTCAGCCTTTTGATAAGAGGTGTATATATGTATTATAGATATGTATAACAGCTAAATATATGTAGGTGGATATATAAAATATGTTTTTATATAGCTATATATAGATACATATAATAGCTAGAATAAAAGTTGAATTTTTTTTGCCTAAGTAAGAGTTGGAGCTGTTAAAAAAACCCAAACATTAAGATTAAAGCAAATAAGCAAAACAATAATTTCTTCTGGCTCCAGTAAAATTAACACTACAGCTGAGTTAGCCCCTCTTACACTGACAAGGGAGAAAAATCCCTGCCTATGAGACAAAACCTTGCTAGAAGGAGAAAGAGAGAAATATACTGGGGAAAGCAGACTGCCTGTCCCTGGTGCCCAGAGGTCTAGCCTGAGCTGGGAGCAAGGAACTATGGGACAATTGGGCAATGCAAGAAAAGGTCAAAGCAAATAAGGCAGGAAAGGCCTGAGGAAGGTCATGTAATCCACCTTCATCCAACATTGTAGACCACGGATTATACACAATCCCATTTGCCACACGTGGGATAACATTTGTGAACTTGAGAGACTCTGCCTTTGCTTGGTCTGTGCTCTTAGTGGAGTGTATTGGTCTGATGCAGAACTTACCTTTCTGAGCAGCTCCTAGAAATTCCCTACAGATTTTGCAAATGCTTTTGCTCAGGGCCTTGGGTGCTGCCCTGGGGTCCCTTTGAGGAGAGGGCTCTGAGCAGTCCCTTGTTGCTCGACAACAGTGTGGGGCTTGTTCACACCCTTGTCTGTTGAGGGCTTGGCACGGATGCTGTGTGCTTGTTTTACTTTCTGTCTGCTAACAACTTGCCCCTGAGTATTTGGAATCAGTATAAAGTGAATAGAGTGAGATGCCATATGTTCATTCCAGTATGCTTTTTGGCTGATAAAAGTGAAAAGTATAAGCTCTTTGTGTGATTACTGCATAGAAATGAGTTAAGGCAATTGCATGGATAAGCCAGAAAAGCAGCAGCTTTACCCATTAAGATTTTATCTAAATAATCCAAGTGTTAGGAACAAGGAAAAGAATAAGTAGAAGGTTGGGTAGCAAGATCAAACTACCTAAAAAAATCTGATCTGTGGTCATGCAGAGATTTTTAATGTTAAACTTTTTAGTGTGTCTAAGAGATGCTTAGTGTGTGGTGGTGCATCAGAATTGTTACTCTCTTGCTTGGGCACATGTAATATTCTGCAAGTGCACAGATTTCTCAGGCAAACATACATAAGTGGCAAGGAAAAGGATGTTGCTCCCTCATGCAGTTGTTCTCTTGTTTGAAATAAACTCCAAATTTCCCAACAGAAAGAGACTGAAATTATTAAGGATAAGATTGACTGAAATGGATGACAGTCTTTAAAAATGTTAGCAAGTATTGATGTTTTGGGATAAAAAAATACTCCAAACAGGCTGCCCCGAGGAGGTGATTGATATGGTTGCCACCGGGGGCAGCCTGTGTCATGCTGGATAAGTCACTCCAGCCATGTCAGAGGTGATCATTACTTTTATGGTCCTCTTTTTCTGCATGGCTGACTGACGACCCTGATATGCAGAAATATGAGGCACTTAGAGTTCAGCTGCCACTGAAACCTCCATGTCGGAGCTGGCTGGGAGCTTTCTGATGAAAAATGTTTCTGTTGGAAAATGTTGACTTGCCACAGCTGAGATTTTCACAGAAGTGTGTTTTTTTCCATTGAAGTTACCATTGTGGGATTTTTAGTGCAGAATTGCTGGAGGAAAGGAAAAAAAAAAAGGGAGAAAAGGAAAGGGAGGAAGCTCTGAACTTTGGGATAATCAAAGCACATGACCAACCACAAAATCAGAGGCTCGGGCTCTGCTCTGACTCTGCCCAAGCAAAACTTCCCAAATTAATGCTGTTATCTCCTGGGCCAATGGCTGTTAGGGGATCTTTCTCCCTTTTCTTCTCTTTCTAAGTAATTTTGTGAAACATTTCAAAAGGTTTGTGTTTCATTCCAGTCTGAGAGTGAAAAAAAAGTCTCTGTACTTTTCATGAAGGAGAGAGTAGCTCCGTAGCTGACTGCCCTTTGGGCAGCTCTGGGTTCTGAGATCAGACACCTCAGTGCTTAGGGCACTTTTAGCCCAATTTCCCTGTCTCTAAAACCATTAACTCGTTTGCTAGGAGGTGCTGGTGAAGTCAGGATACATCCCACCTCGTGCTTGCCTTTTACTCACTGGGCCTATAATGCTGTCAGAGAAGGAAGTTGACTCATATGGTGCAATTTATTTTCTCCCATTACATTTTCTCCTTTTCTGAGGCAGAATTTAATATTTCTAAGCCACCCACCTCTGGGCCTTGCCTATCCCCTTCTCAGGTCTAGGGGTTTCTGTGGACACTGATCTCCCCAGATGAGATCTCCCATCCCTGGAAACTTTTAAGGTCAGGTTGTATGGTCTGAAGTTGCACAGGGGAGGTTTAGAAGGGATATTAGGAAAAAATTCTTTACTGAAAGAGTGGTCAGGCACTGGAACAGGCTGCCCAGGGAGATGGTTGAGTCACCATACTTGGAGGTATTCAAGAAATGTGTAGAGGAGGAACTTCAGGGCATGCTCTAGTGGCTGAGATTGTAGGTTGTGTGTTGTGGGGGTTTTTTTGGGTGTGGTTGGTTTTTTGGGTTTATTTTGGGTTTTTTTGTTGGTTTTGGTTTTTGTTTGGGGGGGGGGGTAGTTTGGTTGGGGTTGGTTTTGTTTTGTTTTTTGTTTTTTTTAATGGTTGGACTTCGTGATCTCAGAGGTCCTTTCCAACCATGACGATTCTGTGATTTCTGTGATTCTGCATGGGGCTCTAAGCAATCTGATCTAGTTGAAGATATCCCTGCCCACTGCAGGGGGGTTGGACTAGATGGTCTTTAAAGGATCCTTCCAACCCAAACCATGCTATGATTCCATGATTCTCACCACTTAACTCTCTCATGGTTAGACAGTGTCCAACCTACGCCTGTGCCGAGATCAGGCTGGTCTGCCTCTTCCTCTGCCATCCACAGATACAGGGAATAACCAACTGCTTCCTTCTCTCCTCCCCATATTAGAAGACTAAATGTAACCCCTTTCAGTGCTCTCTTTTCTAAGATAAGACTATGTCTTTTAACTTTCCTTGTAGGTCATATTTCCAGGCCCCTCGAGAGCTTTGCAGTTCCCTTTTTGAATTGCCTCTAATTTGTCCAGTTTTAAGTATGATGATCAAAATTAGATGTAGCACTTCAGCCATGGCCTCTCAAGTCCAAGTGCAGAGGTCTAATGACTTGCTGTGCTTTATGTGCACTGTCCTCAGTAACAAGTTTGATTCTTGTTAATTTCTCCTAATAACTCTGCAAGTTGCAAGTCATTAGGAACCATCACTGAAGGCAGGCTGGCTGGTTCGTAGGTTCTCAAATTATCTTTTCTTCACTTTTGGATCTTAAGTACTGAACTGTGCTCCCATCTTTGTCTTTCCTGGGATCTCAGAGGTTCTCTGTAAGTTTTTGAAGATAATTTTTAATGATTCAAATAATGATTTGGCTATTACTCAAGGTGGTTTCAGCAGTTACTGGCAACCTGAATATAACCATATTTAGCCGTCTCCTTTTTCTGCCTTATGTTCCTATTAATGTCCTGAAATTAACTGTGCTAAATATCTGATTGTAATTAAACTTCTCTGAGAAGACTGAAGCAACAAAGACTTTGAATGCATCTGTATTACAGATGTCATTTTACTGTCCCTCATTCCCTGTTAATGAACCTGCACTGCTTTCCTTTGCCTTGATAACATTAATAATATTTTCCCTTCACCCCACAAAGGCTATGAAAGTAAATTAATGACTGCACACTTAGCACCCAGTTAGTATAATAAAGAAGGAAAAAGCCTACCAGGAAATGAATGGCACTTCCAAGATGGGTTTTGCTACTTCGTGGCACACACACACACTAAAGCCACATGCTCACAAATAAGAAGAATGATGTGAAATATTGGCTCACTGCTCGGTGACCAAGTGCCATCTATCCCAGGCACTGAAGGAAGCACCAGTCCTTGAGCAAATCAACATGTGGTCTTGCCACAGAGGCTGGCTTAGAATTTGCAAGTACAAAGAAGGAGCAAATCAAGGCAGCACAGAAGATCTTAGCTCTGGGGTTTCCTGGTTTTTGAGCTCTTGCCATTATGACTTGGTGTGTTGCTAGATGGGAGGTGAATTATTTGCTCTGCCCCAAGTGCTGGGTTGTGTCCTGTTGGCTTCTTCAAGGCACTGAGTCCTTCCTCACCTCGGAAAAAGTTAGAACATTCATTCCTTCCTGGGATTGTAACTGTTACTGTTGTTACTGTTGTCTGTTTTTTAGTTCCTTGTCCATAGAGAGAATTTTATGCTTTTAGAGATTGGATAGATTTATAGGAATTATATTATATTATATTATATTATATTATATTATATTATATTATATTATATTATATTATTTATAGGATTTATAGTCTGATGACTGCATGATTGTAACAGGCAGTCTTGCTGTCTTCTGGAGACATTTCGAGATGGTAACTGGGGGTTGCACAGGTCTTTGTGGGGGTACACAATGATGTAAATTGTCAATGGAAATTATTCTGAAGTGAACTCAGGCCTCAAGCTGAAACAATGCCACAAAAAAGTGAAATAGCACCATAAAGACGACTAACAAAAGTGATCTTCACAATGCTGTTTCTCCAACTCATTTGCTTGAGATTACTGGGGAGTAAAATGCCGACCTGATACGATGTGACGCACAGCAGCCTCTGCACCAAATTGCAGAACTGACTTTCTGTAAGTCATTTCTTCCTCAGGGAGCATAGCAGTGCTGATACCCAGGTTGCCCTGCAGCTCATATCACCAGTTGTTTTGTGACTTGTATCTAGCATCCTGCTACCCAGAGGGAACAATTTAAAGTAGTCTCTGTTGGCTTTGTAGTAACCAAGATTTCCTACAATAATGATATTCTTGCCTGGTGGCTTGTAGCAAAATTAAGACCTTATTTTCTGCTGAAGAGGTGTGAACAATCACCATAGTAGATCCAGAGCTGACCCTGGTTTTCTCCCAAATACTCTTTCTTTTTTCTCCTGTTGTCTAATCTGGCTGCTGGGGATTTTACTCACAGCCTGTCATCTGACCTCTCTGCCCACGACTGTAAAATTAATTAAACACGCTCTCTCCGTGCATGCTCGCTAAACAGACTGTCCATTCCAGCACTAGTTAGTACAGCTTTAGCTTCAATATTAACAGGAAATCTCTAAGAACAGGGCATGAAAACGTTGCACTCTGCCTGCTGTACAAATCAACCCATTGTGCATCCTCTCCTTGTCCTAGATGCGTAGCCTTTTGTCTCCTGTGTCCTTTCTCCTTAATTTGAGTTTGCCCTCTACTTTCACCTCCATTACTGTGTTATACATGGGCAGTTGGCTATGTGACTTAATCATATCAGCCTCCTCCTGCTGTTTTACTTCAATCATCTCCAACCTTTCTCCACTGAGCTGACAAAGATACTTTCTCCTGTGCCATGGAAAACATGATCTAAAACAATATGATAGCGTTACAGTTCTGCATGCATGATTTCAATAATGTCCCATGTAACCAGTCACCTGGCTGGTTTTTGTGGGGTTTTTTTAATAAAATTGCCCTTGTTATCAGCCCATTTTCATTTGTTTCTCACAAAAGGATTGCTCACAGCGTGAGTCATGCCAGGCATTTCAGTAGCTCTGTCAGGAAGTCAGTAAGGAAAATACAAAGGGTTACATGCAGGAAACACAACATTTAAGAGCAGTGATAGCTTTCAGTCATTTTGTAGAACATTAAGGAGAAAAAAAACAACAAGCAGGAACATCTTGTTCATTAATACTTTTGTATTGCTCCCCACTGTGTTCGCTTGCAGCCCTTATGCAAGTTTTCCACCTGTATTTGTCATTTTAAGGTCTCAGAACTTTCTTCCTGGCAAGAATTACAGAAAGCTCAGGAAGGCAAAGGAAATCATGCCTTGGTGGGAGAGGAGAGGGGCTTCAGGGAGGTGGTGTGGAGGAGTGCTGAGCAACGTGCTCTCTGCCTCTGCTGCTGCCTTTAGGGACAAAGGGAGGTGCCTTCTGGTCTCCATCCCTTCTCATCCCAAGAAGAAAGGGATCCCTACCCCACGCACACCAGTGTACACTGCCATCATCTGTTGTTTTTCGCCTACATGTTTCTTTCCTGAAAAGAACATTTTTTTGCAAAGTCAGTTGGCAATATCTATATCATTATGAAGCTTTCCTGGCACTGGATCTGCTGATTGATGGCCGTGAAAATGCAGCATATTTCATTTTCTTTTCTAGACACGAAGCCAGCTGCTAATGGTTTTCACAGGGTGAACCTGGCAGCTGCAGGATCAAGTCTCAAGGCTCTAAAATGTACATTTCCAGGAGAGCCACCTGGGCTTTTGGCTGTTTCATTACTGGTCATTACTGCTCATAGGACATGATCTAAGCAAAATGGGTGCTGAGCCTGCCTTTAAATTCTGGGGTTTGATTCAGGAAGCCACAGTCATTAGCATCAGATGGAAGTGATCTCAATGATCTCGAAATCTTTCTGTATGCAATTAAAAGTTCCCAAAAGCACATTAAGTCCTGTGGTCTAGCAGTTGATATTTATTTAGTTTTATTCATCTGCCTCTTCAAGTCTAATACAGAAACTAATACATAAGTATTACCCTCTTTATGTTAATTTTGAATGCTTGCTGAAAACTGGAACCAAGCACAAAAGCCAGCACTGAGTGAGAGCACCACTGGCTCTGCAGACACCAGGCAGCACTAAGTAATCTTCTCCTACAGGTCTTGGATAAAATTGGTCTCTTAGTACTTGTTCCTTTCAATCTAGAGAGAGGTAATTTGATTCCAATGTGTCCATATTTTGCCTGACTTTGCTGTATTTCATGGATGGGGCAGGGGACCATGGTGGAACCTGAGGCCATCCAGGCTCTGGGGTTGCTGTACTGCTTCTTCAAGCCCTTGCAGTGTCTTCTACTTTCACAAAAGCCCTCTGGACCTATGAAGAACAAGACAGGATCAGGCCCCTCCTAGAGGTGTAGATGGCATGTTCTGCTGAGAGGCAGAGAGAGGATAAACACACAGGCTTTGGGGGTGCTGCTTTTTCCTCACCAGGCTGAGTGTTAACAAGCCAGGCTGGATGCCTTATCTTTCCTAGAAAAAGACAGACTCACCAGGATGCCCGGGAAAAAAAAACAAAACAACAACATAGGCCTGTGAGGAGATTCACCATGAGCTTTGTAAGCTGCTGTCAGCGTTTACATTTTTGGAGTGTTTTACAATGACTGAAATGGGAAAGAATGAGGCAGAAATGATCAGTTGTGTGGGGATTCCTGAAAGCAGCAAGAGAATTTCATAATCACACAAAACATCCTGCAAGCACAATTTTTGCATTGTCGGCCACTGTCTCCTCAGAGAAAATTGACCTTGATACACACTTGAACATTTTTAAACACAAGAAGTATGTTCCAGAAGCAGAAATACTATAAATCAGAACCTACCTTACAGGTAGAAAGTCCTGTTTGCTTGATTTCTAATCTGTATAATCAACAAAAAGCATTGTTAAGTGCTAAGCAGCTGAGAAGTGGGCCTAGAGTGTACATCACTTTCTCCTGTGAGGCTCTGCGGGTCGAATTCTCTCTCATCAGCATGTGCCACAGAGGCTTTAGATAAGGACCTGGTGAAGAATAGCTGAACAGTGAAAGCTATTATCTCAAAAGACTGATATTTACTGGATTCCTTGCTTTTTACCTTTCTAGCTGAGTCACAGAGTTTCCTTTGTTGCTGCACATCCGTTTTCCTGCTTTCTCTAACAAATACCATTGAATTGAGTATGCACCTCTTACACTGTTATCTAGAATTATCTCCAAAAACCCTTTTAAGTCCTGTTCACATACAAATGAGACTTAAATACTTCCAGGGCAGAGCAGTACATTAGCAAGCCTGAGAATTAACAATAGAATTGGGTCAAAAAAAGGAGGATAGGGTTTTATTTTGTGGGTGTTTTCTGGTGGAGTGTGTGTGGTTGTTTGTGTTTGGGGCTTTTTTTTGCGTTGATGGTTGGACTCGGTGATCTCAGAGGTCCTTTCCAACCGTGATGATTCTGTGATATACTATCTGATCACAGGGTGGCTGTTGCAATGTGAAAAGCTACTTCCAGTGCTGAAAATGCAGCAGAGCAACAGTCAAATTAATGCCACTGTGCAGATCTTTTTTGGATCCTTGCATGCATGTTCAGGTTTGTGCAAGCAGAGGGGATGGCTATTAAGATAATCAGGGGAATGAAGAGGTTGCTTTGGAAGTAGAGATTAAAATTAATTTGCTTAGTTTAGCAAAAGGGAGACCAAGGATGCATTTCAGGTCGCTGATATGTACATAGTGGGGAAGGGAACTCTGTAAACTTCAGGACTTGTTGTTGACAAGACATCTATGAACATATTTAGGGTGGAAAATAGGGAATTTCTTCCTGCTGGAAGGTAAAGAGCCAGGTGACTGCCACAAAATACTTGTTTCTAAGATGGATTTGATGGCTGCCTCTATAGCGAGGGTCTTGGACAGAGGAAGAGTAATGACACGGTTCATACAGGAGGGGTTTTTGTACTGTAGCTGATGGTGGCATTTGCCAAATCCTGTTTCCAGTGTATCTTCTCAGAACCTGGATGTGATCAAACCAAGTTTTCCTCTGTGTGGCCTGCAAAAAGCCAGAGATACCTCCAACCATGCAGGCTGGACTGACAGCTCTCGCAGACCATCCCCTTTCTCTTGTGGATTTAACACCTGAAAAACCTTCTGGAGGCTGCAAATGAGTATGATGCAAAGAATGCCCCCACAGGTTACTTGGGTATATTTGAGAAAGTGAAATTCTCTGCATACTTCTGCAGCTACTGAAGCAGTGAAGCTGGAAGGTTCTGGTTCAGGGGATCAGAGAGCTCTGAAAATTTGAAATGCTGTTCCTGCCCTCGCCCACTGCAGATTTGATTTAATGCCCACAGGCCACATTATTGTTTACTTCACTTTTTGATACATTTTTTTTTTTTAAACTATTATCTATTTTGTTATTTTATCACAAATTATTGAAATATGGTTGGGGGAGTGTTATACATTTACCATCTTACCATAAATATCCTGCAATATAAAAATGTCTGATTTGTAGACTCTTGCTATGAATAAATTAAGCTGGATTTATGAGACTTATGGTCTGTTCTTCCTCTCTTCTTTGGAGGGCTTTGTGAATGTGCAATGAGAGCACTTATTATGGAATTTTATTGCCACCGTGTAACTGGGTTAATACAAGAAGTATAAATAGGGATATGCATTTGCCTGTGAGATGTTTTAATACGGAGAAGAGCATCTGAAGTTCAAAAATATGAACTGAAGTACAGACTGTATATCTTACTCTGTAAATGGGAAGCAAAAACCACTTCAAGTGCTGAAGAAAGAATGGAGTATGCAGAAATTGTCCTCTAGGAGAGGTTAAAATGTCATTGGATTTTTTTAAGCCATCTAGCTCTACTTTGGAACTACATTTTAGCAAACACCCTAAAATGCTGCAGGTGGTTCCTCTCACCTGCTGGTCTCCTGCACAATTTTTCATAAAGTGAAAGAAAAGGCATAAAAAGCAAGATAAGCTGGAAAAGTCTAACAGCCAGGAGACTTTGCCTTCTGATAGTTCTTCTTTGTGGTCTACATGAATTTGGCTGATGTTAGTTCATATAGACTGAGACCCATACAATAACCACATCTCAGTTTTGAAAGAAAAAAAAATAAAGACATAGGAAGAACTCTTCCTAGTGAAGAATACCAGCTAAATCCTGAGACTCCCCTGTGCATGAGTAAATCCTCCTTCATTCCTGTGCCATCTTCTCTTCCTTCACATGCTTCAATGGTATTTTAATAGCATTAAGTCCACAAGGATACAGGAGATGTCCATGCACACAAATGGTGGGATGGCAGAGGCTGTTGCCAGCCCCTAAGATTGGAGCCAGCACAGCTGTGCCTAAAGAGATAGCAGCTGGAAAGGACTGAGGTGGCCACCAAAAGGGGGAACAGCTGAAAAACCACAAAAAGAGGTTTTAAAGCAGGCACACACAAACTGGTTTAACTGAGAGAAACAGGTGTCGGGTCTGAAGAGGCAAGACTGCCTGGCAGTGTGGGAACGCTCACCGTGGGCTGACCCTGGGGATGGAGCAGTGGTGGGGAGGAGAAGGGGGAGTTTGTGCTTTGGACAGGCTGAGGGAGACACCTTCCCAGCAGCTCTGTAGCCTTCAGGCTGTGGCAGCAAGAAGCCGTGGGGAAGCGGTTTGGCACAACGGACTTTCTGGTTTTCCTTCAAAGCAGAAAGGACTGCTGGAAACTGGCACCAGCTCCTGCTGCTGCTACCAAGGGACAACTGGTGCTCCCAGATTTCCTTCTGCTGCCGACAACAGGATTTGCTGTGGTTTTCTGTAGGAAAGGGATGGGGACAGGCTGGCTGACTGTAACGCTCAATATTTTGGCCTAGGGGTTCATCGCTTTTTGCAGGGTGCTATAAATGATAACCTGTTATTCTCTTTTTCAGAGTTAACAAACCCCATTCCCTTTGGCCCTAAATGTGAGACTACAGCAGGTATTCTCAAAAGAATGGGCAATCTATTTAAAAGGTTAAAAATCACACTAGTCTAGAACAAACCTGTGATTTCCCATTGCACACCTCTGCTGTAGCCATCTTTGCTGCTCTGTGGTGGCAGAGGCAGAGGGTTATTGCTATATTATGTTTTGCTGTGAAAGCCAGTCAAATTAATGACTTTGGGGTCACTTGAGATTTACATAATTTATATCGATGACTCGCTGTTTGAAGTGTTTTACAAAATCAGGAAATAAATTTTAGGTTTTATAAAAATATCATAATTAAAAATTGACTTGTACTAACTGTTGGCTTCAGGAACGTGCATGAAGTTCAAGCATGATGGATTGTTTTGCTCAATGAAAACTATAAAAAACCAGGAGAGACTTATGATGATAAAAAGCTTTTTTTTTAGGTGGGTACATTATCAATCTTTATATTGAGCCAAATGCTGCTTGCATTTCTTCTGTGCATATTTTATTGACTTCGTTGTGACCAGTTGTGGAAGGAGACCAATATTTGTGTTACAGTGAAGAAATATTACCACATTCAAAAGCAAAAAATGTTCTTGAACCAAGTATAAAACTTCAGAAGCCAGAAATCAAACACTTGTTTTAGTTATGTCTTTAATAAGACTTAATCACTTCAGAATTTAGCAAGCTGTGATAAATCTTTCTGCTATAAAAGCAGAAGGGAAATTTTCCTGCCTTGCCTCACTTTAGCTATCAAAATATTCTGATGGTGAATGTTATTTTTTCAATAGTTTGATTTGGGAGAAATGATGAAAGAACATGCAACTGGAGTCTGTGACTTGCAAGGCTGGTCTCATGCTTTTTTAATGAAGAATGGGTTTGAGGGCAGCTGTTATGATGCAAAAATGAGCCAAGTTCTGCTCTCCATATGAGCCGTGTATTCCCAGTGAAAATCAATGGAGCTGGACAGGTCCAATGGCCTTGAATTTAACACAGTATTACAGGGTTCATAACAGGAGATCCATGTGTAAGAAATTAGACACTTCTATTTTGTTTGGTATCAAACCAGATCTCAATTGTTTGAGCAGGATTCTGAGATCTGCAAAAGGACTGTTAAAAAATGTAAAGTTCTACTTTGTTGCTTCAATTGGAGATGAAGCAACAGACGCTGTCCTAGCCCTTCCCCCTGGAAGAAGACTGCTGGAGACAAAATGTCCAAGCTCCAACCACTGCCCAGAAAAAGACTGAGAAGGAGTTGGAGACTGGGAATAACAGATGTTGGGACAGGCTGGGCTCTGGGCAGTGTGGAAGGGAAGCAGAGCTCTGGGACAGTGATGGATGGCACAATGGCACCAGAACACCTTGCTGAAGCGCACCTTACAATTATTAACTGAAGAGGAATGAATCGGGTGGACAAGTGTCTCTTATTTGCTTGAGACACACTGCACCATTGCAGAAGCAGGGCAGTACTAGCTGGAGGCTTGTTCTTATTCATCCCAACCTTTCCTATCAGGCAGCAGTTTGGGCACAGCGAGGAGCACTCTCTCCTGATGGAATTACACATTCACCAAGCTGCGCCTCGCAGTCAGATCACTGGGCCTGCCAACAAGGAGAGAGGCATCTTTGTGATGCACCTTCATGCAATGGCTTTGAAATAAGCTTTGATCTGTATGCCAAATAGCTGGGATAATAAAAATGAAATTCCACTTAATGGCTACTTTTTCCCTAGTTTTGCAGCCTAGATTTCATTTCCTTCACTATCTCTGAGAGCCCGAAGAGAAGCCAAAACAGGGTGGGAGTTTCTGTGAATAGCAAATCTGGAGGGAAAGAGAAAAGCATGGGAAGACAGGAATAAAGCTTCTTGCAGCTAAAATCATCTAGTGTAAGTGGTATGTTAAACCCAAGAGACCACGTTCACTTGGTGACTGTTCTACAAATGCTCTTCTGCCATTTGGTGCTGTCCATTGCTGTCAGTTCACATGTTCTTTTGCAGCTTCCCTTGTGTTTCAAACAAACAATCACACGCTGGTAAGTTTTCTGGGCCTTTTTTTCCCCACTTCTCTGAATATTGGGCTGGTGGCCAAATCCCGTTGATAAAATCTTCCAGATGCCTTATCTGAGTTTCAGAAATAGGTGATTTGTTTGGTTCACTCCTGAACTCACTCACAAAATAGATCACTAGGGGTCACCAGAAAGAAGCAAAACTTTGTATTTAATCTGGAATGCTTATACATTTATAGAGTGGTTTTCAGGTAATCTTTTATAGGGGATAATTTAGTTTTCAAAAACCAAGACAAATTATTTTTCTACAGACGACAGGTATTTCCTGCTAATGAAAATGGCACTATAGAAGGCCCATGTAAAAAAGAAAAGAAAAAAAAAAAAGGCTTGTCTCCAATTTCTCACTCACACATTTGCATGCTGATACTGAAAAGACACTGGGATTTGAAATTTTCCTCCAAGCTAAAATAAGATACTTTATTTTCTGTTTAGTAACCTGTGTTAGAATACTGTAGTGTGAATTTTAATTTTTCTGCTGAGCTTAAGCAAAGCACTAAAGGGTAGGGGTGTTTTTTTTGTAAAAATTAACTGCAATATCTTTTGATTTATGATTGTAGAAATATGGATTTTACAGGTTTTCAGAATTTCTTCCAGCTCTGTGCTTGAAAAATCTTAGAAAATATATTGCAGGAGGTGATCAGAGAAAGATCCAAGGAAGTTTGAAGGGACAGTCTGCTCAGGTAGAAAGAAGAATATTTTGGAATGCTTTGGGAGAAAAGAACAAAGATAGCACAGCTGGGGAGTTCAGTGGGGATTCGAGGAAGAATTTGGCTCAGCACTATTTTATCACTCTTCTAGTCATTCTTAGTGCTGAGCAAAGGCAAAATTTCCCTATAAATATTCAGCCAACGGTCAGTTTGGCTTTAAAGAAAACTGAGAACAAGCCAAGAAACACCTCATTTCCCCAAATACATGTATTTCTGTATCTTTCCAGTGGGTTGATGTCTGTCACAGGAGAGGCCAGTGTCTTGTTTGGATGTAGAGACCTGCCTGCACCCAGCACAGCTGCATAGTCCATCCTCGTGCCATGCACAGAAATGCAGATTCTTCCATGCTTTATCTTCTCTTCCTCAGTAAAACTGACTTTGTTTCCCCCCTCCTCTTGAATGTACGTATTTTATGGCTAATGAAAAAGCTCAGGAAATATAACTGTCCTTCATATTGATTTTGCTTTTATAGAGTGCCTTTTCCCCAAATGGATGCCAGAATGCACTCTTAAAATCAAACCGTATAGAACAATAATTTCTACCAGAATGGGAAAACATGGTAGCAGCTTAACAGCATGCTTTAGTGCTAGGCAACACTTCAGGAAATGAAGGTGGCTTTGAGGAGCAGGAATAATCCTGTGGTCTTGAAGTTCATATGGGCATGGAGCAAGACCCAGCACAGCTTTTCTCACCCCACTTGCCTGCACTGGATGGGGGAGGCCACCTCACCAGCCCCTTGCTCAGACTCTCCAATGTTAGACAACATATGTGCCCAGGCACATCTTATGAGCTGACATATTCTTTAAGCTATGAGGGCTCAGATTTCGGTTCATGTATCAAATAGAGCAGCAGCCCCAGCCTTTCAGACTCAGAATTTACTCGAATACATTCACATCTAGCTGTCTGCTGTGTGCCAGCAGGTACCTGCTGCCCCAAGCTCTGGGACTCTCATCAAAGCCGCCCCAAATTAAAAACTCTTTGTAAAACAGAAATGAAGTTCACTTTATCTTGTTTTCTTTATACAAAAGATCCAACTCCCTTATGCCTTCTCCTAGGCATAAAACAATAGGGGATACAGGATACTCCCTGGCTTTCCTTTTGCAGAAAAGGACCTTTAATTAAAAAAAGCAGTTGAAAAATCAGTGTATTGGAATATTGCTTCAGAAGCACAAAAGAAAATAAATCACTTCATTCTGCACTGTTGGGGACTCGCAAACAAGTATCATTACCAATATTGAAATTTCCTGCCACTTTTATTTAGCTTCTTCATTCTTCTAGAAAATGTATGCTTGGGTTAGAGCTGGTCAGAAATTTTAAGTGGTGATTAGTTTATATGCTGTTAATGAAACTTTTAATAGAAATGTGTTAGTTTTGAGAAGATCTCTACTTTTTTTTCCATACCACTTCCATCTTGGGAAGGGAGGCATTTGGAGGCTCATGCACTTGGGTGTATGGTTTTCACTGGAAAACATGTACTGGCCAATAGAACGCTCAGTCCATCTACCTGCCTAACTCTGTACTGAGATGGCTGTATTTTTATTTGTTATAAATAGCAAATATACATTATGCCACAGAATGAATGAGCCTGCTGTCCATTGCAGTTATTTAGACCTTTACAGTAGGTGGACACGTGGGAGAATGACACTGAAGCCCTTATTACAAGATGTATTTAATTACTGATGGGAAGTGAAACAGTTCAAATAAGAGATCCAAAGATATTCTCTCTGGCATAATCAATAAGCTAGTTCTGAGGGCACTTGTCTGTGACAGGAGAGATTGATCCAGCTCCTGTATCCTAAAACACATCTTTCCTGTCGGAAGTGATTAACAAAATATCAGGCTACCAGTTAGCACTTTGGGTTTTTCCCAGTTTTCTCTCAGTGGGAAACTAAATTTTTAATTGTTTTCAATTGTTAAAGCAATTAGACAGAAAAAAAACCCTTTCTGTGTGCATCAACAGCAGTTACTCAACCTGAAGCAGGTTATTTTTGGGAAATATTATGGTCTATAAACTGTTATGCAGATAATCACAGTGCAGGGTTGGGCTAGAACAGCAGTGAGCTCCTATTGGGATTGAGAAGCAAAAATTTCACTTAATGGATGGATTTATATGGTGTATTTTTTGTGACCATCACAATTTTCTTGCAGCATTTCTGCAGCACTAATTTTAGCAACACTTATATGAAGCTGTGATAACAGTGGTAGCCACAATGGTGTTTCCTGTGCTCATGTACACACATGGCCATCTGTGCTACCTTCTACAGGATTGCAACATTTCAGTTTTACATTCAGTTTTGCAGTATTGAAAGCAACGTAAGTATTAATATATGTTAAGGTTGTCAAAGGCACAGCTTACCTCCATGTGCTGACCACCTGCATGGCTTTAATTCTGAGAACCTTACCAAAGGGCCTGTGCTTCACTACTAGAGAAGAATTTCTCAGCAAACCTGATTAAAAGAAGCCAGAATAAAGCTGTCTGTTTCAAGAGTCATAAAAAAATAAAATCCAATACCACCACAAAAAGTAGACTTTGGAAGACAGCTTGTTTTCCAGCTAATGGTTGTATAGCTACAAGTACTATCTACTGTCTCTCCACCAGCCTTTCCAAGTGGTGAAGAAACTTCTTTCAGAACAGGTTTTAGACCTTGTGAGTGCTTGTGTGCCTGGGTCCCTGGGAGCTGCAGGGGGCTGACCAGGCACAGCTCGCCAGGTCCCCTCGCATCCCCCTGGCACTGAATGAGGATGCTTGGTATTCTCAGGAGATTAGCTGCAAGCTCAGACCTAAGACAGAAGATGGAGTTGTTTTGAAACAGCAGAGGAATAATATTGCCAGCAGTGTATTAATGAAAGAAAGCATCTACACACCCTGAATGGGGTACAGGTAATAGCAAACAGACAAGAAACGTGAGTGGAGAACAGACATTACGAGGCAGCAGGAACAACTGCGGGTGATTTCATGACTAAAATATCAGTCAGTGGGAAAACATGAAAAGGAAGAAGAAGAAGTGAAGGAATGGGGGTGGGCAGTAGATTGATGATTTATGTCAAAGCTAGTCGTGTTGCAAGGCAACAATGATGTCAAGAGGAGAAAATTGTGAAAGTCCTCTGGGAGACGTATAGCTTGTGCCGGGCTCCCAGTCTGCAACTGCAATCCAGCTTTCCTGGAGCACATCAGTATCTTCCACCCCAATGTCCTCACATAAGCACATGCTAGGCTTAAGTCAGATTTTAGTCATCCACATCCAAGTCCAAGTGCTTCCACACAGCTGTAGTCTTTGACTATGATATCTTTAAGGAAAGAACAAACCTTTTCCCCTGAGAGGTGTGTTGCAGTGGGCAGGATTGTCCCGGTGCTGTGCTGGGAGGCACAAGAGTGTCCTGCCTGTCCCTGTTGCAGCAGGTGCTGAGCCGTGGGCAGGGCAGGCTGTGTCCCTGCACAGGTACCCCCTTCAAGAAAGTGGAGGATGAACAAAATGCATCTTTGCCCCAGAACAGGAATACTACAAGCCACGTCAGCTTTCCCAGTGTAACCATCCATAGCGGTTTATTTCAAACAGGAGGATTCCCACACTCAACAATTATGAGTGAGACTTTTAAAGGGATATTATAGAAGAAAAGGAGCTCAAATGCCTCAGGAATGTTATGGGGTGTGGGTGATGGAGTGCCACTAACACTCAGAAGACTTTTTGTTGGGTCAGAAGCCAACTTCTGGGGTGGTTATGGGCCAGTTATGGGAGAAGGATAGCTTTCTTTTTCCTTGATTTTCATTCATCTTTATACACATTCAGAAAATAAAATGTCCACCTATTTTAGCACTTGAAGAATGAGTTGCAAGTACACTGGAGTAGGAAATAGCCTTCTCTTAATTTTCCTTGTATTTCTTGCAAAAGAGAAACAAGGAATTAATTAGATTTCACCCTGTTTATGTCTTTGTTGATAGCTCTAATCTTAACATCTAATAAAAGAACAGAGCAAATGGCTCTGTGAATTTTTATATATTTTTTCCTCTAGCCCATTAAGAAAAGAACAGAGCTGATGATAAGGTAGCCTGAGTGAATCAAAGTATCTGTGCTGTTATTGAGGGAGGCTGAGTCACAGTCAACTAATTTTATAGCATAGCCATAGTTGATTATAAAGCAAATAATTGGAGGAAAGGGACAAAGAAGACTATTAAAAATAATTTTAAAAGATGTTGGCAAATCTGCCTGTTCTGGTAGCTGGACCAGATCAAAAAATAACATATCTGGCTACTGCAGTGAGGCCTGATAATGGTAATTCTAAATAAATTGTAGTTATTAAGTTATTAATAACAAAACATTAGCTTAGCTCTTAAATAAACGAGTGGCTGAGTTTTGCCTCCCTCTGGTTTTCATATAGGTCTGTACAAAATCATTGAGATAAAATTCTATGAAAAGTTTGCATGCTGTTCAAACATCAGCAAAATGCAATTCTGAATTGTTATGAGAAGCAAGCAAGAGCTGCCGTAACACAGGCTCCTTTCTGCAAAGGAAGGGTCTAGTTCAGATCCCAAGTCATTCTCCACATTTACCATTAAACTAATTAGAGCGCCATTAATTCCAGAATTTCTGAGAACTCTGGCATCTCTGTCTCATCTTCTAGATTTTTTTTTCCATAGACTTTTGCCTTCTGAGAGTTAGTCAACACGAGCTAAACGCACCAGGAGCGGCCATTTAAAAAACTGAAGAGAAAGAAAGACTGAGAGTCAGGGATGGGAAATGTGACACCTTTTCTTATTAGCATAAGGAAAGAGGAAAAGTTGGGGTATGAAGAAGTTGGGGTTCATGGCAAGTGCAAGAGCTACTGAGCTGATGAGGCATTAGTAAGGCACTACTTGAGGGACCATTTGCTGAAACTGTCAACACAAAGCTGTCAGGGGACAGGTGAGTTGTAAAATGCTCCAGCTCCCACAGGAGATGCATTAGGTTATTGTGCTATGCAGATAAATTGCTACCCAGCTCATGGAAGCTGCTTTGTGAACAACATAGGGGGATAAGATAAACTCACTCTCAATCGATGAATTAATATAAAACCAGCAAAAGGAGCAGAGCAGACTACTACAATCCCTCAACTATATTAGGCAATCATTTTTTTTTTTTTCCTTTCAATATGTAGAATATTCCCTTGTGGCTCCCCACGGATGGCATGCAGTGTGAACACAGCAATCGAAGCCATAGATGTCAGAATAATCAAAATAATACGTGTCAGAAAGAAGCAAATGAGTAGATGCATTCATTAAATAAATCTCTGAAGAGCTTAACACAAAAAAATACACCTCTTCCCAGAAAAGCTGTACAAACAATTACATACAATAACACATGTTTTTACTGATGTTTCAAAGTTAAATGAAAAATACTCTTCAAACTAATCAATTTTTTTTTCAGATTTCATAATGAATAATCCCTATTTAGGGCAAAACACATAATGTAGCTGCCACAACGACATTAATAAAGGTCATAACTGAAAGCAAAACACACGACTTTGAAGAAAACTTCAGAATCATTAAACAAGCAACATGTGCTGCCATCCAAGCATTAAACACAATATACATTTTTGTAGTGGACTGGGCATCAGCCACGTCCAACACTGAGCCTCCAGCTTTGAGGTGAGAAGAAGGACACTTCATCCAGGAAGGAAATAGCCAAAAAGCCAGAACAAGCCTCCAAATGTCCAAGGAAACAAATTTGTAGACGCAAATCAAACAAACACGTAACCTGGCTGCCTTTAGAACTTTTCCCAGCAAACTATTCAAAGGGATCCAGTACAAACCCAGTTAAAACAAACAAAATGGTACTTCTCAATATTCTCAGCATTCTGAAGCAGCAAGTGTAGTTCGCAAAAATAACTGGAGGAAATGGAAGGAAAGAGCCATTCCCAAAGCCAGAAATGTTTTGTTAGGCTACAGAAGTCTAGGAAGAAACAGAAAAGAAATCCTGTCTCTAATGAACAAAGTGCAAGGAAGATTTTTTCCTTCTTTTCTTCAACTAAATTTGTGTATTAAAGTAGCATTTTGGAAGTGACTGGATCCTTTAATGATTGAAAACAAAGGGGATTTAGGTGAAATTTCAAATTTTGGTCCTCTAAAATATATTAAGTAGTCTAAAACCCACCGAAAATACTTTGCATTCCCTGGAGTCTGTGTGTGTAACCCTTTGACTTCAGACCTTAGAAGGAAGGTGGAGAAAGGTTCAGCATTTTTATTACATTCCTATTTACTATATTGGCTTTCTTTTCAGTTATGAGCTGTCCTGCAGTTAACAGGGCTGGGTTGTTACTCAGGAGGCCTCGGCACACATCTCAGCTCCACCAAAGGATTTTCTCCATGACCTTGAGCCACTTCTTGTCTCCAACCCATCTGTAAAACAGAATGATGATGCTTCCTCTCTGCAGCAATTTGTCTTGTCAATTTAGCAACAAACACTGATTTGTCTCGACTACTCGCAGCTCCTATCGATCACAAGGGAACTTAGCTGTACACAATACTTCTTCAGCTTTGGCATTTGGAGACAAAATAACTTTGAGGAACTGGACCATTAAAGCAAACATTTTGGCTGTGAAGGTCCTATACTGTTATGAACAGTGTCTAATAAAAGGACCCTCAATTTTAGTACAGCGTAGAGTAATAAATAGCTGTTAAGGAGCTTACAGAGTGTCCATGTTTGGCAGGTCAGTGGTAAATAGGCAGATCCATGAGAGCTGAAGTAAAAAGGCAGCCCAAGCATATTTGGTAAGCCTGTATAACTTTGAAAGCAACTATTAATTTTCATCAGAAGATTGGGAGACAGTTGTATGAGCTAAAATTATACCAAATTTCAAAGTCCTAAAAATCTAATAGTGACCTACTGATGCTGCTCAGAAGAGTCACAAACACACTCATTATAGACTGGAAGAGGTTCCCTCACCCCCAGCCTGCAACAGCCCCCTGATTTTGCCTTCCTAATGAATGAAGTAAGGATAACCCTGTTGTCTTTCAGATAAGGAGAGGAAGGAAAAAGTTATCAACAAACAGAAATCACTGTGTAACCCCTGCTACCAGATTCGCTTTGACCACACATAATCAGATAAGGTCACATTTCACTCTTACTTCAAACAGTACCAACTGGATTAATTCCAGACAATGAGGCCGATGGGGTTACTTGATGTTGTCAAAACCTTTAGTAAGAGGGAAATAAAATATTAGCCTGTAAACAGCCTTTGATAATTAAAAATAATATGGGGAGAGAAACACACTGTAAAGGTTGATCCTCTCCCTGTGGCAGTTGTTACTGCTTATTGCCACAGCCAGGACTCATGGTTTTACTTCTGCAGGAAAGCATCAGCAGGGTATTTATTGTTTGCACAGTGCTAGAAATGTCTGTTGTGCTTTCCACAGAGCGAAGACAAGGAGCCAGACTAATCCCAGTGTAATTTCTAAAGTCACGGGAATGTCTCTGACCGAACCCACCACATGGCTTTAGAACTGGATCCCTGCAAGATCTTCCCAGGCCAGATGCCCTGGGGCTTCCCTGGGGGTGTTTGCACCCTCCTCCTGAGGGTAGCAGGAGCCCTGAAGCTGCAGGGGTTGCTGGGGATGACATGGGTGGCATGTTGGAGGGTTTGGCATCAGCAGTAGGTGCGTGAAGTAGGCGGGAAAGCTCCTGAATAATTTGAATTATTCCTTTGGAACTGCTCACGTGGAAATGTTTCCTCAGCTCCAGTAGATTTTTGCTTAAAGCATGAGAAGTCCATGGCACTTAAATTTTACAGCAGAAGCTCACAAGTGAGATCATGGGTTGCTTGGGGGTAGTACACAAAGCAGATTACATACCCTGGTTTTCGTTTCATTCTTCTAGTGAAAGCAAGACCAGGGTTTATAAAACGGTGAGACATACTGAATAATTTTGCCATTAGAGGCTATTCTCATTTATTTTCTTAAATTGAATCAGACCATTCAGAGTGTTTGAGAATTCAACACCTCTTCCTGCTGGCTGTAGGCACCTAGCCTTCTCCCAACACCATCCTCTCTCCTGTCTCTTCACCTCAGGATATGCACGATTTTTTTCTTACATATTTCAGACTTGAGAAGAATTCACAGAAGTGAACTTGGAAACAATTAATTGTCTATGATTTTATTATATATATAACACCTTGCAGTGAAGCTCCAGTGGATTTCACAAGCTTCAAGGAAGGCTGGTGCTTTTGTAGGAAGCTCATATCCAAATCAAAAACTTTTTCAATTGTACCTGATGAAAAGGCTCCAGAGGGGACAGGGAGAACGATTCTACCTCATTAGTGATGCTGCAAGTAACTATTTTAAGATTAATACTTTTGTCTAAAATACCTCTTTTAAAAATGCTTTGTCTTTTGATTGACTTATTTACAGAATTTCATCCGAGAAAAGTCTGACAAGCCCTGAGTTGTGTCAGCCCTCCCACATCTATGATTCACTGAGTTGCTTTTGTCCCTGACGCTTTCCTAAATCCTCTATGGACATTATTGGTAACACTTTTCCGTTTCTCAGTCACAGGAAATGATGTAAAAACCCCAAATAATGGGAATATCCTCCATCACTGGGTGCTTCATTCCCTAAAATAAGACTGCAGAAGATGATAAAGTTCTTCCGTGGTCTTTAAAGGACTTTTTTATCTTCTTCTTCTTCTTAACAAAGTATCTGCAAAAAGCTGTTTGGTCAGACGTTCCTTATTCACAGCTGAATTCTTATGGGATTACTAGGTTTGTTATGCTCAGAGTACAAAAGTAAACAGCATATGGCTCTGCTAATATCCTTATAATGTCACAACACAATCTGTCAGAATGCAAACTTTTTTGAGCAGCTTCATTTACTTCATATTCATACTGTGAAAAAAACCCACCCAAGTCTTAAGAACCCTTCTGCATCACCTAAGAGACGGCAAGCTATTTCTTAATTCATGTTTTGTGTTCCCAGTTTAATAAGTATGTCTACACATATTACCTTCAGCAACAAAACTACAGTGGAAAATACAGTTACTTAGTTACTATGAGTTAAAAGGTCGTTTCCCCTTGATGAAAAGCTTGTTCTATCAGATAAGTAGCTGCGACGCTCCATAAAACTGGCAACCCTTCAAAAGGGTTCAGAAATTAAAGCCATTGTTTGAAGATAAAGGCGATAAGGTCATTTGCCTTGTGTTTAGTCCTGCAAACGTTTCTGGGTGACCCTTTGATATTCAAATGACGAGTGCTTTAAATTGTTTTATCTTCACGGAGCTAATGAGTGCTGGCTGACAATCACTTTTAAGACTCGTTGAAACTCTACTGGAATTAAATGTTGTAAAATATTGCAGCACGTTTCCAAAGCTGTATCCATAATCACTCACAGCACTACCCTCTGGTCCTACCACTTTTCTCAGGTTTTTTTTATTAACTCTGTTTTTACTAGTTGAGTAATGTCGAGCCTGGTTTCCAATGTATTCCTGCAGTAGATTAATAAAGCCGTATAAACAAGCTGCACATGTAAAATCTATGTCCTCTTTGAACTCTATGCTAGAGTGAAACAAGCCTTACATTTAATGTGTACAGTAGCAGAAAAATTACTTATGAACTTTTTATTGCCAGAGACTGTATAGCTATGTATTATTTTATGTGTAATTAACTAATCTATAATGTTGGTCTGATATATGGTGTATATACTTCTTTCCTTAGAGGAATAGATTCTTATTTTAAAGCTTTTTCTTCTTTTATGGTTCATTTCATATATTCCATTTATGGGTAAATGTTATTACTACTTTTTAAATCACTTGGTTTTGAGTTTTGGTTTTGTTTCTGTTTTTTGGGTTTTGTTTTGTTTGTGGGTTGTTTTTTTTTTCCAGTAGGAAGAATCTTCCCGGGTTTGTAATTTATTAAAAAAAAGGGAAGTGAAAGTCCTCTAATGAACAATAAATGCTGTGAGCTGTAACCATTCTTGGTTATCAGTGTGACCTTCTTCATTACCTTAGATGTTTATTTTAGCCTAACTTCCATTCCATTTTGGAGACTGTTGCTAATAATAGCTCTCTATAACCCACATTCAAAAGTAAATGTAAACAAGATCATCTCAGTTTTAAATATACATGAACTCTATCCCCCAAACGACTATCAAATAATTAAAAAGTACAAAATCCTTACCTAATGGAGCTGACTCAGTGCTAACGGCCAACAAGGGAATCCAACAGAGGTAGGCAACAAGTTGGAGATGCTGATGGAAAGGAAAGGGCTGCTGCATATTGTCCAAGATAGGTTTTATCCATGCATCTGCAGTTGCTTAGAAGTTAACTTTTGAAGTACTAAACTTTGCAGGAAAAGCCATCAGCCTGCCTGCCTCTTCCTTTCCCCCCCCCCCCCCCTTTCTTTCGTCCTTTTCAATCCACTTTCTTGCAGAGGGCTTAATGTGTCATTAATCCCAGAACTTCCAAGAGGGAAAACCCTCCAGCTACACACCAACCACACTCACAACCCCCCCCCCCCACACACACACCCTCCCAAGCAGATGAGGGCAGAGCATCTGTCTCCGCAGCTGCTCCGGTTGCAGCTGCTCCGGTTTCAGCACCCGGTGACACCCCCCCTGGCACCCAGGGCCAGGGCAGCATGTGCCGGTAGGAGAGCTGGTGCTAGGAGGTGAGCCTGGAGAAATTAGGGTTGTAAACCAAACCTGCCCTCTCGTGAGGAATTTACAGCAGACACCACTAACCTCCGTTTATTGCTGTCATGTCTGATGCTGTGTTTATGCGAGAAGCGTGTCAAAAAAAAAAGTGAAAACATAAGCTTGCAAAGAGTTTGTTTTTCGCCTCAACTTGCTGGAGGTTACATTTATGCAAAACTGTTGCAGAAGTGTCTCTGTGCGGCACAAACAGCATCCTGTGGGTTTGTCTCTTGGGCGGATGCATCATTGCCTGGTGTTTTAGAGAAACAGCCTTTTGCTGCTGAAATGCAGCACGGCAGCGTTTGCTCTGCCAACCCCTCCTAGAACGTGAGGTGTAGGTTTCAGAGGGTCATCTCACCAGTGATAATCACAGAAAGAGATAACAGGAGCAAACAGCAGGGAAAGAATTCAATCACTCATGTTGCTCCATGACAGAGTTCTGAAGTTTAGTCTCATGGGAAAGTGCCCTGTCGACACCGCTTGGGCCCCTTGTGCTGCATCTAGTGGGTGGGAGCAACATTTATTGTATGCTAATGAGTGTTGCCAGCTTCATCCACAACACGAGGAATTTGCTATTAAATCTCACACTGTACCCTGATATTCATGACATTTTAGTTTGAAAATACCGTATTCCCACCCACTGTTCAGTTTTCCATACCTGCCAGCACTTCGTTTCTTGGGCTTGTCAAGTTTGATTATTTTGTGTCCGCTTGTTTAAGTGAGGATATAGTGAATTACCTGATAACAGAGTAATACACAGGTCTGTAAACATTCCACACAAATCACCCTGAGGAGCATTTTGTCTAAAAGCATAAACAAAGCTATTAAAAATACTCTGCAATGCAGCCAAGGAGGTTCAAACATTCTGTTTGGCTTTACTATATCCCTTGAGGAGTTTCACTGCTGGATTCCTCGGGGGAAATAAAGGTTATTTAAGAAGGAATTTACAAAAACTTTTGTCTTAATTTTGATTTTGGATTTCAATGTTGCAAGATCACTGCTTTTAGCAGTCCCACTGGACTGGCTATCCCATAGGCCTGTTTTGTAGCCCTTTGGGAATCTTTGAGTCTTTCAATTGAATTTTCTGGCATTTAGGTTACATTCCTTCAAGCTCATTAAGACTCCAAGCTCAATATTTCTGATATTTTTTTTTCCCTGAGAGATTCCCATTCATTTATTGAGAACAAAGGTATGGCAAATGTTAACATTAGAGCCTATTTTAAGCAGGACACAACTTCTACATGTACATGGCCTTCTCAGTTAATGCTTAAAATCATTTGTATAATTTCCTACACACTGATAGGGACCTTTGACTTTAAGTTTTGGCCTAAAAGGCATAGCTCCAATGTTTAATTTTTAACATGGAAAGACTGAAATCTGTTAGGGGTGGAGATTTACCTTTGCCAACAAAGGATGAGAACTTTCCATGAACAATCCAGCCTCTGTTGGTCTTTTTGGATACAGAAAGCAAAAGTAACCAGGCAGAAATATGTACATGGAAGGCATTGAGGGAAACAGGATAAAAGGGAGAGTTTTGTAGACTTGCTTATCCCCATACACATTGTCTCCCTAAACAGGTTTTAATCAAGGGGGGCCTTTGAATGTGGTTGCTCCTGGTAAAGATGAAATGAAGCTTCCCATTGCCTCAGCCAAGGAGTTTTCCCTGGGTTACATATGGCTCCCTTCAATTCAGGAGGACAAGCTCCACGTCAGACAAAGAGGTGCAAATATTCCCCATTTCCCATTCTCCCAGATCAAGACAAGATAGAGAAGTCAGAAAAATAGCAAACAACACCTTCTCCCTCCCTCCAAATATTAATCGAAAAAAATCATGGGAAACTAAAACCATGGAGAACCTGCATTAAAATATTGCAAAATACTCTCACAGTTTCCACACCATTAATCTCAGTAACAGGAGAAACTGAAACTCCCCAGAAAGCTGATGTTATCAAGTGTGAGTAGCAAACACTTCAATTATCTTCACCCTCTGTACAAAAACACAACACTACACTGAAGGCCTTACACCAGTCACTCTTGTGTTAAATTAATTTTCAATGGTAGGGGTGGACATGGGGAGTTAAAATAAGCCAAAAGCCACAGCTGGAAGCTGGCAGCAGCATTTCAGACTTGGCCAACAATTGTTTGATGAATACACATGTTAGGTCTTCAGCCCTCTCCACTTGGTAAGAAAAAGACAATGTTTGGCTGAAACTTCCCACTGAGTGAGTTGGTGCTGCCATGCTGGGGCCGTGCTGGAGGGGCTGTAACGACTCTGGGAGGAGAGGACAGCCCTGGCAGCCCAGGGGATGTAGCAGAGGTAGGAAGAAGGCTGAGGGAAGAGTATTAAGAACGACATCTGTTTTTTTCTCAGATGTAGAACCAAACCTCAGAATGGGACTGAATGATAATACGATGATAAAAATGGAAATACCCTGAAAGCCTCCAAAGATGTGACACTTTGTTCCAAGGATGGAATGTCCAGGCTCCTGCGTCAGCGTAGGAGGTTTATGAGTTGCCTGCAGAAGTCCTGGGCAGTAGTGAAGCTTTGAAGGATGAATCCCATCAATTAGGTATCTTCTAAAGGTCACATGGAAGTCTCCATCTACCTGGATCCCACCCAGAAAGGAGAAAAGAGTGCAATACCATGTTCCTTTTCTCAAAAAATTGAGTGTGGCTAACACTTCTCTTTTGCACTTAATCAGACAAGCTGTACAGTCCTTTTAAGCTCTGACACACTCATTAGAAACTGTTCTAAAAATGACAGTCCAGGTTTATTTCCTTCTGCTTCCTATGAGGAATACCCTGCTGATGAGGCTGTCCCCTGGGGTAGCTTGCTAGCCATACAAAAGATTTGTTATTCACGAGTGACTTAGAGAGCATGACCTTGCCTGTACACACACTTTTCTAGTAGGACAGAGTTCTTCGGAGAGAAAAGACATCTTCATTAAGTACTTTTTTTTTTGCAAGTCTGAATTTACACATTTACCCCTGACAAAACCCAACTCTGCATTTTTGTTTGCTTGTTTGATCCGATAGAAAATCCCTGCCGAGTCCAGTGACAAGAAATAAACTCACTGTGCTCCCAGGGCAATCCCTTGATATGCCTGCATCCACCGACTTGCAAACCTTTCCACACCTTCCAAACAGGTGGAAAGGTTGGCATAATGCATTCTGACTGACTCACAGCAGTCTCCAACAAGTGACCCCCCCAAAGGACTTTCCTAAAATCATAGAATCATAGAATCCTAGGGGTTGGAAGGGGATGTAGGCCTGGGATTCTCTCTCTCTGCTGTTGGCTCCTACTTCTTTTAGTCATCTCTGTCCATATATTTTTACAGAAATGCCAAGAACACTTATTATAACCAGAGTGCAGTGTTCACACACCTCGTTAGCCCAAACAACTACTCTTTATCTCACCACTCTTATTTCAAGACTGCACAGGTGCATGACATTAAATGGGAAGCAGTTCATCTCAGCTTATGCCTAGTTTGGAGAAATAAATAGTGGTCGCACCAATCAGAGCTTCTGTTTTCCTCTGTTTTGTGTTCTAGCATACATGTAATTTGCAGGACCAAGCTTTTCACTTCAGTAAGGACCAGCTGTGATTTTAGGGTAATAATTCATTATAGAAAAGCATTTACCCCTTCGCACAGCTCCTGGAGTATGAGAGTGATTTGTATGTTTGATCATTTGGTGTGTTTGTCTTTCAGCTTCTAATTCTGTAGTGGGAGAACTCTGGTGGCTTTTAGTGCATCACTCCTCATTAGCCAGTGGGCCAAACGATAGGAGGTGAAACTCTAAAGCAGAGATAAAGTGAAGAAACCTATTCATTATTTCCAGCTTTTTTAAGAGTGCACAGAGCATGAGCACTTGGGCTCCGAGGCAGCGTAAGGGGACCTGTAGGAGGAATTCAACCAGTTCCTTGTAACTATGCTGCTCCTTGGCATGGATCAAAGCTGGATGTGATCCCTGACCTGAGGTGGGGTACCCAGAGCTCTGGGACAAGAAGCTCTGTTTTGCCATGCATGTTGCCCCAGCCCTCTGAACTCTAGCTGGGTGCATCCTGCCCTTATTTAAGTTCTGCTGTGCCCCCTTCTTGGATGGACACCTCTGCCAGGGCAGGTGAGCTATAAAAATCAAAAAGGACTTTTCTATCTGAAGAGATGGACAATTAGGAAATGCTACTAAGAAAAAGGACACCCAAGTCCAAACTGTGTACATTGCATATTTCTCATCAGCATCTATTTTCAGAAAAGTATATGATTTCCACCAATTCAGTAGGAAGGAGGTAAATTTTTCAGAAATATTTTCTTTTTAGATGAGCTCAGTATTTCTTTCATATTTTGGTGAGCTGCTCTGCTCACCCTCCTGTTCCCCACAAGGAACTGCTTCAGCTTCTGTGAACATAATTTACTGTGCAACTTAAACTTGATTAAAAAATATTGCAGTTTGATTGTTCTTCTGCAAAATTAAGATGAGTAAGGATGGAAGTATCACAATACTATCCTGGAGTGGAAATCCTCAAAACACTTTGACATTGGTGGATTCGTCTAATAACACAGAATATAGTAGGGAAAGCAATTGGACTTTTTTTCTGAAAAACTTCCTTGCCTTTTTCTCCCCAAGTCTTGACTTACCTTGACTGGTTAGTAAAAAGAAAGAGTAAGAAAAAAATGCTACTCCTAGCGTTGATTATGAGCAGATAACACCAGTACAAAATCACTATGACTCAGAAAAATTGCACACTGAATTTTTCTCATTGAGTGAACTTTCCGTTAAGAATGAGTTTCCTTTGAAATGACAGCAGAAAGGTATTTTGTGGGAGTTTTTCATCAGTATTAGCAGTAGAAAGGCATGAAGTGGAAAGGGGTTGCTCCTACCTCGGACCATTTCATTCGGCCTTTTTCTGGAACTTTCCTTTTTGAAGAAAAAAAAAAATCCTTCTAAAGGGCAAGCAGTGCAGAGCCACTCCTCACCCTCAGATCTTCCAGCCAGGAGGAGTAATGAGAATCAGAGTAGAACCACCAGGTTTAAAAACAAAATGTGGGACTTTGGTTTGGGGTTAAAAACAGCATAAAACCAGCATTAAAACTGACTATCCATATATCTGTCACCTCTTCTTTCATCCTGCTTTTCCATCTTGGCTGTTACAATTTGGTCCTGTAAGAGAGCCTAGGTAAGCAGATGTGTTCAAGGAAAGCTTGATTACTTCAAGCAGACTTAGCAGGGCTCCTCTCCAGCAGACCCGTGGCTGCTTCTACTTCTTCAACACAGATGTTGCCTTCTCAAGGCACTGAGTCTGCTGAACAACCATGGGATGTTAGGAGTAAATAAAACAAAAACAACAGCTGTACCAAAAATATTATATAAATGGTACAAAAATGTGAAATGTGACTGAATGAATATAAGTGGCAGAGAAATGGGAGTATGACACTGTAGCTCACTCTCCTATCTTGATTCAGTTGCCTTCCTATATTCATTCAAGAAAGAAAAATATTGCAAATATTATTTCTTTTTACACATGATAGGTTAATCTAAGTATTAATGGGGATATTAATCAGCATGAGATTAAAGATTAGCTTTAAGAGACAGGCATCCCAGCAGATTTGCTAAGGACAGTTAGATTCCTCCAGAGGATGCTCCCCATAGTATACAGTTTTAGGGTCTCTGAGAAAGTCCCTGGAGAAACCACACTGCATCACTGTAGAGGAAACCAAGGCATACCAGCCAACTTTTAAAATTCCTCCTTTTCTTCCTGCCATCAGTATCATAGATGAATAGGGAATGAGTTTTAACATTTTTTTGTTAAAACATTTGCAATGGAACAAATAAGAATTTTATTCCAAGTAACATATGTTTCACTCTATAACCTCATCACAGAGTAGGTTGCTTTGGAAAAGACAGAGATTTATTCTAAAGCATTTTTCTTTCATCTCTTTATGGTTCTGTTGATGATTTTAAATGTTTGTGCTATTGGTACTTACATACAGTAAATGATAAATGATATATTACCACAACAACTCCATGAAGCTGAATTGCTTTCTTTAGTGAATTTAGTGAATTTACTGCCTTGAAAGGTAACAGATTGATAGTACTAGTGAATTAAATCCTCTCTTTATCCCCAGAACAAGTATAATATGGGCATTGCAAATATTTTCCAGACCTATAAATCAGCCATGGCACCTCGACTATCATCCTCAGGGACCTGGCTCCCTGCTTTTCTTTTTTGTTTTGTTTTATTTTTTTTTCTCCTATAACTTCTTCTAGGGATTTTACAGGCTACTTCAATTTGAAGAGCAGAAGGGTAGTCAATTTCATTAGCTTCTCTTTCCTGTATTAATAATTATCAACTTTTTACTTTAGAAAAGGTATGTAGGGAATACCACATGCTGGTGGTTAGTGGTGCCTTGGAAGGTGGAAGAGGAGCTGCTGAAATGCAGTCATAAACAGAATATTTGCAGCCATGGATGGGAAAATCTTCTTCTCCTCTTACAGAAACCATGTTTCCAAAATCTCAGCTTTTTTACTGGCAATATTGTCACAGACCTCTAAGTGGCCACTGGGTTTAGCCCACCTTGAAAATGACTGAAACTAGAGATATGTTGGAAACACAAGGCTGGATTCTCAGATATATTCACTCCACTGGCCTCAGTAGAGTTAATCTGATTTACACACATCACCCCTCAGGCAACACAAGTTTCCAGCAGAGCTTCAGAAGACCTCACCAGAGCCAAGGCCCAACAATTTATTTTCCACAAGGCTTCCTATGTACAGCGTTCCCCGCTAGACATTTTGCAAATTCCAGATTTTCATCATTTGAAATGAGTAAAAATCAGTTTGTTAATTAATTTTTCTAAGGAAGATTGTGTGGAGGGAAAAGCAAGTGTTAAGCAAACCCAGAAGTACTCCAAAGAGAATGTTTCAGCTCTTACAAATAACAATTGTCTCATGAATTCATCTCTGGTGAAGAGATCTCACCTAATTCACCTACTTATGAAAACCTAGTAATAAAAAATTAATAGAATAACATTTATTGTTATAGACCAGTAACATTTCAGAGGGAAAGAAGATTCTAGAATAGGTTTTATTTTGTGCAGGTTTTTTGTTTTGTTGTTGGTTTTTTTCACTAAGCTAAGCATTAATTCCAAATATCACATAAACTGGAATCATAATTCTACTTTACATACCTGTTTGGCTTTCTGGACAGTAGATAATGGGCTGCTCTTAAATAATTGTGTTGCTGTCTCACACTTCACATAGACCTCTCTCGGGCAATTTTCTGAATGCTGCCTTTCTTTTGACCCAACTTTTTTGCTGTCATCCATTTCCCCAAGCATGGACATTTTTATGACCTCAGTTTGGATTAGCTCTTCTTAGCCACTTTTTTTAACAGACATTTCACCTTGGGTACAGCAGCCCTCAGCTTCTAATATTCATAAAATTCAGATCTTACCTACAGTCATTTATTCCCATTGTTCCCTTCTGGAGGTGCTATTTTATCCTTTCAGTTTTACTGGCAACATGAGATTTGCTATTAACTACCCAACAATTCCTCAGTCAGTGCTTCATGAAAACAATACAAATGCAGCAGAGAAAACACTCCATTTTCTAGTCTTATTTTCTGTCTTGGCTCAAAGTGGTGCAATGTAGGTACTTGGAACTAGTAGCCCATCATAGCAAAGCTCCTACAAGCATTGTGGTATCTATTTATATAAACGAAAGAAAAACATTTTTGCTTTATAAGGGACTGTAATCACATTTACCTGTTTGGATTTTAGACCATTAATGTCACATGATAGGTTTTACACAGCTGACTGCCTATTAATTGAATACTCTAATTCAGCCTCTGATTCTGCCTTCTAATGGTTGAAAGCCCATTAAAGCACCTATTTCTCTAATAACTGTGTAGAAAGGGTAATGGTTGTTGTTGTTCATCCTGATTGATTCTTCTCCTCATCCTCTGGCTGAGCAGTCTGCCCAGACCCTTTCAGTTCAAGTTCAGTGCCAGAGCAGCACAAAGCACTTTTTCAGAGGTACATTTGTGATTAAAAGAACACAGACTTGCTCCGTGGACGTTATCCACAAAAAAACACTCCTCTGTTTCCTGTTAGCACATGTGATTAGTCTAATAGTATTTATTAGCCTAAAGTAAGGGTCTGCACATCTGTTTTCAGCATTCAAAATTATCAAAATTTGGGCCAAACCTTTTGCCTACCCAGCTGGATGAAGCTAAAGAAGTTCTCAGAAAACCACACAAGAGGAAGGCGAGCATTTTTCCCCAGCATGCACGAAGCTCTACAAAACTCTGGACTAAGTTGAAGCAGACTAGGTTACAGAGCACTTTTCCTCTTCAGCTATAAAAAAAGCAGCAAACATTTGCACCTGCCAAATTTGCTGTTGACTTCCATGCTGTGACCCTGTAATCACTGCAGGTAACATCATCTTGCAGAAGAGCTAACTCAGTAAGTAGCATTAAGGGACACAGAGCTTATCATTCATTTTTTCCCCAGCATTTTGTTGTACACTTTGTAGAACCAACTAAGTATCAATGGCTAAATTATGACAAAACACCACTGGCTAATTATCAAGGTAGATGATTTTATAACTTTACCTAAAGGTACTTTGCTCTTTTACAGGCTCTCTAATGTATTACAAATTGACCATTTTTAAAATGATTCTGGAGTATTTCAACTTACATGGTAGCTTGGCCTAAAGTCAAATGTAACAAATGCTTTGTTAAATAATTGGTCTAAGACTAGAGAAGGAAAACCATCATCCATCATCAAGTCATGGGTTTGGTTTTGTTTCCAATATATTGTTTCAGTGCAATTTCCTTTGGTAATAAATCTTAAATCTGTGATATTCAATAACATTACACAACACTGAATTTACTGAATGCGTTCAAATGTAGGTTAAATACCTATGTGAAAACCAAGAGCTTACACAGACCTTGTACAGCATTTTTGAGTGTATAATGGACATAAAATATTTAAGACATAAGCCAACTACTGTTCAGCAGCAGAAGAAACTTCTGTTATTCCCCCAGCACTCATTATCAAGTTTGCTGAACTTTCCTCAGAAGCAGCTGGTGCTGGGCAATGCTCAACAAAATAAACAACAATCTTGCTTGTCGCATAGCAAAGAAGTTTCTCAAGTTTGGAGTGTGTCACTGAACAGAAATGAGTTGTTCACGGTGCAGGATCTGTTGCATTAGCCACAATTTCAGCTTTTGGATTTAAAAAAGCACATTACTGGCCCTGAGTACAGATCCTGGCCCTACAGAGCCCTGCACTAGGTGGGAATCACAGTCCATTTTGCAGCATACATCTAAGAATCTAGTTTATACTACCTTCTTGGGTATACTACCCTTCTCTCATTCTAAAAAAAAAACTTGTTTGCAATTTTTTGAACATGAATTGATTAGTAAAGGATTCAGTTCCACAAGCACACAGAGTCATGAAAGTCCAAGTGGTTTGAGAAATCAAACAATTAATGAAATCTCTTTGGATATGTTATGGCTTTCTCTAGGTTTTAAGAGCTAAGTGAGCCAAAATGGCACCAAAAGACAGTCAAATTTTGCAATTTTTTTTTTAGTTGAAATTAATGTGAGTTTTCCCGTTCTGTAAGATTTTCAGATGAAACACGAAGACCATTTTATCACATCTTTCTCTGAGACTGTCTTGCCAAATACAGTGTCCAGGTTTAGCTGGGAAAAAAGAATTGGAATTTCGTTCTAAAATTCCAATACAGATCCATGTTCTGTTGCTCTAAAGCCCACTAACAATGCTGCCAGGATGTGTCAAAGAAGAGCTACAACTCCAGAGAAATACACGACCATCAACTCCATGGATGAGTGTACAAGTCTTCTGTGAGACTTGGTACTATTTTGTAAGGCAAAGACAAGAGATTCGTGGTGCCTGATACATTAGCACAGGATCCAACAGCACATCAAGGGCAGTGAGTAAGAGCATTGACTGCTCAAAAAGACCTGCCAGGAATTTCTGGAATACCTGCCGAGTTTCAGCAATGCTTACAAATTGCAAATGTCATTTTGTGATAGACTGCAAATAATTAAAAATGGCTAAATATATTGCTTGTAAATGGGCTTGTTGAAAGCTTTGATCACAGACAGAAAGGAATTCTTTTTAAAACCTACTGTTAACAGTAGGTAAGAAGTTAATGAGAAACATGTAAATAATTAATTCTTCTGCTAGAGCCAGAAATGATTTGTTGTTTCTGCTAATGGACTCACAATATAGGTTGTATTGTCTTTCCTGAAGTACGCACTGAATTACTTGATCTCCATACAAAAGAATATAATTTATTGCACCAATAACTTTATTAGTGTATTCCCAGTAAAGAATATTTTCCTGGGTTAACTAAAGCAACTTGCCTTGATGATATACCCAGGATGGTGGAGCTAAATCAACACTTCAAAATAAACAGCACACTTCAAATAAAAAAAACCAAACTGTTGAAGGAAAATATGCTAAAAAAAGTCTGGCACTTGGTGTTTGCAAGAAAGCAACTGCAAAGCACACAGAAGTTTTAAAGATGATCCAATTGTAATACTGCATTAAAACAGATCTCCTTCCTGCATGTGATGTTTTTTGTATCATCAGGAGAAGTGACACCCTTCCTTTACTTACACAGACAGAGTATGCAGAATCATCACAGCTTGAAGGTAATTCAGGTCAGAAATACTTACGAGATCCCAGGTGTTCAGATGTGGTCATTCCACAACTGAACTGAAAATACCCTCTCCCTACAGTATTTGATAAATATTTTGGCAATATTACAATAATCTCTCGTTTGACATTATTATATGAAGTAATGAGATGGCTCTCTGTTGTCCTATTGAAAATAATTCCTGCGTGGTTCTGCTGAACTTATGAATTTCATGCAAGCTGGCTGGGCACACTGTCTGCATAGTATTAAAACCTGTGCTGAGGCAGATACATCTCAGGGACAGCAGAGATACCTCAGCATAAACCAGTGGATAGCTTGGGGATAGGTAACAGGTTTTAAAAAAATGAGGGGTCAAAATTGTCTTCCAAGTTCTTTCTGTCTAAGGTAGACACAAGCACCTCCTGCTATGGCTTCACTCATGTGTGACAGACACTGATAATATTTAATCATAATAAATGCACAGGATCTACTGTTGCTTCTGCTACTGACAGAGAAAATGCACCTCGGCTATCTGACGCTATTAGTTTTCATTTATATGTAAATATGTGTATAAATATATTAGAAGGAAATATTATATTTTTTTTTCTGAGAGGGAAAGTAGGTTTCTGAGGCTAGGGATTTACCACCATTCAGCTGTAAAAGCATATATTAATATTAAACAATCTAATCTAATAACCACCCAGAAAAAAAGCTTAAATATCCCCAGTGAGTCTTCTCAGCTGTGGTTGCACACATCTTCACAGGAGAAAGCCCTGGCAAGGCCCCCAGCAGGGATGCTGCAGCTGGACCTGTGTCAGTACCCCTCCCTGGCTGAAGCTTGTTCCTACCCTGAGCCTTGCATTACTGGTTACTCCCTCAGCCTCCATGCATCCCGTAACAAAATGGCCAAGTTGTCCATCCAGCCTCCTGATCCCCACCCAGCAGTGTTGCTCTGTGTGTGGCACTGTCCTGCCCCCAGGCAAACCTTTGCAGCTCAGCTAGCAGACTGCATCTCCTCTGGACATTTCCTCCCGAAAGGGAAAACATTTTAAATTTCAGTAGCACCTACCAGGAGGACGAGGAGGTTTAATAACTTCATCTTTTTTTTTTTTTTTCTTTTACCTCATGGGGGCCTGAAATAGCTGGAGGCATTAACAGCTTTTATAGCTTTGTGAAAACTCCAAGGGCTGATGGGGGGTGGACATCCATAGCTCCAGCAATTCCTTCTCTGCAGAAAGAGAAAAATCTCACTGTCTTTCATGTGAGGGCTGTTACCCATCTTAATTTAAGGGACAGTAACAGATTGTCTCCCCACATCAATGGACAGGTGTTTTAGCCTGGTTTCTGACTCCTGTCAAAGCTGTTCTGTACTGATCCAATTGTTATAGCAAGTCTCTGGTCACTTGGGGGGGGGACAGGCGAAAATGCTCCATGTGACAGCAGCCACACCAGCCTTGTTTGTGCCTCAGGCTGTAGAAAATGATGTGACTTATCGGTGTCAGCTGAGTTGATGAGCTTGTGCCTTCTCTGAATACCACCTCTGCATCACATATACCCCACACGGTTACTGGAAATGATTTCTATCAGAAATAAGCATGGAAGGAGGCTACAGTAACTCTAATACACCCAACAGCAAGAAAGCCTGCAGCGTTTATACTTCTTCCAAGAATAATTTCTGGGGCTTTGTCACATGCTGTTCCCCACATCTGGCCATGGCATGCACTTCAGCTCGTCAGTGGCTGTTGCTGTTTCTAGGTTTCTGCTTCACAGGCTCCATGTGTGCAACTGCATGACCGAGATGCAAGGGATCTGTAAGAGCAAATGATATCATTCCTGTTGGGAATCAAATTAATAACTCTCTTACAGGGTAAAGCTTCTGTGCTGGTGCTGCTACCTGCACAGAAATGCTATGAAAAATGTTCCCCATTTCCCTACCCCTGCACATCCGTGCAAAACAGTAATTTGTTTATTGTGCATCTATTTAGCTTTGCCTTACATAAAGCAGCCTGGAAAAGCATCAGTCCACATTAATGATAAAAATAACGCAGAATTGCGCGATGAGGGCTTACCAAGCGTGTGCTGGGATGTCCCAAGGAAGCCGTGGCAGGGAACTGCACCGGCTCCGGGCTCCGCGGGGCTCTGCGCGGGCTGCAGTGCCCGGCTGCCCAGCAGATGGGGGTGTGAGTTCAGCTTCTCCGCGCCGCGCTCCCTGGGAAGCAGCCAGGCTGCGCACAGCAACCTGAGGAAAAGTTGCTTTCGGAGTTCACAACTCCTGGATTTGGACTCGCAGGTCATTTCCTGCAGCATCCTGATATTCCTTCCCGGGATAAACAAATGGTACTGATGTATATATTAATTTAAACTCTCTTGCAATTGTTTTGATGAAAATATGGTGACAAGAGGAAAGGCCCCTTCTCACAAACAGAAATACTACTTTAAAGGATTTATTTTCCAGAAATTGCAGTCTTTTACAAGCCCTGGTCTGGTAGTGTAATCACCTCCCGGGATTCCAGTCTTATCCACAGTTTATGTGGGATAACCTAATTGCTCACACTCTTTACCAGCAATACCTTGCTCCTTTCTTTTTCAGTTCTTGTAACATTTTTCTCCTTTGTTCCTGTCCCCTCTGGAGCAGATACTTCATTAGGTTTGCTGACTTTCTTGCATCTATTTTTTGCAGTCTGTGTGGTGCCCTTCTCAGGCTTCTGGCTACATCTAGAAAAGCAGGAGCTCAGCTTCTGGCTGTTTGGCTGTCATGGAGTAAGATCCTCATCACAGATTTCATGGTGTTTCTCCCTTTGGAAGAGAGCTAAAGGGGAAAAGAGCATTTTTAGAGGGGAACGTTTATCCATAAGCAATAAATAGAGTTGTACTTAGTCTCTTTTCTTAATTAAACAACTGTCCTAGCCATTGCAGTGTGACAGGGCCAGTCACCAGCTGGAAATGGTCATCCAAAGGCAGTGTGAAAGATTCAGTTGCTCAGCTGATGATATTCAGTCAATTACAGTCTGATACAGTATCTGGAGACAAGTTAATGTCTGAGGCATGACATGTTTCAGTGCATACTTTTTGAGTTGCTCCATGTACTTCGTTAGCTGATGTGTATCTTCATGAATACTTTATATGAACTGACTGAAACACAACACAAGCAATTTTTCTGATGCCAAGAGTAAAAATTTGTAATATTTGTACAGATCTTGTATAATGGTAAGAAAGCAATAACTGATATTATAATAATATTATATAATATCTGGAGAAGTTTAGGACCAAACCTGTTCCTTGGATATGGCAACTCCTTTAACAAGACCTAGAAGTCCAAGCAACTTTTAACATGGGTGCCTTTGATGACCACCAGTAAAATACAGTCCAATGCAGGTATACACCTATGTCAACATATTTTTAATAATATTTTTTTCCCACTCTTTGATCATTAATTGAGCTGTTGAACTTTCCACATCCATAGTGACCACCAGCCTAAGCAGACCCATGGCTGGGAGGTTGGGCCAGGCTGGCCACCCTCCAGCCAGCCTGTCTCATGCTGCTGCTGCATCCTGCTTCTCCTGGGCTCTGCAGAGACCTGCTGCACACCAGGCTCTGCACAGAGACTGGCAGCTCATTGCTGTCACAGACTGCAAACAGCAGCTGATGCCTCTGTGGCTGTTGCTGTGTGGCTGCAAACCTCTCCACCACTGTGCTGTTCCCCTGCATGGTGCCCACGGCAGCAGTCAGGCTCCTCTCATCATGCTTTGGGGTCTGACAGCTTCCAGGGAGGAGTGCTCCTCCAGTTGCACTGCCTGACAGAGGTTCCACAAGCCTTTATTCCTTTTCTTTGCCTCTTCCCATAGAGTGCAGAGGCTGCTCCAAGTCAGCATCTCACTTAGAACCATAGAACTATTTTGGTGGGAAAAGACCTTCAAGATCATCAAGTCCAACCCTTAACCCAGCACTGCCAAGGCCACCACTTAACCATGTCCCTGAGCACCACATCTACATATCTTTTAAATGCCTCCAGGGATGGTGAGGCCACTGCTTCCCTGCGCAGCCTGTTCCAGTGCCTGACAACCCTTTTGGCAAAGAAATTGTTCTCAATATCCAATTTAAATCTTCCCTGCCATAACTTGGTGCCATTTCCTCTTATCACTTGTTGCTTGGTAGAAGAGACTGATCCCCGCCTTGCTAGAACCTACTTCCAGGTAGTTGTAGAGAGCAAGAAGGTCTCTACTCAGCCTCCTTTTCTCCAGACTAAACAACCCCAGTTGCCACTCCTGGTAGGACTTGTGCTCCAGACACTTCACCAGCCTCAGCTGGTGCATGCTTCACTCCTAGTGAAGCTTTGCCTATGGCTGCATTGGTTACCTCCAGCCAGGTGGCAGGGAGATGGCAGCGCCCTTGCACCTCTGGCATTTCTGACCCTAGTGCAAGCACCCACAAATCTCAGAGTTTCAGGGCACGCACAGCACAAACATAGCTGAAATCTGTGGGCAGGACCTCAACTTCTGCTTCCAGAGTGTGTCCTCACCCACCACGGCCCATGCAGGAGCCAGGGTCAGTTGCTAATGCAGCCCTGTAGCCTGGCTTGCAGGCTACAATCCCAGGCCATTCACATCCACTTAGCCATGCAGAGCAAGGAATAAAAATGTAAAACACGTGAGAATGAGGCTGCTTGAGAAGTACAGAATATATTATTTGTAATATAAGGCAATTTATATGTAAAGCATCTGTAATCACAAAAATGCCTTAAATACAATATTCAAATTTCAGCAATAAAAATCCTGTATCTGACAATGATAAATCAGCACATTAAAAACATGTCACTCAGAGAGCAGATGCTCTTTGCAGGGGAAACAAGGTTTGTAATGTGGAGTTAAAATAGTGGTGACATAAACAGGAACAGTCATGCACAGCTGGTCTGTGTCCCCAGCAGTGCCAGGATGGGAGCTGAGGAGGTGCAGGAATGCTTCACACGGCAGGATGTTGCTATGGACACAATGACTTCTTCAGCAGGGCTGCCAGGACTGGGTTTTTACAGGGTCAGACCCCTTATTGCCCTAAAATGATGGGAGCTGCTTTCTGGTCAAGTGGTAAATTCTACTAAATTGGCTCTAAGAGGAATATTTGAGCTATTTCTTTTTTATTCGTGTTCCAAAACCCCAAATAACTTCATTTTCAAGTTGTCTAAAATAATTCATAAAAGAAACAAGTCCTACCTAAATACCTTCGAGCACCCCAGCTATTGAATCATACGTGTCCCTGGTCTTGCGGGTGACCTTCTACTGCACTTGATGGACGATCAGAAAGCAGCTTTACATGTGACCCAAAGAAAAAGAAACTAAGGAGATCTCTCAACATAGAAAACAAGCAGTTGCAGTGCTTAGAGAAAAAGGACCCAAAAATTCACTGAAGAGAGTAGAATTAGTGCATACCATACAGAAGCTCAGCCTGAAATGAACTTTAGACAGCTATAGATGAACTGGGAAATTTCATTTAGACAACGCAAAGAATAAGGTCACAATCTAACTTCCATGGGAATTAGACCTTTAAATATCTTCCCGGTGCTTGATTAGAGCAGTGGGCTGAAGGGCAAGGGGTTTTCTAGTATTTTCTTCTCTTTTTGTTTCCTTTTTAATTAAATCTATTTCTACAGTAATAAGATGGAAGGTTTAGATGCCAGAAAACAACTATGCCATCAACAGTCTGTCACAGAAGATTTAAACATGTAACACAGTGTGCAATTTAACAGGATTATCAGAAAGTAATAGTTAAGATTTTGTTCTACTGAATGTTCACCCATCCTTTGTCAGGTATTTCTAATTACCAGGATTTTAATGGTCATGTTTAACCAACCCAGAACTCCAGGGTCTTACAATAATATCCGCCACAACAGAATTTTCAATTATTATAATTCCGTCCTTAATTTCCGTCATCATAATTATCTTTCATTACAACAACATTCTTAAATCTGACTCATTAAAGCAAATTTTTTCCTTGTTTCACTTGACTTACAGCTCAAACTGGGATTTAACCTCCCAAACAGTCATCGCACTCTATGAATGAAAAAAAACCCCACTTCTCTGGTTTCCCACATGCAGCATTTGCTGTATTAGTGTAGGGGACACACAAAACAATTTTCAAAACTAAGAGTCAAAGGTTGAGTATTTATACAATTCCTATAATAATAGTAGTAAATATATGGGATAGAAATTACAAATATTTGCAACAGTCACTTACATCACTACATGGTTGACCTTCAGAAAGCCTGGTATGTTACCAAAACAGTGTTTGTAGTAGATAACAGCCATACTTCTCTGATAATTCACTTGTCTTAGAAAGAGCAATCCATTTGATTTGCTATTAATTACACTAAAAAATACTGGGATATTAATAAGCTACAGATCCTAATTTAAATAAATTACTTCTATGCAATTCACTCTCAAAGTGCACTTGAAAAATGTGATCAGCCTACAAAAAATGTAGATGTTCTCGGTGTCAGATCTTCTAGCTTCCACCAGCTCAGACTGACCTTGGTTTGATGGCAAAACTAGGGTAGGGTCTGTCTTCCTCAAAAAATGCCTTTCAACCCCACTGAAGAAGGGTCACCACGACCAGCAGTGTGCTGCTGCAGCAAGCCATCCCCCACCTCGGCCTGCACTTATTGAAGTCAGCAAGGATTTTATTGCTGATTCTGTGGGAACAGACTCCAGCCCTCCATCTCTTTGTCAGTGTGCTTTCAAAGCCCCTTGTGCAGTACTTCCTCCAAGTCAAGAAGTCAATTCAACACACGCAGACAAGGAAGACTACATAACAGAGCTGTAACATGGTAAAGGTGTAGGTATGTTACATTGCTTCAAGTACTCCTATGGTATTTCCTCTCCGAAGTCTGTGTAGCAGCCTCAGCCTAGAAGGTTTCTTAATTAAAACTAGACAATAAGAAATACTACATAAGGCTTCAAGAGAGATAAATAACTGGCCATCTCACTGTCATCTTCTAGCAATGCCCTGTGGGAGGCTGCGTGGTGTAAGGAGATGGTAAGGGATGAAGTGGGCCCTGGCAGGTAGCTGAGCCTTGGAGTGCCTGTGTCATTTTGGAGCAGTCACCGGAACTTCTTTTTGCTTCGCTCCAGCCAGCTGGAGAATTAGAGGTAACTGAGAACCAGAGTGAAAACTGGACATTGCTTATTTTCCAGATAGATAAATTGCAAAAACATAATTTTGTAATGCCAGTTTTGTCCAGGGCTGCAGTGTGTGTGATGCACACAAACAACAATTCTATGACACACAGAGTGCAGTATCCACTGAAGAGATTTACAGATGCGTGCCTTCGGTTTTGGGCTGTGTGCTATGCACTAAAGAGATCTTCCTGCAGCTGCCTAAAATCTACAGATAATAAACATCCATATTCAATTTCTAATTAATCTAAGACCTTCTCTTTACATTTTTATTAATTTTAATGTAGCTGGGTAGTGGGCAAAAGACATGATTGAAATAAAGGCTGCACTTAGCTCACGGCAAGAGGCTTAAGCTGTCTGCTGTAACACTGAGGTCCTGCACATAGCAAAGGGGGGTTTCCCCTGGGGGTTTCTCTCATCTGTGTGTTTGCTCTCATTAATCTGGAGTTGATTGCATAGTCTTGCCAGGAGGGGATAGTCCTCCTCATTAGACCATGGATAATTGAGGCTCTGCTGAGAGATTCTGACTGGGAGGTGTAAATATTTTCAGCCTGAAGTGGGCATTAAACCCATTTCTTCACATTTTCTTGGCAAACCTGGAGCTCTTTGGGCACTCTGTGCATGTTCTTGCATTAATGTGGCTGATGGCTTCTGGTGGCCAGCTATGTCTATCTTCTTTGAGGATGATCAGGAGTGCTCTGAAATACATTTCTCTTCGCTCTCATTTCCCTGCCAGACTGAGCACAGAGCTCAGTCCGTCCAGCCATCTCACCTGCCTCTGCAGCTGAAGTGGACTGTGGCTTCTCTTCAAGAGACTTTCAAGAGTTGGCCCTGGCTGACCTGATCTGGGCTTGGTGATGATCCTCCTTCAAGAAGGCTGAAGTAAATGACTTCAGATGTTCCTTCAGCTGGGATTTCTAGTCTCCCCTGGTCCCCTTGGCAATGCAAAATCAGCTTAGGCACGATGGCATCATCTCTGAGCATAGGCAACAGGTGGGCCTTAGGTATCTTGTTAACCTACTAAAGAGGTTGTCTTGTGGACTTGGAGATCCTCAAGAGTTCACTTCAATTTGCATTCACTTGTAAACTCTTTTGGGTGTGCAAGTCTGGATCTGAGTCTTACTCACAGCTCCTCTCCAAACCCCTTTGATCCAGATCTGCAGCTGATGTAAATGGGAGATGGTGGAACATGTTTATAAAAAGAATTGTGGATGCTATAAAAGTAAATTTTCAAGCTAAGATGATAGTTGACTTTTAATAAACTTTTCTGTCTCAGATAAACTGTTCCTGAGCTACTGCCAACACAAGAGTAGCAGCTTGAGAGCAGCTTTGTTCTTCCTTTGCAGTGAAATTATTTCAGTTGTCACAAATGCAGCAGAAGGATAATATTAGTGTGGAGACCTACCTTTATCAGATCAATATGATTTGATTTGAAGTCTGTATGTAGCTACTCCATTCATAACGATACGAATAGTTTTTTTAAAAAATCAAGTACAGCAAAGAAGTATGTCAGAGTGACTGGCAAGGACAGAAATAAAGTATGAAGGCATCAATGATACCATGTGTATGTGTCCAGCACCAAAGAAATAAGTAAATACAAGGCATGGTTTAAATACTACTACTGTACTGGGAAATTAGTGCTCTTATATTATACTGCAATGTAGAGCAAAACGTGAGTATCTTTAGTTCCTGATGGCATTTTGAGAATCAGCCCCCATACAAGCTGGTGATCCTTAACTTAATACTGTTAAGAACTGTCAAGAGTAAAGTAAATTTACACACATGAAAGGGTAAAGCAAATGCATGTGCTGGAATTGACATGCTTGTTTATGCAGTTCCTATGTATCTGCTCCTTATGGCCACAAAGTTAAGCAAGATCATGACTTGACTGTTACCCATTTAAAATCTTAAAATTTAAATCTTTAAAATTAGCTACCTTAGATGTGAGATGAGGCAATATAATTTGTATTTAGCTTATTTTTGGACCAGCTTTTTGCTGGAACTCTTGCAAGTAGAGGAACATTTCAATAAAAATGATCTTAATAATGCTCTAAAAATACTTACTGAAAATACTTTTACTCACACAACATTACCTATCACTCTTTAACTTGGATTGCTAGTGATAGCATGCTGAAATTCACTGATGATAAGGGAAGCAACAGAAACTGGTGTCACAAGCTAAAATAAATTTATAAATATGTTACATCTGTCCTGGATGCATTTCCAGCCCTTTCTAAGCACTGCAATACACTACTCTGGTTATGGACCATCTGCCATTCAGCACGTTCTACTCAACATTTTCTGTATGATGGAAGCAAAAAAAAAAAGTCATTTTTTGTCTAGCCTCTACTGGAGCTCACCCAGTGACTCAAAAAAGTTTATTGCCCTGTACAGGGAAAGAATCTGAAGTAGCACTTAGAATCAGATGTGTTGGGAAATGATTACATTTCAGAAGTCCCTCACAGCTGGATTTTCTATCTCATCTGGTGGAACTGAATCTGTTCATTTCAGCCAAGCAGTAATTCAAGCCCCCAGAAGAGCCAAGCAGGAAAATTCTACCAGAGAACTGAAATTTGGCTGTGTGTGAAGAGTTGACTCTGGGCTTGAGTTACCTTGAGGAATTCAAGTGCATATTTCAAACTCTGCAAGCACATATGGTATTGGTTGGCAATTAGGCACCCCCTGACAAGGTTATTTGTCTTCAGAGTCAACAGATACAGTATGATTAACCTCTGTCTAGGTAGAGAACAAATATATTAAATTTCTTATTTAAAATTATTTACTTTCCTTATAATTCATAGAAGTCTAATCTTGCCATCATTTAATCTCATAAAAAAATATTGAAAGACCCAAGGCAGATAGGTAAAATGTAACAGCAAAAGCTCAACAAGAGATTTTCTCTGTAGTTTGATTCCAATAACTTACTGGCCTAGCATAAAAACACTAAAGAGAATGGAAGACATTCATCCTGTTCACTTTTCTATTAGTACAGGGCTAATTTGCCTCTTCTTCCCTCTGTGTCTTGTCTACTCTGGTCTCCAGTGTTCCTGACTATGAGACTTCCAAAATAGTTCAGCAACAAAATAGCTACTACTGTTAAAATCTTCTCATTGCTATGTATTGGTATTTGCTAGGCATTTCCCTTTTAGTAACAAGATTAACAAGAAGTGAATAATTGTAGAACTTAACCAAGTTCTTCTTCGCAGAGGTTTCTTATTAAATTCAGGAAAAACAAAGGTCTTTATAAAGTCCTACAAACATCAGGATTTGGTGACGTGCATTGTTGATAAAATAAGGTTGCATTTGCAACCTTTGAGCTAATGTGCTCTTCTAAGATATTATATTGTAGTGTCCTGTATCTGATATTTCTCCCATTGACAAGAAGCTGTAATAAACATTCTCAATGGAGCTTCCTTTAACAAAGTATTAAATGCATTTTTGAAAATTAAATCATGTAGAAAGAAAATCATGATAAAGGCAAGTATGTCACCAGTCACAGGCTAGCCAGTTCTGCCCTTGACTGGCTGAGGGAAAGCTTTTGTAAATATTAAGGGTAGAATTTGAAAACCAGTAATTAATGTGCACAGCCCCTATTGACTCTCAGAAAGACATAACTTTCAAGGTCACTTAGCCATTTTTAATTATTTCATCCTTAGTCATTAACAGGAGACTCATCACCATGGTGTTCAGGAAAAAATGATGTGCCATATATTAGAAACTACTCTAATTACTGAAAAATCTTCATCCTTTTTATTTAACTATTTAATACCTCTCATTAGAAGAGACTTGCCTGGCATTTGAAAAGGGGGAATCCAAAAAGTCCTAGGATGGCATTCCCTGCGTAGGTGGGGAGAAAAAAATGTGTAGTTCCCTCTGATAGAGAATGCAAATGAGCTAATCTTTCTCTGACTCCAAAATACTTCTGTCTGGGCACAAAGTGAAGTATCATTGGGGAAAGTATCAGAAATAAAATATGAATTAACTATCCACAGCAAATAGCATATATAATGCTTTAGTAGCAACAGCAGACTGAATGACTGCTCGTAGAAGTGAAGTACTGTTATGATCAGCATTAGAGTTAAAATGAGTGTCCCAGAATGGATTCCTTTTTGTCTTGGTATTCAGATGTAAAAACCACTTCCTGTCCTCCTCTGGGGAACAGTACATTGTTTGTTTTTAAGGGAAAAAGCCAAAAGGCAATAAAGAGGAATCATACAATCTGCCAACAGCACAAACAGAAAAAGCTAGACACGTACATCACATCATGCTTCATAAGCTGACAACTGATACTGACAAATACCATCAGAACATATCTCTGTCCTCCCACTGCTCATCTTAATCTTGCCTAAAAAACCCCAAACAGTAGTATAGCTGTATTCATAGAAGCAGAGAATTGAGGGACACCTCCCACTAGATCAAAGCCCCATCCAACCTGGCCTTCAACACTTCCAAGGAGAGGGCATCCACAACTTCTCTGGGCAACCTGTGCCAATGTCTCACCACCTTCAAAAGGGAAGAATTTCTTCCTAATGTCTAGCCTAAATCTACCCTCTTCCAGTTTAAAGCTGTTCCCACTGGCCCTATTACTACACGCCCTTGTAAAAAAGTCTTTCCACAAGGAACAGTCAGTGATGGAGGGAAACCCTGAGATAGAAATAAGATTTCATAATTGAGAAATATTTTTGTTATAATTAGCATAAGAAGAAAAAAATTACCTAGGTGAGTAGCAGGAGGATTTTTGTGACTGGAGTTAGTGAAATTTCAATTAATCCATATGATGGAGGCTTTTAAAATTCTGACATGGAAACATCTGTTGAAATAAACTGCCCTTTATCTTGCCTTATAATCCAAACCAAGGGTCTGTTTCCAGCTCTGCCAGCAGCACCACTGTGACCCAGGGTGAGCCACTCACCTCTCCTGTGTCACTGTTTCCAGCTATGAAAAATGGGTTAATAACATGGATCTCACAGGGAAGTTGTGAGCTTGCATTTTTCAGCCAGATTGGGGAATGTGCATTGAGGTAATTGACTGATACTTGCAAAGTGCTTTGAATGCAAATCTCATGTAGTCTTACTTTATTCAGGCTTTCTTATCTCTAATTTTCCATTTACAAACCAGTGCACATGTGGCAAGTTTCTTGGTTACAAAAGACATCTTTTAGGGAAGTTTATGAGCAGTTTACATATTGGAAGGTCTAAACAGGGTGGATTTTTATTTTGCTTCTTTCAGATCAACTGTTTACAGCTTTTACCATTGCAGTTTTGAAAGTGCAAGAAATGAAATGTAAATGCCTCTTCAGCTTTAAAAACATTTGGAAGACTCTAGCATGGTCATCTTCTCCTAACATTAAATGATCTGGTGTGAACCCCATGAGCAGCAGCACGCAGCCAGGGGTGAGGAGAGTGGCCCTGAAGTTCACAACAACTTTCATTTTAATTTGTTTTCTAATCTGCTGAACAACTTTCAACATGACCTCGTTGGTGCTTCAGAATGCTCGCAGCCATGGTTGCAATTAAAACAAATACAGGAATTATTGTCCTCATTAGTCAAATATTCATTCACATACTGTTTCTCCTGGATTGACATTAAACTGTCAGGATCACTTTTACACCACAGGACCAAGACATATGGATCAAGTTCATTTCCATACAGGCTGTTGTGTTTTTGGCAGATGTAACATTCTGTTTGGATGATCTGGGACACCCTCATGATGATTTTAGGCGTTTAACCAAGAGGCCTTTATAGCTCCAGTAGTATAAAAGACTATTTTAAATACCAGACTTCTTTGTGACCCTGATTCAAATACATAAGTAAAAACATGTCAGCTGTAATAATACACCTTGTCACAGTGAATTACACAGAGTCTTCATCAAAGTTCATGGTTTCCATTGTATTTTCAAGCTCCAGAAATCTGAAGTTCTATCAATAAGCACACAAGTATTTAGCCTTTGATTTCAAATTGTGATGTTGCTTTTGCTAAATGGAAATAGTTCAGAGACAATTGTGTTCCTGCTCCAATAATCTCTGTAGTTGCTTGTTTCCATTGCACAACTTTCCCTGTGCTGGAGTGATTGAAGTTTCTTCCACTTCAGGAGCACTGCTACACACAGAGACCGGTTAAAACTAGTTCTGACATGCATGAAATTCTGACTCTTTTTTTTCTGCGTGTCACTAATAATTTTATTTGGTCTTTAAAATGAAGGGTCATTGTGCAATGTTGTTCCAGAAGGCTTCAAAGTCATTGATGAAGAAATATGAATCCATCACAGCGTGTAATTGGGTGTGAACTGTCACCCTCCCACAACAGGCACTTTGGCAACATCAGAAAGGATGCACTTTCACTTAGTCATCACAGCAGGATCTTGGTAATACAGCTTTTACTAGCTAAGCAAGCATAAGATAGCTTGACATAGCTGCTCAAAGACCTTAGGAGCAAGCTTTGAGCACATTGCACAGCATCTCATGTTACTGCAGGTCTTCTCCATTATTGAAATGGGTGAATTTATGGTTGTAATGTTGAGTAGCCCCGTACTCACATCAAAATCACCGCACAGCGTTATCCAGAACTGTCAACCTGAAGTTTTCCAAAGGGTCTTGGTGAAAAGTCAGCTGTTCTCAGTCCCATCACAGATGGTGAACAAATCCTTGAGCTGACCAGCTGCTGGGAGGAAGAGAGCTGCTGCTACAAAGAGAGCTGCTGCTACAGGGACATTAGGTGGGAATTTGAACGGGTTTCTTGTGAGGGGAGTCTTCCTGTTTTTCTGAAAAGTCTTGAAACACTGTCCTTTCTGCTATATAGATTTTAATTCATGCTTTGACCTTCTTAGGCACATGATAAAAGTTCAGACGCTTGTCTAACACTTAAGTCCCTCTTATGTGCTTTATTCTGCTGTGCTGCCTGCAGTGAATGAAGGCAACCAGCACGTAAACTCATATTATTCCCTCTCTTTATTCCTTCTCTTTATCCCTCTTTGCTTGAGAGATTTGCAGAGGAGAGGATGCATTTCTGAAGTGTCTAGAAAGCAAGAGATTATTTTCAAAACCAGCTTGGTGTACTTTATTGGCTCCCATCAGTCAATCGGATGTGTGTGAAGAAATCATGCATACAGATCACTTCAGAAAAATGGAACATACATTTGCCTGCTAAACTAAGAGTGCTTATAAATATTTGAAGCTATATTCAGCTGGCCCATGTCTTTTTAAATGTATGTGGAAGTCTTTTGCTGTGTGAATCTGGTCAAATAAGGGTAGAGATGACTCCTTTCTCTGTTTTTCCCATTACTTTTTGGACAAAATATTACCAAAAAAGCTGTGCCAGTGCATGGCAGGCTTTATATGATAGAGGTTTACAAAGGATTTGCTGACAAGCTTTTAGTTAGTGTAGCACTAGCCAACAGAGGTATAATAAAGAGCTTTATCTGGGATTAAAGATTCTGGAATTACTCATTAATTGGATTAATGAACTCTAATTCATCATGCATGTCAATCCTGCTTTAGCCTAACTCCTTCTTCCACCCTCCTTGTAAGATTCATCCAAAGAAAACCCGTGTTCTGGGAAAGTTCAAAAACAATGTTAAGACTTCCACAATTTCGCATTCATTTTAAATCCCTAATGTAATCAAAATTCCCTTTATTCCTTCCCTCAACACCTCTATAACATTTCTTCATATAATATTTAGAGTATTTTTTAAATCCCCTCATTTCAGAGCTGGGGTGTGAATGTTTGGGGTTTTTTTAGAATTCAAGGCTGTAGAGGTGTCTTTACTGGGCTTTTTTATTTTAGAAAACTAAAATACTGAAAGTGTTTCATTTAGATGTTGTTGTTGTTGAAATGCACTACTTTCTATTAAAATACTTACTTAAGTAGAGTAAAAAAGACACAGCTTAAAACTTCTAATAATTTGTGTTAAAAATCTTCTTTGGGCTAGTTTTCATTTCCTCCTCTTTTTTTTTTCCTATGTGCTGATAAACAATCTAAAATATTACAATGGGGATTTTTAGCTTTTTGCCTTAGATAAGCTATTTCATTTGCACCTTCAAAGGACACTTCATTGATTATACAGAACATACATTACTCAAGCAATGGCACTCTGAAACAGTAACATTAGCCCTGCTCAGCTGTCAAAAGCTGAAAAAACAGATTCTGCAGATATCACTCCTCTGGAGCTGTTAATAAATTGCCTCGGAGTCTGGTTACAGGAGAATGTGTGCATGGCAGGAAGTCCAAATTTGAAATGAAAATGTTTCTGAAGTTTGGAAGTTACCTAATCACACATCTTCCCATTTTGCTCTGTGTGTGAGGAAGCCCCTTGGCCTGGAACGGGAGAGGATAAGGAGCTCTCTGCTTTCATACTGTGGTGCAGAGAACGAGCACTTTCATCTGCATATCCCAGCAATTCTCAGTTTTCAGCAGAAAGAAGCTCCTGAGGGAAGGAAGCCATGTACTCCCATTTATTTGTAGAGTGGAAGTCAGATCTGGGCACAGAGACAGTTTAATGTACATATATACTTTCTATACAGAGCATTGGCAGCAGAAAGACAAGTCTTGCCCTGCTTGAAAGAAGTGCAGAATAGATTGAGGAGTGGAGCAAAAAGACCTTCTGGTATTTTATAGCAAGGACCTTCTTCTCTGCTCCTGGCTCCTCTTTTTAGTTGGGAGGATGCTTTGATGGGAAGCAGTGAACATCACTGGGATGCAATGTAAAGCCCTTCTGCTGGAGGGGATGGTGGAGTCACAGGATCGCTGAACTATCATGGTTGGAAAGGACCTCTGACATCACTGAGTCCAACCATCAACACAAAAAACCCTGAACAGAAACAACCACACACACTCCACCAAAAAACACCCACCAAAAAACACTACAACCTTGGCCACTAGAGCATGCCCTGAAGTGCCACATGTACACACTTCTTGAGTACCTCCAAGGATGGTGACTCCACCACCTCCCTGGGCAGGCTGTTCCAGTGCCTGACCACTCTTTCAGTACAGAAATTCTTCCTAATATCCAGTCTAAACCTTCCCTGCCGCAACTTCAGGCCATTTCCTCTAGTCCTATAATTATTTACTTGGGAGATGAGGCCAACACCCACCTCCCTAAAACCTCCTTTCAGGTAGTTGTAGAGGATGATGAGGTCTCCTCTCAGCTTCCTCTTCTTCAAACTCAACATCCTAAGTTCCCTCAGCTACTCCCCTCATACGACTCGTTCAGTCCAACCAACGCTGGTGACATCTCACCAACTCAAACACTGAATGTTGTGTCATTAGAGCTGGATTAAGGTGCCTCAAGAGAGGCCCAGGCTTAGCAAATGGACTAGAAGAGAGCTCAGGCTGGCTGCATCCAGACTAGGATATTCTAGTATTCCCTGGCACCAAAGCAGGGACATAGCTTAGCCGAGGAAGATGATGAAGGGGGAAGTGGCATCCAAAGTGACATTTTTGCACAGGCTTCACTTTGCGCTGAAGGAATTGAGTTAATGAAATACTGATAATGTTGCTGTGACTGAATGCATTAGTTAGCATTAAGAGACACAACTTTTATAAGGAAAGGTAATAACCCGTATTAAACCAACTAATATAATTAGAAAACAGATAGACTTTCAAGCCAGAGTCCCTTTGTCAGTCTGACAAGAAGAACAGAATGCCACCTAAGGTAGGTCAGACCCAACAGCTCATAATTCACTCTGTTAATCGCTTTGTGGCAGAGAAGGGAGCTGGCACCTTGGCACAGCAAGAGCTGTCAGCAGGAGACAGGGAGCACCACCTTAGCTGGGGTGAAATATGAAGGTGCAGAGTGGGTGAGAGAAAGATTGTAATGTACAATAAACCCAGAGCTTTTACAGGTTTGTACTAACCAGTTGACTTCTAAGCTTTTAGCTCCTGGCTTATCTTTCAATTTTCTTGGGTCTTGTGTTAGGATCAGCTCTGAGAGCTTAAAGATGGAGCACCCTTTTGGAGGAAAATTAGGAATTGTGATTCATATGGCATTGTCTTCCTTATAGGATTGTTCACTCATTTTTACCCCTAAAAGTTTCCATTGCATTCTGTGCAGACTCAGGGTGGGTTTGATATCACTGAAATGTAGCTGCTTTGTATGAGATAACCATCACCTGATAAGTTAAGGCAAAAACACTCCTCCAGAGAAAAATTCACATCACTTACCTTCAGGGGAGGCTGAGATTGGATTAATTTAATGCATTTGACTGAAAACATGAGTAATTCAATAGCTATCACTTCCTTTACAGCACTCTACAAAGGGGTGATGACTCAGGGGAGCTCCAGCTGGGGACAGAAACCACTGAGGTTATCAAGCCTAAGCTACTCCTCCTGTCTGAGATATATTTTACTATGGGTTGGATCAGCCTTTACAAGTGGTGAAACAGAGAGCACCACTTTAACCAGCTACCTTACCTGTATAACCATCCTGAGTTTAGTGAAATTATTTCACTGCTTGTAGGTAGGGCTTAGTAAAATACTATTAATCCAAGTAATTCACAGAGGCTGCTCAAGCCAGAAGTAGTTTTCTTTTCAAGAGATCAGCTTGTTATTTGAATCTGGCCCTTGCTGCTAACAGTAAGATTCAAAAGATTGAATCTACAGGCAAATGCCATGGAAGATGTTTGCAATAAAGATTACGTACTTCTTATTAATTAGAAGGATAAAAATTGGGTTGAGTGTTCAGTTGATCCTTCTGCTTTCAGGAAAGAAGGGAAACTTATCACTGCTCTGAGGTTCCTTGACACAGGTGGAAGGCAGAAATGAGCACAGTGAATCAATAGGATCTCTTAAATATAACAGACTGCTCTTTTGGTATGAACTAAAGACATTGTTTTCTTCACTGCAGATAATAAACTGGGATGGTGACAGCTAGAGTTTCCCATGCCATGGACAAGGAGGGCAAAGGAGGGCCCCCCAGGTCTCTTGGGAGAATGAGCCACTTGCAATGCAGGTGGCAAAGCCTTGGTCCTGCAGTGGAGCACTAAGCCTAGCCAACTCCTGTCTGAGATTTAGCTGCAGAACAACTGGGACTTACGGCCAGCTCAGGCAGTTTAGCTTGAACAGATTGTCTAAATGTGCAAATTGCAACCAGCATGTTTTTATAGCTGTTACCATAATCTTTATTTCCCTGTTTGGGAAGCAGAAGGCTACACTGAATAGATGTGGGGTTTGTCCTGATTTAGCCAGTATGCACGGTATCAGACATACAGGGTTTTGCCATCAGTTATGCCACATTCTCCATGTCAAGTGCCAACACTGATTTCATGCTAAGGTGAAGCATTGTGTGGGCTGCAGTCAGGATGTAAAAGTCTGAGCTACTGAGGGCCCACAGAGATTAAAAGCTGTCTACAGCTACTGATAACACTATCAGACATCCTACTTTATAAGCTGCCTTTTGGAATCTGCAAACTTTATGGTTTGTCTCTGACACCACCCATGCCAGCAGTGACCTGGTGTTTTTTCGTGAAGCAGCTGACTCAAAGCTTCAGTTACCCAAGGCAAGAAAGGTCCACCCTAACCTCAAAATCTGAGTGATCTGCATGAAGTTTAACACACAAAATTCACAACGTGGAATGTGACAACGAGCAAGCCCTGTGCAGAAACACCCCTGCATATGTTAATACAGCAGGAGGGTGACACACTGAATTGAAACTGTATTTCTGGCTGTAATGTCCTTAGGTAAAAACCAGGGGTGCACACCTCACACCTTGACCCACAGTGCTGGCACATCTCCATCCCACTTCTACTTATCCTCTCTGCTGAAACCCTCATACAGCTGAAGTACAGCCCTTTGTATGCTGAGATGAACCGTATTTTCTGTAGCTTGTCATTTTCTTTATTCAAAGCAGACTTTGAGGGCTTTTTTGTACCACAACATATAAGCAATATACAAGCAGTATTTGCATCTATTGCAATTACTCGGAGTGGTTTTACTCTCCAAACCAGGTAAGCATTGATCTCATTCTGCTTCTGGTCTCCTCTACTCTGAGTTTTGTTCCATGTTTCACCAAGTCCTGATTCCTCATCCTAGGCATTACTCCAAGCAAATAACACTCATATTTTAGGATGTAGATTGAGGGCTAAGATCCCTGAAAAATCCCATGTCTTCCACCATTGTGGAGATTTTCTTACCATAGCTGACACCAACTTGAACATTTTTAGATGGCTGCCACAAGAAAACATCAAACTCCTCTGCTGAGTGTAAAAGTCAATGCTGGAAGCCCAGGAAACACTTGCCCAATTTATCATTTCCACTGACTATAATGAAAACTGAATTTTCAGCTACTCCAAGAAACACACTTACAAAGGGATTTTTCTAGAGTTTTGAGAATCCTGTGGTGTACGAGGGAGAAAACCTAAATTTATATTATATATAAAAATTAATCTGCAGAAGTATAGATTATATTGCATTATTATTATATTAACACTTAATGACTGAATCACCCTACTGGGAAGATGACAGTTTCTGCACAACTGCAAAAAATACGTGAGCCTAGGAGATAAAATCTGATTTCCTAATGCAGCACAAGATAAATTATGATATGTAGTTTTACAAAAGGGTGAATGTCACAATATTAAAGAAAAAGTTTATTACAGATAATTGCTTGCTCTGTTTATGCTCTTTCTGTAGAACTTGGATAAGCAATTTAAGCTATAGAGATTTATAACTGTTTTCATGAAGATGTATGAAACTAAAAAAAACTGCAAGCCTTTTTAATCCACCCATAAATCATTTTATACATCTAATTTCTTCCATATAAATTTTATGGGTTCACATATAAAATGCAAGTTAAAATTGCTACACGCTTTCAGATGAACCAGCTATTGCATTTCTTTTCACCTTTTTATTATTTCCTTACATATTCTCTTCAAGTACAATGCATTAAAATTCCCACAGGTTACTTAATATTAAATATTTAATGGCTGTTATAATTCTGCATTTAATAATATTTTTGTAGGGATGTCAGTGGTGGTTCCTGCACACACTTCTTCTCGCCAGGACTAGCAGTGTGCTCATTAGTTTGGAAACCAGAGCAACAGTGAGTGAGCCCCGGATAAAAATTGGCCAAGTCTTCCTGTGAGGCACTTACCAAAGCAAGGGGAAACCCTGGGCTATGAGTGAGCCCCAGTGGTGCTGAGACCTGGCCCTCCTGGGTCAGGGCAAGGTCTTCTGCATCACCCCATGGCTGACCCCTGCCCTTGAAGGAAGCCCGTGGAAGCTGGGGATGTTGGAGTTACCCCTCAAAGGTAAAAAATCCATTCTCTCTCCTTGCAAGATGTGGGAAGTTCTTCCACTAGCAAGGCTCTATGGATTTAATCAAAAGCCAGTGGTAGGCACCAAGGCTCCTTCTACTCCCTGCTCTTGATGGCTCAGGCTGTCCTGGCCTCCTCCCCTCTCCTTGTTGTACCGACTCTGCAGCTGATTGGGCCAGACCTGCTTCTGTAAAGTTAATGGAGGTTTCGCTGTAATTTTGGTGGAAACGGGACCTTAAATTGTGAAACCCCCTAAAGAGTTCTCTGAAACCTGTTAGTCTGCAGTGTGACAGTGTCACTTCTATGGCAACGACATGATATTGCTCACTCCTAATTGTTTCGACTGCTTATTCATCCGAGTGGATTATTATGCACATTTGTGCTTTGCAAGAACTGCCTTCTGAAAAAAATACCAGTGAGGAAAATAGGTGTGAAATGTCTTTTCAGCATTACATTCTGCAGATAGGCCAAATACATCTAGGAAAAAAAAAAAAGGACAGATTATCTTTATTTGCCTTTTATCTGATAATGGCAGAAGAATTCTGACTTCAGAAATGGGGAGATCTGATCATTAAGGTTCCTTCTAAAGCATCATTGGAATTTTAAAAAGAATTAGGTAGTGGAGATAGGTGTCCATTTTCCCCAGACGTTCTGTACAGGAAATCCAAAGAGAAAATTTCAGCTAGGGCAAATTTAGCATAATTCCCAAGTGTGAAAACAGGTAGGGACATCTTTTTGCTTATTTGTACAGAACTTCTGATGTCACTCATCAAGAGTCTGACTTAACCTTACTGCAAAAACCCCTGGTGCTACAGGTCCCTTGCCACTTGACTTCCAGTTGAAATTCCATGAGGTATGTGAGCACCTCCTTCACATTGTACCTTCTCTTAAAATTATCTTTGGGTTATGTTACCTGGTCTCCCTGTAGGTCTTTCTGGAATCTTCCCTCTTGTTTTTTTTATTGTGTCTATGCATGTGTTTGTGTTATTGGGCTGTGTGCAGCCTACACACCAGAAAATGCAAGATATTCCTTATTTCTGTGAAGGAGCCCTCCAGTTCCCCCCATTTACTCCAGTACATCATATTGTCTCCAACTGGTCAACAAGTATTCCCATTTTCTTCCACCCTCCAGTAGGATATTTACTGATATAACTTGTAGGATATTTAATGATTTTTCAAAAGACCTAACAAGGTTGTTGCCACTGGACTGCAGTGGCAGTTCTTTTTCTCAGTCCTCTGAGAAAAAAATACACAGTTTAAGCCATGAAACTTTACAAAATCTTTTTGTAGAAGAATCCTCCAGACTTTGTATTCAGGCATCTGGGAAATATACCTTGATGATATGCAACTGCTGTCAACAGGCTGCTACATGTATTTTAAATACGACAGGGCTTCAATTCTAAATTACATTCTTGTTTCTGTATTATTTTAAATGGTATTTAAGAAGTTCAAAGCCATTTCATTACTACTGAGAAATTTATCTGTGGGGACATTAGAATAAAAAGTACTTATTTGCTCTGTGACTTAAATTGCACCATTGTGGGGTATCAGCTTGCATTTTAAAGCTGTAAATTTACGAAATTACATTATGTTTACAGTTGCCATCAAAATATAAAAAGGAATATTAATCTTCTTGAATTTAATTTTGTCTGGATTTTAATTCCATTGCATATTACCAGAGGGATTTATAGAAATTTTTTTTCTTAATATCTCTGACTTCAAAGTTTGTTTGAAAAAAACTATATGCTACAGTACTAAAGTAATTTTCTAGTTAATAGCTTTAGTATTGCCCTCTTATTCTCTAGTAATTTACATACAAGTATTACAATACTCCATTTTTTGTCCCAGTTCAATAGCAATTTTATGCCAGTGATAATTTAGCCCTCAGCTGAAGTATGATGCTGGGAATGAGGTCAGGGTTTCCCAGGTTCTTTATCAACTTCTCATAGCTCTGCTCAGATTAGAGATGGAACCAGATGCCCTACTGAGAAAAGATGCTCTGATACTTCTTTACCTGTCAAATGTTTTTTATTATTAGATTCAGGTTGCTTTTCCAGAAAACTTTACCTTTCCACCTCTTTCTGGTATTGAGTCTCCTAGAGCACAGGTTTGGTTTTGCTCAGGGTTCATGCATCCCTACGTGATCATCCCTCTCAGCTACACAAATTGAATGAAGGGAGAGGATGACTTGGTACATGTCCTCCTTTGGGCAAACAGCACCCTTCTGTATTCATGTAGCTCAGAATAAACACTAACTTGTTAATACTTACTACTTAATATTACTACCATACCAGATATGTAAAATATAATAGCCCTGGCTTCCTTGTTCATGCTGGTATGAGAGAAACCTAATTTGTCCCACAGTTTTGAAGTCTTGCATAAGATGCAAGATGAGAAAGGTGTGTAACATGGCAGATGCACATTTATTTGTCTCATGACTAGATGTAGGAAGAGCAGCTGAAGTCAGAAGAGGTGCTCTGAGGAAAATACACTTGCCTAAAGCTCAAAATGCTTTTCTTTACAAGTTTGGGCTTGTTCCATTTGTAAGTTTCTTAATAAAATAAAAGGAATAAACTGAGCAATGATGAGAAATTGCTTGTTCTACTCATTGTTTGTTACGTGGTCAGTGGGGGAGCCCCCATGAGGTCCACTCCTTCTTGGAGACTGCCTCTGTTTTCTGTGACTTCTGGGGTCGATCATTTATTGCTGGTAGGCATCAGTGTGAGGAGGTAAACAAAGGATGAATTGCTCCTTTGGGGTAAATTTCTGATAGTGGAAATTATCACCAACATCCAAGTTCAGAGAGAAAGCTCTCTTTTATATCTAAATCAAGCCCTTTTCCTCGTTGCCTACCCCACTCTTCCCTTTCCTGAATTTTTATGGGCTGCATTTTAGCTCTGTTGAGAGAACAGCAGCTCCTACATTATGAAACAGTTTCACACAGGGCAGCTTAGCCCTTCATGTATTCCCTACGGAGTTTGCTTTTTCCATTTTGTTCTACAAAAGCAGGCAGAAGACCTAGTTTCCAAAAGGGATGGTTCACAATGTTTGCTAACTTGACTTGAGAGAAGGAAACAGCTAATTTGGACATGCTCATTTAGATGATCTTTTTACCAGTCCAGCGGGAAGACAGTGAATTGCTTGCAGATATTAAAATCTCAAAAATGGGACTGAATTGCTATTTTAATATAAGTCAGACCGTATAAATAATCCATATGCCTGGGTTTGTATATTGCATTTCTGCAATTTTCATACTGCTATATCTATTTTGTATTATGAGCTTTATTCTATCAGGAGCTCTGATAACTTTTTACCAAAGTTTATTTAAGAAAACGAGTCCAAGAAAGGTTTTCATTGTAGACTAAGTTACTGTATTTTTGGATTCTTAGTCATTCCTATTTCTAGTTGAGATTTACTGTCTGTCACTTGCAGTCTACAGATTATACTTACCAGTAAACAAAGACCTGTCTTTTATTATATCTTATGCATGTCAAGGATGAGTTTTTACTTGCCTTTGACATCAGAAAAGCCGATTTCTGAACATCTTGCACCTCTAGTTTGTCAGTTCATGGGATGACATGACACTGTCATTGTTGGTCTATATTATTGGTCTAGATATGTTAGGTATTACGTTAGTGTCTAATTCCTGGATCTATGACTGAAGGTACAAATGTGAACAAACATCTTAAACTCAAAATCAAGACAGAAGTGGTTGAATTCAGTGTTTCAAGAGTTATTTTTCTATGATCAGTCTGCTAGACTATGTGTCAGGGGTGGACACTAAACAGAGAGAATTTACCTCTCTCATAAAAACTGATCCAGGATCTTTCTACTTACCTACCTACATTGGTTAGAGCCATTGTACAGTGTGGAGGAGGCGTTTGGATGGGGCCACATCCTTCATATGCATTTCAGACATACTAAATAAATAATACATCCATTACTAATGTCTCAGCAAGATGATCTTTCACCCTTTTGCTCTATTCTCCGGGAATCCATTGTAGTTCCAGTTACAGTCATGCTCTCCTAATTTTTGAAAAGGTTAACACAGTTTTATCTTTAATAGCTGCTTTATCATTGCAGAAGCTAACAAGTCATGTTGGAAGCATTAGTCAGGGAGACAGGGGAATATATCTGGATGTCTCACACAATTATAAGGGGAGTTATTCTCCTGCTGTTATCACTACATTACCATGGCTGATATTGAAATGACATATTTATTAGGGAAGAGTACATGAGGTTCAAGAAGCTTTGGGTGCCTGCCAGCACTGAAGTGTTTGCCTTTCTCTCCTCCATCTGGTCATCTGATGTCCAAACCATCTTGTGAAAATAGTCAGGCCATTGTTGCTTCTATAATGTTCAAGGATCCCATGTTGGCACTTTTATTAAAGGGTATCACCAAGTACATTGCCATAGTGATTTGATTAAATGGCATAGCACTACACTGTTAAGTAGATAGCCAGCCAAATAAAACAGCTTTTTTTTTTTAATGCACCTAACTAAGCATATCCACCTCTGTGTAAATGGTCTTTGATAAATGAATTGTAATTCAATTTTTTTCTTCATTTAAAAAACCTAATCTTCACATTTTCCCCACATCTACTCTCTGACCATACACAGCAGAGCTCCCACTTCACCAGGAACAAGCAAAAACCTGCCATCTCTCCTGCTTTGGGTTTCTCCTTCTCTGGATGGTCTGGTCAGTCAAGACCAATGCAATGGCTTGGAAAATGAGAAACTGTCACTTCTTCCCTGCTTCCCCAGCTCAGCATTAAAGGGCAGGCCCCAGTATGGTGTGGCAGTCAAGCAAGATCAGCTTTGCTCTGCTCCCTCCTCCTCCCCAGTGTAGAGGAGAACAGATACCGAGGTGGAGGCAACACTTGGGTACACCTGTGTGTACAGGATCCCAACAGAGAACTCTTTGCTGACCTTGACTGTCTCCTGTGCTCAGTACCTTCCTACGCTTAAAGACAAGCTTGACTTAAGTTCTATAAAAATTTTACACTGGAAAAAAGAAACACCACAAATCCAAAATTACTGTGATCAAATCTGTTCCTTCCAGCCCTGTACCTTGTTTACAGTACATCTCCTGGTGTTACGCTTCCCGATTCTACCTGCACTTGCTTGTGCCACACACAGAGACATCGCTCTTGCACTGTGGCTGGGAAACCTGGCCAAAACAAAACTCAGCAGGAAATGCTGGTCAAGTCTTTGTGGCTTGGATGTTGCATAATGTCATGGCCACACTCAACTAGGGGAGCCTTTTTCTGCTTTGTAAAGTAGTTGGGAAACCAACGTAATACAACTGCGAAAGCAGATTGCAGTTCTACTGCATTTATTTGCATGTTGAGCTCCTTGAAAGACCAGAGGAGCTTGAAACAGCCTGACCAGGAAACAAAATAAATGCAGGAGGGAGAAAAGCTGGAGGAGGAGCTGGAAGAAGCACCACTGGCAATCCTTTTCTAGCTGCCCTCAGCTGGATTAGAAACCATGCATATTGCACTGTACAGATAAGGTATCAGGAGCTGGAGTGACTTGAAAACTGGAGTCAAGGAACATTAGCAAAGTCAGTTGCCTTTCATGTGTTTTCAGCCACAAATCCAAGCTCTTTCAAACAAGCCAACAAGAAATGTTATAATTCTTCCCATGATGCACAGAGCCACATGCTCTGGGAAGGGAGTAGGAGGTTGCAGGTATGTTTAAGTTGCTTTTTCACTTGGAGAGAAAAACTACATTAACCTGGAGCTCAGCACACTGATGTTATTGAGCAGCAGTCTACAGCTATGGCTTATTTCTAGTATTGTGAAGCATTTTTTGCATTTTGTAACAAAAGACTACAGCCAAAAAACCATTTGGGACATATTCCTTTTCATTACAAAATATATTCTTATACTAATTGTCTATACTACAGATGTATACATACATCTCTATGTAAAATCATACAGCTGTATCAATGCCTATGTGGGTAGACAGTTCTCAGTATTGATATATAGATGTAAATATAAACATTTGTATACAGGTGTCTTGTTTAAGAAATTAGTACCTTTAGTAAAATATAATTAGCAACATCTTAAAAAAATCTGCAGATGTTAACAAGGTCACTCAGGTGATTGTTGATACAGAAGTAACACAGAGTTTCTTATACGTAAAATAGAGTGTTTTACTGAAGGGTCACATTCCAAGTAGGGCATGAAGAATTTATATTCAGGGCAGTAAGGTCAACATTTACCCACACCTAACTACATTTTAGCTGAATACGCAGCATCTGTGGTAACATTTTTCACTGAAAGTAGTATTTTAGTGGCAATATTTGGTAGCTAATTTCACATTGAACTGCTATCAGATTGCATTTAAAGTATTTTAGTGACTTCACATTATTACTGGACAATGGCAGTTACTCACTGTAATTGCCTAAAGATTCCATATTACTTTTAAATGGGCAAAAGAAAGACTAATGAAGTTACACAATTAGAGTAATCATAGCTAATGGTTAAATAAGGATGTGAATTGCATGTATGGAGCTGTTCGGGTTCTTTGGTGTACTGGGCTTAATGACACTTAGCTGAATCTTAAGAGCAGAAGCTTAAGAGAAATTAAATGTTCCCTATCAGGAGCTGATGACCTGAGACTGTGCAACAGCTTAAAGATTAACATCCTAGCTGAAATTTTTAGCTGAAAGGCCAGCCTACATTTATTATAATACAGTTATTGCAATAAGATTTTTACTTTTACTGTATCAACTGAAAATATTTTGAAATTAGAAGAAAAACCTACAGAAGAGGTAAAGAGACAGAAATATAACTCTCTAGCTTGCACAATTTCAGGAGATGTTTATGATCTGAGCCCTGGGTATGCACTTGGAACATTCCCCAAGATCCTCTTGTAGCCACCTCTTGGTATGTGGGGTGAGAACCTGGAGCTCCCAAACAAACCTACAGCAGCCAGAGTTGAAGGGAATCTTGAAGATGGTAGAAATGTCTTCCCTAAACTTGTTAATCAGCTTTCGACTGAGATATCTGGAGGTGCATCTGTAGTGATTCTGGGCAGTGTCTGCAGCAAAATGAATGGCCACCCCAGAGTCTAGAGAAAAGAAGGTCTAAGTGATATTTTAAAAACATTTAAAGTGAGTTTAAAATATTAATTCTTCAGCTTAAACTTAATTTTATCATTTTTTTTTCCTAGCTAAAGCACTCTCTTCATTTGGTTTATTTAGACAGCACTTGCATGTTTTGTAATTCTGGATTTCTAAGCTGCTTCATGTAAACAGTGGGCGATGTCTTGGTTATTTTATGAGAAGTTTCATACTAGAAATTAATGTGTCAACTTGAATAAACAGAAAAATTCAAAATAATTGGACAAGTAGCTTCCATTTCAGCCTCCAGTTGACTAAACAAATAGTAAATGAGAATTCCATGATAGAAAAATCAAGGCATACAGTGCAGAAAACAAAAAGCTAAATGATAACTAGTTTTTTTTCATTATGAGAACTGAAGCAGGTACAGCAAGGATTGCTTCTCACACAGGGTTGTGGGTCTTTGTAGCCAACTGGTAACATCTGATGTTTCGATTTTCAGCAGAACTGATGGGGAGCTCCATACCAAGGGTGGATTTCTGTCCCACGTACCTTTGGCACTGCTTTGTCAGAGCAGGCTCAGCTAGCACTCAGCAGCTTCAGTTTGTTTGGGCAAGGAGAACACACCTTCCAGCAAGGTTTTTTTCCCCATTTTCTCTGGGATGTTTTACCCATCATTGTAATCCTTCAGAGCATCCAAGTACAAAACTTCAAGCACCTCACTGTGATTTCTAACCCTGATAAAAATGACATAGCCTTACAAAAATTAATCATATTAATGACCTTTAAGAACAATGTCTGTAACATCTGTGGTACCATGATCTATGATCCTGTGATCATCAGTGAAGGATCAATGAAAATTTGGCATCAAATTACAACAGTGAAACAAAACCTGGCTCCAGAAGAAGGAAAATGGAATGATGCTGAGTGAACCTTCTGCTATAACTTGTGACAGGCTTTGACCATAATCCACCACCTAAACCTGTATGCATGTCCACTGAGTTTAACCCTGGAGTGACAAGATACAAAACTCCAGCCTGTAGAATCCAAAAGAACAACTATGGTAAGTTCAATAAGAGATGGGTTCTGCTTTTTTCCCCAGGGGCTGCTCTGGAGTTACCTGGAACTTCTACTGGAGAGCAAAACTAGTGTTGAGTAGTCCACAGCCTGGGAAGAGCATCTCAAAAAACTATCTGCAACTACCAAGACTGTCATTAAAAGAGCTTTTTCAACCTGTAAAGTTGTTGGTTTAAAAAAAAAACAAAAACAACCATGAAACAAAAACAGGAGATAGGAACAAACTTCCAACAGATGTAGCTGTCATTGAAGATTAAATCTGGTGGTCCAAAACTTTACAATGTGTGCAATCACACTTGTTTCTACCAAAGAACAGTAGCAACATCTTTTATATTTCAGTTAAAAAGAAAATAACATACTGCACCACAATAAATAAATCAAGATACTGAGTAGAAGAGCTCCACAATATGTCCACACATGCTTCCTATAATCATCCCAAAGCCCTGTCTGCAAGGACCAATAATCCCTCCAAGAAATCATTTATTTCCTTTTCACAAAGCATACTGAAACATGATGCCATAAGTTCTCCTTCTGACAAGAGGAAAATATACCTGCTCTAAACCAGAGAGAAACAGGGAACAAGAATGGTTAACAAACCCCACGACATTACGTAGTGTCGAGCCAGGGCAGAGGAGAGCCCCTGGAGTCTCTGGCCTGGGGTCAAGTGCTTAGAAAAGAAGCAGACAGGATGGCTGTTTTGGGAAAATGGGTCCCTTTCAAACCAAGCAGCCATCCTATCTAACACAAGTTAGTAAAGCTTCCAAAAACAAGCCTCCTGCTAACATGGAAATAGAGTAATCTTCCCATCTTAGTCTGTACTGTGTTCAAACACCACACGTCACCTTAGCCAGAGGAGTACATGGTGCAGATAGTGCCTCACACCACCAGGGCCTTTTTCAGCTGCTCGGGACCAGAGAGCACAGAGTGAACAGGCTGTTGCATGCACGAAGGGGGGTAACTCCATTCAGGTGAAAGAAGCTTACAATCATATCCAAAATTCACTTGTACTCAAGCAGAAGCAAGCTGTCTATATATATATAGATGGGACACAAAAGGCAAAAAGCTTTGTGGAAGTGTGTCTGAACTCCTGCATATTCTCCTTAACTAAGAAAGAAAAAATAATAATTTCCAAATTCTAAATTAAATAAAAAAGTTATCTCTCTCCTGTTCTACAACTATGGCTTTAAAACATCCTTTCGTGTTGTTTTACCAAATACTTTAACACTTGCATACACAGGACTGTAATTTTCAAATCACTGCTTCTGCCACACACACATTAGAATTCCTTACCAAGTGAGTGAAATCCTAATTTGTAAGAGCCTATCCAATTATTTGCATTTTTAAAATCATCTTGGCTAATCACTGACAAGCTGCACAATACAAGGAATCAGTTCAGTGCATATTTTTTTAAAAGTACTATATAATCAAAACATTGAAGGAGCATTTGCTATGTCTCAGCACAAAACAAACCTCTGTCAATAAAATTACAAGGCATATCACAATCTACAGCAGATGCTTTATTGAATTCTTTAAATATATTACTCTATTAGCATCAATTCGTGTCACTGTTATACTTCAGGTTAAACCTTTTGAAATGAACACCAGATAAAGGACTTGTTGCAGCAATAGATTTATTGTTATGGATTTAAGAGGTCTCCACTGTATTCACATTACTTTATTACCATTTAGCACATTCTAATTAAAAATAAAAAGACTTCTTCCCTTTACCTTTTTCCCTTGTGCATTTTGAAGTGATTTAATTCTAAAGAGAAAGAGCAAACGACAGATCAAAAGAAAATGTTAGACTATAAATTACCTGCTTCTCTGGACATATGGACTATTCATTAAGTACAAGGTTGAATACTAGTTACATTCCTTGCCTGTCAGATACACTAATTTGCCCAAGCCCTGTTAGACATCAAGTAAGACATTCCCATGCCATCCAGAGGGACCTTGACAGGCTGGAGAGTTGGGCCAGTGCCAACCTCATGAAGTTCAACAAGGCCAAGTGCAAGGTCCTGCACCTGGGTCAGCACAACCCCAGGCACAAATGCAGGCTGGGGGGAGAATGGCTAGAGAGCAGTCCTGAGGAGAAGGACTTGGGAGTGGTAGTAGATGAAGCTCAGCATGAGCCTCCAGTGTGCGCTTGAGCCAAGAGGGCCAGTTGTGTCCTGGGCTGCATCAAAAGAAGTGTGGCCAGCAGGGCCAGGGAGGGGATTCTGCCCCTCTCCTCTGCTCTGGTGAGACCCCACCTGGAGTACTGCATACAGCTCTGGAGCCCTCAGCACAGGAAAGACATGGAGCTGTTGGAGAGGGTCCAGAGAAGGGCCACAAAGATGATTAAAGGGCTGAAGCAGCTCTGCTGTGAAGACAGGCTGAGGGAGTTGGGGCTGTTCAGTCTGGAGAAGAGAAGGGTCTGGGTAGACCTTAGAGCACCTTCCAGTACCTGAAGGGGGCCTGCAGAAAAGCTGGGGAGGGGCTTTTCACCAGAAGGCAGTGATAGGACAAGGGGTAACGGTTTTAAACTGGAAGAGGGGAGATTTAAGTTAGACATCAGGAAGAAATTCTTCACCATGAGGGTAGGAAGGAACTGGAATAGGTTGCCCAGGGAGGTTGCGGAAGCCCCCTCCCTGGAGATGTTTAAGGCCAGGCTGGATTAGGCCTGGTCTAGTGGGAGGTGTCCCTGCTTATAACAAGGAGGTTGGAACCTGATGATCTTTAAGGTGCCTTCCAACCTTAACCATTCTATGATTCTATGATTCAGGGAATTAAAGTGAAGCTCCAGTTCCCAGAGATTCTCAGGTCACATCTGCACTGGTGCAGAAAACAGTGGCACCACTCAAGGGGATGTAGGGGGGTGTCACCCCTGCTTTTAACTTCTAAGGGTAGGGAAAAAAAAAAGGACTTTGCTCAGGAGTCCTGGGCTCAGGCATGGTGTAGACATTGCTTTACCATCCTGCCTCTCCAAAAACTAGGACATCAAAACCAAATCAGCCTGGGCTGCAGCCAAGAACCAGGGGAGCTGGATGAGCCCAGAGCCACCAGCAAGTGTGCAGGATCAGGGAGGCAAGCCCAGACTCTGCCATTAAAAGCCTTAAATTAACTTTATTAGCATTGGATCACATCCCAAGAAGGTGAGCAATCTCAGTGGGGAATGTAGCCAAAAAATTGCTAGGAATAGGAATGAGAGGTTGACAGACTTATCTTTCTCTTGACAAGACTCAAGTCTACCTATATGAAAGTGACACCAGTCAAATTCTAGGCTCCCCCTTCTTTGAAAGCATCCAAATCTTTGAAGATAGCCTGTGTCCAGCAGTGTGCTTGTGTTTCATACTGGCAAGTCATGGAAATTGCATTTGAATGGAAAGGGATTAGCAGAATAACTGCTTTGCTGACAGCCTAAAAGTACCTTAGTGGGAGAGTGAGTAACCAATGCCTTTTTGTATTTTGGGAACAGTCTGTTGTTGAAAATAAGCGCAGAACTTCATTGGACATACAAAGCTGCAAAGTGCCTGCATTTTATTATTTAATTTTAAAAAGCCCCACAGAATTTGAAATATTTATCGTGAATGCTGAATGGTCATTGTTGGATTTTTTTTTTAATGTTGATGATTCTTAATATTCATAAAAACAAGAAGCCAATTTGCACTGGATAGATCCTAGAAAATCCTGCCAGAATGATCTTAGCCTTCTCAGCATAGTTAAGTGAGTGCAATTTAGCATTCTCTAGCAACCCTTAGCACTTCCCAGGCTTCTTTTCATCAGAGACTTGCCAGAGCATTTTGAACTGCTTGCTTTTTTCTGACTTAGATAAACATCCTGTAGGAAATTAGATTAATACTAGTTCACAATGGAAAACCTTTATGACCCTGTTTCATTATTACTACTCAGATCATCATTTACATCATGAATAAAGATGTGGAGTATTCCTCCTGGCAATATATTATCCTGCTAAAAGGTTGATGTTATTTAAAGCTACCTTTGCCTGGCTGGGAGGGAAGAGGCAGGATGTCTCAAAAAGCCTTCTCTGATGCTAAAGTGAGCTGCTACAGTGAACTTCCAAAAATCAAACACTCTCTGAGAGATGCACGAGGTGGTGCTGGTGACTGACCTGCACTGATGGGTCAGGTCCAACGCTGCCCCTTGGTTGCTGGCAGGGAGCTCACTTTGGCAAGGTGTGTTACATGGAGAAGAGGTTGAATGAAGATTATTAAGTCTATAAGCTCAGGGCAGAAGGCAGTCTCACTCCTCACCTTCCCTCCAGCAGTGCCAGCACTGAATGGCACAGGCTAAGAAATAGGCATGTTGCCTTGGCCTAGATGGTCCTTTATTTCATACCTGCTCCTCAGGTTTAGCCACTAGATAGAAACAGGTTAATGAAACTGAAGGTTAATCACAGGCTGACATTGTGCTTCAACAGGGTTTTTGCTGGGGGGGTTTCCAAAGTGAAGGGCACAAGATGAGCTTTTATTTGGGGTGTTTCCCTACATAGTAAGCTTACTGAAAGGAAATTAACTTCTGTGATAGAAGATAAATTCACTGTGTGTCAAATCACTTCAGTGATTTGGGGTATAGAGAAGAACAGGTTATCCAGTTTTATCTGGATGTGCATGTCAGAGCGTAGATTTTAAGCACTAAGCAGGAATTTGGTTATAGAAATCAGAATTCTCACTGTTGTTTTTTTGAAAAGCACTACTAATCATGGTGTGGCAGGAATCACCAGCCACTTTTGTTAATGACAGTCTTTACGCTTTTTTTTCTGATAGAAGGCAGAGCAGAATTTTGTCTGGAAAAAAACAGATTGTTGTTCTCCACTCCCTCTTTCGAGGGAAATTGTCAGATAGCTGAGAACCTGTTCTTTCCTTTTACTCTTCATCTTTCAAGGCTGCTCCCAGGACAGAGTAGCTTTCTGGGAAGTGAACCATGGTACATGGGTTAAAGTTTTCAGAAGAACAGATTACAGATTGCCTGCAGATGGCTTTTTACTATTATGAGATTGATGTGTATATGTACACAGTAAGTTAAATTCAGCCTATAGTCAGACTCTGCTTCACTGATTTCTCCTCCCTGAGAGCTACTCTCAGAGGCTCGAAGGGCAATTCCAGCCCTCAAATGTACATAACTTATTAGAGTGACATTGAAAGTCTGGCCAATTAGCAAGAGCATAAATCTGAATTACAGTGTCCAATTCTGAAGGTTTTTGGTTCCTGATACTGATTGCAATCACTCTTGCTTTATCATGCCCCAAGAGGGAAACTGTGCAGTGGGTTCACATGGTTTTATTTGTACATAATTGAGACTGTGTCTCATTGGCAGTGGGTACAGAAGATTTACAGTGGTTGAAGAGACGAGGGGAGGAGCCGGCAGTTCACACTTCAGTATTCAGATCTGCTATATTTAAAATTCAAACTACATTCCCATAAGCATGAAATACGAGGATGAGGAAGTGATTTGAATTTATGAATAGAGAATAATGTTCTCCCACTCTAAAACTCTAGTACCATTTGCTGTGGCTAATGATGGAATGGTTTGTGAATTTACTTTGTGACTAAAATACAGATCTAACCAATTCTGAGCTTTTAGAACATCAGAACTGGATGGCATGGAATAAGATCTAACTGTCAATTATTGCAACATATCCATAAAGACAAAGTCATTAAACAGCAGTGAAACTGCAGATGATGTGAAAGGTATCTAAACGTTTCTAAATTTAGACCAATTAAAGTAACAGACAAGTGTAAAAAAAATAGTGCTTTAAGGAGTCTGAGGGGGAAAAAATGAGACTAGTGATCCAGCAGTCTGTGCTCTGTATAAATAAAGCTCTAAAGATTCAGAGACAAGAGACCTTAATTGAAGTCCATTAAAATCAATAAAGGCATAAAAACCAGACAGAAATAGAACAGGAAGGAAAACATGCCAAGGGAGTTTTGAAGTACTACGTGTACCAAGGGAGTTTCAAAATATCAAGTGCCCATGTGTAATTTCTTCTGAATCAAGAAAAGCTATTGATGATCAAGAAGTCATGATATCTTGAAAATTTGTCTGTTGCTGGATTTTGGCATGGAGTCCTGCTCTATGGGTGTTATTCTGCTGACCATGCTTGGCCTGTGCTTTCACCCCTCTGTTTTGGTTTGTTTTTTGGTTTTTTTTTTTTTTTACAAGGTGTGGACTATAAGTCATAATGCTGAATCATTCTCCCTTTCTGCAGAACAAAATTCTCTGATCTGCTGTATTTGCTTCACCTGAAAGGGCAGAGAAAAGTTATTTATGTCTATCCTTAGGCTGTAACTAACTACCCTGTGAGCACTCAATATCTCTAAAAATATAGCTGTCATTCAGAGACTACACGTGTCCACCCTGTTCTCCTGTTCCTCGTGGCTATGAGGATCCTGAGGAGCCTTGTTGAGGTGTAGGGACTATATAACAGCAGTGCTGACCTTCATGTTCTGAATTCATGAGCCAGGCTTCAGCAGCAAAAGATTTTACATTTATTTTCCTCTTCCATCTGCACTTTCAGCTTCAAGTGTCATTTTCAAGATTTTCTTCCCATCTATGAAGAATGACATTTTTTCCATTCAAGGAAATCCATTTTTAAAGAAAGTGATGCTAAGTGTTGAAGCTTTAAGAAAACATTAACTAGCCAGAGATTTATAAGATACAATTTTGATTTTATTGGTACACCTCAGAGGAAATTTTCCTTTATTTGCCTGACTCTTTTCTCTATTAAAATGACAAAAAAGCAAAGAAAATCTTCAGCATCCCTGTGTAGCCATCACCTGAATTTACAGTGCTCTGGTACCCAGTTGACCCATTAGTGATCATCGCTACATCCAGATAGTGTTTATTTCAGGAAGAGCATGGTATTGATTATTATATGTGGAATATATGTAATTTTAATGTGCTGTACTGGCCAGATTAACCAGTCCTCCCTCTTACAATAGAAGTAGTCTCATTTGTTTCAGTATAGCACAAAATTAAGTTAAGGAAAAAATAAAAGGGAATGGATCAGTTTAATAGTCAGGTGGTTGCACAGCCTGCACCACATTTACTGTTTGTCTCCAGACAGGTTGCTGTAATAATTTTAACTCTGCCTGGTCTATGATGATGCAAAATTTGGGCCTAATGCTGCACAACTTGGTCATGGCAGCAGTCCCACTGGACCCCAGTGTTTATAGCAGTTTCTGGACTCCATCAATTGGATGCCATGAAATGAAGCAGGATAGTCCATTAATTTCTGTCGGCGCAGTGCTGGCAAACTGATGAGTGCGCTGACGGGCGTGCTTAACAGGGGGCTGGGAGGTTAGAAATGCACCTGATACTGAATCTTTCCCAAAGAGCTCCAGTAAAAATGATCTTTAAGCAATAAACAGCAAAACGTATTTTTCAGAGGAACATTTTCTATGAAGAAATCAACCGGTAAAATCACTGTCATAGGTAACATAGAAAAGGTTGGAAGTTTTCCCATTTCAAGTCAGGTGTTGGTATAAATTGGCTAATAAACAAAGCAAACAAGATTTTTTGGCAGCCACCCTTAAAAGAAATTTTAGGCTCATCAAGCAAAGAGGTGATGTGTTCCTGTGAGTGCATCCCTGGCTCAGAATTTCCTTTACTTTCATTTGATAGACTAATTAATTCCCATTCATATTTAAGCAAATTATTCCTTGCAGCATTCACCAAGTTCTTATTACATAAACAACAAAAATTCACGGATAACGCTAAGCTCAAGTCCTGGACAGGTGAGAGGACTGTCTTGAGATTTCAGCCTTCAATTCCTAATTTCTTAAAAAGTCCACAGTAAGTAATGATGCTCAGTATATCAGCCTGTTACTGCTTCAGCACATTAGCATTGGTTAGATGGTGTCCATAACTCTTGCAATGCTGAAACCCACAGTAAAAACAAGTACCATCATGAGGCTTATCTCCCTCAATAAAAATGTTTCTTTAAGTGAAGACCTGTAAGTTCCTATCAAAAGAACTTGCCTAACTATATATCCATTTGCTCAACACACTTTGGAGAGCAGAAAGGAGAAGAAAAGCACAAGTGTCAGTGGTCTGAGCTGTTACTCTAGCTTTCCTTCCTCTGGTCTCCTACAAAACAGAAGCCCAAAGGTGGATGACATTTGATTAATAGACATGGGAACTTTTACCTATGTACTATCCTGGTTAAGCAATCTGCCATTTCAAAAATATCAACAGGAGTGAAATTTAGTAACATCCTTGTAAATGCTTATTGGTAGATCTTTCAGCAAGTGCATAAACATTAATATTAATGAAATAAAAATAATGGTTATTCAATTTTACATCTATGATATCTTTTAATCACATACTGCCCTCATCTTGGGCCTGACTAATGGGCAAGTAAAGCAGGCATGAACCTGACTCATGGGCACTGTGCTGGTGCAAGAAATCTGCTTAAGGAACAGAAGCCAGGAGGTATTTAAAAGGAACAAGCAGGGAAACAAAAGTACCTTTTCACTTAGCAAAGGAATTTGAAAAGGAAATGGGAAATAGGCTCTGAAAGAACATTTGTTCTTAGCAGATAGGCAGGCATTTTTAGATAATATCCAGACTACAAGGACATTAAAATAAAAATAGAGTGATTTAATGAAGAGAACAAAACATTTCAAGAGCACTGGAGTGCATGTTTTACATTATCAAGAATTCAAAGGAAAAGGAGGGAAAAAATGAATTTTAAATACTGTTTTCGGTAGTAACTATCTTAAAATCCCTGATCAAAAAACAAAGCTTTTATACAGAGCACAGTGATTACAGCTATCAAATACAGTATGTCAGTTTTTGGTATTTTCTCTCTTTTGTTCTCTCTCTGTTTCTCAACGTCGTTCTTTTTCTCTCTTCCTCACTTTCTTCTCTCGTACATGAACTGTCCTTCTCCCTTAACTTTTTCAGTGCTTGTTCTTTTTTAATTGAGGAAGTTATTTCTAGAAAACTACAATATTTGAAGATGAATGAACGATCACATACTGAAAACATGTGCAAAAAGCACTCCTCTTGTTGATCTCTTAAAGTTGGTAATACGACCCCTTCCTAAAAGTGTGCTTGAGTTTTGACTGGGAATAATTAGATGTAGGGCCCAATAAGGTAAGATGACAGGGATGTCTTGCAGAGGGCTTATGCAGCAGAGTGCTTGGGCATCAGGGTTCCGACAACAGGATAAAATAGGAAATGATTTAAGTGGAAAAATCTATAGCTGGGGTCAACTGGGACTGCAGACTCTGAGGGGGCATCTATAGCTGGGGTCAACTGGGACTGCAGACTCTGAGGGGGCATCTGTTTATATTGCCCTCAAAAGCAATGGCATCTCACAGGAGATGTCTAATCATTTAAATAAGCCCATATTCAACCACTTGCCAACAATGATCACAACCAGTCATTTCAGCATCACAGCCCTCCAGCAAAAGGTCTGGGTGGCTTTAAATCATTATTCTTTAGAGTGTTTTAGTTTGCTGCTGTACTTATAGTTTTCTTTCAAGGTTTACATCATTTATCATTCGAAACGCTCAGGAATGAAATTGCCTACACTAGAAAAAAATATTCAAGCAAATAAGGCAAAAATCATTGCCTTATTTTATCCCCAGCACTTACCAAAACACTAACATTATACAAAGACAAGAAACTTTAAAATCTATATAATTGCGCAATTCGATTACGCAAAGCACAAACATAAGAAAAATGGTTGGAAGCTGCAAAATAGCTGTTGTATCATATCCAATGTAAAGAAACACATGCACATCCCACCTTTCTACCACATGCCATGCTTTGTGAATTAAAACATCCTGCTAGACATTATCTGAATGCTGCGACACCCACAAGATTCTCTATAGAAGACAACCCAGAACGCTGCAACTTCCTTCCATGAAAACAGTTTCCATGTTCTGCTCTCACCAGGGCAGATGAGCTCTTTGAAACACACTAGCTCCTAACAACATTCCTGATCTCTGTTGCACTAGACATCTCTATAACACTCTAAATATCTGAAGCAATATGAACCCTCCAAAATCATTAATGCCCATTGACACGATTTCCTTTTCAAGTGCAAGCTTAAAAACATTTTGAAAGGCTGATACACTGAGCTTTTAAAAAGGCACTGCTGAAGACATTGTTCTGTGGCTTCTAAGTCTCCTGAGCTGTTCATTTTCATGGAGATATACATTAAAGAAAATTAAAGGCTTTAGATTGAGCATGAAGATTGTTAGATTGCAAATAACAAACCAAACGTAAGTGCTTGAATAAACTAAATGACTGGGATTTTCAGGCTCACCTACAAGATTGTTTCTCTTATTCCTAGTTCTACCACTTCTAGTAAGTCAAGATTTAACTGGAGAAAAATAAACCCAAACCAGCTGTTGAAAAAAAACCTTATTGTAGAATATATTTAAAATTGAGCTTAAATGTTTGCTTTTCAGGAAGATACTTGGTATAGTACATCTTTACTACAAAAGCATCAATCTACCTTCCTCCACTGGGAAAAGACTAAAAAATAAAAGTATATTGCTTTAGTGTTTCCTCAGGAGGCCTCCTCATTTCTGGTCCTTTTATGATATCTGAAGTCCCCCAAAAAGAACCACTTAATGTCAGAAAAGCAAAAAAAAAAATTAGATGCCATTTTCTTCCCCCTTCTGTGGGCTAGACTTTAAGCAAGAGTTGCCTCTATTTTTCACCCAGGAATCATTTTCACTTGGCTATCAATACTGACAATTTTACTCATTTTGGGAAAGACATGATTGGTTTTGACAGGTCATTGCAAAGGCTGCACCAAATTGTGTGCAGCTCCTGGGCTCTCTGCTCTGATTCCTGTCCCAGAACATTAAATCTCTGCTTTTCTAGCGGGTCAGATGCCGTTGTCTTCTCCCAAGGAGATCAATTGCCTCGATGCCAGTAAATGAATGAATGAAGACACCACTGTGTCAAAAATCATTGCTGTATACTGGTAGTTCACACTAACAAGAGGAAAGAAACCAGGGAGCGATTCCTACAGTTAACCTTCACACATACCTAGACAGACCTGAGCAAAAGAAAATGCCACATAGAGCAAAGCCATACAGGCAATATCAGAAAGACAAATGTTCCTGATGGAAAATGATCTTTCACCACCAGGTCATCAGTTCAAACACATTCACAAGTGCAAGAATAAGAAAGGTTAAAGGACTGAAGTTCCTGAAAGCCCAAGGCTTTAAAAGAGTTTCCCTGTCCTCTCTCTGTACTTAAAAGGAAAATATAAATAAGCAACAACACCTGAGAGTACCTGTTAAAAATTTCAATGAAACATGAAGAGTGCCTTTTTAAAACTACAGAAAAACAGCCAATACATTTCTCATAGGCTCAAGAAATCTGCTTCTAATGACAGACATGACCAAATTAGCACAGGAAATCAGGGAGGCAAAAGTTGAGTGGGGAAAAAAAACACTGCTCAATAGTAACGATGACATGTAGAAAGTGGTGATAATAATACATAAAATAAGCTGTATTGATGCACACTCCAGAAGATGAGCCAAGAAGTGGATAGGGGAATGGTAGATGTAAATCAAATATTCGTGATATAAAAAAAATATATATACTGTAAGATCACCTAAACAGCACATCCATTGCACCTCACACTTGAGCACACACCTGCCAAAGCATTCAAACCCAACTGGCACTTAGGCTGGAGTAGAGATGGCAATGAGAGATTGTCTACCAAAAATATTAGCATTAGTTTGGGTGGCACAAGTCATAGCACATTTCTTAAGAAAGAAACACTTGAACATCTGCACGATTGATAAGTGTGAGTCCTACTGGCTTCCACTTCCATGATTTTGGAAATTCTGCCTTTTGTGGCATTTGTAAGTGTTGCCACTTAATTGTTTGGGAGAGGACTGAGAAAGAATAACTTTCACATGTCAGATAGTAGTATATTGAATAATGTACTTCTGGAATATATGCAGTTGGTAGAAAATTAAGCTGATACAGGGATCTGTACATAATAATACTTCTTAAGCTCTTGTCTCTGTTTCAGCCAATAGCCAGGGGATAGATGCTCTTCATTATCCCCCCACTACCCTCCTAAAGGAATATAAAAAGGGGAATAAGGGAGCCAGTTCAACATTGGGAAAAAAACCCTAAAATAGGTTTAATAAAATAAAAAATAGCAATAATAATAATTATGATGGTGAATTATATACAAATATGAAACCTCTGTTGGTAATTACTTCACAACCAGAAAAGTCCCAAACTGGAGACAACAGCAAACAGGGGTACCTGAATCCAGGGTCCCAGCAACAGTCCACAACAGCCTTGAAGCAGCTGAGCTGGTCTTACTCAGGAAGCCAAGAGAAGGCAACATATCTTGCTGAATGATGTTTTTCTCCAGAGAGAAAACAGGATGCAGGAACACCCACAGCGGAAGCAATGACAGACAGACAAACAACCCCCACCTCACACAGCAGCCAGAGAGGCCTCTGAGGAGCCATTTTATACCGAGCCCCATGGGCAGGAGTGCTGTGATTGGTCCATTGGGGTCACCTGACCCATCTTCTCCTCCCCATAGGCCAGCTCCCCCTAGTGTAATTAGCACAGCCACAGGCAGCTGGTGGGCTCCCAGGAGGCCTCAGGTCAGTGTGGCTACAGGGCATTTTTTATCCTGGTGCTTTCAAACCAGGACAGCTCTTTTCTTTTCCTAATGTTTAATAGCGTGTGTTCCTCACACACAACAACCTATTTCACCATTCACTGTGTTGAAAAATTATTAATTTACACTTCTTTATTTTCATTAACATGAGATTTTCATGTTGAATCTTGAGTTTTGATGTATGGCTTATTGGATAGAGGACAAAGCTTGGCACTGTAATTTGCATACACAACCATGAGGGTGCAGAATCAAGCTCTTTGGGCAGCACATTGAGTGCCATGCCCTGATGGATGCATTTGTTAGTTTGCTTGCAAAAGCAATTGTACCACTTCCTCACACTAAGTCTTGGTTAGAATTGAGGAGCAAAAGTGAAAAAGTCATTGACAAGTTTTTTCCAGCACAGAAGGTTAATTTAATTTGCTAGTAGACTGGTTTTCATGCAAAAGTGCCATGACATCTGGCACAGTATGCTTTCTTCTGAGACTTAAATTTTTTTCACCAATTCTTACACCACCATTTCCTTCACTCTGCTTAATGGTTCAGTAACTAAATAAGACAGAGGAAAAATACCCTCATATGCCTTTAAAATATCCAGGAATATTTAACCTCTAAAACAAACTTCTACTCTACATTTAGAGGACTCGTTAAGCAATAATGGAAACAATAGACTTTTTAATTAAACTTCACTGGGGAGGCAATTCTAGTATTTGCTGAGCTTGTCAGATGCCTTGACAGCACTTCCAAATTTGGCTGGCATTTTACTACTTTTTCTCCCTGACCCTCACTGAAGGTTAGCTTTGTTTTTGGAGTCTCAATGTTGACAAAGGTGTTCCCAGCAAACTGAATTTTCATCTCTGCTCATATTTTCTCATGACTCGTCTGCAGTCCTGACTTCTTCAGGAGCAAGCTAGATTTCTGAAGGTATTTCCACTCTGTTTCAAAGGGATGGTCCCTTGAAATTTGGACCACCATTACTGGCCACCTTACCCTCAATTCAGGGACTGATAGGTACAAAATAGTGCTTTGAGGGAATCAACTTATGAAAAGTCTGCCAGGGAAAGGATCTCTAGAGGAAACACCAACAAGAACATCTCCTTTTGAATAGTCTGTACATGAGGATAAAAAAAAAAGAAAAAAAAAGTGGACTAAAGAGGTGAAGCAGTAAATGTAGATTTCAGAAGCAATGGAGTGTGATGAGTCTATGAAGTCTGTGTTAGGCAAGTCTGATGCTTAAAATGTAGGAAAGAAAGCTGCTAGAAAACGACACACAAAAAAAACCAGTGTTCAGAGCTGGGCCTATATTTAGAAATCAGGGAGGGTTTCTACACCTGTTAGAGACACTAATAGGTTTTCAGTGTCTTAAGGGGTGAAAACTGGGAATAGGAGCAGCTCACACATATTCCCCAATGGGAGAATTTCCATCCATAGCACATTTGGGTGCAGCAGAGAGACAAATCTGCTGCCAAACCATGTCATGTTTCAACCCTCTGCAATGGCACAGTGATGAAGGCACCAACACAGCTATCTGCAAGTGGCACAGCTCTCCTGAAAATGCTACTGCTGATTTTATTATGTCTTGGGGAGGCAAGTACAGAAGAAAAGTCAGAAACAAAGGAGACATCTCAGGTGTGGTGGTAACAATTAGACCTTCATCCCCAGTCCAAGAAAAGACTGTATGAAAAGGCCTTAAGTCCACGTGGGGAAGCTGCTACCTGGGTTAGACAGGTATAGCAGGCTACTATCACAAAAGGATCTTAGGAAATGACTAAAAATTATATTATGAGATTATTGTGAAAAGTGAGGTATATGTAATCCGGAGCCATCTGGATGTGCAGAAAGCCTTTGCTGGGAAAACTCCAAAGGAAACAAGTATTTACTATATCATGAAACTAGTTTCTTAACGTGTATTTTATCTGTCACATCTTTTTTTGTCCAGTTATTCAATAATCTCAGTTCCAACTTGTTCTTTGCACCTATGGTAAAATTAAAGTTGTCTTATCCCATTCTACCACCTGTTTCAAGAGCAGTATTCAATTCTGATATAATAAATACAAAATATATTAATAATATGTTCGGGGTTTTTAAATTTCTCTTAAGAAAAAAAAAAAGTGTTACTTGAAAGTTGCAGTTTTGATGATCCAGGACCTTACATTTCTGCCCAGGTGATTTTAATGGGAGTCACACTGGACTACTGCCAGGCATTATATGAAAAATATACTCACGTGTCTTCAGTAAAACTATGGAAACAGTGCTGTTCAGCTACATCTAACAAACTTATCCCAAAGTAATCTTGCCATGACTTTTCATTATGGTGCATTAGTTTAAAGCACACATTGAACCCGGGCCAAATCAATATTTGATTTAAAAAAGGAGGAATGGTGAGTTCTGTAAAACTCTAGAGGTGTCAGCAGCTGTACATGTATTTTTTTTTTCAATAACCATGCACTGCAAGAACAAAATTTCTACCCTCAGCTGTGTCACATACCAACATTAGGTTGGCATTTTCTACAGGCACACAAGTGCATCAAGTCTGCAAATCCAGCTGAGGCCCACAACTGTAAGAGGGTCATTTGAATGGCAGAATAAATAAGTGACCATTTTCTGACTCTGACGCCTTCATTTTTCAACTCACATAAGTTGAGACATGCAGAGCTTTCCCTTCCAAGTCTTCCATTACCAAAAATGTACCTCGCAGAGTCTGATCTAATCCTCCCAGGATTTAATTTCCATTGAGTTCAGTAAAATGTTCAAGATACTCTATTCTCATCTTTCATGTATAACATGAGCTTTTAGAATGGATTCCTGAGGATCCAGTGAAAGTTTTTGCATTATGTGGTTTTGTAGCTGATTCTAATATCTATAAAATCTCACTCAAGTATCACCAGATGAGATTTTATTTTTATGACTTTCCCATTAATATTAATAAATATTAACATGGTGCCATCACATAAATAAAATATTAACATTAAATAACTGTTAAATAGCTAAATCATTTCTAGCCTGAACTACACCTGCTGCCTTTAGCACTATGACTATGTAACAAGCATTGATACCTGGGAATTCTTGGAAGAGAGTTCAATTTTTCTTCCTAATTCTTTCCTTACAGGTTTTCTGCTCTCAGATTGACTTTATGGCCTTTCAGGGGAATAGTCTCCTTTCTGGACATATGTGTTACAGTGCTGTGTCCATGGAAACTGGAGTCCCAAACAGGCAAGAAAAATAGCACATCACTTTTTGCCTTCTCCAAGACTCAGCACTTAGCCCCAAATCATCTTCTGCACTTTCCTTATCTTCCAGATAATTGTTTATTTCAAACTACTTCATTTTTTTTTTCCCGAAATGGTTTCGTTTTCGTCTTGGTTTTCAACCATTTTTAAAGGTATAAAGATTGATTACACTCTCCCTCTTTCTTTTTAGCTGCCATTTGTCACTGTTGTGAAAAACATCAAAATGAAGGCTACTTCTATTAAATGAGAAACACTATAATTCCCATGCAATCTGTCCTTGTATAAGGAAAAAAGCAGAAATAGCCTTTCCTCCATGGCTAGGTTTGATTTCTCCACATAAATCCACACCTTCACACACCCCACCCACACATCATTTCATACGTGCTGGAAAGTTAGTGAAATGCTGCAGACTGCAAGCAAATATTTCAGTAACAATTGCATTTATCTTAGGAATGGTTCTCTCTGATTAGCTTTCTCATAATCAATCACACTGATATCTGATTCATAAAAGCTCAATTATGCCTCTGTAAAACCAATCAGATGGAGACCTTAAAAGAACAGATTAAAAGGTTTGAATACTTGGAGAGGGTAATTTAAAAATATTAAAAGGAAATTACTTTTTAATTTTATGTATTCATCTATTTGTAAGTTAATGAAATTAATGAGGCAAGAAATGAAATGGAAATTCCACAACTTTGCATTTCTATAGTTTGTTTGCCAAGAGCAATCCCAGAAAAGCCATATTTACTACCAGTTTACAGCTAAAAATAATAAATAGTCTAATTGCAAGAGTGTTTCTATTACATGTTTTGCCTCTTTTCTCTCATATAATGTACAAATGCCCTAAATATCTCCCTGAAGGAGTCTCTGCTGGCCAGCATGAGGCTGAAACCCTACTGTAAAAGTGTATAAAGTGACCCTGGAAAAAAATTGAGCATTTCTATTAAGATTGTTTTTTCCCTTTCTGCAAATAATATCTACTCAGCTTTCCATGTCAACATAACTTTGAAATAAGCCATTTGAGAGACTGAAAGCTGTGGCCTGAGAACTGTGAAAAAAGCACTTTCCAGAAGATACACATGTACTTGAAGTGTTTTCTTCCTACTGCTACAGAAGGGGAAATATTTGCGTGTTTCTTTCTTCTCAGCTTGGAAAAATCAGCACAATCAAAATAAATACAAGAAATGGGCCAAAACTCAATCTGTGGCTCCTTTGCAACTGTTGAACGTCTGGAAATTCTGATCGAGCACCCAAGCTATGGATGAATTCCAGTGATTGATTTGAGCAGGTTCTCTAACGAGGTTTCTCGGCAGCATCTCCTGCTGCTGACATCTTCTTGAGCGTTTCCAGTCTATGGCTGGTTCTTGACAGGCTGCCACCATCAGCCCTTTCCCTAAAAAAAAAATATACAAATAATTACTTCCCATCCCAGCTCTGGGACACATTAATATTCACAAGGAAGTTAATACTTAGTCTTGGAGATGCAGATTCAGTTACGTTGCTTATCTCTGGTTTTGCTGTAGGCAGGGTCATATCTCTGGATTAGGGTGGGCTATGCTAGGAGATAGGAGGCTCCATACATACTCCATACAGTAGCAGGAAGTTTTTGGTTGTTTAGGCCTTAAAATCCAGCAGCAGTTGAATGTAAACACAGAGTGAGAGAATAGAAACTGACAGCACTGAAGTGAAGCAGCAATGGGAACCACTACGCTTGAAAATTCTTCTCATAAATGTTAGGAAGGTCATTAAATAAAACCTTACTCCAGTAGGTATTTGTAGTTGCTCAAGATTTGAACCTCAAGATCTGATTTGGGAATGGGAATCAGAAACTTGGGTTTTTAATAAGCAAACCATGATGGCTCCTGTAAGAGCTCACATCATGTATCAGAGAACTGTGGAGGCTGGGGAGACGAGTTGGACTTTCTGCCTCTGTCCTTAACCTTCTCAAGCCAATAATCAGCTTAGAGCCTGGGTGTCTGTTAATAATTTTAATATTGAATGTGTATGTTAGTAATTGTAGAATGTAGTTCAGAAGTGGAGAAAGACTGGATTTTTTCAAATTCTTAAAGCTTTCAAGCTCATTTCCTGAAGAATCTGGAAGAAATACAAGTCAGTGGGAGTCACTTGGTTGAATCCTAAGGTCCTTTGGGAACACCCTTAGTAGGAACAGGAAGGGGAACATGCAAAGCATCAAAATACAAATTATTACATCTGGAGTAAAAGGGAGTCACTACAATTAGCCAAGGAATGTGACATCAGTAGCCTTTAGTTCTTGTGAGCAACAAAATGAAAACCACTTTTGAAACAAGTAGGAAAAAATAAGACCATCAGGGCTGGTGTTCCATGTTAATAAAACACCAACACAGAACATATTTTACTTTTACTGGAAGCTATTAAATACTTAATTAAAAAAATCATGTTGGCAAGAAGCTTTTTATTAGTTGTATCTAATTAGAAGCACTTACTGTAGCATTAAACAGGTAATGTACCAAAAGTGTCATTTATTGTTATGAGATTCTATGTCGTTTAAAGCTCTGTTTAATAATACAGACAATGGTGATAATAACATTAATGGGCAAAGCATTAGCAGGAAGCTTGTGAGGCCATTTCCCCTCTTGTTGTACCCAGAGGAATTCCTTCTGGTAGTTTTGGGTCTCAAATTGCACTGCTAGGACTCAACCAGATAGACACTCACTACATACCAGTATTTGGGTCTCACCCCATCAAATATGAGTGTTTTCAAGCTTCTCCTTATCAAAATGAGGTGGGTGAGCAGCTCCCCTTTGCTCAGAACCAGATTTCCTTGCTGGACACTTCCTGTCAGCCCCTTATCCTTGGAAACCAAGATGCAGCACAGCTGCTGCAGGCCTCCCCATAAAAACACTTAGGTCCCAACCTGGGAACTCTTTGCACTGAAATCTTTCTTTAAGATGAATGTTTAGATGAGATTTTTTCAAAGGAAAGTAACTTCTTTACAATGAATGGCTGAAGACAGAGACACAGCTTTGGATGCTCGTTAGTCAGTCTCTGCTTTGGCTGGGGTAATGAAGACATCAATCTGGATTTAATAACAAAAACCCATAGGTATTCCTTTTCTTTATTTTCTCCCTTATTTTTCCATGTAAACCTTGACCCTAACAGTCCTTCCTGTACCCTGCCTCTCTTTTGCTAAGCAAGGATCCACTATCTCACCTGACCTATGAGTCTTCTTTTTCTCTTACTGGCCTCATAGTTGAACAGGAGCTATCTAGTATTACAACATCCCTTCTCTTTTCTTCTCCCACTTTAGAACATGTCTCACACAGGGAACTTCTCTTTTATGATTTCAAGGCCCATTTATAAATGACTCCCAGACCACCCTCTGGATGCCAGTTGTGTTCCCCTGCAATGTGGTCCCAAAACAGTAGCTATGTTTCAGGTCTGCTGGTGGTCCACGTGCCTGAATGGTCATCAAGCTTAAACTACTTCCTCTTATTTCTAGAGAAAATTGTGCCAATGCCAGACTGCATGGGACTCAGTATACATCAACGCATCCAAGTGAGGAACAATTTTAGATCTCTACCCAGAATTCATAAACTCTGCATAAACAGATTCCCTGAACCAACACTGCTAAGTCAGCTGTGAATATATGTGGGTAAGTGTGAGTGCTGCTGTAAAGAAAATAAACAAAACAGCAGATGACATTAGATGTTTAGTAACACTAAAATAAATCTTCAAAGTAAAAATTGAATTTAGTGCACATTTATCTGAAGATAGAATTCAGCCTAAGATGTCCAAAAACTTTAAAGCATATTAACAGTGCACAGTAGTAAAATATTCAGTTTCCCAGCTTGCAGCAGCCCATAACCACACTGAAAATGTCAGGCCCAGCACTCCAATGAACTTGAATTTCAGAGGGTTTTGGACCTACCTGGAGTCAGCTGCAAGATTAAAAATATGCTGTTGAAATAAATCCATTACTGTGGATTTTATTTTAGGTTTGAAGGATATATCCTTTTAAAGTTTAAATCCAGACAAATTTCATATTTCCATCATGAACTTTGTATTAGTTTACAGGGGGAGTTTTTTATTTCAGTGTCTGTAAACCAACACAATGTCTTGGCTTTCTCACCCTAATTGTTAAACATAAAGTCATGCTATCTTCTTTGATGCTTCCTCATTGGAATTGGCATCAGTGATATTAAATATATTGGCATTTGCATGATTTTAGGTACATCCCTGCATCCTTAGGTATTTATCATTTTTGTATTCCTCATTGCCATCTTCTGTTTTGCTTGGCAGCAGCTCTCTCACCTCTGCTAACATCATTGTTTGATACAATTAATCAACAGGAAGTGCTGGTCTGTGCAGTCACTGACTCATAAATATTATAAAAGCTCTGCCATTGCACCCTGACAGTATCAAAATAACAATATAAAAACGTATTTCTCTTAATCGTGCAGTTATTTCTATGGAACTGCAAATACATCTTTTTATCATGGAAAAAAAAAATGGACCTTTTCGGTAGAGTTTGATTTCCAGAGAAAGAATTCACTGTATCTCTCCAATTTTGCTTGTTCTTCATTTGCTTCATGGATGATTATATTCAGAATATGGAAATCGTAATGACTGAATCCTTGTTTCAATGATAGTTGGAGTTGAAACTATCTGAATCTGCTCAACAGGAAATAAATTCACACTGAATAGCAAATTAGCTTTGTCTTATATAATAAAATAAATAATGGATTCAAACTTAAATGAGAAGAAGTATGGAATGTTCTCAAAATGTTCATTTAGAAAGCTGGGTGCTCACATTTCTTTCATGCATTTCAGGCTGATCTGCAAGTGAAATCCCTTGTTAACCAAAGGAGGACAGAGAGGTAATAAACCTGCAGAAATACTTAGATTAAACATAAGTGAACAAAAAAATAAAATACATTTTTCACTTTTAAGATACTTAGTAATAGTGGGAGAAATCCATGTCAATTCCTGCTCTTCTGGTTTCCACTACATTGTCAACTTTTGCAGGGTGATCTCAGCTCTACTGAAATCCACAGTGAAAAATAAAAATCCTTCTCTGGAGTAAAAATCAAGCACATTGTGAAAAATGTGGCGCTCTGAAAATTAAGACTGAAAACTGAAAACACTTTTTCTTTCATCCTGTGTTCTTCATATTACCTCTGTGAGCCCTCAGAAACTTTCAACTTCTTTTTTCATGGAAAATATGAACACATTTCTGGCTCTATTCTCTTTACTGTCCACCAGGGCAGAAGACAATACTTATTTCTTATTTGCAAAGCAGAGCTTTGGAGCTATTATTTACCCACAAAACAGAGATAATATAGGCAGCAACAGCCAATAACTGTTTTCATGATCTCCATGTTTTGCTCCAAAATATTCCAGTCTTTGGAATAAAAACATTATTCTAGCTAGAAAAGCCCTTCATTTGCAATCCCTTCAATAAGACCAAGATTTTTTTTTTTTGTGATTCCTGGCAGTAAGACAGGACATTTATTTTGGCCAGCATTCATATGTGTTGACAAGGGAATGAGCAAAGTCCTAACCCACTTTGCACAGGTCATGGAATATTCCCATCAAAGGGTAACACTGCTAGACTAAGTCTTGGGCTGATTTAAAGAGGTGAAGAATGCTGTATAAGCATGAACCCTTGGAGCAATTAAATCCTTCAAAAGACAGCCATGTAACAGGATTTAATCTAGAATAAGAAGCTAAAGACCCACATTCTCAGGTCGCATATGAGGTAAAGCTCAAATTCTGCATTCTTTTTTTTTTTCCTAATGAACAATTTGAAGAATACCCACTTTATTCAACTGCCAGGTCTAAAGCTTTCCAAGATAATATACTGCTTCCTTTGATCCCACCTTGGCGCAGGCACAATATGTCTCATTGTACTCCCTATCCTCTCTTTTGTTTCATGTTTAGCATCAGACATTTTAAGAGGGGAAAAAGAAAAGTTCCAGTTCCATCCAGGTCTCAAAAATGCCTTTTCTGTGTCTTTTTTGCTTTACCTCTCAAACTGGCATCTCCAAATTTCCTGTGTTCTTTGAAAGCTTCCTTCTCCCACAGCTCTTTTATTCACAAACAGGGACTTTGAACCCATAAAACAACTTCCATTCTTACCTTACAGAATACACCAAGCAGATGTATGTTTTAAATCTCTGTTCAGTTCTCGATCACTCACACTTTTAAGAGAGTAATTTAATTTTGCTAGCTCAGAGGTCAGGCAGGAACTCAGCCCCACCTCAAGAATGGCCAGCTCATATGTCAAGATGCTCCAGCTGAGGTGGCTGCCATGAACTCATGCCCTCAGGTTATTCACCCTGACAACCGAGAAGTCAGGCTTTAAATCTAGGCTTGCTGTCATTGACTACAGCCAGGATTTATGACTGAGCTTCTCTTAAATGCTTATATCAATGAATAATAATTGCTTTTCTGTTTTTGTAATTCTGATCTTCCCACTGCAAAATCAGCTGGCTGCCCCTGACAGTGTTGTTTTCAAAAAGTTTCATGGATTTGCTTCATAAAGTCATTAAATGTTGCCCAGGCTCTCAACCCATCTGTGACACAGCGGAGTCCAGTCCTGCAGACAGAGCAATGTCATAGTGCCCAGTGAGGGGTGTTTTTGGAAAAATAATCCCACAGCAAACCAGCCCATTACTATGACTGACCCCTTCAGATAGGCCAAGAAGTGTTTTGTAAGTGATTAGTAATCCTTGGTACCATATAGCTCTTGCTGAATGGTCTTTTAAAGGATTACATAGACTTCTAAACATCTTCATATTTCTTCTCTTATTCTCCTTCACTCATCATCAATGATCTCAGCTATTGTTTGGTGTTGTCTGTCCTGTGTAGGCTTCAAATCATTGCATTGTCACATATTTTTCATGTTAGCCTGCATTTTGATGAGACAACCAAGTTGAAACAGTTCATATTTCCTGTGCAAAGTGGTGATTTAGTGAATTATTGTTCTTAGCTCCTTCTGGAGATTCTTCCTGCTTGGGGTTTGGCACAGCGCTTTCTTCCAAGAATGTTGCTTCCTACCTACCTACATGAGATAAATAGCTACAGCAGAAAGTTTAGTTGCATCTTGACAGAAAATCTGTCAGTTGTACTGCTCCACATTAAGTTTAATTACTCTTTTTGGGTATTCTGGGCTCAGGTTTTCCTGACTACCTTGAAAGAAAACTCTAAAATTCTTAATTTGTTTTTGTTAGCATTTCACAGCAACAGTTTCAGAGAAGGTGGACACGTCTGGATTGTAGAGGAATTCTTCCATGGCTGAGGATGTAACAATTTGACTGGGCATAAACAATTAATTATTTTTCTGAGTGCAAAAGCACTGCATATTTTTGCCTCACTTGTTCAGAGGAATATAAATGAGTGTGCCAGATGGGATTCCTTACTCTTTCTTTTTAAATATCTACCAGTGGAGCAATTGTCAGAAGGCTGAATCATAATGTAAATGTGTTTCTGACCAAAGGTCTGACTATTCCAGCACACTTCAGAGTATCCAGAGAAGTACACATAATCTGCATCCACTCCAGCTCTTCAGCAGACTCCTGTAATTCTCTTGAGAGCACTGCTGGAAAGAAACAAGCAGACATGGGGAAATAGTTGGAGTAACTTTTGATCTAACTGAACTGAAGCCACTATTTCTATTACAGGAAGAAAGCTTCTTTACAGAGGCCAAAAACAATTATGGTAAAATATACTAGAATTCATCTTTGACATCAGAAAGGTGTCTAATGAATATTTATTTTCAGCATGGAGAGTGTCTTCTAAAAGGATACTTTAGCCTATCCTTTTTGAGACACAAGGAAGAGAAAAGAGCCACCAAAGGAGAGAGGAAAAAGTGGAGGAGAGAGAAATGGTCTTAGTACAAAGAAGAAACAGGGCATTGGGATGAAAATTTTCAAATAGTGTATTAAGAAGTAAACAGAAAAAGACCTGCAAATTATATATGAAATTATTAATACAAAGTGAAATCACACAAGACTTATGGCAAGAAGATTTAGTATTGCTCATTTAAGTAGAAAATGTGTCAATGACTATATTGTCCCTTCCCCTGGAGATTATGTATCAGCCATAATTGTTACTCAAATTTAAAGGATTCCATCTACTTTTCTAACTACCCTTTTTCTAGATGGGGGGATGAAAGTAGGTCAGAAGTTTAATAAGAATATTGGAAAAGAAGGTACAGTTAGCAAAAGGAACAGACAGTGAGAAATAAGATGTTAAACTAGTAGAAATAGAGAGTCTGGGATATTTAGTAGCTTCTGCAAATACAGAAATAATCTGAAAAGAAGTTTAAGACCTTATGTAAAAAGCTTTTTCATTGGAAAGGTGCATTTGCAATTTGATTATATCCTGAAATCAACCTGTGCTTTCCCGTGGATCTACACATCTTCCATAATTTCAAAACATTAAAAAAAAAACAAAACAAACAATCTTCAGTGTCTATTTCTTACTGTTAATTGTTGTCAAAGACCCTAATCTGTTTTGACAGTCATGGTACGTTTCTGTGCAGCCTCTCAGCTGGAAAGGAGCTGAAGCAGGAGGAAGGATTTTTCTAGACCAGACTGCTAGGGCACAAGTTTTTGGCCGTGCAAACAGTCTCTGACTCTCAAGTAAATATGAGCATGCACAGTGTTTCAAATAATTTTAGCTTTGGATTGGCACCAGCTTGTAAACTTTGTGTGTGCATGTGCACATTAATTCTTTTCTTCACTGTAAACTTCCTCACCTTTGGGGGGAAAAAAATAGCTTGAGATTATTTTAGGAGAGTAAACACACTTAGCCCTAGGTCTAGGTCAAACATTGACTCGAAGAAACAATAATTGTGTCAGTAAATTATTTCTGGCACAATATCTGTCACCCTTTTCAGAAGAGTTGAAGGGAAACATGCGCATTCCTCAGCTGAAACAAACCTGGCCTCCATGCTGCTGAGCTGGCAAGAGAAGCTTACATTTCTTTTCTCCTTGTTTTTTTAAATCAAGTTTTAAAAGATTGTTGTTGCCAGGTTTCAACAACAGCCATTTTAAGGCCTGAGTTTTTTACCTGCCAGCTGGTTTCATCTTTTTTTTTTTTTCTCTGAGGGGGAATTTGAGGGCTTTGCTCTGCGGCAGAAGGGACACACTTCTCTTGTGCTCACGTCTCTCCTTCTGCTGGAGGGTCAGTGTGTCTGTCTGGGAAGGACTTAAAACTTGGGGGATCATTAGTGACTAGCAGAAAAAGTACTCCATGCAAGTATTTGTGTAAGCATTAGGAACATTGCATATTGTTAATATTATTGGATAGGAGAATAATAATGTTGGCTAGATGTAGTCCTAAATCTGTTCCAGAGAGCTCATTTTACAGGGATAGTTGAGGACTCACTGAATACAGCAGCTTCTTCTGTTGATGCTTGTACTAGTTTAAAGCTTAACTGTAGTGTTATTATTAGTTGCTTTTCAGTTTGCTTCTCACTTTACTCACTTCTGAAGTCTTTTGAATCAATCTTGTTACTTTCCATTCTAAATGAGGAAAACCAGATGGACAAGATGGGTCACAGACAGCCTTGAAATTATGCTGTTTTCTCCAAGGAAGGGATGAAATCCTGCAGTTTTACCATTTATAAGTGGCTGTTTATTTATACTGCCTCATAACTAGACCTTGGGATTAATTAATGACTGAAAAATCAAAGACCCTGCAGCAAGCATTTATGTAAACTTAGTGAGTAAAAAGGAGGCAGTTCTATCTTTCATATTATGGTATAGGACAATAACAATATCAAACATGCCAGAGCATTCTGCAATGTAAATGTATCAGCTGCGAGTCTGCATAAAAATAGACACATAAAACTTCATAGCCAATGTCTTTTTAATATTTGGCATTACCATATAAGTATAAAAAAATTACTTTGCCTATGTCCTGTTAGCCAAGCAGGCCAGAGGTCTAATGTTTTATCTTACAAATTTATTTTAAGAAATGAAACAAACTGTCTTGGAAAAGCATGCCAATGCAAAAATAATGATTACATGCAAACCTCTTAGCATAAAACTAAATTAGACAAGAAAAAGGGGAAATGATACAATACTATCTGAATTATTAAATCAATTTAGACTGGGGTCATGCTGTATTAAGGGAAGACATTGTATAGGCAGGACTGTATTTTCCCTTCCTTTGGAGAGGAGTGATATTTATTTGACTCCCACACCTTAGCAATACATGTAGCACAGTAGAATGTTAACTTTCACTGCCATTTCAATAGGGAATGAAAGGTGTTCCTTCTGGACACAAACCTTGCTACTGTGATCCGTGTACTCTAGAGTTTGGGTTATTCGAAAAGGCTGTACCACCAGTCACCTCAGCAAATGAAATTGGCAAGGACAATCATATCCCTCCAATCAATGTTTTAGCAGAAACATACCTGATTTTATAAACAAGCTCTCCTCACCTGCTGATCCTTTACCCCTTCTCTGGACCTATGCCAGTCTGGATTCACCGTATCTGAAAATGGACAACAGGCAATGTATGCAGCAACTTACTTCAGAGACTTATTCAGTAACCTAAATATTTCATTATCTTCACTTGAAAAGGACTACAGTTGCTTTTTTCTAACACCCTGTAGAGAAGCTCACATGCAGCATACAGCTGAATACTCTGTTTTTACACGTATCAAACTGATGACTTCATCATCATCGTCATCTCTTCCTGACCCAATAGTTTTTCATGTTGTAACAGATCAGATGTTTTGCTGAAGTTCAAAACCCAAGATATTAATTTATTTTTCCTTTTTTTTTCAAAAGTATGTAATATATAAAAAAAAAAAGATCACAATGATTTAGGTATAGTCAATTTATGGACTATACTTCTTCATAAGCATTTTTTTCCATACCAAATGCAGACGGAGGTGAGTCTAGCATATGGACAGCAGTGGTTTCATATCTTGCCTCAAACCTTTTTTTCTCAAGACGTCCTTCTAGGAGCTGAAAAGGCTACATCAAAATGCCTAGGGAATATTTGTGTGAAGTTGCATGTCACTAGATAAGATTATTTAAGATTCTTAAGTCTTTAACTTATTGTTCCATTACATGGTTCGCATTGCTTGGGGCATGAAAAATGCAAAATAAAATTAGGGTAATGAAAGGACTGGATTTTAGACCATGCATATGCCATTTGTTGAACTCTTTGCTGACAGATATTATACAGGGAAAGTGTTTAGAAGGATTCAGATGGATGGTTAGCCATTGGTATGGATGGAGTGAATGTTGACTGAACATCAAATAGGAACATAATGAAGGGGCTCTGAGCCCTGGTGCCTCGGGCCAAAACAGTTCACTGCAGCTCTTAGGAGAAAAACACTGTTCTGACCAGGTCCTTCCATCACCAACAGGATTGATGTGCTTGTAAAACGTCAAGCAATGCCTAAAGGAGCAAAGGATGCTGCAGTAGAGGACCAGAGGACAGTTGTCATATTCCAAGAAACAAGCACAGAAAATCAAAACTCATCATTTTAAACCTATTAATCTAGCCTACCATTTATTCTGCCCATTCTGTTTGTAAGCTCCATTAGAGTGCATTAACAAACTATAATACTGAAGGCAGACAAGAAATCTAATTATCTTTTGTTGCAAAGCACCATATGCTTCTTTTAACTTCGAATAATAGACTGAAGAACATTAGTATTTTAAATGAATCTTTGATGAAGTTGAACAAGAGAGTGGAAAAAAATAAGTTATCCAATATATTCCAGATACATTGTTTTTTACTAGATGGGTTTACATTGTCACATACTTATTTTGCAACATCCTCAAGGGTGAATGAAAACAGGTGACATGGTTAATCACCTTTATGTCAGACATCATTTTGCTTCCAGCTGGGGCCCCAAGGAAGTTTTTGTTCAGGGTTTTTTTTTATTATTCCTGTATTTTTGGCATTCTCATCCAGTTGCAAAAGAACCAGCTGTCTCCATTGAGTTTTTGAATGAACAAGCAGACTAGGAAATAATAATAATTTTAAAGCCCTTCATGTATTGCACACGTTAAGGATGGTTTTGCTCTTTGGGATTTGGTTTTTTACTCCAAAATGTTACAGTGGAAAAAACAAACACCACCCCAATCCACCAAAACAGAACACCCCCCTGCAAATGACTTACTCAAAAGCAGTGAAGCCAATGTGTTCCCTCTCCATCCTGCTGCATGTCTGCATGAACCAAGGAAAGCAAGGCCACTTGGGTGCCAAAGTGGGGCCACCAGCCCACCCCAAGCCGTGATCTTCACCCAGGACCTCACATGCTGAATTTGTGCTGTTGACACCACACGAGGGATTTCTCCAGCCTGTATTTCAGAGAGGGACATGTTGGCCCAGGGAGCCTGAACAAATGCAACCTGTTATCAAATGGCAATCCTTCTGATTATAAGAAGAGTTATTTAAGGAAAAATAATTGCTTAAAAATATTTCTATTGCCTGCCTATCTCTAAAATTTTCCTTTTTCTCTTCTTTCCTTTTTCACAGGTCTTACAAGACAGTTTCTGAGATAACCAATGTAGTTGTACACCTATTTCTATCAGCAGCAGCTACCAGAAATGTTTTCAAATGCACAGTTAGTCTTTTACTGAGGAATCCATATACAAACTTAAAAGACAAACAAATATTGAAGTTAGAACAACCAAAAAAAAAGCTGGTTTAGGTGTTTGTCAAGATTAATTTTCCTTTGTCTCCAACTAGAAAGAAAGCAGAAATCATTTGGCATGTCTGTGAAGATAATTAAGACCTACACATGAACTATCACTAACACTGCTTCATGAAGCCATTAAATGCTCTTCCAGGTGATTAAGACAAGTCTATAACATTAACAGGTCATTCGAAAGAAAAGTGAAATAGTTATTTGGATATTTTGGTGCCAGCCTCCTCTCCTTTTCTCTATACATTCCAAGCTACTGCTCAGTTTAAGCTCATTTTATAACCCTTAGTTACTTGGGCTGAAGTTGCACTCCTATTTAAAGGTGCGGATTTGGTAGAAACTTCAGCAGGCCTAGGATTGCTCAGTTTTTACTCCTCTGCCTGCTTCCCACCAGAGTTTGAGGCCATGTGTCTTGCAAGATCTGAAGTTTTTTATATTTTAGATGCATTTTTCACTTTTATGTTACTGATGTGCTCATTTCAGATCATGTTTTTGCCTTTATGCACAACACAAACACTGTGCCTTTATAGCTGAGATTTAGGGAAAAGAAGAAAATGCCTTTCGTACATGCACACACATTTGCTCCGATTTTCTTCTAAAGGATTACTCCCATTCTTTCCAAGAGAAGTCAGCAATACTTTTTCTCAGAAAGGAAATTAATTAGAACAGCAATTTCTGGTTTCCTTAAATATATTAGTGCTTTAATATTTGATATTTGGTTAAGATCTGAAAAGATAAATAAAAGCTGTTAAATCTTTAACTCATCGCTTCAATTTCCTCAGAAAGTCTGGGAAGGCAATTCCATCTAATCTATTCATTACATAAAGCAAAAGAGGATTATTTTAAGTATGTTCAGAGACCTTAACTATGCAATATCCTGATGGAATTCACATGTAATGAATGTTTCAGACCAAATTCTGCTTTCAAACAAAGCCACAGTAACATCTTTGACTTCAGGACTGGATTGACTGAAAGCAGATCTTGTCCATGTCCTGCTCTGGCAGTTCTTTGGGCAATGTCTTCTTCCGTGCTCAGAGAACTGTTCATATAGGTCAATCCTGCTCCAAATGGTGGCTCAGAGACCATCAGTCATTGGCAATATGCTCCTTCTGGGTGTAGAGAGAAGGAATTTGGAAACCAGAGAAAGAACTGTAATATTGGCTAGCTAATGAGTTTTACTCAAGGCAATAATCCACAAATTAAATTTTTTCATGCGTCCTAAGAATGTCCTTTTTCAGTTTCACCCACAGAAGGAGAGGTGTAGCTGGCTAATAAAATTTCCAGACTGAAAAGAAATATTTTCCTAGCTAAGCATTTCATTTGGATCTTGACAGTTCATCCAAGATCCTTTGGGTTTTCATCCCTCCACTTCAAGTATATTACTCCAGATACTAGCTACAGTATTTACCATTTTTATCTCCTCCTCTCAATGGTTCTAGAAAAGTGCTTTTTGCCTATCTTGGTCTAAGGTGTTTCTTGCAGGGTTTTGGAATGCATTGAGGGGCACTCCAGCCAGTGCTGACTGGAACTGGGTGCTTAAGACACTTTTGACCTGTTTTTTTTCCCATTATCAACTACACTTTTGTATACTCACTTTAAAATCAGTCCATCAATACTAGTCTTAATTGCATTCCTTTATAAAATCTCCTGCATCCTCTTTATGATGATTCCTTTGCAGCTGGCCTTGCTTTTTTGGGCACTTCCATTTTTTTGGACTGATGAACCTTCTGAAATATGGAATACAGTTAGAGGGTGAGACGGTGGCTGCATCCTCACCAAAAAACACTGAGAAAGAGATATAAATTTGACCCCCATCTCTGACTGAGGAGGTCTGTCAGCCCCATTCCAAAGCTACTAGTCTAACCCCAGTCTACCCACAAAAAGTGCAAAACTACCTCTCTTTTAAAAGTTCTGTTCCACATGTAGCCAGGACACTGTTCTTCAGTGAGACTGAAGTTCTTCAAAAAAATGCATGTAGATACCTCTCTTTGTTCAATACTTGCAAGTGACATGCAAGTGGATAATATCTCCAAAGTCCCAAGTGAGAAACCTGTGTGGCAATAGGGACAGCATATATGGGAGCTTCCTCTTTTAATGTCTTTCTCTTATGTCTTTAAAGTGGCTGTCCCCTTAGTTGTATGGTTGAAGAAACAAATAGTTGACAATGTCTCCTCCTTACACTGCTTTGGATCCCAGATACGTTGGAGAAAGAGTAGGAGGCTAATAACTACTTTTTTTCCCCTCTTTTTCTTTTTTCCTTCAGTTGGACTAGAAGACCATTGTAAGTCCCTTCCAACTAAAAATACTCCGTTCTCTATTTAATTCTTTTTCATGGGTTCAATCTTAAAGTATCATTGGCACTAGTAGCTCCCCATCCTGTCTTTGGGCAACAGCTTTTTAAAGCTTCCTGTCTTCACTGCAGAGTGATTTTCTGGTCACCAGGAAAGAAGAGAGAAATGAACAGTTTCCTCTGAGCCATCATAAATATTTCCCATCAGGACCCCCATGATAAGATGGAGTTGGTGATTTCATTTTGCAGCTGCATCACAGAATTGCAGAAAGGAATTGGATGATGTTACTGCTTACAGAACTCATAAAGCTCTGTCGAGATCTCTGTCCCCATATGCCCACCTAAAGAATGGATATGATAAAGCTTGGATATCATCCAAACCCTGCTCTCTGTCTCCAGGTTTCTGTTTTCAGCAGCTGAGCTTTTCAAATATATACTAGAATAACATGAGCTCAGGAGATCTTTATTTAAACAAACAGAATTAGATTGCATAGCTGTGTTGCTAATGACAGTTCCTGAACTACATTTAACAGCGATTTGATGTTATTGTTACAGCTAAGTAGTTTTCATGAGGCCCCAGTTAAATATTTCTCCACTAACTCATCAAGACAAAGAGTTGACCTCAGCTTTCTCTCAGAGTCCATCAGTACAGCTACTTGGGAAGCAGGGGGGTCGTTTAAAACAAAAACAAATCCAAGAACTTCCACCTCCTCCTGTTCCATATTAACTGAATGCACTGAGCCTGCAGGGCTGCCCATCCCCTGATGGCTCGTAATAGCTGTTCTCATTCTGTTTTTAAGGGTAAAATTCTCCATAAAGGTAGGCTGCCTGCTGGACTCCTGATGGATTTAAGATCTTAATATTCAGATTATGGTGGTAGTAGCTAAGGAGGAAGGATAACATGTTCTAGTCTTTCTGTCATTTTCATCGGAACTCTATTCATATCAGACATTTCTTTTCAAATTAGCATTATTTGTGTTTAGTCTTCATTAGCATCATTTAGATTGAACAGTGGGTTACAGAAAACCCTACACAAACCATGACGTGCTTTCTTTTAAAAGCTATCCCCTGAAAATCTCTTAAACTTCTCTGCAAAGGGCACCAAGGGTTATATATTTGTAGAGTTACATGAAAAGGATTAGGAAGGAATAAGCAGACACGCTTTTGTGTGAATTAGTTTAAATTAATAAGATGAAGCTATTAGCAGAAAGGAAAAAGATTCTGCCAGTAAGAAAGCATCACTGTGTTTTACCAGCATGATGGAAGTGGTTTGTAGCTGGGTATTGCTCAGTGCCTCTCATATTCAGAGAGGACCTTAGGACACTTGTCCCTTACCTTTCAACGTAGTCACCTTCCAAGCACTGGGCCCATTTTCCTGCCCTTCCTGCAAAGAAGAAGCTGAGAGAAGACACAACAACAGACACACAATTCCCTCAAAGCAGAGCTACAAGAGACCTGTATGAATTTTTGAGGATGGCATACACATTATTTTGTGTTTGATCCCTCTGGTCTTCCTCTTGGACCCAAGGAAAGATTGGGATGCCAGGAAGATCTGGTGTCCCAGAGGTGGCCAACAGGCTTTCAGAAAGGTTTTTGAGTTACCTGAGGTTTGCCTAATGGCTGGAAAAGTCTTTCTATCCGGTGTCCTGCTGGCAATAGCATTGCTGTTCATGACAGTTGGTGAAGATGTCCTTGTCCATGCCTTCTATGTGTCCTCTCTACTTTTAAGCTTGAACTAATATAAATCTACATCCTCTGAAATGTCAAGGCCCATTTCCTTCAATCTTCCTTTCATGAGCATTAACTCCTAAACAGTGTAGGATACATAAGGTTTCCTGACTGACACACCGCGCCGTCTTCCAGTTCTGGATATAATTAACAGACGGAGCTGCTCTTCCCTTTATTCAAGGTTGAATTTTTGCACCAAGCCCTTGTAGTCTTAAAAAAGTCATCAGACACTTCTGGATGTGGTGTCAGGCTGGTGGTCTGAGGACCTTGTCAAAGTCTGCCACAGCCTTACCAGCAAATGGCAAAGCATGGACAAGCAGAGCTGGTGCAACACCAGGATGAGTTGACCCAGCATCCAGGGATGCAGAACATTGCCATGGGAATCTCCAGTTGCTCTCTGTGATCTAAATAAGTAAGACAGAAAAATAAACAAAATTTTTCTTAACTATGGAAGCAGATATGATTTAAACCCCTCTGTGGAAACTTTTAAAGCAACCAAGGGACTATACTCAAGTCTATAAGCAGGTCACGGTGTACTGCCCAAGAGCAAGTCCTTTAAGCATCCACTGCAACTACGTGCATGTGTTGAAAATTGAATAAGCAACATTATCTTTTTCCCTTTGGGGGAAAACTCTGAAAGCACTTTTTCCTCTTTAATATACTAAGAAGTGTAAAAGATTTCATGCTACTTTCAGATGTCAGCGTCAGATTAGGATGTGATGACAGAGGACATAAGGTATTGCTGGACAGTAAAATGCCTCTGGCCACAAGCAAGCCTGTTCTCGTTAATTTTATCTCAACCCTATCTCCCTGATTTGTCACTGGCTCTGAATTCTTCAATCCCTTCTCTCCATAAAAATGTCTAGCTGTCTCTTAAATTCATTTATGCCACTGCCTTTTATGACCTTTCTTGATAACTTACTCTTTGTGTTTTCCATCCTGAGTAAAAAGCCCTGGTTGAGTGAATTCTCTCATTTTTCTTAATTTCCTAACTTTGAGGTTGTGTGGCTGTCTGCCCTCGTTATTCAATTCCTCTCCATATGAGCATTATATTTATGGATGTTTATTTTCTCACAAGCCAAGAAGCTTGTTGGGGTTTTGTTTGTTTGGTTTTGTATTGTTGTTGCTTGGTTGGGTTTTTTTTTAATGGCTCTTCATTTAGCAAAAGATCTTTTTGATGTTTTTATGCCAGCTGCAAGATTAAGAAAAGTTTTAAGAAACCTTGTTTTTATACCATAAATACGTATACTATACATATAGCAGGGACTCCTTAGGAGCTTTGGGCATGAGCCAGATAAATATAGCCCTGGGTTGAGTTGCTGGCATTGGCAAGGTTCTTCCCAACATACTAGTCTTTACCCATTTTCTATGAATTGTGTCTTTTAAAACATCCTCCTCTGCTCTGTCAACCCTCAACAGATGAGTGCACAGCTTCTACAAAAATGTTCCTCCAAGCTGTCTTCATCATTTTTGCAATGTTTAGTATATTAATAAACCCCAAGAAAGAGTAATAAAATACTCTGTTCGTGTGTATACGTCCACTCTTCACACCTCAGCTTGTGTTATTTATAAAACTCTCCTATATGCATTTTCTATTTCGAGACTTTGCGCTCCAGTCCAGCTCAAAGGGCACTATTAAGACTTCCTGTGTTTCATTTCTGTGCAGATTTCATTGTCCGTCATGGTCAATATATCTTCCCTTAATTTTCACAGAGTCCAGCCAGGTAGGTCATGACCAGATTCTTCTGTAATCTTTTTATATATTTAGACACTGTAATGAGATCATCATCCAGTCTGCTTTTTCTTTCAGGCTAAGTACCCTCCACTTTTTGAGTCTTTTATTCATCTATGGCACAAATTTAACTCCTTACCTTTCCTCCACTATTCTAAAAACTGACTGAGGTGTCAAAGATGTAGGTGGTACTTCAAGCTTTGTATTTTTTAAGTTAATAGATGATTTTAAAAGTATGGTGGGTTCATCTTAGGTACAGTTCTTACACCTTTCTTAAGCAGAAAAATATGCCCCCAGAACACTGGTGAGTGGTACCAAAGTTGCCATTTGGGAGCACTAGTCAAAAAAAAAAGCCCCAAACAAACCAAAACGAAATAAACACAACAAAAAGGTGACTGCTAATCTAATTGCTACATGTTGGCTATTCTTGCTGGTTATACGTGGTCTTGATGGTTATCCTTACCAGCATCCAGTCCCCCAGATACAGAAAAAGGTAAAGGCTCAAGGCATCATTGCTCTATTTTTATAAACCATATAGACCACAGAGCTTTGGTAGGAGATGGAGTAAATCCTCAGCAAAACAGCCCAAGGTCTGCTATGGCACGTGCAGAGTGCTCTCTTATAAACCCTTTTTTTTGGTTACAGGCTTATTAGTGAGAGGAAACTGGAACACTGAACTCACCAATTGTGCTGCAGCATTAAATAAGAATAACCAGTTCTTCTTGTGTGATCTGTGGGCTAGTAATGAAATGACTATGTCCTTCCTCTCAGTGTTTAGCAATATTAATTCCTATGTCCCTGAGTTACGTGGAAAGCATCAATAGGGAACCCAGAATAAATGCTGCATTTCTTTTTCAGTACTGTCTATAGTCTCATGGGTTTGTACCAAGGAAAGATAATAATTTGTTCTTTCTCCTTGCAAAGAAGGAAAAAAATAATTGGAGGGGAGGAGTGGAGGGGGGAGGGTATTTACTGTAGCTGCATAAATAAGAATGTTTTGGTGTTTATTTTGGAGGTAGATGTGATAAGAGTTGTCAGATGTGTAGCAGTGTGGGAGCTGATGCTCAGTAGCTGGGACAGGCAGCAGGACAAGGTCATGGAAGTGTGAGAAAGACAGTGGGCTAATGCCTGTACTGCTGTAATTTGCTGCAAGGCCAGCACAACAGACATGCACCATGTAGCACTTTAAAATAGTTGTTCCTGGCTGTAATTTCATGTGTGAACTGCAGCTGCTTTGCTTGGCTGCTGGATGTCCTTCTTTGGTGATTGTATGAAAATGGGAAAAAAATTCTAAGCAGAAAAGGACCATGTAATAGATAAAGCAACACAAGCAATTTTTTTAATACTGGCAGACTGAAACTAGCCAAGGATGATAGCTATCAGGAAAAAAATGCTGTCATTGGCTTGATTTGCTCAAGTCTGGCTGATTGTATGAGCACAGAGCTACACTTTCTCACATCCACCAAAGCATGCCTAAGATCTATTCCCGAAATTGCATCCAAGTGCTACTTTTTAACAGTTTTACCATGCACATTTATTTTGCACAGCAAATGATAATGTGTGAACAACAAACAGGATAAAGTCATTATGGAGGTGCAAGTAGCAGCCCTGCAGTTATGAGCAGGTTTATGTTTTCATTCAAAGCCATACAACATTTTCTGCTCCAAGGATTTGGCTGCAGTAACTGACGCGTTTGCTTAAAATAACAGACCAAAAATTTGTTTCAGGAAATTTAAATCTGGATTAAACACATTTCTACGCTAATTAATAAAACATCATTGAAGTATCACCTTGTGCTGGGATTTTAGTACGGATCTCCCCCACCCAAGAAAATAACTAGGGCAGAGATGGACTTTAAGCCTTCTCTGTCTCTGCTCCAGGAGCCAAAATGCCAGGAGATAGAATTTAAGCAGCCCCCCCCACCCTGGAGATGGCCACCTTTTTTAAGACAATGTGTGTTTTGACTTTGCATGCTTTACTTGAGCAAAACTTTGGCACAAACCCCAGTGCCAGGATTTAGCTCAATGAGTATGGGAAGGCCCAGGGCTCCTCACAACTGCTTTTTGCAGCACGGGCAACAGCATTGATCTATCAGGGAACTCCATGGTTTTAGTAGCTCACAACTACCTGAAGAAATATGTGATTTTTGAAGGAAATAAGTCACACGCAGGAAGATAATATAGCAAATGGCTCTGAGAATAATGTGAGGATATGAAGAGGCAGGAAAATGTTAGTGTCTCTCCCCTAGATGTCTGAAATTCATATTGAAGGACGCAAAGGTAGCCAAAGACAGTTACAATGCAGTTTTATGCAGCTCTTTGTGTGAAAAAACAGACTGCTTGTGTATTTGTTACAGATTAGAAAAATGTAGGTGCCCCTGTGCACACACAGGACCCCCCAGTACTGCAGCAGGAGCCGGGCTGCCCAGCCTGGAGACACAAGGAGCTGCTGTCCCCAAGCCTTGAGAGCTGACAGCACAAACAAACAAGCAGGCCCTGTCAGTACTGGCCGCATTTGGGAGTGGTTTTGATTAAATGGATTGCCATCAGTGGAGAATAATTTATCACAGCTAAACATTTTTTGGTAGGAAACACTGGCTGAGCCAACCTTTCTGTCAGGAAATAGTTTTTAGCTGCAAGTTCTGTTCAGGATGAAAAATGCCTCCCCTGAAGTAACCAGGAAATTGATAGCCAGGACAGCCAGTGAGGGTGTGTGAGGAAAGGTCCCTTATCCAATGGGTATGGCTGTATGGCTCAACAAAGGAGACTAAAACCCCTCTCTCCACACAATGGTCAGTAATCCCATAGCGAGGCCTTGCCCTGAGAAGATGGAGTAAGGGCAGTGTGAGGACATGTGTGTGTGTCCTATGCCTGCAAACACCAGACCTCATCTTCCCCAAGGAAAATGACTGAAATTTCAATATTTCCTAGGAAGGAAGGGCAAAGTCTTCTTGTTAGGAAAATGCTTGTTTTTAGGAAGGAACTACCTGTTGTTGCTTTGTGCTTTCTTAGAACAACACCATCCAGTGTGGCATTGCCACCTTTTAGCAGAGCTCTTTCAGCCCTAGTTTGGAAGCACAGGAAGAGCCAGTAAAATCAGATACAAAGAAACAGATGTGCCTGAGGTTGCAGAAGTTTTTTCAAGTTTGGTTGATTATGAACAAAGAAGTTCTCAGAAGCTGTTGAATCTGATTACATTTCTTGCACCATGTGCATTTGCAGGCTTTCCCCATGCTAAAGTTAGTCTGCAGTGTCCTAAACACCAAGAAAAAAATATCTAGTTGTTTTTGGGGTTTTTTTTTTGATATTTGAGAAGTATTGCCATCTGTCCTGCTGATATAATAAACAAAGAACCTATTGAAGCAAAAGGACAGCTTTCTTCTCATGTCTCTTCTTGCAAATGTCTTACAGCTTATTTGAAGGAAGGAGGAATTAGCTGAAACTAAACAACTATCTATGATCACCTCAAACTTTGTGACAACTAAGCAAGAAATAGTTTTCTGGTCTCACAAGAATTTTTGCTGTTTGGGACATTGGTGTGGTGAGGAGCCAAGGTCTTGCTCCTGGTTCCAAGAAGGCTATGAGGCTGAGGTAGTTCTCGTTGGGTCCAGTCAGAATTTTTATTTTTCTCAGGTTTCATTTCAGTTTTGATCTTCTAATGTTTACACTTCAGTAAGGGAGAAGAGGAAAATCAAAACCAAAACTCATTTCCAGCCTTCAGAAAACACCTAAATGGGTTTAGAAAAGGCTGCAATGGAGCACTTCAATAATGTGCAAGCCTTCCTCTCTGAAGACCTGTATATCTTTGTGGAAACAAACAATTTCATGATTTCAACTACTTTATTATTTCTTACTTTCTTCAGTTTTTTTTTAACCCTCCTAAAACAAAGGCTCCATTTTCTATTCCATTTTCCCAAATAGAGAGACCTATGAAAAAATCATAATTGTTAAACGTTCACTAGACACTTGCAACAAAGCCTAAATCCATGAACACTTTTGGGAGACTGAACCTGTCATTCAAGCTCCACCAACAGAAGGAGAGCAACTTGTCCATGAGTGAGCTGCTTCCTCATTTCACTCCCAGGATACTCCTAAAAAGCTCAGTGGGTAACAGAAATCTTGCTTTATTACCATCCCTCTAAGTATGGATTCAGGCATTCACTACAGCCTTTTAGCAAGACACCAAGCACTCCCCTGCTCAAATAATAGACTATAATATCCCTGACATCTAGGAGGAAACAACAAAATACAATTAAGAACGGAATACGTAATATTTGCTGAAATAAAACAGATTTCCAATCAATTAAAACAGCCTAGTCTTCCAATAGCACCAGACAAATAATACATTTACAAAACTAATCGGTTCTACACAAGCTGAGCTAATGAGTGTCATTTGGGTCACATCCTCAAATTGCAAATAAATGTTATCATTTATCAACCTAACACATTACTCAATAAATCTTCTGCACCACTGTTCATACTTATCAGCTGTGTCATTTAATATTCCTTTCTGATTTAGGAAACTATTTCCCCTGGTGCCTGACCCCTTGTAATGGAAAACTACTGAAAACAGACAGTAGCTAATTCAAGAATTGTATCATTTTGAGCCAAACAGAGCTGTGGACAGCATTGAAATGCTCTAATGTTCTTTTTCTTTTTCAGTGAGTCTCCTCCCAGGTTGCAAATAATACAAGCTCTTGAGATAAAAGTTTCCTTTAAGGCAAGTCGGACTGCAGGCATCGCAGTAAGAGCTTTTACAGTGTGTGAAGTCATGAAAATGATTACCTGCTGTCCAGAAAAAGAGATCTCCTTCTTAATTATGAAATGGAGAATTGCAGACACTCCCAATTACAGGCAGAAAACTTCGCTATCTCATCTGAGGTTCTGCACACTACTTTGCATGTGTGCTCGTAGACCTGTTTTTTTTTGTGATTATAGCATTTCCCAACCCCTTGCCAAGGAAGGAATAAGAAGGGGGAGCTTCCAAACACTACCCCCTCACCTACATCCTTCCTCCCACCCAAAAAAACCCCAAACCAGAACAGAAGGGGAAGAAGGTCTTGTTGCCCCACAGGTGACAGCTGGTGGGTCCTTTCCTTTGTCCCAGCCTGCTTCCTCAGAAGGTGCATTCTTTCGGGCTCACTGCAGGCTTCTCTGCCTTGCACAGTCAGAGACCTTTTCCTGACACTTCACCATTCCAGAGCTGAATTACCAGATTCATCTTTTTCATCTCAGACACATCAAAGCATTGGCATACCACCACTGGGACACATCTAAGAGGGACATCTTGTCACCAACCTTCTTCGTAAATGTGTTTTTGTGTCTCAAGAGCATGTTTAGATTGACTGTCAAGCACTAAAGGAGCTATGAACCTCAGTGTCCTCTCTGTGCACTTGCTTTACAAGACACTGTGTGGCTGTACACAAGATATAGGTACAGGACCATGTTTTACCAGGAGGGCCCTTACGAGCAGTGCACCGCGTAGTAAATGGTTCAACAAGCCCGGCTGAGCCGGGTGTGTTAGTGATCATCTGGCTCGTGTTCCTATTTGCATCTAACTTCTTATTCTTGATTCCCTTTCCCCTAGTTCCTTCTGCTTGATGCTGTTTTTCCTGTCTCCCCTCCTGCTTCTGCTCTGACTAGTGTCCTTGCACTGATTCAAGTCTTCCCTTTACCATTGTCATCATCACTCCTGTCCATTCTTCTTTATGGTTCTAATATTCTCATTGGCTTTCTTATTATTACTTCCACCTCAGATCCCATCCATTTCCTCTGACGTCTGTTGGTCTCCCTCCATTTCACTCATAGAATCAGACAATCATTTTGGTTGCAAAAGACCATTAAGGTCAAGTCCAACCATAAACCCAGGACTGCCAAGTCCACCACTAAACCATGTCTCTCCGCACCACACCTACACGTCTCTTAAATCCCTCCAGACACTGAAACAGGCTGCCCAGGGCAGTGATGGAGTCACCACCCCTGGAGGGATTCTCTCCTTAACTTAAACATACCATATTTCTGACTATATAAAAGCATGTATGTAGATGGGATTTGTATCTTACAAAGAAATCTGCATCTAATGACATACTCCAGTATAAGCTGTTTTGCAGTCCTCATTAACTGGCCTTATATTACATTCTAACTTATCTGATTTCCCTGGGAACGTATGGAAACAAGCAAATCTGCCATTTCACATTTCCATATCAACAAAACTCAGATAAACAGGCCAACACTTCAGCTGCTTCTTTGAACTGTAGTTTTGATTTTACAGCTTTCAGTGAGAGTTCTGAACATATAATATCCCAGCGTCCTTTACACTGGAATATCCAAACTGGTATCTGCTGTGCAGATCTGAGAGAGAACTTTACTCTTGATTGTTACATTTCTTTTAACGTTTGTTTATATCATTTAATAAACACAGGAGTACTATAGATGGAATCTAGCAATATGTAAATATCTCAAAAATAGTATGTGTAGCATTTATGGCACAGGATGGTCATAACACATCAACCACTATTAAAAACACATTTCTATGAATTTTAGGGCTGCACTTCACACTGTTAAATGTCTTGGATGTGTTTATCGAGCCATTTCTAATGTAACATGCAACATTAAAGTTAAAATAAATGCATTTGCAGTGCCTGTTGACCACTTTAACCAGTTTAATAAACCATTCATAATCAGATACATGCACAGAAGTGTTGCATAAGTATTGAAAAAACACCATCATTAAAATACTCAGCCCTCCAACTAAAATAAACACCTTTTCTTTGATTGTTAATATGTTGAACCTCATCTGAGCCATAAACTCTCTTTGCACTTTTGGTAAATATTTTCCTCTGTGAGCCTAGGCTGCCTGTATTGTGTGTGTGAACACTTCAGAGGAATGTTTTCTGGCAGTATTTACATTTCTATGTGCATCTCATCTGTAATGATAAGAAACAACTCTTAGGTACCTTGCAGAGCTTTGCCTTCAACTGTTTCATTCCTCTTGCCCATAAAGAGTCTGCTGTCTCCTTAACTAACTGTGTTTCAGGATTTAGAGCAAACTTCAGCTTTATAACCTGGAATATTTGTACTCGGTCCTGTTATCTACTTGAGGCAGCTTTTAGGTAGTCTCACCCGAGGTGAACATACAGGCTACTCCATGACAGTATCTATTCTGAAAAAGATGGAGGCCACAGCAGGCAGCATTCACAAACTGCCCTTCTGGTATCTATTATTTTGTTCTAGTGCATATTTTTACTTAGAAGTAGCAAGTAGATGTGCACAGCGATGTGAACTTTACACAAACCCCCTGCCTGTTTATTTCTTGAAGATACATACTACATCTTTATTCCTTTGCTAAACCATTCTTCACTTAATTACCTTTTGCTGCCACATAGTCATTACACCTATGCACAACCAATTTGCCTTCTTAGTGCTTTCCACCCTGGATACATCCCTCCTCTTCCTCCCGCAGCCTCGGCAAAGCCTGGCTTGCAAGTTGAGGAAGAGCCCATTTCAGAAAAAAAAACAACAAAAAACAACAAAAAAACCCCCAGCTGTTTAACAGGACTTCGAGCACCAGTCATCTGGATTAACTCTGTGGGTCTTTAGGCAGGTATTGACTACAAGGCATAACTCTCAACTAGTCAGGTCCTGGGCAAATAAATAGGAACAACAGAGCAGGTTTTTTACCCGTGCTTCTAAGTATCAAATGTTCCTTTATGAAAGCCACCCTGGATATAATTCCTCTCTTATCCTAACTTCTTTCTGCTGCTTGCTATTTTCAGTAAAATGTAATAAATAGTTTCTTTGGGGTTTTGCTTTCAAAGATAGAGAATAATGGTTGTAACTTCCCTTGGGTGCCTGTTCACCATGGTTACCATGTCATGCTTCTGAGAGCTGCTGGTTGACTGAGCTTTGGACCACAAAGACAAGGGCTGAAGGAGTGAGACCCTACAAGGACAGGGGACCAGTTCAGGGTCTCCTAAGTGAGAAGAATAAATTAGAGGCTAATTGCCCCTGTGTAAGCAGTGGCAATCACAATTTATGCTTCAAAAAGATATGACATCAGAAAATTTAAAAAAAACCCCTACCCTTAGAAATACAGGAAAATTACTACAAGGTAGGTATGTAACGTCTCATCCTACAGTTGGTGGTACTTATTATTTCAAAACCTTTGACCTTATTCCCCCAAATCTCAACGTTTTCACTTTGAGCTCTGCCACTTCTTAATTTTACCCTTCTTCAACACTATGCATTAAGTTTTTAAAAGATTTGCCCACAGCACTAAGCAGAAATCACAGGATGATGAATTTTAAAGTTTGCATGTAAATTAGAAAGACAAGAATGCATCAATATGTTACCATCCTGAGAAGTGACTGAAGTCTGCTCTCTTAGGGTTGTAGAAGTCTGAATTGTGTGAATATACTTGATATTCTATCAATATATTATAATTATAGCATATATATAATTATATGATAGAGCAGGATGCACTCTGTATGGCACAGTGTCCGCTGACTCAGTTTTCAAGATTACCAAAGATAAGATTCTGAAAAACATCACCTAATCAGTGTGCTCTCTTGCCATGGATTTTATTGCACATGTTAGTTGGCATTAGCAGTCTGTTTTACTTTAGGCTCTGCAGCATTTTGGGCATCCTTTGAAACTATGTCAATAAAGTTTTGGTAGAGCACTCAGGGCGTTAAGCACATGTTCAGCATTAACAATAATGGGAGTCATGCACATGCTGCTATCAGGACTACATCTACTAATTACCTGCAAAGCTTTATATTCTAAACAGAATATTTTAAGTTCAGCATTTGCCAGAAAGCACTTGAGTTTCTTTCATTCATATTTCTGTTCCTGTCTCCAGACAAACCAAATATTCTAATCATGTCACTTTTTGATGCTAAATTGGATACAAATGTACTCAGATAATTAATCACACTCAGTGCTTATTGTGCATCTTTCTTATTACTATGCAAGCAGATTTCACACAGCTTGTAGTTTGTTATCAGATTGCATGAGAACAGCTGATTACCTTTCTTCTCATGTAATTACATTAGCAGCAAATCCAAATTCCTTTCTCCATGTATCTTTGACCATGTGAAACATTTCAGGAAAGACTAATAAAGAAAAAAAGAGCAGTATTTCACGTTATCCAGCTTTCAGTTACCACTGTCAAACACAATACATTCAGAAATACCCACTATTCCCATCCCCATAGAAAGCAGAAATATAAGAAACAAATCTCACCTGCTGTCACTCAGGTCCATTGGAGCTAAATTCTGCTCTGTTGCCTGTTCCTGCTTCTGCCTGGTCATCGTCATGCTCAAGGGAAGACTCTGCCATGGCTGTTACATGAAGCAGCTTTTTCTGTTAAAGGTACTAACATTCAGCTTCCCTCCATTTAGAAATAATTCATAGCCTGTGTTCTCTGGGTGAACTTTTTAAAAAGGTCATTCTATTATTTTTAAGCAGAACTCTGCAGAAAGCTGGATTGATGTGGTTTGGGGTTCACTTGAGGACCCAGGGAGAAAATATATTACTGAGATGAACCCAGAAACACACCTCGATGGACCTGTTTAGCTTTGTTGCTGATATCAAGGGGTTTATACAGAGTAAAACTTGGCTGAATGTCACCACCACCTTTCCCAGGAAGAGTCACATTCTGGAAAATGTCACTAGTCCAACCTCCTTCCCTGACAGCATCAGGGTAAATGATGTAAGTAGAGTAAATAAAGTAAATATTAAGTAAAGTAAAATAAATAGTAGTATAAACAAAGTAAATAAAGCTTTAACATTCACCATGTACCTTAACACTCTAACATTCACAGTGTACCTCGAAATGCTTCTTTGGCCTCCCCTCAATTCCCCCACCCCAAAAAATAAAAATTGAAATAGAAAAAAAAAAAGCGCAGAATAAACCTAGATTGATCTGGCTGCAGATATCATTGTTAAATTATTAAAACATCCAAAATTACCATGACACAAACTGCAAGAAGTCATTGACTTTTACTCCTTATCACTTGGGGTCATTTGGACTCAGATTTTTTTTTTACCTTATCCAGATACTGCTTTGCTCTGCATCCACAGCCCCAAGAAAGCTGGTTCGGGACCCTTCTTTGGTGATGCATTCTCTTCTTCCAGCCTGCCACAGCTCCCTCTGTCCTTCTGGTGTTCCCACCTTTGGGAGCTGCCCAGAGCCCTCTGCCTTCCACTTGGCCAGCCACCTGTGTGCTCTGAATGAGAAAAAGAGATGTATTTAAGTAGACACTGGCACAGGTTGCTGTGGCTGCCCCAGCCCTGGAAGGGCTCAAGGCCAGGTTGGATGGGGCTCTGAGCAACCTGGTCTAGTGGAAGGTGTCCCTGCCCATAGCAGGAGGGTTAGATCTAGTTGACCTTCAAGGTCCCTTCCAATCCAAACCATTCTGGAGCACCCAAAAGAGAGGTGGGCCCCATTTGGACTTAGTGCTTGCTAATTTGAAAATGAGATACAGCCTTTTAATGATGAGCAGAGCCTGAAATCCTTCACAGAAATTTACACTGATGATGTATATTTTTTCAATAAACTAGAAGTGTTACTTGGTGACTATTATTTTAATTTCCTTGACAGGATGTGTATTTTTAATTTTATTAGATCACATGAAGGTACGCATGTAAGATTTTAGCTTCCTTTTTGAGCTCCCATAGTAGACATTTTGCTTTGTATTGAATCTGCATTGTATTATTAATAATTGTCCCTTTTTAGCTGATAACTTCCAGGAAAGGGAAGAAGAGTGGCTTAAATTCTATAAAGAAATTAAGAGCTTTGCTGGCAAAAGATTAACACTGTATTGACCCACTTTAGTGTTCTTTTCAAGACTAACATTAAAGGAGAATTCATCACCTAAGCTTCCCCTAAATATCAAACATTAGCCATTGATGATATAGAAAAATATTGCTACTCTTATTAAGAGAAATGTTAAACAGAAACTAGAGAAAACTTTGTTCAGGATGCTCTAATTGGTTTGATCCATTGAAAACAAACAGAGCTGCTGTCTCCCAGAGCAGGAGACAAAATGACCTGTGTTCTCCCTGTCCAGCTTTTGCTGAGTTGTACCTACAGCTGGGCAGATAGATTTTATTCATTCAATATTTGTTAGGAAGGACTGCCAGTCAAGCATTGATTGCCAGGAGATGGGTGAAGCTGTGCTAGCAAGGCTTGCTTAACAGCCATGGTTTCTTACAAGTGTTCGTAAGAAGATTCATCCATTTAGTTCTGTCCCACAGTGCAATTACAAGTTCTTGTTTCTTACCATATATCTTCTTTTGTTTGAAAAAGAGAATGCCTGAGCAATAAATATGCTTGTTTGCATATGGGCATTTTACAGCACATGCCAACAACCCTGTTCCCTTATGTAATTATATCAGTTCAGCTTTTTCCTAGGGCTTTCTTCTCCTTCTCACCAGCACTAAACTTCTCTGTGTGTGCCTCTAAATTATCTTCCTGGCTCAATCAATGTTTAGAGCTTTAATCAAACTGAATTCAGGCTTTGCATCCTTTCTCATTAGTTTGGTTACACTTAAAAACTGTAGAGACAAATAATATTCATTTCTCTTATACTTTGGAATCACTTCTGGGATCAAATTATCTTTCACACCTGGATGAAGCTGTTGACTTCGCTGGGATTGTGTGTAAATATGAAAATAGAACACAACGAGATCATTGGATAAATAATGGAAGAATGCTTTCAGAAAATTAGCTCTCCTTTCTGGTGAGATAAAGCCATGGCACAAAATCAACTGTAAACACGTATTTACAATTCAGAGTCCTCAGCTATTTTCCCAAAGGTTATCTTTATTTCTCTGTAAGTTTACTAGGAGAGTAATTCCCTCTGGTAGCTCATATGAAATTTCATAAACCTTTTCTTATTAATTGCTTCCCTCTAAAATTTTCAAAAAAGGTATCTCATGAACTTTGTAGTACTTGGGCATGCTATATGCATGTTGAATTCTTTGCTGCTTACACCATTTACAGCTGATAGGGAAGCAAAGCTTTCAGTTAAGTTCCACAGTACCAGGTTTTCCCTCATCACTGCTTTTAGACTCCTGTGCTAGAGGAAAAACAATTTGTCTTCACTGTAATTTTCACATATTAAGCAGAACAGCCTTTGAAATGTCTGTATGATTTTTGTATATATTTGCTATGAACATGAACGTGTACCATATTATCACTTCTAAAATACTGGAAATTTTTCAGATGACAAATTGTCCACAAGCTTTATCCTTGCAAACAAGAGGATAATTCTTACTCTTTTCAAAAATTAATACATGAAAAGAGAGAAAACACTGCCCTCAGATAATTATCCAAGTAAACTAGTTTCATATCAAAAGGAAGCCAATAACTATCTTGTGACAAAAGACATAACCTAGCATAAATAAAAGGGGTTTTAATTACACCTATGATTATATGAGATTAAGGTAAAACTAAAGCTTCACATCTCTGATGGGCAGGAGTTATATCTTGCCTTCTACTTCTTGTTTGTGGAAATCCAGGATGTTTCTAATTATGCTATTTTGGGGTATCGTTTTGGATTTCAAACTTCCCCTTCTTTTTGTCTGCCTCCACCCATTTTATATTTCTATTTTACTGAGACAGAATTTAATTTCTTTAGAAGGCCAGCATAGAGCATCTCACTCTTACTCATCTAGTGTTTGAGTTCTGGGCCACTTTGATGAGGTGAGATTAAATACTACTGTTCTCTTCTGATGTTCCCTGGGACACGATGCTCCCAGACAAATACCTTCTCAAGCCCAAACCCCACAATTTGGATTAGCAGAGCTTGTTGCATCCCAGGAGGAACAGTCAGACTGGAGGCAGCACAGACATGTCCTTCTCTTGCTGCGTCAGAACTAAAACCTGGATCAAACCTCCTCAAAACCAATACTCTTGTGACAGAAGAACAGATGGACATCCACAAGTTAACATCTGTCTGGAATTCCCCTGGGAATACTTAGCAATTTTTCTTTTGCTGTTGTTGCTTTATTAAACAGATCTAGATTTAAAAGTATCGTATCACTGAAGAAACTAAAAAATTGTAATGAGTTTTGTGGTCAGGCATCAATTATATTATCTTTCCCTAAAACTGGATACATTAAAATTCTCATCTAATTACATTTGCAGAATGAAGCAGGGGAAAGAAAGGTCATAGTATTATAGCCAGCATAGTTTGTTTTCCTCTGGAAAGAGTTCAAGAATGGTTTCAATGGAAACAGTTTGAGATTATGCTTGATAATTTGTAATTAATTCTCCAGGGTGCTGTGAGGCCTAATTAATTACTTATTGGAAAGCATTCGGAGATCTTTGGATGAAAGTTGCTATAGTAATGCCAAGAATTGTTGTTATTGTTATCATTAGGTATTTGCCATCCTCAAATGCACTTAGGTGGAAAATGTACCATTATTACCTTACCATATCTTACAACCAGGACTAATCTGCTGAAAAGTGGTATTTAAAAGCTGAGAATAATTCTCTCTGTAGTGGGAAGCTGAAGACGTTTTTTTCTAAATCTGTGACTATAATTTATGAATAAGCCAAACACAAAAATTACCTTCAGAAGCTCCACAGGAGTAGCACACTTTATATTCTTCACCTGCAGATAAGCAGATGCATCTCTTTGTGGGATTTGTCTTATGTTATGGAACTCTCGTTGTTGTTATGAAACTGCTGCATCATGAATGCCTCCGTGTTTAGCATCCAGCATTTGCTCTCAGGTCTGTCAACAGGAATGTGGCACCCAAATGCAATTAACCCAAATTAATGTAATAATGGAGGGTCGTGACAATATCAGGATTTCTATTCAAATCAGAGTAGTGCATTCAGAAACCAATCCATCCCAGTTTCTTTTCCAAAGCACTCGGGTTTGTGGAGAGGAACAGGCTCACATGTAAAAAAGAAATAAAAAATAGATGTTAGCCCTTCTCCCAAAAGCCAGAGAAGAAAAGGACAGCTTCAAAAACAAACTTGCAGGAGGCTTGGGCTGGAGGTAGGAGCTTGCTTTTGCAGTATGGTCTCTGCTGTTCAGCTGAGCTCTGAGTTGCTGAGGAGGGAAACTGCAAGCAATGGAATAAAAGTTATGTTCAGGAAACCAAGAGCCTTTTGGCAGCTCCAGTTAGAACTGAAAAAATGCTCAATCTTGGTACAGAAACCAAGAAAGCTGTACAAAATTGTCTCAGAATTGTATATAGACATTTTTCTTTTCTCTCCCAGATCTTACAGTTTTATGGTAGCTAAATCTAAAGCAATTGGTTAAATTATGCTCTGTAACCCCTAAACATACCTATGTGTCTGTTGTACCCCTGGAATATACCTGCAGCTGTGAAGAAGGTTCTATTTGTGTTACACTAAGGAGTCCAAGGGATAGGAAATATTCCTGAGGTTTCCTCCCTTTGAAGACCTAACAACTTGAGAGTCTATATCAGGATGCTTTGCTACACTCCATTTAGACAAAGAAAAACTGAAGTTTGAAGCTAGTCTTCCAAGTAGACATCTACCCTTGAGGAACCCTGCCAGTGCTGTCAAAGTGAGGGTAAAAATAGACACAAATATGCAAGTGATCTATGGTACCCATAATAACTATCTACAGAAATATGGTTTACTAATAGTCTTCATGCTGTCTTCAGAAGAAGAAAAGTCTTAAAGTGTATCGCTCTTTCCCATGCAGTAATTAATACATTTATGAATAAATCTCAATGTGTGCACAAGATAAATATGTAACACTATTTTTTTATGGTGTTGAACACGTAGTTCCCTCAAGCATTAGCTGTCTCTAACAAGCAGATTGTGGTGCCTCTCTGTTTACCTTGTCAGCAGTATTCATTTCTGTTATCAGTCTTCTGGAAGAACAAAGTTTCTAGATGTGCCTCAAAGGTAGACCTAATTATGCTGTTTACATTGTTATTCCTACAGGGATCATCAAATAGTACTTAGAACAATGTTTGCAGTCATCAGTGAGGCAGAAATCATTCTGTACATACCAGAAAGGCAGAAAACATACCCGGTCACTAGCTAATTACAAACAGGACTGCACTGTATAAAGGTCCGCATCTTGTATATGATCTAGGTGCTGGGTACATCAGTAGCCTGAAGAGTCCAGCAATTACTCTGTCCCTCAAATCAACATTTCTCTAAGGTGTTTTCTTTTCACTGGGGCCTTGTAGATGATGTGACTTACCACTTTTTAACTTTATATTCAAAGCAACAAAACAAACCAACCGAGTATAACGAAGCATGCTTTAACCAAACTAAAATGCATCCTTCCTCAAGGGCAAAGGGCTTCATTTTTCTGCTAGGGTCAGTGACAAAGTTAATTGAAGCTCACTGAAGAATTTCCTTGACCTTCAGTGTGGTTTTCATCAGAAGTTTGCATTGGGGATCCCAAAAACCAGGAGTTAAGTAGGAATCCTGTGGCAGAGGGTTCACACCATGGTTAGTCCTGCCCCACCAGCTGCCTTCCTCTGCCTGCCCCTGTGCATCGGGGACAGAGCTACAGCAGCACTTTGTGAAGTTACTGCTGTACAATAGACAAGAAATAGTGATTTAAGACAGCACAGCAAGGATAATTTATGCATTGCTCATACATGACAACTCAGAGGCAGTTGGGTTTTAGCACAGAAACAGGTATTTTTCTTATTTCCTGATTGCTAATCACCAGTCAGTCTGTTCCGTTCAACCTAAGGTAACTGTGATGTGCTCTTATATTCCTGTTGTAATATTAAGCTTTTCCTGGCTGACACTTTACATTCATCAACTGGCAACTTGGTAGTCAAATATCCTTGCTATTTGCTGGAGGGGAGGCATCGGCTCCATCTCACATTCCTGGGAACATCAGTGACAGAAGCTCAAACTAATCAGCCAGCATCATCAAATATGTATCATAACAGCCTGAAAGCTATCATTTTGGAGAGAGGAAAAATAATAAAAGAACTACAGCATATGAAATGCATCAAAGATAGAGCAAAACCAATTTTTGTGGGAATTCTTGGACCTTGTCAACACAGCACTGTTGTTTATGGAGGCAATCAGCCAGTATAAACACATTGCTGATGTAAAAGTGCAACTTTACAAGCTAACCAGATAGAAGACATACCTTTACCTGGTAAATCTGGAGAGCACAGGGGTCTGGGGAGCCCTGTGGGACACTCGTGCCATGCTGCTGGCCCAACACAGGCACTTGTGGGCCCCACTGAAACCCCAGTATTGCACCCGGGGGCTGGGGCTGAGGTAGGCAAAGCCTCCCAGTACCAGGATGCCAGCACAAGACACAAGACACTGGGGCACTGTAGCTACATCTTCAGTACACAGACCATGCATTGGAAATTACTATCCAGAGACCAAAAAGGGTTTTGAGTGGTTTGAGGGTTTTTCAGTCATTTACCTTGGTTTTTTTTTCCTGTCTAAGAGTGAGAGCTGATGAAGTCACCAAGCACAGAACCATGGATGGCAGCAAGGTCAGGGTTTCCACCAAGCTGTGAAGCTTGTTCTTAGCACAGCACTTCCAGCTGCAAAACATAGGCCAAATTCAGGGTTACTGCTCTCACACATATTTAGGTGGTGACAATCATGAAAGAAAGGGCATAAGAGTCCACCAGAGGTAGAGTACATACGTTATCAGTTTCACAACCCACCTATTAAATCCTGATCTCTTTAGACCTATTTCCAGTTGGACAAAATAAACCTCTAAGAAGACAGACATCTTGTAATCACACAGAAGAGTGAAAGAAAGCATTTCCCCATCATGGTTTGCTGTATCTTTTTAGCCCTTTGTACAGCATATTACAGCCTCAGTTACTCACCCTTTAGACTGAGTCTGGAGCTGGTGTTGGGAGCCTTCTCTTCACAGAGTTCCAAACTAAAGAACTCATCATTGTTACAATGTTGAATCTGCATTCATACTATTAGGAAGAGGCAGTTTTGTTGTTCTTGTCTTTCCAGACCACTATTCACATGATCTTCTGCAAGTGGGGAAATACTTAGTATCTTGCACTACCTAAAGCATTGACAAAATTTCTGAAATCACTGGCATATATGAATTTTTAAATTATTTCTTAGTTCATCTTAGACTAAACTCTCCAAGTCCAATAGCCAGTAGCCATTCCCATATAAGTAGCACTGATGAAGATGGACTTCTTTCTGGATCTCTTAGTAATAATGGATACGTGTTTCAAACTAATTATGTAATTAGCCATCCTCAATATGATTATATAACTAGATTTTTTTTTTTTTAGCCAGCTACATTAATGTGATTTAGCAATTAAGATCCACATAATTAAAAAAAAAAAAAAAGAAAAAGAAAAAAAAGAAAAGTGCTGATTAACCTGTAAGGCCCAAAGAGCAGGAGCAAGTAGGAGCTCTGCTCACCTTTGTGGGGAGGTTTGAGCACAGACAGAATCACAGAATCACCAAGGCTGGAAAAGACCTTTAAGATCATCAAGTCCAGCCTAGACCATATCCAAATGACATGCTGGAGCCTGAAATAACACCCCAGTCACACCTGATTGCACAGCTTCTCCCCTAAAATGAAGCAATATGCCTTGTACATTCAGGTGTTTATAAAAACGTGCCTTTTCAAGCCCTGGGACACTATTTTCCATGTTAGTCATCTCTTAGTCATCCCTAAATCACCTCACACTTGTTTTCTCTGGTTTCCTTCTTCTCCTTCCAAATGTTGCCAAAATAATTGCACCCTTCACACTGATGGTGATGCAGCCTCTTTTTGCACACACCTCCACTCCCTAGCAACTGGTTGGTTTTTTGTTTTTCTTTCTTTGAGACCAGGAGGGACTCTGCATCAATAAATCCTACCTTCCGTAACGTGTACTGACCACCTGTCTTCCAGAAAGGCACTCAACCTTGATTTAAAGCTGTTAAATTGTTGTTTCCATTGCTATTTTAAATTCTGTCTTACTTTTTCTGAGTAACACAGTAAATTTCTTTGTTGCAATCATACTTTAATTTTTATATGGATAAATTCACTCACAGTTTCTTAGGTGGACAAGGAGGACTAGAATATATTCTAGAAATCTGTTTCTAGGAAGCTCTAAATTACTTTAGCAATATATTTTAGTAATAACAATCAAGCCTGGCTCATTTCCTTGGGATTAATGACTAGCTGGGAGAGCTGATGGCCCCAAGTAGTAGTCATTATTTTATTGGAGACTTTTTGTTTTTTTCAATTTTAATTAGGCAAAGATTAGAAAAAAAGCCTGTCTTCTCTGTGCAAAAGAGGAATGAGAGCATCACAGGAGAAAAAGGACAATCACTCTGAGTAGGAGAAGGGCCTCTTTAAAATGTTGGATAACCTTTGGTGAGATCACCAGGTTGATACTGTAACACACCAGTATTTTCTGTGGTTTTCATCTGTTTTCTTAGTGTTTGCATTTCTCTGCTCCCAGAGGGCTTTTTGTTGATGTTTTGAAAGAGGAAGCATGTAGATTTTGAGGAACATTTGTAAATATACTGGGTGCTTTTAGAAAATGTTTTACAACATAATAGTTTATGACGGGTGGCTCTGTCTGACTTCAAGTCTGTCAGCTAGAATGCATTGAAAATGGGTGAGGAAAAGGGAGACTGGAAAATGTCAAAGATCTTTAAAACATAAAAAACTCCAAATCCCTGGGGACGGGGAGACAAAGAAGAGCCAGAGATTAACAAAACAGTTAGTTTAACCTGATGAGTTTTTGCAACTACACCTGACCATGTTGCTCTTGGGTTTCTTTGCTGCTTTTGCGTTTCTCAAAAGAAGTTGTCAAGAAAAGCTAATGGGAAAATGCCTTCTCAGTGTGTCCAATAAGCAGGAACCACATATCTTGAACAAGAAAAACTTAACCTGCCATAGAAAAATTGGTTTGATCCTCATTTTCTAAACAACTTATAAACTACCAGCGTCCTGCGGGTTGTCTCTCTCTTTAGATATGTTTATGTGTTATGTAGAATAGCTATAGAGAATTAGTGCCCATGACAATGTTGTTTTCAGTTCAAGTAGAGACTTGATGACTTTGTCTTTGTTAACTTATTTGTCTTTGCTTTGTGAAATTACCTGCCATTTGCTCATCATGTTCTGCAAATCCTCTGCAGTAATAACTACATGCAGCAGCCCTTCTGTCTAGTCAGCTGAGATTTGACAGCCTCTGTTTGCTAAACGTATCACTTCACTGAGACTTTGGAACACACTTTTTATCTCTCTCCATTCTCATTATCAAGCTAAGGTCCTTATAACATATGGTCCTATTTTCCTAATTGCCTTCCCTGTTACATGTGAAACCAAGCTAATCTTTCAAACCGTCAGGCTAATCAGTACAGAATGCATGGCCACTGTCTGCACACATGCTGGTAACAAGAGGGGAACAGGACCTACACAAATCAGAAAATGCCACTGAGTCCCAACTGGCTTGTTTATTCCTCCTTCATTTTCTAAGATTATCTGAAATGCATCTTCTTTTGCATTTACATTTTCAGAGTAATTTTCTCAGCAGAGAACCATTAGCACTGGTGGCTGATGTCCTGCCCAGCCAGACCTTCACCATAAAGCATGACTTTGGCTAATGATTCCCATGAGAGAGATCTTAAGTTGAAGGACCAATAATGTATAGTATGTTATTGTTGTTATTATTATTAGTCACAAGAAAATACAACATATTATTTAACCACTTTTAAGGCAGCAAAAATGCAGAGGTAGTATGGTAATTACCACTTGGCTGTAGATTTGTTATTTGATAAAAATAAAAGGTAACATGCAGCCTGTAATTCATGTATTATATCTCTGACACAATGACAGCAAACCTGATCATTCACGGAAACATGAAGGGAGAGGTTAGGGGAGCTATTGGTTTGTTCATTTGAACTTACAGCTGTAGATGATAAGAAACCAAGGCAAAGGAAACCTTCTTGCTCACATTTTTAAAGTATTTTTGGTATCTGGACCAACTGCTACATCATAGACCATTCCATCAAAGCTGTACGACCCAAATCAGTAGACCTGACCTAACTCCTAATGCATCTTCAGTAAATGACTGAATGTTCTTTAATCTTAAATAACTGCACCAGAAACCTGAAGCCTGCACCATCAGTGCTCTCTGGAAGACCCTGCATTACCCGGATGCTTTGATTTAACCAAGCACATTCCAAAAGCAGAATGCACACACAGAAGAAAGGAATACTCATTGGGCCAATCAGCAATTTTCTGTTCACGAGCTCTTTTTCCTAATTCACCTTTAAAGATCTCACACATTCCCCAGTCCAGTAGCCCAGTGGAGATGACACTGCTGCAACTCCACGTCCTGAGCTCCAGCCAGCAGTGAGGCTGAGCTCCTCAACAGACACACCACAAACAAACATATACAACACACATATACATGTTGATACAGACAGTAATGCTCATGTTACCACAGATGGTACAAATGGCCTCATCCTATCTTCCTCTCTGGCTGATCTGCAGGAAGGTCCCTCTGTGGGAAGTACATGCACATATGCGGTGTGGATCCCTCCACCAGCTGGTCTTAGACACCTAGTCCACCCAGCAGCTAGACCCAGATGGTCGTATCTCACCCTGCGTCACACACAGACACACTCACATAAGCAGGTCTCCCAGCCAACCTCCAGACCTTATGATCTTCCCTGTAGCCAGTGTGGACCCCCTGCCTCTTCAACAGCCATCCCACAGATCCACTGGCCTCCAGAGCCAGCCCTGACTTAGGATTTTCCCCACTTTCATCCCACAGTATGTCTTGTGCCGTTGTGTCCTGGACACCTTCAAGGGTGTGTGGGGCTGAGCCTTTAACAATACACCCTAAAAAACCCACCAATGTTCTAAGTTTGGTCTGCAAGCCCACCACTCATGCCTATGAGCAGCATTCCTTGGGGTGTTGCTCCTCTGGCTACAAATGTACCAGAGGAACAGCCTGAGGGCAGCTTCTCAGTGGGCTGCATTAAGAAGTATAACCCACTTTGAATTAGAATCTGGGTGCCAAGGGAGGATTAGTTTATAAGATCAGATTCTGAGCTATCTTTAAGCATAAGTAAATTTTTCAAATATAATTAGTAGAAAACCTCAGAAGCCTTCCTCAGAAATTAGTTTCTGTAAAAGCAATTTAGGAGTCATTCCCTCTTCCTGCTCCATGGACAATCCTTTAAGTTTGCTCCTGGTTACGTGGATCTGGGGTTTCCTGCTCTGGCAACAGCAAGGCCTGTTGCCTAACCCATAATAATGAGCAGTGAACCAGTGAAAGGACTCTATTTTCTCATATAAAGGGAATAAATACAGAATTCAGGGGTCCTGCTCTCATTCCTCTCACACCTTGCGTGTCTCAGATTTATTTGAACCAGGAATTGTGGAACTGTCTTCTGTAAAAGAAACCTAAGTACTGCTCCATGGAAATGTATGTATTCACACTGGGAGCCTATTTAGTGCTGTAGTTTGATCTCTAGTCTAAAGTTATATCTGAAGTAACATCAAAGCATGATTTTAGAACAGTTTTTTCTTACATGTATTACATGGAGTTGACTTTATACAATTCAACTGATACAACTCAGACTAGAAACCAAGTAGGTAGTTACTCCATGTGTGATTCATAGTAGCTCTGGGAAAGGCACACAGAAAAAAGCTAAAGACTCTTAGACATAGGGAGCAGCCTCCATGTGGGGAGAGATTTAATAGGTTAGTATGTAATCTGTTTGGAAAAGAGATGGCTGAAGTGGGATGTCACAGGGCAAAGTTATGAACAACACAGAAGAAGTTAATAGAGGGCAATTACTCACTATTTCTCACCACAGAAGAGTTTGGGACAGTGCACTGAATTAATTTCTGTAATTTAAGACCTGGCAAAGGGCAGCGTTTTTTTTCATGCATTCACAATTAAACTGTGGAACTGATTATTATAGGGTGTTACAGGTGCTAAAATCATAAAAAGGTTCAAAGGCAATTAAACTAATACAGAGAAGAAATACACTTCTGGGGCTAATCTACATAAGATACAGATACAACCTTCAATTCAGACCCTGCTATGCTGTGAGGGTGAGAGCAGAAGTGTCAAGCTGCAGGTGTACATTATTCTTTGAATCAAAAACATGAGAATGAGAGAATCATAGAATGATCTGGGTTAGAAGATCATCTAGTTCCACTCCCACCTGCATGGGCAGGGACACCTCCCACTAGACCAGGTTGCTCAGAGCCCCATCCAACCTGGCCTTCAACACTTCCAGGGATGGGGCAGCCACAGCTTCCCTGGGCAACCTGGTCCAGTGTCTCACCACCCTCACAGGAAAGAATTTATTCCTATTATCTAATTTAAATCGAACCTCTTGCAGCTTGAAACTGTTCCCCCTCGTCCTACCACTCCATGCCCTTTTAAAAAGTCCCTCCTTTCCTGTAGCCCATTCAGGCACTGGAAGGTGCTCTAAGGTCTCCCCAGAGCCTTCTCTTCTCCAGGCTGAACAACCCCAACTCTCTTAGCCTGTCTCCATAGCAGAGGTGTTCCAGCCCTTGGTTCATCTTTGTGGTCCTCCTCTGAACTCACTCCAACAGCTCCATGTCCTTCCTATGTCAGGGGATTGAGAACTGGACACAGTGCTTCAGGTGGGGTTTCATGAGAGTGGAGCAGAGGCTGATAATCACCCATTTGCCAACATCCACTGCCCGAGATGAAATACTGAACTGGATGGCTTTATAGCCTCACCCAGGGCAGTCAGTTCTATTTTTATATTCTGAGATTTCCTTGTCAACAGAGGCCTCTCAGCAGGTATCTCAAATCCTGGCAGCCCCAGAGCCCCTGGCACAGGAGGGCAGTCATATCCCACCAGTGCAGCACCCAGCAGGCAGCAACCACCTAGCAATAATTAATACTGGTCACGGAAATGATAAAATTACTTGCTTCCAAACACATTACTAAACTTCAACTAATGGTTGAAAGAAAACAACCTGTAATTAAGAAAATTATGTAGTTCTCTGTATTTTTGAGGCTCTCTGAAGAAGAGGAGGAAAAGGATGTTTAGGAGTTTGGATTTTCAGATTCAGATAATTAAGTTCTGCATTAAAGGCTTATTAAAATATATTGCCCAAGAGACCAGAGAGAATTTAAAATGGCTGGGTACAAAACTCTCAGAGACAGAGAGAGCAAAGCTGCAAGGCCTAGATGACCTTTCGCTATTCCTGAATATCTTATGATATTTGAAAATGAAGATTGCAAAGCAGATGGAACTGTTAACGAGTTTGGGAAACAACATGACATATGCTCAGAAGAGCTCTAGGAAAAACCTTGCACTTTGTGTGAAATGCTGTGGGTCAGGTAAGATCAATTAAAAGCAGAAAGGAAAAAGAAAATAAAAAAGTCATAAATTTTCTGTTATTAAAGGCCAGATACTACAAAGACGTAGGTCCAAACTTTTGTTTGTCCAGATGATATCCCAACCACAGCTCTGCTGGACAGACTAGGCTGAGGAAGGGAACTCAAGCTGGCAGGCCTATGCCAGAGCTAACTGCTATGGTTTATGCCTAAATAAGTGAAATCAATTAAATCCAGCAAACCCCTACAGATACTGTACCAGCAATCAAGTGCTGCTCAATAAAAGAGCACTACAGATTTTTTTTGTTTGACAATTAAGAGAGAAATTAGCCTATGCCTTTTCTTTGTGCAACCTTTGAAGCCTGTTTTCCACAGAGAAAAACCAGTGAACCTTATCTGCTGCCAGCAGATACTAGAACGTGTTTAACTTCAGTTATTTACTGCTCACTGGAAAACACAGTTTTCAGTATGAAAACTGATTTTAGACCCTTTTAATTTCATGCTTGCCAGCTGGATGAGCGATTCCCTACCTCTTGGAGCATGGTAGCTTGGTACACAGTGGAGTGTTCAATTTGTTGATGTTACCCACTGCTGTCACAACGTGTCCTCCCTGACAGTGCATGGAGTTTTGCAAGCAATGCAGTTATCTGGCCTCCAACTCTGGAGATCCATGTCACTACGAAACTCATGGGCGTCCATTGCACTTGCATTTGTGAGGAATTTGAAGAAAACTTCTCTGCTTAGTTTTCAGGCTGAGGAAATAGCCTAGTCCTACAAAATGCATTTCTGGATAATGACCCACAGATTGCTGGAATGTTTTCATGAGATGAAGCCACATATCCTGTTGCCTTTTGATATCCTGACATAATCATATACTTTTTAATGATGGGAGCATTTCATTTTCTGGTCTCTCTATAAGCCATTACTAGCAATTTTATTGACTACAAGACTAAGTGAACCAGGGACATAACTTCTAAATGGACTGTTTTCACAGTCCCTGTTGAGGGGGAACCCAGCATTCAGGTACCCAAGTCCTTGAGGGCAGGGGAGGTTTCTCTGCTATCAACTTCTTATTCAGGTTTTTTTTCCAAATTTAATTTTTTTCTTAATTTCCTCCCTAGCAAAGTTTCCTTAGGTTTAAACCCCTCAACTTCTTTTCTGTGGTTGGAGAAAAATTGTTCCTAGTGTGAACTCAGGTTTAGGGTCCCAGGAAAGCCTGGGTGAACATTACTTGCATGTGTCTTAGCTATTGAACCAGGTCTGTGTCTTGCCAAATAGCACCTAACAGAAAGGTTCGATAAGCTTTCTGTTACATTTCATATCCACCACACACAAAATATGAATGTTAATAATTTATTAACATTTGCCATTAATATTGCAAAGTCGAATATTCATAAGGCAGGTTGTCTGGGCAACATTCTTTTCTGCTCTCTCATGCACTATATTGATGCAATCTGCAATTACACCGTGACATGCTATTATTTCTGTAAGACCCTTGACTCGTTTGGTGCACGGATCAACTGGGGCTCCTTTAATGAGTACAGCTAGTCGATATTTTATTTCAGCCCCACTGCTAATTGTGTGGTTGTAGCATGTTTACCAGTGCTGTTCCAACACCTAGCTCAGGACAGCTCTGCTAAACTCCTTGCTAACTTGCAAAACACACTCAGTATTTCCCCAGTTGTGTGTGGAGCGACCATTTGACCTTCACATCAACACCCCAACGCTAGGATGGTAACCTGCTGATTGTTTGGTAGGAAACTGAAGTACAAGCAGATGAAGGTCAAAACCATTTGCTAATTTTGGATGTCCAGTCCTGGGACCTCTGGGATCTGAATTTTTTAGAGTGCTCAGCACTATGTGTCATTAGGTACATGCAGTGCACCCCTCCTATTGCCCTCAGCTACATCTGCAAGTGTTTGACATTTCTACACATCACATGTGAGGGTGTTGAGAGCTGCATACCCAGAAAATGTTGCTACATGAGTAGGGCCACAACTGCTATGATTTACAAATACTTTTGGGTCATCTTCTGCCTTTGTCTGGCAAAAAGACAGGAGAGCTACCTGAATTATTCTCTCCACTTTCTTTGCTTTTAAGCAATAAAAATCAAGTGCTGTTGTACAAGCACGGGTGTTACACAATGTCCCACAATTACAAACTTGAGATATCTCTGAAGAAAACAGGGTTGTAGTGGAAAGGAAGGGAAGAAAAGTAGGCTTTTGTACATGATGATTTTGGAGATTTTGGATCACAGAGTCACAGAGGTTAGGGCAGGAAAGTGGGGTTTTTTACTCAAATTTAATTCACTAGTTTTTGCCTTTTTTTTTTTTTTAAGATAGTGGAATATTTTGAAAATGTTTCCTTTCAATACTTTAGAAAGAAAAGTTTTGTTTTCGACATGACCTCATTTTTTTTTTTTCCAATCAAAAAAAATTACCAACGGGTAAGAAAATCATAACTTGAAAATGCTACAAGACTTACCACATAAGCTTGAATTAAACACTCTTGATTGTCCGAATTGTGCTGTGTTTCCAGCTTGTTGCTATTTTATCCTATTCAGGCTTTTCTTCTCATCTCCCCATTGTTGCATCATCTGAAAAAGCCAGAAAAGTCATCCACTCCTGAAATTATCAGCACTTGAGGTGGGGTGGGGTTGGGCTGGCCTGTTACAGCAGGAAGAACGAAATGAGAGAAAACAGAAAAATATCAAACTCTCTTAAGAGTGTACTACTAATTTTCCTCCTCCATTTCTTTTTTCCCCACTGGTTTAAAACCATCCAGTGCCCCAGGGTGTCTGACAATGCTGAAGCATGGCTGCAGCTCTGCATTCTCCCATTCCCCTACCTTCTGCCATGCAGCTAAAAAGTTATTACAACCTCAAGGCAACCAAGTTCAGAAAGGACAGTAAATGGTGTATTCTCTTCCCAAAGCCCAAATTATCTACATTTGTTTTGGAACACTACCATGAATCACTTTAATCTTTCCTTTCTCTAGATATTTTTTATTTCGTTCTATAAATTCCATCCTTCCTCGGCTGAGCAGTGTCCATTCCAGTTGCATTTGAAAACTCCTCAGATGAGAGTTGTAGTCATTTGCTTTTTGGTGAGTAATTGTACTCATTTTCAGCCAGAAGATGGTTAACCTTTGGAGACAGTCAATTGCCCTCTCTATGTACCTATCACTGTTCTTACTGGTAGTGTAAGTCTAAAACTTAATAACCTAGAAAAGATGAAGCATTAACTTCTCTCTGACAAAAACTCATTCTAACTTTTAAGGCTAGAAATTTTCAAGGGAACCTGAAGGATTTGGTTCTCAGAGATCTGTAGTTTAGTAGAGTTGGAAACCTGAATAACTTAGGACTTATGAAGTCACAGTCTGAATGACTCAGACAACATCTATAGTACTTTTAAAAAATATTTGATTTAATAAATCCTTGAGTTCCAAGACTATTGCTGAAAGATACTGTAAAACATAGGGAATGCACAGATACATTTATACGTTTTATCAATTAGAAAATCTTGTTTTGCTTTAGAAAAAAAACTCTGTGTCTTTAAATGAAATGATAGCAATCTTCAACAAGCACACTAGGAGATTGTGGTTATCATAAACATATATAACTCTACATATCTTTCTAAAAATTCCATTTGAAAAAGCATTATATGCATTACACATGCAAGACAAATACTGCAATGTGATACTCTTGGAATACTACATTTGATAGCAACTTAATGCACTCCAAGCTATAGAAGACTGTGCAAATACAGTAAAGTCATGACTCTTTAACAGTTTATCTGCAAAATTCTACCCCACTTTCTGGAAAGGCTCATGATTATCCAGACAAAGCTCAAAGTGACCTTTAAAGATGACAACTGTAAAAATATGGTGAGGGGGAGGCTCTTTACCTGTGGCCTTGTAGTGTGAGATGGGCTTTAATCACCTACATTTCCTTCTGCTTTCTCTCCTCTTTACTCTGGAGGGCCACCAGAAGTGCCTTGGCCTGGGACAGCTGGAACAGAGAGAGACCAGAGGAGATCAGAGGGTGATTAGACCTATACAGCACTAGTGATGAGAAGAGGGAAAGGAGAGGCCAAGGAAGGTGGGGAAAGACCAAAGCCCAGCCTGGGAAGTCTGGCACTTCCAATATATCATAGGCATAGTCAGAAATTCTGAGAGGTGATTTTGAGGGTGAGGAGATGGGAGAAGATGAAGATGATGTCTGTGAGAGCCAGCAGGAGACACACAGGTGGAGCTCTGCATCTGAAAGTCAAAGAGAGAAAGAACCAAGTAAGGCATTGGGGACTGTTTTGGTTTGGCTTTTATTTCTACCTGCTAGATGAAGAGGCCACATGGTCTTTCCATTGGGTTTGGACGTAAACAGATCTGTAAAATTATTCTTCACTTGACAGGCTTGGTTTCCTGGGTGGGAATGGTGAAAGCTTTGAGAGAGGTCATTTCGGGGAAAAAAACAAACACACACAAAAAAACCCCATAAAAAATCCCAAATAAAACCTGCTTAAAGTCTTAAATGTAAGATCTAAATAGCACTGGGTGAGATACACTGAGCTTCTGCCCCTGGCTGAGTCTGATAATGGTGATGCTGCTGTCCCAGCAGAGAGCAGAGGTAAAGCTGAAGTGGCACAGTGAGGTGCCTCTCTGACTCACATACTTTATTCTTCCACTGTGTATGGTGAAAAATCAGGCTCTGGGAGTCTTGCCTATGCTGTACAAAGCAGATGGACTTTGGCAGCTCCTCAGCTGCCCTGGTCTTATCTTGATGTCTTCTCACCCCCCCTGGCATGGCCACCAGCAGCCTGTGGCAGGGACCTCGAGATGTCCTTCCTGCTCCAGCAGCAGGAGAGAAGCAAACCCTCAAACAGGCACCGCTGTGGCTCTTTTCTCCTCCCCATTTGTAGGAAAAGATCTCATTCCTAGAAGCCTTTGTGTGGGCTTGAAAAATTCTTAGTGAAATTAATCCTTTTTTATAAACCTTCTAAACTCTTAATTCCTCAAATGTTAAGAATATTTGCTGCTGAGAAGTGTTTTGTAGAGAAAGTTTCTTACTGCTAAATCCATCTGCCTGCTTAAAGGTGAAAACTTACATTTCTTAACAACCCTAAAATGATACGTTCTTCTGATGTGTCTATTTTCAGATGGTTTGTGTTTTGCTGCAATCAAAATTACTAAACATTTAAAATGATAGCTCTGAAAATTATATTTTTGGGCCATTTTGGTCTCCCTTCAACTGACTACAGGGTAAAAAAAAGCTGAAAACCACTAATATTATTTAGGCTGTCATTACCTGGCAATTCTTAAGCAATTTCCTTGCCAAAACTAGAAAGAAATATCCATACAAAAATATTTTAAAAGAGACAATACCTGCTTTGGTGATGACTCCATGCAAATCCTTTGTGAGAACTGAATTTAAGTAGGCATGCTTAGAGCTGGAAGACTTTCTTTGTTCAAAGAAGAATGAAGTGACCTGAAACAGCATTTCAGCTCCTTTTCAAATTCTCAGACACTGACAGGTGTAGCTCAAGAAATGTCCTGCATGAAAAAATAAAACGGAAACTTTTACAAAACTCAGTGATTTTTGCCCAGACAAAGGACATGCAGCCACCAGGCTCAGTAAAAATTGTAACTTAACTGCACGTGTTGCAGCACATTAACTGGTCATGACCTGATCCTGCTGGCATGGTAATTCCATGGCAACACTGGAAAAATGACAAAAATAACAATTTTTATCAGCCAGTGGCTGGCAGAGGATGTGTCTCCTGCTGTGTGATATGTGGTGATGGCAGGTGAGAGTGGAGCCTGTGTGGTTGGTCCCTCCCAGCCCTGGCTCTGCAGCAGCAGAGGTGCTGGACCAAACCTCCCTGCTGTGGCAGCTGCTTTCTTTCACTGGTTTGGAATGAGTTGAGAGGACTAAAGCTCTGACAAAGAATTACATTCACTGTGTATTGTAATGCTTTTGTGGAAGAATTAGAGGGTGATATAAGACAAAGTATCATCAGCTTCTCTACCATACACTTCTGTCCACTTGAGGTAGCAACAAGAAAGAAGGTGACAGTTAATCTTTATAAATACTATACTATAAATGCTATGCCATTTGCAATTTAAAATTGTAAATTTTAACCTATTTGGCTGTTCCAAAACACTTCATCTGATAACTCTTGAACTATTGTTTTCATTATTTTCTTTGATCCCATGGGACTTAGTTGAATAATCAGCTTTGACCAATTCTAAAATTGTTTACTTGAAATAGTTTACTGTATCAAGCATAGTTCCTGTCTCTTTACAGGAAATTATTCTATCCCTGTATAACCAAGTTCAGTTTTCTCTGTAACAGCAGCACAAGACTCTCCGGGGCATAAGACATCTCAGCCTGGTGTCTCTAAGGACATCTGCCTGATCAAGCACAGATCCAATAGGAAATTTGCAATCTTTGTCAAGAACTCTGCAATAAGAGTCTTACAAAAGAGACAGTAACTGATGTAATGGTCACTTTTTCCTTTATTCTTTCCTATTGAAAGAAAATATTGACATGCATAGGTGGTTTATGCTAAGAGAGGTGAGTGACTAAGGCACATCCTAAACTTCTGATCAAACAAGCATTAAGATGAGATCTACCACACTGCTTGTACATTGCTCCAGTGCAGTGGAGTAACCACTGTCAGGAGTTGACCAAAATAATGAAAAGGCTATGGCTACCATCTCATGGTTTGTATGGAAAGCCCTGCAGGTGCTGGCCTACACAGAGGGATTTGGCTTAGCTGGGAACTTCTCCACATCCACCGAAGTGGCTGTGTGGAGCACATCTGCTCTGAGTGTCCATGGGGTGAGCCCACAGCTATGGCTGCATGCTGAGCCCACTGCAAACCATGGGCTTCTCCCAGCCCAGGATACAAAGGGTTGCATGGAGTGTGACAGTGGAGAAACTCAACATGGGTGATCTGCACATGAACATTCATTACTGAAGTTCACAGAGATGAAGGTGCCCATTGCACAAACCATACTTCAGCACAGCTGTGCAGAGGGTGCTCTTCAGCTCTGAGGACACATGAGAGGACACCTGCAGGGGCTGTGACCCCCTGTGCTTCCACAACCTATAGCATCTATTTCTTCTGTCAAGGCACCTTCATGTTCCATGTGGCAAATTGTTTTGCTATTCAGCACATCACCACTCTTTGAAGACCAGTACAAACACACATAGAGTTTATTCATAATCAGTTGCTCTCTCCTATCTTAGCTACTAAGCCAGACAATGTCCTTTTATTAAGTCTTCAGAGTAGTCACATTTATTCTCATTATCTGCTGGGGTTTTTCAACTGCTCCCCCTGACCCAATGCCTGGAAATTCAAGAAACATGAACTATGCCTGATTCTCCTAAGAAGTTTCAAGTGCTTCTCCAAATTTCCAGCAAATCAGGCAATGATTATTATACAATTTTCACAAATCATAAAATATTGCAGAAAAGTTCCTTTTCTTAATATATTCATGATTTAAGAGAAGCAATTATCACTGCCAAGCCTTATTTTAGGGCTGCAGATTTTACAGTCTGAGAACACTGTGATTTCATTAATAATCAATAAAACAGGCAATAAAAGCCTCCCCTTTGAGCATCCTATTCACCATGAAGGAATCTTCTAGTTTAAGGCAAAAATGTAATGCAGATGGATGATGACAACATCACTGGGAAGATTTTCAGGCATTTACATATTTTTCTGATTCCAAACCCCATTAGAGACGTCAAGCACATTTTGCACTCACTTTTGAGCACTGTGAACACCACGAATTTAATAATAAAAAGGGTTCCAAGTCACTGCTAGCATAGTGCTAAATGCAACCTGAATTTCTCATAGGTTTTTTCTCCTCAGTGACAATCTTGACATGTCTAGACAGACCTTTTTTCTGCCACACGTTCCCTGAATTCCTTCCATTTTGCTACTGAAAAATTCCAGCTGCCACCACAGTGAAACAATGCAGCCAAAAGCCAAACATAAAATTGTGCTACAAACCTTTGGTGGATAGTTGGTTGAAAATACCTTTTTCTACAAAAACCGTATTTTTAACTTGAGCATCTTGCTTCTACATACCCAAGTAAAAAATTCATATTCCCTGATGGTATCAGGGAATGGGTTGCAGGGGAATAGATAGTGCTAACATTTTCCTGCTAACATTATGGTAGTAGCATTTTAAGAGCAGTGATGGCCTTACGATGAAAGAGAAACAAGGTTTTCAGGGGGAGAGGCAATACCTTTTATTAAACCAGTTGACATTGCTGGAAGGATGACAACTCTGTGCCCCTGATAAAAGTTTTGTGACTGAAAATTTCTGTTGGTTTATTTTTTTCCTCTGTTGAGAGCAATTGGTCTTCTTCCTACAACCCCCTATAATTAATTGACACCAGCTATGCTGGGGAATCCTCTAACTCTTGCTATCTCTGGCACCGCCACAGAGAGACAATAAGCATCTCACTTTAAAGAGACACCCAGAGCTTATCCACAGCCCTTGGGGTGAAAATTGTCCAAAAATACGATGAGGAAAACAGGACTGCAGTTCTCTCTCCTGGCTTACCTACCAATGGAGGTAGATGGCAGATAAAGAGGAATAAACCATAACACAGGAAATGCTGAAAAAACGCCCAAACCAAGACAACATGCTGTGTAATGTCTGTGTCCATGCACAGACCTGGGCTCAGCTAACTGCACTCAGGGTTTTGCACAGAGGAATCACCAACATCTTCTGGCCTCTTGCACCAGACTCCTCCTCAGCAAACAGCAAGGAGTGGGACTGGCCACCCTGGCTCAGCTCCTGCAAAAAAAATTAAAAAAACAGACAGGACAAGGAGGGGTAACACCACTTGAACCAACACAGCTTTTCCTAAAGGAGAGGTCAATACAGAAAAAGAGTAAGAGATTGCCTTAGTTGTCAAAAATGCCATATTTTAATAGAAATGGCAAGGACAAAGTCACTTATTTTCATGTATTACATGGCAATGCTGCCCTTGCAGTCAGGCATGGCAGGCATGCTTTCAGCATTGGGTTTTAATGAGGTGCTTGATCCTTATGTAGAATCAGCACCACAGCCCTTATCCAGCAAGAACTAACAAGGAACTATAAATGGCCCAATTACCAGGCTGAAATGTCACTCACACATTTGTTATCTCCCACACCAGCAAGGAAAAGTAACGCGGAGACACAGTAGCTGAAGGCAAATTGCAATTACTGTTGATTGAACTAGAACTTGTGCAGCTCTTTATGTAATTCAAAGCTTTAAAATTAAACGTGAGCTATATTTAGTTTCAAATATCAGTTGGGTCCACTCGTATTTTGGTTTAGATCTGCCAAAAGTCACAACATCCTTATTAATAACTTTAACAGCTCTGAGTGTTGCACAGAGATGCTGTACTGAATTGTCTAGTGAAGTTGCTTTGGGATCAGCAGGACTCAGGACAAAAGGTTTCTGGGACACATGGTCCTGGAGAAGTCAGACGCTCTTCCCCCAGGTCACCACCATTTCTGTGCATGACATGATCAGTGAGGAAGGGATTTTGCATGTCTGCCTTTTAAGTGAATTTCTCATCTCAAACCTTAATTGTTCTGTTCCTAAAGCATATTGCTGGTAATCTCTGAAAAACAGACGCTAATCCCATCTAATTTAGATGCTTATATTAACAGTAATACTGGAATGCCTAAATAAAACCATCCTCCCTGGAAGAAAAAGAGGCCTGCTCAAAAAATCATCTTTAATATTATAATAATATAATAATATGAGCTATGCCTGACAGTGGGAGTGCTGTGGTCATGGCCCAGCAGCACTTAGCTCCTCCCAGCTTTCCCATTTCTTAGACCCATCGGCTAATCCAAGGAGAGCTCTGAAACAAACCTTTTCCTCTTACAGCTAGCACAAGCAATTGTCAGCGAGTAGACATAATATCTCCTCACTTTTAGAAAAATAAATTTGTTTTCTCTTTTCTTTTCCATGAAGTGTGGTATTAATGTTGGATACTTGGATACATATCAATGGGAGAGGGCAGGATCTCCTAAAAAGCGCTTTGGATGTAACGATGAAACAAAAGCTCCACCTAGAATGTCTCATTTCTGAAGCTTTCAGGGAAGCTACAGGACGTGTTTAGATACCAACACTGTCATGCTTAAAAAGACTGCTAAGAGAAAGAGTGCTTGTATTCCCTCTCTTCCCATGAACTGACAGCAAATCCACTAATTGGGGCTGCAAAATTGCTCATTGCCAGGGTTATCTGAACGGCAAACAGGAGACAAGGCCAAGGACAGGAGTGGACCTGAAATGGAAGATGCTATTTGCTGTTCACTCAGTCTTAGATAGGTCTTATACAGGTGTAGAATCAAATGTCTGCAATATATTCCTGGTGGTTTCCAGCTAAGAAATATCAAGTGGGCTTTAACACATGCTTACATTTGCTTGCAGGAGCACACTTACATTGCCCTTTATCTAAAAACTAATTATGGTCATATGTGTTGCTGAATGCACAAGCACTGCAAAGAATAAACCTGGCTTATCTTCTCACCTTTGTGAGTGACACTACTTCAGACTTTTAATAATGAAATCACATTTTATACCTTTGACATAGATCGGTCATGATTAGATTACACTGAACTTTGGAATAATGAAGGGACGCAGCCTAATTTTCAGTAATTTTTTTGTAACACCTATCCTCCAGAAAATACTGAAGTATTTTATAGACAGAACATGTTATGGAGTGTTTTGGCTCCAAAATAAATTATGTCCAAATTAAAATTTTTGGGGAAAAAATTATTAGAAAAAAATGCCCGTTTTCCACCAAAACATATATATATATATATGTAAAATAAGAATAATTCATAAGAATATGGCTATAAAATGTCAACAAGTTTTTAAAAAAAAAAAAAATTGCTCCTGAAACTTTGTTATTTTTGCTGTTCTTGGTATTTAAAACATAAGGAGATACTTATTGCCATTTACTAAGTCTTTCCTTTTTCTTTTACGTTTTTACTTTTATTCTGTTTTGGTTTAGTGGCTGTTTTTTTGGAGGTTTTTCAGGTGTTTTGGGGGGGGTGTTTTGTTGTTCTGGGGTTTTTCTGAAACTATTAGGATGGAAGGTCAAGATAAATTACATTTTCTACCCATCATTTTTCTCCTGGAGGATCCTTTGCATCAGCATTTCCCTCAAGATAAACTCATGCTTCACCACTTTTTTTTTAAGCACAACAAGCAATCTCAGCGTTGCCATCTCACAGCAGAGTCAATCCAGCTCACAGGAGAGGATATTACATTATGTTTTCTGCCCTGGGCACATCACTCCCTTGAAAGTATGTGGTCCTTTCTGCTGTTTAATAAGGGAAGCTTTGGCCTTTGGACCAAATGTCACTTGTGACGCCTGTTGGAACAGTGGTTGCTGCAAAATCCACCGTATTAGAGAAGTTTTCTTTAGGAATACTGTGGTTCCAAAAAAAACCAGAGGAAGCCACCGACAGACACACAGACAACCACTGGAGCAGACAAAGCTACTTCACTATATTCCTTACTGAATGAATGTGCCTAGTTTTGGCTTAGGATGGCTGGATGCTGAGATCAAGCCAGTCTCACCAGCTTCTTTCCTCTGTCATGTAATATATTGACAGTGGAAAGCTGCAGCCAAACACCAATCCTGGCAGTACGTGTTGCATGAACATCTGTTGTAAGTAACTGCTAGAATTTACTCTCCTATTCCATCATGTGGCTGCAAGCCACCCCTCCCCTCCACTCCTCCTTCCCATGGAGTGAAGAGGAAGGGGTATCCAGATTCCATGGCTGCAAATACAGCACAACAAAGTTTCTTCTCTCCTCTGGTTTTGTTTCATATTGTTGTTGTTTGTTTTTTTTTAATAAAGATTACTAGAAGTTTCCCCCATCGGTCCAGTTTACACAGAAAGTTACAAGCAAATGAACAGCAGTGTTTAAATGGGTGCAAATACATCCCTGCTTAAACAAGAACCTTACTTGTAGATCAAATTTGCCACAGAATTTTCAAAGGGAGAAAATAATCCTACAGACATCCAAGGTATCCAGAGACATCATTAGTAGCTCCAAAAGAGCTGGAAGGGAACTTAAACATTTATGTTGCAGATATTAGTGGGCTAGGATGGTATTTTGTATCTTTGTATCCTGAGTTCAGGGTAGGAGCTTCATCTTTTTTTTTTTTTTTTTCAGCATCTCACTGCTGACAGAGACAGATTACTGGAATACATGGTCTTTAGGTCTCATTCAGTTCCTAATCACTGGATCCTGTGATGCAGTCAGCTAACATTTTTCTCTCCAAGCACTGTACAATTTGTAGAAGAATTCAGTAACATTTTCTAAGCTTGCCTAATATTTCTACGGTCATTGTCAGTTGGCTTAAGAAATGTTTACCTCTACAGTAGTTTTCACGTTCCTCTCAGTGAGTTTCCTCTTTGGAAATTAAACCTAACCATGATCTTGTGCAAAGACATTACCACTGCTTCTGACCAGAAGGAGTACTGGGTTTCCTGAGGCCACTTTATAATTGCATTTTGGAATACAAATGAGTTTACTCTCGGAAGAAGATATTTCATTTGAATTCTTCCCAACTTAATTTCTTTTTTAAGCTCAATCGTGCAGTGTTCATGCAGTCTGTCCACAAATTAAATTGTAGTTTATGGCTGCGCAAAGTAGATTTGTATGGGATTCTGCCCCATCATTTTTTACTCTGCTTTATAATCTGCTCCCTGTGAGGTTGAAGGCCAGATGAAGCAAAGTGGACACAACCCCAAGCCTGCGTGATGTGTCAGGTTAAGTCGTGCATCACGCTTCAGTGATACGGAAATTGCAAATTCAGAGTCCCTGACTTGCATGGCTGTGGGTCAAATCAAAATAAAATGGGCCACAAATTGCAAGAGGATAGTATCTCAGACCACCTCTGGTTGAGTAATGCTGTCAGGTGGTGGCAGGGGTAAAAAATCTCTGGAAATGCCAGATTTTTCCCTATTTCATATCACTGTTTTGTGATTTGGAAAGCCCTGTGTGCTAACCCCCCCCCAGCAGTTCCAAAGGGAGAATTCCATGCTTAATACATAGCCTGCCAGAAGCAAATTTTGCCACAAGTAAATGGTGATTTGTTCCCTTGAATTCATGTTTTTCTCTTGCTTTTTGGTAGTATTTTTCCCTGCTTAACTACTAAAATACATCCTCCTGCACTATGCAAGAGCTCCTTGGCTCTGTTCCCTGGCACCAAGCTGTCCTCACCCCCACAAGTGGCCACCACAAACATCTGAAGAGGGATTTTCTGCGTCGTCCCCACACAACCTGTGTCAGCTCTTCATTTTAGTTTTAGCACATTGAATTCTTCTGCTACTCATGCTTATATCTTTTAACATTCTCTAATGGTGCTTTTCCAGCCAGTCCAGGCACAGATAGCTCATTTTCTCTTCCTGCACAGTGCACGCTTTGCCGACCTGCTAACCGCTTTTAGGGCTTTTCTCTAAACTCCCTCCAAATTAGTCAACATCTTTCTGCTAATGATGCATTCAGAGTTAACCTAAAAGGTGAAAAAGCAACACTAAATGAGCTGCTTTCTGCGTTAGCAGTGGCTTAAATGAAGGCAAGTTCAAGTGAAAAAGCTGATTTTAATGGTATGAGCAGCTAAGTAGAAGTCCACTTAGATGTGGAGCCACTGGGCAGATGGATGGTGACATGAATTTTAACAGCCTAATATGCTAATGTGGAGGTCCCAATAAACAGAACCATTCAGATGAATATTTGATGGATTTGGGACAACTTTATAAGCATGTCAATTTCATTACAAAGGTCTTGGAAATTAGAGGAAGGCAGAAACATGTTCTCTTCATACTGCTTAAAGGGAATTTTGGTGCGTTTTTTCAACTCAACAATATGAAATTTTTAAAGACAGGAAATAGGGAGTATACAGTCTATATCTATGGAAATGTCAGTCTTCAGGGAAGGAGTGAAATATTGATTCTGACTGCAGCAGAAGGGACATTTGGGGCAGAAGGCTTGAGGTAGAGAAGGAGGTTTTCAAAAATATTTTTAGGGACAGCAATGCATTGTGGTGAAGGGTACCTACATGCTCTTCCTCTGTATCCATAGGCTACCATGCCATGTCTTCAGGGTCACAAGTGAGCAGTGACACGGAATTGCTCAGGTTATAAAACACTGTTGGTTAGAGCTTGTAGAGAACTTCCTCTCACATTAAAATTGTCTATAGTTCTGTACATGCCTAGCACATAGCATGGTGTAGAAATGTAAGAAATGGTGTATCCAGTCCTTAAAAAAGTCTGCTCAAGAAAAACAATAAATAAAGCACTAAGAAGTTAGGAAGCATTAAATGCTAGAGTCTAGACCCACAATTGCTAAAGCAAATACTTAATCTTTTGTACCTTAATTACACGATTACTAATTCCATGACAAAGCCCTCTGGCTGGGCTAAAAGAAAAAGATGAGTAAGGCAGCTTAGATTCAACATAAAATCATGAGAAACCTTCTGATGTTTCCCACAGCTGAGGACTAAGCTCAAAACATTTATGGAAATTCATAAGAAATTGTAACTTCTAATGAAAAGGAAAGAGTCCTTGTCACTATTTAATATAAACTATACAGACAATTACACTAGTAAGATTTAAATATATAATGAAATATTTAATGTTTTATCCATGCTAAATATTATTTTGAACATCGGGCTAAAAAGATTTGAAAGCTTAAGAGATACCTAGAAACAAAACAGGGACAAGTAGTAAAAAAAAAGCGTTTTGAAAATGTGTTCATAGTGTAGACCAGTGTTTCCAGCTTTACTTACCAAACAGAAATATTTTGGTCAACTATTGCATTTTATTCTATTTATAAATAGAGAGATAACATCATAAATACTTTGTGCAATATGTTTAATTAATAGAAAGAGAGCTTATGTACTATGAATCTCATTTTAACAAGTATATCACATAATCTACAATTAACATCAAAATTTTGGCAGAAATGTATAGCTATTTATTAGTGTCTATATTTACTTTGTATTATGCCAAAACTAACCAGCCATGTGTTTACCACCATTCACAATGTGACTAACTAATTAATCCACTTGTGAAAGACTATTTCCTAGATTGTATGCTGTTGCTGTTTTTGTTATATGGCTCTTCAATCTAACAGCACTTCACAATTAACGCATGCCAAGTTTCCTGCAGCAAATGCACTGGTTTCTGTTCATCCCAGCCCTCAACGTAGGCAACATCCACCCTGACACACAGGTTGGCCTCCTGTTCCCACCCAAATGCCAGCCCTGCATGTGCTGGGACTTCAAAATGTAACTTAAGGACATGACCAAAAGCAGTGGAGTGGCCTTAGAACAGCTATAATTGGATAAACAAGCTGTTAGTCCTTAAAACAGGCATTTCTAATGCCACGGCCATCCCCCCTGCAGCATCTGAATCACTGTTCAACACATCTGTGGCTCAGACCCACTGATTGCACTGAGATCCATAAGAATTAGATGCCAGAACCATCTAGTGTTGGTTTTTTTCAGCCTCAGCAGGAACAAAAATACTGTATGTATCTAATATGGCCAATACCCAGAGAGGGGCCCCAAGGGTTTACCTGGCTTCCAGGTGAGCGTAGGGCAGGCAGAGCATCCAGGGCTGGAAACCACTGAGGATCCCACAAAAACATGCAGGCCAAGTCCTTCCTGGGACTTCCATCTTCTCCTGAATGGAAATGAGTGCTATGGAGGTGACTGAAAAAATAGGATAATTTTTGTAAATGAGAGGTCTTTCCTTACACTTAATACAGTAGTGACTCACATCTATACAAAATTTTAATATGCATATATCTTTTTTTTTTTTTACCTTCTTAGTTTTAAGTCACTGTATTTCCTTCTGTCTTCTCTGCCTGGGTGAAGTTTTGATTTGTTTCTTTTCCATTTTATTTGGAGGCCAGTAAATGAGGTGAGAGGAGTAAGCAGACACACCTTCACAGAGACAAGGAGGCAGCACAAGGGTTGGTGTGCTGGAGCCAACACAGTGGAGAGCACAAAAGAGCAAAGCTCCAGGAGAGAAGCTGCATTAAAGCATGAAGGAGGTTGTAGTGAGGTGGGTGTTGGTCTCTTCTCCCAAGTTACAAGAGGAAATGGTTGCCCACAGATGTGGTAGATGCCCCATTCCTGGAAACCTTGAAGGTCAGGTTGGATGTGGGCTCTGAGCAACCTGATCTTGTTGAAGAGATCCCTTCTCATTGCAGGGAGGTTGGACTTGATGACCTTTAAAGGTCTATTGCAACCCAAACAATTCTGTGATTAACCAATTTTTTTTTTTTTTACACATGAAAAATGAACCAAAGCAAAGACACAACTAAGAAAAGCAATGAGAAAACACACCCAGTGGCCTGATGGCAGCATGGAGTGTATCAGTCCAGAAGGCCATGATGCTATAGGCTTCTGCAGGATTTTAAAAGCAGTTAGAAATTTTTTATTATTAATAAAAAGCATTTGTAGCCACACCATGGAAGCAAAGAGAATAAAGACAATGCAATCCTATGCTCCATGTGGCTCCTGCTGCCCCTGCACTTCTACTAGGGAGGGTGCCTGAAGGGGTGGGAAGGCTCTGTGGGTAGGGTACAGGGTCTAACCAAGTACAGGACATTTTATATCCTGGAAAGAGAGAAAAATGAAAGTCAGGCAAGTGCAATGAGGAGAATTAAAAACAGGACAATTTTGCAACTAGTGGTGGAGAAACAACAATAAGATTTGGCTGGAGATCAGCTTTAACTCAGAGGCAAATCCAACAGGCGCTAGTGATAGCATTTAGCTATTATCCCTACAGTGACAGAGAAAAACATCAACATAGATAATTTCCTTTGTGTCTGAAATAGGCCTTTGTCCCAGCTCCACACGCACACAACCTGGGCTGTGGAATACAGCCAGACTTATTGTGGCACTGATGCTCTGACAGGGAGCTTTGTGAGTAAAGCAAGGGAAGGTTTATCCTAAGAATACTTTCCATTTCAGTTTGGTCATTAAGATGGATTCACTTTGCAAGTCTTTCCTTAGTATCAGGCTAAAAACAAGCTAATGTTTCCCCTTCGCCTACACTGCTTCTGTGCTTGGCATTCACTTTACCACAGCATACAAAATAATTTGATACCCAGACATAGATGGCATTTTTTCACACATAAAAATTAAAGAAAACTCAGTTCTTTGCAGAAACATCTCAGAAGCCTGAGATAAAAATATTCTGATTGAATTTAAAATGCTTTCTGCCATAACAAAAAACTTTTCCAGGGACAGATGCTCAGATACATCAGCACAGCTCCTCTGAAGTGAACTGAGCCATGACTGTGTGTCAGTGCTACAGATTTTGTCCAGAGCAGATTCTTCTGCATACTGATCCTAGCAAGGTCAGCCATCAAATCCCATATATTTTCAGTAGGGCAGGATTGGTCCTGGCATAAAAATATAGTTGAATTGCTGAAAAGATGAAGGAAGAAAAAGGCATTGTAAAGTTCTTGGTTTGCTAAGCAGATGGGAGAAAGAAGGCCAATTATAGTGTAAAGCATCATTTCACTAAAGGCAATGTGAGTGCTAGAAGAGCTCTGAAGAGAGGGGATTTTTCTTTGCCATGTGTAGTCTCCAGGAAACAAAAGGAAGGGTGTGACTGAAATGAAGACAGGCAGAATGCAATATTTTCCTTTGATGTGTAAACAGATTTAATGCAACAAAAATCAATGAGGAAACTCTCCAAAGGAGAGTATTTTAATGTGCTATCATATTTCACATAGATTTCATAAAAATTCAATTTCAATTATAGCACAGTTAACGAACAGCCCTGTGCCTCCCTGGAAAACATATGGCCATCAAAACTTCAAACAAAATACTGCCAAAGTCGCTCATAAAAAATAAATAGCCATAAGCCAGTGGTTATTGTCCTTTTAATGTTTGTTGACTGCCTATAATTCTTCTCGTGTCCGCCTCGGCTGTCAGCTTGCTGACACTTGGGTCTCCCATTCACACACCTCCCCTTGAAGATGGCTTGGAGCAGGAGCTTAATTATTTTGGAAATTATCTTACGTCTCCAGCTGGGCTGCTGCAGAAACAGAAATAAAATACCCCCTCCCCAAAAAAAAACAGTGATGTGGCAGCAGCAGGGAGAGGCTGAGCTGAGGCCTGGGCCAGCACTGCAGTGTTGGCTCGTAGAGGAGAAACAGGCTCTACCCCAAACAGCAGCAAATGGTTTCCTGAGAGCTCTGGGCTTCATCCACCAGCTCCTGCTTTGATAAATTAATAAACCACTCCATGGCTTGGTTTGTCCAAGCCAGGCAAGGAGTCTTGGCATGGGACACCTCACCTCCATTCTCATCATGAGACAGGATGAAGCTGAGCTCCATAGGGTAATAGAATCATTAAGGCTAGAAAAGAGCTCTAAGATCGTCCAATGGTCAGTCCAACACCACCATGCCAAGTAAACCATGTCCCCAAGTGCTACATCCACAAGGTTTTTTAACACCTCCAAGGTTGGTGACCCCACCACTTCCCTGGGTAGCCTGTTTAGGATTAAGGAAAGCACTAGGCACACAGGTAGGGACTTATTTTTATACTTTTGTAAACAGATTAGATCAAAGTGAATTTTGAGCTTTTGCAGTGCCTGGTGCTGCTTAATACACCTTGTTGTGCAACAAAAGTACATGACAAAAAAAGCCCAAATTGTTCCAGTACTTAAAGTACAAAAAAGAGGGAGATTTTTTTTTTTTATAAGAAGCCACATGGAAAAGATGAGGGGTAATGGGTACAAGTTACTCCTGAGGAGACTCCGACTGGACACAAGAGGAAAATTTTTCACAATGGGAACAATTAGCCACTGGAATGATCACCCTAGAGAAGTGGTGGATCTCCCAACATCAGATGCTTTTAAGATTGAGCAGGTCAGGGTGCTGGGCCATCTTTTCTAGACAGTGCTTTTGCAAAGAAAGGTTGGACTGGATGATCTTTGAGGTCCCTTCTAACGTAGTATTCTCTGATTCTATGATTGAAAAGGGCATTTACATCTTACCCAGAAGTTGCTGAAAACAGATCAAAACATTCAAGCCCTGGCCTCAAAGCTGGCTCTTTCCACCTGGGCTATAGTGGATAGGCAGACATGAATGAGGCTAAAAGTCCAGGAAGACAAAGGTGGCTTTGAAGAATCACGCAGTTGGCACATGTGCAGCTTTGACAGCAGCACAGCCTGTACCTCAATGTCCAGCACTGGGATATGTGTGTGTGACAAACCCCTTTTCATGCAGCTGGGAAATAGGCAACATATTATGGAAAAGAAGCAACGTTTTCCCCCACCTTTATCTGCAGTGAGAGTCACAACATCTGCCCATGCAGTTTCCAACCAATGGAGAGATGAGCCACTAACAACTGAACTCTGCACTTTTTCTCCATGGAGACATTTCTCTTTTGTCCTTTAAGAACTTTCTGCTGTTGGATGGAGACCAGGATGGACAAGTGAAGGGATGCCATGGCTGGAGGAAGAGAAGGTGCCCCATCCCTTGCTGAGCTTTTTCCCCTTTACAGTCCCCACAGAAGGTGCAAGGGAAGGCTGAGGGAAATCTTCTCAAGACAGGGCTGAGGAGAAGCAGGCTGAAGGCAGCATTCAGGGTGGAATCACCCTCCAGGGCAACACAACCTCATACCCTTAGGTCCCCAGTGTCTTTTGGAATATGATGGGAAACTACTGGTTATACAGCTTTAGGGCTGGAGAATGAAGCTGGGGGATGGGGGGGGGGAAGTGAATGTGGAGCAGGTGCTGCTAAACTACCAGGCATGCAGCAGAAGAAATGAAAAAGTAAAAACATGGAAGGAGGAGGACGTTATTGATAGCATTAGTGAAGCATAAGCATGGGGGAAGAAAACACAATGTGTGCTGGCAAGGGAGGAAGAACTCCCAAACCCAATGAATTTCAGCTGTGTGAGAGAGGACAGAGTTCAGAGCTATTCCTTTCCTCAGCACACACCTGTCGAGCAGAGACTGTGCTCTGGGATGGCAGGCAGCCCTGCCCGCTGCTCCCTGCCAGGCTGGTCCAGCTGCTGCTCACAAATTTTGCTCTGCTTCTGCTGGAACAGGGGACAGACATCCTACATAAATATAAAGAAGAAGAAAAATAGTTTTCTCCCTTCCTAACAGTAGCCTGCACCTAGGCTAGACATTTGTTTTTGCAGAAAGGATATAAAATATATATTCCCTACCCTTCCATTGGCATTAATGCGTTGTCTCAAAATACTCCCAGTCCTTGCTCCAGGACATGTGCCCCTTGGAGTAAGGCCAAACATCCACATATCTGCCATTAGGATTTTACAGGAAACCATTTTGCCACCAGGTTTTCCCACAAGTACTCTGTCTCCTCACTAAATGACCCATTTTGACAGTTTCTTGCCCATCTTTCTAGGTGAGCTCTTAGGGGCAGCATGGTATTATGGCTCCTCAGCATAAAGAGCCACCAGCTATATGGCTTTGGTCACTTCTAGAATGGTGAAGACAAAAAGGAAAGACTGATTTTTGTTGTTGTTTTTCCTGTTGTGAGCAATAGTAGCTAAGTTCACAGTAGACATCCTAGGAATATGAAATAGATCGTTCCCCAAAGGCCTGAGAAAGCAGCAATAATTAAACGTTAAATATAAATGCATAACACTTTCAAGATATTTCAAATCAGCTTAATCAATAAATATCCTTATATAGGAAGATGATTCTCATACATCTCCCAAAAACACCTTAGAAACGATGGGAAAACTTCAAGTGCAACTACAAAAGCACAAGTATCACAGTGCAAAAAAGGAATGTACATTTCTGTGCATTAAATATTCCCCTTACAACCTACTGTTGGGGTCTCTCCTGTGAGGGCAAGTTCATTCTAATAATTGCCAGTCCTCCATATAGAGCTCTGCAAGGTCAAGGTAGCTCAAACCTGTAAAACATGAAGTCACACTGAGATGAAAGCTGTGGAGGACATTTCTAGATGTGTGTGTTGACTCGGCCACACCACTAAACTCAAAAACCCAGAATATGCAGTGAATTTGGCTCAGACATAACGTGCCTTTTTTGGGGGGGTCTGTGTTTCCCTCCTACCCTACTAGATGAGCACCTCTCTGCCTGAGAGCAGGCAGAGGCAGGGTGTATGGCTCTGGTGTTGAGGGAGAAAGGTTTTGGGTCTGTGAGCTACAGAAGACACCACGTATTGGGGAGTGATCCAGTGCAGGTACAGGAAAATATCAGGCTAGTATCTAAGTGCTCTTAAATATTTAATGAAGAGTTGTGAAGAGGAAATTGGCCACCTTGTTTAACTTAAAAACAGCTGGACTGTATTAGCTGACAAGTATAGTCAGTGCCTACAATGCTAATAGGAAGGGAAAATAAAGAAAAACAAACATGGAGGTAATGGGGGCATAAAGGCACCTTTGTTAGTGGATACACCAGTGGCATTGCTCTGCATGGGAGGTGGGACTGGAGCCCTCCAGGGGATTGTGCCACGGGCTGTGAAGGGCAGTGGTATTTTGGGGGCTCCTCAGAGAGCCACTTGTCCTCAGGACAAGACTGGGGGACAGAGGAGCAGCTCAGATATGTCACCTCCAGTTTTCTAGCTGCTTCTGGCTAAAGCAACAGAAACAAACATCTTTTTCCCTTCCAAAAAGCCTCTAAGGATCCACAACAGTAAAATTAGAAAGTTCTAACCTGACATTTATAAAAAGAGGAACATAAAATATTGTGGTGGTGGGTAAGCTGTTGGTTAAATCAGGCTGGAAAGTCAGCATTATGACATCTTGTGTGACAAAGTGCAGCTGAGAGGACATGCCAGCTGGAGGGAGAAATGCTGGGTCTCATGCAGAACCCCAAAGTGCCCAGGAGGGAAAACCCACAGCTTGCCTGGGATGCTGCAGCAGCCTCATGTTTGGGCAAGGGGCCCATGCCTTGGTCATACATGGAGGGAAGAGAGAAAGGAGCAGAGGACACAGCTATGGACCTCCAGGCAAGGAGGAAGTGGCTTTGCAAGATGAAAACAGACTTCTAAAAACTTGCAAGATCCCAGGGGTATTCAGGTTGACATTGCATTACCACCATGGGAATCACTGGGGAGGTCTCCCCAGCACATGGTGACTTTCAGGGAGCTGCAGTAACCCCAGAAGAAGCTTGTTTTCATGCAGATCAGCCCCAGGCATGCTCCCCAGGAGAGAAACAAGCAAGTTGGGGCCAGAGCTTGCCTGCCTCAGCCAAGGAGGTGGAAGAAGTCGCCACGTGAGCTAGCTGTGCTGGACTTTAATGAGTCTGGCCATGAGCAAATGCAAAATGTATAATAGACAACTGATGGAAACTAATTATTACTTTAAAGAGTTCAGTACAGATGCATTTAAGACACAGTTATGAAAGATGGGATTTAACATCTATTCCAATAAAACCTGTGTTGAATGACAGCCAAGCCCGACACCGTTAATTAAAGCCTGGTGTTCAGACGCTCATGTATAGAAAGCAATAAACAGCTTTTGCAGTTGATTAAACAGTGCAGGCTGAGACTTTGAAATTGGCACAGGAGATACTTGCTGTAAGGACAGCTCAGAGTCACAGGTATTATTGTTCTGAAGAGGAAGGTTTGTTCAGCTTACCTGGCCCAAACCAGGAGCAGCGAGGGTGCAGGCATGGGGAAATAATTTCTGGTGGCAGCAAGACCTCAGCAAGGGTGGCCATGGTCATGAACAAGGTCAGGAGGTGGCAAGGCCTTGGCAAGGGTGGCCATGGTCATCAGCAAGTCAGGAGGTGGCTGGTGCATGGAGCACAGGTGAGCTGTTCCTCTGAAAGAGGGGAGAAGTGTTTGGAAACAGGCACTTGTTTTGTTGTTTGGCTTTTCCTCTTCCATTTCCCAAACGGTCCCATTGGTTTCTAGACAGAGGAAAGCCATGCCAGAGCTGAAAAATTAGTTTGGGAGCACAGAGGCTCATTATTAGAGCCTTTCCCATCACCCTCAGCAACAACCAGACGTGCCATATGACAGTCAGAATACATATACACAATAGCACAGTGCCTTACCCCAACTTATTTTAATAGACAAAGAAAGAACAATAGAAAAGCAAGAGGACCATTACATGCATTTTGCAAACCCCTGCCATTAACAACAGCCTCCTGCAGCCTTTAATCCTCAGCAAATAATTTTACTGAACAATTTACCAGGATCACAGAGAACTAAATCTAAGTGTGGGTGAATTTTTGCTTTCCCCCTGACTGGGTTCATTAAGCATAATTAACCCTCTACTTGAGGATGCTGCCAGCTGGGCCTTACACTGCTCTCTCAGCTGCTATGGCATGACCAGTGGGGACAATGGTAGCCCAGGATCTGTGACCACAGTTTGTATTACTCATTGAGAGTCCCACACTTACAGAATATTTGCATGAATAGGACATCTACAGCCCAGGAGAAAAAGGGCAAGGTGGTAAGGCAAAAGTTTTGTTACGTGTTTTCTTTCTCTGTGAAGTGACAACACTGTGTTTCCCAGCTGTAGCTGCATGGTAAACAGTGTAGAAAATGAAATCAGAGGGGTTCTACTAAAAAAAAATGACCCAAGAACTGAAAAGATATCATATCACACAATGCAACACAACACAAGCTGCATACTGGTGTCAGAGGATTGATGGCAAAAACAAGAGAAGTTGCTGGATACAGGGCTCAACAACAAAGCTCATTATCCCTCACAAACTGATAATATATGCAAAACATTATTATTTGTATAGGAACTGGATTGCTGAAGGAGGATAAAAACCATCTCCTTGTGCCAGGAGGAGTGAAGGGGCAGACAGGGTGGAAAGGAGGGGCCACATTTACAATGATCATGGTGCTACTTTCAGCTAACAGCCCAAGCTCTCCAGGCTCAGGAGCCAAGCAGTGCTCCCTGTCAAATCTGTACTGAACTTAAAAGTAGCAAAGACTCAAAATCAGATTTAGTAATGAAGCTGCACTTTCCTTTTCATAACAATGGATTTTTTAAAAAGTATGTCAAAGAGAATTGAGTTTGGATCTATGAATATAGCAGTAAGTGATGTAACTCAAGTTAATGAAATTCTCTCTGTCTCCCAAGAACTAGATTTTTCCTTTTTTTCCTACTAGCAGATAGACTCCATATATTATAGTCTTGGTTAAATCTAAGCATCCACTTTAAATCAATGTGTTTTCCTAGTGAAACTATTCTGAATACACATCCAATGTATAAAATACTCCCATGAGCAAAAGCTATTGAGAATGAAGAAGATGGAAAAGTAGAGACTATGTGAACCAGTTCAAAATACTTTTCTGTGACATTTCAGTCTATCTATAAGAGTGCTCCTGGCCAAGACCAGCCTGTGCTCCAGAAGGAGGGTATTGCCAGTCTGTGCCTTTTGGGCATTACTAATTATGGGACAACAAAAAGCTCCATCACTGCACAAAGGAGCCTGTGGGACTGACCAGCAAATGGCCAAACTGTTACTTGCAGCATTAAAACACAAGTTGTTTCAAAATGTACATGCATGGGACATAAAAGGTTTTTTCCTACCTTTGTGGAGAAGATGGTGCTGCTCTGATGGGGTGATAGAAGACCCACTCTCTTTTTGGCCTTTGGCCCATGAGAATCATTTCACATCCAGATGCCCATCAGCAGTGTCCAAACAATGTTCATTGCAATGACATTATTATTCTTCGTTTTGAAAAATGGAAGTACTCAAGAGGCAGGTACCTATAGGCAAACCACAGGGCAATGGGGCTTACAAGCACCTTAAAATACGTAATTTTTCAATTTCTTCACTTGAGTACTCTCAAAAGCAATAGTGTGTGTTCTTACAAGGGTTTCAGCCTGCAGATTTATGCTTTAGTGTGAAGTGCACTGCTACCTTCAGCAGTAAACTTGGATCAGGGAAAAAAAAGTAGAACATCTCACGTGTCCTGACTGCACAGTGAACCTAAAAAATATTTTCTATCATGAAGAAGCAGGTTTGCTACACAGAATTTTGAGCAGTCTTTAATTTCCACTGTACATTCTCACACAACGGGATGGTGAACTTCAAACTCACACATGAAACATTCAGAGACAGGATTTTAAATTCTAGAGCATAAAGAAACGGATTTAATCAGCTCAACGCATGATGATAAAATAGGTAAGTAGATTAGATTAAAATTCCACACTTGCAATGTTTTATGGGCAAAGATGTTGAGTCCTGTGGGTGGCATTTTTCTTCACCATAGTCTAAGGAAGCACAAACAGCTACGTTACATACACTGAATACATTTTACTTCTATCATAATAACTGCTCAGTTCCTGCAAACTCGGAATGCAGAGTACTCATAAGGAGCAGTTTATGTACATATCCATTTCCTACTAGAAATTTAATTACGTGAGACCGGGCTATGAAAACCAGAAATTTCATTTCTTACCCATGTGCCTGGACTTTAGAAGTCATCCGTATGTTTCTGTGGCATGATAGGCCCAAACACTCCTAAACTCCTAAAAATTCCTTAAAGGATGAGTGCCACCACATCTTGTACTGATGCAAGAAATACTCACAGAAGTGCTTTTCAATCCTCAAATAGGAAGCTAAGCAGCACACTGAGCAGTATCAAGTAAAACAAGTCCATCTCCGTGGTGATCACTGCTGAGTTCCCCCCAGCTTGACACGTAGAATGAGTTTGGAGAAAGCTTAAAAGCATCCAAAACTGAAATTACAGCAGAAAAGGTAGGATAATGGAGCACTTTGCTTTGCAAGGCTGCTGCAGGTTAGGTCAGCTAGCATTTTCAATGGAAACAATTTCTATGAAGTCATTGCAATGAAAACTAAATTGCAAGATGCCTTTTTTATGATAAACATCCATTTCTCTTTGTATTCCTTAGAAACAGAACTTTTAAGGAACTCCAGTGCTTTATAAGGTTGTGATCACACAGAGAAGACCTGAAGCTCTATACAATTACAGCATTTACATAGAAGTGTAAAGCCAGGCATTCCTGGCATTTCTCTGCATACCCATGTTCACTTCTCTTGCCTTTTCTGATCTCTCAAATCCCTCTTTTTAGCAAGAAGTGAGTGTGCTTAAATGCTGATGGGAGGATCACAGTAACAAACCCAAAAAACCCCCAAGAAAAACCCCAAAACACCTCAGATGAAGACGTGGGAACATGACAAGACACCAGCTATTTGAACCATCATCCCAGAGTTGTTCGGGAGGAGTAATACAAATGTTATTGTTCTTTTTTTTAATTGTGCAGATATTTGTTTTTCCCTGAAGGTTAACAGTATCCAGCCAATTCCTTACATATAAACCCTACCCAAAGAACAGCTCAGTGGTGCACCAGCCTCCCAGGGTGTTTGTTGGCTTTCCACCAGGAGCAGCCCTAATGTACTCACTAAATACCTGGGATGGCTCTTCCTCTGCCTTCTTTTCTGCAGCACTTGTACTTCTACCAGTCAGTCGTTAGTGCTAAACTGCTAATGGACTCACTCATCTTGGGAACTACAAATGGAGCACATCATTGCTTTCTTGCTGATGCTGGGAGCATCATCAGGCAACTTAATCACACACATACCTGTGGCTCTGCATTTAAACTAGAGTTGAATAATGCTGTGCCCATTAAGCATAGCCTCTTACGTGGGTAAAAGATGTGACTTGCAGCTTCTCACTGTGATTTTTATCCTAGGAAATGAAATTGTACTTTTAGAAACAAGACATGAAAAGAAACACTACTGGTGTGGGTGGGTAGGTTTTGTGGTGGATGTTGCACCTCTCAGGAAGTTTTCAACCACTTAGCAACTGCCTTTGTAACAAGCCCACAGAATCCTGTGGCCTGAACATCATGAACTCCTAGACTGACCCCCCTTGTATAACTTAAGAACTACTTAAATTAAATCTTGGCTGAATTACAGCTTTAACTATTTATGAAAGACCATTCAGTTTTGATTTAAAGATTTCCAGTGATTGAGAGTGCACCAATGACCCTTGGTAATTTGATTGCATGGTAAATATCCTCCCTGAAAACAAAACCTCAGAACTAAACAAAAATACACTTCGACCCTCGACATCATCAAATTTCACTCATCAATTCTACATTAATCCCATGGATTAATTGTTAGGAATTCTGTATAGAACCAAGTCTTTGTTTTATAGGTATAGATCTAATAAAATTAGATACATTGTCCATATTAGATAGACGCCATCCACATATTCTCTGATGTCCACAGATTTCCAGAGAAATTACCTCTTTCCCTTTTCAGAGATGGATGTAGCCTGTTTGGTTTTTTTTCTTTCTGTTGAAATATGAAGATATTTGCTCCCACTGCCACTTCAGTGTGAGGATTAGTTTCTTACAGATTGTGCCTAGCATCAGCAAAGGATCAATGCATGTCCTCATTTACAGAGTGAGATCTACAAGCAAAGAAGTGGCAATTTAAGAGTTGTGTGTTCACTTGGACTGCAGTTAGGAAGGCAGGAAAGAAAGTGGCTCCATGAACCCCAGGTCACCCACTGACATCTTCAGATACCAAGCAGAGTCCAGAGCTGCAGTGAAAGAGAACAACATGACACCTTTAGTCTTCATGCTGCCACCCATAGTCTGGTTGGAGATGTTATTCCAGCAGCAGGCTCCTCTGTGCTCATGAGACATGGAGAAGGACTGAGATGAGCACACTGCAATGAGATCATCTTCTCTGCTACATTTTAACTCCTCACTTTCGTAAAGGCTGTAGAAAGAAACATGATTTGGCCATGATGGACACAGGACAAGCAGCTTTAAACTTCATCAACGGAAAATGAGACATATGCATGACCAAAAAAAAAATAAAAAGAAGGGCAGCTAGCACTGAAATTGGTTGCTTAAGGACATTGTTGTCACTCTTCAAAAATGCTGGAGAAATGCCTATAGAGGCTGGCTTAGCTGGAACTGATGCTGTTTGGGGAGACACGGAGAGGGCAAGAAAGCCCCCCAAGGCCCTGTCAAGCCCTGTGATCCTGCATTGGTTATTCTTAATTAAATAGTTACCTCCCTCAGTGCTATCTACAGGGTTTCTGCCATCTGTAATTATTTTGACTGTTTTTCTGTCATTCAATTCTTGCAAAGACATCACAACTTATTAAATTGTAGTTCAAACTCTAAAAATATAAGTACAAAGAAAAGGAACCATTCTGTACAAAAAACAATTTCATATTATCTGTATCCATGGAAATTCAGTTAATTTCCCTGATTTTTTTTCAACCTGCCAGTGAATTGCTTCAGACAGTAGGAAGCAAAAAAACTACAAAAGCACTAAAGAAATAGAAATGCATTTGAGTACATTAGAATATGAATAAGGAGGGCTTGGAAACAATTTAACAAGATGCTGCTGGTCACTGAGTCCTACAGACTTTGGATAAATATAGATACTCTCTAAAATAGCTGACAACAAGAATTAAAAGAATCTCATCTAATTCTTTTAATATATATAATATATAATGTGATTTACTAGCTAGACTCCTTTTCTTGATTAAAGTCCAAGCAGCTTCAAACCAGAATACTCAGCCAAAATTGAGCAATAAATAGCCAAGTGCTGGGGTATAACTCTGTTTCCACTTGCTGCACTGGGATGCAAGCAGCAGAACGGGACGCAGCCTCCCCTTGTGTAGCAGGCCACTATTATTTCTGATTGCAATCCTTGCACAGAAAGTGACAAATCACAAAAGCATTACAAAAAGAGTCCCTGGACATCTTTAGGATTCAAGTGTGTTCTCCAGTATTGTTCAGCCTTCTGGTGAACCGTTCTGGATTGCCAAGGGAGGGAAGGAGACTTCACCCTCTCTTGATGTGTGCATTGAGTCTCTTCAAAGGACTCCTATACGATATGAATCACCTGGTTTGCCATACCTTCCTGTGTGGAGTGACTGGTTGTTAGCCCATATGTAGACCTCCCTCAAAGCTCCAGCCAGCAAAGGGAAAACCTAAACAGAAGTATTTCTTCATAATACCAACATTCAAAATAGCCCACGTGGTTGCAAATGAACAAAAGCCCCAAATCATAGTCTCATTCATTCTCTTCTTTTAGTTTTAGGTAACTTGCATATAGCATTCCATGCACCTCCTGGATTCTCCATCCTTTTGCACATCCCTGAAGTGGCACCCTTGGAGACAGCCCCTTCTCAGTGCACAACACTCACTCATGTAGTCAAGCATATTTTGCAAGTCCCCCAAAGGCTCGTCCCAGATTTAATCTTGCCCTGTGCAATGTGCAGTTCTAAGATTGGGTAGGTGGTCTTCTTAATTAAGTAGCGCGTCGTTTCACCTCCTCTGAGACACAACTATTGCTTTATGAGGTCAAGAGCCATCTCCTTCCCTGATGGACTAATTAACTGCTCCTTGTCCCAGTGAAGGGTAATGCTTCCTACTCCCTCCCCTTTGGAGTCACCGAGCACATCTCAGTCTGAAGTGTCCTCTTCAGTGAACTTTCCTATTCTACATCGTGCTGTACAAATAAACACACTGGATGCAGCATCAAAATGGAGTTTCAATGTTCACAGGTTGTTCCTGGCTGATGTGATAGCAATTAACCACACTGGAGAGACAATGAGTGTGGGGTGACTGACCTCAATTTTTTTCTCTTTGGTAGACTGTAACAATTGTTCTGATAATAACCATGTCCATGAAAATAGGACGTGATACAGTAAAGTGTGACAAGATTCAGGCTGTCATGTGGTATCTATTGGATATGGCTCTTTAGACAGACAATATCACTGCAGCTTTTTGGTAACATTGTCATTATGGCTAATGGTTTGATATTTCATTTAGCATTAATGTGCTTGTTAACCTAAATTATTTTATTCTTTCATTAAAATAGTAATATTTCCAAAAATAGATATATATTTTTTAAAAGTCTAATTTATAAGATATGAGAAGAAAATTCTTTTAAAGTATTTTCAGATATTCAAATATGTTATTCACATTTTACAACATTTATAGCAGTAGACAAAATTGCTATTGAATGTCTGAACCATTTAGTATGAAAAAAGGGGTTTTCCCTACTGATCATAGTCACTTAAAAGGAATGTAGCATCGTTTGTTTCCATTCTGATATTCCCTGACAAAGGGCATTATGGTCCAGTCAGACATGATCAATTTGGACTATTCATTGACAAGAGATGGTGTTCAAAATCAACACTTAATAACTTCATCACAAAATCTATGATGAGACCAGTCATATATCTTGACAGAGATTCTTAGAACCGGGTAGATGCAATTTTTACAAGGCCTATGGAGAGCTATAACCATCCAGTGTGATTCAGGTTTGGAAACAAGAAGTTAAAAGTTTTGCTGGTCTACAGAATTGGGGCCAAAACTGGTGGTGGCCCCATCTGTCCCTCACACAACAGGGCGAGGTGTAACCTGTATTTCTGGCAGTCCATCAGTGCATGCCAGTACTTTTTAACTGTCACTACAGTACTGGGGGATTACTTTCAGCTCTTCCACTTGCTGTGTCCCAGTGACCTTGCATATTTAATCATAATTGGAAGTCAAGTGACTTTTACGAGACATGAATGTTAATTAGCTTTCAAATTGCTGGAGAGGCTACTTTGTCTGGAGTTCCTCTGATTGTGATAATTAATTAGTTGTGTGAGGTCAGCCTCCTGTCTTGCACAGTTCATTGAACAGCATCTTTTCAAATATTTATAAAGATGTTTTAGTGCCTATCACTGAAAGCTACATTAATGTTTTAATTTTAAACAGAAAAAAGGACAACCTAATACTGTTGGACACAACTTTGGTGGTATATATATAATAGTAATCTCAAATAGCCATCTCATTATGTTTTATTCATGTTCATTAAGGGAAAAGGATATGTGACTCTGTATTATAGGAAACAAACTAAAAACAATTTAATTAAAGCTACAATTATAGCATAATTTACATTAAAATACTCCTCAGGGCAATGAACTATTAGTATTTCAGGAATTTCAGGATTATTAGAATAGCTAAATGTATGCAGGAAATCATCACACATCTTTAACATCTTCTGAAAAGTGTCAGATAAGACACATCAGGGCAGCATAATGTCTCACACACACAGACAAAACCTGAAGAAGAGCACTGCCTTTTTATGACAGACCTATTTTCAGGCTGCCTATTCAATTCCAAAGCCCTACAGAGCAGATATGTTTTTTTGAACTACAGTAGCTCCCTACAGCCAGTTGAAAAGGCTACCAAAAGACCACGGGATCTCCAGCCTGGGGACGCACGAGCTGCTCAGGAGCTGCATGGCTTTCACTGCACAGTGACTCTCATTACACCATTCAAAGCATCCTGGTACAGTCTTGGTACTACAAAGAACTTTGAATTACCATCAAGAATCTTTAATGGGAAAATAGTGACTCCTGCAGCAAGGCCAGCAGTGCAGCCTTGTGTACTTTCATGCCTTACGCCGTTTCAGCAAACGGCTCTGATCAGTGGAGGATCCACTGGCTGCATTAATACTGCCTGGATGCTACACTCCTCCTATCAAAACCTTTAGACTTTTAAAGAGCCTACACACAAGTGCAGGATATGCACACATTTTTTTTTTTTTGGCTGGGGTAGGAGAAGAGGATCCACAGACATGCCTGGAAAAGGACAATCTTGACCTAGTACACAGAAGACCACCTCCCATCCCACCTTGCTCTCACCTGTCTGCTCTTCCTAAAGGGCATCTCTTCTAACACTATTGTAAGAGGTGGCACACCTCCTCCCTCTATATGGCAATGTCACTTGAGCATTACTTCCTTTTCCTTTTGAAAAGACCATTGGTTGTGGACCTCTGTCAGCTCAAATTCATAACATGCCTCTAGCTGCTATCCTTACACTTCTATAACTTTGAAGCTCTTGATTTATAAAATACTGTTTTTCTTATCATATTTCACCAAGCGTGCAGAATTTCTGTCAGGCAACTCCCAAACTGATATTGAGCACTTTTCTCCAACCTCTTCCAAGGCTTTGGGAATATTTATCCAACTGCCATAGGCCCTGGGAGCCAGCTCCTGCAGGAGAGTTGGTTTGCTGACTACACAGCTGCAAGTTCTTGACAAGGACATCAGCTACACAACTAACACCAAAGCTCTTAACAAGATCTGGGCTTCACAATCAACAGATGAAAATCTTGGGATGTTTTTTTTCTATTTTAAGCTCACAGTGGCAGTGTATTATTCCAGAAAAGGTCTGTTTGTCGTGCTTCACACTTGCCAACACTGCGAAGTAGCATTTGAAATTGAGGATTCATGTGAGTCACCAAGAAGCATGTATGCCAGTAAAAAGGGCCACCTACAACCCTTCTAATGCCATTTGCCAGCCTTGGAGGACACCTAAACTGAGTTACCAGCATGCTGCTGTCAGACACCACGCAGCAGCCACCACCACGGTGTCTTGGGGAAAGTGCTCTCCATTAAATTATCAAGATCCCTTCAGATACACAGGCAGAAAACCACTTTAGAGACTTGTTCCAGCAAAACACAGGGCAAGACATACTCACTGCATCTGAACAACATAATTCCCCCATGGAAAGAAAGGTCACTTACCTGGCACTGCTCTTCTTCATGAGGTTTTGCCCATATGCACACTCACCCTGGAAGCATGTCTGTGTGCAAACACCACAGGCACAGGATCCGTAGGGACAAGTCTAAGCTTTCACTGTATTTTTTTAAGGTTTCATGAAAGAAAAGGGTAATAAACCTTCTCTTCTACTGTCAAATAAAGTCACAAGGTTTTCCATACCTTGCTTACTGGCAGTGAAAAATAGACGGATGGGGCTGTGAACTACATATAGATGTCATGACCCAGAGGAAAACCAGCTTATCTGTATCAGGGGAAGGTGAAGGCTGGTCACCTAAGCAAGGGGAAGAGCAGCCTCCTGGTTGGAGCAAGACCTGTTTCAAGTGTGACTGGAGCTCCAAGCAGGTTCTCTAACCTTCACAGGAGCCAACACATTTTGCCCAAGTCTGACACAGAAGCTCAGATACAGTCGATTATCCAGAGGAACCACCTCTGAGCTGAAAGTCCACCCCATAACCTCTCTGTCATAGGTACAGATACTTGGTTATTCCTCCTGAACACCATGAAAGAAGGGCAGTGCATGATAACATCCACCAGTAGAGCATGAGATCTGAGACAGAAGATAGAAAGCTCAATCTGACATTGTCTCTGCTATAACTTGCCTACCACAGATGTGACTGCTCTCATGTCCAGCAACAACGTACCCTTCAAAGATTCCTTCCCAATAGACCAGGACTCCACCACCCTTAGAGTGGGATACCCTATTAGCCCTGTGGGTGATACCCAAAACTTACTATCACCATGGAATGAAAATTTGGTACCTCAACATTGTCTCCTACTCTTTGGACAGAGCAAGACCATTCAGGTTCCCAGCCTGATTTAGGTGTTGGCCTGTTACAGAGCTCAGTGTGCAGCACACACAAGTCACCAGAATGGGACATCAGCACACCCACGCGTGGTGATGCAGGTGGAAACCCATTCCCCTGAGGCTTGGTGCAATCCCTTCCTGATCTTGTTAAGCAGATCACCCCTTCAGCCAGTGCTGCTGTGAACCCCCATGTGCTTACCTTATTCTGTTTATCTCTAACGAACCATCAAACACCTGCTTATGTCACACAAGATGGCTGTTCGTGCATGACCAACATGGAACACAAGTGAGAAACTGTTTGGCTACACAGCTTTTTTTCTGTAATCTTTTGAGGTGCCAACTCTTGCAATGTTCAAAATAATTTGTTTAAGATTCAGAAAAATTCAGTGACCAGGTTGTATGACTTTTTTTTTTCCCCTCCAGGCTGAACACTCACTTTAAAAGAGCTTGGCAGTAATCCTGAATTAAGATACCTTTCCAAGGCAGTTTCAGACCTTTCTTTCTACTCACCTGTCACAATGAGTGTTCACTCAGAGTAACTACACATCAGCTCTGATCCTGCACACACTGTGTATATGTACCTATCTTGATATTTTAAAATTACTTTTTTTTTTTTTGACAAAAAGGGATCATTATTAGGTTTAGTAGCAGTAGTGAAGGTGGTAGTATCATTCACTTATTTCCAACAAAAACTCAATCAACATCCTCTAGAGGCCAGCAGACAGTTCCCTGTTTTCAAGTACTACTTTGAAGACCACTGCCAGAGGTCACAAGGGTCACAAGAGATCCTAAGTCACGTGCAGCTGGCATAGGAAGCAAAAAGAGGCTTTATGCTTCTTAGTGCCTTTTTGCCACCTCACAATATGGGCACTACATTAGAAACCCTTATTTTCATCAGATCTGTATTTCACACGTGGAGATGGTAAGCATGATAAATTGGAGGACCAGGATGATAAATGATCATTCCCTCCTCCATCAGCCAGACTTCTGCCCATCTAAGATTTGAAAAATGCTAAATGCTGCAATATCTTTGCAGAGATGCCCAGGGCTAGACAGGCAAGGTTCCCTCTTGGTCTCCTTGTTCCACATGAAAAATGTATTTATTTTCAAGGCTGATTACCTTGAGGACCTTTTATTATCACTGACATTCCCTTCCTTTATCATCTTCTCATCCTCCAAAAAGGGGGCTGCGTGAGAAGATAACTGGTTTTATTCTCACACATTTTGGACTTTAATGTGAAACAAACTTTCTGAAATGTGTTTACTCAAAATTTCATTATGCACATGACCACATGGATTCTGGTCACTAAGAGCTTAATAAAAATATAATAATCAATAGTATTAATAATTAATGTCATAGGAGAACCTTCTCCACAATCTCACTGACAGATAATAATAGACACAGGTAAAACTTGTAAAGGCATTCCACTACAGAGCTTTCCTTCTTCAAACATCAAACCTCATGACTGCATTGGAAATGAAAGACAAAATGCACAAAATAAATGATCTCCAATGTGCTTTCTACTGTGTTTATCAACAGGACTGTACTCATACTGGCAATCCTAGTTGTCTGGAATGACTAATAAATGTAGCAAGTGTCTCATTCATCTCAATTTGTCGTTTTCAACTCCTGTTGTCATAATTTAGTGCTTATGCAAACTCTGGCATAGAACAAGAGGCCTATCACAAGGCAGAGACTCCTCTGCACTGTTGTTACATGTAAATACACAGGTATAACCTCTGTGGAAAAAAAAAGATCCATTAGATACAACTACAAGAAGTTTGACACAAACGCTTTTTTCACGTTTTGCATAGAGCTGCTCCATTCAGCAAAGAATTTAAGAACCTAGTTTGGGTTGAAGCACATCCTCTCACCCTTCAAGCTTACATGTATTTTTTTTTTTCTGTTAAATGAAAATGTGGGTAATACAAGTAAAAAGAGACATGGAGCTATAATACAGTCACCCAGGAACCTGGAACCACTCCTTAGCCTAAGAGTAAAAGGCAAATCAACAGTGTATTTCAGGGTTAGATTTATCAGAAGTTCAATTTCTCTACATGATTTTAATGCCTGATATTTATAGAAGCCACAAACTGCTTGACAATGCTAAGAAAAATGATTAGTACCATGGAAGACAAATTTTACCCTGATGAATTCAATAAAATAGCACAGTACTAGCATTTCACATGAAATGTCATTAGTATCTTCAGGAAAGCAACCACAAAAGGCCTTTCAACTATACCCTGAAGAGACAGACATTTTAATCAGTGATACAGGCACATTTATCCAAATTTTTTTCTTCTAAGCTTATGTCAACTTAAAAACCACAGGAATCTGTGACACTAATAACAGCAAGAAGGCCATGAAAATGTAGAAAGTTAAACATTTTTGTTGTTCCTTGTAAAAGTTCACAGGAATTCCTGCCCAAAATTATACTACTGGGCTTCTGAGGATGTGCCCATAGGTTACTGATTACCCTCCAGTTCCTGGGGATTCTGGGGCTGCTAAAGGAGTGTGAGAAACAGCTCCTATGGAAAATTGTGGTAAAATAAAAAACAAACAAACAAAATTCAAATGGGGATTATTACACTGACGTGTAATTTAAAGATCTTTAAGGCATGGCTGTGGTAAAGCTCAATATCTCCATCATAATTCTGCCTATAAAATTAAGACCAGATTCTGATCTAATATGCAATATCCACTATCTCCACTGACATCAACTATGTACTTCTAAGAAAAGAAATCAATTTAATTTTTTTAAAAAGTAGTTTACACTTCAACAAGTGTAAAGCAAATAAAAATGTCTCACTGAAAGGAAACATGAGACATCACCATAAATACATTTTATCAGGTCTGTGTAAGAGTTCACGATTTCAAACTTATGTAACTTGTATACTTACTAGTTCAAATATAGTTCTGAGTTATTCAAGATATGAGAGTCTCTGCCAGAAAATAAACCATAACATTTCTGAAAAGACCAGCTACTTACACCTCGTCACAACTGTAATTATGCAAAAATTGAGGGCCAAATCCATCTCTGATGATGTCAGCAGAATAAAGGCAGAACCTGTGGAATCACAGCTGTACGGTATGAAACTATTTAAAACAGTACTTTTCTAGAAAAGAAAAGATTTTAAAAATTTCTATTTGCATAATGTACAGCTATACACCTAAGTTATCCAAACGTGCAGAGCTGCAAAAATACTCAAACAGAAGTTGTATAAAAAAGAAAAATTGCCATGAAGAAAAATATTGTAGCCCTTTGTACAAAGTAATGTTCCTTCCCTTCAATTTGCTCTTCTTTAGTTTGCATTTTATAAGTTAAATTTAAAAATTAGTCAACACGCTGGATGAAGTATGTAGATTTTCATTTAAATAAATCAGTCAACAATTTTTTTATAAAGTATTTAACACTTCATTGTAGAAACATAAGCAAAATGACTATTATAACCAAAATGAAAAATACTGTTCAATTTAAAAAAAATGTACTTAAACAAGAACCTGAAAAAGTTTATGATATGCATAACATTGTTCAAGCAAAATTGCACTAGTATTACAGAAATCAAGAGTTTTATAAAGGCCCCAATATGGCAAAGTTTAGAAATAGGTAGTATGCATGCACAATAGTACAACAAAAATCTTTTATAAAACAGCAGTTATTTTTGTAATGCTTGTACAAAGGGAATAAAGAGCAACCACAAACATATTTAATGTTAGGTTAATATATTATGACAGCTAAAAGTCAGTCAGGTCTAGCAGAGGAAGAAAGAGTCCTCCACAGTATATGTGTGAATAAGTCTTTTGTGCCTTTAAAGTTATGTATAAAATATTTCAATTCAGTTCAAACCTGAAATAAATTGTATTCTTTATTTCCATCAAAATTAAAAAAGGTGAGTCAGATCTTTCCTCTTAGCAACAACAGAAAGCAGACCAGGTCAGAGCAAGAGCTGGAATCTGATACTGATGCTTTTCATTTTTGATACTTGGATTTTGGTACTTAACACAGACTACTGAAACTCGGACTTAGGGTTCACTAATATGCAATTTGGTCATGTTTAACCTCAGCAATATCATGGTTTATGTTCATTTAAAGAAACTGCTGTGTTTTGTATGCTGTAATATCTCTGAGCAGATATGACTTTTTTGTGATTGTCAAAACTGAATGCTGTGATCACCTGTGTGTGCTTCAGGTTTGGGGTTTGGTTCTTTCCCTACTGCTTGGCATGTGTTGGGGAATCATTAATCCATAAGGAATGCAATGTGATTAAGTGAATCAACATAAAATGCATGTGTAGGCAATGCCCTCTTGTGCTCTAGGGTGGCTACTGTCCTACAGGACTGTTGGAGTTCATATGCTTTGTCCCACAGCAAGTAAGGTTTCAGCTTCCAAGATATACCGTTACTATGTTCTATAAGGTTTTAATAAATACAAAGCTTGTTTACATGGTATATATGTTTAGTATATCATGTACAGTCACTGAATTTCTGAAACATAATCATTGTGTTCATGCAAATCATTAGATGTTTCATTTCTATAGTCTCGTTTACTTCTTGGCAACCTAAAGCTAATTTAAAAAGCAAGTTATGTTTGTTTGTGAAAAGTTATCTAGCTTTATCAGGATCTGAAGAGAAATTCTAATGGGCACAGAGAAGAGAGTAGACCATTCAATCATTCTTTCACCATTTAAAATAAACAAAATTACACACTGTACTACAGCTTCCAGACTACATAATGAAAAAGTGCAGATACCATCTTCATTGATTAAGTAGAACCAAAAAAGTTCATAGAAAATAGATTGCTCATTTTCACGCTACAAACGAATATGCTGTTTGCAATTTTAACAAATTTAAAGGTGTGTTATTTCAGCAGCATTGGTGTAAATTGTACCGTAGTGCAGTTTCTTTTTCATAAAAATACCTTACAAATGGTCAGTCAAAAGTCATCAGCAAAAGGAAAACCCAGAAAACAATCAACCAAACAAAAAACAGAGGTAATGCTGATGCCAAAACAATTATAATACTGTTGGTACATAGAAAAGTAATCCTTATATTTTATACATTTATACAGAGTATAAAAGGTAACAGCAGATTATGCCACAGTCTCCCTTATCCCAATATCTATTTTCTTTGGAAGGAGTTCTCTTCTTTCATCAACACTTGCTAAGGAGTTTCGACAGTTTTGTCCATCCATGTATAACTTTGCATATACTGGATTGGCGTAATTTGTTGGCTGCAGAGAAATTAAGCATACATTAGATCAGTTGGATTAAACCAAAATAAATGTTTATGGAAATGGAAATGGGTTTGTTAAAGCAAGAACAAGTGCACATAAAATATAATTGGACATATTTAACAGATACCTGGACTTCTGCAAACCTGATAATGTGTTAATTATTTAGTTCCAAGTTAAATGCATGATGAGACATGCTCTTAAAAATAATCAATGACATGACATGCAGCATATTATGATATTAAAACCATAAAAGCAATGACGAAAATGAAAACAAAAACCTTGAAAAATGTCTCTGAAGTTGACTTGTCCACCTCATTACACTGGAAGATTTCAGAATAGATATGAAGGAGTTTAAAGAGAAGGTGCACTGTGAGACCATGTGACAAGTTTAACAGTAGAAAACTGCAACCAACAGTTTCCATATATTACCTGTTCTAAGACATCAGCATCCCATCAATAGCTGACCATGTTTTCGAATTCTGTGGCCCAAATATACAACATGATTTGACCAAAAATTCAATACTTTCATAATGTAAATTAAACTTTAATAAAAAAATCCAGTATAACTGTCAATAAATCATAGTCGTTACAGATTGAGAAGTTTTTTCTCAACAGTTCTGGTAGTTTGGACCGTAATTTAAAACTCTACTGAAATGAGTGGTACTTCAGTATAGGACAAGTCCATTTTTGATTCTGTAAAGCACTCAAGTATATGAGAAATCTCCTGAGTCTGACAGCAGAGAACGATGTATAACATGGATGAAAACTCACCCTTCTATCACTCATGCTAAGGAGAAAGCACTATCCAAGGATTAGCATGTCACCATCTGCAGCAGTGCCTTTAGACTTTGTGCCTTTATGGTCTCCTAGAAGACCTTTGCTATCCAACTAGATGTTCAGCATTTTATCTATAATCATGGGAAGGGGCACCTTATGGTCAAAACCTTTTTTCTTATAACTAATGAAACAGCACATTTTGCCCACACAAATACTGAGTGGAACTATTAAATAGGCAAATTAATTTGTGCAGTGTATGTAAGAAATCGCTAACTTTTAAATCACCCAAAACAGAAGTGGGTAGATTTTATTTACTTTCCTGAATACACCCTGGGTAACAAGGAATGTAAGATGTCTAGAATCTTAGTTCTTCCTTTCCCTGTTGGTCAATACCATTTCTGAGCCCAGGATTTGGATATTCCTCAGGCTGGCAAGCTAGCTATGGCAGCTACTCATTGAGCTAGTTAAAAGCTGCCTATTACATTTATTACAGATGACAAAGTCACCACCTGGTGTTTCACACTCTCCTGGAATGGAGGCAGAAAAAGGCGAGTCACATTTATTAAAAAAAAAAATAAATAAAAAGAAGGAAAGAAGCTACTCTTCTATATCAATGGAACATACATATGCAATCAACTGGTGTAGTAATTTAGGAGAGTAAACTCTGTTATACGGGTCTGTCCCCAGTGAATCGAACATCTTTACATTAGCCATAATTATTATAAACAGAAATTTAGGAAAATTTAGTTTTATTTCAGTTGACAGGGCTTTTTTTTTTACTTGACAATCGTTATTAAGGATGATAACCACAACACAGTGACACTTGGCAACTATATAGTACCTTGTGAAGTTATTAAAATTATATATAACAGTAGGATCTGTCTCATGACCCCTCTTAGAGTGGCTGCTGGTAGGATAATGCAGTACAGTGAGGTACAGAAAGTAACTGGAGTGACTTGAATAACAAAGAGTTAATGTTAGAAATGGGCAATAGTCTCGTCTAGTCTTCCATCATCCATGGTTTGTACCCCATCAGAGCTATCATACCCTATACAAATTGTTAAACTTCCAAATACAACATATTACAATCATGCAAGAAAGCAAATGGCACAAAAGATGAATATTTATACTGAGGCACATGAAAATGAATGTCATATTGATGTTCCTTTTTTAAATTGTAAATTTTCAATGCTTGCAGACATTGTGCTAAACTGTAGTCAAATTCTGATGTTTTAAATTTAACTATTTTATAATAGAAATTGATTTAAAGATGAAAAATCAATACGTGCATTGTGAATATTAAAGGAAATTGTTTATTTTAGTGTCTATCAAATTCCTCTAAAATAAAGGACTTGTTTTAAACAATTTGGAAACTTCTCTCAGTTTGAAAAACTTCACTAAATGCCTGTAATTACATATAAACTGCAAATACATGAAGATAAATGGGAATGTCAAAATAAACTTAGATAATGCTATGGAAGAGCATCCCATTGCTTCCTCGCTTTGCATTCCTTTGCAGTTTTAGATCATAGTACAACGATAGGTACAAGTGAAATTTTGTATGCAGGGAAGAATTTATTTCAAATAGAAAATTTATTATTTACTGTCGTTCTTCTTGCCGTTACAAGAAGAAAAACAAAATTAAAAACAAACAGAAAATGCCTCTATTCAAAAATGACAGATAAAGTTTCTTTAGAAAGGGGCTGTGGTGGAATGAAATGGATTTGAATCATCATTTCTCACCCCTGTTGATAGTGGTCCTTTCAAGTCAGAGTTTAGGTAGATTGATGGAGCTGTATGGGGAAGCTTGAATGCAGTGGGCCCTCCCCCTATGTATCTGGCCTGTATAAACAGAAAATTTTAGTTTCTGTGCTAATAGAGCATTTTCCATGTGTACTTATCAACACTGTTAAACAAACAGCGTGCCAATTAAAACCATTATTTTAGGCTGATCTACAATCAAAAGAATAGGTTTAGAGGTATTCTTCAGCATGAAAAACTCTTGCATTCAATGAGGGAATAAAATCCAACGTTTTAAAATCATTTTCCATGAAGGATGAGAGCCAGACATCACAATAAGCATGGGCTCAGTCACTCTGCCTCCAGTGAGTAACTCCATATTCAGCTTCCCTCCCGTGTTCAGCACAGTGACTCTGCGAGGCAGCGATGACATTCCTCGAGCTCACAGTAATCTGGTATTGCTTTGTCAGAAATGCCACAGAATGATGGCTGCCCTTTGCTGTAAGTCTGATTAGGGAGCTCTAGGAAAGATATCACAGCATTACCCCCTTCATCCCATGTCACATCACTCCGGGAGTTCAATCACTGAAGAGCGGCGCTGCACAAGTGACAGTGTCTTTTACAAGAGCAGGATGGTACTTACTGGCTTTGTATAAACATTTAATCTATCTCTCCAGCCAGTTCTCAGAATTCTTTGGGCTTTTGGAAGTTTTCATACATGAAATCAGTCTCGTATGTATGAATTCACTCTTTCACACTTCAAAAGGTAGACTGTGCAGTAATAAATTTCCTTTCAGTATTTGCAACTAGACTAAAAAGGTTACAATTTGGCAACTTAAGTAGATGTGTCTATGACAAAATGCTCATTTCCTAGTTCAATTCTGTTTCAAATTCAACCACTAGAATGTTGTCTTCCAGCAAGCATCAGACTGCAAACCAGCTGTTAATATACACACGAAAATTATCCTAATGAAATCTAACTTGCTTTTATATTCATTGTTAGCTAGATCTCAACATCATTGTTCTATGTTTCTATTAACTACATGTAAAGTCAAAGCCTTTGTAAGACAAAACAGGTAGTGATTTTGCCGTTAGAAAAAGAAAAAATTACCTTTTCTGCATTTACAGTAAAATCTGAGGCTAAAAGACCACCTTCACTGTGATCGTGGCCCACCTCATACATGTTATATGACGGATTGCCAATTTCTACATTGATTCCTCCATTTATAATGGGCTGTCTTCTGATAGTTTTTGTCCTATAATGCACAAACACACACAAAAGAAAAAGACTTTTCAAGAAACTTCTTGGATGCTTCATCCTAAAATACTACAAACGTTATTTTATTTCTCTTTAATCATTAAGACCAACTGGATGACAAAGTGTTTCCTGTAGAGACAATCAGAAAGTCCTTGCACTTTTCAAACCAAGTGCAACCTGAGTCTATGTGTAGATCTCACAGAAGCTGAAAGTAGCTTTTTATTGTTTTTCTCAGTTTGGCTGTATTGGTATGAATTCTTAAAAAGTGCTCACTTGTCTGTAGCCCTGGCTTCCCCCTATTATTTCTAGATTTCCCTCATTTCCCAAGGAAAGCCTTGCAAACTCATTGCAGATTCCCTGCAGTAATGAAGATGGAGTCACTGTGAGTCATGTTGCCTTGCTCCTTCATTTCACTGCCCTGTGAAATCAGTTGCCCAAAGCCAGTTGTTATCTGATGACAAGCAAATGGTTTCATCACGATGCATTAAAAATGCATGAACTTCTCATAGTTCCAGTTTGTATTCCCTCCCGGCAGTTATTGGAAAGCTAAAGTTCAACTTGAATTTTTCCAAACTTTAATAAAAGATAGAGTCTTATTTTTAACCTTGAATTAGATCTCAGTAAAGATAAGTGATTGAATTGCATGGTTTTAGTTGCTGAATTCATTTCTTATATGTAGAGAGGTGATTTTAGCCTAAACAATTGAAATAACCTCAAGAGGGTAATTCTTCCCAATGCCTTGTGTTCTCTGGAATTACAAGGGAATAATAAGGAGGTCACAGCTAGGATGGTAATACTTGAGTCCTTTTGAACTGAGAAACATGGTTGAGAAGGATGCAGTCAGTGTCTGAAATTGAGTACACTAAAGGATCTGTATTTTTCAGAAATGGCATAGAAAAAACATATCTAAAATGAGCTCTTTTCTGTAGAGTACAGATGTTTAACATCTATACTTAATTTAATACTTAACAGTCTTCTTTGAAAAGAATAAAAAAAACTCTAAAATATATTTTCAAATATAATTTTAAGAAAAAAGGTTCTTTATTGAGGTTAGTTCTATTTCTCAACTGAGGAGATATATATATATATATGTATATATGTATCTCCAACTGAGGATATTTAACAAATTGTTCTCAATAACTTGTTCCATAAGTTAAACTATTCCATAGTTGTTAAACTATTAGTAATTTAACATAGTTAAAGTTCCATAGTTGTTAAACTATTTACAGACCAGCAACTGGTTTTTGGGATTTGGCTATGATTAAATTTGGTCTTTAAGTAAAGCAGCACATGATGACATCCATGGAGCCTGGTTCAGCATTAACAAAAGTATAGTTAGGGGACGTATTTATCTTGTTGGCTTTCAAAAAGGATTTAAAACTTAATCCTTACTAGTTAGCACCACAGTTTGCAGGGGAATGCTATGCATGGTGTTAGATGATAGTAACATAAAAGATTCTTTTAGTCTAGAGGACTGAAATAGTTCAGGTCTTTGCTGGTTGGCCACATCCTTATTATTAGGAATCTTTCACTGTTAAATCCATAGTGTCACTAACATCACTTTCTGGTTTCTCTGAACGCAAGGAAGTCAGCAGCTCTCTCAAGTGTCTGCATACAGAAGAACCATGCTTACTTCCCCTGCCACCCAACAAGGCCTCTGAAGAAATGGCCAACCTCCAAATGTCTACTACCCTCCTGAGGTTCATTGCTGCCTCTAAGGCAGCTAAAGTCAAGAGAACAAAAGGTTCAGTGGTCAGTGCTGGAATTTGGCTTCCTGTGCAAGATACTGAAGAAATACAGTAATGATGACAAGGCTTGGGACTCTACACTAGATCCTCTAAAAGCTGTTTACATCTTCACCATAACTTATATAAAATTGAAAAGGACTAATAGAAGTAAATAAATTGAACTGTAACTAGAAACTGGAAATTCTGCACAGGCTCTATCTGAAAGTATTTATAAACAAGAACAATATTAATTAGGTAGTTTAAATGAAATACATCAATTCTGTTTACTAAGTTCACTAAGTCTCTGGATAAAATTATCAACACTTACACAGCCTTGGCAGCATTGAGCAAACTTGATAAGGAAAGAACTACACTTTCTTATTTACTGTCTGTGGAATATAAGTATAAATAACAGACATAACTGTTCCAGCTAGAACCAAAATGTAACTAATTCCCTGCCCATAGAAACAAGTTTGGGGTTGTTGATTTGGGGTTTTGTTTTGGTTTTGTTTTTTTTAAATATCTGCTCAACATATACAAAATTAATTTTTTATATCAAAAAGGTACAAACACTGTAAAGTTTTACTTTTTTACTCCATATAGCTATATAAAATTACTTACCTTCGTTTTCTTTTGCAAAGAAATAGTCCAATTACCAGAGTAGTGATCAAAGTCACCAGTAAAACAAGAGGAACAATGATTGCAATACTTCCTAAAACAGGAAAAGGAAATATCATTGAATACTCACAGCTATCTCTGATCATTTCTTCACAGTTGTAAAACAGTTAAATTAAAAAAGAACAATTTCCCTCATCAGCCAATGTGATTTCAGTGAAGCCCATATCACGATTTGAAATTTGAATGTTGATCAATAAAAAAAGTAATAATTACAGATAATGGTGTATACACAAGTACTTTTATCAACAAATCAGGAGCTTAATCTTTCTGGATACTGATCTACCTTGGATTAATTCACTGCCCACATTTGCAGTGATATCATACGAAGGTGTGTGGAACTGCTGAACAATGTGGCTTTAACTGCCACCATTCAACTTCAGAAGTTCATTTAAATCATACAACTATTAATTTAAGATATTCAGTAGGGATGGCTCTGATTGAAGGATTCCATTTTTAGCATTTATATGTATTTATTACTTTTGTTTGTGGGCAAAAGGGAAAGTAGCAAGCAATATTAATTTTAGATGGTTGGTGCATTGCTGCGTTTTACTGCATGGTACTTGGGAGCCAATAATTTTGTTATGTTGATATAGGCAATCAAGGAAACTACAATAATGCTTAATGTAGCAGAAAAACAGTGCACAGATCAGACAGGGATGTTACAGGAGAGGAGGGAACAGGGAAGAAGAAAATGGGTTTCACATTATTTTGGCAGCTAACTTCACTGAAATGAGACTACCTGCAGAAATAAGATCCGCAATTGTACCCTTAGAAGAATTTCTGAAGTTTAATGTAAGTAATCTGGCAACAAATACATGCAACAACAAAAAAATTGTTATAAAAACATGGTCCTTATAAACTACAAGATTCCAGTATAAAGCCAATGGGGAAAGACATGCACTTTGTTTAATATCACAATCCCTAATTGGTGGAAGCCAACAATTGCTTGTGGCATCATTGGTTACACTGATTGATTTACAAAAATAGAATAAAATAAAATAGGCTGTTGGCAGTCTCTGCTCTACCTTGAACACAGTCTAAATAAAGAATTTAAAAAGATGCCTTGAATTCTGCCTGAAGGCTTACTGAAAGCCAAGTCAGGCTGGAAGAGGCCTGAAATGAAGTACTAGTCAATAGAAGCTTGAAGACTCCTGAGTTCATTTCAGGTTATGAAGATTCAGCATGTAAAGGACATTACAACAATGCTATTTTAAGGAAACATTTGATACATAACTGGATGAAGTTCTACTTAGGACCAAAAAAAAAAAAAAAGATTCATTTTGTCTTGGCAGGTAAAAATTCAAGAAAAAAAACCTGAAAACCAGCCCACCAGGTATGAGTTGCCATCTGGTGACCACAGTGCAACCCAGCAGCAGCCACAAAATGAACACCCATTTCCCAAATTGTAGTAGCTATTCCTTCAACAAAAAACATCCACAACAAAGAACACAGTAGGTTCTGGCTGCTTTTTTTCCTCATTTCCAACTTGTAAGGGTTATTTCACTTGTCTGGATCACTAGAAAGATTTCATCTAAGAATCAAGCTGACCTGAGTAGTGGGTGATTCATTCTACTGCTCGGATTGGGTTAAATGTGACTGAGAACCATACAGCAGGGTACCATCAGCATACTCAATGCACCACAGGGAACCTTGTTCAGTTTAAAGTGCCAATAGGGTAGCAATACCATCTTTTGATGCTTACTGACATGTTTAAAAAAATACGACAGGAGCTATTCTTACTTTCAGGATGATTTTCACAGTCTGAAAAATTCAAACCTCTGCTGACAGCCAACGCAAAAGTTATGAACCACTTACAACTCTATTTTTTATGCTTTCAGTAGGACTTAAATGGTTAGAGGTCTCATACTAGTTCTCTGCACAGCCACAGCAGTGATATCACGAAGCACTTGCCACTGGATACACTTTTTAAATGAAAAGTGCAGCCTAGCCTGGAAGCAGTGCATGTATAGCATATGGCTTGTACACGAACCACCTCACGAAACACTGAATGGCAATCAAAAAGTCAAGAGAGATCTAATATATGTATTTTTTTTTAAATACAGGTAACCAGCATATTTCATGACACAAACTCACATTCTAAAATATCAGCAGGTTAGAATTTCTAGACTGGGTTAAATTTAACAAGTGTCAGCAGTTATTTGAAGAACTTACTTGTACTGATATTGTCAGACTTGCTGCTTTTGGGAGCTGGCCTCTCACATTGTGTGCCTGACCAGTTGGCTGAACATCTAAAAGGATCCAATTAAGATGGTAAAATTAATACATGTCAGCTGTTAGCATAGTAGCCTATTAAAGAGACCACCAGCATCTTCTCAAGAGCTACACAAATGACAACAGTGATTCTACAAGATAAACAATAAGCTTCATGGAAGGAGTCAGCAGTACTCTGCCATGGCACTTACAACATTCTGAGCACATTTTTAGATTAAAACTACAGCTTTGTATCTTCAATTCCTGTTATTATCACTACAGTCTTCACTCCAGAGTTCTTTTCTAAAATCCTTGCATAATAAAACGACAGGCATAACCAATGGTACATTGATGTCCTATTAAACCAACTACCACCTCAAGTGCAATAAGGAGGGAACACTTCAGCTAGATCCATGCACAGCCAACTTAGTCCAGCAAGGCTTATTTGCTAAGGCATTTTTTAAGGCACCATGTTTTAGGATCAGCTTTGGACTAGAAGCTCTAATGGCCACGGCTGTATTGCACAAAACATCTGACTGGACATGAATTACTACTACACACAGCCAGGAACACACAGCATCCATACCAACCAGCTCCTTCCCCAGTTCTGCTGTCCCCCATTGCTCCAAATACTGCCAAGTTTACTTTAGAATAGTCCTTAACAGATCCAGTGGTAATAGTTTCCTTGAGCAATTAAGACCTGTCTTTGACCAATATTCACAAATTAACTGAAGCTCCCCTTTTCTTTGCTTTCAGACTTAAAGGTTTTCCTGAAAATTCTTCCATTTCATGGCTTTAGCTTTTTAAATTTTGAACTAGCTAACTAGATATGTATTTGTAGAATTATATATAGGTGTGTGTGTGTGTGTGTGTGTAACCAAGTGTGAGAGTTAAAGCATGAGGAGCTGTCCTGAAGGGACAGGAGCATCTACTGGCCTCAGAGGGCCCTGTTCAGAATATATGGTTCATGAGCCAGGTGCTGGGATGAGTCACAGTTACTCTGCTGTAATTTCTTGTGTGAATATCAATATGCACATATTTCCTCAGCTGGGATTCAGAATGCCCTCCATGCACACAAGCCAACACAAGGAGTCCGTGTGAGGCAGACTCAGCAAATCCATCAAAAATGGAAACAAATACCTGAACGAAATTCAATTGCTTATTCATCCTGCTGTAAATATGATTAAGTTTACTACAGAACCTCAAACTCCTTGTGTGGAAACGGCAGGAAGTAGTCACTTTTCATCTGCTTCTGTTGCATATTGTGCAATGAATCGTATTTTTTGAATTATTTATGAATTTCAAGGCGGGTTATCTTTAGGAAAATGCAACAGAGCATTCATTAGCTTGCACGCAGCTTCAAGAACAACTGTTATCTGAAATCTTTCTAAGGACTGAACAAATTGCAGAGTTTAGAGGTGGATATGATTAACTACTGACATTGTTGCAAAAGAATTGGAAAGGTATAAAATATTCCAGGCAAAAAATGCAGAATTCTTACAGGAGAGCCCTAACCAGCTGTGCTAGTGATGCTTTTGACTCTCTCTCATCTTTGCAGATCATGCCAGAAGCATGGCTAGTTTCTCTCTTTGGTCCTAAGCATATCTCAGCACACTCCAAAAGCCAGACAAATCTCTTCACTTGGTTTTGTATTAAGTTCAAACTTCTTTGGGGATCTAATTTCATTTTTGGTAGGATATGTTCTGATGGTGCTTAACTCAAAGTCTACAGAGATAAAGCACAGATGGTCTTTTAAAAACATGCTTACTAAGTTATTCAAAATTTTTCACATGATAAATGGCATGATAATGTAGTAAGTTCTTCCTGTTCATTGAAATAAGTTTGTTTATTTAAACAAACATGGTAAATGCACACAAATTCCTCACTGCAAAGGAAGCCCTCAGTTACTAATTACACAAATTACGGTCCACAATGATACATTTTAAAACTGAACCCAACTGATATTTCCACTCCCTTATCACCACTTTAGCACAGTCTAGCTCACATTGAACATGACTTAAAATCTTTTAAACAATACCTCTGTTCTATTTTGTACAGATCCCTTTTTTGCAATTATATCAAATGAAAATGATCACAGTGACAGCCACATTAGTAAGATACTATTCAAGGAACTTTTTCTTTTTTCCAAAATATGACTGTTGAGCATATGGCTGCAAAATAACTATCTCCATTCTTGTAGAGAAACACCATAAAACTTTATACTTAGAATATTCTGCTGGGATCCACTTTGCTGGCACGTGGCAACCATGAAATAGTCTTTGTATTTCTTACTGGAGGTTATGCATCATTGCTGCTGGGGATTCAGCTCAAGTGATTAAAGCTTGCTATGAGAAGCAATTTTCATTTAATATTACACCATTGAAAGGGAAAGATTTCTTTGAGAGCAAGACATATCTTAACTCTGTACCTAAATCCTTATATTGAAGGTTTCAAACACTTCCCTATATGAGAGAATCATAACCATAAATGCCATACAAGTTTAAAGAATATAAGATAGTGAGACTAGCAAAAGAATCACTATGATGCATGCAAGTATAGGGTTATGAGAAAAATGTGTATTATGTACAGTTATGCTCTTCAAAATCTTACAGCAGATATGACACCACAACAGCCGGTGAAGAAAGAAATCCTACAGCTATAGATGTCATACACAGAGGAACAAATCAAGGTAAGAACATTAGAAGTTCTTTACCCATCTTGGCATTTTAATTTTAAAAGCCAAGAATACTGGAACACTTCTGAGGCATTTGATAAAAGTCTGATAAAACCAAGATAGCTAGCTGTCACTTCACTTTTTCCAACTGCTTGCTGTCTCCAAGAAACTTCAATGGGACTGAAGCTGACAGGATGGCAGTCATTTCCTTCTATACTCAGAGGTAAAATGATTGCCCTTTCATGGTCCAGCAAGCTAGCTGGGCAGACAAAATAGGAAAAGAAATAAAGCCCTGGGGAAAGCTGCATTGTCTGCAAGGGAATTTGACACAGAAAATTAGCCACGAGCGGGCACACGAATAATGATGGGTTTGGGACATGGACAAATGTTCATGTAGGAACGCAGGAAAGACGAACAGGTCTCAACCAGTTTCAATTTTCTTCAGATTCTATAGAGACAAATTTTTTTTTAATAATAATAATATTTTCTGATATTAGGCCATTTAAATTCAGACTGCTCAGCACCCAGCATGGGAACTGATTTCTGGTTCAATTCAGGATTCTGCACCTTTTGTTCAAGTCATTTTGTACCAGGAGCTTTTGTTCTGTATTTTCAGTAGTTTTATGATCACAGAGAGAACATCTGCACTACAGGCAAACAAAAAGGCAAAATTACATAAAGCCATTGGTTTCACTGAAGACATTCATATTATCAAGAACTGTGAAGAAAGACAGTGATAACACCTCATCTGAGCTGCACACAAACAAACAGATGGAAACAGATGGGGAGCTTGACAGTGAAGGACAGGTTGGAGTCAGCTGAGTGGTGGAAGGAGCTACAGCAAACATCTTACAGTGCAAATCTCCAGCTCCCAACAGACTTGGTGAACAGCTCCAAGAGCAACAAAATCACAGAGAATGCCAATATAACAACTGAAAGTGAATGCAGTAAACAAAGGTTGTCCATGGTCTGCTGCCAGGATCATTAATAAAATGAAGATATAGCTCTCTCTGTCACAATTTAGCTCTACATGTAGAAAGAGATGACTGCTTGGGAAACATGCTCTGAAAGGACTAGAGGGAAAGTATTATAGGGAGATGTTGAGGATGTTGGGGTTGTTTAGCCTGGAGAAGAGGAGACTCAGGGGGGACTTTATCACTGTCTTCAACTACCCGAAGGGAGGTTGTAGTCAGGTTGGGGCTGGGCTCTTTTTCCAGGCAACCAGTGACAGGACGAGAGGGCACAGCCTGAAGCTGCTCCAAGGGAGGTTTAGGTTGGATATTAGGAAGCACTTCCTCACAGAGAGGGTGATTAGACATTGGAATGGACTTCCCAGGGAAGTGGTGGAGGCACCGTCCCTGGATGTGTTCAAGGAAAGGCTGGATGTGGCACTTAGTGCCATGGTCTAGATGGTGTGGTGGTGTTGGTCATAGGCTGGACTTGGTGATCTTAAAGGTCTTTTCCAGCCTTGGCAGTTCTGTGATTCTGATTCTGTGTGAGATACAGAATGCCAACCTGATAGGAATTATTTTGAGGGAATAGTATTACAGAGGAGAGATGTTTTAAAAACTCTAAACTGAAATAATACAGATGTCCCACTTTATAATGAGGAATATTTAGAATTAAGATATATATTTCAGAGACTGATCGTGTTGTTGTTACAGAATCTACTCCTGAGAGAAAAAATGCTGTCTCTTCTATTTTGGTATAACCCTTATAGGTCAGTGCATTGAAAGACTCTAAGGTCAATTATCTGGGCACTTGACCAAAAGGAACCATTTGACTACAAAATGTTTGAACAGACAGAAAAAACTAGTAAAAAGGCTAATCCGGTGGCAGTCTTTTTAAAATTTTTGTTTCTTCTTTTCCCCTTTTTTTTTCATGCCACAGGCATTGTCATAAAAGTATAATATAGGAGGCACAATCTGCAGTTAAAAGTGCCTTTGTAGACAACTGCTTTCCAACTCAATATACATGTGTGTTTCAAAAAAATGAAAGAAAGCAGCATTGAAAGATCAGTCTAGAAGCATAACAGGATCAGTGAGTCATTACAAAATAGGGGTGGAAGGGGAATTGAAAATGTTTCTTACATATAAATTATATTTCTTCATTATACAAAGCAATTTTCAAACTTTGCTTTTCTTTGTAGTCACGGCACAGATAGTGATGTCTGATGTACAAGATCCTAGTGAAAGTATCCAGCCTCACTATTTTAAGAGTATTTACTTTCAAATGCCACTGGAACATGTCTTATCATTAATATTAAAAACATTTGTGAGACAAGAGAAGAGAACATCAGGATTATAGCTATTTAATATCTGCATTAAATTGCATTTAAAGATGGAAATTAAAATAATCCCGTTTTACCCCTAAACTCTGTAGGGTGACATAGAATGACAAAACCCTTGCACTAAACCAAATTACTAAACTATTCCTTATAATAAATTTAGCAATACTTTTGCAAGTATGATTTCTTCATACAGGGAGCTGGTATTATACAGTTATAGCCACAGATAAACCCTCAAAAGTACAAAGAACTTACATAACAATGCCCCCCCCCCAACTTTCATTAATAGCACATTTTGTACCTTCTTCTATATTGTAGAGTTTCATTAATTTCAAATGATAACTTTTCCATAATTATTGGATACAGGAACAGACCATGTTTTAGTGTTTTTGTCTAATGAGTAGCACTTGGTATCTTTGTAAGGAAAACAAAGTGAAGGAATTCAATGTAGAACCTAAGGGATAGAAACCCTAGGGTACTTGAAAATGAAACACAGATTACCTGGTAATCCACCAAATTAAGAACAGGAAAATTGCATAATCCACAGAAAATTACTTGTGAGGAACCCAAAGAATCTTAAACTTAGCAACAACATATATGAAAAAAAAAACATGTGACTTAAACATCAATTTAATTTGTGCATGACAAACTAGATCCAAATCATCATTCACAGTTGCTGCATGGTGTTCATGGCAAAGGACCATGTGTGACTCCCCCTCCACCATCCCAAGGTAAGAAAAAGAAGTAATGGAGGGTCATCAAACACCATGCTATTAACAAAATAAGCACACTACACAACTGTTAATATTAACACAGATTAAATCTGTAGAAATTAAGCACATCTAGATGGCTACTACTGTAGCTGAAGTTATACTGAGCAACAAAGCAAAAGGAAAAGAAGAGATTGAAGTGGTAAAAAAAGAATGAGAGATTACTGGATCAATAGGTATATGAGAAACCATGTTTTTCTCTCTGTCTCACAGAGGCAAAGTAAGCAGTGATGTACAGCAGCAGCCACTGCTCCAGTTTCATCTGAACCATGTTAAACTCCTGGAGAAAGGATATCTGCATTATAGCCTAGCTAGTAAACATCCAGTGAAAACCAGACATACTCCTCTTTTCCAAGTCTTCTCATTTCCTCCTTGAACAAACACTCTTCAAACTGTTGTTTGCATTTCATTCTTGAACTAATACTAGTTTGGGATGCAAAATGAGTGAAAGATCTTCTATAATATGAAGTTATAAAGTTCAAATTCAAGACACTGATAAGAAAGGTATTTTTAGTTGAAAAAGAAAGCTCTCAAAGAACTAGCATAATACTGTGAAATTCCTGTGGAAATTGTAACTGTATTTGGGGACCTCATTAAGTATACCCCATACATTTATTGCAAGATACTTGACAGAGTTTTCTGTTCTCTGACTTACACTGCCTGTCACACCTACAAGTGCTGTCTAGCCTTGGGCAGTCTTCTCAATGCTGCAGTTGTTCTACACTGCAGTGGCTTTTTCTACTCAACCTTCAGACAGCATCAGTCAGGGGATTGCTCCTTTTAGTCCACAACTGGACTACTGATGTACCTTCACTTTTTTTTGAACAGAGGTTTGCCAGAGTTGCGAGTTTGACCTTTACTTACAAACTTGCATGTACTTACAGAAATTGTACAAGTCATACGTGTACTTACATGAAAACTGTTTCCATTGGAAGATTTTTCAACCCAAAAGGAATGTCAAGAGGGAGGTACAGCATCACAGGAATCTGAGCTGGAGGCAAGTTCCTCCATCAAGAGGAATGCACTCCTTTCTTTCTGATTTCCACCACACACACACGTGTGTGTGTAGCCCCCACCCCCCCAGACACACACACACTGTCTCTCTCTCCAACCTACTGGAAATGAACTGGCAAGAACATCTCCCCTGTTTATTTCTCTCCTGCAGGGATTATTTTTTATTTATTTATCCACATCTCCACGTTCAAGCTTCTTGCTGACACTTTTAACAAATTCCACAGTTTGTTCTGTCCACATTTGTTTACTATTGTCTTTAACCTATTACTCAGCCAAAATTCACCATTTAGAAATGAAGTGATTTAGTCTTTCTCCAGCCTTCACTATTCAGTTCCTTCTACTGCCAAAGTTACACTTTCTTTCAAGCTCCAGTATGGTATGTGCCTTTTAATTAATCTGAATGACCATCGATTCCCTATTTGGCTCTCAAAAGTCATGCATCTGCTTACTGCAAGCCATTAAACAAAGCAGGATGACTTATTCTTCACTATAAAAGAACGGATGTTCCTTCTAATAGAGAAATACAACACACACAACCTCAAGTCCTCTGAACAGGCAACAAACACATCTAGCCATAGGCAACTAGTTTAATGCTGCACATGGTTCTCTGAATTTCTCTCTCTAATGACACTTAGGACACAGAGATTATGAACTGCAGACACACAGAACTGCTCTCACCTCTATGCAGAAAGTAACCTAAGGAGGAATCAACTACTATCCTCTTAATTTGTCAGCATAATATAATCTTAGTTGTTTCACCTTAAAGCCCTCAGCCATAGTCATGGAGCACTGCTTGAAAGCTCATTGAAGCATTTAAAAGCTCTCTTTAAATTGAGTTGGCTTTAGATATGCATTAACATGATTTATATCTTCCACTGGTTTTGAATGTAAACTTGTAACAGAAGCTACCCTTCATTTTTTTTTCTGTAACACCTAGTGAAAGGGGTTATGATTTGATAGCATTTCTTTCCAAATGCAAATAACAATAGTAAATACAACAAAAAAAAAAATGGAATTTCAGCAATCTATAGTTACAGTGAAGGTATAAAAGAAACAAAGGTGAGAGAGGGTAACATTCTGCATTAAAGACTTTGACAGAGCAATGCCTATGTAACAACAAGTGATGATCTTGTGGACTTGAATGTTTTGTTTTTTTCAACTCTCTTTACTGGTATCATGCAAGGTATATTCTCTCCCTAAACCTTGCTCCTCTTGCATGAATGTATATGCAGCTAATGAGAAGGAAACAGAGAGGCAATTAGAGGTAATTATTAAAATATAAGACAGACTGCTAGAACTGGCAGTTTGTGAAATAAACAGAAAACACATTTCTTGGTTATTTCCCAATCTGAATCTGATCTCCTCTTGATTGTGTTTTCAATGAATTTGTGAAGTAACATATTAATTGAGCAATTCAGACATATTTCATATGCCTCTAGCATTATATACATCACACCTCCCCCCCAACTCAGTGAGTAGTACTAAAAATATTCTTAAAAATTTAGTATGTGAATGCTAAAAAGACAGTAACTACCTGTAAGATAATTCTTCTTTAAAAGACACTCTCAGTGGTACATTTTTCAGAAAAGGCCAGTACCTCAAATTTTAACAGTCTGATATAAAATTCTCTTGCAACCTTTGTCATTGAGCAAGAAGAACAATAAGGGGGACGGGGAGGAGCCTGTTCTTTAGATTCCTAAAAATAATGATAATTGATCATCTAGATTGTGTAGGACCTTATATCCAAAGAGAAATCACAGCATATTCTATGTCTTTTAAAACCTGACAGAGCATTCAAAGAAACTGGAGACCAACTTCACACAACCTTCCCTTTTTGGTGGCTTATATGCAGGCACAGTGAGGCCTTAATTCACTCCCAAACTGGTTATGTGAAAAGCACAACTTCTATTTCCAATGTGCATCTAATATTTAGTGCATTCAAGTTCAAAAAAATGCCAAACCCCACCAACTAACAGTACAGGTTGGTAATAGGAGAGTATGATCTTGCAGTTTTATATTTCCTCTATATAATTATGGCTTAAGGACTGCCCTTTAAAAAACAAATCTTATTCTCTATTGTCTTTATTGAATGATAGTAAGGGCTTCATTATGTATGAAGTTTGCATTCTTGACTGATCTGGCTATGAGAGAGAGAAGAGTTCCTGCTGAATGACAATAAATCCAGCCATTTACTATTTCTCCTAAACATCACCCACCCATGAATTAGAGACTGGTTACAAAAACTGTTGGCCCTTAGCTGTCTCACAGGGACCAGAGACAGATGTCACACATCACATGGCTAGACATGGAGGCTGGACAGATAAACCATCTTCCTCATACAATGGAGCAGAAGTTACAGAGAAAACCTTTGAGATTCCTGTTGGCTGACACAATGACTCCCATGAAGCATGGGATTGCTTTGTGCCCTCCTGAGGTCTTCTACTTGCCAGTATCAGGTTGGTAGAATTATAAACAAGCTTCAGTTAGGAACTAATTTGGCACCAGAAAACCACAAGATATCGGGAACAACTGGAGCTTGAACTGAGGTTGGCAAGGAGAACGAAGACATATGGAGTAACGCTTCCTCCTCTCTGTCACTGTAACTGTCTTCAACCCCAACAAACAACCTCTATTTGCTTCTCTGCCCTTTCCTCTAAGCCGTCTTGCCTTTGTTAAAAAAGGGAACAATTGAGAAGATTATCTTAACAATTCCTAGACACAGGCAGCAGTGGCCATACTAACCCAACAATCCCTCTAAAGAAACAACAGGAACACTATTTCTATCTTTGCTTTATATTCAGAGTGTGAGGAAATGCATCATACACTTAGGTATGACACATGGAGAAACAAACTGCTCCAAGCAGCCATGTCCCACACAAATCCTGGTCACCAGACCCACTCCCTACTCTTCAAAGTTTAAGAAGAGGTAGTTAGGAGACTAATCTACTTTTCAGTGGATTTATGACAGCTCAAGTTAGAGAGTTTCATTGCTCGAGAACACTGACAAAGGAATTATGATCACATTTTTCAAAAAAATTAAATTATTCACCATACCTAGTCATTGCTACCCACCAGACAACCACATCACATCCCCGCAGCTTTTTATGTTCCCATAAAGCATCCATTTAGATGAGGTAAGATTAAAGCTCTGGGAGTTTCATGTTTTATCCCAAGTCTAGGTCTCTGGCTCGTGATTTCAATTGTGACTTTTGCATCACAATTGTTGAGTAAAGCTATGCTCATTTGACTGGTATTTCATTTCTGTGCCTGTGTCTGCCTTACAGCATGTTCAAAGACTAAGGTTGTTTCTTTCCCTGTTAAGGACTCAAATTTTCTCTTTAACACACCTTAAATCCTTCAGAGAAATACAGGATACAATGTGTCTACCTTATACTTTATTTTTTTTAAATCAAAGGAAAAGTCAAAGTTATGATGTAGCTCACATATTTTTGTTTAACAATTTCTATTTTACAGTATTATTTCTATAAATTAACATCAAGAATACAAGTCTAACTCCTGAAGTGGTACCTAAATAGTTCTTCTGTTCCTTTCCCTGTGCAGACAGGAAACAGTAAGCCAGTTTTGGACTACAGAACACATGCAATGTCACTGTTTGCTAAAATTTATGCTGTGTAGGATTAACTTAGTAAAATATCTCAAAATCTGAGCAATAAAAGCCATTATTAAAAATAAAAGTTGTCATTTCTTCCTCCAAAGATACAGACACTACAAAAGTCTGTTTAAATATACTCATTGGTGCCACTCTCAAAGGGTAAGTGTGTATTCAAAAAACGAGCCCCCAGATTAAGTATATATTGTGAAATGTATGTGAATGTGCATGACTTGAACCAATGAACTGTGGCCTGAAATGATGTCACAGAATGTGCAGCATTAAGTGGAAGGTTAAACCTACTTGCATCTCGGTTCATTAAACGCAGTTAAAGTGCAAATTCCCTCATTCTGACAGTAGTAATCACAAGGGTTCACTTTCTGGTCACAGCGCTGACTTTTAAACCCCACAGAGCATCTGCAGAATTTCAGTAAAATAGACCTATATAAATATTCTACCTTTTGCTGAACAGGTTTTAAACGCATTATATATAATGATGGCAAGACACCCACACAGACACAGACACTCACCCACAGATAACAAAATTAAACTCTGTTTTTCATGGCAGGTCCAATCTGGCTGTACTGAAAAGTTTGCTCATCAGCATTGATCACACACTTATAAAACACTGGGCCTGTACTAACTGATGGGTCCAGGAATCTAACATTCTTAAAGCATTATTGTCAAATGTACTAATAATTTCTATTGATCAATCCAGAGTGCAATGGGCTTAAAAATGTTTATGACTTTTCTTAGCGTTGCTAACAGCTGCAGCATTTATGTATTGTAAATCCCTAGACAAATTCATGCATGAATCTTGTTTTCCTTGAGATGCTATGGTGTTCCATACGAAAAAGAAGAAGCCAGTTTTATAAGGAAAATAGAAACGGAGAATCACAAGCTTCCAAAATAGCCATTTTAGGTGTTTAAGCAAACGAATCACAAGACTTAATCATCATATTTGGGCCTTACATAATTATAATTGGGACATTCTCCTTTTCCTGAGATTTACTAGTGTCTCTAGTCCTCAACTAAAGACATTAAAGGATATACAAGTAACAGGTAAAAAGGACTGGATCAAATAATAAAGAGACATACAGGCAGCTGAATAAGGACTACCATGCAGAATTGCATTCCACTGTCTCTAAACCCAAAGCTGCAAACATCTATTGACAACTTCTTCTCCACAGTACAGCAACTACAGTTTTTCCCCCTCGCACATTTCAGAAGTACTCGAGCTCTCACAGGGAGGAACAGTTGGTCCATCTCTTACACTGGTCAGACATCTAGGCATTTCTCTCTGCAACTTCCTTAAGAGTCTGAATACAACAGGTACTTTCTTTTAACATCACCTGCTCCATGCACATGAAAAAAAACAAAGGGATGACTCATAATGCCAGATCCCTTTGGACAACAACTTACTTATGTCACCTTGGAAATGAGACACTCAAGTCCAATTCTCTCTTCCAACACTTCATATGCTCTGGAGCCCTCATCACAGGAAAGACATGGGAGCTATTGGAGAGGGTCCAGAGAAGGGCCACAGAGATGATCAAAGGGCTGGAGCACCTCTGCTATGAAGACAGGCTGAGGGAGTTGGGGCTGTTCAGCCTGGAGAAGAGAAGGCTCCGGGGAGACCTTACAGTGGCCTTCCAGTATCTGAAGGGGGCCTGCAGGAAAGCTGGGGAGGGGCTTTTCACCTGAGAGGGTAGTGATAGATTAAGGGGTAATGGTTTTAAACTGAAAGAGGAGAGACGAGGTTCGACATCAGGAAGAAATTCTTCACCATGAGGGTAGTAAGGCACTGGAACAGGTTGCCCAGGGAGGTTGTGGAAGCCCCCTCCCTGGAGGTCTTTAAGGCCAGGTTGGATGAGGCTTTCTGCAGCCTGGTCTAGTGTGAGGTGTCCCTGCTCATAGCAGGGAGGTTGGAAATTGATGACCTTTAAGGTCCCTTCCAACCTTAACCATTCTGTGTGATTCTACATGTTCCTGGAGGATGCTATGACCTCCAGGTTGCTGTGAGACATGGCAGAGTATTCCACAATGAAGCTTTTCTGGAGTGCAGAAAAGATTGGATCATTTATTAGGTTAAAGTAAAGAAAAACCTGAATTGTGCTAGATAGCTCAGTGTAACTACGACCAGGAAAGAAATTATTTTCTTGCTACAATGACTACTTCTGTATTTTATATTTAGCAGCTGGAACACAAGATACACCATAGCTCTCAGGAAAGGAGTAAAATGTAGGCTTTTCTACCTCTGAAGACAGTACTTCACAGTCTAGACTAAAGATTCTCATTTCATTTGGTATTTGATGTCTGGGCTTAAGAAAACCATCCTGAATTATTCTCTCAACAAGGGTGCAGGAAGAAGAAAGCAATCTCGCCACAGAACAGCCAAGCTACTGTGGGCAGTGTGAAGGTTAGGGCAGAAACAAGGGAGCATATCCTCAGATCCATAAAGGAGATAAACACTGACATTATTCTTTCTATTCTCTAGCCATCAGGTTCCCTACAGCAGTGTACCACTCCCACTTCTGACCATCTTTAAGGAGAAAAGACTTCATCCACCTTTGAGAAGCAGAGCGGGCAACCATCCTGTACCTCCAGATTCCATTCCAGATACAAATGCCTAAACAGGCTTTAGATCTGGCCTGAAATAATTAGAAGTCTCAAAAGGCATCTCTTTTTATCTATATGCATTCAAAATATATCTTAGTTATATCTTTCAATAGACATATTGCAAAAATATTAATAGCTAGAAAAAGTACTGTAAGTTATTACTGCAACCAGCACGTTATACATTCTAAAGAGATTAAAAACACAGTCAAATGCACAATAATTTTATTATTTGTTGTCACACAGACATGTTATTGATCTACACAATGCAGGATACTCACAGACAGACAGGTATATTTGTCTCTGGGTCCAGCTGACATGTTCCCCCATTGTAACAGTAACCATCACATAGCTGGCAGGTAGAGGCAATCTTTCCATTAGTGCAACTGTCATGGTTGAAAAAAAAAAAATGCAAATAGCAAGCAGTATTGCATTAAATCTGGTGAATTCCCTTATAATTATCTATAAACTAAAATATGGGGTTTATAATATGTGTAAGATCTACTTACTGATTGCCAGAATTTTAGGTTGAAAAGCTAGTATAGGCAGTGAGCTTATCACACAAAATATTTGAATATTTCCTTTTATGAAGATAAACTATTGTTATACATAATAATCACTCAGCAATACAGCAGCACATCTTACTACACGTGCTTTCAGCAGTACACAGTATGTCTCCATCACTGTCACAGATACTGCAGAATGAACAAATTTCAACAGAGTGGTAAAAATATCGACTTAATTTTATGAAACATTCCCATTTTTCCAAGTGAAGACCCTTTTAGTCTCCTGCTACATTATGCTTCCCACCCTGAGGAGTGCTCCAAAAGTTGATTTAAAAAGGCAGGAGCCAGTGGATTTTGCATGGGCAGAAGCCACACAAAGGAATCATTCTGATGTGACCAATGCAGGAGCTAGCCACTGTGTAAGAGATTTAAAGGGTAAGACAATGTAACAGCTATTAAATATACAATTTTGAACACAGCCACCCCCTCTACACACACTTACTTGCATATTACATCATCACTGTCCTTGTTTATTATGCAGTGTCCCCCATGACATCTGATACACTTGTCCACTTCACATTTTGGACCTTCAAATCGTACTGGACAAACACATTCTACACTTCCGTCATCAGAAATGGTGCATGATTCAGAATTCACACAATAGTGGTGGCAAACATCTGCAAGCAATATGGAAGCTACTTACTAAAAGACATTTAGGAGTATCACAGAAAAAATAATACCTTACTCTTCGATGCTTTAAAAGGTACCTTAATAAAAGCAAAATTACAAATGAAGCTGGTGCCTCCCAGGCAACTACAAGAATCAAGAATACCCCATAAACAGATAGATAACATATTAACCAGGTGGTCTTGAGAAGTGAAATGGATGGATAAACTCATAAAAGATATTATTCTTTTTACCTTCTAGATGTCTAAACCTTTATGGCATCATTTCACATAATTTAAAGACTACTGATGAGAAAAGCAGAGCAATGTTAATGTATTTAATGGGACATTGGCTGAAAAAAATTATTTTGATACAGTCACATCAGCATTAACAGCACAACGCAAACACTGAAATGGAAACAGTATTTTGAAATAATTAAGTTTTATTTTCATTTATCCACATATTAAAATTTCATGAAGTTTTAATACGAATAATATATAAAGCCATAATCCATAAGTTCTACAACAAACTACATACAAGACCCCATAATCTCATTTAACTGCTTAAATATCAGCAGGCCTGATGTTTCAAGTAGTGAATTCTTTAACTCTTGTGAAGTGCCAGCCACTGTCTCCTTTTTTTCATGCCTTTAAAAGAATCAGGTTGTCTGACTGAAGAAGCTTCCAGAGGTACAAAATACCTGTATCTTAACATTTAGGTTCAGTTGCATTTATGTGGTAGTCACAATGTTCTTTTGATTAGACAGGTGGGGTTTTTTAAGCCTCATAATTTAAACTTCTTAATGGGGCCAAATCATTCAAAGTCTGTATTTCCTCCTGTTTCTAGTCCTTTCCCCAGGTCTGTGTAGTCAACATGTTCTGTTGAGCTTTTGGTGGTGTTCTTGATGGACAGATGTAGTAATGGATATACAAGATGTCCCAATTCTCAACTAGGCATCTGTATTAGCTTAGAGTTAAACTGGTCCATATTAATAAAATATTACCTTTCTGTCAGAATAAAAAAATTCAAGTCCTTTAAAGCACAAGATATGCCTGAAGGTGAGTCAGTAGCAGGCAGAAGCAGGACATCATCAAGCTGTTCACTTGAGAATTAAACCTTGGCCAAATGGCAACTTCAGCCTTGAAGCTGGAAGTGCAAACTCTCAAGCTGCCGTTTGACTGGGGGGACCTTGTAAGCACCAAATTGGAGACTACTAAAATGGCTATATTTTACCAAGTGTATTCAAGATGGATGATTTGTGAGGGTATCTCATGAAGTGGGAAATATTTTGCTTATGCTTCTCTGTGCTCAGTTTCTTCCCCTCTCAGAGAAGTACAAACCCACTGCCATGCCAAACAAAGCAGCCAACTGTTGGAGAAGTGATTTCTGTTTGATTATTCCCTGTCTGCCTCCACCTATTTATGTAGATTCATCTACTTATGGAGTCACTACTGAGCAACCAGAGAGGCTTGAAAGACACTTGATGAAGTAGGTCATTGTTTGCCATTCCCCAAGTCAAGTTACAGAATGGTAATGCGCAGCAGGGGGCTGTTTTTTGAACAGAAACTACTGTAGTTTGAAAGCCAATATCAAGAGACATTTTATGAAAAAAGCATTGCAAGGGGGAAATGTTTCCATCTACATGAAGACAAACACCCCCCAAAAAAACACATAGGAAGAGAAAGTTCATGGTCTAAAACAATTATTGGCTTTTAGTACAGATTGTAGTCATAAACACCTTTAATCTTCTGCTCCATCTAAAATGCATACGCTACATTTGGGCTGAAACAAACCCAAAAATATGTCTTAATTTTTCCCCTAAAGAAAGGCATTTTAGTTTCAGGGAAAGTGACAGCTTGTGAGATCACCATATTCACTTTGAATGATTGTAACTGCCTGGAAACGTTCTCTATTTTTTAGGTTCCTTGGGCCCTAAATGATACAAGAAATGAACTTTAACTAGTCTGTATATCTTCTTTCAGGATTTTAAAATAGGGACTTATATTCAAATAGATCAAATACATGTGTCTATAATAACACGCACAATGTTAGTGGAATTCTATGCAAATTCATTCACTTCAATTTATTTCAGCAGTGCCAGTGCCTTGACACGGAGCACACATTTTCATTATTAGCCCTTATGTGAACTAATCACAAGAGAAACTCTGCATTGGGTAATTGGAGACGATAAGTATGAGGAAAATAAGGTCTTTGCAATCTGGCAATACTGCAAGTAAATGTCTTCTGCCTGCTATAAAAAACACTAATAATATTTTCAGCTTGGGAGCATAAGTAAAATACCTATTCACATTCATCTATCATCCTTTGCATAGGAGCTAGGCTCACTAACATCACAGAGAGACTCAGAAAGGTATCTTAGAGGCAACCCATCTTTGCAGTAATGCTATACTAATGTATTCTAACATGCATATAAAGTGAATGTGATTAACAAAGCACAAAATCATACACATCTGTGAACAAAACAAAAAATATCATGGGTGTCAATCTATATACACATTATTAACTGTAAACCTGTACAGCTTCATAAAAATGTTATTGGCCACAAAAAAAAAAAAAAAGCTAAATGATTGTAAGACTATTTTTTTCCTAAAAGTATTAAGGTTTAAATAAACAAAAGTTTAATTTTTTTTATTTTTTATTTTATAATGTGTTCAAGTCTCTGTATTGTGGCGTTTTTCCAAAGTGTCAGCAGTCCAAATCTGATAATAAGCACTGCTTAAAAAGTACCCTTAAATTTACATTTAAATTAATTCTTAAAAAACAAAAAAAAAGTTTGCAGAAGCATTCAACTAGAAACAATTTGTTTGGTTTTGGGTAAGCCTCAAGGAAATATCTTTTCTTAATCTGTGTGTCTGTCTGTGCATGATTTATGTACTATGCTGTTTTCAAATACCCAGTTGTGTTTGCAGCTATTTATTTGTGGATCCATGCAGTTTGTTTAATACCAAGTGGGAAAGAATCACAATTACTGCTGGTTTTCCATTCAAAGGTTTCAATTTATTTCATAGTCTCCCAACTGGAAATACAGTCAGTTTACTTCCGTAGAAATCCTATTTAAGATACACACTAAACCCTTTCCTTGTTTGACAGACCTTTCACTAAAACTAAATACTCTTTGTATCTTGTAGATAATCCTAAACCAGACCTTCGTAACAGCTATTTTCCCTTCCATTTTGCTTAAATCTAGCCTTCTTCAGCAAATGCACCAAATTCACCAAATTGTGTACAAAAGAGGTCATGGCTTTCACATTTAATGTTCTAGTCTACAAAAAGCACTATGAGAGTCCTTATTTTAGAGTGTTATAGTCAAAGCAAAGGAGCAGAAAAAAAGGAGATTCAAAAAAATCATTCTGTTCTCAGAAAAATAATCAGCTTTAGGTTAGGGTTGCTACTGAGTCAACATGAGTCATCATGTTGAAAGGACATGAGGAAGACAAACTGCAATTTTGAAATGAGTGACCAAAAGAAGAAATTCAAGATTATGTTCACATGTCTTGAGTCACTGGTGTGAGAGACGGACATGGAAAATAGATAATGGTGATTCATGTTAAGAGAAAAAATGGAGAGAGAAGAAAGATAAATGGAGTAAGAACAGAAGGCCTGTTGGTTGATAATCTTCTTTCCTGTCTCCTCTGTAAAAGAAGTAAAAATTTAGAGAAAGTCCTAAAAAGCAAGAAGAGCCTTTCTAAAGGTAGGGAAACCTTTGGAAAACAGCATCTCAATGAGAAGAGACTGATGGGTCAGTGGAAAGGCAGAGGATAGAACCTATGTCCTGAGAATCAAAAAAGACTAATACTTAGAAATCCTGAATTTTTTTTACTAGGTGGGGGCAGAAATCATATTGAAGGTCTTCTTAGACTGAAGAAGATGAAGGAATACAGAGGCAGGAAACTCAAAAGTCAACATGCTGCTTGCTGGGGTTAGAAATAAATATGAAAGGTAATGCAGCAGTTGGAGATACAAGTGATGGTCTGTGAAGATAAAGGATACTAGAGAAATTATTTCAGCAACTATGTGAACTTGCTATGTTATATATTCAACCAGCATAAGATAACAAATATGAAAAGCTGAAGTAGAAAAATTTAACACAATTTTCTCTTTCTATTGAAAAAGTCAGCTGTCTTGTACAGCTCTATAGTACATACTTATTCATAAAAATACTAAAATAAACCATACCTAAAAAAGCTTTTTCTTCTCCTACACCTGTAAGTGGATATTGTGGAAATATGTTCAAAGATCACTTGAATACATCAGATCCCACTCCCTCAGCAGTTTTACTTTTGGAGCTAAGCTTACCAACGTCTGTCGTAGAAAAAGCGCTCAAATCCCATTCAATTTCCATTTGGTAGAACTTGCATTATAAAACCAGATTGGGGAGTTTGTGAAGATTTACTTACAGTACTGACATCTGTCTCCTGTGTACTCAGACAAGCAGTTGCAGAAGGGTTGATTCCCAGCAGTGACACTGCAGGTTCCTCCGTTTTGGCAAAAGCGATCGCAGACGGTCTGATTGCAGTTTGGTCCTGTAAAACCCAGTGCACAGTTGCAGGTAGGCCTCCCTATTCAAACCAAAGAAAACTATTTTATACTAAAACCAAACAAACACTAAAATAATAAACAGCACTTGAAAGATAGATACATTTATCAGAATAGTAGCGAGTTTTTATGTATGAGCCCAACTCCATTTCTCTAGACTAAAATATGCCATTGGAAACATTGCCTGAATTCAGCAGTCTTTAAAAAACAAGTCAGCACTTCAAGATGTGGACACCTCAAAAACTGCATCTATTCAGTTCACACTTGTGCATGTATGGTCATTGGCTCTTTATTTGGGAATGTTTTTAAAAATGGTCTTGAGTAGGAATTTAGGCCATGACTAAGCTCTTCACGTTATCCTGCCAGGCTGGGATCCTCCAGTTGTAGGTAATAAATGTTTTATAATCACCATCAATGCCTCTTCAGATTACACTCCATTATTCTCAAACCTACAGACCTTTACATGAATCCCATGAATATACAAATATTTACTAATGCGTTAACAGCTAACTTCACATCATGATTTTTACTAAAACACAAATATCTGTGCCTGTTTTGTTAACCTATCCCTCTCCTATCATAAATATTGTAACATAAAAATCACTGACTTGCTCCAGCAGACCAAAGATGCCTGTAAGTTCAATATTCAGTGTCTTAAAGGTAGTGAACACCCAGCGATGAATATTTGCACAAAATGAACTCCCAGTTTATAGCTCCTTTCTAAAGGGTTTTAAAATAGTGTTTGAAACCCAATGCATTCCCCCCTATGAGTCTTCCCTATTGTAATTTTCTCATTTTTTTCCTTATCTAAATCTCATGTCTAAAGGATTTATAGCCCTGTTACAATTGTCCTGCTTTATTAAACTCATCCACTCTTCCCTGACTTTCTTCTTTAGGCTTATCTTCTTTAAAACAAAATTCTAGATCCCATAAATGTTTTTCCATCTCCTGACTTTGCTTTTATAGCTCATTCGCAATCTTCTCTTCAAGTAAATGACCTTATGTTTCCAAGTAGCCATCTCCCTTCTCACTTCCTAATAATCTACTCTCATTCTTGTTTATCTCCTATGAAACATTACTTTTTCCCCAGCCTCCTTCTCTTTGCTTTCATTCAGCCTCTAGGGTTTTCTTAAACTTAGGGGAAACAGACAAAGTTCAACACTTTTCTTTTTTTTGGCTACCAAGATGGGTAAGGAAAGAGAAGAAGATTAATCAGGGCACGAGGACACTGCTGAAATAAAGGGGCAGACAGGATGGTCTTCACTTGAATCATAAGGAACTCAACAGGCTGGCAAGTACAATCAAGAACTTAACATGGCAGAGAAAAGGATAGCTGACAGGTGAGACTCATCCCTTCCAGTAGTCACAGAAACGTGTGAAGTGCTAAAGTCAATCAGATTAGCAAGTGAATTGCATGTTGCACTGTATGAGTGATGCAGATGCCCTTTGCACTGGAATTGCAGGCACAAATGGAAAAAATGGCCTATTAGATTTTGTTATTGACATCCCGGTCAAGACAATCATACAACTGTGGAATCCAAAAGAGATCAGGGAACATGTTAGTTATGAGAAACTCCAGTTATCCCTGCATTTACAATTGAAAAGCTTCAGACAACGTCATAGGGCAGAAATGAACTTCTTACGTATAAATGACCCTGCTTTGTGGAGGGGTGTGGGAGCAAGCACACAAAAGGAGCTATGCTTGACTCGGGCCTGACTTGATTTAAAATGTACACAAGAGCCCAAATCCTAAACACTCAAAGGCAATAACATTTAAAGGTTACTTTTCCAAAATAACTGTCTGTCATCTTCATATTGATCTACCAGGAAAACCTTACCACTGCCTGATGTACTGATGCACTATGAGAGGGTTCCTTCCTTGCTGTCTTTTGGCTCATTGTTTCCTCATCTACATGTGATGTCTGGTGTAGGTGTCCACAGCTACTTTCACATTTGCATGTGGAATGCTGCACCTAAAACCCTGAAAGGGGCAGATCTTCTTACCTTTTTTTTTTTTTATTATTATTCTCTATTCAGTTGGCTGTCTCATTAAAGCACTGTACATTAAACTAAATATGCCATAAACCCCACAATTCTGATTTTCTTCTGGTCTTTAATTTAATACTATGTAATAATTTAGTATCATATTTGTTGGAGAATTTTTCAATGCAAGTGAAGTGCCCTCATTTTTTCTGCTCTTTCTGATTCATGCGGAGTGATCTATTTATTCTTTTTCCTTCACTTGCTTCTTACTTGTCTTACATGAAATCCTTCATGTAATTCTTTTCTGTATTTTCTATTTTAAGCTATGCTAATTTAAAGTGTTTTGCAAATCATCCTAAAGGCCATGAGATCAGTTAGTCTCTTTCTCTAATGAGTACAGCAGGAAAAAATCCATTGAGTTAAAAATAGCTCCAACTAGTTTAATATGCATCAGCCTGGTTATTCATATCTGTCCCCTGTGATCTAACTGTTAAATCAAAGATGTTGAACTGAGATGTTAGAACAGGCTCTTTTTTGTTTTTCCCCATGTATACACTTGTATTTCAATTTCTCCCCCTATGCCAGGGGGGTTTCACATAAACCTTTATCAGAATCAGTGTTCCAATAAAAAAGTTAAAATAAAATAGTGACAGAACATAGATCTCGAGGTCTGAAATAAGTTTTTATTATTAATATTTCTCTATTTTTTAAAATGATGGGGCAATGATATTTTCCTAGTTTGTAGAAAAGATTATTCTATTCTTTGCTCATGTAGGCTTATAAATATGCCAAACTACTGACAGTTCTATGAAAATTTAATTCACTATAGCCTAAACCCCATTTTTGTCACTCAATTTAACATGACTTTTAGTAATGTTAATAGTTCATTGCCTATTTATATACAGACTGTTGGCATCTAAAATAATACTAATCATGACATTTTAACCTGCCTTATTCTCATAAATTATTTCTGATATAGATGGGTTCCAAGAACAGTTTCATAAAATTGCAGTAATAAACAATGACAAACAATGCCATAAGGTTTGTACCACAGAATCAGAATATTGATTTATGTTTGCACAGGAAAGAGTCACATTAACCAGGGGGTCACATATCCTAACAAACACTGCGTGGTCATCGTGTGCACACACAACTTCTGCATTTACACTGGTCATGAAGTTTCAGGATTAAAGCTGTACAGAGGCAGGAATAAAATTGTCTCTTAATTCCTGACCTTTGCTACCACAGAAACACGTTCATAACATATAACAGAGTGTTTTGGTCTGAGCCAGGGTGAAGCTCTTTGCTGATTTTTTTTTCCTTTCAGTGAACTTTTTAGCAGCACCAGTGGACTGATAACCAAGGTCACTTCTGAGTGTCTGCAGCCTCCCCCCCTACAGGGAGCTTTTCCTTCTTTAGGGCAATCCTCAACTGGATTTACTGTATGAGAATACTGTCTTGTTTTCCCTTGCCTATTGCAGATTAGCATCCTAGCTTCCACACATCCTCCTCTTCAGTGTCTTCTGTAACATAGTAATCCAAGAAAACTTTCCTGTTTCAATTACCTATGTTGAAAAAAAAGTGGCAAGGGGGACAAGGTGGCAGCACAACCTCAGGATCTCACATGTAAATGTTCAGATTTGAAAATCACAGGAATAATATCTAGAGAGCAAGAAGCACATCTTTTTTTGACTAGGATTTCTCCATTCTCAGTGATTTACAATGGATGTACATGCACTTTGCTATGTACTATCTCTACTGTCATGTCTCTGGGAATAGTTATCAGCCATCTGTGGAGATCACAATAATTCATTTCTGTGTGGCTGATGAACTCTAATGAGCTTTACTGAACCAATAGTAGTGGAGAGAATATGTATTACTGTACATAATTAGTAGGTGAGCTGCCTGGGATCAACCCCAACAGATACACATTCTCTCCAGGTTGAGAAAGAAAGGGAGAAAAGAACAATCTTGGAATTCATGAGAGTAGCCTCAAAGGCTGCTCTCACCAAGGCTGGTTCTTGTGGTTCTGTTGGGACCCTTGGATCAGCTGTGCACCAGGTGAGACAGCTTCGCCACCCAGCTACCAACTAACCCTCTCCCCTTCCCGTCATCCCTGTCCCAGGGACTCAAAGATGTAGGATGCACCTTTGGGACTGCAAATATAAAACAATTTCTACTTTGTATATACATTTTTTAAAAATATTTCATCAATTTTCATTTACTGGAAAGACAATTTTTTACTCATTTTGATACAAACATCACAAATGTGGTTAGACTTGCTCTTCATAATGTAAGTACAGCACAAATATGTATTTATCTGATTTTGTGACCTAGTCAGATCTGCTTCATGTGTTCAAGACATTTAGTAAATAGTTGCTCCAACATTTTTACTTTAAACTATAAGGAGAATGGAAGTGCATTTTTATGGTAACATTTAATTTTATTCCAATTTCCCATTAATTTGGCTTACTGGAAAGTGTTCATTATTATATCAAACTTTTAATTACGTACCTCAGATGTGTACTTTTAATTAACTGATGACATTTCCTTTGTTCAATTATTGTAGTTCAGTACAACTGTCATAAACTTATAAATTTTAATTAAAGCTGCCTCAATCTCTAGCTATATTTTGTTCACATAGGAATTTGCCAAAAGGCTTAGCAGTAAGTAAACCAACAGTGAATAATCCCTGAATTGCCAGTGGGATTTGTTTAACAAATTAACATTGGTGTGCTGATAATGAGGTTCTACAACTTCACACATCCAGCAAAGATTTAGCACAATCATGTTTTAAAAAATGAGTAATACTCTGCAATGTACTTAATTGGTTATTACATCACTACTATGTATCAGGTGGATAAAGAGAAGGGGGTTTACACATTCCCCAGAACACACACATTCACTAGAAGTGAACTTTATATGCTGTGTCATCTTATTTATTTCAGACCATGATGAAAGGTTCATTTTCAGGATGCCTCTGCCTCGGTTTTTGAGCCAGAAGCCAACGACAAGGAAATTCCCTGACTCCTAGAGGAAAGTCTCCCAGCAGCAGGGACCCTGCAGAAGCTCATCTCCCTGGGAGGCAGTCCCTAAGCTTTCCAAAGGGCTTGCATGTAGAATAAGACTCGTTAGATGAACTGCATCAAAGCTGTTTGAGTTGGATAACACACTAGGATCGATAAGGGCAATCAGAACTTCTAAGGAAGACTGAGTCAAGCAAGCTGAAATTATCACAGGTAATTTATTTTTTGCAGATAAGATTTGGATTGGCACTCACATACATATGGCTTCTGCAACTTCCAGAGGGAAGAGCTTCAGCATTTTGAACAAAAATACACTTAAAGAAAAGGAAATTGGGAAAATAAATGCAACTTGATTGCATCAGTTTAGCAGGACAGTTTGATGAGCCAATTGTTTAATGGATCACAAGTATAAATGCTGCTTTTTGAGGGACTGGTTGTGAGCACTGTAGTATGGCATGCACATATAGCAGTAGCATCGTGGAAGAAACCAAGATGATATTGAGCTGCCTTTATTTTAAAATAACAAAATGTTATACTTTCTGGAAATGTGAGAGAATTCTCTTCCAAAAAAAAAAAAATAAAAAATTCCAAACCAAAACAACACCAAAATCCAAAAAAAAAAAAAATCCCCAAAATTGTCTGATGAACCAATTGCTAGAGTACAGGTCAGCCAGTTAGGATGTAATATTATAAATCTAGACACAACATAATGTTTAACCTCTACAACCCTTAAGGAAACATTGAGCACCTTTTGATTCCTCCATGTAGCAACATACAAGGATAAAGTAACATGTACACTAATAACACTCATATGAACCTTAAAAAGCAGATCAACTCTGCCTTGAAGGCTGTGAGAAGGAAGGGAATGAACACTGCTCTGTTCTGGATTTCACACCCTCAGTCCAAACTGGGAATGTGTGTGCAGCCCCTGCAGCTAAATGTGCACTTGCTGATGCAATGACTGAATGATGTGCTTTGCCCAGTGGTATATTTCACTGGAGGAAGGAAATGGTTGTTGCAAAAACACTTGAAGAATTAACTTTTGTTGACTTAATTGCAGTTTTCAATACTTCTGGAGCATTCAGTTTAGCTTCCCTCTGCAAGACACATAATGGCTTTAATGTATCATGGATTAGATGATACCAGGATAAGGGAACATGTCACTGACATGCTAGTTTGTTTCAGAAACATGTGATTTATGGCCTCATATAGGTAAGAAATACAGTCTGATAAGAAATAGAGATTTCTTCTTAATAGAATATTTACAGGGTCCAGGGGTGAGGCATGCAAGGAAGATGAGATGTGAATCAATTTGAAAATTTTATCTGGAATGCTGAATGGAGTCACTTTGATTTAGAAAGATATATGGTATTTCTATCCACATCTTCAGCACATGGAAGTTATGGCATGGGCTTCAAGGCATGACTACCCTCATGAACTGGAAATGGCAGAGAGGAAATCTGGTTAACTTGAAGTATGGTTATGAAAGTTTGATTAAACTAGGAAAGTGGACACAGCCAAGCAGAAGAATATTTCTCTTAGCAGCTCTCAGCTCATAGCTTGGCACACTTTGGCCATGTGTGGTACAATAAACTTTAGTTGCAGTTAAAGCTTAGAATTCCCAAAAATCAGGCAACTGAACAGTGACATGTGGACTGTGCTGATATCCATGCTGGCTCTTGTGATGCATTTCTGGTGCAGTCACATTATCCTGTTTGAGACCTGGCAGAACTAAGGCTAACGCCTGCATTTCCAGGCCCTCTGTAACAGCTGGGGCCATGATTAACAATTTAGCAGAAGTGTATTGTAGAACTGCTCATATCTCTCCTTTACTCACTGGTGACCAAACCTACTACACTAATTATTTCAGCAAGGATAAGAAATTTCAGAAGCTGGATTTAACAGGGAAAATAAAAATAAATCCAGGCAACAGCAGAGCTATGGGAGCACAGCAAGTGTCAGCTGCCTGGTAAGGAAAACACGAGCTGCTGGAGGTGAGTAAGCCCTATGGCTACTGCCAAAAGAAAGGATTAAATAAAACCCTGGGGTCTCTGAAGATGAGTTCTAGGAGCTTAGTTATTAATTTTATGAAGTCTTTTAACCACACAAAAGTATCAGTTAAATGCCAGACATGTAAAGATGTGGGAGTAAACATCCTCTCCTCAGATGACCAGGAAGTTCTGCACATCATTTAAATCACCCATGACTTATTTTCATTCACTTGCATGTTCTCACTAAACATGTATTGATCCCCCTACATTGATAAAAATCTCTGCTTATTATTTGTGTCAGTACTTTCATCAGCTGTTAGAAGCAGTTTCAAGTATAATTCATCAACTGCAAGTAATTGTCATTTTCTAATATTTAGTCATTATTACTGATATTAACTATGAACAACATTATTAACCCTCAAATACTCAGAACTCAAAAAATCCTCTGTTTGGCACAGAAGAGATTACAAAACAGATTTGAATTTGTTTAGATTTTTGTCACTACATCTCGGCAAATAAAAGAGGAGGCTCCAAAGAAGCTAGCAAATGAAGCTAAATTACTAAACTGTATCAGCTGAAGTTAATTAGTAAGGAGTGCTAAGGAAAACATTGAGGTCTAAGTCCCCTCTGTCACAGAGACAAAGACACACAATTATGCATTACAGGGTTGTGCTGAACACTCACAAACTCCTGTTCTAAAGTCAGATGCCTGTACTTTCCTTACAGAGACCAGGGTGTTGGTCATTTCATCACAGAAGAAAATAATTCATACCATCCTCAGCAGCTGACAGGCTTCTGAGATGAGCCAGCAAACTTTCCAGGTGTTCTACTTGGAATCAAATGTTTAAATATTCCTTGGAGCAGAAAATAGACTTCAAATTCTCCTTTCTCCCAAAATTACTAAATTTTAGACTACTTCTTATCACACTTTCCCTCTCTAGCACAAAGACTAATTGGTTTATACAAGCTACAACAGCCTATGTTAGGGACAAAGATCAACTGCCAAATACCTGCGTTTTGACAGCATAATCTCCCTGAAGATAAGAGATGTGATTTCAAATTCCTTCAGGAAAAGAGAGGGTCAGAATTCTGATCAACCAAACCTTCCTGAGAATTGCAAGAGTAAAATGCCTATTTTGTGAATTCCAGTAAGGCACAGGTAGAGACTGAGGTCACACAACTCTGTTATTTAAGGCAATACCTCTGTGTACGCACGTAAAAATTTAGAAGGAAAACTGAGATTAAGAGAGACCAAGATGTGTGTGGGTGTTCCAGATGTAGTCTGACTGAACCTTATGCTTTACAGTACCATTTCTACATGTCAACATGTGTGTCTTCATACTGAATGCTGACTTACACGCTCCCTTTTCTGGGATGCATCTTAATTCTCCTAAAAAAGTGAATGAAAAGCACTATCGATAAAGTACATGTTTGGTATATTGCACATTGTTTAAGTACAGACAAAGCAAATAGGTTATGAACTATGGTTCTACAATAAACAGAAAAATATCACAAACAAAGGAACAAATTAAAACATTTAAATTAAGGTAAGTAAGATACAGCTGCTCAGAAATATTTACCGAGGAGAGAGGCTCCACAGGTTCCTCCATTCTGACAGTAGTTGTAGCAGTGGTTAGTTTCACACCTTTCACCAGAATAACTTGGCCAGCAGTGACACCGGGGATCCCCCTTCTCATTTATAATGCACTTCCCTCCATTTTCACAGGTTAATTTACAGGTATCATCTGCAGCAAGAGCACACACACACAGATGTTCTCAACAATCCCATTTCACATAACAGACAGAACAGGACCTGTTTACATCTTAAATGGAGCTACAGAGCTCGATCAAGGGGGGGGAATAGAACTTTTCAAATGGAGAAAGGGAACTATCACTACTGTTTCCACAGTGCTAGGAAAAAAGACACTTAGGGACTGTAAGCCCTTGCTGAGAGGCTGCAGGGCTGTGAGGTTGTCCCTCACCAAGCCAGGGGCCTATGTGCAGCCCTTAAGCTTCATCCAAATGAGGAGGAGGCCAACAGGAAAGCTGACCTACTTAGACTGTGAGTTAGCAATGATAGTATGGGTTCTTGCTTGAAACTATCATTCTTAGTTAGTTAAAGAAATGAAAAATAAGAATGTTGCTTTCACCTGGGGGATCTCGGAAAACTCCCCAGTCATTTTGTGGTGACCTCAGCATTTCTTTAGTTGATTTTTTTGCTCTCTCTTCCACTGTCTCTATTAACTACCACCCTTCTTACCTAAACCCTATCCAAAATATTTAAAGGAAATTATTCAGCTTTCAAATCCTCCTCAAATATTGGTATTTGCATACCAACTTGTTACTCACAAACAGTATTTTCTGATTTATTCCTATCCTTGCCTGCACAGTCTGTAAAAGCACTGAGCAGAAACACTGCCTGCTGCTCTGCATTCACCAAGTGCTCACAGCAGCAGTGCCACCGTTGTGGCAGTGAGGTATGAGGTGACACAAATTCTGATTAGGCCAGATTCAATCTTTCTATACAGCTGTTCTGCAATTAGAGTTGTGCCTGTCTCGGAAACACTTTGAAAAATAAATCTCTATTTATTTCACTGAACAAGATATAAAATCACTCAGTGACACCAACAAGAAATTAATTATAGACTAGCACGCATACAATGCTGAAACATCCAAATAATTGTAATCCTAAAGAAATAGACAAGCAAGTTTCTAGCCCAAAACGCGTTTTCAGCAATAAGACCCTTTACTTCTCACATAGCAAAACAAATCTGGTGAAGCCATACTGCTGCCTAACTAATCCAGCATTTCAACCTACAAGGCTTTTAAGAAGAGGGATACCAGAAACACTGAGAACTCTTCAGTAATATATCCACCAGCTGCAGATGTTTTGCTAAATTAATCTGGTTTAGTTAAGTAACTAATGAAAAAGAGTCAAGGTTCCCATTTGTCCTGTTGAGGTTTAACACTGATTGACACTGGCAAACTTTTTTTTTTTTTTTTTTTTTTTTTTTTTTTTTTATGTTTGAAGAAACACATTGCATCAAAAGTGAAGAATTCAGGAATGTTGGATGTCCTTTAGCTGAATAGTTCTTGGACTCTGCAAAGTTCTGTAATGTAACTGTGCTTAAGGAGCAGCCTTGTTTTTGGATGCCCACAATATTCCTCCTGGGCAGGATCTGGCTGCCTCTGGTCACAGCCAGTGCTGAGATGGTGGAGACGTCTAACCTGGGAACAATCCCACTGAAACAAAACTTCTGGGAACTGATCATCTTCCAGGCAATTGCACCTCTCTTGAACTAAGCTGAAACTAGGCAACAAATCTAAAAGTTATTGTGGGGGACTGCCTGGCACATCCTTAATTCAGCTGTTTTACAATAAAATATGAAATACCATATGTGTTTAATTTTTTTGTCATCCACCCTGGACACATACACCTGCTGTAACAAAGCTGCTTTGTGTTTGGGAGTTTGAAGATGCTTCAGTGTTTTATTTGTTTGGGTGGTTCATTAAATCTTTTGATGTTCCATGAACCCTTCATCAGTTACTCATTATAGAAGTTGTTTAAATGGATAATGTAGCATATCTTATTGGAGAGAAGGTCTATTTTTGTTTTGCTTATCTTATCTGTTTTACTTATCATTAGTCATGAGTTTATAGAGCAGAACTCGGTAAAAATGGAATAAATAACAGTGAAGTACAGACAAGTGCTCATTTTTATGAACCTCTCTGATAGCACATTAAAACATGTTATATTTCTCTTCTAGAGCAATTCTGCAGAATTAGAATATTAAATTTGAAAAACATATATGGAAATTAGGACAGACTGTGAATTAAAGAGAAAAAGATAACATCAATAGGCACAGTTAGAACTATAAAACATGACCTACAAAAGCTATCCTAACCCCACCAGGAAATACAGGCTTTGTATTTTCAGGAAAATATACTGAGCCCAAAATTGCCCACAGTAACAATTTTCTAATCCAATTGGCTTGCAAAGACTAGGACACTCATGTCTTATAGTATTAAAATACAGTATATGGTGTAATTCTATGCTACAGTCAACTGAAAAGGTTCCTGAAAATACAGAAAAGTTTGTAATATTTTGCATCATTATAGGATTACTAAAATTTGCTACTGATCTTGTTCTCTACAGAACATCCTAAATTCAAGAGTTTCAACAAAACTCTAATAGGAAACCAAGAAAAGTTACTACCTTTCTGGACTTTAAATAAGCTAAGAAACAGGATTGAAAGATACAATGGATGAGCCAGTTTTAAAATACTGTGTTCGACTTTAACAATGTAGGGGTTTAAATGCTGCTGTTTTGTTGTCTGAAGGTAAATACAAGAATCAAATTACTCTCACTGATTCGCATCAGCTGAGCACAAAAGGGAATCAGATGCCTTTGTGTGGGAGACAGGAGCAGAACAGTCCCATAGGAGAAGACAGGAAGAAAAAGAATACTGGATAGAGACAGAGAAGAATTGTTGCAAAAAGCTGAATACTTTTCATTTGAATTACTGAATAAAGACCTCTGAAGGAAAAGCTGGAATAGGTCTTGCAAGTACCCACTATTGGAACAAAGTTTAAAATTAATTATTTAAATAAATAAAGCAGAGAAGTTTCTGGAGTCAATTCCATACTGGTCTTAGCTTGCTGTAACTTAGACTAGAAGACCTCCCAGCTGCTCTTTTCACTTCTGAAATGACTGAAGTAAATAATTTCACTTGCTATAGCACTCCTAGTCTAACTACTGGATGGACACGAAAGAAAGACCTACATGTAATATAATTCTATATATTATCTCCTAGCCTGGTTATTTAGTCTTCTGCTGACTTGATTTGCATAATTCAATCTTAATATATCTTTAATAAAGAATCAAATATCTGATTTGCAGTTTTTCTTTCTGCTGTGACTTTGACACAAATGTTAATGGACTTACAGCTTATTTGCTCCATCTTTCACTCTTTCCTTTAGCTGAAAGTAAAAGGAAAATCTTACACAGAAGAAACATTGATAAAGCAAAATTAACTCTGTGAACCCTACTGGCATTTTTTCCTTGACTTGTTCAGTTTTTTTATATTCCATCACTTTCTCCCAATCACATACACATCTTCCATCAGCATTTCTGTTCTTTCTTGAGAAAAATGCACCTTACTTTTTGCTATTTTTTTCCCTCTTCTAAATAACCACCAATTTCCAGACTAGTAGTTAAATGGAGAGATGATGCTATGGAGCACAAAGTTAATGAACTACATTCTTTGGGACATCAACAGTTTCCCTCCCCACAGTGGAAAATACTCATCTCATGGGGCAGAACCATATTTGTTCTTGCCTATCCTTTGGACAAGAGTGCAGCTCATCCTTTGCTCAGCTGAATGCACCTATTAAAGCCAGGGTGTGGAGTTCTAATCTTACAGTGAGGTTTTATAAACCTTCCTCCCTCCTGATGAGGGTCTTACTATCTGCCAGTCTTCCATTTGCTGAAATGTGTCAGAACAAGCTGTAATCCCCAAACTGAATGCTGTAAGACAGCCCCTCCTCCTTGTTTTGCCTCCACATTTTTTTTTCTTTCAAAAATCTGTTTGCTTTACAATTTTAAATGGAAGGGAAGGGCTAAGAAAAGGATGCACAGTGAGAAAAAAATCTCCTAACTGACACCTGCTGTATTGTAACCTGTTTTCTTCTGTTCCAGAGAATACCAGTTCCAAGAGTTACCCTTTTGTAAATACACTGTAAACAAAATATTTTTCTCGAATTGGAAGTAGTTTTCTGTATTTGACTCCAGACCTATTTGTTAGCTAAAAAACCTGAAAGCAGGACAGAAATCAAGATAGCATGGACTGAACTGCCATAGCTTTTGCTAGTACAGCTCCCTGAGGCAGACTTTGTGGGTGAAAAAGAAGGTATATAGGGATTAACCTCTACATCCCCAGCCAGAGCTCCTGGTCTGCCTGCAATCTCTCTGTGCAGTGGACGAGTCCCCACAGAAATCTGCTGAAGGAAACACCATGATAAATTAAATGTTTCATCTCTGTTCAGAAGAAACTTCAGATCTGAGTCTTCATACTTTTTCTCAGGCTTTTTATCCAGCCTAGAGAGCACAAATATTCCCTTCTTAAAATGAAAGTGATAAACGTGCAGCTCCAGAACACTGAACTCTTGAAAGTGTTCCTTACTCTTGCACTTCCACTGTCTTCTTCCAGTGCAAGTCTCTGTACTTTGATCCTCTTGATATGTTTTTAGCTTTATTGTACTACTGATAATTAGATACAATAAACCTAATGAATGAAAATCCAGTGGTCTGTTTTAGGACAGTGAAGTGGTAGACAACCCGAAAGTGAAAGGGTAGCTTCAAAATGGGAAGTCAGGCCTGCTACAGGCAATAAGTGAACCACAAAAGAGTTCTGCTCTGTCAGTCATAATCATCTAGGGAGAAATGAGATAGAAGCTTATCAAAGAATACATGGGAACTCGCTATCATTTTGTTCCAAAAACATTCTGAATGACACAACACTCATAGGTTGTAATAGCTCCAGCTTGAAAAAGCCAAATCAACCTCAAAAGCTGTTTCTCATCAGTTGTGTGAGATGCTGGTGAGACAGCTGTCTGATGGAGTTTGGAATAATGGAATCACGGAATTGTCTGAGTTGGAAGGCACATCTAGAGACCATCTAGTCTGACTTCACTGCTAAAGCAGGGTTACCTAGAGCACATTACCCAGGACTGCATCCATGCAGGTCTTGAATATCTCCAGAGAAGGGGACTCCACAACCTCTCTGGGCAGCCTGTCCCAGGCCTCTGTCACCCTCATAGTAAAGTAGTTTTTCCTCATATTGTGATGGAATTTCCCATGTTCCAGCTTGTGCCCATTGCCCCTTGTCCTGTCACTGGGAACTACTGAAAAGAGTCTTACTCCATCCTTCCTGCACCCACCCTCTAGATACTTAAGAGTCAGACTTACAGAAAGCCACTGAGGATTCAATATTTAGAATTCTTCACATAGAGCTTGTGAAGAAAAATGAACTCAATGGATTGAGCCACTTTTTCACAGATACTTGTGTCTCAAATTAAAATCTTCTGGATTTCTTTCTTTTAGGGGCAAACCAGAAGGCCTCCAAAATCAACAGGAATATTTTAGCTGCCTTTGAATCAGGATTTTATTAAAGACCAGCAAACAAAAGATGACTATGTAAGCAAATATAACTATGCCAAATATGCAGTGAGACAATGAAGACAACATAATTCTGTATTTAAACAAGTTAAATATATGCAGTTTACAATACATCATAGACATTTTCTAGCTCTTCATCAAAAAAGGAAAGGAAGACAACGGATTCTATTTTTTTTTCCCATACTGAATAACTTGTTAAAGGAAAAGAAACTGGTTTAGAACTTGACTTCCAATGAGAGAAGACATTTACTGATACTCTACATAATGTTTTTTGGTTTTCAGGCTATCAATGACCTACCAATGGCAAGTGGCTTGTCAGCCATTAATTATAAACCTGTATTAATTCTAGATGCTGATCTAGAAGTCAACTCTGATCTTTCCAGGAATCTCTGCTGATCCTTGGCAGCCTAAGTGGAGTGTCAGCATTAGACAAACATATAATATCCACTTCATACTCTTTTTTAAAAAGCCAAAGTAATGCAAAAACATACACTTGTCAGTGAGGTATGACACTGAGACCTGTTTCAACTCATACTTTATGATCTGTGAGACTACAAAACCTGCAATCTGCTATTACATAAATAACATACAAGAAAAAATGTAGAAAAAAGCCCATTCTGGACACTACTTCAAATATAATTATAAGCAGAAAACCAAGAAATGCTTATTCAACAGCCCTTTAAAAATGCTCAACTGACGTTGCAGTTTGTGAAGATACTAAAAATTATCAATAAATTAAAAATGCTTCTCTCGGCATTTACTGTCTACCCATAAAAATTTACAACCAGCAGTGAAATAATTTAAAAGCCTCTTCAGATCTTTCCCTTATAAAAATACACTTTTCTGAAAACTCTGCCGTGGCACAATTCTTTGCCCCACTAGTAAAACTGTAGAATTACTGAAATAATGGGTTCAAATTACTACTGGTCACCAGTGAAAAACACTATTCTTGTATTTGTCCTTTCTTCAACACCTAAGTGGTAACTACGGGTCATCTGAAATAATTTTTATGTGGTGCTGTATCAGCAGAAGATCTTGTAATTTTATTGCTGCTTTTCTGGCTCCTGATGACAAAAAGCCAGAGGTGGCCAGGCAGCAAGTGTCCACCTCAGATGAACAAAGAGCTGATACCTGGATGGGCAAGGAGGGGGGATGGATGCTCTCTGAAGACAACGGGTATTTAGACTGATTTGTCTGAAGAATTACAAACCTTGTAGAGTACACTAATCTTTTCTATTACATCTCGTTCAGTCACATCACCCCTAACAGTGGAAATTGATGTAAACCAGCTGTAAACTACTTTATAGTTGTATTACTACTACATAAATACACACTGAGAGGTATTCCACCAAGGGGGTACAGTAATAAAGCTTTCATTTACTGTGTTTCTGCTAGAGATGCTGTAGTAAGTACAAAAGTTGGTGCTGTAAATGCATTGCACACAATGTGCTCCTACATAAGCAAAAAATATGAATGGGTTTGTTCTCTAGAATGATTTTTCTAATATTCTTTACTCTCTAAATTACACTTTAATTTCATGACACAGAAAGAGAAATGCTGCTAGACAGAGTAGGTTTATTAATACCTCATCATAAAACACTAAACCACAGATGTATTAACTCAATATTTAAAGACTAGGGAGTATAAACAGGTGAGATTTTCTCTACAGAATGATGACATTTCAGTTAAATTAATTTAATTGCTAATTTGAGCATTTTAAGTACTGGGGATCTCACCAAAATACATAATACTTACACTTCTGAGCCTGGAATTAAACATCAGAAAAACTTTTGATACATTCTGACTTTCCATACACATAAGAAATCCTACTCTGGAACCCTTTTTTTTTTCTGGAACCTTTTAAAATTGAAGCTGGCTAAGAATTCACTCCAGCTGTTAGACTACCTTACGTTTTGTCTCAAGTAGAGTGGGAATAGTTTTAGAGTATTTACCAATCTTCTTGTATGGAAAAGATATATTTTTTTCCCCCTAAAATATACCAAGAACTCAGTAGCTCTTTAACCAGGAAGCTTGGTTTCCTGTGTCTTGATATTAGTCATTATTAAATGTTACTGAAAGGTATAATTTTAGATAAAAATATTTCAGATTTTTTTCTTTTTACCTGTTACTTTAATGTCATTATTATTATCAATGTTGGTCTTACTGACTTGCTTATCACTTCAGTCTAAGTGGAGGTGCTTCTTGATGGTCTTTAAGGTTATTTTTTTTTTCTCCTGAATGGCTAAGGTTTAATTTAAAATACAAAATGCTTCAGAGATTTTCAAACTTCTTTTGGTCAATATATATACACATCCACATTTAAATATCACCTCATTTAGCTAAAAGTGCATTTTTTCATTTTGATGAATATAAGCAGCTTCTTTGAATCAGGGATTTTGCTCCTTCATATTTATTTTCCATTTCAGAGAAGTAATATTTATGTTAAACAACATCACAAAACTCTCCACTCCCAGACAGCCTAGCCTTTTGCAATGACAAAACCCAAGCACCTGTGCATTCCCTGTTTCTCATGCAGTTTTCAATACCCACCTAAGAGGCTCTGATCAATGCATGTCCCATTCACCAACGATTTTCCTTCTGGACAAGCGCATGTTGCACCAGAAGGGTTGAGTAAGCAAATGAACTCACATGTCAGGTCCAAGCATGGATTAGGCACTGTTGAAGAAGAGAAAATATAATTTTCTTTCTTTTTTTTTTTTTTTTATTTTTTTTAGGATAACATTGAGTTATAGAGCTAGGGAAAAAAAATAAAAATCAGATATAAAAATTCTAATACACTTCCAACTTTCACACCATCGACAGCCTGAAGTCTGTGAACACACTCACTCAAGTAGCAGTGCAGGACTCACACCAGGACAGAATTTACTTCAATAACCAAAAAAAAGGATTTGTAAAAACCCTCCAATGCCTGTGGCTGGAGGTATTTGTATTCAGCTCTCTTCTAATGTTTTTATACCTCATTTACAGTTTGGGTACACAAGGCAAACATTTGTCCAGTGTCCTTTCAAAGAAGAGAAAAAGCATCATAAAGTCTAAATTAAACTTATATAAAGAAATATTACTAAATCTATTTTCAGTTTGTACAATCAGGCTCTGGTTTATATTTGTACAACTTGGTTACATTTTTTTCCCCTCTGAGGTGAATTTGCTCAATATTGAGTTTAAAGTAATTATGCTTACTCACAGTCCATTTGTTTGTAGCGGTGAAAAATCAAGGCACTTTTTGCTTTATCAACATCCACATTTAGATACTCTACAAGGCTCCTGCCAAATTTGTGTACTCTAAATGCACCATTTTTAGGACCTGCTCCATATATGTAATCCTCAAAAATGTCAATTCTATGTGGATGCAGTAAACCTTAAAGAAAAATGAATAATAAATACAAATATACATTCATATTCAAATCATAAATACGTTTGTTTTAATAATAACTTTGATTGCTTTATTGCAATTACCACCTAAAGATATTATTATTCAAACAGCTGATTTTGTACCCAAAAAGACTGCCTTTTAAAAAGCATCTTCTTAAAAGGAACACTTTCCATACTACAAGCAACTAAACTCTCTAGCTTTATACTAGCTTTCCACAAAATTCAGCCTCAGAAACTGGATGAGTACTGAAGAGTAGGGAAATCCCACCATAACAATTAGCTAATTGGAACATACTTAGCTATAGCACTTTAACTACAAGTATGCAACAAGAAACAAACGTTATTTTGCTGTACATAAAATATTCTGACACTCCCATTTACTGTAAAAATTGTTTTATATTTCACTTTTATTTATCCAGTTTCCTTCTAATGTTTTTCCACTCTATTAACAATTGCTACTCCATATTTTAGTTCAATAGAGATATGTATAAATTCAAATTAATTATTCTATGCTTGTTTAATTAAATGCGCCGAAGTTTTTAGTCTCAAGATTTTATTTAAAGCTGGTTCTGTTGGATTTGGATTAGGGGAAATTTTTCCTGGTATCTTCCAGAAGCCCCTGGTGAATTCCAGAGCTTTGGTTAAAACAGACAATAACACCAGATGTAGTATCAGCCAGATTAAACTCCACTACCAACTGCCACTAAACAATCCCCCACAAAAGCCTGTTTTCAAATTTTTCTTTTTCTTTCGTGTTCCCTCTCTTTTCTACTCTAACTCCATAGATTGTTACATATATCATCAAATTGTTTAAAAGCCAACGTGCATTTCTTTAAAAAAGTAAAGTTTGTTTAACCAGAATCTCTTTTCTTATGAAAGGAACTCTCCTCATTCCCATTCCGTTAGCAGAATTCTGTGCTTACTTACTGCCCTGAAAGCCAAATCTGTTATTTTTCCCAGGACTGATTCAGGTCACCTGTTCTATAAACTATACAATTCTTGTGCAGACAGCTCTAATTTCTGACTAGTCAAGGTCCTCCTGTTGCTATGAAAGTCCAAGCATAAATATTAATCACAATGTTATTTGATTATACTTAATAAACTAATAGTTAGATAACAAATTTGGAAATTTGCACGTATCACTGAATCTTTGTTTCTCTAAAGTAACTTCATAATATTATCATCTAAAAGTTAAAATTATTTTAAATCTTAAATAACTATTTATTTAGATAACATCTGAAGTATTACCTAAGAAAAGCAATTAATATTACTTAACAACCCCTGCTTTTTGCTTACATAGTTTCTCATAATAGCGAAACTTCAGCCAAATAAAATAAAATAGAAATCATCTCATAGCAAAGCTCTCCATACCTTGTTTAGTGCTCACAGACACAACTGAATCAGAACCATCAAAAAGAACACTGCCAATAACAGATAATTCAAAATCAGCCCAGAACAAACGCTGACTGAACTGATCAACCACGAGACCTACAAAGAAAATGAAGTTTAAACACATATATAAAACAGAATCACAGAAACAGAATCACAGAATCATCCTGGTTGAAAAAGACCTTGAAGAGCATCAAGTCCAACCATAACCTAATCTACCCATTCAGTACTTAAATCATGTCCCTAAGCACCACATCTATATCTCTTTTAAACACTTTCAGAACTGGTGACTCCACCACCTCCCTGGGTAGCCTGTTCCACTGTCCAAACCTGAAAAAAATAATTATATTTTTATGTAAAACCACACTTTCATATTGTTCCTATTCTCCTGAACACAAAATGTGGTGACAATGAAACAATCATGACTGGAAACCAAGGAGAATCAAATATAACACCTTCTGCTTAAACCTTCTCATTGACAGAACTGGTTTGTTTTTTTTTTACTTTCTTTAACTTACTCTTCCAAGGTCAGTACCTTTTCAAACTCATTAGCTGGTAGAGTTATATACCAGGTGGGAAATAAATACAGAATGTAATCCTGTCATTTGTTCTACCAACAAAACATTAGATTTCTAAGCAGTAGCACCAGTGTGACCAGGAGTTAAAAAAAAAAAAGGCATTGAGATATCATGGAGCCTCCCTAACCTCTCCTGCTTCCACAAGAATATCATTATGGGGGTTTTTTTGTTTTCTCCAATATTTTACAGGTAGTAATCACTACAGAATTGAAAATCAGATTTTTTTCAATTAAATTAGTGTTACAAGACTTAAACAGCAATACTGACAAATGTAGATATTTGCATATATATGAAAACAAAGCACAGGAGTGAGTGACTGGGAGCACAACTGAGAACAAAAGATAGAGAACTTTGTGACTACCCAGCCTCTAGGCAATATCTAAATAGTTAAATCAAACAGTCCACGTTTCATAGAGGGTGATTAAATGATTAATGCACCATTGTAAGTCATGTCAAAAGCTTCAGCCTGAACAAGTATTTGAACCACAAAACAATTTAACTCTGAGCTTTTGAAGTTCTGCTGTATTTTTAATAATTGGGAAAAGCCTTTCTCTTCCTATTTATGTAAGTAGGTAAGTCAGAAAAAATACATCAAAAGAAGTTATACATAACAGCAAAAATTCTCCTCTTAAGGTCATAAATTAATCAGCTACAGATAGATGAGAGGAAGTGTAGGAAGCCTGACGCAAAGACCAGTGAAATATTTTTACATCTGCAACTCTGTCGAAAAGAACTCTTCAAAAGAAACACTGGTATTTAGGCATTCAGCTACAGAGGATCATTTCTGGTAAAAGATAATCACTACGTGTCAACTCCGTGCCATATCTGGTACTTGTAGGGGGGGGGATATTTTAGAAGCAGTCCCCAGTCTCCAGCTTTAAATTATTCTTTGCATTTTAAGAAAAATATTAAAATATAAAGAAATAACTTTATCAATGTGTCTTTCAAAGTATCAGAGATAACACAATGTAAAAAAAGTACTTATTTTTTGTTTATACATATAGCACTCCAATGATAGTAATTTTTATGTAAATCCTGTGAAGTCAAGCCCAAATGCTCAAACCCTCATTCTCTCTTGAAATAGGGAAGGTGTATTTACTAATAAATTTCAGAGCAGTGGAACCAGATGTTCAGTAAAATCTTAAACTTCAACTAAACAATAGTTTGGGAAGAAATATTAAAGGCTTGGACTCTTTCTTTGTATTTCTTCTACAAAGACATAGATCTGTGTGAAATACCTGACAAAAATGAAGACTCCATAAATGGCCACTTTCTACTATGAAGTAAAGGAAGACAGGCCCAGAAGGATGCCACAGAAGTGTTTTCAGGCAGCAGGTCCAGGAAAACACAATACTGTGGCAAGGCATTTGTGAAATTCCCTCTTTGCAAAGTCTGCTCATTTTTGTAATTTTGCTAATTTTCTTAATTTTAATTTTGTTCATCCGTATAAGGAGACAGAGGTCTGGTGAACTGTTTATATGAAACTTTTCTATATAAAGTATATCAAGGAAAGATTGATGAAGAAAAGCTCTTGCAATTCTGCTTCTGCTCAGGAATGAGTTAAATACCTGCATTTCCAGATAAGTTTGATACCACTATTACCTACAAAATTCTATAATTTCACTCATCCAATACTGATGGTTAAAAAAAAAAAAGGGGGGGGGGGGGGAGGGGGTTTGAATGCCCTTTAGTGACCAAGGAAGTGGTGACTGGCTCTGTAGGACATGTTCTTGGCCATCAAGCAGACCGATATTAAGTGACAAAAAACCACAATTCCAGCAATTAGAATTAAATGCAAGGATTTCCTTTTCTGATATATTCACAATTGTGAATATATAAGAAGTTCAGCAAAGAATATGAATCAACTCTGATAAACATGAAATCCCGTTGTCTTTTAGTCTGAATAATCAGAAGCTTCTTACTGAAGTTACTATTGTCTACGTATTTTTTAATATTATTTCTATTGTGCCCCTTACCTGCCTAAGGAGCATAGGTTTCCTCTCCTCAAAGCTTTCCTTATCACATGTATGAATTCTTAAAACTGCTATATTTCAAGCTAATCATGTCAATAAAGAAAAGAGTGTTTCCTTTAAGAGCTGAGTGTAATTTGCATGCACATCACCATAAGCCCACCTCGGCATGGGACTGAACAGTCTGTTAAAATATTATTACTTGTTGCTGTGATAGTGGCAGCTTCTGAGGTGCTCAGATATTCAGATAGCATCCTCTTGAAAGAAGCCTGTTTCAATAGATAACGTGTACCAGAGTTGGACAACCCTATTTGCAATGCAATAATAACAAATTATCATTGTAAGCCTGGAGAAACATCAAATATTGCATGAGAAAATGGGTCATGAACAAATCATTTGTGGTTTCAAGACAGGATGCTGCTCTTTGAGAAAGATACATTTCGTTCTGGGTTTAGCATTTCCTTTGTCATAAAAATTACTGTTATCCTGCCAATGGAGTCTTAATGGTAATTCACAAGATCTCAACATGTACTGTCAAGCTTTAAAATAGCTCTGTAAAATACTGAGATAATGGAGTTGTTGCTTCTTTGAATACTTAACCTTGTTTTATACTATTTTTGCAGAGGATTCAGGAAAGTAACTAGACTAAGCTGTGAGATGTCATATGCATTCTTGAAAAACGTGTCTCCCCACTTCCTGGGGTTCCTTTAATTGATTTTGCTTGTTCAGTGTTATTGAACAAATTATACTTTAACTGATTATATATAGTCCTTTGGTATTGCTTTGAAAAATCATCATGTTAAGCTTTGTTACAAAAGTTTAAGTTATATTAAGATGTATCATTTGAAAACAGAACTAAGAATTTGGTTAGTAACTGCATATGGATAACCAGAACACATATTTTTTTAAGTACGTATTTTTTTCTTTGCAAACTGAGAAACAGGAATTCAGCCAACAAATCCATGGTGAGTTAGCAAGTGCCATGTAATTAGGAAAAATGGATAAACTGTATACCTGTAGGTCTTTGCAAATTCTTTTGAACCAATATCCTTCTCAGACTACCATCCATTGATGATTCCTCTATGTGAGAGCGATCCCCAATAACTGTCCAGTACATCATCCTAAAATAGTAAACGTAAAAAATAAGCTGGATGCCTCTACAGAACCTCAAAACACTTCACTGATACTAAATTACTGTGAACTTTCTAACCTACCTGAAAGATGCAAGGTAACCGATCCTGATTTACAAACAGGTAAATTGAGCAGGAAAGTTCACTAAATGACTTGGAAAAGTTTAGACGTGTGTAGACATTGTTTCACTTGTCTTACTCTAGCTTGCATTTTTGTTTGAATTACCAAAACAGAGTAATGTTGAAACAGACGTACCCCTTTTTAGGATTTACAGCAATTGCATATGGTTCTCCTGCCATGCTTGTAAGGAGTCTTGTACAGTTAGGTCCGTTTAATTGTCCTACATTGATGGAGTATCTCAGACTAGTCCAATGCGTTGTATAGTAGCTGAACCAATGCATTCTGGAATGATCAGTCCAATAAATGTTTCCAGCAACCCAGTCAACAGCAATGCCCCTAGGTCTTTTGAATTCTGGGCACTAAAAGGAACAGATGTTAAAGTCAGATTTACACAGATGATCTTGCACAGCAGCTGCACAGTCACAGATTTATGTAACTTTTTAGTTAAGTAACTTTTACCTTTAATATGGTAAAATATTTAAAAACATTGCATTCAGAAATTCTACTTGGAGGTGATAAGCTATAGGTGATCTGCTGACAGTTCTAGTCCATGTAGAAGAAAAAATCAATGGTTCAAAACTATTTTCTCAAGTCTAAGGCTGCCTAAATTAAGAAATAGGCACTTAGGCGTGAACTACTTGAACTATTGATACTGAAGCAAATCAATGTTAAATACTGTAATTCAAAAAAAAGAAAAAGAAGAATTAAGTTTGTTCAGCTATTGTACTCCATGCAGAACTACGATATGATGTCCCATCCCAAAGCCCTCAGTGAAAATGGTGCTTGAGACCATCCTGAGGTACAGCTGCTCAACAGTTTGCCAAGGATAAGTAAGAATCACTGCATTTAGAAAACTGAAAAAAATTACCTCTGCACTCTGACCAATACTAGGATGCAGTTGTAAGGAAATTTCTTTTCCCTTGCTTTTCCCTTGTTAACTCTTCCTGTGTGCAATATTCAGCTTCACAGGTAAAGGAGGCTTAGCTGATCATAACACTAAAATTACAAACTCTAGTATCTCTATCATGATTTCACACGAAGGCCTAGATTCTAAAAAAATAGTCCTCAGGATAGAAGTTCCTATATTAAAAAGTTTCTCTGAAGTTTACTACAATTCCTGCAAAGAGAAGTAAAATCTGTATAATAGGACTACCCAACTACTTCTAACATGAATGCAGCATATCATAAAAAATTCAAGACCCACATGATATAAATACATATGCAATTTTTTGTCTGTTTATCCATAATGACATCAAGTTAGATTATGAGCAAAAAATGTCTATTCCTGAACAAATGTGGTTATGGAATGCTACTAAACAACATAACTAAACATCGGGGGGGAAAAAAGCTAAAATAACTTGTTTTCTTCCAGTGTCAGAGTTCCCTAATATCACAAGACATTTGTAGACTACTTTCATCATAAGATAAAGGTCATTTCATTCTGTAGGTGAAATAACAGGACTGCAAGGGTGAATTTAGATAGTTCATTGTTCACAAACCTTTAATTCTGCAAAAAAGGTGATAGATTGCACAGAACCCTGGCTTTCTATTCAGATGAGTATTAAAGCAGCAAAATCAATCACTGCATTTGCAAAACAGTATTTCTTTACCAACTGGGTCACAGCCTTTTTTAAAGTTAACCAACATAAGGTATGATAATTCTTTGTTATAAAATGATGATACTGTCAGCACACGCTTCCAGAAATACAATAGAAATGAACTTCTTTTTTTGTCAAGAATTGTAGTGTTTGCAGGCAACAATCTGTGGGGTTTTCTGTCACGTTATCCAAGCAACACTCACATAATAGACAAGCTACAGAAAAGTGTGGGCTTTTGCTGATAAACATCATCGGATTTGTAATCCAACCTCCTTCTAGTCCTGGGTTATAGTCAGGCACCTGTGTCAAGAAGCCTTACTTTGGAGAGTGCCAGGGTTTACTGACACTGGCCTACAAGACTGAAACCAAATATTATTTAAAAAGGAGAGCAGCTACCACAGACAGTCCAGTCCCTTGCCTTTCTCCAGCCTGTTCAAGAACTGCTGTAAGACTGCTTCACTGGGAACATGATAAGCACGTGATGTGAGTTGCCATGCAGACTGAGAGATGGGTTCAAGAAGCTGGTAGCAGAAGCAGATGAGACAATGGGATGTCCTACAAATATTCTTGAGCCAAGCTGGGTTGCATACTACCACTGAGCCTTTCTCATTCTTCTCACCTCTACAGAAGTGAAATTCCAATGATGCTGGGGCACATACTAAAGATCAAATAAACAAGGAGATTAGCAGGAGAAATGGAAAGCAGCCATCTGGTGTAAAAGAGTAAAAAAAGAAATAAAAAGCACTAGCTGATGCTATGGCCATGTAATTCACAGTTGTTTTCATTAAGTTTCAGCCTAGCTACATCATCTTTCTGATGTCTTATGCATCTTCTCACACTGTCTAAGAAAATCACTTACTGTAAATGAGCTTTTACCTAATAGCTTATTTGGATTATGGTAATTTGAAGAATGGTTTTGCATACAGAAGAAAGATGAAAACACAGGAACAAAATCACATTAATATTTTCTACAGTTATTTTAGCCCACTTTGATGCTAAATATAACATACTACAACTTATTAGAAAAACTGAGGTTTGAAGCCTAATCGCCTTTAATGACAAGGCAGTCTCTGCACAGCTATAGACCTATCCTAAAACCTGTTGTAAATGTAAAGAATAATAAATTTAAAAACAAAACCAAAGCAACAAACAGAAACTAAAGTTGAGTTTGACTGGAGACTGTTACACAGGCAGCAGGAACCCATCACCTTGCTATAGCATTTTAACACAGGAAGACTAAATTACAAATCTAATTTATACCATATGTACATGTGAAGCAATATTATCTTTATTTACTTTACAGATATTTTTGGCATGGCATTGCTGGGGAAGAAAGTAAATCAGTGATTTATTGTTGCTGAAAATATCTTCATTAAAAATAACACCTTACCTAATAACACATTATTAGAACAGTAAAAACAAATGAGAACCAATAATACTAGAAAACTTTTAGAGTTTTACTCGCTGAAACAGAAAATTTTCCTCGACAGATGAGCAGCCCAATTGGTGCAATGATTCATCAAACCACCATTTGTATTCCCTAAGTAGGATAATTTAAAAATCCCAACCCGATGATTCCAGGAAGAGAGATTCTCCCAGGTACATAAACGTCATCCATACAGAGCTATAGTTTTGAGGTAAAACCATAAATTATTGCTGTTACCTTTAAGAACAGTAAAGACATTGTTATGATAAAGTCAGCCTAAAAAAGGAGCAGAAAACCCATTGGAAGCACGTTGTTAAAATCAGTGAACAGCTGAAAGGAGCAGTGCAGATGTTCCTTGAATATTCCTTGGGCCTGAATACCTGCTACCATCAGCAAGCACTCATACAGGAGCTCTCCTGTAGTAATGGAGTATCATGGTGTGTACCTAGACACCCCTAAATATGGATCTGAGCAGAAAATGCTTAAGAATAATATCTCTTTTTCCTTTGAAACATCTTTTCCATAATTAGCACAGCATGAGGCAAAAACTACCCAGGAAGGTTAGATTAACAGAATAAAACAGGAGTGACAGAAAACATTTCTAAGCGTAACTTGGAAAATGTTTGTATACCAAACCTTGCATTTCATAGATTTAAAACTAGTGTCTGCAACGTTAGGTAAATAATAAATTGCCTACCTAATTTGTATAGTGTGCTATTAACAGAACACATTTCAGCTATGATTTATTTTAGCTATTCAGAGGTTGGTAGAAACTGTGGGGCTGGAGCAAGGGGCTAGTATACTGACTGGATACAATAAAAACCTATGTTTTTCTTTTTATTATATGGTACAATTATTCTAATATTCAGCTTTGTGTTCTCTTCCATGAAAAACAGCACTTGAGTTTAATTTGCAAGTCACTAAGGTGTTGAATATTCACCTCTGATCATTTATACATCTCTCTCAAAGATGATGCCAGTACAATGCTGCACCAGTTGTCACCAATTCACCAGTGCATCTTCACTCGACTGGAATGCAATCCTCTTCTGCATCTGTCACTAAACTCTGAAGAGTTGATATTTACTATTTCTGTTACTGCTTCCATTTGTACCAAGCTTAAACCCCTTTTCACAGAAAAATAAGAGATACTTAACGCTATTCTCTGAGGAAGGCTCTTAATATGCTAATTCCAGGGAGCAATTTCAGTTGAGAGGGATTTTTTGCATTAATGTAACTACCTGAAAATGCAGGTGACTTTGTTGAAGTTTACTGTCCTGATTTACATATCAAAGTCTACATATGAAACTTAGAATGTAATCTTCGAAAACTTGTCCATTAAAAAACTTGGGTTAAAATTAAGGAATTCTCAAGTTTTTCAAAACCAAATTTAAGTGACAATATTAAAGCAACACTATAAAACCAATTACCCTACTGATCAGTTATACATAAGGCAATAATATTTGAGTATTAATGAGATAAGGCTGGGAAAATATTCTGAATAGGTTAGCACAATGAGAAGTAAATGCTTCACAAATAGAAATGAAATGTGTCCCAGATATAGTCACATACTCTCAGCCTGTGTATTTTCCACATAAAGACTTGTAAAAAGCTTTGTATTGCTCAGATAGGGTATCTTCAAGACACCTAATTGCACTGAAGATCTGGGGGAAAATTGTGCATAATGAAAAACATAATTTTTTCAGTAACTTTGAATTAAGAGGATGTGGCTAGAAAGTACTCTTGCAGATATGAAAAGCAAAAAGTATTTCACTACTTCAGAAAAATAATAGCAACTCTGAAAACATCTTTAACAGTCTAAACAGGGACATAATGTCAAAACAGCTACTAAAATTTCAACCCCTGGACTCTGAAGAAGTCTCAAGGAAGTTTACGTTCAGGTTTATGGAGTTGTAAGAAAGTGCAGATCCATTAGAGATGCTGCACTTATCCTCACAGAAGGCATCTCCGTATTAGCCCAGAAGAAATAAAATTAAAAACAACAACAAGTCCCAACACTTTAATTTCATGAGACTTTACAAGTTGGTTAATTTCTCATAATGAACTTGATACGTGCCTCTCAGGATTTCTTAGGCACAGGGATCTGTCTCATTTACATGGAAAAAATGTCACAATAGAATTACTCCACCCATGTATCTTAAATACATACTTAGGTTCTCAAAGTATCCTTCCCTAAACCTGAAATGACATACCTGAACTACCAGAAATTCTAGGAATAATTTTCTAGCCTAGATTTACTTTACATGCATTTTCTGTCAACAAATCTAGACCCTCTCCTGCAGGGTGGATGGAAGTGGTGTTTTATAACCACTCTTCCTATATACATATGCCATGACAGACACAAGATACCTAGTGTCCACTGGTGTCTCCATCCCCAGGCTTTTTGCCCTGCTGGCATCAAAGGTCAGCATTGTTTGTCATTTGTTTGTAAAGGAAATATCCTTGGATGAAAGGTCCTTAGAAATGGTTTCAGATGTGTAAGAGTTGAATGAGAGATGACAGATCAGTCTAGTGCTGCCACTGTTGTTTATTCTACTGGGTATATAAAAGCATTCATGTGATGTAAGTTCATCCCTGGAACCTCTACTAAGTCTAAGGAAACAGCTAGACAGGTGTTATTTCTAACCTGATTTTTTATTGGCCAAGAACAAACTAAAAACTCTCTTCTGCCATCACAGTTAACAAAAAGTTTTTTAAAATATATATATATCTAAATTTACAGCATATAGAAACACTGATGTAGAGATCACGTTCTCTTTGGTTCAGCACCAACATTTCCTTGAGGATTTTGTAGAAATATGTTAGGCAAAATGAGTATCAATCTGAATTTCTTTTGTTTTCAAGTAAAGTCCACTTAAAATCACCCTGAGTTACAAAAATCCATGTCTGTCGTGAAGAGCAAAATGACATTTAAGTTTATTCAAAAGAAGATACTATGCAGTCAAACATATAAAGGACTAAATACTTATTGCTCTAATTTTTAAATGTTTGTCACAGCTTTCCCAATATTTTTGTTTATATGGTCATTTTAGAAACCAAGCTTGTCTTCGGCCTATCTGCATTTTCCATTTTCCAAAGATTTTGAATTCATGGCTTTTTTTTAACCATGTGTTGCTTTTATAAGTGTCTTTATAGCCTCTCTTTTCTCTCTTAAGATAAAAGATCTTGAAGGTATACAATCTTTCCAAGTCTCTAACATACTGGTTATTTCTCCATACAAAACTGTTTAAAAACCACAGTTGTGTTCTCTTAGAGACTTGATCAAGTTGGTCGGTCTTGAATAGAAAGGCATAGGTAAACATTTATACCATTTAAATAAAATAATTCTCAGACATTTAAATTTACTAAATCAGCAAGTTACTTTAGACAATCAAAACAAGCAAGTAAATAAAAAAAAAATTTGTATCATGTAATCTTTGATAACTTACTATCAAGCCACTGTTACTTTGCCTTCTCTCTCTGTCGTGAAGTTTTCTGTAGAAAATCCCTCCTGGATTAAATTGAGTACTCCAGACAATCATGTCCCCTTGAAAATATGCATCCATTCCAGTTATCCTTGAATTATGTTCAATATGTGATATTTGCTGATGAACATCACTGTAGTTGAATGGATATGCAAAACCCAGGATGTCAGTGTCATTAGCAACATAGAGAACTTGATCTTCAGAGCCTAGGGATTATTATAATGAAACAAAAATAAGGTAAATGTCAACTAATGCAAAAGCAGTGTTTTTTTTCACTCAAGTAGCTTTTTGGTGTTTATCTGATATAATTTCTCATTTTAAAATCATTTTCTGATTACTGAAGACTCCAACTCACACTCTGGGCAATAACACAACTCTTCATACTCTGATAGCAAAATATATTACTTCAATCCTCTCCAAGCTCACACTGTGATACCCAAGACTATATTTTCAGGAGTCTGTAATATAAGAATTTTATAAGAGATTGCTCTCTGTTATCTGTTCACACAGTTTTGAGATGGTTTCAAATTTCCTGAATACATTAGAATACACTTGTAATTTTTTTAGATTTCCAATCTATATCACATTTGTCCATAGCCAATCAACTTCCAGTAATATCTGGCCAATACATTTCCTCCTTATAAGTGTGAAATACCAAAAAGTATTTGTTCCCTCACTCCTGCTATATAACATAAGAAAGAGGAGCTCTATTCAAGCAAGAAATTCTTTCCTGTGAGGGTGGTGAGACACTAACACAGGTTGCATGGAGAAACTGTGGCTGCCCCATCCCTGGAAGTGTTCAAGGGCAGGTTGGATGGGGCTTGGAACAACCTGGTCCAGCGGAAAGTGTCCCTGCCCATGCAGGGGGGGTGGAACTAGATGATCTTTAAGTTCCCTTCTAACCCAAACCATTCTGTGATAGGTATCGATGAGGGAAACCATTAACTGTACTACGATGGCAATAAAGCTTGCAAAAAATTCAGAGGTAGCACAGTGGTTCCTGGATTTTTAAATTACAATCCCTCTGAATTCTGAGGGATATGCCCTCATCCTTGTGTTCCCATAATAACAAGCCACTACTCACAGTAACCTTGGTTGCTCCCATGCCATAATCTGACTGCTTCTTTAATAACAGGTAATGATGCTAGACCCTGTTGGATACCACAATTTCATATAGAGGAAATCACTAATGAGTCATTAATAAGATCCTCCCATGCTAATTTGGCTTCAAGAAAATGTCAGCAAAGCATGTAAGAAGCCTGACTAGCACCATCTAGCTCCCCAGCATGGGTGCACCCACATTACTGACTGGTGTGGTACAAAGCAGGAAGAAATGGAATTAGCATGGTATATAACCTGTTATGGTTCTAGGACATATGTCCACAGCTTGTGCTTGCTGGCCATGAGGTTCAGACCAGGTACTGCTCACAGCTGTGCACCACACATGTGCAGAGATGTATAAGGAGCCACACCTTGTACCTTCAACACTGGTTCTGAAGGCTACAAGTGTAGGTATAAGCCAAACTCCCACCAAAATCTCACTACATTGCAGGTGAGATGCAAGGGCCATACTTTCAGTCAGTCAGATGCAGATCCGTAAAGACTGTATCAACTTTACTCAGGAGCTGGATTATTGCTTGTTTCATTTCTAGAATGATTTGAAGTTACAAAATACCCAGACTTAACTGCTACCTCCATTTTATGAGATACCTCTGCCTTATGAAAAACAGAAATAACATCTGTGTGTGCCTATTTCTTCACCTTCACTGATCTAGGCAGCTAATTTATACGAGTACATTCTTAGTTGGCTATACTTGGAGATTATTTATGAGATTTCTTAACAAGACAAAGCAAAACACGTTAATGGTACTTAATTTATTCCTGAAGTTTTAAACCACGTTTTTAAGAGAGTTGATTCTTGTCTCAAGCCTCCAAAGGTTCACCAGAACACTTACATGCTTGCTAATGTAAAATCTCTGTTTTTATTATTTGTGTATATATTTCTGTAAGTAGAGAATGCTGGAGTTGGAAACGGACTTTCTTCTTATTTACGTGGAAGTGATAAGAATTTACCGCTTACCAAAAAGAAAGGTAAGTCTGAGTGGTTTTGAGAATTATTTCTGTGTGCCATTATTTAAAAATAAGTTGTATATGCAGCACATTAGTGTTCCAACCGTGTGCATAAGAAATGATTCAGTACTGTCAATCCATTTTAATGTATATAGCCTTACCTTTTGCTATGCAACTGCTATTCCTCTCCTTATAATTTTTCTCGCATGCACATTTGTATGATCCCTTAATATTATTGCAGTGTTGGGAGCAGGCACCAAATACCATACATTCATTGATATCTATGAGGAAAAGAATTGCCATTTATATACCTACAGTTTAAATACACTGTTATTTAACACGTTCAGAACATCCTGGAGCAAAGCAGATGAACAAAAGGAACCCATAAGCATTGGTGTATCTGACAACAGTAAAAAGAAGCCTTCTGCAATGATCACTAATGCTATTTCTGCTGCAATCAACATATCTCAGAAACATATATTATCACTCCATCCTCCTTATTTTAACCTATTCTCATCAGAGCTTGAAATCAGCTTGGAGAATAAAAATGTCTGTTATCTCCAACACACCTACCTCTGTTACAGGCTAAATTACATGATCACCCCTTACTGGGAAACCTCCCATGTAGACTCTCTTAAGAGCCAAACCAGAAAGTCTTTGTATGCAAGAATCTACTCCCTTTGATAGTCCCACTGAAGTGATCTCCACTTTTTCTTTAAGTTACTGCTCACCAGTAAGAAATTAATTCACAGCCCATTCTTTGGGAAGGCAGATTTATCTTATCTTCCTGATCAAGTCTTTCATTGTAACGACTGTGTCTTCCTTTTTTTTCTGACCAGTGTGTGGCATCATTAACATTAAAACTACATTTTCTAAGGCATGTCACTTTTTCAGCCTATTTTCACTTCAATTTTCAGTTTCATGCATCTTCGTTATTTTAAGCATCTCAAAATACCCTTACATACTAAGTTAAACACCAATCCAAATTGCTCAGTTAAATAATCTACTAGACCTTCAATCATTTATCCCTTAAATTACAAAATCCTTCAACGGCCTGACCTGAACCTTCTGACAGTCACAAACAATATTCATCTTTGATAACCCCTCCAGGTAAAATGCATAAATCTACATCCTGTAAATCCTTTCAGGTTCTTCTTTTGATTTCTTAATCCCATAGCTCTGAAACAACTTTTACTCTGCAGAAAAAAGTATTGCCTTCTCCAGCATAGAAAATTAACTATGCTGTTGACTTGTACTACTTGACAGCACAGGATGATGGAAAAGATCTGCACCTTCACATTGTCTGTTCCTCTTGTTTCTCTGAAATCCAGGTTTACACTGACAAAGTAGGGATGTTTTTGTTTGATTACAGTATGCATCATCTCCACAAGGATTCACATTATCTTCACATTTATATTCAGTGACACCTAAACATAGACAAAATGTCTTAAAAAAAACCCTGATAGATTTATTTCAACTGTTAAAAATGAGATCTGAAGTAACAACAACAAATAACAAGTTTATCTTTGTTAAAAGAGCATCAAGGTAAATTTTAAACATATGAAAGTATTGTATTTACCTACAAATGCATATAAATAGACACTATTTAATTGAGACACTTCATTTCACATCAATAATTTAATACTAAATTTATCTTGCTGCAGATAAGAAATAAAGTGCAATCAACACTACTAAACTACTTAAAAACCACAAGAACTACTCTAAAAACTACTGCAACCTGAACTGCTATAAAATTTGCTTTATTTCTGTGGTAAGTCAAATAGATTTAACTCTATATTAACTAAAAAAAAAACTTTAATTAACTTCTGTGCTGATGAATAGGTTTTGCATGGATGAAAGTCTCAGTTAATTCTTTCTTTTCTGCTATAATCACAAAAACAGAACTTGGCAGCCAAACTCACTTATTTTGCAGTCTTGCTCATCTGAACCATCTCCACAGTCATCAAACCAATCGCACTGCAGCTCCATTGGAATACATCTCTTATCATTACAAGCAAACTCATCTTTTTTACATGGTCGTGCTTTATATGTGATTTTATCTATATCATTACAAATTAATAAGAGAGAAATAAATCAGTATTTAAGCTTCTTAGATTATTTTAGACACAAACAAATGGGAATGGCCATGAAGCAATAAAGCAATTGGAAAGTATTTCAAGCTTGATTTCTTTCAGTTTCAAACTCTGATCTACTAACCTTCAGTTAAGCTTTACTGAAGGACAAGCAGATCTGTGTAACAAAGTTTGCCTTCAAGTTGTTTTCTTTGATCTGAATGCCTTGAAAGGTAATATCACCTACCGCAGTGATCTTCATCCGAGTTATCACCACAGTCATCAACCTCATTGCAAATCTGCTCAGGTCTCAGACAAACCCTGTTGTTCCTACATCTGTATGGCCTTGTTGGAGGGCATGGAAACTTCACTGTATATTAAAAAAAAAAAAAAAGGATCAGCTATTACCCAGCTAGCAGTCTTGAACTTTCTTTAATGTCTCCTTATCAAAACACTAAGCAGGCACAGGAGCACAGTTGTACTTGACATATGAATGGCACTTGATTTTAACTTCTGGGACCTAATGGAATAACACTTGAACACTGTTTACAGTGTAAGTTGTTCATTTAGGGAATGAAATAATTTTTCTCTGATAAGTCAAATTACACTTTCTTTTTGGGAATCAGTAAACATGACAGAAATAAAAGAAGTAGGAAATCTAATGATGCTCAGTATTTCAATATAGAAATTAATTTTCCCCATCTGTGCATTTGCTACAAAAAGATTATTTTCTCAAAAATGTATTATCTGAAATTAAATGAATAGCAACAACAACACAAAACTAAATCCCACATTTCAAGTTGTAAATGTGAAATAAAAAAAAATTAGACACATATGTTGATATGTGTTACATGTCATTTCTTGCTTTACTACATAAAATGCACTGAAAAATTTAATGTCATACCACACATTTCAGCAACTTCATCAGAGTTATCTCCACAGTCATCCTCGCCATCACAAACCCAAAAATGCAGTTTGCAGAGAGAATTGTTGCACAAAAATTCATCAGCTCTACATATATTTCCCCCTGGAAGGATGAAAAGAAGACAGAAAAAAACCCCAGGAAGACAGAAAGACAAAAGAATGAATGTAAATTCTTGATAAAATCAGTACCTCCATTTATCACACAGTATCTGGAGAGAATGACACACACAGCATAACTAAAAGGACAAGTCCCAAATGAAAGGGTTGGAGAGGCAGGGAGAAATACTCATTTAAAAATGTCTTCCTTGACCATGCACTTTCACTTTCTCTTCATGACTGTTTGATAGGAATTACCTGTTTGGCCTGACTAGAAAGGGCAGTTATCAAAGACGGTGACAACTCGCCAGATCGGCACGTTCTCCTTGCATTTAGCCAGGAGATACTTAAACTATCTTTCTGTCTCTAAGTTCCTTTGGTGATGCTGCCTTCCAGGAAAGACCTGGTTGAGTACATCAGGAATTTGTGCTGTCAGAGAACAGTACAAACCAGAAGACAGAAATACAGTCAAACTTGTGAACGGGCACTTTGGTCTAGGTTTGTTTCATATGAAAAGTCTGCTCCTCCACTTATTCTTACTCCCACTCTCAGAGCCACACATCAAATACAAAAGAGACACAAAGGGACTGCAGTCCCTTAGCCATGGGGTAGAAGGATTTTGTTCCTTCTGAGGAGTAATAGGCTTGGCCAGGCTTGTAATGTCCTTATCAACTGTGTAATTAGGGAAGATCTAGTCATGTAGGCACAGAGTTGGCAAGACTGTGTGATCTTGAACAGTCTCTTCCTTTTGAACCTTCTGAAATTTCTCATTAAGATATTTACTTAACACAGATTCAGCAAGAATAAAGTCTTGCATGTAACTTTAGTATTGATTGAACTCTGAATCATCTAACAAAATAGAACAGAGGGTGAGAGAAAAGATTTTAAGCTGGAGTGTTCAAGATTTAAAAATTGGTTAAAGTGTAGCACTAAGAAGGGATTTTCTTTCAAAACCGAAACTGAATTTCACCACTACCAACCTATTAAGTTATGGAAACTTCTTAAAATTAATTTTCTACAGAACACATTTTTATGGTAACTGGATTTGCAGTTTCCTGAGAGGAGTAGAGTATAAAAGAAATAAAGCTGTGTACCTGCAGAGGAGGAAACAATGAAATTTTAGATGATAACAGCAGAACTCTCACCATGGCTCACCTCAGTGCATTACACCCATCCTAATCATCAGATCAGGCTCCAGTGGCTTTTTACTTATTCATTCAGTGCCCTATTCACACCCCATTAAAATCAACAGAAGGCTTTCTTTGGTTTAATTTTTTTCCCAGAAAATTAATTTGCATGAAATACCCACCCTGTAGGAGGGTGTTGAGAACTCTCACATTATGTTACCAAACTCCCATTGCAAATATAACTTATGAGCATTAACAGAAATAGTCTTTATTATCATCCAAGGAAAAATATCTAAAATTCAAGCATTCTTCATCACGAAAAGACATGAATATAAATAATTGTATGCGTAATCATAATAAAAACCTAATTCTAGTTGTATAATAAGATTGAAAAGAGCCATGTTGATAAATATGCACAGTGGGCTACAGAAAAATACTGAGATTGTTTTAGAATGCTGTAGAATAAAACTCCATTTCTGTTTGTTGTATTTCCAAAGAGGAAAAAATTAGTTATCAGCAAGATAAACTGGCATTTGTTTCATGTGATTGCTTTGTCTGTCATAATTCCTTTATAGAATAGATTTCTGTAACAGAAATCATAATTGTGACATAAATACGAAGTATTATAGCAATAACCAACTAGGCAAAAGGCTTCTTATTTCATTAGAAGCAATCTGCAGTTCACAGAAGCTCCATTATGCTATCCAAGGAATAATGTGGGCTTCAGATAAACTGAGCACGCTACTACTTACTTACACTTTTAAAGAGATACAGTCCAGGTATCTTAAAAACAGATTAAAAATGGACTAGAAGTTTTTTAAAACTTTGTTGACCTCAATCTTCTCTGGAACGTTCCTCCTATTTTCTTTCAATTCATTTTCTGGTCTCTCTTTCAAACCTAATCATCACATATAACTACTTCTTGCTTTCCTACTGGTAAGTGTGGGTTACTAGACTTTGAAAGAATAAAGGAAGGATATTTTACTCCACAAATGCTTGCTTCATCTCTGATTATTATTGGTTATCATTGTACTTGATTATGGATTTGAAGTCACACATATATCATGTGATTGCAGATGAGTAACAGAGAGAACTCCTCACTTTCAAGGAAAGGAAACAAGAAAAATCTGGAAAAAAATAGGAAGCTGACAAAATGCCAAATAAAATTTTGCTTTTTAAAACAAATTCTTGAATCTGAGTGAGAAGTTCTGTGTTTGTCACAATTATTGAATTGCTACACTTACTAAGAATTTTGTGCAGAGTTACCCTGTTACTGTCTGGTAGCTGAAGCAAGGCTCAGTTAAAATAATGAATCACAAATAAAGACTTGCATGGTCTTACCCACAGAAGTGAACCCTATCTGGCACTCGTTTAATCATGTTTAATTACGTCCATCTATGTGTGTGTATGTATATCTAGATATGTTTTTAAATACATATGAATGTTCAATTTAAAAAACACATAGAACAAGATTTGTGAATTTGCAGCAAATGTGAGAATTAGACCAACAGATATATTTCTCAAAAACATATTTTGAAGCTTAATCATAAGCATGGAAGTCTGAGCGTAGTGTTTAGCTTCATATGAATCAACTTATGTGCATAGTTCTGCTCTCTAAGGAGAGTGAGAATTCAAAATGTGGATTTATGGGTTCTGGTTAGTTGCAACATTTCATCTCCATGGAAATAAATAGAAAACTGGGGTCTTAAGATTACTTATTTAGCAATTTTTCATTCTATTGCATGGCTTTGAAATTTATTGTTGCCTATAAAACTGTAAAATTAACTGGACTTATTACCAATTTCTCTGATGAGACAGAACGTGCTTCCAGTAAGAACACAACCTTTTGGTCCTTAGGGAAGGAAATGGAAAGAAGGAACAATGAGCTGTGTTATAAACAATGCAAGTTTGGCTCCATCCTGCAAATCGCCTGTGCAGCTGCTACACTGTCTTTTCTGACAGAGGCCAGAGAGCCTTCATTTCATCACTCAGAATGGCCAAGGTACCACTCACTTACAAGGCTTTAATATAAAACCTAATAAAATAAGCCCTTCAGAGAAAAGTGTCTCTTGCCTTGGTCACAGTTTTCTTCGTCACTGCCGTCCACACAGTCATGGATGCCATCACAAAGCCATCTGACAGGGATACAATAGGCCTTATTTTTGCATCGAAACTGATCTTCTTTACACTCTGTCACACAATCCATCTGTGTGAATACAGACAGGAACTATGGATTACTGCATTAGAGCAACAACATACTCCAACCAGTCAGAGAACCCACCCTGGATATGACATGATTAGTGCATGCTGGCTTATTTCCACATTGGTCTGAACCTCCCCAATGGATTTGTCTACACCTGCACAATGTAATATTTGGCTCAGGGATCCTTCAGTCTCTAACTGGCTCCTTTGTAGCTCTGAGAAATAACAACTGTATTTGGTCTTTTTTTCTTCAAGTTGTTCACAAAGGTCGTAATTTTTATAAAAGTTACCAGCAATGCACCATGTAGGAAGAGCATGGCACAAAGGCCCACAGAAGGAAAGATGCCCGCCTGCTAGGATTGTATTAGATGAATCTAGAGGACACAGGGAACCAAATGTGATACAAACTCATCCAAACTGACAGTACAGAGCAGTCCCTGAAGCAAACTTCCCCAAAACCACACTAGGTTTTGACTTAGGGGACCAAAATTTGTCTACTCCAAAAGGTACCAATGGAGGAAACAAACAATGTGATGCAACTTCCAGGGAACCAAAACTAAGGGGCTAAGTTACCTGACAGTGTCCAATGGATGCAAAAAAAAACCCAACCCATTTGCCCTTTTAATTCTTCTAAGTTCTAAAACTGTTAAAAAACAGACAACAATGGCCATTTGGCAGCTACCTCATCAGATCCATCAGCACAGTCATACTCTCCGTTACATTTCAAAGATGCAGAAATACAGCCTCCACTTGCACACACGTACTCACTTGAAGAGCAGGTTGGAGATGCTGGTTACAAACACATATTTTAACGTTAAGAAAAATGCAATTTATGAATAAGTTGCTTTCAAATCTATGTTTTCACCTGGTTAACATAGTAAGCAAACACGTATTTGTAGCTGATGAGAGCTTTTCCAAATGTTCATCAACTACAACAAAACATTTTACAAAACTTAATTGTTGCATCCTAAGTAAAACGTCTAATACCAGTACCAATGTAGTAACAATGATTAGTACACAAGTACACATATTCATAGAATGGGTGTTTAAAAAATTGCAGTCTTCAAAATGTACTTAGTGTTGAGCTAAAGTTCATAGAACCACAGAATGGTTTGGGTTGGAAGGGACTTCAAAGATCACCTACTTCCAAACCCCCTGCCCATGCAGGGTGGTTGCAAGAAGGTGATCTTTAAACACCTCCCACTAGATCAGGTTGCTCAGAGCCCCATTTATGTAAATGCTTATAGTAGAATATGCTACATTCATCTGAAACCATGGTTTTAGATAGTATAAACTATTAAAATGATAATAAATGAATATTAATCCATTTTATTTAAAACACAGATGGATCTTTTTGTTGCATTAGAAATGAGAAGGACTTTTGTCATAGGCTTCTATGAGTTGTACCCATCTAGACAAAGCTTACAGAAAATTTAGCAAAATTCCTGCAAAAATAAACTACTAAATTTTCCAAGAAAGTAATTAGGAAATAAAACAATAACAACAAAAATACTAATTTTTTAGAGAAAACCTTTGCAAAAGGACTAGTAAAAAACTGAATGAACCACACAAAGCAAAAAGTCCCAGAGAAAAATTAATAATATTCCAGGAACTACTGCTCTTTTCAGAGCTAAATTTTATAAGCTGAGTATACATTATCAAATTCTAGTTCAATATCATTAAATGAAATACTACTCCCCCAACAAGGTTCATATCACATAGCTGTACATAAGTGGGCTTTTCAAAACATGGAAGACACGGTGATACACATTTGAAGGATGAAGTATTTCAGATTTCTTTGCACTCCTCCCTAGTCCTAGTGCACAAGGAATCTTGACTTGTTGATTTATTTTCTTCTTGTTTCATTCTCATCTATTCCTCACTCCTTTCTGTTTTATCTCACAGCATTATTTAAAAAAAATACCTGGATCACAATTTTTCTCGTCATCCCCAAGTTTGCAGTCTTCATGTCCATCACATTTCCATTTTGCTGATATGCACTGACCATTGGAACACTGGAACTGATCTCTTGAGCAGCCTGTTTCACAATATCTCTGGTAGAACAAATATGATGCATATTCAAGATGAAGAGTTTGATACAATTTTTTAAAATATACAACGAATTGAAGTTACAGCCCATACTCCTCCACACCATAAAATACACTAATGCCTTGTGAAATGAAATAGATTTGTAGATGTGATTCATGAAAGGTGGCTTGTACCCTCTTGAGAATGGTCCTGCACAGGCAGGAAAGGAGAAGGTACCAAAGGGACAGGAAAGAACAGAAAAACAGTGAAGCATTATCCATTGGCTTCTGCTACACAACAAACAGTTGACACTGTTTTCTCAAAAAAAAAAAACCCAGAAGCCACACCAAAGCAAACGACTGTGTGTAGAAAAAGTGGTTGCCCAACCAGGACACAAAATATAACCAGGATGGGAAAAGGTCCAGATCACTGCTGCTACCAAAAATATGTAACTATTGTTAAACATTAATTTATATGCATGTTCTCTTTCTAGGATAACTATTTCAATAGGTTTAGTTTTAATTTAGGAAATACATTTGCACACATTCACGTGTAGAATTCTCATTGGTGCTCTTTAACATAATTGTATTAGGCAATCTATTCTCCAACAACATAAAATTGCTAGTTTTCTAAAGAAATATTTTTCCTGGAAGAAGCTTACCTCGTCTGAGCCATCTGCACAGTCATAGTCTCCATCACACCAGAACCTTGCTGAAACACAGTCTCCATTTGCACAAAGAAAGTCCTTCAAAGTGCAGGTTTGAGGTTCTGAATAAAGAAAAGTAACAACCCTAGGTTGATTAGCATTTCCATAACATATTTTATCCATAAAACCTCCCAATCAATGAATGACTAAAGGTCAAAACCACTAAGTTGCAAACGACAAGGATTTTTTTCTGTTGGAATTTGTTTCATGACAGTTTACAACTAAGTGTCATTTACACAGAGTAACATAGAAATGAAAATACTTTCATTTAATTCTATCATATTTCTTTGGAAAATTATGTGATGCTGACTATATAAATATTATTTATTCTAATGCTTACATGTTATTACAGTTTTTGTGAGATATGTGCTACAGACTAGAAATTCATTTTGCACCTGTTAATATCCAAAGTAATTGAAACTAACCAGATCTTTGCTTTTCAAACCTTTTAACCTTTGTGTACGTCAGGATTCAGCTTCCCCTGTGCTAGGCATTCAGGGGTTAAGATCGTAAATGGAATGCCTAAGGGCTCAGGTTTAGAATTACAAATAAAATAATTCACTTTTCCAGAAATTAAGTATGAGAGGAAGCATGACAATAACCCACTGACTTAATACTTAAAATGTTAAGAGTTTTAACAGAACAAGAATATAGTGAGTTGCAAAACTCAGTATATTTTCATTAAAAAGCCCAACTGTCAACATAATAGAAAACATAAAAAAGAAAAAAAGGATAAGGATGAATTTTTTTATTCATTTTAGGGGAAAGAGAAGGAAGATGTCAGACATAAGGAATCTAAGGAGCTTACAGATGAATAGGAGAGAGTAAAGATTGGAAGTTAAGTGGCATGTTTAATGATAAATGGTTATGTTGTCCTACTCCTTGGGAAGAAACAAAACAGAGGGAGGTCTGAAGTCATTATAAAAGGTGGACACAATAAAAAGGAAGAGTAGACACAAAACTAATTCAAGGTGCAGCAAAAAAAAGGTTAGTGTTTATATGAATTCTTAGATTTTACACATACTAATCCTAATTTGTTTCCAAGAATAAGCTCATTGTATAAATGTTAGTAAATCACTGACATTTGATACTTTTTGTAGCCAACAGGCCAGGAAGAGGAAGTTCAAGACACGATGAATTACATAAAGAAAATAATTTGTGGGGAAAGTAATTCACATGCAAATAGACATTTGTCATGTTTCTATATTAATTTGCAAAATAGAAGCAAATACATTTTCTATGATGCTAATGAATTATTTATAAACAGAGATTTGATTCTAGAAAAATGTGCACAATGAGCTAACTTCTCAATTCTCTGTTTGCAAGAAATTTTTCTTCTGCTACTGGAATACATTTCTGTGATTTACATATGAACACAGGAGGGTACTTTCCCATCAGTGCTCAGACTGCCAGTGAAAGGAATAAGTATTAACAGACTTCTGTATAAGCACTGAAGGACAGTATTTTTCAGCTACTGCTTTATAAAAACACTGAAACTCCTTCTTGAGAAACGCTTTTTGAATTATTAGAAATTTATTTGAAACACTGCACATTAGATGATCTACTTCTTTCACACTTTAAGATCTGAAAATAATCCAAAGTGACAACAGACATTTGTCATCAACTTAAATAGTACCAAGAAAAGGAGCTAATAAGAAACTTTTACAATTATTTCATATTTGAGGTTTGATTTTGCATTTAATAGGCAGAGATATTGCACTAGGTCATGAATTGAAACGATTTCTTAGGAGACTGATGTATTGATACACAAGTCTGAGGGGAAAAAAACACAAGTTTTCTTGGACTAGGTTAAAAAGTTCAAACTTACAGGGTACTTTTCAACTGTATTTGTACAGGATTAATGTTTGCTCCTTGTGAGAATCCTTTGTCTTGCAACAGCTATTACAAAGCAAACTTTTAAAGAAACTGATTTGTGTAATAGGAAAGGTGGAACTTGTATGTAATAAACAACTAACAGCAATACAAACCATGGGATAGGAGCACCTCAACCAAAATGAGTTATAAGTGAACACTGACCCCTTGATTCATCCTGGTATCTGGCAGTAGATCACCAAGATTGAGAGGAATTAGAGGAGGTCTAGGCCACACTTTCTTATGATGAATGAGTATTCATCAGATCTGCTACTAGATGGTTGTGTTGGAGTTGAAACCTCCCAATAAGCCAAGTCAGAGCATCCAGTATGATGCATCCACATATCATCATTAAACCAGTATTATCTTGATGCTGTGGGTTAATCCCAGAGGGCAGCTAAGCCACACACAGGCACTCAGCAGGGTGGAAGTGTGAAAACTTTTGGATTGAGATAAAGACATTTTAATTGGTAAAACAAAAGCTCCATGCACAAGCAAAACGAAATAATAATTCATTCACCACTTCCAATCAGCAGGCTGGTGTTTAGCTGCTTCCAGGAAAGCAGGACTTCATCAGACCTAACTGTCTTGGGAAGACAAATGCCATAACTCTGAACATCTCCCCTTCCTCCTTCTTTTCCCAGTTTTTATTGCTGAGCACGACATCATGTGGGATATCCCTTTGGTCAGCTGGGGTCAGCTGCCTCTGCTGTGTCCCCTCACAACTTCTTGTGAACCACCAGCCTACTGAGAAGCAGAAAAGGCCTTGGCTCTGTGGAAGCACTGCTCAGTGACAACTAAACATCAGCATCACCTAGGCTGTTTTGGCCACAAATCCAAAACACACTTACCACAGGAGGAGCTACTAGGAAGAAAATTTAACCTAGCCAAGCCAAAACCAGTACAAATGTCAAAATGGACAAGAGGGAAAAAAACAAAACCATCCTTCCTTGTAAACCTCCATTTCAGTACTGCTAAAAAGAGTAACGGGGATCAACCCACAGAATGCTTCAACATTTACAGTGTATTATATTTTCTTCAATTACATTCAATAAAACATTTCTGGTGCCTTCTTTTCAGCAGGTATAAGATAAAAAATTATTATGAAATTTTCCTGTTTTCAAGTTCCCTGAAAAATAGAATTTTTGCTCTAATTTTTAAAAACCCAAATAAACTCTGAAAGCAAATTCCCCCTTGTCCTGGTTTGAGAGGGAGTTGCTGGGGGTGGGGGGAGGCATGAGGCTTTTGCACATTCCTGAGCATACTGGTATATAATTAAAGCTGTCTAGTTTAGTTTTGAATCCAGCAAAGTCTCTCTCCTTAATTCTCTCTCTCCTTCCCTACCTGGGTGGGAGGGGGAGGGGATAGAGAGCATTGTTGTCTGGTTTAATTGCTGATCCTGAGTCAAACCGTGACAACCCCTCCAAAAAGACATTAGCTCAGGGAGTTAAAAATTCATTGTACTTTGCTTAGTGCTAACTCAGTGTGGATCTATAAACTTCTTTAAAACTCTTCCATATTTAGGAGGGTCCAAATATAGTTAAAGAACAACAGACTTTAAGACAAATATAGTTAAATAACGAAGTCACAATGGGCACAACTACGTCCATTAGACCACTAATAATTTTTCACACTCATATGTGATAGTTTTTTAACATGCATTCAGTTTCAAGAACTTCACCAGGATGTTGTGTGTGCATGCAAAGGAACTACACAGAGGAATTTAAATACCTGAGCTGAATTTCTAGAATCCAATGAATTCATTCTGCATTCTTGAGGAACAACTCATTCTTTGATAGGCTTGCCTGACAAGCTCTTTATATATTCATGTATGCTATGAAAAACCCATGGTAATGAGCACTGTAATACATTTTGCCAAATGGTTTTGAAGTTCTAACTTCATATACAGTTCTTTCATTACACTTGATTCTATAAGTGGCTTGACAGCCTATAAAGAATTTTATCCATCTACTTCAAGCAACTCAACAGTATTATGTATTTGCTCAATGCTTCCAAGATTTGGAAGTTTACAACTGTGTCAGCCTACTGTATTTAAACAGCAGAACAAGGGACTCAACAGTTGGAAGTGAAGTATGCATTTGACAAGCAAAAGAAAATGGAAAAAAAAGCTAACACAAACTACAGATCATCAGTTTGGTGCATTGTCTGTGTCTGGGTACTCACTGATTCCATCCATTCCAACTAACTACAGACTTCTTTATGAGCAAGAGAACAGTCAAGAACTGAATATATACCTTCATTATTGATGTGAACAAAAGATGTCAAGCTTTATAAATAATAATTAAAAAAATATATAATTGCTCCCTTATTTGTTGACCTTTTTTCTTGTACTACAGGAACCTAAACTTAAAGGAAGAAACTTTTTAATACTGGGGGATGAATAAATCCCACTTCAACAACATGGCATCTTTCAAATAAGATGCTTGTCACTTATTTTGCAAACAGCAATACTGTTGTGTAGAAGTTGGGCTTTTTTTATTTTTCAGTTTTTCAAAAGACTTCAAAAAACATCATATAGATGAGCAGTGCTATAGCAAGACTGTGTCTCTTTCTTTGATTTTTACAGGAGAATAAGAGAACATAAAATAATTTCTTGGTATTATAATACAAGGGAAAATGGAAACCCCACTAGCACTAGTAATCAATTCCTAAGTAAAATCTGCCACAAAGTCAAGAAAGCTTTGTATGTCAAACTCCTCTGTGAAGTATAACAATAAATGGCTCTGAGGGGCACTGAGCCATGTGACATTTTCCTCTTTAGATGCCACACTTGCACATGAACTCACAAGATTCTCAAATGTCGATAGTGATGAAAATGCAGACAAATTCACTTTAAACTTTTCAAGCAGAAAGAGTTCATCTTGATACACCCTGTACCTATGGACACTGTGCATCAAACTGGAGAAAAGGGGCAGATAGCACATACTCATCATGAGAATTCTTAATTTATTAAGCTTTCTATGTTAAAGATACTAATTATACATTCATGATATTCAATCAGGATTATGCATTTGAGATTATCTATACAAAAAGATTTTGATTTCTTGGACTGCCAAGTACAAAACAAGAACAGAAATTGTCAACTGAGAGAAGGCACTTCAGAAATAGTTGCATATATTGCCTCTTAAAATATTTTCTTTAACAATGTTTACAAGATAAAACCATTAAGAATTTGTTATTTTTTCCTTAGAACCAGATCAAAATTAAGTCACTGAAAGAGGTATGGGAGAGATTTACCAGGCATTCAGGTTCCTCACAGGCAGGAGAGAACTAGGTTAACTGACCTACTTGGAATAACATCATCTACTTCTTAACGTGACACAGTATTACAGACATGGACTTCTCATTATAGAAAAGGCAAATCACCTCAGGAATAGAATGAATGTGATGGGCAGAAAGTGCTTGATCAAACAGTATTAAAAAATGTTTGTCACTTCATCACTGAGTAGTTTTTATTATTCTTATCTAGAGATAAGAAATACAGTACATAACTTCTTGACAAAATTAAACTAATTGTAATATTTATTTTTAATCATTAAGAAGTCATAGGTCAGGCATTTTTCAGAGCTGATTACAGCTCTTTTTATTTATATATTAAATTAGAGAATTTCATCAAGGCACATTTTCAACTCTGGTCAACTGACTGTCAATGGATCAGGTGGCATTTTATAAAAACAGGTGCAGTTTGTCAGAATTAAAAAGTTTCCTCTTACATGTTGCTAAACTGACTCCACTTGTAATAACATGTACTTAGGTAAAAGTTACTTACTACAGTTTTCTTCATCAGAATTATCACCACAGTCGTTTTGGCTGTCACATCTCCAATGATCTGGAATACAGTTGTTGTTTTTGCACTGGAATTCATGGGGCCCACAAGTTTTTTTATCTGTAATTAAAATGAGTATCATTTACATCATTGCAGACAAAGAGTCAACATGGAAAAGACTGCTACTAAACTGTGACATGACAATATTGCTTAATACATTTAGGAAGGAGCAATGATAATACTTGAAATGTTACTTTCAGAAATTTATTTATCCTGCCACAGTCATTAAGAATCTGTGTATTCATTTACAACAAAACAGATATGCTCATAAATCTGATGATAAAATTAAAAAAGGGACCGTATATATTGTAAAACCCAAAAAACTCAGAAGGGATCACAAATTAATTTGGAGAGGGTATTATAATTACACCAAATCTCAAAACCTGCATTGAGTTTTCCTTGAATTTATCTGTAAGATCCCTTTACAAAAGAAAAGATTACAGTAAACCACAAGAATATTTATTTGAAAATGTACAAAATATATGATTTTCAGAACTTGGGTTTGCATAGAGTAATTTTAGACTCACCAGATGTGACAGAATGTTGCATTTTGATTTGCTTTTCACCTTCTGATGCCTTGGATTGGGAGTCTACTTATACAAAGTAAAACCTTACAAAGCCTATAGTGCTAAACTGAGACTGATGTTCTTCAGGCACCACATTTTCCATTACCTTCCCTCTTTACAGAGCAGCATTGTAGGCAAAGCCTCTTAGAGATACATCAACATCCTAAACTCCTCCAGCAGGAAGCAGCTGCCTCTGGTTTTATTTTTATTTTTTATTTCTGGAGTAATTTTTTCAGGTTTTGAGGACTGAGATGAAATGAAAGAAATTTAAAAGTTACAAGTGACATTTTATTTGAGACGAAAAAAAAAAGTTTGCTTTGTAAAAGCCTTAATGACATATTTAAAATTACATGTCACTGTGATGATATTTCAATAGAAATTTTTTTAACTTCCATTAGGCTATTTCATAGCATGTCAGTTCAGACTTCATATTGCTATTATGACAACTGGCTGAATTCTGATAACTGACAGAGTGGAGGAGGACTGAAACACTAGCTTCAATCAACCTGCTTTCTCTGCCTGTGAAGCAGAAAGGACCACAAATTAGAGGTATTAGATCTGATGCTACAGCCTAACCTGCTGCTTTTTGTGCTTTGTTTTAGGTGTGGTTCTGGAACTAGAGTGATAAAACAAAACTTCATTTGAATAACAAAAAGATGGAGGTAAATGGTGTTGCAGCTCACTTGTGTACCCTCAAAAATTTGGTAATTGCAATACTGCTGCTGCCTTTTGCATTTGTTCCTTATTCTCTGCCAATATCTCTACATAGTTTTCTCCCCAAATACTTTTTCATATGGTGTCTCTCAAGATAACAGTCTATGATATTTCAATAGTGACATTTCAAATACTTGGCATTGGCAAGAACTTAAAAAACATTTAACATTACAAAGCATGAAAATATCCCCCTCCCTGAAAAGAAGACACTTGTATTCTGTTTCTGTAACTTCAGAAAAGATCAACTTTCAACCCAAAAATCAATCATATATTTATTAAAGTACTTCTAGCAAAGTCTACACTCTCCTACTAATATATCTGCCCACAAAATGAGTCCTAAAGACTAAGGACAGATGATATTTTATCTTTCCACATTCAATAGAAATACCACAATCTCATCAGTAATACACAGAAGCCAGAGGTGACATCTCTTCATTTCAGCTACCTGCTAGGATGAAGAGAACATGCAATATAGCTTTTCTTATTCTTCATAAAGAATTATCTAGTTCTCAAGGACACTAAATCCATTTCTAGCATTGTCACTTTATGCTTAAAAAGGCTGTATATATATATTTAATTTATTCATGTGCAGCAGTCTAATCTTATGATTATCATTTGAATCTCAATCTTCCCCTTACCCTGTTTTTACCAAAACCAAGGAAATATTTAATTATTTATACAAAATATTTTGCACGTTTGTAAGGCTCTCTCTCCTTCACAAACCTGAAAGCTTTATTGTTTCCTTTGGGTTGACTCATCTCTCATAGCAGCTTACACTTCACCGTATCTTAAAAAACAGATTTGCTTGTCTTGTGTTTCCTTCTTTAAGTTAATGAGACCCAAGGAAAATACAGGATACTAGAACTAAGATATAAAAAGAGGAAGAATTGGGAAAGCTGTGTAAGAAGTATCTGATTTTTGAGAACGACTGTTCACCTGACTCAAAGGAAATTGTGCAAGACCTTACTGTTTGAACAGTGGAACCCTGAAAAGCCCACGTGGACCTACATTTTGTCATTGCTTTCCTCAACGCTAAATTGCTTTCCATTTTTCTTCAAATGAGACCATAAAATGTGAAAGTTCAGATAGGAAGAGTACAAAGACAAAGAAGTAAGTAGTGACAACTCAATTTTAATATTTCTCTTTTCCAATCATTATTAAAAAATATATTGGTCTACTGTAACAGGCAAAGGGCTCTTTTCAGATACTCGTGTGACTACCTGAGGTAGCTGCTGGTTGCTTGGGGTTCATCTTTTGTGCACAGCAAACTAGGATTTCATTTTAGAAGTAATTCTAAATTAGCATGAAGAAAATAAGGTGAAGGCTTAAGTGGAAAACAAAACAAACCCCAAAATATTACACACACCCCCTAAAAACATTTTGATGCAAACATGAATCCCTGCAAAGTAAACCACCATTTTGCCAGTAATTGCACTACACTGCCATTTGGGGATTTTAATTCCATCTATCTGCATTTTTATGCATTTATGTCTTTGTGTGTGCACACCTGAAAGGGATAAAATCCAAATCAAATAGAAACTCTTTTGAAGGACAATCAGCTAGCTGTTCTACAGCTGGGCAGGCTGTCACTGATGCTGGATAGAAGGAATTATCGGCCCCGTGAAGGAAGGTTAAGTTTATGTAATGCATCCTTCCTACACCTCAAGGAACACATTCTACACTATCAGAAAAATACCCACTTTAACTCTGTGAAATTTAGTATTAAAAAAGAGAGGAAGCAGAAAGCAGGCTGATACTGCTGATGCCCTATGCTAATAAAGACTTGAAATACATATAATCCTTAAAGCAGATCACAGAATCACAGAATGACAGAATCCTAGGGGTTGGAAGGGACCTCGAAAGATCATCTAGTCCAACCCCCCTGCCAGAGCAGGATCACCTAGAGCACATCACACAGGAACACATCCAGGTGGGTTTTGAATGTCTCCAGTGAAGAAGACTCCACAACCTCTCTGGGCAGCCTGTCACAGATGATCATCACTTTCCAAGACCAAAGTTTTCATCAGAATCGAACTCAAACAGGGCCTTTTGTGATGTAAAGTATGCAAGTTGTGAGCAAGGATTACCATAAGCTAATGGTTTCTTTTAATCGCCTGGACAGAAAGCATTAATTAACTCTTCCTACTGTTCTTTGGAAAACATCATACACTGATTAATAAGCAGACATTTCCTAATTCTACTTTAATTGTCCGAGTCTGAAATTAACCACAGAAGATTAAATACATTCAAGACTACTTCTAACAAATTTACTCAATGTAGTATCTCCAATAACACACAGCAGCAAATGTTGACTAAGCAAAATATATGACTCTGGAGCACTTGAGCAGAAAAGAGATTATCCTTTATACAAGTTTAGCATTGCAAGCATTTTAGAAATAAACTCTAAATGACTACAAGTTAGTACTTGCACCAACATATGTAAGTCAGCTTGCAGCTTTATAATTTAATTCTATCAAATTTTGTTCATAAAAATAACCATCTTTTAATTCAAATTTAAAACAATGCAGAAGACCAAACTGTGTTCAAACTACTGCTATAATAAGGTCATTTAAATATATTTCAAATGCTAAAATTATGGGAAACTTCAAAATGTGATTAAACACATCCTATTCTTGTCAAGGCTTAGCTGTTTCATGAGTGTACATAACAGTGAGTGGCAGAGAGACTGAATACAGATAAATTGTTCTGTCTCCTCCAACACAAAAACTAAGAGCATTATATGCAGTAAGAGATTTAGAATAAAAATGGAGGTGTTTTTTCAAGGAGGTTTAACCATACAAAGGTTAAAGACAAGTGAAATCCATCGAGGGTTACTGCATACTCAAAATATCTCCGAGTCTCAAATTGTTAGAGGCTGGAAGAGTATCCTAGGGATGTTTCATTACAGCCTGCTTTGCTCCCCTGTTCTCCCCTAGACAGCAGCTTTCAGCCACTGCCAGAGACAGAATAAAAGGCAAGACGAGTCTTTAATACAAACCAGCATAATCAGTTGTATACATTGTGCCTGAAAAACACTATTTAATTTGGGATTGCACATATTGCACCTCTATCCTATTCAATAGTTTGAGTCGTTTGGATTTTATTCTATTTGCTAAAATGATGAATTACAGTGAAGTGCTTATCATAAATCCAGTTTTTCTTGTTCAGGGTGAGAAGGGGTTTTTTGTACCTCTTTGCTTTTAAACTTTGTGTCTTAAGGATATTATTACAAGAATTGTTTTAAGACCCTTTGTGCCATATCACTTGGACTTGTGTGGGTTACTCAAAACATGAATCCACAATTTGGAAGCTTGGAATGCTGTCCACATTGGAAGGCATGCTGGAGATCAAGGTGATGGGGGAGAGTGCAGGAGAAAACACCTACCTAGTGCATCAGAAAGTCAGCAGTGCAGAGGTAGTTCCAGAATAGCTCAGAACAGGACAAAGCAAGTCTCTGTGGATTAGGTTCACGTCCTTTTATAAACTTAGCATTCACTGTTTCTTCAAGTCAAATGCTTTTTGGACTGTAACTTCTCTCCACCTCATATGATTAGCTTCCCCTTTTTGACAATTCAAATCATGGTCTTGCATTTTTGGTGTTGAGGAAGAGTTCAATTTCCTAGACATATTTACTAGCTCAAACATTTTCATACATGTGCTCGTGTCAATTGCTTGAAACATATCCATGGAAATTTGGCTCTTTCAGTGTTTTCTTCCTGATTACAGCCTGTAATGCCACTGGTCTGTTGTCCCAGTGGCAGTATAAACTTGTCCAGACTTGTGTGTTTCATCACAACATTTATTAGTGTGTAAATGAATAATGGTCAGCTTTGAATGTTTTGTACAACTGTGTCCTGTTCTTTTCTGAATCAGAACATTTTTTCAGTCTTTTCCTTTACAGACCAGTGTTGAAATGTCCACAAGTTTTTCTGCACTTGGTGAGTGCAGGTCTGGAATTGACATCCACATCCAATGATTTTCCATCAATATTGATCCACTTATTTTGACTTTAATTATCTATAATTCATTTCCCAAGGTGGAACATTGTATTTACTATTTTATTTCACTTACAGCAGAAGAGCTGACTCAGTTGATTTTCAACAATGCAAGCAATGGCTGTAAACAACTATGGGAGGCTGGAACCTGATGATTTTTAGGGTCCCTTCCAACCTTAACCATTCTATGATCCTATGATACTACAGTGTGTTTTTTCTTCCAAGTGATGATGAACAGCAGGCATATACAACGTCACTTATAGACCAATGTGAAAACTGCTTAGATATTTTTAACTTTCTGCATTTTCTTAAAAAAAAAAATATTTAATTGTTCCTGCAGAAAAATAATCAGTCTATCTGCTCTATCAGTGAGAAACATGCTGAAAACTGTAGAGTTACACTTGTGATCCAACAATGAGTTTTCAAAAAAGCAATGAAAGAAACTATTGGATTCAAAGCCAGTATTACATTGAAAAAAAAAAAAAATCTGCCTCAGTGGGGAAGAACACTGGGGTTCTGGGGATTGTGCAAAACAGAAATTAGGGCTTGCTTTGGTAATGGTGGGATTCTATCCTTGATTTTCTCTGTAGAGGATCTGCCTCCTCAAACTATCAGATTTAAGTACAAAATGTTCATAAGTATCAGGGGTTCTTGGAGAGGCCCTATGGGGATGCAAGGTTTGTGGAGTGGTGTGTTAGGGCTCATAACTCACTGGAGCTCACAGAGAGAAGCAAAAATTGGCCACGTCAATCACAATCTGCTCTGGACCCTTCTGTACAGCCAGTTTTAACTAACTGATTTGCAAATTATTACATTTTTCACTCTTTATTAACTACAGCAGCAACAAAGTATGCAGAATAAATTGACAGAAACTGGATAACACTATGACAAAAATCAAGAATGTCACTGTATTCCAAATGAGATACTAATTTGCATCTTCTGCCAACAAAGTAGTAGCATAATATGAAGTTTATAGACTAGTCATATAAAGATTAGCATTCAACAAGAACTATATGAGCCAGATACAGCTATCATATCAGATAAGTATTACCTTGAATTGAAAAAGCATATATTATGTGGGATGATTATTTCCTTTTGCTACTTTCTTCCAAAATGTCAAGCTATAATAATATATTCAAAACCACTGGCATACTCACCACAGTTAGCTTCATCTGATCCATCAGCACAGTCTGGGTCTTCATCACATACCCACAGTTTAGAAATGCAGTGTTTTGTTGTTTTACACTGGAAATGGTCTGGAGAACAACTGTTTTCAGCTTTAAATAAGAAGTTTCCAAATTAAAACTAGAAATTTCTGCTAATATTCAAAATACAATATTTTTAAAGAAAAATAAAAAAGGATGCAAAATTCAGTAATTGGTTATCTCTAGTATCATGTAACATCTGTAAGAAAACAGCATTCAGGTTTATATTGTTTATAATTTCATATTCTTTTTATATATTATATTGTAAAACAAAATTAAGGTAAAACAAATCTAATAAACCAAGTGCCTATTGAGATATTCATTTAACAACAAATAGACTTAACATTGATACAATCAAATCACTTCATTAAAAAGCACAAAGATTTTTTTTTCTAATTTCCTAAAACACCAGTTAACAAATCTGAAATCAGTTTGAAGGACTAAGGCAGCTCTCAATGCTTTGATGGAAAGGTAAGTAAAATTCTGTACCATTTGGGTGAAATTCTGTGCTGTCCTAAAACAGCTCATGGGTAAATAGGAGAAACATTAGGAAATTATTTCACTTCATCAGTTTAGCAGGACAATTTTTAAAAATGAATCCTACAGTGAGATAAAGATGCAAAGTTGCAGATAACCTTCATCCTATTATTTCAGGATGCTTTAAGTGCTATAACTTTAGAATGGCCACTTGATAACAAAAAAGATCCTTAGTGCCCTCAAGTGATTCTACATCGATTCCCTCCCATATGTATTTGCCTGGTCTTACCATTTCTTAAACTCTTATAACTAAGAGTATATAGGTAAGATGAATAAGGGACTTATATTTGGACTGGATATAAGGATAAATTATTTACAGCCAATATGAACGTTGTGGTAGACCTACTTATACCCTCCCCTTTTCATAATCTCCCCAAAGGCATCTGAAGAGTTTTCAAAAGCCACGAGCAAGGATTTATTAAAATATAAACTAGCACACTTTACTCTCGTAAGAGAGAAGCTAACAAAGCCTAGGTAGGACAGAACAGAAATAAAAGATGTATCTCACTAACCTCCCCCACTCCCCACTTTGTCTTTGCAGGAGTGTTGATGGCTGAGTTTCAGACAATTCAAAAGCTTGCTTGATGTCACAGCAGACTGTCCTATCCTCGCTAATCCCTAGGAATCTTTCAGCTCCACCACCACTGATCCTGACCCTGTCCCTCCCACAGTCCCCGAGCACTCTGTGCTGCAGACTGCACCGCTCTGATGTCATCTCAGTTCTGCCAGCTCAAGGTTTTGGGAGCCTTCCACACACCATGTACCAAAAAAACCCCACAACAATCTCCTCTGTCTTCCACAGAAGTTTACCTGACCCCACTTTATCGGTTTTTAAAGGCATATCACATGAAAAGCAACGTATAAGACTGCCTGCCAGAGACTACAGCCCTGCTGAGCTGTTTGGAAGACAGCCATTAAACATGACCAGCAACAAAGCCTTTGTGTCCTTAGCAAGCCTTCCCTTGGAGAAGGTCATGTTCTTTGCAGAAATGCAGCATATGCAAACTTTGAGAAAGCTAATTCAGAAAATAGCAATAAGTACCTTAGATCAGCACAAGATCTGAATAATGAACTGAGAGAAGGACAGAGATGTATTTCAAGACAGCACCATTATTTTTATTACAAAATGATCAAAGACACAAGCCATTCAATACATTTCCATTCTAAATCTGAAAATATTTGCTCTACTTGTCTCTAAGAAATTCAGAGTGAAAATGAATTTATGAAAAGTAAGATGTATTAAAAGCTGAGTAAATGGAAATCAAGTTACACAGGCAAGTTAATGAAGAAGTTCCCAGAGGAAAGGGAATAGAAAAAGTAGAAAATGCCATCAAAGAAAAAGCACGTAGAAGGAGCTATGGATCTACATCTTTTCCAATAAAAGACACATAAAATATCTTTTTCCATGGTAATACGTTGCTGCAAGGCATGGCAGATGAAAGCCTCAAGAAGATGAGTCATTTGTGAGGTGGTTAAGAGTAAAATGGATGTTCCAGCCTAAATCAGAAACCCAATTAAATGTTTGAAATTAATTGTTTACACACCCCTCTTCTTTGCAATTACTTTAAAAAATGAAGCTAATAAATGACATCTTAGTTTGCTCTCCTGTATATAAAGCACTGTACATCAAACTATCCCATGAATTTACTTTTTCCTGTTCCTCAAATTATTTTACAGAAGGGACATTTATAGTATTTTACATGTTTTACTTCAGCTCTTTGTCTAAAACCAGCTACAGTTTTCAGAGCAAAAATCTTTAAATATAACTTACGACAGTCTCTTTCATCTTCTTCATCACCACAGTCATCCTGTCCATTGCATCTCAGATTTATTGGAATACACTTCTGATTCTTTGTGCACTTGAACTGACCCGACAGGCACACATGTGTATCTAGATTAAAAAATTTAAAATACTGAATTAAAAAGATTAAAATGTCAAGACTAAAAGATTTAAAAATATAAATCAGTTTCTTGACTAAACGTAAAGCATAGCATTTAAATCAGTTCACCATGTTTCTGAAGTGTACAATATAATCACCTACCACAGTTCAGTTCATCAGAATTGTCCCCACAATCATTCTCTCCATCACAGATAAAGGCTGGAAGGGCACAAAGTCCAGTTCCACACTGAAAACGTCCTGGCTGACATCTGAATTCAGCTGAGAAAAAAGAAACCTACTTAGCAATGCTATCAGAGGAATGGTTCAAGTACCCATAGTGTTGTTCTTCCTCTACTACTAATCAAAAGAACTTACAAACCTTTGTACATGCCTGTAGAATCTCAATCTGAGTAGATATTAGTAACTAAAGTGAACACATAGTATATAAAAATTAGTTTCAAAATCTGAGATTATAAATTTGCATAGCTGTAGCTATACCTTACTAACGATGGAGTGCAACCTACTACAGGTTGGTTCTTACTATTAGCTCAACAAAGACTTGCAATTCAGGATGTACACACTTGAGTTTAGGTTGGATATTAGGAAGTACTTCCTCTCAGAGAGGGTGATTAGACATTGGAATGGACTTCCCAGGGAAGTGGTGGAGGCACCATCCTGGGATGTGTTCAAGGCAAGGCTGGATGTGGCACTTAGTGCCATGGTCTAGATGGTGTGGTGGTGTTGGTCATAGGCTGGACTTGGTGATCTTAAAGGTCTTTTCTAGCCTTGGTAGTTCTGTGTGGGATTCTGTGTGTGTGTGAGTTCAAGTCTGCATTGAAGAAACTCGCTATCCCATTCTAATTCTACGTTCTATGTCAGGTCTAACATTGTTCCTTCTCACATCCACTGCTAATTTAATGACTGAACAATTACGCACTTCTAGAGCAGTATTTTCTATCAACACAGAGTAGATTAAAATATAATCTCATGTAGAATGATTCCATATGCTAAAGCTTGCTTTAAAGGCCTCTGCAGCAGAAGAAGAGAGCTAATTTTAAAATTGTAAAAATATGGGTGGGAGATTTCAATACAAAAAAGCGCAAATGAACTGTTACTTAACTGGAAGATTGTAGAACATGTAGTAGAGCATTTTGTATGTATAAGCTTGAGGTAAGAAAGCAAGAATATTTAAATTTATGTAGATTAATATAATAGTAGTAAAGTAGTGACGGGACTGAAAAATAGCATCCTCAACAGATATTACTGTTTACAAAACCAGTACACTAGAAAGGTGCTTTTTTAACAATTAACTTGTCAGCTACCATCACAGCAACCATCCTTTGATGGTTGAACCTACAATTCAATGGGGAAATCACTACAGTAACCTACTACTTGGATTATGGGAGGCTATCAAGAAATACTCTATCTGCACCACCTTCAAAAGTTACACAGGATGCATGAAAAATATTCATCGTATAAAACTGCTCATACTGGAGGGGTGAGATTTAGCTCTCCAAGCTTTCCTTTCACAATATTTATACAACTGTGAAATGAAAATATTGACATAAAATATGTCGTGAAAATTACACAGAATCTTAGTGGGAATCACATGGAGGGCATTGTTGTTGTTCAGGGAATTACACTAAACAATCACGTATAGCTAAGCTTATGTAACTGCAATGAAACATAAGGAAATTAGTTTAGAATTCCACATTTCTAGTACACACAAAAAGAAACTAAATAATCTGGCAGGTCTAAAATGAAAATCTTTAGCAAAAAAAAAGTTCTTATGATTTTCCAAAGACTATTATTCAAAATGACTTTTTGAAAATGTTTTTGACACTGACAAACCGAAGCCTACACCCTCTGTAAATCGGACAGAAACCAAGGAAAAGAAAACAGTGTTGCAAACAGAAGTTTTAAAGAAACCCTCTTCCTCACATCTATAAAGCATTACATTTGATTTGGGCTCTGCTGACAAAACTGAGGTCCAAATTGAAAGGCACTTACGGCATTCCTCAGGCTCGTCAGAGCCATCTCCACAGTCATCAACAGTGTCACATTTCCACCAGAACGGGATGCACTTGTCAGTCTTGCAACGGAACTGTGAAAGGAGAGAAAGAGGGAAGAAAAGCTTGGAGATGAACATGTATTTCTTTCATTTTAAAGAAAAATGGTACAGTTTATGGAAAATTAAATTCACTGCTCAAGTCATCACTCCATTAACCAACTCTGGCTGTTAATTTTATAAAAAATACTTTCTAAATATTCTTTTTTAGAGGTGTTTTGCACTGGGACTGCCACTGACACAAATCAATGTCGTTTCAATGATGTTGCTGCATTGACTTATAGTGGCCCCGGTATGAACCACTCATTGCATTTGCTGCATGATTTGATCCTTTAAGATCTTATTCATAACAACCACTTCAATTTTTAAACATTCTTTGAAGGTTGTTGAATCAGACTTAATATCCTTTTTCCAGATAAACCAAAACACACACAGTTAAAGAAATGGGCCTTAACGTGCAGGCTTGTACTTGTATAGCGTATTGCTTATATTGTCTGAACTAAATGAGAAAATCAGAACCTAGCCCTTCTAAGCATTCAAAAGGATTACATATTTGTGCAAAAAAAGAAAAAAATCCTTTATAAGATGTTGGCAGTGCCTCTACTCTGAGCTCAGGCAACATTGTACCTTTGCTCTGACTGAAAGAGGAATGCAAAGAAAAGAGTAGAAATTACTTGATGCAATCTTCCAGGGCTACACCTAAAATCAGAGGGGTTTATGTGGCTTATACTAAGGAGAAAAACCTATATAGATTATCAGCAACTTTTAAGAAATGTTGTGTTTCCTACCTGGTCTTTGTATGAGCACAGAAAGAAAAGAAACCAAGAGGTTTAGAAGTGCAGGGCATTTTCTGTGACTAGGCCTAATTTTTTCATTTCTTCACATTTTAAAAAAACGTGGATTATTCAGTAAAGCTGTATTTAAAATGTATATAAAATTCAATGCATTAGCTCAGTTTTATCTTTTCTGCCAAGAAATGTCAGGGCTTCAGGGCCATTTATGTAGTAGAACCTATAGCTGAAGGGACCTCTGTCTTGCCCTCTGTTGAGGGACACGCTGTATAACAGGTTGGGTTTGAAAGGCAGCTATTCTGAACTGTTCAGCTGCTCCACAAAGGCATGCACTTCAGAGTAGCCCAGCAGAAGGCCTCCAAATGTAGGAGACAAACACTCAGACAATTCTCATTGTTAGTATTTTCTATTTGCTGACTTGCTTTCCTGCTGCTTAACCATTTTTTAAGGTGCCGGCCATGCTCTGCTAATCACAAAGAATGTCAGGCTGTTAAAATGACATTAAAAATGCAACTCCAGGAAATGGGTGCTAACTTAACTCTTAGATGCTGCTACGCTCTGCAGGAAAATGCTTATGTTCCCTTTGAAACTGGGGAGCTAGACTCTATGCAAAATTGGGGGTCAAAGTCATATGGTTGTGCCTGGAATGGCCTTGAGCAACCTGAGTTGCGTTGTCCTGGAGTCTGATGTGTTTTGCACTAGACCATTTCCCACATTAGATTAGCCAGCAGAAGACAGCTGTAAGTCTGCAGCTGTGTAAAACCAGCCTACCAGCCATCCAGCTTTTTGTTTTCAGAAATGCTTCACAGTGGATGTGTTGTCAAGAGCATCATAGGAACAGTTAAGATTTAACGGCATAATCTGAAAATCTTAAGAAGTAAAGTGTATTTTTGCCACTGATCTCTACATCTGATGCCATCAGACTGATGAACTATCAAACAGTAAAGAGATTTCAAAATTGTAAGAAAATTCCTAATAACCAATGTCAACTTGTAACTGTCTGTCTGAAGCAGCTTCTATTCAAACCTGCTCTACTTCCTATGGAATCCAAAACGGATAAAATATCGCCACTGGAGGATCCAAGATGTATGCTATCCTTCAATTCAGACTGCCAATGAATTATTTAGAAAGGAATAGAGCCACTCAATCAACTGTTAATATACAAGTTCACTGGGGAATAAGTTTCCAGTGCCATCTAAAGAAAATTTAAATAAAGAAAAAAAGTGCTTTTTTTTAACCTAAGAAATTTGAGAAGTGAGGGAAGAAAATGAGTAAGAAATTCCTCATTTCACAAGTGTTTAACACTTTCTTTTTGTTCACTACTTAATGCGAAGTAACAAGCAAACAATCAAAACAGAAAAGATATGATGAACAGCAGTAAAATCCCACCACTACTTTAAGGGAACAGAGGAAGACAGTAGGAAGGTTTCTTAAGTAATACTCTTACTTGAATGAAACTGTACGTCATTTACTGAGATGACCACTGTTCCCTAAAAATGCAGAGGAAAAGCTTTTCCTTAATGACTACAGACAAAACTCATCAAGATGTAGAATTTTGGAAGAGGTCATTAGCACACATATAACAGAACTAGACTATGAGAAAACTGGAGTACTAGAAAGATTTTAAAGTCCATATGAACTATTACACTATCACCCAACAGTACAAAGACATTTATCAAAGTGGTTCTCTTACCAGAAATCAGTATGTTCTACTTCATCTACCTTATACTTTAAGAAAAAGTAACCAAATATTTATTTCATGTACTAGAGAACCCACCTCTCACAAAGAATTCAATGTTTTAACAGATGCAATTGTTAATTAATTGCATATTCTACCATTTCCATTTCAGTTACTGGATTATTTTTAACGTAACCCTATCCAGCTAACTGGACTAAGCTCATTTTCTTGTATTAATGTAAAGTTCATTCATGCATGAATATCTCCAAATGATCGTTACATACATTTTGTATTTTTATGTTTCATATTTTATATAAATGTTTTTTCAAAGCAATTTTTATGGGTTTTGTAGCTGTATTTGTTCTAGTTAGTGGCAGAAACATCCAAATTTGAAAGGGAACAAGTTCTGCAATCCCTGAAACAAAGCATTTGCAAGTCTATTTTCAACTAATAGCCTTGAAGATTAAATGCTTTAAATGCACCCATGAGTTACCTAGTCTTCAGCTCCTTTGACTAATGCTTCCCCATTTCATGGGCATCAACACTGATTACTTAAAAGTAGGTGGAAACCCAGTAAAATACAATTCCCACATGCCCTTCCCCCCCATGGGTGTGCACTTACCTGACTGGCAGTGCAGTTCGATAAGCATGTCTTGTTATCTGCAGCAAGGTAGAAGTTGGTGGGACAGGCACAAGTATACATCTTGTCAGGGGCTAGAAGACATAAATGACTGCACCCACCATTGTTTACTGTGCACAGATGTTTAGACACTGTGGACAGAATAGGAAAAGAGTATCAGAGGCTATTATTTCAGTATACTTCAGGGTAACTGCTTTATAGAGGAAGAAAAACGTATTACACAAACCATTTTTTCAATGGAACATCTCAAATCAAAAACCCACAGGAGGCAACCTTTTCCTTTTGCCTTTAAGGTAGTCTTCTCTTCTGTATGCAAAAATTAATTAGTACTATGGATGCAGATCCAATATTGAAAGAATGAGAGGAAGAAAAAAAGCACTACATTTTTTTTTAATAATGAGATGAAAAACTTAGTTTATCTAGGTCAAGTGCCAAATCGCATTAAGCTACAATTCAAACACAGGGACATGAGGAGACCAGACACATTCATGACACCTTCATTCTCTGACATTCCCTCAGTCCAACATGTTTCTAAGTAACAGTATTCTTCTGTATTATTAACACTCGTTAATTTTCAATTAATAAGGATAAATGTTTTCCTAACACACAGTTTCCATCCTGGTAACTGGTAATTCATACTGTAACGCAGCTCAACAGTTCTGTACTTCATCAGTATCTGGGTTTATTTTGAAGCACCCAAATTGGTATCAGGCCAATGAACAAGATGTACTGCATTTAATACCAGACATTAACCACAGATTTATGTTTCAAAATGCTAATTCGAAAACTTCCACAATTTGAAACAAAACAGAAATAAAAATAAATCACTGCAGACAAACGAGCTTCCATGGGCTCAGCAAATGGCTATTAAGTGAAATACACCAATGTGCTGTATGGAAAGCATAGAGAGAATAATTACCATCAGGTTGCCTGTAGGAATGATACACCTGGATGTCTGTTATGGTATGCCATGAGTTAATCAGTGATAGTCTGTCTGATCCAGAGGTTTTGTGGGCACGGCTGAGTGATTTGGTTTTCCCGTCTGTCCAGTAGATGTAGTCTTCAAACAATGTCAGTGCAATCACCCCTGGAATATCTTGATTAGGGACTGTAAGAAGAGATGCTAAGATTAATGTGCACTCTTGGAAGTCTGCCAGTTAAAATACTCCATACTGCATGAGCTGACAGATACAACTGCTCTATAATGTCTTCTGAATAACTGTCATGACAGTATGTCAAGCCTAGAGGGTTCCTTATTACCAGTTACAACAAAGATGGATGGGGTATGAGCTCCACTTGCTTAGAATTAGTTGGCCCAATCAGTGTTAAGGAACTGAAAGAATTTCAGTTAACAAAAATCACCTCCAGATTATAAACCAATTACATGTTAAGTTTTAAAGTAGCATATAACAGAAATGAAACTTAACCTACTCTTTACAGAAGACTAATATTAATTTGCTGTCTTAGGAGAGTAAAGTTTATTAGAAAACATACACAATGTATTATATACATCTCCAGATGCACTGCCTTTAACTTCTTTTAAGGCAATTACTACTATTTTATTTTGAAAAAATACACTGAAAAGAGAAGACAGGAAAAAAAAACATAGTTTTTCATTAAAACAAACATAGCAGTGAGAGGGTTTATGGCTTATTCCTAGCAAAACCAACTATACAATTTTTAAAAAATACACAAAGTGAGGATAATAGCCCATTGTTACCATATTGCAAGATTATGAATAATTTATTCATCATTTTTTAAAGCATGGAAGGACAAAAGGGAGAAAAAGCTTTGAAACATCCTGTATTCTTACTGTGCACTCTTTAATCTTGAACTATTTTTTGTGGTAAAGAGAACTCCACTTGTTTTTCCTTTTGTTTTTTCTTTTTTTTCTTCTTGCCTTTAAATGCATGTAGCTGTCACCATAAATGTCACAGCAGAACATCTGACCACAGTGATAAATTTGTAAATCATCATCTTTTATTGCTGAATCACTCTAATTACAGATAGAGCTGAAAAGACAGACCAGAGCAGCAGAGTCTGCCATTTTTAACCAGTACATTCTTAACACCTTTACCTTGTTTTCTTAAATAAAAATATCTTCATCTTTCTACATGGAGCTTGCTTGGAAACTCTCATATTGCTGATGGAACATTCCACAGCTCACTGAAAACTGATGACAGATACTGAGCACATGGAATGATAACTCAGCAAATTCCCATTTGTATCCAACAGCCTTGTTGATAGTGAACTCCAGTGTAGGGTGTGTTGCCTTCTGGTCCAGGACACCTTGCTTCTTATTTTCCCTTCTTCTGTACTTACATTTACCTTTGCAGTCATACCCAAATAACAGTGTGACACTCCTTTAAAGAGCATCATAACATTTCTGAGAAATTAGTCAAAGTGCAAAGAAATCTTAATTTTGGCAGTTGTTATGCAGGCAATTTCAGCATGCTTCCTTACATCATATGGTAACCCAAGAAGAGTTCTAATTATTTCCCTTATTTGTAGAATCACATTGTGAAAAGGGTGTCTGTGACCTAGAAGTGAACCACTCCCCATGGCAATTGTTGCTGTCCTGTTCCTGAGGGAGGAAGGAAAGAATTCAAGAACCACTACTTCCAGTTTTTCCACCAAAGTAACAAACCAAGTACAACAAAGCAAGAATACAGACATTATTAATACAGGTATCTCCATTATACTGATTCTTTTTCCTCTTTCTCCCCATTTTCTCACCACTGAATTTATCAGAATAACTTTCAGGAAAAATCTCCTAGACTCGGGAAAAGACCCAAAGACTAGAGCAGGGTTTGTCTGTCCAGCAGGAGACTGACATGCATTATCACCTCATGAGATCAACTACCCGCAGGCAAATTTTATCCAGATTCTGCTCTGTGGTGAACTAAATAATTCCCTTGGTGAGGAAAAAGACTTGTGGACTAGAAAATTGTACCCAGCTTCACCCTAAATGTAGTATGGAGCCAGGGGATGGAATCTCTAGTCCTGCAAAGAGTGACATGACCCCTGCATCCAATCATTATATTTTTTTTTTATGTTCTTTTGCTTAACATGGGTCATCTTCTGTGAATCTGCTTGAGAGGTTCCTAAAGGTCTACATACATTTTTACTAATGACAAATTCAACTTAATCTGTTTCAGAAAAGGCATGTGCTTCTAATTTTAATTTTTAAAACTTCATTATCTTCAAAATGTTTTAGCATAATTATTAATTGGAAATACTAATTGTAATATCCTATGCTTGCCACCAGATTACTGCAATTAGCTAAGGGAGCATAGAATTTACACGTTCATGTCATTAGGAAAAAAGGAAATCATAATAATGAATTCTTTCAAAATTATTATTATTTGTCAGGATCTGAGTACATGCATGCTCTGTAAAAGAAACACCTTTTGGTTTGAATCACTATCCAATATTTCAGCATATCCCTGAAAACTTGAATTCATTCTGACTTCCTCTGTTACCACTCTCCCCAGTTAGCTACTTCATCGAATTTAAGTCATTTAACTACCTTTTCTGTGCTATTACATTTACCATGGGATTTTGAATACATCTGGGCACAATCCACTCTGCCATCTTTCTAAATGAAAACTTAGGTATATTGAACTCAGTACTTTTTATTTTAGGCATATTATAAGCATTTGCTATTGAAAGTTTTCTTGTAACCTCCAAGTCACCTGCTTGTGCCACAGTACAAATACTAAAAGACAAGCAGGAATTTTAGGTACATCTGCAAAAGAGAAAAAGTATTTATAAAATAAGAATGAATAATAGTTACTTAAATGCAAAAATATTACAAAAATTAATCTAAGCTGACCATAAAACTCCATGTATTTCATTCCAGTTGATACATGTGTAAAGACAGAGACATTTCTGAAAACAAGCATTCACTGGCAGCTCATTCTGATTTACTTCACTGTTTGATGAATAGTTCTATCTTAGTTGAATATTATTTTTCTTTAACTTTTAGTATGTTGCAAAGAATGAAACATCAGAGCTGTTGACATGTAATAGATTATAAAATCTATAGTTCACATTAACTATGAATCACCAACACGGAACACAAAACCATGAGGAAATATTTACATCTTATTTTCTGACAGAACAGTAAAATAGTTCTTCGTCTTCTTTATTCTTTGCCTTTGAGGACATTTGTGTTTCAAGCTTTCCAAAATTTCAGCTGGTGACAGCTACTGATTTATCATAAATGCATGCAGTAGAAAACCACCCATTTTCTTCAGTCTTTCCTTTAACTTTCTCCTTTAACTTCACTGCATTGCTGAGCTACCTCTTCATAAGTGACATTCATGAGTTACATGTTGCAATACTAATTACTAACCTCACAGCACACATTACAGTGTGAATCAGAATTCTGAACAAGGAAAAGGAAGATTATTCCTTTCTTTGACAAGCACTGAACAACTTAGAAAGTCAACGTAAAGCCAGGTTAGTCTTGACTGATATGTGGCTCTTTTTCCCCTGCATCACCTATTTGGAAACATTTCATCAAGATGGTACATTACACCAACATAAGGGTGAGATCTCTACCAGCAAATACATGGGGAATTGAAATAGTCATATTTCATGGCCATGAGAACTGCACTCACTTGGTAGTAGTTACTGTCCAGAACTATCTATGTATTCAATAGATTTTTTTTTCCTTTTAAGATTTCTCATCACAATTTTACCCTATAGCCTCTATGACAGCTTCAAAAATTGGGTTGAAGTAAACTGAGATCCAATCCATATCTCAAAACATACCACGAACACTGATAAACTTTTCTTTACTCTCAGATGAAGAAATCTCCACAGAAAATTTACATTGGGGATCAAATCTTAAAAAAAAAAAGGCTACATTATTTTGCATTCCACTCTGAAACTCTTGGTTTCCTGAACTTCATTAAAATGCAAATAAAAAGCCTACTGACATCTTGACACAAATGGAACCAGTGATAAAAATCTTAGTAAGAATTAAGAATATTCCAAAGATAAATCGCATCAAGGAAGAACAACACTTAATAAGGAAATAGCCATTTTATCTACAAAATGAAATAAACTTGGAAATTGCTGATCCTCTCTGGGGCTGAAACTATTGGCCCCTACTGTCCTCTTTTGAACTCCCTGACATCCATTTCTTTTTCATTTTACTTGTAACCTCTTTGAGACACAGTCAATATTTTTTTATTTCTGTATAGGACTTACTCCTGGTGGTTGCTCCTTTTGAAAAAGGATTTGAAGTGTTTAGACAATGAAATTAACAATAATGACAATAAGGTTTTGTTTGATAAGCCTGTGAAAAAGTATCTAACTTTGATAGATGTAATTAAATTTATTTTATTAAAATACTAACAAAAAAAGATGAGATTTTATTTTCTCTATTACTTTGACTCAATTGACACTTTGCTAAAAAAACAAACTAGTAAAACTCAATGAATAGAAAAAATATTTTTAAGATAATATGTACATTAATCACAGTAAATGAGGCCATGTTTCACAGGAAAAAAATAGTCACTTCTAGGATGATATTACTGAAATTTTTAAAAACAACGTGCATGCATGCATATTTCTTTCTGCAAATGTAACATATACATTACAAATCTATACCATTTAAGCATGGAGGACACAAGTCCTTGATAGTTTGCAAGTCAAAAAATGCAACTGAAAGAGTAAAAAGCCACACAAATATTGTCATACATCTCAAAGCTGCTATCACAAAAGAAGGACAAAATTAAATCTAAACATCTTAAGGCACAAATGTATCTGTGGTATTAAAGCTGTTACAAATGACTGACACCACGAGAAGAAATGAATAGATTTTCAAAAATCAGTTGATCCAGTCTAGGACTGAAATATTTTACTGTCCTGTTACCACAACTTAAAATGTTTCATAGCTTTTTTAATTTCACTGTGAGAAGTTTGTGTCGCTTACCCAGCAGTGGTACAGAGCAACATGCTGTCACTGCAGTGATTAAGTTCTTCTCAAATACATATAAGTCACTGTTCAAGCAGAATTACTGATAGTGTGATGAGTTTCAAAGACTCTCTAAGTAATTTTCAAATTTATATACCACTTTCTACCTACAAAGTCCTTAAAATTAGCGTTTTTTAAAAATTATAGGTGCTAAACATGAAAAAAAGGTTATAAGCTCCAAAGCCTCTTATACTGGATACTTTACCACTTGCATACATGTACACCAACTCTGAAGTCTGTAAACGTTCAGAAGCCAATTCTCAATAGAAGTTTTTTTTTTTTTCAAATTGGAGATATTTTATTACTTTCTGTTAACTATACTGCAGCTAAAGAGGTCATATATGAACACTCAATTTATTTAAGGTTCAACAGTTTTTCATCGCTTAATTTAGTATTAATTTTCATGCCACTGTAAGATGAAGCAATAAAGTGCTCAACTTTTGTTTTTACAGTATAGAACATCAAAGAACTTGACAGGACTAATCTCAGCTCTGAGACGCTTCTGAACTTCCTAAACTGGACTATCAGATTCCATTTTTATAGTTTCATTGTACTGAAATTCACATCTTCAAAGAGTGAAATGGGAAAATATTAGGCACCTCTGGGTTTTAAGAGCTCTGAAGGACAGAAAAACCTGTATGAAGCAATCAGGTACCCAGGGAACTGTGAAGCTTGCATGTCCTCTGGGCAGTGGGAACCAAAAGCAGCTGTTAAGTCTGACAAATTCTTAAATATTTATTTTTTTTTAAAGCTCACGGAAGTAAACCAGCTTAATGCTTAGCCAGATTAGTGCTTCAATGCTTGCTTAATCATTTACTGCACATAGCATTTGTGAATGCTGCAGTGTTAAGTTGGCTAAGCTCTAAAGACAGTTTACATAATCAAGCATTAAACCTCAAATAGATAAGCAAGGTCATTGCTGCCTCCGGCACCAAGAAGAGCTCCCCAGTATCAGAAGATTTCCAGCCTGGTTAGCATGTTTTCAAAGTTCTTATTAGGACTCTCTTGACAATTCCAAAACCCCATTTCTCCATTGAAATGCAGAGGAATGTTACAAGAGAAAAGGAGCAGACGTTTTACCTTCCTGAAAAATCTTCATAAGAAAGAAAGAAAAAAAACCCAACTTGTTACAAAGATGTTAACACTACGATCTAAATTTCCAAAATACATGTAAACTCCCACAGCAAAGAATAAACAGTCCTTGATTGAACAGACGGTGTGTATATAATTAGCCCAAGATTGTTCTGTTTGTCCTCAAGAAGAATGTAATGCAGAACAAAGAACACTGAAGGCTCCCTCCTACAAAAATACCTCATTTTGATATATGAGCCACCCATTTTGACAAGATACTTGCTGGGTCTTGTGAAACCTCTGTGGCATTTTCTGTTGTTTTGTAACAGGAAGTTTAAGATCCAAAAAACATTTTCTCAAAAAACGCTCCCAGCAAGCTAGCCTTATCCTCAAAGGTCACAGAAACAGGTGAAAAAAAGTTTAGCTTATGCTGACTAGCACTGCAGATTGCATCACATTATTGTATGGGAACAATACATCTTCAAGAAACAGTTACCACAAGATTTGAAACTGATCTATCTCATTTAAGTGCTCATCATCATAAATTACAATTTCTCATCTCACAGAGCTAGAAGGGATCAGTTTTACCTCCCCTAAGCCCTAACCACTGAACTTCCTCAATTTTCTCTTATTAAGACAATTAATCTGCAGTGGTTAAATTCTATCTTCCAGGTATATTTCTAGTCTTGTGCTGGAACATGAAGACATGCAGAATTTCTTTGGTAGCTTGTTCCAGCAGAAGGGGAGAGGCAGCGAAAAAATTGTGATTAAAGACAAATTGATCATTATGTAGGAGATCTGCAAAATTCTCCAAGGACCCTTTAGAGCAACTACAGGCATCTTTGACACCAAAAAATTCTCACTTCTTTGTTAAATCCACAGAAGCTTTCTACAACTGGACTTCAGTTTGATAATCACATTTTGGGTGAAGCTTCTGACAACAGGAATTGACAAACAGCATTAGCTGAGGAGAAAATCTTCCTCTCATGTATTTAAATACCTCAGGATCTTACTCCCAAAGTTTCTTGTTGCTTGAATGTTTTATATACCATCTGCACTTTCAAAAGTCTTATGATACCAGGTTAACCCACAGACACTGTCACTTTGGGAGCTTGCCTCAGATATTTTACCAGTACCAAAGTTTTATAAATATCCATTAGCAAACGAATTCATTCAAACACACTGTTGCCAGGTATTTCATATATTTGAATTGAAGTGAAAGATCTTTAATTATACCATGTGGAATATGAGAATCATAGCGTAAAACTTCTCTTTTAACATTCTATAGAGAAAAGATACTAGGTTTTAATTATCTGTCAGGTGAGAAGCAGAACACAGGGATAACGATGACTTCATTACGTAGGTATTTGAAAAGTTATTATTTTATACTTCTACCCGGAAAGTCCCAAATTACATTTGCAGTAGTGGTTTCCTTATTGGCTCATGCAGAGCCAACTCATAGGCATTTCCTGGTTTTCCCAGGTTGGAGAAAAGGCTGCTTTTAACCAGATTCTGACACGTGGCAGACAGGACATACCCCTTCCACTTTTCATAAAGAACATGAGTTGTGAATATACACTAGAGCACAGAACTGACAGGGCAGCCTCTGATTGCTGAGTCTGTTCCTAGAGCTTCTGTTTTCATTTTTTCCAAGGACATGTATTACTGGGTGTTTAAAAATTATTCATAACAGAAAAGGAATATGAAAAGCCACTTTTAAAGTACTGATTAAAAGGGACAGAAGTTTCAATAAAGGTTGCAAAAATGTTGTAAGTTTTTACATAATTACGCATAACATGCAAAGAAACTTCAATTTCAAAAAATTTTGGAAAAAAAAAAAAGCTAAAAATAAAAAAAGCTGTTGACCAACCTTTATGTCTGTGAGATCCATCCATGTCAGAAAACTCAATATGATTCTCATCAGCCCAATACAGTCTATGGTTGACATAATCTATTGTAAGAGCCATAGGTCTAGATATCTGTGTTTCTATGACAACTGTTTGACTGGAGCCATCCATACCCACACGGCCAATGTGAGGATACTCACAGCAATCAATCCAGTACAGGTATCTAGAAAACAAAATACAACAGCTGCTTTGTTTAGAGATGCAAAAATACTACCAAAATAATTTATTTCGTTGATCTCAAGAATTAATCAGCAATTATTCTATAATGTTTCCATTGTCAGATGGCTTTTTGGATTTTTCTAGACCTGCCTACAAAGGAGTATGCTAAATGTAAAGGGTTTGAATAGCAGAGTCCTCAAGTTAGATTTGATTTTTATGGACTAGTAACATTGCACTTAAATTGCTTACTCTTGATAATGTAAAATTTGAAGTACTGCCCAGATTGGACATCACAAATCTCAAATCCTGCAAAAATGAACTCGCTTCTAAACTTATAACATTTACAGTTACTTTTGTTTCTACACATATTACAAAACCTTGTTTTGTTGTTAACAGTAACATGTTGAAAATTATATTGCTTCAAGAAGTACTAGTTCCAAAACAGGAGAATAATTTCTCACACAAAGGACTGAAAACTAAGTCAAGCACTGAGACAGACTGTTGGAAAGCAGAGTGGCAATTTTTTCCACAATATGCTATTTAGCCACAGAACAGAGCATGTTCTAATAAATAAATAAATAAATAAATCTTGTTACTTGGTACAGGTGTGCATGTTGCTAATGTTTTATGCCATTACTTAGAACTTCAGGATAAATATTTCCAGCTGGGAAACTGATATGCCTCCACTCTATAGGTCTTGGACAGACTCTCAAAACCCAGATGCAGCTCTTATTCTTAATCATAGAATCATAGAATGGTTAAGGTTGGAAGGGACCTCAAAGATCATCAGGTTCCAACCTCCCTGCTGTGAGCAGGGACACCTCACACTAGACCAGGCTGCACAAAGCCTCATCCAAACCTGGCCTTGAACAGCTCCAGGGAGGGGGCTTCCACAGCCTCCCTGGGCAACCTATTTCAGTGCCTTACTACCCTCATGGTGAAGAATTCCTTCCTGATGTCTAACCTAAATCTCCCCTCTTCCAGTTTAAAACCATTACCCCTTGTCCTATCACTGCCCTCTCTGGTGAAAATCCCCTCTCCAGCTTTCCTGCAGCCCCTTCAGGTACTGGAAAGTGCTCTAAGGTCTCCCTGGAGCCTTCTCTTCTCCAGGCCGAACAGCCCCAACTCTCCCAGCCTGTCTTCATAGCACAGCAACCTGGAATAGTATTTGTGTGCAGAAGAAATGGTGGCCCTAAGAGCAGCTACAGGTATCCTACAAAACACAGGTGCAAGATGTTGGCACTGAGCCTGCTCCAAACAAGCAATAGACAAAGGGAATTTTCTCCACTGGCTCCAAGAGAAAATTTTTTTGTTTGGAAACATACTGCTATTGTATGGCATCAGCAACATAATGGCTTAGTATTTCTCATTTGTGTGAAAAAACCCTAATATATAATTAATAATGTTTCAAACAATAACTCTGACTTTGAAATGCAAACACATTCTTTATTTCAAGCAGTTTTCCATATTAGAAAAACCAAATATATTTATTAAGAAAGAAAGCTTAGTCTGGGAAAGCTAAGTCTGTACACATACTGTGCACTGAGCAGAAGAAAAATAGGTTGATTAACTTTTAAGTGTGTACCTAAACCTTCCTAGAAGACTTGGACTACAAATATATGGTAGTGGAATGGCCCAAATTATTCTGAAAACCAGTAACCACAGAAAAGTGTGCTAACAAAATAGTTCACTTCAGAGAATTAATGAAACAAAACATGAGAATTTCCTCCCATGTAATACGAATGTTATTTATTAACACACTTCTTAAAAAAGGGATTTTTTTAAGGATCTGCTTTCCTCCTATTAAAAGGAAACATATACTGACTAGTAAATATAACAAAACATGGTTTAGTACCGGGGTTTGTTCAGCCTTGAGAAGAGAAGGCTTTGGGGAGACCTTATTACCATGTTCCAGTAGTTAAAGGGTGGCTACCCAGAAGATGGAGACTCCCTGTTTACAAGGAGTCACATGGAAAAGACAAGGGGTCATGGGCACAAGTTGCTCCTGGAGAGATTCTGATTGGACACAAGAGGTAAATTTTTCCCCATGAGGACAGCCAAACATTGGAATAGTCTCCCAAGGAAAGTGGAAGATTCCCCCTCATTGGACAGTTTTAAGTCTCAGCTTGACAGGGTGCTGAGCATCTCATAAACTATAGTAGTACCTAGAAAGGTTGGACCAGATGATCCTTGAGGTCCCTTCCAACCTGGCACTCTATGATTCTATGTCTATACCAATTTGATAGGTAACGATGATACAATAAGCACTGGTAATGCATTTTAGACTACTGATATCCAGTGTAGCTGAAAGTCAGGTAGTAAAAAACTAATTAGTGCTTCCTATCTTCTGTTTTCATATAAAATAGTTAAATATAAAATTAGAATTTAATATTAATTACTGCAAAATAGTTGCTTCATACCCAGCTTGAGGATCTAAGGACAGATCTCTAGGAAACTTCACCCTTTTGCTCACAAGGACAGTAGGGTATAAGCCACTGAGTTTAGACACCTCAATAATTCTCTTCTCAGTATCAGACCAATAGAGATTCTTCCCAATCCAATCGACAGCCAGTGCGTTGGGAACAGCTGTATTGTGGACTACCTGGAAAAGCCAAGATTGCATAAATTATTTATCTGAATACCAGAACAGCAACTCACGAGTTCAAAATACCAGAATACTGAGAGGTTGGATATATGATACAGTGACTCTCAACATGTGAAAAATAGGTATTCTTCTCTGTTAAACAATGACATTTCTGAAGCGATGACACTTCTTAAGTTGCTAAGACAATGTGACTCCTCCCTTACAGTAAGGGAGAATGCAGAATACCCTGATGTAGTAAATATGTACTAACTTTCAATAACTTTGCATCTTTCATTTTTCATCTCAAGTTCCTCATTTTTTCCCCCGTTACTATTCTGTTTATTTTTCAGATCAGAATGGAGATGAGGCTTCTCTCCTTGCAGCGTGCCCTCAAACATGTCTGCTTATTAGCTCACCAGTTCCTTCTCAAGTCTATGCTGGCATATATTTTATTTTAATATCACAGTGGTGCTATATGTCATCATGACAGATGGACCATAAGGGCACTCAACTCAGACAAAAAGAAAAAGATCACCTAGTTGGAAAACAAACACTGTACTTTTATTTCCAACACTCATGTGGCAGAAGAAAGAGGAACTTTCTAAGAATTACTCAAATGCCAAAAGTGCTACATTATTAAGGAATAAACTAAGACACAGAAGAAATGTGGTGACCTAATGAAAATTCTAGACTTCTAGAGAGATGTGATATTCCCAAGGTTTTTGATGACTTGAAAAATTCTGAGACTTGAACCAGGACCTCTAGATAGACATGATTACACCTCATCATGATTGTATGACTCAATCTTCCTTGGCTGGGAGTCCTTCATGTCAAGTGCCATTTAAATATTTCCAATCATTAGAGTCCAACTTCTTCTAGGCTTAAAAATTCTACTACTGATAAGGTCTATTGTGACCTGTTCTATTCCTGATGAGGTCCTGATTAGGATCTGATTACATCTGTGTAACTAGAGCTTAAGGTAAAAAAATAATAAATCAGAAAGACCAATACTTTAAAATAGTTGAGATTTCTTAAGTACTAATAATGGCTTCATTACTGCAGTGTACATTCTCATTCATAGTCATCTTCACCACTAAAGCATGTGCAGTAAAGTATAAACTTACACATAAACCTGATTATCTATAACTGAACGTGTTACTTTTAATTTTATTTACCATTGGGAGATACTGAAAAGCCTCCAAGATAAGAAGGGACACTGAGATACTTCAAACCAATTTTATACTCATGAATATGTAAAAGCACCCTTTCAGGTTATTACATTATTTATCACCTTATAAAATCTTTTTAAAATTAAATTTCAGGCATGCACAATTTTTTTAATATGAATAAAATATTTTATTTTCTAATACCTAGCACTACCAGCTTCACTGTTTTATAAATGTGGAATGGCAGCAACTGCTGCACTGTAACATGGGACATTTCACATAGAAATGGACAGCTCTGCAATCTTAGATAGTGCTTCAGCTACACTATCAAGAAGCATCAACCAAAGTAATTAGTCTCTCTGCTGATGACTTTTCCCTTGGAGGGTCACTAAGTTTATTCCAGTCACTGATGTCACCAGTGTGACATTAAATGTACACAATCCAGCTTACTACAGCACTTTCCAATAACAGATTTCATTTGAGTCTATATTACTATACATAAAACACTTTCTCAAGTTTTGAACGAATTTTTATGTCAAGTTGTTGCTTCAATTGTAGAAATATCTCCTCTCTGATCAAATGCAGAAGAAAAATGAGATGCCATCAGGTTTCCCACACCATGAAAGCAAGAGTTGGTATGCTGAAAAGATGCTATTTTCTAAAAGGGAAGTCCTAGGTAATAAATCAAACAGTATTACTTACACTAACAGTACACTCATAGCGAATTGTAAAACAAGAAATATGAAGGAAATAAAATAAGAAATTCATACTTCAAGAGAAAAGGTTGTCAACCATTAAAATTGTCTTTCATGACAAAAAAGTAATATTTAAACAAGCTTATTGAGGAACTAATTATTTGTAACATCATTTATTAAGTATGTGCTGTGGTGTGGCTATCATGTCAAAGAGACAAAGTTATCATCTTCTTACTGTAGGAGAAGAGCAGGTTCGAGACCATCTAAAGAACGTGACAGTGCAAAAGTCCATGGGACCTGACAAGATCCATCCGTGGCTCCTAAGGGAGCTAGCAAATGAAGTTGCAACGACACTTTTCATGACATTTGAAATGTCATGGCAGTCTAGTGAAGTTCCTGCTGACTGGAAAAGGGGAAACCTAAGCCCCATTTTCAAAAAGGGAAGGAAAGAAGACCCAGGGAACTACAGGCCAGTCAGTCTCACCTCAGTGCCTGGAAAGATCATGGAGCAGATCCTCCTGAAGGCTCTGCTAAGGCACATGGAAAATGTGGAGGTGGTTGGTGGCAACCACCATGGCTTCACCAAGGACAAATCATGCCTGACTGATTTGGTGGCCTTTTATGATGGGGTCACAGCGTTGGTGGACGAGGGAAGAGCAACTAACATCATCTACCTGGACTTGTGCAAAGTGCTCAACACTGTCCTGCATGACATCCTGGTCTCAAAATTGGAAGGAAATTAATTTGATGGATGGATCACTCGGTGGATAAGGAAACAGCTGGATGGTCCCACTCAGAGAGTACTGATCAATGGCTCAATGTCCAGATGAGTGACCAGTGACAAGTGGTGTTCCTCAGGGGTCAGTACTGGGACCAGTGCTGTTTAACATCTTTGTCAGTGACATGGACAGTGAGATCGAGTGCACCCTCAGCAAGTTTGCTGATGACACCAAGCTGTGTGGTGTGGTTGACATGCTGGAGGGAACGGATGCCATCCAGAGGGACCTTGACAGGCTTGAGAGGTGGCCTCCTGAAGTTCAACAAGGCCAAGTGCAAGGTCCTGCACCTGGGTTGGAGCACTCCCAAGCACAAATACAGGCTGGGTGCAGAACAGATTGAGAACAGCCTTGGGGAGAAGGACCTGGAGGTGTTGGTCAATGAAAAACTCAACATGAGCCAGTAACCGTGTCCTGGGCTGCATCAAAAGAAGCATGATCAGCAGGGCCACAGAGGTGATTCTTCCCCTCTACTCTGCACTCATGAGACCCCACCTAATCATAACTCCTTTTTCGTTGGCATCCTGTAAATCATACTGAACTGCCAATTCAGTCAACTGCCAATGATGTTGTAAGGAACTCAGCTCATAAATACAGTCTTAGTCCCTATCTGTACTTCAAATAAGATACAAATGCAATTAAATTTCATTAGGACTCGTTAGCTCATGCTGTGTTTACATGCATACACCACAACCTCACAATCTAGGTTGGAAGCATGAAGAAGCACTTCCCAAAACACTAAAAAAATGAATTCTAGTGGGACATTATTGATAGCCACTTACCTTGAGATCACTTCCATTTAAACACATTCTGTTTATGCGACTGCCATTTGGTCTGCTGGAATCAATCCAATAGATGAACTCTTCTCTGTAGTCAAAGTCTATTGCAATCACATTGTTCAGCCCCTAAAAACAGTGGAAGAAAAAGTCCCTGTATTCAAATGTGTGAATAGAGACTGACAGCATTCGGAATGCAAAATACATTGCATATAATATTCAAAATGCTTCCTTTTACTGACTGCATATTTTTGAAGCACCTCCCTTATTTTTTTCATACACTACTAGTAAATACAGCAAGATAAAAATTGTAACAGAAATTAACACAGTGCCAAAGAACTATCTCACTTCAAAGATGCAGATGACTCATGAAACTAGATGAAGCTTCTGTGGTTTTCATTCCTATTATTACAATGAAGCTTAACAGTAAATATTTTAACTTTTGTTCCATGTCTCTATTAGTTACTATGTTTGGCATTGTTTTGGCAAACTAGAAGACAACCATTTTAAAACAATAAACTCAGAAATAGCAAAAAAGGTATTATCTTTACTTAACGAAAGCATTTCATTATTAATATAAATTAATCGGAATTCAAAACTGTGACATGAATGTAATTCCTGAATAAGAAGGTTTTGAGTTCTTAGAATTTATTATAGGTACTGTGTACCCACACACACAGAGGTGTGGAAGCTGGAGATCCAGCAGGCACCTGGAAATCTCCTATGGCTCAGATTTCTAAGCCAATACATTGTAAGAAAGAGCGATGGTGGCATTTGAGGTCAGAAAGAGCAATCATATAATAATGGCTTTTCATTCCCAAATGGCAGATAAGAAAGCGAGGTATTGCATTCAGATGATGGCTCCTATTTCCTTATCTGACAATAGGAAAGCTTTGTCCTACAATCTGCTTAACATTCTGATATGTAGTGCAATCGCAATTACTCTCAATATACAAAGATGTGATTATCAATCAAAGATGGAGCACCAGTGGTACAAAGAACAGATGCAGTCTGCACTCCTTTTAAAACCACAAGATCAGTTAATCAATTCTGTTATCAGCCCAATGACATTCTACACTCAGGTAGATCAGCAACCTCCCTCGTTAATGTGATTCATTCTTGTAGAGGGGATGTGCTGGGCTAGCCAACTCTAAACTAAACAACCAAGCACAACGATATTTATTTGTACAGACAGTGATACACTGCTTATCTGCCAACTACTACAGTGTAAATTTGTATTTTAATCAAAATGTAGAAGCAAAGAGTGATTAGGCTGCATAAACCATCATTAAAGAAAGGACTAAACAATATGGTGTTGTGGGACCATTCTCATTTTCAAAAAAACCCCCATATCCATGCACACAGGATTTTAACAAAACCAACTGCAGTTCTGTCAGGCATAACTGTGCTGCAAAACACTTTTCCTGTATTTTTCTCCTATTAGTATAAATGCATGTACAGATAATCCTCCACCCCCAATTTTTAACAAAAGAGACAACAGGTGAATGAACACAAAAGATTATCATAAATTAATAACACTCTAGAAATCAAGGTTGGTATTTTTGGAAAAATTATACAACAGTGTAAAAGTTTCTTTAGTATCCATGAATGAAGAGAACTGACTGCCTAAAAGTCTTTGGTTTCAAGTGTTTTATCTGGGTTCAGTTTAGTTCCAATACTTATCAGAACATCAACTGCAGGTAAAATTATTTCTGTACATCTGCAGTAGAGTTCTCTGTCCTGACAACATCTAGTCTTCATGATCTACATGTCACTTTTAGGTCCTCCTAGCATAATTCCTTTGTCATTTCTTGAGGAATCTGCTTTGACAAGGAATAGGGAAGTTTTCAAATGGCATCAGCTGTATTAGTTAATCACCTGTGGTTTTGTCTCTTTCTGTTACACACATCACATGGTGCCCTAGGCTGTGATTTGTGTTCCCTTGGAGCCCTCATTAAAAACCATACAGGTGAAATGCAAGAGGAAGGATCTCTCCATCTACACTGTCTATGGAAACCCTAAGGTTTTGGATGACTAGGAGTGAAAGAAATGGAAGGCAAAGAACATACATGAGACACAATTCAAACAGTTGTACTGTTTATGTATATTTGGAAAAAAAAAAAAAAGAGAGGAAAAAGCTAGCACATAACAACTCAGAGGAGACTGAATGAGCTCCTTCTTTCAGCTCCTTTACTTTGAGTTTATATGGATAAGTGTTAGAATGGCAAAGCACAGATCAAATACATGGACAAGGGTGGTTCTGACCCTGTGCCAGAGCAGCTCTGGTATTTGCCTTCATCTGGTAGAGATGTCTAAGAAAGAGTGGATCCATCATAAAATTACAAGGAAAAAAAAGCTCTCCCAATGAGGAAGACAGCCAACCTGTTCTGCTGGTATAGCTCCCCCTTTTGCTTTCAAATCTGGATGCTTTTAAAAATGTCATATTTGTAGGATCAAAAGCCAGTAGGTTCAATACTAGAGATATTTATCAGACTAGTGAATTAATGTGATATGGAAAACACAGATTCTCTTCAATGGCTGGAGCTACACGGTCTCTAATGTACTGACGAGGAGTCCATTAAATTCAAGACTGATGAAGCTCTGAGCCAATCTGTCAGCACCAACCATAAAGAAAATTTACTCTTGCTCCCCTCTTTTCACAGGCTTCTATTAAAAGATGTACCAGCAAAAGAGGAGAGAGGCAGTGAGATGTAAATGAGAGGCAGTCAGAAGGATTTCAGAAGAACAAACAGACTTTAACATAATGCTTGCTATGCTTAAATAAAGCCAATGTGTAATGCAAGATGGTTAATTTTGTAATTACTGTCATGAAGACGTGAACACCTCTCTTGTGACATTAAGATGCACAGTCACTGACAAGAAGTCACAAAAAGCCCAACCCTATAGCCTGGCATAACTGATTTTTCTAGTCTTTCTGCACTCGATTAATTAGTACTCAAGGAATCATGTTTTGATTTAAACATATTTTGGAACTCTAACCTATGGTAAGTAACTACACTTAGGTGAAGCATAAAAGCAGAGCAGAAACTGCTAAAATGACAGCTCTGTACTTACTGAGTAACTTTCTATTTTTGAAGTTTTCCAAATAAGTTGTGGGGTTTTTTTTCCCTGTTATAATAATTTAGAGGAATTATTTTAAACATCAGATTTAACCAAAGATATATATTCATGTATTGCCATACTGTAAATCTTGGAATTTTGTCTCTAAATCAATAAATAGTTTTGGCTTATGACAGTAAGTAGCCCAAATAATACATGGCCAGGTAGTCTTGTTTTTTTTTTTAAGAAAACTGAAATATAAAAATTGTACAAAACATATTGTGATGGAAAAGGATCATAAGTAACATGATTTTTTAAGTACATCGGAATGACTGACGAAACAACTGCCTGAGCTTTAATCATGTCAAACTCAGATAAATTAGTAAATTTCAAATATTATAAAAACTGTGAAGGTACTGCAGTTGTTCTACAGTGCACACAATGCCAATTTAGAGTGATGTGTCTGTCAGCTGCACGCTTCAGAAAAGAATAAAAGTATCCAGTTAAACTTAGAGCATGGTACTAAGATTATACCTGTTTCAACAAAGTGTAGTTGGATCCATCAGTGCTAATTTTTCTTATTTCATGATGATCAGCCAGAATTAAGAAAGGTTCCTCATCTAAACCCCAGGAGAAAGAATATATTAGACTAGCTTTTACGTTAATTTATGGAAAATCAGGAATACAATGCTGAAATACAGATGGGTTGAAAAATAAATGTTACATGCTCTGATCAATGTTATGGATGAAAGAAATATTTAAAACATTCAAATGTTCCAGGAAAGATCAATGATGCAGTATAAAAATGAACAAAGCAATCAATTAGTATATCTTCCAATGTAGTTTAATTTTTTTGCCTTTATCATAAGGGAACCATACTGTATTTTATGCTAATTTAATGTCAGAGATTCAATTTCAAATAGATTTCATACATCTTGTTTTAAGTTCAACATTCACTTCCAAATTATCACTAAGACTATTATTTGTTACAGTAGCAAATAAACCACATCTTGACCATTGCTTTTTGAGATTTCAATACTCTGAAAATTACAGACATAAAGAAGCAGCTATTTGAACAAACATTGATTCTCTAACTCTGAACTGAAGCCAGATTTGGCTTTTTTACCCCTGGTTTTCTAATTTATTAAAAAGTTTTTCTTCAGATACTCACTCATGCCATCACTTACTTTGAAACATCCCTGACACTGACATAAATAATAGTTTAAAAAATAAATTTAAAAGTTGTCTTTATTTTAGCTCTATTAACAGAGATCTCAGCTAAAATTAAAAAAAATACTAATAATTAAAAATGTTTTTGAGACTTGTATCTACACTCAGACCTCCTGGAATGTAATGTAGTGTCCAACCCACTCTGCTTTTGCACTGAATACATTGTACCACCTTCCTTGCATTTTATGTTCAACTCTGAAGACATTCTCCAGTTCTTAAATGACCCGAGGCATCATCCTCACCACTGTAAGTGGTTTAGGAGAATGGCTGGACTGCTCTGCTCTGTTGTTAACAGTTCAAGGCAATTTATGCAAGAAATCAGTGTCAGACCAAAGATCCCCTGGTTGGCACCTCCTCGCAGCACAACCATCCTTGCCACCACACAAACAGCTTTGTCATGATCACTTTTGCACTTTGATATATTACAGCTCCAATAAACTGTACTATGATGTGTTCCAGCTCCCCTTCTCATCTGAGTGATCTATGGCTTCTAAACGTATGAGTGGCTCACAACGAATGAGACAGGAGTAAATCAAAAACAGATCCTGTATTTCTGCCCTCTCCTGTGTTTCCTCTGATTACTCAGGGAAGCACCTGAGACAGGAACAGGAGGCAGGCAGAGGTCCCAGTCTTCTTGCCATTTAGAAAGAAAACAGAAGTTTTTTCGTACTTAAAAAAAAACACAAACCCAAACACAAACAAGCTACTGTGTTCAAGAGTGGAATAGTGAGGTGCCTGCTCAAGCTGAAGACTGCCTGCACTATAAGGAAATCCAGCAGAATGCTGTAATGGGTTTTTTGTTTCTTTCCTGTTGACATTTTGCTCTTCCTTTCACTGATCTAGTCCATCTTACTCACTGAAGCACACAAAAATAACATCAGTGGCATAGACAGAGGGATGAGGAAATAACCAATGCTCTTCTATGTCTTGAACTTCACTCTGTATTATGCATAATGGAGGATTTCATTTGCTACAGGAAAAACAGATTTTGCAATTTATTACTTTTTCCTGTTCCTCCTTTTAACATTCTTATATTCTAAAGTTGATGAACTAAAACAGCAGAAATCTTTCAAATACTCATCATAAGTATACTACTCTAATGGGACTCAGAAGTGGAATTATGTGATGTATTTTAACTTTCCTAAAACCTTTCTTAATAAAGTTACCAGTTCAAACGTTACCAATGTAACTATTCACTACAAATTATTTGAGCACAATACATACTAAAAATAGAACTTCTTACATTCAGACATTGAGTCACATTCCTATAGTTTATTGAAGAAGGAGGTGGGCTTCAGAGTAACTCTGTGTATCTTGCATAAAAGGGTAACACAGACCTTGGGGCTAAGGTGTTTCACAAATTACTTTGGATTTAAAAAAAAATAAATAAAAAAGTGATACCTGAAAGGGATTTGCAGCCATTTAGGTTATCAGGCTGTACTTCATATCCATCTGCACACAAGCATTTGTATGTTCCATATGTATTGATACATTGCTGGCTACAGGGAAATCCAGTAGAACATTCATCAATATCTACACAAGTTTTGCCATCATCCTTCAGCAGGAACCCAGGCCAGCATTTGCACTGGGAAAGAAAAACAAATACATGTGTTTTGAATTACCCATGGATCCTGTTTGTTACCTTATGTACTTTATTCTGAATATGTTAGCAACATAATTTTTTTTTTTCATGTAGTCTCCACTTTTCAGGTAACATCTTAAATACATTGCTTAATTACATTGCTACTGTTTATAGGCAGACATGCTTACACTTCAATTCGAGCTGCTGTGACCCCAAATACCATTCCCTCCCAAATAACCCTGTAGAATGAGGAATTAATCTTTCTTCTTTAACTGAAGAAAAAGTAAACCACATCTTTTCAAAAACATGGAAACGATTCTTCTATGAAAATAATTATGGATCAATCCTTTGGAGTTCTTAATTTTCAAGTACCCCTGTGCTTTTTGGTAAATATATAGTTTTTTAATAGTTTTTCTTGCAGAACGGGTAACATCTAGCATTCTGGGTAACAGATACACTGAGATGAATGAGAAAACTTGAAGCCAATTTTTATTGGGGTCTGTTGACCTCCATGGCAAGCTTACCACGTGCAACTTGAGTGATGGAAAATACAACTGGGTAGAGGGTTTCTGAAACAGTGGTAAAGTTTCATCAATGGAAAATTTGTGTGATGTTCCCTACTGTGTTCTCTGTATTATCCTCTGCAGAGACCCAGAATATGCTTTTTCCACAACAACTCTACTTCAGCAAGGTTTTTGCTGTACCCAGCCTGGTCTCCAGTTCTCTGGTCTGTGGCCTCCAGACTAGGACAGTGTTTCAGAGGTTTCAATACCTTTAGAGATAAGCCATGTTGGTCAGATTTTATTTAGTCCTCAGTGTGACAACAAATAATGGAACATTCAGGGGTGCAGCTGGTGATACTTGAGAGTTGTAAAAACTGAAAAAATCTCTCTTCTGTTCTCAGCTTCTATTTGCAGGTCAATGCAGTAAGTGGCTAGGGGTTACATACTACCCAAGGAGTATTCCTCTCTACATCTGAAGGTCAAGAAGCAGACTCAGGTGATTCAGAAAACACTATCACATGCAGACAACCAACAATTTTAGTCTCCAGCTAAGGCTACTATGTTTTATTTAATTTCTGTTAAGTGTCTTTGACTTAGAAAATACTTTGGAGAAAAGTATTATTCCTGTAATTCACTCCCACCTGTTTTCCTTTCTCACAACTGATTTTCAGTACAGTGAACTCTGTACACATCAGTATGATTTGTTGTGTTTAAAGAATTAATTGTATGTTCTTTTCCTTAGGTTTAAAGTACATATTGTACCTTTTTTTTTTTTTTATGCAATTGGTAATGGTCTGCTAAATGGAAACAGATTTGCATACTATGGAATGTAAGTTACTTCACTGCAAGGAAGTACAACACACTGGAGTTTTATTATAATCACACAGTAGTTAAGAAACAGTTAAGAATCAGCAACATATTACACCACATTTTGTAATTATTCACCTTGTACCCAACAGGGAGATCCTGACAGTCTTGAGAACAGCCACTAACTTTCTTACTGAGGCATTCATTAATGTGGCAGCTTTTCTCATCAGATCCATCACTACAATCTTCTTTGTTATCACAGACATTGCTTTGAGGAATACACTTGCCATTTTTGCACATAAAAAAAGAGCTGTTACATGACTGCTCTGGAAAACAAAACAAAGAGAACACAACTTGGTGTGGTCTATTTGTACTTGGAATTAATTTTCTCATGGACCAGCTGCAAAGAGTGCATGTGAGATGAAGCAACTGTGTAAAAACTGAATATTCATTTCTTATTGATAGCATTGCAATACCTTTTACATGCCAATATCTGTAAAGCTTTATTCCTCTCCTGGAAAATGTGTGAATACTTCAAGTTATTGTTCCTTCCTACACATTTCTTTTCATCTAATTGAGAATCTTCTACATTATCTCTGCAGATAATATAGTTCTACCATTTGCAAAACTTTAAAAGCATGGCTTCTTCTCCTTGTAGCTGCTGAGGCATTTACTAACATTACTGACTGGATGCTGATGCACTTCTTGTCTGAGGACACATGTAGATGTTTGGTTTTTTCCCCATTTGGCAAACTCTGAATACCTCAGCTCAGCCATATTCAGGTTCTTGAAATCAGAATCAGAACACTGATTTAAAGCAGTTTAAAGCAGCTGTGTTGCCTTCCCTCAAAGCAAATGAGTGATTGCTACCAAAATTGGTACAAAGGACTGGGCTACTGTACAATAAAGTCATAAGATCTGGACAGAAGAATAGGTCTTTCAAAAAGCTACAGAATAGGATATAATATACATATCAGGATTAATTTTCCACTGAAAACCCAGTCAGACATCAGCAAAACTATGGCAGTAGAAAAGATCAATTAACAAAAGATCACATTTGGTCAGTCATTTGCTAAAAAAAACAGACCAGTGTTTGCTATAGGAAGAACAACTTAACATTCCCTTTTGCACAGTTCACTTCTGTGTGATGAGTATAATAAAAATAGTAAGCATTTTCAGGGGAAACTATTAACTTTGATACTAATTACATTCACATTTTCTTATTTTAGTACTAACAGAATGACTGCAGTGATGAACTAGCAGCTGTCTTATGCCATAGGAGCTGGTGGCTGGAACTTTGTGAGCTGAGGTTTTGGATGCTGAGGACTGACAACACACTCTCCTTGCAAGACATCAGGAGTGTCACCATGAAAACACTGGAGGTTTAAGCTAGCAGGTTTTACCAATCCTAATCCATTCCTTCGCAAAAAAAGAAAGGTCAAACATGTTATTAAAAAAATTACATACGAACCTGAACTTTTGCATTTTATGTTTATAGGTGCTTCATCAGAATGGTCTGGGCAGTCAAAATCCCCATCACATTGCCACTGGGAATTCAACAGGCATCTTCCATCAGCACAAGTGAATTCTCCAGGACGACAGTGGCGATACCCTAGAAATAGAGCAATCAATTACTTCACGCTTTCGACAAAGATTTGTGCACATACAAGGCAATGAAAGTATATTTTGTTCTGCAAATGATACAAATATCTTCATGCTTATACACACGTGTCTACCAAGACACAGAGAAATCAAATGTTTCTTAGGCAGCACAGTATAGTCACAAAACAATTCCCACATATGTAAAACATATTTATGCAGCTCTCAATCGCAAATACTTTTTCTTTCAGGTGTAATTAACTTTCTGCTATCATTAGGAAATAGCTTTCTAACAGACATTTTAGAAATTACAAGACCCAGCAGATACTTTTGCAATATGCTTTCTACTATTTGCTTTCCCTTTAAAACATGTAGAATATTCATCATTTAGCCACACTCAACATGCACTTTCTAAGATGGCCACAAATTGAATCTATATAAAACATATACATTTTCTAAGTTAAAGTGGTTTTCCAACAGAGAATTAGAATAAATAATGAAGTAAAAAAAAAACACAGACAGGTATTTGCTTCTTCAATCACTTGGAGTGTTTAACCTAGAGTTCAAAAGAAAAATTTAGAAAAGTCAGCAAAAATTTAGTTTTTTCTATTCAATTTGGAAGCATGAAAGTTGAAAAATTCCCAGAGGAAAATCACCTTCTAGTTCTAAGATATTTACTTGTAAGGTTCAGTACACTAAACCAAGTGCTAGAAAACTTATGTTCCTGTTTGGAAAAGACAAGTATAACTTCTCCTGTATTCTGTGTATAAATTTTGCCTCGAACTCTGTAGTCCTTTAAAACAGCCTTGAAAGTAAGCCTTGATTTAGTTTAAAAGTCAAGAAAAAAATAGTATGTAGCATAGATCATGCCTGAAAGAAGATAGGCTGGCTTGATATGGAAAGCTTTATAGGGTTGTCTGAGACACCTTTGAGTGCAAGATTTTACAGACCAACAGCTTTACCTGATGTCTGCAACATTTCACAGGTATGTCACCATCAGAAAGGTCATTACAAATGTGCAGAACAAGGGCTCCTGCTTAATATTGCCTCTGCTGTCAATGACAGGACATAAAGAAACTGGAAAGTGAAACCAGAAAATCCTCCCTATTCCTGTATTTGTCTTTTGAGTAGCCACATAAACAAAGTATTTTATCTTCTTGCTGTAATTTCATATTCTTGAATAGAGGTCCTAAATATTTTTTTATTATCAAGAACATAAGAAATACCTTACAGGATGAGACAGTGGCTCACCCAGCTCAGTATTCTGACAGTTACAACAGGAGATGCAACTTAGAGAGAATGTATTTTGTACTCGTGTTCTCCCCAGCTTGAATTATTACTATATTTTTGTTTACACACAATTATTTATTAATATTTCATTAATAAGACAGGATTATACAACGGAATCAAAACTTGTATCAAAGAACCTTTAAAATCTGTTTAGATGCCAATTCTGATACCAGTGAAAACCAGACACTCCAAACTCCAGCCCCATTTTTACATTACATCTGAATTATACTCTGGGAAAAAACAAGAAAATACACCTTTCAATTACATACACAGAAAAATAAAAATCTGGCATTTTAAATGGATTCTCTTCATTCAGCTTTTAGGAATATATTTCAAACTAAATTTCATCGCATTCAGTAGACTGTCTGCTGAAGAGTATACTCTTTTTTCTGATATCAAGATGCAAAGGTCTAGCTCTGGGATCTAACAGAGCTATGGTTGGGCTACACCAGCTAACCAAAAACTGCACTGGAGCAGTGCAACACATAACAAACTTTGCTGTAGTTTTCAGTAGAAATTAAATGAAGGCAGCGTGTGAAGGCAGGTCCATACTGCAGTTAGATCAGGAGTTTGCTCATCCTCTGCTTCTGTTTCTTTCCAAAAGTCAGTCAAACCACCACTCTTTGTCAGTATTTTAAAAGACCATGCATGTACATGATGCTACAGAAAACAGATTAAATACACCAACTATAAATTGTAAGTATGCAGGGGAAAAAAAAAGCATCCATTTCTGAAGTTTGTGACTGTTTACTTCTAGTACTTATCTAGGAATTGAAGTCTGCTTCCAAGTAAAAGCTGATCAGAAAGGCTCTCCTACTCCCCCCACCATTCTTGATTATACGGTGCCAAACAGAGGGACAAACCCATAACAGTCCTTTCTATAAAGGGTTCTGGCACACATTAACTATTCCTAATGGAGGAAATACTTCACAGTTTCATGAATGTGTGGGTCAGCTCTCACAGCCTCCTATCAACAAAAGGGCATGGATACCCACAGCTGTTAAGGCAGCAATGTGAGTATGACAGGGGGTGCCTCCAACCTAGAGGGATGGGTACACAAAGTGATGTTGCCCATCTGACCTCTCTGGACTAGTAGGAAGGTGTGCTGGTAACCCCTGTCCTGGGCTGGGGCAGAGGGTGCAGGTAACTCTGCTCTGTGGCTGCCTGTGAGTTCAGGACTTTTGGGGACTGCTCCATGTGAGTCAAAACACAGCACGTGTGGTGAGCAGGAGATGGGCTTCAAAGGTCCTCTCCTGACCTGGTCTATTTAATGCTGATGCCCCTTAAGCACCAGCTTACCTCTGGGGAGCACAGAGAAAAGACAATTTGGTGACTGTTCAACTCATCACAGGAGAAGATTTTTCCATGTGACAGTTCTAAGTAATGTTGATAATATCTGTTCTTTATAAACCAGCAAAAAATTAAGTTCTTACTTACTATCTTAGATTATTTTCCTAAAATGCTCCATTACATGTTAGACTCAAACTTTACACGAAAAACTTCACTAAATGCAAATACCAAATATGCTTTTTTGTTTTTTAAATCTTTGGATGTCTACATAATCTATGCAGATGCACAATTCAGGTAGTGTGTACTAAAGGAATGTCTAATACATAGCTAGCTGTCTTCTGCTGTGGTTCACATCTCATGAGCAAATTTAATGGAGTAAATAAGCAATATAGATTTTAACTGCACAAAACCAGTCATTATAATCAAGAACTTGTATTTTTGGATGGAATCTTTGCTCTATATTTTCCATACCCATTATTTATTTAATGTTTCTGAGTATGGCCTAGGTATACTGTACAAACATTCACATAAGAAATCCTAAATTCATACAAATGATGAAAATTAAACATCCACATATGGCTTGAGTTGCTACCATTCAACTGAAGGAATAACCAGGACAGACACGTTTCATTATTTGATAGAAAAAAATGTGTACAGAGACAAAGACAAAAACAATGTATAAAAAAATATATACATAATGAACAAGAAATTATAGACTGTACATTTTAAAATTCTGTTATATGTTATTAGCAATCAACTGTAAGTCACAACTATAGAAAATAATTTGTCACTGTAGCTCCAGCTCCAAGTTAATAACAAGTTGCATTCATTAATGCATAATTTAAAATTTAACATTAAAACCATTTTTAAAAAAAGAGCTTTCTTTTTCAATAGTGATTTGAAGTAACAGACCTTGCAGAAGGCCTTACAGTCTGAAATTTTTCTGTTTAATCTACTTTTGTTATACTTGCCACATTCCAGAGATTCATCTGATCCATCTCCACAGTCATCATCATGGTCACACACAAATTGTTTGGGAATGCAGACTTTGTTATGGCACATGAAAGCATTCTCATCACAAGTGTTATTAGGAGCTAAGGAAAATACAGTACATAAAAATAAATGTCATGACTTGATTAACAGCCACTTTCTTACAGAAAGAGAAAGTAAGACCAGTTAATCTGAGTGAATTCAATGGAAATAACTGTAAGTTTTGAGTCATTCAAAGAGCAACTCAATAGCAGAAAAAGCTACTCATCACCACCAAGATAGCTAAAGTAGTAAGGATAGCTAAAATCCATGTAATCCAAGACAGAAAGGCTTCAGAAGTTGCTGCTGTCTACAACTAAGCTAAGGTCTGCCTCTGAGGAAAAGAACATTGGGGAAGCAGAGATGTCCTTCTTATGTGAGACTCTGCTCCTATATAAAAGCAGCTCTTTAAAATCTGTACATACTCAAAATATACCTCAGCCCAGAAAGTGATAGAAAATGCATACAGTGGAAAGAACATATTGGAATATTTTTAACCTACACCATTTTAATATACATTAATAAAGCAAAGCCCCTAATGAAACTGCTACTGACTTTTTTAGCAGAATTATATCTCAGAAGACCAGACATATGAGTTTATAGGGCAAGAGATGTCAAGATCTGAACAATTAGCCAGAATAAATCAGAGACAGAACTGTATCTCCCCTTTTGATACACAACCTCCCTGACAAGCAGCAGCATTTTCTTCAGGAAGAGCAATAAAAGTGAATAGTCAATAATATGCTAATTTTCATTAGTAAATGTGCTGTATAATATCTATGACATGACACACAGCTGGTGTGCTTCAGTATATATTAAAAAACCTGAATATATTAGGCTGATTTAAATGTTGAAGGATCTTGGTATGCATGTTTATGTGGCCCATCTGTCTTTATAAACAATTTTCACAGTATAAGGGGATGATTCTCCAGACAGAAACAAGCATCTGGATATTGTAAAGGCAAAACTACCAAAGAAAGAACTACTACACCTCCATAAGAGGCAAACATACCACAGCCTGCTGCAGACAGTTCATCGCTTCCGTTAGGACAGTCCCTTTCGCCGTCACAAAGCCAGTGTTGGGGGACACAGGCATGGGAGCCCAAGCAACTGAACGTATCTGCTGCACAGGTCACTGAACCTGAAAAAACATCCCATGGGAGTCCTGAACATGTTAAACATACTGGCTAAGTGTATTTGACAGTAAAATTCTGCCAATCTGCTGTTTCTTCCATTCTTTTCATTCATTCGGCCTTCATTTCTTAAGGAAATTTAATTTACCATACACTTCAGAAAAAACTTATCCAGCAGAATAACTTTTCAAACCAATTGTAGTCTTCACATCTGGCTGTATGTTTGGACTGATCAAACAAAGGAACTACTCCTGTAAACCATGTAATTCTCACATCACTATATGCCAGGAGGATAAAGGTACTCACATGAGTCAGTCCCATGCAGAAGAGAACAATGTGCACCCAGCAGAACAGTAGTGGGAGTGAGAAAATGTCTGACAGCTCTAATGCAAGTAACTCAACATTTTGTTTATTTCACTTTTTTTTTTCTTTTTACAGGCTTTTCTTCATATTATTATATCCTAGGATTAATTTTACTCTGGAAGTAAAATTTTGTGTGATCCATCACTTGGTGTATTTCCTTCAATAAGTTAAATATACTTCACTTTAAATGAAATTGTACTTTCTACTACTTTTAATTAGAAATCAATAAAATAGTAAAAAAAAGTTAAAAAATTATTTTTTGTACTATTTATGCAAGGGAAAGAACTTTGCTTCCTTATACTTATTTGCCATTTTCTGATACCTCTGGTGTTAAATTTAATGTCAAATAAATATTCATTTTGCAGGACTCAAAAAATCTGAAGTAATCTTGATCTCTTTTTTCTTCTTGTAATTCTGATCTGCCTCCTGTTCCTAAGGAGAAATACAGCCTCAACTGCCCCCTCTTCATACATGGTGTGGATTTTTCCCTTCTCAAGAGATGGCATGCAATTTTATGGGTGGGTTTTTTTCCTAATAAGAGATCTACAATGTATTGCAAATGAAGATATCAAAAGAAGTAATTCTGAACAACCTTTAAAAAAACAGAAGGTATGTTGTGGTGACACTTTGCAATTTGCTGGCCTTTGTTTTTCCATCCTATTTCCTATTTTCTGCTCTATGTCTCCTACTAAGGAAACGGATGTTTCTTAGGGCTTCCCATTGTTCTACAGTAGTCCCAGATGCTTAATCTTCCCCTTTCACACCTTCTCCTTTTCCTAGGTGAGAGGCAGAGAGAAAGCTTTCCTTTCAAACATTGCCTTCAACTCCCAAGTCCTCAGCATGACCTGAATACCATAAAGAAATATATTGTAGATGGATGTCAACTTGAAGTTAATGTATTAATTCATATTTTGCCATTTAGGCAAAATAGTGTAGTTCCCATCTTCATTCTTTTCATTTGTTGACATTTCTCCATCTGTGTTTAAGAAACTACTTTAATAAACCAGAACTCTGAACAACAGCTGAAGAGGTTTATTCTCTACCTACTTGGCACTTCTAGTAAAGTTATCAACAATGTTTTTACTACAGTATCACATAAAATACGGAAGAAAAAGCTCTTTGTTGAGTAGACAAGAAAAGAAAAAAATACTAAAAAGTTGAAATGTTAAAAAGAAAATATTAAAATACAGAATAGATAAAGGTGCAACCAATATATAAAATAACATGAAATTGTGACAGTCTGACTTGACATAATACAATTTTCTTCTGAAAAGAATTCACTAATGCATTTCCAGTCAAACTGAGTGCTACAATTAAAGTAAAATTTTCAATTCTTTATATGATTTGAAGGGTGTGGGCATCTGTAAGGAATATTATGCAATAATGTTTATGACTGTATGTAGAAAAATTTAACAGTAACAGGAGAAAGAGCTGGAGAAAAACCCCACAGCTTTAGGTTCTTCAGGCACCTACTACTGAAATGTAAAATTCAAACTGCAATACATGGTTTTATCTCAAGAATGGGGATTGGAGCAAAGTTTGGTTCTCCTTTTGCCCACATGGATGAGTCATTCATATTGTCACTGACAGACTACATAGAAATCATATGGTCCCCATAAAAAGGTATCTAACTGCTGGTTGGAGTGGGCTGGGGGAGGATATTCTCTAATACTCCAGCCTTTAAGATCATGCTCTTTGGAGATGCTGTACTTGTTCCCTTTCCACCACCTTCCTGGATCACTTGGTATCTTTCAGTATGTATGATCTAACACAATACAGAAATAAAATTATTCTACTTACCACAAATAGCATCACTTTCATCTAAACCATCTCCACAGTCATCCTCTCCATCACAAGTCCATTGCTTGGAGATGCATTTGTTGGCAGAGCAAGCAAACTGATTCCATGAGCAAGATGAATCTAGGGATGACACCAGCCACTGCATTTGTCAGGCTCACACTAGTGCTTCATTCCCTTTATTTTCTAGCATAGTTTAGGAATCTGCACACTGCTCCTTTCTGTCCACCCCACTTCAGGGTATTTAAACACAGTATAATCCTAACCTTGGCATTCAGGATGTTACCAGTTTGTCCAAGGGTTTGCATTCACCAGTACTTTTATTGAAGTAAATAAATGAATAAATAAATAGTGAAACGTTCTAAATTCTTAAATTTCTATATTTTGAAACATTTTGCTAGTGAGATGAGGACAAACACTTTAAAAATGTAAGTCTGGTTTGTGAATTTCACATGGATGTTGTAACTATAGGGAGCTGCTTGATTTCTGTAGTAGGGCAGAGACGGCACAGTCCTAATTTTCCAACACAGCCTTACTCTTGGAATTGCAATTACTTATTGCATCTCTAAAAGATTTTATGTTCTTTTCTCTCACAGAAAAACTTGCTGTGTATTTGCATTGTTATCCTATTTACACTTTTATGTACCTTGAAAATAATAGCACGCTTCTGCATTTCAAAATCACTCTGTGCAACTGTTGTAAGTGCTAGTGTTAAGAGCTTCCCTGCAAACTTCACACCATCTGCTTTTTCCAGACCTGTCTCTTTGACAACAAAATTTATTTTGTTTTAACTGATGACAACAAATTTCAGCAATAAAAAGCAGCTTAGGTAATACAATCTGAATTTAAAAATAGGGTGTTGTAACAATGACCTCAAAATGGGTAAGAGTGGGGGAAAAAAAACACCTTTCCTGTCTCCAACCAAAGTGGGTTAATAGGTTTCACAATATTGCATCTAAGTATGTATGTGTAATAAAACCTGGAAAGGAATGTGGTCAACACAAAACCTTCTGATTTTCATAGCACAGGGTAGGTTCTACTTTTGAAGTTAGAAGATGTATATATACAATGTAAACTACAAACCAAACATGGAGGCATGTTGATGGAAACTGGGTCATGAAGAGAGTAATGGATAACTTTCAGTGTTCAGTGGTATAACAAAAACAAAATAAAGCTTCAGGTTTTATTTAAATGGGAAATAGGAAAACTAGATACTGCTTTTGCTGTTCTGATACAATTTAATTATAGGAAAAATCAGTTTCAGTAATCCATACAAATTTAAGTTAAAAAACCCAGCTCTCACTATGAGCAAAATCAGATTGCATCACTTCTGTTTTTAATTTAAATATTTATACCTGTATGGCCTCTGATGCAAAGAAATGTCTATTTTTATGCCATAAAGGTCTATTTTGGTTAATTCCTCTTGGGACCACGGGATACAGATATGAACTGACTGTATCTATAAAACTGTCCTAATGAGGAATTACAAAGAATTAGTGAAATTGTTATCAATTAGAGCAATAGAAAAGTCTGTATACAAATGTATCTCTAGGACAAAAAAAAAATTGATAGGGCTTTCATTCTGGCATGAGCTACTATTTAAGATATTGGCAGTGTATAAAATAGCTGAATCTGAAAATGTAGCTCCAGATTTAGTATTTGAGATATAAATGCACACTTCTTTCTGTTTTTAAAGTGCATTAGTGCTTACAGAAATACAAACAAGAAAATGCTCACCACAGTGCAATTCATCTACTCCATCCTCACAGTCTTTCTGCCCATCACAAAGCCAGGTGGTCAGAATACATCTTCCACTAGGACAACCAAAATAATTGTCTTCACATGTGGGTTTGTTTTGAACTGTGACAAAATAAAGAATGTAATGTAAAATGGTCTCTACTAGTATGATTAGAAGCCTAATATATTTCTGCTAGATTTCTGAATACTAATGGACAAAGTGTTTATGTCTAAAAATGCAAAAAAATATCCCTATTTGTATTATTTTATTGTGTTCAAACAAATTAGGAAACAGTGATAGCTAAGTAGTTTAGGGAACTGAAATAATTTATTTAGAGAGGAATCAGAGCACAGCTTCAAACTAAATTAAAAGGACTTAGAGAGGAAAGTATTTCAGTTCAGTGTTTTGAGCTCAGGTAGATCAACATTGCCTGTTGTTTTACACCAGCTGAAGAAATTGGCCTTCTAATCTGTTTGCCAGCATCTAGGAGATAACCTGATTTTGGCATGTTTTTTTGTCACATTCACTGGGAAAAGCTACAAGTCTCATGCATGCACTGACTAACTGGAGTTATAACACGGATGCTGAAGACAGATTCAGACTTCATCACAAATGACAAAGTGGTTCTTCCCTGCCTTTTTTCTTTGTAGAGTGTGAAAGTCAGTTAAGATTTTATTTTTCAGAATGCTTAGAAAACAGAGTGAGGAAAGAAAACATAAAATATGTTCAGTTTCATGACCTAAGCACAAGTATCAGTCTAATGAGAGGCACAGGTAATTTTTAAACTCTCAAGCAAGGTCTTGCCTGGGAAAACCCAAGCAATATACACTAGTTCCAAGCACTGGAGATCACTCAAGCTCTCTGCCAAGGTTTCTATTACTCCTGTAATGTACTGGGGCTACCAGGGAGGGCCACCCCTATCTTTAAAAGAAAGTTAAAGTTATCATATTTATGGCTTCTACAGCTGTATGAATAGAAAAAAGAAAAAAAAAAAAAAGTGATACATTCATGATGACTGGGTAGATATTAAAGATTGTCTAAGTCCAGCCACCCCTAAATGCATATTTTGCTTTAATTTTCTTAAAGAACAATAATACTGATGAAAGACTGTTGATGGAAATTCTCATATTCATAACACAAAAAACATTCAAAAACTTAATGTTCCAAAGTTGGTCAGTTTTGAATGAAACTGGAAAGGAAATGGCAATCACATGTAGGTTGAACTGGAATGGCATTGATTCCAAGTAAAGGGATGATCCAATTAGTCACACATTAAAATGATGGAACTTTTTGACACCCATTTGAAAGACAAAATAAAGTAATACAAATAAATGGATGACAGAATAAAATGCAACATTAGTTTACTGAAGTTATTGCACACTGCCCTCAAAATCTTCTCTGGTATGAAAAAAAAACCCTATAGACAAAAGACAAAGGAAACATAGGAAATCTAACCTATTTTGAGCCCAATGAAGCATTATATACAGCAAATTCTAAAGAATTAATAGATAATCTGGAGAATATGGAGATTAGAATGGAAATTATAATTTAACATGCATCTAGTTTATAGGGAGGAGTCAGGCTGATGGATATTAATGCTGAAGTTCTTGGTGCCTTCTGATGCTGGTAATATTTTTATTAATAAAGTTGGCACAAAATATATGAGAATTCTAATAGAAGCTTCTGGTGATACAATGGAATTAACACACAGAAAAAAGTATACTAAATGGGAATAATCAGATTACTTTAATTAGTAAGCAAAAACCTGGATGATATTTAACAACATAAAATGAAAAGTTTTATTTTTACAAATTAATAATATTTATTATTGAGTAAAAATTTATTTTTACTAAATACTAATCCTTAGAAGGAAGAGAGAGATAGGAAGACAATTACAACCTAGCATGAGTCAATTATGAAAACAAACAAAAAATTAAAATGTATTTGCACTGATACAAGGCAAAAGTAAGACTTGATCTGCTACACTGGTCTGGTACACTCGAGAGCTGCAGGGTGAGATGACTAAGCTGACTCAGACAGATATCACTACCCTGAAAGCAGAAATTCCAAACTGCATTGGCTTATTTGCCATTGCAAGAGTAAGGATGTGATTACTGAAGGACTGCAAAGTCTTCCTCAGCATAAGGACAGGTATAAACTGGAATAAATGTAGACTAGAAATTAAAAAGATGAATGAGTGTCCTGGTTTGAGCCAGGATTAAGCCAGTTTTCCTTTTACTGATTTTTTTTTTCCCTTCAGTAAGCTCTCTTTTAACTAGCAGCAAGTGTTCCAGCTAGGGGACTGATAACACTGGAATGTTTGTTTCTGCTGAGACTCCAAGGTCGCTTCTTAGCTCTGCTGCTACAGAGGCTACTGGGCAGGAGAATTGTATCTGTGACCCCCCCGTGGGGAGCTGGACTAGACAGACAGCAGAACTGACCAAAGGGATTCCATCCCATAGAGCTACGTAAGCTCTGAGGAAGGTCAGAGATCACAGAAGATGGACAGCTTTCCAGCCACTCTGCCCCCAGCCTGTAGCATTGCATGGGGCTGTTGTAGTTTAGTCTCTGAGACTAAAACTAAACACTCAAATTTTTATGTTAAATTCTAAAGTTCATTAACAGGTACTCCAGTTGATCTGATAAAAGTTGCATTATAAAGTCTCGTGAAAATAAAGGCTTTCCTTCAAATTTATATAATAGCTTTAGTTTTAGACCTAATGTGCTAGTATTCTGCCTCCTCATGAAAAACTGTCAGAAAAGAAGCCAACTTTAAAATGTCAAGTGAGTTTGCTTCTTGTTTCTTCCATGTAAGATATTTACCTCAGTTCTTGTTGCTATTGGTTCTTTGCCCATCTCTATTTTAATAAACTTTTCATATGATTCAGTTTGAAAGACACTAAGCTTATGTTTGTTTGGGGTTTTTTCCAACATGTTTTAAGTGTGTAATATATTTCCCATAGGAGAGCAGGAAAAGACAGTGAAAACATAGAAAAGTAAATAACTCTTCCTTGTCTGGAAGACTACAATCTCAGCCCTGGGACTGGGACTCAAGTGTACCATGATCTGGCTGAAGACCAGAACAATCACAAAAGCAATAACCCTGCATTCTACCCTGGCAGCCTACCCCAAGTACCTCAAGAAAATAAAAGAGAAAATTTAAGAAGTAAACAAGAAATATAATCCACTAAAGTAGCAGCTAATAAAAGTTCCAGAGTGATTGTGCTGAAGCTTGATGAGCTTGACACTTCAATGACTGATGTTTTACTTAAATAAAAATGATTAATGATAGACTGAACCTTGAGGAAATAGAAAGCCAGGCATTACAGCTTTCTTCAGAGAAATGCATGAGTAATTTGTAAAAATTTGCATAATCTGATGAAACACAAAATAAAGATTGATGAAAAAAACTGCATTCAGCATTATATTAATCTCTGTATTAAAGAAAACATTATTTAATATTGAATTATATTGAAAAAACATTTTGCACCACAATTAGAACAAACAAACAGAATTATTATAGGAATATATTTTTTAATTTTTTTTCTTTTTCTTTTTCAGTTACCTGGGCATTTTAGTTCATCTGTATAATCTCCACAGTCATTAGCTCCATCACATATCCATTCTGGCAGTATACAAAGTGAAGTTGAATTACAGCTAATAAATCCTGAAGATTTTATCCCAAGTTTGTAGAAGTAAGCACAGTTTGTATTGTCTGGAAAGACACAGTAAATTACTATATTACACCTCATACAGATTGAGAGCCTTCTAGTTTGGTTTCCAGGTTTAGCTTGAGTTGGTGCAGACCATGCAGCTGCTGGTATCCAACTAGTAATGACTGAATTAACTGCTATATAAAATAAGGAATAATCATGGAACAGCTGCTATGATGAAGCACAGACAAACACCAACTTACTGCAGTTCTTTTCATCAGAAGCATCTGCGCAATCAATGATCTGGTTGCACTGTGCTGATTTTCCAATGCAAATCCCATCTGCACAATGGAATTCTGTTGAAGCACATGTTGAATCTGTAAGATACGGTTACAAAAGATGTAAATTTGTGTACTGAACAGACCCTTCAGATGCATGTTTTAAGTATTGTGTTTAAACCTTCTAACTTTTAGGATGAGACAGTCGGAACACACTGTACCTTAGCTAAAAATTCAGTTAGAACGATAAGGTCTAATCAACTTGAGAGCATAAGTTTCTAATTTTAAAATTTTTTTTTGAGCGTAAAAGTCTCTCTCTAGATAATTAAACTCATTTTGACCTAATCACTGTGTGAGGAAGGTAGAAGCACTTTCAGGACCATCTCTGAATCTCTCAAACTTCTTTAATGTGACACCTAGTTGGGGTTTTTGCCTGTATGTTTTTCTCTCTACTCATATTCAGTTAAATGATTGAAAACCATGCAGTGCTTTCAGAAGAAACTGCTAGTTACTACAGCTACAGAGGTTTTTGCTATAAATTGAGGAATTTCCCTTCCAATCTTTCTGAATCATAACTAAGGATTTGTGTTGTCTGCTAGCTAGTCTTTATTCATTGGCTGATGTATAGATGTAAATATTCATGTTTAAAGACACAAAAAGAAAACAAATTCTGATACAAAAAGGAGGACAATTCTAGTAAGTTTTGCAAAGGACACAGACTTGCATCTGAGAAGCAAGGAATGGAACACTAGCTCCTTCAAAGAAGAGAAGAAATCTCCCATCTTTCAACCTTCCTGTCTGTGGTAAAGATACTCTCATATATTGCTTGACAGAAGAAGCAGCAGCCATATTATCTGAGTTTTCCATTGCCAAAACCACTCTCCTTCTAGAGGAATGTAGGTATAGATCAAAATCAGTCTTCATATCAATCCCAAATTATGCTTGCTCAAACATATCAGCGTGCACCTCCTTGGCTTTGAATTCTAAGAAAACAAATCCCAGCAGCTGTAATTCCAATAAAGTTATATGCATTTTTTAGCTATTTCTATTTACATACTCAATATTTCCAAAGCAATACCCTGAAATCACCTTGGAATTAACAGTCATTTACCTTTACAGTCAAACTCATCGGAGTTGTCGCCACAGTCGTTTGCACCATCACAAACTTTGTTACTTGACACACAACGACGATTAGAACACGGCTTGAAACCTTTCCGACAGCCTCTGTTTTCTGGGAAGTTAAGTACAAGCACATAATTCCATTTAGACACTTGATACATGGAATACAATAGGCTATCATTAAAACCAGACAATCATTTCAGAAAGAAAACAAAAAAAAACACCAAACAAACCCCAAAAAAACAAACCCAACATTTTAAATGAAAATGCATTTGAAACTACAATAAAACCTTCAGAAATTGGTCATTTATTGTCCAGCAGAAGAACTTGGACTGATAAACAGGCAGAGAATGAAAGAATGACCAAAAATGAAACAGGAAAGCCCAAATCCCATTTTCCTTATCTCATGGTATAAAAAGCCCATGTGCTTTAAATGCATTTGTTTAGACACACTTTTTTCAGGCATGTGACAATGTTTGCATGCAGCATCAGTAACTCTATCATACAGAATGAAACATACCAAATTTGCCCTAAACCAAAGTAGGAATAGAGAGTAAATAAACAACAACAACAAGCAGAAAAGCTTCTTATTTATTCTCACATGACTTTCTCTCTATTCCTTCAACCTGCTCTCCTCTCCTAGCAAAGTAAAAGAAACTGTATGAAATTTTATTCTTTCATGAGCTGTGAATGAAATAAATAACTAAAAGACAAAGAGGTTTAATTCACAAGAAAACACAGCTGACTGGGCTTTTTTGTGCTGGTGCCAGTGCCATTTCTGTTTAGTTGGTTGTTTATTAAATTACTTCCATGTCTAAGCAATATGCATACATAAATACAAATATACCAACACATCCTTAGCAAGGAAACCTAAGAAGGAATACAGAGACACATGCAATTTACTTTACAGTAGTTTCAAGCTGTCACTTTAACTCAAGGGCCTTTCCTCACTGGTAACTAGAAGTGTGTTTTGTATTCCAGATTTCCCACCTCATGTGTTTTCATTATTTTTATATTTTTTTTCAGATTCAAACAAACAAACCTTCTTAGTCATCTACACATAGATGATTTGGTGGAATGTTGCTATTAGTTTTACATGGCACATTCAAAGCAATCATATCCTAGAAGTTTGAATGCTAACAGGGCACAAATGATGAAAGAAGAAGAAAAAATTATGTGGTATCCGTTGGTATACTCAGATGGTTGGTGTTTATTTCTTTAAGGAAAACAAAAAAAAAAAAGGAAAAAGAAAAAAAGAAGAAAGCTATGCAATTTTTCCCAGTATCAACCTCGGCTGTTATTCCAGTACCAACATTTGAGATGGACTCAATGATCTTAGGGGTCCCTTCCAACTTGATATAGTAAATCATTCTACTAAAATAGCAGAGGTGAACTCCAGACATTAAAGCAGACTTTTCATAAAATGATAGACCTGGCAGGTATAAACACAATAGGTGGCTTTGAAATGACATTAAATGGGTCATACAGGAGACAGAAGAACTATCAAGGCTGTGATATAAACAAAAGAAGATAGAGGCCAAGAGTTACAGACACACAGGTAACAAGTAGATTGCACTAAACACACGGGACACTTAAATAGACAGAATCCCTTGGGAAAAAAATGAAAGTAAAGGGTAGCCACCCTTGAGAGTAACTTCTTGCAAGATGCAGGCTGATTGGGGTGAAGAATAATGATATTATAAACTTATCAACAGAAAGTTGGGTGGCAAGATTTCTGTTACACAGCCATTTTTGTATTTCATAACCTTCTATTTTGGTGTTTTCTATTAACAATCAAAGAGAATCTTATTAAACACAGAAAACTAAATCAAAATTGCTTAATTGAAGCTGAAAAAAATTGAATTTTTCCGACTGGAAAAAGCAGCCAACTGTGTTTTTTCTTATTTTTGTTTTAGAGACAGAATGATGAGAACATTTGAGATGCTTTTTAGAAATATGTCAGCTAGAACATAAAGTTTGCAAGGAAACTATGTTTAGGTATCAGTAATTCTAACCATATAACATCAGGGCTTTTTTTAATGTGCAAATTGGCATTTCCTTCCTGTGCATCTTGGCGAGGAGTTGGCATGAACAAGGAGAAAAGTCCCAAAGGACCAATTGTAAGCACGTATAACCAAAATAAGATCAAGGTGATGTCTGGATATACTTACCACAGTAGAAAAGCTTCTCATCAGACTTGTCCTTACAATGAGCAATGCCATCACAAGTCAGCTGATAATCAATGCATTCACCATTCCCACATTCAAACTCAGAATAAATGTTGCAGGTAGAATTTTTACCTAAAAATAAACCATTTTAATATGTATCCAAGCATACATATATGCATACACACACAAACATACATCTTTGTAAATTTGTTGGTATTATGCAGCATTGAGGGTAGAGATCTAAAAAGCAAACTATTTTCAGAAATTTGATGTTGGGGTGAGTTCCAAACCAAGGTAAGAGTCAGTAAAAAAACCCAACTGTAGCTAAATATCCATGAAGGAACATGTAGTGCAGCAACTTAGAGGCAGCAATTCTGATAAGATGATGACATCTTGAAGCAACTGATGTCATCTACCTTGACTTGTGCAAAGCCTTCAACACTGTCCCACGTGACATCCTGGTCTCAGAATTGGAAGAATATGAACTTGATGGATGGATCACTCAGTGGATAAGGAAGTGGCTGAATGGTTGCACTTCCTGATTACTGATCAATGGCTCAATGGAGCCATTTGAATGGAGATGGAGCCATTTGATGGGAGACCAGTGACAAGTGGTGTTCCTCAGGGGTCAGTACTGGGACCAGTGCTGTTTAACATCTTTGTCAGTGACATGGACAGTGGGATTGAGTGCACCCTCAGCAAGTTTGCTGATGACACCAAGCTGTGTGGTGTGGTTGACATGCTGGAGGGAACGGATGCCATCCAGAGGGACCTTGACAGGCTTGAGAGGTGGGCCCATGCCAACCTCCTGAAGTTCAACAAGGCCAAGTGCAAAGTCCTGCACCTGGGTTGGAGCAATCCCAAGCACGAATACATGCTGGGTGCAGAACAGATTGAGAACAGCCTTGGGGAGAAGGACCTGGAGGTGTTGGTCAATGAAAAGCTCAACATGAGCCTGCAATGTGCACTTGCAGCCCAGAAAGCCAGCTGCATCAAAAGAAGCTTGGCCAGCAGGGCCAGGGAAGTGATTCTTCCCCTCTACTCCTCTCTCGTGAGAGCCCTGGTGTACTGTGGCCAGTTCTGGATCCCTCAACACAGGAAAGACTTAGAGCTCTTGGAAGAAGCCCAGAGGAGGGCCACGAAGATGATCAGAGAGCTGAAGCACCTCTACTATGAAGACAGGGTGAGAGAGTTGGGGCTGTTCAGCCTGGAGAAGACAAGTCTCCAAGGAGACCTTTTACCGGCCTTCCAATACCTGAAGGGGCCTACGGGAAAGGTGTGGAGAGACTTTTAGGAGGGTGTGTAGTGACAGGATGAAGGGTAGTGGTTTTAAACTGAAAGAGGGGAGATTTAGGTTAGACATTAGGAAAAAATTATTTAGTTGAAGAGTGGTGAGATGCTGGAACAGGTTGCCCAGGGAGGTTGTGGCTGCCCCTTCCCTGGAAGCGTTCAAAGCCAGGTTGGATGGGGCTTGGAGCAACTTGTCTAGTGGGTGGTGTCCCTGCCCATGCAGGGGGGTTGGAACTAGATGATCTTTAAGGTCCCTTCCAACCCAAACCATTCTGTGATTCTATGACATCACCTATCCTTAATGCATACATGGCTCTCCACAACCCCCAGCTTGTATGCAGCCATTTCTTAAGAGATGTTTTAAAAAAAACCTCTTCAACATAGCACATCCAAGAGTAAGAAGCAAACACCACTACCTAGTAGTTAATTTGAACTCTCAACTCTGTTTTGTTTTGGATATGTTGGTAACTACTGTATGTTTATATTGATTATATGCATAATTAATGGATGCATCTGGTTTCATTTAATAGCAATATTTTAGGAAATTAAGCAAGAGGGAAAGCTATGAATCCAAAATAAACATGGCAAACAAAATCATAGGATTCAATTAGCTCAGTAGGGTATTAAATTAAATACAGGCTCCTCACAAAGCTATGTACTTTAAAGGAGTGAGGTCTAGCCCAAAGGATGGCTTAACCCCCTTTGAAATCACACCAATACTTAAAGGTGTCATTCTACCTTTTCCCTCACCAGTGTCTTCTGTTCTCACTAGTTCTCCTCTTTCACTGGCTGTAGTGATCTTGCAGGTTCAAGCTGAATGAGCTCTGCTCACTGATCCCACCACATCCTTCCAAATTACCAGCACATACTTCCATATTCATAAACATCAATTGTGCACTGGAACAGTGTGATCTAAAGAAGCTGCAATGGACGATCATACATTCTGAACCACTTCTGAACTATGACAAAATAGTTTTCTCCTATTTTCCTTATCATGTGCTGAGACACGCTGGTTCAGAGGAAGCATGGGAAGATGTGAGAAGAACTCAGGACAGTTCAAACAAAACCAGTTTCCAAGGAGTCTGCCAACTTAAAGTGATGCATTTCCCCGATTACTAAAATGTCAGTTCTACATGATTACCACAACAGTTGGTTAATAACTTACAATTATTTTATATGTCTAAGGACATGAAATGAAATGATTTGTACTCAGCAGAAACAAACTGCAATACAAAATGTTCAATAGAACAAAACTAATCAAACTGCTATCTAAGGAGAGTACAAGTATTAATGGTTCTGAGCCCCCCCAAAAGCCTTATGAGATATTAAACAATGGAAAGCCTGCTATGCGCTGAATTGCCAGATCAATTTTTACAGTATATGGGAGCCATAAAATTAATGGCTTGGGCCAACTGTCTTTGCTTATGATAGCCAACTGCATCAGAGCATAGAAAAGCATTGTGTCAGCTAGTATTACTTACTCACACATCTGTTATCATCTATCAGCATTCTATCCCCTCGACACGAACAGTTCACTCGTCCATCAGGAGTTAGAAGGCACAAATCATGACAACCTCCATTCATTTGTGCACAAGGAGATAACTCACCTGAAAAACAAATGATAAAAAATGAACTCTGTTTTACTTAATTTGCTTCAATGGCCAAGGTATTTGAGAGAGCAAAGATCACCATAACTCAGATTCCTGGGCATTTGATTAGATTTTATCAGTCAGATGAAAATGTCAGCATGCCTCAGCTGCTAGCGTGCTAAAGATAAACAGTTATCTTGAATACCATCATTTTAAAAACTCACAACATTCAAAACTGCTGATATTTTACAGGAAATTATTTAACTATTACCAAATGAGCACAATGTCCATAGCAGAAAATGGTCATGCAATAGTATTTATGTACTTGGGAAAGAGGTTATATCCCATCTTTTGTTAACAGTTCCTATAACAAAAATAATTAACGAAACACCATGAAATGTTTTAACTTGGTTAAAAGCAAGTAAAACTGAAATGAATCATACTGTAGTGAACAAAACAGTGTCTCTTGCTTTGTAACTTACAACTGTTTGTATCATTTGCGACAGCAATAATGCCCATTGGCTGATGAGGGATATCAGAACGAAGAACTTTTGTGTCTCCTCCTGTATATTTACTGGAACGTAGAATAGCTCTCCTCACTCCATCTGACCAGAAGATGTAATCATCATACACTGCCAGGCTAAGAAAGGTACCTGGTCCAGATTTGACAATTACCTAAAATACATAAGTACAGAGGAGAAGTATGAGAAGGAATGTTGTCGCTGAGTAAGAAGCTTTGAAAGTGCAAACTTTGACTCTAATTGCTTCATAGTTTTAGATAAAACACTTAATACTTCTATACTTACAGCATCTACAAAAATGAGATTACAGTACTTAAAATGTTTTAAAGGATGCTACAAGGTTTAACTGATTAGTTATCAATACAGCCAAGTTTCAGAAATAAAGGCATTTATTCCTTAAGTAACTTATCTAAATGTGCTTGTAAAAATACCCACTCAGCACACTACCTGCTTAATAGCCTGAACAGAACAGAGGAAAAGGTACTGTAGCATGGCTGAAAGTCTAAAAAAAGAATTCTGAGTCTTTATGAATAAAAGCCAGAGGGATGTTTCAGAACTGAAGTGTGTTCACCACTATGATCACATTACGATCTTGAACAAAAGACATTAAAAAAAGCCTGTGCTATTAATATTCAGACACATTCCAGAAAACAAAACAAACAAACAAAAATCAATCCTGTATGTTTCAGAAAGATTTGTACAAAATCTGGCCATGTGGATTTTGCAACCCTGTATTTGATCTCCATGACAACGTGAAACTGAATCCATTTAAAGGATTTTATTGTCACACAGCATTCTGCATTCTGTAACACAGTCATCATTTTTCTGAAATTGTAACAAAGGAGTGTAAATTCATTACAGAACCGATCATCATTGTTCAACTTTGGGAGTTTTGAGATCCAAAAAGGGTCACAAAAGGTAACATCCAGGAGCATTTGTTCAGTAATGCTCATGGCATTTTATTCACTGGCTTCTCTATTATGTCACAGCACTTTCCAAGGACACTGGTTTAATTTAAGTATCCAAAAGAAAGAGTTCCAATTTCTTACAGCTTTTTGGACAACTTTACAGCCCTTTTATCATTCTAGTTTATAGAGTAATGCTGAAAATTATTAACAATTAAAAAAAAAATAAAATCCTGATAGCATTCCCAAATGATAAGAAGTAACTGAAAATGAAAGTAGTCTTTAAAAATCGTTTAATCTTTTGGTTACCTGCCAAATCATGTTTAAGTCCTAAGGATTCAGTGTCAAACAAGTCTGCTGCCTACCAAACCTGGTCTAAGTCATCTATGTTTCTAAATCTTGTATTCTGTACAGCCTGCATGGTCACTTTCCCAGCAGTGTCTCCAGCTCTGGACAGTGCTACCTGCAGATTCACCAGCAGGATCATGTAACAAAAATTCAGGCTCTTACACCGTGACTCTACTGAAATCCTCCTTGGGTGGCCTCATCTGGCTGGTCCTGGAGGCATAGGAAGCACACAAGGGTCTGCCCACTACTTCCCACTTCCTTTTTTCTTCCTGATTGCTTATCTCTAACAAAAATAATTATGGAATCCAATACAAGCACTTTGCAGATTTATTCCTCTGAGTTACTGAAAATATTCTGATATGCTTTGGCTCAAGACATAAGACTGCCACAGTCTTTCAGGCAATGCCCAAACCCAAATACATAACACAGAGAAGAAAGTCGATGCAGAATCAGTGATCACTGTTCAACCATAAGAAAAATCATGTTTTCAAACTGTAAAAACTCCAAGAGAATTAACTTAAAGCAAGTTTTATATAAACTGGTGGCTGGGTAGCAACAAATGACCCAAAGAAGTGCTCCCAGTTACAATAATATAGGGAAAAACCTCTTTACACATCCCATCTGGAAGCACATTATCAACACAAGCATAATGTCCCGTTAATCTGCAATCATCCAACTGCAGTAGATGCTGCCCATTGTTCAATTAAGCTTGAATAAACTGTGCTGAAATGGGAGAGCTTTTGTACATGCTGAGTCAGAGAAAAAATGACCCAGTTCTGCTACACAGATTACCACACATAACTTTTTAACATTAACTAGAAGGTACAACCTCAACCATCAGATGTAGTCGAGAATTATATAGATCACAATGTCACAGAAATTTAATTCCCAACGACTACATTAATGCACCCCCCCAAAGGATTGCAGTACTATATAAATACTTAAGACCTTTCCTACAAAGGACAGAAACTGTCAACAAGCACCCTATGCCAGAGAAAGAAAGAATAATTATGGTCATCAGAAATGTTTTCAGTCACAGAAGAGACAAATGTGGTACTGGATGAATGTGCACACCTTGAAAAAAGCAAGGCACTGCCATTCTGCATGACAAAGAGCTGAACTGAACAAATGGTTATTATTTTACAGTAGCAAGTTTTCAAACAGAGGTTACAGGCAGAAGGAGAAAGAAATCTGGTACTGAAGAGAACACCTGTAAGTTTACCACTTCCTCATTCTTGGTGCCACAAATGAAATTACAAGAATTGTTAGTGTAGTTTTAGGTTGGCTTTTGTGGAAGAACAGCACCAATCACTGCTATACTAGCAGTTGATATGGAATGTCACAATTATCCTGAATAAAGACTGTATTTTCATCGTTGTCATATCTTTAATGCAAGGGTTTCTTTTCATTTATTGAATCTTTCAAAAATACCTTCATAACAACTCGAATTGCAATCACATAGCAAAGGATACAAAGGATGTACCAAAATGCCACATTGACCAAGAACAGTAAGATCCTGTTTCCACAGAATTGTCCAAGTGAGACATGAAAAAATGCTTCCTCTTCAAGAATTAATTTGTTTCTCCATGCTAGAAGTGAACATTTAAGACACTGAAAACCAAACTGCAGTGCTAAATTTGCAGTGTTCCAGCTGCTGCTCAGATTTGCAGTTCAGCTGAATGATACATAAAGCAAGTGTCTGTAGAAGGCCTGTACTCTTCAGGGCCATTCAATTGGACAGGATACATCTCTGTAAATCATGACTATATTAACCAGGTTCTTTGCAACTACACAGTAGTTATTGTAAACATAATAAATTACAATGACAAACTTCATTTAATGTTACGTATATGTCCATCTCCTAGGATTTTGTGGGATCCTAAGATATTATAAATAACCTTAGAGATCATTTGTATAACCTTGGAGATTATTTTTGTCTCCTCATTAATTAATTTTTTTCAGTTAATTTATACCAGGCTACCAACAGTGGACATCAAGATATTTCAGCACACTGCCCCAAACCAAGTGTTGGATCTGTGTCAACCAGCTACCTATCTCACATGGATTAGAGGATTTTATTGCCATTGGTTAGGGAATCACTTTCATTAGGTTCAATCTCAGCATTACTTTACGGATCTACTTAAATAAAGTAACTCATCAATGTCAATGGAGTGAACTCCCTAGAACAACAGCTAATTAAGCAGGGGGGATATTTCACTCATTATACTGTTTTTGGACTTCTAAAGGCAAATGTTAAATGGAAAACATGACCATTTGGAAAGTTGAGAAATAAAGATGCTTTTTGATCAGATTTCTGAGAGCAAAGAGTTCAGAACAGAACATTCCCATTACAACTAACATGTTTATACTGATGAAAAGAGAAAATAAAAAAAATCCACCACAACTTCACTTTCAGTACCATTAATTTCCAAGATTATGCACACCACTGTAGTTGCTTTTCAAACACAGAAAGAATGAATTTATTAAAAAGCCTGGAACCTAACAATAAACTATTATAATAGGGGGAATAGGAGAGGCAAAACATGATAAATTTAAATGTTTAGGTGGTAAACTGTGTCTGTGGTGCTAACAATATCAATTTTTACTACCATTCTTGTTTCTCTACTATTATTGCTTCTCGTGCTGTTTAACAAAGTCACAAGGAAGCAGCAGAAACTAATGAAATAATTTCTCAATGGAGAATAGGCTCAATTGTATTTTATTTCTAGACAACCATCCAAGCTTACTAAAATATCTACCTTCTAGTTGACATTATTTTCCTTCAGGTTAGTTTTCATATCTGATTATTTATTAGTATATAGTGAATACAGCAATGTGATTCTTTAACTCAGGAACACAGGACCTACATCTTTCTGCAACTGTTCATGTTCAGATCTTACTGAGAATCTTTTCTAAGACTTTTTAGCATATTCTGATTTTAATGGGGTTAGACTTTTTATATATTTGATAGTATTTTGCATGATTTGTCTCTCCTCTGGATACTTTGGCCCATTTCACTTCTATCCTGTCTTAGTGAGTTCCTTGTCTGCTTCTTAAGGGAACGTTGATGCCTCCATGAATACCTTCCAAGAATCGACCAAAATTACTCTGCTGTCCTCAATCATACTTTTACTACAAATAAATATAATTAGATGCCTGAAAAGTAATTGTAGATGTCAATCATAAAGTCTAGTTTTTCATAAATGCACAGCAACAGCTTTAACTTCCATTTCTGCATTTAGGAGTTTGAAGAACAAATCTGATACAAAGTGACTGAAGTTTGGAACTTGTTTAATTGCTTGAATGTAGAATTCCAACAGAATAAAAGCATATATTTTAGAGAGTTATAATGTCTGGAAGGTTGCAAGTACACAAAGGTTGTAATTACTAGAGACACCTCTAAAAATGTATTGATTTTAACAATCACAGCTGTAGGCCATTAAATCATAACTGAGACCCAAACTTTCCAACCTGGATGTCAGAAAATAACCAGACTTCTATTTACAGCGTTAATTTCTAGGTTCTTGATACTTAAAATAATACAGAATATTCAACAACGAAGAAGGAAAAAAATCAAAATAGCTCACAATTTAATGGAAAAATAAGTCTAAAACATAAAATCAGCTTTATTTGCTGTTGGCTCAGTCTCTGTGTTAAAGAAGAAAATGTTATAACTAAAGCACTAAGCAGCTGGACAGCTGTGGCCACAATATTAACTAATATTAACCAACTAAGGGTGGGAGCAAAAGTGTGAGAAAAGGGGGAAGGGATTGTGAAAGAAACAATTGCCAGTTCTGGTTTTTAAATGGGAAGAACTGACAAAGCAGAACAAGGAATTTAAAAAAAAAACTACACCAACAACCCTGCATAATCTCTAAGTAATAAAAAGGAACAAAAGTAACAAAAAATTCTTCCAAACTTTACAGAGTACTCCGGCAATCCAATACTGGCATTAAAATATCAGCTTAACACAAAATCAATAAAGTCTTACAATCCACCTAAAAGAGTCAATCTAATGCTACTAAATTATTTTCTACCCATTCATTGTACTAGATTATTGTGGTTGAGTAGAATGCAGAAAGAAGCTGCTAACTGGAAGAAAATTCATTACATTACCATTTCATGTTCTACTATACGATTTCTGCCTTTGTTAACTGAACTGAAACGACAAAGTAATGAAGCAGAGACAGTGAGGAAAAGGGTAATCCGTTTAATCTATCCTTGAGGGGTAGGCTGATGGCAGGACCTTGCTGAATCTCTTCATCCTGAAGAATCTCAGATCACCAGAATGTTGAAATGATTATTACTTGTATTACACTAAAGGTGCAGAAATCAGAGATATGAACCCTGTTCTGTTACCCTGTGTGCCAAAAGACTGAGCAGTAACTGGAGGACATACTGATCTAAATGACACAAATCATCTCTGAAAGTATGACCCAAATTTAAATAAAAAGTGAATACAGACTTTGTATAACATCTAGAATCAAGCTTTCATTAAAGGATAAAAACCAATACAGAAGAAGGAAAGACAGTAATTCCATTTTTATGTCCCAAATGACAAAACAAAACCAAACAAACCCCAAGAAAATCACTGAACTGCCTTCTGTATGTTATTCTTAGGTACACAGGTGGATTCACTGAGCAAAAAACCTAGAAAGTCAATGAATTTTCACAGTAAAGATATAGTCAGAGATTATATACTTTAGAATCCATAGAGTTTTGGTTTATCTCGTTTCTGATACAGTTTTTGCACATTAAAAACATTAGTGAGCTGCATTTAATTTATACAAATGAAAACAAAAGGTTGTCAAGGGAGGCTGTGGATGCCCCTTTCCTGGAGGTGTCCAAGGCCAGGTTGGATAAGAAAATCTTGCCTATATAGAACTTCTCCTGGATTAGATTCCAAGAAAACATATATTTTTTATTTAAGATGCAAAAAGGTTTCAAAGCTTTTATACCATATATGTATGATTTACACTAACAGATATGAAAGTGACCTGATGTACCAAACAATCTTGTAGAGCTGGGAATTGAAAATACAAAGTCAGAACATGCCCTTAATTTATTTTGTCATGCACTTTGGGAGGTACAAAATCCCCCAAAATAAGACTTACTCAAATATAAGACATGTAGAGTTAAACATGCAACAAAATCATGAGCACAGATCAACTGCCTTCAGCATATTCCAAAGAAAAGGTCTACTTGAGCTGAAACTAATACAGCACTCAAGGACCAAAATCTATTATGATAAAATAGTAATGGATTGTGGTTGAATATATCTGAAAATGGACAGTTAGCAAAGAAAACCTAAAAGTTGTAGAGTAACACTCACGCATTACATAAAAGAGCTTCTAGTGCATTCACAGAAGTTTGGCATGGCAATGAAAATTATAATCATCCTATGTACCGTAGAACATTTTTCTACCTCTTCCACTGAAGTTACTTGTACATCTTTTTCAAGCTGATATAGGTCATTTAGGGCAAGTGATGTGTCAGGCTCAATAACAATACAAATACATTTTGTGGTAAGTGTCTGCATCTCCAGAAGGTCATCCAGAAAGTGCAATGTGTTGAGTAAACAGAGCATTACTTAGTTCAGAAGTCTTTTTAGTTTTACAACTAATATGAGGAGAAACTCAAGCAAATAATGATCTTTCTTTAACGTTTTTATTTTAAGGATGCTAACAAATGCAAAGAAGCAGATTTACAAGGAATATGTTTGGGATTTTTGTTTTACTTACGTATCTTTGTGATCCATCGTATTCGCACCTCTCAATTTTCCCCAAACTGCCATCTGAAAAGTAAAGTTTCTCCGCCCTATGATCAATGGTAAGTCCATTTGGTGTCAGAATATCTGTACTAATGATGACCTGTGCATTTTTGCCTGAGAGGGTAGATCTCATGATGCTTGGGAGCTGCTCATTCCAGTTAGTCCAAAACATTAAGCTGTATTAAAATCAGAATAACAAACAAAACCATAAGATACATTTTATAATTTTATTCTCTATGAAAATGAGTACCAAAAAAACAATTCACAATTATGAATGTCATCTATAAATAGCTGTGCTAACCAACAGTGAATAAGGAAATGGGATAGCCAACATCCTATAAATTATAGATGTTTCCTAGTTCATTAACTTGTATAAAGTAATTTTTTTTTCTCTTCACAGGTCTGTTAAATTCTGATCATGTCTCTATACTAATATATCATTACAGATAGATATAAGCTGTTTTACAATATAAGCTTAATTATGCTAATGAGTATATTAGTCATTTCTAACAATTAAATTAATCTGCAGTTTTTCCCATATTACAACTGTGATACAGACCACAGGACTGCTATGCAGAAGGATGCCTACGAGGAATCAAGTGACCTTAAAATGCTTTACAGGAGGCACAGTGGGCCCCTTGGTACTGTTAAATAATGGTGGACACAAGGAGGATGTAATTCATACACTGATCAGAACCTGGCCAATCTCTCCTTGCAATCTTCATCAGTATTTAGCTGGTTTATTTATGATACCTAGATAAATCTTATTTTACAATGCAGCATGAACTCTTAATTTGCATAACCTATACACGCATTAGTTGACTGTGAAATAAAGAAGTGCTGCTGCATCCCTAACCTTAGGTAAAAATTAAAATCTGGTAAGAAAGATATAATACATACTTTTGACATTCATCTAGAGCTAACACGTGAGGATGATCATCTTCAGACATTGTTATTACTGCTTCCCGCTTGAAAGCTCCTCGACGTCTCTGGTCAACAGTGTGTCTCGTGATTGAGGATGTGGTTGAACTGGTCCAATAGAGTGTGTCCCAAGCCCTGTGATAAGCAAGTCCCTCCACTGACCCAACATCTGGAAGACATGGTTAAAGACAGAGCAAATAAAACTCCTAACATGTTTATTTTCCTTTTTCCTTGAAGTTGATCCTGCAGAATCTCAGGGTAATTCAGCCTACTGACTCTGTCCATTCTTTTATTGTTTCACCTGTTTATCTTTTCATTGGAATCAAAGACTTACTGTTTTGCATAAATTTAAATTAAAAAAAAATAGAAAACAAGATCACTATTATTAATCATGCAATATTTGTCAGCTCTAACACTCATTAAGTTAGTATTTTTACTACAGCGTCCCCAGATAATACATTAGAAATACTAAGCATTTATTCAGGCAGCAATAATTTAGTCACAACTTCAAACATCATGTAAGCCAAGTCTTGGACATGTTTTCACTAATTACTTATTTTAGTTAGCATTATGTTTTGATATATTTTCAAACACAGATACACATTATGTTCATATGGATCAAAGTGTCCTGTTGTTATTAACTCTATAGGCTTTTTTTAAACACCTGAAAAATGCTGAAAAAAGACCCAATCCAAAGGTCTTGGCATCAATATAGTGTTTTAATGGCCACAATACCACACTCTTTTATTCTGCATAAAAAAACTGTGAGCTAGAAACAAAGGCAAATATTAATAAGCAGCTACAGCATATATTTAAAGTCCAGAAAAGACAAATGGTATCTGATTCCAATATATAAAAGTGACATACTGTGAGAAATAGGAGTAATTATTTCCTACCATTGTATTTGAATTACTACAGAAATGTATGTTGATTACTTCACTTATTATTTTGTTAGAAACAGATAATTTTAGACCAGAAGGTTCATGCAGCTTATTAATGAACTACAGAAGCAAAACCCTAGAACTATAACAAGGATTTCATTACACTGGTTATGATGATTTACATTTGGCTTGCTAGAAGATGTAATTTTTAGCATGCATTTCATATACACAGAACAGAAAGTCCCAATATATGTTTGATCACACTGCAAGTGCTAACACTAAACCAAAACTATGAGATAAATGATCATTTATCAGTTCTTTATACTTCTCTTTCCAATGTATTTGGAGATGATCTGACTACACTTTCATGACATGTCTATAAAGTAGTCTCAGTGACTTGTCTTAAAGAACAAAGAACAGAAAAAATAAATAAGATGATACTCCTCGTAAAGGGAGGTGAATGAATAAGTACGTGAGTCTCCTACTTATGAAAGAGAATTTATGAAAAAAAGATATATGCAGCTCACAAGTAAATCCAAGAAGTGACCATCAGTACACCACTCAGGCAAATCCTCAGTTAAATATAAGTTATCATGCTAATACAGTATTTTTTTGTTAGTTTATATTGTTTCTAGACTGAAAGAAACATTTTCTTTTAGAGGTTGGTCAAGAAACCCAAAACTCTTATAAATCCTTTTATCAGTGATAAAGCAGGTGTCAGCTGAGGACAGAAATGGACCTAGAAATGGTCTCTAGTGGTTCCTTACAACTAAAACCTTTTAGCAACTTCATAGTGCCAAAGACAGGACATGGGAGAAAATTCCAAATCAACTTCATTCTAGCGTTATATTGTTACTGGTTTGTATTGATATTATTTTATATGCACTTATTTCACACTTCCTTAAAGAATAGTCTAGAGCACTTTTTATTATTATTATTTTAAAGTTAGCTATTAGATATTCCGTTACTTTAAAATATTTAAGAAGTATGTACTCATCCTATCTGGTGCTACAATTGGAGGATTCATTCCCGAATCTACTGACAGGACAAGAATCAGCAATTTGTTTACTCTCAGCTTCATATTTTCACAGCATCATATAATATTCTGAATTAGTAAAGCATAAAGAAACTGGAAATGAAAAGAAACACATTTGTTTCACTGACATATTGAATTAAAACACTGATGGCATTAGATGCCTACAGCACTGATTAAATTTATTCTAGCCATGAAGCAACAGTTTATGATTTTCACATGAATAGCATACTTAAATGAAGGGAACATTAATACAATATGATATTAATATACAAATACTCACATTATTCACCTGCCACTGACATTCTGAATTAAATCAGTAATGGGGTGTATAACTGATTAAATATCTACACAAGAGAATGCAGCAGCTTATGATTTACAAAGGCAATGGTAGAGTGATCACATCATTACGTTGCCAAATGCTATCTATCACTTTTACTGAACTTAACGAAGATGGATTGCATCCCACAGATGAGATGCAGCCTATAAATATTGTCATACTGATCTTCATCTGACTTTCCCAGTGAACAGACAAGCAACAAATCAATAACTGAAGAACTCAGATTAGAGCTCCCTCATTATTACATTCAAAAAATAAAATACTAAAGGATATCAAGTTTAAATTATGCAATAATTGTTGCCACTGACTTCTGGTAATGTATATGTTACTCCTCAGTTCCCTAGGTTTTTATCTCCTATCTTCCACTTTTAAAATTCTCTAGTAAATTTACAGTCAAAACTGTTCCAGTCACATCACTTCAACTACCTTTTTCTTTTCATTTCATATTTTACCAACCCCTTTTCTTTAGCAAAGCTGTAAATCAAGAACAACAGTCAACATCATATTTTTTTTTAATATTGAAAAGCCAAAGTAATAAAATTGAGCATAAACAGCACTTCAATACCAGAACTTTGGAGGAGGCTTTAATGTGCAATACTTAACCTGCATGATCTTTGTTCATTCTCTAAATTGGCTTTCACAATAGCTTTCAGGACATGGCCAGTTGTTACAGCAGACTGGTCACAGGAGAGGATACTGCTCCTGTCAGTGTCTTTGTGTAAGATTGTGGTGATGGGTGACAGGTGGTCACCATTTCATCTGAGGTGAAAAGGATACCTCAGCAAGCAATAAAGCACCTGAAGAATAGGGTTTATAGTTCACCTGACTGCACAACTAGAAATTAATTACCTGAAGGGGGTCTACAGGAAAGCTGGAGAGGGGATTTTCACCAGAGAGGGCAGTGATAGGACAAGGGGTAAAGGTTTTAAACTGGAAGAGGGGAGATTTAGGTTAGACATCAGGAAGAAATTCTTCACCATGAGGGTAGTAAGGCACTGGAATAGGTTGCCTAGGGGAGTGTTAGAAGCCCCCTCCCTGGAGGTGTTCAAGGCCAGGTTGGATGAGGCTTTGTGCAGCCTGGTCTAGTGTGAGGTGTCCCTGCTCATAGCAGGGGGTCTGGAGCCCGATTATCTTTAAGGTCCCTTCCAACCTTAACCATTCTATGATTCTATAATTCCTTACCCTTCTGCTTTGCTCCTCAAATAGCCATAAAGTAGGAAGACCTCTTGTTTAACAAAAATTCTCAGGTAATACAAAGTTGTAATTAAAGCAAGATGAGCTCCGTTCTGTCAGTCACATGTAAAACAAGGCCACCAAATATTGTAACAGAAAAATTAAATATCAAATATGGCATAAACAACTCTGAACTGTAATAAAAAATGTTTAATTATCTTATTTAGCCTGAGAATATTATTTTATTTTATGGCACATGTAAGGGTTGCTAAAATTATGTCATAAATCAGCAAACACCTGTATCATTTTTCTGTATCTCCAAAATATAAACCCATGCTATATGCTATTACACATTAAAGATTATTACATGTAATAAGAGAGTCTAAAAAAATAAAAGGCTTTGGGTTCTTCAAGGCAATAACTAGCTTAACTTCATACCTCCATGGATGTAAGCTTACTATTCCTTCAAACTTACTGCAGTAGCAAGTACTGGAAGAGTGAACATTTTTAATAATAATAACAATAATCTACAATAATCTGTAATGATCTAAAGGGAAATAAAATAATTTTAGAATCCAGACAAAATAATCCTTTAATTTTGTAGAAAGTATAATACTGAAATTACAGAATCACAGGATGCCAGGTTGCAAGGGACCTCAAGGATCATCTGGTCCAACCTTTCTAGGTACTACTATAGTTTATATGAGATGCTCAGCACCCTGTCAAGCTGAGACTTAAAACTGTCCAATGAGGGGGAATCTACCACTTCCCTTGGGAGACTATTCCAATGTTTGACTGTCCTCATGGGGAAAAATTTACCTCTTGTGTCCAATCAGAATCTCTCCAGGAGCAACTTGTGCTCATTACCCCTTGTCTTTTTCCATGTGACTCCTTGTAAATAGGGAGTCTCCATCTTCTGGGTAGCCACCCTTTAACTACTGGAACATGGTAATAAGGTCTCCCCAATGCCTTCTCTTATCAAGGCTGAACAAACCCTGTTTTTTCAGCTTCTCTTCATATCTCACATCTTTCAAACTTTTTTGTATCTTCCTAGTGAAAATGAAAAACTCAGACCATGTGCAAATAAAAATGAAAATACATATACTGGAAAATTGCTCAAGAAACACTTCCAATATGTTCAGCAAAAAGAAAACTACCAGGTAAATATCTTTCTTGTTTTCTTGCATTGCTTCTGTCTGTGTCAATGAAGCTATATAAAATACTGTGTGGAATTTCTGTACCTGTGAAATATGTACGATGCAGAAGACATGCAAATGCCTAAGTAGTAGGAGAGTTATAGTCCATCAACCAACTTCTGCAAGTCTGTACAAAACACCTGATGAGACTATTCAGAGTAGAAAACATCAAAATTTAGCATGAAACAGACCATGAGCCTAACCTGCAGTTGATGACTTTAATCATAGTTAATGAACTAACCAACCAACCAAATGGTATATCATTGATGGATGATATTTCTATGCAATGAAGTGCATTAGATCTCTCAAAACTACAGTTTCCCTCGACAGAAAAATGAATTTAGAATTTTGTCCCAGCAAAGCCAGGAGACCCCAACAATGGATACAGCCATTCCACAGCTGTTCCCTTACAGATCACTGAAGAATATCAAAATCAACAGAAATGTAAACCTGCAATATTCTGTCCTCTATTATCATAGATATAACTTACTACTTGATTAGGTTTAGGGAGTGTCTTAGAGTCAGCAGGGAGTAATGTAACAAAGGAATAATGACACATCATAAACTTAACGAAATATAGGGAACTCAACAAATTAGAAAAAAATACTATTTTGTTTAACTATAAATTGCAACCCCCCAATATAGTTCACTATATCATCACTAGTTGACACCTTTTCAAATATCATAACTTGAAAATAGTTAAAGTATCCAAGTAGAAGAGGCTTTAAAATCTAAAAGACTTTTAGAAGGGAAAGCTAACATATAGAGATGTGTTTTATCAAGTTTTTAAACACCTGAACAATTATCACAGAAGAATTCTTTTTACTAATTACAGGAGCCCATATTATCTTTTTATCCATTACATGTAGACCCTCAACAAAAAAAAAATTACTCCTCAGCCTTAGCACCTTTAAATCAATACCATTAGTGACTACCCTCAGATGAATAAGCATTCTAATAAATACATATAATCACACATTTTTACTGTTACTGTTAAAGTAAAATTTAATGGTATAGAGATATTAGCAACACTAATAACAGAACAGCCTAATAGCCTAAAAATATTTGCTAGATCACATTAAAGTTTAGAATAAAACAGAGGAGAAATGTCAAGGGATCTTCCTCTGTATAGCTTTATCCTGACAATTCACCAAGTAATAGTTTAACATTCTATGCAACTAAGCCACAGCTGCTGATGTAAAAATTTAAATCAGCAACTATTCACAATAAAAATTTGAGGTCAACATAGCAAGTTGAAGCAGTCACAAATAGTATTAATTCTTCATTAATAATCTCAAGTTTAATAGGCTGAAGCACCTTTTCCTGAATCCTGAGGTTGGGAATGCTCAGGACATATTTAACTGAAAGATTAGTGTACATCAGCTCCCATCAGGAATACATTTCAGAGTTTCAAACCAGGCAGCTAATCAAAGCATGAAATGTGCAAAAATATATAGTTCTAGAATAGCAACTGCTTAATCCAAAGTCAATAAACTTTATCCACCTATAGCAACAGCTCCTAAGTTTTACCCACTAATCATACTATGTAGCCACGTCCAGAAACAAAACATAGTGGCTTTGCATTTCACTAACAAGGCTGCTGTTGTAACAGTAAATTCTAGTTTTTACTACTTAAACATTCTAGACTTAACACCAGCCTCTCACTTTCCCTTCCCCATAAAAAGTGAAAAATACTGGATCTTTATTCCAACACATACAACTCATAACGAATCCAACTAATTTGTGAAATGAAAAGCAACCATAGCAATGTATTTATTTTTTATCTTTTTTTTTAAAAAAGTTTTTAAAAAATAATTCTTTCCTGGAGAAGAAATGTCCAAAACTAAAGGGGTCTCGTACAATGTATCAAATTTTCTATGTAAGAGAAATGGGAACATAAATGCCTTTTTGACAGTTAAATTGGACCCATTTAGTTAGTAAGGATAGTAGCACATACTGGAACACCTGTGAGAGATTCAGACTGTAAAAAGCCTTACAATACATCACAGGAGCTGACACTTTATGTTAGCAGTGACAAGATTTTTGCCTTCTACAGACACTACCACCTGAAGTTCAAAACAGAAGTGTCTTTTCACATAACACTTCTTTTTGTGCTGTGAAAGATGCTACACTGGCAAAATGTCCATGTGCCATTGTTTACACAGTTAGGAAAATACCCAGCACATTGAAAGTATCTCATCTTAATAATTTTTCCTCTTCCTCATTTACTTTCATTTGCTTTTCCTCCCTCTTTTTTTCTTCTCTCTCTTCTTTAGTTTCTCACTTCTTCATGGGCCTTCTTTCTGGTGCTGTGCCACCACTCTAAACCTATGTATGTGAACACTGCACTCTTCTTCTACAGAAACATTGTAGGCAGGCTTTGGTTAATTAATCTGTTACCACAAACTTCTCTCCACATTATTAGATTAGAAATTAAGATTTGGTTAAAAAAAGAAAAAAAAAAAAAAGAAAAAGAAAAAGAAAAAGAAGAAAAGAAAAGTGTTCCTTGCATAAACATAAGCTTTGAAATAAGTCAGGAAAACCAACAGCAGGCTCCAGAAATTCTATGAGGCTGCTTCTTGTTGCCACTGAAAATTAGTCATCAACTAGCACGTCAGCCATGGTATGAAGCTCATCTTAATTTGCATTGTTACTGGGATGGAAGATAGCTCATGCAGATGCTTCATCAGAGAGGTGGGTTAAGATGGCCTTCTCTCTGTTCTCAGTCAATAGAAACTTTAGCTGCTAATCCACAATGTCATGTTCACCAGGGAAGGAAGAAGGAAAACAGATGCTCCTCTGGCACTTGGCTTTTTAGGCAGGCAGAGAAGGAAGGATGCCAAAGTAAAAAAGTTTGGCAGATGGTTTGCAAAGTAGGACTTAATCTTGGATACTACAGAAGAAAAACACATATGTCAATCCCATCCAATATCATGTATCTTTGGCTTGAAGGGTCAATCCACAGCAGCAATCATCTTATGTCTCACAGGAAACAAAAAGTTTAGCATACTGATCTTCATTATTTTAATTTAATTAAGGCTGCCATTAGTTGTTTGCTCCATCAAAACCACAAACAAATTATTTGTGAATAATACACTATCTTTCACTGGATTTCTCTTGATCAAATTGAGACCCCTAATTCCATGTAGAAGAAATCTCTATTCAGATCATCACATCATTAACAATAAAGCCAATCTGCCATTCACCAGCTGACAAAACAAACAACAGTCAATGGGAAATGTTGTATGGGAGGGGTTAAGCATGTAATATTAAAAATCTCATACCAAAGAGATGCTTACTTGTGTGGAAACATTTTCCTTTTGAGTTGTTTCAATCTACTTTAAAATTACTAGCAGATTGAAGACTGGCCTATTTAGATCTATAATGATTTAAAGCACTTCATATATGTTTCTTTGACATGGCTTCCAGTTGGAACACTACATGAACTAGTTCAGAATTCTGAAACAATGGTGTTGTTCTGTCTAGAAGCGATTCTAGACAAAGAAAATAACCATCAAATTCTCCCCTGGGCTTCCTCTGAGAGGAGAATAGACTCGATTGTTCCAAATACAACTGAAAACCTGTAGCGATTTTAAACAAGTCAGATTTCCAAATACCTCCTACCACAACTCTGTGCTTTTAACTGCCTCTGATTTCTGGTCATTATTTCTGTATACTGCCCCATTACCTCATTTAAACCCAGGTTTTTCAGTAACAAATTCTGCCAGACAACACTTAGAATAGCTCTACCTCTGGTGGGGCCAAACAGAAATTGTAACAATTATTTAGAGATGGTCACTTTGATATATTGATCTAAACTCAGTGTCACTTTCAAGTAAATTTGTTACCTTTTCTACCTCCTTTTGTATTTAATGCCTTCTTTCAATTTTCTTCAAAGCCTACAGTCCATTGGCTGCTAAAATGAAATGAAAACCAACTTCCAAAGTGTGTTCGATCCCTCTGGATCTCCTGTAGAATGCCAACTAAGTTAGGCTATGATTTGTCGAGACATTGGTCACTGTCAAAAGCTCCAGAAAACTTACATGAAATGAAAAAAATACTCCTTTTTGCAGGGTGAATCCTGGACAATTCCTCAAACTGGAAGAAAAGAGAAAGTGTATACTGGCATAAACTTTCTAAATACAACCCCTGTTACTTTGGGGGCTTTTTACAAAGGACTACCATTGACAATGAATAACAGGAGCATCCTCAAGGTTCTCATGGTTTCCAAAGTGCAAATGGACACTGCATCCATTTCCTGGAACTGTGGGAATACAGACGTTTTGCCTTAACAGGTTCATGAAACTTTTCCAACACATCAGGATACAAAAGTACACATAGGTACAGGTAGCTGAGGCTACAGGTTAGAAGCAGAAGCAGTCTAACCTGTGTCAACAAACTGCGAGGCTGATCTTTATAACTAAGAAGTGAAAAGTTAAAAAGAAATCAGGGAGTGGGACCACACAGTAAGTACCTACTCATTCCTTCATAGTCTGATACTTCTCAAAGTGTGTACTTAAAGCAAGACAGACAATAAATTATAACCTCTTACACTCCTTTTGGAAGGAAAGACTGAAAGCAATACACATAATTAAAATAGGTAATAGGTACTGCTGCATTGATAATTAAATTTTTAAAATGTTTTCAGACTAAAGTGTAAATGATGCTACAGCAATAAAATAATAGGTGATACTGAACGGTTAGATAATTGTTTGTAGAAAATCACATCCCAGAACAAGGTAAACTTTTAAAAACTGGTGAACAAGTCAGATTAACCCCATAAAGTTACTTATAAGAAAGAAAAAGTCCCTACTGACTGAAGGAAATAATGCTCATTTTGTTAGCAGAGTTCAGAAGTAAGAAAGAATGCACTTCCAAAACCTATTCTGGACAAAAAATACAGTTGTTAGGGTATGGCTTACTATGCACATGCTACACTGCTTTTTTGTTGTTGTTATTGTTTCTTCCTGCTGAAGACAGAACCCTATCAGGTACCAGGTTCTTGGCGAGTTTTGAATCTGTTTCCAGTGAACTGGAACAAGTTAGATAAAGTTGTTTATATGCTGTAAATCTACTTTCCCTGAGCCAAAAATGTGTTAGCTAATGCGTTGTTTATGAGTTGCAAATCTGTTCAGTGAGGTGAAAATTTGTCAGATAATGGGTTGTTTATGAATTCTAAATCAATATTCAGTGAGTCGGAACTACGTTAGATAATAGCTTGCGTATGGGTTGTAAATCTGCTTTCAGTGAACTGGAAATATGTTTGATAATGGGTTGTTTCTGGGTAGTAAATCTGTTCTCAGTGAGCTAAAAACATATTAGATAATGGGTTGCTCGTGAGTTGTAAATCTGTTTTTAGTGAACTGGAAACCTGTTTAATAATAGGGCTCTTTATATATCTTAACTGTTTTTAGTGTGCAGAAAAGTTCACGAATGTGTTAGATTTGAGTGGCATATCTGATTTCAGTGAGGTAGAAATCCATCAGCTAATGGATTCTTTATGAGCAGATCTACATTCAGTGAGCTAAAAATCCAGGACAATATTATTTTGCAGATAATGTACTCTGTTTTCCCTATTTAGGCAAATACTGAGTAAAGGTTTGCATGACCTGTAGACTTCAACTTAATGAAGTAGAAAGAGGTTATAGAATTGTTAGAACCATACTAGATATTTCCAATGTGGTTTTGGACATCTTCCTAATAAAGTAAAACTTGCTACAGATGTTTGCAAATAATTTTATAGGAAAAATATAGCAAAAGGAATGCAATGAATCCTGCAACGAAGCATTATTACTAAAATATCTCATCTGGATTCCATTTAATAATTTCTGTGTAATCACATGTAGTTAATATGGAAATGAGAAAATTTTACATCTTCCAGTGAATGGAATCACCAGTGTCAACAAGTCTTACCACTGCTTTTCCTTTATAGGTATCACTGTTGGTCAAATACTTCCACTATATCAGTCAGCCTCGCTGTTTCCTGTTTACAGCGAGAGAAAATCACGTGCAGACTGTGGAAAGGAAGGATATGTAGTACAAAAATACCAGCTCAAAAGGAACGACTCAGCATAAAGAAAAGGGTTTTAAAGAACATGAAGGAGAAGAATAATAAGCTAAGATATACTGGGATGTGATATATCCCTTCTCATTTACAATGAAAAATCAGCTGAAGCATCTTTCACAAGTACATCCCAAGCATATATAGGACATTTTTTGCAAAGACAAAATTTCACCTGACATTACATTATTCAGAGTGATAACTCTGCTAATGAAAAATGAAATTGGACATATTAAGATTACAAGTAGAAATGGTTCCTAACAGTTCCTTAAAACTAAAATTCTCAACTACGCTTTATGGAAAGTCTTTAGCTCTTGCACACCCTATACTAAAGGAATTAGGAACACTCCACTGTTCTTTAAAAAAAACAGTTTGTACCTGCATTGGTGCTTCACTGATAATTCTCTCTCGTCTTTGTCTGTTTTAAATATAAAGTTTTCCAGTGGTTGTTCCTATAATACTTCTAATCTCATAACACCAAAGTTAAAATAGTGCTTGTATGTCACCACTGCACATTTCTGTGAGCTGTTTGTGACTCTTGTACAGCTAAGCTCAACCTGAATCCCTAGACTTTAATGCTTTCCTGGGAGAAATGAGAAGATCCTAACAACACTGTTTAGCTTCTCTTTACCATATCTTAATATAGATATCGTTATTTCCTCTAAAATGTGCACACATCAAAACTCAAAGTAAAAACAACAAAAAAGAAGGCCTTGTATTGGATTTGAAAAATGCTTTTCCACTCATTAGTGTCAACAGTTTGCATGACCATGAATACCTTCCCAAAACTACACTGCAGAGGTACATAATAATACAATCACCCAATGTCAGTTGTAGAATAATATTTCAATAGTTTGCAGCTGTTTAATGTCTTTCTTTCCTAAAAATATTTCCATTAATATTCAACAGCAAAGAGCAATACATTCCTCATCAAAAGTGCTTCCATTTTTCCTAATCACTTCCTTTGGTCTTGTTATTAAACTGTTTGACCTAACACAATAGCTAAATGTGGCAATGCCACAGGCAACATAACATATGACAGCAGAAATGCAGATGGGAATTATCCACAACATAAGGAGCAAAAACTATAAAACACTTCAGACATTTTGGAAAACAGTTGCCAAAATGAGCTGCAGCCTCCGAAACAACCAGGCAGAACTCAAAAATCCCAAGAGACACAGTAAATATATGCATCTGATAACTGACTGCAGATGAATAGGGTTTATTGCATATTTGAGAACAATTAAATAGGACCAGAAATGAAAGACAGCAGAAGTTTTTAGAATTTAGAATTTTGAAGAACAGATTTTTGAGTGTTTAGCTTTAAGGATTTATTTGTTACACATCTGCACTCGGGTTTTCCTTGAATTCTAATTTTACCATGAGAACCCATGGTAACTTTTTATGTACACCATGCATTAAAGTTATGTTAGACTTTGTTGATAGAGACTTCAGTGCCAGATCCCCAGAAGACTTCACTAAGGCTTCAGCTGCAAAATATGTTTTGTGTCTTGTCCTGAAGATTTTGGTGATGATATTGGCATCAGCTCCTTGATGCCAGGCAGTGTCAGACTTCAAGTCTTCAGAGGCGAAAAACATGGTAAGTTTCATACAACTCCTAGTAGTGTGGTGAATGAAGGCATAGTAAACATGCAAACCTACTGAGTAAGCCTCTACTACAACCAGACAATTTTGGTGGTTGGAATTTGCTTCTGATTATCACTGAGCACAAGACATTTTCCTTGGGCTCACTACAAGAAGGGTGACTCAACTGGACACATTGACCAGTGTCCTAATAAGTTATCCTGAGGAATGGTTATGTCAGCAGAGGTATCTTACAGTCCTTCACCCCCACTAACCAGAAAAATAAATTACCAGTATGTTTGTGGGGTAATGGAATTTCTTTCATTTCCAGGCTTTGCACAAGGAGGTTTTGCTTCAATGGTAAAGCTCCTTAAAATCACAGTAATACAAATGAAGCAATGTCGTTATCAGTTCTGTTTTCTAGTAATATGCTTCATGCATCATAAGCCTGTTATAAAATAAATTATTAAAAAAGTGTAATCCTAAAGATAATGTTTGAATGTGTTTTATAGGGATAAATGACAATAATTGTGTTATATATTTAAGCATGGCAAAACTTGATCGACATTTTTTTAACTCCATAAAGTCAAGTGATTATCAACTTTTAACTTAACAATGTTTATTGAAGTATAGTATGTATTTTGGGAATTTTTTTTTTCTTTTACTTACTTTCAATTAGCACTTTCCTTCCAGCCCAGTTGTCTTTAATAACTTGTATATTCCCAAAGTGTGCATCGCTGAAGAAGATGCGGTTTGTGCCTCTTCCTTTCAGGCTGTAGTCAAAAGCAAGAGCTATCACATTTTTGAAGTACTCTGGATTTTCATATGGTCTTACTGGTGAATTTAGGTTGGTTTCATCTGAAAGATGTATACTTTTTAATATTGTCCTTCCTGAATACAACAGGTAACCTTCATGTCTCAGGCAAGTAATTCCATCTTCTGCAAGATAGCCATGAGCACAAGCACATGTTCTCTGGGCATTTCCCCGATAAAGGCAGAGCTGATGACATCCACCATTATTCTTGGCACACACATTAGTACCTGAACAAAAAAACAAAGAAAACAAAACAAAACAAAAAAAGAAAAAAAAGAACAAAAAGAAAAAAATCTATCTTTTATAATATTACAGTTAGCCAACTTAAATCAAACTGTAATTTTTTGTATTCTAAGACTTCTTCTCTTAAAACTGTTTCTACAATGATCACAAGTTAAACAAAGGCCAAAAGTGTAAATAATGTAAATTTAACCACAACCTAAAGACTATTTTAATGAACGTAACGAGGAAATGTAATAAATGTCCTCTCCAATTCACAGGACTATATATTTTATTAATAGAAAACTATAAAATAAGTTATTCCTCCAAAATCAGCTGAAGACTTAGCAACTGTTTCAAGTGCTTTGCAATGTTCATTTTATTTTTTTTTAAACACCTGTTACTGGCAAAAAGTAAAATTTAGATACCATTAGAATGCAGTACTGTTTTTAGCCAATTTCTATCAAAACGAAGACATACATATTGACAGGTGCAAAGCTGTGTCAATCCAGTTCCCTCTTTTTAATGAAGACATTACCTAGCATATTGTTCTGATCTCCTTTAAACCTGACTTCCAACTTACTCCTTGATAGATACATCCCATTAAGAAATCATTGTCAAATTGGTACCTTCAATGACTTAAAATACACTTGTTGCAAGCTATATTAAAAATTACAATTATTGTCAATAATTAGGAGCTATTTTCCTTTGTCTTTCTTGGGCTAGGCATGAATTACTATTATAGTTAGTTTAGATCATTTAGTTTCTGTTTCTGACAGCCTTTTCCATATAACAGCTCTTTCAATATAGTCATTTTCCCATTTCTGAAAGTTTTCCACATATTGAAAGAAGAAAACAGTATAAATAGACTGTTTTCAGGTAGAAAAACATAATAATTGTTGGGGAATATGTAGTATCTGAAAGTACTGTTAAATGTATTTTCTAACTGCTACATTTCAAGCTGAAGATACTTGTAAAAAAACCCACAACAAACAACAATGAGGGATGAGACTTGTCTCTTACAATTAGAAAAGCTGAATTTTGTGTTTCTAGGCAAAATTACAGGACACATATTCCTCTGTAGTTATGTAAAAACATTAGGAGATTTAGCTGTATACTTTTTAACATTCGGTTTGTTTTAAAGATTCTTTTCAAGTTTCATTAGGCTAGAAAAGTTAATATCTGTTTGGAAGGATGTGAGGTTGAGAAAGGAAAATACATGAAAGAGATGCTCGAGCTTCTAAAATGTCTCTTTGAAAACTTCAATGCTTCCACAGTTCACCAGCTGCAGGGTTCTCTGAACAGGGCCAGTTCTAAACCCAGTGTAGCACACATGTAAAACAGCACTGAAAGAAAGGAACCTGCCTGTGAAAAGCACTGCAGGACTGGCTCATCACAAAGGGTAAAACAGGTGTTTGAAAAAAAAGCCTTGATCACAATCAGCACTGGTGCTTGGGTTTTTTTGTTTGTTTGGGGTTTTGTTTGTTTGTTTTAATAATAGTAGGTCAGGAAGCTAGCTAATAACATTTTTTTTTAAAACAGTGTTAACTGCTACTAGTTCAATGAACTTGAGTATATATATATATATATGTATAGTGTGATACAGAAAAACATTCCAAAAATATTTTTCACCTGTTTTTTTCCCTTTTGTCCTCCTGGCTCACTGACAGCCCCTCCCAAAGACATTAACCATTTGTACCCTAGTAAAATTTGAAAAACGTATTAAAAATTCATTCAGTTATGTTCTTCAAACTAACATCAGAAGATTTTTAGCCTCATTAACCATTTCTCCTATTGCTCAGGTGATCACATCTTTAAAGCTATAAATAAACCATTACATTAAAAGAAGCCTTTTTTATCCAGTTGTTCTGTTTTCCTAATTCTATAATATAAAGCCCTTCCAAGCAAGCAGACATTAACTATTTCTAGCCTAGTTAAAAGAAACAATAGATTTTTGTGTGGATTTTACTTTTATCCACAAAATCTGATGCCGACAGTAGTCTGAAATTATATGCAGAAATTGAGGAAAATTAATATGCAATGTCTGCAGTAATTTTTTTCAAAACTATTTAGAATTTCCTTTCAAAAAAATAAAAGAAAATACAGTTTTTCTTATTGATTGTTAAAGTTGTTTTCTTTCAAACTGCAAATTTCTTTAGGAGTCATATTTAATGTGGTTATTTAGGAAAAATGCATATAAAAAAACAGGGTCTTCGGGTATGTAACACTGTGATTAAAGCAACTTTTGAGCGTTACCAACACCAGATATATATTTGTATTTAAAAGCTTATATTATCTCTTTTTTAATACATTTCTAAAAATTTTGTCTGGATTGCCTGGTAGCAGCTCGTTCTGAGGAAATCATCATAATCTTGTATACTTCTAACCACATTTTCTCACTGAAACAAGTTTTTTTAAGGTTTCTTCAAAAGCAGAAATTTAGGAGGAAAAAGACAGCTTATTCGTAGCCAGGTAGTGGAGAATAAAATGTAACCATTGATGCTACCAATCACTGAGAGTATATGGTAACTTTTGTCCCTTGAATTTACAAAACAGAATATAAAGGAAAACAAATTATTTACAAGGTCTCTTCCCAAACAATAAAACTAGGACTCAAATCCAAGTAATTTCAGGAAATAAATATCTGAAAGATAGAGGCTGGGAATTTCTAACTGGGAAAAAATATATATATTATTTTTGCTTTCCAATAGAAATCTGAGACTGCCTAAGACTGTCTCTTTAAAGCACAGGTCAAGGTTCCTCTCATCCCTATAACTGTTTTTTTTTCTTAAAAAAAAAATAAATTAAAAACAACAAACAAAACCCATCAAACCTGGAGTTATAGGAAGTGTTTTCATTTTGGACTTTCTTCTTAAAACACTCAGGATGATTTTAGTGGAATTTGTTTTCTTAAGTATATTAATTTTAGCTTAAAAAATACTTTGAAAGTAAAAAGTGGAGATAAAATCAGTGATTACTTAACTTTTGGTATGCTTTAATATACATAAAAATAGGTGATATTAAAACAATTAATAGCATCCTTAAGAACAGCCAACCTTTCTCTCGTGCTCTATTAAAGACTTTCACTTCCTTCAGGTTTATTCCAAGGCCAGTCCTCATGGTCACAGCATCCGTGGCCTCATTCTTGTGGCCTCTTCTAATAGAGCCATTTGCATGTGCTCTGCCAAAAAAGTTGAAGATGTCTCATCAACAATCCTCAACTAATTCACACCAAACAAGTGACTGAAGGGCAGGTGAGAGTTTGCCTAACAGAAGGTGAAGAAGCCTCTTCTCATCTATGACACTGATACGCTTTAGCTCTCAGTATCAGAAATGCCCTTTCTTTGGAAATTGCATAGCTTTCTGTGATCCATTCTGTGACCTTGCTAAGGAATGGCTAATCCTACAGAGGTGAAGCACCTGGCACTGAAATAACATTCTGAGACTCAAATACTTATGAAAAATAAATTACCTGTCAGACCAGTAGATGTAAGCTCCAAACACCGCGACTGAAAACATATCCACATTGCTCCCTGACAGCACAATCTCCCGATTCCCTCCACTCTCAAGGTCAATTCTTTCTATCTTGTCGGTACGAGCATCACACCAATATAATTTATTTTCCTAAAGATTAATTTTAAAGGAAATATCAACAGTCTTGTCCAAGCATTTGATTAAGAGTTATTAAGATGACATCAAAGTGGAAGACCAGCTGGCTTTCATGAAACATAACAAATACTCTACGTTTTAACATAAACTGGGAGACGGAGGAACCAACCTCGTAGTCGATGGAAATCCCATTAGGCCACGCAATCCCCAGGCTGACAAGGACAACCTTCTCAGACCCATCTAAGTGTGCCTTGCCTATGCAAGGTGTCTGTCCCCACTCTGTCCAAAATAAATACCTAAAATGTTATAGAAATCACCAATTAAAATACCATCAAAACGAGTTGAGAATCTGTAATACTGTACTTCAACTGCATACAAAATGCGCTGTTACCACTAAATAGGTATTTTAAAAACATGATAAGGCTCATGTCTCTAAATAAACTGAAGAGATCAAATGTATCATAATACTTGCTTCACAGAACTCTTTATTGAGAGATTTTTTGCAAATCATATATATGAAGTAACAGTTAAAACTGTGATTGATCAGTCAATATGCAATCCTATTCCTTAAAGAATTCAGCTTTGTGCTTGGGAAAATAAAAGCAAATTAGAAAAAAAAAAAAATTACTGGAACAGAAGCTCTCACATCTAATTACTAAAAAATGATGTGGTAATACAAGAGATGCATGTCTAACTTACAAATGTCTTAAGTAAGAGCAGTAAGGAGCACTGTTGGAAATAGCAATGGTATTTTATTTGGGAAGAAAGTATTTTTATTTTTCTTGTTCTCCTGAACACACATCAAAAGAATCTGCATCTTAAGCTAATTTTACATTGCTGTATACTTAGTAACATCACTATTTGGGGGTAAGATGCTAGGTTGAACTTCTGTCTTGACCTCCTACTTCTCTGTTGCTTTAGGTACAACAAAATGAGTCCAGTGAATCTACACATGGTCTACAGAGAACAGTAACATTGGTTAGTTAACAGGTCTACATTGGACAGTAACCTATGGAATAGCTTTAAATAAATGTCTGTGTGTCTACAAATACATATATGTACGTACATGTTAAAATACATAAGCACATGCACACATATAGAGATAGATAGATAGATAGATAGATAGATAGATAGATAGATAGATAGATAGATAGATAGATAGATTCTGAGCAAGAAATCTCCTCCTGAGATAATATAATTGAAGTCTAGGATATCACTAATCGCTGGAAGAAAAGTATTTTCATAGCAAATCTTGATAAGAACACACTAAAGGATTATTTAGTAATATGCTGTACACAAGGTGAATTGGAAGATACAAAACCATTCTCTATTGTTTTTCTCTGTCTGGAATGTATGTATTAATTCATTATTAATGATTACAAAAGTCTCCTGTGCCTTACTAACCAGTTCTACCTGTGAGTCTGTGTCTGGTGATACCAATATACCAATCTGTTGTTAAATAGCTATGTTTGACTGGCTGACTGCAGATATTTAATAAAGAGGGATAACAATGGGACAGAGGAGAACAAATATGGAACCTATAATTAGCTCATCAACTTCAGCTTCCGAAACAAAGTCCAGCTTCCATTGGTTCTAACTGTAGGGCTTTCTGGCTATAATAAAAATTAATTTACTCTCATACGTCTTGACATAACAAACAGTAATAAGAAAAATAATTATAAAACTTATAGTACATTAGGAAATTGAACTGCTACATTAGCTAAATTAAAGATACATTTTAGAAATATTAAAAGACAGTATTAAGCTGCTGGAAATCAGTTTTACTACAACTTTAACCAGATTACTAACAGCACCTCCAAACAGAACTGAACTTGCTTTCAGGCATCTAGTGTTCAAGGTCAGGTTGGATGGGGCTTGGAGCAACCTGATCTAGTGGGAGGTGTTCCTTCCCATGCAAGGGGGGTTGGATCTAGATGATCTTTAAGGTCTCTTCCAAACCAAACCATTCTATAATTCTGTGATTCCTCTTTGTAGGACTATACATTCTTAACTTTTTCCTTAGTAGTAATAAATATTGTTACCAACTGTGACGGTTTGACTTTCTGCTAGTTAAAAGAAAGTTCTCTTAAGGAAAAAAAAAAAAAAAAAAAAATCAGTAAAAGGAAAATTGGCTTCATCCTGCTTAATCCAGGACACCAACCAGCTGAATGCTGGCTGCTTCTTATCTTGGTATAACTGGCAGATTCAATGAGATCCAGTAAGTGCTATTTTCCTATCCATTCTTACAGCTGTCAACTCAAGCTTCAGGAGGGGCGAACACTGTGAAGTCGGGGCAAGGAGAGGGAAGAATACTTGTGAAAGTTTTGCCTCTTAAAAGGAAAGAGATATGACAATAACATAGAGTGTAAAAAGACCTTGAACCTTCCCACAGAAACATATAATTGTACCTCAGTAGCTAAACATTGCTATCCTTCTAATTTCTCAATTTCTAATTAAAACACAGAGACTGCTTTCCTGAAAATACCAAGTTACTGATTTGATTGAATCTTGGGAAAATGAGCTAGACTGTCATGTCTGGCTTGGGGAGGCAGGTAGTTGCTCAAAGACTTCTTTAAGATTTTGATCCACACCACTTGCAGCTTCAATTATAGCAGCTAAGCACAGCAGTTAAATCCACAGAGTCTTGCTTATATGCCTTTTCCTCTGAAAGTACATTGCATATTCCCAGGAAAAAAAGATGGAAATTTTGTGCAGACTTTACTGCTTCTGTTTTAGTTGCAGCTGTGCTAACAATAGTTTTGGAGCTGGAAGGGGACAGAACGTTCTCTTGATCTGTAAATGCTGCAGTGTAGTCCCTACTCTCAACAAGCAGTTGGATGAATACAGATGTTGTTTTTGACAACCCTTACCCACATGCTTCATCTCACATAATTTTCAGCTACCCTGGGCAATCTCCTTGGCTGTTGTCATGGGATTTTACAGGATACTAGAATTTATAACTACCAAGGCTTACTGTTCTATGATTTCATCACGACATCGAGGTCTTCATTTGGATTTGCTGGAAATTTAAGGACAGATTTAAGCATGCTTCCAAGCAATGTCTAAACTTCAGTTGAAATAATAGGCTTAGAAAATGAAAACTGTTTTGCACAAATAGTACGTCATGTACACAAAGATCAATGAAAAAACTCATTGTATGGTAAGAGTAACACTTCCTTCCACCAGTGCTTAGTTATAGTACAGTAGTTTCCAACACAATCCTTTCGGGTTTCATTATTAGAAAAAGGCCTCGATTTACTTATCTAAGAGCTCCACGTGCAAACTTGAGAAGAAATGCAAGTCATGTTACCCTTTTTCTGGGTGAACTGCAATAGATCTTGGCTGGTCCAAACCCTGTGATATAATTACATATCGGAAGGAGCCGTTGAGCCTGGCCACTTCAATTAAGTTGAAGCCATGATCCGTCCAGTATATGTTACCTAGGAAAAAAACCTGAAATTACTGGAAGAAGAAAAGACCACTTGAAAAGTGTTCAGATCTTAAGTTCATAAGTTAAGACCAGAAACTAACTGATGTATTTTAACCAATATGTATCTTGTATTTGTAATTTCTAACCCTATTAAGCCTTCTGTTTTGAAGTGTATACTTTTATTCATGGTTGTCACCACTGAGACAGTCCATATAAGAAGTAGTATCCAAGATCATAGAATGTCTTGGGTTGGAAGGGACCTCTAAAGGTCATCTGGTCCAACCCCCCTACAATAAGCAGGGACATCTCCAACTAGAACAGATTGCTAGTGCCCCATCAAGCCTGACCTTGAATGTCTCCAGGGTTGGAGCCCCCACCACCTCTCCAGGCAACCCATTCCAGTGATCCACCACCCGCATAATAAAGAACTTTTTCCTAATGTCCAAACTAATTCTCCCCTTCTCTAGCTTGAAACCATCACCCCTTGTCCTGTCTTACATGCCCTAGTGAACAGCTCTTCCCCAACCTTCTTTCAGGCTCCTTTCAGGTATTGGAAGGTTACTGTAAGGTCCCCTGGAGTCTTCTCTTCTTCAGGCTGAACAACCCCAACTCCCTCAGAGAGGTGCTCCAGCCCTCGGATCATTTTCATTGCCCTCCTCTGGACACACACCAACAGGTCCACATCCTTCTTCTGTTGGGGGCTCCAGAGCTGGATGCAGTACCCCAGGTGAGGTCTCACCAGGGCAGATTAGAGGGGTAGAATCACCTCTCTCTGTCTGCTGGCCACACTTCTTTTGATGCAGCCCAGAATGCAGTTGGCCTTCTGGGCTGCAATTGCACATTGGTGGTTCATGTCCAGCTTTTCACCCACTAGAAGCCCCAGGTCTTTTTCCACAGGGCTGCTCTCAAGTGTGTCCTCCCCCAGCCTGTATTCAGATCTCTGGTTGCCCTAGCCCAGGTGTAGGACCCTGCACTTGGCCTTGTTGAACCTCATGAGGTTCACTTGGGCCCACTTCTCCAGCTTATCCAGGTCCTTCTGCATGGCATCCCATATCTCTGGTGTATCGACCACACCACCCAGCTTGGTGTCATCAGCAAACTTGCTGAGGGTGTTCTCAGTGCCACTGTCAATATCATTAATTAAGATATTAAACAACACTGGTTCTAATATGGACCCCTGAGGGACACCACTTGTCACCGTTTTCCACCTGGACATCAAGCCATTGACCACTACACTCTGGATGTGACCATGCAGCCAATTCCTTATCCACTGAACAGTCCACCCATCAAATCCATGTCTCCAATTTAGAGAGAAGGATGTTGTGGGGGACAGTGTCAAAGGCCTTGCAAAAGTCCAGATGTATGACATCCATAGGTCCTCCCTTGTTCACTGATGCAGTCACTCCTTTGTAGAAAGCCACTAGGTTGGTCAGGCAGAATTTGCCCCTAGTAAGGCCGTCCTGAATCACCTCCCTGTCCTCCATGTGCCTTAGTGTGGCTTCTAGAAGGATCTGTTCCATGATCTTCCTAGGCACAGAGGTGAGGCTGACAGGTTGGTAGTTCCCAGGGTCGTCCTTTCTACCCTTTTTAAAAATGGGCATGACATGTTCTTTCTTCCAGTCACCAGGGACTTCACCAGACTGCCATGACTTTTCAAATATCATGGAGAGTGGCTTCGCAACTACATCAGCCAGCTTCTTCAGGATTCTGGGACGCATCTCATCAGGTTTTGTGGACTTGTGTATGTTCAGGTTCTTCAGCTGGTTGTGAACTTTGTCTTCATTTATGGTGGGAGGGACTTCGTCTCCCTTGTCTCCATCCTGTGGGGCATCAACTTCAGAGCCGTGAGGAAAGGGGTGGCCAGAGAAGACTGAGACAAAAAAGTTGTTGAGAACCTCAGCCTTCTCCTTGTCTCTAGTTACTAGTTCACCACTGTTGCTCTTCAGGGGGTTACACTTTCTTTAACCTTCCTTTTATGGTTCACATCCCTGTAGAAGCCCTTCTTGTTTTTCTTTATATCCTTTGCCAAGTTCAGCTCCAGCTGTGCTTTGGCCTTCCTGATCTCGTCCCTACACAACCAGGCAACATCCCTATACTCTTCCCAGGACACCTGTCCCCTCTTCCACTGCCTGTGTAGTTCCATCTTGCCTTTTAGTTTGACCAGTAGGTCTCAACTCAGCCATACTGGTCTCTTCCCTTCCTTACCTGATTTCCTACACCTGGGGACTGAGGTCATCCCATTCCTTACAATGCCACTGCTTTCAACTGGAAGGAGGGAAGAAAAAATAACCTGCACCCCAGAGTCTCTCACTAACCGCCCAGTGCCCTGAAGTCTCTCTTGATTGTTCACGGACTACTATTTGCTGCTTCCTCTCCACCCACATGGACAATCAGTAGCGGGTAGTAATCTGTGGACCTCACTAAGCTAGGAAGTTTTCTAGTGATGTCCTTAACCCAGGCTCCAGGGAGACAGCAGACCTTCCTGTGAGGAGGGTCTATGCAGCATATTGGATCCTCTGTTCACCTCAGAACAGAGCTGCCTACAACTAGACCCCTTCTTTTTTCCCCTTGTGTGTGGTGGTGATACAGGCAGTAGGCCTGTCTGACTGTCTCTGCAACTCTGCTGTAGCTTGCCTATTGCCCCCATCCTCATTTGGCTGTTCCTTCTCAACCAGAACCTCCTACCTCTTGCTCAGAGGCACCTGGGGGTGCGAGGTGAGCAAGAGGGGATTTTGCCTGGTGCTTTTACCACGAACTTGCCTCACTCCCTCTTTTCATTTAGGCTTCTGCCTTTGGTCTGACAGGGGCAGGATACAGAGGCCCCTTGATCCTGAGCGCTCTCTGATGGGTCCTTCCATTTCTGTTTAAAGGAGAGAAGAGCCTGGCTCCACCAGTCTATCTCCTGTTCAGCCTCCCTAATGCTCCTCAATCTTTCAAACTCCTCATGCAGCTCTGCCCCTAGCCTGAGCAGATCGTCCACCTGTTCACAGTGGATGCAGCAGATCTCATTAGTGCCACTTGCCACCAGAGTAAGGCTCTGACACCCCCTGCAGCCCGAGACCTGCTCAGCTGCATGTTTCTGGGGGAGTTCTCTCTGGGCTGCTGCATCCCTGCTGGCCAGTGTTGGGGCCACTGCCTTCTGCTGGGTGGAGACCATGGGTAACTGCATTGAAATGGCCTTTAAATGGTCATTTATAGATATTTAAATATAATATACATATATAAAAATAAATATTATATATACTAAATATTACATAATATAATATACTGTATATTATACATTACACATTATGTATGTATTTTACATTATCTTTTATATATTGTATATACAATATATATAATAATGTTTTTATATATAATATAATGTAATATATATATTAATAGATATTTAAAATTTTTTTCTGTCTGTAGTAAAACTGGAAAAAAATGGTGGCATCTTCAGAGAAAAATATCTAGACATTTGGAGTACAAGAAAATAAAGCTGAAAGCAAACCAAGTTATTTAGTCCTGAGCGAAGATGTGTGAAGGTACTGTCAGAAATCATGACAATTCCTGAAGTAGGTTAAGACCTACCTGCTATCCAGTCCACTGCAATGCCTTCAACTCTTCCCAAACCATTTGTTACAATGTCTTCTTTCCATGTCTGATCTCGTTTAGATCTGCTAATTTTGTTGAAACCCATGTCTGTCCAGTAGATTGTATCATTTCCTGTAAGATATATGGCAATGATTCTTGACTTAATTTAGCTACTTCAGTCTAAATATCTATACCAGTAAGTTTAAAATTGCCAATTATAACTTCATTGATATGTCTCAGAGCAAACAAAATAGTGGTATCAAAACTATAATATTTAATTCCTCATTGTAATTGCATAAACCTATTTTACTTTCCCAATTACTCTGAAAAATAACAGAGAGAGAGGTGAAAACTCCCTTCAGCATCTGGTTCCTGAAGTCAGTTCTGGCTTCAGACAGATGGAAAAAGGCCTATACTCCATTTGGAGCTTTCAGTATCTATCTATTCTATTGCTGGAATCTGAAGAGAAGATAATTGCTACCTGGAAATGATCCAGATCTTCCTGGAAAATCTGCTAAGGCACATGGAGAATAAGGAGGTGATTGGTGACAGCCAACATGGCTTCACTGAGGGCAAATCATGCCTGACCAATTTGGTGGCTTTCTATGACAAGGCTACACAGATGGTGGAAAGTGGCAGAGCAAGTGACATCATCTACCTGGATTTGAGCAAGGTGTTTGACACTGTCCCACACTACATCCTGGTCTCCAGAATGACAAGACATGGATTTGACAGATGAACCACTCGGTGGATAAGTAATTGGCTGGATGGACACACCCAGTGAGTTGTGGTCAATGGTTCAGTGTCCAAGTGGAGGCAAGTGACGAGTGGTGTTCCCCAGGGGTCAGTACTGGGACCAGTGCTGGTCAACATCTCTGTTGGAGACATGGACAGTGGGATTGAGTGTATCCTCAGCAAGTTTGCTGATGATACCAAGCTGTGTGGAGTAGTTAACACCCTAGAGGGAAGGGACACCACCCAGAGGGACCTTGACAGGCTGGAGAGTTGGGCCAGTGCCAACCTCATGAAGTTCAACAAGGCCGTGCGCAAGGTCCTGCACAACCCCAGGCACAAATACAGGCTGGGGGGAGAATGGCTAGAGAGCAGTCCTGAGGAGAAGGACTTGGGGGTGGTAGTAGATGAGAAGCTCAACATGAGCCTCCAGTGTGTGCTGGAGCCCAGAGGGCCAGTTGTGTCCTGGGCTGCATCAAAAGAAGTGTGGCCAGCAGGGCCAGGGAGGGGATTCTGCCCCTCTCCTCTGCTCTGGTGAGACCCCACCTGGAGTACTGCATACAGCTCTGGAGCCCTCAGCACAGGAAAGACATGGAGCTGTTGGAGAGGGTCCAGAGCAAGGCCAGGAAGACAAGACAAGGTAGTTCTTTAATGAAAGTTTAAAAGTATCAAGACACAGGAATAAAAAAATATGCATTTATCTTCTAGCCCTTCCATGTCTACAAAAAATATTGCTGTAAGTCTTTTAACTGTTATATGCTATCCTACTGGCATACATTAATGTATTTTAGCCACTTTGCATACCTAAACATTACTGAGATTAGATCAGAATTTCAGGATGTTTCTTGATTAAGAAGGAAATGCAAGCAATAATCACTAAGTGAGGAAAAAAAAACAACAAACAACCCATGAAGAAATTCAAAAGTACCTCCACTTGCCTTCTACATCATATTTGATGAAGAAAGTTTTTAGGAATGAATTCAGAAAATTCAAAGTAACATATCAAAATGAGAAAAGCAATTGCTTTTAAAGCTGAAAAGGAGTTGAAAGCTGGGCTGTAACTTTTTATGAAACAGTATCCCCTTGTGACTTCACTGCTACAAAAGATTTACATTTCTGTTCAGCAATGCATTTTTGCCACTGGCAATTATATTCACATCCCCTCTGCTGCAACTGATCATCACACAAGTTGGAAAACCTCACTCAATTTTATCCTTCCTCAAATCTCATTTTTCGAAAAGTCTAAAAGTTAGTACATGAACCTTATTCTTCCAAACTAAAAATTTGATCTTGAGTAGTGAAGTCCAAACACAGCTCCCTAAAGCAGAAGCTAGCATATCTTGCAAGTAGAATATGGTACAAAAACCCCAACCAACCCCAAAACAAACACAAGATACAAAACCCCAATAAAGTCCTAGTATCAGTATTTCAGACTAAAAGGTGCAATTTCAGATTTCTGTATTACACATCATAATTCTGTAAAGCTTGCAAGACTTGAATTAAAAAATGTTGATTTCTGAGGTAAATATACTATAAAAAATATAAACCCTGGAAAACCCAATTGTACTCTCTGTCAAGAACATGTGTAGCTACCACTTCTCTGCCATCCTGTTTTTTTCTAGAAATAGATGAAATTAGGTGTATAATAGTTTTTCCCATCTGAAATATGAATATGAAGGCATTGGCTTTTACCTGATCCTTATGTCTCAGTAGAGTGTGACTGAACTATACCTCTGATATAATGAAATCTCTGACCATTAGCTGTCACTGATTTGAAAGCAAAATATATAATTCTGAGAGAACTGTAAAATGCTCAGTGAACTTGGAATTCTACTAGACAGAGATACAAGAGCATCATGGAGAAAGCAGACCAAAATAAGAAAATACTTCCATGAGTTGAACTCCTAGCCTGTTAAGAAAAGTTTAGTGATATTTGTGTGATGAAGCAGGCAAACAGAAAAAGGTCTAGTTTTAATATGAAGGCATCTATTAACATATACTTAAACAAAACTTAGGACCTCTCAATGCTGAATTCCCAGGCAGAATTTATTTCAAAGTGAAAAGGAAGATCTCCCCACAGTGGGAGAAGAGCAGGTTTGTGACCATCTGAAGGATGTGGCCTGGGTTGCATTGAAGCTTGGCCAGCAGGGTCAAGGAGATGATTCTGCCCCTTTACTCAGCTCTTGTGTTACCCCACCTGGAGTACTCTGTCCAATTCTGGAGCCCCTAACATAAGAAGGACATGGAGCTTCTGGAGGAAGTCCAGAGAAGGGCTACAAAGATGATCCAAGGGCTGGAGCACCTCTCCTACAAGGACAGGCTGAGAGAAATGGGGCTGCTCAGCTTGGAAAAGAGAAGGCTCTGGGGAGACCTTATAGCAGCCTTCCAGTACCTGAAAGGGCTACAGGAAAGCTGGGGAGGGGCTTTTTACAAGGGCTTGTAGTGAGAGGACAAGAAGTACTGGATCAAAACTGGAAGAGGGGAGATTTAGGTCAGATATTAGGAGGAAATTCTGTAGTGCGAGGGTGGTGAGACACTGGAACAGGTTGCCCAGTGATGTTATGGAAGCCCCATCCCTGGAAGATTTCTTACTGTCTGTAAATGAATGATAAATTTGAACATATTCAGACACTTTATAGAACCAGGGAGAGATGTACACAACTACTTCTTAGAATCTGAATTAGATTTCTACTTCTTAGAATTCTATCCACCTTCTTCCACATGTATACAATAGATACCTCCTAATTTCATAGGATATTTGCAAAGCCTAAACCAAAACCTGTTTCCTAGTGATACACTGCAGTGGAAAGGTAAGTACTTCAGGAATGAATGCCTGCTTCTCAGGCTTTTAAAGCATCTCCTTCTAAAAGGAAGAAACAGCTATGGAGTTGGTTTGTGTGGTGCAGGGAAGAGGCAAAGCTTTCCTGGGCAGAGAGAAAACGATCCCACTCAGCTGTCAAAACTATCTGCTAAGTACAATACATAGGACTAAGAAAATTCAGTGGAAAAAATGTCATGACAGGAATAAGCTTTTTTTCTGTGACAAAAGAACTTATGAAACCTGCTTTCTGCACATTTATGGCCAATTTATTTAAATTTCCTACTCAAGTTCTCAGTGATGTCTCCACTGAAAAACAGTGGATAGTGTTGCTTGTACAATCTACATATACAGAACACATATTTTTCTATTTACTATAAATAATAGCCAGAGTTTAACACACAATCAACTTACAATTGCTTAAAACATAGTCGTAACTATTTGGAAGGTTTGCAAATTGAGATTTTATTTCATTTCTAAGAACAGTAAGCAATATTTACCACGCATACAATAAACTCCACATAATAATTACCTGCATGGAAGTCTATGCCTACAGCAAATGAAGTTCCAGATATAGGCATTAAAGCATCCATTTTATCATTTGGATCAAGAGGAATTCCTCTAATTCCTTCATGAACAGAATACATAAGAAATGATTCAATACCTACAGTAAAAAAAAAACAAACACAAATAATGGCCAATGAGAGGAAGGTTGAGACTTGCATATTAACAAGACTTGAAGAATTAACAAGCTCTAGACATAGTTATCCAACACTGCTCCATGGTTTTCCAGAACAATAACTCCATCTCTTAAAAAAAAATCCATGAATTATTGTGGTTCTCCTAATTAAATGATAAATGCATCCTCATAAAAAGAAGGGAATCACAAGTGTATAGGTACAGAACAGTTCTTGACATATTTTCTCCATGAATATTCAAGACAGAATAAAAATGTTTTTGACTCATGATCTTTTTATAATTGAGGGGAAACTCAATCACAAAAAGTTGGTATGATCTAGGAAGCAGTATATCTAGGCATACAGGAGAAATGAATTCCAAATACATCTACCAGTTTTACCTTGACCCACTACTGAAAGTTATAAATATCTAATGAAGTAATTGTAAAGTAAAAATGAGTACATTATTTTCACACATGAAAAGCACTGAAGAAGTAGAAAAGTCATGTTTATATTGCTTAATTCCACTTCCATCTATACTCTATTTTTAACTAGATAAGATAGCAATCCCTCAAATAAATAAAGAAATAATATTAAATTTATACAGTTATAAGGCATTTTGACCATAAGGCTGTTTTGTATTATTCAGGCAAAAAGTAAGTCTTGTGATGTAAGCTAGGCTTTGAATTTTTCCTGCTCCAAGCAGACAAAAAATTTAAATTTTAAAAAATCAGGCCTTACCTTATAATAAGTGCAATACCATAAGATGAGATACCCAACCTTTCAGATTCTGTAGCCTAAAATTTAGTTTAAAGTTGACCTTGAATAAATATGTACCACTTGGAATGCTGGCTCAAATGGTCTGCTTCTCTGCCCACGTTTAAAGAAAAACTAAAAAATTCTTCAGTTTCCACAAGAAGCTATGCAGAACCAAATAAATTAAAAACTAAATTGAAATTCAGTCCTAACCACAACAGACGTTTCTCTGTTGCTGCTTTAATCAAGTATATGAAGTGCGGTGATGGAAGTTAAAACTAGCAAAAACAGTTTATTTACTCATTACAGTATTTCCATAAAACTGAAGTGAAGTAAAAAAAAAATCTTAAAGCCCTTTTACCTTTGCAGGCCATGCGGTTTTTTTGAAGGTTGTAGCCTACTGTACACACACAAGTCCGGGTGGTTTCTGAAGTTGGTAAACAAAGCTGGGAGCAGCCACCATTGTTCAACTGACAGGAATTGCTACCTATATAACATGAAGGGGGAAGAGACAAGAGGAAACAAAATGTGAAATATGCAATCCTAACAAAAAATTACTGTTGGCATCAATTTATTGTTATTGCCCCAAACCAAACTTTGTCCAGCTAACTTCTTTGAAAAATTGAGGTAAGCATAAAATAGTTCAGGTTATGCTACTATTCCCACTTCCCATACTTCACTCTTGCAATATTTTATCTGCATGCTTAGACTAGTGGTTTTTTTCCTTAGGATATTTTTTTTAAATAGCTTAGTTTTCTGAAGAAGAATCTGCCTGTTTTAAGGTAAAAGCATATGATAAAACTGAAAACAATACATTCAGTTTGTGAGTAACAATGCTGAAGTCTCACTGACATTAGTCTAGAGGGTGTGTATCATTCTAGACCATGAGCTTGTCATTGATCATTCATTCATTAAATGTTATATTAACCTCCTCTTTGTGAATCACAACTTGTTTAGTTTCTTTAAGATTAACTCCAGTGGGATCTCACAGATCCACGCTCCTACTTCTTACTTCAAACAATATTTACTTAAGTAATAGTTGAACACTTTTTAATAAGATTTATAATAAACATTATACATAGTACAATAAACACATCTCAGAAATTGGAAGATTCATGAAGAAATTTAAGTCTACTACAACATTCAAGGAATTATTTGATTAACAGTTTCTCTGTATCTGTATACAGAGAAATTTGAAAGTGCCCTCACATCACATTTGCCCTTATCTCACTTCAATGAAATGCAAGATGCATATGAGATATGCAAAGATTATTTAAAAAAAACCCACAAAACCCATGCAAGCTGAACCCCATCTACAGTGGTTGATTCCTATATCCAAAACCCTGACATTGGTCTGTCAAAATACAGATCACCAAGGTGACATTTCACTACAGAACTTCTGGACTCTCATTACAGGTAAAGTTCAGTGGTACAGAAAGACAGAACTGTTCCTTGATCTTTGTACAGGGGAAGATGTATGTTCATGCCACAGACACTAGATATTGCTAACATTTGGGCACTCATGAGCTGTTTCCCAGATCAGTAAAATGGCAAGTATTGCCAGAAGTGCTCAATATGGAACTGCATTAATGTATTCTGTCCCTAAACCATCTATTGGCCATCAGCCATCAAACATCCTAGCTCCATCCTCTGCTCTTTTGGAAGGTGCTCTGCAAAAGGGAATGATTGGTTTCATGTCGATCCTGTCCTCATCACTTTCGTGCAACCATCAATACTTTGGAAGCAGCTGGAATCAGAAGTAATCTCTGTCTAAAGAATTTCCCAAATGTTTCAATCTCTGACCTTCAAATTCATTAAGCTGTGTGCATGACTCCAAATAATACTTTTTAATATTATCTTAGCTCCAACTTGCCAACTAAGCTTTATCAGCAATATCCCCCCATTTTTCTGCTGTTTCACTTTTGATTTATACTACTGCCACTTCAGTCATTTTAGAGGAATTAAACTGTCTTAAAATATATATATATATAAGAATATTAGTTAATTCTCTCATAATACTTCACTCACTTAAAACTTCAGTAATTTGAGATGAGGTCCGCACACTGATTTTTTTTTATTAACTAAAGTTTTTAAACTCAGATTCTGTAAGAGAACTTCAAACTTCACTATAGTGTAAACTTCATAACCATCATGAATTAAAATCTATCAGACTGATATTCTCAACCAATTACCCCATTATATTCAATGATTTATGCAATAATGAAACAGTTTGTAGTATTCTATCCCTGAATTACAATGAAGTACATATTTTGTTTTGGCCAGGTTTAGAGAATAACTTGGAAAAAGGTACTCTGCAGTCTCAGAGTTGGTTAAAGATGCCTAAAATGTAACATACCTTGCTGAGCTGCTTTATCATACACTTTCATATGTACAACCCCTGAAGTTTTGTTTCGCAGGACAGTGGGGTTTCTTCCGTCTTTTTTGTTACAGGTACCAATCTGAGCCAAGTTCTGGTCCGCCCACCAAAGCTTTTTATCTGTAAAATTTTCAAGTTTTAAAAATGAAGATGATCACTATCAAGTTATATATGTTTCCAACCTAAAGTGGGAAAAAAAGATTTCATTTGAGATGAAATCTAAGATAAATTTAAAGGAAAATTGCTCCAAGAATAAAGTATCGGTATTTTATTTTAAAAAGCAACATTCGGGATTTTAAATGTACTTTTTTCTAGATGAAAACCCCAGTGGGGGTTTTAAATGGAAAAAAAACCTGAATTATGCCCAATCTATAACTGGAAGTTACAAAACTTGATTCACAGATCATATACTACCACAACACGGTTCTCAAATGTTGCTATATCCACCTGTTATGTAGGCAGAGATGACAGGAGCTCTGGTTCCAGGGTTCCATTACCTGATGTGGGTGTTAAAATTAATTAAGTATGACAATTACCACAAAAATAATTAAGAATCTTGTTACTATCTTAAATAAATTATAGAAATTATCACCTTACATTGCTAGTAACATTTTCATCATAATTTACAGAAGATTTTAAAATAACAGAAAAATGAGGGTCCAGAGGATGGGACCACAAGGATGATCAGAGGACTGGAGGACCTGTCATATGAGGAGAGGCTGAGAAAACTGGGTTTGTTCAGCCTTGAGAAGAGAAGGCTTTGGGGAGACTTCATTACCATGTTTCAGTACTTAAAGGGTGGCTACCCAGAAGATGGAGACTCCCTATTTACAACGAATCACATGGAAAAAGACAAGGGGTCATGGGCACAAGTAGCTCCTGGGGAGATTGTGATTGGACACAAGAGGTAAATTTTTCCCCATGAGGACAGTCAAACATTGGAATAGTCTCCCAAGGGAAGTGGTAGATTCCCCCACATTGGACAGTTTGAAGTCTCAGCTTGACAGGGTGCTGAGCCACCTCATAAACTATAGTAGTACCTAGAAAGGTTGGACCAGATGATCCTTGAGGTCCCTTCCAACCTGGCATTCTGTGATTCCATGATACATGCTATGCACATACTAGCATAAAACTTCAAAACCTCCTCATCAATCCATGCATGCAGAATACTTGAATCACAGTATGAAGGACTTGTCAAAAATTTAGGACAGAATTCTCAGTTGATGCACAATTGCAGTATATGCAACGTATTTTACAAGAGTTGGATTTCAGGTGACTTTAGTCATTAAGGTTTCACTTAAATTCGGACAGGACTCTAAGTGACATGAGGATAGAAATGCTAAGTTTGGTCATACTGCTGTGGCCATATTGGTTACTGTGGAATGTAAATTTTCATTTAAAAATAAATTAAGATCCAAACGCCTACACTACTGTAATCTTCCTAACAGTTTAAACAACAGCGTATGAGGATGAACAAATCAAAAGAAATTTCAAGAAAGGGAAACGTATACATGAGATGTATATTCTCTACTTATTTCACTCACATCACTCCAGGAAAATGTTAGTTTTGAAGCCCCGTTAACAGAATTAAAATATCAACATTAGAGATTAATTCTGTTCAGAAATATACACTTAGTGTTACCAATTTGTCATGTTGAGACTGACTCATTACCTGCTGGAATTAATGAAATAATCTCTTTAACTAAGAGCTTGTTAGTTTTTTTTATTCATCTACTGAAAGCTAGGAAGATGCCTCACTGCTGATGGCTTATCTCTTTTTTTTTTTTTACATTAAAAAACTTCACTTCTTTTTCTCAAATTGGGATTGGGGTTGCATTCCTACCAAGTTATAATATTTCATGTTTCATGCCACCACTTGATACTGCACAAATAGGGTATAAAATAAGTCCAAACAACCACAAAGCAAAAAGAAAAAAGCAAGGACAACCTATCAGGAAACACAGGAAGAAGAAAGAACGCAAACAGAAGAAAAGGATACTAAATACACACTTTTGAAACCCTTCACAGCAGCTCTCATAGAAAATTTGTATTCACTATTGCTAAGATTTGGAAGACAGAATAGGTTAAAATGATGGGAAATCAGAAGAATGCTAGAAATGCCCTTCATTCTCTTGACTTTTCTTTATACCCCCATGCATAAAAGGCCACAGTTTTTTAGCTTTACTGTAGCTCTGAAGGATGACACCAAGATCACAGACCTGCTTTCTACAACAGTGTTGTCCTGTCAGTGTTTCAACGGAGATGCTGGGGTGAGGGTGGAAAAGCTCTGCAGTGTGGCACTGCTACTCCTAATGGCCACACTGTCAGGCACTGCAGGCAGGCCTGTAATTCAGGGGTGCCCAAGGACTGCTCTGTATCACATCTGAGACCATCACACCGTGACAGTCAGGGTACTGACATCAGCCATGACATGCTTTTGTGACCTGCCATGTGCCGGGAGAGAAAAAACTCCAGCCTTTCATTTTCACATAGGCAGGCACCAGCATTATAGACTCAAGGGGGGAGAAGTTGTTTAATGCAAAGATTTTCTACATAAATATCTTCCAGGAGGTATATGGTGACAGTGCAATATAGAGAAAATTAGAGAATGGCCTGAAATTGCAAAAGTGCATCTGAAAGGAAAGCAAACTTTCATCAGAGCTAAAAGCTAATAAACGTAGTAATAATGCTTACTGTCTAATTATGCATACTGTCTAATTTAAACAGACCAAACACTTGAGAACTTAAAACTTGCTTCCAAAACAAGTACTCAGCTGACTCACAGAAACTGAATGTTCACAGTGAAGAGCTCCTTACCTAACCAATGCCAAGTCCTTCAGCTGTTTCCCTTATACCATAATCTTTTCATTTTTATCATAATTAATTTCAGCCAGCTTGTTCCCATTATTCATCAATCTCAATGGTTGCTGGAAGCAAAGCAAATCAGTCCTTTCCTGTCTGGGTGAGACTGTAACACAGAGCATACCGAACATACAGAGAACACTTAGCCAATGCTAACTCTTCATGTCATCCTTCAGATATTGCATCAAAGCATAATTTCAGCAAAAAAACTTCCTGATGTTTCTAGCTGTAGACAAACAAATCCAAACACAAAGCACTGCCAACTATTCCTACCAAGTATAATGGGAACAGCATCATCCTGTATTCTCCTTTTCACCAGATACTTCAGCTAGTTTTTGATAACTATTTAAAACCTTAAAGAAAAAATAATGCCCAGAGCTAAGACAACCTTGGTCAAAATACAGAGTTCTTTTTGAAGCGAAACCAAGCACACACATATGCCACACAATTCCTTGATGAACCCAAAAGCCACCCCGTGCAAAATCTTGTCTGCCTGAGCCCCAGTAAACTGCAAAATAGCAGAATGATTGACTGGTTGAATCCCTTCTGTTTGCTGGCAGGCAGATGGCCACGCAGCACACGTGCTGGTCGGGGCATTGCTTCCCCTGTAGCTCCAGAGGGGCAACAGCCTGGGCTTTGCTTTGACATAGAGAAGATGGGGAATGGAGTGGAGGAAAAAAGGAAAATTTAAAGAATACATGAGAAAAATGGGGTATTGTGCCAGCAAATTGTGGAATTGCAAATGGTGGAAGGCTCTGCAAGTGCTTGAAGTAGCGATAATTGTTGTGCAGAAGAGCAGGAGAGAAACTGGGGGGAGGTCTTGTGATGAAAGATCTGGGGTATTGTACTGGAGGCATTATGGGGAGAAGGTTAGAGAGACAAGTTGAAGGTACTGTGTTATTAAGACTCAGGAGACTTGAAAGCAGTCTTCACCAGTTCCACTTCTGCTGCAACAACAGCTGAATTGAGGCTGCTTCCATAGAAAATCCTGAAGTAAAATGCCTAGTTCTATATGGAAAACTTTAGGGAAAAAATTCATTTTCACAAGTGAAAAAATTGCTTGTAACACAACACACATTTTTCATTAAAACCAAATTACAATCGATAAATAAGAAATCATAAAAAAAAAAAAGCTGGCTCTACCTCCCAGTGCATCAGAATGTAATTTTAAACAGCTTTGACATCAAACTCAGACTTCAGTGAACTAATGAACACTTGCACAGAAACCACAGCAAGTCTGCTGATTTCAAGTCCTCACTGTCTTTATAGCACGCACAGATGTATGAGATGACCTCAGTGTTCTGAGTTGAAAAGTTTCACAGTCTATACTATATCTATACCACGTTTCACAGTGTCTGTTTCTCATTTGCTTTGAATGCCAGAACGCCCTACCTGAGTCCTAACTCCCTTCACAAGATTAGACAGCACGATGACCTCCTTCCCACTTATTGGGGGTTATCAGTTCCTCTTGACTTAGTCAAGTCATTCACCTCAGAGACTGGCTAACACTCTGTAGCTCCCACTTCAGAAAAGAAGCTACCCATTTTTATGTTGTGAGCTTAAAATTACACTTCTGAGGATGTATTTTTCCTATATTCCTGTATCGTAAAATTAAAAAAGGCTATTCTGTTAGTAAAATCTAATCAATTAAATCTAATGTAGTTCTTCCTTCAAGGAAGCCTCAGTACAGAAACAAGGTTTCATTGGTTCATCTCTTTTATATTCTGTGTGTTAACAGAATGGTATAAAAATAAGTGGAAGCAACTTCCTTCTGCTCTCGGCCTTTTGGAAAAGTAGCTATTTTAAACAAACTGAACGAGCTAACATTTTAATACCATATTACTTCCAACCTAGATTGGCCCAATAATCTCAAGGGCAACACAATGAAGTTTTTGTGTGAATGTTGAGTTTAACCAAGTAAGGGCGAACGACAGAAAAAAAGCAAAGAAATTATAGCAGCGATTTGAATTCAACTTCATCTTCAGTTTGTCATGTATATTTGTAAACTGGAACCATGCAAATGGCAGCATGATGACAGTACCACACCCATAGGTTACTAAGAAACTACTGCTTTGCAGTGAGTTCACATTTCATTCATGACTATATTTCAATTATTAATTCCTGTGAAATACACAGCAATGTTCTACGTGATGAAAAAAAATACTAACACTTTTTTTTTTTTTCTGCAGATAGTTACAAATCTTTAAATCATCTCAAACAAAATAATTAAATGGGGCAAGTCTATATAATTATGAGTTTAACATCTTCAGCTTTTTCATTTCAGACAGAAAAAGTTACTACTGTAGATGAACCAAAAGTAAAACCCTAGATTGAAAAAAACTTTTCGACTTTGGGAACACTACCTTTCCAACAAACATTGTGCTTTAACTTCATTCCCATTTCATTTTCTTTTCAGTTAAATGAATTGCTGGCTGTGCTGCAGTTTTAATATTTAAATAACTAATTTATAGAGCCAGACAGTTGAGTGTTTCATGATGAAAGCTGCTGATCTGAAAAATAATTTCCATTGCAGTAACTGTAAAAAGTTACTGCACAAAAGAAAATAAACTCTGAAAATACCAAGAAAAAACAAAGCATTTACTGAGTAGTCTTCACTTGGAACTCGATGATCTATAAGGTTCCTTCCAACTCTAACCTTTCTATGATTCACAGGTATATGGTGAGACAACAGTCCACAGAATGGAAGTATTCTGAATACAAAGACTTGGAGACACTAATAGAACTCTCCAGTGAAGCTTGTGTAAAATGTAAAGGAAATCTATCATCACAAGCATCCAAAGGTGCTAGAATTGACTGAGGGAAAAGATCCTCCTGCGATATCTATCTGGTAAATTACCAGCAGCTTCCATCTGATGATTCTTTTGTCAGACAATTCTTAGAACAAAAAATTCCTGTGCTCAATTTTGATGGTGTATATTACAACAAAAAGACATGTGAGATAAGAATCTAGAGGTGATTGTGTATAGCCCATAAAGCAAATAATGGGAATGTCACCTTTTTTTTTTCCTGTGAGATTATAACTGTCAATAAGGCATTATATATATATATATATCCTAAAGGTTTTCTGATTAAATGATTGTACGTGAAGACGTTATTTCAGTTTTCAAATCCTGTATTTAACCATGAATCAGAATGGCCAATTAATAATTTTGGTAATGGTGCTGTCTTGTGTATAGTACACTAGAACCTACTCTTATACATACACAAATCCAGCCAGAAAATACATTTTTTTTTTAAGACTGGAGTATAGGAAGGAAGCAAAATACATACAGTTTTGGTGTTTTGCACCATTTACCTCAAAGAAGTCATCAAACTCTTTCAGGCATTGCTTTAGTGTTTTGTGCAAAACCTCATGCGTGGCTATGGTTTCAACAGTGTCCCAGAACTGCAGTTCCCTGACTTACCTGTCTCTTAAGGAAAGGAAACAACCAAAACCCCCAAATAACCGACTTTGTAAATTGTTTCACAGAGAAATTAAAACATGGCATGTGCTTAATCAAGAAGTTTAATTATCAATAATTCAATCACAAATGGTTTCCTTTCCTACACCAGAAAGTTTCCTTTCTCCCTTCTAGTATTGAGTCAAAGCCTTTCTGCATCACCAACTGAATGTTCCATCCTGGGCCTCTTTTGCTTACTGAGCTACTAAATGAGATTACTGCTGCTTTCATATATAGTGAACAGGATCTAAACCATTTCCATCAATGGTGACAGACATGTCAGACCACAGAGTTCCTGTCCCTCCCTTCATGACACAAGAAACAGAAATCACAGCATGAACTCATCACTAGCTCTTGAAATACCTGACTTCAAAGTACTTGAAGTACAGGGGTTGAGCAGTGTCCCATGCCACCTGTACTGTTAAAAGGGACAAATCAGAACAAATCACAAGAGAATACTCAAAATATGCTTCATGATGATTCTTTTATCTTTTTCTTCCATTCTTGGTAACAAGACACCTAGATAGACATTTACTTAAAAATGTAACTTACAAAATATTACTGAGCTAGTATTTTTTCTTCTTTTACATGGAGACTTTATATGGTCCATTGAAAGTTTTAGGAAGAGACGTGGATACAGTACAGGGAGTGAAACAAGAAAGACCACCTGAAATTTTAAGTAAAGTGAAGCTCATGCAAATCATGGCATTTCAGGAATTGTAACAAAGAAAACCTAAACAAACCAAAACCAACCTCAAACAAACAAACAAAAAAATCAAACCAAACCCAAACCCAAAAAGCATCCCACTACTGCTGACATATGACACCTTGAGGTCAAACATCTTATGGCTACTTGCCAAAACCCCTGAACTTGTCAGAGCTAGCCAGTTATGCCCTAAAGAACAGAGGTTTTAAAATTATACACAACATAGGCTCATACCAAAAACGCCTCCAAATGTTACACAGCTATTTCTTTTACCATAATTCCAAGCAGAATTTTGGACTATTTCTCTCTGTGTTATTAATATATTCTCTCAGAAGATAACCCATCTATGATTTCTAGTATTAGGATGAATATTTCTACATTCGTTTTAAAAAAATACTAGTTGTTTTTTACAAAACTACAAAACTACAACATACAAAGTTGTATTTGCATCAATACAACTTGCTTTCACATACTAGGGAAAAAAGTTGAAATCTTTAAATATCAAACTGAAGTTAAATGATTTATTTGCTTGATTATGCTAACAAGAGTTGCCTGATCACTAATTGCAATCTTGTTGCTGAAGCTGGGTTATAATATACATTAAAATTGTTGTATTTATCCATTTTGTTGGGTAATTAGCATTAAGTGCAGCAACATGTTGGGAAACAGCAATTTCAAATGCCAAAAATTGCTACACTAGCATTGTGGACAGTCCTTTGGAGATCTCAAGTATTACTCTGCATGCAAATGTTGATGGGTCATTAGTTTTCATTAATGGTGGCTTGAGTATTTATGGAAGACAACTATGTACTGTACTTAGAAGCAGGCAAATTGCCTAGATATATTTCACATATTAGTGCTAATGTAACGAACGGTGTACAGCAATTAGAAGACTGATGACTTGGAAAATTAAGGTGTGTGTATGTGAAGTTTCCTGATCTAAGCAGCCCCTTACACTTTGCAATTACATCCAGCAAAGTCACATCTCCCACCATCTGAGTTACTAGAAATGCATTCTGGTGTTATTTTTTGAACTTTTATTTAGGATAAAACAAAAATCAAATAACTAATATATATACTTACATGATGAAAGCAAAGGGCAGCATTAATATATTTTGGTAACGTGAACCCACATTTTCTGTCTAAAATAAAATACTGTAATTGTTACTGTCTATTTTGATTGTTTGATAATACACCTTGATGACTGCAATTTATACAGTTTGTGTTCAAGACATTGTGCTAATATCTGCACTCCTGTTGAACAGCTATTATATATGTCTGATTTTGTTGTATTGCTGGGGTTTTTTTACATGAATTTCAACAGAAATAGTACTTATGCATACAATTATTCCCTACATGAAATGACTCTATTTTATACTATTAAACAATAACTAGAAAAAGGCTACTACTTAGCATCATGAAGTATTTCCTTTGACATTTCCAGCACAAGTATCTTTAAAAAAAAGCACCAATGCACAATAAATTATATCCTCATTATACAATCTACATCATATATCTTGTTTTGTAGTGATATGAGCTGAATTTTGTGATTTTGTCTAAGCTGTATTTCTGTGAGGACCTGATACAAAATCCAATCAAATACCTCCACCAAAACAACTGACAGAAGCCTTCAATATCTTTTTCTTCTCAGTGACAAACTTACAGTAACTAATCAATAGTTTTCTGGCAATGCTCAGTTTATGATTCAGACTCAGGACAAAAGCTGAGAGCACTTTAGCAACAACTTGTCTGCTAACATTATTTTTTCATGTCTTACCATGACATTCTGCATGCTCCAACTAAAGAATATAATAGCAGGAAAAAAATAGACCCTAGAAAGGACTAAATAACAGTAAACACCTGAAACAGTAGTGGCAACTTAACAGTTTGTAAGGGCTAAACTGCAACACTGAAATACAGGGGTTGAAAGCAATGAAGTACAAACAATGAGGAGGCTGAGGAGCAGTACTAAAGGAGAGTGGCATTCATCATTGCTCGGTGAAGCTCTGAACTGCAGCACAGCCATATTAAAAAGCAAACCAACATTTCCCTGACTTAGCCAGTGTTATTTATTGAGTTTGTATCACAGTACCTGACCATGGAGTGTCTAACTGCTTCTCACTCCTTTTCCGATTTTGAAATTAACAGAATTAAAAGATCAAGGTAACAAAGAGATCAGGACAGCACAGAGATTACTAAAGCAAGAAAGAAGTCAGCCTCAGGCCTAGCTGCTGTTAGTCATTAAGTTTTTTCTGGTTCTGAAAAATCTTCTGAAATGTCAACAAAAACCCCTAGAAACTGTCACAAGATCTATCCATTTTCTGTGCAAAAGGCTGTCTAGGCAAAGAATGGAGGAGACCAGGTCTTCATGCAGACTATTGGATTATCTTTGTGTGTCTCTGGGAGCCTGTGCTCTCTGACAAGGAGACTGGTGACTGGAAACAATGCTACTGAGGTGATGTGTCACAAACAGCTAAAAAAAACCTTCAGAAATGAGAGGAACTGAGATGTTGTAAGAGATCACCACTATAGTAAATTTATTAGAAATGCTTTCTCCCCCAGTGCACCTATCCTTGGTGAGGGGGGAATGGGAAGCAGAGCCATTTCAGATCACATTACCCTGTTCCCTCAATCCACTGAGACACCCTCCACCGTGTCCTTATTTGAGTTCTTCAGACCAATAAATTTCTGATGTTCAACAACAACTGACCCATGCATGACCCGGTGAGACTACTCCACAAAGGGAGTCTCTAAGTACTCAACTCTATCTCCTCTTTCTGCTCCAGTGGAATTGTAACCCAGCAACACGACATGATCATACACTTCAAACAGAAATACAACCAAAAAAATAAGCTGTCCAAAACACTGCTTTTACCTGGGAAGGCATGAAAAGTAAAAGACAGAAAAATGCCAAAGAAGCCTACAGGATTCTGCAGCACTGAGTGGAACCTACATGCCACAAAACAAAGTCAGGAGTTGGGGCATAGACGCCATATTTGTTTTCTTTTCAGTCACTAATGAATTCAAATGGTAAAAAGAAATCAGCTCAGCATATAATCAGAGTAGAAACATTCCACCTCATGTTGGTTTTTAGGTGTTTACTTTGTTTTTTGATATAAGCAGTCAAGAAAATTTACAAAATGGACCAAAAGCTATGCAATAAACATTGTAATTACTGCAATTCACCTGCTGAAAATTTCTGTTAAATTTGTAGGCAAACAGATCAACAGGAATACTAAATTTTCACATGCTATCATGTTAAATCTTACATTAGCACAAATTATTCCTTCTTCTCTCTTTGCATATTATTAGCTATGATCATTCATCAATTACAGATCTCTTACTTGCTTTGTATTGCATTGGATTTTCTTTTCTGATCATTTTACATGCATGAAATCCTGACTGTTAGAATCTGATATAAGCACTTCAGGAAAATAGATGGCATTTGTGTTGCTACAAAATGTTTCATAGCATAAAAACATACAGGAGAAATGAATACAGAAACTTTTCACGTTTTTCAATCAGCACATACAGTAGTGTTTATAAAACAGTATTTGTACTAACAGGTCTCCATACAGAATCACACTGCAATGTCATGGGGCAGTTTACCACAACTGTGGCTCCAAACCAGCCAAAGCCCAGAAAGAAAACAAACAGAAAAACCCAAACACGTTGTAAGTTTTGTTTACCAATTTTGAGTAGGAAGAATTGTAGTCATCCATAAAAACAGAGCTTCTCAAACTAGGAATATTAGAGATTCATATGTATATATGTATTTGTTTAAAAACTAGCTACAGTAAACCTAAGCCTTCAGGCTGTTACCTTCATCCTGTGTGTATATATGCATGACTATATTTAGAAACATATACTTCTAATACAGATTGCAAACTGTCTGTTCAATGAAATATTAATAATTTTTTCACAGTCTCACCAGTCAATGAACTGTATTTATTATTTACATTAAAACAACAATAGCTTCTCCAAGCTTTTGATCTGTCATTATTAATTACCTTCCAATCAAATAACAAAGTTATTACTCTTGGACTTACCCATAATGGTCAAAGCTGTGGCTTTTGTTAAGTCTTCTTTCATTGACTCTATTATTTCAAGATTGCCACCATCCAAGTTGCATCTATTTATGGTTCCATTTCCTGAACTGATCCAGTAAAGCTTGTTCTCCCCATAATCTATCGATAAACCTGTAATTAATGTATACAACTTTAACTCTGGCTTGAAGAGGTAATATACATTTAGTGTTAAGCTTTTTTCATACTAAAACTTTATTTAAGAAATATACATATTCACACGCAATTATATTATCTATCCACTCATCCACTCAATCTTTCAAAAGCACAACTGAGAAAACCAAACTTGGCCATTGATAGTACGGGGGAAAAAAAAATAATAATAAAAAAAAAATCACACTTTGTAAAAGATTTCTGCCTTTTATTTCACCCAACATCTACAGAAATCAATTGGTGACTGACTGATGAAAGAGCATTATCTGGCAATGAACAATTACTTGAATGAACTGAGGTCCAAAGTGAGGTCATTAACTACTAATAAATGCGACCAGAAGCCATAATTTATATTCTAAAATAATGACTACAATAGAAATAAAAACATTTGCAAAGTAACCTACTAAACAAAAAAGCAAGTACTTTTCTGGAAGTAAGAGCAAAGAACTAACAAATAATGTATTTCTAACTCTTATAATCCTTTTAAAATGTTCAAGTAATTGTAGCAAGAGATTTCCCACAGTGAAATACACTTGGCATGGTCATAATACATGCCATAATCATTTGCTTCGGTACTAGACTTTTCCCAGAACTCATGTTAGGTATCCAGCAGCAAATTGCCAAAAAATACTCTATTTCACTCCATAGGTCAACCCCTTGATATTGCACAGCACTCTTCTTCCATCCTGTAAATTGCCTCTCTGTGGAAACTCAGATCTATTTTCAAAACCCTGGAAGCAGAAAGCAGTGCCATGTGCTGCAATACTTACAGCTGGCATCATGCCACTACTTCTTTAAACACATTTGACATAGTTGTCCAAAAGGTGTCTGCTTTCTAAGCTTTTCAAAAACAGCTTTTCAGTTCCTTTGCAGTTACTGGTATTTCTTGCTTTCCTGCAAGTGTATCACCCAGAAGAAAAACATCAAGCTTGAGAGAGGATAAGGACACTGAGTAGTTGTTTCAGGTGAGATTGATCTTGCAGCATCTCTCTGCACATCCCTGGTTTTGTGCACGTACAACAAGCACTGCTCAAAGCCAAAGATCCAGTACTTACACCTGGCAAAGGAAACTTCCTGGGAATACAGGTGAACCTTGCTAGGTTACAAAGGCAATACAGGCAATATCCAAGTATAAAGGTTTCCTTACTGGGAGATGGATGGCATTTGCTATTCCCTGTAACTCCTGACTGCTACCTGTCAGCTGCTCCCCCATTTCACCTAGACATATCTACTCATGGCCTTGCTGGGAACTCAACCTACACAGCAATTAAAATGTTATCTTGCTACTTCTTCAGATATTAAACTGGTGTTTGTACACATGGGTATTCCAATTACACAGCAGCAACTGACAGAAATAACATTCCTACCCAAGTCTACCACATTTTTCTTCCTAAAGTATTTCCCTGTTGTGCTAGTCCACCTATTACCAACCTTTATGAAAACGTATCATTTCTAACGTAGGCAGAACATGTTATTTAGATTTTTTGGGGGCGAATTATCCAGTTTTTACTAATAAAAATAGGTGACCACAAGCATCACATACATTCTAGTGTGGGTGAGTGGCTTATACCTTATGTGCCCGTTTCCCAAGTCAACCTGAACATGTGATATACCCTGGGAGCGTGCTGCTTGCTGCTACATTGCACATCAGAAACACATACAGACTAGATGGCAGGTGAAAATAAAACCAAAAATATGTTTTCTTGACAACTTTTTCCACATACCCTTTGCTCAGGCCATTTTCAGTGAGCTGGGTTCTTAAAGGATGGCCCACTGCCATCAAAATGGGTGAGGATTTCAGGAGACCAAATCATCTCTTTGGGTACTGCTATTAATTTTTCTTTTGTGGAATTAAGTAGTACTATTTTCTTTATATTCTTGTACAGTTTGTCAGTGTTTTCAATATCTTTTGGTGCTCAGAGCTTAATGTAGGTCAGTGTTCTTACTTTGGGGAGACAGGCAGTTTCTTTTTTCTTCCCCCCCCCCCCTCCCCAATCAACAACTCAAGTTTCAAAACTTTGTTAACCAGCGCTTTAAATATAGATGGCAGATCACACAATTATTTTGGTTGGGAGGGACCTCTTTAGATCTCCCCACCTCCTCCACTGTGGCATAACAGACAAAGGAGAAAGAGAGTAGCTAAAAAAGTCACATGAACCATTGCTCTACTCAGAAAGTAGAACACATCCTAGAAAGGAACTGAATTACAGTAAAATATTCAGAGAATCCATCACATCTTTTAAGTTGTTTTTGCCCAACACATTCATTAAAAATTATTTCTCCACCAAAAAATCAACAAGTAGACACTATGTATCTACACTCTTTACATATTCAGCATATACATCATTGATCATTTTGCATGTTTTCAGACAGATGGGAAAAACAATTAAATATCTAAGGTCTCCTCATTATGAGATAGATCTCATTATGATGCAATAAGCACCTTCAACCTGGAATCTAATCTATTCAAGTAACTCCTATCAGATCTCCAAGGTGTTAAAAATTAATCCAACCCTACAGAAAGGAAATAAATTGTCTCGCTTCCAGCTCTGTGGTGAAGTAAAAAATAAAACTTCTTTCATAATCCTCACTCCTACACAAGAATGTTGAACAGCATGAATTGTCCATCTGATACCAGTCAGACTGTACACGTCCATGAAGTAAAAGATCACAAAACCCACATGGATTTGCACATGCAGCCTTTGACAGTACTGATATACAGAATAAAAACAAAGGAGAACTTACTGTTCTACCCTCTGTTGGGTTCAGCGGTTTTGCTGCTGCTCAGAACAAACTCCACGACAGAAACCTAAGGACTGCAATTTATGACCCTGTGACCTATGATCACAGGATATTCAGTGCGAAGTGCTGCACCGAGTCCTGCTTCTTAATATTCTCCTAATATTATTAAATGCATTCATGTTAAAATCAATGGGTTTACTCCTGTTTTTTCTCCAGATAAATGGTAAGTGACTATTCCAGCAGACAGAAAATCAAATTAACAATAAAACAATTACCAAATGATTTCTATAAAATTCTTCAAATTTAGGGTCTAAAATGCATGTCATGGTGCTCTGACATCAAATTTATGGAAATATCAAACTATTTAAGTAATTTTTGCTTCTGCTAGCTTAATGCATTCAGTTATGAAAACCTTTAAATACTTTCAAATGCAATCACTTTATTGATGGGCCATTAATAAGGCAACAGCAATTGACATAACCACTTTAATTCCCTAAAAATGAAATTACAAAGAGACCTGGACCGAAAAAAAAATAAACTCCAGATATAGAGGGATTTTTTTTTTTTCTTCCAGAAAGTGTCTTAATTTATCATCAACTATAATTATTCTCAGATACTAAACCTGAAGTTAAGTCATTATTAAATGTCTTCAATGGTCTTTTCTGTATGTGAAAAGTTAAGAGCCAAATTATATTTTGATGATGCAGCTGAGATTCTGGTGAGAAAGGTCCTACATTTCCAGACAAAGCATCATCCTCACATATACCTATGCTTTATTAAAAACCTGCTCTCTGAACTTTTTTAGCCATAATCTACAGATTGAGAGATACAAATGGGTTCTTCCTCACCTTCAGCTTACACAGCTACTGCAATCCTGTGAGTTAATAATACTATACTTAGCCTGCTATAGTAGGTTGATTTGTAATGGGCCAAAAACACGAAAGTGCATCAGTGTTTTTCATGTCTTTTTGCCTGTTCTTGTCACTGTATTTAAAAAACATATTGGTGTACTCACACAGCATTTCAAGATAATATTCATAACAAAGCAATGTCAAATAAAAAAGAAACAAGAAAAAAGGTATTTACCGACAGGATCTTTTTGATTCTGAAAGAGTATTTTGCTGTTGCTGCCATCCATGTTTGCCATGTTAATGGTGTTACCATCTGTCCAGTAGAGCTTCCTGAAGAAGAAAATAAACATAATTATAGTGTTTCTTTCTGTACACAGTATTTTTAATACATCAGTAGTGAAAACATTATCAAGTTTAGAAGCAGGCAAAATATCCAACTAAGGATTATGTGATTAAATCAACAGTAAGCTTTGGTAGCGAAGCAGCACTCCAACTCTCAGCAAAACCTTTCAAACACATGCATTTATTTTAAATTTGGAAAAAAGCAGAATGAGCAAACTCAAAATCTGAGCAAAGAATTCTTCTGATAAGCTTTACCATCGTTTCTTTTTTAAAACTACAGGTATCTTACCCTTTTACTGGGTGAACTGCAAGACACTGAGGTTTATCAATTCCATGTATGATTGAGGTTTTCAAGGAACCATCTAAATGGGCCACATTAATTTGTGTTTCATCAAATTCTGAGCTAATCCAATATAAATTACGTGATATCCAATCCACGGCAAGACCTCTGATACTCTGAATATCTGCAAAAAGTGAAAGCAGCTGTTCAATTTCTTTCTGAATTATTCTCAGCCTTGCAGAAAAAAAAATCAGTTTCTTCTACAGTTTGTTAGTAATATTGTGCAATATTCTATACAGATATATTTACTAAATATTTGCCAACAATTAATTGTGATTTTTTTTCTTGTGCCTGAGACACTTGCAATAAGGACATGGAAATTGCACTGAAGATTTGGGAAATCCTCTATGAATACTTCTTTAAAGATTAGCATAAAACCTCTTTTCCAAAAATAATAATCAGTCAGATACTGAATTTTTAAAGTGTATTTTTCTACTTACGAATGCATTTATTACTCAGTGCACTATTAAAACCTGTGGTTGGTTTGTTGTGGGGTTTTTTTTAGAAGCTGGTGATGTAGAATGAGTTACCCTCCACCAGGAGGTTCAACAATCCTTTTTAATAAACATAAACATGACTCATGGCCTAAGAGGAAGGTTTATATTCTTTAGTTGTGACTTATACTTTATATATAGAAAATTATGTGGCTTTCTAAAATGAAACTATGCTCAAGTTTAAAAGCCTACTTCCTTTTCTTTTAGCACCAAGAAGTACAGAATACCTGAATTAAACCCATTAGTCTATGACACAGTTTTATATCATGTAAGTAGCTACATCACTGAAGAAGTTTTTTGGTTTTATTTTGGGAGACTTTGAAGACTCCAACTGACTCCCCTGCATTCTGGGAAATGGCTGAACATCTGTCAAGCAATGGGAAGGAGTGAATGAAACCTTTCTTTTGCTTTGCTTGTGCATGCAGCTTTTCCTTTTCCTATTAAACTGTCTTTATCTCAACCCACAAGTTTTCCCACTTTTACCCTTCTGATTCACATCCCACTGTGGGGAGTGAGCGAGTGGCTGCTAATTTATGTTAATATCTGCCTTAAATGCTGCTGAAGATCTGGATACCAACATGCTGCACTGCCTTGGCATAGCAATGGTTCATCTTTTCCTGCAACTTTGTAGATGGGGAAAGAGGCCAAAGGTGATGTAAAGACTTCATTGTAGTTTACAGTTTGTACACACTCTCTTTTTCAACTTCCTGAGCTTACTTCCACTGACAGAATCACTGTCATTGACAAACTAACATGGATGTGGCTGTGGACTGGCTTCTATATACAAGAGTTTAAACAGTGACTGGGCACTAGGAAGTTTGCCAACACTAGAGAATGCAACAAAGGACACTGAATACATAGCCTTGACCTATTTTAAACTGATCCCTGCTTCTTGGGTTGTTTGTTTTTTGGTTGGAGGAACTAGAAAACAAGCATTTCATACCCTTAAAAAGATTAAAGAATGACTTTGGCATTTTTGTGACATTGGCATAAGACTTCATCCAACTAGAATCCCACTAGTCTGTGCTTACAAAGCTTCTTATGTTCTTAGAAGAAGTACAAAAATACAACTGTAAGCAAATGAGATGATTTACACATAATGGGTAGTTTTTATGATGTTTTAATGTGCCAGAACATTGTAATTTTGCAAATTTTATATATAATAGGTTATATCCAGCACAAAAAAAAACCAAAAAAACCAGAAAACCTCCATCACAGAAGCTATCATAATAAAAAGAGTATGAAAGAATGCTGATAAACAGAAACATTCACACATAGTATGTTTCTTTCAGTTTCATTCAGTTTCTTGAAACATTGTGATTTCTCACTATACATTTTACAAAGTAAACAGCAATTTTATTATACTACCATTTAAAAAAACAATAACAAGACTTTCCCTCTCAGGCACCTCAATCCATGATGCAAAGAAGAGCTCTGAAAGGCACTCAACCTTGTTCTCACTGCTGGTACTGAAAAACATCACCAATTGTTAAGAAAATTGTCTCTGAAACAGCAGGGGAAAAATAAAGATACCCTCACAAAATAAATAAATTCATCAATCAATAGTCAAGTGGGGATATTGGCACATTTATCCAATGATTTTCCTAAAATATGTTAACACAGAACAAATTCCTTTTAAAGTGACACCAGGGGCAGAGCTTTAATTAATTTTCTGAAGTCCTTAAATAATCAACTGGAGAAGTATTTTCTTTTTTTCTTCTTCATTCTCAAAATAGAAGGTCTGATCTGGTGGTACTGGGACCAGTGCTGTTTAATGGCTTTGTCAGCAACACGGGCAGTGGCACTGAGCACACCCTCAGCAAGTTTGCTGAGGACACCAAACTGTGTGGTGAGGTCAACACACCAGAGGGAAGGGATGCCATCCAGAGGGACCTTGACAGGCTTGAGAAGTGGGCTCGTACTAACTGCATGAAGCTCAACAAGGCCAAGTGCAAGGTTCTGCTCCTGGGTTGGATCAATCCCAGGTACAAATACAGGCAGGGGAAGAATGGATTGAGAACGGTCCGGAGGAGAAGGACTTGGGGGTGATGGTGGACGAGAAGCTCAGCATGAGCTGGCAATGTGCACTTGCAGCCCAGAAAGCCAACAGAGTCCTGGGCTGCAGCAAAAGAACCTTGGCCAGCAGGGCCAAGGAGGCGATTCTGCCCCTTTACTCAGCTCTCGTGAGACCCCACCTGGAGTACTGTGTCCAGTTCTGGTGCACCCAACATAAGAAGGACACAGAGCACCTGGGGAAAGTCCAGAGAAGGGCCACGGAGATGATCCAAGGGCTGGAGCACCTCTCGTACAAGGACAGGCTGAGAGAAATGGGGCTGCTCAGCCTGGGGAAGAGAAGGCTCCGGGAAGACCTCATAGCTGCATTCCATTGCCTGAAGGAGGCCTGCAGGAAAGCTGGGGAGGGACTTATCACAAGGGCTTGTAGTGAGAGGACAAGGGGAAATGGATTAAAACTGGAAGAGGGGAGATTTAGGTTAGACATTAGGAAGAAATTCTTTAGTGTGAGGGTGGTGAGACATCGGAACAGGTTGCCCAGGGAAGCTAAGGATGCCCTATCCCTGGAAGTGCTCAAGACCAGGTTGGATGGGGCTCTGAGCAACCTGATCTAGTGGGAGGTGTCCCTGCCCATGCAGGGGGGTTGGAACTAGATGATCTTCAATGTCCCTTCCAACTCGAACCATGATTCCATGGTTCTATGAGTGAAATCTATACATAACAAGAACTTGCACACTCACACATTTGCGTACTTGGAACACACATTTACCTATAAAGAATTATTTTTACTTCAATGTTGTGCTATTTACCTCTGGAAATAATGGTTTCTAAGCCAGTTCCATTAATGAAGGCACGCTTGATGGTCTGTGTTTTTACATCAGTCCAGTATAAACGTTCCTCAACAGCATCAAAATCTATGACTGTCACATCATCAATGTCAGGAACAGTGAAGGCTGTGATGAAGTTGAAGTAAGGGTTTTCTATGTCCACCCCTCTTATTTCTGAATGTCTTGCATAAAGAAGAAATTTCTTTCTTTCTGTTAGAAAAAAGGAAAACATCTCTCACTCCTCATTCTCTTCACAACATTGGTAACAGAAGTTCAAGTCATGCAGATCGAGTTTATATGGAATTATTTAACATCTCCAGAAAATCTGCAGCCCAGTGACACTTGAGAAATAAAGTATGTTATAGAGCATAAAAATGCCAGGAAAAATATTCATTCTGGCCACTGAACAAGACGTTACAGCACCACTAAATCAATATGGTCTTATGCAAGTCTAAGGAAAAAAGTTAGATGATATTTAAAAAATTGTATGCCACTTATCTGAATTAAAAGAAAAAAAATGCTGTTTCGTTTGCACGTCATAACAGTGACTAACATATGGTACCTCAGGTTAACAGAATCACTGTAACAAGGAAGTTCTGCAAAGAGTAAAACTTGAGCCATTCACCAATGTATATGTAAAGCAGTCAAAGACAAACAGGTGGAAGAAAAGAACACATTGATTGTTCTAATTTAGACATCTGCTGATGAAAAAGGGTGATACATTAAAAGGCAAAACAGAACTCTAATTATTTTTTTTTTCTCAAAATTCTAAATTATTGGAGCAAAAGTCTGTGAATGAATAGTGAAGGATATTTCTTTCACCTGCAATATCCTTGACACAACAAAATACAGACTTTATTTCCTAAACACCAATTAACACTGAAAAAAGTAATGTACAACAAGGTTTTACAGATAATAGACACAATTGTTTGACATATTGAGGGCTTTTATAGCTTAGAAGTGTTTAGTGTAATTTTTTTGTCACACTCCCCCCTGCAAGGCTGCATGTCTAATATCTGTCCTTCTTTTTCCTTAATCCTTGAAAATGAAACTAAGACAACTTTAGAAAAACAAGTAGAGATTTAAGCTATTAAGTACCTTTTTGTTATTCCGCTTACCTGCCTCATCATTTTCTGATGACACACTTTACATTATAAATCTTTCTGTTTTGTAGAGATAAGTTTTATTAACATATCATACACATAAGCAACGGGAAAAATGGCTGTGCTAATAAATATCTAAGCTCCACACACCTCATACTAGGATAAGTTATCAATTCCCCAAAAGTTGATGTCCCTTCAAAATATATCATTAAACTTTTAAAGATTACATATTTTAATTTGTACAGTTGAAAATTCTAAAATCAATACAGTTGTCAGGCTTTGGAAGAAAAACTTACCATAACACGTCTTCTTGTCTGAAGACAGTTTCATCAGATGTGGACAGGCACATGCTGCACTTCTGTTGTGATTGATCAGACACATGTGAGAACATGGACCTCTGCCCTCGTTAGCAGCACACGGATTGGAGGCTAAAATTGAATAAAGAAATACACAAAATATAAAAACACCTTTTGGAACTAAGGTTTGTCAAACTAGCATCAGTACACTGGTGATAAAGTGGTGAAAATTCTGATGAAAGACAAACCCAGCCTCATTGAGTCAGTGAGCTTGTATTCTACCCACTTTTTCTAGCCTGATATTCAGCTCTTGTCCAAGCATATATTTTTAAGATTTGTTTTGTTAGTACAGCCACAAAATTTATCATTGTTACTTCATGAAGCCACTGGATAAATTTTTCCCAGTTCGGTATTAATTTTGCAGTCTTTTGATAGCATTCAATTGTAAAAAATTGTACATTCCTAGCCAGGACATGGCATAAAAAATGTTAATATGATTATTAATTTTGTTTTGTGGAAAGTAAAAGCTTAGATTCTGCCATGAATTTTGCTCCCTCTCAATCTGATCTACCTACCAGAATATTAATTGGAAGTCTCACATTCCTTCATATTTAATGGAACACAAAATTGGTGGAAAAACAAGCGTTATAAAACAGACGTATTTGTTTCCACATGCATGCACGACTGGAAAAGTAAACTACCATGATCTAAAAATTACTTATGCCAGCACATATGTATATATTCTTTTCATATTCATACTGCTTTCACTGAAGAACAAGTTAAGCCCAGTCTTTACTTTCTAATAAAAACTAATTCTCTTGAAGACAAATAGCTATGCTATTGCTCTGCCTCTCAAAAATTAGGCTGATGCTAGTTCTAACACTTCCTTCTATTTCTATTATGAATAACCATTCCTTATTCAGCTTCTCCATGTCATTTCTGATTTCACAGACTGCCATCACACAGAAGCCTGTCTATAAGTTGTCTTTCAAGAAACATCAGCTTACCTGTCCTCACACAAAAACCTTTCCCATATTCTTGATCAGCTTGTCAAGCTTTCACGATATCTTTTATGCAATCTGCATACAGTGTTCAAGTATAGATTTATACAGCATCACAGTTCACTATCTGTGGTTCTTTATTCCTTTCATAATCACTTCTACCAATTTATTTTCCTTTTGATCACAGCAACCCACAGAACTGGCATTTTCACCACCTGACCAGCCTTTTGCATTATTGAATTGATTTCCACTGCTGAGTGCCTGTCAAGCTATTTCTCTTACAGCATGGTGCACAGATATACCTGTATCACTCTTTGTCATCATATTGCTTCTTGACTGCTCACTAAAACATTATTTAAACAAAACCTTTATTTTTCTTGACCAGTAACCCTTTAAAAGAAGCCTCAGACACTCTATAACCAGTTGACAAATACTTTGGCAACCTCTGAATATGCACTCACTCTGGACCAACATACCCCCCATATTAACTTCATATTGACCTCTCCCTTCTTGGCATCAGATTTTAGCTTGGAAAAGTTTTCATCTTATACTTTAATGGAACATGACATGATTAAATTCTGCCTACACCTTCAAACAGATGCACTACAGTTACATCAAAAGGATACTTCTAAATTGCTGACAACCCATTCTCACTCATATTTAAAACCTGTTAGAGATCTAATCCTCTCCTCATCATCAATCCTGTTTGCAGCACTGCCTTTCAAACAACCAAAGGTCCTTCTGCTGTATTCAGTCAAGTTAAAATATTTATACTACCTGATTATATCAAATTATTTTAGCATTTATCTTTAGAATTTGCAGGTGAGGACTGATCAGAGAACACTTTAGTTCAACTATACATATTTATTTCCTATATTCACTATTTCTACTTCAGTTTTTCATCAGTCACTTGGAAGAGTTAGTTAGTATACCATCTAACAACAATTTACATATTCACCGTGAAACAAAATGAACAATATTGTTGTCTCAAAGTTAGCACAATCCTTCATGATCCTCTGTTATATACAATACAATAGTTTATGATAATTCTGAAGCTCTTGTCAATGAATCTGTTGCCCATCCCCCTTCCCCATGTACAGTTTGAGATGAAAGGGTACTGCAAAAAACAGAGAAAAACATACTTAATGATCTTAGTTCAAAACTAAGAAGGGACTGCCTGGAATGATTGACCTTAAAAAAGCATAGACATGCTAGGGTGACAAGAAACACAGATGTGAAAGAGTAACCAATGTTGTAATGCTAGTGTGTTAGCATGTGGAAAGGCACTTTTTAGGGAAAAACTTCTCAAAACCACAGAAATTCCCAAAAAAAGACGTAACGAAGGATTAAATTAAACCCAAGTTGGAAAAGCTGCACAAGAGTTACATGAGAGAGTCACAGAGAAAGAAAACATCTGATAAAATTCAATACATATATAGGAATATGCAAGAAACAAAACAATCTCAAGTTCAATACACAAGGATAAGCACTGAAATAGCATCCATACCTAAAACATCTTTTTCTGAAGCAAAATATTGTATTTATACTTACGAAATGGCTGTTCAATACCCCTCTTATTACAAGAGCTAGGACACACTGAACAGAAATATCTATTATTAGGGCCAAAACAAACAAGACAAGGTCCTCTCTCCCACAGTGCATAGTTATGCACTAGCAGGAACTAGATGACCTTTAAGGTCCCTTCCAACTTTAACCATTCTATGATTCTATGATTTTAACCAGCTGCCAATCCAAGCCCCAGCAGAACATCATAACAAAGCAGTGATATGATGTTAAATGTTTTAAATATTTTAATTACAAAACAGCCCAGTGCTACCAATATACTTTATTTGCAGCAGTTATTATACTGCTTGTCCTGACTTTTAGTCTAGAAAAATTCTATTTGCAAAAAAAGAAAAATAATGTCATGGCAATGTGGTGGGGTTTTTTGTTTGTGGTTTTTTTAAATGCAAAATAATACCCTTGAGAAATGCAAAAAATTGGGGAATGTGTGAGGAATTCACAGCTTTCTAGCTGTTTTCAAGCTGTGATCCTTTCAATGCACTATTTTTACTCCTCTTATCACTGCCCTCAGTAGTGCACCTCATGGTACAAGTACAACTTCTGCCTATTACAAAAGATGTTCTTTGCAGCAAGTGGACTTTTAAAATATAACGGTTGTTAAGAAAATATTCTTCCTAGAAAACCTGTGTTTGCTACGTTAATAGCCTTCCTGACACACAGCTTTCAACCTGTGAAAATGAGAAGGTCTCAAACTCATATTCCTGAGATGTGACATCATTTTGCATAACATCATGAAGCCTTCCACAAATCCCTGTGGCTTAGTAACAGACAAATCTACCATCCGTAAATATCTTGCTCTAAGTTCATTACCTTAAATCAGTGTCTGTCCTAGATTAACTGAAATAATGTTGCTTTAGGCTACAGGAATTTATTTAGCTCTGCTCTACTTTATTTCAATTAAAATAAGATGCATGCAATATTTTAAAAGCTAATACCTTTCACCTACGTAGGTGTCCCAGATGTATACGTAGGGAGCTGAGACTACAACGTGTCTGTCCCTCAGTGCTGTATTTAGACTGACAATTTGCAGTGTAAATCTACTGTTAACTTTATCTTGACATTCTAAACTCCATTCTATCTTGGTTCATTTATTACAAGATTGCTACAAATTCAAAAGAAGAATTAAGAAGCAATCACATAGTATCAAGATTTTTCTCTAGCTCCAATAAAGCTTGGTACTGGAGATCTGTAGAAAGAAACTACTTCCCTTGAGAGACAAAGTAATTTAGAGCAAACCCAGAAGGCCAATCATAAACTGGAATCTGGTGTTTTCTACATCATACAATAAAAGCTGCAGTTACACAATTTGGTATTTGAATTTCTAGATTCTGGCAAGTAACTGCTGAAAACTCTTCTACAGCTTATACCTTGTCTTGAGGCCAAGGTATCTGTGACTATGGAATGCTGAGTGATGCCTCCCTAGGCTAAAGTCTCTCTCTAAAGACCTTGCCTGGCCCCAGTCCAAAGAGAAAACAGTTGGTTTTTTCTGACAGCAAGAAATGGCTAACAGGAACTCTACTGCTACTGTGAAAACACACAAAAAAAAAATAACACAGTTCCTCAAATTCCAAAGTTCAGGCAGGAAGTGACTACTTATAAAAAATAGCAAAATCCATTCCTTGAAAGATGAGCACAGGGATGGATATTTACTTCACATGTGGAGATTTTTACTTTCTGGTACTCATTCACAGGGGAGCTATTATCCACAGTTTTCTATGTACAATGATATTGAAGAGTTGGACTATCTTCAGAAAGCTGGCATTCCACCTGTGGTTGACAGGTTCTGAACTCTCTTCTGTTTTTGATCAATACTCTAATGTATCTGTTTCCAATAATGGACTTTGAGATTGTCAGCAATATCATAATAATGTCTGCCTGTCCTATATTTATTTTTGTAACTTTAAATTTATGTTAAATATCAACATAGCTATAGTCATATTAAAAAATGTAACTTTATTTAAGTCTTCATTTTACATGGGGATCCACTGAGAGAACTGATCTCCAAGTATCCTTCCAACAAAATAACTGAAGAAGTTTAGTCAGGACCGTTTTCTTCTGCTCAGCATCTTACCATACCCTCTCATTACTACTTCAGCTAACCACCTCATCCACATTATTTCATGTTGAATAAAGTCAAGCAACTGATTCAGAAGTCCAAAGACTCCTACTAAATGACTATTGAACAAGAATTTCCAATTAATTCCACTAACATTTATGATCCCCAAGTCAGGGATACTTCAAAGAGCTCAACATTTAAAAGTTAAGAGGAGGAGGACCTATTAAGTCCAATTAAAATTCTCTTTTTTATGATGGTAGAAGAGGAGACTATTAGAAGACGAAGAATATTGCCAGTTGTCAGCACTGTACCAACTTGGATTCACCTATCCTCAACGGGACAGCAGCTGAGGAAAAAGGAAGTATGAGGGAAGGCAGGAAGACGTGTTTGGACCAGTAGCAGACAGTGCTACCAACAGGTAGTTATCAGGATGAAATCACAGCAAAATGTGACACGTCTGTCTATAATTGATTTGGATTTAATTGTTGCTTATGTTATTAGCAGCATGCTTAGGTGCAGTCTATATATTGCCAGAACTGAAACCAGAAAATGTAGCTGGTATAAAAAGAACCTCTGTCTTTATAATTCTCCTAATCCTCAGAGAAGAAAAAAAAGAGTTATAATCTAGAAAAATACTAGATGTGCAACTAATGGTATACTCTGATTTCTTTCTTGGTTCTCCTGAACCTTCAACTCTAGGACCACTGAAGGCACCAACTTAAATTTCTTGACTAAATATATACCAGCTGGATGAGAGATTGTGACAAAGTAATTTGAAGAATTGGGAAAATCATTAGTCTTTTTACCTATGTGACAGACATTGAATTTGTCTCAAGGAGCCCAGTTTTGCAGGTTGCTACATTTTTCATTAGGAATTAAAAAGAGTATTTTATTCAACCAGATGAAAACTGACCAGATTTTCTGTATTTTCAAGATTGGGGTAGTTTTATCTTCTATAGTTATAGTAGCTGAAGATTAACAAATACACAACTACCATTAAGACTATCTAATGACAAAGCCCAGGCACTTACCATAACTCTACAGCAGTGCTCTGCTATAAATAATGTTACACTATAAAAGCTGGTATAAAATTGAAATGGAAACATACACAGATGAAGAGGTAAGCTTTAATACAGATTAAAAAGAGAAGTTAAAGTTACAGAATGGGATATCACCAAATAATTAAAGAATTTCCTATTATTTAATTAATGCATATACTGTGAACTTTCAATTCTGATTGTTATCCAAACCAGAAAGAAGTTTTGATGTTTCTTGAAGTTTTAAACTCCAAACTCATGCCTCCAGCAGGTTAAGTTCATACACTCATGAAACATATATAGTGTTAATTTGAAATTGAAAATTGTAAATGTTAGTTTCATATAAAAGCTGTTAAGTGAATAGGATATGCTTTGGAAAATCATCAGTTTATGGACAACATCCAATTGAGGATATTCAGATGGAAAAGTGGTGGTCTGCAGTGATGGAAGCTAAATTACGCAGTCCTAAGAGTGGACAAGATGACTGAGGAGCAAGTAGAGACAGACGAGGGAATGAGTAAATTAAGGCAAATTACAGCACAAAGTGAATATTCACAACTAACAATTGTGTAGACAGTTTATTTCACAGAAAAGTTCATCTTCCTCTGGAGAGAAGTAAGAGAAACACAGCTATCGTTGTTATGATTATTTTTGTCAGACTAGATACTCCAGTTAAAAAAGATAAGTCAGAAGCCTTTTAAATAAATATGGTTCTGCACTATATTTGTAACAGATCAAGAACAAGGGTCCAAATGGGCAACAATCAGAGAAACTGATCGAGTGAAGCTTCCTGGTTTGTACAAAGATTGCATCACCACCAGGGAACACTAGTGCTAAATGTGACATTTAATTAAGAATTGTCAGCTCAAAGCAAATTCATATCCAGATACTTGTACAAAAAACGAATACATTGCTCCCCTCACAGGAATGCTAATTAATTGTTCTATAAATAGTTACCTTGTGGTTGACGACTTGGATGATATATCTGAAGATCAAATGGCTGAGCACTTGTTTTTTGTATTACACTGACATTTTGGCCAGTCCATTTATTGGCTTTCGCAAGTGTATTGGTCCTCCAATCTGTCCAATATACTTCACTCCCATACAAAGAAACAGCAAAAGGGTGTGATAGATATTCATGACCCCGTATGATCTCTATCATGCCAGTTCCATCATATAATGCAGAATAAATAGCATCCGATCTACAAGATAAGCCCAAATTTATGATCACATGAAAATAAAGTAAAAATCACACAACTATTACAACATTGCTGCAAAATATATAAAAAAAACCTTACTCTTACATACTGGTAAGACCAAAGAGTGCAATCATTAACTTCAGAGATTACTTAGTTCCCATTCTTAATTTAAGTAGGGATACGAAATATTGGTTTGTCTACTGTTTGTAAATTCAAATGTACCTCCACACTGTGAAAATACAGCAGGAAAATCAGTTTCTGTTCAGATGAACTTATGGAAAAAACAGTGCGATCTTTGGTCTTCCACATGTAAGTGTCAGGGAGGGCTAACAGCCATCTGCTACTGCTGTTTAAGGCAGAGGGAGCTGGGAGCCATGGATGATACTACAGCTGACAGGGAAAAGGCATCACTGTCCAGGGCCACATTCTACTGCTCCTGAGAGAGGTGAGCATGGCAGGCCCCAGGGGTGGCAGCCAGATCCAACAAGAGTCCAAATCACCAGAAAAGTTTGTGGTGACAAGACAGGGTCAGACCAGGAAGCCACCCTGTGGATTGGGATGTAGACCAAAAGTGCCCAGCACTTGCCAGGCAGTGCTATGGCTGGGCTGGAGATGTGCTCCAGTGGTGCTGCCCAGGCAGGGGCTGAGCTCCAGGGCTCAGCTAAAATGGGCCAACAGACATTTGCACACAAGACTCTTCACGTACATAATGTACACAACTATATTTCGCTTACATTTCCATATGTAAGAATAAGAATTTATAAACAGGTAATAAGAATACTGTTATCCCTTTACCTGGCATCTGTCCATACTATTCTTTTTTCAAAGTGATCTATAGTCAGGCCATTAGGCCAGGCTCCAGTATCCATATCTTTATATATGATCTTCCTTTCCGCTCCGCTCATGGAAGCAGATTCAATGCGAGGAAAATTTGCATCCCAGTCTGTCCAAAACAGAATTCTGGTGAGAGGAAAAGAAAACAGACATAAGAAAATATTAAAGCATGCAAATGCAGATGGCTCAATAACACAATAGTTGGGAAAGTGTTCAAACATTCACATGTGTAAAAGTAAGGAATAAACATAGATTAATTTCGGCAACTATATTAATTCCTTGAAGTAACAGGGTAACATGGAGTTAATATTTCATTATTAGTGTTACAGCAATAATGAAACACAAGAGTTCTTTTAAAAACTGCAAGTCTAACAGCAGTCCCTTTTTTGTGCCTATTAATACAAATAACAGCTTGTCTTGTCTTCCTCCTATAATTAGAAAACCAGCTCATTAAAAAAAATAATATAATGAGAGCTTTGAAAGCAATCCACAGATGAGAAGGATGGGGAAGGGAGAAAGGGAAGAAAGGAGGCTTGAGGTAGTAGGTATTAAAAAACCACGATAAAAAAGAGGTTTCCATTTAGCATTAAGAGTGCTCCAATGAAGACCCATAGATTCTGGTATGTCACCACAGCCTGACTGAGACATCTATATGTGTGTTTGGCAGCTGCGACAGCACGGATCCAGAGCTACCTACTGGATGGACTGGGTGCCTACACCCAGCTCCAGCAGTGTGTGGTGGGATCCCCTCCATTAGCTGTGGGGCATGGAGCTCATACCTCCCGGAGCCAGCAGCTGGGCAGCCCAGTGAGCCCAAGGCCAGCCACTGACTGTCTAAACCCAGCTACTGGAGGAATCCACATTATACATTAATGTATAATCCCCACTAAAAGACCTTCATCCTCAACAGCCAGAGAGGTTAACAGGATTAGACCATTGGTGCTATTGGTTTGTGTCAGCTCATCCTCACTGCAGGTTGGAATCAAAGGCATGGAGCTATGGCAGCCTTGCCTCCACTGGGATACAAGATTTGTGCAATCCTAACACAACCATCTACTTTGAATCATCAGCATCTGTTTATTCGTATTTATTTGTGAAAAGACTGTTCCCATCTGTGTTCAAAGACTTTATTTTTCCTTACTTCTAACAGAATGTAGCACACAATTGCTTCTAGCTTTTAAAAAGGCAGGTAAGTATTCAGTTTCATGAAGAGTGGTGATTTGATTATATTTTTTCCTTTCCTTCCTATTCTTAACTGTCAATTCTTCTGCCAACAGGATCCCTCCTTTTAAAGATGTCTATAGGTAAACAATGCATTCTGTAAACAAGCTTTCTAGCATCTGGATTGAGAGGTTGGGATTCTTATTCATTAAAGCATTTACTTTTTAAATGAGAATTTTAAGTCCCAGTGGGACCTCGGGTCCCAGATTCTTTATCAACTTTTATATCCACAGTAGGGTTTCTGAAATAGATTTTCAGTGAAGACACATGGTAGACCACAGCAGGATCCTAAACAAAATTAAATATTACAATTCTGCAAAGTCACTGTAATTTATATTATTTTTGGCCACATTTAGGTTTTTTTCTTTCTTTTTTTTTTCCCCTCTTTGAAAGAAAAATACTTATGGCATGGAGCTATTGACCATTACTTTTGGCCTCTCTAAGAGGATCCCACTATACACTCTATTGGGTAATGAGGTTCCTGTAACAAGTTTCCAATTTCATATAGCCTCAAAAACACTGCTCTAACTGCAAGAATTGTAATTTTTTTGTAGTAGTAGTAGACTGAATTTCAATACAAAATCAGAACCAACACCTAGCTTAACAGGGACTTAATGGTTCCATGAACAGTTTTAATTCCCTTCCACTACTTAAGTCTATTGGCTTAAAAGTTAATATAAATGGCATGCATCAGTCATTTTTGCTCTGCAAAAAAAATGAGAGGATCATTTTAAAAGTAAGCAAAAAATATCCTAAGCAATGCGTTTGGTTTTTTTTTTACTTTGAAGATTTTAAAATGGAATTGTGAAATACATTTATGTTTGATGATTGCTAAAATTACACTTTATGGGAAAAAAAGTTTTATTGTGCTAGCATGTTACCAAAATGAGGCGGTATTTTAATTTCAATATATTGTTTGTTTTTTTTAAACAACCTATTTTGGCCCATTTTAATTAGCATCTTGTTTAATAATATGAAAATATTATAACATTTATTAGAAACTTTTAATTATAGCAGGCATATGATAAAATACATATTTATGGTAGTAGACTGAATCTACTCCACTCAGTTGCTTACAATTACTATTATTTCAGTTGACAGAAAATCTCTTATGAATAGGTAGAAAAAAATACTGACAGAAGTTGGCAGGCATTATCTCCATTTTAAAGACAGAGAATCAAACACAAAAGGTAGGATTTAACTCCATCAATTTTTAGTCTTCCAGTAACATCTGAGCTATACTTTTATAGTCCTACCAAAAAAACAATCTCTAAGTGAGATGAATCACCTTGGCAAGACCTAGATCTGTCCATTTACCACACGGGAAGGTTAGACCAAAAGCTCTGGTTACTATCATCCACATTAAAAAATCAAATGAAACAATCACACAGCAAGGGAAGTGATTTGCCAATAAATAGACCCCTGTAACTCCCGACTTACCTTTTCTTAACCCTGTTCACTGGGGCAAAACACACTAATAATGGATTGCATTTCACTGAAAATATATTTTCAGGATCTGCTAAAGATATGTTAGGAAGTAGAGCTCACAGCAAAGAAAGAAATCAAGCAATCTCACATTTAAACATCTATCTTTAAAACATTTTGCAACATGAAAAACTCCTATTTTATTGTTACCCATATCTGGGATCCAAAGCAATAGCCCTTGGATGTTCCATAGCTCCTGCTATTAACGTTGTTCTCAAAGTGCCATCTAATTTTGCTACTTCAATTTGGTCCAAATTGCTGTCTATCCAGTATATGTTTCCTGCAATCCAATCTACAGTAAGACCTTCAGGTGTGGCCAGGCCATGTTGTACTACCACTTCAATGGCACTAACACCTTAAAAAAAAAAAAAAAGGGGGGGGGGGGGGGGGGGGGGGGGGGGGGGGGAGAGGGAGAGAGAGAGAGAGAAAGTCTTAACTCATATTGCCTGATACAGTGAACATTGACATACCAAGTCTACCATACGCTCTTGGATTGAATTCTTGATTCATCTGATAAATGATAATACTTTGTTCCAGGTAACAACTCTTCTTCACAAATGCAACAGAACTGTTCTAAATAACTACACTTTTGGCATTATACAAATAAACTTCATTCCACAGTAATAGGAATTTTTAGTTCTCTAATGGTCTCGCTAGTGAAGATCTGGATCATTCAATAAAGGTCAGAGATCACATGCAGAGTAACACAGGAGATGTACATGTGCCCTATCACCAGGGACCTCTTTTGCAGCATCTGTGAAGGACATGCTCATGCTTCACCTCCCAGTGAGGAGACATACATACGTGCAGCTTTATTTCTCAGTTCTTTCTCCATCAGAGAAAGAGGAAACTGAAAGACTGTGATGAAGACATAAATGGCAGGAAGAAACTTGTTCGAACTGTACATTTTGAAAAGCTCTTCAATAAATACCCTGACGTGGCACCTTTGAATTCACATGTACAATTTACACTGTCACTGTCTACAAACAGCTCTTCCCTACCAATGCTTCCTCTGGAAGATCTCAACATTTTCATACAAACAGAACTACAGAAGCACTTTGTTAGCCCTCAGACCCTCCAGGAAGGTAGAGTGCTTTTTGTAGATACAAGTCCATTCTTGACAGCTGCAGGACTGAAGGGGAAATTTTATATATATATATTTATTTTTTTTAATAAAGCACAGAAGTCACTTGTGTTCTGGTACAGCATGATTATAATACAAGATTATGACAACAGACTACCTTAACTGTAACATACAAACACCATTACTGAAAAGCAGCAAGTCTTTGGCAGTCTTTACATGCATTGCAGTGTATGATATTTCTTTCCTGGTCTGGATCTGTGGATACAAAAATACCCACAAATACCATCTACTAAAGAAGATGACAAAACCCCCAGAAAACAAAAAACAATCATGTTGGAGAACAAATGCACGAATGCATGTGTGAACTTCATTCAGCTCATGCAGGAATGAAAGCACTTCAATACATACCTCCACACAGAAAATGGTATAGGAACACTTTTGTAAATCTTAGGATTTTATATTGAGTTACAGGCCATAATTATGTCACCAGGGTAAAGAACAAGTCTTTCTGAATGCAATAAAATTATGAAGCAAAATCTTTCACTTAGTGAGAACAGAAAATTTATCAGATGTCTGATAAATTTTTATACTTTTTAATTAAGGTGAAAGTAAATTACAAATTAAAAAACCCCAATATTTCACACATTTGACCAGGAAGAAATATCAGTGTTTTACATTTGCCATTTTCTTCCCTCTATAGCCTACTGCTAAAGGAACCTTTTCTAATAAAAGGTCTTTTTCTAGCTCTACATCAAATACAATCTAGATACACAGCTTTTTAAAGGCAGAATGCCATCATAATTTCTGTTTCTGTTAATGGTAGCTCAGTTATGGTTTGTCAGGTTGAACACCCTGTGACTGCAGTTCTTAACTGCTAAGAAATTAAAGATTAAATTCATACCTCCAGTGTCAGAGAGCTTGCCTCTGTAAATTTTGTCCTCTACCACATCTGTCCAGTAGAGTAAACTCTGACTGAAATGAAAATCAAGTGCTATTGTATTTCTTAAACCAGGAACTAAGAGGCTGTAGTCACGTTTGTGAAGATCAATTTTTCTGATCTCATGGCGAATAGAAAAAATTATGAAAGCTTCAAATGGATCTGGAAGCAGAAGATTATGCGTTAAAAAAATATAAAGAAGATATTGTTACACATTGCTATAAATGACAAGTGTAATAAGAACAACAGAGTACTTTATCAGGAGAAACAGATTATTAAAACAATTAATTTTCTGATAAGGAGTCTTTCAAATAATTTTCAGTCCCACAAACTTCTCACTTCTCCTTTCTAGCATTATCTTTGATCACAACTAGAGATATCAAGCAATAAATTTGGGAATACCAAACAACTATTGAACCATGTTTTGTAGCTCTACAACAAGGAGTCCATAACCACTTTAAAAAAATCTTGTCATCAAAATTAAAATCTGTTTACCCGACGGTTTCAGAAAAATGAATCCATTAAATTATACATTGTTCCAAATGCCGGGTAGTTGAAACAATTTACTAAAATAAATATAATTGTACCTTTGGAATATATATAACGTACCTTCCATTTTCAATTTTAGTGCTTAAAAAAACCCCAACAACCTGACCCCAAACTACCAAGCAAGGACATGGACGTTTTATAAGCTTATCGATCCACTGCCACCGCAAATCCAACCATCACTGAAGTTTTCCTTCCTTTGTTATTCAACCGATGCCAAAGTATTTGTGCCTTTGAGCATCTAAATATATGGAAGTGCTCTCTGCTTAGCTTAACCACACTATAAAATTGTTCTTTTAAATTACAGTTCTTACATATTTTAGATTAGGACAAGTTTTCAAACAAGTAGCTGTACTAATAAAACAAAAAATACAAAAGTTGAATTCTGTAAACAGTTCAATCCACTCAGTATATCCACCTTAATCAACTTTTTCACACTAATCCATTTATTTGGGAAAGTAGCTTTTTTTTGTCTTCCCCCCCTCCCCTGTTGTTTCTCCTAGAGTGAAATACAAACAATACTGGGGTTTTTGTTTTGCATACAATTAAACCTTCATTTATACAAAAGATAAGATTACTGGTTGATGGCAATAGAAAAAACTGCACCGTTCTAAAATATTTAAAGTTGCACAAATTATCACCAAACAGAAAGACACATACATATGTTTTTTCAAAATGATTAAATTCATGTTATTCTCTTGAGAACCACTACACATACAGATTAAATTATCCTCGAAGTTTTAAATTAAACAGGTACCTCAGCAGAGCCATGTTTCTGCTTTCGAAGTACTTGTTTGTAACCTGGTTTGAACTTTCCAGGTGATCCTCCCATTTGTTAAAGCAATGAATGACTTTCTGCAAAGTCAATTTTTCAAAGTTCTGTAGTAGTTAAATAATTTAATGAAGAACAAGATCACTGACATTAGTAGCTGTTTCACAAGTACCAGTTATCTGAACCTGAGAAACACTGTACTGGCACTTCCTAATTTCTGATAATTGGCAGTTATTACCAACAGGCTAATGACGTACTGCTTTTTAGACACCTCCAGTGTGTAAGAGCACACATGATGGACACCACCAGTAGTTTCTTTTATGTTTCTCAGTAATTAACACCACAATGGAAAAAAGAAACCTATTAAATCTGATAAGTTGGATGGGTCTTTTTTTCATTCAAAGTAGAGGAAGTCTAGCTTAAACTACACAACCTGTGGTGGAAATGATCAAGTACTCTGATGAGAAGGATGAGAGATCGAAGGATCTTGACAATTTTAAGGCACAATGCTTAAGAACGTAAATCAACAATGGCAAATGGGTAAGAAGATACGTGTAGGCAACTAACACTATTTTGCTTATTTGTACATTTCAGTTTAAATGAGCAGGTCTCATGCTGCTTTTTTCCCTTCTTTCTTACCCTTTTGTACCAATGCAAATATGCAAATTCAGACCTTAGTTATTGTGGCTGATACACAGTCAAGTCACAGCTGTGACACTACATATAACAAGAGAATGACTGATTGTGTGGCAAACAAGAGGCACTGCATCACAGTGCAAAATTTCTCTGGAAAGAATTCAGAAACCAGATAGAAAACAGTTTTAGATAGGTTCCTCTATGATAAGACCATTTGAATATTTAAATATAGCCAAATGGACAGCAGTTATTATCGCCTTGCTGGTGAGTTGTGAGCCAGAGTCCAGCCACCACTCTGCTTTACATGGTGTAGCAATCAATGACTGTAGCCTGGATGACAGGAGTAGTCTAGAATTTTACTTATTTTTGCCTGTTCCCCCTATTATTATGTTTGTACTAAATACCACATTTCAGAGAGATCAAGCTGCATAAAACTGAGTATATAACTGATGGGATACCAGATCTGTAGGAAGGAATCTAGCAAATTAGATCAACACTGGCATGGCACCGTAAATAAGGTAAACTCAAGGTTCGTGCTTGAAATAAATTTGACATAACCCTTCCACTCCTTCCCACTAAGCTTTGGTGAAGACAATCCACTCTACTCTACACTGTTTTGAGTACAGCTCATGAAGAAGAATGTGAATCAACTACAGGAATAGAGGAGGAAATCAGCAAGTGTCTTAAGAAGCCTAGAAAACATGGCCTGCAAGGAAAGAACAAACAAATTGGAATTGCTTAGTCTATAAAACAATGGATTAAGATGAGTGGAAGCACATAAAATTCTCCACAGCCATAAAAGGCTGATGAATTCAAAATGGGAAAAGTCTGTTTTTTGACATAAATAACAAGTAAGCCAAGGATTAAAGGCTTAAACCAGAGCAGGAAGACTCAGAACGACTAGAAAAAAAAAATATTAAGGACAGTGAGACACTGAAAGATCTCACCCCCGGGAAACTTGGGAGTTCCCCACTAAAGATGTCTTGAAGGTCATTGAAAGCAGATAAATAGCAGCAGTGTTAGATAGCCTTTGATCTTCCTTACAACCTTATCACGTAATGACTATATAAAGTGAGCTATATTACTATGAATTAGAATTTTCAGAAAAAAATAGAATCAATTTTATTGAAGGTTATGCTTTCATCACCCTATAACACAAAAATTTGATGTCATTTTCCCAGTTGATTCCTCTTGTGTAAACTGAGAACAAATACTCTTATTTTACTTATTGACCACCAGTATTTTCATAAAAACTCACCTTAACTCAAATCAATGTAATGGTTATTGATTCCATTCTTCAAATTTTTTTTCTTAAACTAATGAACAAAAATTTGATAAAGTAAAATCACTCATTTCTGTACCTTCTGATTTTTTAACTGGACCAAGCTTTTTTACCATGTAGGTAAGTGTATAAAATCTATACTATAAAGCATGAACTGCATTAGCAGTTGTAAGAAAAAACTCTGATAGAAGAAAACTGCCTAAAGAACACACTCAAAAAAAGACTGTACAACTTTGCTTCACCTTTTCCAGTGTGAATTTAAAATTCCTTCTTGGGAAAAATGCTAAGTGAAGCTTATTGTTTCATGGAAGCCTCCTGTAACAAAAGTAGCACAGCAAGCAACCTACAACGGGCTTTCATGAAAGGAAAATGATAATTTCCTTTATCAAAGGAAAGTGATAATTGCATAAGAAGTCTGCAAAAACACCAACTTCATTATAAGTTCAACATTGATTGGACCATCTTCCCCCCCCTCTATTTCAGTATTGAAAGCTATCTGGAAAGTATAACAACACTGAATTTAAAACCAGCTAAAACAGATCAAACCATGTTATATCACTGTTTTAACCAAATTTATATATCTAGTGATATAACAGAGTTCCCACAGATTAGAAAATGTTGACAGCCATTTTAAGCTAAATCTATATTAAGGTAAGTGTTTCCGAGTTCATCTAACTTTTATTACTCAAATTCTGAAAGGCTGAACATAAACAAGAAATTTCAATATCTTTCAAGAACAGTTTTATCTGTAGGCTTATTAAAATCTAAAAGTTCAAGTGCAATATATCAGCACAACTGATTTTGAAATGTGTTCAAAGAGAAACTAGGAAGAAAAGTATGAAAATACATAATTTATATTGACTTTCTGTCTGAATAATGGAGCTCTGTAGCATATTTGTAGTTCAATCAATACAAATTTAAACGTGAATGAAACATTTAGTCTTTGGGAAGTCAGTAACGTAACAATACAGATGCTAGAAGAGCAGAAAGCAAAAAAGATGAAAACAAGATATATGGAAAGTGAAGAAACTCTGAAGGAGAAAAAGACAACACTTAAAACCCTCAGGAAATGAAGAGAACAAAAAGAAATAAGGTAAAACAGGAGAAACTAAGGGAAAGACATTGAAACAGACACTAAAAGAGCAACTGAAAACAAAAGAACTGCTGAATTTGAGCATTTCTATATACTTATTATTCCATAACACATTGTAATTATCTGGTAACCCATGAGATTCCTCTGACAAACACACTATTTGATTCTGATATGCAACCCAAAAAAAGAAGCAGGGGGGGAAAAGAAATCAGAGAAATTACTGCATTTCCAGCATTCACATTCTCATTAGATTTCTGATGGACACACAAGTAACTGCTTTTACAGTATGTTGAGCAAGTGAAGTGTTTGACTGTGTAGAGGAAATAGCTGTTTTATGCAGCAAAAAATGTAGCTGAGGGCAAGGTAACAATTTTCCTCTGGGCAATGTTTTTTCTCCTGGAAAAAGGATTACTAGTTACTGCTCTAATATAATACACACCTACTCCCGGTTCAAGGCATTCTAAATCACTATGGCTATTCTAGGAGGTACTTTATATCAACTGGTATTATTGTAGTTTGGCATTTGGGGGACTGCTTATCTTTGCATTATCACTTTGAACTCTACTTGTCACGTTATAGGAAAGCTTTTTTCTTAATTTTTTGTTCATTTAAGGTCTCATGCAGAGAGACATAGATGGCATGGACATTCTGAGGCTAGCAGATTCACAAATGAGACCAAAGTTGTGTCAATTTTACTAAAACGCTGTTCACACATTCAACAACTTCATTATCAGAGGATCTGTCCTTCAGAGTACTTATCATGCCTTCCAAATGAAATCAAAGGAAAGGGGCCAGGTTTATTAGTGACTATAAAAGCATGTCTCATATTTCACATGGAATAATTTTGTCACCCCTTTGATGACATTAGCACAGTGTCTTTATGGTTTGTGAAGAAAGGCATCGGGTTTGGTTTTTTTACCAGCTGACATCACTGGTCTTAGATAATATATTTACTATGACATTATTTGAGAAAACCTGTCAAAGTCAATCTGTAACTCTAGATTCTCCCCAACATCAGTAAACATTATGCAGAAATTTCTCACAGGCTTAAGAAAAGCTGAGAAATTACAGTCTCACTTTTCTTGTGTTAAAGCACAAGAGAGTACATTTCACTTCAGGGTTTTGCCCCTTAGCTTCCAAATACTGGTCACTTCTATTTGCTTTAAAGTTTCTTTCAAACTTCCTCCACCAAGTCACTAACACTGTTCCAAATGCTTTTCATTCTTTCATTTCTGTAACGCAGTAAGAGTGCACCTTCTGAATTATTGGAAATGTTTATAATGAAATGATTGGACTCATCAAAAGTCAGTAAACAACAATTATGGAGACACAAAGACTCAGTTTGGTGGTAATTCCAGAACTTTACCCAACAGTTATTCCAGCCTCATGAATGTGAGCCTCATTCTTATTGAAGTTTAAAAAATAGCTCAGAGGCAAGACGCACAATTCAAGAGAACATTGATGACATAGAACTCAAGTTTAATTATTCATTGTTTTGGCAAAAAGAAACTTTTTTTTTTTATTACACACAACAGATATTTTGGCCCATAAGTACATTGTACGTAAGTACATTGTAACAAATTTCTAAAATGTCTGCAAATTAGCTCAAACACTGTAAAAGCAGAAGGAATAGAATTTGCCTTTTCTGAAATATGGACCACTAAATTGGATGCTAACTATGGAATTATTTCAGGTGACTAGCAATAGAAACTTGGGCTTTTATTTCTGGCTTACTGATTCTGAATTTCTTCATGTGATTCACCTGAGGAGATGCTTAGTATGTTGAATAAATAATATCTTAACCATGATATCTATTGAATTATGAAACATCCAAATAACTGATAGTTTAGGAGATATTTGCATTCAGAATTGCTAAGATATTATCACAGAATAAATATAATAAGAAGAAAATTATCAAATAATCCTAAACTGAAATTTTGAAAATCTAGGCAGCAAAATCAATGCTATTTATAACTCCCTACAGGAGCATTAAAGATGTGATGACAGTTTATACTGCACATACATGTTTGTATTTCACACACGTACTTGTAGTGCACTTGAACCAGACACCCCTAACAGAGTTTCTAAATCATGCCTCAGTACGTGTCCATAGTGAACAATGAGGGCAGTGAATTCCCCTCTCCCTTTTTGGTTTACATTGGTTTTTGTTCTGATTAGTTAGCTGAACAGCCTTTACTGAGGTCAGAAAACAAGTACTAGAATGTTGTAGGTGAAAGAACAGCTTAAATTGTGAATGCTAACTGGCAGCAGATAATTGGCTATGTGTGTGTGCAGACACATTCAAAATTAAACATCTGAACACTCAACTACTACTGATCAATGCAATGATGTCAAAGATTGATCCATTTCTCCAAAATACAAACAGTAAATTCCCCATATTCCATATATACATACATGCTTGCATATATATATTCCCTGCTTTTTAAATACTGATGAAAAAACTGTATAAAACCTCAAACAACTTTGATATTATATAATAATATTATAAAGTATTATAAAATACTTTGATATGAACAATCTTAGAAAGTCTTATAAGCAATGAACTAATATTGCAACACCCCTTCATCCTGCATCAGGAATAGGGACAGCTTTAATCAGTTCCTCAGATTGCTATCAACCCCACATTTGGATAACGCAAGCCTGCATTTCTTATTACAAGAAATAAGCTCTCACTAAATGGATATAACAGCTATTAACATCTGGAATATTGAAAATACACTGGATTGCCACTTACCAGTACTAACACAATTTTCTCCATCCTTACTGAGCTTCCAGCCTTCGTAACACGAGCACTTGACGGTATTTTTATGCTGTTCACATACTTGACTACACCTCAGGTGCTTGGTACAGTAATCCATAATCTCACAAGTTTTGTTGTCTGTACTAAGACTGAATCCTGCAGGGCAGGAGCATACAATTCTTCCTCCAGGAACCACTGAACATTGATGGCTACATCCACCATTGTTAAGGGAACATTCATCTGAAATAACATGGAAAAAACACCCACCATTAAGGGCCGCAAGGCTTGTCAGTTATATTGCATATTCTTAGAGTCACCAGGTCAACTAAAACACATAAAAGGCCTCTAAAGAAGCACAAACTTAATTTTACAGAAATTTAATTAAGTAGCTTTCAATATTTATTTTAAAACTGAATTAATTTGTACGTATTTAGCTTTATGGTAATCTTTCCGGATTTTAGAATGGCAGATGCTCAATGTATACCCATTTTTAGAGTTTCATGCATATTATTTCATTCACTTAACAAGTAAAGTGTGTCCATATGGAGTCAGTCTGACGACCATTACAGGTCAACCATCTTCAATGGTGACCAAAAGCTGATGCACACATAAATAAGAATACCTTCCTAAAGACTTTGCTTGCCTCCAGCCACTTGAGCTTGAGGGGAGAAGGCTTTAACCCTTAGTCCTATTTACCTATATACCAAGTCACTTGTCAAAGAAACATGTACAATAAGATTTAAAAATCAGGATTTCTCCCTCCTCCTTTTCCAAAAACAGCTAGAAGAAACTACTGCTTCAGTGCTCCCACATTATATTCTGCAGGTAACTCATGGTTTGCAAAGCTCTGCTAAATGGATTGAAGGTGATTTGTGAAACCTTCAAAGCATCTGAATTAAAAGCATGATAATTATGTCTCTGAGAAATTCTGTGACCTCTGGAGCAAAAAAGCGTAGAACTACTCCTTACTTCCCAGTACTACTGATGTCCAGGGAATCAACAGGAGGGACAAACTGGTCCATTGTTACACTGGAAACTAGGCTTCACTTTTATTTCTTTTTAATCTATTTTTTCTTTTAGTTCTTTTGCTCGAGTCTAACAAGTCTGTGAAAGCCTTGGTCATTTGTGATAAAGTGTATAAAACAAGTTTTTGACACAAGAATTATTTTATTCCAACTTAAAAAAAAACCCAAACAAAACAAGCAAAAGAAAACAAAACTAAACCAAACCCAAAAAACCCTAAAGCCTCAAACCCATCTTCTCACAGTCCTTTGTACAGATTTCAAGTTTGGTTTTTTGCATTTAATTTTTTTTATCATGACAAAAAGGGTCAAGCTCCTTGATGTCTCTAACGTGCAAATGTTTTGCCCAGAATTTCATATTTGTCCTTCAGTTTTTGCTTAGGTAAAATAAATGGCTTTATGCTGTAATTTCTTTCACCTGGAGTTAAAACAGCATGGGATTCAGCTCTCAGAAGGGGCTCTCTCTTAGGGCTACAACGTAATCTTAACATATTCCTGAGGAGCACTGAAGATCCCTTCTTCCAGCACAGTCTGCAGACCAGCAGTGCAGGCAGTGTCCAGATCCCTGCCATCCCCTGCAGCAGCTGTTGCCCAGCCAGTGAACTGGGCTCCTCTGCCAAGCCTTTCAGGTGACTCAGCACAGCCCAGGGCAGGGTCTCCTAGCACAGATAGATCCTAGAGGGTGAAAAATGCTTGCAAAAAGCTCCAAATATTTTGCAATAGACTGCTGAAGATTGTAAAATATTTTATGCAAAGCAAGGCCACTGGGGAGAGGAAAACTGTTGATATAATAAAAAAGAATTGTAAAATTACTTAAACTTTTCCTACAGCCATGTTTCACTTTTTATCCCTAAACCATCACTACAGTACAATACTACTACATTATTGTAAATTCTTTTAATAACTATTAATTTCATCTTTGCATATGTTTTATAATAACTAAGTTAGGTTATCTGTTATACTTCTGTCAGATGCATAAAATTACTTTTGTACATTTTCTACCGAATGCAATTTTGCTGAGATAATCTATGTTGTCTGACACGCCATGAAATCCTTTCAACACCACCCTCGAGGAGACACATTAACTCCTCCTAGTCATCCCAATGCATTTCTTCATTAATTCCTACACAGCTGCTGACAAGATTCTATCAACTCAAGCTTTTGTAGTTTGAGAGAACTGCAAATTAGCTTAAATCCTTTCAAATATACCACAGCCTTTTAAACTGTTTACTTCCAAGAGTATTTTAAGCGGTCAGGAAACAAAAGACTCTCCTAAGGAACTATGTTTTCTCTTATTTGAAGAAAACTAATTCTTCAAGCACAAACCCAGCAAGAGTTAAATTAAATAAAAATCCTCACACAGGCAACTGTGACAAAAATTCAGTAAGATTAACATGAGAACTGTTTTTCCAACAGGAAATACCGCAACAGACAATATCAAGTATAATCAGGAAAATGTGTCTAAAAGAAGTACCACAGAGATCGCCTTCATCAGATCCATCGGGACAATCTCTTCTCCCATTGCAGAGCTTCTCAGGCTGTAGGCAGATGGAGGTATCATTAGCACAAGGGTATTTTGGTGGTCCACACATATAGCCCTCGCAATTATCCTCATCAGACTGATCCTCACAATCAATATCGCCATCACACAGCCACGCTTTGCTAATGCATCTCCCTTGGAGAAAAGAGACAATAAACACAGGAAATCAGACTGGAAGCAAACTTCAGGAAAAAACCTTCAGTGACATGACACAGACCTATTTTTTTATTATGCTTTTCTACTAATAATACTTTCCTCTTAGATGAACAGAAGGAAACCAACTTGTACTTTTACTCTGAAGCATCACCCACATCAGTGTTGATGGTCTAATTTTCCAAACATTAATCCTAATTATTTCTATGCTAAGCAGAACTACACACAGGCATGAAATATCCTCACAGTCTGTTAAGGATACCAATTTATAATAAAATGTTTTCCTTTTTTATTTATTTTAATTTCTGATTTTCTTCATCTCTCTTCCTTTCTCTTCTACTCAAACAGGCTTCCAATGGAGCAATGTTTCAACCCATGAATTTCTATTTGCAACGGTTTGGGAAAAAATAATATTTCTTGGAAGTATACACAATACATTCCCAGATTATGTCAGACAAAATAACTACAGTAGATGAAATTTCTCACACTATTTTAAGTTTTATCACACCATTGTTCAGATAATTTCCTTCACTCCTCAAAAGGGGAAAAATAATTCCACTTTTCTGCTAAACATCAATGTTTAGAGATGCAAGACAGTCTCTTGATTGAAAAGCGAGTTATGAGCTTAAAAAACATAGAGGTATCAAATTAGAATCAGCCAAGCCTGGGATTTTAGTAGATGAAAAATGACCAAGATTGTGAATGCTACCACTTATGGGGGGGGGTGTGCACTCCTGTCCTGTCTTCAGCTCCCAAAGCATAAACTTGTGACTTGCTACCTACAACAAATAGGGGTAGTTGTTAAGTTTATTATAACACCTGGACAGAAGTCGTGTGTAGTGTATTAATACTAATCTCCAATTAATGAAGAGACAACAGGTAGAACCATGGGTTATAGGAAGCTGATCTTGCACTGTGTTCCTACCTATAAACTATTTAGGTAGAGAAAATCAGGCTGGAATGGGTAAGAAGATCCTGGACATGTGGATTCCTTGACAGCGATGGTGATGGATGCCCAAGGACTGACTGGTGATGCCCAAGACTGGTCCCTGCAAACTGTTGCACAGCATGAACTGACATGACTTCCTGCACAGCCCTGTCAGTTTTGCAGCAACCTTCCCAGTAGGAAATGGAGACTGATTATGACTTTGTGGGGGAAGAAAGTGAGTGTGTGAAATAATCAACGAGGGTAAAAATCTAACCTTCCTGATTCTTTACTACACCTCAGAGACAAATCCACTACAGGCTGTGTATCACCCATGACACAGCTCCATATTAAACGACCTCCAAAGAGATTCTATACAGCCATCCACACAACGTAAAAAATGGCCCTAACTGTAACACTACTGCTTGCAATGATAAATTAGATTTCAATTTCCTTTAAAAGAAATATTTGCTGGACAGCTTAAGCTTAGTGTAATGCTTTTCATTCTTCTTTTAATAGGAAGGGTGCTGCTGTCCTCACAAAATCTCAATGGGTTATAATATAGTGAAACAAGTACAATGACAAAAAATACACTTCTGTATCATCTCACAAGGCAAATTTGAGATTGCTTTCACCTTTGTTGAAGAAAAGCAAGAAGTGAAACTTCAGCATCATACTACAGTACATGTGTGGTTTCAGACAACAGAACACAACTGCCAATGCAAAATCATCTAGAAAACTTAAACAGGGAGCAGTGTCAACTAGAATGAAAAGCTTTCACCATTTTCTATAGTGGTCAAAGTCCCAAATATCCTCCACTGAAAAGACAGAATTGCACAAACACAAGCAAAGTTTTATGCGTGTTATGTCTGCAGTTTATACTTACACACAATCACAAGTGTTTCAAAAAAGTGTCCATATTCATTAACTTGAAGTGATTATTGATTTTATGTATTATTATAACACAGCAGTAGAGTGAAAGCTAATAGAAAACACCAACGTCAAGCAAACTAACCAGATCCCAGAATAAACTGATGTTGCTTCCAGCAGAGCTCCTAATCGGTGTTTTAATCTTTTATACATACAAATGTTTAGACAGGAAATTAGTTTTCCTGCCTTTTCCTTACCTTAATGAAGATATATTTGATAAGAAAAGATTCATCTTCCACTATGATAGCTATGACATGTTCTTAAGTAGAATATACTTTCAAGGAATTAATCTTTGCCAAAATTCTAACCTGACTAATATGACTGTCTTGAAATCATTGCATAAAATTCACTGAAGTATTTTTGCTTTATTGCCCCATATTGAAAATCAAATTTTTAAGTAAAATTCTATCATTAATTAATTGCCTCTATGGATACATATCTGTTCTTTTCCACAGCTCTTTTGTGTAACACAGACAAACCAGATGTAAAGTAGTGAATCAGAAAATCTGAAGCAACAAGTATGTGGGAAAGCCTGAACCAAATGCTCCTCCAAAATTTTTTATTTCCTGCAAATACTAACAAGTACAACAGAATTAACTTTTTACTTAATGTTCAGTCTTTGCTGGGATGCTGAGACCAGGAAGGTTTTCAACTGATTATCTATTCAGCTGTAGGAAAACCACCTTGGTGCAGTGTTAATTGTGTTGTTTCCTTTTACAGTTACTTCTTACTGCCTAAAACTGGAATACCTTCCCAACATGTAGAATGGGCTCAATCTCATTCCCATTAAATGAAAGTATATTGTATTCTGACATATTTAACAACATAGGATGTTGGTCAATGATCTTGCTTGTCCAGTAGAACACACCTGAGACTTAGACTGAACTACATTCTTTCAAGAACATGGTAATTTCTGGTATTTAAAAGGTTTTAGTAGAAAGGAGATGTTTATAAATGTCTCCTGGATGAGAGACAAGATAAAATTTTGAGGCCTAAAGATACCTGTTGCTGCAGAAAACAATGACAACATGAACTGAGGAACAATATATACACTTTTCTAGTTTATTTGCTGTGTGGTTTCTTTTTCTTTTAATTTTGAATGTCAACTGAATCCAGCTCTCCAGTTAGAAATGTCATCATTCTTAACCACCATTAAGTTCAAAAGTAGTTGTACAAGATGTACAGCTATAAAGATCTAAAAGTGAGCGAGGAGACAGAGCAGGCAGGAAACTGTAGGAAACAAGGCTTATAACCTATATCCTTTCCACCCACCCTTCAAAGTCCTCCATTCTTCCCATTCTTACGTTTTTACTAAATCTGCTCCCCTTTCACAACTCCTCTCATGCCATATCACTCCACAGTAATTCTTTTCTCTTCATCAGCCCTCACAGGCTTTGTAGGGTAGCCCCACCAATTTCCTCCTCCCCATCTTTTTCAAAAACCCTTTCTTCCCAACCTTCCTCAGTGTCAGCTTCTCTCCATTTTTCTCTACTTGTCACACCTCACATACCTGTACCTTGACTTACACTCCCCATTCAGGAAGTACTAGTCCTGTTGCCCTCCTCTTCCAGTATCACTGCAATCACCCCTGATGCTATTTCCTCTCTTTGTACATTCCTTATTTTCCAAAGAAATCCTACTCCTTCCTTTTTTTTTTTTTTTTAACTCTAGTCTATTATTAACGTGTGATAAAAAAAGAAGTACAAAATAATAGCCCACAGGGTAGCACTAAAAATGGTAAATAGGAAATTAACTGCTTCTTGAAATAAATTTAAAAAGCAGTAAGTATGACAAATATAGAATACAGTTGAGATCTACTGCTTAGTAAACTGAAGTATTCATGGCTCTTTTGCATTTGTCTTCACAGAAGTACTTGATTATGATCATTAGAGTAATTAGATTACTTTTTAAGTGAGATTGCACAGATTCCACTCTTCATCCAGTACTATCAACTCCAAAGTTGGAAGATGGAATAAAAAGGATAGATTTATGTAGTACAGAAAACCGAGTTGAAGTACATGCCTGTAATAATTTTTGGAAGGCAGAATTTAAAGTAGCAAGTTTGATCTTAGTTTAATTAAATTGAGTTTAAACTAATTTAAAGTAATTCTAATCTAATTTAAAAGCAGAAAATAACTGGCTAGAAGTAGCCCAACAGTAGTCAATCCCAATCAGGTAGTTATTGCATCTCATATCCTACTGCTGTGCAAACTCTAGTATATTTTTCATCATATACCACCACAAACAACCATGTGATGTTCTCAAAAAAATTAGAAATGTCATTCTGAAATCTGTTAACTCAAGTGCCCTGCAGCATTTTGGCTCACTTGGGACACCACGCTCAAAACCTGCACAGGTTGGACAGTTCTAGTGAGACCAAACTAGCAAAGTTTTTAAAATATAAATTGAAGAGAGAGGACATGCAGGCAAACAAAAGTATTTGTTTATTCAACAAAAATGTGGCTAAGGAGACCTATGACAGAAGTCTTCTAATATTCAAAAGATCTTTATACCAGTGAAAAGGTAAAAACAATCAGCTAATCTTGCAGCAAAGATTCAGATGACTTCTTTGGAAAAACAGTTCCATTATTAGAGGCAAATTACTAAAAGGCTATCAATATATATTACAGAATACCCTGTTTTGGATATTCCTAAATGCATATCAGAACAGGGGGGCTGGATATGATGGGTTCTTGCAACAAACATGCCACTAAGCAGAAAAATCCCGTTTGGCTGAAGCCTGAGAAATGCTGTAATTGTAACATGACACTCATACCTGTGGCATTGTGACAGATTAAGCAGAGCCAACAAAAACTACAGTAAGGAAAGACCCTGCAACTACTATTCACAGCCATAAAACAAAAAAGAAGCCAGCAAAAAAGTGGGCAGTAACATTTTACTATTACTGTTCTCACCAGCTGTCATTTCCCTCAGAACGTATTGGCTTTTTCAGCTCCTCCCATACACGTGTCCCTCCCCAGACCCATCCCATTCTGTATTAGGAAATCAGATGCCACCATCTAGCAACCTGCAAGGGAAGAACGAGCCAGTTTCTACTCATCTGAACAATTTTCATCAATGTGGAAGCCAGACCGTACTATTTCTTTAGAATAATCCACAGAGAAAATGTTCATTCTGGAACCTGAGAGGTTATTTCTTATTAAACCATTTTTACTCAACTGTCCCACCATCTGGAATACAACTGAAAAGTAACTGAACAAAAACTCGCTTTTCCTGTTTTCTGTTCCAATGTATTACCAACAAGTTTCATGCAGAACAGCAGTTTTGTTCCTACCAGGACAGATGGAAGGAAAATAGCCAAAGAAAAAAAAATATATATGGGTGAAACTGTCACAACTGACTCCTAAAGTGCTGGCTCCACAAAACCAACAAGCATGATTGTATTTTCCTCTTAATCAAACCCATATACCCTTGAATTTAGCAAACGTTTGATGAAAATATGTATTTTTGCTATATCTATACGTGGCAGCCAGAGAAGTTACATTTCATCCTGTAAACTTACCGAGTTATTGCCCTCCATGCACACAACTGTAATCATAGGTAAGTGTACAAAGAGGCAGTGTAGTTTGAGATCTATTTCCACATTTAAGCACTAGGAAAAAGTATCAGGAAGAAGTGTACTCCTTGTGTCAGACTTGTATCACTCTATTTCAGTGAACAGACCATTCTATTTAAAGTGAATAATCTCTTTTTACTTACTGAAGCTATTTCCTTTATCAGTTAACTAGTTATACATATATCTTTATAGAAACTGCAAGAACACAAAAGGAAATGCTTTGTATAGACAAAATTTAGTATTTGCCTTTATACTTCTATGGCCAAAGATGGAAAACAGAAGGAAATACTTGGACTTGGAAGTACTAAACGCTACATTTAAGTATTTGGTTTGATGTACTATCATACAGAGCAGTTTCAGCTGTAAGTAATCTCAAAACCCACCCGTTTCATATTGTAAATCAGAAAATGGGTTAGAGGAAGTATATTAATATTCTTTTCCTGGTATGAGTACAATAAGTAACATCATCTCAGCAGTATTAAACATTCAAGGCAGCATTCAAATAATAGATGTGTGATCAAGTCATAGAACCAGACAGACAAACACACACAAGGAGTAAAAGAGAACAAAACATTTCTGCAAGCTTGTACCTGTACTCTTGCAGGAGAACTTGGTTTTTTCATCGCACAGTCGTATAGTTCCATTACAGCCTTTTTCATCACTACCATCTTCACAGTCCTTTTCTCCATCACAGCGCCACAACTCAGGAACACAGCTCCCATCAGGACTGCACTGAAATTCCTTCCCATTGCATCTTCCAGGAGAGGGAGTTTCTTAGAAAAATAAAAACAACATTGAAAAACCTGCTCACATCGCTTTTTCCTTTGCCAAGTCTACAATGACTAAGAATCCCCCTTCCTAACCAAAGCCAAAATTAGAGTCCCCAGGTATCACACTCCAAACTCACTATTCCTTTTTAACTCTTCACTCCAACACAAGCTTCAGACAAGCTCTTTATGTCCTGCTCACTCCCTTCACTCCCCTCTTCACCACAAATGGTGAAGGTAAATACCCATTTTATTTTTTTTGCACAGCTGTCAGACAAGAACGAATTTGGAGACGTAAGGAGGGCCAAGGCTGATCAAGTTTTCCTGGTACTTTGTAAGTCCTTCCTCTCACCCTCAAGTGACATTCCCTCCTCCTTCATTCTCCTCTTTGTTCCAACAAGGTCCATGTCCTAGTTCACAAAAGGGAACACCTCTGCTCAAACTGACAGAATTTCTGGCCCCAACACCTGCCTGGCTTGTGCTATGACAGCACTGGCAGACTAGTTGTGGCCTTCATGAATTCCACAAGGAATTCAGTTCAGTGCAGCTATGGAATCAGTCTTGAATGTTTCAAAACAGAGTAACTATGTGATTTTAATTATTCATCAAATACTTAATTCAGTATTTTCTAGATGATGGCCTTTTCAATTTTATCCTTGCCCTCCTTTTCCCAAACTGTATTTCTAATATAAAGTACTAATGCTAATAAAATGTACTTTAAAGAAATGATAAACTTATACATACCTACTTCTACCAAAAAAGTATTATTTTAATACATCCTTATAGCACTGTGTATCAATATGTGGTTTGTTTTATTAAAAGTTGCCTTGTTTGTTTGTTTTTTTATTTCATATTTTTAAAAATCTCATTCTTGCATTCTTTCATAAATAAAGTAGGGACAAGTGTGTATCATGGAGAAGAACAGGACACAGAACTGACAAAAGCTGTGTAGAACAGTGCTATTTTAGAGACAGTGGTGCAAATCCCAACATAACATGGGATTGTACAGAAAGGTGGAGCAGGACTTAAACTCTGAGATGGACATGGATGGGGTGAAAGTGAGTTTAGTTAGTTTAGTTCCAGATCAATTATTTTGATACAGATAAGTAAAAATAATTTTTGTAAATATATAAAAACTAAGAACTTTACATTCTACTAATTGATCTATTTGTATGAGGTCTGCAACTAATTTAGAACATAAACACATAAAAAAGGACCAATAAAGTAATGTACAATGACTTTGTTCTGGAAAAATCACTATGAGAAAAAATGAGAAAAAAAATATTGCCTCATTCTTATCTGATTAGTCTTTACCTTTTGCTACAATCATTCTCCTCATATGGCATTTAGATGGGACTGTAGTTTGTTAAAACACTTTCTATGATTCAGTAACACTATTGAAAAAAAACCCACAAAAATGTGGATCACACAAGAATTAGTGTTACTGCACAAAACCCTAGAAAACATAAATGCTAACTTAAAGAATGTTGCTTACTCTCTCTATCTTAGCAGCATGCCTCTCTGTAAAAGGACACACATCACATTTAGCATGTATCAGTAAACTACAAAACTTGTCCCAGTATCATATCCATTCTGTTTTCAAATGCACTCTTCTTCTATGATACACTTCTCTATTATCATATTACATTTGACATATTTTCCATTCCAACCTTTACCAAGGTTAAAAGCATTTTCTCTTTTTTCATTGACTGAAGATGAGTCCTCTATTTATAATAAAGTATTCTCTGTGTTTATAAGTATTAAAATGTGAGGGGGGAAAAAAAAAAGCTAACCTTCCTTGCTACAGTTTGTTTTGGTTTCATCACTGAAATCTCCACAGTCATTGTCACCATCACATGCCCAGTGGCTTGGGATGCATCTACCATTGTGACATCTGAACTGATCAGCAGAACAGGAGTGAATACAGCCTAGTTCATCACTTCCATCACCACAGTCATCATCTGCAAATATTAATTGTTAAGATTATCTTAAAAGATAAAAAAATCTCAATAAATGATGTGAGGACAAAGAGGTATTTTCCAAAAAGGCAACAGAAAAATAACATTGAGTAAATAGAATGTTTACTGCCCACAGGCATATGGTAAAATTATTTCTAACTCAAGTAATTACTTAAATCTAATTTACCAACAGCACTTGCCTCTGTCACTTTGGATAGTCTAACTCCTTATAGTTATTCACAGACACCAGCAAGCATGAGAAGGCTGTAGACTTTCTTAATATCTTCAGGCCTCCAAACACAGTTACTTTATTCTCAGTGATTAGTTAATTTAAACAGTTAGCACTCACACAAAGAGCTTCATAGAATCCAAAATCAGAACCTGACATTAGAATTTCTTTTCAATAACATTACAAATGTTGTTTCCATGTACTTGCAATAGTGCAAGGTGGAGAAAGACAGCAGCACATAAATAAGGGTGAAATGTAGTTTCTCATTATTCTAATGTTGTAGTCATTACAACAATCTTAAGGAAATTCCCGTAATTTGATCATGATTGCCAAAGGAGGGAATAGACAAATATGTTAGGTAAGCACTAAAGGGTCTCCCTTGCACAGATTTTCACTAAGTACAGTGATAATTTGGGCAATCTGTCCACTGACAGCTCTGAATTCCTGTCAGCTCATAAAACTATAGTAATATCAAATACTGTGGTGGATGAAGAACCAACCCAGTGCTATCAGAACTAGCAGGGCATCACTCCCACATCCCAGGCTCTGAGAGAAGGTTCATTTGAGCAGCTCTCATTCACACATGTACTCTTTCAGACAAAAGAAATAACTACATGGTAAAGCCTTCCCAGCCTTCCCTCTTGAGGGATGCTAATTGTAAAACCAAACTTGCCTGCAAACTACAACATAATCGGGTATTTTGGTCACTGGAACAATTTCATTTTCTAAAACAGAAAATACTTCCATAAGAAATAGCTTAGCTTCTTTATTTTTAATAACGAAATTTTACATCACACTTCATTCTACAGAATAGACTCTTTGAAACTATTACCATATCCACTGCATCATTCCTTATATGAAGCTCCAATATTGCTGCTTTCTAGGTCAGATCAGTAATTTAAAAATACTATATTTATTCTCTGACCACCTACCAGCCAAACTGGCAATATCAGTCTCAGAAGAAAAGAGTGAGTATCAAAGCAATATCCATGTCATATCTACTATATTCATTTCAGATATAGAACACCTGATACTTGCCTGAATCACAGAGCCACTTGCTGCTAATGCATCTTCCATTTTTGCATATAAATTGAGTTAGTGGCTCACACGTTGGGAATTCTGCAAAAGTGTTAAAAAAGAAGTAAAACTATTTCATGTATACCCTCTTTAGTAATATTCTTCCACCCTCCTATATGCATAAATCACACAAGTTTATTGTATCAAACATTAGCACCTGCCAGATAGTTAATCTGGAGAGAGGAAAAAGGTGAAACACCAAAAAGAGAGGATAAAAAGGCTTTTAACTGCAAATACTAAAGAAAGACTATAAAATAAGAGGGCTGAGTAACAATCAAAAGAGTGTCAAGAAACAAAGCTTAAAAAAATCCAAAATTAAAGATTTACATTTTAAAAAATTACATTTTTTTTCCTGTGAACACTCCAGTACAAGTAGTAGAAAATGGAGAGGATATCCTTATTAGAGACTCATCTATATTACACATGGAATTTTGTTTTTATAATTGTCTAGTATGTTTCACATAGAACAACTTGCATTTTGTCAGACTTCTGTTTTTTTTCTAGCTAGGTATGTGCATTCACACCATTAACATGTTAAACAGTGGTTGCACCCACTCCGTTTGGAAAACACAAGATCTGCTTTACAAAACCTGGCAACTCATAGGAAGCAATCTGAAATTCTAATCTGAGTTAAAAGGAATGAGAAGGAGCCTAAATTCTCTATCAAGAGAATAAGATACCTCTCAGTAACTGATACCTAATGCAAACCAAAGATGACAACATGAACAACGTGCCTGAGCAGCCCTTTAAAGGCAAGTTTGTCCCTCACTGAAGGGTTTCATGTTGCAAGTTCCTACACAGCACACCCTAAATGCAACAGAAATGTCCAAAACGATGCATGGTCCTGTCAGCCACACCCAAACTGCCCAAGACTAGAAAAAATATCCAAGTGTATTCCTCATTAGGTAGATCTAGCCACATTGTTCCAAGTGTTGTTTCACCTTCTAGTGTTGTTTCAACTGTGACCACAAACCTCAACTTCACAAAGATTTTGAGAATTAGGCCATGTAATTAGTACTGAAGAGTTTTTCAGAACTTGCAAAAATATGCCACATGAAATTTCCTTAGGACAAGAATCGAAATAGTCATTGATGTCAATGAATTTCTGACTTGGGTTTGCCATTTCTTGCCATCTTTGCTACAGAAAATATTTTAAAGCTAATTCAAAAGCCTTTAGTTTGTTTTGTTTTGTTTGTTTTTCCAAGAAGCTCAGGGAAAGTTTTAGGTTAAAAAAGTCATGCATGAAACATCACTCCAAACAAGCTCCATCAAATACTGTAATTCAGAGATCACCAAGAACACTGTAAGACTGAAGTGAATATTCTTCAGCTTTAACAAAGAAGAGGGTGGAAAGAAAAGTTAACACTGATGAAAACACTGTGTCAGCTATTCCTAGAAAGTGTTTGTTTTTCTTAGGGAAACACATTACAGTGACAACAAAAATCTGTTGGAGACAAATAATGGAGATGTGCAACTACAATGGCACTTAGCTACAACATATGCCTTACGTTCTTTAAGTGAAGCAGCTTTGAATTTTGCTTTTTCACTGCTCAATAATTTTTCCACAAATTTAACTCATACATTAAATGTAAATTTTCCCTTTTCCATACATGAATGTCTTCATTACTTTATTTCTTTATGTTTATTTGCCTACCAAAGACCTGTATAAAGAGACAGAAACTAATTAAACTGAATTATGATTATCCTCACCACCATGACTACCCATCTCATGATTCTCAGCCCACCAAAGTCTTCCCAGGGTTGTTTTGCAGTATCTGCAGTGTTTGCTTCTCATAGCCCCAACCTCCACAATCATCCACAGCTCCCTCTCACATCCTAGAGACCAGGCACAACACTTCCCCTCGCTCTCCCTATTGTCTCCCCAGTGCTCCCCTCCTTTCCTATTTCATCCTGTAGCTGCTTCACAGCCTGCCCTGTGCTGATTGCCCTGCAGACAAAGAAAGCAAGAAAAGTGCCTCCTGAGCTCACAGTGAAGTCTCTCCACAGCCTAGGCACCAACCTCATTTCTCTCTGCTGACCAAGCTGACTTGTAAAAGCTCCAGCTTTTTTTGATACTTTTACTCTTCAGCTACTGAGTGCAAATGAACTGATAAACAGAAGGACACAAGAAATGACCACAAGTCTTGTTTCCTTTAGGAAAGCAGTAGAAAAACAAGAAGGGTTTCTTTTCTAATCTTCTTCAGAAATGCCATGCTTCTTAGTAAATCTGGTTGTATCTTAAAGAGAAGCATATGCATTATGATATTGGCATCATGCTTCCAGTCCTGCTCACCCCAGCTGTATGACAATGTGAGTGTGCTGAAGTTCTTGAATTGATGTGAGCCAAAAGTTACTCATAGCTGAAGACTGGTGAAGTTAAAACCCGACAATTTGTAATGGTACCAAAAAACCAAACCATTATTTTACTTTTAATATAAAAATTGTGAATACAGGAAGAATTTTAAACTGCTTCATAGAAGACAACACATACCACTATACAGAACAGCTAAATCAATGCCACTAACCTGCCCGTTAGCCTTTAAATTATAAGGCAGAAAGAAAAATGAAATATTTGACACATTTTCACACCCCAGTGCTCGACGATAAGGAAACAAGATTCTAAAAGATGAGAAACATCAAGTTTGGCCAAACCAGAAAACAGCAGGTGATATAAATGCTGATTAAATGATCGGAAGAAATATTCCAGATCAGTTGAGAGGATACCAAAGAAAACACATGGGAAGAAATTACAAAGATGACATTAATATCTGCATATTCCTAAGGTATCTAAGAACACACTGCACAGCTTGACAGATAAAGATAGCACCAAGTGCCCTGCTGTACCACTACACAAAATGTGGTAACTTCAGAGGCTGCAAAACACAGTGAGTCCACTGGGATCACCCATTCTACCTCTGTAAACAAAAGAACTTACTTGACTTGAAGCATGGGAATTAGAAGTTACCTTAAAACATTCTCATTTTTACTTGCATAAAGATTTTATTTTCATTTAGATTTTATTAAACATTACCTATATTGAAGTAACTGATCAGACATCAATTACTGTCAATGTAAAACTAGCTTTTAAAAGAGGAAGAATGAAAAAGGTAGTAAGAAATAAGGCATACAAGTGAATATTCCAGGAAACACAGCAACTATTTGCATGTCAAAATCCTGAGAAATCTTGAATGCAGTTACAGAAGAGGAGAAGCTGAGAACTACATATGGGCTGAAAAAGTAACAATATAAACTTAACTAATGGGTATCAGTTGATCGCCAGTCATCAATAATTCATAATTAAACAAATTTAAGGGATTATGAATGAACATAATTTACTGATTGGATCCTACATGTTGCTTTCCATAGATTCTCTGGTAATTGAGGTAAAGGAGATTTCTATTTATAGAACACAAGGCATCATGGCGTCCGCTTATTACTTTCATTTATGCATTTAATTTTTTTTTCTGTAAATTAGGAAAGTGTTAATTTTGCTGAGCAGCATATTTGGTACTGGAGTTAAAAACTCATTAATAGAAAGTGCAGCCTTTGCTTTGGGTTTATTAATCAAGTAAATTGTATTTGCCACTTCAGAGAGAATATTATCACTTCAGATAAAAACAAAAAGGCCCATGTTTTTTCTGTCAGTTCTCATGAAAAGAGATCCTTATATGTTTAACTTTTTATAAAGCAATTTAAGTTTTTTTCCCCCAAAAGAAAATTTACTTACCACAGGATGTAATTTCATCTGTTTCATCTCCACAGTCATCCTCCCTGTCACACAGCCATGATGCTGGAATACAGCGTCCATTCCCACAAGAAAATTGGTCGACCTGACACGTTCTTGCTGTCAAGACAAAACACTCCAAAAATGCAAGGGAAATGGACTATATCTGTTAGGTCTCTTGGTGCATGTCTGTATGTAGAAGCTGCAGGTCTGGACAGCACCTCCTGCCCTGCTGTACACTTGACCTGATCTGACTAAACATCATTGACCACCCTTGATTTCAGAGAAAATTGAGGTCATCTGCAGGACTGTGTTCTCTCTCTGTTACGTGGAATTCTTCAACATATGAGAACACGATGGTTTATATGTAATTACACAAAACTAGGCAGTACAAGAGCATTAACATTACTGCTAGAGTTGAAGAAAACAAAAATCAGCCAATTAAAATGTCTAACTTGTAGCTGGAGTATTAACAAATTGTATTTAATAACATGAACAATGATCTAGTGAGATTCAAAATGGTAACAGCATGTGTGTGATGTGCCTGGCCTCACTGTTGGTAGAATCTTTCCCTTTGCAAATATGCAACTGTAAAGATCCAGTAAAGGAAATTATGTCTGTCTTCTGAAGAAATACAGATCACTAGAAGAAATATCATGTAACAACATAAATTATTTTGAAAGCTGATGAAGAGTAAAAGTTCAAAAAAATCTAACATATAAAACCAACACTATTTGTAATTTTGTTTATTGAAAATGTGAACCCATAATTCCAGTAATATTGATAGAGATTTTTATTCCACATTTAAGCTTTTAGAATTCATCTATATATGATTCAACACTTAAAAAAAAAAAAAGACTGATCTATCAGAAACCCAAATAATCAAAAGAACATTTCTCCATTTGCTATTCTCAATTACCATTTTCCTTTTTCTTCATATAAATAGCCCCAAATACAACAGCATAAATTTTAAAATATTTCAAAGAAGTATTCTTTTTAAACATGAACAACATTTGCCACTGCAGAAACAAAAGGAAAAACAAGAATACAAAATTCAACCTCCAGCCAACTGGCATAGGGATGCAAAATATGGTCTTCAAATCAGGCTCTATCCTACAAGCAAACAGTTGAATATCAAAGGATACCAAGATGTATTACAATCCACAATAAGGCTGTAGAGGCACTATGGACACCACGTGTCTGCACGTGTGCTTGAGTGCTTGTAGCCAAAACGTACAAGGAACAACCAAACAGGTTACCACACACAAGAAAATTCAAATCAAGGAAAACCAGCTCAGTGAATATTTTAATACACAATGGATGCTGACTACCACTGCATTTCAGTTTAGAATAGTCATCAACTAATTGATGCCTGATATTTTGTACATGCATGCTCTACCAACAACCACTAAACATCACTCCCAAACAAGCAAAGGACAGATTTGGGAGTCCATGATTTATTGCAGTGGAACAAGTAAAGAATCCTCATCTTGGCATTTCCTTCAAAATCCACTATACAGTTAATAACTTGCAAATGAAAACAATTTCAAGCTACTGGGGGAAGCTGAATAAATAATTATGCTTTAGTCAGCATAAAATAAAATTTACCAGTGACACGGTGCTCATCACAGCATGTTAACAAACAAGATCCTAACTGCCAGAAAAGATTTAGCAGGGACAAGTTTGTACCTAAGCAGTGCTTAGACAGTCAACCCATATGGATAGATTAAGTGCTGAATTACTTTGGAAAGCACAGTCAAGCATAAAGATTAAGAAAAACAGAATTTGTATTCCAGCCTTAGTGGCATCAAAATCTGAATTAATTTAAAATGGCAATAATCAGATTACTAGTATCAGACTGGTTCAGTTCAGTTCAGAGCAGTCCTGATCTGTTTATGGAACTGAAGATAGAGAATTTGTATAAATAACCAAATAAAATCTTTACCTGCACACGTTTTATTTGATTCATCTTCATTATTACCACAATCATTAGCTCCATCACAAAGCCACTTCTTGGGAATGCAGCGATTATTTTGGCACTTGAACTGATCATCAGGACAACTATGATTGACTGGGGAGAAAAATGAAAATGATCAGAGATGAACAGCTGAAAATAATACATTAAATGGTGTTTCCTGGTGATGCAGTGAGCATGGTTATCTTGCATATGCAATCACCACAATATAAAAATTGGTAAGAAAACTAGTAAATTTAAAAATACTGCAGTACTTCAATGACAAATTAAACAACACATAACCAAGATTCTCCTATCATACTAATGTCAACATGAGATCCTCTTCTAGTAATTACTAGGTGATAAAAGGTATCAGCATTTTAAAACATTGCTGTTTCATTATAGAAAAAATGTCCTTGATCACATTTTATCAGTGCAATGAGGTTTGCAAACTGAAGTGCATATAAACAGAAGAAAAATAGCAGAGGGAACAGATGTAAGTTGCTAAGTGCATATACAAAATATCGCCCCACAGCATGCAGGGATTTGGACAGGCTAGAAAATGCTTCTAAAATCATGCACATTCTTGTCAGTGGCCACATACAGACCTGCTGTTTACTTAGCAAGAAATTGTAGGTGTCAAAAAGAGATATAGACAAGACAGTGTAAAATTGACCAAAAAAAATCTGGTATTCAAGAGTGAACAAGGTATCTCACAAACATGTTTTTCAAAGCTACCAAATACCATGGCAAGAATGAAGACTGAAAGCACACAAATTATGTTCATACTACTGGCCTGCTACTGCAGCTTAAGTCTATATGATCTGTTTATTTCATGCTAATAACATGATCTATTTTTAGCAGATCTGGCTTGTTCTACACAAGAGCAGTAAACTATACACAGTTTCAAGTGCTGGGTTAAAAATAATCTCAAAGTATTTTCCACCTACTCAGACATCCAAAGTCTCTTTTTTAAAGTTTAACATATATACGGAGACAAAGAGTATTTAAAATGAAAGGATGTCTTGCAGGTTTATCCTTGACATTTCAGTAGTTTTTATCTTTGACCTTTCTATCAGTTCTTTCTATTGAAAACAACACAGAGCGAGTGTGATATCAACAGCACATGAAGCCTTCACGAGTGCTTTATGTGGAGGGTGCAAGAACATTGGAAGTAAAGATTAATTCCTAATCCAAGCAGAAAGGTATTCCAAGTCTCATAGTACTGATGAAGTAACATAGTTTGCAGTGTGACTAGAAAACAAAATTATCATCCATGTGATAAAACTAAAAATCAAAGACTTTTTAAATCTGCCCTCAATACTAGACAGATATTGCTTTAAATCGTAGGTAAGTTCTTGCTCATATGTATTTATTAACATGTTGTGTTTTCTCTATTCCTAACTGCAAATATTTTAGACTAACTCAAAGAGAGCTATTGAAGTTACTATAGCAACTGGTGAAGAGAGATTACAGTTATCATACTGGCCACTTAAACTATGTATCACATGCAGATTTGGGATTAGATTATGATTTCATTTATACCTGTATAAATCCTCTAAGAATTAGAAGCTCTGATCAATAAATTGGTCTAAATTACACTAATTTAAATGAGAATCAAGTGAACGCTGCCAAAATATTTTCTCACTGTCTTTATTAGTTAAGCTCCTTGTTGAATGTAAGAATAACTGATAGATAACTGAATAATGAGAACTGGATAAACGTTTTTAAAATAATATGGACTGAAATCAGTAATAACTACTACATGGAGCTATCAAAATTCATAAGGCAGGAAAAGAACCAAACAGGCTATTTAACAGCCATACAGAAAAAGCCCTAGGCATTAAAGAGGATCACAAGCTCAGTATGTATCGGTAACATCAAGCCAGTGTGAAACAGGCAAGATTTACCCACAGATGTATCAACAGGACTATCAACCCCCCCGAACACATTCTCTCAGTCTAATCATCTTCATAAAGGCCTCAGCAGAAGTACAGATCAGTTTTGGACATGAACCCCTAGGATCACTTGGCAAAGTTCAGAAAAGAACAATGAAATCTACAAAATGCCCATAACCTACTGGAAAAGAAAAAAGGAAAAAGAACAGATTAGAATTGTTTTGTCTCAAAGATATGGGAGTGAGAGACTATAAGAGTTTTCAGATACATAGAACAATGCTGCACAGTAGAATAGTGCACCAGTTCTTCATGACTACAGTTGATAGGGAAAACATAATGTATTTTCATTTCAGTAAAGGAGATTTGGTTTAGACAAATAATCTAATGATAAAAATAGGAAGCATTGTGACACACTAAGTAAGGAAAGGAGTTTTCACTGCTGCATCTCTAATTTTATAACAGGCTAAGTATCTTCCAGAATTGACACAGATACAAAATTGGTATGTTATCTATTATTTTTCTATTATAATTTCTAATTGTGGTTTAAAATGGAAAAGCATACATACAGCAAATTTCAGAATGCTCATCACTGCCATCCAGACAGTCGTCATCTCCGTCACAGCGCCAGCGATCCTGGATACAGCGCTTGTTGTTACACTGAAACTGCTCAGCTTTGCACAACTGTGGCAGCACTTCTCCATGCTTCACTAGGAAAAACAGCCAAGAACACATCTACTTTATCAGCTTGATACATACGGAATGCAATACTATCTCTAGATGAATAGATACAAATTCTTATCACTTTTCAGAACATTTTTTAGTTAACTTTCTGTATTCGAGGTAATGCCACCTGAAGCCTGTAGCAGCACGCGTATCCGAGTGTATGGTTGAGGTAATGTCTTTTTAATAAATGCAAGAGCTCCAAACAGAATAGCACTCAAACTGTTTTTTAAACAGGTGCTTAGAGGATAGGGTAAAAATATCAGTTTAAAATATTGCAATGCCTCATCAACAGTGAAAGGAAAATGGTCTTACAGACACAGACCAGATTCTGATGCACGTTAAAGGGCTAGAAAACGATTACTGAAAATCTGATTCTTATATTCAAGCAACAACTCAAACACCTGCATTATGCACTGGTACAGACTTGGCAAAAAGGAAAAAGGATCAAGTTATGCTGAGGTAGGCTTAAGCAGCAAGCTACAAGCTTATTGATAAATCCAAACAGATACATTTCTTGACGTAAGGTTCAGCTTGCTTAATGTGTAAATACCAGACATCACTCTATGACCCTATGAGGAACACCAAAGTCCTTGGGAAGAGCTAGGCAATAAAGCATGTCGGGGAAAAGCAGGAACCCTGCTCCATTCAGATCTTAAAGTGTCTAACCTCTCTTCCTAATGCTTACATTCCATCTTACCAGTGAGAAGTCCACCTTCCGCTATTTTCTGCTAAAGTGAAAAATAGTTTTCTTTAGCAACAGTGATGGCTCTGCCAGCCATGCATTTGGGTCAAACTCAAGGTTATTGCAAGCTCAATAATTTTCATTGTGTTATGAAATAATTCTTATGCTTTAGTCATCTCCACCAGGATTACTGCTGAAGACCCAGGTAAATTTTACTTCAAGAAATAAGATCCATGAGATTAAAAAAAAGGCAATTTTGAGTATGTTACAAATATCAGGTCTAAACTTTCAAAAAAATGCCTGTATTACCCGATTAGGTATTATTTTTACTTGAAAACTCCACATTTTAATACTAACACAAGTTTTTAAATTGGCACTTCAATGAAGACATCCAAGGAAGAGATGGGGAAAAAAGTCAGCATAATTTGTGCCATCTGTGTCAGGACCCATTACACATAAATATATCTGCTTGACAGGTTTTATTAACAGTTTTAGCATGAACATTTCCTATGCCAGACTTCAATTTAAGATACTTAGTCCATATAATAATATGAAACCAGTTTATATAGATTCAATATAATATAATAATTACATACATTCATTCCTGGTATTTCTGATATTCTTTAAAAGAGGTCAGTGAAATATTTAAGCGCTTTATCATATCAGACACTCAAAACTATTTTCCAATGTATTTTATCCTCAAATATTGTCTACTGAGCATTCTGTCTTTTTTAAAATAGCTGTATTATATGTCATAAACTGTGTTCAATTAGAGTATTTTTGAGGAATATTTCTTTGTCTTATGGAACTGCAAAAAGCCTCTAGGAGACCACATTTTCTTGTTTTGTTTTCAGCCTTGACTTGATCCCTTAACAGCACTATCAGCTCAGATATTCTTTAAAAATCTTACTCATGCAGGTTGTTCTGTTTTCCTCCAAAAGCTGATTATCAGCACAGGCACAAACTCTACCTCCAGGAATGGCTAGACAAAGAGTGCTGCAGCCTCCATTATTAACACGACACGCATTTTCACCTGTGAAAATAAATAAAAGCAACTTTGAAACTAACAGTCATGCTAGAACTAGAAGATTTTTTTTTGTAACACAAGCACACGAAGAATGCAACAATTTAGAATTACTTTAGGGACACATTATTCTCATAGTTTGGTTACTAAGGATTGTACTATTTAAAAAATTTTAGTTACAGATTGCAATAACCTGTAAGAATAAGGAAAAGAACCAACTTACACTATCAGCTCAAAACATCGTATCTCCCTGTTTTTGAGGGTAAAAAATATTACAAAACATTAAATCTAACGCATCCAGAAGCCCATAGTAGTTTTAAGAAATTAAACAGCATATAAATGTTCTGAAGTGTACTGGCATCTGCATATGTTAAAACTTTACTACTACAAATGCAGACTAATAAAAAAAGAGAAAGAAAACAATAACGAGAAGTACAATGAGATCTATGGCAGACAGAACACAGGATGGATATTCCACTACCCTTTTCTGCACACATGTGCTGTATCCCTACCTCATTCCTCAAGCAAGCAGACTTAAAACCGAAGCCCACTGAAGCAAATGTTACAATTTCTGTTTGTGTCACTTTGGTCACAACCTATTGCTTAGATATGCACTGCTGAGGATGTTCACCTTCTCACTATTAGAGCTGTGTTCAAGTGTTGGTGATAACTGACTATGATCAAGGCAAGCTATAAAAATTCATGTCTGCTGAAACTTTAAACTACTTTTTTTCATCTTCCTGTCCTAGGAAAAAGCAGGTGTTCCTTCCTCGGCTCCTACTGTTCAGAAGTACAAAACATTCATCAGCTTCCTCAGTTAAAACAGACTCTACACAATTCCTCTTCTCCAAGCAATACTCTCAGAGGAAACTGTGGACACTTAAAACTGATCTGTCAGAACCATGGGCAGGGAAACATTTTCAAATTATCAAATGAACATCACATAACCAGCAAATATGTTAAGATTGTGAAAATATTCAAATTTTAAGAGGTACCTCAATACATCTTAAAATACAGACCTTGAGCATTTCATAGTAAGCTATTTCTGGACTTTTTTTCTGACTCACCATACACCATTTCTTAGAATAAAATGTGTCTACAGTCCATTAAAAACCCACTGAACTTTCAAATAAATTTGAGTAAAGCAATTCACACAGAATGCTGCAGGAAGCCACTGTGGTACTTGCACTTTCATGGGGCAGGGTGTGAGGGAGATGGCAAGAACATAACTGTATAAAAAGGGAAAACTGGAAATCTCTATGATGTGAGGGCTAGATCACAATTTTAGATAGAGCAGCTCCAACTTAGACTTAGCACTTAAAATACTTCATTGTTTCTAAAACACTGTACAAAATTCGACTCCTTTATTAAATCTATGCTCACCAAACCAAGTAATATGAACAAAACATCAAAAAAGTAAGAGATCTATTTGCATCTAAATCTTGGAAAACCTCACGTACAACACAGCCTCAGAAAAAGTAGCCTTGAAAATCTCTACATCTTGACAGGGCCACCTGTTACACAAAACAAAGAATATCACTAACAAAAAGATTTAAGAAAATATCAGAAGCTGTCAAAACAAACAAACCAACATATAATCTTCAAAAGTGAATCCAAAATTATAGAGCACAAGTCAAGGAAATTTGCAGTGAGTTAGTTAAAGAACATAAATGAGTTTGTCAGATCACTAACAAGAATGAGGCTATAGGATAAATGACTACTTAAGAGAAACACAAAACATTGAAAACCCACAATGATTCTGAAGCCCAATGCAAGCTTAAAATAAATAAGATCAAAATAAAACACTAGATCAAAGTCAACAGGTCCATTTTGAAGATGAAACGTTCCTACTTAACCTCATAATTGGGATGACAAACTACAGTACAGTAGGTTACTTGCTAGGTAAGTGATAAAAGAAAGGATGACGACAAGGAAAATGCAAGTACCAAGAGTTAAAGCAACAAAATCCTAGATAAAAAGGTTTATAAAGTGAGCTTTAAGGAGGTCTTCAACCTGAAGGTGCAATGAGAACTTCAATCCCATCAGTCTGGATGAAGAGACTTCTAGGCTAAAATGTTCCCTGAAATGCAGTACAACAACCAGGTTAAGTCTCTTTATTGACTAAGCTGTGGAACTCGTGTAGCGAGCAAGTATTTATGAAGTTAAATTTCCTCTAAATAGCAGCTATTTTATGTGGGTGTTGCCAAAATATTCCCAACGTTTTAAAACTACTTTTAAAGCTATTACATTTCGCCAGCTTTTAAAAGAGCTGCTGCCCTGCCACTTGCATGTCAGTAAATTAGGTTGGTTCTATTTTAATTTACCAAAAAATCAGTCCAGAGGTAACACAACAGCATACTTGCATCTCAGTGGTCATTCTCAGAAAATAAAAATAAATAACAGAGCAACCAAATACATTAATGTAAACTTCTCATTTAAAAGTTAAACTGAAATATCTACTGCTGCTTAGAAATCATTGTACTTGTGTTGTCATGAGTATTCATTTATGTTTGTACCTTCCCCTGAACCTAACCTCAAGTACTGCTCAAGGTGTGTAAGCCCACTTTTAGGATCACACCACATATGAAGAGCAGCAGCCAAAGGCTCAAGCAGCTGCTCTTTGCAATCTGAGGAGTTAAAATAGCAATTTATTTTAAAAGAGTCTATTTTAACTGTTGTAAGAGGACTTAGACAAGAATTACTTACACATTAATAGCAATCTCCCCTTTCATAACACTGGAAATAGCCCCAGGCCTTGGCAGGTTTGTATGCTGACTATAAACCCAATTCCTATGATTACTATGCTTCCTGCCACCTCCACATTTTCAAGATATTCCTGATGCATACAGACTCAGCCTAAGAAAGTAAGATGAATTCTAATCTCTGAAAGCAAGAAAATAATGTTCCTCTGCAAGAGAAACATGCCTCATGAGATACACAGTGCAAAATACTTCTTCTTAAGGAGATACCAAAAGAAGCTTAACGTTGCTACGCATAGCACTAAGCCAAGCAGGACTGGCAGTCAGGTATCCTGCAACAGACCTCCCCACAAAAATGCCAGCTTCAATTCCACTATGCCAAAGTGAACTGACATGGTTTCTGCTCGTGTAGACAGTGACAATAACAGCAGTATCAAAACAGTAACCTCAAAATATCAGAGCCAAATGTTTCTAAGATATGTGCACGTAAGCTCACACTATGAAATAACTAACATGGTTTTCTTTGTACACATGATTCAGCCTTGATCTTGTTTGCTTTTTCAGAAGGGACAGAGCAAGGGAAAAAAAAAAAGCTTCACTTTCTTTAAAATAAATGTTTCTGCTCCTTTGGGAACAACGCAAGATCAACCTCACTGAGCATGACAAAACAGGAAGATCCTAAAAGCTGCAGTTAGCTTACAAAATTCCAGTTGCAATTTCAAAGAATGCATTCATGAGCCAAATCAGAATCACCCATTGTTTTTGTGCTGGATGGAAAAGCTTGCAAGACTAGACAGAAGAAAAACAACAGAAGAACATGTAGTGTGTACAGTATATAAAACCTCTGAAATAAAGCTTTGCAAAGTATTTAGCCAGAATATATAGGGAAAATACTATCTTTTCCTATATATGTGTATCATTTGTGTATACACACAGATAAATGTGTATATATACACATTTGCTATATAGATATATGCCAATAACATACAAAGGCTAAATATTTTCTCTATATCTATAAGTGCTAAGTAATTTTTTAAAATTCTTTGATTCTATGCACTCTACTAGTTTTTATAAGTTGCTCTCTAAGCCTTTCATTGACTATAAATTACTACAAGTGACAGAAACAGTCAAATCTTCCAAGTGCTAAGCAGAGACATGAACAAGATACTGTACCCACATCCAGATTGGAAGGTGATGATACTGTGAAAATAAAATGGGGCATTATGTACAGGGACAAAGTAAATGTAATAGGTTCTGTAATCTTTAAATAAGCACATAAATAAATCACTCTTTGTGCAAGCACATTTTAACATTGCATCTGTACTAAGCAGCATTTGGATAAAGGGTAGAATTCACATTTTGTTACTCTTCTGGTTCATGTACATGAAATGTAGCAGGACTGACAACATCTTAGTGTCTCTCATTTTCTATAGGAACTGCTGAACTCAAAACATTCTACTTCCATCTGCCAAAAATTATCATCTGTAGAGATTAATGAGATCTACAGAGATTAATATTTAATATGGTAATCTTTTAAACAGTATTTTACTCATACTAATTCCTGATGTTTGGCTGTATATTTGGTAGTGGATATTAGCTAGAATTATGTTTTTATTAAAGAGAACAAATATTCACAAACTCACCTGAAGGCTGCATGCAGTAAATGGATTCCAAAGGTTTCTTCAGTATAATACTTTTGCAAATTGACCTGTATAGCACCAATTGCATTTTCTAAACTCCTATGACCTTTGCAAACTTCCTATGTAAACCTATGGCCTTTATTCCATTTCTCTACGGATATAAGTAGCAACAGCTATGGATTTTTTCACTACTCCCAAAGGCCACTTCCTCTGTTTCTGTGCAACAGCACCATGTACTTTTAGGACATTAAGTCGTGCAGTGCTGATGTAGACCAAGATGGGGGAGAAAATTACAAAAAAAGAAAAGGCAGCCAGGATCTCTGATGTTATTTAGGAAAAGGTAAATGCAATAATGTATTATATGACTATAAGTCAATGTGTATATATTATCTATTCTATTTTATATTTTCACATTATCATTTTGCCACACAAGGAAAATGGCAATAAAGGCAACGTAAATGCACAGAACAAATTCAGACAGATAAAATGCTGTGATTCACTTTTCAGTATAAGATGATCAATTTACACATCAGTGGATTGAAACATCGGAAAGTATCTTTCTCATGCACTAAGTCACGTTCTTTTTTCTGCTGTTGCTCATCTAGTCCATTCAAAATACAAGGAGACTGTACAGAAAAATATCCTTTCATAACAGACCGTTGGAGAAGTCATATGGTATAAATACCTTGCTGTTTACGTGGGTCATAAATCTGGAGTCCAAACAAAGGTGGTCTCTCACTTCTCAACAGTGTCACATTCCTTGTAACCAGATCTAACTGGAAAATGGACCCATTCATATAATCTGTCCAGTAAATATAATTTCCATGATGTGATAATCCAAAGGGATGATTCAAATCTTTTCCATTGTAGACGACCTGCAGTTAATTAGTGGTAGATGAGAGTTACCAAGGCTAAAGTAATGATTAATTTTTCTTAGCAAACACTGCAGAGAACATAAGACAGGAAATAGGAAAACCGAGATAAGCACTATACCCAAACATAATGAATTAATGCAATAAAATCAAATAAAGAGTGTAAAGCCATTTTATGCACCAGCACCATTATCTAACTTCAAAACGGTGTATAAATTCATTTGAAGTGTCCCCTGTCAGATAACACAGAGCAATGTAGGTAACCACACAACCATTACATTCAATAAACAAGTACCTTCTTCCCTAGCAAGGAAGCATGGTTGTTTACATAACTTCGAGCATCTGTCATGTATATAAAAATATCTGCTTCTTTTAAAGCAAAGAAAAGTGTGTACAAGATGCCTATTTTTGCTGAAGTGTGAATTAAGTGCAGAAATTGCTTATTTATTTCTGTGTACCTGATCTCTAATTTGGGTTGTGATAACTTAAAAAATAATAATTGAAAAGCCCTGCTCCAGCTTGTTTGCAAAAAAAGACAAACTTTGTTCAAAGCACCTTTTACTTTTGGTTTATTAACTCATATAAAAACCCTACAAATTACATCCCAAATCCTGTCTTGATTTTAGTGGTCACAGAAATGTTCTAAAACCATGCCATTTGCTATAGCTCCAGTCTCAGGACTCCTTCACAAGAACTGCAACTACCACCACACAAGAGCTGTCTGATAAAGAGGAACTGCTTAAAAATGTTTTCGATCCCCACAGAGGAAAAACAAACTTTAAAAAAAAAGTCTAAACTTACTATTAAGTAAATTACAGTAATTCAAATTATTTATGCTAAAAAGACATGAAAACTGCAGACCTCTAAACCATCTACTTTTAGGAGCCCTGCCTTTATACTTCATCATAGCTGCAGTTTGGAATGACTAAGTTCCAGTCTTCTTCTGCTGCCTGGGGTCCTTGCTTGAACTAATGCCCAACAGTGCATTTCTATCTTGCTTCTAGAAAGAAGGAAGCAGTTCATCAGATGCCCTACTTTGGCTCTTACTAGAGACACAAACCCAAGAGAACAAGGAGATAAAGCCAACTAAAATTCAAATACTTTGAGGTGACAAACATCCCTCTTTGCCCTTCAAATTTTCTCTTTGGGCTTGGAATTATCTTGATCAAAACTCCTCATCTCAGTGAACAGCTTTTGATCAAAATTAATCCACCAGTCAATCATCTACCAGCTATTGGTGGAATTTTTGTATGACTCCCCCACCCCTGACAATCTCCATTATACTAACACTTTCGGAATGAAAGGTGCTATTGACTCAGGTGTATTTTGAGCAAAATATCCTGTAATAAACAACACATTATTCAGCATCAAAAGCAAGCATCTTCTAGTTATTTTCAGGAAATCTAGCATTGCTAGTTGCTAGTAGACAAGGATCTCTAATTAAAGAATGTCTTTTGGCCAGCATGCGTAGCCCCCTTCCCCCTTTGTTACAGGGCCATGATAGATTTGGAGCAAAAGGAGAAGCACTACATGTAAATCCTAACCTAGCCATTGTGACAAACTGCAACACTAAAGCATTGGTACAGGCTTAACAACAGATCAATAGAGAGGATTTTAAAAGCAGTATTAAAGCAATATGAGCTTGTACAAGGATAAGTGTCTACAGTTACTACTTTCAGAACTAGGGATCTGTGTATTGGCTTTATCAAGGCCATCATACAGAAGGAACCATGACTGAAGGATAAATGAGAGTTCACAAGATTTACATTTTGTGACAAAACCCTCCCACAGAAGGATTTAATGTCCACCATTCTCAATTAATGATGATGTTTCAGTTGTGAGGGTAATAACTTTACAAAGCAGATGCTAAACCTTCCCCAAATTATCAGACTCCAGTCTAAGATTTAACTGCTTTCCAGATGTCTGTTCTGTGCTTATTACCTCTACAAAACAACACAGAACTTCTATACAGGCTTCTATCTAGTTACTATAGCTATTAGTAACAACTAAAACAATCTATGTCCATCTTTGACTGCACTTGTTGAGTGCTTCCCCTCTGTGTGTTACCACAAATGCTCAAGCAGGGCTCTGAGACTCATCAAAAGCAGCTTAGCAAGTGAAGTTAAATGACAGCTACTCCCTGGCAGAGCCAAAAGGAGGTTTTTTTTCCTCCTGAAAAGCTCTTTGTAGCTTTGTGGCTCAGTCAAAATGTAACTCATTGTCACATGAGAAAAAAGATGTATTTTTTTTAAATCAACTTTTGTGTCACTTTCTAAAGATGAAAATTTTAAGCTGTATTATAGTCTCCTACAGGAGACTGCCAACATTGCTTGTCTTAAGAGATGACACTGGACACGCTGCAGGGTTAAGCAGCTTTTAAACAGCTTAGAAAGTATTTTTAACATAACACAATAAAATCCAGAGGGAGAGAATGCCTGTGGCAAAGCAGCAGTATTTTTCTTTTACCTTTCTCTCAGTTCCATTCAAAAATATCCTTTCAATGTGATCGTAATAGGCGTCACACCAGTACAATACATTGGCATGATAGTCCAGAGTTAAACCATTTGGCCACAGCATCTTTGATGTTACAAAAATCTGCCGACTGTAGCCATCCATCCATGCCTTCTCAATTCTTCCCACGCTGTCATCTATTTCATCTTCTTCCCAGTCTGTCCAATACATCCAGCTATGAAATTATAAAAATGAACATTCATATACCCTCTTAATCATGTGAATTACACTGCAGACATATAGCAGCAGCTTGCAAAAGTACATCTGCAAGTCAGAGCAATTTTGACTACTGCATGTTTCTTTCCACTGCTATTTCTGCAACTATATTTACATTCCCCACGGATGGGATTCTGCTGAAATGACACTTAGGGTGCTTTGCCTGGACTGTTATGAGTTACATGAATACCAAATGAACCAACTGACATGAGAAATGAAAGAATTGTTCAAGACCTTATTTAATGGCTCCAGAATTATGATTTATTTTTTTAAACCAGTAATTTTATTGACTTTGTCACAAAGTTCACACTTTTACTGTTTTTTTCCCAAGTTTAATTTGCCTTTATGGTGCAAATCTGCTTTTTTATTATATTTAATACTAAGAAAAAAAGCTGCAATACATTTATTAATTGCACTGTAGTTTAACAGCTACAGGATAACCTTGACATTCTGTGAACTTCATATCGCACATGAAAGCAGCTAAATTACTCAAAAAACTATTATGAGCACAGTGTCCCTCACAAAATGTTTAGAAAGATAGATGGCTATAAGAATTTTTTGAAAAACAGTGGCAGGCAGTTTTAGCATAATTTTCTGCTTTATAATGCAGCACTGTAGGTAACCAAAACAACTCTGAAAAATAAGCACCTATGCTACTTTGGAAAAATTAAGCAAGCATTGTAATAATTCATCTCAAGGCATCAGCTCACATGAGTTCTCTAAGCCAATCTTGATTAGACACTAGAGAACACATCCTACCTTTATTTTTTCCTTACTGAATTAATCTGATTACAGTATTTTATTACAGACCAGTTAGTGACAATTCTGATTTCAACAACTTCAATTACACAACTTGAATATATACAAAAGCAGAGGGCAGCAAATATGCTGAGACATCACCTTTCTCTTTTTTCTTTTTTTTTCTTTGCTTTGTTTCCCCAAAGGAAAAACAGGATCATATGAAGAAACACATAGAAGCCTGTACATAACCTATTAAGTGTCTAAACAGCATTTCAGATCATATGATGCACCATGATATCAATATGCTGAAAATATTTACTAGACAGTACATGTTTACTTTTAAAGTCAAATCTAGGATTTCAATAATTAAGCACTGAATAGAGGAAAAACATCATATGGGTCTTAAATGGATCCTATTTGTAAGAGGTGTCAGGATTTAATTGGTCTTTATGTGCCTCACCTTTGATTTCCCCAGATGTATGTTTCTGAAGCAACTTCTATGATCCTAAACCACTTAACTGTCTGCACTTTAAAGAATAAAGTTCTAGAACTTAAATTCTGGATTTACAAAAGAATGAAACACTGAAATGAAAAACAGTTTTGTTATCAAATCTGTGTAAATGATGCCAAATCTACTGGTAAAAAAATTTATTCAAATACACTTTTACGTATAATCATCATTTGATCCATTTGCTTTTTACATAAGAAATTGAAAAAGATCAAGACAAAATTGCACAGGTTTACAGATATGCAAATGTCCCTTTTTTCTTTCTTTTCTGTCTCTTCTAAGTCACCCATCAGAAGGTTGTTCTGGGTTCCTTTAGTATTTTTGGAAATATACGCTAAGAACACCAACTAATTTTTGATCCATGAGGCTTATAAACTTCATTGTATGTCTGACTCAAACAACGCCAGGTTTAACCACAGAATTATAAAACCTGCATATGCCCTAAAGCTCGGGCACAGATGCAGGTAAATACGCTATTTATTTTATTGGAAGACGAAAAATGTTTTACAAATATTTACATGACTGCTCAACAGCAATTACTGAGCTTTTCTCCATTAACTTTTTGCCTGTACTTATTCTAGTTATCATGTCATTAGCTAAAACATGCTTACAGTGACAGACATTTACATTAATGTGCTTTAATTGTATCTCAAAATGCAGTTAATGCCTGTACATTGGTTAAATCAAGACTAATATTTTCTAAACATAATTAAAATATGCCATAATAAATGCTATCCCTCAGGAAAAGCTTCCATGAGACGTATAATCATGAAGGGCACGCTATTTTATTAGAAAAGTGTTTTATATAATAGCCCTTTTCAGACAATACATCTTCATACACTCTTTCCTGTGCCATGCATTTACTGAGCTGGAAAATTTAATGAAGTAATTGTACGCATGGTTATGGTTTGTGGTCTGATTTTACATCCCTACTATCTGACCTTAATTAATTGTAGCCTTTCCACAATCGCTTCCATTCCTCAAAGGACAAGCTCAAAAGTGAAAACCTGATAGTGTAAATACATTCTAGTACTAAGAAAACAGCAATCAATCCAGCCACACTGTATTACCTGCCTACATCATTCTCCAGTGACAATTCCCTAATAAATGTAACAGGGAATTTAGGTAAACCACAACTATGCCACACTAATATCATGTTCTTTTTATTGTGCAGCCTATCACAATTAATTATGCTAGTAAGTAATGAAAAGTACCTGTCTCATTTAGGTTTGTAAATCAATGTGTACAAGGATATGGTTATAATTATCTTAAGAAATTGAGACTTAGGAAGACAGAAATGAAGGAGATTATGACAAAGTTCATTTAGTATTAAAAATACATGAAGGTCTTACGCATTCAATTTGTTTGAGAAAAAGGTGAATCACAGATTAACTGGACATAAATTCAATGGTGTCTGGTCACACACATTCTTCTGAAGGCTTCAGGCAAGAATGCTGGTCATTCAATCGAGAATTACAGATACTACAGACTACTGTAGAATTGCAGACTACTACATGACTCTACAAAACACAACCTAAGGAAAATTCAATCCTATATTTATGATTTAAAGGCAATAATTAAACAACATAAATTAATCTACTTCATACCCATTGACGGGATCAACAACAATTCCTCTAGGGTGGGACATGTCTCCCTCCAACAAAGTCTTTCTACTCTGAGCAGCTTTTTCCAGTCTGGCTACAGCAATCATTTTCCTGTGGCCATCATTTGTCCAATAAAGATTATTTCCAATCCAGTCCACTGCTATGCCTTCTACATTATCAAGATCTGTTGAGAGAGAGAGCACAGTAATAAGAGATTAATATTATATGCTTATGTTCCAACACTATCCATTAGTATAACCAATAGCCAATATACAGTCCATATAGCTAAACTAGATTATGTCCTTGGATCTCAATTATAGTTGCTCAAAAACAGTATTAAAATTTACTGTGTCTGTCAGAATTAGTCTTTGCTGAAAACACTACAAAAGACAAAGACTGGCCATAAAAACTTGTGTGCTTAACTATATGCCTCCATACCTCATCAAAGTTTACAAATATGTTAAGGGGAATGTCAGAATGATGGAGCCAGGCTTTTTTCAGTGACATCCAGTGATAGGACAAGGGGCAATGGGTGCAAACTGGAGCATAGGAGTTCCATGTAAATATCAGAAAAAACTTCTTTACTGTGAGTGACAGAGCACTGGAACAGGCTGCCCAGAGAGGTTGTGGAGTCTCCTTTGCTGGAGACATTCAAAACCCACCTGGACAAGTTCCTGTGTGATGTACTCTAGGTGACCCTGCCTGGCAGAGGGGTTGGACTAGATGACCTTTTAGAGGTCCCTTCCAACCCCTAGGATTCTGTGATTCTGTGAGATGTTAACCATAGCTGGCCCTGGGCAAATCACTGTTTAACAAAATCCTAAACTGCAGTATCAAGAACAGCTTCCAGGATTAGCTTTACTACTCTATCTTGCTTTTATTCAAATCACAGGTATCACTCATTAACAAATAAGCAAAACATACATTCAATTTACATTTCTTCCATTGCCCCATAACCTTGCAAAACATGTAAGAAAGAACATCACGCCAGTACAAATTATCTCCACAGTTAAGCACACGAACAAACTGCCAGCATTGTAAGCAATACAAGCACAAAGAGTAATGCTACTGTTTGATGTACCAGGGGGCCCATGAGTTTGACAGCAGCAGGGCTACTTCCAGAACCAAAATGAGTCAACAATGTTAACTCCATACAGTGTGGGGGTTTCCCTGTTTGAGAAATAGCAAAATGATTTGTGAAGTAACAAGTTCTCCCTCAAGCTTACCCCACACTCTGTAATACTGAGCTCTGCCCTCTCCCACATGATCCCAATTCCTTAACTGACAGCATAAGGTCTCTAAAAGGTTTTCCATCTCTCTTCCATCATACCCTTTCCCTTTTCTTTCAGAAAGATATGAAAGTACAAGTGTGTGGGTGACATATGGAGAATTTTCAGTCATTCTCTTCTGGCCTTTGTAGTGCTGTGAACTTTAGGAATCACCCTCTGCCACGCAGCTGATCTTACACCAACTGTCTAGTATGTTTCCCACTGTGGTAACTCCTCATCTAGGAGATGACCCCACCCATTTGTCAGGTGACACCAGAGGCACGGTAATCCTGAGAGGAGTGATGGATCTTGAGCTACAGCATCAGTGACCACCGCCTCTTCAGGTCCCTCTCCCTTACCTTTAAACAGACTCCAGCAGCCCAAGAACCAGGCACTTGCTACCCCCTTTTCCTCAGTCCCTCCTCCATGGCGTATTTCACTGGGCAGGATGGAACTGCTGCTCCACGTACCCCTCTACCAGACAACACCAAAGCCCTCCTCAGCACAGGGCAATGTCTCTGTGTGGCTCTGGCCCAAACTCCCCCAGGCAGCAGCTCGGCTCACACCCTGTCAGATGGCCGGTTCCCCCCTCCAAGCAAGGGTCTGTGTCTGCCTCTGAGCACACACCAACACCCCTGTTGGCAGGTCCTCACCGCGCTGAGCCCTCAGGCTCAAATCCCCGGATCATCTATGCTGCCCAAGCCTCTCCTGGAGACCCACCTCTCCATGCCACTTCCCACGCAGCCCCAGCCCTGCCAGCACCCACAAACCCTGACACACACACCCAGTTTCCTCAGAGGCGGCTGGGACTGGCCCAGACCAGCACCCACAGCCCAGCACCCCTGACAGAGGGACTGAGGAGCGGGACAGCGAGTGCGGCCTCCAACCACCTTCCGAAAGACGAGGGAGCCGTGTTTGCTTGATTTAGTGCCCTTTCTGAGGTAAAACTTGGGGTGGAAATGCTCGTTTTGCTGTTCCCTTGTTTGGTGGCTTGTCACAGATAGCCAGCGTGCGTGCCTGGACTAAAAAAGATAATGGGGTAAAAGCATAATGGCTGTGACTCCAGTGCTTCCACTGAGCCTGAGAGTTCACAGCACCAAACTGGATCCTCCCCTTGCTGTGACAGGAATGAAGGTGGGTGTGTTTGAAAAGGTAAAAAACGAAAAACATCCAAAACCAAAAACCCCCACACTAAAAAAAACACAAGTACTTATTTTGATGCTTCTTGACAATATACGGATTGTGTTACTTATTTGTAAGACTCAGATATACAATCCTACAGTCAAATTTCAATTACTTGAATCTCGACTTGAAAAAAGAAATGTAAATTGCTTTTTCTGTTCATGCTGATGCCAGTAATGGCATTTTCCAGATGACTGAAGGGCTAGTTTGGGACATTTCAAGTCGTTATCAGTCACTGTTACTGCAACAGCATTGTGCAGTGGTGCTGTGCTGCCATCGTCTAAACCTTCCCTCAGATTTGTCCACCAAGATGCCTCCCCATAATGCAATCAGTAAGCGCTAATAGAAAGGTCTTACTAATATTTTTAACTTAAGGATACCTACAAGTTTTCTTTTGCAACATGTCAGATATATTTCCCTTGGGACAAACTCTTCACCAATACTGTTTTTTAGATGGATGGAAATGCAAAGCTCTTTTACCAAGTTACAGTCTACATAACTTATTTAGTGCAGTACAGAAAACTTTCTGCTTACTATAATCCATAAATAAAATATGGTATGTCATCAACAATACACTATGATAAAATATGACAGTTTTACAGAATGAATGAAATATTGGGCTTTTTATACACTTGGATGCAATAACAGCATCTATAAAAGGTGCTGTTGCAATCTCAATAGCATTGGAACATGATAAATTACTTCACAGCCTTTTTGTTGAACAAAGCTTTTTAGTGATTGTAATATCATCATATTCCCTATCAAGTTAGCAAGGACTTAATTTTTTCAAATACCTTGTCATTGCAATACATTTCCTTTTTCCTTACTTGTATAATACCGCCTTTTAGAAAAAGCAAAATGCATTTCAATATATTGTTGAAGTATATTAAGATTGATAGAAACTCTCACTGTATACTAAAATTTAAAAATAGTAAGGAGCTCCTTATTAAGAAAGATACTTCAGTCAGTATGCTTTCCCTGTTTAAAAATAGAAAATAAAAAGAAGCTGGTGGCTACTGACAGTCCTAGCATGACAACCATGCAGTATTTTTAAAACTGCTTTTTTCTCTTCATTAATGTCCCCTGGGCACAACAGCAGTGGACAAATAGCACCAACGAACACATAAATACACAAATTTGGTTTAAAGTTCACTTTTATTTAACTATCTAAAAGCTTTAAACACATTCCTTACTTTGCAGGTGGGGTTAACTTCAAGTAGCAAAGAGGAACAAAATAATGGTCGTTCTGGTTAACCAAATTTGATTTGACTACAGTAAGCCAGGCTTTCTGAACTGAAGCCCTTTCAACATAAAAAGGATGAGGTGAATAAAATAATTGATCGTTTTTTGTTCACTTGGTAATGGAAAAATTAACATTTGTAATTCTGGAAATACTACCAAAATTTTAGTATCAACAGCAGTATGTGGGCTCAAAATATACCGAATACAGATGTAGTATTTCTAAAAACTCCTCTTTCTAGGGGTAAGAATTCAGCCCATTGGTTTTAAATATGCAAAAGACTGTAAGCACAGAGGGTAAATTGGTACAGAATGGCCTAGCTCATCAATGCCAGTTGGATCATGTACACTCAAAGCACCTGAAATACTAGATTAACATGAAAACCAATGGAAAAAAAAAAATCTTCTACATACCAACCAGCTAAACACCTTCCAAAGATCTTTAAAGAGTTACTTTGAGCTTGTTTAAGCAAAAAGTTAGTTATCCTTGCTAAAATTTACAAGTGAATAATAGAACATTTTATGGCTCACAGCAACCCCAAACACTACAAGAGGGAAAAAAAGTAAAAAGAAAACCCAGAGTTGGTGTTTCTGTTACCTCAACTTCACAAGATTTAAATCCCTTTAAAAATGTTTTGTTTGTTCCACTTTTTTATTTTAAAAACCCCCAACTTATTTCACATGCAAGATTCAATTTCTGTTGCTGCTGAAAGTACACTACTAATGCAGTTGTATTGCCAACTCCAGGGAAGGCCGTGCTGTGGGCTGTCAAACAGTTATCAATACTACACAGCAGTTTGTTTCCCGAAGTGAAGAATGAGAAACCACAGCTGAAACTATATGGGAAATTAAACTCCAGCAGTTCTAGGTGCTCAGTGTTCTCAATTCCCAGTCAACAGCTTGTAGGATCAGGCTCTCATGTAGGTAAACTGCAATTACCTGAGTTACATTGTTGTTTGAGTTAACAGATCTGTTCTTGCAAAACCTGACAGTCACAAAAAATGACAACTTCTAATCTGAGAAGCGACATCGACCACAGATAGAGTTGCCTTAGCAGCGTGCTGTTCAGAGCAAATATTAAACCACCTCCTGACACACCTGATTTTTCTCTAGTAGCCTTACACCAAGGAACAATTTAATCTGTCCCTGCTGAGTTCTTGAGAGCTGACAAGAATAAAAGCTGAGGTACTGTGGCTGGAGGCCATATTTTTTATTTAATGAAAAATACATTAACAAGTGTTCTTTAAACATACAATAAGTTATGAAACGACTCAATTTCTAACTAACAGTGTAAGCACCTGGGGAAGGAGTGGGGGGAGAATGAGAGTGACCTTATTTTGGTCTTTTAAATATTAGGACCACCATTATTAATACATCACTGGATAATCCATAACTCCCTCTGGTATTACACTGGTCTTTTTGCTATGTTGGACTAGCAAAGAGTGGAAATTCCAGTTAAACATTATTTAAGAGTCTCTTAAATTTGCTGGTTTGTTATACAAGGTTTATTTGTGTTGGCATGTTTGATTAGACTAACCCCAAACTGCCACCTTTCAGCAAGGATGTTCCTTGGTGCTACCTTTTAATGTTTCAATCTACGTATGTTCCACTCCTTTCTTCACATTTGGCTGTAAAATTAAATGTGTGTTATTTAGCAAAAGAAAGTCAGCAATGGCAGTTCTGTGATGTGTATTATCCATTTCCACATTCGCAACAAAATTAAATTACCTGGTTGAGAGCTCAGAATTCATTACTCACTCAGACAGCTGCCTTTACCCTGAATTGGTGATTGCCTAATAGCAAGCCATCTATTCCTTGCAACTACAACTGAAAGGATCTTTGTGCAGGCTCTGAGGTCTGTGGAGAGACCTTATATCAAAACAGCACCATATCCCTGCAAACTGGAGACAACTTCTCAGAGACGAGTAGATTAAAGCATGGGTTATGAGTGACAGGGAATTAAAATCCCTGTGCTAAAACAGTGGTATTTTAGTTACTTTCACTGTCTTGAGCTCTAATTTACAAGTAAAGACATTAAGCTCTCTGAAGGCCAAGATGAATATTCATACTGCTTATTTTCTTGAGTACTAGAAAATAATTACTGTAGAATGGGTTTCAACTGAGGCAGTTGTTACCTCTTGCTGAAGCAGTCTTTCAGGAAAAGGGTTCAGGGTTCATGAAAAAAAAAGAAATATGGGTTGAAAAACTGGAGGCTTTATAATTGAAACATCATTTAGTGTCATAAGATATGATTCTAGACCAGGGAGATTCTGTGAGGTGTGGTGGGAGAGGTGGAAACTAGAGAACTGCTGGTATCTCCTTTTATTCATATAATAAATGGTACAAACATCTTAATTAATATTCTAAAAAAATTTTAGGTCTTCCCGTTGCGCCCACATATACAATGGAAAATGCATCAGGAAAGACAGTACTTTTTTTCTAATGAGTTTGCAAAGCAGTACAGGAAGTCTCACTCTGCTAAACTACACAATCACAGAATCATTCAGGTTGGAAAAGACCTTTAAAATCATTCAGTTCAACCATTAATCCAACTCTACCAAGTCCAGTGCTGAACCATATTCCTCAACACCTCATCTGAATGTCTTTTAAGCACCTCCAGGGATGGTGATTTTACCACCACCCTGGGCAGCCTATTCCAGTGTTAAATAACCCTTTCAGTGAAGAAGTTCCTCCTGTTATCCAATCTAAACCTGGCCTGACACCACCTGAGACCGTTTTCTCTTGTCCTGTTGCTTGTTACTTGGGAGAACAGACCGACCCCCCCACTCACTCCAATCTCCTTTCAGGTAGCTGTAGAGAGTGAGAAGGTCCCCTCTCAGCCTCCTTTCCTCCAGGCTGATCAACCCCAGTTCCCTCAGACATTCCTCACATGTCTGGTTCTCCAGACTTTTCACCAGCTTGGTTGCCCTTTTCTGGATACGCTGCAGCACCTCAATGTCCTTCTTGTAGTGAGGGGCCAAAAAATGAACACAGTATTTGAGATGCAGTTTCACCAAGGCCAATTACAAGGACACAGTCACTTCCCTAGTCCTGCTGGCCACACTATTGCTGATACAAGCCAGGATACTAGTGGCCTTCTTGGCCACACTACTGGCTTATATTAATCCTGCTGTTGATAGACACCTCCAGGTCCTTTTCCTCTGGGCAGATTTCCAGCCATTCCTCCCCAGGTCTGTAGCTTTGCTTGGGGTTGTTGTGACCCAAGTGCAGGACCTAAGGCAGATCAACACTCCCTTCTAACTTAGTGTCAACTACTTGAATAAGCTCCAGAATCCACACTGTGATACAAGTTGGAGTGAAGAACTCTTATAAAGTCCACAAGGATATGGGATGGCTCAGTGAATGGTCACAAAGAACTACATTATGGGACAATTGTATCTAACTAGAAAAAGAATGAAGAGGACATGCAGGAGTTACTCTCTGGCTGGTACCAAACTGAACAGACAAAGCAAGAATTCATGAGAGCTGCTTAACCAAACTTTACACTTTGGCACTCAGGAAAAGTATCTCCAACTCTGTTCAAGGTCTAGTTCGGGTCTGTTTTCCATGGGACATTTAAATAAAGCTTTATATTATCTGTACATGTCAACTCAGCTTCTCCTTTGTGAGATTCTCTAAATGTCACCATCAGTTAGCATTGCCTACCATCTTTGAGGATTGTTTCTCGCTCTGTGCCATCAATTTTCTGTCGTCCAATTAGGAAACTGGTAGTATCAGCAAAGTAAATGTAATTGGTTTCAGCATGGAAGTCCAGAGCACGAGGGTTGACCAGGTTCTCTATAGGGATCATATATTCATCAGATACTTTGGTATTCAGGTCCATTCCCCGTATAATTCCTGGGCGTCCCTTCCCATAAAAAAGAAACAATTCATTCTTTGGTCCTGCAAAAAAAAGATTACAAACATAAACAACTGATGCTGCCTAATCTTCTTTACAGTGCCTAATGTCACTGTTTAATTAACTGGCACAATTAGTGGGGGAGCAGGTGCATTATTCAAAATGAAAAATTAAACTTTCATATATTGCAAAGGTATCTAAACTAAAGAAATCTAGCTAATTATATTACCTTAATTAAAATACAAATTACTTCAGTGAGCTGCTTATTTTTTACTATAAAAGTTCATACTGGAAAGCAATGTTGGTTCACAGAATAACTTTGCATTTACTGTAAAGTGGACATATATAGCTTTGTAGACATTTAATTTTACAATTCATTAGGATCTTCCAGGATAATGTAGACCATGACTAAAATAAGCAAAAATAAAAGTACCATAAACTCCAGTAAACAAAACACACCATTTTTGTCACCTGAAGTTTCTCAGAAACAAACAAGACAAAAGATAAGTGCAAATTTCTTTTCAAATGGGAAGGGATACAACAAATCAACAAACACTCATATTGAGACACAAAAACATGGATACCAATATATCCTATTTCTGATGAGATTTTTAGAATTTAATCAAGTAGGTTAATTACAGGTAACTGAAGCTTAGTAAGGTATTTTTCTTTCCATAAAGATACTTACAAATATCCTTATTACTATCAACATACCTCTTAAAATTCTCCAAAATTTATACTTTTCCTAATGCTTCTCAGGGTTTTTGTTGTAATTGTTAGTGAAAACGATATGAGGTTTGACTGAGGTCAAACATATCCACCTACCAGCATCCAAAGTATCTAATGGCATGTCTTTCATCTGAACTAAATCAATGCCATTTCATGAAGAAACTAGATAATAAAAGGGGCTTCCCAAAACTTTCAGGACTGTCCTTGTTGGCTGTAGGTGACCAACAGCCATTGTCCTAACATTAGGTATATATACCTAATGTTATACCAAATCTTCAGTACAACCATACTTAGACAAGTCAGACTTGCTTTCACAAAGTATTTTGAGAAAAATGTTGCTCAACTTATTCACATGAATGATCTGCTTCTGAGGGACAAGTTGATTGTATGGGTAGAAATTAGATGTGATGAACTATTTAACAGCATTTCTGTACCTATGTATTGTGAGAATATATAGCATATATATATATTTTTAAAAAAAAGGGTAAGACTAATGAACTTAAAATTTGTGATGACTTTTAGAATTCTTTGGACAGCAACCCAGGTTTGATTTGTCACTTCTATGATCTAAGCCAAATGAAATAATTTTAAAGGAATGAAAGGAGTGTATGAACAAAGTGTCAGGTACATGTTGGAAAAAAATTTTATCCCCAGACAGCCCATGTGTTTTCTATTGTTATTGATAAGCACGTTAAATAACACCTAGAACTCCACTCTGAACTATTAGCAACTGGAGAACCCGTTGGTTTAAATCACCTACTTTTGCATGACCTGCCATCGCTCCCCAGGATGAAGCCCGTCCTGCAGCGACACGTCCGTGCTTTGTAGTTGCTGCTGAGCAGACAGATGTGTGAACATCCCCCTGGCATCCCATAGGGGTCCACCTCACAGGCATGGCTTCTGACTATGGCAAGTGAAAAACAGGAAGCTTGATATCCATTTAAAGCAAGATAATTATATGCATCAGCATGCAGAAAGGTTAGACAGGAGCAAGAAGGGAATTTGTGTCACAGTAAGTCTTTCACCAGAAAATAACTACAAAAGAAGGTGGATTTTTAACCTGATGCCCGAACCAGACACCTAATCCAAAGGACCATCGTGTGCCTATCAAGCCGTACCCATTGTTGTATGTGATCACCCCTTTTTGAATAAGCATCTGCACAGCATTTGCCAGGCAGCACTGCCCTGGGACAGCTGACACTTTTCTCCTTTTTTCCTTTGTTGGTTTGGTTCATATGGTTGGTTGCTTGGCTTTTTCACAACAGAGTCAATCCCATGTCATGCAGTTTGCTATTAACTGAACTCCATTAGACAGCACCTTTCTGGGGCAGATACCTGTGCAGAAGCTAAAGAACAGAACAAGCCTTGTACTGTTTTTTCATATTCCTACATTTGGGACATTTATCCAGAAGAAAAAGCCAAATAATTCCTTTCCCTTGATTCCATATGTTCAAATGCACAGTTCTAAATTAGAAGACTAATATATAAAATTATTTTTTTAAACTCTTTAGGGTAAATCTGATGAGAAAAAAAAAATCTACCTCTCTATCCTACATTTACTAAGCTGGTTTACAATAGGTATTTTAGCTCAAAATTGCTTTTCTCTTCTTTCCCCCTTCCCTCAAGCTTTTTGGTTGTTAAAAAAAAAAGTAATCAAATGGTTTAAGGTCGATATAGTTAAAGGCACACAGAAACACTAGCAAGCTGAGACAGCCTTTACAGCAAATCCTGACAAGCAACAAACATGTCCATTCAAAACAAAAGAAGTAGCAGAATGAACAAAGGGCAAAAGGAACAGAGTAATCACAGGATGTAATAAAAGATTACACTGTGCTCATGTCTCTCCTCTACTCAACCTCTCTAACTCCTTCAGGGGTAGAGGAGCAGGGCCTATAGCAAGGAGAGAGTCTTTGCAGCCTCCTTCAGACACTGACATCTGCAAATCAATGCCCTCAGCTATAGGGTGAAAATTAGTTCACCCAGTCTACCTCAATTTAGAGTTTGTTCCCACTTCAGAAACTTCCCTAAAAGCAGTCAGTCTGTCTAATAATATTGATGTCGATCACCAGAATTGATGTGTTAGCTTTTCTGTCCAAGCAGTCATGGCAACGATTTATTGCAATATCAGTCACATCACAAAATTCTCATGAAGTATTGCTGTAAACATTTTGGATCTTGCTGTCTTTGCACAAAGTTCCCAGCAATCCCACTGCTGTTCTGGATGCAGGAAGTATGTGACCAGAGCCAGGATTAGAGTCATTCAGGACCACTGACCTCAGAAATTGCTATTTTTATGAAAAATTCTGAGATTATACAAAAGTTTTTCATTTTAGACAAGAATAAAGATTTCTTTCACAAAAGGCCAAGATGTTATTTATAAAAAGCAAGGCAAACTGAAGAGCAATTTCCTGTCCCACCACTTGCTGTACTGGCAGCTGGGCAGGCTAGCTGCTCACCTCTCCAGGCTTTTTTGGCACCTGTGAAGACAGAGGCCCTCTTGAGGTTTGCAGTCTGTCTGAAAAGCAGACCCAGAGAAACCAGGAATCTCTGAGGTCCGAGACCCAAGCGTGTGGACATGTAACAATTTGGAAGGTGTTAAATTCTGAAAGCGTTGAGTGTGTGGAGCCAGAAAACGTGCAGAGCAGGGCTCTTTGGAGGTTCTCCAGGCTGAATGCTCTGCAAGCAGTTGTGTTAAGAGATGAGATGCACACAAACTGGCAGTGAGCACAGAGGAACCCGGGCGGATGAAGAAGCAACAGAGTTTTGCCACAATGAAATTTTCACTGCATCTTTTGATCTGTTTCTCTAGAAGAACCTTCTTAACCACACATCCACCTAACGTCTGGTTTTACCTTCCAAGAAAGAGGAGTTTTGATCTTACCTGCTGTTTGAGTTCTTTTCTGGTACACCCGGATCTCTTTAGCATTGTCAAGTGTAGCAAGAGACTGAAGATCGGTGCCATTATATCTGTTTATTCGTAAAATGCTGAGGTTATCTGAATTAACTGTATATAAATAGTTTTCAAATACTGCCAAACCACAAAGGTGCCTAATCTGGAAAAGAAAAAAACAATCTTATTTTAGATTAATATTTTGAGTATATCTATGAAGAATATCAAACATTAATGTCAATTGTATTGCTTAACTGTACAAAAGGATTACTAAATAAGTCAATAAATATTTGTAAATAATAAATACAAATGACAACACGTGTAGTTCACATCCTTACAGTCTGACATTTGTAATTAGAAAAGCTTTCTACAAGAAAGGCAGAAAATTCAAAATATTTAGCAATCTAAATTCATTGTTCTCTGAATTTCCTAGTTTCTGGCTTTTTAAATTTAATCTCCTGGATACTTTGTTAGGTACAACAGTTTCTAATAGTATCAAATAATATTAATTAACTAATAACAACTAAGATTGAGATTAACTGGGATTAACTCATAAATATGGTAAATAGAGATATTCACAACACAGTTTATAGGTTGAATGGCTGTATTTTTAAATTATGTTATAATCAAAGTAAGACAAATAGTGCAAGATATACCCACTGGATATTTTCTGACGTAAATAAATGACTAGATAAACAAATTCCTTCAGCTATGCTTGTGTTCCTTTTGTGTTGGTGTCTTTGAATCTGGTTGTGGTCACAGCGTACTGCTTGTTTCTCAAAAAGTGAATTCTAAAGTGTGATGTGTCCAGAAACATTGATTAAAAATTACCTAAAGTGAGTTAGTTAGCCAGTCACAGCTTGAACATGAAGTGATCAATGATCTAGTGGTTGTGCTTGACTTAGAGATTCAGAAAATGCATCGCATTGGCAATACCGAAAGCTGAGCAAATTAAAGAGAATTTGTTGGCTGGTGTTCAGATATTCACAGGCTGAATATCTTTTTAGTTTAATCAATAAATTATTCACCACGAAGTATTTACTTAGCTCATTTACTCATAAATTCAGACATACATCACCTAAAAAAAACCAAACCCTGTTGTGCTCCAAATATTTCAATCCTTTCTGGAAATTACCCCCCAGTTGGCTAGATCTTGCCATTGTATTATGCCCATGAAAAAGATACAAAATGGAAAAAAAAAAAACAGTCATTGGAAATGTTTGATTAAGACCCAATAGACATTCAATCCAATTACAGCAAGATGGAAAAGAAAAAAGCCTTGAAAATAATGATGCATATGTACCTAGTTGTTGAATTCTCTTTTGCATTATAATCCTTTCTTCCCTGTTTCCATTTCCAGTTTAAAGCTTTATTATTTAACTCTCAGGACAGCTTTTCTATATTTACCCTAATAAAACTATGTGACTTTTTTTACAATACAAATTGTAGTAATTCAATTTTTTTTTTTTTTACATCTCATGAAGCTTTCCAGCTGTCATATGCATGAATGGAAATGTTGTTTGGTCCAAAAACTAGTCCTTTGAAAGCCACCCAGGATATCAATCATAAAAGCCCCTGTCATTTGGAAAGCATGTCTTTTGATCTGCTTATACTTAGGAAACAAACTTTAATCCCTAAAATTCCTTGAGAATGGTTTTCTGGTCTGCTGCTTCCTTGGACTATTGAGAAGTAACTTGGAATAACTAAAGTCATTTTAAAACATGGCATGTGGAAGCACAGAATGTAGTGAAATCACCAATTTTTCATTTGAATGGAAGGACAACCAATATGCTTCTCCTCTTGTGGTAACAGTGGCCAAATGAAGGCCAAACAATAAAATACCTTTCACCCATATTGAAAGAAAAAGACAACCTTCTCCCTTCTTTGCTAGTTTAGAGAACAAAGAATCCCTCTGAATTCTACAAAGAATCATCTTTTGCATCTACGTATCAGAAAGAAGAGAAAGAAAAGCAACTCTCCTATGACACCCGTACAACACAGTTGGAAGCCTGTAAATGTGTTTGGTAATTGGTTTTTAAAAATGGCTTTTTTAAAAAGATCTATTCCAAAATGTAACATGAAAAAAAAACCAACCTATAATAATAGAGTATAAAGCACTTGTTATCCCAGAACAACTGCCTACAGACCAGGAGCCATTTTGCAAAAAAAAAAAATAAAAAATAGGAAGGTGTTTGCATTTAGCCAGGTGACCTAGACTGTTTTTTGGTCACATAAAATGCCTATTTTGAAATGGTAGTTACACTAGCCAGTTGTCTCTTGGTAAACAGTGATTATTGGGAGCAAGGAAAGAATGACAGCAGAAGTAGTAAAATGTTTATTCTGTCTGAACATTTTTAGACCCTCTTTAAGCTCAGGTAGAAGCAGAAGCAAACATGGTACCCACAGCAGCTCTGGGAGTCCTAGTAGCAACCAGGAACAGTTTGGTCTTTGCTAATTTTCCCTTGGTTTTCTCAACCCTCACAACTGCCAGGGAACCTTCTCTTTCCCTGCTACATTCTACCCTGCTCTCCAAGCTGAAGCAAAAATAACAGATTTATATACTCTTGCTCAAAGACTCATACGGTCTCAGCATTTGTATTTATGACTTCAAACATCTGGACCACCTGGGAAAAGCATTATTGCCATCAACAATACAATTTAAAGTCATCCAGATAGGTCTGAACAGGTGAATAACTTCTGTTCTTTCACACTCTTGTGCCTGTTAAGTCTCTCCTTCTTGAGCTGGCAAGGACACCTTCTTGTAATTAATAATTTATCCTCTAGTATCTTTCCATTGCCCCCTATTTTCCCTCCTGAAGACTTTTACAATGGGAAGTGTGACTTCCAGGGTGCACTGTTAATGAGTCACTGCATGGGAGCTTGCCTATAGGTTGCAAAACGAGCTGAAGTGCAAAGAAAACAAAGGATGCAGATGGATCTTTCAATGTCTAATGCATTTGAACTAAAAAGAGAAAATCATCTGAAATTACTGTATCTGTTAGCATTAGGTACATTCACTTATTGGTATCTTTACTTTTTACTAATTTGCAAATAAATACTTACTTGTCTGCCTTTAATTATTGTATGCCTCTTTCTCCCTTGATAGTCAACGACTTCCACACTATCCAGATATATGTCAAGCCAGTACACATATTTATTGATGAGGTCTAGTGCTAGAGCAGTGGGCTGTTCAATTTTAGAGTCTACTATCCACGTCCTGTTCATCCCATCCATGTCACATCTCTCAACCTTGGCAGCGTTCCCGTAGTCTGTAAAGAAAAGCTTTCTGTTGAAAGAAAATAAGATGTTGTAAGTTTCGAAGGGTGTGAGCAGAGAGCAGAGCTCCTGGAGGCTCTGTGCAAAGTTCCTTTTTGTTCTTCATCATTTCAGGAGGTTCATCTATCAATAACCCACACAGATTATCATATAATTACCAAGAAATTTCACCATATCTTCTAAAAAATTCAAGATTACACAGAATGTTATTTCAAATGAAATGTACAGAAGTTCTAAATCCACTTCCTTAAACGACAGATGCACCATGTAATAACTGCCTTTCCAATGGATAGCATTCATATGTACAGAGACTACATTACAATCTTAAATATCCCTTTAACCATTATTTATAAAAAATGGCAAGAAAGTTACAAATAAGTAGCAAAACCACAAACAGGAGAACAATTCATTGCCTATAACATGTAACAAATGCAGCGATCCAGGATTGTGAAAATATATTTGTAGTGCACTTGTATCCAGTCTTGGAAGGATGTTCAGGCTTTGAAATGTTTCCACAAGTCCAGCAAGTCATTCCATCCAAGAAAAGGGGGAACAAGCAGACTTAAAATTGCTACTAAAGTTTCCTAACCCAACACCTGATTAACATTCACTGTGTATGAACACACAAAGCAATTTTGATTAACCTAACAGTATTTTAACAAGACTACCTATTCGTGAGACTAAATTACACTTGCAAGCTGAAGACCCCCTTGTCAAGACTTTAACATGCTATAAAGAACAATCTGATTCCAGACTGAATGTTACTAAAATTACTTTGAGAATCAGGATTTCATTTTCCAAAATAAGTGAATTATCTCCTAGTTATTACCACTAATGGGAATAACATTGGATCAACAGCAGATAAACTTTGAGATATCTTTATGTTAAAGAGCAGTAATTTATAGCTTCTGATAGAAATTTAGCATTGTTGTACAATTTAGGCTGGAAAGAGTTTGTTAAATAGTCAGCTGAAATCCATATCCTTTATTATTACCATCTTCAAATAAATAAGGATATATTTTAAATGTAGTTAAAGTTTTTCCATGTGCAAAATATATAAATGAAAAAAATCATTAAAAGTATTGAAGGCAGTAGAATTATCTCTCATACATGCACAGCAGCTGTCAAATGTCAAAATGGATTGAATCACAGAATCATAAAACATGGCTTGAGGAGAATTTGAAAGGTCACATAGTCCATCATCAGGCCATAAGGCAGAATAAACTTTACCTATAACATTCCTGAGGGACTACTCCATTCCTGACAGGGATTTCTATTTACCAAAATAATTCTGAATTCCTGTCTTGTCCTTCATTGTAATTCTATATTCCACCAGTGCTTTAAGGACATTTTAAAAACCCACATACTTAACATCCAGGTCTACATAAATCAAAATGTGCATAAAACAGATGATGCACACAGTCAAAATTATGTCTGCAAAACAAATGTTTAATTTGGAACAAAACCAGCCAAAGAACTGTGTGCATATACATGTGTATACACTTAACTATATATATTTTATCAGCAATAGCAAGGCCAACACCTATTACATCTACAATAAGTTGCTAAAACCTTGCATGTGCTCTAGCCTACAACCTGTACCCCTGGGGATCTGATTTAGGTTCTTTAATGGCACTTTGTATCTCAATGTTCAATTATTCAAATAAAGCTCATTTTGCAATCACAGAAGCCAATGGGCTGTGCAGTGACCAGGCCCCTCCCAGGTGTGGATATAAACACACATGCACACACAGCAGCAGCTACAAGACCTGAAACTTGGCTTCAGACTGACTCTCAACTCCTTCGTGCACAGTATTAACCTTTCTATGTGATACCACACCACAGACTAACACACAAGTTAGAAATACTAATTATTTGTCTTTTACAACTACATTCTCCTTTCAGATCAGACAAGAAATAAAACATTTATATGTCAATAACAAATAAAGAGTATGTAAGATGCTTCTCCAGCTTTTGGGGATGGTGGGTCATTTCTTGCTTTTCTAAAGATCTGTTTGTGCTAAGGAAGCTAAGGAGGAATTAATGTGTAAGTGACACACTTTTAATTGTAAAAGTAATTACTCTTTTCCTGGAGACTGTCAACATTAAAATGTTATCTTTTAATGTAGAGGCAAAATACAGAGGAAGAAAGTAGTTACCTAACTGCTGATGTATGATCAAAGCATACTGAAAATTGAATTAAGAAAATTAAATGCATTACCATGTAATCTTGAAATGCAATTCTGGATTTAAAGACTAAATGCAGATTTTTAGAATTAGGTTTAAATCAGAATTGCATTTATAACACATCAACTGACCCACAATTGCCTTTGCCTTGGGAGTTCTCGAGGATACATTGTAGGATTATTTATTTCAGCTCAAGACTAATTTTCCTGCTGACAGATGGTGGTGGTTTTGCCCACCCATTTTCAGCAGAGGGCAGTGAAATCTTTTATCAATTCCCAGAGGAATTTCAGCAGGAACACTGACCATGTGCATCTCCCTGGGCAGCCCAAGCACTGCACGTGAAGACTGACCTTGATGGACCAGGGCTGACAGAGACAGGAGAGCTGTGTTCATTACAGCTGTTATTTCCTGAGACTACCAATGAGGATGCTAATTGAGGCTGCAACGAAACAGCAACAATTCTGGCACTAAACTGAATTTAATTAAGGCGTGTTATCTTTTGAAAGCTACAGGCTTCTTCATGAATAGAAATTCTTAATATTCTCCTAGCTCTTTGAAACTGTACAAACGCCACGTTCTGTCCATTGTTAATGAAGAATAAAAAGGACAATCTTCCTCACCAAGCCCAGGTGCTTTGCAGGCATCCTTTACTACTAAATTATACCTGCTGCTTTCTTCAGCAAACTTATTTGGCTTAAAACAGTTCTTCTCACCCGCCTTCCTCTCCAAAGCTATTCCTAGATGGCAATCAAATTCTTTCACTCTCTAGCTAGCAGCTAGAGATAAGCAAAGAGTCATTGTTTCTCATCTCATAAGACAGGCTCTTTACATTGCCCTTCTGTGCAGTTATTCCAATTTTAGGTCATGTTATTGAAGAAGCACGGTCAGCACTGGATGCATTGCTCCAGAGAAGAGTTCTCCAGTGTCTATACAATGGCCCTGTAACCTTCCTGCCATCAACTGGAGGTTCAGCCATCACTGGATGACATTTGCTATTTTCACAGCTCTATTACACTGCTGATTTACAGTCATCCCACCAGCAGCCATTACATACATCCTCCTCCCTCTGCTGATTTCCCAGGGTTTAGCAGACTTTCTCCAGTCTATGAAATACAACCTGTTCCATAAATTAACAACTTACTCTTAAAAAGTTATGGTTGAAGTCTTTCCAACGAGACTTCGGTTTCAACTAGGAAAACGCACGGAACACTCCCTCCACACTCCTACAAAGTCTCTATAACATTGTAAAGTATTCTCAACTGACAAACCCACTGGCTACAAACATCAATAAAGTCATGCTACCAATTAAAACTAATTCCAGAGGAGAAGAATGCCATCATGAGACACAGGTGACAGTGAACTTCCCAGGCCCTGTTCTCATACTAGTGGTCATAAATTCATCTTTCCTTCATTATCAGGTCCCAAAAACACATAAAGAAGGCCTCAAAAGTCCTGCTGTTCTTTCCTGACAGAGACATCTGTCCTAGATAGAAACCTTCTTTCAGATGCAGACAGTTACTGTCTTAGCTCAGCTGCCAAACATTACATCTCCCTTATCACCAGTGGTTTTGTCTAGCAACTTCTGTCTTGTCACTTCCTTTTGTTTTCCAAGATTCAGTCACCGCATTCATAATCCACCTATTTAATTAGCCTAGAAAGAAGCATGTTTTCCTTGTAAAGCTACATTTGGATGACTGAAAACTTCTGAAAAATTTCTGATGCACCTAAGAAGCCAAATACTGTACAACACAATCAGACGTTCAGGGGGTGAAATTTCACAGTTCTGCAACCCTTTGGCAAAACCCACCACCCACGTATGGAACAACATTACAGAGAATCATGAAGTAGTTTTCAATTTTTTCCTAATACGTACAACTGTGCTTCACAGCTCTAATGTATCATTATTATATTTTTTTTATTATTTTTTATTTCCTTCCTCAGCCTCTCATTACTCTTTGTAATAGGGCAACAGTACACTTGTCACCATGTCCAGAAGCTCATCTATTCAGCTACCAGAAATCAGACTCTAAACTGTCCCCTGTATAACTCACAAGCTGGCCTATTCCCCCTTCTTTTTGCTCCTTTAATTTCCAGGTTGGCTTTTAAATTTCAAGCGCTCCTTCTGTGGATCTATGGAAGAGGAATGTATTCTTGCAAAGTAACATTGATCCTTTACAAGAACCAGTATGCAGTTTCAGGCATGCCCAAAGAGGACAGAGGTAAAGAAGATAAACATCACACATCTGGTAGTATTGTGTCATTTAAAAGAGCAACTGCAAGAGTGAAGGCTAATGGACTCTGATACCAAAACACTTTAATCACAGCTGCACCCAAGTTTCACACCCTCCCCGTTCTGCAGGAGGGAAGATGTGGTATCCTAGAAAGTCACTTAAAGCTCATATATTAGGTCAACATGACCTAACCTGAGCCAGCTACCACATAGCACTCCAGTGGCAACACCAGGGAAAATACCATCTTTTGCTTCCATCTTCCTCTGGTCTTCTCTTAACAGAGGTAAAGATCTGTTAACATATGCACTACTTGGTAGGAAAAGAATAAAGATTACAAACACACAACATTTAAAAGGTAGCATCTGCTAGTTAAGCTGAGGCAGAAAGAATGTTCTTCTGAAGTAATCACAGGCCCACTAGCATAATTCCAAAAAAAGTAGGAATTGCTGGGGCAGATTTTGTAGGGTAGAACGACAGCTTGGCAGCTCACAAGGCAGAGTCAACTGCAATGCAATTTTATCAGAGGTAAATTAATACAGTATATATAGAAAAAAGGCTGCTTTCTTAGACAAAGTTACTGCTGTGGACTAGACCTACCTCCATTTAAGTAAAACAGATATCATCATACCTCAACAGGAACTAGAAGTACAAAGAGCAGTATTTAATTTTCAGAAATTACACCAAAAGGATCATTATCAAGACAGAAAAGCTACTAAAGACATTGCATTGATCTCAGGAGAAACTTGGCTTAATGCAAAAACCTAACTTTACGCTTTGGGATGTATAAGTGAGGGACACCAAGTTAGAGGCTTTTTTTCTGATTTAGAGGAGATATTATGGTGTGGGAAAAACCTCTGGAGTAACATAAATGGAGTGCAACTTAACACCATTAAAAAAAAAATCCGTTTAAAAACTAAAGAGAAGAGAGTTGGCACTGAGTGGCACCAGTCAGATACACCATAGGAAAAACTGTACACTGCAGGATAGCTAAAATGATGGGGACTGAGATGAACAGGAACCTTCTTCAGAGGAGGTGATCAAAACACCTGCTTGAAAATACTGTGTGAAACCATCTGTGGGATTCTCCACTTCTAAATTAAAGCTCAGGTGATCTACTCACTGGATTCTCAGGTGACTGCTGTGCAGTCCTGTATCTGACTTCCACAGCATTCAATGAAAATGAATGTGAATTGATTTAATTCACATTGCATTTCATTAATATCATGCTTTATAGCATGGCCCAAGAATATTTTCCCCTTTGTTGACTCTTCAGTTGAAATCAAGGTTCAGTAGTTTTCATTTGAATCTAAAGGAAAAGAAATCCACCACACTCAGACTCAGCCCATCTTTGGCAGCAAACAGACCATGTCCCTTAGTGTACCAGCCAAATCTTGGCTACATGAAGAGCATTACTTGCAAACTCACACACATATGAAACAATTGCCAGGGTTGGGGCAAAGACAATTATTTCCCCAGGGCAGGAAGGCAAAAAAAAGCCATTGGATTTGGGCATTGGGTCCTCCCTCCCTCCCTCCCTCCCTCCCTCTTCTTTCTAGCAAAATGCATCATCCATCAGCATGAGGACAATTTCACCCTGTAAATCCATGCTATTTGGGGGGGGATTAGAAACCAGCAAGCTCACCAGCAACATGGCTTAACTTTTTGTAACTGGTTTTGGAAGGGAATATTGGGTGGATATTTTCTGTGCTACATAGGAATGAAATTATATTAAAGCTCCTGTGTGATTTCTGCAATGTAAGGCAGGACATGCGTTTCAAATGTTCCCAGTATTTTTGAATCCTACAAATGAGTGCAGAAGAGTAAAATAATACTGGTTTCTTCTCACAGAAAGCTGCAGGAAGCAGCACAGAGCTGAGCTGCAGATCAAAGCAAACCCCAGTTAGACAACTCATTCTCACCACACAGAGCCAAGCTCCAACCCCTGTTTGCTGCACGACAGAACAGAGGCAAAAAAGATCAGCAAAAGCTCAACCCAAATGCCTCAGGGGGCACATCTGTAATGAAATGCCTCTCTCTTTAAACGGAAATCACCAGATAAAACAAAGGTTTTCTTACTTGCAGGAACAGGGATGGCAGTCTGAGCAGCAAACGGGATAAATAGCTGTGAATTTGGGGAAGGATTAAAAAAAGACCAAATGTGGTTCACTGCTGAAGTTGCTAGAAATTGTCATAATCTGTGGTGTTCTTATTGAATGGAGCAGCATGACACAAGGGAAGAGAAAAATCCTGCAACTATTATTATTTTGTTCTTCTTGTTTCCTCCTAAAACTGTCCATCTATAGAAATGTGCCTAGCATAAAGCCAAATGGGTTTGCCATCAACAGGGCCCCCTACCCCAATGTAATTTCCTCAGACATATAGAAATATGAGTTTTCAGAGATGTCATAAAGTAACTATAATATGATAATTCAGGACTGTGATCTGTTACACTCTTACATGTATTATTTTAGCTTAGTAAAACGCAATCCAGCATAGAACTTTTTCAAGTTTCAACTTTCCACCTTTGAGGGGATTAAAGCCTTCACTTTCTTTTGACGTAGGAATGGCAACCAAATATACATAACAGGGTTTTTTTAAGGTCATAATTACCCTTAAAAAAAACTTGTCACCTCCCTTTTCCACCCAAAGAAGGCTTCTCTGCAGGGAAGGACCTGCAAATGGTCTCCACTGCAGCAGGAGATGTACAGATAACTTTCTATCTTAAAATATCTTTTCACAGTTTCCATTTTCTCTCACAAACTATGCTACTTCCCACTCGGAGTAAACATGTAGCAAACCCACCTCAACCCCACCACATTCTCTTTGTTGCTCTGCTTATGTGCAGGTGTGAGTTTCTGTACATACTAAAAAAATGCACACCTGGATTATAGCACCAATAAATCAAATACCCACAGAAAATTTCATTCATAAGTTTTGCTAAAGGATAAAAATTAAAATATCTTACACTCATTCTCATCATAATAAAGTCTGAGTTTATCTCCCATCAACAATAAGATTACAGCTCTGAGATGTACTCTTGCAAAACTGCATCCCTTAGCATATATCAAATTTATACTTAATCTTTCTGCCTAAACACAATTCAATATCCTTTCATTAAAGCCACGTAATTACCTGAAGTAATTTTGTGCAGCATTTTCATTGTATTTCTCTTTCTTCTGAACAAAATTATGTGTTCTGAACGTTTAAAATTTATTCCCAATATAAAATGATAGGGAGTAAACAAATGTCCTCTATTTTATAACTTACTTCATAAATATGTGCAAAGTTTTAGTAACTTCTTTTTAATTGAAAGACACACTGAAGATGTATTTATAGATTCATTAAGGGCCCTGAACTTTAGTATTTAATTTGTCCAGTTGTTGCTATTCATCTGGAAAAGTATGGATTTAAATGGGATGCAGAAATCTGGAAGTGCAGTCCTTTCAGCCTAGACCTGTACTTCCCCAGGTGCTACTACAAGCTCACCAAGGAGAGTAAGAATGAAGAAACATTGATTATTCCCAGTTTATCACAAAACAGCTGTGCTGAATGGCCCTGTTCATCTACTAAGAAAATTCGTTTTTTAAAGATGCTCAAACTCTCCTGTAACAGTTTTATATTAACACTTAAGTAGACTTTTAAAGACTTTTAAGACAGCCAAATAATACCAAGAAGTCTTTCTAATATATTCTGCTGTGGATTTTATCAGACATACAAGAAAACTTTTGCCACAGAAAATTAAAATTCTTGCATTGGAAAATTAAAATTCTGTTTCTTCCCTGGAAACACAGGGTCATACATACACTAGCCTTCAAACTCAACGAGAGATGCATATTTTACTGTAATATTTTTTAATACTGTGCTGTGAATGCTTTCTGGAACAACAAAATGGTGCCACTTGACCATTTATAATACTGACATGAACCCAATCACGTAGCAGATATTCAATGCATACACATTCAATATGCATATTCAAAGACTTATTTTCAAAAATTTAATTACTATTGTACTGAAGTTCTTTCACAGAAAGAATAAACACAGTACTCCTCCTGAAGCTATTTAATTTTCACAATATATTATTGAATGCACTCAGGCTCGTTTCTTCTTTCCACTTAATAAGCAACCACCTTTAGCTGAAAAGAGACAATTTTTTAAAAACAGGATTTTTTGGAGGGGGGGGGAGGGTGGGGGAAGTTTTCATTAATTGTTCAGCACTTGTAAGGAAAAAAAAACTGAAAAAAGACAACCCTTGGAAGTGTGTCTGAACTGCAGCCTGGTGAATCTCAGGCTAAGAGGAAAGCTGTCAGGAGTTGGGTAGGTTTCAGGTTGGTCCTAGAGGGAAGTTCAGCCATGGAGCACGTCAGGACAGCACCAGCAGTTACTTGCTTTTTAAAAATGACCGTCAAGATACAGGAGGCTGTTGTGTCCCAACCACAATCCCACTTGTCCAGTGGCTTTTCTCTCCAAGCATTTGAGACCTGGCTCTTTCAACTCAATTTGAGAAACAATAGTGATGTGGGCTGCTTGGCACCATGAGACACCAAAGATGTGCCCATTCAGTTTGTCAGAGATTTAAAATCATATTTTCTACATCACCTGTATCTGTAAAAATACAGATACCTACTTTAAACTAAGAATGCCTTATCTTCAAATTTGTGATTTGTCAACAAACTTCTCCTATTTACAGCTAAAGTGAATTAAAAAGGCAGCATTTTTGCAATATTAATCTATTTAATATTTATTAATAATGTGAAAAATAAATTATAATAGTTCTTCCGCTTTGGTATTTTATGACCTATACCAGATTAAATGTCAGTAATAGCTGGCATTTGAGAACCTGTCTCATCCATCTTAAACAGAAAATGCTACAATAATCATCATTATATAGGATTATAATAAATTAATGAAAAATCCACAGTTTGCAAGGTTTAGGACTCTCAGGACTCTTCCTTCACAGGCAGTCTGGAAGAAGGGCTAGGATTATATTTAAAGATCCACTCTTTAGATCCCAGAAGCTTCAGACCCCACTTTTGAAAACTGATGATTTAAAGTCGTGATGAATTAGCAGTTGACAGAAAGGATGGAGATTTCCTCTTTCCAACAAATGAATGGAAGAAGAATGTATCTGTGGCTATTAAATGCAAAGACATTTCTAACTCTGAAAATCCCTGTACACCCCTGGAAGCTGACAGGTTTGCTACGGGAACTACAACCGTTTGCTTGTTTTATTTGTACTCTTGCATCTAAGTGTGTCATTTTGCTCAAGTTATGAAAAGTCACATCTAGGATGCTATTCAAAGGGACTGTGATAGTTCATTCTTCAACACAACTGTCCTCAAAGCCCTTGGCTTAAACTTAAATCATTAATCAGTGACATCAAAGCTGAAGATGATCTTGAATACAGCAACAGGCTGCGCTGCAGAACAACTAAGTTGACAAAAGTCACACTTCAAATCTATGTTGTAAAAATATATATACAATTTAAATAAAGTACATACTTTAAAGCAATCTTTACACATGCTAATAACTTCACATATGCCAAAGGGGAGCAAACACATTTCCTATTTGATCTACACAAGCAAACACCGCCAACACAATTAATCCTTGAGGTAGTTTTAAACTGTGCATGTAGCTATTTAGCAGAGTGTAGAACTGAAAATAGCCTGTGTTTGACAGCAAGGGACAGAGCTGATCTTTCTCTCAACATGCAGCTTTCCTTTGGGATGAAGCAGTGAACTTTGCAGGTTAGGGAATTACTCCAATCTAACTGATGATTCCAGTTGTGAACAGCAATGAGGAGGTACTTGGGGCTCACCAAGAAAAAAAATAATAAAGTGTATCGACTCAAACTATAACAGCTATTCAAAAAGAAATAAAACCAAAATTCTCATCCAACACTTCCATGTTCCTGGTAAGAAATCTCCTCTCTTTGATGGGTTTTATAAGGTAATAAATTCTGATGTGAATATTAGAACTTGCCCAACATCCTGAGTTTCTGATCCAATATCTTCTGCTGGAGAGATTGGTTCAGACCCTGCTGGTCTACACGAGGCTTGTTAATGACACATCTTTATGCAGGTCTGCAAACCCATAATCTCCCCACTACAGATTCCTTGCTGGAGCATTATTTAATGTCAGCAACAGCTGATTTATTTGATAGTGGGATTTGACAGCAAGTCAAGAAAAAATAGGCAGTTCTGCTTTCCCATTAATTGCCAACTAAATAAGTCATTTTCTCCCCAAAATTCTACTTGCAAGTTCAATTAATAAAGAAAAAAAAAAAGTGTGGTTGGAAACAAAGACCTTAGACAATTAATTATCAGGTTAACAGAAAGAAAAAATAAAGCAGGATTTATACAGAATCACACAACTTGAAATCAGATTGGAAGCGTTATTTTATATCTTCCAAGATCAAAGACTCTTTACATCTTTATGATATTTTTTCCTAAGTTGTTACAAAACAGAACTCAATTCTGAAAAAGCGACAGCAAAAATGGTTGTATTCCATTGTAGAGAAGGCTCTAGAGTTTCTGCTGTTGTTACTCCATTCTTGATCTCGTAACCCTTAATTTGCAGCATGTAGTCCTAATGGGAAGGTAGAATGATCCATAATAATACTAATAATTAGTGCCTAATTACTAGAACTAATATGAAACTTCTAGAAAACTGCCTGGTGTGTATATGCAGGTTATAAAGCAAATGAATACTGATTTGAAAAGCAAATATATAAACAACAGAAGGATTTCAGTTTTGACTTCCAAAGGTTGCCATAAAGGAGAGGGCACCAGTGACCTGTTATATTTCCACTGTGGCAGAGAAGCTATAAAAATAATAATTATCTAAAACCATTAACGTGTGCTGCTCAAGTTCACAAATGTTTTCCTCAGCTTTTCCTCATAGTTTTGTGGAATGCTATGAAAAAAACAAAAAATGTTCTATACATGGTGGTATCTAATAATGAGCAGATACTGATGGAGTGTAACAGTGAATTAATGGAGGCTGAGTATTGTGTTGCTCAAAGGGATTATAATTGAGATGGGAATCACACCTGGTACACTCAGGCACCTACAGGAGTGAAAGGATGGAACACTTACATTACTCTGATATTTTATGGCAAGTGACAAGATATGAAATAAAACACTTTTGTGTTAAGGGATTTTTAATATGGAGTAATTTGGTTGCCCACCCTTTTGTACCGAGATAGATAAGACAAACAGCAGCTCAAATACTGAGGCAGGAATGGGTCAGAGCAGTTCCACAGGAAATCACCAGGATAGGAAAACAAGAGGCAATACATGCTTTTTGCAGCCACACACTATGGTCCAACCACACAGCTCCTCATTTCTTGGGAGTGCTTCCAAAACACGTTTGTGCCTCTTACTGAGCATGGATTAGCTTCCCCCAGCCAAGCACTGGCTCTGAGGTGGATACCCCTGCTCAGGAGATCAGCAAGTAAGCAGTTGCAGTACATCTAAGGAGGAATTTAGGCATCATTCCACATCTTTGTTTCTGTTTCACTGACACCATCACATAATCATAAATTTAAGGAATAACTCAGCAGTTCATGCAGCTGCTCAGAATTTGCAGTATTGTCACTTCTCTTTTGCTCAGCCAAGCTATGATAAGAGGTTATTTTTAAGAGGTTATTTTTTCATCTTGAAGATTTTTGATACTTTCAAATTCATGGCAATGCCTAAATACACATAACTTCTGAAAGCTGCATTATCCTCTCATTAAACACAACTTTATTGCCTATGACAGTGACCTGAGAGTCTACAGTCACACCTACTTTGCTTTCAACAGCTTACATTCTTGTCTTCCCTGATAATTTTCTGTGGAGATTAACTCCTGATTAATATTTGTTGAGTCTCATATTCAGAAAACTGGTCTTTTGGCACCAACTACGTGAACTATATTCTGAGAGGAGTTATTGAGTGACCCCAGGGCAAGGCCCAGTCCCTAACGACCCCTTACAGGAACAGGACACATGGAGGGAACTGCTTATTGCTTTTTTATGCATGAGGAATTATTTGGTAGACAAAGATCAGAATATTCACATTTCACTCACGTACTTGAAAAATACTAAGCTGTGGTGTCTCCTTCAGTGTTGGAAAAGTATAATGGCTTCCAGTCCTGCAGAATTCTTATCATTTCATGGAGAAAATGTAAAACATTTATTATCTGCATTTATATAGACTTTATTTATTCATAAGTTAAATGTGGTCAGTGGGTATTAAAGCCTTATCCAAAATTACACGTTATCACAGAAATGGTATTAATGTCAACTTGCAACTAGTCAGAGTTAAAATTTCATTCACTCAGGTCTTCAGCTGAAAATGAGACACTTAATAAGGCAATTTCCCTTCTGGAAGAAAACAAAATCAGATTTTTCTTAGTACAATACCGATTTAGATCCAATATCTACAAACCACAGGTGTAGAACCTCACAGTCAACATTTTTATTTTTTTTTTTTACTATTTTTGCTGGAATTCATAGCTGTTGAATGAACAGCATGTGGGCAATCAAACTGTATTCTTAGAATACTTCCAAAACTTAAAAGAATTGTTACTGCTCATGACAAACAGGTATTAACCTATTTTACATCTTTCACAGGCCTTTCCTGTCTGTCATTTATTCCAAATCATTTGCAACTATTCCAAAGATGAACACATTTTGCAAGTGGCTGTAACTATACTTCTAGCTTAAATTGTCTTGAAATACACAGTGTTAGTGGTTGCTGCAAGACATATTTTTGCTAAAATATTCTCAACCAAAACCATATGGCCCCAGATGTTGCTAGTAAATAGTGATTTTAAAACATCAGCAAAGCAAATTCTTGGCTTTTATTAACATAGAATTCACAGGCATCTTCTCATCTTGTGCTGTCTCACCTTTCCTGAGGCTTAGAAATGTTACCTTTGTTCTTCTAATTTCGCTTGAGAAATTGCTAGCACTCAGAATTAATGACTTTGATTTGAGACTTTTGGAAGCTGTCAATTGCAATGAGTGCATGGCACATCCCAAATTGGAAAGATCTGAAAGATATCTGAAATTTTGCTTATTTGTTTGAGTTACTGGCTTGAAATTTCCAATTTCTTTTGAATGGCTCATTCAAATCCTTATTTACTGAATCATCTACTGCTGTTTTCCACATGAAACTCGTCTCATTTCAAGAACAGTAAAAACCTGTGCTGGCGTGACAAGGTATTTTATAGAAAAGCTGTATTTGTAATGCACTTGCTGTACCTGGTACAGCATTTTGAACTTAAGTGATGAATTAAACAAGAGTCTGCAGAAAGCAACCTGGGAATTGTGGGATGAGAGCCTGTCAGCCAATCCAGAGCCATGGCATCCACTTCTGCTCCAAATACAGCTTTTTGGTTTTGTTGGTAACATTTAGTAGCACAAAATTATGTATTCTATTTGTTTATGGAAACGATTGAAGGGATTCAACTGAGATACCAACAAAACAAGCCCAGCTCTCCCTCTCCCCACTGAAAAACCAGACATGAGAAAAATTTGCCAAGTTACATATAACAAAAAAACACTTTCAGGGAAATGCTAGGCAAGTTTATATATGTATCTGTATCATATAGGCAGATACATACCTCTCCTCTTCAGCTACAAAATTGTGACTCCTGCTTCACACTTGGGTGTTCTCCAGGGGGAAAACCACAGCGTGACAACGCAGGTAGGGTGGAAAGAAACTCCAGAAAGTCACAAACCATTACTGAATTAGTGAAACAGAGAACTAAAGGCCACTTTACTACTTCCCTTCCACTCCTTCCCTATTCCACTCGTGGCCCTGGCACATGCCCACACCCAGAAAGTCTCATGGACAGAAGATGACCTGGCCCAGGGAAGGAGACCTCCAGCTGCAGAGCAGCCTCGACAAGCAGCCACAGGTTAAGGTCACCTGGGTCAGGCTGTGTCCCTTCCTGAGGGACAGGGCCATGCCACACCACCTCACCCCACACCTCCCTTCATGATCAGCAATGATCCAGTTCCTGGGTTAGCAGCTCATGCCAGAAATCTCACAAGCAATTTTGAAGCAAGCACACAAATCTACTTTCCACTCTCCTGAAATACCGAAAAGTTAGATAATTTCTGAAAAAATGAAGAAATAATTGCAGGAAAATAAAAATACTTTTTCAGGCCACATACAGGATTATACTAACATGCAAAGTAACTAGATTATGTCAGCATGAACCAATGCATTGATAGCAGAGCTCTCCAAGCTACCTCATAAATTTTAATAACAATTCCAAGACAATTTTCACACTCAAAGAAGTGACAGTTACAGCTCACACCATTAAAAAAAAAAAAAAGAAAGAAAAATGGGATTCCAGGATATTTATGATGCATCTCACCTAGTCTCCCAGGTTTTTGTATGCCAAACCTGTGTGAGTGGCCACTAACTCACTCTTCCCTGCTCCAAGTAGCATGGCTCCCCTCAATCTCCATGCCACTGGGCACACAGTGAAATTAGTTTTATTAATTGTTTGATTTCAGGAAAAGAAGAAACAATATCAAACCCAACAATAATGCTGAGTATATTATACCAGGTGTCCTGTGCAGCAGGACAGGAGGTAACCACCTCTTCTAACATGGTGCAGGGAAGAGAGCAACATGAAGCAGAACAACAATTATCATTGGAGCTCTCTCTTATTAAAGCAATTGTACAGTTTGGGGAGAAGATCCCCTTTCCAGTAGTCAACGCTTCAGGTCTGAAAGCAGATCGTGGTGTGCCTACATGTTAGGTTTGACTTCTTTGTTCTGAAAGAAAATTGTTACACACTGACATGAATGGAGATCTGATTAGAAAACAGCCTTGGGGATTTCGGAGGGGGAGCAGGTGCAGGGGGCTGATCCTTTGCTTGCTTGCTTGAAAAAATGAAAACAATAGTCTACAGGCATAATTAAAAATATATTTCAAGACTAGTTTTGTTGTATTTATACATGATTTTATTTGCCATCCGAAAAATAATTAATATCTACTTTGCATATTAATTGCTATAGCAGTTAATTTACTGAGGTGAAGGGAGCACAGATTAACTCGAAACAACGTGGGGGGAAAAAAAGCCTCAGCGTAATTGTTCTGCTCTCATGTAACCTCAGAGAACAGTCTTGCAATCTCCAACACTATTTTAATCACTCAGATCCCTTGCTGCTCCCTGTGACAAGGTGGAAGATAGCCTGGGTTGGGATATGCAAGACACCACCTGCTGCAGAACGGTTAATTCCTTTCCTACCGTTTCAAAAGATGTGTTCCTGGTCTTTCCACCCCTTATTCCAAAAAATGGGAAACAGAAGAGCGATAGAAATATTTCTTCATATTCTCTAAAGCTCCTCCTGTGTTCAGCAACAAGTGTAGATGACAATCAGCACAGCAGCTCATATGGTGCCCAAATCCCAGTGAATCCCATGGCAATATAAAGGATAAACCCCTAGGAATTAGCTGAGCAGAGGCCTTGGAAAATCCTGATTGCTTTCTTCCCATGTCTAGACACCTTTGAAATTTAGTCTTCATCCCTGGGAAGTCAGAATGGAGGAAGAATTCACAGCACCAAGTTTTGAAGCCCAAGCCCCTGCAGCAATTAGTGGGGAGTGAAGCACTTTTGAACTAGGATTCACAGTAGCACTGTGCAATTATAATGCTAAACTGAGTCCTTGCTGTTAGTGTTGGGGTTTGTTTGTTGTGTTGTGGTTTTTTTTGATTGTGCAGTGCTTTTTTTGTTGTTTTCTTTTTAGTTTAAACTAGTAATTGAGGCTGTCCTATGTGCTGAACTCAATTAAATATACCAGGGTATGTTCAAAACATGCTCTCTAAACTCTGCCACTCGAAGTCGAGGCTACAACACCCAATCTGCAAGTATCAGACAGCTGTAAACAGAAAATAAATTACCATCTGAGCATGGAAAATACCTTGGAAAAGGAAGCACCTATCTCACTGTCTACATAGTGGTTGAAACATCTAAGGACAATTCCAAAGGTGAGGAAAAATGAAATCAAAAGGAAGTATAGATCAGGGAAAGCGTGGCATTTCCTTTGTTTATTGATGACATTATTCCTCATCAGGAATTTTGGCTGAACATTTTATTAATCAGTGTTCTTGGCATCACATGAAATTTTCTGTTAAAAGGGCAGCACAGTGGAACAGATACCCCACCAGCTGGGTTAAAGCTGTTGCTGACTAGAAGGGTTTTTCAAATCTGTCTGCTCCCATTTCAGTATCACAAAACCTGTCCCAACAGTTCCTTTTGAAGCTTTTGTGCTTTCAGATACTACTTGAACACACAGAACAAAAACAATAAGAGCATGCATGAGAGGAAAAAAAAAAAAAAATTCTCTTCACAGCTCTGATGAAAATTATTGATAAAAAGCTTCAATGAGAGAGTATCTTATGGCTAAACACTTGTCTGGTATATTAGAGGACTAAAGATACCTGAATGTGGAAGTCCCAGACACTGAATGAGGAACTCCTGTGGCCATGGCTTTCCCAAGATGTTTCTCTTTTCACAGTAACTTTGAAAGTTCCCAGGTTCACCTCAATATAGAACACAAAATCTCTTGCAGGACAGAAAAAGCTTTCCCCAGCAGCTCTACTTTTGAAACACTAAAACATAACAGTTAATAGGCTTTCTTTACAAACAAAGTCCAACCCCTTTTGATGCTAGAAATCCTAGATAACATTACTCTTTATTCTGAAATGCTCTCCTTGAGTCATACTTCTGTATAGCCTAAACTGAAGCCAGCAGCCCAACAAGGCAGTAGGTGTGCTGCCTGACAGACTTGGTGTCTCCCAAATCTGTTAAGGATATCCAGCTATCTCAGATCCAGGATATCCAGATACCTCACCTTCAGGAACAGATAAGCTGTTTCAAATTAATGCTCTGAATTTTTTAAATTGCACAATCGCCATCACATATTTATGAAAACACTAGCTGTTTGTAGAAAAAATAACTAGACATAAAGCTACTCAATATTCACAACAGATAACTGGACATTAGGGAGATATTGGTTCATCTTTGTTTCAGTTGGAACGGGAATGCATTCTGTCTGAAGCACAGAAATGGAAGCAATAAGAGAAGAAAACACGTGTTTTTAGAATGGACCCTCTAATGTCACATAATGAAGCCAGTTATCCAAGAAAGCTAAGAAAATCACAGGGTGAAAGGACTGAAAAGGATGATATTTATTAAGCATCTTTTCCTCATCTAAAGGAAAATACTTCTAGAGGAGGTAAGGTTGAGATGTGGAGCAGTGAGGTGACACACAGGAAAAAACCTCAGGGCTTTTTTGGCTCTAACGCCTGTGCTTTATTCATCTCTTTCTAGTTGGGTCTTTACCAAACACCAATCAGGCAGGATGCCTAGAGCTTAAATATATCATCAGGTGATAGAGATGCAGTTGTACTACCTTGTCTGCTAGGTAGAGCAAGTATTTGCTTTCACTTTCCAAGCCCTACATTGATGCAAAATAATGTATAAATCTATTGTGTATAAAACCTCTAAATTGTATCCTTTGGCTCACGCAAAATTAATTTGATATGCTACAGAAGAGGAGGACTCTACACACCATGACAAGCAACAAAAATTTATAAACACAAAGTAAAACTTGAAAAAGGTTTCATTAAAACCTTCTCTATTCTGTTGGGTTTTAGGACTCTGCCACAAGCAATGCTGCATAGCCACAACTGCAGCTGCTGTAACTAAGACAAGATGCTTCATTTTATCAACACAGTGCACATATGTTCTTCAGTTTCCCATTTTCTGACAAATTTCCCACACATATTTCTGTGCAAAGGATTCACTTCAAGGGACTGAGATTTTGCAACTAAACTGCCTTATACTCACAGGTCCTTAGATTCACTGTTGCCAAGATCTAGTTGCTTTCTGCATGCTGGATTCACAGTTCAGTTTTCAAGGATAAAACAGACAGATGCACACACTCATGTGAGTTCTCCCACCAATCAGTTTTTACACCACTGGCTATAAAAAAATATTCAGGTGTACCAGAGCTTCCCCTGGAGTGCTGAACACTTGTAAGTTTAAGACTAAGATTGTACCACCTACCTGAGGCCACTCTTCAAATTAACAGAGTTCCTTTAAATTCCTTATTTACTCCCAGTGTAAAATGAGACACACACACACCCCTATTTTTAGTTTACCCTAAATTCCTGCCTCTTTTCAAGTTTCCCTACCCATCTAATCCTTCATACTAAGTAACTCCCTCCCTTAACTAGATACTCCTCCTCACCCCAGTCTGTCACTTGACTGTTTAAAAGCTCCACCCCTTAGCTGAAAGTCAGGAAGGTTAGGCAGTCTCAGCTGTCTCCATTTGGGAGACAAAAGGCTGAATTCTTTGAGCTTGTTTTTGAGACTTTGAGTTTGGCATTCAGTCTAGAGTAATTGCATATTCTGGAAAGGAACTCATGTTGCACGTAGATAAATTCACTGTATTTTAAGCACACAGTGCATTTTCAAGTGCATAAAATGATTAGGAATATTTTTTCATTTCTGTCAGAATGCTGTTCAATTTTTTTTTTCCTTTAATCTATCATGACTGTAGCTATAAATTCACTGATGGAAAATAATCATTTTTATTTGATTAAGCATTTTTAAGTAGTGCTGAGTTTGGGGAACACTAGCTTGAAGCACAAAATGAAAAATTAAATGACATGATGAAAGGTAAATGTCACCAATCATAATTTAAAATACAATTAGAGAATACTTCAATCTTGTAACAGATTCTGTGTATGATTTTCCTCTTTAAACCGTATCACATATGCAAATATAAATGCTACATACAGAATTGCACCTATAGAGGCCAAGGCATGGTCAGCCAATGATCTGACAAGGGCACAGCAAAACATCCCTGGTGCCAACAGAACTGCAGCCTGACCTTTGCTTTATAGTCTGCTTTGGAAGAATGGTGTTAGAGACAGGAAATAGGAGTAAAAAATAGGAGTAAAAAGAAAAAAAAATCACACAAACCAATCTCCCATGCCATGTCTAGACCCAGCAGAAACACAGAAAGGGTTCTCCACGGGGAATTTTCCCAGTTTATTCAAGTCTATGTTTTCCTATCAATGAATGAAGTAACAAGGTTATGCGTGGATGTTGAAGTCTGAGACTTCCTAGTTAGGAAATTATATTTTGCAGCCACAGAGACCAGAAAATATGTATCTATAGGAAATCAGAATGGTTAGTAAGAGCCATCTCACAGAAAACTTTAGCATCTTACCTTTTTCCCCTGCTTTCACAGCATGATTCCTGTCAAAATAGCTTCCAAGAACATCTAATCCCACAGAGAATCTGAAATTCGAAGGATAGTTTGCCTGACAATTAGATTAGGGAAATGGAGGAAGCAGAAAATAGGGGCCATCAATATCCCTTGAAGCTTGAGGGTTAGCTCTAACATCCACAGCACTGGTCTGTTTAGCACTTCAATAGATTGGAGCTGATGGCACTGGCTTTAAAATGATACTATTTACTTTCACAGAGAGGTAAACAAAATATGGGAACTATCTGAGGGAGTTCAATGATGTATACATAATGCCATTAGAGCCAGACTAAGTGCCAGTACTAGCCAGGCTAAAGGGGCTGCTGAACACCCTAAGAGCTAATTTACCTTTCCTTCTCTTCCATAATTCACCCTGTCTGGCATTACCCTGCTTGCAGCTTCCCAGAAAAAATCTATTCCATGATGGTACCGGTTCCAGGAGTCAGGCAAACCTTTTTATTGTTATAAAAAGTGATTGAGTAGGTCTCATTCATTTTGGTTGCAAAGAAGTAGTGACTGAGAAGCATTATGTGTATTTGTTTTTCTCCCCAATCCTTCCCAGCCTGAAGAGAAACATCTTTCCCTGAACATTTGGCACCAACAGTGACAGTCACTACTCTTAACACTGGAATGCAGTATCATCTCCAAACCCCCTAAGATCTCTACTTAGAAAAGAAAGTCTCTGCTATCTTCATCTTGAGGTTTTCTGACCATATGTAGAGATCTATACCACATTAGAGTGATGAAAGCTTGCAGCCAACACCTGTGGATTTCAAATTCCAGATTAGGAGCTCTATCTCTCTGCAGTATCACAACAGCAAAATCAAATACCAGCAGGACACCCAACACACAAAAAAAAGCTTGGATTTGGCTTGTCAAGACAGGTTTGGGTCCCACCCAAGGGTAAGGGAAAATTGAAGCTTCTACAATTTTTTAAATTGTTTTACATGAAGTGGCCCATTCATTGCTCTTATTTTCTCTTTACCTAAACAAAAGTAGGTTAATTAACTTGAAATGCAGTTCAACCAAAGATGATTAACAAGTGGCAATTTGTGTCACAGCACTGGAGAAGATACTTTCCCACCACAGAAATATATTCCCTTCATTTTCCTTCACATGTTCAGACAGACAGACCTTTAGGAACATACAGACTGTCTGTCTGAATATATTTAGGAAGACACTGAGTAAACATGTTGTTTACATAGGATCATAGTTGCTTTCTAGCTGCTTGGGATCCTGAAGATGTTACCAAGGTTTATTTAATACTTGCATATTTTATAACTGCACCCAATTACTTATGTAACATTACAACAGAACTTACAACATCATAAACATATGAGAGGTATTATCATAGCTTTTCCATCTACCATATTCTCTTTCAGCAGATAGAAAATGGCTAAATTACCTTTCTCATCTCAAACCCACCACATGCTGAGGAGAAAATACAGCCCAGGTGCCCCTTGTTATTACTAGCTGTCACATTTTTTTTTATTCTAAGAGGCCTGTAAGACTTCATTATCTGGTTTTACAGTGGTACTCTACTGATAACAAGTCAAATCCAAGCAAAGAAAGCACAGAGAACTGAAATTGTATGCCCTGGGAGGTGGCTGGCTGGCCATCCCGAGAGCAGGATTCTCCACAGCAGACAGTCTGGGTTTGAAGTGTGGCCAACTCATCTTAAAAACTGTAAATCAAAAGCAAACCTCTGCCCTGGGAACCAGCCACAAATTGCCTGAATTTTTATCAATGTGTGGGATCACATCTTTTCTTTTTCCTAACACCTACCTGTCATCTCCACCTGGAATGTATTAGTCTTCATCCTGAAACATTCTTCCTTCTTTCCCCGGACTTTTCTCCTTATTTTCTTCTCTAAATAAGGTTCTGCACAGTCTCCTCACTTTTGTCCCATCTCACACAGTTTTCTCCTTTTGCATTTTCACTTGTATCTGGTTGTCTGAGCTCAGATTATTTTTAGTGCACTGTCTACGACCTGGCATTTCATATTGTCTTTTCCACATCTGTCCATACTCATTTTAAGCACTCAATTGTACTTTCTTTTCTACAATACATTATCAGAGAAAGGAATTGGAGCTTTCCAAAGTGATGTTTCAAAACAGAAAAAGCAATGGCCTAGAGACACGAAAAAACATACATTTAAACGTGATCACAGAGAAGACTGTAATTGTGAAGTTGACATCTTTATTCCAGTTTCTTTTCCCCTGAAACATCTCTGCAAAGAAATAACATTATAGAATAAAGTACCCATCATCAAGCCCCAGTATGTGTGAATATGGAGATATGCCAAACCAGAAATAGTTTATTTGGCTTTTGGCAAGATAGTATTTGACATTTAATATATTAGAGTGGTAATCTGCATTGTATTTATTCAGGTGAGCACTTTAGGTGCTATCCTAGGCCTTGGAATTATTAACATGACATCTAATATAAAGAGTATTGGTGTGTGTGGGGGTTATGATGATGAAGGATACTAATAGTAAAACCTGTAAGGTTTTATTTGTAGGTGCTTTCTTTTTTTCTCACAGTGGAAAACTGGACCTCTAAGGCAGCTGTCTTACCAAATCCCATCTGTCTGGTGCAACAGTCTATGTATGAACTTCTTTGCTCTTTCACCTTTTAGAATCCCTCAGGTGCAATCCAAAAATTTCTGCAGATTGCTAGTTGAAAGCCAGTGCAACAAACACAAACCCAGAGCCCAGGCACTGGCTCAGAATAAACCTGTGATTGCACCACATTTCTGTTTCTGGAGTTCTAAACTGTCAGATATTTGTGGCCCAGCTCCAGTAACTTGACTTCAGATTTGTTTCACCACCACCACCTACGATTCTAGGTCTATTAATTGACAGATATTTACATGCTGTTTGTCATATGTTTCTATCATTATCTTCAGGGGACAGATGTTGAACAGCTGCACAGATGTGCTATCTGTTGTATGTGTAAGCAAGTAAGTTTGTATTTCTACCTGGGATTCCAACCCTTCTCTGTAGGATACCCAAACTTTCTGCAAGATAATGTATGCCATTCGATATATTAGAGGATAACTCGTGTTGTATTTAGTTATTTGTGCTACTCAGAACATTAACATCCAGGAACATTTATTCTGCAATGTTCCCAATCAGTTGCAGAAGGATAGCAGAATTTTCTGGAGATTCTGACTGCAGCTGTTTCTCACTTTATTCATAAGTTTACTTGAATGCAAATGCCCAAACTTGTTTGTGTGTACTTTTGTACTAGCTGATGCTGGAGCCAGCTGAGGCAAAAGGAAAAGAAGTGTCAATATACACATCAGGATTGCAATTCTCTAATGAGAAAGAAAGAAAACTGTCAGCTTCTTGAGATCCCAGTTTGACCTTGCTTGTGCTAAGGGTACCTAAGCTTTGTGGAATTCAGAGCTCCACTTTGCAAGAGCCTAAAGGTCAGACCTATTGCTGCAAAAATGGAGCAGAAAGCATCCTGCTTATTGGGGTGTGATATATGTGTAAATTCAGGCAGCCAAAACACAAGACTATTTCATGCACAAGACACAGTCATCATGTTTGTCCCACAAGACCACTTGAAGACAGCTTTGGTACTTAAGCCCTTGACTTCAGGTCTTACACTCTCTTGCAACCCTACTAACTGATGAGTTAGTTATGGCTACAAATGTTTTAAACTGAATATGACAACATGTATTCACTCCACATTTAAAGAAATGTTAACCATTGTGCATACTTTTGCTATGAAACGAAGACAAAGACCATATTTAAGAGCAGAACATTGGAAGAGATGACTGGAGCTTGCCTGTGAGAGTGCCTGGAGTTGAGTACTTGGTCACTTTGTTGTAGTCATTTTTCATTACATTCTTGCTATCCTAGAAAGCAAGCAAAACTTCACAATTCAGGATTTTGTATGCAGCATCACGTGCTGCCTTCATCTGTTAAAGCTGATGTCTCCAACGGGATATAGTTAGTTGGTCTTTGGGCAATAAAAAACCCAAAACATCTTGTAATAACATTGATCTCACAGAAAAGCAAAAGACCCATCTGAGATAGCACAGAAAGAGTCGTGAGGCACCAGAGACACCAGGGGCCCCATCTGGTGTGACTTGTGCTGTCAGCAAGCTCAGAGCACTCACTTGTGGAGACATTACTGCTCACGCCTTGTAACTGGTCAATGATGTTAATTACAATTAGATGTTCATTGCAGAGCTTTATAGCTTGTAGGGAGAAATGAACACAGACCTGATTAACGAGCTACGGACTAAATGGTAATATTTCTGAAGCTAATGTTTCTGAAAACTATTAACAGATTTTAGTCAGTATTTCCTGCTACTAACTGGCAACAGTGAAACATAAAACAGCTGTATCTCTAAGGAGTACATTAGATCAAAGATGTGAATACCCTTATCAAGTCGGTCTTTGCTTGTGTGTGGATATTCACAGTAATAAATCTCTTGTCAAAAAGCCTTTGCATTGTGTTTCTCAGCATCTGTACTCCCCCTAAAACCAGCATCATTCTGCACGTGATTTTTTTTTTTCCTTTTTATAGGAGGGTCAAAAGCCAGCTCACATACTGTCGTGCTGATGGGCAACTGCTGCCAGCTTGGCTCTTCTGGAAGCAGTGTAACATGAAGGTGATAACAAGCAGGAGTTTGCCTTTCCACACTCTGGTCCCTCTGTACCTTCCAATGTTACTTAAAAAAAAAAGGAAGTGGAACGGCTCTAGAAATAATTTTCTGAAGTTCTTCCGGGCAGAAGAAAACTATCTTTCAGAATAGAGCAGGTGTGGATTTATGTCAGTTATCTCCACACTGTGAGATATGTAAGAAGAAAATAAAAACTTCCATTAAAAAATGTCACAAGGACAAATTCAAGCATTTGAATATTAGCAAGTGTAACAACTCCTGTGTTGTCTTAAATTATCCCATGATACAACCAATCAAAATTCTCTGATTACATCTGCACTTATTATTATTTCAAAACACCCTGCCTCCTGCCCTGGAGAGTGCCTACTGCTTCCTGACAATATGTGCAGCCTCGTGCCCTACAAATGAAATGCATTTTTTTCAAATCCTGCTCTGAATACAAAGCTGTTCCTTCCTGAATGGGCATTTTACCAGTGTCTGCACCACTGTCTCCTTCCACTTCCCCTATAATAATGAATTCTTCACAAAATCCTCCCAAGCTTAAACAAAGTAATCTCCCATAGAATTTAAAGGCAGAATTTGAGACCTACCCGCTATTTATGACAGCTCAACCTGAAATATGTTATGCCTGATGTTGCACAGCCTGGTTTTGCCTTTGACACCGAGACAGTATTTTTTCAAAACCTTATTCTAAATCTCAGACAGTTGACCACAGTCAAAACCTCTGCATACCAAGGACACAGGTGGCTCATGCTGGCTATTCGTATGAAATAAATAAGCAGTAGTGTCTTGTAGAACATTTGGCTAAAATAATTCACCAGCAACAGACAGGAATTCTCTCCTAAAATCCTAAATAGAATTCAGTTTTCTTTCCCAAGAAAAAAACCATTTACTTTTCACACCATCCCTACCTCATTCATGTCCTTCCTATCAAATGGAGATGGCAAATGAGGAAAGCTTTGTTAAGCCTGAGAGTTACTAGGGGCTACAACGTGCAAGCCAGCTGTGGTAGAAGAAATGAGTATCTGAGCATGTGTATACTATGTGTGCATCATACACAGCCACACACATGCTACACAAGCAGCTTAACTTCCACAAATCTGAACAGTCTCAGCTGCTAACTGAATTGGGTATGACCTGGAGGCATTTGAATCTTTCAAAATACAGCTGCCAGAGCGTTGAATGTTTAAACACGTGTTTAAGTGCCAATATTAAGATTTAGCTTTTGAAAATGTTAGTATATCTATCAGTTTCTGAAATGTGAGCTGAACATACTGAAGTATTATGATCTACTAAAATGCTGCTACATTCAGAAACTGTCTACATGACAAACAAAACAATAATTTAACAGGGAGCCTAATACATAAAAAACAAATAAACAAAAATATCCTTAAACCTTCAGAAGATGTAACACTTTCACATTAATAAACCACGTCCAACACTCCGAAATACAAACAAGAGCTTGGCTTGGTGTAGTCAACCAATTTCTGTTCCAATTTAAATATTTTGGTTAGAGGTCTGATTTTCTGTTGAAGTCAGTGTAATCCCTGTTGGAAAAAGCAGTTTGCTTATTCTCCTCTCCTTATGCTCAGCCTAATGAGCCGTGCCAGCAGAAAGTACCACTTATCCTCATCCTGCTGGGTGAGATCAGCCGAGCAGTGATGCTGTGCAATCTTGGTGTCTGAAGAAGGTTATAAACAAAAGTGTACATTTGTAAATCTTACAAAACTGTAAGATTATAAGTTGTTTTTTTTTCAGCAGGTAAAAAATGCTGTCACTTTCAAATATCCTACTATTAATACAATGTTCTCATTTCAAATCTGTTAAATATAAAACGGAGAGTATTTTGGTTTGGGGTTTGTAGATTTGCTGTCAAATCCTAATGAACAAAAATCAAGCTGAAGCAGAGTCAATGAGAGCACATTTTCTTGATGGCCTTCTTCTAGACTTCTCTGTGCTAGAAGTTTGCATCTTCAATGAGCTAATTGCCCATTGATTCAAGGTAAACACGTTTTCAAGTGCTGGTCTGGACACTGTCCAAACTCATAAATTCTGTCACTTAGAAAGACTAAGCCTGAGGCCAACTGCAAACTTGGACCAATTTCTGGGTGTGTGCATGTGTTTGTGTGTTATCTCTGAAAATGAATTAACTAGCTCAAGCTAACTGGTCATGAGCAAACAAATTAAAAAGAAAAAAGTTTTGAGCAGGAAAGCATATTGATTTTGAAAACTAAAGAAAGGAAGTGCTGCCCCACTTCCAGTTATTTTGCTTTAGTTTTCAAAATGGTCAAACAGCAATTGATTCTCCTTCCACCAGGCCTTGACATAGTTGTATATTAGCCTTAGTAATGAGCCTTCCCAACCACAACAGGAGAAAGCTGCTCATGCTGCTTGATGGATGCAAAACTAAAAACTCCATGAGAAATGTGTGATCATCACTAGAAAAAAATAAAAAAGATTTGGGGAACTTCATAAAATAATAGAATACCTGTGGTAAACATGATCTTTTTTGGAATAATTTCATTTTTGTTAATTTTATAGAAAAGAAAAACAACAAAACTCTTCAAAGTCTCTCTCTCTTTCTCTCTCTCTCTAGATACACAAACACATACACACTAAGTCCACAATAGTGCAGGTACAACTTAAGAAAAGATTAATCTTAAACAGTTATTTTTTAAGATACTTTTCTCTGCTTCCACTCATGCAGTGCTCTAATTCATATCAGAGCCTGTCTTCAACATAAATGACCTTACAGAAGCTGGTTAGAAATAAGACAATCAGGTAATAAAAAAAAAAAAAGATAATTCAGATGGACATGAATATAATGTGCATGCATTATAGAGCCTTAAACTCCCATTTATATTCTCATTCAGAAACAAAGTGGCCTCAATTCTCTCCAGCTTAATTGCTTTCTTCTTGAAGAAAATCATTGATAGGGTGGTTTAAATCATGTAGCTTTTGCCAGGACATTTCAGTTATTCAAGGAAAAAAAAAGCAGCACTTAAAGACTTCCATACAAGGCAGAATAACACGCCCATCTTCCATCTCCTTCACAAATAACATTAATTCATCAATTCATTGTACTTTCAGTAAGAGATGAGAGTTTTGATCAGAAGTTTAATTAGCTAAGGACTGAAGGACAGGGATCTGAGGAGAGGCATAAGAGTAACCACACTAATTACACAGAGACAGCTTAAAAGGAACATGAGAGGTGATGTGTTCTATCAGCTGTGAATTGCCCCAAGCAATCCAACTCATGGAGTTTTATTAGTGTTGGTACTGCTCAGGTGTTCAGCTTGGTTTTTTAAGGTGGTTCAGATGGCTACTAACCAAAAGCACCAGGGACACCCCATAAAAAAGCAGGTCTGGGTAATGAAGAGGTTGCAGTCAGGTGCCAGCTGAGTTCTTCAGGTGGGTTCTGGAGAACCTAAGACAAGGGAGAGAGGCGTGATGCTGCATTCAGGGTCTTCTAGACCAACCGGCTGGAAGGCAACTTTTGGCAAGGGAAAAAACTTTTACTGACTTATAAGCTAATTCATTTTTTGCAAATGTATTAAAAACTACAGCTATTTTGTGATTTCATCAGTGTTTTTTAAAAAGCTCATTTATTGAAGCATCATATTTCCATTGTTGTTTTCCATAATTATTGATACTACACAAAACTACACAAATATTCTTCCCATTAGTAGCAGCACAGCTACAAAATGCACTACAGAGCACACACTGCAATAGAAAAAAGCCCACTTAGGTTCATGTTGCAATTGGTTTTTCATCAGTATCGAACTAGTCAGCTCTTTATCTCTGGACAGTATTAACTAATCAGATGATGCCATCGCTCAGAACATCAGGAAGCAATTTTAGTCACAGTGCCAGTCTTAGCTTTGTCAACTCTTCCACCAAGTTTTAGGATCACTGGAAAAAACAGTCTTCCTCAGTCAGAGATTGGCATTGCTATTGGTTCCTTTGTTTGGGTACCCAGTACAGTGCATCTTCAAGTATATACAAAAGATTGGGTATTAATTGTAGTAGTGAATTAATAATTTCAGTAATATTTGGTTAATAAAAAGACATGCACAATACCAAATGCACTCACATAATTACTTGAAAACATGCATGTACCAAACTTGTTCAAGCTTCTTCTGTTTTTTATTGTCTTGGTTATAGTCACTTGGAGCCAACTCTACAACCTGATGTTGTTAATTAGGGAGCTCTCTTTTAATGCAGTTACGTACTGTGCTGGGTATTTTTATTCCTTCACTTTTGTCAGTGACTGTGAATACTCTTCAGTTTTATTAGCTGACTTTTTCAGACAAGCTTGTGTCATTCTATGTTCAGAAAACCTTTTCTTCAAAGGAGATCAGGTCCAGGGGAAACGTACAGGTGACAGAGTTTTATGCCTCAGTTTAGTTAGCAATAATGAAGCTTAAAACGTGGAATTGCACAGAACTGGAAGCAGTTTTCTGAAAACCTGAGCTCAGCCAAAGAAATAATTTTTCCTGCATGTTTAGCAAGCATTTGAGCTAAATAGATGGAAACTAAAGTAAACATAATTATAAAAGATTTTTCTTTTTGTCTCTGAGTGTCTTTTCTCCTCTCAGCTGTTTTGACTCCACTATTACATTTCCAACTGTTCACAGCCTGAAAGAGGATGTGGAGAGTGAGGATAAGCAAAAAAATCGGAATTCTTAATGAAAACTTTCATATTATCATTAGTTAGTGTAAAGTTTTTTGGGTATTTGATGGGTTTTTTTAATGAAGAGGATTCTTTTTCAGGTCACCTTTGAAACTTTCTAGAACTTAGCGTGTCTTACAGCTCTTTGGAACCACTTTGTGACAATAAAAGGAACTGAGCTCTTTTAATAATGGCATTTTATTAAAATACTAATAATTTTGCTGTTTAAAAGTGAGCTTTAATGATTATAACACTTCTCTTTGATCAGCAGAAAATGGTGACTAATCTGAGAGGGGAAAAAAAAGAAAAAGAAGTTTTAAGGCTTGGAGGCCTCTCCCAAGCCTTGTGGCTGCTATAAAAGCTCAGAGACAAGAGAGTGAAAAAAGAGAATAAAAAAGGCAGGAGACAATAAGTGTAGAGGTTTTATTTTTATCCTGAAAGACTCCCCTGCCAAACAACAATGAAGCAAATAAAGAAAAATATATACTGGTTTGACCTCCCTTGCTTTTTTAATTTCTTCTCTCTTCCTCCCCTGTTACAAACTTGATGTCCTCCTTGATAACAAATTCTTTGACTTTCTCTCTGATTTCCTTGCCTGAGAGATCACTCAAAACCCAATTGCCATTTATTGAACTCTCAGGGTATTCTGCCAGGTCAGGCTGAAGAATTTTTCTTTCTCTCTGCCTACCTGAGCCACCCCTCAGGCATCATGTCCTCTCCAGCTACTGCCTAAGAACAGGTGAGAAGCAAAAAGTCAGCCATGACCCAGGCCTCCCCACAGCCTGGGCACAGGGAGCCCCTTCGGTTGTTCCTCACTGGGGAAAACTATTGAAATCAATTGAAATCAAAGCATTTCTCATGGGGAGGAGGGGGGAAAAAAGAAACCAAGGGGTAGGGGGTTAAAATCAAGCCCAGGAGCCAGCCACACTCTGCAGGTGTGTTTTGTTACCCATCCATTTACTTTATATCATGCTTCACTCAAAGCAAATAAAAGGCAAATGCAAACACTATTACTTGTGTCTAAAATATAGAGTATTTAGGATCTGGTTGGGTTTTTTTTTTAAAGATACAGGTACAGAAAAGAAGAAAAAATAAATTACTTTCAATAAAGTTGTTTCAGAAAGGTGTCTCTCCACCTCCTCATCAGATGTCTTCCTCTTTTCTGATTATTGAGGGTTTTGTAATACAGGATTTCAACCCATGCAAAAGTTTCTCGTAACTGTTTTCTACGATCCCACCACATAGGATGGTTCTTGTTGACTTACAAGGCTTCCCATGCTGCCAAACAGGTTGAATTGTCTACCCAAAACTCATTCTATTTATATCTTCACAAAGGGGAAAAACAAAACAAAACAAGAAAGAAAAGAAAATCCCTTGGACCTCTTAAGGGTTGTTCTCCATCCTCCAGCAACAGCTTTTCCATACCCCAGGCCCTGTGTCCTGTGTGTTGCTCTCTAGCAAGGAAAACCTTTCGTTCAATGATGTGTAAAACCTTTCCCATTCCCTTGGCTTTTCAGTGTCAACTGCTCAGTGGACCTTACATTACATTTCAGTCTGGCCAATAAATGCAAATATCCCAGCAGGATAATCATGCACAGCTTGAGTAAGAAGCTATGCAACAGCAGCTAGTTCCTCTGGATAATAACAGGGCTCACATGACCAATCTCCAACTTCTTCTGCCTACCAGAATTATTTCAAAAGTGGAATATATTTACAAGTAAAAAGAAAAATTTCAAAAGGCAGAAACAACAGTTTCTTGGGATCTTTTCTCAAATATACTTTTAAAGATGCTGCTCAACTCTGTCCTTATACAGAAGGCTGCATTTCAAAATGCCATCTTATCCCTTTCTCCTGTTTCCCAACATTTTAGACCAAAGCAAATTTCCCTACTGTGTTTCAAGAACTTCATTACGTATCTATTATTATCATTATTATTACTATTATTATTATTACAAATGTTACTAATATTACTGATTTTGATACTGCAACACTGATTTTAGCCACAGAAAAAATCTGTGCTTAGAGCCCTTAGAATGAAGTTAATGGAATAATTTTATTTTTTTTTTCCTCAGAACAAATTTCTGAGATGAGGAAGGAGAAAACTTGAGCTATTAAGTCTTCCCTTGTTTTTCTTGTTCACCTTTGTGGACTAGAAAGTATCAACTGATCACTACTACAGACTTAGGATGCAAGAATATACATTTTTTTTCTGCTGTTGTGCAGTTGTTTTTGCCTTTTTTTCCCTGACTTATTAACATGACCAAGAAATGGTAGATAACACCACGACACATTAACAGATGTTGTTCTAACATCATCATATCACAATCTCTTCCCATGTACATTTACAAATCTTGTGTGAAAGAAATAAGCAGAGTTTGTGGGTTGGGGCTTTTTTTAAAAAAATTCTACAACTTAGCAGAAGGAAAAGCTGATTAAAAGATTCATTCAAATATTTACATGACACACTGTGTTGTGATACTGAAGTGTGAGCTTGCTCCTTTTACAGATCTCGTGAGCAGACTCTTCTCCCCATCGTTGCAAATGCAACTTTTAAATGGTAGTTACAAGCTCCCATTTCAATGACTTCTGCCTCTAACTGGGCATCCTCTCCAATTCTTCTCTCCCTCCTCCTCCTGTCCCCCCCAGCACAACTTGCCTTTCTAGCAGTTCATGAAGGAGGCACCTACCCCAATTCCTCACTCCTGGCACCTCCCCCAATTCCTCACTCCTGGCACCTCTCTACGCTGCTCCCTGCATCCTCCCCCACACCAGCTTTGATCTGCTCATCCTCTTTGTAATCTCACCCTACGTGCCCTTTCTCTGCACATCTCCTTCTGTTTGGAACAGTTTTGTAAGTGGGTGCTAGATCAACACCCTCCACATTTCAAACACTCTCCTTTAAATTAATCTGTTTTCCATAAGCCTATGAAATGTAGTAGAAAAACATGATCAGCAGCCTAAACAGCATTGGAGCCATTGTTACAAGTCACACATTATTGAAAACAGAAGCAGCCCTGAGCCAAGAGCCCTATTTGCTATTCCTGCCTTCCCTCATTCGCTGGCATTCCCAAAGAAACTGGAGGAGAAGTAAGTAACTCTGAGATATATCTATATCTATCTATATCTATATCTATTACTCCATGTGTGGTAGCTCTGAGCAGCCTGATCTAGTGGGAGGTGTCCCTGCCCATGCAGGGGGGTTGGAACTAGATGATCTTTAAGGTCCCTTCCAACTCACAAAGAATCACAGAATGTTCGGGGTTGGAAGGGACCTCCGAAGATCATCAAGTCCAACCCCCCCTGCCAGTGCAGAACCAAAAACTAGGGCAGAGAACTCAAACCATTCTCTGATTCTATGACTGAACATCTGAAGTGTTCCTGTTATGTCCCTACTCCAATGCATTTTGCTTTTGTAAACTGTTGCTACACACTCTCCGTTGTGTTGCAGAGGAAGCCAACAATTTACTATGAACACTGCAGGTAATTTAGTATAAATATTTACAGTATAAATATGGAGATGTACACAGTTAGCAGTGCCTTCTACAGTATTAATCATTGATGTTCCTGAATGCATCCAAGTATCAGTATTAAAACAACATGCATATTATTAATTATTAATAATTAAATATAAGGGGATGCAGAGACATTAAATGCTTTCCCTATAGACAGTCAGCTGGTTGGTGGCAAAGCTGGGAGAGAACCTAAATCTGATCTATCCTCTTATAAGTTTTAAAAGTATTACCTTCCCTATCACACAGGTACTGTGATCAAAGCCTCATGAATATGCAAACTGATTGCCAAACTAGTTGGAATCCTTTAAAAAGTCATTCCTCACGAGGACAGCAGACCTACACTGAAACCACAGCTAGAGATAAAATCATTCTAACTCAGCTCACATTTGTTTTATGTGACAGTCATCAGCACCATCATCAATTTTACACCAATTTCAAGGACCAGTAAGAGCAACAGCTTCTGTTCCCTGACCACTGAAGAAAAGACATCCCATATTAACATGTATCAAACCTGTGAGATGCAGACAGAAGGAGCCAAACATCATACTTCAAAAGCATTTGATAGATAATGTATTATTGCAAAACAATTTATTCTCCCTCTCTGTTTCTCATTGCCACTTTTATTTCCTACCAGCATTGTTCTAGCTTTTTCTGCAACATTTACTTCACTGACAAGTCTGGATGCTGAAGAACTCACAGGGATCAGCAGAGACACAGCCCTTCCCTCTGGGACACTTACACCATCCTGCCCTCAACTGAAAATTAGTTGGTGTAGCAGATGAGTACTACTACTGCAAAACCTCTAACTAGGTGAAGTATGAGTTCAGGTTTGGGAGGAGTGGGTTTGATTTCTTTTCCTGTTTTTATTTAGGAGTGCTTGCATTAGCCATAGGCTGGAGTAACCAAAAAATGAAGCACAGTTTAGATAAAAGTGCTGAAATCCTAAACCAAAATAACATGTTTGTATTAGAAACAGAACAAACATGCTTGTTCAAGATGTTTTTTGACTAGAAGAATCTTTCTTTGCTCAACTCAAACTTCAGTCTTTGAAGGATAAAAGAAGTTCTTTCAGTCATTCTATGATAGGAAATAAGCTCAAGTTCCATTGTAAGTTTATAGAAGAATATTTTAAACCATCATCACTAAACATCTAACAAGACTCGCAGGCACAGAGATGTAGAATTCATCATACTCAAAATACATTACTTGAGTGCAGCAAGGGCAAGTATTCAGAATCAAGAGAAGATTCTGATTGGACACAAGAGGTAAATTTTTCACTATGAGGACAGTCAGACACTGGAATAGTGTCCCAAGAGAAGTGGTGGATTTCCCCACAGTGGACAATTTTAAGTCTCAGCTTGACAGGGTGCTGAGCCACCTCATATAAACTATAATAGCACCTAGAAAGGTTGGACCAGATGATCCTTGAGGTCCCTTCCAACTTGGCATTCTGTGATTCCACCTATGCTTTAGTTGTTCTACTGATAAATGCAGAATTTCTGTTTCACAAAACAACTAAATGCATAACAGCACAGATCTGAACATGTAAGAAAAGCAGGGCTTGATCCTGTGCTACTACATAGAAGTTTATGATAGAAATAAAGGCTTGTGATCAGGCTCTGAATTCCTGAGTGCAGGAAACACGCTCCTCTGTGCAAGTTCTCTTCAGCTTGAAGAGCTGGATGAACATATCAAGGGCCAATGAACATATCATGACAGCAATACATGCTACAGGAGCAAACACCTTACAATGTAATTATATTTAATACCTTAATATGTAACTCCTGCAGGAGAGAAACCTCCCAGAACAGCATGGGCTTCATATTTAAATACAAAAAAAACCCACCCAAAAATGTAATTTATAATCATGTGCTCACAGTATATAAACATAACTGCCTTCAGAAGCTATTGCACACACACTTTTTATGCAACTCACTCATTCAGTGCTCAACTTGCAACACTTTTTAGAATGGATATTTTTGTGATTTTCTAAACAAAACAAAACCAGCAAGTTACCCAGACAGAAATGTCATGCTAATACTTGGATGCAGAAATAAGTCTCAACTACTACCAGCATGAAACAGGAAAGAAAAAGCTTTAAAATGTCAAAAAAAAAAAAGGCAAAACATTTTCAAGTAGCCAAAATGCTTTTTGATTATCTGTTTGCATTGTGAACCAAAACCCAGTCACAAACAAGCAGAACTAATATACAAGTTGAGGCTTATGAATTTACATGTGTTTTAGATACCCAATTAACAGAACACCCTATGTCACATAATTAATAAAACTGCCAATAAAAACAGTGAAGAAATAACTGCTGGAATGCAAAACATGCATTCCGAGAAGATTTTCCACCCAAGTGTTTCCATCATGAAAAAAAACTGGTATTGCTGCATGAAAAATCACACTGTGAAATATCATAATCACTTCTGGCCTCTCCTGCAGACCAGCTCTTACACTGACACTACAACAGACACTGCTCCTCTCGTGTATGACAGTGGAAAAGGCAACGACCAGAATGAGAATGGTTTGTAGCTAGCAGCTAACAAACAAAGGAAAAACAATTTGTCTTCTTCTATTCCAGCCCCCCTCACAAACCAGAGGGTTGGATACAAGTCTTACACCCCTGACAGATCAGATTAGCTAATGACAAGTTTGGGATTCTTCTAGTAAATTCAGCAAAGAATATACAAGCAAACGTGTAGGAATAAGGCTGCTGGTGGCAAATTGAAAAGCTTCAAGTTCTTTCAGATCACAACTTGAAGATAATCAATTTATACATTAATTTTTATTTTTCTTGTAAAAGAACTCTGCAGTCTGATCAAGTCAAGCTTGCCATCTGCTACAGACAGGAGTACAGCTATCTTCCAGAATTACGTTATAAAACTTCTTTGTAAACTTTACATGCAAGCTGTTCTTGTCAGGATTAAAGTCATTGTGATAATGCATCTTAATACTCAATCAGGCTTTAAATAAAGAGTGACAAAAGTCCACATATGGATGACAAGCTGTTCTACAGTAAATATTTTTGTATTTCTTGAGAAGGGGCTTATGGCAGTTTATGACATATTCCACCAAGCATTTCACTCTAAACTACTTACAGACTAATAAAACCAATATAAAATCTGTGTTTTGAACTCCTCACCAAATTTAGTTTTTAAATTAACTTGATTCTATTTCTCTTCCTATTTAGTTATGCTTTTACTTCATCATTTGCTTAAAAACTTTTCCCAGCTGTTACAGAAGGGAAGACTTTTAGGACCCTGTATTTTAACAAGGCATTATTCCCAAGTGATGCTGAATGTATCTATGGAAGAGAAAAAGGAAATACAATGCAATTTTACCACTATAGCTGACCCTCTAAAGCAGAGTAAAAATTCTTCCACACTTTTATGCAATTAAAGTTGTTAGAGCCATTTCCAGTATTCCTGCAGCTGAGAAGACACATTATAAAAAAACCCTCAAAAGTTCCTTCTCCACACAGTCCATTTAGAAACACAATTCGCAGAAAAACAGAGGCAGAAAAAAAATCTTATGACAAGCAGGGATGAAACTGATTTTTCATTTTCCATTCCTTTTTCAGCAGTTACAAGGCACACGTTGCAATTAATACAGTTAGCTGCTTGCTATAAGCCCATTACAAGTCACTGTTTTGTTACAGCAACTATGCAAGTAACTCAATATATATTAACTTAAATTTCAAAGACCTGAATGAAACAGATACACTGTCACAGACATATAAAACAGATCATGATGCAGATAAACAATCTTACCCTGATGTTGGATCAACAGCTATGGCCTTAGGGTTACTAAGATCCAGCTCGATGAGGGTAATGCACACTGATCCATTCTGGTTGCAAGCAAAGATCCTGTCACTGACGTGATCCACAAAGTAAAAATTGCCAGTGATCCAGTCAATTGCTATTTGCTGTACATCTGCTGAGGAAAAAGAAAGGAAGAAAGAGCTCAGATGTGCAATTGTAACACAAATAACTGAACTCCTAGCTGCTTCACCAAGCAAATGTTATACACAGCTAAAGAGCTCAAGCTGTTTTTACATGGATTATATGGTATGTAACAAGGAATCCAACTCTTAATACATACATAGTGGTTGGAGAGAGTTTTTCCCTTTTAAGTACAAAAGTCTGATTGCAACTTCAAGGGCATGAAAGATCCACATTTGTGTGTAGTTCCCTTAAACATTTTAAAGTTTGTAATTGTGCATTTTTTATGGTATGTTCAGAAGGAGCAATGAGGGAATGATGCATCAGTGGAAGAGGGGTCAGGAATGTGGCTGTGGGTGGCTGAGGGCAGCAGATGGCAGTGGGAAGGCAGCATCTGAAGCCACTCGAGTTCTGAAGTTAGTGTTCCAGGATGTCTGTTACACCGTGGGGATGCTACACTGATAATGCTTAGAAGAGTCTACCAGATACATTTAAAGCAACCAAAACCAGATAGTAAATACTTCATAGAAATTTTAAAAGAAAATTGCGTGTCGATACGTATGTCTAAACCCACTGTATGTAACAGCAGACGTGGGTGCATGCATTCATTTTCATTTAAATTCCTTCTTTTTTTGTAGATCTGAGAAATCTGGCTGCTGCTAGATTTCTGATTCAAATAAGGAGCATCAAAGTAACTGCCTGCATGGCATCCATACAGAGAAGTTTCCTAACAATGACACTGGGAGTTCCCCTTCTCCAAACACAAGGGTAGCTTCACAGCTACCTAACACAAGAGTTTTAAAGCAGTCAGTTCTTTTTCTTGTAGATTCTGGAGCCACTTTTTGAAAATGTCTTCTAAATCCTGCATTTTTCTTACAAGTCAACCTGCCTGTCCATACCCAGTCTTAATCTTACAGTAAACATTATAAAGAAGTGCAAAGAACGTAACTTGAACTAAGACTTCTTTACTTCCTATTTTTATTGACAACACTGTATTGATACCACTCTGTAAGACTGAATTATTCTTAAATTAGTAACTCAATGACATTATTTCCAGTTAAATATTTTCAATGTTAAAGATTTTTTTGTATTTTAAAAAGAATATCAAGTATATTACAATGGTTTCAAAATAGTGCTAGCAGAAGTTGAAATTCTGACATGATGGCAGAAGCCAAATGTAATAAAATGTCATTTCACATGGTAGCTTTTTTGGGATTACTTTAAGTTTTCTCTATTGCTGCCATCCTTCACAATCTGAATTTTTAGGGCTTTCTTCCCAGCTGTAACAAGAGCCATGTATGTGTTGGTAGCACCACGTACACTGGAGAATATAAAGCAAACTTGATTCAGAAGGAAATTGTAGTCATTCTGGTTTTGACAATAACTGAGGGCTTATCAGTCATACATTTGCTAAATACTTCAAAGAGAGATGGAGACTCACAGGTTGTCCTTCAAGGTGCAAGTAACATAAACAAGATTTACTCAATAAAATATCAGGAATAGCTTCCAGCTGTATTCCATCTCAGCCATCTCATTACACAGTTCACTGCTGTCTCTCTCTCTCACATTTCTCCCTTTCTGTGACTCATTTTCCTTTTAATTCAAAGTGAATATTGTGCCTCTTCCCTTCTGATAGCTGCTATTACAAAGATATGCTGAGCCAGAAAAAAGAAATGCTCCATTTAGTCCTATATCCAACCTCCAGAGGAGGCCAATGTCAGGTGCACTATGAGGCATATGCAAGCACTGATATATTTTAGACAATGGAGAGGAAAAGGTTATTTTCCTTGTCCAAACAAAATAGAGGGTATACTTTTAAAAAGATCAGAAAACTTCTGTCCCCCTGGAAATCAGCAAGAGTTTAAGCATTTTCAATGCATCTGCTTTCCATCTTCAGAAGTTGGATTAATGGAATTAAAGGTTTATGGCTCACTGATTCAATGAGACTTTTGAAAATTGAAGAGAAGTTTCCATGTAATAGAAGCAATTCTGAAAACACTAATTCTAAAGAATGAAAGTAGCAAAAGAGATTCAATTTTAAATATCTTAGAAATGAAACTAGTAATTAAATTTCTGTCATGAGAACCCTGGAAGATTGTTGCACATTGGGAAGTGGAAAAAGAGGAGCAAGTTTGATGGAGGAGGGTACTGTTTTCTTCTTCACATGTTTGTCCATAAATGTGATTATATAGCTGAAATGCATGATACACACAGATTATTAGATCTGTCAACATAACAATACTCACATTTGTAAAATGTTGTCTTCATTTTTTCCTTAGTTATTCATTAATATGTCACAAGAAATGGCACCAAAGAGGTATTTTATATGGAAAACAAGGATAATTAATTGAAAGTCCTATTAGGGATAACCATTTGCATAGAAGAGTTTAACCTGAGGTTGCTCAGCAATCCAGGAAAGTGAGACACCCAGGAGCAATTTCACACCATAACCTTTGTGTCAAAGATTTCATAAAGCATTGCTAGTTCTTCACACCTATTCCCCTGGTGTCCCTTCCCCAGCAGGCTGTCTTTGGGAAGGACATGGAGGCACCAGCTCATTACAGCTGCAATTCCCTGTAAAACTGTTCACTGCAAACCATGCTACACTTACAGACTTAATCACAGAGCTTCCAGAAAAAGAGGCACATGAATTCATATTTTTCTTCAGAAGTCTACTGTATGAAATGGAGGGGAGATCTCCCCCTATGCAAAGAACACTTCTATCAAAACCAGACCTTCTGGGCCAGCACATCCCTAATCTTGTAATTAACCTGGTTGTTCCATGTGCAGTCACAACAGTTACAAACACCCTGTGTGTTGTAGATAGCATTGACTGGATTTGAGCTTTTGTCTTTTTTCTACCATGGGCTTTGTAATTAATAAAACACATCCAGTTTCTCACAAGAAAAGTGGTTTATAAAGAATGGCCCAAATCCACTCCCCCATCAAATTCTATGTGAAAAATCCCCTTGACTAGCAGATAACAGTTTTTATGAATCAAACTCTGATGAAGCTGCTTTGAATGGCTCTCCAGTTATCACACAAGTTGAATGCTCTGTACACCATGGAGACATGGGTTTGGTTGCACTGGAGACTTTAAAAATACATGTAACTTCTTGTACTCAAGATTCACTGAATTCATTTCATGCCTATTTCTGGATTCCTATATTAAAAGCCAATATGTACAGATGTCTAGTCCACTCATATCTTTAAAGTAATTGATCTTTTTTTTTCTTTCACTCACAGAGTTCCAGAAGTCTCTAAAAAGAAATTCCTCCCCATGAAAACACATACTTACTCTGAGCAATCTTCTATATATTTTTGAGGGGTCTTCCAATATTAATAACAGTTTCCTTGGAGCACTTGTGCCAAATGTGATCATCCTTCATTTATTACTTTCTAAAAACTAGGATTTCCTCCTAAGGTCTTTGTACAAATACTTTAGAAATCCTACAGGCTACATTCTACTCTAGTTAATGACATTATGAGGACCATGGGCGTGTGGCTAGAAGTACACCTTTTCTATTTGCTTTAAACAGACACGTATCTTGAGAGAAAAAAAAAAAGCAATTTTACATGAGTGAGGCTAAATCTTCAAAGAGTACTGGAAATATATGTCTTATGGCCAAAAAACAGTGTCTGAGAATCAGAGCCATACTGAATGTCTTCTTTCACTTTAATTTTCCAACATGTATCCTGTACTGTATGCATTACTATATTTATTTCCATTTCAAATCAAGACTTGCACGAGAGGACTTCAGTTATCAGAAGAGAGGGAAAAGCCCTGCCATATCCTTCTATTTATACCACTGTTGTAATCGAGGACTCAGCACACACTGTGCCCATCAAAATCCATGTGATGTTACCAGATGTAATTATTTCCAGGTGTTGAAGAAGGACTAGAAACAGAAAAATAAGTAAGCTTTCTCCGTTTATACACTTTAGTAAAAGCACCCCTTGCTTTTAATGTGAGAAAGGATCTAAGCAAACCACTCAGTGAAAATAAGAATGGAGTCTTTTTTAGAAACTTCTGAGTGAACTGGGAAATGGTTTTGGATGAAATATAATTAAAAGTGTTCAGTGCACTCTTCATATACTTCTGCTTAATAATGAAAGAGATAGACAACCTCTCTCTCTTTTAAGGGAAAGAACTAAGCCTTATATGCTTAAAAATGTTCTTGCTCTGAACATCACTACAATGAGGACTGCCTAAAGGAACCTGGAAATCTGCTCAAGGAGGAAAAATTTAATTGACAGTTACCAAGGGAAATTAGAACCATGATTCACTCTTTCTCTTTGGATGTGGCTTTGGACCTTTGTAGCGATATATATAAAATATATATAAATTCAGTATTGGTATCTTGCTTGCATTTTCCCAAAATTAACATGTATCTTTGAAAATGCTTAAAAATAATCTTTATTTTTGTCACAATTTTTTTTATTACTTTGCAAAAGTTGATCTTAAAGGAAGAACTATTTTGATTTACCCAAAACACACACAAAAAAAATAATATGGTGCTATTTCATTTTTTTTCATAACCCATATACATCCCTTTTGAATGAATGTAACATCCAAACTTCCACACAGGAATTTCATGCTGTATTCCAGGCTTGCTTGGGGAAGATGAGAGGAGGGGAAGTAGTTTAAAAAGCAATGGTTGCATCTTGAATAAAAGAGCATGGGAGGGCAGGAACCCTGGCTCCCCATGAACACAGACTCCAAACCACCAATGCAGGAGGGGGGGGGGAAGTGTTTGCTACTCTTGCTGCTCCAAAGCATCAAGTGTTTATTTTCTAGAAATCTTTCCCCTTTGCAGAGAGCAGCTGAGTGTTGTCACAGGTAGTCAGGTCTGCTAGGAGTCACTTGTTTATTCTATTATACAAGCAGGGTAGTTTGTGCAACAGTTGCTTCGACAGTTGGCCATATGCTAAGGGAATAAACGCTGTGGAGAAGCAGGAGAGGATCACTGTAATAAAACTTTCAGGACCTTCACATTTCTGTAATGAGCATCCTAACACATGGAAGATGTCACATAGTCCCCAACGGTCATGCAGTGCAGGAGGAACTCAAGAGCAGTGGAACTCAAGAGCCTCATGCCAGAAGAGTTTGCTTCACTGTATTTTGGCTAAGGAAGCATCTCCTGCTTCCTGCCGAGTCAAAAAAGGTCGGACAGAAACAGAGGTAAAAGGAAAAGATCACTTTGGGAGGCAAAACCATGAAAAAAGAAATAACTTGAAAAATAAGCAACAATGGGATAACATCTTTGGTACCTTTTGCTTTTCCCCGTGTTTTCTCAATCTTCACGTTGTATTTTTTCCACACACATGCAGCTTGCTTTCTCTTAGAAAGCTGCTTCAATTTTTTGACAGAAACCTACAGAAACCTGAGATTTTAGCAAGTGAGGCTTTGTGAATTGTGTAAGGTAGGTAAATGATAGAAGTGCCAGGCATGGACAGACCTGTTTAGTTTAATTTACTATCTATTTAGAGAAAAGGAGATCAAATTACATATTTGCAAAGGAGCCAACCAAATTTATTCCAAATAACAAGAGCAAGCAACTTGGTGATAGGCTTTTTGCTCTGCTGCAGAAAAAAAACAACAAACAAGTTTTGAATAAAGAAACAGGACAAACAGTAGCAAGCCCTTCTTTTTCTAAACTAGCCAGTAAGGGTGAAACCAAGTAAACAGCAGTTAGAACATACTTAAATGACAAGCTATGAAATCTTTCAGAAGCATCTGCCTTTGCTGTGCCCTCTCTTCTCAGAGTAATGTTCACAGAATCACAGAATCACACAGAACTACCAAGGCTGGAAAAGACCTTTAAGATCATCAAGTCCAGCCTATGACCAACACCACCACACCATCTAGACCATGGCACTAAGTGCCACATCCAGCCTTGCCTTGAACACATCCAGGGACGGTGCCTCCACCACTTCCCTGGGAAGTCCATTCCAATGTCTAATCACCCTCTCTGTGAGGAAGTGCTTCCTAATATCCAACCTAAACCTCCCTTGGAGCAACTTCAGGCTGTGCCCTCTTGACCTGTCATTGGTTACCTGGAAAAAGAGCCCAGCCCCAACCTGACTACAACCTCCCTTCAGGTAGTTGAAGAGAGTGATGAGGTCCCCCCTGAGTCTCCTCTTCTCCAGGCTAAACAACCCCAGCACCCTCAACCTCTCCCTATAAGACTTTCCCTCTAGTCCTTTCACCAGCCTTGTTGCTCTCCTCTGGACCCACTCCAGCACCTCAACGTCCTTCTTGAAGTGAGGGGCCCAGAACTGCACACAGGACTCAAGGTGAGGCCTCACCAGTGCTGAGTACAGGGGGAGAATTACAGGCTGGGGGAAGAGTGGCTGGAGAGTAGCCTGGCAGAGAGGGACCTGGGAGTGCAGGTGGACAGCCTGTAGTGCTGCCTGGGATTATTGTGGCCAAAGAGCAGGACCCTGCACTTGGTCTTGTTGAATTTCATGCCATTGGTCTCAGCCCATCGATCCAGCCTGTCCAGGTCCTAATTAGCAGCCCAGACAACCTTATACTGACTCTGTGGCTTGGGAAAGTTAAGCTGGCACAGACTTTTCTGTGGCCCTTTTACTGACAATTTGTCATAACTATGACTGCCATGGCATCTAGAACATATTATTTTTATTAAAAACATCACCATTCAATAAGTTAGACACACTGGTGTCTAAACTTTTAAGAGCCATGTCCTGAGTGCTGAAGAATATGCTTAAAAATGAAAATGAAATGAAAAATAACCATCATTTCCAAGTGACTCACCCTTAAATATCTAATCCCTTTGAATTAAACCAGCCTTGTCAGATACTGTTTGCAAAAGACTAGAATCCAAAACTTAAGACATACCAAATTTAAATAAGTGCCTTTAAGAATTAAGACTTCAGGTTCCTCAAAAGAAAAGAAAGGTTCTCCTCGTTTGCTGAGTAACATCATTAACATTTCAATAAATTGGGTTACTGTTGAAAATACAGTTGGTATTCTTCCAATCCTACAGGATATTCGAAGGTACTGCTTTAAAAACCTACAAAAGTGAACATTTAGACAACGAGCAGTTTCCCCAAGCTGATGACTTTTCAAAAATATGAGCCTAATCTAAATATTATGAATATTTATTGAAAGCATCATGATAGCTCACAAAGAAACCCAGTCTCTCAGAGATGTAGTCTAACCAGTCACTCAGAGATGCAAGCATTCAGCTTTCAACCAGGTACAGAAGAGAACACGTTTAGGTACTGTGTGAGCATTTCTCTTTCAGTTTAAAATCAGGTTTTTATCCTTCTACTGGATGCAGCCCACTTAGCAAGAAGAGAAAATCCAACGCCTGAAATTTCCCACAATTTAGGCGTTTCTAAAATCAGCAATTCCATAACCTTCTGAGGACTCCATGAAAGCCATGGTCTATAAGATCCCTGCCAATCCACATTGGTATCTCAGTACTGATTATAAGATATGGATATCAAAGCCAATTCTGGGGCCTCTTAAGCAGTCCAGCAGATAGCTATGTAAGCTTGCTGCTCAGTTCCAAATACAATCTTAGCCCACCTGGGCTGTTCTACCTACACCTTGCCCTGCACTAGTCCTGTTGTACACCTCTTCTGTGTCTAGAAGTAGACATTTTCAGGTTCTTCATGGCTTAGTTTCTCAGGCTGCTGTGAGGCATGTCACAACAGATAGAAGTCAGGCAACAAAGTGTTATGAAGCCAGACACACCGTGCGTTCAACACCGAGTACGTACTGAGAGAGAGATGCAGGTTTAATGATAAACATCTTCCTCCCCTTGGGAGCCCAGGGATCTACAGAAGAGTAACAAACAAAAATCACATATTCCTCTCCTAAGAAATCCCTCTGTCTGCAGAGCATCCAGAGGACGTCATGATGGCAGACCCCAGGTATGCTTGGGTCTGTGCCTTTGCCAGGAATTTTAAAGCAGGGTAGCAAAACCTGGTCCTAAATCTTTTTTTAGTGTATCTCTTCTTTAACTTGTGTTATAGAATGATTCTACCACACAATGCATCAGGTTTCTGGAATGAGTAAAATGAGTGAAATTTTCTGTTGCTGGGTCTTGAGTCACAGAGTTGGCTGGGATGCCAACAGGTTAAACGAGCAAGGGAAAAGTATGAAACAATGAAACAAGGGACTTATGAATGGCCCTATCTTCTAATCCTCAGTATTATGATTTTTATAAGGAAAGAATTTTCTGACATCAATCTCATGTCAGAAAGCAGGAAGAATAGTTGAAAACCATAATGTTTCTAATTTCTGCATTACTGAGTTTCAAACACATTGCCCAGTGATTGTAAACTTGTAATGGGGTCCCAGTAGCCTGCATACAAGCTGAACAATAAAGACAGATTTATAGAGGTACACAGCTATAACAGTCTCTTTTTCTTTTTTTTAACTGCACATTCAAAAGCTTCTTATAAATCTGCTGAGACTGTAAATCAAACCCAGTTATTTACTTCAAAGCAGTTAAGTCATCCAGTGTTAAAATTAAAGCATAATTCAGCTGCAATAGGCATCCCATCAAGCATGTGGACTGAGAGAACTGCTGTGGGGAAAACGATGTGGCCACATGAGGCTCCATCACTTGCCTCCTTTAACCACCTACCATCAGAGGCAGAAGTCCACAACCTTCCACCTTCCTGGGACTGCCTGCCACAAGTATTGTGAACTTCATAAACCACTGTTAGACAACAATGAGGTCACTTAACATCTTCCCATAAACAGGCTAAGCAGTAGATTGTCACAATTTTAAAGATAAGTCAATAAAATATGAAGTTACTTTGTTGCAATACAAAGTGTTAAGGGAAATTACTTCCAGAGAAAATTTCAACTGTTTAATCCCAGAGGTAGGCAATGGTGCTTTAGGGGTTAATGTAGAAGCAAATTATCTTTGTCAGCTCTTGAAGAAAGGCTTAGGCCACAAAGGAAACTCATAATTCACCTTTTTTGTAGAAAGCAACACTTGTCAGACAACAGTGGTTCACAGGATCTGGAATATGCTGCAGTTTTCTTGCAGGTAAAATTCAGGTCATAATTTTGTAGGATAATTTCTTTTTGAGCCAACTACAGTTACTATCAGCAATATAAGTTCTAGACAATATGAATATGCAGTAAATTACATGACTTAATGCTATAAATCAATCAATTTTTTTCCGCAATGGGCATTATTATATTCCGTTTTAATCAGAAGCTAATACTGCCCATAAAGTATTTCATTCTGATATATTTGGCAACCAAGTCTTTATCTTCTTCTCAAACATATTAAGGGAAAAAAAGGAGAAGACACTACACTTAGAAAAAAATAATTGCTAAAATAGATTTTATTGCAGAACTTGTTTATAATCTAACTAAAATTTGCCTATGGAGTTCAAGTTAAATCCAGCTTGAGAATTATGACTTAGAGAATACCAGAAAATTAAAAAAAACGTCAATTATAGAAAGTAAAACCTGCATAGTTAGCAAACATACCTCATTGTACCACCTAATCTGTCTGGAACTAAAAGGTATCATGTACCTTACAAGATGAGATAGCCTCCTTTTTTTCTCTCTTGCCAAGGAAAGAAATTGCTTCTTCTTAAAGGACATTAAGGTGTTTTCTCCATCTTGTTCCATCCCACCAACAGTGCAATGGCTGTCACCACCTGATGCCAGCAGCATGCCTGTGCTCCTGCAAAACACTCACAGCTTCTCTACACCCACTGATGCCACTTGCTTCTGATTATAGCTTGAGCAAAACAAACAGCTAAAACCCTTCACGCCTATGAACGCTGCCAACTGACTCACGCAGAATCATTAAATCATTATCTCATCCTCCCTTTCCTCCTATCTGTCCTTTTTTCATTTTCATCCATTTATTACATCTTTTCAGTAACAAAATAGCAACCTTTGAAGAGAAGACTTACTAAATGCAGCCTTACCAGCAAAGAAAACAACTGCCCAGATGTAAAATACAGGTATCGTTGATGCACTTAAAAATCTAAAAGCTATTTTCCTTCAGAACTTATTTTCAGTAATGCAAGAAATAAAACAAAACAAAACCAAACAAACATATAAAAAAACCAAAAAATCATGGCTTTAGAGTTATGCATTGATTATTTTTCTATCCATGTTCAACCATGCACCAGCACAGTGCACTTTGTAATTGTTTATTTACTTCTATCATCATAGCTACAGTGGTGGGACCCAAGGTTGGTCTACCTGAGCGTTATCCTCCAAGAAGGTTCCACCAGAGATTCCATTAAAAAAGTCCCACAAACCCCTGCAATAGCTGTTGCTTCCAGTATTATGGTCCAGACTCAATGCTCTTATATTTGCAGAACTTGAACACTGCTTTCAGAAAGCTTCCAGCCCTTTCCAAAACTAGCCCCTGTAGAAAGATAAGAAGCCATAATCCCACCTCTGCTCAACCACAGAAATCTTGGGTACTTTGTGCTTCTGTCTGGTGTATCCCCTATCATTTTAGCATTTCAGTTTTCAAACCTCCCAGCATCCCTTTGCCATATGGAAATACTGTTATTCTTGTTATACACTTTAGAAGGGAAAAGACAAGATTACTTGCTAAATGTCATCCTGTAAGTACTGGGAAAAACAGTGGTCTCCTGACTACCAGCATATTGTCTTTCTTCCTAAACCATTCCTCCTTTCATGTAAATAGTCCAAAGAATTTGTCCTAAAACTTGCAAGGAAATCCAGAGGAGAGACATGAACACTCATCTCATCACTCCTCCAGGTTTCCTATGGGATGTTTCCTCCTGTCTTCGTTGTAGTTACTATAGTAATATTTTTTGCCCCCCTCCTGCACCCCCTTGCTCAGCATCCTGCCAGCCAGCATCCACCACACGAGGCTCTCCAGATCATCTGACTGTTCATGTAGAAGAGCATTTCCATTCTTTTCAGAGCAGCTATCTCCAAAAATTTTTTTTTTTGCTCCTTCTACTTTATGAAAGAATTCTTGTCTGTCCAAATATATGTTTGCAAAAGGAAAAAAAAAACACAAACAACACAAAACCAAAAAACCCAAAAGCTCCAACTGTGTCAAATTATTTTGGAAGATACAGAACATGGATTACAGCACATTCCCAGACTACTGTAAAATATGTTTCTCCACTCCTTTATCTTACTTGAGTCTCCTTTTCCCAATGGGTTAATTTCTGAAGTGAAATAAGTGGTTATGCCTATTTTATAAAAATCTGTTATATCCTTGGAAGATTTTTAAAATGAAAACACATATTTTCAGTATATTCCTAACTAGAAGAGACATGGTCTTGATTTTTAAAACACGTTATATTGATCTATTTATATATAAACATAAAAATACTCCCCCGCATTAGAAGTTTGAATCATAGACGGAAGTAAAATATCAACATATGACACGTCAGCAAGTTGAAAAATGCCCAAAAGAGCAGGAGACACTGAAAATGCAAATCATGGCAGGCATCCCCACACACTCATGATTTTCTTGTGCAGTCTGACAAAGATTCCACACAATTACATGTGCAAAGACCATCCAAACTTCATCAGCAGCTCACGAGCCGCCGTGGGGAACGCTGGACCCAACTCATCAAACTGCAGCTGCTCTGCCACGTCTTGGTAAAATGTGGGGCTTCAGCTCTGGGCAAACTGACCATCCTGTTGGCATATTCTGGCCTCCTCATTTACTTACTTACAATGACTTAAAGGCTTTTTTCCAGGATTAAGAAATGTATATAGCTTAAGTCTGACTGTAGCAAAAGTGATTTACTCCACTTAAAAAATTTCTTACATGTAATTTTTCAATTCCAGAGTTAAGTGCTCCACTAAAACCTCCATTAAAAATTTTACAGCAAAACCAAGATTTTATTTTATTCAACCTAACTGACAAATAGTGAAAAGGGTAGGATTTGTTCTTCCATTTTATTTATTTCATAATGCTGACATGTTCCATAAGGTTTTCAGCATTTCAAGTTCTGCTGCAAAGCTGAAGAGAAAAGAAACTTTTAAATCAAATTTGCTTCATTCCAAGTAGGAATGCACAATGTAAACTCTGTGGATTGAAGAGACAAAAATATTTCTATGAACTGGAGATAATACTTTTTGAACTAGTCAGTGCTTCTGCCATTCAGAGAAGTTAAAACTGAAAGAAAACAGATCACATATTAAACCCCCAAGGCAGATAGTGGTTTTAATTTGCCATGTCCACCACAGCGCAAATAATAATCACAGTTTTATCAGCTTTTGCAAATATGCAATTCCTCTTTCTGTAAGAGCTCCTGACAAAGTGCTAGGTGAAGAGCAAGCCCTTTATTTTGTTCTGACCCATAGAGACTCTTTGGTGTGTCTCCAGCACTGACCTCAGGAGAGCACAGAAACACCCAGGCTAGAGCCAGTACTACAAGGAGGCCAGCCCAGAGCCCAAACTGAAACACCTTCTATCATTGCTTAAAAAGCAGCGACAAAGCTGCTGCAACTGGCTTTTGTATTATCAAATACATAGCTTCTGTTTTGAAATTTACTTGAATTCATGCCATTTCTTATTCATTTGTGAAAAACATTGTCTATATTTACTCTTTTCCCTGTAGCAGCACAAAGCATTAGACCAAAACACGAGTTGCAAAACACAGCAATTAATAGAGGCCGCCAGCTAGATCACAACTCACACTACTTCTTTTCTTCCTGCCTCTTCCCCAGAAACATCCTGCAGTTTTTTGTATTACTGTGCATCTGATATAGAAGGACAAAGTCATAGTACATGTGATTAAGTCCCTGCTAATACTTAACAGAGGTTGTGCCAAGTGACCCTAATGTCACTGCACTGATCTACACATGTAGCAGATACAGCACAGGGCATTCCCAAAACTTCTCAGGCTCTTTGCAGAAAAGATGCAGTTTCCTTATGGTTTTAGCTATTGGATAAATCTCTGTCTGGGATGGACTTTGGTCTGTAATTGCTCTACTGCTTCATGACTGGTACCATATTTTGATTATGATGATGGATGTAAATAAAGAATATTTTGGATTTGCAGTTTTTATGTCTCCTTCTTTTCTATAATGACAAAAGTTCTTTTGAAAAGGCAAAAGGCTTTCCTATTTTAATTCTATTGCAATGTTGGTGCAACTTGAATTCTATAATTATAGTGTCTCAGAGAAGAGGCTCCAGGAGGCATAAGAACTGATATTAAAAACATGATCCAAAGCACATTATGCAAGAAGAACGTTTTCTTGACTTCTTCAGTTGATTTAAGTGGCTTTTTTTCAGTGAAGTCTGAACGAACTATTAACATGAAGAAATTAATATCTGGAAGTAAGTGGCAAATTCACTGTTATTCTGTCTAACTGAAGGAAACTTGTTTAGCAAGTGCTAGAACCTGTGTTAGATAACAATCACAAGTCACCTGGAAGATGAAATTAGTAACAGGGTGGTAAAGTCCAATAATAAAAATAGGGTTTCCAGAATAGCAAAGAGAAGGGTCAGTTTGGAAGAGCTGCAGAACCTCAGGGGACTGAGTGACTTGGCAGTAAAATGAGATGGAAAATTCAAGGTGAATAAAAATGAAATTAATGAGAAAAGTATCCTAGTTTTGTATGTTGAATGATGGCCTTGTCTAGAGCACTTAAGAATGAGATATTGACAGTATTAAATAAATCAAAAAATCTTTGGACAAAGTAAGAAAGGTCACTATCCCAGAAACAGCATCTGTCCTGTCTTCCTAGAAATGCAAGAACAGCAATGCAAGAGCAGCCAGTTCTCTAGGAGTGACAAGTGGATGCCATATACAGTACAAGTATGCTGTGATATTTCTTTAGGATACTCTTCTCACATCCCATTCTGGCTCTCATTACTGTACCAGATGCTCTGAACCCTACTAAAGTGCCATTTGAGCTGTAAATGACCTTTGACGTGAAGTCTTCTCATTTCTGCTCATCTTCTGGGAGGTCTGTAGGCATGATCTGTTTATCACAGGAGAAAAAGAAAAATCAAGTTCTACAGCTATATGATGGCTTATTATGCCTGTCTGGAGACAAACTCAGGGCAGACTTTATGAAGGAATAAACACCTCTCCTCAGATCTTCACGGTTGTTCTCCTCAGTTTGCTTTGATTTCTCATGAATATTCACAGGAAGTTCACAGGTGGCTAACAGAAGCCCCTTCCCTGCTGCTTAATGTTTCCTTCAAAGATTGAGCCTTATCAATGTCAAGCTAAATGATTGTATCTCTTCTGAACACAGAGCTAGTAGTTGTGATTAATCCCTACCAGGAAGTGGTTTAGGTCAAGGGGTGAGATGTAAATTAGGGGGACCAAAGCTATGGAAGAAAACAGGAATGTAACCAAAGAGACACTATTGGATCCTGGTTGAATCCTCTGACCTCCCTGTCTGATGGTCTTCACAGCCACCACATCCAAAAAGTGAGAGAGCCAAAAAGTCAGCTTTGGCTTGTGATCATGAGGCGAAGTAGAAGGTACTGGGTTCCACAAGCAGTGAGGAAAGCTTCTCCTCACTGGAACTTACAACCCTCCATGTCCATCACCTGTTTTGAACCTCAGAGACAAATTTCCCCTGTGCTGTGCTAAGGGAGGTGAGGGAAGGCAGCTAGATTTAAACTGAATTAGTAAGGAAGAAACAAGAGGTTTCTTTTCCTCCAGACCAGCCCAGTACAAGCACATCTGCCAACAGAAAAGCCTGGGTGCCTTCCAAGGTGAGGCAGGGTTGAGTGTCTGGAGATACAGAACACCACAAGGTGGCAAAGCTAAACACAAGCATTGCAGGACTTGTACTGGTGTGCTGTGATAGCTGAATGCCAAGAAAACAGGAATCAATTATCAGCCAAGGAGAAAATACCATGCTCTGAAGCGTTATCCCAGAAGAGATTTTGTTATATTCTGCAGAAGGACAGTGGCTAAAACCCAGGCTGTGATGCCTGGTGCTTGCCTGGAGAGGTGCTCAGTACTTGCAATGATAAATACAAAAAAATGCTTATTAAAAGAGAGAGATCCTGTTACTCAGAAGATGCTGCTCTTGCCACTCCTCCCTGCCAGCACACAAAAGCATTAGCATATGATTGCACATCATGGTTTTGGAAGGGCAGAAAATTCTGGGAGATTTTCCACCTTTGTGCCACTGAAATGAATATTTGTCAGTTTGGTCCTAGAGGTAACACTTTACATCAATGACTGTTCCTTAACATCTCGCTGCACAAACAGAGAGTTAAAATTAATTAATTTGCCTCATCAGATGCAGTGCTATATGATGAAGAGAAATAGCAGAAGTCACCTGATGGGTAACAGAGGGTGGAGGGAAGAAAGGGAAGAATTTAAAAATTAAAGCTCAGTTTTGCACTGTGCAGGCATGTGTAACAGATACAGGAACACCAGCCTGCTGTCATGTCCTTGCAGACATAGCTCCAGATACATGTCTGGGAGAGAAGATATTAATCAGGTGGATAATTTCTGCATTCATTACTGGGGGAAAACAAACAAGCAAACAAACAAACAAAAAGCCCATCAAAAACCAGAACAAACCCAACCAACAAGTCTGCAACAGATGAATTCTGACTGAAGCTTTGGAAGTTATTACTCCCAGAAGGAGCAGCATGTTGTTCGTGCTGTCTCCTGCCTCAGATGACCCAGTGAACCAGTCTGTTGAGTCACTACAGAGCTGGGAGCAGGAGCAGGACAAAAGGAGTTTTTCACATGACTTGGCCCACTGAGAAGGCATGCTCAGACCCCAAGGACTGACCTTGCTCTGCTGCAGCAATCCAAGAAGAGCAGCTGTGGATGTGTGTCTGGAAAAAACACCACCACAGCTAAAGCTGCTCTCTTTGGTCAGTCAGAGCTCCAAACCTGACTCCAAGCAATGCTTCTCTAAGTCTCCAAGCACTATTTCCCAAATCAAAATTAAACAAGAAGTTGGAACAAGTCTCTGCAGCCCATTCATGCACATGGGAATTTCTATTCTTCTTTCAAACAAGATTGAATTATTACAGTGAAGTTTCAGGAGAATATTAGAGACCACAGGCTGATGTGTACTAGTACCATGAAAAATGACTAGCTCATTAATTCCTGGCACTGTAGTTTTTTCAAACCCATCATCCAGCTTTCATTTTGCAAACAGATGCACTAATGCAGCTCAGAACACCACAGTGATTAGCAATTCTCTCCACATGCAGAGAACAGAGGAAGAGGAAGGCTAGAGAGAACTACAAAACATGGTGCTATGGTCCACTCTGATGATGAAGAGAAATGACAGAACAGATACACATGCAGTTTGATACAAAACGAATTTTGCTAAGGACTGTAGTTAATTTGACTGTTATTAGTTAAAAGAAAATAAAGTATCAGTAACAGACTGAATTTTAAAACGCACCATAAAATACTACCACCAAGAGTTTTAGAGCCTTTAGATATCTGAAGTACAAAACGTCCTCTAAATTACATTAAAAAAAGAACCTCAATTAAATAGGAAGAAGGCAAAAAAAAACCCCTACAACTATACTTTGCATCTCGGATAACAGAGTCCTCTAAAAGTAAAGTAGTCACAGTGAGAGATGACCAAAAATATCCAAAACCCAAACCCTGTTTTTTGCTTGGGTTTTGTTTGGTTTGGTGTTTTGTGGGTTTTTTTTTGGGGGGGGGGTTTTGTGTTCTTTTGTTTGTTTTTTTTTTTGATTAATTTTCTAATCTAGAAAATCTGTAATATAGAAAATTCTGTATTTTTTTTACTGCATACTATTTTGCAGTCTGTTCACATGAGAATGTGTAAATGGAAGAACACCTCCTTCAGAAGATAACAGTGTTCCACAAACTGAAAAGCTGATGGGGAAATAATGCTGTGATTCCAAAGATTGATTCAGTATGATGATTTTGGGTAGCTTAATTTATTTTTTTCTTGGTTGCAAAAGAGGGCAGCAACTTATTTCCAGTAAGTCAGAAAATATTTTCTTATTTTCAAGAACATACCTATGATAGCTGACAGCAAATGTGATAAGCATGGGTCTCTTCAATTCATTGTTAGTATTATCCCAGTACCAAAGGATCATTTTCAAAGTTAATGTAGCACCACTTTGCACATCTCTAAAAACTTGGCATGGATACAAATACTGCAACTCATACTGAATATACATATAGATGAGTGAGAAATATAAAAGTGCTTCACTATGAGTTGCACTATTTAATGGTTTAAGACTATTTTCAAAAGCCAGCCCCAAAATACTTCTGGAGGCTCCTGCAACAGTTCACCGAGACAGACAACACTGTTTTCACAGAATCAAAGAATCACAGAATCCTAGGGGTTGGAAGGGACCCCGAAGGATCATCTAGTCCAACCCCCCTGCCAGGCAGGGTCACCTAGAGCACATCACACAGGAACTTGTCCAGGTGGGTTTTGAATGTCTCCAGTGAAGGAGACTCCACAACCTCTCTGGGCAGCCTGTTCCAGTGCTCTGTCACTCTCACAGTAAAGAAGTTTTTTCTGATGTTTATATGGAACCTCCTATGCTCCAGTTTGCACCCATTGCCCCTTGTCCTATCACTGGACATCACTGAGAAGAGCCTGGCTCTGCCCTCCTGACACTCGCCCTTAACATATATAAACATTGATGAGGTCACCCCTCAGTCTCCTCCAAGCTAAAGCTCACACACTGTTAAATACTTACTGTGGAGATACTGAGCAATGTTTATTATCCATTCCTCTGTTAAATTCCCAGCTTTTGTCATCTTGGCACACTTCAGCTGACTGGAAAGATCTCTCGATTCAATCCAACAAACTGTGTCCTCTTTGTAGCTATAGTCCAGTGTCAAAATGGCAGATCCTTTCGCAGGAGTTTGGGCAGACACTTTGCTGCCATTAACATACAGCACCTCAATTGTTTCAGAGCTTGCAATCAGAAGAAGAGGAGGTCTATCAGCAGGTTCTAGAAACAAAGTAAAGAGAATGTAAAGGGTTAACACACTGTACATGCCATATTTATGTGCTCACTTTCAATGCCTTTTTTCATTTTCTTACCTGCATGCTTTAAGAGATATAATAAATCAGTTTTGTTTTTATTTTCATAACTATCATATATTCCAAATGACTAGTCTATTTTATCCTGCTGTTCTAATGGTTCACATCATTAAAGAAAATTAATTACCCTAGCCCCACAGCTTCTGCTTAATTCCAAGTATCATTATTGCGACATTTTTCATGCCTAAGTCATAAAATGAAATACAAGTTATGCAAATTATTTCTATCCAGATTACTGACATTTCTAAAAGAATGAAGGCCAGGAAGATCTGTAGAACTTCTGAGCACATGTGAAATAGTAAGTTACTTTTCACATTGGAGTCTGTAGAAGAAGTCAAAAACTGAGGAGTGGATGCTGCTAAAAAACCACCGAAAACCAACCTAACAAAAAACCCAATGCAATAAAACCTGGCTACATCATCCAGCTGATGGGCCTAATGCCATGAGTTATGGAGAAAGTGTCATGCAGTGGAATTCCTTGACAGCAAAAAGGGAACAGAGAATTCTTGGATTACCAAGAATGTCCCAATAAACAAATAAAAGGTATGAATAAGCAATTCATATGAAGATATTACCTGCAACTTAAGAGTGTTGTCACATTCACCTGAATCACTTTGCCTAGAAATCCTGCAGTAATTTATAAAAATGCTTGAGCAACACGTGAATAATGAAGGAACCAATACCCCAAGAGTGAAGCATACCTAGTTTAAAATGCAAAATGTTTTAAAAGTAAAGTTATCCACACAGGGGAACAAACAACTCTCACGAGGACAAAATATTTTCAGCAATCTGGGGAGTGCTCCTGGGCACAAAGGCAGTTGTTCTTGCTTTAGGTGTATTTTTAATGGCATTAGAGTTTTAAACATTCAGGGCTGGTTTGAAATCATGCATCTGACTTAGTCAACTGCAAATGGATATTAGCATCTGTATGATGAGGAGGAGTCTGTTATACAGGGTCTGCTGCTGAAACTGAGTGACATCTTGTTCTAGATCTAGACTAGTACTCTACACTAAAATCAGACCCCAGTTAATCCAGAACTGCCAGGGGGCCCTCTGTATCAGAACCATATGCCAGCAGTTTCTATTTTTTCTGGGAACAACCACTTCATTAGAAACAGGAGGGTGACATTGCTTTGCTTCTGTTTACAGTGAAGAATTGCTGTTGAGATATATGTGGATTGGCTGGAAAAAACCATCAGACAGATCTGTATGTTTAAGATAAGAGGACAGAGAAACTGCTCCCTGAAAAATCCCCTTACTGGATGATGTGCAGCATTCAGAGTCCTGCTCCAACCAAGACTGAGCTGATGCAGGCCCTCATGAGAAGATTCCCTGAGAGAGGAAGATTTGGTGAGCCTAACAATTGCTTCATGATTCACTGGAATAACAGTGATGCCTAACTTTGCAATGAGGCATGTCCATGTGAATGCCTTAATGGAACATGGTCAAGAGGACTAGAACATGTCTGCTTGTCCCATCTATTTGTTAAATTAAATCATGTTATCAGATGAGAAAACTTTTGGATGTTGTCTCTAAACAAATTACCGTAAAACACAGAAATTCAGGGTGCAGTTGCAATATATGTGACAAATATTTGTGTTGCCAAGTCAAGAGCTCTCACCCCAATGTAATCTGCTTGTATTCAAAGGAATAAATCAGTGATTCAACACTGTATTGAAATGCAGCACTTTCAATCAACATTCTACTTCATAAAGTTTTCAAAATTTTACTAAGCAATACCAGCTAAATGGAGAAAAAAATTGCACAAATAAAATTATTTGACAAATAATACTTCATCAGCAAGTCTGATTAAAGAGAAAAAAATGCTTCAATGTATACAGTGCTCAGTGGTCTCACTCAAACCCACAAAAGTAGGAATTAAATTCTGTTCTTTGGTACTGTCTGCTGTTTTTTAAACACCTCATTTGCTTTTTTTCCAAAAGAGTAGGCAGTGGGGTTCTTATTAAGCAATTTTATTTGAAATTTCCCAGGTAGGTCCATTTGCAGTCAACAGGTGGCTGGTGTATGTAAATCTCTTTCCCCTCTTTCTTATAAAGACTCAAGAGCTTCTGCCTCTCTAACCCACTTGCCCCTGAGAGTTCCCAGACTGGTACAAAAGGTGTTTCCATCTGCATCCACTAAGTTTTGGGATTCTTTTTCCATCTAACCGCTCTGTGCTCAGCTTCTTCCTTCCCACAAAATAATGCCACTGCCTAATTCTGGATTCAATTACTCCTTTCCCAACCAGCAGCAGTGTGAAAAATCCTTTTTTTAATTATCTACTTTGTGTTAAGTAAGATATTCCCACTCTCTGCAATCTGTAAAGCCCTCAAGAGGAGGCAGCTACCCAGGAGCTGTTTGCAGTTACGAGGCCAGAATGGTTGCTCAGTGATCTGAGGTTGCAGTAGAGACCCATAACCTTCCTTGCACTGTTTTAAACTGACCTGTAGAAAACTCCAACTTCCCACCTGGAGCATTGTGTCCAGCTCTGGGGCCCCCAACACAAGAAGGACATGGAGCTCCTGGAGCAAATCCAGAGGATGCCATGGAGATTCTCAGATAGCTGGAGCACCTCTCCTATGAAAACAGCCTGAGGGAGTTGGGGTTGTTCAGCCTGGAGAAGAGAAAGCTCCAAGGAGAGCTTATAGGGGCCTCCCAGTACCCAAAGGGGCTATAGGAAAGCTGGGGAGGGGCTTTGTAGTGACAGGGTGAGGGGTAATGGTTTTAAGCTGAAAGAAGGGAGATTTAGATTATAGGAAGAAATGCTTTAGTGTGAGGGTGGTGAGACACTGGCACAGGTTGCCAATGGAAGCTGTTGAAGGGCAGGTTGGATGGGACTGGGGGCAACCTGGTCTAGTGGGAAGTGTCCCTGCCCATGCAAGGGGGTGGAACTAGATGATCTTTACAGTCCTTTCCAACCCAAACCATGCTAGGATTCTATGATTGAATACCTCACTAAACTCCAGAGAAAGGTTGTATTTTAGTATTAATGTCTAAGATATAAGGGAATTCTGGAAAAGAATGGAGCATCAAACCTCCTGAGCAACAGTTGTATTAAACCTGGCTGCAAAGGGATCGTAAGGACTCGTGGCACTGCTAAGAAGTTCTGCTCAGCAGGCACAATGAAACATGAAAAATACATCCACATTCTCATAGAACTTACCCAGAAACTGGATTACTGAGCTTGAAATCATATTTTTCAAGCAGCACATACATGAAATAATTCAATGGATTGAAACAGTTAATCACATTTTTTCACAGCAGGGTAGGTGACCTGCTTCTTTCACTGTTGCTCGGTTAAAGGCTAATTACATAAATCCTTATTTTTTATAAAGTACTAAAATTATGTTAATGACTAAACTATACAAAAAATATTAAAAGTTCCTACAAAATATACAAAAAATTAAAAAATTAAGGCATCTTACTCTATGCCAGTAATTGCTATGCTAGTAATGTCTTCTCCCTCACAAAAAATGCTTGTCAGTTTCTTAAGAACAGGATCTACAAAGCTCAAAAGTTCAGTGGACAGATCTAGAATGAGTTACAGAAAGCTGACAGCAGCTTTTCAAATAACTGGACTTCATGTGTGTTATTTTTTCACAAGTTTTCTTTTTTTTTTTTTTTTCTTTTTTCCTCCATTTTATAGAAAAGATAAGAAGTGAACAGCTCTCTAATCCAGGAAAGTTTTATGATTCATCCCTCTTGACTAAAATGAAAGCATTTTCCTTTGAATTATATTTAAGATAGAGGAAAAGATGAAAGACTTGCATTTCCCTCCTCCCTGCTCTTGTCTAAAATACAGATCAATAAGTGATGTCACAACAAATCAGAAAATAAGGCATTTTGCTCTGCCAACAGTCCTACTTCTCTGGAAGAAAAGCTTTAAAAATGCCAGCAACTTTTTTTTTCATGTACAGTCCTATGAAAAGGATAAAGAAACAGAATTCAGTGTTCACAAGCAGCTTAAAAACCCTCCTCCTGGTGTATGAGTTGTAAATTATGAGTACTTTGCTCTTAGAAGTACATATATTGTATAGAAGTCTGAAAAATATTTAGTAGTGTTGAATAAAATACAGCCCAATTTTTTTAAAGTTTATTTTATTAATTTTCAATGTTAATCCACAATATGCCCCACGAACTGTCTCCTTTATTTCTAAACCCTCAAAACTCAGTTCTTTGAGTTCTTACAAGAAAACTGTGCTGCAAAATACATATAAAATTATGAACGTTTTCTAAAAATCAGAAAAAGCTTTTTGCTTTAGCAATTATCAGTTCATCCCTCTTTATCTAGATGACAATTGTTTCTTACCACATGACATTTCTCTCTGCATAGGCTATGCAGCCATAAAACATAGCAGGAACTTTTGGAGGGAAGATGAGGATTGTCTCCTCAGCTAAAGTTTCCAATTAATTTTGTTCTATATATTCTTTCTATCAAATGCAGGCCTTGCACTATGGGCACACAAACTTGGTAAACAAAGACCTTCTAAAACTCTGTTCAGCAAAGCTGTATTTTGTTCCATTTTCACCTCGGAAGAAGTCATTAACTGCTGCTTTTTTCATAAATGTATTTTCAAAGTCTGGGAAAAACCCATGGTGTGCCCCCAGCTGTTTTGATACCTGTTTTAACATTCTTCCCAAAGGTACAGTGCAGCTACAAGTTTCTGGCTACAAAGTTATTTAAATGAGCTGAGGAAGAAACTGCAGAATTTAATGAGGGATAAACCTTGCCACCTTCACAGCCAAGCATCTGGCTGCCTGAAGGGTGCTGCACAAGTAGCTCCTGTGAATTTCTTTGCTAATTGTTCCACGCCTGGAAAGATGTTTGTGAAGGGGTGGGCTCTGAGACTGTGAGAGAGCTGCTGGTGATCTCCAGTGGCCACTGCACCCACCCAAGTCCCCAGGGCAGGGCTCCTCCAGAGCTGCTCTCACAGACACTTCTCACCTGCTCAGCACCTTCCATAACTGGGGCTTCCAGCACCTCCCCCACTATCTACTCATAAATATTCAGAAACCTGCCACTCCATTTACAGAGACAATTAAGATGTAGTCAGGTGGGGGTCAGGCTCTTCTCCCTGGCAACTAGTGACAGGATGAGAGGGCACGGCCTGAAGCTGCACCAGGGGAGGTTTAGGTTGGATATTAGGAAGCACTTTCTCACAGAAAGGGTCATGAGACATTGGAATGGACTGGCCAGGGAAGTGGTGGTGTCACCATCCCCGGAGGTGTTTAAGGAAAGACTCGATGTGGGATTTAGTGCCATGGTCTAGCCGATGTGGTGGTGTTAGGTCATAGGCTGGACTTGATGATCTCAGAGGTCTTTTCCAGCCTCAGTAATTCTGTGATTCTGTGACATTAGGCTGACAGTTTCATCTAGCCTATTGTGCCCTGTCCAGGATCTTAACGTGGACAGCAATTGATATTCTTAGCAGATCTGCTGGTACTAACACCGAAAGTTTCACATCATGCCTAACCTAACCTCAACCTCTACTGCTGCTGCTTGTCTTTCACAGCTTTCACACACAGCAGAATATTCCTCGGCTCATTTTATTTACCTATCTGACAACTACTTTTGTCTAATACAGACTAAGCAGATGGCTTATTCTTTCCATCCTAACATTCTTTTGGCTTTTTAAATCTAATGATTTTTATAAGTGCTCTTTTTTTCCTCTTAGACACCTTTTTATTCCTGGATTCTCTTCTATTGATCCACAGCTGTCTTGTGTGGTGCCCTTTACGGGATGTCGTATCCCAGCTGAAGAATTTCCAGTGTTGAGCAAGTAGCAGGATTACTTCATGTGTCTTGGAAGTAACAATCCTGCTTATACATACCAGGATAGTACCTCTCCCCCTGCACAACGAGATGACATGGACTCGTTTTTGACTTGTGATATTTCAGATACTTTTCACCAGCCTATTTGTGCAGGGCCACACCTGCTTTAGCCCCTACTTGAACCTTGTCCTACAAGGCAGAAACTTGTGAAAAGCAGCTTGCATGATCAGAGAAGCTACGAATGTAACATTAAGGGTGTAGGAAAGTGACCTGCTGGTACATGGAAACTCCATTATTTTCCAAAGCTGGGCCCAGTGAAGCAACATAAACTCTTAGGAGCCACTGCAGCTCTTGCAGAGCTGTGTGATGAAAGCACCTTCATTACTGTGCCAGGCATCTTTTTGACCTCTGTGAAGTATCTGGCCCACATATTCATCCCATTGATAATTTAATCCAGTATTAATTCAGGGAAAAGTTGTGTTCAAACACAAAGCCAATGTAATGAGCAACATTTATTTCTTTGCAGAAACATGATTTGATTTGTACAGTATCAGAAATCACTGTACAGTGATTTCCCTGATTGATGACTAGTGATTCCCCTTTGAAAAATAACAGAAAAGATAAAAACTACTATAAAATAAAGATGACGAAGCATTAAGAGAGACTGAGGACTACTTCTTCTCTGTTAATCTGATTCATTTCATCCAGACCACCAAGACACTGACAGCTCACTTCAACACTCAGTTGTTACGCAGTCTGCTGGCTCTAAGAAGGGAACTCAAAAGCTCATTTTAAGCCCAGTACTGGCACCATGAGAATTTCCTGGAATTGCATTATTGATTTTCATATAGTGGAGGAAAAAGAATATTAAAATATTTTTACTTTGTACAGACTTTCTTATCTCACAATACTTTGCTGTGGATTTTTAAAAATTGCTCAGCTGTGTTGTATGGATCAATATAAAACTTGTTACAAGCAATAAAAAACTCTGTAACTCTTACTGGTGCTCAAGTCAGAACATATTTGGCAATGTTCTTTACCTGAAGAAGCCTCAAAAAAACCAGCAGACCTATCCTTTTTCTGATAGGCAAAAACCTACAAAAAGGAACACTCAAAAATATATAACAAACATGGCTTTATACTTGGGTGTTGAATCATTGTGGATGTTGAACAATTGCTTAAGGAACTGCTGGGGTTCTGATATAAAATTAATTCAATGTGCTGAGTAAGAAACCACCGTGTACAATGCTGCTTCACTAAACAAAATTCACTAATTTCCTCAAATACCCCATTTACAATTACTACAGAAAACATGCACTAAGCAACAAAAAGCCTAGTGTGAATAGTTGTATCACAAAATTCACCTCTTGGGATATTGCAAGGACAAAGTAATCTCATGGCTTTTTTTATCCTACGGGTACAATTACCTCATGATCATTTCCTCTGCCTTCTCACTATCTCCGTTGTCTTTCCAGAGTAAACAGACTATTTTGTTTGTGTGAGGAAAATCTTCGGATTATTTATGAACAGGGAAACTGGGAATTGTTCTAATCTTGGCTGAATTGAGTTTTTAACTAATAATAACCATATAACAACTTCTAATACTTCCCTTGGAATATAGTCATAATGTGTGAAAAGTTTTGTCTAGGGTTGTTGTGTGGTTCTTTGTAGTAGAGTGAAGGAAAGTCCATCTCTTCTGTGTTCATCTCTCTCTTTATATGTATCCTCTAGACAGGACCACTACACAAAATGTTTTCATTCAGGTAAAAGATGTTAAAAACTTACCATTTTTGGCACTGCAGGATTTGTTGTCAGGCTGAAGTACGTAACCCTCTACACAGCTGCAAGTGTATGATCCATCTGTATTTATACACATCTGGCTACAGCTTCCATACATATTACATTCATTCAAATCTAATGGAACATTAATGAGATCTTGTTTAAGGATTAGGGAAAAAAAAATCAACAAAAAATAAGAGTTCTAAGAGAAAAGTTTAATTAAGTCATTATGGTATGATGCTTTATGTTTTCCCCTTCTCAAGCCATGACCTTATCATGGATGTTGGCTGTTGAAATCACTCCAATAACTCCAAGTTTCATAGTGTCCTGGTTTGAGCCAGGATGAAGCTAATTTTCCTTTTACTGATTTTTTTTTTCCTTCAGTAAGCTCTCTTTTAACTAGCAGCAAGTGTTCCAGCTAGGGGACTGATAACACTGGAATGTTTATGTCACTGCTGAGACTCCAAGGTGGCTTCTTAGCTCTGCTGCTACAGAGGCTACTGGGCAGGAGAATTGTATCTGTGACCCCCCCGTGGGGAGCTGGACTAGACAGACAGCAGAACTGACCAAAGGGATTCCATCCCATAGATCTACGTAAGCTCCGAGGAAGGTCAGAGATCACAGAAGACAACTTCCTTCCTGCTGCTTCTTCCCTTCTTTTCCATCCATGGCTGGTGTCCAGGGAGGACTCCATCCATCCATCACCGTGCACCCCCAGGCTCTGACCTCATCACCCTCATACCCCAGCCCCTGTCTGCTCTGCCTTATCTCCTGCCTGGGGCTGAGACATTTCAGGACTGCTCACAGCTCAGGAGAGTGCTGGGGAGTTGCTGGGTGTGGGGGGAGGCAAGAGGCTTGTGCACATTCCTGAGCATACTTGTATATAATTGTACATATAATTAAAGCTGTCTAGTTTAGTTTTCAATTCAGCAAAGTCTCTCTCCTTAATTCTCTCTCTCCTTCCCTACCTGGGTAGGAAGGGGAGGGGATTGAGAGCTTGTTGTCTCTGGTTTAATTGCCAATCCTGAGTCAGACCATGACACATAGCCATTACTTTTAAAAGAAAAAATACTTCATTTTTCAAGTACTATCCAATGTCTATATCATGTTAGGGAAACATCTGAGTTCTTGTTAGTACTAGAGACCACTAGTTATCAGGGTTGATGAATGAAGCAACATTTGAAGAGAGGAAATAATTGATTATTTTTCCCAGCCTATTTATGTTGGCAATGTCTTATAGACCCTTAAATGAACTGTCACAACTTCTACATTAAACCATCACCCACTACCTCAAAAACTATATATTTCTCTAATAAATATAAAGAACAATTTTCTCAACTAGGGTATATAGGCATAATACCATAAAATCAAGATATGCTATTTAACAGTGGCTGAGGGCTTAAGTAATAAATTGACATTTTAAAAAAACACTGTTGAAATTATTTCCTCTGATATATTGTCAATCACAAAACATGACAACCATAGAGCAAAAGAACTTATAATAAATTATATTTATGTAGAATCTGGCTTAGCACTATTACTGGGAGAGAGAAGTGATTGGTAGTGAGCACATGCATAAGGCAACAGAACTCTATGCTTATAAAAAGAGAAAAAATAAAACAAGAAACAAATGCCAGGATAGAGAATTAAGAAGCCATCTATTTTAAAAATTGAAAAGAACACCCATTTCAGTCTACAATTAATTACACTGAAGTAACATTCTCAGCTAAGTTGTATGATCTGGGAGTGTTCATTTATCAAATTCTAATCTAGGTGTGACTTTATGGGCATGAGGCAAAACGCTACAAGTTTGACAGGGTCTCCTGGTAGTGAGGTCTGGAGAGCAGCTTGTACAAACGATCTGGAAGCTTGTCTGAGCAGCAGGAAACGCTGCCCACCTCTGCTCACCGAGGAGGCTCTGCTCCTGGTGATGGATACACAGCTACTGCTGGGGCACAGGAGCACCAAGGAGGCCCTGACTCTTGTTTTGGAGAGGCTCTCTTTCCCCTTGCCTGAGCCTACAAGCCCACTGCTGGTTCCCTGCCCCTGGCAGCCATCCAGGTACCATCAGTGATCCTGTTACAGCCCATTTCTGGTTTACCTGTGCAGCTTCTTCCATCGCTGCTTGTTTCATATCCATCTTCACAGTAGCACCTGGTGCCGTTCCTGGTAATGGCACATTTGTACTGGCAACTCATCCGTTGGCATTTGGGTAGCAATTCTGTAAACAATATTAATTAGAGACAAACGTTACTCAATATTTTTCTTATTCTTAAATTGCAAACTTTTGAAAATTTGCACATCTCAGGAAGGAAACACCACTACCATGAACGTTAGCTGGTTTCGGAAAGATGATACACAACACATTGCAAAATGTGTGCTTTGAAAACTGCATTTCAGCAAGTTAGTAAATAGAAATCAGCATTTTGTTTCTTTATCAATGTGTAGTGTTATCCTGCTTAGACATCCATTTTTTTTGCACATCAGTCATTTGTAGTCAAAGCAATCATTTGGAAAAAAAAAACAACAAACAAACGACCACCAAAGCTCAAATAGTGAGATTATATTTATAAAAACCAGCCAAGGCTATGAGAAATGTTTCAACATCTATGTCTTTCCTATTCCTCATATCAATTGATTTTCTATCTTTTCTAAGCTTGTTTTGATTTACTGACACACATATAACCTTCACACCAATCAATGGGAACACATTCTGGCTCAATAGTTTCACGTTGGACACGTAACGTTGGATAAACAGGGGACATTATATATGTCATTACTACTGGAGTCCTTCGTGGGATCTATTGCTTAAATACCCACCACCAGCACAAGGCATGATGCTAACAACAGGAGAAAATATTGTAGAAATACAGATTGTAATGACTTCCAGCATGAAAAAGCATGGAAAAAAACCTAAAAACCCTCAAACGCCTCTCAGTCCCAAGATGTATGATGTGTATTGACAATTCTGCTAATAAAAAACAGTATTTCACTGAGAAACATTTTTTCCTCCAGGAAAATAAGAAAAGTTTAGAGGAGAACAGCTTAAAAAGTTGATCTGAAAATATTTTTCAAACCCATATGCAGATGGATCAGAAAATAACCTGCAAATGGACACAGAAAGTTTCTGGTACAGGCCTGGATGAAAGTAACTGTGTATTTCCTAACAAAAAAAAAAAAAGGAAATCTGTATTTTAATATGTGGGCAGCTTTAATCTGTCTGATCATTATTCATTAAGTTCTACTTGGCAGTAGAATGAAAATGAATATGAAGAAGTGTCTGCATCAGCATCTGAGCCCTGGGGCTTCAATTCTGGAACGTCTGCCAGTGTCAAAATAAAGCTGAAATATTGGGAGAAAAGTAGATGTGGCTGGCACCCAAACTTACTACTTATTATAATACTACTATTCTAAAAACAAAGAGGTTCCATGCAAATATCACAGGGCATTCCCTAGAATTCTGTAATGCACACAAGCTACTGAGTGACCAGAGGCCCATCCACTGTCCAAATCTGCCCATTTTGAAGTGGTTTGTGGGCTATTTCTCTGTCTTTTGTGCCCTTGTGAATAGGAAGATAATACATTTTTGGCTTGTTTTGTGGTTTCCTGTCCCTAGTCCAGTCCTAAACCCTTTTTACACCTTTCCAAGAACAAGTTCCATGCAGAAGTTCCCCAAAATGGAACCGCATGCCAAGGTGAAGAGCTGGGACCAAGCCTGATGAGATGCTATCTGTTTATTTAATATCTCTGAACAAAATTGACATATACATTTCATTTTCTAAGCAAACACGGATCAACCATCCTTTACAACTTATAATTTTCTTCCTCAAATATTTGACTGGTGCTATACAGCCAGGAGCTTCACCAGATGATAACTATTTGACTCACAAACGGGACTTGGCTTGTTTGCACTCTTTCCATAATGGAAGCAGACAGCCAGCAGCTTAAACCAGAACAGTGGGACCCACACACAGCCAGTAAAGGCTGCTGGAGAATGGCAACAATAAATTGGCAAGTGAGAGCCATTACAGGAAAATTAATTTAAAAAGTCTATCTGCTCATATTCTTTACAAAACTGTTGCATTTCATTGATTTTAAATCCCGGCAGTAGCATGTGGGTGGCTTGGCTTTTAACAACAAAATGGTTGCATTTTTCCTACAGTAAGTGTAACTGGAGTGCTGTGGATAGACCATTTCTGCCAAAACTATTCTTTATCACACGTCTCAACTCATTCTTCCCGCACTTTTTTATTTTTCCCTCTGTCTCTCACAACTTTGTTGGTGTCCTCATCACATCTGCTATGCTTTTAGAAAGGGTTTCTCTGAGGATGTAGTCCATTAATACTTCCTTCTCTCACTCAAGTCCTTACATTCACTTTGTTGTGAATATTGTTCAACTAATGAAATAATTTCAATTTTCTCAAAATACATGTTTCATAGTCCACTCTCAATAACGATTTGAGGCAGTTAAAACTGAACCAGTGAGAAAAACGAATTTTCATCTCTCATTTTATCTGGCTAGGAGAAGTAACCTATCACCTGCTTCAAGTTTTACACATAAACTGTTTTTACCAGTTTCCCTGGAGGGAGATGGCTGGCCAGGCAGCCAGCCAGGAACTCTTCAAACACACCAGACTTTCCCATAAATCCATTTAAGAAGCACTGTTGACCACCACCTGTTTCTGACTTCAAACTAACATATCCTCTCCTGCTGTATGATCCACCAGATTATTATGACAGGAATTTGTCTCCATTCACAGCTCCAGTGAGGAGCTTTCTTATTGCCTGTGTGAGAGATACCTTCGTGCCCCAGAGTGTTTTTGCTCCATTGCTGATCTGCTAAAACTGCCAGGAGAATCCACAAGTGGAAAAGCACAAAATACAACAATGTTCAGGGTAATCAAATATAGAATAGAATTGAGTAGAGTAGAGTAGAGTAGAGTAGAGTAGAGTAGAGTAGAGTAGGAATAGAATAGTTTAGTTGGAAGGGACCAACAACAATTATCTAGTCCAACTGCTTGACCACTTCAGGGCTGACCAAAAGTTCAAGTGTGTTATTAAGGGCGTTGTGAGATGCCCTTTATAAATAGACAAATATAAAAAAGAAATAGTAACATAGAAAATGTATTTTCTATTCTAGTAGATATTTTATTTTCTTTGTTTTAAGTAACTGCTCCTGAAAACCTTTGAAAGAAAATGGACTTTGCTTGCCCCTGGAAATGTTTGAAGTATTGAAGGACATGACATGGAAGACTGTGTACATTTCTGGTTTGGTCAGATTTTTAAAAGGCTTCTTGGGAAGAGGTGAGGAGGCAAAGATAAAACATGAAGCAGTGCACACTGATATTTTTAATGCTCCACATAGGAAATGTAAAGAGAGAAGTGCCAGGGACCCTCACTCCTTGTCCTTCTTACCCTCAGATCAGAGTAAAAGTCTGCACCCACTTCGCTCGCTCTCAACCTGAATAGGTTTACAAAGTGCACAGGCAGTGAAGAACGAGCATCACTGAGTTTTTCTCTTTTATCACAGGTACTGAAACCTCTGAATTTGTCAAAGTATAGTATTTCTGCTGCACTGAAGGAAAGCAAAAGGGGAGAGCCTTATAGCTCACAAGGAGACCCACAATTCTAGACATGGAGCTGCAGAGCAAGCCGTGAGATTTGCAGAAACACAGGCTAGCAGAAGTAGTTTTGAGTGCCTTTAGGGTGATCTATGTTCTCCAAGCCCAGGGAGTACTGACAATTCATCCAGCTCTGATTTAGGTCATTTTGTTCAGTGTTTCCTTTCTTCCACAGGAGACACAAAGCACAGCATTTATTTCTTCCCTACATCCACATGAACGAGCCTCTCTGAAGTTGTGCTCTAGCTCTACCACAAAAACCACCTTGCTTTCTCAAAGACACCCACGCCAATCTCATGCTTCCTGACTTCCATATCCCTCTAACTCCCAGGTATCTAGGCCCATAGGAGAGCAGTCAATCAGGCAAAGGCTTTGCTGATCTCATCTCCCCTACAGTAATATACCTTTGACAAGGGCTCAGAGGAGCTGTAAGCTTCTTGGACAAACTGCACACACAGAACTTCACAGTAATAAAATCCTGGCTTCACTTATTTCTTCTGTGTTCAAGGAAATACACTGCTTATCATAGTTCATCCAAGATGAATGATATAAGGAACTATCATCTCTTGCATGGCTTTTTAATGAAAGGATTAACCAATAGATCTGACTATCCTTTTTGTCAGTTCCTCCTGAGCTGACATGAGGTTGACAATGGGTTCACAGCAGGTTCTCAAGCTTAGATGTTTTACCTGTTTCTATTAACAAGAAAAGCAGTTCAGCTTGCAGTTTCTTAATGCTGGAAACTTTTTTGGTTCTTGGGGACCGTCGAGCAGTACAGTGTATTTACAAAGATAACTCAGTTCACTTTGCCTTTCCTGAGAGGATGAAAGAGGACAAGATTCCCACCCAGCGAAATGCATTTAAATGCCATTATTTCTGAGTCACTTGGATGATAATAAGGCCCTTTGGCTACAGTGGGTTCCCCATTATATTTCATAAGTACATCTGTAATATATAAAACCTGTACTGCTCTTTTTGTAATGACAATACATGCTGGACAGTATAGATAACTTTACAGTACTCTGTAATAAAAAATTACCAATCACATGCCATTGATAACATCAATGATACAGTGCCGAAGTAAAAAAAATTGGCCGAAGTTTCACAGTTCAAAGCACAAGATAAGATGCTTAGGGAACAATAGCAGAGCTTCTGCTGGCAGTTCAGGATTTCACAATTTGAAACAACAAAGGATCCTTGTCAAAGAGTTCATCAGAGAATGATTGTGAGCTACCAGTGCAATGTTGCCTGGAAAAAAGGGAAATGTCTCACTGAGAGCACTGGGATAAGTATTTCCCATAGAGAAAGTGTTGACATCAAGGCCCAGGATGCTCATGAGTTCTTTTCTTCCACGATGCAGCCATTTGTGGCTGTGCCCACCCCAATGGATATCTGGAAGATAAACTCAGATATATAGCAGGATCAGAGAATGGCCACAGGGATTAGCAGGGGTAAGGAGATCTGAGGGGTGACTGCAAGTTTTTGTGTTGATTAGCGCCAGGAGACAAAAACGAAGAGGAATTATGACCACTGTCTATGAATGTATCAGAGGATCAACAGCAGGGAAAGAGACAATTTAAATTAAAGGGCTATTGGCAGAAGTACAAATGGGTACAAATTGCCCATTAATAAATTCTGGCTGAAAATGAGAAGGTTCTCAGCTATTATCATAATCAGGTTCCGGGACTCCTCTTTGAATGGGAACAGCAGGGACAAAATAAATAAATGCTTTTGACACGGATCATGATAGATTAATGAAAGACAGCATATGAAAATGCCCCTGAAATATCAGAAACTGCAGCCATGACCCAGGAGGATCCTTCCACTACAATATTCCTCAAGCAACACACTATCTTATATTAAAACATAATTTTTCATTAAGGAATTCAGATTAATCATTTTCCTTGTCTTTGGAACATATCCAAAGGAAAACTTATGGGAGCTTGTTAGTGAACTAGCCTTCTAATTGTACTCCACACATATTCTTATTTCTCTTAAATGTTCGTACTCTTTTTGGCAGCTTTGTGTTTCATGAATTTACTTGATCTTATCACTATGTTATTCATTAGGTTCTCGTGTTTCAATATTCATACACTGATGTCTAGACTATTCTTATCACACATATGCTGTAAGCCTTTTCTAGTTCATTTTCCGAGCTTTTGAAGTACAATTCTTTTACAGATTAGACTCTTTAATGTAATCTACCCTAAGGTTTTTGTTTGTTATTGTTGATGTTATATGTACAATACAAAGCTCTACAGTTCACGTCTCTGACAAAAAAAGGGTAGCATGATTGATAGAATTCAATTGCTGGATTGAAAAAATGCAGCATGTTTTTATCTTGCATTTGTTGGACATTTTATTAGTTTTGCTTCCGTACCATAACAAACAAAAAAAAAAGGACAAAAAATGTAATGATCTTTTTCACACAACTCGGCCCAGAATTCTGTTACGGTAGATATACCACTGGAAAAAGAGAAATGGAAATGGGAGATCAGATTCATAACCTTATACTCCCACTCTGGCTGGCTGACCTCTGCCAGAGTTCAGCAGAGAAGCAGAAGCAGCCAAATTAAAAACAAACAAACACGCAGTGTATGTCAGATGTGCCTCACTACACTGAAACGGGGGAGAGAAGAGGAACAACACCTTAGGCTAGACAAAAAGATTCCTGTTTGCCCTTAGACAGGTGCTTAGCTGAACATTTCCTCCTCCTATTTAGTGTTTCCCATGGCTGGTGCTGGTCAAGCTGCAGCCCCTGTGTGTGGGCACCAGCCAAGTCACTGCTGCTTCACCACTCATGGTCAGGAGCCTTGGGAAAACACGGGACTGAAGTTGTTTTTCTTAGTCGCTAAAATAAACCATCCATTTAGAAAAATTGGTTAAAAGGTAGATGCCTTAAAAACTGAGACATTCCCAGTTTGGGTATGCAAGCCAACCTCCAGCTGCCTTAGCCCCAGAGATCCATTAGGCAGTACAGGATTGCTGTCATGCACAGACAGGGTAACAATAACCCCAGACAACCACTGAAAAACCCTGCATCCTGAACTGCCTAGAGCAAGTTAAAGCACTTTGTAAGTCCTGAGTATAACTGCAATCCTTTTCCTTCATAGAACTCAGATGTCTGAGCCTGGACTGCTGGAAGGTCACTCCATTTGCTTAAACCCTGGAGTGCAGTATCTTCTCCTAAGGCTGGGCTGTTACAGTCATGTGTCCAGGACACAGGCAGAGAAATTATGCTCGAGAGTGGTGCTCTGTCTGGAGTACAACACTGGTCCTCAGTTTTCTTCCATAAAACAGTTACTGGATAAAACATATTGACAGACTGCTGTATTTCCACCCTTTGCCATAACTATAATAATCAGGCAACAGGGCCATGCTCTAACGTGCATTCTCTGAGCTAACAAAACTCCCTTTTTCCTAACTGTATCCACACAAGAACACCTTACATTGCATAAGATGTAGTGACTGGTCCATCCTATGGGGGGATGGCTGAGGGGTGTGAGGTGTGAATAACCCTGAGGCTGAAGGCCCGCCTGGATAATCCCGGGTCCCACCTCCTAAGCAGTGCTGTAAGGACAACGCTGTCAGGTAAAAGCTGAACACCAGTTTTTGTCATTTTAGTTATCATTTCTATGAAAAAGTTGTCTTAACTATACTGTATCAGAGCTCATCCCTATCAATAAGTGTCTCCACATTGGGAAACCTTGGTCCGCAACACGCAGTGATATAGAAAGTTTTAATTTAAATAGGGAAGGTGTCTGCTTCAGGTAAGCACTTCCAAGCATGCTGGCACATGGCTTGTACTTAAAAATTCCACCTACTGTACCTCAATCCTCTATTGGATATTTCTACACATCACCGTCTATGTGTCTGAAACTGGTTACTGAACAATTCAATGTATTACTTGAAATAGACATTAAAACGTGTTTGTCTATGTCATGATTACAATAAAATTGAACATCTTGTCTAATGCATTTGTCAGCCTGCTCAATACCACAAGTGTCTTTCTGTGATTATTGTTCAGTGAAAATGAGCATGACTTGCTGAGTAAGTTCTAGCTGGTTGTGATTAATACGATATTATTTTAAAAAAGACAGATTTTTTACATTGTTTCTGTTTTCTTTTGTTTGCTCTTCCCTCCCCCCCTCCCCAACCTAATCAAGTCAGCAAGAACAAGAAATGTTTCAGGAAGAACAAAGCCTAAATAAGCACATGAAATCTTCAAATCCACTCCCCAGTCAGCACTCCTTTTGAGATACGAGTAGATCTGGCTTCACAATATTACCTAATGGGGTCTCCCTCCTACCTTGTTCATGGACAAATTTATTTTTCAAGGATGTACTGTTGAAATGTCTTCCTGCCTAAATCTTGACCTACAATATTTGGCTGAGCTTCAGAACAATTTGTTTTATGTGGTGTTCTTCAACCACAGCATCACAAAACACTTGAAAAGATGAGCTCAGCAGGCTGCAGGCATGTAGTAAAATATTAGCTTCACCAGTGGAAATGGCTCCTTATTTTGACCTTTTGCTGTTTCAGTTATACCCTGGCTGCCATACACAAGCACAAGCATAAGCTAAAGAGAAGTTCACACAGGAAAATTTAAATGGGGTAAGTGATTTCATGACTGAAGAGAGCAATTTATCTGGTTATGAATCTGGATCCATGATATGGATTTAAAAGAAAAGATATCTTTCATATGAGAAGAACACACATGCTTGTTTAAGTTTACACAAATCAGTTTATAGTTTCAGGTATTTTCACAGTACTGCATATCTACTGAAGCAGGTTCACTGAGTTACAGAGAATTATCATTAAAGTAAGTGTATCTAAAGAGATACTAAATGAAGGAAAAAGGGATTTATTTTCATAATGGACAGGCACCCAAACACAAAATCCCACATGATGCTGTTCTTTGGTATCGAACAAATGCTGTTATAAGAGTCTGTACCTTTAACCTTTGCATGTGAAAAGTAGCAAGCAGCTGTGGAGGAGAACCAACCCACTGACAGGACTGATATGAATAATCACATAGCTCTTGGATTGCTTATTTTTTAAAACTGAAAAATTGGAAGGTCTGGGCATTGCAATGGGCCAAGTGCTCCTCATGTGCTCTGGTGTGAGGTCAACCAAAATTAAGTCACAGAGACTGAAAAAGTAACGTTATAAAATTTAGAAGAGGTAATACATAAACTTTCTGCCTGATGAAACAGTATCTTCCACTTCAGCTTCTTAAATATGGCTTACTTTGACCATCAAGTATTTCAATGACCTTGTTCACTCTTGTAGTTATACATTCAGCCTTATTTCACATTCTGCTGATGATACTCTTTAATGTGCTCAAACACGCCCCTGTTGAGTTTTTGCAGCATTCATTTTTTAATAATTCTTTGTACTTTTGGCTTTTTTGTTTGTAAAAAACAAAAAACATTTTTTGAATGACTTTTAAGAAATCACCTCGGAAGCAATCATTTCAATCAGTTTTTTAATACAACAACCTCCAACAAAAACTACTGAGTGAGTCTCAGAACGCCCTGGAAAATACTAATTAATAATGCAAACCCCACAGTTACCCACTACATAATTACTGTAAGTTGACCAGTGATGCACACTCCTGTACACAATTCCACTTAGCTCATCTTTGCCACTGGGCAACAAGGACTTCCAAGTGGAAGAAGTGTGACTGTTACTGTAGTTTATACATGTTTTCCAGCTGTATTTAATGGGATGCCAGCTCACAGTATGTCATCAGCACTGCTTAATGGCTCTCTTAAAACATCTCTTGTAGGTGACTAAAAACCTGCTTTCCTCATGCAGATCTCCTCCCTTAAAAACAATTGTGTTAAAGCCCATCTACATTAAGTAATACAAAGTTGATATGAATTTGTTGTATAGCATCATATAATATTTGAATTAGAGAAAAATGTCTTTTGTTAAATTTCTTCAGTACCAAAGTCATACTACATATCTTAATGCTTTTTATAGTCCAGAAAGCAATTCTGATGAGAGGTTCCTATAAACTTCTGTTTTGAAATATTATTTATTGAGAAGCCACAGAATAGAACGAAAATCTTTTTATTAAGGTTTTAAACTAAAACTTTCTGACGTCTCATCAATGAAGACTCATGACTGACACCATTGTTGCCAAATTCATATCTGCTGTCATTTTCCACTGAAGTTTTACGTAAAAAAAAGAGAAAAATATTCTGAAGTTTTTAACTGATGTTTTAATTGCTTTGAAATCATGGGAGGCTGTCCACACCAGTAATCTTTGCCCTGGCTTGGTGAACACGAAACAGCAGCTGTGCAGCAACACCTCCATGAAGTGAAAGAAGTCACCCCTGCAGAAGCTCTGAACAGCTCAATGTAAAGAGCAGCACCCGAGCTGCTTCGGGGATGATTTAGATCCAGTGACCAAAGGAAAACACTAGAGAGTGGGAATGCTTCTCCCATACTTAAATAACAGCAACTGATACTATGTAAATTCAGCTGATAATCCATTTTGTGCCTCAGGAGTCAGCCTGGCAGTTTCAATGCCACATTCCCCTTATGTGGCACACCAAGATGTCTTGGTCCTCTTCTACATGCTAGCATCTTTATTTATTTTGCTCGGTTCTCATTTATGTGGAAAAACATAATTAAATCATTTTGAAATCATAAACGACACCTATAATAGCTTTTTCCAAGTCCAATTTCATGCCTCTTCATGGGAGCAGTACCTCAGAAATTGCTCCTCTTCATGAATACAACTTCACTTGACAGATAAAATCCTCAAAAAAACTGCCAAGTGTGCCAAGTGGAAACCTCAGGCTCACAAGGCAGTGCCTTCCTGGAAACTCAGCCAAGGACTTGGAATCAATTACAGAAAAGGAACTAAGTAACAACAGATCCCAGAGAAACAAACGTGCAATTCATTAACTGAACTCTGCTTCCATGCACAACTAAATGCAGTGCAGGATAAGAGAAAGGATTTTAAGGTAGAAGGGAATTAAAAACCGGTCACAAGGAAAAAACTGTACTGGAGAAATAAAATTCGTACTAATTATCAGTATTTTATCCTGGAAGACAGACTTTTGTACTTCTGAACTGTGGCAGGGTCTGGAATAAGTGATACACTTGTTCACAAGCAGCATTAATAGTGTCTGCCAGCTAAAGAGACCAAATGTTTAATTTTTTTCTCTGCAGCAAGCAGGGATGGATTGTAAGTTGGCTTCCGGAGTGTGTTTGCCCCACGGGAGGTGCACAATTCACGACAAATTCCACTTAGAGTTGGGTACTGCTGCTGGTGTCTGGATCAACTCACAATTGCCAGTTCTCAAAATACTGTTGCAGGTGGTTTTCAAACAGCTCACTTATTGGAGTGGTACAAATCTGAGTCCTGTTTGATCCGTGTGCAGAAATGCAGACATTCAGAGAAGGTAGAAAATATGAACCTTCAAATCCCAAAGCCTAGGAAACCACTGGGATTCAAACCTGCTCTCCTGCTGTCTGGGAGGAGACACACAATTGTATGTTTGGGGTTTTGTTCTCATCTCACCTTGCATCCAGCTAGTGGGAACTTTTCTGGAAGAACTAAATATAGTTAGAGCACCAGCTGAAAACATGAAATCTCCAATAACACCATGAAGCATGGAAACATTTCCTGCCATTTTACCATGACTCATCTATCCTCATTGCTTTTCTAGTATTTTCCCCAACTAACAAGACTTTAGCCTTTGGCAATGAGTAAAATTGATTGAGTGTTGCAGAGTTTGAAAGCAACAGAAGCACAAGAATTGCTTTTCTTTCACTGTTTCATGTAGTTCTAAGTCAGTGATGACCTACCCAGTGCAGAAGCTTCACTGCTAGAAACTCTGCAGCATTATTGCCCATGCATGCTATTGTCATAGGCACAAAGAATGCACAGGAAAGCTTAGATTTTACCAAATATTTTCCATAGGACAATAACATCTGTTATTTTTCACTGTGAGTTCCCCAGCTGTTTTTTCAGTGTTTTTTTTCAAAGCACTTCAAGCCTCTAGAGCCCAAAATGAACCTCTTCCCTTAGCCCAACCTATAAATCAAACAACTGATAAGCAGTGTACTCCAGTGAGGAATCTTCTCAATCATGTGTAGTTTTTATGGTTAGGTACCAGTTATGTTTTCATGTAATATATGTACCATTGCATGTATAGGAAAATAAAAATGCAAGGGACAAGATGCAGTAATCCTCTGCATTTTCACAGGGGCTGTCATTGTCACATTTTGTCAGTGGGAATAGTGTAAATAAATGTCATCCTTGTATCATGCCCCTTTAGCTTCATTCTCCAGGGAGTAAGCAGAAAAGGCTGATAAATAAGTTAATAAAACATGATGTAAAAATTCTCTATACCAATTTCAGCATGGCAGAACCTGAGATTATTAGAGGCACAGCTGCAAAGGATAACACTGAAAATGAGCAACTCAGGTGATGTGCTCTAGTTAAACTGTATTACAAAGATCAGCCCTATTTCTAGCTACTGAGAATAAATAAGGAATTGCCATGGTATTTACACAAGGGCTTCATGTTTTACTTCAACATTTGGCTACTATATTCTGGCACATCAGAAGTTAACCTGGATCTTCCTTGGCTTCTGGAGGGAGAAAAAAAGCAAAAGGGAGGAAAAAAAGCATCTGGTTCTTTTTTTCTCCAGTTTTCTTTTCTAAAGATTGAGAGGTTTTTTAGGGGACAGAGCAACTGTGCCAAGTGTGTGGCTTAAAACATAGAATGTTGTGCTGGTTTGGTGGGGATCTTTGCTTCTCTCAAACTCTATTTTGATATATTCTCTCCACAAAGTACAGCAAAATTCTAGTATCTCTCAATGTAGGTTTTCACAACTTCTTCAAGTAGAAGCACAGGAGGTGGATGTAACTCTAGTTGCTCTTGGCTCATTCCAGGTTTGGCAGAGAACCTGACTATTTTCTCATTAAAGAACTATTATGCTCCAGCTATGTAGGACTTGGTAAGCAGACACCTATAGCCAAATTAGGAAGTTAATAAATAGCTACATTGACTTAGTTGATATTTGTAGCTTTTTTTTTTTTTTTTTAATGCAATTTGGAATGAATTTTTGCAAGATTAGATTATTCCAAAATAAATTATTCCCTGTAACAGTGTAACATTAACATTATTTTTATACTGTTCTCCCTATATTGTATATAAGTAAAAGATTTATAGGTAGCAGTTCTAAATAACTACTTGTAACACTGTTAATGTAATAATAATGTTAAAATACTGTTAATTATGTATATACCCTAATTATATTCAATGAATAATAAATACTGCATAATATATAGTTGAGTATTTTTTGAGACCTAAGTTACAGTGTTGTCCTATCAAATAATATCATCAGAAGTTACACATCAGAAGATAAGCACTTTATCATTTGGAAAAATAAAGGACAGGTCATTCATTTCCCTGTAAAGTGTCTTCCAGGAGACTGTTTCAAGCAGGCTGTAAATTTTGAATGCCATTTGAAGACATTCATAAGGAGTAAGATGGTAAATTTAGAGTATCATTATAATATTGAGTAATCAAATATGGTTTTGAAATTGGACAAAATGTCTCATTAACAATTTATTTTCTGTAGTTTTCCCCAGACTTCTTCGATAAGAAGCAAACCTTTCTCCTGAACTAGGTTTGTTTGTAGGTAGGTTACTAGTCATGTGGTCTAATAAATCTATAGCAGCTTTTTTCACTGCCAGGAGTAACAAAAATCTTTCAGTGGAAGAGCTCTCTGAAGTCAGGAAACCTTTTCCAACTGTGGAACACCCTTAGTGGGGTTTAGAAGTCCTTTTTGCATGACTTAGTAGAGGAACTTCTTAGAGGATGCTCAGACTTCAGAGACACTTCTGCACAGAGATGAGTACTCCTGTAATTCTAGAAAATCTGATCATGGTAGGAATCTAAACAGCAATTACAAGAAGTCTGTAATTAGATACTCACTTCTTCATTCCTTGAAAATTAATACTAAAATAAATGTTGGATCCAAGCATTTTTCCTACGCTATGTTTGCTTTATTGCTACTGGACATGTGCCTGAAAAATTACAGTGTTTACATGTTGGTGATAACTACCTCCTTATGCACACGTGTGAAGAGACATGCACAAATGTATTTATACAACATCAGTGAAGCAGACTTGCTTCATTATACATGGCTCTTAGTTATCTTCTTGCTATTCCTTGTCACCAAGCCTAGTGGAAAAGCTTAGGTACGTTGAGTAGCTGAGGAAAAAAAAAAAGCCTTTATTTATTTAGTGCTTTTCCATAAAAGTCATTAAGTACATGAATTTCTGCACAATCTGTACACTAGAAACTCGGAACAGATGATTACTTTGAAAATAAAAAGGCAGTTAAAGAGGGAATGATTTAAAATAGTTGCAGTATAATTAAATTTTTCATGAAGGAAACAGAAATTGAAAACTAAATTGGGAAAGCATTTTTAGCAGTAGCTAAGTTTAATAAGTGTTCATCTTCACTTTTCCTGCATTTTAATTCTATTCAAATTTAGCAAAATATTTGCTTTATTTTGTAAAGCCTATCAGCACAAACCAACAATTTCATTTCTTTTTTCTCTTCCCAAGTGCAAGACAACCTTGATCCTACAGGAAAAGTATTACAGTTGCTGCCAGGGAACTAAAGGCGATGGTCTATGTCAACAGCAAGGCTGCATTTCTGAGGTTGTCTTCCTTCTGGGCAAAGAAGCCCAAACTACAGACAAATTTATTTGGATAAAGTCATGTTTATTATCTCTAGGAAACCTGATTCTGTAATCCTGATGGATCTCTCTTTTTTCTGCATGTGTCACAGGCCTTGTTTTCAGCCAAGGACTGGAGATGACGTCTAAAAACTTACAAATACAACTTCTAATATTGGAGTCAGTTCTTGTGCTCAGCAACAATCTGTCCATTACCAAAGAAGATACAAACCAAAATTTAAACTGATGGGTTTGAAGTCCTTTTCAGAAAATAAGTCTTCTTTTCTAACTAAGTCCTTTATTTGAGCTAGTTCCTAAATTAAATAGTTGCATTCAAAGCACTGAGCACTTTTTAGCTGCAGCTGCTTGCAGGAATTGACTTGATGGGAACTCTCACCTGTTTCAGGAAAACACTTATTTGTGCATCTAAATCTGAATTTAAGTGATTAATTAAGCTGCCACCTCTACAGAAAAGGAAAAAAAATATGGTCTGGTGAAACAAAACCAAAGTGCCTGGTTATTCAGTGTTCTTCTTTTGCAGTCCCATCAACTGGCCACGGCATTTGAGTTGAACATATTCCGACATTCCTGCCTAGGGGAGTTGTTTTCTTTTGCTTCCAGGTTTCTGAGTCTAGTCCTTGCATTGAGCAAGTCTCGCACTCTTTTTGGTATCTCCCAAGGTTTTAATTTTGCTGCATGCTCTCCATTTTCTGTGTCCCTGGTGCTCTACCAAAAGTTCTGCATTCTGAACACACTCAGTAGTTCTCCAAAAAGCACCGGTTTTTACCTCTCCCAAATGGTTAAACTGTCCTTGGCCCAGCACACAGAATAAGGGACACTAGAAACAAAAGGCTTTTCTTGCCAACTGCCTCGAACAGACACAATCTCTCCAAGTCAAAAAAAAAAGTACATGCAATACTTAACTCAGCTGTTAAAAACAATTCCACGATCACATTTAAAAGAAGATACGTTTCAGAAGGCAAAAAGGGATTATTCTGCAGCACTTTTCCTTTCTTGTTCTTGGTAATGAGGTTGTAAGGCAAGTTGGAACAGAACATCCATTATTGAAAGCTCCTCACTGTTAACTGACTACAACTGTACTCTTAATTGAAGCTATTTAATATGCATTAAGTCTATAATGTATTTTTTTGTTTCACTCTTTAGTGAATACTGTGAGTGAACTTCCTTACCTCCAACCATACTCTGCCCTCCTGCAGCTATGGACACGACTTTATCTCAAGGAGGTTACCTCCAAATGGTTCCCTTCTGCCATCATCTGAAGCATTGCAAATGCACAGAGTTTTCATGTGCTTAATCACATTTTTTCTGTATGTAAGTGACAGGAACATTTCGGAGCAACAGGTAGGCAGTAACTACCACCTCCTGGAGCAAATCTTCCACACTCCTTCCATGCATCTCTCCATAACTCTAACCAAACTCAAAAGGGGAAGGCAACTCCAGCAGCCTTCGGTGCTTAAACTTCAGTCCATAAGCAGCTTTGATGATTTCTTTGGTGTAGCATTACTATTTGTTGTATGTTTTTCTTTTTACATGAGAAAATTCACTCTCTGGATGGCCACAAAAATTTGCTGGTTTCCTACTCCGCTGCTGGTGTTAACTTGCTTTTGCAGTTTTATCATGTTTCCCTTCCCTAAACTGCTCTTTCCTTCCTGTTTTTTCCCTACAGTTCATTATATATAAACACAGAGAAGTTCTATGCCTCATAGAGGCCTTCCAGTGCCTGAAGGGGGCCTACAGGAAAGCTGGGGAGGGACTTTTTACAAGGGCTTGTAGTGAGAGGACAAGGGGTAATGGATCAAAACTGCAAGAAGGGAGATTTAGGTTAGACATTAGGAGGAAATTCTTTAGTGTGAGGGTGGTGAGACACTGGAACAGGTTGCCCAGGGAAGTTGTGGAAGCCCTGGAAGCCAACAACAGACACAAACTTTGGGAGAATACAGCAGATCAGAAGGTGAACCTGCATTAACAAGATAGACACAGTTGTTTGGCTGGCTTTTTTTCTTCCCAGAATGAACTTCACTACTGCATTAGCATGGCTTTTATATTTGTAATAATACTTGAAATATCAGGGAAAAATCCTCCATCTCTGAATACCATGCAGCTATACTCTAACAGCCTCAGATACAAAATTATGCCATTTGCTTAGTTCTATGCCACACTACATACTGTAACTTAAAAACTATGGTACACCATATGGTGTGGTTCTACTGTGTGAAAACATCAGTTAAATTATATGAACATTTGAATATACATAAATTCATCCATGCATATTTAACACACAGGGTTTCAGAATGCCTTTCCCAGCCTCACTACCTAATGCAAAGTCAGCTCTACATTTGCTTGATGTAACCTGCAACGTCCACAGGAAACCAAAGCCAGAACATGACCCAAACAAGTAGACAGCGTGCATCCCAGCAGTCACAATCAGTTTCAAGTTCTGTCCTTTAAGAGGCTGATGAATGGACATTATTATAAAGATGTCTATAATATAGGTCTATCAGAAGAGCCCTGAATAAAATAAAGACTTCAAATACCATTAAAATTAATGAATTAGGTCAAGCCAGGTAATTCATCACCTGACTGAATTGGAATCCAATCTGAGGTATCCTTTAAAGAAGATACATTCAAATGAGGTGGTGTTCACAGTCAAGTTCACAGTGAAGATAATAATAATTTAAATGAGAAAATGTCTGCATAGTTTTATAAAGACTGACAGGGATTCTGTGCAAAAGCAGCAGGGTAAGCAAAAGCAAATTTCCACAAATTAATTTGACCTTGATGAAAGGCACATATTTTTATCAATCCGACTTAACAAATATTGACTTTAGGCAGTAACCAAAGACATACATAAACATTCAGGTTGTTAAAACAGTTGTCAAGTTCATTTTCCTTCTGAAATCACAGTTTGCTGATAAAGACGTAGCTCAACATAACCTCTTTTAAAAAAAAAACAAACCTGTATTGCCTCATAAAGCAAGATTTGGATGGATTAGTCTTCTCTGCCTGCCGACTGCTAAAAAAAGATGTGTCACATGGGCAGATGGACATCTAGAGCCTGAGTGCTGGTTAGGATACACATGCAAATGAAATGTGGTGTAATTATAACCACAGTAGGCCCCAGGACAGTGGCCCATCCTCTTCAAGCAGCATCAGCCAGGAGGCTGTGGGAGAAAGGCAAGGGTATCACTTTTTCTTCTTACCAGCATTTATCACGGAGGTTTTATTTCCACTGGAAGGCCAGCAGGGCAGCAAACTTCAGGTTTACAGGTCACCAAGGAGAGGACTTCCCCAAGAAAAGAGTAATGCACAGTAACTGTTTCATTTCCAAAAGTGTCAAAGCTGAAAAAATGCTTTAATGGGACTCTCCATTTTTAATGGACTACTGGCCCTTCCCCAAAAGGGGAGGCTAGTAGCTTATGTAAAATGGTACTGTCTTCTTTGAAGCCACTCCATCAGCAGCTGAATGAGGAGCCAACCACCACTTTGAGAAAAACAAGATTTCCAATACATTTCCTGAGTGAAGTGTGCCTTTGGAGCAGGTATAAGATCTGCATCACAAAGCAGAGTAGGATCTCCAAGCAAATGCCAGGTGTCCCTGCAGGAAAGGCTCCCCGCTTGTGAACCAGTGAACTTCTCTCTTCTCCAAGTTCAAAGCCTCCTCTGAACTCTCAGATTCCCTAAGAGATGGGAAGAGCAGGGACCATAGCAGCAGTCAGGCTTCAGCCAAGCCTTTGCAAACATCCAGTAAGGTGAGTGTGAAATCAGATTTGAGGAGTACACAAAGGCTTTATTCTGTACCACAGTATTCAGACATCTATTTTGTGTCATATCCAGCCTTCACTGAAGAAACACCTTCAGGCATTTCATGACTATGTTGACATTTCCATTATGCTGCATTTAAATAGATTTGGTTGCACTGAGCCTTATTCCTTGCTAAAATACTTGCCATTCTAAATATAGATTCAGAGAGTTATTTATTAAGTCAAATTCTGACAGGGAACATACCAAGGAAGCAGCAAAGTAGAAAGTGACAGTATTCACCTCCTCTTTTTAAACATTCTTTCCATCTCCCCACCTTTTTTCATCTGCTCCACGACTGGCGACTGTGCTCAGAGAACACTGCAATACAGAAGCAGAGCTCTGGAAGGAATCCTCAAAATGGGTTTGGTGTCAGGAAAGGCAAAAGAAGATTTCTTTTCTCTGCAGCCTCCTAGAACTGGCTGTAAAACGAGCTGGAGATCAGCCTACTCACTGGTGTGGCCAAAAAGGGTGCAGGCCAATTCAAGAAATCTGTGAACAGCCTAGAAATGAACGGCTGTAAGTAACTCAGGGGGCCACTCAGTCAACCAAGTACTCCAACGCTGTCCTCAAATGTCCTGGAAGTTTATAGGAAGTGATAGTAGCAAAGAACTGGAAGATAAAAATTGCTTCCATAATTTAGCAGCCTCTCTGTAATGACTGACTTCTCCACATGCCATGAAAATGTCAAAGCCTTTGTGAGCAGAGTTTGGAGAGCCCAATGGAAGAGCTCATACACAGCAAGCCCTTAGGAGCCTGTAGGTTCCTAAAACATGTAGCAGTTCCATACTCCTTAAAGAAAGAAGGAAAACTAAGAGTCAGTTAAATTTCATAGATGTCTCCTCTTCTGCCCACTCAGTGCTAAAGAAAGTGAAACGTGGCTAATTCCAAACTCTCTGAATATCAAGGTTTATATGAACATTTTTCTAGCTCAGGCTGTGCATCTCTGTTGCTTTGGCTGTTCTGCAAGTGAGAAATGTTAGAGAGCCTGAGTATTTTCCTACATGTATATTTAAGATTTGTAATAACTGCTGCTTCTCCAAATAAATTAATGGCTTTGAATCCTGTCAAAAAAATATACCATATTTTGGCAAAGTTTTAAATGAAAATGGTTTTGTGGGAAAGAATAAAATAAGTGTGCATACCTATTCAGTAATATATACTGCTCACTTTTTTAATATGCCTGGAAATGTCTGAGGGAATGTGAAGGTGATCTCTTGAGAATATATCCAATACCCACTGTGACCCTTAAAATCCCATGCTGAAACATCATTGCCAAAAATAGCCCCCTAAAGGTGACACTTCTAAGAAAGATGTCACAAGTTGCAGCAAGAGCTGCCTGAACTACATAAGCCATATTTACATTGCTGCTAAAATCTGCACATTTATTTCATGTATTCCTTTTCTTGTTTCATATTCCTTTTCCTATTCTACATAAAAGTTTTTTGGCTTGGGGAATATTGTGAAATACATGCACTTAGGCACGAGGATTGCTTGAAAAACCTCTTTATTATGGGAGTGTGAAATGTATCTACAAGACAGTGGTTTTGACCCAAAAAAGGAATCCCGAAATCAAAATAAGCAAGGTAAAGAAAGGAAATATTCCAACCAAAAATATCATTTAGTAGAAGAAGAAAAATATAACCATTTCCCACACAGCTTTGTAAGGGGAAGGTAATAAAAAGCTGTTAGCACATCTAGTCATGCACAGGCTTTCACCTGTATGTACATTTCACAGGTCAACAGTCCGTGGAACTATTAACATGTATCCTTATGCACATATGTCTTTGGATGATCAGTGCAGAAATAATTTCTCACCAGCTGTCTGCCTTCCCCCAAACCATTCATGCACTGACTGAAAAACAGGAGACAGTGAATGCAGACTCAAACAAATCCACTTGAAAATTCCCTGCGGGCTGCCTGTGCTCAGCCTGGGCTGGTCATCTTGGCACACGCGATGCTCCTCTCTAACGTGGCTCACCCAGCTGTGACAGGCCCCAGCTTCTGAGACCCTCTCCTAGCCCAGGAACACAAATATCAGCATATTAGTGAGCTCGTCTGAAGGCAGCTCAGAAACATTTTTTGAAGTCTCAACCCCATCACAAGACTGTACTGCAGTATCTCCTGAAACATGCTTTTCTGTACAGAGACCATATGTTGCTGGAACAATTGCCACATGTCTTAGTGTACCTGAGGCTCCAGAGCTGATTCAGATTTTGGGCTGTCATATCTGGATATCAATAAAACAGTAAAATCCTATGGACTATTTGAATTAAAAAAAGAGTAATTACATTCAGGTGAGATATAGGTTGGTGTGGTACCTAGAAGTGATGCTAATTTTAGGTCACACTGCCAGCTCCAGTAAATAGCTTCTTCTGTTTTATATTTTATTTCATTTCCATTTGCTCTACTTGTCTCTGCAGTAGGTGATTCAGCTACAGGATGCAGATGAGCTGCAGGATGTTAGCTACTGGTATAAGAAATATTTCCATGGTTTTACTGTAATGTTTCAGACTCATTTCATATACACGGCCATTACTATAAAACATGGGGAATAAAACCACCCTGAACTGTTAAGTTAGTAAGAAACGAGTTGTGTAAATCAAGTAGTATCAGTGTATCCTGCCCCCTACTCTTTTTGCAGGGAAAGAAATACAATTTTTTAACAGGTTTTTGTGCAACCAAGTAAAATTTACATTTAAAAAAAAAAAAAGCTTGAAGAAAATACTGAAGAAACAGAATTAGTAGCTCTCCTTCAAACAAAATTTTCTGTATTAATAAAACACAATTGCAATCCTCCCAGAAGTTCCCCCCAATAAACAGTTGTTTGGGGTTTTTTTTTGAGATAATGGGAACATGTATTAAAATCATCAGACCTAGCAAGCTGTTTTTGTTCTACACTGATTCAAGTTTAGTGAAGCTAATAATTGCTGCCTTTTGCAAAACAAAAAAAAAAAAATTAGATACTCTCACAGTCTAAGATTGAAGTAGGATTCATACATATCCTCTTAACTCTGACATTAAAGATGACTAAAATTAGAGATAATCAAGTTATTTGTTTTTGGCTTGGTTGGTATAAAACCAAAATGTATGGACTGTTCTGACACAGGCATCATAGGGATGAAGGGAGAAACATCCCAATGATTGAGAAAACAAACATCTTTATACTCTCCTGATATGCTACAGTAATTGGAATTATGTCTGTTCAATCTGTGGGTAGGTTGTGACAGGTTATGTGCTTTATATACCTGAGGATGTGATGTTAGCTACTTTCTGTCCCCAAATATATCCTAGCAGAGACACCCACTTCATCTTTATCAGTTTACTGAAGGATAGGTAAAGGGCATGTAAGGTTTAGGCTCCCACCATTTCCAGTGAAGATGCACATATTCCAACAGTTGTTCTCTCTTGGTAGAGCTCTTCTCATCTCTGATAAGCAAAGCGAGTTGCATGACAGCTACACAGGCATGAAAACTGGGATTGTGAAGAATTCCACCCCTGCTACCATTTGTTACTGTGCTATTCTGACCCACTCAGTTGCTAAGGTTGGCCTCTAGGATCCACTCTAATACATTTCAACAAAAAGTTTTTAATCATTATAGTAACATTGTCTCCTTGGAGTAAGGATAAAATTGAAAGGAAAGTTAATTTCCTTGTGAGAATGAGCCACAGGATCAAGTAGAGCTTTGCCAACATTCAGTCTTTCTCTCTTAAAGGCAAAACCCAATCTTTATTTAAATACAAAACTGGGTTTATACTCTGATGTAAAGACTACTAACAAGACTTTCAACTAAAATTATACCAGCAAAAATCCAGCAACGCGTCAACCAGTAAGAAATCCAATTGTTCTGCAGACCCCGACTGCCTACCAGGCTTAACTATTAGAAAAATACAACCATGTCCAAAACGATTTCCAAAAATTCGTATGGAGAACTTTTAAGAGACCAGTATTATTTTTACAATGTATAATGCTCTCTGAAGTGCCTTTATTAGTTCATTCAGGGTTTTAATAAATTGAGAGACCATCCAGGATCAGAGATTCACTTTCTTTCAAGCAGTATCTCCAAAAAACCTTCCAACGTTCAGAAGTTCAAACCAAATGCTATCACAGTGTGCTTGTCCTGACCTCAATATTTCAAATTCAGTTTCCTAATGAAAATCTCCCATCAAACACTTTTTTTTTTTTATTGACAATGATCTGCTCTTCAGAACAAAGAGAACTACACCTTGAGAATAAGAAACGCATCTCTGCAACCATTCATAGTTCATTGGCTACAAAAGTTCTCTGACTTCGTGCTTTTTCCATTAAAAAAAAAAAAAAAAAAAAAAAAAAAGATAGAGAAAGCTGTGCCATTAAAATCATGTGAGAATCAAGACTGCACTAAGGGCCCATTATTGCTGCTAATGAGGCTGATACCGCTGCGTCGAGTTGCTCTTTTGCTACTGCTGCTCCACAATTCAGGCAGTTGGATGGACTCAGATCTGCATTGTCAAACATCAATACAGCAGTGCAGGAAGATCACAAAGTCTGTGTAGCATTAGGTGTGTTGGTAAAGTCAGAAGAAAACAGATTGTTTAGGAAATAGTGAGTATGCAAATGCCCTGTCTTTTGCATTAGCAGAATATATCTCAAGCACAGGAGACTGCTGCTATTAAAAAAAAGGGACAGTCCTGTGCTCCACCCAGGTAGCTGCAGTATATGATGACTTCCCACAGCCACTGCAAGGTACCAGAAGATGACTTAAAGGAGCTTTCAGAGCAAATTGTCACCGCTTCCCGTGAGCGACCTGAGATATGGCACACACAGGCATCCACATCCACACGATTTGTGCAGCCTCCCGACTCCACATAAAATCATGCACCTTAAAATATGACAATCATAACTTCACATTTTCAGCTGGTGCCATTTGTTACAGGATGGTTGTCTGCTGCGTCTTTTATCTTCTACGTATGAAAAATTTATAGACGCTCTTGAAAACGTTTCTGAAAAACTCAAGAAACTCGCTATCAACCTTCTGTATATAGCAGCTCACAGAAAAAATGTCTTCCTAGTGACACATCAGTGCTTGGTGTTGGAAAGCAGGGCTCCCAGGAACAGCAAATGGCTGAATGAACTCCCACACGGCATGCACAAAGTAACCAAAGGCAGCGCAGTCAGAAGGGGAAGCCTACACTGAGCTCAACATTCCTGTTTTCATTGGAAGAGGAAGACAGGAGGCACAACAATCCCAGTGTTGCTGTGTCAGGCAGGTCAACAGACTAATATAATGGGTTATTGGACCATATGGACTACAAAAATATGGGTATTTATACCCAAAACATGCATCCAAACTGAAAGAAGAATCCAGAAGTGTTTGATATCAATGCCTCCCAGCCAATCGCTTCACCTAGGGTTGTATTTTCCACAATTACATACACATGTGCTGTGTTGTATTGGTAAGCTAGTATTTCTTAGCTACATTTATAATTTATTTCCATATTTAACTGATTTAATTTAAGTTCAGAAGAAAGTATTTAATTTCATTCTTCAAAGATGGAGACAGCAAATATAAAATGTGGATACTGATAAAAATCTGTGAAAAGCAACTAAAAAGTGGAAAAAGAAAATAATAGTAGAACACCAAAAATACACAGTTAAGAGACCTGGTAAGATGAGAATTACAGCTGAAAAATAAAAACCTAATGTATTTTCATGATCTCCCATCTCTTACAAGAATGACTACATCCCTAGATAAAATCTTTTTTCTTTTTCTTTAATGAAATGACATTCAAAAAGCCCTTCAAGAAGAACAACTGGCAGCAGCTGCAATGTTCTTCTTTAGCTTTTTAAAAAGAGAGGAGATGACCTGATTGAAAAATGCTGGTCAGCAACAATAGCTTTGTCCCATCTTTTTTTTCAAAAGGAAAGAAGTGCTCCCTGACTGAGAAAAGAGTGGGCAGAAAGCATGTTCTCCTAATCATGCTCAGGTAACAGGCCCCAGCTGAGCTCTACCAGGCAACAAGCTTTCTATTTTCTTTCAGTGAAAGGGAGGTAGACCTCATTTAGAGAATTTAGAAGTTGGATATATATTTTTTTTTCCCCTCTCATGAATAGGAGAGGCTGCAAAATTGGCTGACTAATGCTGCAGATGCTCCTCACAGGCATATTGGTTTCACTGTGCAAAAGGAGGAGAACTCAGTACCTTCTCTGCAGGAAACAAACGTGTGGATATCCACAGGCTCTTCTCCAACTGGCCACTACTCCTAATTCTACAGCGAGTGTTAATAAACATGTATTTTGGTCTGCTTAAGGTATTTGAAAACAGATGAGAGATACAGTTCAATCTGTATTTTAAATAATAAAATCTATAAAGGAAAAAGGGGGCAGGGGGGAAGCCATTGGAATAATTTAGGCTAATTTCCCTTGACCCTGGCAAGGAACAACATAGAACACAGTCCCTGGGCTTAACTTGGATTTCATAATTTAATGAAAGGAGCCTGTCGGTCAGGAAGGAAATGTGTTAATAAAATCAAATCAGGTGCTACAGGGGATTAGAATTCCTTTCTTTCCATGGGAGTAGAGTGGCAAAAGGCTATCGTGAAGAACGTTAAAACTAAAAGATGCTGATAAAACAGCTTAGCATGTTTAGTAGCTTATGCACAAACAGTAATTTCCACACTGAGCACAGAATCAATACAGCGAATTACTTCCAAGTGCCTAACAGAAGATTTTCAATGTCACCAAGGGAAGTTCTGTCTCAAATCTCAGTCTTTATCTCTTGCCAATACTTCTCCCACTCACTTCCCTCTGTGATACTTTTTTCTAGCTCTGAACACCTTCTGCCTTGTCTTTTGACACCCTGCTCGTCTTCAGCTGCAAAACTTCAAGTTCCATCCACGCTGCTGTATCCTGACACACTCTCACTGAACACTAAAGGACCAGCAGCATTAGTTATATCCTAGACTGCTCCATCAAAAAAGGAAGGAAAAAAAGGAAAAATTTTGTCGAGAACACTTTCTAATTCTAATTAGGTAACTTTTTTTTTCCTTTCCCACCTCCAATTTCATAATAAAAATCTGTAGCCAGTTTCTGTCTCCTTTCTCTCAGCTTTGAATTCAGTAATTCGTTCTCTCTTTCCAAATTTGTCCTCCATTATATAATTTTAATATTCTTTTAACCTTCAGTGCTTTGTAGTTACTAACATAACTTCTAGGTCCTCTTGTTATTTTTACTTTCTAAGAATCTATTCTTGATCAGGTTTTTTGGCTACCATATCTTCTTGTGTTCATCCTTTTTTATCTTTTTCAAAAATTGAATATGCTGCACTCGACAAATCTAAAATTCAGTGTTTTGTACATCACAAAGCAAACCTCACCAAAACCCAACATGTTAAACAAGTAAGAGCTGTAATAATTACAGAATTCATCTACTTTTCATTTTGATTTGAACTAAACCAAAGGAGAATTATTGTGGTAAAGAATTCCACAAAAGTGTTACATGAACAAAACCCGCTTAAGCAACACCATGAAATAACAAAATGAGAAACTAAAACAGAGACATTGAGTGGAAAATACAACTGTATATCCATAGAAAAGAAAGCAAGTAGAGATAACAAACAAGAACAAATGATAATACACTTAATAAGATCTTAGACAGAAAGCACACAAAGAGCTGGGAAGGCTTAGAGGCTTGCTGAGTGATGGACTCAGAATAGAAAAAAAGTAGAAGAAACCAGTTTTATGCTCTACTGTGCTTTTCAGTATCCTGAATTATGTTGTGCTGTCTGCTGTACACACCCTTTCCTTTAACATCTTCTGCTTTTTCATTATACATTTTTTTGGACAAAAATCCATATGATTTTTTTTTTCTGCTCACACCCAGTTTTTATCTATTTGGCAATCTTTGCTTCTATGTAAATGGTGATATTTCTGAAATGTACTCTTAAGTCTCCAATGCATCCAAATGAACAGCAGCCCTCAGATCCCTGAATCACCAGGTGAACAGACAGAGTCCTGCAGCTCAGCAACAGTCACTGTTTCATCTGCTGAATGTTGGATATTGCTTGGTGGATATTTCTACTTGATTACACAAACTCTAAGTGTAAAATATTTCTTCTTAGTAAAAGCAATGTTTTATAATAAAACTATATTATTAGCTTGGAACTCTGGTGCTAAATTTTTAGGAAGGAGGTTAGAGTCCCTGGGCATGGATAAGGTGCAGAGCCCTGTTACTTACATCCTACACTCTGACAGCAGAGCTAGCATCATCCATATTTCATCCTTAAAGAAAAAAAAAGCACAAAACCCCCTCACCTCTTACATGCTATGCTTCAGAATTTAATTGTCAACTCTAAACTATTTGCAATTACTTACTCCTCAAAAAAAAAAAAAAAACTTAAAAAGGGAAAAACTTAAAAAAATTAAACATATATTATCAAGTTACAAGATTAAAATTTCTTTTTAAAAATTAGATATAATCTCTGGTACAAATCTTTAAAACAATTGGATAACTCTCAGAAACTCTCTTCACATAACTATCTTTTTTAATTTAAGAATTTTTGTTCTCTTACATCTGAATCATAATGCAAACAATACCCATACAAGAAAATCATTAAAAAGATCTACAAAAAAAGTGTGAAGAACTATAGTACTTGCAGAAATAATGTAAGCTCTGATATCTAGGTTTGAATATACTTTTTAAATAAAGATGGAGAAAATTTCTGTATCTAGTAAAAAAGCTCCTAAATCACAGAAAACTTTTAAGTAAATTGAATATATTTGTCCAGCTCACTTATTAAAGTCAACTAGGACCAATAATGACCAACTGCACTTCAGTTAAACATGAAAGGCTTCACAAAAGGAGAAGTCCAAATTCTTTGGAGTGTGGAGGCACATTCCCACAGCAAATAGCACAGCAAATAATATGGCTATCACTGTGTCACCTCTTTGTTATTGTGGAGTCAATCACAGGCATGAACATGGCTGGTCTGGTTCAGAGCAAAGTGAGGGGGACAGTAATAGCATCTTACCCACACACAGCTGTTTCACCTCTCAAAACCTGTCCTCCTAAAATTAAAATCACTCCCTGCACACATAACAATCTGTGCACATATTGCTCACCATCTTTCATGTTTTGATGTTCCAGATTTCTCTTTAGCATGTCCTCTGCTTGCTTAAACATCACTTATTGAAATCTCTTTAAGATCACATTATAAGAGCTATCCAATACCACAGAAAAATATTTATCACTGAGGGTACAACAGTGGTCCTGGCATGGGAATAGAAGAAAGCAAGAGACTGTTCTCTGGGGTGATCTAGCAGACAATTTGAGTTCTAGTGTGAAAATGAACGTTTCAGTGGCTCTTCCGCCACTTACTGTGAAAATTTATTGTTAAATCAGTGTTAATTATTAGTATAAATCTATTTCTCTACAACTCTGTACAATTGAGTTTTTAAATTAGAAGCATAAAAAGTATGATGGTACAGCCAGCAGCTTTCCTCTGTTAGGAAATCTGCAGGCTCCTGAGCTTTTACTGTAACACCAGGTTCTGCACTGTAAACTGTCTCATGAAGCAAGGCAGACAGCTCAAGACTCTTCCACAACAGCTGCAATTTCAATATTACACTAGGAGACTAAGGTTATGATTGCAGTATGGTTTTTGTTCTCTATCAGAACCCCTTGCCCTTAGTGGGCAGCACCTAGCAGCAGGTGTCAGTGGAATACTCTTGCAACTCTAAACAAAATGAGAAGCTAGGCAAGCCTATAGAAAATGCATGGACAGGTGGATTAGGACTGGGAAGAAAAGAGATTCAGAGCATAGAAGGGACAACTTGAAGAGTCAGATAAAAATGCAGCTGCAAAAAGATGTATTTTATGTCTACATGTAATGACTGTGTACCCTGCACTGCACTTCTAAGTGCCCTAGTGCCTCTTGATGACACATGTAAATCACAAGGAACATCAAGAATCCTGACAGAAATCTCCATTCTTAGGATTTTCAGGTCTGGGACAGCAGAAATGCTTTGTATGACAGCTTTATTCCTCTGGGAGCTTTGCAAAATGGAAACCTTGAGAGAGCAGCAAATAGGCACTGGTGAGCCCACCTGCAAAGCCACAGAAGGTGCATAAGGCAAATGAACCCAAACCCCACAATTCCTGCAGAGTGGCTCTCTTCTGTATCTCGGTGATGATTGTCACTCATCTTGATGAGAACTGTTCTGCTCCTCGTTGCAAGCTGTTACTGTTTTTTCCCTGTGTGTTTCAGGCATGCTGAATGCTATGTCTTTCACTGCCTAGCCACTGTTCCAAGGAACTTATCTGAACTTTACATTTTTCTGTGCATTTCATTGTTTCTTCATTTATGTAATTGGCTCTAGCCTAGACTCATGCTCTGTTTTTCCAACAACTTGCTTAGTTTTGATTAGGTGCCTTCTTTGCAGAACATTCATATTTCACACTTGGTACATAAAGTTCTAAAACAATAAAAATACCCAACCCAAGAAGGAGGACATACCCCTATGTTTACTACATCTGTCACTTGTTAAAAATGTATCTTTTGATTCAGGGAAGAGGGAGAACAGTTCAAATCTAATTTTGAAACACAACGGAAAATTAGAGGTGAATACAAGTAGGAAATATACTCCCAGATTATTTAATTCTGTTTCTATGATTTCAAGACTTTGGGAAAGTAGTTTGTAGGATTTAAGAAGAGTAAATCAAAATGATGTCTACTGCACATGTGACAATACTTTTAGTCCAGATTATATAATTAACATAGAAAGCCTCAGTAGTAATGGGGTACTTGAAAGCTAAGCCAGGTCAGGTGGTATTTGCTTGCTCATGGCACAACGGCTAAACTGAGGTACAGAAATATTCTTAAACACAAATACATCACGTTAGGACTCTTTTTACTGTAAAATATTTTGCTTATATTTTTCCTTGGGGTAAAATATTTTCCCTGTTAACATCACTGGAATAATTATATTCTAATAAGGCAACTGTCTTTTAGTAAGATATGGTATTTTGGTTTGAGATTTAGTAATTAATAAAATCCGAGATATGCAGGTCACAGTCCTTGCATTAAGGTCTCAGATACAATGGTGGTTATATAGAAACCTCACCAGCACAAAATATATTTTCCTACATCAGAACATTATAACTCAAGATCTACATTTCTCTAAATTTCAGTTTGCAATTGTACACTAATGAGCACTTTCAAAAATTAATTCTGTAGAGTAAATATTTTAAAACGTGTAGTATGTGCTACCCTGTGGCCACTCAACATAAATATAATTATACTAACTAATATTTTTTGCCAGTAACTGAGGGCATAATTCCCTGAACGTGTCATTTATCCGTTTTCTTGGTGCTGCATTAATAGATCCACTTCTCTTACTGGCTCATGCTGAAAAAAAAGTAGAGCTCTGCTTCTATTAAAAAAAGCAGCAGGTATTTTTTCATGACTGTATTGAATGCACGCAGGGGGCACATTTAACATGTCTTCAGATCCCACTTTTACAGACTTAGATTTCAGAACAAACCCTCTTTTTAAGTTGGGACTATCTGATGATGCCTATCAGATCTACCAAAAATCAAAGTATTAAACTGTTAATTAATAAAGGTGATGTTAACGATATATAAATATTCAAGTGGCTTAGTAACAAAGAAAATTACTTTCAGATTGCTTTTAGATCATGCTTGACAGTACTACATAGAATAATGCTACACTTTAAAATTGCCCTTCTGCTTGCCTAGATGTCTGATGGACATCTGGTGGACAGCTGGTTGAACATGAGCCAGCAGTGTGCCCAGGTGGCCCGGAAGGCCAATGGCATCCTGGCTTGTATCAGGAATAGTGTGGCCAGCAGGAGTAGGGAGGTGATTCTCCCCCTGTACTCAGCACTGGTGAGGCCTCACCTTGAGTCCTGTGTGCAGTTCTGGGCCCCTCACTTCAAGAAGGATGTTGAGGTGCTGGAGTGGGTCCAGAGGAGAGCAACAAGGCTGGTGAAAGGACTAGAGGGAAAGTCTTACAGGGAGAGGTTGAGGTTGCTGGGGTTGTTTAGCCTGGAGAAGAGGAGACTCAGGGGGGACCTTATCACTCTCTTCAACTACCTGAAGGGAGGTTGTAGTCAGGTGGGGGCTGGGCTCTTTTTCCAGGCAACCAGTGACAGGACAAGAGGGCACAGCCTGAAGCTGCTCCAAGGGAGGTTTAGGTTGGATATTAGGAAGCACTTCCTCACAGAGAGGGTGGTTAGACATTGGAATGGACTTCCCAGGGAAGTGGTGGAGGCACCGTCCCTGGATGTGTTCAAGGCAAGGCTGGATGTGGCACTTAGTGCCATGGTCTAGATGGTGTGGTGGTGTTGGTCATAGGCTGGACTTGGTGATCTTAAAGGTCTTTTCCAGCCTTGGTAGTTCTGTGATTCTATTCTGTTCTGATACTGGCTTAATTCAGTAGCTTAAATCCAGTGAGAACACATCATTTCTTATCCTGTTGTTATTTACAGTTTTTGAAAGGAGACAAGGTGCATTTTTTCCCTCTTCCTGTGCTTCTTCCCATTCATATAAATAAAACACTGTGACATAAAAAGAAATCATAACAACAAGGAAATGGGTACTCGTTACTGCTCAGTAATGAGACTATCTAAATTTGGGACAAATGGGCAAATGAACTGCACCTCAATTTCATTTTAATGAACTGGAGGAAGTCTGTCTAATGACTCTGCAGGAAGGTCTTCTCTTTTATTAAAAAAAACACCAAAACAAACCTTGCTACAGATTATAGAAATTTATATATCATCTTTTTTTTGGCCCACAATAAGCAGGAGGCTGAAGAAATCAGGTTTTAGAGTGAAACCACTCCAGCAAATTCACTTTTCCAATTGCTAAACTTCCTGCCCATATTTTACAATTTAAAGGAAAAGTGGAGTTTTAAATATACTGTTAATGGCTACTTCATTTTCAAAGGGAAATGGTGGAAGGCTCATCAAAATTATACCACAGGGAGCAATCCTGAACTGAAAGAGGGATGACCAGAAGATATAACATTAATATTTCATCTGTAATATCTTAGATTCATTGATAAATAACTCTTTGAGTTGATCATAGTAATTGCTAAAATAGTGCTTTATAAATGAGAAATAGACTGCTCAGTAGCACTGTGCCTGTAATATAATAGTCAAAAATTCTCCACCCTTAGATCAAAACCTAGGGACTGCTATATGCTCCATAGCAATTAGTAGGGAGAACTACAGGATCACACCCCACTTGTTTAAAACTGGTCATTGCTACTTTTGAGTGTTCCACTGAGTAAGTATTTACCTCTGTGCTGGTTCTAGTAGATTACTGGACAAAATATCTGAATATTTTATCAATTCCATTTTTAATTGAATATTCATTTTGCATTTTGTCCAACTCTTCAGCAGATACACTAAATCAAAATTCATACTGGGGTTCTACTGAGTGTGCCTAATTGATAATACTAGCTAATTAAATTTATAACTTCTATGCATATTAATTCTCCATTTTTATTTTGACACTTTGAAATTCCATCAAGCTTCAACTAATAAAGAATGCAAACATTAATATATAGCCCTTTCTGTGGCTTAGTACATATCTGGGGTTTCAAAGCACTCTATCTAAGAAAAAGACATCTTTTGGACTCACTTGGATTATGAAAGGCAACCTCAAAAAAGCCAGACTTTTCTGAACCTATATAGATCAAAGTTGTGGTCTACTTCGGAAAGAAAGCTGTTTGAAATGTCTTAGATCAATATAAATATGTCATAAATCAAAATCCTTACAGATCAGTTTTAATGCACAGCATCAACCTACAGTTTTCTTCCCCTACATAATTCACAAGACAACACAATGCAGAGTTTTCACTAGCAGCTAATGATGGATGCTCCAATCAGTGCTCTTGGATTGATCTAAAATCTAAACATTCTGTGAATTTGCCCTCCAAAATCTGTTCCTATGTGATGTTTACTTTAACTTTGAATATCATGTGATTTGGAAAATCCTCCTAATCTGTGGATTTGTCCTTAGAATGCATGCACAGGTGTTAGAATTACATTTTTTCCTTACTAAGATGAGGCTTCTTATGCACACAAGAACCCAGTGAAGAGGGTCATCTCTGTATTGCTGTAATTGTCACAATCACTCTCATTTTGCAGCCACTTTCATAGCTCTGATTGCAAAAGTTTCAATTGGGTAAAAATAAAACATTTAGTCTTTCAAAAGCTCATGTTTATTCGCTACCAGCATAATCTCACATCACTATAAAGGAAAGCAAAATAACAAAGACCAGAAAAAGACAATGAACTCCTGGGTTCAGAGCAGCAGGAGGACTCCCACTAGTGCTGTACACATCTCCAACCACCAGCACATTCCAAATCCAGGATTACATTGCTTATGGGAGTGATTGACATATTTGACAGCAGTTGAGGAAAAAAAATGAGTTGAACAGTAAGTGGGAGACTGAATTTTCCTTAGGATATTTAGTTCTCTGAATTATTTTTATTTTTCAAAAGAAAGATATTTTCTATGCAATTTGAAATCCAAAAAAACCTAGCAAAAGTACTACAGAACCATAAAGCAAAGAGATGTTCTAAAAACTGATGTAGACCATTTAATTCAATAAATTGCTTTTTCTGAAGTGAGAGAAAAATGGTTTTGACAACCAATAATAAAACTTGGATGTTTAAGAACGTTGTGTTAATGAGACTTGAATTTGATGGACGAATTTCACTGACCTCCCTGTAAACTTTTACATTAGGGAGCTGTCATAAACAGCACTCAGAAAGAGTAAATCTGCCTGTTGAAGAAAGGAACTAATGTGGATACATTGGCATTTATTAGTACATCATTGTTTTGTTAGATTACACTTCTATTTTTGAAATCGTATTAGAATTCAGGTCAAAGTTAATATCCACCACTCATTCCTGAAGGATTTTTACAGTGTAACCCCAGTGAACTTATCTTGTTATCTATTATACACTCCAGATGTTTGCCACTAAACAAGTTGAAATTTACAGCCTTCAGGAGTAATTAGTAAGTGGAAATTTAAAATTATTAAACTAGGCATTTTTCAATATGAGAAAAGTAGAGCTAATAGCATGAAGATTATCACTATTGCTAAGAATCTGCAAGAGTACACCAAAATATATGTCTTTTTGTCAAAAGAGCTGTCAGCTATTGCTTACTGAATCAGAAAGGGCCAGACCTGCCCCGTGCCAGTCCCTGCCTCAGACAGCAGCAATCAGTTACGACAGCAATCCTCTGAGGGTGCTAAAATGCCCTCCTTCACAAGTGACACCAAGCAACACCAAGCCAATGGAGGAGAAGGATTTTCCCTCTAGCTCTGAGTGACCTGCTGGCAGCTCCTCTGGGGCCTGCCACAAATCCTGCCCAGCCTCAAGGATGACACCAGATCTCACTCATCAATACGCCATCGATCAGGCTGAGTGGTCTCGTAACACACAGTGCCTGATGGGGACTGGAGATCCTTCAGCTGTGGAGAAGTTTAAGACATGAAATACAGATCTCCTCTGGGCCTGTTCTTCTTATAATCATTGACTGTACTAATAGGAACTAACAGACAAGATCATGGGTCATACTATTATGGAGGAAAAAGTGTGAGTCTCTCAAAAAATTAAAGAAATTAATAAAACTAGGCAGAAAAGGTTGATCCAGATGCAACCTGACTCTGGAAGATGCTCACCTTCCCAAAAACAGAGGGCACACACACCTACTCTCTCCACCAGCCTTATTTCTTATATTTTTCCCAAGCACTGACTCCAGGCTCCTGGCAGAGGCTGGATCCTTGGCAAGATGGACCTTTGCTGAGTTCTTTTGGGGTCAGAATCACAAGGAAAAGTTTCTCCCTCTGCCTTATAATCTCTCTTACATTTACTTTTCTCAGCTACAGTACATAAAGCTATTGAATTAGCCAATAAAGGCCAAGTATTAAAGCTGTTATTTCTGCACTTTTGAAGTTACACTTGAGAATAGAAGGCTTGGAAGAAGTTCAGTTTGATTCTTAGGGGAGAAAAGGCTTATTTATAAAAAGTAACAGATGTAGCTAGATGAAAAGAAGCCAACCATAGCAGCTTAAAAAAAAAAAGAGAGAGTAATACTTCATTCAGCAAAAATGGATACTTGCACTCTGTGAACATGGTACTAAAATGCTTCTGAAACTTTCAACTTAAGAAATGCATTTATTAATAAGTAAATCATTTGGAAAAAAAAATATTCCTAAAATCACTGAATCATCTGTGCAGGATTTTTCAGTGAATCATGGATGGCTTCTCTAGTTTTATCAATAATTATGTATTTCTCTTATTCTTACATTCATTACATGAGATCCAGATGTCACAATTTCTATTTGTATATGGTTATTCTGCACCAAGTAGGCAAACTTAGTGCCAGCAATTCCCTAATATGCCCTTACAATGTACAAGAAGAATTTAGGCTGAATTCAAACGATGGAGAAGACAAGAGAATGACACACGAATGACAAATGGTTGTCACTCCTGCCCTCTGTGCAAGTCTGCAGCCTGATTTGAAAACACTGTTCTTGCTGCACAAGGATCCACAACTACCACTGCATGCTGGTATGTTTTCCAACAAGAGCACTGTGGCTTATAAACCTTAACAAATGAGGTATGTTTTAATTCTTTCAGCTAAAAGCAATTCTCCCAGGTGGCTTATAAAGACCAAGATAACTTATATTTGTGTGACAGAGAAGCAGAGAGAAAGTACAATATTTTATTGACGATTTGAAAAAGCCCTCAGCAAGCTGCAATTTGTATTCCAACAAACATGCAATTCTGAACTGTGTTGCCACCATCCCTCAAAATATCACCCAACCAAAATTATCCTAACTTTGGTTTCTTATATTCTGCCACAGATTCATACTATGTAGAACCCAATGGGCCTTCTCTAACACTATTTTTGCTAATAATCCAGTGAGTAATACAGACCTAATTCACAGCAATATGTCTACAGACTGTGCTGGTGGAAATTCAGAGTGCTAATGATTACCACAGGTATGTGCTTTGTATTTGCAAACTGCTTTTTATGTTTATCTCCTTATAGGAATAATTAAGCTTGTTCTTGGAAGGAGTGAATAAAAGCCAAAAAGGCCATAAACATAAATATATAAATAGGTGTGGGTTGCAATTAGTAGGAACACAACAGCTATGTCAATTCCTAATAAACAAAAACATGTGTAGCAATAGAAGAAGGTAATGTGAAGTGAAGGACCACAGAGTTAAGAAAAAAGCTTATTCCACTGCTTTTTCCAGAATGCTTAAGTGCAGGAAATGCTACCTATGCTACCTTCTGGGAAAGTAGAAGTCCATTTCCACACATTTAAAACCAATATGCCTTCAGTAGTACTTTTTTTTTTTTTTTTTTGGCAGAAGAGCATCAAGTATACTTGAAATAAAAACATCCCACATTTTATAGAATAGTAATATCACCGTAAGTCTACAGTTTCCTGCTCAGCTTTGGTCCTGTATGAGTACTAAGGTAACACTCTTCAAAAGTAAAGAAACAACCCAACTATTGCCTGAAGCCGTTACCACTCTCAGCCTCTCTGATCAGAAGGGTCCCAAGGATATTATTAGCACAAAGTTTACGTTTTTGTGTGCAACAATTACTCAGAATTTAATATTTTCCTTCTGCATATTTACAATTTAGAATTGATCTGGGTGCTAGAGGCTATTTTCTTCTAGTACAAACAAAAAGTACAGTACCAACACCTACACCCAAGGGAATAGTACCTTCAGAAGGGAACCCCAGGCCCATTCATTTTCTGTAATAGCTGAATGGGAATGACTACTTAAAGTAATAGTTTTTAAAATGTTTTTTGAGATAAAGCAGCAGTACTGCAGCCCAGCTGTGTTTTGTTTTGTTTTGTTTTGTTTTGTTTTCATTGGGATTCTGTTAGGGAACGGGTAGGCAGCAATAATTCAGTATATAATTCCATTTACACATAGATCTGAACGTGGACTTCAGACTTTTGTAAAATTCAGGGCTCTGGAATTGTCCCATTCAGTGTATCTCGCTAAAACCTTGTATTATAGTTTGCAAATGCAAAACAGTTGCTAAGTTTCCCCTCCCTGGGGAAAGTGCAGGCATTGCAGATTTAGCATATTCTGTCTGCAGACGAGAGCCAGCCAAAAGTTCTGTGCATCAGCTTTTCTCTTGGCCAAGGAAAAAGTGACCTTGCTCCCTGTCCTTCTTAGCAGGTTTGAAAGGCATGGCAGAGAACACATGGCTTCGATCGCATGAGAAGTAAGTACTGACAGAGGGGAGGAAATAGTTGCATTATCCTTGGGGCTGTAATGCAAATATGCTCCATAAGACTAAATATATGCCTGACTGTCTTTCTCTATGCTTTTCTTTCACGTTTTTTCACATTCACCCTCTCTCTTTTGCGTTTCCTCCTCAGTCCTGCCTTCCACCTCCCTGTGGGCCCAGTCAGTGCTGACACATGGGATAAAGCAGCAGCAACAGCATCACTGATAAAGGCTGAAGGAGCCACACAGATAATTATGGGTGGTGCTTAAGTGGAGGAGCAGCAAAACAACTGGCACCCAGCTCCTCTGTGTCTGTTAGCAGGTGCAGGAAGCATCCCTGCAACTAAACTGCACTGTGGGAATACAGGGGGTGGTTTAAAAATAATCTGTCAGTAGAAAGTTTGTGCAGGCTTCAATTTGCTTATGTGCTCCAGTTACACTGTTCAGCTGGGCAGGCTTTTATGTGGTACTGAATATATATTTATATACACATACGCATAGGTATGTATAGAAATATGCTATATAACTTGCACTGATCTCTACTTGATGTAAAGTCAGCTTTGTCTGGATCAGTGTGGGCAGGTCAACCTCCTTCCTGTCCTGCTGAGATGCTCTTGTCCTCTCTAATATTACAGCTATCAGAGCAAATGTTGTGTCTCACCATCTCCAAAATCCAAAGCATCCATACAAATAAGCAAGAGAAACGCTGAGTCTTGACATGACATCTTTTCATAGCAAAGGTATTGGACATTCATTTTTATTCATGTATAATTCAGAGTGGGAATTCAAGCTTCAAGGAACACACTGAATGTGCAGTTATGCACTCTGTGGGGAACAGACACACTCACAATAATGAGAATTTAGGAATAATGTTAAAAAAGAACATTCCTCTTCAAAACACAGCTACACTTTTTGCAGAGTCTCTCCACTTGAACAGTTTACAATTTTTGAAGCTGTTGGCCTATTTCAACCAAACTGAAGGTTGGAAGTTTTAAATGTATTAAATTCTGACAAGATCTGTGCAAATGAATAGCATGGCAGGTGAGAAACTTATTTCCCTGGTCTGCTAACAGGGAAGCTGTGAAAAAAACACCCTTCCTGGTTTGTCCCTGCGAGCCTGGCAATCACCTCACACACGAAGAGAGGGACAGGACACTGGGCTGAACTGCAAAGAGCAGGGGACAGGGACCTGGAGAGCAAGTATGGGAGATGCAGGCTGTGGTGGGAAGGGTGGCAGCAGAGGCAGGTCTGGGTTAGCACAGGAAGGGGCAAGGTAGACTTGTGGGTCTCAGCACCCTGCTACTTTTTGGCGGGATGGATGAAGACGCAAGACACTATTCCATTTTTAAATATAGTTTATGTTTATGAAACAACACTTTTTCTCTTGGTCCTTGGTGAATATGGATCTTATCACTTTCTGACTCACTACTTTCTTGGTCTTTGCACTGTTTCCAATAGTTAAACCCTGCATTCGCCCCTTTCAAGGAGCACGCTGCATTCTTGACTAACTTTGAGAATTCACCAGCAGCAGCTCATCTCACTGACTCCTCCTTTAATCCCTCCTACACTGCTCTGATTCACACCTCATATTCCTCTCTCTGGTTTTCAGAGTCCTAGCCCCACATCCTCCTACAACACCTATCCCAAGTGTTTTCCTATGCACTGCGGAGTGCATCCAGTCTTTCTGCCTCTTCTTATCCATCCCATTCTTATTCCTGTCCTCCCACCCTGAAGCAGGAAAGACAAGACCAACATGGTGCTCCTGGTCTCTGTCTAACACCAGTTTAAAGCCACCTCTAGGACTTTGCTGGTCATCAAACTTCTTGAATAGCCTGCAGCTGATTTTCAACTGCTTTTGCAAATATCTTGAGGCATCAAAGTGAATATTATTTTCTTCAGCCTGAGTGGCTTGGAATTAGTTATTTCTCTTCTGTACCAAGAGGCAAATGTGGATTTGATGTCTCTGATGGCTGTCTTTGTTCAGGGATCTGTATGTGTTGTGGCATGGTAAAAACCTAAGACGCATTAAAATTATTAGCTGTATTATACAACTGACAGCACGTGAATCTCGGTATTAACTACGAGTATATAAAGAAAATCAGTGTGTGCTACGAACAGGCTCTGCTGCAATTGTAGTAATAGACCTGGTGCTATTAAAGAGTGACAGTTTGTTGTGCTTCCATTGCAACTGTCAGGTTTCAGAGCAGTACAGACCTTACACAATTGCCTCTAGTAGCACGCCAGGCCTACGATGAGCATGAGAAGCAGAGCGGAAAGATTAACTGCACATCAAACTGAACAAGCTACACAGGTGAGGGAAAGTTTGGAGAAGGGTAATGGCTCTGAGCTTCTGAGGAAGATACAAGCTGTGAAGGGGAAAGCCTGTTTTTTGAGTCCTAGATGGGATCAGGAATGTCAGAGGTTTAACTGCAGCCCTGCAATATCTGCTCATGCAAGCTATTAACTTGCAGACACTACCACAGGATGTTGTGAAGCTCAATTAATAATTGTAAAATGTTTGAAAATGAAATGCTAATAACTAACCTTGCCATCATGAAAATCAGTGGGAATGATGCCAAAATCCTGTTTTTCAGCTATTCATAATTTCTCCCACAGATTCTCTCTTGTTTGTGATAGCCTATTATTCATTTACCAGCTCCCTTTTAACAAAATCTTCTTAGTAAATGGATTTGGTTTCCCCTACTTAAACTGTTAATTCTTATCTCTCTCTTATGTTGTATTGCACAAATCCAAACCCAATTAAAAGAAAAAAGGTAATTGTGTTGATGGATTGTTATCAGTATTTTTCAAATTAAAAAAAAAAAAAAAAAAGATTTAGAAATGACTACAAAGTACAAATACTATTTACAATTAAAATGCAAATTCTAGGCCTTTAAACTGAAACTCAGTACATGAATTCTGTGTGACATAAGCTGGTCAAAAACGATATTACATTTCTTACCACTTCACATAAACAGACAAGAAGAAATCTGGTAGTCTAGTCTTTCTCTCTTAGATGTAGGAAGTATTCAGCTGAGATCTGACACCCCTCAGGACGCCCTACAGAAACTTATTGTACTGCTAAGAATGATTTATAGTGTGCTATGAACATTGCTGTTTTGTATTGTGAGGTCTTGTTAGAATGCTGATGTATTAAGACAAAGTATCATCACCTCCTACACTTAGCTGGGATAATATATAAAACCTGTCTTGCTGGCCATCTAGCTTCAGCATTGCCATCAGTAAGAAACAGTATCTTTCATCTCTCAGGAGCTTTTTGTAATGCAGAACCTCCCCTCAGAGCTGACAATTTCTGATCAATCCTGAGCATCCAAAACCACATTAGGGAAAGGTACCTCAGATGTTCAACATGTAACACAATCACCCCCTGCCCCACTACTTAAAAAAGTGTGCTTAGTGTTAGTTTCATTCCTATTTAAATGGTGGCACCTCAGGGGCTTAAGAAATGCAACACACATAGTTTTAGTGTTGTGACTCCACAGTGGTTTCCCATTTGAAGATTATTTTTTAATTAACTCACAGAGCCTTAAATGTAGCGAATTCCTCTTAGGGCAGCTGTAACTACATAATACAGTGGTTTTGGAAAATCTGCCTCTTTAAATTGTATTTTCATGATGGTTTGAGCACCATATAATAAGATGTAAAAACAGAGTAACAAATTCTCTGTAACAAAATTTACATGCATACTCATTGCACTGCCCAACCAAATTTCCCTTCCCCAATCACATACATCTCTGATATTTCATAAACAACTGAAAACCAACATGACTCTCTCCCTGATGCACAGACTTCAACCTCATCCCACTCTAGGTATCAGAATGCAGACCAGCAGAAACCATCTGAACTGAATTAAGAAAGAGTGAATTATATTACCATGAGAGATGGTTCATAGACACTGAACGTAGGCCTAAATCTTGGCCTACCTGACCCATGGGCTTACATCTTAGCCATGAAACCTCTGGCTGAAAAAACTTATAGAAAAAAAAAGAAACAGGGAAGCAGTCAAGGTGCTGCTTACATCCATTAATATGTTAGTTAAACAAGAAATGGGATAATAGCCTTTTTGTTTTGTTTGAATTTAGCAATCAGACTGCTACAGCTGATGTATGAGCATATATTTTGCAAAATTAGCAAACAAAGTTAGCAATCAAGCAGTTGAAGGAGATTCATCCCATGCATCCAAGGAGGCACAAAGGTTTCTACGTGAAGAAGATCAAGGCAGGGTCTTTGGGTTTGCCTGCATTGCAGTAGAAATGTTGCTGCAGGGCAAGAAGCGCTGATGGCCCAAGTCTGCAGTTGATCAAAGGAACGGCTAATTGAGAGGGAAGTCGTTTGGGCAATTATGAATTGGTTGCTCAGATCTTGCACATTTTTAGTTGAATAAATCTCTGCCTTGACAGATGGACAGTGGTCTGGTATCTCTTGAAGCTAAAAGGGATATATCTGAACATCTAATTGGAGGTTAGAGGAGTGAGGAAATGATGTTCCCATCTGTAGCTCTCAGTTCCACAATGCAAGCATTAAGTGTCTAGTACCTCTGATACAGAGCAGGGTCAAGATTCATTTTTCATATGGATGAACTGTTATGGGATGAACTATTAAGCAATATTTCCAAAATCCATAATTTGATGAAAATGAGTTTGACTCTACTGTTCGTACCCTTTAAAATAGCTGATGAAAATGCCTTACTGCCAAAGTAAAGTAGGAAATAAAGATATCAACCTAGGGTTGGTTCAAACAAGGAAGAAAAAGGTTATAGACAGTGGATCTTGCAATCTGGCAGTCACACAGGGTAAAATCTGTATACTTTCACTATTAATTTAAAAACTGGTATCTTACATACTGGCTAGTAAAACTGCACAATCATCTTGCAAAAAAAAACATTATCACAGGCAAGAGTTTTACAAAAACGAAAGGAAATTCTGAATAAAGGGGATCCTCTAGCTGATTTCTATCAGACTGCTAGCAGTTCAAGATGAAAGGACTGGAGGGACATTTTTCTATTCACTGGTTGGTAGAATGAAGGGATTTCTCTTGAATGTAGGGGTAAAAAAAAAGTGGATCGATACTGACCCTACCAGAAGAGAAAGTGCTATCTTCTAACTGTTTCCCTTTCTTATTTAAGATAACCTCATCCAGATGGCTTTATTCTATCAGATCTTTGAAAGACTTTGAAAGCACATCCTTAAAATTCACCAAAGTTCCCCTTTGCCCATCCAGTTGTTTTCAGTGGAAGTTACAGCTACTGCTGTGCAGGATTTGACCCACTCTGACGTGCAATACTTGGGGAAAATATCATACATTTCTCCCTAAAATGTTTTGAACATGTTGGACATTAGGAAAAAGTTTTTAATATGAGGGTGGTGGGTCACTGGAACAGGTTGCCTGGAGAGGTGGTGGGGGCCCCACCCCTATAGACACCCAAGGCCAGGCTTGATGGGGCTCTAAGCAATCTGTTCTAGTTGGAGATGTCCCTTCTTATTGTAGGGGGGTCGGACTAGATGACCTTTAGAGGTCTCTTCCAACGCAAGATATTGTATGATTATATGATTCTATGCTATGAAACATGAAGTGGAAAAAAAAAAAATCCCAACCCACCAACCAAAGAAACACCTCATTTGCTTCGGGATTTTGATGCACTGAATATCTAAATTTTAATTGAATGTGTTGACAAAATCCCAAGTATAACCTATTTTTCTAGCCAAAAGCATAGGTAACCGAATTGCACAAAGCCATTCGGAACTGACAGCAATTTTTATGTTCAATAAACATGTAAGAAAAAGTTTGTTTTAGGAGAAGATATTATGGGGAACGTGATCATTTGCCCTCTCCGTTCTTACCTTTATTAGACAACTACTTGTGTTAAAGAATTAAATGCAGTGACAAGTGCTCTCTACACACATATCCACTTGTTTTATTCTCTGAGGACCTTTTTTTATGTGTTTGTTAAAATAAATGTGTAAGGTAGACTATGATCTTGCTCAGATGCAGCAAATCTGACTGCTTAGCCATGTAGATAATACAGCTTTAAGGCCACAGCAAACTAAATAATTTCATTATTGTCAGTTAACTAAAATATTTTATTTACTTGCATTTGACACTAATTATAATAGAGCTTTCAGAGTGATAAATATAATACATTTATCCAGGACAAAATTACAAATACTGTAAAAAGACAGTGACTTTTGGTCAAATTCTATTAATTTACATAGATAAAAATCAAGATCAATTCTTTGGATTTGTACCATAATAAAGGGGGGGAAAAAGAATTTGGTTTTATGCTTTATATTTACATGCTATGCCTCTTGAATGAAGTGAATTCAGACTCCATTATACATATCAAAGTCTTCTACATAACATTTATTTTTTGTTTCATACAAAACCAAGCATTTCCACATACATCTCCAAAACAAAACACTTCTGTGAAACAATAAGGAAATCAAGGTCCTCATTGTTTGTTGCTCAATGCTTTAAAATGTCTTTTGAAAACAGAATTGTTAAGTACAGCTTATAGAACAGTAACAAAAATAGCTCGTATGCAGCACTCAGATTTTTAGCTGAATGCGCTCGTACCAACCCAGCATTGCTCAAACCTCTGCCAGAACTCTCCTCACCACATGTTCACCAGGTGTGTTGAGGTACAGAAGCAGGCAGCATTTAGGACAGAAGCCTTCCAGAGGGAACAATCTGATTCTTGACTGTGTCATAAGAGGTCTTGTAATTCCTTACATCTGGCAGCTCCCTTCACAAATGAAAGCTCAACCTCTGGAGTGAGATTTGCAGACTGTGTCTGGGTGTTTAGACAGACAATCTGCACTAGGACATGCTGTTTGCACTAAAATTTAAATCATCACGTTGCAAATGCAGAGAGGGTTTCTTTTATTGCTATCAGTATTTTGCAAATGTGCTGCAGACAGCTATAGCTGGGGGAAAGGAGAGGAGACCCACTGCTCCCATTGGCTACTTTCAGTGTGGCTGAAGGTGCAGGAAGCCACTACTCCTTTTAAAAACTAGGAGTTTTAAAAAGGTGTTTGAATTGGATACAGCTTGGACATGAACTGCTGGCAGGTGCTGAGGGCAGCTGGTAGCAGGCAGGCAGCAGCCAACGGGCAGCAGATGGGCAGGGCGGTGGGAAGGTAGCCCCAGGCTCTCAGCAGACAGCAAGGGCATGGAGGGCAGCTCTGTGTTATCAGCAAGTGGATCAAAGAGCACAAAGACATCACCTCTCCATTCACCACAGACCATTAGTTACACCTGTCAGTTTCTGTGAATGTCTTTTTTTAAGGTGTTTTAAGGTGATGGCCAGCCCTTCCTCCTCACTTCAGTTTGTGGGATTCAACTGACATAGCACAGCCTGAACACTGTGTGTTTCAGCAAGGCCTCTTTTAGAAATCTCTCTCTTATTTTTGTGGGGTAACATGAACACCTTAATCCCCGTTTGAAACAAAGCTGTATTTAATGTACAAACTTGAAATAGGACAGTATTTCTTAAGATTATGAAGATTATGTGGCTGCAACGGCCACTGGAATATGAACTGTAAGAGCTAAAGGCAAGGAAAGCAATGAAGGAAGGTAAAGAAACCATACAGGTGACATTGCCCCACCAAATCTCACCTGTGAGGCCTACAATGCAAGATATTAACAACAAACATGAGGCCCTTACAGTTTAGGTTTTTAGAATTCATTAAAACAGCACTACTTTGTTAAATGAAAACCACACAATTGCAATAAAAAGGCAAACTTATCTGAGGCGCTTCAAACCCTGGTTGTTGGTTGATTTGGTTTGTTGATTCTTTGTTTTGGTTTGGTTTTTCTATAGCACAGCAGACAGATAATTTGCACTGGCTCAAAGCACAGCACCCTAAGGAACAGTATACCCCAACATAACACTGAATTCTTAGGCAAGACTTTGGACTGTAGCTCCCACCTCACGGTGCATTATTTTTCTGTAGAAATGCACTTCTGTATTCCCAGTTCCACTAATAATTAAATCTAGTTTGCTTTTTTTTTTTTTTTTTCCTTACTGATACTTTGGAAAACTGGAGATCACACATCAATGGCACTTTGTCTGTTTGGAGACCAGCCATTAATTCAGATAGTAAGTATCCAATTTGCATTTCTATCAAAACTGAAGAAAGCAGAACACCACCACTGATTTAGCTCCTCCTCCCGCTCCCAACCTTCTTTTCCTCTCCTGCTGTCCTTGTAGACTTTTCCAGAGCACAGCAGAAATTAGCCTATCTGCATACACAACACTGACTGACATATTCAGAGGTTCTTCTAATTTGATTTTTATCAACTCAACAGGGAAAATGTGAATCTTCGCTGCCCCTCATTAGGGACCAACCAATTACACTTACTTGAACTCCCAGGCAGAGATGGGTAAATAACTAATAATTTACTAGAAGACCCAATTTTTACTCCCAAGTAAATTGACACATTTTGTTGCAAATATTTTTATTCTTGCATTTGAAATACCCTGTGAACTATTCTGTAAATAATTCTTGGTCTGTAGTTTCTAGTTTTGTAAGGGACCCTCTGGGGCATTAGTTATTCAGCACTTAAAGGCTGAAATAATTGTCTGAAACCACAGATCCCATATTATATTTCTGTCAGGTATTTGGATGGATGCAATAACTATAATTATTTTCTGATGTGAATATTAAATATTTGCATCTAAAGCAGTTTCTTCTGCCATGTTATTTTAAAATCTAAGTTTCTTTAAGCATTCTTGTCACTAAAACCACTAGACAATTTGAAAGTAGCAAAAAGCAGGTTCATTTGAACTACTAAAATGATGTGTGTAACAGAGGCTTGCAATCTTTTTGCAATGTCATTGGAGAGTAAGATATATGAAAAAGATGTATCGTTGCATCCTCTGAAATTTGCTTCAGTTCTGGTACTCTTCCAGTTTCAGGGGCAAGAGAGTAAAACACCAGCCTCAGATCTGGTGTCTAAATGAAAGGAAAAAGGGAAAAATTTCAATATGCAGGTAACCAGAGCTGGGATTGGCCAGGGAGGAGCAAGAAACCACTGAGAAGAGGAAAAGATATGGAACTGACAAGGAATGAAAGAAAGCATCCTCTGCTAACAATGTATAGAATATTTAATGGTTTAGTTCCAGCACCTAAAAAGCTCTCTACATGAATAAAACATGTACCCCTTTGTTTCAGACATTATTCTTCCTGTTTGTAATATTTTTCACAAGTATTTTGTCTGTCCAGAATGCAAGGAAGATAAGAGAGAACTAGAGATACATATTTGCAGGCATGTATAGGTTAGAAAATAGGCACATACATAAATTCAGAGAGCTTTCAACTCGGAAAACAAGAAACAAGAACTATCAATGAATGGATTTAACACATACTTAATTAGCTCTATATTTAATTATTAAAACATGACAGCTACATCAGCATAAAAAAATAGCTGCCTGGAGACTATCCTTTTTTCCCAACTGTGTAATTACAAATGCCACAATATTGAACTCATCTTAATATCGCTTAAAAAAATATTTATCTACTAGCAGAACATGTTATGAATACTGCTAGATAACCAAAAATGTGCAAAACTAGTCACTTACTGAAAGAATTAGAAAAATAGTCACGTACACAGCTCCTCCACACAGTATGTGGAGGCATATGTGTTTGTTTTTTTCATAGGGAAAAAATACCCCAAAATGAAAAGAACTACTAACACATCAAAGAAAAAACAGTGAAATGCTTCTGGAGAATAAACAATGTTATGAAAGGAAGCATCAGAAAAGAATATTCTTTTTTTTCAGAAAAGCTTCCCCCCCCCCCCATTTCTGTATCTAAACTTGGAGGGAAAATAAATCTGTGATAAATATTAAGAATGAAGCTTTACAATTAGTTTGGCTTCTCAACATTCCAAAATACCTATATCTTCTTTTAAATAATTCTCTAATTTCTTTGAGCAATTCTTTGTCTGCAGCCTATTTAGAGTGGAGTTAATAATCCAAAAGTGAGCTGCTTTGATTCTAAGCTTGCTATGTTCTGCTTCTTGAGTGGCTGATAGGTCTTCAAATTAGCTGTCTGTGCAAAGTCATTAAAGAGACTGGTAAGAAGCTGGTAAGCTCCTTTGTGGAACCAGGTAGATGAAACAATTTGAGACTTCCTTAAAACTCTGGCAACCATTATTATTCAGCTTGATAGGATATGCACAGGACACTTGGGAACAGGAGTTTCACTGAGTAGTTTTTGGTGACTGTTTTTCTTTTAATGAGAGAGAAGTAGAAAAAGCAGTGAAGCAGAGAAAAAGAGCTGCAAATAAGCCTGGGGCACAGCCAGAGAGGTTCTGGAAGCTCTGTACTAAAAAAAAAGAAAAGACAGCTAAGAAGGAAGGTTCCTGGGCTGGATGCCTGAAAGCCAGAGACATCATCTGTGTAGCAGTTCCTGGCTGAGGGAAAAGAGCTTTGGGTATTCTTTGTGACTAAAGAGGATTGTGTAAAAAAACCCACAAAAAGACAAATTACTCACAGCATATTTTTTGGTCCTACCTTAAACAAATCCCAAGAGCCTGAATGCTGTTAACTGCTTAAAGAAAAAGGTGCATGGTAAATGTTACATATGGAATCCAGTTTCCCAGGAATGGAGCTAAGAATTGGTTCTCCTGATGATCCATGATGGAACAAATTGTGTAGGTACTTTCACAGCTCGTTGATGTCTCAGAAAATGAAAAATACGATTTAAAGCAAGGGCTGGACACATAAAAATGAATGAAAGCAGTGTCTGAAAGGTTTCTAGAAAACAGCTGAGGGATGTCTTGCTTTTGGAGATCAAACATCTGTTAAAGTAACAACCGGACCGTCTAGACAGATTATGAAGTCTATTTGTCTCACAATGCTAAGACAAATCAGGGCAAAGTGACTAGTAATGCAATTACTACTGACAAACATATTTTTTATGGTAAAAGGGTAGAGAAGTTAAAGGAAACCTGCAATTTCTTAATCGAAAAGAACTGCAGCAAGGACTTAAAGCACCTGACAGAGGACTGGAAAGACTGCACGGTGCTTATTTGGTAATATTTGGAATATTGACAGAAAAAAAGCCCAAATCTCTTTCCAGCAAACAACCAATCGTGTTGAAGAACTTGGAACTTATGTCACTAATGTGACTTGGTTATCAGAGATTAGTAGCTGGTCTTTTTACAAGCTTTCATTCCAGCCACTAGTAAAGTTGGGTAAGGCATAGTTAAAACTAAAAAGGAGATACAAAGATACAAGCTTGGAAGATTTGCTTTCTTGGCATAACAGAGTAGCTGCTTCCGGGATAAACCAGAAATTACCCATTTTATAGCTCCTATGAAATTAGTCATAGAACTTGCAGTGATAACCAGGAGAGGAAGCATCTGCCAGGTCAGGGAAAGCTATCTGTTTTCAACAGTCCCCAGTGCATCCTGAAGTCTAAGATGCCATGGGACAGAGGGTTCTCACCTGCTCCATGACATTCCTGAACAAATACCATCAGTTCATGAAATAACCAAAAAGTAGTCAAAAAACTGAGCAAAGTAGCTCAGGGAGATATATGTAATAGCATATTGGCTCAGTCACAAAATCCATCAGCTCAGTATCCTGTTGCTAAAAACTGCCAGAAGCAAATGCTTGGGGAAGTATACTACCAATGAGACATGTGCAGTGTCATCTTTCCTCTGGTTTATCTTCCCAGGTACTGACAGCCAGTGGCCAGTGAACATCTCAAACTGGCAGCTCTATCAGGTATAGCAGCTACTGAGCAATATTACTACTGGGAATGTGACTAGTCCCTTTTCTCCACCTACTGTTTTTTTTTTAAAATTGTAGGGATAATTTCACTATGTCCTGAATAAAAAAGTTGTGAAGAGAATGGCCAAAAAGCCCAATGCACCACAACCATGAAGAAATCCAGTTACCCTGCAGTAACAAACATCAAACAAACATTAGTTGAAAGTCACTTCCCTGTTGTGAGACAAAGAGGCAACACAACCTGGAGGCACCAGTCTGGAAGTGTTGTTTACCTCTGGACCTCTGTTTTTCTTTGCTTACTGCAAAGTAATAGTAATGTTAGTAATGCAATTATGTACAGGAATAGAGGATATTTGCTGAAACTTAATAGTTATCAGATCAGACACACTGAGACAGCCTAGGGGGATATCAGCTGCTGAAGTTCTTGCAGATCTGGAGGAGACATGCCTGCCAAGTGTTTTAAGTGCCAGAAAATGGTAAAGAAGGAAACAGTGGTGCAAAACCTGAAGTAGAAACTTGTAGTAAGACAGCTAAATTCACAAGAAGCTGGTGCTTCCCTTCAAATGGGCAAGTCAATTTTAAAGACACTTCCCAGTCTGGCTCAGCGCTTGCACTATGCAATAAAGAAAAACTTAACTGGTCCGACCAAAAACTAAAACTAGAAAAAACTGAGAGATTTATTTCCATGAGGTTTAGTAAAGAGTGTTTAGTAAAGAAGGAAGAAACTTTCCAGGCCATTGGGTCCCTTATGAAAGCTGTAACTGAGCCTTGGGCCATTTTGTAAGTTTTCAACCAGTTCCAAACCTCCCCAAAACTTCACTAAGGATACACTCCAAGGGAGCAGGCACTACATCACCTTACTAATTTTATGTATCCAAATATGCATGTATCTTACCTATACTTACTGATGTATTACTGTGTCTAATTTTTTTGAGGATTACATGAGTGACTCATTTGTATATATGCTAATCAGTATCAATCCTTCTTCTATTACTAACTTGCATAATTCCTTACATTTGTTTTATTTCCTGACCAAGAATTTACATAATCTTTCTGGGTTACTGTCCTGGTTTGAGCCAGGATGAAGCTAATTTTCCTTTTACTGATTTTTTTCCCTTCAGTAAGCTCTCTTTTAACTAGCAGCAAGTGTTCCAGCCAGTGGACTGATAACACTGGAATGTTTATGTTACTGCTGAGACTCCAAGGTTGCATCTTAGCTCTGCTGCTACAGAGGCTACTGGGGCAGGAGAATTGTATCTGTGACCCCCCCGTGGGGAGCTGGACTAGACAGACAGCAGAACTGACCAAAGGGATTCCATCCCATAGATCTACGTAAGCTCCGAGGAAGGTCAGAGATCACAGAAGACAACTTCCTTCCTGCTGCTTCTTCCCTTCTCTTCTGTCCATGGCTGGTGTCCAGGGAGGACTCCATCCATCCATCACCGTCGACTCCAGGCTGAGGCACCTCATAACCTTCATAACCCAACTTCTCTGCTCTGCCTTATCTCCTGCCTGGGGCTGAGACATTTCAGGACTGCTCACAGCTCAGGAGAGTGCCACGGAGCTGCTGGGGGTGGGGGGAGGCAAGAGGCTTTTGCACATTCCTGAACATACTTGTATATAATTGTACATCTAATTAAAGCTGTCTAGTTTAGTTTTCAATCCAGCAAAGTCTCTCTCCTTAATTCTCTCTCTCCTTTCCCTACCTGGGGGAGGGGGAAGGGGATTGAGAGCTTGTTGTCTCTGGTTTAATTGCCAATCCTGAGTCAGACCGTGGCAGTTACACAGTAAATAGTTTACATCAGCATTCCCCCAGTTCGATCCACTTAGGTCAGGTAGGAAAACTTCTAATTAACTCTGTCTCTCTCTAGCACCTAAATTGCTCTGCTTGAATTTCTGCCAAGTTAAAAGTCTCCATAGGGTCAACACCATTTTAAAGGATTCTTACTCACTAACATCCCAGATGTACAGAAAAGTTCTATCATTTTTTCTTACGTCACATAAAAGGAGGCATTGGCAACTGGAAGTGGATCCCAAGGAGAGGGAGAGATTGCCTGCAGAGCAAGCCAAGGCCTGTTGTAATTTAAAGTCATGGCTTTTGAACCTGGCCACGTTTAAAAGGCTAATGGTGGTGACAGTGCATGGCCTGCCCCGTCAGTTTGCAGTGTTAGGGAACACATCACCTTCTGTTGCATGCTAAACCCTTTCAAATGTATGAAAGATGGGTGAAGAATTTTGCAAAAGCTCAACCTACACTCACATAAGCTGTGAGTGAGAACTTCCTCTCAATAAATGAAAACGCAGACACTGCAGAACTGTCTGTGGCCAGACACTCACCTGCAGAGTATTGACTCCAGTCTCCAAAAAAAAAAAAAAAGGAAAATATTGTTAATTTATTTATATCTTGGTTAAGACAAAATATATTTTTTTACATGCTGAAAATAATTTTTATTTTAAAGTTTGCAAAGTTTTGGCATTATGACCAAATCTGTCATAAAAATATACAGAGCTGTTGTCAAAATCAAAATTCCCAGTGGAGTCAAGCACAAGCAATAATGCAAATTTTTAAAACTCCACAGTTAAGATAGATGCTCTAGACCTCCGTAAGTGAAAGGTGAAGTCATCTGAACGACATCTTTTATCTAAGATCTTTATTATGGCCTCATAAACCTCACCAATTCAGACATCTATTATAAAGCTGCACTGGGAATTAATGCTATCAATTCCCTGGTCTGAGAATTAACCTGGTCTGGTTAATTTTGAGCTGATGATGAGCCACTTCCCTCCTGTGTGGTGTGCAGGCAGGGTGGGACAGCTCCTGCAGAGGTCAGGAAACTCTGAAGAGGTCAGGAAACTCTGCTGAGATCCTAGGCCACACCAGTTGAGAAAGCAGGTGAAGAAGCTGTAACAGTTGTACAGATTCCTAAAGCTAGGAAAGCTCTTCTTTACATTTTATATGTGCTTAACAATACACAGTGTTTATTACAATCATTTTCTTGAGCTATTCAGCAAGGTAATACATTCCCAAAATTTTCTTCTAAAAAGGTTGTGTTTGATAATTCTAAGAAATATATAGCAATGGCTGAACACACTGGAATTCCCATGCTCTTAGGAAGATGAGCAGTAGCTCACCTGCCAAATCCAATCATGGTGGAAGGTCAGTTATGAAGGGTTGGGATCTTAAAACAAAACAGGCAAAGGTGTAGTGTGTTTGAAAGGCAAATAAAAGGAGAGATGAACAATTAATAAAAAGAAAGCTGATGGAAATTTCTTACTAGTAACCACAATACTTTTTTCCCTTTGGGGACCCAGTGGACCCTGTTAGAACTGGAAGTCAGTGAGCACTTGCAAGACATTATTTAATATCATTCAGTGGGTAAAGTCCTAACTATTGAAAGCATTCAGCTCAGATGTTGTGTGTTCCATTGGCTTAAAGGAAATGAAATGTTTAACCACATCCACTCCCAAAAATTCAGCTGTATCTGGTCTATAAGATGTGTTTAATACAGCAATGCTCTCCAGAGAGTGCTGATGACTAAATACGACTTTGTAAAGGAGATCACATTTCATTTATATTGTGCACTCCTGAAAAATTATATGCTTCTCTTACACAACATAAAGGTCAAATCATTAGCCTGGAAAATTTCTGCCTTCAGAGGCAGAGAGAAGAGCTGCATGAAGCTTTCTTATTCAGTGTCTGCTCAAAGGTTTGGCTGGGTATATTCAGGTATCTTCAGACTGGTGATATGTACTGTCCCAACTTAATCATCCACTGCTCTCTAGAATGCAATATATTTGATTCTTATTTTGTTTGCTGTGAGAAGTCTTAGGTTAAGCATAGTTTCTCTGTTCCAGCACTATGAACATGTCTTTCTGTATTACTTCTATCGATAAGATTATCAGTGTGCAATGATTTTAATGTCAAGACCAATTATTTGCAAGGTCACTGATTACTTGCACCTTCTTCTTCTCTTAAAAACCATAAAATTTGACCCATCAAGTACATTTCCACTCTTTATTTCCACCGAATCATCTAAACAAGAGACAAGAAAAACAATTCTGGCTGAACGGGTTCTGTCAATTCTTTAAAATATTGTATCACTATCTGAAGTGATTGATGTGGCACATCAGATGAATGGGAGCATGTATCAATTGTGTGATCTACGATGCATGTGCATCATGTATTGTGACACAAAATGGATGGATCAAGAAAATCTAATATGTGCAGCCACAACAAACCAATATTTTGCTGTTAAATGTTTTAAGGAGTATCAAAGAGCAAAATATTTCACATATTTTATATTTCCCCCAAAATGGAATATGTAAGAAAAAGATACATAGGAAAACTTGCTCCCACTTAACTTTCTTGATGTTGTGATACATAAAGTGTGGATTTGTTCATTTTAAATGCTTTGCATTGTTCAGGGTGGAGCAAGGAGGACTACCAATACAAGAAATCTTCTTTTTGTCTGCCAAAATCAGAAGACAGCCAAGGCATACAATCATTCCAACAGTTTGTAATAGCACGTGGTATTCAAGACTGTTAGGTTCGTTCCTTCTTAGAAAAAGAAAAAGCATTTAGATATATAAATGAGGATGCTTCTTCTTACATAGACCAGATAACATCACAAATACAAAAGTATTTAGTCAAACAAATGGGCTACACACACTAATCTGTGGATGAAGGGAAATCAGTATCTCACAGAGACTAGCTGCTGACCAGCAGAGATAAAGCACTTCAGGTCCTTATAGTAAATGATTCCTGTAGTAACAACGTATCTCCAAAACAAATTACAGCCCTTGCATAGAGTGGCCACACCTGACAGAGGATCTGGGTAGGACTGTGTGGAGTAACAGCTCAAGACTGGGTGTCCTAAAGCACGTAAAAACTATCAGCCAGTTATGTTTAGTCCTTGACCCTCTCTCTTAACAGTGTGTGGATTCTCTGGCAGCCTACTGAATGTATGCAGTGTATATACATAAAATTATATGGAGTTTTGCATTTAATAAAGAGGTCTAAAACTCCACTCTTGCTTAACATTAATAAAGAGATAACCTCACATATGCAAATCTACACTGCAAAAATAATGATTATTTTTTCATTGCAATTTAGACGAAGCAACAGGCACAGTATTCTAGTGGAATTTGTTTTAATCTGGTATCTGACTTTTCATCAAATAAAAATGTATCTGACTTAATTTACCAGCTATGTAAGATCTAGTAAAGATCTTCCATGATCAAAAGCAAAGTAATAGAGGGGAACAAAGCCACCTTAGTAGATGTCTCATTGACTCTCTGTGTACTAGGGACTGCATTCCTTACTGTTTTTCATAATGCTTTACAAATCCTATTCTAGAATTCCTGCCATCGTCCACAGGGATAAATAGAAAGCCAAAAAAAAAAAAAAAGTCTGTGATCTCAGTTCCTCCCTAGCTCATGCTTTGACACTTTCTTTTTATTTCTTTTCCTTAGCACTGATGACTCAGTTCCTACAGTACCATTTCCACCAGTGCAGCTGATACCTGAGCTGGGGTTGAGACTCAAGCTGGGGTCGATACTCAGGCTGAAGCTGATACACTTCAGCAGAAGCTCAAAAGAGCAAAGGAGCCAACACTCCTGGCTTAGGGGAACATTTTTAGAGTAAACCTCTCAGAGCTGCAGAAGCAGTTGCAAGGTCTCAGTCTTTCCAGTCTTCCGCCTCTCTGTCTCAGTATTTTAAATATCCAAGATTGTTTGGTTTCTAAAGGAGTGGAGGAAGAAGAAAGGAGTCAACTAATCATTGAAGCTCACAGATTTGATGCTACAGAATTTAGATATTTACTGAATTACTTTAGACCCTTACTATAACTTCACTACTGCTTTTGTTTCAGAACTAAAATTCTTCTGTATCTTGATTACATTTCTGTGTATTCCCTTAATCTCACTATGTAATTTGGAACATTATCATTTCCTTTGAACTGACTTCTCCCAACTGTTTAATGTCATTAGCAAGCTTTGCCATCTCACTGCATTGTTCTCTTCAGAAATTAAATGCAGAAAAACACATTGTCTGAAGACACCCCTTCAGTCACTATCTTGCCTCAGAAGACCTATCTGTTATCAATATCTTTATCCACTGCAGTCCCTCCTGGTTCCACTCTTGACAGATTCACCAATTAGTGTTTTGCTTTATACTCTTGTCAATGTCTTCCAAAGCTCAGACTGGGAAAGTACATTTACACAAATGTTGCTGCCTCGAAAACACACTTTATGATCACCAACTCATATACTTTTTTTCATACGTGCTGTTTTCTAGCTTGTTAACAAGAGTCCTGTGTATTCCACTTGGTAATTAACTTAGCTACACGCTCAGCAAGGATGGGCTCCTGCTTGACTGAGTCAGAAGGAAGAACCTATAATTGCTAAAATGATGGTCCCAGTGCTCTAGTTCAGGATAAAATACAGAAGGATATTATAATGAGAAAACTTAAAACAACTATGAAGTTCAGCACTAATTTTGTAAATAACACTATAATTGCAGCAAAAACAGAAAAGAAAGCAAGGCATAAATCAATGCCTAAAATTACTATCATGTATCATGTTTGGCACATGGAACCAGAATGATGAGACAGCCAGCAAGAGCAGTGCCCCTGCCCAGGTGGGACTGGACAGACCATGCAGACATGAGCCCACCTCAGCTGGTTCTAAGCCACGTTATGGAGGTCACGTGCTCATGTGCACAATGAGCCTGTCCCCAACAGATCAGCAGAGTGATCCTTCAAAGGCACACAGGGAGGATCCTGCCCCTTGCACCCTCCTCTCCTTCACATACCTGCAGAGCAACTCTGCAGGCAAAACTATGTGCAATTTATGTTGCTACTCCTCTCTGGCTTAAAATGAAGTAATAGATTCTCTAGGTTTGCTTTGATGTGTGAATATATCTTACTAAACCATATAAAGCAGTTTAAACATTTAAAATCACTGATCAGACAGCCTAGCACATTTAAAATTTTTCATTATTCCATTTAAAAGAATGTTTGACCAACACGAAATATTTTATTTTTATAGATGTTGATTTTCTTAATGGTTTTTTAAAGCTAGAAAACACTGTATTTAATCTACTGGGATTTCTAACAGCTGAGGTCTTAAATGCCAAGCATTGTATTCACAATGGAAATGCTTACACGCATTTAATTGCTGCATTGTTAGTTGTGCTGATATGATAAAAGCAACTTCATCTATCCTGTGATTTTGCCCTGATTGTTTCTGTCAGTTAGTCTTGTAAAAGCAAGTGGGAGCACAGTGTGCTTTCCTGGACTCTAAGTGGCAACATGAATTGTGGTCATTAGAGCATTCATGACCTGTGTACAAAATAAGGTATCAGTGGCAGCACAAACTGAAGGATCCTCTGGGACACAGATAATTGCTCCTACTGGTAGGTATCAAACCCTGTCTCCACTGCATGGATTTGAGAGTTTCCAAGATGAGAGATCTTTTCACTTTGAGGTTTAGGAATAATATACGACACAATATACTCTATTTTCTTTCTAAAATGAGATTTATTGCTAATCCAAGGATAAAATAAGGATGATACCAAAAAGAAAAAAAAAAACCATAACTAGACAGAAATATAGTAGTTGGAAAAAGCCCTAGATCTGACCACTCTGGAAAGGAAATACATATCAAATTATGTATCTTTCTTGTGATCAATATGTCTTATTTATTCATGACTGCACATCTGCATGTGGAACCAATAAGACTGTATATAAGTTTAAATGAGGCAACTGTGACTATATAATTTTAATTCTATTTCCTTCAACAAATCCCTTGAGCAAAGTGAAAAAAATGTCTGGGTCAGCCAAAATGTATATTCACAAGTACTGATTTATTTATTTTTGGCAGAACCAAAAAGACTAGATGCTCATTGTAGGACTAAATGACCTTTAGAGGTCCCTTCCAACCCAAAAGATTCTATGATTCTAAAAAAAAAGTTACTCCTTTATTCTTGTCCAGTAAAACTTGTTGCCCTTCACTATTTTCTCCTGAGTTCTACAAAGTATTTTATTTCTATCCTAAGTGTTTTAATAAAACTATTCAATAAAACTTAAGTACAAATTTATGTACTTACTATCAAAATAGACAGGAGGAAACTGCCTTTCATTTCCTAACTTGTCTTGTTGATACACAGTTTATGGAAGATTGGAAAAGAGATCTCACTTGCCTGACTTGAACTTATGTCCTCCCACAATAAGTCTTGGTTAGGGTGTCCCACATTAGGAAGATGTGTATATTTTAACAAAAAATAATTCCTCTAAAACTCAGTGTTCATCCTCCAGAAGTATACACCTAAGCTCCATTTTTTTTCACTGAAGGATATCTCAGTAATTTAATGAGAAATCAGTGCCAACAAAGGTTGAGAGCTGCCCACATAAAATACCTTGCAGTATGATGAGCTACTAAACGGGGTTAAGCGAGGCAGGGAGAAGTTCATGTTGACCCAAGCAAACAGAGGATGTAACAGTCTCTTGCTTTCTGATGAAATTATTTAAGCACAGCCATTTTAGTTAGAGCAAGGGCCCATTCCCCCCAAAGTCTGTGCATCTCAGGATAATACGTCCTTAAAATGCAATTAAAATTTACTATCACTTTCACATTGCTCAGTAAAACCCGAAAATTTCAAAGTCACAAAGTAGTAGTCAACAACCTTTGTTTTCCAGAAAAACAGTACCAGCCCTTTTAAATTCAAATCAACCCAGTAAACTTATTCCCTACAATGTTTTAGACCTTTACATAACTCAGTAACATGCAGCATTTCTCTTCAGGTCCAGGAACAGAATGTTTCCACACAATGTATTTTACAAGGCAGCAGTCAAGCGTACTATGCAAACACCCTCCCACAATCTCTAGACCTTAACACCCCATTACATCTGAAATTCAGAAAGGGAATAAAATGTCAAAGTTAAGTTTTGAATAATGTGTGACAGAGAACTAATGAACAGAGGAAGCAGGCTAGGGAATAATTACCTAGTGAGGAGTCAATTGAAATAAGAAAATGAAGACACAGAATCGCTGAGAGAGATGTGAAGAAATGAGTTTGCATCGAGACAAACATGCAGTGCGATGTCTCCCTTTGCATGGGTTTGGTTTTCAGGTTTTCACTTTTCCTCTAATGAGGTTAACACCAAGTTGACACGTGCACCTTCACGAGGTAGAAGCTGTGCATACCACTTTTGAGCTGTTTGTAGGTTTTCCACTTCTGTTCATTTACCTCTATCTAGTCTACATGTCAAAGCATGTAAATGAATACTGAAAGTCTCAGAGCTCAGCAAGTGCTCCATGCTTGTCTGAGACAGGCATCACCATCTCCACTGTCAATGAACAGCTTCCTTATGTCATGTTTCATAGATGTTTGAGGACAACTCTCAAAACCACATAAACTACTTCATTTTCTTCTTTCCTTTTCTGAAGGCAGGAATATCCCCACAGTAACTTTGTAACCATGAAGGAAAACCAGCATTCAATGGCATTTTTAGTTACTGTTCTTCCTAAACCATTTTCAAAATACAAACCAAGTGCAAAAGTTACATTTTAACTATTAGATTTCTAACAGCTTATTTTACTGCTAGCAACAGAGAGATCAATAGTGAGATTCCCCCAATGCACATTTAGAGAGTCCCTGTCATGCAAAGCTTAAAATTTCTATGCACAAACAGGACAGGATTAAGAATACACATTACCTCTGTCTTGTCACTGGGGGAAAAAATGCAGTGAAAGTCTGAGAGCTGTACAATAAACCATAACATTAAAAATACAAGTTTGGATGAAAAATAAGGGAAACTGTCACACTTGAGGTTAATCACTGGACATAGGGTCCCCCTGAGTGATTTAAGTGATTTGTCTTTAGGCACTGCCTGCAGTTCTGCCACAGTTCACAGGAGTCTGTCAATATGGGCCCATTAATTGTGTTGATGTCTGATAATCACTTGGGCCTTTCTACAGGTGGCTTCATAACTATAAAATGTTACACACATTACTTCAATTGTGTTATCATTAGGAAGAAAATATCAGTTTACAAATCAGCTTATCTCAGTTTTGGAAGCTCTAGTGTAAAGGAAGATGAGCAGAAATAACAAATATCTCAGGTTTTGCCTTAGTAGGGTCTTGAATGGGTAAGATGCAGTTGTTTGTGCAGTCCTTTCAGATCCTCAACACTCTGCAATAAACTGCTGTTGTTATGGCAAAGGTCACCAGATGGCACTGTTAAACATTTAAAGATGTAACTGATATAAGACTTATTTTTCTTTAGGTGGGCAAGGTTTTAGTCTTAAAAGAAAATGTTACTGCATTCCTTTTGGGATAAAGAATCTTTGAGGAAGCTCTGTCAATTAATTAGGAAGTTTTCTGTCCATCTTGATCTCTCTGATTAGAATCAATAATGGAGAAGAAGTGATCTCCTGGGATCTCTGGTTAAAGTTCTCCAATGAGAGGCAACTGTCCATGGGGGCTGCTTCTGGCTTCTTTGTTTCAAAGACCAAGATGCACAGAGTAAAATACACTCATTACATGAAGAGCATAAAGCTCTGGTTCCCTTTTTTTTTTTTTTTTTTTAACATTTGGAAGCAAGCCACAACATGTTGATATTTGGTGTCCCTTGTCAAAAAGGCGAAAATTATTATTAACCTTGCAAAAAGGAGGTGGGGACGGCGCCCCATTCCTTAATAAAGATCTCCTATTTTCTCCATACTTTCTCCTGGAGTATTCAGGGCACCTTTCCTAGTTACAGGGGACAGAAACTTCTTTGCAATGCTTTATACTAATTGATACTTTACTGTCTAGGAAAAAGCACATGGATAATCTCTCAGTGTTACTCTATTCTCACGGGAAATCCACAGTCTACCCAAAAATGAACACTTCTTCTTCCCACAGACTGGTGGAGTTCCATCAATTTTTTTAACTCAAAATCTTTATTTTCAAGCACTGGAAGACACACTGCTCAAGCACTCTTTCAGAGGATATCTGTGTATCAAACTTGTCTACTTAGATCTAGTAGTAGTGGAAGGAGTGGGGTTGTGTACAAAGTTGCACATAAAAAGATAAACAGCATAGTCACGTTTGACATGAATTTTATCACCTGGCTAGGTGGTGAAGAGATTTATGAAGACAAGTTCTCTAACTGGACCTGAAACAATACATAAAATCTCACTACCTGGTCACTCAGGCAGGGAAAACTCTGAGGATTTTTAGACCACACTTTTACATTTAGTGAATTTTCCTATCACTTAACATGATAGTATGAATAATACTGTGTTTTTAAAACTTCATCCTCAGGACAATAAAACCGTCAGCGTGTATCAATTGTTAAAACAATTTATGAAGCATAGTTTGAGCAAGTCAGCAAAACTGTGTTTAGAATTAACCCAGTGATTGATTTCACTGGCACCAATTTAAAAGAAAGTCAGCAAATAGACTATTTTACACCATCATAATAATACAGTGAGGACCTATAATTATGTGTTTTAGGTGCTTTGAAATTTCATTTTATCTCCCTGTGAGGCAACTGACTTCCTGATAAGTGACTTAAGCTCTTCGGGCTTTCCTCCTTATCCATAAAAGGGAAATAACAATATTGTCTGACACTTTTTAGCTGTCTTTGCAAACGATGGCCTGACAATCATCTCATTCTAGCCAATGACAATACCCATGAGAATGTTTAATTCAGGCATTTGGGCATCACCGTTTTTACGTGTTTTGTGGGAAGGAAAAAAACAGGTTCTTGAACCTATTCTAACATAAAGCAGAACCTTTCTGAAATCTCCAAAAGTAGCATCAGATTATTAACATGACCTTTTGTACTGTCAATGTCTCTCGACTATATAATTAGTGAATAAATAACATTAATACCTCCCATATTCTGGAACTTGCAGGCTCCTTTTCTATTAAATGCAGATGGTGCTTGAGGAAAAAAAAAGTATTTCCTTGTCGTAAACTTACATTTGCTGCAACAATTAGTCTACCTACATCTAGAATTCTATCAAGAATTTAAAGAAAAATGGCAAATACAATCCACTGAATATTACAGGACCTTGTAATAAAAAAGTCCAGTTCTTTCAACTACAGGTGTTCTGACAAATTTTAGAATTTGTCAATTCTGACAAAATTTAGAAATTGAGACCATTGCAGATTTATTTTTAACCCCTGGAGTCTTCCTGTGTACAATTTTTTTTAAACAATGCTTGGCTAAACTATCAAACCTAAGGAAAGAAAAGGAGGAGGAGCTTGGGAAGACAGACTGCTATTTTAATCTATTGATTCAAAGGAGATGTCTGTATTATTTTCCTTTGCATCTTTAATCAGTTAAAAGACATTATGACAACTAAAATACAAAGACTTTTGGCTGGGGAATACTTGTCAAAAGTGTAACACTTGTTAAAGCTATGGAAATGAAATAAATTTAGTTTATATACCTGTAACTGGCATTTAGGTGGGGAAAAAAACCACAACAACAAAACAAAAAGCCAAACAAAATCACAAGAAAAAAAAAAATCCAAAAATTTCTATGCAGGATTTTTTTTTTTCATGGAATCATTTCAGTTGGAAAAGACCTTTTAAGATCACCAAGTCCACTATTTTGCTCCTGTTCAGTCAGTTTCCTAATTTTATTATTACACACTAATAGGAATGAAAACAGAATTTAAATGGAGATTTTTGCAATCTATCAGTCTTGGTTCCACAACCAAAGCATATAAACTTAATCTAATTTTTAACATTAACATCTGCATTAAATCCGTATTTGCTGCCTCCCTTAAATTAATTTACCACCATTTCCTCTCACCCGCTTCCAGTGTCAGAAATTGATTACCATGGACAAGGAAAATTTGAAAACAAGACACAAAGCCGATCAAAACAAAACTCTAAATAAATCAGGAGAAAACAGAGAAGAACAAAATGGCATTAGAATGTAACGGAAGAGGCAAATCTGTAAGCAATATGTTTAATATGCTTTCATACATAATGAATTTATTTGGAATAGCATTAGAAAGTGTCTCCCAAGAAGTGGCTGCTAACCAAGGCATCACTAGACGTGCCTTCAGACACACACACAAAACAATTACCAAAATAACTTCTAAAATTTTGTGCCAAGTGTGAAAATGTTGGGAAAATAAGCACCAATTCTGTTCTCTACCCCCAACTCAAGAGTTAACAGTTTCGCAAAAACTCAGTAGCTTCTTGGGCTGGAGATTTTCCTGTGGCAGCAGACACTCAAAGCCTTCTTTCCAGACCCATCTGATCTACCCAGCGAAAGACTGGAAGTCATTTGAGCAGATCTAGGATAAGAGAAACTACAGAGGGTGGGTGCTCACATAAGCCAGCAGATATTCCACTGACTGTGATACTCTTAAGGCTTAAGACCTGAGGAGTGATGACCTGAAGGCATCTACGTGTGTGTCCTTCTGTTTATCACAACAAAGTAACATGAAGTGTCCTCTTGTCATGTGTATGACAAGAACAGAAGAAACACACACTTGCCAGGAACTTTTCTGATTATTATCTATCTATGCATACATATATCCTTCCTTGTTCACTTAACTCAGTTTTAATCAGAAGGAAAAGCTGTTTGCAAAGAGACCAATGGATAGGATGTGGAGGAAAGACAGAATATATGAGAAGGCTCCCAATGCCACCTTTATGCTGCCACTCAGCAAGTCTCACCTGTGACTGAAGGTCTGCTTATAATCATTAGCAATTTTAGAAACTGGAATACAGAAGACAAAAGCAAAAGCTTGAGAAATTGCCTTCAAATGGAAAGGGCAGCTTAAAGGAAGGATTTTGCTGTTTTCACAACTTGTTCCAAGTTTACAGAGTAAGAAGGGAAACTAGTGGTTTCTAATGAGAGATTACTGGGAATGATCTAAGAAGTAAGTCTCCAAAGATGACTAAATTGAGAGAGATGTATAATAATTAACCTGCAGTGGATTACAGTCTGGAAGCTTCTGAGCTATGAACCATTATTGCTCATCAGGAAAGAGGCAGAAGAACTTGAAATGTAAGACAAGAGGACAATCCACTTGTAGGATAAAGTAAACAAAACAGATTTGGAGTTGGTTAAGTTGGTGACATTCTCTAGAAAACAGGACAACTAAGGCAATTTCAGTGTTAGTTTGAACACACTGAGAGGAACATACTTTTTTTAAGATACATAGCAAAGAATACCACTACAAACAACAAGGAGAGGTGGTGAAGTGCAGTGATGGGTCTGATTAAAGAAGTAATTGCACAGGTGGAACGCTGAATAAAGGAATCCTATGGAAGTATTTGGGAGAGGTCAAAAGAAAGGCTCAAGATGTTAGGACACTGAGTTAAGGGGTTAGAAAACAAAAAGCTTCGGAACTGGAACTCTCTCAGGAGGCAAAGGAGATATTAAAGGAATAATAGCAACAGGATAGTAATGGTAAAAGAAGTGACTGTGACCACGAACAGTCGCAGGGACTATATCCCAGTGACTACAGCACTGACCTGTGCTTCATGAGTCTAGAAGCACGATGAAGATGATGTTCCAGGTAAAGAGGACAGGGCAGACTATCTGCGATGCAGTCAGGACTAAAGGAGAGTATTTATAAATGGGCTCTGTTTAGTCAAATCCACTTTGGAGTTCAATGGTTGAAGAGGTTGAGGGGAATATCAGGAGTCTGTTATGTGGACTTGGATTTAACTGACAATAAAAATTATACGTTAAAGCTAGCATGAAAGCAGTCATCTGTTCCGGGCCGGGGTACCTGCTTAAGTGGTGCTGGGTTGTGCTGTGGACATAAATACAACCTCCAGGAAAAACTAGCTCCATTGATAGGTCGTTGTATATATTTTCACACATGTGCAAGCCCTGCCTGGCTAAAGCAAGTCACTCTGAACACGACAAGAATGCACAGATCAAATGCATGGCTAGGAGAGAGACTGGCATTTGCTTATGATTTAAGTACACGAATCTGCTTTGTAACCAACTGGAAAACTTAGACCACAATGTCTGACAAGGTATTTTTCACCATGAAGAAACATATTATTCACCATGGTTTGGCAGGATGGCCAATAAACTCCAAACCAGATTTGCTGGACAGTTAGCACCCAGTAGGCTTTGCCTGGAAGTGTGAAAGGAACACCTGGCATCACATCCAGTTTGAGACTAGAGTTCACGGACTGGAAAACACTCTTCTTTTTGGAAAGCAAACCCAGCATGTATACCCTGCTAAAATAATAGATCTCTCTTCAGGAAGACAGACATACAGCAATGAGTGCTCTTTATAGTGTTACTTTATCCTGTACCCTTTCTTCCATGAATTTCCCCTAGCATGAGCAGCAGATTGCAACTCTTCCCATGTAGGAAGAAAATCAGTAGTGATACAGCTTTTTTTTTGCTTCTAGAATTCCAGCTTCATAGAAAAACTGGTTACAATTTGCAACAGAAAAGCCCCTGCAGCTTGTCCTTAAAGTAAGTACATCTGATATGAGTAAGCGTTGGGGTGGACACGAGAAAAATGGATCATCATTAAAATAGATTCTAATTTTGTGCAGTATGGAATATTAGAACAGCACATTCCCCATTTGTTCTTGCCTTCGTGCTAGAGGGGTCACTGGCAAGGTTAACACTCCCGTGCAGGACAGACAGTGGCTGCCTGCTGGTTCCACTGTCAGAGAGAACTGCACCATTATGTTGGTCATTGAGGGGCAAAGAGGGGTTAGGCAGTGTGAAACACTGAATTGCTTATCCCTTTTTGAAAGCAGACAGTAAGGAAGATTGACAAAATCAACATCAAGATTCTCAGTTGTTTAACTGCTTTTCTTATGGCACGTAAGTGTCTCAGGGACACTGAAATGCTTTTACGGGTTGTCATGTCACCTTAGGTTTTGGTGACTCAAGCATCATAAACGACTTCCCTGAAGTACATAAAAAACCAGCAGGCACAGTAGAAGTGGCTAGAGAATACATCTGGATATTCAGCACAATTTAGACTCCATGAAATATAGATTTTTCTGGACAACTTACCCACAGCAATAACATGCTGATATTTACAACAATACATTTGATTATTTCTGAATATTGCATTAAAAAAAAAGGAATAAAAAATCAGGAAATCTGACAGCAGAGTGGGTGGTGGCTGCTTTTGATGCCTTGGCTACTCTCCACTACCTTCATTACTCAGCTCAATGGGGTGCAAGATCAAGAAGGTCTGCTTCCACCTCTAGGCCAGCGGAGCACAACTCAAGCAGGGCACAGTGCTCTTAGGGAAGCATGTGAATTGTAATCGCAAATTGCAAACCCTTCTTCCACAGAACATTATTATTCTTCCAGAATTTAATACCAAGGAGGGGTGGAGAATGCAGAAGAAGGGATGAAAGCCCTGACAGTGCAGTAGTGAATAACAGTTTTGTTTAAAAATGGTGTAAGAACTGCCTCTTTTCGTATATTGTCTTCTTAACATGCAAAGTTGGATTTCTCTAATATTTATGCACTTTTCCTGATATCACCTTATTTCCATTGAAACAGTACATACCTTCCTTGTACCACTTCTAATGTGTAATTTATTTTGGCAAGAATAATCCTGTGCATTAGACTAAGTCAGAAAACAAATAAAACCAACATAATGAAAGTAATTTCTTTTCTATTTGATTTCAATGCTGAAGATTTAAATATGTTTTGGGGAAAAGCATGAGGACAGAACAGAGAATGTTGTTGAGAAGCCACTGAAGGAAAGGTGCAGCAACCTCAGAGACCTGCATGCTGAGCCTTTCCCCCTCCTATGAATGCCAAGGGCTGCCAGGAGAACAGCAGCTTCCATGCCACACAAATCCCACACCTGGGCACAGGATGTATCAGCCTCCCAAAAATCAGAAGTATGGGCAAGACATTAGGATTTCATAACTGTTTCTTCTAAGCACTTCATACCACAGTTCTTTGGTGTGGGAGGTTGTGCTTTTATTCCTTTATTTTGCTTCAAAGTGCCAAGCACTTGTATTAACACATAAGAAAAATATTCAGGTCAGAGCTGAACAGTAATAATCTTCCATGCAGAAGGATCATAAAGTAAATACAAGCTATCTAAGAGTCATCCTCAAACTGAAAGGCATCCATATCTGGGATAGAAGGCAGGGAAGTGGTGGAGGCACCATCCCTGGATGTGTTCAAGGAAAGGCTGGATGTGGCACTTAGTGCCATGGTCTAGATGGTGTGGTGGTGTTGGTCATAGGCTGGACTTGGTGATCTTAAAGGTCTTTTCCAGCCTTGGTAGTTCTGTGATTCTGTGAGTTTGTTACAGCAGCCCTAGTCCTTCTAAGAGTGATAACTCTGGATAAAGTAAAATACAGTAATGAAAGTTAAGACTATATAGACCTCACAGAATACACATAGTCAAGATAATGAATGCAACACACCGGAACTTTGGAACAAAATACCACAGGAACCAAGTGCTTTTCTAACTTGGGACACAGTCTAGTTTGACACATCCAGAGTACCTGGGAGGCAGAAGGAGCAGTGCCAGGCCCTCCACTTGGTTATTCCCAAAGCCTTTGGCATGCCCACCTCTCTCCATTTTTACTCACCTTCCCAGTGTCCTGCATCTTCACCTTCAGCCCATTTGCCTTTCAAGAACACAAGCATTTTGGTACCCTTTCTACCACCAAGGACATTGATGCAAGTTACATGTGGGCTAAACCTGGAACACACGTGATTCTGTTTAAACCAAACTGCCCTCCATGTTACACAAAACACTTTGGAGGCAGCTTTTTGGAAATAAATTGTGGAAAATTGACTGAGTCTGACTCAAGCTGCCACTGTATGAATAAGTAAATGGTTCCTAGACTAAGTACTTAAGGATTTGCATTAGCTCATCAACATTCATAACTTCTGCTATAACATGAAGGAGATAAGCACAAACAAGCTCTGAAAAGAAGATAAAAGAAGAGCTGTTAAAAGCAAACATTCTTCTTTCATTGTGCTGTTAATTTTCTCTTTAACAGATCACATTCCCAATCCTCCATCAGCAAGGCAATAGTCTGGGTGGTGGTGTGTTTTGCAGCTCTCTCAGCAGCAGCACACATAAAACCATACCTATATAGGACACAGCTGCTTGAAATTTTCAGGCAGCAGCCAGATTTGTTTTCGTTTGGGAGGATATCCCCTCAATTGAGGCACAGATGGAGAAGGCAGTTAACTAGCAACAATAATAATCCTCCTCCTCCACAGCCTCAGAGCTGAATCCAAATCTAAGTTGAGGAGCTGAGGGAGATTTTAAGGCTTGGAGTCAGTGCTCTGATGGTTAGTGTGGATGCCAACACACAACATCAGAAGGGCACAAACTCATTGTTTCAGCTGGGGATGGACTCTTCTGTTTGAGCCTTTAAGCCCAGATAGAGCTATTAGACAGAACCATTTATTAACATGATCTGCTGCAGTACAGGACACAAACCGAAGAGAAGCCACTGTTTCAAACAGCTATTAACCTTGGTGAACAGGTGAATTCTGTGATCATAAAAATGTGTTATCTCAGAGGCTATCAGAGCTGGGAAGGACAGGCTCTCTCATCTCCTAATCTCTCAAGTGATTCCAATTTAAATGAAACAAAATCCCTCGGAAGTGAAAGGTTTTGTTATTTCTTTTTTCTACACAGCCCCATTATCCCCAAAAAAGTTTATCACACAAATGTTATATCCACTATCTTATTAATTATCATCATCATATTAGTTATGAGAAGAAAGATTGATTAGTTTTAGTTTAGATACACATGCTAATACATGAATGCTTAGGAAATTTAATTGACAATTCAAGATGAAGTCCTGTGAGGCAGGCTTGCCAGTACTTCTAGCTCCGTGCTGGTGTAAAACATGAATAGTGGGTGAAACTTACACCAATGCACCAGAGTGGCCTTGAACTCTGGGGAAGATTAGAAATCAGACATTTTGGAACACACCAAATTTTCCTTACATGCTGTAAATGAGGGCATAAAAATCTTCCCCTCCCTTCATGAATAAATACTCTACTATTAGGGTTTTGGTGCATGGAATACTCTAAATTGTAAGCAGTCTTGTAATTTCTATCTATAGCACAAAATTAGAAGAGGAAAGGTGCTGCAGAGAGTTTGCAGTTAAACAATTCATTTTGTTGTAAATAACTACCAAAGAAGTAACAGAAATATAAAAATATACATATATACAACATACCTGGCCTATTAGTTTAAAAACAAATCGAAATATAATTTCAGCAGTCCCCAAACTGCATTTTATGAGATTTTTATGATGGACTGTCAGACATTTTGGAGATGTCTAGTTCATCATGCTCCTGGCTGTGACACTCAGGATGTATGGTGCTTGTCTCAAACAATCCAAGACATAAACAACATAAACAGGGTACCCAGACACTCAGGGTATCTGGTGTTTGTCTTCAGACACCTAAGAGTTGAGCCAGATCAAAGAGATGTCTCAGCAACCCACCAAACTGGTTCTACTCAACTGATAACTGCAAGCCCCCTAGACAATGTGGCAAATGCCACAGCAAACCGGGGAGTTTGATGTGGGATGTGCTGAGATTGTAAACAAAGAGGCACACAATTGGTGCCACAGGGAGCCCTGAGCAAGGACATGGAGCGATAACCCGGCCTTACAGGTAAATCACCAACTTGGCAGAGAAGATACAGACATGGCAAAGAAGATGTGGATAACCAAACCAAAGGAACACAGGAGGTGATAAAGAATTTTTGCTACAAATGTGGAACAGCGATTGGGTAACCACCGTGGCGTACGTATCCCAGGAATTAACTGAATAAAAGAGAAGAGCATCAGTATCAAGAGTGGAGAGCTCTGGGTGGTGACTTTCCTTTCACTCTTTATTTCCTTTCCTGACTTTTCTCTTTTGCAGTTTAGGGTTAGTTATCACCTCTATTATAAGCTTATGACAAATATATAGTTATAACTCTTACCAGCTGATCTGTACCTAAATAAAAGCTGATTTGTGCACCTGATATTGTATTGTCCTTGTTTTGCCCTGGCAGGATCCCAAAGAATCTCCACGTATCCAATTATCAGATCATGACACTGGCCTATCCAGGTAGCTCTCCAGGCTGGACTGCCTCAGAGTGTTTGGTCCTTTGCCAGCAGTTATGGCTGTAACCACAGTAGAAAATCAGCCGAACCTGACTAAGATTTATGGTCCATGCAGTTGCATTGAAAAATAAAAGTTTGGATGTTTTTTTATTTTATCCAAATGGTTTCGACCACCCTTACATTGCAATTGCATGAGAGAAGGACAAACAAGGTCAGAGAATAATGAAATTATAATTCAGTGACAAAACAACAAGCAACAAATGAATGTATTGGCAAATCAAGCCCAACAATAGAACATCAGTAATACAAGGAAATTATTCATAGCTTGAAGTATTCCTGCCAATGATTAAAATACCTAACTCTTGTACTTCTGAACTTCATCATTTTCCCTTGGTGAGTAACACCAGCCATGTGGTGATTGCTGCCTTCCTTCAGTCACCAGTGCAGATTTAATGTGCTCAAAGTAAAGAGATCACTGCTTCAAAGCCATGCAAAATGATTGCAACCTTTTTTGGCACCTATCAATAAAAAATGGGTTTGTGGTGATATTAAAAGATGAAAATCGCTTTTTTTTTCCTTTTTTTACTTTCTGACATCTCCTTTTTGAAGTTAACTTAATGACTAAAAAGAGAACAGCCACCTTTTGTCACTCTTGAAGGATGGATGGATTAAAGGGAGTGCATATCACCACTGCAAACAGGCTACAGATCTTCATTAATATAAATCCAGAAAGCATTTGACTGTACCAGGAAATCATATTCTGAAATGTTCATTCCATGAAGAGATTACAGAAACTTAAAAGGCAAGTAGCCATTAATTCTTACTACACAAACTGTTAAAGGAAGGAGAAAAAAACAAATATTTACACTATTCCTTTAAAACCTCTTCCTTAACTTGTGATTTTTCTTACTTCAGTGCTAAGCACTGTTAGCAATTTTGTGGAGCCTGTGCTATGTTTTCCCCCTCAAACTTCCTTTTAGTTTGCAAATCAATTCAATTTCATAGAAACGCCTTTTTTTTTTTTTTTTTTTCTTCATTGAGGCACGGCAAGCAACATTTACTCTATTGTTGTTAGCAGATTTTTGTTTTTTCACCAGGAAGGCCTGTTGATTGTTCTGAACAGAGCAGCCACAATGTTTGTACTGCACACTCTAGTACCCTGCAGGCTCACTGATCCTGACCTCATGCAATAACCAACTGGTTTTCCCTTATGAATATGATAATTGCCTCTGGAGTGACTAGTTATAATTATTACAAGGTAATAATTATTCCCTTAGTACCCAGGAGTTCAAGCCATAGAACAGATTCTCTCTATCAAGTCAGGGTTTTCTTTGGGACAGAAAACTTCCATCCTTGACAAACGAGCTATGCAAGGAAACAGGAAGGGAAATAATGACTGACAGAACTTACCATAGTCAGTATAAGAGGCAGTGGTCTAATGTGCCAAGGACTCCATTTCACTCAAACTAATTAGACCTTTTTGTCTCTTTCCAGAACATTAATACATCACATGATTTTCTTTAAGATACCACCTACCCACAAGTTTTAATACAAACTTTAATTTTTAAAACGTTTTGAAAAGAAAATATGAATTAGTATTATGAATTTCAATTAACTTCAAAACAGTACTACAAGCTTTATCCTGCAGTGTTTTGGATTATGTTTCTCTATGACTAGAGAAATTTTAGCACTACATTCTAAAAGTGAATCACACTGCAGCAGGTGACATACATCTCTTTAAAAATAGCATATATGGAGGGAGGTAAAAAGAATTTGTAAGCTTCTTAACAATGGCATGGCTATTTATTCCAGGCAACATGAGATGGGCCTCCAAAGGTTCCTACCAGCCATTCTTATGTGTCAGCATCAGTGGTTGTTTCCTGCCCACTGAACAATCTGTCCAGAGCAAATGAGGGGAGGACACCCCAGGAAGAGTAATAATGCACTGGGAAGAAGATTCCCATTTGAACTCTGTGATTTCAGGTCTCCTTTGGGCATTTTCCTGCCTCGACCCACAGGTTTCCTGCATTTCAGCACCACTTCCACTCCCTCCACAGCCAGAATGCACTTGACCAACTGATCATCAACTAACTGTGCTTTGCAAGTAGCACAGAAAAGTCACCATGATAATATCACAGAGACAAGGCACCTCTGATCCACATGCAGGGAGTCTTCAAATTGTTGAAATACTTCATGTTTTGCGAGGTCTTAATTTCCAGTCATTGTTCTAAATCTTTATCACAATGAATGAAATTTATTTTAAAAACATTTCTAGATTCTAATGTGATCATATGTTTTCTCTCTCTAAAGTAATCGTCTTTATGTACAGATGGATTAACTGGAGGTTTCTGCAACTCCCTTCTTAAAATACATCAGCGTGGGAAAAACCAAAAAAGCCTATACTCTTCATATTTAAAAACGCTTTTTCTGTGATATTTTACTAAAAAGCTAATATAAATTTAATTCATAAATATTTTAATCTGCTGTATAAGGCAACCTTTAAAACCATTTAGTTTTTATTAGAAACTCCCCAAGTTGGCTAATGTCTATTAAGAAAGAACAAAATAAATTATCATGTTACTGCTTTCCCATACACATTCTCCCCCCCCCCCCCCCAAATGTCATCTTTAACACTCAGATGCAAACACCTTCCTCCACAAGGAAGGAATCCCTTAACAAGAATTGTATTTCAGTCAGATTACTTTTTACTTGGAAGATGATTGTAACTCGTGCTAGCACAAGCCAGCAGCAATTTCTACTTTCATTTACAGTCCTTACATTGAAAAGAGCTTCCTGTGTCCCTTGCAGAACACTGACAGTGGCTTTATTAAGACCAACAGATGTCTGGAGAGCTGTGACCCAAACCAGCCCAGTTACTGGGCAGCTCTATGTGAATTTACATTTGATCCAGGTTCTCCCCCCTGCCATGTGCTGGGAACTCACATATGTATCATGTACATCCTTAGGTATGTATCATATGTATTCTGTACATCCTCAGGTATGCAGCAAGGGTTCCCTCTGACTTTGGGATCAACCAGAAAATCTGAGGCATTTTGCAAAGGGCTCCTCCCAGCTGTAGACCTCTTTGACATGGGGAGGGAAAAATTTTATTAAATGTAATGCATAGACTTTTTAAGGTATGTAAATAATGAATTTGCAAATTTCTGCATTGAACAGGTGATGTTTGTTAGTCCATACATGCCACAGATTTACCAGTTTTAGCACTGGAATGATCGATGTCTTTCTAAGAGTTTCAAGACAATATGGAAAAACCTGGCACACAATGGTGGACTTCAAAAAGTTTTCAAGTAGTAGAAAGTCTGATTTTTTTGTGGGGATCATGTAAGGGCAATTTTTTGTCTTTCATCTAGTTCTCCTTTGTAAACCCAGACACATATGTAGAAACCAGTGACCTTTTCAATAGGAGAGGAAGCATCCATGATCCCCATTTTGCTCCATCTGAGCAGTAATCCACATTGTGTCAACAAAAGGTAAGTTGCTATTTAAACCATTTTTCCATTAAGCTCAAGAGGGGGAAATTACAGTTTGAAGATCACTGTGGTTTAGCCTTTTCTCTAATACCAGACATTATGACCAATGTGACATTTGGGTTGGGCTTGGGCTTTCTTCCCTTCTCTTAAAAATCAAAACTTCCAATTCCCATGTTAAGGGCAGGAAGCAAGCCCAGCTTTCCTGGCACCATTCAGGTTTACCAGAAAGCAGAAGTATGGGCCCCACACTGTGTCCACTTACATTTGTGAATGACTCTCTGAATATTTTTTTTTACATAAATTATAAGTATCAGTTCATGGTAGAAAGCAGAACAGTTACACTTAGCACAAGTATTTTAATTACAATGTACCTTAAATGCCAGTACTCAGCATGTCAGAATAGTTTTATGTAACTGTGCACATTTTATGTAACAATTTGCAGAACAGAACTTATTCCCATCCTGTTTTATCCTCCTGAGGCCACTGCATGCCATTAGCTTGAGAATTTAAAACTATATTTGTGGCTTTCCTGCAGAAATCAACTCGTATACCTCAAAATTTATCTGCACATAAATGTTTCATGCCACTCTTCTATCACTTCATTGTCTTTCAACAAAGGAAAAAAGCTGAAATTTACTAAAAAGACAACAAACTGTTTTGCTACTTCAGAATAGTGAACTATTCTCTTTTTAATCTGTAAGTCTATGTCACTTTCTACAATAATGCCCTGCTCCTAGATGGAACTACCTTAAATATTTTAAAATAGAACATAAAACGTGACTTTACATGGTCTTTATTTTCCTTCAAGAATTTAGTTTAGCAAGTCAAACAAGATCTGAGCGCTCATTAAATGAAGATGTTTGTTTTAAATAAATAAATTACAAGACTCAATTACAAAGAATGCAGCTAAACAAATGATCACTAAAAAGATGATACGACCAGTCCAGGGCACGAGCTATTATTTTGAGACAGTTGCTGAAATTGTCTTAGAATAACATTAAAGCAGCATGCCATGGCAGTACCTTACTATCGTGTTTAATATTAATAAACAGATGGAGATTATTCCTTCAAGTACCAGAGCGTTACCCTAAAAGCAGGAAAAAAATCCCTGCATGGAATAGTTCCTGAAATAGAGTGTCTTCCAGATTCCCAGAAAAAGGGGGAAGAGCAGCTAACAACTCCTGTCCTTCAGCAGAAAGCATTTTCTCTCTCATATATCCCCTCTGACAAGAGTCACAGCTCCAATGTCCCTGTTTCAAAGAGATCACCCAGGGGTGGGCAGGCTTTGGCCAGGACCCCATCACCTTTATAGTTTTGCCCATATGCAGCTGGACTCACTTACACTAAAATTCTAGGAGATGTACATCATTAAAAGAGGGAAAAAGTCAATTAAACAAGTGGCAGGTCCTACATCTGATGCATAATTTTGAAAGAGGCTACCTAATATGCAAGACCATTAGAAAATAAAAAGTACCTTAGACAGCAACAAACTGCTTGAATTGCCTTCTGGTAATTAAAAAGTGCATTTCTTTTAAAGACCATATAAGGTTCTTAATTAGTGAGGATTCTGACCTTCTGTAACAGAACAAAGAGATGTGTTCGGGGCTTAAATGAATCTTTTATTTTAAAACACAGACATTGTCCCTCTGGCTGATCTAGCTCTGGGAACATGACATCAGCTCTTATGGAACCTCACACAAATGTGGAAACAAAGCTGCATCATGAAGGGGTCAGAAAAGTGTCACTGTGCATCACATAAACCTATTTTTGGATACATAATCTGGTCTCCTGCTAATTCCTCATCTTTTGTAATCTCTGTGGTCATCATTTCCTTTGAGAAAATGGGAAGGCTGACAATGGTCCATTGTTTCATTAATCCATCCCACATATAACATAACTTTTCTTTCAAACAGCATTTTTAATACTTTGCTACATGTAAATGGATTTTAAGAATAGACAAAAATTAATTTAGATAGATGCTAAATGTAGTCTCAGAAAGTTTGGTTTCACCACAAGATCCCACAGTTAAAAAGAGATGCTCAGAGGGCAGCCAACAAAATTACAGCAGCCTTATTCAACAGTTGCACATGAGAAAACATTATAGTTTTGCACAGAAGGGATCTTGGTCACATCTCAAACTTTTGATATGGCTCATCTTTGTCCAGATATAGCATTTTCCTAGAATTTCGTCAAAATTATTAAACTGCACCTGAAGACAAGTGATTAAAAAAAAAATTAAGCACATTTTTTCATTTGGATAGGCCCAATCCACAAGCCTGAAATCATGGGAATGTTGAGATTAAATCTAGTAAGAGTCAGATCTCATTCTAACTTTATTATTATTATTGTTATTGTTTTTATTGCACACTGCTTATTTTAGACTTTTTTAACAAGTGTCTTCACACTTGAAGAAGTTGTTAATGAACTTAACTTGAGAAGACATTATCTGCACAGAAACAGTGTATTATGTCTATATTTCCTTGGCATAATGTGTTTTGTTTAAAAAACAATATTAGTAGGAATTATTAATCTGTCTTTTCTGCTAGATGCCAACAATATGCATGTATTAACATGCATTACAATTCTATTACATTTATTTAGTGAACAGTACTGGGGCATATAACAGAATCATTTTATATCACCTGAACATTTTTCTGAACTTTAGAATTTCAGGTGTCTTTTGCCTCTTCAAATTGCAAGGAACAGACATCTGTAGTACATAGTATAGAAGCAGGCACTTACTTCAATTCAAAATCTGTAAGAACATGATTACAAATCATAACTTTTGACCTTTTAAAAGATTTGTTGTGTATTATCTTGCATACTGGTAATTCAAATGGTGTGTGGAGCGATGGTGATGAAACCTGTGACATTCCAAAGGACCAGTACCAACCATGAGACACACAGAGCCAAGGGAATAACTATGATGAGTAAATTATGAAGAGCCATGTAGACTGACACTATGATATGCACAGCAACGATGCCTTCAAAACACCCATTTTCACCTAAGAAAAAAGAGTTAGTGGTAGAGTCTCCTGGCAAACTCCTGCTTTCTTATATGAGGAAGTGCAGGGGGAACGTGTTCCTACTCTGATGCACATCTTGCCAGAGAGCACTGGCTTCAAAGAGCTCTGCTTTCCTAGTTCTCATGGAAAGGATTATACTGAACCTGGTTATTATTGACTGGTCTCCGTATTTTCCCAGTTTTTGTTCTTACTTGATTGCTTCCAGTGACTCTTCTTCCTCACCATTTACTATCTGTACTTTCCCATGGTACCACTTCTTTTCTTTCTCCCAAAGTCTTTAACTCCATTTCACAGTATTTTAAGCTGTACATTTCCCAGGTAATTCAAATGACACATTTTATTCCTGTGAGTTGAAGACTAAGTTACACTTTCTTAACACAGATTTTTGTGCAGAAAAGATCACTGAAATCTTCCAGAAAGGACAGAATGGATTCTAAACATCAATTGCTGCATGCTCTGTGCATGTGCTTGCTTCTGAGTAGAAGATCAAGAGTTATTTCTCAAAGTGTCAAAGCAAACTTCTTCACACCACAGGATATTATCAATTTAACATAAAACTGCTGGTGACATCTTGAATTGTTTACCATAGTCTAGAGAAATGATGGTAACTTTTAATTTTTAAACTGTATTACACCATTGGAAAATTACTTTTTGATTCTATGGTTTCACAAGTTTAAAATTGCAAAGTGCAAGAAGTGGGATATGGTAAGAAATTAAAGTCCTTGTCTAGAAGAAAAAAAGATGAGTTATCTTCTTTGTAGCTCTAAATTGTATTGTGTGAAAAGGCAGAATATGGTGAATGCTGCATTTACATGACCAGACAGGTGGATGTTGTGTAGAGGCCTGTGTATTCCAGGTGGGTCTACACCTCTCCCAGCTCCCAGAATTTACCCACTTTGCTTAACAATACACAACTAAATGCTCAGATGAGAACAAGTGAGAGACTAGAATTGACTCTGCCATGAGAATTCAAATGAACACTCCCAGAGCTTCAAGTATTTGCTATAATAAATGTTTAACTGTTTATTCCACAGAGAAGAGCACCGTGAGGAGCAGAAGCACCTCCCACGCAGAACATCTTGTAGTTTGCTCATTTGTTTATTCACCTTGGGAAGATAAGGAGCTGGGAAGTCAAATCCCCTCAGGCAGGGAGTGAAAGAAGTTGAAATGAGTCTCATAATTTAGCTTGGCTGAGGGCTCCTGGGGCAGAAAACTGACAACTGCACTTCTGACAAATTATGTGATGCTAGCCCTGGATTTTACTCTTGTCTTTCTTCTTTTCCATCTCCAATTTGATACCATTCTGTAAACTTAAGTCGACTTTATAAATAGCTTGAGGAGGACCAAAATCACATTTTTCAGTAGGCATATCTTTCACTTAATTTTCTTCCTCACTTCAAACACCAGGTTGCCCAATTATTTTAAAACTCTTTTGATATGAGCAATGAATAGGCAAATAATGTCAACTGGAATAAGAGACCATGGAAATTTAATAATTACACATTTTATTGATGGACAGGCACCTCAGATGCATTTTTCCTCATAGATATAATTTTACTATTAGTTATTTTAAGAAATATTAATTGAATTGTTATGCTATAGGTCCAAATTTAAAAGTTCCTGTACATGCTGAAAAAGAAAAAAAATGCTCAAAAGGAAACAGAAAAAAGCTTTACTCGTCCTAAGTAAGATTTAGGGATGTCTAAGCTATCCCCCCACACCCTGAATGTTGGTGACAACAGCTGAAGATAAACCTTGTGCTATCGTTCTCCCCACGCTTCAAGGTTACTGGTGTTTTGTAAGCATTTGGTGTCAGGCCCTAGTTTCTCCTCACAAAAGCAGCTGTCTCTGATGCCTGTATATTGAAAATGCATTTCAGATACACTCTGTGATGTAAACTAATGGGCAGCAGCTACAATCCCTGCTCGCGGGGTGAGTTTAGGAGTATCAGGGGGTTTTTGCCATGTGAATCTATCTGGAACTCCTGATGTAGAGATAATGCCCAGAGTATTTATCTTCATGAAAGTATTTTGAAATTTATTTGTACACAAAGCATCTTATAGTTCTGACACAAGTCAAGTCCTTAAAGAGTTTTATTAGCTGTAACAGGGAAAAGTAATCAGGTAACTATACACACTACTCAACAGAGAGATGATAAAGATAGTTGAATAAAACTGAAAAGGGGATGCTCATAGTAAGGGTTTAAATGTTTTCTTTTCTCTGTAGAGGGCAGCCTCAAAATAGTAACAGCAGGCAACAACAACAGCAGGCAACAATAAATACCATTTAACCTAAATCCCTGGAAAGTGGAACAAAGCTTTCTGAGATCATTCCATCCCATCCCCTACGACACCGACTGTAAATGTTTTCATCAGGTTTGTGTAGCCCTGAGCACGAGCCAGTTAACTACCCTCACAACTAACTGGCCCTCTTAACTACCATGATCTTGTTTAAAATATGACGTAATAACATGTCTACTACACTTTCTGCACTTTATTAGGCAACAGGATCACAGAAAAACTGAAATATTTTAGCTATAATCTTTACTCCTCTCTCTCATATGGAAGATTAAAAATAACTCCATGGTGCAACCATTCAACGCTGCATTTCCAAGGTTCCCCTGACCTTGAAGAAAGTAGATGTATTTAAAATGTGTGCCAAGTAGGAAAACTAATAAAAGTATTTGTAGTCAGCAAGGCCATAACTGACCAACACTTGATCTTGCCAGTGAGGAACAGTATCCAACATTTTCTCTCAGTGAATGGATATTGCAACTTGAAATAGAGATACCAGTTGAGAGCAGGCAAGACACACATTGCTCCTTCAACGGGCAAGATCACAACACTCTATACAAACTATGTAATGATCTGTTACCATATCCTATTATCATACCTGGTCAAGCATTTACATTCTACACTTCATTTGCCACATAGACAATGCTGATACTTTAAGGACGGTGTTCATTTGTGAATTCTGGCCTAAAAAAAAATCTCTTTAGAAACAGCCCAAGAAAGGTGGAATGAAATCACATCACTCAAATGTCTTCCACTGCTCTAGCCCTGTGCCAGCCACCTTTCATTATCTTTGCTGCAATAGGATGGTGTGATAGAAAGTTATGAAATCACCAAGCCCGTGACTTCTTTGTCTTGACAGCAGAAGAGACTAAATGACCTTAGCTAATTTCAGTGAGCCACATCATGCTCTATTAAGGAAAAAAGGTGAGAAAGAGAGCAATATACAAGAAACTGGATATTTGGATATTGAAATAAGGAGATCCAACAGAACCAAAAAAAAAAGCAAAATAAGCCCTTGCCCAGACTAATGTAGTTACTTACTAGGAGCTCTGTTCCAAAGCAAAAATACTTATGATACTTATTTGAGTGCCTACACTTTTTTCTCTTTTCTGTCTTATAACCACAAGTAAAAAGCTTGATGCAGAATGCAGAGGAGTTGCAGAGGGAATAACTTGGAATGTTACCTGGTGGTTTCAGCAGCCCCACTGGTACATCAAGAATTCAGTAACCTGATGTGACACTTTGTACATCACAGTCTTAAAAGGATGACTGACTTAAAACTTGTCAGAATACACCAAATGAGTTCACAGGGATTTCTTTTGCATGTATGCACTCCTTCTAGAAGAAGCTTCATGAGACAATGGTAGGAACATTTATAATGCTAGACTAATTTAGGTTTTGTTACCTTGTTACACAACCTCATGAATTTAAAAAAAAGAAAACCAAAGTAAGACTAGGATCTAAATATTTAAAAAGAAAAAAAAGAAAACCAAAGTAAGACTAGGATCTAAATGTAGCTCCATAATTTCAGTTTTATAATTTTGCTTCAGTCTTGAAAGGCCTGAAGTTTCCATAAAATTCTGAAATTTGTATTTTCCCCTTGGGTAAGCACTGCTTAAAATTTCCCAGTGTTCCAGCTGTAGAAGTGCCAGAACAAAACCATGATTCAGTAATAGCATCATTTATCTTCATCTTATGATAACAATTCATTCAAAAAGCCTAAACAGAAAAAACATACTCTGATTATAGGCTGCTACAAACATAATTATTTGGCCAAATCTTCTGCATGTGTGTTCTGTAGTTTTTTAATACTAAATGATCCACAGTTTGCCTTTGTATATTTTATTGACTAGAGATTATGGTTCATATCACAGCCAACAAAGATCTAAATAACCTGAAGATTTGGAAGGATTCTAAGAGATCTGTTACGTTAAGTCAACATTTCAGTTTTAATTAAAAAAGAAAGTATCTCAAATAACCTCTGTGATCTCTCATAGATTTTCTTAATGTTAATTAACCTACTAAAATATGTTAGGTTATGTCTAATTAATATATCAAACAAAAATTGAGTTATTTTCAGAAGATATTTAGCATTTTCTGACTGGAATATCCAGAACATCCAGAATTTCAGCATAAATATTCCTGTAGCTATTAAAAATAACTTCGCCCTTAACCTGGTAAAGTGAAAAAGGAGATTTTTCTTTTCTGTAAAAGTACTAGTTTTCTATAGCTCTAACTCAGCAACAGACCGAAAACTAAGTTTGGTATTTCACTTTTTTGCCATGAATGTGTATATAAAGTACTGATTTATAAGACTCTACAGATCACCTCTGCAGCTCTGTAAAACCCCTTTCTACGATCCTCAATGACTGTAATTCTCTAGAGATTATCTTAAGGATACATCTAATCCTTCACCTACTCAAGGCCAGGTTACTCTCTCTAATACGTAACAAGTATTTGTCTAAGCTGTTCCTAGAACCTTCAGGAAAAAAAAAAAAGAGGTATTTTAACCTTCAAAAAACCCACAAAATTGATTGAAACAGTAGCCATATGACCCCTGCTTTAATTGACCAAATAGACCCAGTCCCAGTCCTGTATCACCAATGCCTTTGGCAACCTCATGTGGGACTGGGACAATCCATGGGAAGGAAAGACCCCAAGCTAAACCATCCAGCTGGCAATAATTCAGCAACTCCCCCATGGCAGAAGACTTCTCAGCTCATTGCACGGCTGAGCTTTAGAAGAGGCTGAAAATGCAACTGAAGTAAAGACTTGGCTCTCAAAAGAAACCCAAAGAACTGTGTTCAAGAAGATTAATTGCCAAGAGCGGCTTCGGATCACTCCTTTACCAGAACTACCCAAACTTAAGTCTAGTTCTGGCATTGGTACATTTTATCTGAGCCTTATCAAGCCTCCAAATAGCTGGTGGGCACCTTCTACCCCATTCAGCAGGACTGGATGGTGGTGAAATTACCTGGTGAATCTCAGAAAGCTGAAAAGCCCCAGCCTCAGCCTATGTTTTATAGGAGGGTTTAGTATATACTTCGATCCCTTGCTTATTCAGCCTCTCTAAAGCATTCTTTAATTAGTCAAAAACCAGCAAAGAATCCAAAATGACCAAAAGCAGGTGTGGCTTATCACTAACATACGCTGGGAGTTTCAGTGAACCACACACCCCTTCTCCTCTGAAGGACATTGAAACATAATGTGAAACAACCATACATAATAAAACATTTTTTATTTCACATTGCCACAACCCCTCCTGAATTTATGCATTATATTCACCTGCAAAAATGCATATGTGCCTGAAATAAAAGATGATGAGGCAGAAATGTCATTGTATTTAGTACTATTTCCTTGAAATTTCACATACATTACCATTTCACACTGCAGATATGATCTTTTTTTTTCACTTGTCCACGGAAAGGTGAAGGCCTGAATATATCTCTTTAAGATGATAATATAATGAAGTAACATAAGAACATGAAACTTAGAGAAAGAAATTCCAGTTACTGAATGCTTATCCACCATTAGTTCTTAAGCATTATTAGATGCTTTCAGGCCTGTGGAGTTGTGACCTGTACACCAAAATGGTCTTTGCCCTGGTCACACACCCTGTACTTCATACCATAAATGATTTTCCTGCTGCAGAGACCATAACTTATTTACCAGCACCATCCATGTTGCTAGCAACAGATTATTTTAACACAGCCAGCTGTGACCAGCTGAGTTGTTTGCAATTAAATATTGAAAACTGCTGTTATCCTCTTGATCAATCAATAATTTTGTACAAACATTGTCAATTAAAGAGGAACCCACTTAGAATGGCATTTTTTATTTTCTATATTCTTCGACTTTGCTGATAGAAATGTGTCAATAATTTCAAGAACTGCCTCTGTTAAGCAAGAATACATAAAATACATAATTGGTACCAAAATAAATAGTAATGAGTTGTGAACAAATTCCTAGATGAGATTCTGGGAGACACCTTTACATCCTTTAAAAAATGTAATATAAAGAACTTCATTACCTGTGTGTTCTACATGGTTTAGACAAAATGTTTGTTTACTATGTTTTCCTAAATTCTATGGTAATTCTTCAGAGCAGACATTATTTCACTATCGGGAAGTTTTCATATTCATATATGATCATGAATAAAGGGGTGGGAATTAACATGAACTTTACAAGGTGTATCTGAGCATGAATTAGGCATGAATAAAGATTAATATTTTATGTGCTATCATATTCCAAAATACAGGCTCCATATACAAAATGCTACATATGAAAGCCTAATAGATATAACTTACACTAACATAGGATTTTTTTCTGATTCCATTAATCTCCTAATTTAAAGAGTTGAAATACAGTAAGAATATAAGAAAGTTATAATACAATAATTATTCAGCACTGAAAGTCTTTAATCCTCTGCCATTTAATCCAGAGTAATTTATACAAGTATATTAATTATTGAGGAACAGACGTCTAAAGAGTTCTTCATGGATTAATACTTTTCTCTGAAAAAACACTCATCTGCATCTTCAGAAAGCTTCAGTATGGGCCAAACCCTGCACTGGTCAGTTTAACTTTGGGGGTTTTTGTATGCAGAGAACAGTGCTAATATCTATATGCTGACACAAATACTGATTTTGTAAAACGCTCATTGAACAAGGACTATACAAAAGTAGAGCCTTCAAGAAAATAAATTATTCCTATCACTGTGAATAAAAATTGTCATATATACAGCCTGTACCCTCACCTGGTTATATAAAAATAGTTATCTGTAGTTTTGTGAAGTCAGCAGTATTACATTGATTAATTCCAGTTGGCTTTTCTTTTTTTATTTTTTATTTTTTTTAACTTATTTTTCTTTTTTCATAAGGCTCATTTTTGGTACAGGCTTAGATTTTTGCTATGACAGTTCTGGAAATCTGTCCACACGAACTTTAAAATTCTAATTTACCTTTCTGAACTATACCACTAATTGTATCTTTTACTGTATATTGTCACATTGGATTGTAGCAGAAGTCCCAGGACCTGTCCCTGAGCATGAGATGTGCTGAGGTTCACCAGCAATCTTTTGCCTAGCAGTGAAGTCTACTGATTGAGAATAACTGACATGTTAATGACTCATGGTACCCAAGATTTGGGCTTAATATGGCAGCCTTGTAACTATCTCCAAGTCAGTCTTCTGAGTAGCAGAGCTGAGATACTAAAAAAAGTTGACCTCCACCAGTTTCTCCTTAAGATTTCTCATTGCCAGGATGTGGTAACTATACTCTAAGAGTGGATTATTACAATGAAATCCCCCCAAAAGCAAATCCTCAATACAAAGCAATGCCCATAACGAATCTGATGTATTTTTCAGTGTTTGTCTTTTTTGTTTAAATAGAAGTTATAAGGAAAAATATACTCTGGCAGCCCAAGCTTTGCTGCCTAAGGAAGGGCCTCCTCATCCTCCTTTTGGTATAAACATTTCCATGACACAAGGTTAGTAACCATTAAAGTCTGAAAACCTGTGTGTGCTTTTCACTGAACATTTGCTTCATACAACAAAGTATTTCTAAAATGAACTTGAAACATCCATTAAAACATGCCTCCATCAATCTACTTTTGGTTTATATGCAAGAAGAAAGTTCTGGTTCTCTTTGATGTCAGAAAGAAAACACAGCAGAAGACTTGAGGTTAAAGCATTTTCTCCTTAGCAAATGTACTTACCCCGGCAATGAACTCCTTCATCATACCCATCAGAACAGTCATAAACACCATTGCAGAGCTGGGACAAGTGAATGCATTTGTTTGTACCAATGCAGCTGACATAATTCGGGGTGCACTTGGCATCTGCTTCCTCGGGACCTAAAACACACAGAAAATTTCTTATGCATCTTTTTTTCAATCTACAAAGAAAGTTCTATACTGCATTTCCATTTTAAAGCTAAGGGCAACACTCCATGTATTAGTCCACTTTGCAGATTTTCAGTGCGTTATCATTGCCGTAGTTAGGAGAATGAAAATAATCAAGAAATAATTAGTGCAATTAAAAGAAAATTAATGGGTCAGAGAGTATTATTTTCCAAAATACTGGTGTTTTACAGATGCTAAAATTAAGCTGTGCAAACAGTAAAAGTATCATAAGATTTTAAATTGCCTTGTGAATATCATATCATATTATATCAAGTCATAGGTAGTTACATTCACTGTTGTGCTAGGTAATCGTAGGTACTTACTCAATTACATATAAATATTACATAGTTATGGCTGTGTTAGATCAGAGAAACTGTTTTTCCAGCCCAGGAGTTTGCCTCTGTTCAGTATAGGATGGTAGGTAGAGGATAAGAATGCTGTGATTGCTCCCTTTGGGATACCAACTGGGCTGCAACCCCTCTTTCTCCCCTTATCTCTGAAGTGTTAAGTACAGGGATTTAGGATGAAGTTCAGGGGTTTTTGAGGATCTCTTGTCTATCTCTTAGAGAGGGCTCTGACTGATACAAGAACCCACAAACAAAATTTCACATAATACAGACTCTGAGATTGCTAATGCACTGCTAAAAAGACTATTTAGAAGTCTGAAGGATTTAGCTCATTTAGAGGATAAATCATAATTTGTACACGGTATGTGATTAGCTACTGAGTGTGTAGAGACTGAGTGGAAATGTTTTAGGAAACTTAAAGCCCCTTCATTGCTTCTCCTGGAGCCTTGGGTCTGTGCTTGGGTCTGACAGCTTGTAACAATTCTCAAGGGAAATATACCCTAGGATGCACTGTGCTCAAGTGCAATATGCTTTCACCTTCTTCCAAGCACTAACTCCAAGACGAAAGATAGAAATCACAGGCAGCAGCTGAAAGCTCCACAGAAGTGGGAAAATCTCAGCTTTGGCAGAACTGGTCTCTTCAAGTCAGCAGGAGAAAGCAAATGAGAGTTCTGGGGGGAATTCACTGTTTCTATAACAAATCCAGATAGCTCTTAGCACGGCCCATTAAATAAAAATTCTAAGTTACAAAATTTGCCCCAGTTAGAAAACTTAAGCGAAAAATTCCCAGTGCTGTGCCATGTGTCAGGAAGCTGTCTACCATTGAGAGTGGGCACAACAAATCCCAGTTTTTAGTGTTTTACAATGCATTTTTCTGTACTCTTTCACTTAGCTACATCAGCCCAAGGCAGGTGCTGCCCTGGCCCAAGCAGAGCAGGGGCCCCTAAAGCACAGTCCCTGCACTGAAAGGCACCACGATGCACAGCAAGGACATGAATTCCAGGGTCCTGCTCCCCTCCTCTGACCTTCCCAGCCTCATGACTTGCACCAAGGGAGTGATGCCAAATCCATCCTCGCTGTCTGACTGACGAACAGACCCCGGCGCGCTGGAACGAGGGGTGAAGAGGCAGCGTAGATGGGGATGAATGGGCTCTGAAATATGCTCCAAGAACTATGACTCACAATGTTTGGTTTACAAGAAAAAAAATTGTACACCACTTGTGAAAACAGAAAGCTGAAGATTAGAAGTGATTAACTCACTCACGTAATTCAGACAAACTCATGCATACCGTTTCCTTACTAGCGTGATGCTATGCAAGGCAACTTGACTTACAAATGAAGACAAACTTCACTCCAAAACACCCTGTTTTACAGAAGTCTTCTGCCTTATTTTGTATGAGACTTGTGCCTGCAAAATTACCCTAAAGGGTAACAGGTCTCGACCGTCCAAAAATATCAGTGGAACAAGGCAGTGTGTCTCAAGGCCTCCCTGCCCACAATTCCTACCATCTGTATTGAATAAAAAAATTAAACTAAGCAAAGCTGCATTATGAGATGACTTTAAAACAGCACATTGCTTTTTCCACTGAATCCTACCCAGCTGCTGCACTTTCTGAAATGTCTGATGCAAATAAAGATGAGTGGCTTTTTATCTTGTTTACTCCTCCTTCCTCTCCCTTGAACAGACAGCCACTTCTGGCAGCATTATCAAGTGAACTTTGGGAAAAGGAATTTAAAAGTGGTGTTCTTCAAAATAATCTCAGTGTATTTTACATCAGTGCAAAAATACTAAGAATATAAAAGATGGATGGTGTCTTTTCTTCCCTTCAAAAGACACAATAATTCCTAGCCTTGCCAGTTGGTGGAAAAATAGTCAAAACTACTGGCTGCAATTATGGTAATACACCATCTTAATGCTTCAAACACTCATACTGGGACACTGCTTGGAGGGCGAGGAGGATGGAAGCAGCACTGCTTGTGCTGTGCAGCTCAAGAGGCTCTGGCTAAGGAAACAGTATCAGACTGTCTCTCCTTGGTATTACCACATCTTAACAGATGGCTAAATGAGACATGGAAAAAAAAAACAAACCTGAGCTGCAGAAAAACAAGCCAGGAGCTGGGGGAGATCCCCCCGTGGTTGTCAGTCAGGGCCAAACCAGAATGTGGCTGGGGCAGCCTCAGCCTGGGACATCAGGCACCTCCATGGGGATAAGCCACGATGTTGGCTCATGGGTGGAGGTCAGGATCAGGCCTAGTGAGGGTACCAAGGTTAGGCACAGCCCTGGCACGGCCAGGCAGGACCAGGGGGACAGCTCACTGCTTCTTTGCCAAATCCTCCTGGGCAGGCTATGCCCAGGAGCAGGCAGGCTGAAGATAGGACGGTGATTCATTCCAGATTTCTTTGCCTGCTGCACTGACTGGGATGGCCATTTCTGATGTGGTCACACTGGCAAGGCTCACTGCACTTTCCCAGTATGTGAGATAGCATGGAAGAAAACCACACCATATTTTGATACCCGTGCAGTGTACACTGAATCTAGCTGAAGTCCCTTCAGTGAAAGGGCCAGTGCTTCAGTGGGGGTAGAGAAGAGGTAAGAGAGTCCTTGTGATGTCCTCCAGCAGGAGACAATGGAATCAATCAAACACAATCTTTGGTTTCCCACCAAAGCAGCATTGTGAGAAAACATTAAAGGACATGATCAGAATTAGCAGAGACATTTTTACTATGCACTTGTGACACAGTATCTCTCTTGGATATGTACTTAGCCAAAACTGTACCTGCCTCACCTCATGCTCACACCTGAGCCTAATTTTCAAACAAGAGAATGCACTTGAGAATCTGGAAGCTGATTATTTCAGCTTTTTTTTTTTTTTTTTCATAAACAATATATGTGTTTATTAGGAAAAATTCTGGATGAACATTATTTAGTTATGTTTTCTCCTTCTAGAAACATTCCCCCTAATTTAATGCAAATTAAAGTACAACTTTGTGTGCTATGTTTATTAAGGAGTTAGAAAGTGTAAATAAAAGTGAATAAAAGATATTTGCCAAGATTGTAAAGATAGCCAGGCAAAAGGAGACACGCTAGGGTGCCCAGCACAAATTCAAGATCCACAAAAAGGTATTAAATTACAGTAAAACACACTCGTCGTATTTAGAGATGCTTGTATTTGACAACTGTTACCAAAAAAGCATCAAAGTTGCTACTTCTCAGTTCATTTTTTCACCTCTGTCTTTCTCAGCTGAGCTGTCACAAAGTAAAACATCTGGGGGAAGCAGTCAGACTTTTAAGTCAGAGACTGGGCAGCCAAATGTGGTGCATCCCTTTTACATCACTGCAGCCAATCTACTGGAAGACCAGCAATTTTCTGATCCTGGGCTGTCCTCAGCCACAAGGAACAATCATATCAAACCTTCAAAATTCCCATTTGTGTTGTACATCAGTGACTTCCAGATCCATCCTGCTCCCCTAAATATCTTCATGGAGTTCACCTTCTCCACAGTGAGCAGTTATCCTGCCCAAAACCTTATGCCACTGGTTCAATGGCCTGTGAGTCCAACTGACATGCATAGGTGGGAACCCTGGAAAATGCATTTTGTACCTCTCCAGGTACTAAAGCACCAACATGAAGTGGATGGAATCTGACCAAAAGACCAAATCAATAATTTTGATGCAAATAACAGAGTTTTTCAAAAATGTCTTCTACCATTCTGAGTGGAGCACACGTTCCTCTAGAGAAGTTTTGGTATAGCAACTACCTAGGTCTTCTCTGTGGTTTTACTGAATTAAGTTGATTAATGAATGTAACTAAGCCAAAGCAGCACAAAGTTTAAGAAAGAACAATCCACACAACTTTTAGGATCTCTCTGGATAAAGATGGACTGAAATGAAAATATCCCACTACAGCACAATGTAGTATGTGACTTGTCAAACAGACATGAAAGATGGTGAGACCTGTTTTATACAACTTGAAATCACAGCATCTGAAAGCAATGTTTCTGACCCTGCCAAGACAAGATATCCTGTACCTTAAAGATATTTCAGGCTTAGGGCTAAATTGTGGTCATCAGAAGAGGCTGCTTTTGTGAGAAAATTAGAGATTAATGAGGAAGAGAGACTATACTTGCATGAGTAATTTTTTTTTTTTGTTAAATGTGTGAAAAATTCCAAGTGGTTGAATACCACGTATTAATTTCTCTAGTTCCAGGTTAATGTGCAAAGTGTAAACAAACACACATGGCATCCCATTATACCATAATTGCTTTAAAAGGTAATGTTAGTATCAGGACTTTGAAAACACTGGGATGAATTTGTGGAAATTACTTAAAATATTTCTTCTTTGGCATCATATATGTATGCAAAGAAAGGATGTTGTATTTAATACAAATTTATGTATCATAAGTAACTGAAAAGAGGAGGAAAGCAGATAAAGTATTTTACTGTTTGCAGCAGAACGATAGCAGTAATCTCTGACCTCACAGACACAGCATGTTGTCTCCAAAATAGTATTTCACAAGAAAGAATAAAACCAGTGGCAGCCTATGAGGGAACTGGGGGTGTTTAGCCTGGAGAAAAGGAGACTCAGAGGAGACTTTATCGCTCTCTGCAACTACCTGAAGGAAGGTTGTAGCAAGGTGGGGGTCGGTCTCTTCTCCCAAATTACAAGTGGTAGAACAAGAAAAAAATGCCTCAAGTTGTGCCAGGGGAGGTTTAGATTGGATATTAGGAACAATTTCTTCAGCAAAACGGTTGTCAGGCACTGGAACAGGCTGCTTAGGGCAGTGGTGGAGTCACCACCACTGGAGGGATTGAAAAGCTGAGTTGATGTGGTGCTTAGAGACATGGTTTAGCAGTGGTCTTGGCAGTGCTGGGTTAATGGTTGGACTTGATGATCTTAAAGGTCTTTTCCAACCAAAATGATTCTCTGATTCTATGATACATAATCTAATCAGTCAAAACCCCCAAATAAAAAAAAAATCACCAAACCACATTGAAATTCACTTCTGAAGGATGGCTTCCAATTTTTTGTGTTACCATAGACAAAACAGTTCAAAATGTTTTCTATCTGCAAAGCTTAACAAGCCTCAGAGTGGCACACAAAACTCCAGTTTCTGTACTCCTGTGAAAGGCTTTCAGCACTGGCACTGGTGTTACATACAAATGAACTCTCAGGTACAAAACACAGCATGTGGATATTGGGCTTATGATGCTCCACAGTTGCTTGCCTTTTCCTCTTTGTGTGTTTTTGTAAGTACCAGAGAAAAGCAAACTATATTCAGGTTACACAATACCTTTACTTGTTTAAATACTTTTTTGTTGAAAAACATGAGCTTGTTTGCATACTGCCATCCTAATGACTCTGTCAGGAGCTCTATTTGAGCTTGCTCTCCAGCAAACACATTCCCCTTGGCTATCTTTTTCCTGATCACTGCTTCCAGTGTGTCAGACACTTGCTCGTCTTTGCCACACAGAGGTAAATAATTAACAGAGCCACAGGGCCCATCTTTCCTACTGTAATGTAGCTGATAGGCACTGGAGAGGAGAAAAACTATGCTGAAGGTTGTACAAAGGCTGACGAAGAGGAAAAAAGAGGTAGGAGGGAATCTTTCTAAAACAGCTCAGCTTTGGATCATTATCCAAAAATCCCTCTGGGCATCCATGGGCTGGGATGGGGCTGGAGTGAGAATACAGCTCTTTGGGCAAGCAGCCCAAGAGCAACAACCACCAGAACTGGGACCTGAACTAAAAGTGGGTTTTGGCTCACAACTCTACGTACTAAAGCTGTAAAAGCCATGCAAGTAATCAGACCAATAATACTAAAATCAGCTCTTAATAGCAAAATCCATCTCAAATACTAAATGAAGTTGGACATCTTGCATCCAAAAATAACCTCAAATAGAAAATTCACCTGGCCAAAAGGGAGAGAAGCCCACCTCTCCTTAGCCAAACCCCATTTAATGTAACAGTTGTACAAGGCTGGAGTGATTTTTCACTGAACAGCTTGAAATTTAAACATTTCCTGACTGAACAGTATGACAATGTGATTATTTTTTATTTATTGTTCTAAAACAAGGTTAAGGGTGGACAAAGAAACCAATGGCTTCACAGAGAATATCAAAATTACCTGCCCACCAACTTTTTGTAGCCTCTCTAAGTTATAGAAAAACAAAACCAAACAAAAACCAAAGAGCAAACAGTGGCAAAGGCAAAGTGAAGGGGAGAGGAAACAAGAAAGGAGTTGCCTAGAGTGTTTCAATATTCTTTCCAAAGAGTTCATACATTGGGTCAGAAGATTAATGTAATAAAGCAGTTAATAAATATATAGGGCTTAAAGACTGCCACAATGTATCAGAATGAAAATTAGTTTAGGGGAGAGGGTCATGCAGGTACATAAACTGATACGGGAACTGACAAGGACCTAAAGTCCAAAAAAGAAGTATGTTTTAATGTGATTTTTTTCTCTGTGCTTGCATCTTTTGTATGTCTGTGGAAACAACTCTATTGATTTTGTCAGGGCTGCATCTTTATGCAATCAGGCAACAGAATATACTTGGTATATCATAAGACATTTCCATCTCTGTAGAACAGATTATAAAATTTTGGCCTTTACTAAAGTTGAGGTAAATACCTTAATTTTTGCCTATTACTTAAATCAAAACCTTCTGTTTTCCATACTGTTTCATTAGATGCTGGTGAACTCATCTTTTCTGTACACATTATCTGACTTTCATTGTCCCAGACTCAACAACCAGCTTTGTTTTATGGACTCTAGGAATACATGCATATGTACCTATAGTGTCTTAAAAGCCCCATATATGACCTAGCATGTTAATATGGTAAATCACAGTTTCCCATTTCCCATTCTATAATACCCTGGAGTTGTAAATATAAATATTAGAAACAGGTCTTGCACAGTTTTTAAACCTCTGATTTTTCTTAAATATTCCTGAATTGCACCCTTAAAATTGTGATTTAAATTTCTCATAAGTGGAAAAATTTAACATTGCAAAGTTGCATAGTATGGAAAAATATGCATTATCTCACACAACCTATCCAAAAAATCCCTCTTGGCAGTTAGAAAATAGTAATAAAAATAATAAGCTGCAAAGAAAACAGGTTGGTGTTTGGAAGAAGAATGAACAACCCACATAGGACACTCAACACATGAACTATGCTTAAAAATTGAGTCTGTCTCATCATGCAAAACTCAGTGTTTCATTAAAAAGAACAATAAAACAATTCTCACCACCATAATCATCCATCACAACTGCCCAGCACAGTAGAGTTACACATCAACACATTTTAGTATTTTTATACTCTTGCTCAACAACTGCAGCTTCAACTTGTGCAGTAAAACTGACCAGACAGACAACAAGAGGGGGAATTTATGTTCTTTGCTACAGTCCCTAAAAATTAAAAAGCTAAACCACAGTTTTATTAAGCTCTTGCATGTAGAATGTACCAGTATATAAAGGAAGGTCTGTGAATGTATCTATACATAAGCAAAACCATTGCAAATTTATATTCCCTGGTTATTTTTGGAGAATGGATTCACAAACATTTGTCAATGAAGACTGCAGGAAAAGGTGAAAAAAAAATGCTCCGTTTGCAGGAAGTAAAAATAACTCATTCTTTGTACTTGCAGAGACAGAAAGGCTTTGTTAATGGAATTTTACTTTTTGTGTGATTTACTACAACACACCAATGCAATACTTTATGAGCAATAAAGTAAAAAATGAATATTGTCTCGTGTAGATGGTCATTCCTCATTAGTTATAAAGAACCTATTTTTAATTTGGAGATTTTTACTTAATTAGTGTCACACAACTCAAGGCTGTCTTGTGTCAGCTGTTTTAAGGACTTGATGCCTGTGCACAACACAGAATGGGCTGCTAACAGAGTCTCAGTTTAAGAAAAATAGTAATGAGGTGAACAAAAGAAGTGTTAATTACTTACACAATTAAAGTTCCTAATAGCAGCAATATTGTAACACAAAGCTTATGTTATAGATAGTTACATATCTGAAGTATGTCAATGGTTGTGAGAAAATGCACAAAGATGTTCCTTATAGAGCAATATGGTGGAGTAATTGAAGGGCTGGATACAACACAGATCTGAATCTCTGCAGTGTACTAGCTCCATTAGACATTAAAAAAACGTGTTTGACTATATTTGCACACATCATCCATCTATATATATTCCTTTCTATCATGTTCTGGCTTGGCTCTTCATTATACTGCAGAAATTCTATTAAAATAAGGGAATGGAAGGAGTTTTTTACTGGATCGTATCTGTAACAAGCTCTGGAAATGTTGATGCAATCCCCCTATGGCCCACATCTTTTTCAACATTCATGCACCCACACACAACCTCAGAAATGTCTATAGATTGAGACAGAATTTACTAAGTTCATGTTTGCATCAGTAAAGCTCGAATTCAAACCCAGAAATAGTTCTCGAGTCCCAAATAATGTGACATTTCACAGGGTTTGATGAGAATTGTAACATCAGACAAGAGTTTAAAAACCAAGAAGGGACTAAAACATACACTGATACCTGAACTTCATATTTTAAACAGCAAAAGCTGAAGTTTCCATCTCATTTGCAATACATTAAAACTCTTTAGTAGATGACATTAGTATCAACATACATGTTTTATTTATGATTTTGGGGAAGATATTTATCATTGAAATGCATAACTCTGTTCTATACCTACATGAACATTTAGCTTAGAGGGGCAACACTTTATAAGTATTTGAGCTTTTTTTAAAAAAAGGTTATTAAATCTGAATTACTTATTAATTTTAAAGATTATTTTATATGCTTAATTCAGCCTTACTGCAGTAACTTAGAAATACATCTCATGAATTTTTAAACTGAGCTAGGTAGTCTGCAATCATCAAGCTATTCATTTTTATTTTGTACACAGACACATAAACGGAAATTATACCAAATGAAAATAAATTGAGTGCCTTGCTTCTTCTTGATGAGAACGAGTTTTAACTGTTCTAAGTACAAAACTTAACACTAGAACATATTTGATCTGGTTTGTTGGACTATACACAGTGTCAAAATTACAGAGCTTCATGTTATACAAACACTGAGGGTCCCATCTGATTCAGTATTGGCCCGTGACTATACATTGACCTGGAATGCCTTTTATTTCAGCCAAAAAGTAGCATATGTTGCAGTGTGTATTAAGGTAAAGTTTCTACCTCTCACAACTTACCCATGTCTTGTCTTCCTTAGAAAGAAAAAAGGTGAACCAAAACAAAAAACTGGAAGTGATGGTAAAAAATCCTGTATGACTTCTAGGAAGAGTTCAACTAGTAGTTCTCAGAGCCTTCTAAAAGACTTTGCAGTATGATAGGTACTATGATTCAGGGAGAAAATTACTTTAATACATTCACCAAGCTACAAAATAAAATAACTTTCCCTCCCCATTTTTATTCTCCCAGAATAATTCTAAGGAGGCATTATTTTCCATCATCCAGCCTTGCCTGTATCTTTTTCACAACACAAACCCCCAAGTACCTTCAGACAACAGCAGGGTGAAGCAGACAAGGAACCCTCGTTAGACACAGAGGTGGTAAATCTCAGGGAACAAGCCCACACCCTCCAGCCCTTTTTCCAGCCACATCTCACCCCATTACTCAACATGTACTAATGGAATTCATGGAAAGTTCCAGCTCATTCAGCTCCACTCCCTTTCAAACAAGATTTTGCTGAGGCTGGGCCACCACAGCTCCCATTGAATATAAATACCTAGAGACATGATCCTTATCCACCTGCTCAGCAACTCCTGAAGGCTCTGCTGGAGGACAGGCAAGGCTGCAAAGAGCTGATGTGCTCATAGCTTATCCAAACTAATACTTCAAAATGTCAGCTTCTGTATAATAATGTTGTTTGGAAAAAAAAATAATAATTTGGTAGTTCACCACTAAAATAATAGTCCAGAACACTGCAATTTCCTGGAGCCATGCTGGGCTTGTAAAACCTCACCAAGAGAAGGGGACAGAGGCATGAAAGTCTGGTCAGTCTGAAGAAGCAAGAAAAATTCAACGAGACATACCGAGGGGAAAAAAAAAGTGGACAAAATATTTGCCTGCTGAGTTCTGGTCCCTGAGGAGAGCTACAGTGACTTTTTCTCCCTCATTAGCCAATCGCATGGTTTTCCAGAGCAGAACATTCAGACTTTTCATTGCTTATAAGGTATCTTAGGCTTTCCACCATGTTCTAGAAGAGCTGAACACTTCAGAGAACTCAAGACAAAAGAGTCCAGATGCACAGGGACTTTGGTAGAGGCAAAGGGAAACGAATGGTGATACCTGAATGCTACTGAACCTATATACCTATAAACCTAATATCTACTGAACACTGGGAGACATTAACCCAAAACTTGTTCAGCTTTTCATCTTTTACCACATCTGGCAGCATTAATTCTAAACACAAGAATACCATAAAACTGCAGAAATGACACAGCTCCAATGTGAAGTCTGACCAAAACCTGCCATGCTGAAATGTGAATGATCACTAGGATGTAAGAGCAACTGGTGCAAGTCTGAAGTTCAACCTGCTTGAGGCTTTCCCACCTGGCAAGGCATGCTGTGAGGAGGTATTGTACAGAGAGAAGAAAGTCACCTATTCCCAAGAAGGAGCTTAAATGAAGAGAAGTATTTGGGTTTTGTACTTCATCTTGTACTTCAAGATGCCCCACCCCTGGAAACATTCAAGGTCAGGTTGGATGGGGCTCTCAGCAACCTGATCTAGTTGAAGATGTCCCTGCTCACTGCAAGGGGCTTGGACTACATGAACATTAAAGGTCCCTTCCCACTCAAACTACTTTATGATTTCTCTTCTCTACAGTGTTGTCAAACCATGAGATTAATAATTTATGACTACAGAAGTAAATCACCTCCATCAAGAGGAACTTGAAACAATGCTTAACTAAATAATCATGCTTTTATTGGCACTCGTCAAGGTCTAGCAGAGAAGTGTGTGTCATGGAATAGTCTGTAAAAATTGTACTCCAAAATGAGAGAAAACTTGTTGTTTTATATAACAGATTTCAATGGATCCAAGCCATTATTAAGATCCTAGATTTATAATCTGTTCAGAATGAAAAAAACTAACTTCTTGTTATCAAATTACATAATAAAATCAAACCTGTTCCATGTAAATCTATATTAAATGGTAAAAAATACAAAGAAAAATGGACATAGAACACATCTGTGTATACTATTTTTGGAAAGGTTTTATATATCTGTACTAGAAGTTTACGGTGACAAACTAATTAGGTAAAATTAGTGTGTTGAAGAGAGAAATGAAGATATGCTTATATTTTTAGCAGTCATAAAACCAGTTCATTGAAAGTATTTAATCTCTTTTACAATAGAGACCAGTAGTGCAAAGATTTCCAGTTTACGATAGTTGTTAAGATCATTTGCCTCAGTATTGGGCTTTAAGTGTCAAGAATCAAGATCTAAAAATGTATGCAGTTGAATAGTTGTAATGTTTTCCAAAATAAAACCCAAGAAACTGTCAAAATGGTTTATAAACAAGATGTATATTACGCTAGTTTTTATGTATTAATCTAAACTTCAGAACATCCTAGTCTGTCAAAGTGCAGTTTATGTCTGGAACTTTTTTATTGGCTTGCCCTAATACCTTGTGGCTCAACAGTTAGAGGAAAATTCAATATAGAAAAAGATTATTTAACACTGGATTTATATTTAGCAAACAATCTGAAGTTCTTGTACAGATCTATGAACAAATCTTTTCAGATTTAGACAGGAAAAGCATACAATAGTCCCTGTAATTTCACAATTATTAAAAAAAACCCACCAAATCCTTTACCAAGTGTTGACAAATACTATCCTGCCCATTGTTTCATCCATATCAATATAGACCTAAACCACTTTTGTATGTATGAATTTTATTGGTATTTTAAATCCAATTCCATACAAAGCTTTACATGTATGGGCACAGAAACGTGCCCTTCAAGAACAGAGGTGACACTAATGACACCAAAATGATTATTTTTCTTTTGTATACCTATTAAAAAAATACTAAATCCCAAAAATGTAGGATGTGGTTCCTAAATAATATTAGTGAATCAGTGTTCAGCAATTCTTGGTGAGAATGAGTAGTACCTAAAAAATGGACAGGCTTACTGCAGCTCTGAATATGTGCTGCACTGTAAGTATCTTTTGAGAAGGGACATTGCTCACCTTAAATCAACAGTGCAAGTTTTCCAGGAAAGTGACAATATACAACATACTGTTGGGGTACTGGTGCTTTTAAAAAAAAAATAAATCAGCTAAAGGTTGACTAAATAATGACAGAAAGTATATATGTGATAACTACAGAAGATGCAAGAGTGAGTTGGAATGCTACCAGAATTATTTACAGTCAGTTTATAGGATAAGTAGTTCATTTACTTGAATATAATTTAAAGAAATTCCTTTTGTGGTTACTGAACCTATCTGCTGTGCTCTGGCATTTGGTGAAGCACAAAAGTCACTTCATTCTGATGAAAGCAGCTCAGAAAAAAAGACTATACTGTTCATATTTTACCTGAATACATTCCTAAGGACTTTTAGGACATATTACTTAAAAGACTCCATTTACAGACTGCTGCATGGACACCATTATCCTAATAATCTCAATAGTTTTCCCATGTAGTCTCTATTTCTGGGTTAGCACCTAAAAAGTAACATAAATGTGTTCCTTTCCGTAGCATTCCTTGGCTTACATCCATGCTCAACTCCTATTAACCTTCAGCAACTTCCACAAGAGCAAGATGTGATTTTAGTTATTGCATGTTCATAGTTAAATTTTCTTTTTCTTACACTTCAATGTCTCTGATTTTCCCCCCAAGTAAAGCATTCAATGGTGTCCACTGATATTTTGCTTTAAAACCATTTTGCAAACATTTTTGTCTCTCTTTACCACCTCCCACGTCTTCAAAAGTTCTAGGTATAGATCCAGAACATGCAAGGCATATGGAGTGGAATTAGGTGAAAATTGGACAACTAAATAAAATGTTGAGATTGGAAAAGTCCACGAAGCTCAGGAAGTAACATCCATTTTCACTCCCAAGCTGCATTATGCAGAAACACCTGAGACAGCTCAAAATGGAGGTTTTTGCATATCACACTGAGGTGTCATGGTAGAGATGCTAGCTCAGCTGCCACAAACTTCAAATGAATTTAAATTAATTTGCTTGATCATTAACTTCACATGCTGCAACTATACAAATGCTGGTTCTTGCAGCCCTGAGGCAAAGAGGAAACTGAATATTGTTTCTTCTTTCTTAGCCAAAGGACTGAATTGTGGGTTAAGAAAGCTGGGAGTTGCTAGTAGACAGAAGAATTTGTATTGTCTTCTGAGTTCTAGGGGAAAAAAGTGGAAGTAGGTACATTACCACAGTCTTTTTGAGAGCTGTCCCTTTGCTGCACAAATACTCCACAGCAGTGCACTGTTGGAATGTGCATAATATTTTAGTACAAAGGCTGTAGGGATCCAGTGTTGTGCCAAATTACCCATTTTTGCCTTGCTGTTCTTCTATATAAAAAAGAAAAAGATGTTGGAACCTTTCTCTAGTGAAACCTGCATTTGTTCTCTGACTAAAAGACCAAAACCAATAGTGATTGTTTTACTGCCAATTTGTGGCAGTGGATTTGCCCATTCTGTGTGAGAACACTTTGATGCCCTTCTAAACCCAAAAAGATGTTAAGAAGATCAGTAGCTAGGATGACTTTTTATCCCTATTTTGCTTTTTCAAAAACGATGTTTCGTTCTTGTGCTATTGAAATTTGTTCCAGTTTTAAAAGAATGTAGGAAATTTCTTTTTTCCTGATCTTTGACCTACATGTCTCAATTATAAGTAAACAATGGAATTGGAGGGAAGTATTTTATATGTAACTTTTATTCCTGCTCTTTCTCATGGAAGCTTTTTGCTTTTTCCCATGATAGCAATGATTAAAAAAGAGAAAACCACACCATGAAGAATGGTCTCAGCCTCTGGACCTCTTACCTACAACAAACACTTGAAGAGTGATGTTTCCCTCTGTCTCTGCTATTGTCCTGTGGACGCCTTTATGGTGAGAAAAAAAATTCAATATGCTGTTTGGGGGACCTTTCTCCCATCTTTTGTTATCTCTGCCTCCTGCTGGTCTTTGTTTTTTGATTTTTTATTTTAAAAAATAAAATACCGCTTTTAAGTGCTTCTTCAGTCCTGACTCATTTTCTGCTGTTCACATCCTTTCTCTTACAGTCACTGGTTTTACCCCAGTGCATTTACTTTACACATTAAAAGAAATATATTAAAGCTGAGATCACAATGTAAAAATATTGACCTCATTTTTCCTTGCAAATGTATTGCCTAATTTTCAGATCTATTCTTTGGAAGTTTGTTCCTCAACTTTGCCTGTATTAGGTTTGCTCCAGGGTAATTTTCTATTATCAGAAGAACAGTAACAAGTAAAACTCCTGGCCTATGACCCAGTATCCAAATAAATTTCAAGGACTTTATTTTACAGTTAAGCAGAAGTGCTTTTCACATTTACTTTCATAAAACAAGAGTTGTGAGGCTCCTCGCTCCAGGCAGTGGCTCATGTGAATATTCCTTTCAAAAGTTTCTTCCCCTCACACTGCCTAAAGAATCCATCAGTAAGCATAGATACTAAAGACAAAATTGAAATAAAATGATAAATGGTGTTAGTAAAAATGTATCTGCATGGTCCAAGTAACATTGGAAGCACAACCCAGGCTCAGACGCAACAAATTAGCTACCAGATTCTTGCAGCAAATGGGGGAAGAAAAAGAAAATATAAAAAACTTGAGATCAGCATTTGCTACAATGCTTTTGTGCACTTCTCCTAAAGACCTACAATGTTTGCTGGAAGGCTTTGGTTAATCAGTAAGAAAATCACTTATTTAATTTAAATGAGATTTAAAAAAAAAGGTTTTACGTATCCCTATATATATATTCAATACATGTATTTGTACATCTACAGATAGATAGATAGATAATTCAATGTCATGAGGGCACCTTTATATGTAGAAAGATAAACAAGGAGAAGATTTGTAGAGCTTCATAAAATTTCCAAAACCTCATCAGTGCTCACATTACTTCCCTGGTATATTCGCTGGTGTGCAGACACGAAAAACTATTACCTGAGAGATTTTCAATTAGAAGTCTATGGTAACTCCCTCAGTTCCCAGTTAAGCTCTTAGAGACATTGCCATAGTTTTTGCACTAAGAAATCCATAGACTTAGGTGTCTAAAGGCAGAAACTTGTATTTTAGATACTTCAAGCCTGACACATTCCAAGTTTCCAAAAATCCCTCACTCTCAACAAATTATTTGAAGTTGAAATTTTACATCCACAAAAGCAGTTTATCAGACTACTGAAATTCTCTACTTCCACTGCTAGCATTTTAACCAGTTTAGCAAGTGGATTTCCAGACAGGCACAGCATTTTGTTCCTCATTCAGCTTCCTTTTCAGAGGCGTTACATTATTTGATGACTAATTGCTGTACTGAACATCCTCTTCCCTGTTACACAGTTTGACTTTTACCCAGTTTTTGGGCAGCGTGCTGCAAGCTTTCCCTTCAGAGCAACCGTGCCATAGGGGTGATGGAACTCATGCTTGGCCTATTGTGCAGAACTGCCAATTTAGCTACTGCATGGCTATTTCATAGCATGACTTTTAGTTCACAGTAAATCTCTTCCCTTTCTGAACACAAACTGCAAATTATACAATTAGTGTCCTTTTATAGCTGAAGAAAGAAATCTACGTGTTAACTAAAAACATATTTTTCCTCTTGATGTGCCTTTACAATAGTGTCTCGGTCTTACTCCACCAACCACATGCTGTTAACAGTAATCTTCTTTTTTTCCTTCAGACTTCCAATTTCATCTCAATTCTAAAACTATTTACCACCAAGATTTCCTTCCTCTGAACAGTTTTGCATGTACGTTTTCTTCAGCCTCAGTTACTCCCTGTACCATAGAAATTCCAGATTAACCATCTTCCATCTTCTAGAGAAAAATCCCAACAGATCTCAGGAAAAGTAAAGAAGATTTTTGTTGCAGATATAAGCAGACAGTTGAATGATCCCTTTTCGTTATTTATGGACGTTTATTATTTTTATTTTTTTAATTGAGAATTTTTCTAGTTTTTCTACTGCTAATCATAATTAGCTGTTTTGTTAAAGCTTTTACATTTCCAAATAGAAACGCAATGGGAAGAACAAAATGGGTTTTGTTTTCTGAAAATGATCCCCAGAACGTTGCCATCTATTGAGATTTCTCAACTGGTGCAGAAGAAACACATGAACTTGGATTTTCCACATCTTTGAGGAACACTCAAGCCACTGCACCATTCTGTGCTCCCCAATATCCTAACTTTCTCAGTAACATTTAATTCAAACTGCTACTCTCCACGCTGTGTGTCTATTTCAATATTCAGCACCTCCTATTCACCAGCAAAGCCTATATATTGCAACAGAACCCCAGAACTCCTAATATAATGTGATTCTGTCTTGTGTCAGTTCATATTTTTGAGGCTATACCCCAAGTGTCTGCACTGTCCATTACCCTCCTCTTAGACATCATCAGTAATATTGGTAAATAGATTAATTTTGTTTTGCTTTGTTTTTAATGGGCAAGCTGAGACTTCTTCAGCCTGCAGCTTAAATTGTTCAGCATTTCAGATACCATCTGGTTTGTGCTGGATGCATGCCATAATAGACAGAGAAATACTTACAGAAAGAGACTTGGTTGTTACTGTCACATTCATGCCTTGGCTCTGTTGGTTTGGTTTTTTTTTACACTGTGAAGTCTTTCCTGGTTTAAAACCACATTTACCTCCATTTGCAGGAAATCCTTCTCTTTTAACAGACTACTTTACAATTTACTTTAAATACAGCATGCATGTGAACTGAAGAAAACAAATAATCCATTTTCATAAAGGCTTGAAACCTTCTGCTCCCTCTCATCGCTTCTCATATGAACTGCAGGGGGTGCCACCGGGTAGGCGACTTTTTGACACAGAACAAGTGATGAAGCCAGAGTTATTTCAGCCTTGACAGACAACTCCACCCCCTGACCCAGCCTGTCATGCACCCGTTACAATTCAGTGAAATGAAAAGCAGTTTTCAATTGGGAGAAATTGATTTTATGTCCGCACTGAACTTGCAAAACTGCCTCATAAAAAAGGGGTACTTTTCCAAGTTTTGAAAATTACGTGATTCCCCCACACACACACACACACTATCTCCCTCCAGGTTTTATGGAAGGATAGTTTCCTGTCAAAGACTGCTTGAAAGTTAGAGGCACGGTCACATGTGTGCACTCACAGAGCTGACAACCACATACCTTAATTCTCGTTACACCTTCTAGGAGCTTCCCAGTAGAAAGCTGCAGGTAGTTAAACTCCTACTCCTGCATGCAACTTTGCAGGCACTATGACTACTGTTCTGTTTCATCCTACACAGTCTTGATAGGACCAGAATCCAGTAGTGTGGTGATGCTGGGAAGTGAATGCAGTCTCAGACATCCCCTGAGCACGGCAATGCTTGATCACGTTCACTCTGGAACTCAACAGTGCACTGCATGTAACAGAAACAGATCCTCACTTTTGATTCCTCTAGGTGTCTCCTCTTCAGCCAAACATGCCACCCTTCAAAGCCTTTTTTTCTTTTCGGTGACAATGCTATAACCACTATTCCAATCCCTTAGATGAAAATGTCTAAGCTAGACTGCTTGTATGAAGCAGTCACAAGCAGCTGCGTTAATTAAAGTGGAAAATCCAAATGCTTTTACAATTATTGATGCTTTGAAGGAACTGAGGCTTTTACAAGCTGCTTTTCCAGCTTCTACCTCACTTTTTCACCTAGCTCTCCCTGTGCCCTCTTACAAGTATTTTTTCCCTTGACCTAAAGTGATTTACAACTTATCCACATTCACCAACTGGGAAGACTGCTTGAGTGACTTGACATCTGTTTGCATACAGCTAGAGATCTCTCCATCACTCTCAATCTGAGGACAGTTGTTGACATGCACATGGATTCAAATAACTGTCAGATCTGACTGTAATCAGTCTTCTGTGGAGCTTCAGTGAGCTGCTGAACAGAGATAACAGCTCAGGAGAACAAGTCCCTCAGTGCACATGAGCTCACTGACATTTATTCTTTAGGCCAGCATAACACTCAGGCTTTGACTCTGTTTTGGTCCTTAATACAAAAACAACCAGAAAAGAAAAGGCAAAGAGGAAAAACTATCCCTCTCTAATCTAAAACCTACACCCTCAGCAATGAACAAAAAACCAATGAAGATAAGTAAAAGTAAATTTAAAAAAAACCCCATCAATTAACTCTCTGCGAAGCTGCATTTTATCAAACTTTTTGCTAAGTCAAATTCATATTCTCCCAAACTATGAGGTTGGATTCTGATTGAGCTCATCATCCTCCATCCCCTGTGAAATGAGCAAGCCAAACGTTAATCCTTGGAAACTACATGGTGTAAGGGAAGGCCAAGCTGCCACACTGGTCTTCAGGACATGGAATGAATCTTGTCCATTCTGGTACGCAAGCAGATAAATAGGTGGGCAGACTGGTAGGAAGGCAGGTAGATAGCTGGGGTATTTTTTTACATTATCTGAATTTATATCAAAAGAACCCACATCATAGAAGGAAGGGAGAGCACTGAGTGAATAGAGAAGCACAACCATCATTGATTTTTCTCTTTCTGCGTTAGATGAGGGATACAGAAAGCATGCAAAAACCCCATTTTACAGTGACACAGAGACTTCAAAAAGAAAAAGGCAAATGTACGTTAAAAGATACAAAATAATATATGTGAAGTCATTTTAAGAAGATGACAAACAGCAAGATCAGGAAGGATGAACCGTAATTACATTTATAACAGAAAAGAGTGTTTGAGAGCACTGGATTTGACGTGCCTTTCAGTGGATGTATCTCCAAGATCAACAGCTGCTTTTATGTAGTGACCCTTTAATGAAGTGCTACCAACTTTTTGTCAGAGAAATCTTTGCTAAAAACTGTTACTAAGTCACTCAGCAGCAGCCACTCTTCGTGTATTTGTAACCCTTTTTTTCATCCTTTTGTACAGACATAGGTGATCTGGGTAGCAGGAAAAATCTAATCTGACCAAGCAGATAATGTAATCAAATGACAAAAGTCACCAGCTGGGGAAAAAAAAAAATAAAAACAAAACTCAGAAGAAACATCCAAAAAGCCATAGTGGTAGCAAGTAGAAGACCCAGCAAAAATACAGAAAAAACCTGACACACCAAGTATCTGGGGTTGCACAAACTAGATGATGATGTACTTGTCAATACCATTATTTCCAAGACAGGTAATTATTTGACTAAAATGCAAAAGCATGAAGCTTCACAAGCAGTTCTCAGAAATGCTACTACACTAAGACCAGCACACACCACAGATTAGGTAGGACACTAATTCTTCACACCAGAAAAACACTTTCACATACGAGCTCAGGCATACTACAGGGAGACAGACTGGATGGCTGTGGGAAAGTGAAGCCCAGGCTGGGAATCCTGCACACACCACCTGTGCCATGGTCTGCTTAATTATTCTGTTTGTTCAGAACAATTTAAAAGAAGTTTCAAATGATGAATTCCCAGTTTGAAACAACGTACACAATTACCAGATGAAACATTCACCTAGACAAGTGGAACACAGACCAGAACTGAACACTAGCAGAGCAACAGCTCACTTGCCTTTAAATTAAATGTATATAGTATGGAAGTGCAACTGACAGGTACTCGGTGAGAACGTAACATAACCCCTCTGCACTAACCTCTCACACAATATAAAAACTATTCATGTGGTTTAATACAATTATGATCTTCAGTGTCAGATTTTGCTTCAAATAAGTAGTGCACTGTGTTATGGGACCTTGTAATTCCCCAGAAACACATATTTATAAAAATCATCAAGAAATACTAATGGGAAAATATGAACATTTGATTTAAATAAATTCTTCAGACAAGGTTCAGATCAAGATTTCAAGATGATTTTCATTTCAGCCACTGAATTCCAGTAAGACATGTCATTAAGTATATTTTTCATAAATATGAATTTACCTCCGTTTAACATAACCAATGAGGCTTTAATTTGAAAACCAAAAATATTAAATCCAGAGTCTTAATGGTGTGTTGATGGAGACAGTATGTAAATTATTTAAATATTAGCATATACAAGAAAAGCAAAAAATGCAGGCAAGGTCATGAACAACTGACTACATACTGAGTGCCCACACAATACATTTTTGAACAATTTTTTAATTAGATCCATAATTGACATTTTTCTTTTATTTGCAGCTATATTTTCTAATGTTTCTGTAAGGTAGCTAATGTTCTCGATTCCAGCCTTTCAAGTGTGATGCTAAGAGGCTAATATAGCTAACATCTATATAATGACATGGATTTGTGTGACTATATTGGTTAGTGTTTCATCTTTATTTATTCGTTTCTAACAACATAAATCAAGAGTAAGTTCACAGAAAACAAGCCAGTTCCAGGGCTATAAAATAAATGCAGGTAAAGACAACATAAACCCATTAGAATAAAGTTTCATTGTGGCTGCTTTTCAAGTAGGAAGAATTAATTGATGATGGGAGGACTATTTCCCATGAACAAAGAATCCAAGACATACAGAACCCTTTTGCTGACTCAAATACTATTTAGTCATTATTCAAAAACAGATTAAACATGTATCCAATACACTGGCCAGAATAAGTTTCTTGCTAGCCGTTTGACTACCTTTGTATCTCGTGGTGCTCTACAACTGGTTTCTCAATTCCAGCAACATTCCTCCCCTGCTTTGATCTCTCTTCAACCACATGAGCTACAAACATAAGTTCACAGATTTATTTGTATCGTTTAGTTTGAAGAATTTTGTGAATACAAGTATGTTTCATGAATATTTGCAAGGAGAAAATAAAAGGCACCATGAATAAAATACGTGTAATGGATTTTCCTGCAACTTGTACTCGCAAATACCTTATTGCAATATTTGGTCTAATTACTGATATATAGACATTTTTACTTAAACTAAAGACCAAATCAAGGCTACTTGCAGTTCTAATTAAGCTGCAGTGTCTGAGTACCAACTAGGTCAAAGAAAGATTGTACTGCTGGATGAATTGGCTTTCAAACTTCCCTAGGTTGTCTGCTGTTCATGCCATAGTTCCACAACAGGGCTAAACAGTCTGACATTAACCTTGAGTTTGAGACAGAAGAAAGATTCTGTACACTATTATTCACATTAAGAAGAAGAGATGCAAAGGGAAAAAAATATAGAGAGATATATCCTCCTTATACCTCTGCTTCTATTCTTTCCTCCCAAATTTTGCAAAACCCGCCACATATGTTAATCACAAAATATCATTAACTTAAGGAACTAAGAAAATGGTAAAGAAAGTGGCAGGACACTTTGCAGTCCGAGCAAATGCTGCAGAAGAGTTTAGAAATGTGCAAATTTGACTCCTCAGAGAAGCAATGCTGAAATTCAGCTGCATGGGCTTTGGGAAATATTTGGTGAACCCTTCTAATTTTAAGCATCAGCAACTTATGCAGAAATCAAATATACCATTTTTTCTTTTCACTTCTTAAAATTTTAAGCTCAATTCTGTAAAACAACACTGAGTAAAAGTAGTGAGGTGGTTTTTTTTAACTGTTTTGAAGTGGATGCTGATTTTAGATCTGTACTCTCACACATCTGAAATTTTAACCCCCTTTAGTTTAAATCCAAGTAACTTCTCAGCAGACTATCCAGAACGCAATAGATAATTCAAATCTATACCTGTGTACACATTGACACAAGATTTATCAGTCTTACTTCTTACTTTTCTTAACCCAAAAAACAGACACTAAGATAGGAAGCTTTTTCCAACACTGGTAGCTGCCAAAAAACTTGCCTAAACCAAGAACCTGTAGGACAGTGCTGCACTGTAATTTCCATCTGATTTCCAAATAAGTGGGTTTTTTCTATCCTACAGACAAACTACTTCAAAATGTTGTGGTGCAAACGTGCCATTGTTTCGGTCTGATCACTGCTGTGCTTTTCAGCATTTTTTCCATTTTTGTCCTTAAAAGATTTTGCCTTTAGCCTTAGCATGTGCTGCTTTTGCTAATACTCCTTCACACACTATCTTCTTAATTTTTCAGATTTTCGTGGATTGATCACCTACTTCTAGATTTTATGGTTTTCTTCCACTTCCATGGATTAGTTATCTGCTTTCCTCTTTAATATATAAGCAAGCAGGTTTTCTCGCCATAGTCCCTGGTTGCTTCTAAATTTTCACTCTTGGCTTCCAAAAGCATTGTTAATCCAAGTCATTGCAGTAGCTTGCCCACTCAGCTTAAATGCCATAAAGCTAAATATCTGAAGTGCCCAATCACAAGGTCCTTTTACAGATATCCCATCTCAAAGAACCCACATTGCTTGCTTGCTTGTTCCGAGTTGACAAACCAGATTTGAACACAATCTGCTAGTCTAATATTGATAGCAACTGCTTGATTATTTGTTATACAGGTGCAGGAGAAATATGCCATATGTCATTTCTATTTGATTTACCACTTAATCAAATAATATTCTAAAGTAACTTGAACACAGTAAGAATTCAGTGGAAACGTTTTCACAGAAGAGGATAGGCCCTTATACGTAGGTCTCAACTTGTGCAGATAATCTTTTACTACATGATTCTAGGTGAATAAACTAAAAAATGGGTTCAAAAACTCTATACACCCGATATGTCACTATTCACCTCTCAATTTACTGCTTTTTTCCCTTAGGCATCAATCTGAACAACGTTTGGTTTCCAGAAGTGTTTGCAGAAAGAAAAACTTTCGCATCTTCTCAGTATTTTCGAAAGAAACTATTTGTTCAACAACTTTAAGATGGTCTTTATCTTCCCCCCAGTTGCAAAAATGCAGGATTTCACCAGAATTAAAGATCTATTCACAGTTCATTACTTGGCAGACTAACAGCTTTAATTGGTCAAATAATTATTTGCTAAGAAAATTTCAGCCAATTATCTTGAAGTGTGCTGTTGGTGGAGGGGGAGGATTATTTGTCAAGAGGATGCAGCTGCAGAACCCATTCCATGGTATCATAAAATTATCTGACTCTGGCTGGATAGGATGAAGAACATTTCTTTAATTACTCTTTTTTGTTAAAGGTTTATGGAAGAATCTCTATACCAGCTCTCCCTTTTATCCAACACACACAACCACCCCCGCAATAACTTTTATTCTTTCAAAAAGTGATAAACCAAGAAGTGTCCTGCATGGGAATCTGTCCCTTTTCACAAAGAGGCACGAGAAATTCCATTAGGGCAGTTGTAGCTCTGTGTGAAATGCAGTTACATATCACAGTATAAAAGGTAAGAAAAACACTCATTTGATCTGGATGTCTTGCAGTGCTAACCAGCCTTCATTATACTGCAGAGCTCTAGTAACTGCATACAGGAGAGCACAACAATTCTGAGGGTTGCTTACAAGCAAAATTTCATTTCTTCAGAACAGGTTCTCCCTGTACCTGAGAACATGACCTTACCTCCACAGCTTTGTTTACTTCTCCCTAAATGAGAGAAGATAGATCCAGAAGATAGAACTTATTTCAGTGATAAACTTCTGAACAATAGAGATGCAGCATTCATCTTTTTGTGTGTGATCTTTTTAAAAAACTCATAAAGCTTCTTTATTACAAGCACACCTTCAAAATATTGCTTATTTCCGGAGATGTGCCACACACAGTGAATGTGTCTCATTTCATGCAGAATGGAAAAGTTCAGTTTCTGAAGAAAAAATACACATGTTCCCAACTTCAAAAACATTAAGATCTTGTCAACGAATAATAGGGGAAAACCAATCTGAAGAGTATATAATAGTTTAAAAAACAATTTGCTAGTCATTTGCTCTACTCTGATCTTCTATGGGGAAGTTCTCCTAAATGACAACAATTTGACTGGCAAATTGTAGAGCTGCAAAAGCTCATCTTTGGCATCTCCATTAAAAGCCTTTCAGCTATTCCTTAGCTTGCTGAATGTAGTTTTATTTTGTTTACTTGTTTGGATCTAATTGCATGCAATTTGTAATTGTGCCTTCCCCTATAATTACACATGCCACTTTTCATAGTGAAAAAAATGCTGCAGCGACCACCAAAGCACGGCAGGATAAAGATACACGTGGTGAAAACTGATAGATTTCCATGACCACATGTTTTCTATGTGTGTACATATGTTAAAGAATGAAGGGCTACCAAGTCCTGTTGTCCATGCACTTCAGAGCTGCACTGATTTTTCAGTGGAAATGAAAAGAATATTAATGCATGTTTACATCTTATTGCTCACAGTGCAATGAACGCTTCCCTCAACTAAAATCCTTCCACTGTTATACTATTTTTTTTCATTTAACTATGTAGACTCACAACACTGTAACTAAGGGTATTTTACAAACTTCTGTATGGTGTCCAGTGATCCATGAGTGTTATATAGTGCAGCATTTCATATGGTGTATTTCATTCATTTCTAGAAATAAGTCTAAACTGTGGAAGTTCTTCAGTCACCAAATTGATGCTTTTGATAATCCCTTTAGGCATTAATTCAAGAACACACTGTTTATACAGTAAGGGACAAAATATATAGCAGGATTGTACAGTAATGGAAATTGCTGTCAATGCAGGTCACTGACATGAAAATCTAATCCAGAGTTTAAGAGGTTCAAATCTAAACAATTCAGAATCCAACCCTGACCTGAGTAAAAATACTGCAACTGTGGACATGAAATGATGAGATACTAGAGAGGAAATTCTCATTGTTCGTCTCCACAGTGATCGTGAGATGAAGAGGAGACACTACCCTGAGATTCAGTTCATGCTGTCACTTTCTCATTAAAGCACTTAGTTCTTATGTTTAACCACTGTTTCAGGTTGTTGTTGTTTTTTTTCCTTTGTTTCCTTTTCCTTCTAATAAATCTTAGATCTAACAGTGTAGAATTTGCAACAAAGCATAAAGCACTTCAATCTTTCCATCATACAAACTGTGACATTCTCAAAGGATCTGCTGAACCCATGCACATGGAGCAGAGGCACAGGGAAACATTGGCTAAATATTAGACATCTTTTAACTGGAAACTAAGACTTACACAAAACCAAATGCCTTAGTCCATAGCCTGCAGGGTAAGTATGGATATGAACCCTTCAGAAAGAGAAGGAGTGCTCTGACTGCTAAGCTAGTATCGCTGAGTGGGAAGGCAGGAGCACCTCAAGCTCTTGTACCTCAAGCACTAAGTTAACACAAGTGTCCCTCAAGTCTTAATTATCATGATGTCTTACTTATGGACTAGATCTGCCGAGCTTAGATGAGAGTAAGTCAGTCCTTAACTTCTCTACCTAAGGTGGGTTTTGGATGCACAGAAAAGCAAAGCCTGGTTTACCTTCCTATTAAAAACAAAGTCCAGAAAGTTTCCACAGCCTCCACCTTCAGTTCAGCCCTGAGTGAGGGCAGATGGGATCCCACACAGAGGTAAGCTACTGATGGAATGACTAACTTTGCTTTAGTTCAGAAAAAGGTCTTTTCTCCTCATACAAATACATGGCACCCAAAATTCTGCCCCAAAAACATGAATTTACTGTGAAAAAGTATGGAGAAGTACATTGCACTGCTTTACCAAAAATTTTTTGCAGAATACAAACAGAATACAAATACAGACAGAATACTAGCAAAATATTTAGATTCCTTTAGGTTTACCATTAACAAAAGCACAGTGAAGGAGGAAAACATCTCAAGCAACTGGCCTCAAAACTTTTTAGTCACTTAGATAAATGGCTGCGACTCACACCGCAGCATTACTGACATAGCATAAAAAGCACGTGCATGAAACCCACTGACTACCAAAGGCATCTCCTCCAGCCAAACCTTCTCCTCTGGCATAAGAAAATCCACACACGGGGTATGTCTGTGTATTAAGAAAACATGAATTACAAAACTGGTGAGGAGGGTTAGTCCCAAATACGAATCATCAGTCACATTCACGTGATGACAGCTAAATTATAGTTTATCTGTAAAGTCACAGTCATCAACTCTGTGTGTGTGAATGTGTGTGTGTGCAAAATACACTCCATTGCCCAAGTATAATGCACACAGGCTAAGCTATCAATCACATTTTACTTCGAAACAACGTGGAACATTCCTACATTTTTTGCTACTCATTTGACAAGCAGTAACTTCCTGAACTATTGCAAGTTGTTTGTGTGACTGTATTCTGAGTCCACCCAACACAGTCATCATATTATCCTCATTTAACAGGTAACTTGAGCTTTATAGTAAAATGACAAAATGGTGGCAGATAAAGTGATTCTTCATTTCTACTCTATTCTTGCTGTTTCCACACAGTCTTCAAGATACAGTTGGTCTTCTGTAGTCTAACATACTTTGCCTTTTTTCAAATAAATTTTTATTATCTTTTCAGTACTGCAATAGTTGCAATACATGTACATGCAGATTTTTTTGCAGGGAATAAAATTATCATAGAATGGTTTGGGTTGGAAGGGACTTTAAAGATCCTCTAGATCCAAACCCCCCTTCATTGGCAGGGACACCTCCCACTAGACCAGGTTGCTCCAAGCCCCATCCAACCTGGTCGTAAACACTTCCAGGGATGGGGCAGCCACAATTTCCCTAGGCAACCTATGCCAGTGTCACCACCCTCACACTAAAGTACTTCTTTCTAATACCTGACCTAAATCTCCCCTCTTCTTATTTTAATAAGTAAGTTTCTTCTTATTAAGAAACTTTATAACAATAAAGCACACCAGGTACTAGAGAAGCTTCAGTGATGTGACCTTTTATTGTTTTCCAATTTTATTCATACATTTTACCCCTCCCAACCCCAATTCTCCAGGGAAGATTTTTTTTAGTGCTGTGCTCAGTCTTCTCCTATCTCCATCAGGAGTTGGAAACACACAGAATAGGTAAGTATAAAAACATAAATAACTTTGAAGCTGGAAGTTCAGCAGTCTCTCTATAATTTCAATTAGCCAGTTGTTTCTATTAGCTGGGGGGAGGAGAAAGAAAAAGGAAAACCACATTCAAATGCCATAGAACATTTCCTCTAAATACAACCTCAGCCTATTTCTCCGTCAGTGGTTTGACTGACCTCCTAGGAACAAATCTATTTTGTATTCCTCCATTGTCAAATGATAATGAAAAGGAGAATGAAAACAATAGATGCAAAGGACAATAAATATTTCTCAGGCAGGCAGAAGAATGGGTATTTTCTGACAACCTGCTCTGCTCCATCCCCACTCCCCACCCTGTCCCTTTTCAACGCAAGCACAGTTTGAGAACTGGGCACAGTTACAATCACAATACTTATGCTCTGTAATCCAGGTAGTAATTTACTGATGATGTAGGTTTAAGCACATGAGTTGTGGCAGTGAGGATGCTGAGGCAGGCTTCTGCAATGCAGCAGGTAGTGATGCTAGCAATGACTTCCTGCTATGTCCTCCCCACTTTGATATCCTTTTCACTGGACCTGGCCCCAGCTCCCTCACAGGAGTTCCCACTGTGATGCTGTTCCTGGCTGGAGAGTGAGTGCTTCATCAGGCACAAGCATGGTGCTGTGATCAGACACCACACCTTTGTGCACACGTATTGCTGGCTAACACCAGATATTTGTGGATTGCCATCCACTTCATTACATGCAAAGTTTAGTTTACCCCTAATGAAAAACAGAAAGCAGCAAATAAGGGGTGTGAAAGAGTTATGAAAGAAGGGGAGGAGAGGGCAGATTCTCACCCCAGCAGCAATTGCTCCCCATGAGTTCCCTGCCCAGGTTTGCACGTGGAAAACCACGGGGCCAACAGCATGAAACCACAGCCTAACAACAGCCAGAAGTAACACTGCCACACGGGCCTGAAAACACAGCTGCAGCAGCTACACAACATGTCGCAAAGCTAAAAGCAAAAGGCAGGCTGGAGAACTGCAAATGCAAGGCCTGTAGCTACACAGCTGTGAAGGCACCAGTGGGACCACACAAAATCCTTCAGCTGTTCCTGTTGGTTCTGCTGTCTGCATTACTGGCAGACCACTGTTAGCTCCAGAGAGGCCTTTTCACTAGGGTACCTGCACAGCAGAAATACTCCCCTTCTCCTTAGTCTCTATCATCTTAGCTTCAGTATTTTTAAGTCACATTTTGCCTTTATTCTTCATTCTGTACTTCCTCCTCAGACTGAATATCTAGTTACCTACACTCTAAAAAACTGAGATTATAACCAAAAAAGTTTAATATATAACTACTGCTGCAATATATCCAGTTTTTAATATATGTACTGGCAGATAACCTAGTGAGCCTATTACCAAAAGAAACCTTTAAAGCTTTGACAAATTAAACTCGTTACCATATGATACCCTGACTTTGAGATCAGTACAGAGAAGCCCAAGTTACATTCACAATAATGTCAACTAATCACAGAAGAATCTCCATTAAATCATGAGTATTTGGCATTTCAACTTTACCCACATCGATTGTGGTGTCTTTATCAAACCATTCTTGGTTAAATTGTGGTTTTGCAGCTAGCAGATTCTGTGTATCAAGGCAAGATTTGTGTCACTTCTCCACACCAGCAAACCCATTCTGGATGAACTAGCTTTTCTCCACGATGTCCTACGGCTGTGGATTTCCATAATCTATTAAAGATGCCTTTTAAAGTTTGCAGCAGCAGTAGGTCATGGTTTAATCCATGAGAGTTTTCTCCATGGATAGATACATGCAACAGTATTTGTAAGGATAAGAGTGGAAAACAGGGTTCCATGTACTGTATGTATTTTTCATTTAAACTCAGTAATTCTTCAGCAGGCTTATGTCAAAATAAAAGTGTTAGTATCATTTATATCCTTCTCAGAAATATATTACCTTATATATCAAGAAAACTAATTAGAGCCAAGAATATTGTTTTCTTGTTCTTTCTAAAGTGTACACAACCTTTTTATTGGCACAGTGAATTGTCCCTGGTTGAAAGTGAGGATTCCTTCAGGGCTGAACACTTAAATTTCTATTTAACAGCAGAGCAAGCCCTAAAGAAACCATATTCCCAAGTGTTGAAGCAGTATATTTTTGAAAATCCAGCCTTCTGCAGCATCAGATTTGAATTACAGTTCTTGATGCTTAAAATACAGTGACCTCGTTGACTGATCTTCCCATCTAGTTTATACCTATGGAATATACAACAATTTCAATATAAATGCAGCTGGCCATAACCCACAAAAGCAGTATTTATTGAAGAAATCAAATGCTACATTGCAAATCATTGCATAAATTGACTTTCTACACTCACAAATGTCACTAGCTCCAACCATGCCACAGCAACGATAAGTTACTATGGAAACTAATGTATAAATTATGTTTTAGAATAATTAAAGAGTGCATTTACTTCAGCATTACAGTATTTATAAGAGCTATGTAGAAAATCAACCTTCTTGCACAAAAGCATCCACCATCCCAGATATTACTCCTGAACTCCTGGAACTGAGAAAGAACATATCTCCCTGTCAGTGAAATACTTGATAGTTTATCTAACAACACTTGTCCTCTTCACAAGGAACCATTATCAATGTAGAAATCAGCAGCTGTGTTCTCAGCTGTATTTCTCAGGGAGACAAAGGAAAGCAGAGTTGAAGGAAGAACTATCATTTTTGATGCCCTGAATATTTGCAATGGAAAATATTTCTGAAGTGGATGTAGATCTAGTTATATCTACCTGACCTTCTGTGTCTTCAAAACATGCAGGAACATAACCAATCATTTTGCCTCACATGTTAACACAGTGATAAGCAAAAGGGGAAAAAAAGCAGCATCTTAGTCCCAAAAGATCAAATCCTTTGTTCTGCAGAGCATGTCAGCATATCTGTAGAGGGATCTGTGAAAGGGATGGAGTTAATTGCTTTGTGAATCCAATGCCCTGTTAATAGAAATTTCTTCTGAATAAATAATGTGGAAATAGGAGTATTAAACAGCTCATGATTTTCTAATTTACCTTAATTGGTTCTCATTTTGAATTGCCAGACCTGAATGTGTTCTGTTTCTCAGACAACTCAGGAGTGCAGAAAACCTTCTTCTCATCCTGGAGATGCATGAGAGGTAAGGACCAGAGCAGGGGAGCTCCTGGACTCCAGCAGTAAAGACACCCTGGACTGACTGTGTATTCCTTGGTTTTCCACCAGCAGGGATACACTTGAGATCAAATACTCATCAAGATGTGAGCATCATGTTCCCATAGCTAGAGGTGTAACACTCAGCTTGATGACTTCCCACATCTCCATCACAGGAATGAGCAGGCCCTGGCTGAATTCTCATCTCACTCCTCATTCTGGGGGAAAACGGTAAAAGGCAAATTGTTCTGGCAGTAAGCCCCATAAACACACCTTTAGTGGGACCATTACTTTGGCCAGCATATCTCATCTTCCAAGTGACAATGTCTTCCATGCCTGCTCCTTTTCCTTTCCACTTCTCATAACAAAAATAACGTGTACATTCAAGTAAAAACGTTCTACATCTACTAAAAGAAAAGCCATTGGTGAGACCCCACTGGGAGTACTGTGTCATGTTCTCAGGCCCCCAACATAAGGACATGGAGCTGTTGGGCATGAGTTCAGAGAAAGGCCACAAAGATGATCAGAGGGCTGGAGCACCTCTCCTACAAAGACAGGCTGAGAGAGTTGGGGTTGTTCAGCCTGGAGAGGACTCTGAGGAGACCTCATAGTGGTCTTCCAGTAGCTGAAGGAGCTACAGGAAAGCTGGGGAAGGACGTTTGACAAAGGCATGGAGTGATAGGACAAGGCGTAATGGCTTCAAAATTAAAAAGTGTAGATATAGGTTAGACATTAGGAAGAAATTCTTTTCTGTGAGGGTGGTGAGACACTGGCCCAGGTTGCCCAGAGAAGCTGTGGCTGGCCCATCCCTGGGAGTGTTCAAGGCCAGGTTGGATGGAGCTTGGAGCAACCTGGTCTTGAGGGAAGTGTCCCTGCCCATACAGAGAGGTTGGAACTAGATGATCTTTAAGGTGCCTTCCAACCCAAACCATGCTAGGATTCTATAAAAATATTTTCAAATTCAGATTTATTTTTGCTTTTGGGAAGGCACATCCATGCTGTGAACTGTACATCCATGTTTTTTTCTATCTTGACTAAAAACCTATTCATTAATAAAGCTCTGAAGAAATAAAATAAATTAAACCAAGCCCAAACCCTACCTCTTTACTCACATTTAAATGTTGGCTGCGCCAAACAGACAGACCTGTTTATATTTAGTCTGCATCCATCACACTAACCTCAATACAGTGCCACTGAACTTGACAGACAAAAAAATCTGCCTCCCCACAAGTTTTACTTAATTTACTCACTCCTCCACCACATTTAGCTAATTGAAGTTAACAGAATAGCGCTGAGTGCAGAGTTAGCTACTTCCCTGTTTTTAATGTGCTTTGCTTTAGTTTGCTTTTAATAAAGTATTTGTGTCCAGTGATTAAGAGGGGGCCAGAACCTCAGGATTGCTTGGTTCTGCGCTCAACTCTCTCAATGTGAATTTGGGACAAAATACTGGTTTTACTAACTTTTGCTTTTCCTTTAGATTTCTTACATGCTTATAACTGTCATCTTCTATAGCGTAATAAATTATGTGTATATAACATTTGAACTCCCCCACTGCAAGTTGCTATATAAGCAATATTTAACCTTGAGTTCATTAAGTCTTATAATCAGAAGAAAAGAATCATCTTATTCATATTAAGTCATCATCTAAACATTAATCATTCAGAAGGTTAGAAACATTATTAATACAAAAGCTCTTTTTTTTTTTGCTTTATTGCACAACTTACATAGGGAAGAAATGAGGGGGAGGGGGAAAGAGAAAAATTACATCTTTTCAAGAGCAAGTTATTAATTCCTCCAGCTCCCATCTGTCCAGGAATAACTGGAGAATTTTCCCTGCCTTTGAGGCAGTACATAGTCCCATTCCAGGCAGCTTTGTGTCATGAGAGCTCCTGGTTTAGAACATGTTCAGGTGACAGAGATCATCGTTTGACACTAATCTGTCATTTCTCACTAATCTGTCATTTCTCACTGCTGGGATCTTACTTGAGACACACAATGCATCAACTTTTTCAGGTGAAACTGAGTAAGTTTTCTAACAGTAATCAAAGAAAACACTGATTTTTCCTATTCAAAACACAGCACTACTTCACTGCTGACAATGAACGTTAAAAATTAGATTCTAGACAACAATGGAAAATGTTCTTTAAAGGAAAGCCTAGCAGGACTCTGGTCTTCCTAGTGTCTTGGGGTCTGCAGAGTGTCCCATTTTAACTGTTAAATATTGAATTTTCTTAATTTTGTTTCCCCCTCATATAAGTTGATTATGGAAACTTCATTAAGAGATGTATTGAGATTTTCTAAATTAGTTAAAATTCTGTTGCACTGCACTGCTAAATTTAATCATGAAGGCTAGATTTGTACAGAACAATTCTTCAGAGGCAAGTCATTTTCATAATGTGAGTTCAGTAAAAATCCAGATTAAAAAAAAAATTGCTAAGGGAAGAGGCTGTTTTTTTTTCCCCCTTCATGCAAATAAATAGTCACAATCATACAAAATTCCAGGTTTATACACAGAGTCTTAGAGTATCAGCTCAGGAATAGACAACTGTCTTTCTTTTCTGGTTATAAGGAATTATCACCTTAGTTACAATTGCTCTAAAAAGATAAAAATCTGTTCAGATATTCCCATTCTATATTACTATTAATCTACCTTAACTGTCCTTCAATATGCCTTATTTTGTTTTTATTTAATCATAGGAGATGTAGGTTATTTCAAAGATTGGTGCTCAGATCTGTGGTATTCTACATTAAAGTAAATCATGTGGCAAGTTTGAACATTTGTAAATAAGTTTGATTGAAAAGGCACAGACAATGCAGAATATCTGGTGATTAAATGGTAGATACAGCTCAATGGCAATGAGCTGCACACAGTAAAAATAACCCTACCTAGCACAATAATAGGCCCTAGAAAATACAGTGCCATGCATACAAGACATCTTGTATCATGTCAAACAGTTCTCTAAAAGTGTCAGCTTAATACTCAGCAGCACTCAAAAAGGCAAACAGAAAACTATGAAGACTGTCTCAAAAACATGATTCCACCATTGTATGAATTCATCATATACCACATCTGGAATTTTCCATGCTGTCATAGACATCTTGCCTCAAGAAAGACTTAGAGCAGAAGTATGGAAAAGTAAAAAATAAAGATACACTGGACAAAAGTTTCTAAATAGGAAAAAAAAAGATCATAAAAGGAAAAAAAAAAAACACAAGTAGAGCAAAATTTCTTCGATCTGATAAAGAAACAGGCACAAGACCAGGGTGCATAAAATAATGAATCATATGATGAAGTTGAAAAAACCCCACATTACTATTTCAATAGTTTCATACAAAACAGAAGGATGAATAAATAAGAAAAAAACCCTTGTAAAACCACCATTTAAAAATCACAGTTTTGCAACACACTTGTAGGATTTGATGGTAGTCAATGGGTTGAAAACAGGTCGGGGAGAGTTTGTCATCACCTATCAGTTACAATGGCATGGATACAAATTCCAGCTAAGAATTGCCTGTATTTTCTCCTTAAGTCATCAGTTAAAACCTGTCAGGTATCCCAAGGGTGGGTTTATCCTGTATTTTTTACATTTCCCTAGTGGCCACTTTCCAAAAGATTTTATTTAATTGGTTGGATTCTTGATATCACCAGTTTAGTTCTTTTGTTATACTTCTGAATCCTTAAGCTTATTTATTATTATTGTGTAACTGATCCAACTGAACTTCGATGTAGCTACTATTTTATTTATTATTGGATAACAGTTACCTTACCTAGTTAAAATAGTTAGGAAGTAGGAGTCCATTATAAAACTGCTTTCTCTCCTTCCTTTTTTTAAAATTTTTTTGATTTTGCATTTGCATAGCTTCCCAAAAATTTATTTCAATTCCATTCTATATGTGACAAAGAAACATGTTCCTAGCTCCACTCTCAAAAATTTGTATCTGTGCAAAGGGGGGCCCTGAGGACACCCTACACAAGGTCAGCAGAAAGACAACATTTAAGCTAGCATGAACCTACTCATGCAAAACTACTTGCCAACTGAAAGCTAAAAATCTGCTGAAAATTTGCTGCAAAAAGGGAAAGACAACTTACTGGCAAAGGACTGAAATCAATAGAAAAAGGTTCTGCTTGAGCCATTGGACAGTATTATCCGGTATTTTCCTCTAAAAGAAACAACCAACCCAACTAATTGCTAAATTCCTCCCATTCAAGACACACAACAGTCAACCAGGATTGCAGTCCCATGGTGGTTTAAAATATCTGTTCCTGATCTTCCTCTATAACCTGGGCTTGGCTGTCATAGAATCATAGAATCCTAGGGGTTGGAAGGGACCTCGAAAGATCATCTAGTCCAACCCCCCTGCCAGAGCAGGGTCACCTAGAGCACATCACACAGGAACTTGTCCAGGTGGGTTTTGAATATCTCCAGCGAAGGAGACTCCACAACCTCTCTGGGCAGCCTGTTCCAGTGCTCTGTCACTCTCACAGTAAACAAGTTTTATCTGATATTCACCTTGAACCTCCTATGCTCCAATTTGCACCCATTACCCCTTGTCCTATCACTGGTCATCACTGAGAAAAGCTTAACTCCATCTCCCTGACACTCACCCCTTACATATTTGTAAACATTGATGAGGTCACCCCTCAGCCTCCTTTTTTCCAAGCTAAAGAGACCCAGCTCCCTCAGCCTTTCCTCATAAGGGAGATGTTCCACTCCCTTAATCATCTTTGTGGCTCTACGCTGGACTCTTTCAAGCAGATCCCTGTCCTTCTTGAACTGAGGGGCCCAGAACTGGACACAATACTCCAGATGCGGCCTCACCAAGGCAGAATAGAGGGGGAGGAGAACCTCTCTTGACCTACTAACCACACCCTTTCTAATGCACCCCAGGATGCCATTGGCCTTCTTGGCCACAAGGGCACATTGCTGGCTCATGGTCATCCTCCTGTCTACCAGGACCCCCAGGTCCCTTTCCTCCTCCTGTGTGCCAACACAAGCACCTGCAGAATCCAAGCCTGCTTAGAAAGCTTGAATGTGCAAAAAACTAACCCTAGAGATTGAAAAACTGAAGGGTCTGCAGACTGATCAGCTCCCAGCATGGCTCTCTGCACAAACTGATTTTAAATGACAGCAAAGAAGGAAACAAAAGAAATGCTGCTGCTAGAGGAACCATATGCAAATAGGCTGATTAATTCTGGTTTTTATCATTATTATTATTGTTCAGTGTAAAACAAGAGCCTGTACTTCCCAATCAGCCTATTTCCGTGAAAAAAATGTCATTACCAAAGAGGAAAAAGTGGGAGTCTTCCTCATCTTTTCAGAGGACTATTTGCTTCTCTCTAGAAAGCTGTTTTTGTAAAGAGGTTTAAAATGCTTTCAGTCCCATAGATAAAGACCTCTTCAGTAGTACAAGGAAGATCCTAATTGATTAGCATTAGCAACATGTTCAACTACATAAAAATAACTGAATTGGTCAATGAGCAATTGTCTCCGCTACATGTACAGTGGCTTTAAGAGGGAATAGAACTGAAAGAACATGCAGTATCATGTCAGGTTTTGTACTGCAAACCTAGACACTCCTCTCTTTTGCACCAACTGGACTGTCAGTCATAAGTACAATGTATTTAATCAAATCCAAACAAACCTCCCAGATACTAGCCACATTGAAAGAAAACCAAGAACACTTCAAAAGGGGATGCAATTTTTTCAAAAGTAATCATCTCCCAAACATCACATTTCAATAGCTTAGATATGGGAATTCTGTCCCAGTTCACTAGGCATGCAGATTTCCTTTCACTTCTGCTCAGAGCTGGGTTTCCTACAGCTAGTGAATTTTATTCAGCTTCTCCAATGGGAATGTATGCAATAATTTAATTAAGGTTTCCTTTTGTTCAGCTAGCCAGCCTGGGTCAGGGGATTACAGGGATCCCAGGCCCAGGCAAGATGAGTGTGTGTTCATGTTCAAGCCATATTGATGAGGAATTACACCACAGGGATGGAAAATAGGATTAACATAGGGACCATGTGATACCACCAGGAAATTTCTGTACTTTTGTAAGTACTTTTTTATACTCTTTTAGCAAGAAGGGCAGAAAATTGAAAAATACTTTTGCTTTCAACAAAGTATTTGTTCAGTTCCAGTAAGAGACAGAGTTAATTGAGCCTGATGTGGTGGTCCTCAGTTTTTCAGATGTTTGGCAGAACGTCCTATTAAGACAGAAGAGTTGGAAACTCAAAAGGCTGCCTCCAATGGAAGATTTACAGCATTGCTTATACTTCTAAGCATAGCAGAAGGAAAAGCTTGTCTTAGATTATTTCCAGCCATTTCCCCCTCACCCCAAAACCAGGTCCTGCACCAGAAGTACTCAGGTCTGTAAAAACAAAGTATATTACTGCCATGTTAAACATATGGGTATTTAGGAATTTTTAACCATATTTGCTTCAGGCTTACCTGAAATTGTAGTCTGGGGTTTACTAATGTTCTTGTTTTATTATCCTGTCTGCTCTCAAGACAATCAGAATTTATCTAGCTTGACAGAATAATGCACACTAAGCAATAAGATAATTAAAAAATATATATCAAAAGCATTACTATCTCGAGGATGCACACTACACATGGGGTACATACCTGACCACAGATTTATAACAATTATTGTGCAAGCATATGAACAGTGAGTGAACTTGATTCATTTTTATGTGCTCGCAGAGGTAGCAGCAGAGAACAAAAGCAATTCTAAGTGTGCTGAAAAAGTAGACTTAGAACATTGTCCAGGATGCTTTCAGAGACATGTTTTAATAAATTAAATCCTTACAACAAAAATTAATTTGGAAAAAGATTCCAGGTCAAGTCTATATTCAAAATGAAAACTGATTTTTCTAGTGGCAGTTTCTCCTCTTCTCCTTCCATGATCAGCTGTTACTTCTTCCTTTTCCCCAAAAAGGACTGATTTTAGTTCTATACCAAAACTTCATACAAGAGAATAGTAATTAAAAAAATCCCACAACTTTAAGAATCATTCTCCATTTCATCTCTTCTAGTTATAGAACTCTACATATAGTTCTATCAGGACATTTATAATAAACTGAAGTAGAAAATTAAGATTTTTTTTTTAATTGAAGCATTTAATCCCTTTTTTTGATTTATGAAATGAATATACATAGACCACTTCCTCAAGGAAGATCAACTGTAATGGCTTCTTTTCATTTGCATTATGGAACACTGACAAAATTTCAGCCTTCTCTGTCTTATTTCATTATCCTTCCTCAGTTTTTAACAACGTGTGCTTTGTCAGCACTTTTCATTTATAGCATATTGCTCTATTCTCCAAGACTGCTCTATCTTGCTAAAAATAAAATTGGGAATTTGTCTTACATCACTCGGGTATGGGGCTTGTTCTGTCTATCTTTTCTTTCTCACCTTCCAAAAATCCACTCACTGTCATTTCTGTCTTGAAGCTTCTTAAAATAATACATACCAGTAAGACATATATTGCTTTTTCTTGACAATTGCCAATTCCTTAGCTTAACAGAGGTTTGCCTTGCTCTTACAGACAGCATTCTCACAGCCCACATTGACTTGTTTCTCCAGTTTGTGCATGGAAATTTTTAATTTGTCTTTAGCTATCTGCAATTGCAATTTCACTGCTATTAAGATAGAAATCATATGAGAGAGTTTCATATTTACCCATACAACAGTGTCTGGAGTATTTTGCTGGACCAAGTCTTGATGCCCTCACTGAGCAAAGCTGCAGATTCCATAACTTAGGAATGTTTTGTTGGACAGTGGTTCAGCTGGCCTCACAGACACCACTGTCACCATAATGATGATAATCCTTCAGTGTAAAATGGAAAGGATCACTGCAGTGACATAGGTCAGTCAGCTCTGTAACTAAGGCTAAAAAATTGTTTGAATCATCTTAAACACAAAGTAAACGTCAATGGAAGAAAATACAGAAAGTTAATATGCCTTATTTCAAAGAGACAAAGTTTGAAGAGTTCTACTTGCACTGTTGGTGCCAGCTCTATGTGCTGCCATTTAACCCACAATGAATTTTCCACTATTTAGAAATTCCTCCAAAACCAGGCACGTGGTTGCACTGCAGCCTTTAGCAGGTATTATTTGACAGGGAAGTATCTGTTGCCCTCTAATTATCTATTAAATCACTGTTTCACATCCAAAAACAAAGCGAGGCCCTAACTTTCACTTCCACAATTTGGACAAATTAGGATCTTTCAGTTTCTTCCAGTTTTCCATGACAGTGAAAGATTACAGACTTTCCATCTTTCTTGGAAAGAAGGAAGTCTTTCATGAATATTGTTTCAATTGCCAATACATGCCTTGAACTGTGGAGAGAGCCAGGTGACTTTCTGACAGTGTTTATAAACAAACAAAATGCAGAGGTATCATTTCTCCATTCCTACCTGATACACCTCGTGCACGTATGAGGGGATAGCACTAAGAACTCATATTTAATTCATTTCTATCACAATCAGTCTGTAAGAGTAATGACTTCCTAGGTAGGATCTTCTGTTCAGAAAGCATGACTATTCAAGGCATGGGCTTTTTTGCATGCTGCTTTGCTTGCACACAGGAAATTCTGGCCCCTCTGAATCTGATCTGTCAGTAGCATCATTAACCACATCCCCAATCCCTCTGTAATCTGAAAATTTTATGAGCACTCTTTTTTTTTTTTATGTGTGATTAAGTGTTAAACAGTACAGTAAAAAAACCCTCAAAACCCATCCACTCAGTGATGCCAAAATTCTTTTAAACAAAATGGTTTTAAAATATACCAGTTGCTTACTGCACCATGTTGTTCTGTTCTTAAATAAAGGTATCACGTGAAACAGATATTTTTTCCACAGCATATGACTAATGCCAGCATCTTTGTTTTATCATTCAAGATTGTAATCTCCTCAAAACCAGTATCAAAATGTTTGGAAGGATCTATTTTCCCTCAGTCAATGCTGTTAGGGAAATTAATTACATTACCTTTCTTAAATATTTTTAAGCAAGCACTTTATTAATAAAGTGCATTATTTTGCTCCAGATTCATGTCAGGCTAACAGGCCAGCAACCACCAGCACTGTTGCATTCTCTCTTTATAAATATGGGCACTACCTTATCCTCCTGTCTGGCACCTGTGCCTTCCCCAGATGAGTTATTTTAGTTATTATAAGGAACCGTTTTACACAAACGGCAAAAAAACACCCAACGCTGCTGAAGTAACTTTAATTTGATATTTTTGGTATAAACCTCTAGAATACATTTTTAAGAAGCCTTGGGCATCTAAAACCATAAACATTAAGAGTTTACATCCAACTTTCCAGTGCTTATGGGTACCCAGAGCTCCTCTCACAGAGCAGGCACTAAAATAAGGTCTGAAAATATTCAAGTTTATGGTCAGGACCCCTCAGGGCAAAGCGACATTCGGCTCTTTCACTTGTTGGGCTCATCATGTAGGTGAACTCTGGTTATTTCAGGAAAAAGAAGAAAAAAAGGGGCTCCCCTGCCTACTACTGCCGATCCTGCTGACAAAACATTCCCCAGGGGAGATCCTGGTCCATATCCTCCTCCAGCTGAGGAGACTTTAATCCCTACTTTACACCTCCTTGGAGAGTTCCCAACTGTTACGCTGTTGGGTATTATGCAACTCCATCTGTTTCAGCTATCACATTTTGTCTGGATTACATATGTAGTCACTGAGCTAAAAAGAGAGGAAAAAGTAAAGCTGACTCTACAGCGTGAGTGGAGGGAAGAGTTACTTCCTGGGCCCTGCTTCTATCATCATGCAATAGCCAGTGAGCTTAGTGGCTAATAAGAGGCTTTTAAAGAGCAAAGTAGCTAATTGACTGGATAACACAGCCTTGGATATTGTCAAAGAACATTGCAGAGCAGATAGTAACAGAAATCTATTCATTAAAAACAGACAGAAGGAAACTATTCCTAAAAGTTCTTAAACTACGTTTGTATAGCTGTATTCCTATATATATTCATAGAAAAAAATGACAGAAAGGTCAGGGTTGGAAGGGACCCTTAAAGATCACCTAGTTCCAAACCCCTGCACAGGTAGGGACACCTCCCACTAGATCAGGTTGCTTAGAGCCCCATGCAACTTGGCCTTGAATACTGCCAGGGATGGGGTTTCCACGACCTCCCTGGGCAACCTGTTCCAGTACCTTACCACCCTCACAGTAAATATGTATTTGTATATTCATACACAGACACACATATTCATATACTTAAAAGACTGCAGTGAAATAAAATCCCTATAGGACATTAATTGCATTGGAAGTTCTGAAATGAATGTCATCTCATTTTCCTTCTACTGCTGGATATTAAAACTGCATTGCATTATGCAGAATAAGCACTCCTATATCTCATTTCAAAAATGTCATTTCTATATAGGTTTAGCATAATTTATACATCTAGATAAATTAATAAAAATTATGAAGCAAAAATGAAATGTTGCAGGTGTCAAGATAAAAAGTTTTGACACCGTCAAGACAAAATGATGATCTTATGTAAACCTACTGTGACTGAAGACATAAGTGATACAGATGGGAGCACATAAAAGTTTTAGACCTTGAGAAAAGTTCAGACTCTGGTCAAAAACACTGCAGAAAAAAATTAACTGCTTTGCTATTCACTAATTTCTTTTAATACGAATTTTCAAAAATATTTTTCTTGATTTAAGTAATGTTCCACAAAGGTGACAGTATTTAAAATCAGTGCAAATTATTTAACTGTTTTTACCTAAAATATCCATATGAGCAACAAATTAATCTTCCTTTTATCAGCTGATTTTTCAAGATATGGAATATCACTTGCTTGTGACATTCAACTACACAGTGCTCAGCAGATTTCCTTTTGCTCTTTACAAAGCTTTTGAAGAAGCAACACTACCAAACTGAAGTACACAATATCCATGGGAGCAGTTTCTGTTCACTGCCTTTCCAACTTCACCACTAAAAGTAACCACATTCTTAGTTACTGCTAATCTGTGCCTAATTTTTTTATATTTGCTTTACTGACAATGCCTTCATTCACTCTGTATACCAATAACAATGAGCTGTCTGCACTTCAGGGAACACGAGGCACAGAAGCAACTCCAATACATGTGAACTCTTTTCTACATTAGTGTGCCCTGTGCAGTGGTAAAAAATGCCAAATGCTTCTCCATTTCACTCACCACTGTAACAAATGTACATAAATAATGCATAACAAAAGATCACTATATATCAAGATTCTCCACTGAAACCCCATATTAACTAGTTTTTTCTATTAATTCCTAATGCACAATGAAATGGCTAGTTTCTCACAGACTAAATTGCTGGTGCAAGGCAAGGCAAGAGGAAGAAAGAAGAAAATTACTTAATCCAGAAACCCTCGGGAACCTCCTATCAAATCATCAAAACAAAAAAGGTTTAAGACATTTCTTAGAAACATCAGTGTAGCTTGAGTTAGCCAAGCCTACTTATCCCAATCCTGCATATCATTTATATGAAATCTTGTAGCCTTTTAAAAGCAAAGTACTCTACTATTACAACAGTAGCCTAGAAGCTTACTGCTAATTATGACCAGTTACAACTTTAACAGGCTTAGGGAATTGATATGGCTAAAGAAAAGCAGCCCAAACACAGATTAAATGCACTGCAAAACTCTCCAATTGGTTATGTTTTGATACAGCCATTTTGTACACTCTTCATAACAGATGAATAGTTTATATTGCCAACCCTTAGCTGCTACCCCACTGCGTCCATAATGTCTATATTTGAACATTTTTATCAGGTCGACTCCAGTCAGTAAACTGCCATATTCCATTATGGTCCAAAGCAAACAGTTACTTGTGGACTCATTATTGCCTGGTTTTAGCTGGCATAATGAGTTCTTAACAGATTTTCAAAGCACAAGCTATTAAAAAGTAAGTAGCGCATGCCAGACGCAAGGATTGAAGTTCCTGCTGTGAATACCAGATATCTTTGTGCCCTCATCTTCATTTTCAAATGCCAGCTCACATCCAGTAACATTCTGAAAGCAAGATACTTTCCCATCCCGCATGCAGGAAATAGAACAGAACAGGTAATGCTGTCGCTGGCTAACCAGTCCCCTACACTTTTTTAAAAAGCGTGGCCAGGCTTGGTAAAATTCAGTTGAGGTAACTAAAATCACTGCTTTAAACACTGCTTCACTTTGGGGGAGGGTGGATTCTTCTTTCTCAAATAACCCACCAAATCGCAGTACTCCTCACAGCCAGGCCCAGGTACGTTAGGCACCTTGGGAACAGCCAGACTATCACTTCCCTTTTCCTGGTCCTTGTTGCAAATAAAACAGGACAAAACCAAACCTGGGGATGGTGCTATGCAAGCAAGAACCAGAAAGAGGATTTATCTTATTTGCTGTGAATTGTGGAAACAAAAATGTTCAAGAGAGTAGACATTCAAGAAAAATGTCGCTTCTACCTCCCTTGGAAGAGAGTGCTCTGGGAAACATAGTCCCACTGCAAAAATGGCAAATTTCAAAGGATTGCTGTCACTTCCTACCTCCAAAGTGACACTGTCCCTTCAGCATGTCCATCTCGATCAGCTGCCTCTTTTTTTACGCACATATTCTCACCGTGTTCTGGTTATTTGAAAGTTTGGATATATGAAACTAATATTAGGAACATTCTTTTTGGAATACGCTGACTAGGCTTTCTGGAACAGGTCAAGAGGAGTCAGATTTAAAGAACATCTCTAGAGGCTCTGCAGTTGGAGATCTACAGAGGCAAACCTCATCTTCATGCTTGAAACAAGCACAGAGGTGACAATATTCCATTTCGGAGCTCTTGTTTTCTCAGACTGTCCACTAAAGCCTCTGTTTCTTTGAAAATATTTCCATTTGCTTACTGTCAAATAAACTTCTAGTGAGCTATGGGAATCGCAGACATTTGTAGCTACCCAAACACACTTCCTAGTTCTCAGAACAGTTTGGTAGAGAGCTGAAAAAATCATATTTTCAATCAGACTGAGGATGTCGGAGCTTTAAGGAGTAGTTAAATGTCTGAAGTAAAACGCCTTCTATGGAACAGATCTTTAGACTATAGTAGAGGACTGGTATAAAATTGCTGAAAAGTTAAATAGCTATTTTGATAATGTGATTTTAGACATTAAATAGCATTATAGGAAATATATCACAGTTTGATTTTGGGTTGTTTTCTTGACAACTTAAAAAAAGTTTTTAGAAGATGAAATGTCTTAAATACTGCTTCCCAAAATAGAAACAGTTTTGGGGTTTTGTGGTTTTTCTTGTTTTTTTAAATTAACTTCAACTTTGATCCAGGTTCTGAATTTTTGGGAATTCAGAGCAGGAGGGGAGAGGGCAAAGAGGAGATAGAGAAGACAAAAATAATCATCTTAAACACTAAGTAAACTTCAATGGAAGAAAATACAGAAAGTTAATATGCCTTATTTCAAAGAGACAAAGTTTGAAGAGTTCTACTTGCACTGTTGGTGCCAGCTCTATGTGCTGCCATTTAACCTACAATGGAGCACTAAGCAATGCAAAAGAAAGCACATGCAAATTTTATCCAGCAATTAGTGGCGTTTATGAGCTCCTTCAGAATGTCATTCTGGGAATTGATGGGAAAAAAAACCCTGTTATTTCTTTCATGAGCAGTTGACATTTGTGAACAACAAGGCACCAGACCATCAGGTGGCTAATTTAAGCATTAACAGTCCTTGGCAGGAAAGACAGCCAGACTGCATGCAGGCATTTATGACAGCATTTCTAAATGTAGGTTTTAGTCTGTAATCCTATAAATGAACATTCTTTTGTGCAATATTTTGACAAATCAAGAGAAAAAATGCCAGGAAAAATCCAGCAGATAGTATGAGTCACACCTTTCCCAAGCCATTTCAGGCATCTGTTACCATGGGACCATATGGATAAAACAGAAGATGGAGGCACCTTTTCCAGTCAAGTATTCTAAAGATAAGCCTATGGGCAGAAAAATGTTTAAAAAGAGAGCCCCTGATTTCATTGTCTGTTAATACCATGTACTATGCTTACAACAGCTTTTCTTTTATCACTGTTACAGTTAATTGTTATTCACTGTTGGTCTTTACACTCTGACATAAAAGTGCCAAAAAGAAAAGTAAAAAATTTCACTTTTAAAGTTGCTTTTGTTGTTTTGTTTGTTTTTAACTGGGGAGGGTGTTGTCAGTCCAACACATTCCTCATTCCTTACCTATGATTAAAAAATTTAATTATTTTACTACAAACTTATTATACTGTTAGAAAATGAATTATTTCAACAGAATAGGCTGGAATGGTATTTTTTTTCCCCATATTAGAAGGGCACTGAATGATTAATGTGCAAATAGCTTTGATGCTATGGGTTAATGGATCATTTCCTACATTTGCATAAAGAAGACTTAATCATCACCGTTCTCTCATTTTATAGACAAAGATGACCAAAAAAAATTACAAAAAATCTCACACATATTAAATGCTATAAATAACATTCGTTTACCTCATGGATTTCTATATAGGGGTTCCAAAGTGCTGGCAGATCTATAAAGAATCAAAGCCTTGGAGGCAGAATAGCCCCTGCTGGGACTACATATGTTCAACTGCACTTTGGAAAGAGACACCACAATTAAAATCCTCGGGTTTAGGACAGATATGTGAATCAAATCTTGGGAGGGTTATTCATCTTCTGCATAAAGATCATAAAATTAATTAACAAATTACAGTGTTTGAATTGTGTACTACTACAATTTCTGCACTTAAATCACAGAATGTTGTATCAGCTTAAGATCTCTAAAATTACCTGCCAGTTTTACTGCATTTTCCCATTTTGGGTAACTGAAACATTTCAGGAATGGACTGGTAAGAATTTTTCAAGCCGTTCTCAGGGTGTGAATGAACTTGAGCAACTTCCAAAACCATGACAAGCTAAAAAAAGTGCCATTTTCATGCACCTGAAGAGCTACCCAAACTAGAAAGCCTTTGAAAATGCAAAATCACAAGTATATCTAAATCAGTAGGTTGGAGTTTCAAGCCAGCTGGGCTAAACTGCCTGCAGAAGGTAAACTAAACAGCAACATTAGAGGAATTTCTCACAGTATTTTGAGGAATATCCAAGTCTTACAAAAATCAGCATTATATTGGGGCTTTTTTTTTTTTTATTATGCCTTTTTTCTTCATTAAGTGCTGCTGTTCTGAAAACCTATCATTTTGCTTTGATCTGGGTTCCAGTTCTTGGATTAGTGTGCATCCTTTTCACCCTTGTGCAAAATACAGTGCTGGTTTGGATCCAACTAAAACGTTAACACTGTCAGAGTTTTCCCTTCCCTCCCTCTTCTCTTCCTTCCATCCTCAAGGCTTTTAAATATAATATTTCCTCCCCATTTCCTTATCAGTAAACCATATGCAGAGCTCATATTGAAAGCTGTGTTTTCACCTCCGGTTCCCCAACCACAGTTCTAAGAGAAATCAGCTTTGAAACCATTACATCATCCATCAACCTCCATGCACTCCAGATTCAACAGGATCTTGTGTTTGAAAATATCCACTACAAAGAGGGTCTTAAAATATACACAGACTATCTTCTCTCTTTTTATCATAATGATAAGCAACGACAGTTGAAATAAGTGTTCAAAATCTGAGTCTCACAGCCAGAACATTGTTACGTGTCTCAGGACATTTCAAAAGAAAAGACCCAAATCAAAACCTGCCTGTTTGATCCTCTGTACTTCTTCCCATCAAGTGGAAATAAAAGTGCAAACGCATAGAATATAGAAGGAATACAAAATGGTCTTTCTTTCCCTGTACACCCCTTGCTGTCCTGCACTAAAGGTAATTGCTGTTTAGTCAGGAATTTCTGAAAAATAAGAGTAGCAGCTGCAATAGGTAAGTGCAAAGCATAACATAGAGGTGACAAGGGTCTAACCACTGGATGTGCTCTATTGCAAGCCAGGGTCCTTTCATTTGTCCTTTCCAATCCTGCTAGAAAAAAGGTTAATTTACTGTTAGAAATCATTTCCAGATCAAGTATATAAAGTTTGTCTGTATTGACATGTAGATTTATTATCAGTCTCTTAAGTTCGTATTTCACTGGAATTCTAGTTCTGTCTTTTTTCACTAGTAAAATTTGTCAACACCTTATTTTGACTTGCATACCTCTAAGTGTCCCACCATACTGGTGCTGGCACTGGGCTGGCTTCACTTGGAATCCAGGTACTGCCAAGATTATTATTAGAGCTGACCACAATTCACATCACCATAGGAATCTTCTAGCCATCCTTCACAAATTGCTTTAATTATAGACTTCTTTGAGATTTTCAAACATGTACTGCAACATGTAACACACTAAATTTGAAGCACTTCTGAAAACAAATATAGTATTTTAAAAATCCTAATACATGTATGGAGGACTACTTTAAGCTATTTTGCTTAAGGTGGATGTAGATGTACATGAATGTAGATCAAAACTGGTTGGCTTTTTTTAAAGCAAAATAAATCAAGAAAGATTAGGTTCTTTCCTCTTTTTTTTTTTCTCCAGAGGAAGTAATCAAGTTCTGTTTGGAAAATGAAAGGATATTATAGCAAAATTATTTGACTACATACAATTAGAAAATAATCTTATTTCCAGTTGTCAGTGAGAAATATAATTTATTCTGACTAAAACATTAATTACATATAATTTAATTTTTACTTTGAATTTAAAAAAATAGATAAACCAGTAACTACCATTATTTTATAACAAAAGACTGCAGGTTATTTGCCCCTGTATATAAGAACAAAAGGTCTTGATACTGGGCAAAAGCAATTTTTTTCTATGTTCTATTTAATCATATGAATGAAAAACGGGTAGAAAATTTCTCTGTAACTATGTTTCACTTATCTTTCTTCTTGTTTCTTTTTAGGGTGATTTTTAAAAAGTGTCAAAATAGAAAGAATTGAATAGAGTCCAGTCAAATAGTTTAGTTGGAATGGGTCTACAATGACATCAAGTCCAACTGCCCGACCACTTCAGGGATGCCCAAAAGTTCAAGCATATTATTAACTGCATAGTCCAAATGCCCCTTAAACACTGCCAGGCATGGGACAAACCCTCAGCAATTATTTCAGTGATGCTTACAAAGAAAGCTAGTCCTCCTCCTAACAGGAATATCCAACCATAGTAATTTTCTTCCTTTTGGAACAGAGCAAACAAGTGGCCAATTTTCTTCTTAAAGCTTGCAAACTGATGGTTAGCGTGGGATTGGAGTGACTGAAATTTTTGATTTTACATTCCTCTACTCAGACCCCAAACTTCAGCAGTCATTTTTTTGTCCATGTAACAATCTACAGTATTTCTTCACTAGACTTTCTCCCTCATTTTACCTCTGAGTAAATATACTGCATGGCACACATCCCATTCAAGTCAGTGGCAAAGGTAAGAGTACTGTAATGAGCAAAAAGCTATATATCTTTACAGAGATCCATTAAAATATATTATAAAGAGCATTATACCCTTGGGAAAGGCACCATTTATGGTTCATTATCCTAGCAATCTTTCCTTAGTAATAAGTAATATTTAGCCATGCAGTGTATTTAGGGCAAATCAGAAAAGCACATGACTGTGTCTACACTGAAGGATGTGTCCAAGTCCTTCTCTACTCAGCACAGGCCACTGACCCCCATTCAGCAAAGCACTTAAAAATTTCTGCATAAGCCTGAAAGCACACATTTGAGAAACTGCAATGTGTATAGCCATCAGTTTTGCTTAAAAGCAAGGAAATAGCCTACACAATACTTAAAATCATTGCCATGCTTGTAAAATGTTCTTCCTGTTCAATGTTATAAACTCCTCTCTCAGGAGTTAATAGTTTTGCTATATTCAAAGCTATTAAAATGAACTCTACAGATAGGGGAGTGCTCAAAAGAAAGTAAAGTATGAGACATTCTGTACTGACAGGGAATGTTGCCATTTTCCTCTACTGCTATAGTCCATTCCATAATGCATTCCTCACTGGAACACAGTTAAACATTTAATGGTTAAATGGTCAAATGCATTTGCCACTCAACCTCTTGAATCTGAAAACCTGAAGCAAAATAGATAGGCAACTTGTAAGATACATTCCATGTGTGTGTGTGTGTCTCTGTGAGATAACCTGTTTGCATTAAAAAACGTATTTGCTGCCCTCCAAAGACACTGACATTGATGTGATGTTATCCTATTAGTTTTAATTCTCCCAATAAGTACCAACCTTTAAGAGAAAATACACAGGAGAGGAAAACAGACACAAGAACTGGCTTACAGTTTTGAATGATACCCCATAAATACCAGAATGACAGCTTTGACCTTTTGGAATCTGCTGAAGGACTGGAATTTCTGAGAACTTGGTATTTTGGCTTGTTTTTTTTTTTTTTTACATAATTTTCTAGAAAAAGAATCAAACTGATTGTGTAAGTTGGATTATGCTTGGCTCAAAGCTTTGCAAGTATTACTGTGATTCAAAGTACATTTATTAGACTTGTTCTTCTACTCTCCACCCAGTTCTTAATACTTCATATATATAATTTTTTTTCTTCTGAAGATGTTTCTTGGTAAATCAATAGATCTTAAAAATGAACAAGGTCTAAAGAATTTGCTTTGAAGAATTGTATCAGTAAGTTATAAAACCTGACTAAAATCAACTTCAAGCACAGAACCTCCCAAAGCCACTTCTGGAAAGACAAAACTGTACTTAATATCTGAGGTTATTGTATAGAAAGCCCCGGAGAATTACACATTTGCAAATCAGTCAGCATTTGAATGCCATTTCATGAGGGCTGGTTTCTGGGAGGCAGTTGTCACCTAGAGGCTCTCTGATATTAACAGCAAATCACTCCAGGTGATTGTGTGTTTTGAATCAGAAACGAGAACGTGGTTGTAGCATTTTGATCTTATGCCAAATATTAATGTAATGGCCACAGGGGTGAATAGCAGCTATTCTCCAATGAAATTATCTTTTGAATATAGGTGTCAGTGTCACAGGAGCTGAAGATTAATCTTTCCCTTTGGTTGCTACAGAAGCACATGGATAGGATAGATGAGTTCCTAAAACTGTCAGCCCAGACTCCCAGGTTTTGCCTGATTGTGTTGTCCTCCCATGAACCAGAGAGAAGGCCTCAGGTTTACTGCATGTTAAAATGCTGCATTGCTATTTCACTTTTGTCCAGTTGTTTCAGCAACTCTGGTGACGTAACACAATCTACTCTTTGAACCTTTTTCATTTTTTAATATTCAATTAACATTACATTAGGTAGAAGGTAGAGATTTAAGGAAGTTATGAGAAAGTATTCCATCGTGAAATCTCTTTTTGGCAGCTGGAGAGGGGAGTGAGAATATTTGAGACAAAAAATTCTGCAGACAACAAGTTCAGTGGAGAAGGATGGGAAGGAGCCCAAAGGAGGCTCTGACCCTGTGGGAAGCCCTTGCAGGACCTGTGGATCCATGGAGAGAGGAGCCCAGGCTGGAGCAGGTTTTCTGGCAGGACTTGTGACCCCATGGGGGAACCCCTCTGGAGCAGTGTGCTCCTGAAGGACTGCACCATGCAGAAGGGACCCACACTGGAGCAGTTGATGAAGAACTGTGGCCTGTGGGAAGGACTCACACTGGAGAAGCTCATGGAGGATGGTCTCCTGTGGGATGCAGGGACAGAGTGTGAGGAGGAGGGGGCAGCAGAGACAATGTGTGATGAACTGACTGCAACCCCCTGTGCTGCTGGGGGGAGGAGGGGAGGAGGGGAAGAGTTCAGGAGTGAAATTGAGCCCAGAAAGAAGGAAGGAGTGGAGGGAAGTTGTTTTAAGAAGTGGTTTTATTTCTCATTACTCTGATTTGACTGGTAATAAATTAAGCTAAATTCCCTAAATGATGTCTGTTTTGCCTGTGATGGCAACTGGCGAGCAGCTTTGGTGGGCACCTGGCATCCAGCCAGGGTCAACCCACCACAAATTAAAACGAACACTTTAGGTGTTGTGCAATAACGTATGACTAATGACTACTCTACTACCTCTAGAGAGAAAACAGACTGTAACCTCACAGTCTCTCTAATTAGAACATAGCCTTTCTTTTGATGCCCTGGCAGAGCCATATCCACTGTGACACTGTGGTTTGAGACAATACCCTGTAGGAAAGCTAGAGAGAAAGGAGTTGATCTACAGAGCCTGTTCTGCTATTCTCCTTCTACCATTTCTCCTTGATAAGCGATTTGACCACAACTGAGGTCTGCAACACATTGATATATCTAGAGCTGAGAAAAGAGAAACTGTGAATGACAACTGGCTGCTTTAAGATTAAAGTTTACTTTTAGCTTAACTTTTTTGGCAGGCTGTGCTTAGCAGAGATCAGATACCAACTGGTAAAACCATACTGCAGGGCTGGAGATGCACAGCATATGCAGAAGAAAAGGGACATCACCAGGATGGCTGATTTTTGAACTGTTAGCTAACAACTTCTGAGGAGAACAACAACCAAGGTCCCTAAGAATAACTGGGCAAAACTAAAAAGAATCTTTAAATACCTTCTAAGGTTAAAGGGAATGAAATAAAAGGCTCTGCTCTTGGAATGGCTCATACCCCAGAGCTAGCTTACTTCTGTTTCGTGCCAAGTAAAAGCTGTAGGAATCACATAATGTTATGGCTGCTGGCACAATTAATTAGAGATTGAGTAGAACAGAACTTTCACCTCAAACAGAAGTGTCATATTAGAAGATGAAAAGCTGTTGAAATATTGTGACCATTTAGAAATGATTCAGTACAGAATTAAGAGATGCTAAGAAAACATGAATTTAGAGGAAATAAGGAGAGTACATATCACTGTAGCATTCTCACTACATGGTATGACCTTCTGGAGATCATATTGTGATGATGGTGGATCAGCACTTCAGATGGCAGATCTTTGAAATTCTCTACTGCTACTTATGGCAACAAGAAACGTAGCAAGATTCTCAGGGGCCAAATAAGTCCATATATATACTTTCAGGAACAAGAAACTTCCAGAAATGATGCAATAAGCACTGAAGTCCACCTTCATACTCTTAAGTCTGAATCTTCCTTCTACACTTCAGACAACTATACTCCTTGGAGCGTTTCCGGAACAAAAATGAATTCAAGAATTACTCCAGGTTGTTCAAGATTGATTGTCCATTTGAAAAACTACTCAAGATTGCTACTGCAATGTAAACCCCATTGGGCATTTTACTTGTGGCTGGGCTCATGAAGCACCTTCTTAATGCAATTTGGGCATATGAAGTCCATACACTATATGCCAAGCTGACCTGCACTCCGGAAAAAGCCCAGGAAATCCCCCTAATAATACAATGAAGAAACAGTTTTGAATCAATGAGAATGAAAAAAAACATTTTTCAAAGAAAATTCTCATTTCAAGTACAAGTAATATCATATGTGCCTACTAGGTACACCTGCAGTTCCATTTAAGTTGACAGAGTTACTGGTGCAAAGAAAAACTTGCAGTTCTTGCCCTAAGTTCTACTTCTCTGAAGCCAGAGGGATTATAAGTTAAGAAGAAATGTAAGAATTATAGTACTCAAAGAGACACCTCCCAAAAAAAGTTACCAGTGGTTAAAACATACCTTTTGTTCACCAAATAAGGCTATGACCAGTCATTGCTACCAAAGGAGACAAATTCACATATTTAGGACCCAAGTTTTGGCAAACAAGAATTACATTATTTATGTCCCACTGATTTTAAACAAAACCAGCACTCAATCTAAGCAGCATATCAGTGTGGGTCACAGCCAACATGTCAGTTGCAACCACTGATGTCCGATTGTATCAATTAGCACAATTACTATTACAGAACTACTTATATACACAATGCAATTCAGCAGAGTTTGGGCATCTAGTTTTGACAGGAGCAGACAATGATCACACAAGGGTCCATTTATAACTCCCTGCATGTGTCATTTCTAAATTTTAAAACTGTCCATTTAGAAGACCTAGAAATTACATAGATCTATTTCAATTAAATGTAATTGCTAAATGTCTTCAAAGTTGGTGTTGTTTCGGGTCTTCAAGGCTCCTCTAAAGACAGAGTTGCTGCTCACTACAGAATCCAATGAAGTTTCTGCAAACAAGCTGTTAGTAAATAAGACTTTTCTTAGCCTTATGTTTTAATATTATGGTTTGTATGGTTGGTTAGACAAGGGTTACACTCGACTGCTTCAGTGCAAATTGCAACACTACACGTAGTGACACACATATACCTAGTCCCCACAAAAGCTTATTAGCAACAATGATTGACAAGAAGCTCCATGTCTTAGAAACAAAACTTAACTAGGTTTTCTTCTATGATGTTTACCCATAGGGAATGAGGAAAAATACGTATTACTAGTTAGAATTTTTCTTCCTTGCTTGTGAGAGGAACCAAGGCTCCCCTAGGTATACAACTGTCTATGCTTATGAACAGATGAAGGAAGGAAGCAGTTTATGGTATACTAGTTTCAAATTGACTCATTTGTGATTTCATTAAAATGCAGAATAAATTTGATATCCCCTGGCAGTATTTCTACAGAATTCTTTAAGTTAAGATTTTCTATTTCTCTAAAAAGAAAAAAAACATTTTCTAAAGGCTTGCTGATTTTATATATCATTAAAACTGCTGTTGAAAGACCAATGGAGAAAAGAACAAATTTTGTTTCTCAACAATCTTCATCACTTCTTAAAACAGCACCTATTTCATGAAGCTGAGAAACCTAATCAGAAAGTTAAAGAGCCTTCACTTGCTGAGTATCTAGGAAAAATCCACAAGGAGTAAATGCCTTTGCATGTGTTACACTTTTGAATTCCCTGCCTTTCTTATTTTTCTATTAAATGTATTTTTTCTGGATTAGATATGCTTGATTTTCATGCAATAAAAACTGAAAGAGAAAGCTGTTTATAGGAAGTTATAGAGAGCAAGAAAACACAATATCATTCCCTTCATCTCAGGAGTCTGTAAGATAAGAATCTAGAAATGAATGGCAGTCCTTGAAGAGGTGATTTCATTAAGATTATGCAAATGCTGATAGCAGTTACCATCGTGAAAACAATCTATACTATCACTTCCTTTTTAAAACATCGAGGAGTTAACACATCCTCATTATCTTTACCTTTAATTAGGCAAAATACCTGCATCCTGAATAGCAGAAGAAACTTGTAGGGAACTGCTACTTTGAACTGCTCACCACTTTCACACCAAAAAAGGTGCTAAAGGTTGGTTTGCTTGGCACCTCGTTTCTGGAGGAAGCAGCTTGTGGTGAAATCAAAACCACACCGTGCTTTACTTTCCTCCACGACCTTATAATACTGAGTGGTAGGCTGAGGCATACATCAGTGATATTTAACTAAGGCAATATGGAAATTCAGAAAAGTATTTGGTGTGTGAAATCCTACCCTCTTTTCCTTAAAACAAAGTCTAGAAATTTAGGTCAAAAGTGACAGTAAATACTAACAAAGCCCAGTATATCTCCTGAGAAGGTATCTGAATATTTCTTAAATTCTATGATTGACCAAAAAAAAGCTTCTACAGTTTAGCATACTACATTCTATATAAAATTTAACCTTACAAACTACTATGATGAACAATAAAATTTGATGAACAATAGAAAGCAGTAATGTACTTCTGATTAAAAATTCATTAGGCCAAGATATTTTTTATCTGCCTTGAAATTTCTAATACTGCCATCCAGGTTCATTAATGACCCTATAAGCTGTCCTCAGAATTTCTGAACTAATGCTTGAGAACATGACACACATGGTATGCATCTGAAATGCCAAGATGAAAAATCATTTCAAAATTTTGCCATGGGAGATGTAGTCACAACCAATTATACTAAAGCTTTACACAGGCAGGGAAATAAAACCCCAGACTTGTACCGCAGGTGATCAAGGGATATTATTATCTGCAAAACAGCCATTTCTTCAGTTGCAACCATGGTAATTAGCTGAGATAGGGACAGGAACATGTTCTTGATTGAGGAACCAAGTCTCATAGCAGAGGGGAGGGTTTCCCTCAGCTGCAAGCTTGTATTGGACTCCCATTATTAGCTGTTTCTTGTTTACTGTTCCTGACAGTAGTATTCCTTACACACTACAATGGACCAAACTGTTGAATACAAGATTTCAGTAGTAAGTGTGAACTCTGTCAGATTTGACTACTTACTAATAGATGGACCTTTAGTTCAGTACCAGGATTTCCTTACCAACTGTAATAATTGTTCCTTAGGCAGAAGCCATTATATATAGCTCATTCAAAAATGTCTTCTTGTCAGTAAAGCCAAAGGGCAAACAATACAGTATTTATTCTACTATATTTATGTTGAATATATAATAGAAATGCAGGGAGAAAAAAGCTAAAAGTTCCATTCATTTTCTATGATGTTTCCACCTAACGGATCCATCATTACAGCTATTATTCTGTGAACAAAGAATGAAATCTAGTTCTGAAAGTTTAATTCAAGTTTTTCGCTTTGTGACAGAACCAGTTCAGATCTGTTTACTTCAAATCATCTCCCTGCTCCTTCAGTAGTTCTCATGCTTGACTAACAGCCACATCATAAGCAATAGAACAGACTCTTCCACTAAAACTCAGATTAAGAGATTTTAACATGAATGCCACTTTTCTTGGTCTAACATACTACTACAAAAACTGAAATAACCTTTGTGTAGCATTGTTTGGTAGAGTGCTTATTTATCAGCTGGCTACTTGAAATTCCTGACATTTGGATGGCTGCAAACTGTTTATTCAGTGAGGACAAAAGAAACAAAGACCAAGGGAGAAGGAAGGTCAAGAAACTGATTCAGAGGTCACTCCCCAATTAATTTGATGCACTGGGAGTCTCGAACTTTTCAACAAATTGGAATTCAGGAGGAAATTTGCAGCATGACCTAAGCATCTGTGGCTGGCCTGACTTAGACTGCAAGAGCTATGGGGACAACCAGAAAATACATTTCTTTCCTGCATAACACAGAAAAGAAGTAATGTAAAAGGAGGCAGCATTTCCCAGGTGGCCACAAGAAGGTGAGCGTTGCAACAGAGGTTTTTTATTAATGCTGTCTTAGCTGCTTATCTTCTGAAAAGCCATTTCTCTTTGAAAGAAATGAACAGTTCATTGCAAAGTCAGCTGGTGAGGTAAGTGAGGTAAGTGTGTGGACCCACTGGGAACCTGAGGTTTGAAATAGAAGGCAACATTGCTAAGTAATAAGCCCTATTTACCACATTAGGATCTTTCGTTCATTTTGGGTTTGTGTTGAAAAATTGTAAGGGAAACAGCCAGTCTCCAAAAACCTTAATTTAAAATAGCCTTGTGCTCTACCTGAGGGGGAAAAAAAGAAATAAATGCAGTTCTACTTTATTAGAACTACTCTGAGAACAATAAAAACAAAGTAGAAGACTACTACGGGGTACAGAGAGGTGCAGGGAATGGAATATCTCTCTTCAGATATCAGTTTCAGCTCAAGTACACACATTTCTTCCCACTAATAAGTATGTATCTTTACTAACTCGTCCACTTACCTTAAAAAAGGTACCTTATTTCAAGAGTCTGTAAGACTAGATTTGGCCAAACACATTCTCTGGAGGATATCCACAGATTTCAGTTTCTCTCTATGCTTTCAAACATTGAAATTCTTGTGCAATTAACTTTTCATATATAGTGTTTCTCGCTTTCAGATCACACAGGGCTAAGTAAAGACTTGTTAACTTTTGCAAGGTTTCAGCTCTGACTGGTCACACCAAAGGGCATATGTGAAGAATAATATATATGCAGAAACTGCCTAAGAAGCAATATAGGCAATTGCTTATCAATTTCAGTGAAGAATTGTGTTCTGCTAGGTGACCCTAGGTGTCATCCCTGGGATGACAAGACTATGCTTGTATTTCTCACCACTCCCTTGCCTGCATTGGACCTCAAATCTCTGCTACTGAACCAGGAAACAGCTGCTTTCCTTGGCTCAGCTCACCAGGAAGGAGAAAAAGGAAGGCTTTAGAGCAGGGGACATACAGCAAAATCTATTTGGCCACACACAGCCTTACCTTTTGTGCTGCACTTAAGTGAAAGAGGAGAAAGAATGAGCACAGGGTTGGCTCATTCTTTTCAGCCCAGTGATGATACATCTGTTCAGTGGTGGTGGAACAATGGGGTACAAAAAGGAAAGGGAAAATTAACACTGCATATGTAATCATTTCCATAGGTGGATGGAACATGCTCTGCGCAAAAAAGCAAAGGACGTTTAAAGAAAACAGATGCTAAAATGTAAGAAAATATCTAGTAAATATGCATGAATTTGTAGATGTTTATACCTTGGCCAAATATAGGTATGAAGAATAAAGATACTCATGTAACGGGTAGGAACAAAACCAGAATACATATACTCTCCACAACACTTTCTAATTGCAGTTTAAATGAAAAAGGTCAGCGGCCATTTCAGAGAAGGATGAAGGGATAAATGAATTTGGGAAATGCTTCCTTGCTTCATCAAGTCTCCAGAGCATTTCAGTGAAAGGCTAGACCATCTCTATGTAATACTCAGCCAATGTGTTTTCCCTTAATCTCTCTCTCTTAAATACCAGACATATTTTGTAGACTGAAATATCCTAGTATTTCGCTTAGCTCATACAACTGACATTGAAATTTCTGCCAATACATTTAGAGCTTAACAGAAGACAGGAAACTGAAAATAGGGTTCCATTTGGGAAGCTGGTAAATCTCAACTGTAACTGCAAGTTCTTCCAGTAACACATATGAAGCAGAGTTTTTCCCATAACCCTCCTAACATTTAGATTCTTTTCAAGTCAAACCAATAGAAGTAGTAGTCTGCTACCAAATTATGAACCTGTCTTTGACTGAATTTATCTGCCAATTTGCTACATCTTATGTGGTAGAGCAGACATCTCTTCAAGAGAGCTTGCAGGAACTGTGACTTCTGACATCTCTAATATTTGCTTAGAAGAGTAACAGGAAAATTGGTCTGTCTGAACAGTATTCAATCCAAAAAGCAATTTACATAACAAAACAAAATACATCATTGAATGCACTTTTAAAACAGAAAGGGCACTTGCAAACAAACTATTCAGCAGCGTGTCTATTTTAATTATAACAATATACACAAAACATACACTGTAGGCACAGAAATGGGTGGCAATTCCCTCTCATTCTCCACCCTTGACCTGATTTCAAAACATTAGATAAGATGTCAGGAAACCATTTTGAGGGATGGTGAACACTTCTGCCTCAGGACTTTTTTTTCAATATTTCACCTGCCTGTCCTATGCCTTCTTAGTCAGAATACTCTTTATTAGCCTTCACATAACACAACCAAGTGCCAAAAATGCAAGCACTCTAAATGCTCTGCATAGTTCTCTTTTAAAAATGGTAAGTATAATTGAATACTACATGCCTGAGGAGATTAGAGTTGCAGTATGTCTTACATATCTTAGTTGATTGAGCAATATACTTAATGGAACATACCTGGAAAGATGATCTGCTTATCTATTCATAGCATAAGTCTCCAGGAAAGATAAGACACTTGACTTTTTTCCTCCCCCACTGATAGTCCTTGATAATTCACTTGCTTGTGCATTTGCATATACAAACTATTTTACAGAGTCCTGTACCCCCACCCATCAAGTAAAATGCAGAGAGGATTAGGAAACCAACAGCAGCTCTGACATTGCTGAGCTACCCTGATCCCCCTCCTTTGCCAGGAGGTCTGTGTGGATAAAGCAGCAAATCAGAAGACCTTCTGCACGTCCTGTGCTCTGTAGAAGGGACAAAAAAGCTGGAAAAGCCACTGCCAAGTGAAATCAGTCAGCCTCACAAGGGGTCTGGCCTGACCTGACCTGTTAGCCTTTAACCTGAGGCTTAATCATCCTGGCCTCAAGTTAAATGCACAGATCCCTCTTTCACCCACAGCCCTCTGCTGCTTGTCAGCCACTGTCAGAAAGACACCTCATACCAACAATCAATGATACCTAGAGTTCATCTTTACAAAAAAGTGCTTCACAGGCATGAACAGAAAGGTAGACACTTTCCTAACCCTGGATTTGGGTTGGCAACTATCATCTCTCTCCTAATTTCATTTGGTTATAATGGAATCTGAGTGGGAGGTTCATTTGTTGCTGCCAGAGCCCATTATTGTGTCTTAGCTGATAACTTTGTCCATAACTGGAATTCTCAGCTACCAGCAACACATTACTTAACAGGTCATAACACAATTTACCAAAAATAACTTTACAGAAAGCCTTGTTATTTACTCATAATCGGGCTGCTTTAAGGATTGTTATGTAGGTACTATGGCAGTATTTTTATTTGGTGGCATATTGCCAACCCTACCCAACACCAACACATCACAGTTCAGGTGATGAAGGGACAATGTTCCCTTAGTCCTTTAATTCCTCCTCTTAAACTCTGGAGGAGGCAGAGAGAGCAAGGAAAACAGTAATCTCTTCTGCACCTTATACCTCCCTGCTGCTGACTACACACAGCACCCACAAATGAGCAACTGGAGGCTCGTCCTCTGCAACTACTTGTTGGAGGAAAGCAGGCTAACTCTACCTCCCACATCAAGCCAGAATCACACAGCAGTGGGACAGATGGCACAGAAGAGGGTAGCTTCTCAGGGGTTTAATAGGAGGGCAAGAGAATCTATCACAGAAGCTCACAGAACACCCAACACATCAAGCATCCTTCTGCCTATACCCAGAAGTCAAAGTGCAGGTAAAAACAACTGAAATATCCAGATTTATTTTTTTTCCTGCAAGCTCTCCTTTGCTGATGCTTAGCTGTCTCAGGAAGAATACTGGCAAAGAGTATCAGGAATAAGCATTTATGATCCTTCTTTTCAGCAAACTCTTTTCTTTAATGAACAGAGAAATGAGAGCTATTGTTCCTTGAAAGGATGCAGTCAGTCTCTTCTGCAGCTACTTTGACTCATTACATCTCAGAGCTTCCCTGAAAAGGTAGCAAACTCAGCATTGGGAACAATGGATAAGGATCCTGGGGAGACCAATCTTGGCTTTGAAAATGGGATTTTGGTCCCAAGGAATCAGAGTAAGGTCCAGCTCTGAATGAAAGCTGCCTGGTGGATTTATGTAGAAGCTCACGGAGCAGCAGAGTAAAGACTGATCTATTTGGCTCTGAAATGTGGGCAGGTGGGTAGTCATTTATAGCATGGCTGTCTCCCAGCTAATAAAGGCAGCATTTGTGGTAAACTGAGGTAGGAAACTTGCTGACACACTAAACAACATTTCTGAAGCTACTTAGCTGAGTCATGCCAAAGTCAAGAAACCAGTCATAAAAAAAAGGGGTCTACAGAACTTCAAAAATCCTGAAGATCCTTTGGTGCATTTTGCTGCACCACACCTAAGTCCTAAACTACCCAAGCCACTAAAGAACAGAGAGGGGGAAGGGCTCAGGGTCTATAGAAAGATCAACTTTGGGAAGACAAAAAAGCTCCCAAGAAAGATGCTGACAGAAGAATGAGAAAGAAATCAGGCTTTGGCAAACTTTTTTACTTACGTTACTAAAAGGGAACAGACACTTTCTACAGCCAACAACCTTGGTAGCCAGTAGCTCACAAAGAATGACTTAATAGGTTTAATAGGTGAATCATTTCCTATATTAAATTATCAATAACTATAAATACAGTTATGACAGCTAAAGCTCCATAGTCTTGGTAGCAGGCCACCCTCGAGCCACAATTTCTCCTACTAGCTGGTTCCTGATTTAAAGGTCAGTTTTAAGACCTCAACTTCAAGAACACACTGAGTCACCATTACCATGGTATAAAAACAGCTCAGGGCTCACGGATATTCCATCACTTAACATTTCTGACATTGTTTCCATTTACAACTGCACTAAAAAAAAATAAATTAAGGCAGACCAAAAAGGAGTGGCGTAAGCTTACCTGCAAACCCTTTATGTAGTCAGCTTAGATCAGGGAGTGCATTCCTGATACTTAAAATACTCTCCTTTCTAAACTTTTCAAACAATCCTTTGCATTTGCTGCAAACTATCAAATGTTGTGGACAAAACAGTTGCAATAAGCAGACTACAAGATGTAACATGTAATGTATTCCTACTTTTAATACAGGTCAGTCTTTCAGAGCAGGACAGAGCCTATGAAAAAAACCTCTTCTCATGCTCCTTTTCTTACTCTGTTGTAGTTTGCTGGTGTTTTCTTTTTAATGGTGTTCCACATAAAAATCTTACAAAAGAGTTGTAAAGTTTTACTGTCTACATCTAAAAATGCCTTTCAACAAAGTGAACCTGCAGGTTCAGTACTTTGAAGAGAGTATCTATTCCAACTTGGACAAAATCATACAGTTTTATCAGCACCAACAATAAAAAACAAAATAAAAAGAATGATGAAAAAAAAGAAAAGGAACATCTGGCCATACCTTAAATCAGATAATTGTGTCAATAAAGATGGCACAGTAAAGGAGAGAAGAAACAGTATTTGAGGGAATAGGAAATTTACCCTACTATTGTATACCTCCTTTAGACTGATGTTTGAGGAATTATTCCAGGGATTCTGAAAATGGGGAACTTGACTGAACTACTCTCCTGGCAGACTGCTCCTAAAAAAATGTGTTTTTTAATGTCTAGTAACAGTACAACAAGTAGCAGAACTGATTCATTGTAATTTTGATCTGTGTATTTGTTTAGAATGGTCAGCTTCATAAGCAACACAAATCAGTGCATGCCAATAAAGCAGGCAGAATATAAAGTGCAATACCTGTGAATCCTTTCAGTCTTGACATATGTATTTCCCTAAGACTATCTACATAACTGATTTACATTTTCATTCTTTTGTTTGCCACAATAAATCCTCAAAAATGACTTCAGGACAAAAGTTAAGGTCCAGCTGCTCTCACAATCAACTGTATCTTTCAAAACAGTTGAAACAAATTGGGATAAAATTATCTTGAATTTTACTGTGGTTGGTTTGTGGTTTACATGCTGTTTCCAAGCATTCCAATTAATTACTTCTTTGAATTTTCCTAGGCCACACTGTGGTACAAGTAACCCAGATGCTCTAAATGTATTTTTTTAACAAGGAGAAATATGCTAAGCTGGCAGAAAAAAACATTACATCTGGAAGGGTGAAAGCAAAAGGAAAATAAGCATAAATTACCAGAAAGCTTCTGCTCCTTTGACTGTGAAGCACGTCACCTGTTTGGCTTCACATCATTCAGTGACCACCGGACGAAACATTTATGTTTCTGTTCCAATCTTTAAAAGAAGGATTAGTAAGACTTATGAGCTGCATTTTTTTTATTTTCATCCGGGTTCTTCCTTCTTGGTTAAAAGCAGTGAGACCACATGGACTCATGTGTCTTGACAAATCTTTTCCAGTAAATTAAACTAATTTGGATGAGCTTACTTGATTAATAAAATCCTCAAGCCTGAAAATATTTCATTCTGATGGACAGAAATGATAATGTATAAAACTGTGTGATAGAAGAAATGTGAGCAGGTTGTTGAGCTAACAGAAAGCTTTCCATTAGTACTTTTTTTTTTATATATCTGCTCAGGATATAACCTCTATCTTTGTGAATTAGCATATATTGTCCCTCCCTAATTCAGTAATAGTAATAGTGATAAGACTCTTTCCAAAGAGTTGCCATCAATTTCTTTTTGAAAGGTGTACTTTTAGTTACACAGTAAAATCTAAGGATTTTTTAATAAACTCTCAGGATTGACCTAACTGGGCTTGACAAGAAAATTTATTAATAACTTCAGATGAAAGAGCAGTAAGCTAGCATCTGAAGTCATATGTATGTATATGGCAGCTCCCATATACTAATAGTGAATAAAACAGTAAGTCATCTTAATGACAATATTTTAAAATAGCACTTCAAAACTGATATAAAGTGATCATCTAATCTGAAACTCTAAAAATGAGAACTGAATAATGTTATATACATGTAGTATATTTCTTCCACCAGTTTAGTATCCACATTCATGTACCACTGATGTTCATATATATAATTTATGAAACATTCCAGCATATGATCAGATTAAAAAGTGTTTCTGGTTTTGTTTTTAGAACACTACAATGAGAAACACTGAAGGACTTGAGAAACTGCAAAGGCTAAATCACAGCACAGCATTTGCTACAGTAACCAAATCCTACCTGCAAAACCCATCTGAGTAGTATTTGCTCTCTTGCTGCTAACTTGACAAGATAAACCGTACAGTAATAGACCATGACTCCAGAAACCTTCTCATCACTTGTCAGCTTCATTCAAAGATCAAAGCTTCACAGCAACACAAAGGGGAGAAAAATGATAGGGGTCTATCTAAAGGCAGAGCAGCTTGTATAGCAATGCCTACAGGAGCACCAGAGTGATTTAGGAGACATTATCTTCATTTTTTTTAATGCAAGTAGCTAAGTCTTCAGAGCTGAGGTGCTTTTATAAGACCTTCCTCTTAATGTTATGCACTCACATTTTTGCAGGAATGTTGTTTCAATTTGCTCACCACACTTGAGCAAAAATGCCCCTCTTTCTCACTTACAAATGATTCCAAAAAGCTCTTTCAGCACATAACAAGCTTTAAGCACATCTGTGTTCACTAAATAACTTCCAAGGGATTACTGTTATGATAAGTATCAACCACCACTTGTAGCAACAAGGAAGTAAGGGGGCAGGTAAAGACACAGTATCTACAGGATATCCATTGAAAAGGTTTCCACAGGTTGAAAAGCTAGAAAATTTGAAGTCTTGGCTTTTCAAGGAAATGTAATATATGTTTGCTGTAATTTCAGCTGTAGGAGTTACTGAGGTTGTTCTTTGCCTTATTAAATCCCAGGAATGAGAATAAAGAGATTGAGAAAATTTACAGCAGTGTGCTCAAGAGAACTAAGTCACACTTCCTTGCAAAATTTCACCCTTCAGTGTAATAAATATAGCTCAAAAAAATCAAGGTTAACCTGATTATACACACTACAACAAACAACATTTTTTGCATCAGGCCCACATTGCTCCCAGTAAGCAGTTCCAGGCAGAGCAGAGACCAAGTCTAGATTATCCACTGTTAAAGGAGAGAGGAAGTGTAAATAAAAGCAACGTGAGTGTTCAACCTTTAGTGGAAGCTGAGGGTGGTCACGATCCTGCACCACATGCTAAAGACACAGCACCCCTTTGCTTTTGCATGGCCACACAGAGACTGGGTACAACCTGTGCCCAATCCAATGTGCACAACAGTGATTTCTGTTTGCTTTCCTTTTCTATGGAAGAAAGGCACCAAATTCAGGGAAGACAGATGCATGCCTCCTCCCCACAGCAGCTTCTAAATACTTTAACTTGCTGGAAAGGAAAACATTGCTCCCTTGAGAACAATAAGCAGCCTCAAGAGGGGGTACAATTCTTAACAAAAGAATTTTTCCCATATGCCTTTTGGATTATGGGTATATTTGGACAACTATTTCTTTCTCCTTTATGTACACTTGCAAAGTACCTACTTACTGCTGTAAGAAACACCTGCATACAAACCTTGTCAATAAGCAGTCTCACACTGCTGTTATTTCTGTTTGGAATGTCACACAGCACTTTGCTAATGTAAGGTGCAAACTGTTTTTGCAGTAATATGATTTTAACTTGACTTTAGTGGTGTTTTTTTTCTTTGATTAATGGTAAATTACTGTGAATATTTTAATGTCTTTTAGTAGTCTACTTCTACATATTAACAAGATGATAATTGTAGGTAATTCATTTTAACAAAATTAAAAGCTTTCACATGCAACTTTCAGCCCAAAGATGATTTGCATTTATTCCAATAAGACTGCAGATCATGGAAAGGTGCCAGTGCTTTTCTGATTGCCAGCTTACTCCTGGAGTTTTACAGGGATTTTAGTTTTTAATTTTGAAGTCCTTTTATTCAAGTTCCACACTAGAGCAAGATCTCAGGCTTTTGCAATGAAGCCCAACATCATCGAAATCAACAAAAGTAATTTCTGATTTAATGAGGCAGTCCAAGTCTGGCATTCACAGCAAATACCCTTGGTAGACTCTGCAGAGGGTGCAGGGGGTCAGGAGTTGCTCAAACTTGCTATGCTGATTTGCAAATGAGCTGGCATTGGCTGCATAAGTCACTACTTCAGCTTCCTGTAAGACCCTCTGTAATAAGATGTATACTGGAATACAGCCAAACTCAGCTCTTCCACTTTTTAAAGATTCTTTCACATTTGCCATTCAGTGTGAAGACTTAACCTTGCCACTAATTTTTTGCACAGCACTTCTCCATTGATTTCAGGTGGATCAATAAGGTTGGTTGATGGTTGGGAAATACAGGGCTAACTGCCACACCAATGGAGGACAGGGAAGCCAACCATTTAAGAGTACACAGCAGTCACCCACGTTTCCCACAACATTTTAGTTGACTTGGCAAGAGTCTCCACCACCCTCTCTTCCTCTCCACGAAAGAAAATCAAAGGAACCAGTCATATAAATAATGTGGTGAATAAAAGTTGCTTCTGAGGACAGAGTAGGCAGAAAATAAACATTTAAGGCTCCAGTTACTTTATTTTTGCCATGTCATTAAGACTCATATTTCAGTCCTGATTACCTAAACAGAAATACAGACACACCTGCATGTATCATATTAACTGTATCTTACTTGTTTGGGCTTACTGTGGAGCACAAGAGCTGATCTGTTGACTCACAGTGGTTCAAGAGCAAACCTGCATTTTTCCAGTCTCACCAAAGCACTGGCTATGACACTACAGGATGTCTGGGTCTGAAGTTTTCCAGTTCAGCCAGAAGAGATATTAATCAGGAAAATAAACAAATTCAGAAATACAGACATGCAGTATTCCTACTTCTGCCAAACTAGAATGCAGGAAAAGAAATCTGCCTTCAAATATATTTCTGCTAGGTAATGTCAAATTGTACTATATAGCTCTCTGGAAGCAAAACCAAGAATCAGAAACAGCTGAGTATAAACCACAAGTGATTCAAAATGGATCAATAAAAAAAACATATATGAAGTCAGTCTCTGCCATAAAATATACCAGATACGATGCTTAGTAAAATACAGTAGAAGTTCAGATATCTATATGAATCCCAGAAAAAAGATTTCACAGTTGTCATCAGTAAGGTGGTGAATTTGACAGAACAATGCAAAAAACCAAACAATACACACAAACAAAAGCAAAAATTATACTAAGTGAATAACTTCAGATGTTTGTATATATTGGTAGAAACAAAATTGTTGAGTCTTCATTATAGCCATTACAATGATCTTCAACTATCAATTAGAAAGTTATTTAATCAATAAGTTGTCAGGAGACCACTCTTTCTTGGAAGTCTCCAAGTCAGATAGACTGAATTCTGGGACAGTGACTGGCTTTTTCACACGTTTTCTGCACAATGTGTATTTTACTTGTCTCTAGGGCAGCAATTGCTTTTAACCCTCATGCTTTGCCAAGACAGCATAATGAGTCAATCCTGTATGCTCACACCATGACCTTCTCCAGTTCTGTATCCTTCTGGTACAACACCAAATTTGACCTTACCCTAATTGGTGCTATTGATTGTCCTGCTTTGAGCCAGGGTGAAGCAAACTTTCTCTTCGCTAATTTTTTTTTCTTTCAGTGAACTTTTTAGCAGCGCCAGTGGACTGATAACAACCAAGGTCACTTCTGACTGTCTGCAGCCTCCCCCCTATGGGGGAGCAGATTAGACTGAAGGCAGGATCAGCAAATCAGAATACTCCCTTCTCATAATAATTTCTCTATTTGGCTTTCAGTATAGGTTAAGACATCACAGAAGTCAAGACTTTCGTTTCCTTTTCTCTCACTTTTCTGCTCACTGTTGCTTCTATCACCCTCTCTTTGGTTCTCTCTTCTTTTTCCATTTTTCTTCCCAGCCAACACCTGAGGACCCCATCTGTGTGCCCAGACACTCCCCCCTTCAGCTGGAGTCATCAGGGAGAAGAGTTGCTGTGAGAGTCGCTGGGGGAGGAGGGAGGGGATTGGGTGTCACACATCCCTTTACAAATATATATATTCCCTTATCACTAATAATTAAAATCAAAATCAATCTGTTTCACTTTTCAACCCAGAAAGCCTCTCTCATTTTTCTCCCTCTTTCCCTGCCTTGGGGGAGGGGGGGTGAATGGAGAGCATTATTGTTATTGTTTGACTGCCAACTCAGTGCCAAACTGTGACATCATTCATTTGAAAATTTGGACTTCATGATCTTCGAGGTCTCCTCCAACCATGTTGATTCTGTGATTAGGTGAAAAACAAAGACACAAGCTTCTAGATCATTTGTGAAAGAATCCCCTATGGAAAAAAATGAAGTAGAAACCCTTTGTTTGGGAGCATTAAAACACAATGTGACAAAATCCACCGTAAATATATCACCTGGAACATTATTACCCTAGAGGGACGACTAATTTATCTGTCTTCTCTCCACCAAGTCCAGTTTTATTTGCTCTGTGTTGAGGTTTTTGTCATGTGTTATTCAAAGTAGCTTTGAGGCAAATCACTTATCACTAATTGCTGTCTCTTCATTGTGTACCAATATGAACACATCAGTTTTTAGGGCACTTCTTCCTTATTTCATTTGTAATTTAAATTGGCTCTCAAGTGAATAGGAAACATCCCTCTTTAGTTCACTGACGTGCTGTTCATTATTTCTGTAGTTATAAGAGTTATAAAAATCAATTCTATTATTAAGACAAATACATTTTATGTAAGTCACAGAAAACACTATTATATGCTAGCCCCTTCTAAAATGTGTGGTTTATTTTCTTAGTATTAAAAGAGCCCTCATATTAAAAGCACAGTTCAATCCATTCAGAAATTGCAAGCTACCTGGAAAGTTTTCTAAGTGGATTAACTACCCTTTGGGAAAATGCACCGACTCAGGCAATGGAAAAGTTGATTCTTCAAAGGCAGGAAAGCCATAGTTTTTTTGCTAAAGCAGAATTTATCTACACAAGTTTGACTAACACACAAGCTGTTTAAGAATCAAGAGAAGACCCATCCTCACAAAACATACTTCTGAGATCAACCCCCCACCCCGCTCATTAACTACCTAAACAGAACTCAAAAAAGCTCCACTGGCATTTCTGAATATTTATTCCATGTCTCAGTGACAGGCTGCAGAAAAATCATTATCACTCCATTCACTATTAGGAACTGATTTAATTCACTGCAGTTCAACGGACCAGAAGAAAAATTAACTATATTCTACCTCATATTCAAGAACCAGTTGCTTACACACCACTTTTACCCAAATATACCCACAGGATCAAGGAAGTCAGGTTGTACTTAAGATTATTGCTAAAACCTGAAGAGGTAACAATCTGGGAAAGAGAACAAGAGAGATTATGTGAAGACCACAGGTGAAAAAGTATAAGCAAAAGGGAGGGAGAGAAAAAAGATACCACTGTGGATTTGAGGAAAAAAATAATCCTGAAATGAATATGAAAAAATAGAAAAAGTAATTATTCTAAGCAATGTGGAGAGAGAGACAAGAGAAGGAAGTGCTCTGGGAGACAGCAACTGTTCCTGCAGTGAGCCACCAGGATCTACCCTACCCCTCACCCTGGCCATGCTGTCATTGCAGAAGGTTTATCCATGAGGCTTAAGAACTTCAGAGGAACAAATTAATGTATTAATTTCTTGGCAAGATGTGACTCAAAGTTAAGTTTTTAACCTCCTAACTAACTGGAGACTGAAATAAGAAGATGATGGATATCGGGATTGTTCTGTTTTCTTGCCTCATTGTGACAATGCCTCCTTCATTCTGATACAATTTAAATGTAAATCTATTTGGGGTGTTTGATGCTAGTAACTCTACAACGTAGTATTGCTGTACAGAAAGTCCATTTGAAGCACTAAGTGCTCCCAAAAGGTTTCTGTCATACTGCCACATTTTATTATGCTCAAACATCAGTGAGAGAAGGGAAGGGACAAACACTCACACATTATGATGCTTTACATCGAGGTTGTGTCTCTGGTTCTGCAGGAAACTGCACAGCTCTGCTATTTCAAATAACCTCTCTATTACACTGAACTAAATTCTCATTTTAAAGAAAGTAATTTTACTCTTAGGGTCATTAATACTGAAACGTACGGAATTTGACTCAACCTACAACCTATTAAAGAAACCCAAGTTACTGAAATAGATTTCTTTCAGCACTCCTTTCATCTCACAAAAATCTCCACGACAACTTACCTAACTTCATAATTTTTCAGCACTGCATTTTAGAGACAGCTGATACACAGAGGCAATACAGCTTGACTTAAAAGGGTCAGGTAATCCCCCATTGGCCAAGAACTCCTATCATCAGAACCAGCTTTTTATTAGCTATTTTAAAGTATCATCCACCATCAGGGTCAGCAGATAATGTTCAAAGTGTTCATTTCAGTGACAAGATCTACAGGGTGATTTCAACAACATTCCCTTTCCTGCCTCCATGTTGCATCACTGTAATAGCTGGCTGATCAAAAACCAGGAATCATTTATGTGATCACCAACGTCACTGCGATAGAATATCTAAGATGCAGCTTTTGGTATTTAACAATCATCACGACTAACATGTAAATAGCAAAGCATTTATCCCACTTGATATGAACACAGTTCTTGGGAATAAAAGACTCTGGGTAGAAATTTATAGCTCACAGAAAGTCAGGCTTTGAAATTTCTCCCTATAACTGAGAATTCAGCTGCTTTTCCCTTTGGTCCACTTTAAGCACACGGTGTGAAAAAGTGTTTCTGTACTCAATACAGATACACAGTCACAAAGTAAGTTTATAAAAAAGCTTTCAAGATCACTGAACAGACACCACTAACTGGTAGATAGTAGGGTGGTAGTGAAAGAAATCTTGGTATATTTATGCATCTACTTTACAAACATAAGTAGTAGTGAGGATTCACCTTGCTTTTTTCCTACAATTTGTTTCATGAAGCTCTGTTAAAACACCAGGTAAGGCATCATTACAAGAGGTATCAATATCAACCACTGTGATTACTTTTTCATAAAATGTAAATAACTGCTTAGAGAAGAAAAATCAACTATAATTCAGAACAAGAAAATAATTCAGTGTATGGTCTTATGACTTCCTTACATGGTATGTCTGTCCTATATACAAGTTATATGCCCCTAAAGCCAAGTTTATTTTGTAATATAAAATGCCTGTGGTCACAGAGTGCACTAAACTGTGTGGGATGACCAAGACCTGCAGAATTTCTATCACAAACTGGTTCAGTTTGTACATTCTTTATCAATTATAGGATGGCAAATAGACTAACATTTTTCTTCCATACAAATATTTTTATGAGATTATTATTTTAAAAAAAGATTAGTATTCTGAACTCTTCCCCTCCAATCCAGAGTTTCGAGCCTTCAAGAAATACATAAGATTTCATGGCTTATTTCTGCAGCCATGAGACACTGTCCCACCTGCTGGGTCGAGTTTCCAAGCTCACTTTAGCTTAAGTCAGATTTAGGTGTTTTGGTGCTCACGCAGCTCTGAGCAATATCTCCTCATTTGTATGTGACTGACCTAATTTGATTCCATTTTTTCTAACCCTCAGAGGTAAGATACAAATGTCAATACAAATTAAACCCTGGTCAATGTAAATCTTTTTAGTCTTTTACTTCTTTTTAAAAGCAAACAAAAAGGAAGAAAAGAAACAGAGAAGCAGGCTACACTCTCCTATTACTTCAGTCTGAAAATAACCATTCAACTTAAATATTATCCTGAATCTAGACAGCTATATTGCCTTCCACTAACTGCTAAATGTAAAAATCATCATTAACAGTCTAATGTGCACAACTGACATTTCTCTACTCTATGTAAATGCTACTGATGTTTTGTAAATACCCAGTCTACTTTCCAATTGAATGCCTATTGCAATATCTTTAAATTCAAAGGATCTGTGGAGGTAAACTGTAAAATGGGAAGAATACAATAATGGTAGATTCAGATCCTTTAAGTATTTTTTTAAAAACAGATTTTCTATGCAGCTAAAAAAGCTATCTATGACATTTTCCAAACTCCATGTGTAGTAATTCAGCCTTCTCACTGAATGAAACATGAAGTCAGAACAACCAAGTATAACCAGAAGTGGACAGAGTTTATGCCTTCCTAATTCTGAGCAAAAGAAAGCCTATCCATGCCTCTCACCACAATAGTCCATGGCTCCAATAAACAAACACATGGGATGTATTTAATGCACATTGAGACGGGGTTGTTTATATCCCTTCTTCAAAACCAAACAGCCTTTAAAAAACAGTGTGAAATTGGGACCAGCTCCATTCTCTTCTTTCATCCTCCCTCTTCTGCTTAGATCTGCTGCATTACCTCCCACCACACTGTTGTGCTCACAACAGAAACCAGACACATCCAGTCTCCAGCACTTATTTCTAACGCTTTTTAGCAGCTTCTTGCAGTAATTTCTCTTTTTTTTTCCCCCAAGAATTTAATCACACTTCAGCAGACATTCAGCAAACGTCAGCTGCTGTATTAGGAGTGGAGGATATATTAGAGGGTTTTTATCTTTATAAAGTTCTATAAAAGCTACATGAAGATTGCTGCCTGCCTTTTCAATCAGAGCTGATAAATAAAGAGGTATAAAAACAACTGCTTTCTGCTTTATAGCTTAGTGAATTTCCTAATGAATGAAAATGAAATGGCCACGCTGGAAAGAGGCATGACCTTCATTTCTGACTCTCCCTAGTTTCAAGTATGAGATGAAACCTCTTCTCAATCAGCCCAGTGGTGCACACCCCGCTCAGAGGTACATAAATTCCCAACTCCACACTCCTGAAAGCTCCTAATCCTCCTGCTTTCCCCCCTCTCTTCCCTGCTAACTCTCTACATGGCATAATTTTTGTAAATAGTTGTATTTTAACAATAACAACTGCTGCACATCCAGAATCCCAGTTAAATGCCAGGGCTGTTCTTAGTTCTGGATTTACTCACAACTTTAATTTTTGCTTCTTGGCATTGGGGGAGGAGAAAAAAAAAGACAGGGATGAAAATACACTCTTAGCAACAGATTTTTCAAAAAATACATAAATAGCATGCATTGCTCAGAAAACGTTAAAGAAATTACATTCTTTGGCAAACTGCTAGTAGGAGCTTGAAACAAATTCTGCTAATTGTACTTTTCAGAAAGAACCCTGCGGTTAAGATAACTAATCAGCTGGGAATATTATAATCTGGCAAGAGCTGTCAACTGGAGGAGGAATTTTTAGTATGGCTTATGAGCCAGAATTAGGACAGCTACAAATGTTTCATAGTATTTGGTGATTATTGAGGAAAGGTTAAAAACAGAAAAAAAAACCTTTAACTTACTGCCAAAATGAGAGAGTTAGGAGACAAAATATATAAAATACATGGTTTTAGTTCTGCATATATAACATACATATAAAAGCACTATATATAGAGACACACTATACATATATTTTAGTGCTAAAAAACAGGATTCTAATATTCCATTATTCTCATTTTCACTGGAGAAACCACATAACTCCTTTTGCCTCAGTGTATCATTTGAAAAAGGCAGGGATAATAAGTGTTTGTAAAACTTAGAAGTACGCTGGCAGACTTCAGTGTCTGGAAATTCTCAGAAACCTAGAGAAAAAGCAACTGGTTGGCAGTTATAACAAACAGCTCAATAAACTGCACCTTCCCTGATGTGACCTTATATTTAAATCTTTTAATAAAATCCCTACTGCTGTTTTCTTATCTCCAGTCCCAGCTCCTCTGTTCTGCCCCTTGTCCCATTAGAAGCAGACTGGTTCAAATTGGTCATAGATTTAGTGATTTTTCTGCTCTGTTATAAAGCAATAAAAAACAAAACCATGTTTACTCTGATAGTGTCAACTCGGAATAATCTTGCCTGTGACCAGAATACTTGGAAACCTACAAAGAAAGAGCGCTAAGGAGGATGAAACCATTTTCACATCCAGACTATGGAAAAAGACAAAAGTGATGAACATTTGGGAATAAACAGAAAAAAACCAAACCAACTTCAGCTAGTCATCTCAGTTTTCATGTGTCTCTGTACAGAAGTATAATTGTCAAAATGACACTTGTACATTCTAATTTATCATTTCTGTATAATACACAGTTATGTATTGTTATCTGTCATCATAGATCAATAAAGGTGTCCTTGGACCACACCTTGCTAAAGCAGCACTGAAAAGGTACAGTATGTGTTACAGTCTAAAGGCTTTCAAGAGACAAAATTGTACAGAAATGCATTACCATTTACTGGCCAACTACATGTAATTCTGGGGAAAAAACCCCACACCAAGAAAATAAGATCTAGAGCTTTTTCTGATGCTTGTATGCACAGGGTTTGCTTGTATTTTCCATCTACATCACATGAGACATTGCTTATCCCTACAAAATATGACAGTATATGTTTCCATTGCCTTTTAACAGTAGAAATAGTGAAGCTGATGTTATATTGTGACAGCATCACTTCATTTTACTTCCTGTGAAGAAAAAAGAAAGACTAAAAATATCTTTGAATATCCATGCATATTTAATAATCTCTGCACACCTTTAGTTATTCAGTGGGATATATGAAGTATTTGTACTCAAGGCTAATAAGATCATCAGGGGACTAACCAGTAGCAATTTGAAGTCAGACAACAAAATTTACAACATTGAATGGCACCCAGGCTGAAGTGCTCTGGCACATTTAGGAAAGATCATATACCAATTAACTAGCATATTTGAAGAGTTTATGGAAATGTGCAGTTCCGTTTCTTAAAAGGTAATAAATAAATTTCATGTGATTAACAACTGGTGTATTTGCCTGTATACATTTTATATGCTCCCTTTTTTTTAAAGAATTACTATAAGATGTATAGGAAAACAAAGTCTAATGAAGCAACTCTATAGCTTCTGAATTAAAAAATTATTAAATGGATAATAGATGAGAAAGAGAAAGACAGACAACTAATGGGTTGCATTAAATAAAAGATTCACATTGGTACAGGCATAAAACAGGAAGAAATTTGCTTTGCTTCAGCCTAAGAACAGTAATGTAGTTCCACAGAAACAGAAATGACTCAGACTGGAGCTAGGACAGTGCCAAGTAGCACTCATGGAATAGGGAAATCCCGATTAGAGAAAGAGTATGAAGGTCATGTTCTAATTGAAGACTAATTGATTCAGGTCCACTGAAATCAATGAACTCTTTACTATTGACTTTAGTGACAGCAAACTGCAAAACACATCTGTTGTGGCTTCTCCTCTCAGGGCACACACCAAACCTTGCAGGCCTTTGATGGCTGCTTGCTACAGCTGAAGCAATGAGTGATAGGAGTGGTAGAAAGCCAACCATGAATAACATCATCATTGGATACCACCCTGTGTAGTCCTTTACACTTGGTAGTTTGACTTAGTAAACAAAAAAAAAAAAATCACAGAACTGGGAGCTGCAAACATCCTGTCAAATCTGGGATATGGCATTTGTGTTGGAGTTTGATACCAATCTACAGAATATTACATTCTACAGAATATTAATATATGTGCTAACAAACGAAATGAATTGATACAGTAAACAGTGAACAACTGAATTGGTGTTATTCAGACCAATGAGAAGTTATTTTTTGATGCAAGATGGGCCATTATAAGACATGCCTTTTAAATGACATGTTTCTATTCTGGATCTCCCATACACTGGCATGCTCATGAAAGACAGTGTAGGACTGCTCATAAAGAAACCATTAGTCACTTCTAGCCCTATTACCAGAACTGTTACACTTTTTTCCCCCCAGGGTAGTTACTCCATGATCCATCTCTTGCTCCTGATTTGACAACTGTTGATTTGACTGTGACTCAAAGTCGGTTACAATCTGAACACCGGGTTGCCACTGAAATGAAATCCCATTGTATGGATGAGTTTGTCACTTCTGTTGCCTCTCTCAGTGAGTCCACGTTCTTCTTTTACTTCATCCCTGGTGACAATTTGTAGTGCAGCTGGAGGTGTACTCAGCCATCACTGCAGGGCTGTCAGCCATCACACTTTGAACTCCAAAGGGAAACAAACCAAGCACAGACTTTCAGGAACTGCCCGCTGAAAATAGTTATCACTGCATTGGACAAGAAATGTATTTCACATTACATACAGTGACACTGGAAGCACTCTGGTCATTACAGGAGTGTTCTAAGTCTATTTGTGCTCCCCAGTCTATTGATGGGGATTATTGTTACTGCCTCATGTTTTATCTGTTCTGATTTTCTGTCACTGCAAAAAAGTTGCTATTGCAGATCCAAACTCAGAACACAAAAAAGTGCAAATTCCAAAGGAAAACAAACAAGAAAACCCCAGCACTGTACAAGAGCCTCCCAAACTGAACCATTTTCACCCACAGTCACCAGCCTTTTCCAGAAGTGCAATCCCCTGCAAGGAATTCTGAGCTACCAGAGACTCTCCTGGCAAAGCCACACGAAGTGGATCACCATGCAGACACCTGTCAGCTCAGGTCACTCATGGAGCAGAACAGCTGTGTTCATGGTGCTGTGCCCACCACAGCAGCCTATGCTCACTGGTGGCAGCTGGCTCCCCTGCAGAAATCAGAGATCTTTCTCCATTCACACTCCCATCTCTTTCACTCCCAGGATAAAGGAAACAAAACCAGTTTGTTGTTTCTGTTCTCACAGTGTGGACATGGAGTTTAAGAGGGTCAGAACCTGTTTTTTCCTGCTGCCCATCATCTTCCTCTGCTGCTCTGGCCTCAGGGTTCTACATCCTCCCTTCCTTCAGACACTGGCACTTGCCAGAGCTTTCATTGAATCAGTTAACCTGCAAGCCCCATAAGTAAATATCCATTTAAGAAATAAAAAGAATACTCCAATTTCAGCATGCTAGATTTACTCATGGAGCCACCTGTGAGGCATTGGGATGAATTCAAAATAACAGGAGGGTGCATGACCAGAGTCGTGTCAAGAAGAGGAGGGTCAGGATGGGACAGCAGCAGAGGTAAGCAGCCACAGGCTGTGATATATCCCATGTTACTTTCCCACACAAACTAATGTGCTACTGGTAACAAAACTCCAGCACCAAAAAGACCATTTCCCTGCATTTCATTAGGTATCAGCAACAGCAGTCAATTTTTCCATGGAAACATAAAAAATCCACATCTCAGAAACACAAAAGTTAAAGGCAGTGCACTTAAAAGCATTTTGTTGATAAGGATAAATGTATCCCAACAAAATTGCCTAAGGCTGATCCTGTGCATCTTGTACATTTAACCACTACAAACTAAGAAGTTTAACAGTTTTGCAAATATTTTTTTAAATATCCTCTAAATAAAACACTACATATGCACCCATGCTACATATAAATTTCTTTCATTCAGTACATTCAATAATACAGCTGTTTACTTAGGTTCAAAATCATTAGGATATTTTATTTCTGTATTTGCTTCCTTTCCTTCTGTCTGATTCTTAGACAATTATAACTATCATCATTAAGGTTACACTGAGATCATGAAGTCACCTCCAAAATGTAACAATTAAAAAAAATACTTATTCATTCAGATTTCACTACTAACTCAGGATATACATGCTAATGTTCATGTTGAGTCTTTTTGACAGAAACATATCAATTCCATCAGAACTGGTAGTTTTGCAGCTCAGTATATACAAGATGCAAAATTCTATGTCCATATTTGAGGTCAGCAAGGTCCTTGGCACTTCAGGTTTACACAGAAAAGGCTGCAGTGCTCCATGTTCTGGTGGAACAGAACTAGTTGAAACAACAGTAAGAAACTTAAAGGAGTTGGAAAACACCAAGATAATAATGAACCTCAGGGAAAACAAAATGTCCAGCAAGCTTTTTTGAAATTAACATGTTCCTAAGTGATTTCAAAATACCTGTTCTGGGCTGCTACAAAATAATCAAGAGAGGCAGTATTAGGGACCACAGATGTAGTGTTCATACACAGTCCCCTGTTCACCCTCCAAGAGTGTAATCATTTCTGGAGAGACCAGAGCATGCAAATGTATGAGCTCTGATTCCAAAACCACAGCCAGATGTTGCACGCTTATTATTAAAACCACATGGAGAGGCACTGTTTGCAAAACAATTTCATCCCATAATCTCTTGACTGATGCTTGAACACAAGCCCAGTTTGCCAACTGGCACCAGGCTAGGAAGGCTCTTGAGCAAGCCAGCCTGCTGCCAGCCCTCGCTAAGGCAGCACGCTCCATTCGCCCTTCCTGTCCCCAGTGCAAAGGGGCCAACTAACTTTTTCTGGAAACAACTGAAGATTTCACCCCCTTTTTTTATTTCCACCACTGTCTCCGAGGTCTTCCTCCACAGCGAATCACAGGTTCTGAATATGTTATAACATGAGGATGGCTGTTCCTGATGTGCAGTGTACTAAATCTCTGCATTTAAAAGCAGCCTCAGCTTCCCCTGGTTTACTTTAACTTTTAGCAGCCAGTATTTTCAAGCAGTGTTAGAGCTTTCCCAGGTCTCTGTGGACAGCAGCTAAGAAAGAAACAGGAGTGGAACCTGCTGTACTTTATCTCCATCCCATTCTTCACTTGAGGGTAAGCTTTTCCAATTTTACACACCAGATGGACTGTTTAAACTTGATTCTGCAGATTATAAATTTATATGCACAACAGCCTCTGTGTCCAGGTCCCACTGGTTAAAGGAAATTGTGTGCCCTTTCTATTTTTGTGGGTAACTTTAAAGCTAGTTTTCTTGTCTTCAGAACCTTCAAGTAACAGTAATACATTAATAGGAAAAGCTCCTGTCTTGAATAAAGTCACTGACTAATGTTTTGGACCAAGCCATAGGATCTACTCCCAGGCAGGATTTTCTTACTTTAAATCAATGTCCTTTCCCTTAGCTGTGATGTGAGTATAGCAAAGCCACTAAGAGTATAGTCATTCCACAGACAAAGCATTGAGACTATGACTTTAAAAGTGGAAGACACTACTTGCATTGCAATAGTCAGTTTTGTCTGAATCTAGTACAATTCCCACTTAAACAGATTTCCTGAAGTCAAAGTAGTTGAGTATTAGTCTATTTGAAAATTTTTTGCTAGTAATTCTGCAAAAGGAATTCCTCCATAAACCACATTCCTGCTCCATTAACCCTCATATAGTTACAGAAAATTGTAACATGATTGCTAATTTTAACAAAGATATTTTACTACAGAGACTTTATGGTATTAAGAAGCATAGTATGATTCTTAATATTTTTTTCATTTAGTAGGTTCAATTCCTATTCAAAGATTTTATCTCTGTGACACAGTTACTGTATTACAGGAAACAAATACACTAAAATGATATATGAAGGGAAAGGCCAGAGGTTAAACCTACAATCAAGCTTATTGTTTACAACTTAACCCCTCTGTTCCCATATTACATCAAGAAAAGATGTTTTTTACCAAACTACCAAGGACCCTTCCTTTTCCCCCCACAGGCTACAATCAACTTGTATCACAAGTTGTCATTAGAAAAGCAAGACTTGGGCTTTCAGTCTCAGTGGCTGCAGGCATGGCAACTGCTGGCAAACAATGACCAGCAGGAACAGCCCCCAGCAGAGATGCTCTCCGGGTCTGCAGCATCACAGCAACCTCCACAGGGCTCTGCCTTGCCAGGCCAAGCCTCAGCTACTCTCAGGAAACTGAATTTCAAATCTCTCTTTGGTCTGTTCCTATCTCCTTAGAGTGGCAGGACAGGATGAAGGGGAAGACACAATCAGATATAGCATCTTCTAACTTCAAGTAAGGGAGGTCTGTCACAGACAAAAAGAATAGCAGAAACTGAACTGAAGTGCTGAAGCAGGTGAAAGGCCATTTATGATTAATAAGGTCTTTTAGTTTTCATCTATCCACAAAACAAGCAGATATGAAATATAGTCCTTTACTTTGTGGGATTCAGATGAAAACACGTTACTGCTTTCATACCCAATTCAGTGCCCTAGCACCACACCTCCACCATAGCTTCTCTTTCAAACCTGTCCCAGATGACACCAGAAGGGTCTAAGTGTGCCTCTCCTGTTTCTCCTACTCACACACACTGCCCTATACAGCATCTTTGAGCAAGGTGCAGCAGGCAGCCTCACTCTGCTTGCTGGCACTGCTCCATTTGACATACATAATATTCACTGGACCAGCATCAAAAGAGCATTGCAAGTCAGAAATCACATTCAGGAGCCAGCCTGCCAGGACATGCAGCTAGTGACGACTGCCTCGCATACAGTCTTGCTCCAATGAATGCCAAACACTTAATCTCCAGCTGCCACCAGGATTTCCTGCATAACCCAATCAGTCACGCACGCTCTGCATAGCAGAGCACGATTCCTTGGAAAGCCTTAGTGACTGGTAGGAACTGCCAGTTTGAGTGGCAGCTGAGCTGCTTCTTGAAGATCAGAAGCCTGGACTTACACTTCTCAAGTGACAGGCATCTGTCTTCACTCTGTGGGCATAGCCTTAATTGTTCCGATGTCTGGCTGTCCAAGCAGACTACAGAATAGTCATGAAAATGTCCACCCAACACAGAGCTGTACAAGAGCCTGTGCTAGGGATGACATTATGAAGCAGAGCACACTAAGCATGAAACAGTCAGAATTTCACTGCCAGTTTGAATTATTAACCTGTACACAACAGAAAAGATGAATACTGGATACATGGGCAAGCACCTTGCCTCAGGAGCTAGGACAGTCTTTACTAGAAGCAGATCAAGTTATAATTCTGGTAGGAGAAAAGAAAACAGTTATTCTCTGGTGGCAACACTCTCCCCACTGCTCCCCTTTTATAATCAGAATCACAGAATAATAGTCATGGTTGGAAAGGAGCTCTGAGATCACTGAGTCCAACCATAGAAAAAACAAAAAACCACCATAACCCAAAAAACCCACAACACAACCTACAGCCTTGGCCACTAGAGCATGCCCTGAAGTGCCACATCTACACGTTTCTTGAATACCTCCAGGGACGATGACTCCACCACCTCCACCACTGTTCCAGTGCCTGACCACTCTTTCAGTAAAGAAATTCTTCCTAATATTCTCCCCTGCCACAACTTCAGCCCATTTCCTCTGGTCCTGTCATTATTCACTTGGGAGAAGAGGCCACCCCCACCTCCCTGTAACCTCCTTTCAGGCAGTTGTAGAGAGCGATGAGGTCTCCCCTCAGCCTCCTCTTCCTCAAACTAAACAAACCCAGTTCCCTCAGCCACTCCTCGTAGGACTTGTTCTCTAGACCCTTCACCAGCTTGGTGGCACTTCTCGGGACATGCTCCAGTACCTCAGAGAGATAAGGAACTTGTTAACACAGCATAAAGGAAGGGATGTGCTAAAAATGTGAAGGTAAAGTGAAAGAAATGCAAACCTGGAACATCACGTCAATCCCATGAGCCATTCTGGCCTACTGCTGCAAGCCAAACTTCGCCCTTCCCATTTCAATCTGCTATTCTGGAGCAAGGACACCAGTTTCTGAGAGAAAGCAATTTTTGCAATAACTTCCTTTTCAATTACATTAGCCTTTACATTTCTTCAATAAAAAAATAAAAGTGCCTCAATGATACAGGAGAATATCTTCTATGAACCTAAGGTTTCTTCTTTGTGCTTTGAACACTGACACCTGGGACATCTGCAGAGAAAGTGCAGGGAAATATACAGTCCCCTCAAGGGAATTTAGGTTGCAAATTACTGATATGCTAATAAGATCCTTTATGCATGAACAGGAACAGAGAAAGAAAATACAGGCAATTTCACTAAGATACATACAAACAGACAAAAATAAATAATACTGTGGGAGTAATCCTCTAAAATACTTACATGGGGGCATTGTATTTTCTTCACTTAAACAAATCGATTGACCAACAGGCAATCAAAATTATGCTCTTTTTAACTAAAATTTCATTTTATTTTTAAATTGCTCGGAGTCTAATTATTTCAAAATTATCTATGCAATCAAATAATGCTATAGCTACAAAAATTCATCTTAGTGTATTACATTAGAAAGTTCTACAGACATGAACTAAAAATTGAAAGCAAAAATATGAAAATAAGGGAGGAAATGCTACTTTTAATTGCACTGAAACATGCTGTATCTGTAGAGTTCCTTAAAGTAGTGAAAACCTGGAAAATGATGAGAACAGATTCTCTTTTGATAACTGAGGAGTTTCAGACAAAATAAAATTATTTGGAAAAAAGAAAAAACACAGCCTGAACTTAACACGAGGAAAACTCTTCATGCACAAGTTGACAGAGGGGCAGGCCACCCACAAACTCCAAAGACCTGAGATGTTTTGTCTTGCTACATCCGAAGCCTTCTATCTTTTTACTTTCAAGTAACATTAAGCTTTTTTTTTTTTTTCACAAATATTAAGGACAAAACATAAGAAGCTGACAACAGGCCTTAGGTTTGTGTTTTTTTTAATCAACAGGAGTGATTTACGTTGTCTGTTTGCATCAGAAAGAAAACCAAAATAAAATTATTTACAGTGCTCTCCTAGTTGTACCTTTTTTTTTATTTCTTTCTGGAATCATGAGAACAGTAAACCAGAAGCAATAGGGAAATTGATGGCACATTTCAAAACTAGAGTTTTCTGTACTGATGCTTCAGTCACTGGCTGTTACACAAAGTCCAACTCTAAGAGCAGTAAGAAGTCCCTCTTTAAAAAAGGTTTTCTTTTCCACATAATTTTTTCCTTCCTGAAACAGTGTAACAATAAGTGAGAATCTATTTAACTGGAAGTTTAAAAAGAATGGATACATTTTATATGTTACATAAATCAGAGAAAGAGATTAGAGCTCTTCTCTACAAGAATTTTCCAATTTCTAAGGGCTTGAAAAGATAGAGTTTTCTAATACATAAAGTTGGGAGAAACCATCTGACTTGGACAAAAGATTATTTTTTTTTTTAATCCTGGGAAATTTTAGAAGACAAGTAACTTTGAATAATATAAGAAAGTTGGCATACCACAGTACACTAAGCCACAGACATAGTGTCTTTCATAGCATCAAGAAAATTATCATCTCAAAAAAACCCCTCCCAAACGCTTAGAATTTATCAATATTTGCACATAGGTATCACTGCAAGCATAGTGCAGTGAAATGCATATGTACATTTTTGTTATTCGTTTGGGGGTTGTTTTTTTAATCCTAATCTATTTCATCATGATAACAACAAAATCACATCCAAGAGTTACAGCAAAATTTACTAAAAAGCCACAGCAGTATGAAGGGTCAGACACAGTAATTGTAAAGAGTTTCTAAGAATCAAGCCCCATGTATTTTGCTAAATTATTCTAATAGGACAACTGAAAAGGCATTGTGATAAAAGCAACCAATCTCAAAACACCAGTTTTCTGATGACAACCACTCTCCTTCCCTGTCCTCCCTTTTCATGTTGTCCTGGTTAAGCCAGAATGAAGCCAATTTTCCTTGTACTGTTGTTTTGTTTTTTTTTTTTCCCTTCAGTAAGCTCTCTTTTAACCAGCTAAAAGTGTTCCAGCTAGGGGACTGATAACACTGGAATGTTTATGTCACTGCTGAGACTCCAAGGTTGCTTCTTAGCTCTGCTGCTACAGAGGCTACTGGGGCAGGAGAATTGTATCTGTGACCCCCCCGTGGGGAGCTGGACTAGACAGACAGCAGAACTGACCAAAGGGATTCCATCCCATAGATCTACGTAAGCTCCAAGGAAGGTCAGAGATCACAGAAGACAACCTCCTTCCTGCTGCTTCTTCCCTTCTCTTCCATCCATGGCTGGTGTCCAGGGAGGACTCCATCCATCCATCACCGTGCACCCCCAGGCTCATGCATCCCTGACACTCCTAACTCTCCCCTCAGCTCCTGTCTGCTTTGCCACTCATCTCTGGCAGTGCTCCGGGACATTTCAGGACTGCTCACAGCTCAGGAGAGTGCCGGGGAGTTGCTGGGGGTGGGGGGAGGCAATAAGGGTTTACACCTTCCTGAACATACTTGTATATAATTGTACTTATTTTCTTTTATCATTAGTTTAATTAAAGCTGTCTAGTTTAGTTTTCAATCCAGCAAAGTCTCTCTCCCCTTCCCTACCTGGGTGGGAGGGGGAGGGGATTGAGAGCTTGTTGTCTCTGGTTTAATTGCTGATCCTGAAGCAAACCATGACACACATACAGAATTAAATTGGGTGCTTCACATAAAGATGCTCTACCAGATCCACTTCTTACAAATATGCTGCACTTTGCAGTTCTTCTCTATACACACTTAGGACTGATGCGTGAGCATCTTACACCAATTTATTGCCCACAAAAAGCTTGGGTTTTTTCCCCCCTTTAAAAAAAAAAAAATCAAACCACAATATTAAAAACTCCTGCTGATTATGGTTAAGTACCTGGTATTATTTTCCTAATTATTTTACAAAAGTCCTAAATAATTTGTAGCCACACACCATTGCTATTAATCAGTATAATACCAACTTAAATCTGTAGGTAAAATGATGTCCCTTCGATACCAGAGCTACCAGCTAATTAAAGATTATCCACACCATTTTCCAGAAATATGTATTCCTGGTTCGTTAACCAAATACTACAAATCCTTTTTCTCTCTAACAAAGAGCAATTATCATGGTAGAAAGTAGGCATCCTTAGTAGGAAACATACTTAAAAGCCTTGGAAATATCAGTTCTCTGAATTCACAGCCCTAACTTAATGCTGGACTGAAGATTTTTTTCTTTCAACTCTATACCAAAGCCACATCCCTTTTTTCTCTTTTCTAGTCTCTGGAGTATCCTCCCATTTCAGCAACCTGTTCCTTTTATACCTCCCTTTCATTTTTATTTTTTTTGCGAAGAAAAAAATAAAGCAGAAAACCACAAACCCAAAACAAACTATGCAGCAGTGGAATTTCAACAGCTACAAAGCACATGAAAAAAAAGAAATAGCAAACAACAAGCTAAAAGTAAAGGGTTTTTAGACTTTGGCTTTGCAGCTGCTCAGGACCAACTGTTGTCACTGCTGGTGGGAAGAGCAAGACTTTGCTGGGGCAGTCGGTGGTGACAGGGAGCCCAAAGCTGCTCATTTCCTTTGAGATGTTTAGCAGCCACAGGCAGTTTGCTGACATGAAGTCTTGGCAGAAGCCACAAAGGCAGCTCAGGAGTCCCACACAAGCTACACAACTGTGCATTTGCCTCCCTTGTCTGAGCTCAATATCCCTCTCCCCATGCAGTATTACTCTTCCCTATGGGAATGCTGAGAATTTTCAGTGTTCAAAGGCAGCGATGGACATGAAGGTCAGTTTCTTGTCTAACACACCATTATTCTTAAAATGAAACTAATGTTCCCTTTTTCTGACTTTTCATGGGATGGACAGGGACTCTGCATTATGTAACAGGAATTTCAGAATGAAACAGTAACTCCCCAAGGCTCTTCCAAAAAGCATGGGAAATTAAGAAAACAGAAAACTAAAGCTGGAGGTGCTAAAAGTGCCCTTCACAAAAACCAGCAGGCTTTGTCTGCACACTTGTTCAGAGCAACAAAATTTGATACCATTTCCATGCTATTACATAGCTCTTGTGTGCAATGTGCTACCTAATTAAGAGATCCAAAAGCACCATGTCACTGGTTTCAACAGAATTTAGTTCAAAACCATTCTTGGCCAAAATACACATTATACCTACTAATGATCCTCTGCCTTCTATGCTACAACATACTATAAACCATGAGTAGTTATCATTCTCAGCTGAACACCTAGACATAAGTTAAAATTCATCTTTGGGCAACATGGCACTATAGCTGGAGATGATGTATCACTGCACATGTATTATAGTAACTATTGTTACAAAAATTCTGTACCAATCAATTTAAAATAACCTTGTAAAGTTTAATTGCTATCTAACATGAGTAATGAATTGAACAAATGTCAGATCCTAGCAAATGTGTCTTTTATCATAAATCTGTATTTCACATACAATAATTATCCCATTAATGCTAAATGAAATGCTTATTGAGTGCATTTAGCATGCACTGTAAGTGGTTGAAATGACCAGGTATATGTAATAATTTCCTGACAGACACAGGTAAAAAGAAAATATCACTTTGCAAGGCAAATTATACTTGTTAAATAAAGATAGACAGAAGAGAATTTTAATGGAAACAAAGGCATACTGTCCTAAGTCATGTATAACAATTTGAGTTTAAACATTAAAAAAATATAGTAGTAACCTCCAGGATCTTCCTAAAGCAAGAAAGCTCTATGCTTCATTTGTTTTTAGTCCTGTCTTAGAAGATAAAGAATGGAGAAAAGGTAGTTGCCAATTTATCTAACTTAACACATCCCAGACTTGCCAAGTATGCTGTGATAAATAGCTTTAACTACCTTCTAGTCATCTTTTTATTATAAGACATGACAAAGGGATTTGTAGATTAAGCCTTCAACTTTGTGATCCTTTACAGAAGAAAGCTGAAGAGGGCCCTTCAGAGGTTTAGTGTCAAACGTACCATTGAAAAGGTAAACAGCAAAACTAAACTTCATATTGAAAATATCTAAGGTTTTAGAAAAGCCTTTCAAGAAAGCTACATGTTGTTATGATCACCGAGCAATACCACAAATAACTGCAATCTTCAATCTCGCTTTCTGAAATATATTTTATACATTGTCTGCCTGACAAACACACATGTAAGTGCACTGCTGCCTCAGTCTGGCATGCTGATGGAAGAATCACAGAAACATCATGGCTGGAAAGGACCTCTGAGATCACCGAGTCCAACCATCAGCACAAAAAACACCCAAACAAACACAACCAACCACTCACACTCCACCAAAAACCACCCACAAATACCCCACAACCTCAGCCACTAGGGTATGCCCTGAAGTGCTACATCTACATGCTTCTTGAATACATTCAAGGATGGTGACTCCACCACCTCCCTGGGCAGCCCATTCCAGTGCCTGACCACTCTTTCAGTATAGAAATTATTCCTAATATCCAATCTGAACCTCCCCTGCCACAACTTCAGGTCATTTCCTCTAGTCCTATAATTATTTACTTGGGAGAACAGGCCAACAACCACCTCCCTATAACCTCCTTTCAGGTGGTTGTAGCAGGCAATAAGGTCTCCCCTCAACCTCCTCTTCTTCAGACTAAAGAAGTCCTTAAGAGGAAATTAAGATAAATACACAACTATACCAATAAACCAATTCAATCTGCTCTTCACAACACTGCTCTAACACTCCTTATGCTCAGAAAAACACAAAGTCAGATTAAAGAGACAGCATCAAAGCTTTGGTCTCCTCTTCTCTTTGTGTTTCTAAGCTCAAATCCAGCACATACTTTTCTTCTGTAGATTTCAAAATGGGAACTCACCTTCCCAATTTTCTCTTTTGGCAAATCGCTATAGCATGAGTCTCACTTCCTTTTTGAATCAGCTTGCCAGCAGGCCATCACAAATATTGCAAGAGCTTCTTATAATAATTTTATACTGTCATGATCAGTTAAAGAAATGTATGCATCAGTATTTGCTCCCTTGTAAATAAAAGGCTTTCTAAAATGCTTAGGAAAGCTGGCGAGTGTGCCTCCTAGTTCATCTATTTTTCATTATCTACTTATGTGCACCAGTAATAACGGCTGTCATTGACTCATTAGTGATTGACATTAAATGCTCCTTAACCTCATCCTCTCTACCACTTTAACCAATCGTACATCACAACATCTTTTTTTCAACTCTTTTGAAATATTTTGCACGATGTATCACATAGGTCACCTCATGTTGTGAGGCACCTTTTGACTGGTACAGAGAGCAAGGAGTTATTTAAGTTGGCAGGTAGATTAATTCTTCTTATCTGTTACAAACTGCAACTGTTTTCCGACCATCTCATTAAAGCAGTGGTACTTAGCTGACAGTTTTAACAATCCTATATCCCAAAAGCTGTCACATGAATCTAGAAGTACTTAATGATTACAAGAGAGAAAGAAATATGTTGAACTGGAATACTAGTGAATAAAGTTAACTAAATTATGACTGAATTCCTAATATGATCAATAGCTTAATTATCATATCATTCTGTCATCAACATGACAGAAGCCTGGCAGTGTTGCAAAACCATAATCTAACAAACTGCTGATCCAGAATCAGAGATTTGAAATCCAGAGAAAGAAATCCAATTTGTTTACGTAAACCTATAAACAAATATGAATAGGATAGATACCTGCCAAATATGAAGTCACCATAGGCTCTACTTCTGCCCACTGTTTCTGACACACAATAGACCTCCTTCTTGCACTATATTTGCACAGGACATTTTGAGCACCATTTTATAGACCATTTTATAAGGTAAGTATCACTGTTAACCTTTTAATTTAAAGCATGAAATAATACTTACTGGAAGAACATTAGCTAACCATTTTACTGATTCTGTTTATTCAAATTCCAGAGGGAAAAAAAACCTGCCTTTAAAGAGTAGTACTGCTTACAGTGACAGTATAGGAGCAAAGTACATTTGTGCAAGGACCCTGAGCAAAGAATGGAAATAATCCTCATTTGTCTAGCCAAGTACACCTTTTCATTGTTGCTTTTCCCTGTCTTGGTTCACAGATTTCACTGCTTTCTTGATAGTTATGATGCTGACTCAGGCTATGGGTACAGGCAATCAAATATTACCTTTTTTTAAGATCCTCAAATATTGATTTTGTTCAAACAATCAGGTGATTGTGACTTACTTGAAAAATAACTAGACACCAAGAGATACAGCCATTCTCAAAGCTATTAAGTTTGCTGAATCAAGCTTAGAAGCTGTGTTCAATTCAGTGGTAGCTAAGCTCCTCTAACTGCCACACACAAAGCAAAATCACAGGTTTCACACCATGCTTCCTGGCTGGTCATCTATCAGGACTATGCTAGCACACCATCCAAAGCACATTTTATTTCTCTGCCCACAACATTCACTTAGCACTTCACTTGTCCCTCACTATTGAGCAGAGACAATCCCAGAAATAATAAAACAGCACACATTTTTATCTTTGAAAATTCCCTTCTAGACTGATCTACATTCTTTATACGTCACTTTGCATTTTAAAATAAAGCAAAGGTTATTTTATTGCACCTATTTAGGCTTATTTTCTATTCCTGTTACAACATGCTTCACGGACTTAAGCACAAAATTCTTATAAAAAAATGGGGCTATGACTTTTTTATTCACTCAATTCCTGGAACTTTTCAGAGTGATCGTAGCAGGTGAGACTCTATATTCAAAAGTCTCTGGGCAGATTGTGGAAGTGGTTATTTTATGCCAAAGCTAATATTGCAGTGTATTGGTCACATTTTTATGGCCACACCTAACCAACCCTTCTTCAGATCCTTCATGTCTGACTGATTAAAGAACAACATCTGTAACTGCATAACTTATTTTTAATGACATGGATGAAATAGAGCCCATTACAGACTACACTGTCTCTTAAAATATGGGGTGAAAATTCCATTAAAACAGTGAAAAGTTTCCAGTCGACTCACCTTAGAAAAATAAACTTTGAAACTCAAGGACCACTGCATTCCACTTAAGTATGAAAAACCAGTGAGCTACATTTCTCCTGTGCTCCACAGTACAAAAAAGGAAGTAGAAACACTTAAGAGATGCAAGGTAATACAAGGCCAAAATGAGGAACCACTCTCCCCATGACCAAATTGGCCCTGAAATAATAAATATATAAAGCCAAACTTAAGGACTACAGTTCACAAGACTGGACAGCCTTGGAGGTAAAACAACACTAAATCAAGCTACACTGAGTATAAAGGAAAGCCTGTGCAGCCCCAGCCTTATACCTGAGGATGTAACCAAGGAATACAGTTACCCTTTATCTCAAGGCCAACTCCACTTGTGCAGGGTCCAGGCACAACCAGCACCTATTCCTCCAGAGCAGGAGTCACGTTTTGCCATGTATCTACCACTCAAAGCATCATCCTGAAGCAAGTGATTGCCCTTGCATGCAAAGGCAGTCTGGCAATCAGGCTAAATCCATGGAAATACAGACAGCTGAGCCCAAAAAGAGATGAAAGAATTGAAATGGCATCACTTTGCAAGTCTTTGCATGGCATAGCAAAGATCACAGAATCACCTCCTCAGAAGACAAATTCTTCACAGAAGTAACAGGTGATATTGCAGCATAAAATGAATAGACTATTAGCCTTCAACAAATGGGGTATTTGTTTTTAAATTGCACATTAATGCTCAAGCAACAATATTTATAATGCACATCAAACAGCAAGAATAAGGAAGCAGTGAGCTAAAACTGAAGACAAATTAGTGATCTTGTATTCCCCTAAGGGAGTACGAGATCTAAAGAGATGCACACACAAGGTAAATAAGATACAATGGTACTGGGGGAATAATGCCACCCGAGTCAGCAATATGAAGAACCTACTGCTCAGAAACATACAACAGATACCAGACTCTACTCTGAATAGACAGTTTGGATTTAATTAAAACAGGTAACAGTTCTGACATTGGTAAGCATGGAGCTAAGAACAGCACCAAGAAAAGCACCCATCAGTCCTTTTCCAGTACCATGGCCAGAGAGCAACCCTAAACACCTTCATACACAGCACTCAAAACAAGGTGGCCTACACCAACATATCAGTATTAAAAATTCCTGTTTTCTTCCTGAAGTAATAGATACTAACAAAGCTGAAATGCTTATCTATTCAAATAGAAAGGCAATTTTGACCTTGGTGTATAAGTGTAAAAACAGAATGTGTTGTTTTGATATTTACAAGATGCCAGAATGAGCTGCACTTCACAATCAGCCTCATACCATCCTTGCTAAAACAGCCTTGGAAAAGCCCCTCTGGAGGAGGAGGGAAAAATAAAAAACCTAAACAGTTATCAGGAGATTTACAAATCGATCTTCAAAAACATTGAATTCAGCACTTGAGCCCTGTAGACAAGGGATTTATGGAGCCCACACTGGAAGCAGACTCTGCATATATATATATAAAATCTTTTCCAACATCAGCTAAAAAAAGCAGCCAGTGATTTCTGGAGCTGCTGCAGAGGATGAAATCTGCCATCCAGGTGACAACAGAGGGTGCCACTGAGAAATCATCAGTTGGCACAAGCCACACTCCTTCTGATTTGTCCATACACCATTACATTTGTCTGGCACATTATGAGCCAGAGAACTACTATTTTGAGATGGTTTAGCCACATACAACTGCTGTCATTAGTGAGCCACACTGAGCACTCAGAGCTTAGGCACTACTCAAAGCAGACATGCAAAAGAGACTGGTGTTGACTAATGTCTAAGTAGTTATTCCAAGTCATAGCAACACAGTAAGCACTGCAGCAGCATCAGTGACAGGCTGTGCTGTGGGTGGCTGGAGCAGCCCCAGTGGCTACCAGAAAAATCATATACACTGCTTCTGAGTTTTCTATTTTGTTAATCATCTCTCCGTAATACACCAGCAGAAGGTCCTGCACAGCCTCCAAGGATTTCCAACTTATTTTACTCACTCTTTATTTCAACAATAAAGATGCTGAACGTCTTTAGCGGGATATGAAAGATGCAGAACACCAATCCTGAACCCTGTGTACATCATTACAGCTTGCTGAGAGGAGCTGGGCTATGTCAGCTCAGTTTATTATATGGCCTTTGTTTGTTTCCCTGAGAACACGATGCTGCAGTGAGCCAGGGGATGTTAATGTATTTCTACGCCACGCTGCATTTGTTTTTATTGCCAGAACTCTGTACTTCACATAGCTGATACCTTCTATGAGGCTAAGACATCTTAATGAGCTTAGCAGAACCATGATCAGAGGCCTACACCAAAGATCACTGCCTTGTGAGCAGCATCTTGGGAGGGCATGGATCACTGTTAACCAGCTGAAAACATCTTGCTGAAATGAACCTCTCATTATAAAGAAGTGACAGTAAAGTGAGCACACGGTGTGATGTGTTTACCAAGGCCATCCCAGAGTGGTGGGAATTAGCTTTCATACTCGGTGTGTCTCTATGCTGATAAAGGTTAAGGTTTTTGCATCTACTTTTTATTGTGGCAATTTCAGCTGCTAAAAGAGATTTTACTGTCAACTTGATGCATATATTTAGTATAAGACAGAATCCCTTCAAAGAATATCCCAGTCTCATTAAATTGTACCACTAATAAGCCTGTGCCTAAGAAGGAGCCCTGCCTACCCTTGTGCACCAGGACAACATTATCCCCTGGCAAACCCTTTGATTTCAGCCTTTAAAAGTACATACTGGAGTAACAACACTGGGTTAGTACTACTCTACTAACCTGCAGTGCTACAGATGATTCATGTAGATACACAGCTTTAATCAAGATAGTAAGATGTGCTTCCTGACAGATGGGATCCAGACTCAGCCCAGGAATGCACAGAGCAGCACAAGATCTGCTTTCAGGCTTAAGCTGAATCTGTGCTTTTACCTCTGCATTTACAAGTATGGGGCTCCTTACATGCTACATATACAATTAAAAGTAGGATTGCTACAGAGACATACATACACACATTTACGAGCAGTTCTTTTGCACTGCTCTGAGAATATAAAGAAAGCTTTAAATTCAAATATTAATAAAAGTACATCTGATGTAGTGCTCCTCTAAAAAATATAAATAGAGCTCAATCACGAAAGAGTTGCCCAGCAGAGACAGCTGTACAGAAGCACCTTAAACCCAACACCACCTCCTGCTTTGAGTAACTTTTCACATGAATTTTCCAAGCACTAAGAGTTTAAGTTACCAACCCCTTCCAATGAGGGTCACACATGCCAGGAGTCAAAATCTGGATTAACAATAATTACAATTTGAGGTAATTGCACGTGCTGCATCAATGCTTTTTCTACACAACTGATTTCTCAGTTGCAATTGTATACATCTCTTTAGCATAAGGAACATTCCCCTTGACTGTGCATGAAGTTTTTCAGCTTACCGTAATCCAAAAATCAGACTGAAAAAAGTAAATTCTCAAAGAATCTCACAGTATTTTTAAGTGCATTCAAAACTGTAATCCTGATGGCAACTAAAATGCAGCCACAAATACAGCTGAGTCATTGCAAAACAGAACAAACATACCATGATTCATGGTTTTGTGATTTACCACAGAGAAGCAACTGAGATGTCTGGATTACTGTTGTTTTCCTTCTCAGGCTTGGATCACTCCCAGTTAGAGCAAAGTATTCAAATTATGTTGAAAACTGTTTGCAAGAAAAACCAAACATACACTGCAGGTAGAACCACAAGATAAAGCTGTTTGTAAGAAAAGGAGCTGAAAAGCACTCAACAATAGTCTGTGACTGAGTGTCTGGCAGATGGGGTAGGGGCAGGTGAGTCATGAGTGTGAGACTGCGTGTGTCACTGTTTGGCAGCAGCTGTTTGTAATCTGGGTTGGAGTGTAAAGGTTGCACGGTTTCCATTGACCTGTGTGGGCTGCTGGAAGACTTGAGAACTGATTAGATCCTGTTGCTCCTCCATCTACAGCTTCGACTCACCAGGGCCAAGGGCTCTTCCTCAGCCATCCATCCCACACAGCCTACCAAGGCTTTTCAAACAGTGCTTCCTACATTCCTGAGCTGTGGCTGCATTACAGATGCTGGCTGTGTAACTACTGTGTGCTCTCATCTTCCTGGGTACTATTCCTGACAGCAGCAAGGCAAAAAAATAAAAGACCAGGTCTTGAAGGTCAAGGAAAATTATATGCATCATTTCAACCCATCATCAGCTCAAAAAAACCCCCAGCCATTAAACCTCTTTCTTTAGGCTTACCTTAGTCAGTTAACCTTGTTCTAGCTTATGAAGAAACATTTATCTATTTCACATTTTACCAGTACTTGTAGGGAAATACAAAAGAATTCTTAAATCCACATAGATACTTGAGGCAAATATCACCACGCTCCATAAAAACAGTAAATAAGCCAAGTCCCTTCTTCCATCACCCTTTTCTGTGGCAGACTAAAGAACAGTGCTATGAAATGGCTTTTAATATTCTTGTTTACATGTATGATTGTGACCAATGCTTGTGAATGATGAAAGGGATGCTTGGAGGGCAGCCTATGCCTGAGCCCAGCACCAGGGTTGTCCCCTCTCCTTCACAAGTCAAAAGGGACATTATGATTGGTCCCTGTACCAATTTGCACAGACATGACTTCTGCCTTGTTTATATATGACTTCACTCTCCCTCTGAACACTCTCCCATTAATTTTATTGCTTTGGTGACTCGTCCCTGATAAATCTATCTGAAAACTGCAAGAGAAATTCTCATTAATTTAAAATAAACAAACAAACAGTGGAAGTTCTCTAATTTGGGGCTCAATATTCAGAAGTGCAGAAAGCATACTGCATACTGTGTTCTGCCAGCAACATCAGATACATTTCTCATCTACATAATTTGTGGGATGTTTATTTATTGACATTTCAGATGACCAAACACTGTTACATCTTAATCTTATCTATTTTGTATAATAGGGTATCTAAGCAAAGGTTAAGGACTGCACCTGAGCCCTTCATAAAGCTGTCAACACTGTTTCTTCATAGGTTAGAATCCCAAGGTTAAGTATGAATGTTAAGCTGAATTGTTATGGCACAACTGCAACCAAACCTAAAGCAAAGGTCACTACAACAAGCTATAATTGATAACTTAAACCTCAAATACATCACTTCATCCTGCAGTATATCTTCCTACATTTGAGCTCCAAACTCTAACACACGCTCACCCTGAATGCACAATTTTTTGCTGTCACCAAACCTATGGACACTTTTGGACAATGTAATTCACAACAGCCTGTTCCTGTGGCCCAGACACAGAAAGCACAGCTAAAAAGCCAGAGACAAAGACCAAGAATTCAAAGACCAAACCTTAATGCACATGGATAGAGAAAGAACAGTTCATCACCTAAACCGTTTCAAAGCCAACCCTGTTTCTGAGGCTGGAGACAGTGGCTTGCCCATATAGAGCAAATTTAAAGATCAGGATTCTTGATATGGTAGATTAGGCTCTTCTTCTATGCATTTTGCTTGCTGTATAATTCAAAAATTAACAGTTTTTGTGCCAGTTACAGATAAAAATGTCATTAATGTCTTTTAAAGGCAGCATTTTTTTCTCCTGACATTGAAACCTTCTCAGGTTATTTTTTTAATCACAAAAAAATTCTTGCTGCCAGTACTAGTAATACATTAATTATTTAACTGAAACAAATGCATCTGTTAATGTGCTTAATTAAGTATACAAAGCTCTTTATTTGATGTTATTTGTATTTAAGATTTAATGTTTTCCCTAAAGTATTTATTATCCAAGGCATGATTCTTCTAATCTTAGATATACTCTGGGACTGAAGTACTATTTTATATCAGCATTTCTCAGCTGCTTTCATCATGAACCATGTTAATGAGCTGTTTAGTATTCATATATTAGACTTTTCCTCATTTTCTATGGAAATAATACTATAAAAATTCTAAGAATACTAGTTTTATGTGCATGATAATGATGAGATTCAAAGCAAATAAGAAGGAGGAAATCTATGGTGCCAGTGAATATGAAATGGATTAGTACATTGTCAATGTGCTTTACATTGGCATAAAATTATTAAGCATGTAATTAAGTAGGATCAATTGCACTGTTTGTTTTTGGGGCAATGTTTTAGCTGTTTTAGATGTTTCATCTTTAAGAATTTAATTTCACACTTTAATGACCTTCTTGTAATTTCCTCCTCCTGCTATGAAGGCACATAGTCAGGATACACATGAAATCCCCTACATGGCATGAATTGAACTGGGGGGAAGGCCAGGCCAGAGTCACTGTACAGGAAGATAAGAACAGGGCAACTTAAATAATTTTGTAAAGACAAAAATAGTTCAGCAACCGATCTTATTAATCAGATGCATTTGAATCCCCAGGATTGTTAGCAGGAAGGAAATTATCTAGTTACTTGTAGCAACTGCAACTTCGACCTAGCTGACCTGAGAGACATCTCCAGTGCAGCCAAAGTGAAATGAGATTTGCCATTACAGGAGCTTAATGAGTAAAACCATCAGCCCCACTACACTTACATCTGCACGCAGATCACAGACATAAATAAAAAGCTAAAAACCCAGCTTTGGCTAAGGTGGGGAGAGAGAGAGAGAACACACTATTCTCTATCTTTGACAGAGAACTTAATATACATTACTGAATAAAAACTCAACGGTGAAAATAAGTTCCGGTATTAAGCTGAATTGTCTCATTTGGAAAAGGAAATTACAAAGCAATGAAACAAAGCATCTGTTACTATGGAGAACCCAAAGTCTGAGTAGGTTCCCTTGTTAATTTTAAACACTGGACAAAAGGCATGCTGCCCCTGTGGCCCCAGCTCACCACGTGTTCTCCTGCACATGACTTCTCAGAAACTGAACCCAGAGATATGGTCACCAGTAACACTCTGGATAGAAGCAGTGGAGGAGGTTGGAGACAAAATTCATTGAAAGGCAAGACAACAACAGCTGCTATTTGTGTTACTGAAAATACAGTCAGAAAAGATAGATTTCACTGCAAATAATGCATCTTTCTTATCGTACTGAGAAAGTATTATAACTATATAACTTGTCTCTTAATAGTAGACCAGGATCTATTATTTACATGATCCATTATTTGTACCTGCTTTTTGTACTTGAACTTACCAATGGCTTTAGGTTTCAGGGCATACTTGTAAACTAAATTGCCTCTTGCAACAAGAAACTAAAAAAACAAAGATGGCAGCACATTAGAGATGTACCTTAGACAGCTTTAGATGAAATAGTTTAAAAAAACTACCTAAAATATCAAATAGGCCAGTAGAGTAGTACAGCAGAAAAAGTCAGACTGAGTTAGAGAATGCCATCTCAATATTCTCTATAGCCTGAGCGTAAAGGCAGTGAGAGAAGCTCTTTGGAGCCTTGGCATTCTTACAAATGCTCAAGGAGCAAAGCAAAGAGAAGAAACAATTAAAAGGTAATTTTACTATACAATGAAAAAAATTTACCCACCTGTATTTTGTTTCAACATTTAAATAATGAAGAGTAAGTTTGCCGCATCTCTACTTTGGAGTAACTCAAGTCATTGCAAATACACCATTCAAAGCTACACCTTCTTAGAAGCTGTGCCTTTAAATGAGGTTATAAATGTCAGATGGTAAAAGTTAATTTAGCATTCTCCATGTGGAAATATATACACACAGAGTTGGGTCCAATCCTATAAATACCTGTTCTCGTGAGTAGCACTAACTTGCAGTTATTTCATATTGGCCATATCCAAGTTTTATCATCCCATTTAAGACCTGTTTCTGAGCACACAGCTCACAGCCCTACAAAGTAGATACACGTGGACATTGATGCATCTTTGAATAATGAAAGATGAAGGTGTTGAGCAATGCAGACTTCAAAATGTTTCATTTGGCCCTCTTAAGTTTCACCCAGAAGTAAGAGCTGCTAAAACATGGATTCGCTGCATTACATCTGTACATCCTTAGGTTAACGTCAGGAACCAAATCCTGAAGGATGCTTTGAAATGAAAGGTTTTCCATCATTTCCTTTTCCACTTTATTAAAAGGCTAAAATGTAGCACAGTTGAATCCAGACTGCTGGCTACAATGACTTACACTCCATTGTCATAGTTATACATTATTCTTCATGAGCAGAGATTTTTGTCTTGCACTATTACTCGGTCCATAGCAAAGTACCCTCTGTGCTGACTAAAACTAGCCTACATTTCATCACTAATAACACATCTAAATTCTTATTTTAAATCACAGCCCTATTTTCAAAAAGAGCAATTTTACTTTTCTTCCAGAAAGCCATCTGCTTGCTAACGAGAGTTGTTTTCATCAGTAATTTTGAGAAGAAAAATGGTTATTACACTTTAGCACTTTTTAAGTGACAAATAAAGAATATCATCCAGCCCACTAAATACACTGTATTTCTCCCAGTACAGGATCTACAGGCCAGACGTATCATTATAATTATAAACATTTGTAATGAGTCTCAGGGCAAGTGGAGCCCACACTGAAGTAGCATCACCTCAGATAAAAATCTTTCAACAAGAAATGTCATACATGAGATTGCTGTAATTTATAAATCCCTTCATTATCAAAAATCAACTTTTTATACCAGCAAAGCCATGTGCTTACACCTTTTTCTAAAAGAGTTTTTAAATTTTATCAATGCCTAACCAACAGACAATGCTGTGATACACTAATTTCCCTACATCCCTTTCACCAAAGCTACTCCTGGTGGCAAGTGCAATGACAGCCTAACAATCAACACCCTCACAGATGCTTTCATACTTGGCTGAATTATCCCCTGTAGGGTGCATTCTGCATTTCCCAAAATCTTCTCTTCTCCTGATGTCAACTGTTGAACAGCAGTAGCATGACAAGACAGCAAGAGACAAAGGGCTCTTAATGAGAAGGTAAGACAGAAAGGGAAGGAATGAGAATTAGGACATCAGTGAACAGAAAGGGAGGAGACCTATGAGAGGGGTTGTTTGGGATGATGAGAGAAAAAACAAAGGAACACTGAGGATGAAAAATAGTTTTTACTGTAGATGTAGTAGTTTTTGTCAGCAGAACAAAGGAAAACGCAAGAAAAGAAACGTGGGGAAACAATGAATAAAGAAAAAGTGAGGATTAAGGCTAAACAAACAAATTATGGGAAAATGCAGAGCTGGAATGAAAGAAGGCCCTGAATGAGTTGTAAGGATGTAAGTATGAAAGGAAAGAAAAAAATAATAAAAATGTAAAGTTGCAAAAAAGAAAGCAAATTAAATGGATTACAAATAAACGTGCATGGAAATAGGAACAAGAAACCCCAAAAAACCAAAACTACCATGCTGAAGCCTCTCATTTCTCCACTCTGTCACTTGCCTAATGGTCAGTTACTGCCCCACTGTTTCAGACTTTTTTTTTTCCCTAGTGTCTCTTAGATACTGACAGACACATCCTTCCTGTGAAACCAGAGAGGACTGGACCTGCACCTGAAAGATGGCCCATGCCCAAATTGTGATTAACACTGAAACATGTGTCTTATTTGTGGCCAAATACTGTCAAGAAGGTCAATGCTGAGTAAAGAAAAAAACACACACCATAATTAGGTGAGCCTTAACAGCCAGCACAACCTCATGAAAGAAAACTTGTGCCAAGTCTTGCCATCTCCACTCTCCATGTGCACTTTGTTTTAAAGTGTAATTTATAGCTTCGCTGTGAAAATAAAATTGCTTTGGGTTAAAAACTTAAAAACAAAGTCTTGGTCAAAGTATGAATTACTTTTATAGGCTTTTCAAAAGACTGATCTTTTCATTTTCTTGTCTTATGCGCATATATCCCATTAGATCTGCTTCTGTGTAGGAAGTACAATTTTAGCAAGCAATTAATCCATAAATGAGCTGTTTCGGAGTTTTAGATATTGGGTATCATCCTTCAAAGGCTCTATCCTGGCCTTGTATTATACCTACATGTTGCTGCAGACCTTAAAAGAGGCTCATTTTGTCAGCAATCATTTAATTGAATTCCCCATGAACCACTTACAGAAAACCATGCACAAGATAATCAGCCGTAGACAAAAATAAAGGTATTTCTAATGACCATGTCACTGAGAGATACAATGACCTTTAAGTCCTTCAGTCCTGAACTTCTTGTTGCATACTTTACTGCAAAAGAAAACTTGTAGCCAGAGAGCTATAGAAATTATACCTATTTGAACCTGGACCCCCTTGCTGGGGATGCTGTTTCTGTGAAATGAAACCGTGATTCCCCACAGTTCTCATCTCTCACATAGACCAGAGGTTCTGGGATTTGACACCACCACCCTGGCCCTAAGTTAATAAATTAATATTTTGAAAGATTTGCCCCGTGTGGAAAGGCAAAAAGAAATTTAGTGCTGCATTTTATGTACTCAGATGGTCACAAAACTCTAGCACTTTCCTGAGCACCAGGGAAAATCTTGTCTAAAGATAATTTCATATTATAAGCTCAAAACATTTAAAAAGACATTCTCTTAATTTTTGTGCCACCCAGTCTCCTGCTATACATTTGCAAGGCACGAATCATTACTAATCAACCACAAACAAGCTAGTCTTACAAATACCTATAGGCTTATATTAAAAGTTAATATAACTATATTGGTAAGTTATATATTAATATATTTAAGCAATTATTTACAACACACTAACTTCAGAAAGATAATAAAAATCTATTGCAAAGTTTTTAACTACTTTTTAAGGCAATTAAGTTTGGCTGAGACAGGATTAGGTGTACAGACCATGTAAAGGGCAATGTTGACCATTCAGAGTGGAAACAAGTAGAAATGAATCACAGAATAGAAAATAAACTATAAAAAGTTACTAAATGCTTCTAGTCTTTAACATTATCAAATGCATATTTTTATTTTTTTTTTTAAATAGCAGAAGCAATTCTATTCCCTGCCAAATTCTGATGTTTACCTGACTGTAGCATGTCACTTTCTAAACCTTCATTTAAGAAATAAAGCAATAAACCTCCTCTAATTCCTCCTTTCAGACATTTCCTCTAGTGGATCTGATCTTCCTATCCTACTCCAGTTCCTACAGTTATTATGGACATATAGAGCAACCCTTTATTATTAAAGAATAATTAAAAACAGGCACAAGCTTAGTCTTTCCATACTTCAGATGGCAGAACATGAAGAAGCTCCAATCAAAATGCACTGTACCAGTATTCAGTGCTACTCCTGCACATTTGCTTGGCTTTCATTTGCTGCAAGTTTAGAACTGTGAATGGACTGTTTATCATAAAATACTGGGGTCAGAGATTGCTCTATGGTGGTCTGGCTGTGGCCGGCTACCAGATGCCCACCCAGCCGCTCACTGGCTTCCCCTCCTCATGTGGGGAAAAAAATCAAATGGTAGAACTCATGGGTCAAGATGAGATCACTCACCAGTTACTGTCACAGGAAGATCACTCTCAAGCTTGCAAAGATGGATTTAAACTGGAGCCAGGCTGCAGTTCCTGTCAGGAGAACCTGCTCCAGTGCGGGCTCCTCTCAACAGGCCACAGCTTCAACAGGAGATACCCACCTGCTCCTCCATGGGCTCCCCACAGGCTTCAGGGGGATCTGTGCACCTCAGCCCCCTTCTCCTCCTGTGCCCTGGGCGTTCACAGGGACATTTCTTTCCCCACTCCTCCCTGCCCATCAGCATTTTGCACTTTCGTAAATACACTTCCCCAGAGGTATTACCAGCATGGCTGACTGGCCCAGCTGGGCCTTTCCCTGGGGCCACTGCAGAACCAGCTGGATCCAGCTGTGTCAGGCACAGGGCAGCTCCGGCCTCTCCTCAGAGGCCCCACAGCCCTGACTGTCAACACCCAGACACACACACCTGGTGTGAGTCCAAATAATCTTAGGAAGAAGCTTTCAATATCAGGGGCCACAGCTTTATGTGTCATCACACCGAGTATTCAAAGTCACTCACACAAAATGAACTAGTTTTAGTCAGAGAAGGATAATGCACATATTCCAGTAATGTGGCAATGTGTCTCAGAAGTACTATTTCTGTCCATTGGGAAATTATGAAAAGGAATTGCCTCTAAATGTTCTCTAGGGCCAGACCATTGCTCATACGATGGTTGTGACAGAAAGTAAGTGCAGAAACAAAGGTTATTCCCTAGTCCAAGATGAGTTCTCTCTTGCACACAAAGATGGGGCAGCCCAGAAAGAAAAGGAGGAGAATTAGTGGTGAGAAATGTAGGAACATCCTCCAGAGCACAAACCCCCTCAGGAAGACAACTGGGCCTCATCAACACCTGTCCCAAACACCACAGTGGAACAAGCTGGAGTTCAGACCAACTGCAACACAGGATTTCTCTCAGCGGGGTGCTTCTCTCTAACCTTTCCGAAAGACTCGGAGGATATGAGCACGATTGACATTCATCCTTTCCAGACTGTTTGCTCTAATATTCTGTTAACTACCAGAACATCAGCAATCCCATCACACCAGCAAAACGACCTTTCCTGGAGGGCCTGAGCACAGTAGTTTTCCCAAATGAAGGAGTAAGGAGAAAGCAGAGGTCAGAGGACGAAGCCCAGGGAGCAGTCACACAGGCACCCACCACAGGGAAAAGGAGCAGGCAACAGCAAACTATCTGAACAGGACCAAGCACAGCAGACCTGAGAGGCTATATGCCAGAAAAAAAGCATGGCAAAAACACCCACTATTTTTTATATATCCTTTCTTTACCGGTGGTTACCAAGCACAGCAGCTTTGCCAGGGAAAACTGCAAGGAGGCCATCAGTGGGAACCATGTTTTCTTTCAGGCCTGAAAAAACAGTAAAGTTAACCCATCTTCAAAACATTCATCTTGTTCTGTGAGAAGCACTTCTTTCCACCAGCTAACAAAAGTGCATACATTCATCAACTCAAAGCAGTCTAAACTAATATGAGCAGCAACACTATCTTGCTGAAGAATGAGGTGTAAGCAGCTACTCTATGTAGCAGATTCCTAGTTCAACAGTAACTGCAGACAGCAAAATTAGAGTGAAACACAAGACCACATTTTTCCCTTATGTCCAGCATTTTCTTCATTTACCTTTGACAGCCTCATGCCAGCTCATCTTCAATATATGCAAGTTATTTATTGATCTGGCATTTTCCAAAGCTACTTAAGAGTAGTTTGGGAACCTGGCTTCTATTGAATTTCAATGAATCTACTCATAAAAGAATTAGGAGCTTTAGGAAATTTTATTTTTATTGTTTCATACCGTAGGAGCAACAAAGCATGCAATTATCTTACCATTTGCTGATAAAAGAACTACAATTGAGGTACCAAATTAACAATTTTTGAGCTTGTGAAACTAATTGTGAAACATAATTAGAATCAGAGAATGAAAGAAGCTATTTTAGCAAACAAAGTGAGATTCAAGCTTTTAAACAAGGCACGTGTCTGGTTGCTGCCTCTCTTTTGCTCCTCCAACTTCAGTTTAAACATTGTTATAGAAGATGATATTCCTTCAAAATCCCAGAGAAAGATCATTATCTGAGACAATTTCAACATCTTATGATACATCTACTCAAACTTCTAGAGACAGGGGCCATTCAAACTTGATGATTTGTTAATAGAAACTGTTTCTTTCAATTTGGGACAAATAAACTGTGTGGGTGGCATGTATTCGGTCATTCAGACACCAATTCAGAAAGCTCAAAGACAAGAACAACAGTGCCAGAATAGCAAAGAAAGTGCACTTGCAGACAACACAAGAGCTAGAGTTGCACTCTGCAGTGCAGAGTGAGTTGTTTTCAGAATTTAGATGCTGCAAAAATAACTAAGTCCTATTTTCATGTCCTGGTAGTAGCAGATCTCATTGTACTGTGTTTTTTTCCCCTCCCATAAGATATTCATGGTATTCAAGTAATACTTAGGGTCCTAGATGGTTCTGATGGGTAACTGCTGTAGGAAAGCACTGCTGCCTGCATCATGCCACAGGATGATTTGAAAAGAGCTCAGGATATTCTTGTGTCAGTCCTCAAGTCTCTCTTCACAGAGCAAGTATCAAGCAGTGTTATTGCACCTACCTCTACTTATGGCTAAGAAACAATACACCAGCCCTTGCTAGAACTGCTGCTGCACCAAGCATTACAAAAACCAAACGCAATCAATGTGTACAGTTCCAGAAAGAAGCTACAGAAAATAAGCAATTTCTTTTCCTGCTCCTTTGTTTCACCTTGCCTTGGCACAATGCATTCTGACAGAGGCATTGGTAAGCTGATATTAGAGGGCACTATGCAAGCCAGACAAATCCTGAAGCTGCAAACACGAAAAAAAATCCCTAAGTACTAAATGGATGCAGTCATTTGCTAATACACTTTTTAGAAACCCCATTAGCAGCAGGTTGAGGAAGAAACCAGGTAATAGCACATCAAATCAAATGTCTATGTTTCAGAAGCTGTTGATACTCCTTGGGCAACCACATGGCTTAATTAGAGATGAATATATTATTCAGAGATACAACTGTGGAACAAAACACACTGGTACACTAATATGACAATATTGTAAATTGGATCTTTGAGATACAGTTGGCAATCTTCCCTACTTAAGCCACTATTAAAGTTGCTGAGAAAGGCAAACACTTCCAACTTAAGACCAATACTAGTGGTAAAATTAGCAAAAAACCCAAAACGACACACACAGAAATCCCCAAGAAAAGCAGTATTAGATGGATGTTTTGTACTACTGAGTGCCTAAAACAAGATATAGCCAACAACACCAAGCAATACAAAAGGTTGTCAGTGTTTCTTTTTTCAACTCTGTGCTTCTCAGCAGTGTACTTGACTTCTGTATTTGTCCAACCAAAATAGTTTGGCAGATGAGTCTACAGACAACCTTTTTTTTTTTTTCTTTTCTATTTATACTAAGTCCTCTAAGCATTTGCATCAACCCCCAGACCAAAAGCTATCTGGAAAAGTCACACAATTCTGGCCAGATTCTGGGGCACTTGATAGAGTTCTATTGATCTCAAGCGAGCCTGCTGATTTAGCCTACTGAAGAACGTGGCGTCATCCGACTCGGTTCAGTACATTGATTTTTGAATCCTGACTATTTGCAAAAACCTTAGGAACAACCTAGAGACTTACTACCCAGGAAGGGTAGAAATTACTTGGCCAAGAGTTTTATTACAATTGGGTTTTTAAATCAATTTTCTCAGGAAAAACTCAGTAACAGAAAAGGAACAAAATTTGTTCACTAAATTATTCATTACAGATCACTGAATCAGTTTCTTTGGCAGTATTAAAAGCAGCAGCTCTTCTGAGAGCAGGAAGAATCAGAGCTCCTAAGAAACAGAGAAGAACACAGGTATAGTTGATATAAGAATTCACTTCTGTTTTTTCCAGGCTATTTGTGAGACCATTTAGTGGAAGATGGGAAGTAGAAAGGGAACAGAGTGGTGATGGAAGCTGTCAACTCCAAAGAGCACAGGCAGTGACAGGACACCACCACCACCCTCACTGAAAGCCCATGGAAGCTGTGCCTGCCTAAAGCCCTGCCCCAACCTCTGCCAGTCCAGAGACTGAGTTCAATGGTAACTAGGAATGCCACCTTTCCTCCTTCCTGTCCAGTCCTAGATCTCTTTACTAATGCTAATAAAGGGACTAAATTGAATTCCTTCAGATGGATTCCTGAGGAAACTAGTTGATACAGTAACATGTGTTCTTATAATGTAATATCTTCCAGGTTTTACTGTAAAACCTGGTTAAAGTGCTACCAGGAGAGAGGCCACAAAGGTATTTAATTGTTAGAAGTCTTCTGAAAATAGCTGGTTGAGTGATGAGACTAATAAAGACTTTCCGTATTCTCACCATGGGAAAAGGTGCAGCATGAAAGTTTCTCTCCTTTTAGACACCTTGAAAACCCCACAGGAGGGAAGTTAGGAACTTCCACTTGCAGGAAAAGCTTTGATCAATGCTTACACATTATTAGAACCCAGAAAGCCCTATTACTAGGCACAGATCCACAGAAAATCAATCAAACTCCACTTGTTTATGGCTATAGGAACAACTAGCAGTATCTGTCAGGCCACACCAAATAATTCATTGTACGTAAGTCAGCAAAGAGCTGACAAATAGAGGCTGCAGTCATCTATAAACAGACACACGACTCAGTGGATAAAAACTAGAAGGTCCCTGGCATTAACAGGACAGAATCCTCATATATTTCATAAGAATATTTTTAAGGTAGCTTATAACTCCTTACAGATACTGTGACGCAAAGTATTAGCAGGAAAATTCAGGAACATTATATTAATCTCTAATGAGAAACAATTTACCTGATGAAGCTGGAGTACCTAAACGTATTTCAAGAAATACAACAGTTGACAGTAGATTATGCTGACTAAACAAATACAGAACCATCAAGACCAAAATATATAATTGCAAACAAATACATAGGGAAGTTTCCTCCAGCATCCCAGCACTGCTGCTTGGTTCTCACAGAGTCCTGGGCTGAGCTGAACTAAAAGGCCAAGACAGGGTATCAGACCAAACATGATTATAATCTCAGCCCACACAGTCAAGCGTTGCCCAGGGACCCCATGAACCAGCATAAGGATTCAACTCTACTCTATTGTGCTCTACAACCAGAAAAGCAAGGAGGCTAACTCCTACTTTTTATGTAGGACAGCCTGAGTAAGGCATCCAACAGAAACTGTTAGCATTTGCAAAGGGAAAGGTGTTTCCAAGAGGACCAGGCTTGCTGATGTCAGGAGTGTAGGCTTGTTCTCCCACATGTCCCCCTTTCTTCAAGTCAATCAACTTCAAAGGTTATGTCTTTAGTTTGCCATGATTTACATGCCATTACTGAACACAGATCCCATGGTCCAGTACAACAACCATGCAAAGTTCTTGAGAGGAAAATATCTAGGCATCCAGCAACCTGCTGGATTTGATACTATGTACTAAATATTAGGAGGCAAACTAAAAGCTGTGCATGCATCTGGTTTTGTGCTCTTATCACAATATTCATTAGTTACTAGAAAAACTTTTAACTGCAGATACTAACACTATGCTTGAAAACACTAGAGAAGGCAGTAATCAACCATCAGAGCAGCAAAAGAATCTGAACTGTACCCGATGTTCTAACTACAGTATTTTGTTTTTGAGATTCCCCAGGTGTTTCAAAGGTGGTTAACCAGAGCTCCCTCAGCACAGCCCCAGAAGCAACTCTCCTATATCTTTCAGAGAACTAACAGTGGAGCAGAAAGGGGCAATGTTTGCTCAAACAGAAATGGTTTCCTGACATCTTGACTTTCTGTCCCTCCTTTCCAAGATTAGACTCCTAAACACTGTCTGATGTCTGATATTTTCATTTCAGTTAGCAGTAAACTGCATTTCTAGCCTGATTGTCAGTATTGCTTTGATACAAAATACATGGTTCTTCTCTTACAAGAAGTGATTATCCTGGGGATAAAATCAGGAAATTCCCTCATTTTCCTCAGAACTCAGGAAATAAGAGAACATTAAGATTTAATAGCACCTCATCAGTAGTCTACAAGGCTGATAAGAAGCGAGTCTGTAAGGTTGCTACTCCGGTCTTCAGAAGCTCTTAGTCGCATTAAAAAAACGACCAAGGTCTTTTATTGTAATTAAAGATGTTTTATTAAAGCTTTCCCCCATTTTCCTTTCTTTGCATCTTTTCCCCTCATAGTTTTTACCTCTTATTTCACCCCTCCCTTTGATGTTTGCATGCTTTTCATACTTTCACTGAAAACATTTTGCACTACTCATTTCCAGCCCACATCCCCCCATTTTAGAGGGATACATTTTTCCTGTGCCTGACTTTGCCTCTGCCCTCTACAGCTCATCTACACCTCAGTGAGAGCACAGGGAACATCTGCTCTTGTGACAGTGCTCGTTATGAAGTGGCACGTGAGCAAAACACCTTCCATCTCTCCCATTTCTTTTGTCTTCCATCTACACAGTGAATGTAACCCGTTACCCTCGATACAAAGATTTATTCAGGATTTATTAAGAAACTGAATTTGTCCTTTCAATGGTATAGTCAGCGCGACTATAAATGTTACTTTTAAAAGTGAGTAAAATGAGATTGGCTCCTTCTTTACTTACATGTGTCTAAAGACTCATCTGAATCATCAGGACAATCAGGCTCTCCATCACACAGCCAGTGCTGGGAGACACAGGTCACACCATCCCGGCACAGAAACTCTCCTACGTCACATAACTGAGGTTCTTCTGGAAACGAGAATGTTTTACAGTGCAGTGATTAAAAACGAAGGAAAACAAAGCAGCACAATGAAAATGAGAAGTGAAAATAATGCAGTTCTGAAATCAGAAATCAAAGTCAACAACAGAAACAATGTGAATGAATAACTAAAAGAGAGATCTGAGGGCAATGCCCTTACTTAGGCTACAGAGCCCTAATCTCCAGCTGCAGTATCTCAGGGGGAGCCCCCTCAAAACATTCCAAACAGAACTGAACAGAACTAGCATAAACTACATTTTTCTCTAACTAGTTCACCAAGACGTCCATTTGTTCACTAGACAAAAATCAACCAGCTCTAATTTCATATCATTAGCAGGGAGGTACATCATCTCCTCTCCTGCCCCAGAAAATATTTCCCAATTCTTTCAAATAATCAAATTTTCCAAGATGTATTTCTGTAAGCAAAGGTCTTTTAAAAAAAAACATACATATTTCTGACTATTTCTTCAGGTACATATTTTAATCACCAAATCCTCTCTCAGTTTCATATAAAAACTGTTTTTATATTTAATGGGACAAATTTGCAAACGAAGGGTCTAGTTATTTAAAGTCAACACTGAGGCAACCTTGAAAACAATGGTGTTTAAAAGGGCAATTTGGGAAGGCACACCCGAGCTATCTGCTGGATTCTGCCACTGAAATCTAATGTCCTTGAGATCTAGAGGCAATTAACTCAAGAGTATTCCATCATTAATTAATGTAAAACCATTCTAACATTAATTAAAGCTCACAAAGGCTCTGTGCAATATACTATATTCATTTCATCAATATATAAATTACAATAGCACCTTCCACAAGGTTACATTGCAGATCACTGGGAAAAGGTTTCTTGATTATTTTTTCATGGATGCAAGTAAGAAATAATTTCACTGGAATAGACAGTGCCACAAAGATATAAAACCAGGTATAAATAAGGAGAGAATTAAGCCCAATCCCACTTTTACATCTATCCATTGGTTTGGTTCATGCCCAAAGCCAACAGATGCTGTCACTTCTTCCTTATCACTATCAGCAGACTGTAAGTCAGCAGCCTGCTCCCCTCTAGCTGCAGTGCCTGCTGCACCCAGCTGCTCTCTTTAAAGACCTTTGTGGCTGCAACTTCTGATTAGGTGCTTCGACTTTTCAGGAAGCTTTAAAATATTCCTTTCTTAGGCTGATAAGTCAATTATCAATTAGCATGATAACAAAAATCCACTGTTGCTCAGAACTACTCAGCTGGCCTTCTGAAAACATACCTTTTTTTGCACCCAGTATACACATTCTATGTTTTCTAATCACTGCAAGAGGTTTCCAAACATCCTTGTAAATCAGGCTCTGAGCTTGAAAGGAAAAGCACTTTTGGTACAGTTTTTTTAGACATTTATATATTATTACTCTAGGAAATAACAATGGGGGGCACTTGGTTAAAATTAACCCATCATTTTGTATGTACACACCCCATTTTCAAGGTCAGTCTCTAAAGCTATTGATGGCTACAGTTTCAAATGAATTAGAGTTGCAACTATTAATGTAGGTACGTTTCACAATGCTTGAACTAGCTACACTGGGGCTTCTATAAAAATCAAAGCATTTTTGTTATATTTTAATTCTTTGCCTTTAAATCACCAGTAAATAGCAAGCAGTTGTTTGTTTCTCTTCTCAGAAAAGTTCCTGCTTTGATAGTGCCCTTGAAAAACCATCTTGCAAGTCAGAAAGAGGGAGAGATTTTGGCCACAGTAGAAATACTTGAGCGCTCATAGTATCCATTCAATGTTTTCTTCTTGTATCTAATTATTTTTTTGCAGAAAAAAAAATAGCTACCATGGCTAACTTGCATGAATTAAGATTGATAAGACCAAAATTATCTAAATATTTAAGATTTCTAAGCTGGCAGCTAAGTGAAAAAAAAAATCAGTGAATAAATACAAAAAATGTGAAGTTGTGAAAACAATGATACAGTCAAGTCTACACAAGTGGCTGGTTCTACCTGAACCTACCCAGTTACCTACATGCAAAATACCTTTAGAAAAATAATTTTTGCTAAGTCCTAAATGACAATAATTGGGTAAAAGGAGAAATCAATGCTGCCATTTATTCCAAAATGTAACACTCCAAGTCTAATTACATACTGTGGCAAGCAGAGCACAGTGTTCAGAAAATCCCATTTGAAGCCAATGAAGACTTTCAGTCTAGTTATTCAGGTTTGTAAACAAACCTTACAGGGATGCCAATGAAATCACAGTGAAATGTGCAGAACTGCAGCTTTTTAGTGTAATGTCTCTATTAAACCCTGTCCATAACTCCTGTGGCTGTCTAAGGAGAAACCCCAGCCATAAGGGAGGAAGCTGGTAGGAAAGGAAGGGATACCCTATTCTGCAGCATACTTAACTTTGAATTTCACACTTCCAAAGGAGCAAAGCAAAGCAAAAGACAACCAGAAAAACCACACTATCATTAAGCTAAAGACCCTTCTTCTCTTCAACACGATGCTTTATACTTTTATCCGTAATAAAATCCTTTTTCACTCCTCAGTGTGAACTGCCAGCCATGCATCCGAATAGGAATCCACCAGAAACCTCTGGATAACACCATTAAATGCCTGGGTAAATGGCATTCAGATGAGGAGCTATACAAAAAGGGAAGCATCTTGTCAGGGTCTGACACAAAATACTGGCAGGTTGCTGATGGGAAATAAGATAAAGGTTTTTTTGGAGGAGGCGGCACATGGGACAGTAGCAGGTAAGCACTGTTGTTGTAGGCAATTATCCCTTGCCTCTTGCTGCACCAGGCTATTTGAAAGCTCCAGATAGTCACATACAGCTACACAAATCTTACATTTTTTCTTATTTTGGACAAAGAATACAAAAAAAAGCCTAATGGGAAACAAGTTTTAAAAAACTGGAGATCTAAGCTCTATATATTCTTTACCTTAAGAAAACACAGCAAAGTGAAACAACCACTAACTTTTGAACCACTTTGAAAAACAGACCTTGTTTAGAATAAAGCAGTTTACTATTAGCTCAGGGTTTTATTGGCTTTTTCAAACTGTTACCTTTTGCCTAGCTATAGAATTATCTTTATTTTCTGCTGTTGTGTTTGCAACAGGAATTGGACCCATTTATCATAAACATGCACTAATTAGTGAGAGGAAGAAAACACTTGCTAAAAATTGGTCATGTAAAATTGCCTTATTTTATAGCTGAAGAAAATAGTTTGTTGCAGTGACACCTCTCTGCACACTTCCTTCTGTATTGTGTGTGCTGCTCAGACAGGCTCCCAGCAGATGAAAAAATTCACATTTTTAACAAACTAGTTCTTTGAGATACAGAGCAGATGGTTAGAAATCATCTCTCTGTGGGCAAATGAAAGCTTTGCCTCCCTAAGGATAGTGCTCCTATCCTATGTTACAAACACCTGGCAATGCCTCTTAGAAGGAAACTTTCACAGAAAAGCTGGTGCCTTTATTTTCAAGTCAATGTTTCTACAGCCAAAATTACTATTTTTTTCCAAAAGATGGGCATATTTTTAAAAGGACAACGCTTGAAATCTGCATTAGAAAAATAATTACAATTAGAGAGTGGCCAACATCTGCTTACAGCAGGAATGCTCCAAGTTTAATAAGGCAATTGCCTGTGTACACATGCATTCAGCTCCTAAATGATGATGGATAAAGGTCACTGTCTGGGATCACACTGACAGGTAGAGGTCAAAGGTATCTAGATCCTTCTTATTTGAGGGAATGCAATTATGAAAAGCAGGTCAACGGGGTTCTTGAAAAGAACTAGACAGGAGATAACATTTATATAATTGAGTGCTTCTTCAGTTCTACCATGAGAATGTAAATGATTCATTGTGAATCTAATTAATATCTGCCTTCATCAAGGAACCAGACGTACAGACAAGCTGTTGATTTCTAGAGTTGTTTTTCCCTGCAGGCATCAGCACTGCTCCCACATGCAGAAGCTCATTGCTTGGGCACTCAACAGATCTGCCAAGCCTCTGCTATGGCCCAGGTGACCCCACCACCATGCTTAGGCAGCAATTGCTTGGTGTGCTGTCTGCAGAGCACTTCCACCTCCATCTGCTAAAAGCACCTGAGAGCCCGAAAAAACAAGTCTTCCATATGGCAACACTCTTCAAAGTGAAGAAAACTCAGCCTAATAATGCCTGGATACGTTATGGCAGGGAATATGCTCATTAGGCTTTCACTAAACAGTCATAAAAACCACGTGTGAGCTAATCCAAAACTCACATTCAAACAGAAGATTCTGAATCATTTGATATAAGATATAGCATGATATGAAGGAATGCTTAAGGACAAAAGATCATCATAACAATTTTTAAAAGCTTTTATAAAAATAGCTGAAGATTAACTTGAAGTGAGAATGGTTCATGAGCTCAGTCATACTTTGCACTCATTAAAAAAAGGTTTTTACCATGGTTCAAGTGGAACAAACAACTTTGGAATCTTCAATTTCCCCTCCTTTTTCAAGACAGGAGAAGAGCAAGAGAAGCCACACATAAAACAGAGGGATGCATCTGTAAACTTGCTTCCTTTTTCATTTGGGAATGGCAAGATCAAGGAAAGAACCATGAAAACCATGAATAAAAACCAAACACATACAAACGCTCCGCTGGTTTGTCCCCTGCTGTGTACCCAGGGAAAACTCCCAGGAAAGAAGGGGAACTGCCTGCCACAATAGCAAATTTTTCAGAAGCAAAAGAGCAGAAGGCTAAGGAAGGGCAGGAAGCCAGTCAGAGTGGTCAGTAAACTGTGCCCCAGCTGAACATTTCCATTCAGATCCACTGGTGACCACATAGTCTGTCCCTATGATCAAGAACTTCTCTTGATGATAATAAACCCTTTCTGCCATGTTTCAGGGATATTCCACAACCAAAAACTTGCACTTTTAAGTTCTTAGTTAGTTTCGCTTTGATTTTAATTAAGTTATCTTCATTACAAGAGCTTAAGAACGCAGAACTCTTTTTCCCCCCTCTCAAACGCATGTTTTGCATTTGGGATTTTCTTTGATCTCTCACTGAAACACAGAAAGGTTTGCAGATTAATTTCTGTAAAATTTACTCAAAGTTGAAATGTATATTCCAGTAGTAATTTATGCTAGAATTCATCATATGCTAAAACCTAAATTACTGTAACTGAAAGGCAGATAGGAAGGAAGAGCATGCACAGCACTTCCTACTTAGAACTTTTCAGGCTTTTATATAATATTTCCAACCTCGAGTTAAATCTACATTTTTAGAGCCCAGCATACAGTAAAACATTTACATTTTGGCCACACCATGATACAGGCAAAATCCTTGTAATGATCTTGCTAAACAGTAAACATTTTTACATTTAGAGCGTAAAAAAAGTGTTACCACTTCTTTCTGTCCTACCCAGTTTGGTACAATGCTATGTTCAATGTTAGAGAGTAAACTTTAATTCACAGGATCCAAAAGCCTCTTTCCAGATCTATCAGACCCTTATTTGTGGTTCTGCTGTGCAAAGGGCTTAACCAGCTGTGGGTATGCTCATATGGATATAGCATTCTTAAAACAGTGTGTATATATATATATATATATATATATATGTGTGTGTGTGTGTGTGTATTTATTCAGTTCCTGGCATATCAATTATCCCTTCCTAAGCACTTACTAATCAGCTACTGGCTTTACCCATAGGCAAAGCACAGGTACCAGTCACTAAAGGCACCATGTGTTTTGTTTATGCTACACATCTTTAAACACCACATACAATGCAAGCTTTTCTCAATCTGCACATCTTTTCCCCAAGCAACAAAGTCACAAATTGTTTAGAGTCTGGTCAGTCTTTTGATTGCCATCAGACATCCTACTTAGCCCATAACCTAGTCTATAAATATCCACACTTTAAATTTCTTAATTACATCACACAGCTACAACAATTCTTCCTGTTTCTCAGGCTTGCTCAGTGCTACTAAAACTTACAGCTCAGGCTGAACAATTATTACTACAGATCAGTATTAACAAGACGACTAGGAACATCCACTCTTTCATACAAATCTTGAAGGATTATTGGAGGTGGGCAGGTCTAGGGGCAGTCTTGCTGCTCTCTTTTCTGCTCTCCCTTTGACAAGAACATGTTTCCACTAAGGGGGCTGACCCCAAGCTCCCTCCTGTGGATTTGAGACAGAAAAGGTTACTATTCAGCCATAATATGGCACTCCTCATATGGCAGACATGGAAATCTAAGAAATATTCAGATAATGAGAAAGACCCAAATATTCCTGAGACAACTTTTACCTACTCTGCAAAGGGTCACACAATAATACGTATCAGCAAACTAGGAAATGACATGATAGTGATGTTCTCTAATGACAAAAATACTACAGTATAGCCAGATACCTTCTTTAATATGGGAGAGACAGACTAACAGGAAAACATTACCTGCAATCTTGTCATTTCCCAAACCCTACTCCAAGTAGCCCTGTTAAAAAAAGCTGAAACCCCAACAATCTCGCTACAAATCAGTTCTTCACAATTATCTTTTACTTTCTTGAAAACTGGAAGAAACATGCAAATACATTCCCCAGGGTGAAGCTGTCCTTTCCAAACAGTCAGACTTAGACTGAAGAGAAATGTCAGGACGGAGGGTCAAAGTGACCATCCCTTACCCCTCATGTATGAAGAATGACAAGCCCCATAACAGAAAACCACATGTCCTTTCAGCTGCTGACAGCTAGACAGTGCCAGGGTGAATATGAGCCAAAATGCTCTCCTTTGTGGAAAGCCCTCAAAGGTTTCCACTGAAAGAAGTCTTCTCTCATACATCTCAGAACAAAATGTCTCTGAAGAAACCATTTATATGTAATACAAAAACCTCTGAGCCTCTCCACCTTTGTCTGTATTACAATAAGGTGTCTATAATATTATCAGTTCACTTGCTCTGGTATAAGCCTCCTCATCTGGAAGAAATGGCTGCAACAGGAGACTTTCTAAAAAATATATATATAAAAAAAAATATCAGTTGTGAGGCTCTTGGCAGGGACCTTCACAGGAAACCCAAGAGCTCATGTATGAGGACACTGTGTGCTTCCTAGTTCAAGAATATACCTTGATGAGCAACACAAACTTTGACATGCAAAAGAAATTCTAGGAGAGATGACTTGCATAATACATTTTCAGTACAAATACATGCCTGCTGCTTCATCAGGAAGCTCAACGGAGAAAAGACTAAGGCTTTCAGCTGCTGCCAGGATCAAATCTAAAAGGGTCTGACAGACAAACTCCTGAAAAGCAGAAGAAATGAGCAGAAGGATTGGGACTGAGAGCAAGTCACCCAGAGCTGATTTCAAACCCAATTCTACACAGTGTGCCACTCACTGTGCCTCTAAGCAGGACTTCAGATGAATCTCTCAGCTATTATGTCTGTTAGCCGTTTTAACTTAGATATTTCCAAGATACAATTAAATTTGGAAGCTTTACAACTAGCAAAGTTGAAAGTGTAATGTTTTCATGGAAAAACTACTTTTTTTTAAAGTAGGATGGAAATCTCAACTTGCAACAAGTTCTTTAAGTAAATGCCATACACAATCTCTTTTTGAAAGCTGAAAACATTCATTACATAGCTTATTACAGTATCTTCAACAAACCTTCTGTTGAGCCAATGTTCTATCATTGTGAATTTTCACACTACCATTTTTAGCAAATATTGGAATATAATTTAGATGACTTTCATATCAAAAAGATAACAAGTTACATCACTGTTTTAATTCAAAAGTGGTTTTTTTACCATGTAAAACATTAAAAAAAACTAATTTCCTTTGAATTTCTGCAACTCTAATAGAATTAGATCTGCTCAAGCAAGGAGCGAAAAGCACATACTAAACTGTGGCAATATTTGAAGATACCAGGAACATTGTGGGAATAAAAAAATTCTGCTAGTTTATCATAACTTTGAATGAAAGTTTTAAGTCTTCATTGAGCTGTAGGTAACTGAACAAACGAAAAGATTCAGCTAGGTAAGTTGTAGGCAACTTGGATGCCTGTGTAACTGTAAAATTGGACACAAAGTTACACATAAAGAACTATAACCAGTGAGTTATCTTAAGGATTAAAAGCCTAAAGCAGTGTGAAAGGAACTAGGTAGTATCAGGACTGAACTGAACCATCTTCTTCACTTTCTCTTTTATTTCCCTGGAAAGGATGTTGAAGCTTTGTTATCGTCAGTGGTTGATTTGCTTGTTTTATCTTAGGGCTCAAATGCTAATTTTCTTCCTTTTGCCAAAAGTTATGTTTTCAATATCACAGCAGATGATTCAATCCTGAAATTGTAGTGTTTTCCAGCAACTAAATGGTTTGTTCAAGAAAAGTCTCAAGAGCTCATATACTCTGTTACTTCTTTTGGATTCAGTGGGCCCCTCTCCCTTCCCTCCCTCCCACCCACCCATGTGCTTCAGGACTCATCAGGGCCTTCAGAGAGCTTCAAAACATGCAGGACTAGCAGCAACCTCATGAAGCTCCAGCTCCTTCACCATGAAGCACAGTCTCGTTTCCTCAGGCCTATCTAGGCCACAGTTACCAATGCAGTTCTTCAGTCCCACAGTGAAACTTTTGTCCTCCTGACCTCATCCCTTCCAGTTCTCAGCTACTCTTAGGGAGAGCACACTTGTCATAACAGGCAGCCTGCCTGTTGTTACAGCAATGAGAGCATATTTACCCAGCTCTGAACTGCCTCTTGCAGCTCACACTTTAAGCACAGTAACACAGGGCTATCCATCTTCTCTATCCTCACTTCTGTCATTCCATTGCCAATCATTTAATACTAACTGCTCTGCTAACCATGATCAGTGTCACAGAGATAGTGGCAGAGTTTGATGGATAGCAAAGCTGGTTTTCATCCCACGGCAATTAATGTAACAGGCTGGGGAAGAGGTAGAGGAACTTTGGACTTGCACGCAATTGAAGCACACAAATACAGTACATAACACATGGAAGATGGCAAGGCAGAAGTGAGAAACAAACTCTTGGAGAAAACCTTATCAGAAGGCAATAAACATTAAGATACTTTTGCAGCTCGGAAGGAAGCTCTGTCCCACCATACCCTCATGGTCAGGAGAGGCAAGCCTGCTGTCACTAAACATATCTCAGAATGATCCCACTTACAATGACACAAAGTAATGATGAACAGGTTTCGATAGCAGATGGAAGCCTGTTATATAATTCCATGTTAATGACCACAGAAGTCTTAAATATGAAGGTTTTGCTTTGTGCAACAAGGGATTTATAGGAAATGAAACAGCCAAATCTGCTACCGTAAGCAACTACATACATTTAACACATGTGCATTTTATATTTTAATAACTAATCTACAGGGGCACAGGGTTAAGACTCTAAGAGATCCTTATACTAAACTCAGTGATTAAAAGGATGATTGAACTAGCAGAAAACCAAGTTAAAACTACTTTCTCAATACAGCCTACATAAACAGCTAAAAGGAGAGTCTTATTACCAGGGTTAATTATGCCATTCAAATTGGATGCTGCAGCATACAAAAAACCTCAGAACAAATATGTAAAATGTGGTAGTCACAACAGAAACTAACAGCAAGAAATAAATCTGTTTTTCATAGATATAATTTTAAAATTTACTCCAGTCATACAAATTGCTCCATATTAATGCTGGGCTCTCCTGAAGTCATATCCATTATTTTAAATTACTCCAATCAACAGTTCTAAGTTAAACTGTAACAATCAAGTCAACGGCACACCAATGGGTCACCTAATATAGGCTTAATTGCAATTTAACAGCCAAAATCATACTTAAAATTGTGATCTTCTGCAGCGAGGTCTGACTTTTTTGATAGCATGATCCAAGCCTGATAGTTTAAGGTGTAATTTAGAAATGTATTAGTTGAAAAATAATTTTCACACCACTAGGGATCAATGCATTGTGATTTTAGCTGCTGCTGTCACAGTATGCCTTGAATGGCAATATCTGGGTAGGCAAACATGGTACATAGAGGAAGAAAGATGTAATATTTAGTAGAGAGTTACAACTGGAAAATTCTAAACAGTATTTTCAAGAACAGCTTTTATTCTGTCTACAACAGCAGTGTTACAAAGAAGGATCACATCAAAATAAAGGATGGACTTCATATCTGAAGTACCTCTCTGCTTTATAAATATATAGCCAACACAGACACATATTGCATCACCTAGAACAGCACAGTGTCACCCAGCTAACAAAAAACAAGTTCTGAAACTACCCCTGCCTGGATTTATTATCCCACACAGGACAGTGGGAATAGCATTGGGAGAGTTATGTGAGCCTTGAGTAACGACACGCAGGATTAATGAGCACATGTGCTCATTTGCTCCCTGGAAACAGGAAGGAAACAGTCAAAGCTTTGACACTAGGGAGAAAAGTTGAGTTGATAAAAGGATGAGAAGACCATCACAAGCCTCCAGTATGGACTGATAACAAAAACTTTTCAACTAAGCTAGGAATCATCCATCTCTGCTGAGAGCTTTCTTGCAGGATGGAGCTCTTGCCTTAGGTTGCATTCTAGGATCATCATCAGTTCATCATACAAGAAAACCAAGCCCCATTGCTCTGAATTATTTGTCTATGAAAAAAATAATAAAAATATATTCACTGAATGACTTGAAAAACATTTTTTACATCAATCTTATATACAAATTAAGTACTGAATTATCCAAAGGCAAACCAATACCAAAGAACTATCAGTTTAGATAATTATTTCTTTGGCTTATTAAGGTGAAATTCTATTATCCTTCACAAACTTTAACTTGTAGTTATAAAAAATACTGCAGAAAAAAGTTATCACAAATATAATGGAAAATTAAGCCAATTTTTAATACCATGCTATCAAGCAACCTTGTGGAAATAATTATAAAGTTTATTGCGAACACACATGGACACTTGATAAACAAAGTGAGACCCACATCCTTATGTAAGATTCAAAGGCTTTGTTCCCTGGGGAGGGCTTACTACATCAACTATTGTTTTTGCAGGTCCCTGCCATCCCTTGGGTTGTTTGTGTCACACAGGATGGTCAAGAGGATGGAAAGAGTCAAGTAGAAAACCAAAGACAGCACCAAGAACAGAATCGATACGATGGTATCCGTGATTTCACAGGTGCTAAAGGTTTTAGTATGGAAACTAAGGATTAAATAATTCCATTTTCAATGTAACTGGTTTCTTAAAGCTGTTCTGGTATCTGAGGATTGAAGGCTGGCCAAGACAATCCTAACTTTTAAAAATTTCCACTGCAGTTACAGAAATCAGTCTCATTATCCTGATGTGCTGAGCAAGGAGTCAATGGGCACCTGAATAAATATGACATACTGCAGCTTCCCCAGAGGAAGTTCCCACCTCACAATAAAACCAGCTGGAGCACAACCATCACAAATATAGACTCAGGTCCCCACTCTCCTCTCTCAAAATACTTTAAGTTATTTTTGAGACTTTCCACTTGCGGGGAAGTAATTCAAATTCAAGTGATGGCTGAGGAGACAGGAAAAGAGACCAAGAGCTTCCTATTCTGGAAAAATGGGCCACCTTTAAATAAAAACATCCTCAGGTATTAAGCTCAGGATAAAACCTGCAGATATCATCATTTTAGCAGGTTAAAAGGATGATCAATGTTTAACCTTTGTTAGCAATAACTAGTCTCACTCCAGCAGGAAGGGTGCTGAGGATTTTATTGGCCAGCTTTTGCTGGCTACTGAGATTGTGCTAAGAAAATTCTGCCTTGGTTTTACTCCAGATAAAGGGGAACAAAGACTCTTTGCATTGAGCTACTCTGGCTCTAAATGCTTCTTACTACTTACCTTTAAGTGGTTTCATGCACATGGAAGGTGAGCCATGCTGTACACTGTAAATTCAGTGAAATCTTGTCAACTGTCACTTTCTTGACAGTGTTACCACACTCATTCCCAGCTACCTCCAGGTGATGCAAAAAACATATGTTGAACTACCTCTGCTGGGACTTATTAAACAAACAGTATGTTTTGTAGATTAAGCCATAATTAGCTATGATGCCAGTATTGTAAAAGCACAGTAATTATGCCTGTTTGACTAGTTTCCTTAGCACTAAAAATGTGAGTTCCTACAGGCTAGCATCAACCTGGTAGTTCACAGTTCAGAAGTCTCTTGTCTTCTGATGAGTAAAAATACTTCTGTAAAAATAACAAAGCATGCTGGTTACTCTGAATTTTTAATTATTTTTTAAAATAATGTAAAGACTTCAGCAGACTTTGGATCAGGCTGTAAATAAGGAGCTCATATTTCTATGGAGCACTTAATAGAGTTAAGTAGCATTCATCCTTATACCATCTCCTCCCTTGAGAATAGAATAACAGCAGATGCCTACAGAGAAAAAAACAACGTTAGGAAGCATGTATTTTCAGCAACTTTAATTATATTCTAGCAGCAGGAAAGAAAGATGCAAAACCATAGGACCAACCAACTCTCCCCAGAACACAGACGCAGCTTTGGAGCTCTGCAGCAGAAAAATTTTACTTTCAAGTTGTTTCAAGTCAGGGAATTCCTGAGCAGGCTCTTCCTTTGGTGCTGCACTAGTTATTCTGTGCAGCTGCTCTACAGAACCTCAGCAACTGAGCTAAATCACTGGAGCAGACAAACTCCTTATGATTCCTTGGAAACATATCTGTACCTACACACACTCCAGAAAGAGCTGGTTTGGCCCGATCTATGATCACAGTACTAACAACATGTTTTATCTATATTTATGGTATCATATTTCTAAGTTTCCCCCAGCTAGGGATTCATTAGCACTTCACTGTACTTTAGGACAGCAGCAAAAACGGTTTTAACTCTCAAATCCACGGTTGTTTAAAAGATGCAGACCCAAATGCCAACAACTCAGATTGTGTAATGTTTTTGATATGCATCCTAAGCAACTGATATTCCAGCCATATAAAGGTCACAATAACACGGGCAGATCCAGTGAAATGGGGTTTTGAAATCTCTCAGTTGATAAACTCAGGTAACTTCTTTCCATACAGAAGTAGTTGTGCTGAGCAGTAAGCTGAAGGAAAGACACAGGACAGAACATTCAAATCACTGCTACCACTTATCACATGCAATCATTTTGTCATTATACCTATTACTTCTGCTGCATGCAAGGCATGATGTATAATTTAGATTTCATTTAAGATACAATTGAAAAAAAAGAGCTTCATCCCATTCATAAATGACAGCTTTTCCTGCTGTCTGCACCGAGCAGTGCAAATAAATGGACAACTTGACAGAAGCTCAGCTTAGGAAATATTTACATCACAAAGGTAAATGTTTAGTTTGGTGCCATATTCGTTTAGGGGGTGATAAAGCCCCCGTGTTGACTATGAAGGGATGTGTCTGTGGAGCTGCTGGAGGGCACTTGCTTTGCTTAGGAGCCCACAGCACCGCCTTCATCTCCCAGCCAGGGGCTGCTTTCTGGTTTTTCAGCTGCACAGGTTTTAAACCTGTACTTGAAAATTACTCTGGCAGCAAGCAATAGAGCATCCCCTGCATGTTGTGTTTGCAGGACAGACATTATTGGCGTAGACAAAATTATACCTACACTAGCAACTCTGTATTGTGGAAATAAATAACTAGTGAAAGAAACTCTTGCTCAGAGCTACGTTGCTTTATAGAACAGCATTTAAATGCATGAGTTTTACAACCCCTATTAAAATAAGTGTTAATAAAACCCATACACTTAAAGCATATGAATAGATTCTTGTGGGTGTATCTATTACAGCTTCAAGAACCAGGACCACAAGTAAATACTCCCTAAGCCCACAGCTCACTTACAAGATAAGGCATATGAAGAAGGTGATTGCTGCAGCCCAGCTCTACTGTCTCACTCCCTCCAAGGCACCACGGCGTGCCTGGTCCTGAGCACTTCAGTGGTCATGCAATTTGAGATTATCTCTGGGGGGAGCACCCTTGGAGATTCCTTACCACTCAGAACAAGGTTTTAAGCAAAAGCTAAGAATTTAGAGCCTGGCAATCAATATCCCAGGCAGAGGTCTCCTACACTATGGGTCTTAACATTTTACAGTGCCATTAATGTATCTTTGAGCACTTCAATACTTCAAGACTGAACCTTGATGTATTCTTTAATAATCCAGGAGGATTATAATGCTGACTGAGTTCTTAGCAAATGAAGCTGTGATCACTCAAAAATACTTTCTGTCTAAAACTCTGGCAGGAACACACATTCTGCCATATTCAATGAGATAAGATACCCTTTGTACAGTACTGCCTCTCACAAACTAACTCTTACAAAGCTTTTGTTTTTTAAATATAGTATCAAATTACAACGTATTCTATGTTAATAAAATAATATATAGTATTAACTGTTTAAGTCATCATTTGAAAGCTTGTGTAATAAATATTTCAAATAATTTATTTCTTAAAAATAGCTCATTATGGCATGACAGTCAGAAAATATTAACTTTAGTTTCATTTACTGGATTTGCAGAACAAATACAAGCCTGAATTAGGGCTTAGGGAATGGAATATTTAGATTGTACAATCTAAATGTATCTCCCAGGGAAAAACAATTAATTATCTTTGTTACTGCCACTACTGCCGAGAACAGCTGCAATTCCTGGCTTGCCAAGTTCACATCATTGAGGGTTATTCCTATTAATATCAATTAAGAGCTAAACTGTTTGAGTCTCCTCAATAACAATGCTCAAGTAGATTTGAAGTGCTATTTCAGAGGAAGCACACCTGCAGCAGGATGGTGGCACCTATTCTTTATCTTAAAAACCCCAAAGATTAACAAATATAGATATGGCTCACTGAAATGTGTTCAAGCACTGGTAACTAAGGCTCACTTACTCTTCAGATAGCTCCAAAGACCTGTGGATTTACTTCCACTTAAGTGCAGTAAAAACCTTGTTCCTTAATTGAACTGGAGATACTATGACACCATCACTTATGGACTGGAATTAAATCAGCCTGTGAAATTGTGCTACTCTGGTGTTAAGCACAGTGTATGACTTGACCTTTAAGTGCACCTGCAGACCATCACGGCTCAAAGAACTCCTCCCCTGCCATCTTAACCACACCTTTCATCTACCTAAACTAGGACATGAGCAAAAAAGTTATCTTCTCACCTTAAGAGAAGTCCATGCTATCCCTCACACAGCTTTTGGCTTTTCTTCCAATGACGATATTAAGTTTTTCAACTATATTTCTCATGAAGCCATTGGGGGCTGATTAAAGAACAATTATCACCTTGCAAGGACTTTCTTTAAACTATAAGCATACAAGTTGATACTGGAATTCTGACACTGAACCAAATCTAAACTAAGATTTAGGAATTAATAAAGTAATAATTTTTCATCATTTACCTTCTACTTGGCTGATAACAATACAGGACAAATTTTTGCCCATCCAATCCCACTCTATGTTTCAAGGACATTTATTTAAAACTTCTCCACATTATTTTTCTTTAATGCCACAGGGAAAAAAGATCAAGAGCAATCGTTTTGAAGATATTTCCAGAGATTGGAGACTAAAGGAATTTATTATTGATTAGGAGGGAACATTAGGTAGGATCCAGAAACATGCACAGGATGTTTTGAAAGCTGCTTTGTGTGTCTGCAAAAAGAGAATATATTCTTTTCTGTTATTTGCTACCTATTAATGATTATTACCATAAATATAAAGAGAGTTTAAGCAACAAAAAGTGTTCAAATCCTGGAAGGTACACACAGCAGAAAAAAATCCAAGAGACTTTAAGGGCAATTTGACAAGAAAAAGAAACAATGTTTTATTTTGAAGAAAATCACATGTTATAACTGTGGACAAAAATAGTATTCCAGGTAGAAGACATGTATATTGAAGACCACCTAAGGTGATGAATGCAGCTGAATACACAAGGGAAAACTTTCTGTAAACTCACACCACTTGCATGAAGTTATTTTGAAGATTCCTTGAGACACATATTAAAATGATTGGATATTTTAAAGTATTTCCAAAAATCTGCCTTTTGAGGAAAGAGAAAGATGACACTAATATTGCAAACAGTTGAACATTCAGAATTTTGAAACCGAAGGTAAAAATTAGAATAAAAATAGGGTAAGATGCCCTTAGTCACACAATGTTTTTCTTTGCTTTGCTAAATGGACCAAGGATTTTTTTATCATTTTGTTGTTATTATTAGAACATGACAAAGATTCTAAGTCCAATACAGGTGGTTATGACTTTCCCAAAATCTCCAGCTGGGAACACTAATGTGTTTTAAGCAGTCACTGGAGGGGCAGAGCAAGGCCTCCTCTGCCAGGTCAGCTGTATCTCACGGCCTGAGTAGCTTCAGGTTCAAGGCTGTGTTCAGATCTCTGCACACCATTCCCATCATCCCCATGGACTGAGCCATAACCATGCAAGCTATCCATGTTATGCTTCACAAAAGAAATTATTTTTAAACTGCCTTGGCCATTGGCTTCCATTTGTCAGTCAGATCACTTTCTCTCTCCACCTACCTCCTGCCACGCTGATGGAGATCCATCTCAGAACAGCACTTTCCCCCAGCCCAGACCTTGGGCAGCACTTTCCATTGCCTTTGTTCAATCAGAAATATCACACTGTGAGACCATTTTAGCTAAAAGGGGCATGACACAATGCAGTCTGAGGAGTGAGGAGGGCAGAGCCCGGTCCATAGTTTCCTTCTTTTGGCAGACATGAGACCAGTTTAACCTCCCACTGAGATTCATCTGACGTTCCAAATGAATTTTACCTTCTGCAGCACAAATGCTTGTGTATTTGTGAGCATTAGGGAGGCAAAGTAAAATATCTCACACTTTACGAAGATGAACAAGTAACAAATCCGTGTTTGACAGAACTCATCTAAACTCCACTGATTTTACCCCAGGAAAAAAAAAATCATGTCTTTAAGGTTTTTATTGGACACTTGCATGAGAACTGGTTTTCATGGTTTCACTCCTTTGATGTGCCTGACCTCTGCAAGGACAAAGATTCTTGTTTGGTCCTCATGGTTCTCTGCACTGATGCAAACACATCACTGAACACCATCTCTCATCTTGTTTCTACCAATTACTTCAAGTTTTCCCAGAAAAGGTGCTGGGAGGAAAGAAGTCTCTCATGGAGGAGGGAAAAGGCCAATAATACCATGGGACCGTTCTTAAGGAAGCAAAAACAAGACAATTATGCTGGAGGTAAGACAAGAAAAACATGAAGACAGACAACTGAAAAGTATTAAAAATTCCCAGGATGAAGGCAAAACAAAGAGCAGCCCAAGGAGTTATACAGCTTATACAGCCCATGTGAAATGTCTTTTATACACTTAGAAACTGGACCTCTGCACATCTAAAATCCGCAGAGGAATCAGGTGAGTCAGAAGGAACCTTTTATCAGTGCTACATTAAGTTTGCATCAAGTAGACAGAGAAAATAACCTTTGAAACTGATGTCCTATTCATCATTCAAAACCAAATGCAGTATCGCTCCTGTTTAACTCAATGCTGCTTCTAATAAAGTGGTTTAGACTCACTTTACTGGCTCACAAGTTCATTTTTATTCTGATCAGATTCCCTGATAGACACCATTGTGCTTCCTTGTCTTGTCAAAAGAACACAGGACCAAGACAATCTCAAGGCTGACATTTCAGTACACACTAATACATTTATCATTCAAAAGCAAACATTTTATTTTAAAAAATATCCCAACTAGCATCCTATGGCAGGTAAAAAACCTTCTAGGTTTTTCTAATCATGGCTTAGCCAAGCACCACCAACACAAAAGAGACCACTTCATGAAAAATTCCTATTTTTTCTCTTAACCCTGAAGGTAACTGCTTTAAGCACTGCATAAATTAAAATACAGCAACACTGAACTTAACCTAGATAGCTACTTTACATAACTTAGAAGTGATGAATAACAGAAGAATCTGCAGAACTACAGATTACAGTCATTTTATGAGTGTTCCAAATGACCTCTGAATAAACTCAAGTTGCATTTCTTTCCTCTTACCAAACACCAGCTAATATTTCCCACCTTCTGCACTTGCTTACTATTTTTCAAAAGCCTCATGAAACATTGTTACCATTTTTCAGATTTTTGTGGTGATGCTTTACCTCCTCCCGGCCTGCAATTATATCATTAACCCAGACAAACACGGTTTTTTCCTCAGTTTTCTGGTGTACTTGCCACAGAAGGCAACAGCACAAAGCTCTGTTTCTCCCTGCAGAAACACGACATTGGGATCATACAACTGTATTTGTATATACAAAACTAATTCATGCACAACATGAACCAGAACTTCTCCTTGAGTATTAGTACGCTCACATAAATAATTAAGAAACCCAACTTGCTGAAAAGTGACCTGGGGAATCAAGATCACCAATAGAAGAGCTCAAGTGAAGTTTATTTATTTAGCAGAATGAAACAAAGGCTGATGGGAACATTTTCACTACCTATGGAGATGATAGAAGAGACACAGGAAAAGGGAATGTTTATACAGGTGTCCTTCTGCACAAGTATCTAAACCAGACATGATTTAATGTAAAGGATAGAAAAGCTAGATTTTGAGATGTTCCCCAAGGACAAATAAACGCATAAAGTAAATTTCAAAAAAATACAGTACAGCTTAAAGTTACAAGTAGAATATAAAGCTGTTTTATATAATAGACGCCCAATATTCTTGATCCATAAGGCACAGACAGTATGACCAAAGCTTTCCACAGTCTTTACTAACAAGCATGTTTACACTTTAAAGTGTTTACTCTGAGCTATTATCAATAGCATTTTTTTGCACTGCATTATGAAGACCAGAAGCTGGCACCAGCTTTGCACCATTTAGGAACAGCAGCCAGAAGGAAAGTATAATGTTACGGAGCTGTGCCTCTTTCAAAATCTGTCCTCCACTTAATTGCAATGACCCTAAAGTAATAAGCATTTCCTGGAAGATACAAAGTATTCCTTTTTGACAAGGACAGAATATATTTGTTTCCCAAATTAGGTGGAACCCTACAGATGTTGGCATTAAGTGTACTGATGGGAATCATGATCATCTGTCAGAAAAACGTATAAATCCTTTGGGCTCTATAATAAGCTGACAGCATTCCTGTGAAATATTAACTAGGCACAATGCAGACATTGACATTTAACTCTGTATTTCCACTGGATTTTTATCTCGACTCATCATTGCTCTCTCTAGTTTTCTCAGGCTCTGTATTTTATAGAAATGACCATATGTTTAGATTTGTATTTGATGACATAATTGCAGAGCTGCAGCGAGCTAGCAGCTCGAGCTCTGCATGTCAGCTGTGTTGTGGCCACAGAGCTGAAGAAGCCTTCTGCAATGCAGCAAAAGCCATATTAACTACTTCCAAACCTTAGCAAGGAAACATGTATTTATATTGTCAGCTAAAGTAGAAGCATGAAACCAGGCAGCCCTTCATATAAACTAGGTCCCTCTGTTACTTTTACAAAAGGAACAAAGGCAACAGTACATTTGAATCTGTCCAAGTTGCTGGTTTCTGTGGAGGAGTTGGCCTTTCTGCAATCTATCATCATTTACAATACAGCAAACAGATTTCAGGAATGTTTTTAAAAGTTGTAGGTGGTAGAAAACAGCTTCTTGCTCAAAGCAAGATTAGACTTGGAATCTTCTTCTCATCAAGAATTTCCTCCTGAACCCAACCAAGGACCCTCTTCTTTGTAAAAAGTTTCCCTGGAAGCAGTATGCTCTCCACATTCATGCAAGATCTTTCACTTTGACAAACAGGCTTTTCTTCCAATTAAGTCTACTTAATTGAAAAAGTTTCCAACCAGCAACATCTGGAACACTCTGAAGGGAAGGTGCTCAAGGCACAGCAGCACAAGAGGCACACCAGGGGTTAACAATAACTGCAAGTATCCATCCCTGCTGTCTTATGTGCAACTCATTAGCTCATGCCTCCAGAAGACAAGTCAAAGGCAGTGCAATACTTCACTCTTGAGTCACAACACAGCTCTCTACAACTTTCAGCTCTTGGTAATCTTAGCTGAAGATGTAAATGTGGGTTTTTTTAAGGCATTGGAAAAGCTCTGAGCACTTTGCCCTCGTCAGGCTGATCTCCCAACGATGAAAGCAGAAGAATGTAACTGAAATTGCAATATTAACTGAAATTCTGAACTGCAGCTGCACGTTGCTTCCCACTGACTTGAAGGCTTCACTCACCTGCCTGTAAAGCAGATGGCTCAGATCTGCCCTGTGCTACACTGCTGAAATCCCAGTCTGAAAGAAGAATCCCACTGAACTGAACAGTGTCAGTATAAACCTGCAGTATTTACTTGGACACTACCCCCATTTGGGTGACTCTTTGTCAGTGTAAGATCCACACCATTACCTGGGTACCAAACCTTTTTTGTAAAGGCCAGTCATACACTACCCATGGGAGTAAACATTCTGCAGGTAATAAAAAGAAAAGCCAATTTGAGGTGTCCAGAGCAGCAAATGGAAACTATTCACTCACAATATGAGAGTGCTACAGCCAGGGAAATGCTTTCCAAAGGCAGGATAAGGGGATTGGGTGGGTCAGTGGGCACAGCATTCCATCCTGCCAGCACTTGGGAGCAAGGGATACTCCCAAGCTGAACTGGAAATACAGCTTGAACAGCACATTCCCCAAACAGGAGACCCATCCATGTGGTACTTGAAGCATTTTCAAACTTTTGCTTGAATTGCTTCTCTTTTTCTGTATTTTTAATTTTTAAAACTGTTAATAGGCTTAAAGACTACAATTGAAACCAAAGTAAGCATTTAACTTGACTAGTTCTGGTTTGTTGTTGTAGTTGGCGTTTTTTTTTCATTTTACACTAAATTAGTAAATGCCTGATTTTCTTCAAAGGCTACAGAACACCAAACTTTGAGATCTTTCATGGAACATGAACTTTCTGTTCTCTGTATTCTTCTAATTGGAATATTAAAGTAATTAAAATTCATCCAATGGAGATCGTTATCATTCAAACCGAAGCAGAGCCAAGATTTAAAAAGGGAAGTACTATTAAAAAAAACAAACAATCAACAAAGACTTGCACTCTGTAGAAAAATGTAATTGGTCTAACTTGATATAGATGTACATTAGTTCTTGGATGCAAAAAGCAAAGCTTGATTACAGCGAGAGAGAAAGCTACCACGATTATCCTAATTAAAAATTTGCCAAGTTATTTATAGTATAATACAAGGAAATGACATTCATTATCCTATAAACTATTCAACAAACCATTAAGCACTGTAATAAAATCAATTGGCAAAAAGAGAAGCAATTATATTTATACTCGTGTAAACACCTTAGTGAACTAACCCCAAAGCACCCCTCAGTCCCAGGATTCTTTATACAAGCAGTGCAGAGGTGTTTTGAGAGATACAGAAATACAAAACTGTCACTTAATTCATATGCTAAGTTGTTTAATCAGTTAACTTCCAATTCAGTAGCCAACTGCCAAGTACACAGAGCACTGAGTTCAGAAGAAAAATAAATTTCTAAAAGCAGTTCCCACTCAAAACAAATAGTCTAAGACTGTTTTATGACCTTTTAAAATGTGTTGATTTATTCTTAATTAATTGATGAAGCAGCATTCTGAAGTCTTTCTGTCACTGCACACACAATTAACTCACAAGCAATCAAGGGAATTAGAGGAAAATTAGAAGCAGGATTGTCATAAAGCATTGATCATCTACACCTGCAATACACATCTGCTGGAATTTAACTTGCATTATGGAACAACTGGACCAGCCTAACTTCACTTTTTTTCTTAATTAACATTTTAAGCATAACACTGTCTCAATCTGAACTGTTTAAATAAAAGGAAATAATTGCCCTATAGGTCAATCTTTCTGGTTCACAGTAACAGTCAGAACCAACTTAGATGAACTGGAAAGCATTTCACAAAGGTAGAAGTAAATACACCCTAATTTGCCAACACCTTTTCAGTGCCAATCTATTTAATCCCATTTAGAAAGGCATTAAACTACTATCCTGTCCGTTCTACTGCCCTATCAATTTCTCAGGCTAGAAAATTGAAGTTCATCACCCTTATCTCTATCAAGATGTCCTACATCAGTTCCCACACCCGGCCTGGGACTGACCTTTGGCTACTCTCGTGGAGAGCTGCTACCTGCCAGGCTCTGCTGCCACCTCAGCTAAGCTGCAGAGTAATCTCTTAACAATTTATTTGGCATAAAGTGCAGTAAAATAATATTTTTTTTCAAGCTGAGAGGCTGGCTAAGCACCTGCAAAAATAAAATGAAGTTCTGTGGGTTTGCCAACATACATATATTCTGGAGAAGCAATTAATGTCTTTGAGGTAGAGTGTTAGTGAAAGGGGAACTCTGTGCTTTGATCTCATTAGTAAGAATGAATCACTACTGGAATTCACCAGGGTAAACAAAGCCAGGAGACTGAGCTCACATCCATCTCTCCTACTGCAGAAAACACGAGAGTATAACCAGGACTTCTTCACAATAATGTGCATTATTCCACAGATTCATCCCTTCATCTCCTAAAATGACCAATAAAATACAAGCATAGCTGTACTTTATTATTTCTAAGTGGCCTATCTTTTCCTCCTCTGTTCCAGGAGATCTTTGACAACTTCCAATTCCAAGAGCAAGTATAGGAAATGTTTATACTGCATCTTACACCCCTGGTTAGTCCTCTGAATACAAGATGCAGGTTAGCTGTGTATACTTTCCTATATTTGCGCGTACTGTGTATACTCCCAAGTCCAATTAACAACATCCATTAGTTCCACAAGTACATCTAATACCCTGCACTGAGGCTCTAAGGCACCCACAGAAGTTGGCTCTCCCCACCTTCTGCCATGTCCCTGTGCACGTGCCACACGCCGTGCCCACTGCCAGCACAGCTCAGAGCACTAAGCTGAGAGATGACTGGAAATCTGGAGCTGGAGCTCACAGAAGCACCTGTTTTCTCCCTGGTAATGTAGAAACCAAGTTTCACATCACTTTCACTCTCTCCTGAGAAATATGAGCAATGAAAAATCCAGTTAGTCCCTCTGCTTTCGGTCTGCAGTTGAGAAAAGAGACATCTGTTTGGGCTGAACATCCCCCACCAGCTGACAACCTTAAACACACTTAGAGGAGCAAACACCAAATAGAAAACATCAACATTTGCTTTCTCCATTATTAACATTTCTTTCCTTACAATAGGGTTTGCTTTTTTATTCCCAGTGTACACTGAAGAGTCCACATGAAGACTGTGAACCCATATTAGAGGGGTAAAAAAGCAAAATTTAAGAGCAACGTATTGTGAGAGACAGACTCTATAATGGCCTTTACTTCCCACTTATATGCATTGTCCTTCAGGCTTAAGGCCTAAGCAATGATGCACATACATGCTAGCAGACCAGCAAATGGAAGGGGGAACCATTCAGTATAAAAAATGGGGTCTCCAGATTTAGAAGCAGGGTTACAAGTGAAACCACCAGATAACTTCAAACCCCCCTGAAATCCTTTAGTGAAGTGGAAGGTACCTGCTGCTCAGCTCCAGCAGCAATACCTCCATTCCTCAGTGCCCTGGCAGATGACTCAAGCACAGGGACCCAGGGATAGATCTCTGTTTGCCTTCCACAGCATTATGTATTTTCCACCAGGAATTACCAAGCAAGTTCTTATGTTTATGTATATATACATATTTATATTATAGCTGAGGGTAGGCAACAGAGGATGGTTCAGCTGGAAGGGACCCACAACGAACATTGAGTCCAACTGCAGTATAACATGACCATGACCAGCTGGCCTTAAATCTCCACAAGGCACAGCAAGTGCTGTACTCAGAGGAAGAGGATTTGGCCCTTGCAAGTGAATCAGTGAGACTTGGTATTTCTTACCATGCATTTTCCTGCAAGTATTTCAGCTTCACATCATCTCATGTGCTGACAGTGCTATTAATCTCAGCAGGAGAAATATAAGATAATTAAAATATTAGCTTATTCCTTAAGCCTTCTGGAAATTTTGAGTGGTGCCATTTTAAAAAGAAGAGAAGAACAGTTCAACCTCACTTAACCTTCCTTCCACCAACTTACAAATTTAATAACCACAGTGAATATAAAGTGAAGATACCATGCAAAGCAATGTGGGAAAACAACACGGACACAAATGAACCTCCAACAAACTGAAACAGAATTAAATCTATTATCCTGCTTTTCAGAAATTACACAGAGCTACACAGTCCAGGACTTGCAGAACCATCTGTCCAGTCCCTTGGCTGTGCAGGCAGCCTGGGTTAGCAGCACCAAGCAGCAATGGATGCCATCAAAACAGGGCTAGAAGGTGCTGGGCAAAGAGAAGGAATTTGGGGAATACAGCTATGAAAAGCCAGATTGCCTTTTTAAAAGGCTAACTTAATTTTTAATAGGTTTTTCATAATGCAAAAAAATTTAAGGGGTCATATGCAAGGAAACAAGTCCTCCATCTAAGGAAACTAAGCCCCATTTCTTGTTGAAGTAACATGCTAAAGTGGTGGCAAACATTTTCAGTTCTAAGAAATGTTGATGGTGTTTTGTTTAGTATCATTGAGAGAAAAGATGAAGCGGAGGATGAAGAGAAGGAACGTGGTATGTGATAAATTCAATGTGAGAACACATTCAGAGTGAAAAACTTCACTTTCCTCCAAAACCAATTTTCACAATCCAGCAGACACTCGCTATTTTTGCCCCACACAAACTTCATGTCTTGTTTTTAAACAACCAGCAACCTGTTTGCAATTGCAGCTACTTGTCATGAGCTACCAAAGGGATCATGCAGTATTTTCTTGAACTAGACTCAAAGGGCTTTTATGAACTCTAAAAATAGGATTAAACCCCCTCAGTGCTGCTACCACACATTCCTCTCATTTGCCAAACCCAAGCCTGCCACCCCTTTTTAATTACTTGAGAGCACAAGGACGAAGCCAGGCAAAATCATGTTTTCCTCTCTTTTATAATCCTGCCAGAGGGGCTACTTCTTATCATATATATTCCATGTTTGCTGAATATTATTCCCTCTTTGCTTTTCTACTTTTTTGGTTATTTTCATTTTTATTTATATAGAAGCTAAGGATGAACAGCTTCCCCAGGAAGACAGCTCTTGTGAAGTGACATCCTTACGAAGTGACCGTGTTTTCTGAAGGCTTGGTTTGGAAATGGGAACAGCTAGGGGCTGAAGTTCTTCAAAAATGTAGACCCCAAATTACCTGCTGCTGTCTCTAAGCCTTCTAAAGAGATAAAGAAAATGAAGACAGGGAAAACATTTGATCTTCCATGCTATCTCCTGGTAGAAATGCCTCCCTATCTTTTAAACATTTAAGGCAAGTCCTGGAAGTAAAAGCATATACACAGGTGAAAGTAATTGTATGATACTGCAGAAGATCTGGCTTTGAAGAAAATCAGAATTCTTCAATGTATAAGTAGTACATGTGCTGTGTTTTGTCTGGTTTTAATGTTCTGCAAAACTTGTTTATGTGTGTGGCGAGGTTTAGTCAAAGTCATGGAAAAAGGTGATTTACTTGTACGGTCTTGTTGAGACATGGAAGATTTAAAAGCTGAACGAGTCAATGGCATTTTGCCACCAACTTCAAAAGGGTTGGGATCTTCCCCTTAGCAAAATGGCAAGAGAGCCACAGAGTTGTTATTTTTCTGAAACTTTCATAAGATTAGCATAAAATAAGCAAAAAGCTTTGCTCAAGATGACATTAACACTTGCCAGGTTTCAGTGCAAGAACAGCACTGTCCTGTTTCCAGTGGGTGTATCTGTAACAGTGTTAGAAGGTGTCTGAGAAAGCCACTGTCAACAGAGCAAATGGATCAGTCCCTCACTGTGTCCCCTTATCAGGCTCCCAGCATCACCACTGTCTGCACTAACAGAATGGCACTGTACCATTTCAGCTAGGTGAAAAAGCAAACTGACCTTCTGATTTCATTGTAGTAGGTTAAAAAAAAACGTTAAAAAGGAGACTAGATTAAAAGTAGATGCCTTTTTCTTTCTGAACTAAACCAGGACTATCAGTACTCAAATGTTAGAGAAATCACTCACCAAAAGAAGGGGGCAAAAAAATTACAAAAGAAAAGATCTGGCCACTCAGACTATCTGTTACAAGTTTCATAAAACCAAGGATGTGAGCAGGGCAGACACAATCATGTCCAGTTGAGTGTATTAACTTCTGATTCATGCTGCCAGCACTGCTCATGCTCTTGTAGAGAAACAAAACTGTGCTGAACCAGTAACAACACTGTGCCCAGAGCCAGGAGATGCTGCATTATGCACTCTCAGTCTCTGCTAGTGATACCAGGGATACCACAAAAAGGGTTCAGAGCAGCAGAGAAAGAAATTCCCAGCTAAGGAAGCACATCTATGTATAGCACCTGAACAACAATGCTGGTGCTCCAAAGGACGCAGCAAAACTGACCTAGGATTTCAGTTAATAAAGAGGCCACCCATATGGTCTCAAAGCCTTGCTCCTTCTGGTGCAGGTACTCCTGATTTAATACACTGGTAAAAGCTTCCATCCACATGGGAGCCACAGACTGGAACCTCCTCCTCGAGGACAGTATCAACATCCATTTGATAAATAACAAAAAAATATCTTACTCTCTTCGTTCCAACCGTGCTGGAGGGCCATTTCTATACCAGTGGAATGGTCAGAGCATGTCTGTCAAAAGCAGTTGACATACATCTCAAACTCCTCAGCTAAGAAAGACACTTGACTCAAAATTTCCATCTTCCAGGGGAACTACCAAGCTCAGGCTTTTGGCAAGGGACTCCACATGCTTCCTCTGAATCCATGTCACCACACAGCAGGGAACACAAGCTGATCTGGAGGGGAGCATTTGCACCAAGTAGCCCATCAGAACACAGACCATCTGTCTGGACTGGGCTCAGGCCTCTGCTTCTAGGAGGGCTCAGAGAATTTTGCTTTGAACAAATACTGAACAACAATAAAAACACAACAATTACCTTGAAAAGTCTAACCCGTTTTCCAATCACATCTTTGTCATCTTTCCAGGAAGATACTCAAACCTCCCTGAGAAAAGGTAATGGGAAAGTTTAATAAACTTGTGAAATCTATTTTGAGAAACCACAAAGAAAGAATTGCCAAATAAAATAATCTTTTGTTAAAGACAGAAGAAACTAATCACTTGGGCATGGCATTTATGGGCTTTTTGCACAAAGATACCTGATTAGTCCTTTCAGACATTAAATTGAATAAAATACTAGCAGTAGCTAACTTCAATGAAATAAAACTCAAACACTGCACACACATTCTGTCCTTTTTTTTTTTTAAATCTCTCATTGCAGTTCTTCTGTAAGAAAACTTAAATCAAAACCACCAAGTTACCTAGGCTTAAAGAACAGCTGGTGGTCAGTCACCACTAAGTCTATGATTCTGTGAAATGATCCTGCTCCTTACTAAAAGTTTACTGTTCCACCTTGGCTTTCCTGGGTACACCACTTGCATTAATAGCAACAGATAAGTAAGGTCAGAAGTGGCCTAAAAAAATCAAGTTACTTACAATGAAAGTATGTGGAAAAGATTGGGGGTTTTCCCTAAAATTTAAATAATATTTATGCTTCCATTTACTGAAAACTGGGTTTTGAAAGTCTGATAAACTTGTATTTTTGAAATAAATAAAAAAAATTGCTACGTTTGAAGGATGTCTCTTTGCCTACAGTGCAGCAAACTGAAACATCAGTTTTCAGATATTTTAATGAAGGGCTTTCCCATTTCTGCTGTTTGCAAATATATATATATTAAAAAAATCGTTTAAGCTTCTTTAAAAGGAAAGAATTGCTTGAATCAAAAATTGCCTTCTCCCTCGGGCAAACATTTTTTTATTAGCCCCAGCCTACAACTCTCAGTGCTGAACAGCACAGGTAGAAAAAGTAAGAGCAATTTAGATGGTCCTGGGACTCAAGGGAACACTACAACATCCTGAGATAGATCCCTGGGATTTTAAATTGCACAGTAGCAGTGTGGCTGCCAGTCAGCCTCAGACACCAGATAGTGCATCTCAATTCATATTAAGAAGGGATCCATTGTGTGATGCTGATTAGACTGATATATTTTGCTGACGTTGCCAGAAACATTTATTTTAATATAACGGAGTACATTGTTGAGGCAAACTTAAGTTTGACCTTGAGAAAAAAAATAAATGCACAAATGATGGATGTGGTATGCAGGGATATAGCCAGAAATACAGGGAAATGAAAGCAGTGCATCTGTCAACCAAAATATTCAGCCATAGGAGTCAACATGATTTACACTTACCAACCTAATTCAGGATCAGGCCCCATGGATGTTCCAGATTGACTAAATGATGCTAATTCAGCATCATCTTTGCCTCCCACTTTTCCCTCTATTCCAAAATCGAGGGAAATACAAGAGAGATCTTTGCTGGAAATTTGTATAGCTATTATCAAGGTGTATGGATACAACATACTGTGCCTGAAGCTAAGAAATACTCTATCTTTGCTTTGCAAAGTGACTGCATCAAGCCTCAGGAAACAGAATTGACAAAACCCAGACACACAAATCACTTTCAAGTAGACAGTCAAACCCATTTCTCTATCCATTTATATCCAAGAAGCTAAATGTTTCTCCTCTGCTTTGACCAGGGATACAGGCTGGCTTGGCCAAAGCCCTCTGACACAGCAGAACAACATACACTGTGTTTTTGAATCCAAGACACCCTAAAAATTATGTATGTTTGATAAGACTTGTTCCAAACAACAGAAAGACAGCTCTTTTTTTTTTTTTCCCCATAAGCAGCCTTATCACTACACCAGTACATTTCAGAGCTGGCTCCATGTCATACAAAATCCACTGTGCTTTAACAACTGACTTCAAAGAATCTATCAAGAAGCATTTCTGAGGTTGCAAACCCAATCAGCCCTGTAAGGCTTTCTAAGCCACTTACCTAAGCCAGGGTCAACACCAGCTGTAGTCCAAGTTTTCCCAATGACATCTGGGCAGGTTTTTTTTGTTTTCCTATATTTAGGTGTCTCCAGTTGTTACAGTGCAGTTGAGCAGCACTCAGAAGTCATGGTTCAACTTTGGCTAGTAACAGACAACAGGACTGTTTCTCTGCTTTGCAGTTAAACTTGCTCACACAGGTTTTCCATAAAAAAAAAAGTCATCCCTTTGAAGCCTCACCACCCACCTGCATTTTCTCTCCCCCAGAACCATAAGTGAAAAAATAGCAAATTTTGCCTACCAATAGACCTGAACAACAAGTTACTTTGCCTGAACACTGGAAATAATCTTTGCTCTTCCCCCAAGCTCAACTTGAGATTTGTTCCCAAGAATAATTTGTAACATGGGCAGCAGCAGGGCACTAAATTCTCAGCAGAACAGCTCTAACACCTGAAATCCCTGAAGTCCCCTTGTTTTGTGGCCCTAGGGCATGAATACTGCACACCTGCCCCAGAGACAAAATCCACTGCCTCACCTTTCTTATCTTCACCAAGTGCACTATTCTTTCAGCAGAATCATTGAAAAAGCAGTAAAAAAAAAAGCAGTTCTGAAAAGCAGTGTCCTTCCCATTTCTCTCCCTATACTGCTGCCAGCTTTGCCCTCAATTAAGAGGCAACACTTTTTCCAGACCTTAAACTAGCTGTACTTAAGATGGATGTCTTTTTCACCCTCACAACTGCATAACTTTCTCTAAATGGAATGAAGTTGCTACCACTTACCCTGTTCAACCTGCACAGCTATAGATGTCTGATTATTCCTTCTTCCTACATTAAACCCCAGAAGCTGCTTCCTCTTACAGCACCTTAAAGCTACTGCCTTTGCTTTTACATCCTTGCCTCCTCAGTCCTTACAAGGTCCAGGTGTTTTCCAAGTCCACCAGGGAGGCAACAGATTAATCACAGCTGACCTGAACTCTGATTGTCTTAATAACACCTGATCTGAACTTTTACCATAAATAAAAAATTTTGAAGGCCTGCAGGATGCCATGTAACTTTATCTCAAAACTGTGTAAAAGAATATAAATACACATGCAATTGAAAAAAAATAAATGAACTAGCTTGTTCTATTGTGATTGTACCTGTTTCTAGATTATAGGACTGTTAGAGAAAATTGCTACTTTTTTTGCAGTGTTTAGTTCTGCATACACAGTGTCTCCTGGCCCTGCTCCCTCACCCCAGCCAGGAGCAGCCTGTGGGACATCCTGGCAGGAGAAAGGACAAATAATCCAGTTGCTGATGTGATCCCAGTAATTGGGTGGTTTGGAGTGGTGTGATCCCAGCACCTATATGTTATACAATGCTGGGGGAAGCTTACACTCACTTCGAGTCAGGTACCTCTTTAGAGAAGCACAAGGAGCTTCTGCAGAGCTTTAGATGTCTGGACAACCTTCAGCCAAAAAATCAGCAGATGAAGGGTGGCTGTTGGATCTCGGTTGTAGGCTGAGTACTTCAATACTTCATAAATCTCACATTAGTGTCTAGGTCTTGCAGGGAGGATCTAGTGATGGAGTTTATAAAGTTATAATCACTGCCATCAGATGAGGCTTAGAAGAAAATGATAGATATGCTCAGGCTCACCTGCCAGTGGGGCTATTAAAGAACAAAACAACCAATGGTATTAATCTATGTTTTTAAAATAAAATTGATTCTAAATTCACGCAACTTTCATGTAGTACTACCTAATGTACTGCCTTTCTTGCATTGTTTTTCTTACTCCAAGAAAAAAAAAAAAGTAACATGTTAAAGTAACACATCCCCAGGATGGGGTATCAGCATTCTGAACATTTAAAAAGCAGAAGGTTGCAAGAACCCCAGGTTAAAGACTGGTTTTCCACTATTGTTTTTTACATCACTTTTTCTTACTGTCTATTGATATTTCTGACAAATTATTTTTACTCTACAGTCTGTGTATTCATAGAGACCTGGGATGGACATCTCAAATTATCAGTTGGAAACAATGTTTTCTTCTTTTTGGGTTTTCTGGGGTTTTTACACATGCTAATTCTGTGCCAGCTGCACTCATTCTGTGCATACCCTGGACCGCTTTCTTGAAACTTTTTTAACTAATTAAAGATGGATACTAAATTAACATTTACCTGAACACTTTAAAGGTTTCATACATCACAGAATCACAGAATAGTCATGGTTGGAAAGGACCTCTGAGATCACTGAGTCCAATCATCAACACAAAAAGCCCCAAACAAACAACCACACACACTCCACCAAAAAACCCTCCCCCAAAAAACCCTACAATCTCAGACACTAGAGCATGCCCTGAAGTGCCACATCTACATGTTTCTTGAATACCTCCAAGGATGGTGACTCCACCACCTCCCTGGGCAGCCTGTTCCAGTGCCTGACCACTCTCTCAGTACAGAAGTTCTTCCTAATATCCAATCTGAACCTGCCCTGCCACAACTTCAGCCCATTACCTCTTGTCCTGTTATTACTTACTTGGGAGAAGAGGCCAACACCCACCTCCCTACAACCTCTTTTCAGGTAGTTGTAGAGAGCAATGAGGTCTCCCCTCAGCCCCCTCTTCTCCAAAATAAACATCCCCAGTTGCCTCAGACACTCCTTGTAGGACTTGTTCTCTAGAGCCTTCGGCAGCTTGGTGTCTCTCCTCTGGACACACTCAGGTCCTCAAAGTCCTTCCTGTAGTGAGGGGCCCAGAACTGAACACAGTACTCGAGCTGTGGCCTCACCAGTGCCAAGTACAGGGGCAGGATCACCTCCCTACTCCTGCTGGCCACGCTATTCCTGATGCAGGCCAGGATGCTGTTGGCCTGAAAAGTTGAAGTTCACAAATCATAAAATAACCTAACAGCCTATTTATGTATGATTGCAGCAGCCAAACAGGAATATATCTTTTTAAATAATTTTTTGTAAATACCCTGCAAAATAGTACAGCAGAGCAGACTGGACTATACCACAAATCTGAGTGTCAGTATGATCTTCTGACTCCTGTAGTAGGAAACCAACATATAATAAACTAATATTTTCCAGGGACATTATTGATACATTTCAGTTGTCTAAAACGGACGCCTGCCAGTGACTGACCCGGAGGTCTAATTCTTTTTTCCAACATTGATTTCTCCTTGAACAGTGATGAGGGTCACTATTATTTTCCCCATATACTTCTTATTTTTCCAGAAGAAGAGAAAATATCATATACATCATAGAATACAGTGAATAGATCTATAATGTGACATCATCATCCTGTATTTGCATATTAGTGGTGCTGATGGGAAGAACAAATTGAAAGCGGTTATTGGAACATGTAAGCTGAATTTTCTTGCATAAGCCATTTTCATATCATGTCACCATAAAAAAAATTGTGATGAATGTTCCCCCTGAAGCTGACAAGTTACAAGGGCTTGTACTAAGGGAATAATAACTCCAAGATTCATAAAAACAGTAATTACTTTATCAACCTTCTAGTCACATTGCAGACACATATACTGAATCACTCCAAAATAACACTGACATAAAAATTAGACTTTAATGAAATTACACTTCTTACCCTAGGTTTCCTTTAAAAAAAAAAAAAATAGGTCCAATATATTACTGATTACCCTGAAACCAAAAAATCAGGTTTATGTCATGCATCTTTGAACACCAAGGTAATGTTGGATGGGATAGGGAGAAAAAGGAGCAGACATCAGGAAGAAAGAAATATCCAAGTTTCAGGATGACATTGTCAAGGAGTAAGTTACTATATATTTTTTTCAGGAATAGAAAAGGTTAAGAAGTTGACAGCTCTTTATAAGACACCATCTTCTTGGATTGCCTCCCAGGAAGGACAGCAGAGACAAAAGCACACCATAAAACCAATCAGCTTATAGTGGCGTCTGATTAATTAATAAAAGGTTATGTGGTCATGCCACGGTCCAGGAAGATCACCCCTGTCCCACATCCCCTTCGGCTTCATCCATCACCACACCAGATGTGACCAAGATCCACAAACAAGTCCAAACAAATCCCATAATGATGTTTTATTTCTCATATGAAACTGCCCAAAACATCTACAACTGCACAGACAAAGAATCGACCAGAAATCACTACATGCATTAAAAAAATAGATATTCCTCTCTCCAGAGGTAGACCTGACACCTGTCCAGAGCACAGCTGGAACCCCCAGAGAGGGGCACTTCCCTAGGACTGTGGACACTCAAAGATGGTGGGTGGGGTGCTTTGCTACTGCTGTGCTGAGCAATACAGCACTTGGGTGCTTTCCAAAGACCTAACAGTGAGCCCTGTGCAGTGCTCAGCGTCCTCCTCGGCATCCCTGTGAGATAAATAATATTACCACTGAGGACAGGCAGTAGGAGCATTTAATTTGGAGCTGAGTGGATAAGCAGCATTTGTTCTGTGTTTCAGCATGAGGCTGCAAGTGGGGGGCAGAAAGGAGGTTCTCATTATTTCTTACTCATTACTTGCTACTTACTATGTACTGCTGGAGCAACCTGGAAGGGCTACAAATGTCACTGGGCTGGAAATAAAATGGGATGGTGTTCCCTCCATTTTTGTTTTTGTTTTTACGTGCAATTTGTGTCATCCAGCAAACCCAGAGTTTACCATTTCCTAGATTATTAGGTTTGTGTTCAAGAAAAATAGAGCTTTAGAGACTGGAAGATTCATGGTGGTTTTTGGATGTTCTCATTTTAAGAAGTGTCCACCAGTTCTACATCAGGGAACCACAGGGCCCTGAAGCAAAGATTCTGTATGGGGAGGAGAGACAGGGATTAAACATATTTCAGTCCATAATATCCATTGAAATGCATGGGATTAGAAATGTATAACATTAGAAATGTAAATAAGATCACGATTTTTAAAGGCTACTTATCAGACAGAGGCAGAAAACCACCTTCAATATAGTATCCCAGTTTTCCTGTCTTAGGTAAAAAGCTACCTTCCTTGCTCCTTCTGTGTCAGCTTGAACTCTCTGAAACTATTCATCACATTATTTCAATTTCTAATCAGTCCTTATGTCAGGGTATAAATATAGCTGGACATTTTCGCCCCTTAAGACGGGTCTCTTGCAGATGGAAATCTCACTACAGAGTGATTGTATCTTCCCTGTGAGCTTCCAGGCTCAATCCAGCCTGAAAGGAGGCAATAGCTCAGCCTTTGTTCCAGTTGGGTCCTTGACCTCCTTGTTTACAGGGCTAATGGGGACAGCAGTTACTCAGAGTCAAGGCGGCATTTCTGAGATGTGAATAATCATGCAAGAAAACAGACTGAAACAGTCAGTACATTGAGATCCTCTGCCTGACTCGCCTGTTAGCTAGTTATGATGTACAGCCACCACTACTGATCTGTGTAGGAACAGAGACACTGACCTATACCAAATACAATCCATATCCCATTACCAACTCCCTGAGACATTTTTTCCTTCTAAAGTCCAAGTTATTCAATTACATCCTTCTAAAAAGACCCTCTTTCATGTCACTTTCATCATTCTGACCCTGTTCTAGTGGGAATTTCAATTCTGTCCTTTGAGACATGCAAATGATGCACCATTTCACTCTCCTCTTGCTGCACAAAGATCCAAAGAATAAAACTCCAGCTCGTGATGTGGCCTGTGTGACCAACATGTGCTCCTGGTCACAACACACAGGCTGCCCGTTCACATCGCAGTCACGCCTGGCCTGGCCCTGCAGCACCAGCTATGCTGCCAAGAAAATGCAGTACAGCAAGATTTGGAAGAGTAAATAGATATTATATACAAGCTGCATTTACAGAACTTGTTTTTGCAGAACTCTAAATTATCTTGTTTGACAGCATAATCTTCACAAGTGGAAAAATGTGACATTTGAGACATCAAATAACTGTCTCGATGGTTTTTTTTTGCTTGGCAATCAAAGTCACAGATTACAATCCTGGAGGTTTTAATACATCTCTTCAACAATCCCCTGGAACACTACTTGAGTGAGCATAAAACACTCCATGTTGAACCACTGTGGCCTGGATTTCCTTCCTTGTATTGGAATAAGATGACAATTTCCCCAAAGCACGGCTGTGACTCAAATGCACTCAGGTTTGCCCAGCTAATGGGGTCAACACCTCTGCAAACATCAGGTTCACAAGTACCATGGCTCAAGGGCTGTGGCCTTGAGCACAATGCACTCAGCAGAGTTGTAATTAGAACACTTGAAACTATTGAGAAGACCAAAACCACTCATTAAGTAAAAAGAGCAAGTATAAAACACTGGACAGAGAGTAGATTGTTTGCTAGAGCTCATGATTTTAAGCTTCCTGATTCATAACATTCAGCTCATATCCCTGTACTTTGCATCTGACTTTTTATAAAAAGACTGATGTTTTTCTTATTTGTATTTGTGTTTGTGCCAGTAACACACAGGAAGAGAGAGAAAAGTATCTGAGGAGATGATCAAGGCTGTGTTAATCTGAATTTCTGATGCCTCTCTCCTTACTATTCTTCATTATGGCTTTGGAAAGCCAGACTGAAGCATAAGAAAAATCATTTTAAGAAAAGGAGTCACCACACTTGCAATAAAGAAGAGCTTATTTTATTCTATTTTGGTTTTGGAGCTTTGTTCAATAAGCAGTCATCTTTCCTAGAAACTTCAGAAACCACTTCTCTGTATCTTGGTAGAATCACAGCCCCTTCTAAGTTGATTCATAGCCTTAATAAGTTCAGTCATCTGTTCTTCTGAGTCTCACTTGAATGTGGATAAAAGCTTTATTTTGATTTATCAGTCTAGGAAATGCCAGAGTGGTAACATGTACAGCACATACAGTAATTGTTTCCTGACAACAAGGCTAAGGTTACACAAATAAAAGCTATCATTTATAGTTTACTGAATTTCACAGATGAAGAGAGGAAAGCCATTCTGCCTACTGTAGCTTTTAAGAAGCTTGTGAGATGTACATCAAAACCTTGAATAATTTCCGTAAGAAAAAGGAGCTTCTGCTTCACCCTCAATTTCCCTGTAATTTCAATGTCTTTTATTTTCAGATTAAGTTGGTATAAAGAAAAGTGACATCACTTAAATGCTATTAGCCATCTGACTTTCCAAGCAGAGCTATAGCTATGAAAGATTACTGGAAATACTGTGGTTAAACACTGCAGCACATGCAGCAAATGCAGCTACTAAGGTCAAACGTTCAAGCAAATTCACACGGTAAGGAAGAATTGCTTTGATGATTTTTAAAACATCATAGTCATACTACATTAGGTCATCCACACTAGCTTGAATCTTTTTTAAAGTTATAATAAATTGAAAAATCCAATTTCTTGGATGAAATATTTTCAAGTCAAATTCAAGCTTGATTGAAAAGTACTTGTAGGATTTGCAGAGTAAGCCAAGTCTGTAAAGCAATCAAGAAATTTTGATGTAGGTAGCTGGAAAAGTGTCATCTGTGATCTCCAAGTTTCCAACACAAAGTTGCCCAGCAATGTACAAGAGAGGGGAGCTCAGGGATTCAGCATATCTGGTAGATATATCCTGCTCTGGTGGAACTAATTTATTTAGTTGCTAAAACTAAATGGGAGAGATTTAAAGGTGTATTTGAAAATGCATTTTAAGTTCCCCTAAAAGCTGTTTCTGATCAGATAGGGTTGAAATAAAATAATGTTTCAAACTCTCCAGTAATTTTCAGTGATTCACCTATTTTTCCTCTCAATTAACAATATTAGTTAGCTGCTATGGAAGCTTTCATTTAAGCAGATAACAGTGATTACACCAGTAATTTGGACTGGCCAGATAAAATAAAATTCTTGCATCTGTTTTGCTGTGTCAGATCCAGGAGTGACACATGACCTGGACACCCTGCTCTCTTTACAGTGAAAAAACAATTAACATGAATTCTTTGTTGCAGAATTCACTTTGGGAAGCCTGACAATACTTTGCAACAGCATGTCAAATTTCATGTGACTATTGGTTTTAAATGCTGCTACCTTTAAACTAAAGGGGTGATCTAACATTGTGCCCTCAAGTGGCTATTGGCTGCTCTTTGAGGATTTCTGGTCAGTGCAAAACCAGCATAATTAGACTGAGAAATGAAAGTATTTCTGCTCTGTCTCCTTCTAGTTGGAATGTGATTATCAGGCCAGGGATTCGGTGTTATTTTATTGTCTGGCAGCTTTAAAATAGAATTGAGATATTACATATCTGTTTCCTTGATAGCCTTTGCAAGTTTTTGTCTTTGAGAGTGTATGAAGCTGCACTTCCCTTGGATCTCTTGCCACAAAGTGCTCTGACCTCTCTCTGCAGCATCCTCTGTGCCCTGTGCCTTGAAAGGAGGCTGTGGCACAGCATCCTGCAGCCCAGCCAGCAGGGTGCTCGAGGCCAGACCTGCAGGAAAAAATACCTTGCAAGTTTAGGACCCTCCCCACAGAATTCAGGGGGGGTGTGTTAAAATAGAGAGCAGAGAGCTGGGCTAGGAAGGAATTTAGACAGCAGGCTATTTCTGGGTGAAGTGAACTGGAAAGAGCTTTTGTTTCTGTGACAGTTGGTAGAGTCGCAGCTCACTGGCAGAGAAACCACAGAGCAGGAGAAGAGATTTCAGATGGAGGAAAAGCACACACAGAACTCTTGTTTTTCACAATCTTCTTGAAAGAAGAGAAGTGAAGAGGATCATTCTCCAAAGAGACTCTAGTATACGTGTGCCCTAACTCTGAAATAATACTGTCCCGTTTTCTGTATTATTTTAGGAATACATGGAAGCACTTGGAGTGCTTCCTCCTGGACTACACCCTGGTTGCCACCATCTCCTTGGTATGAGATCCAGAACAGACATCACACTGCAGCAAACGATGCACTCACACTACAGCTTCATGCCCACGCTCTGCAATGGCACTTTAGGAGGCCAAAAAAACCAGTTTCAAATGCAGTATTTCTCTACCAGCATCATTTTCTTTAGATGGGCTATCAAAGGACAAAGCAGTTTTAAATAAATCTTTCATGTTATCAAAGAAATCCTCATATCATTAGCCATTGGCTGGGACAAAAAAATATCTACATATTGCTTGCAGGGAGCTTTTCTGCTCTTTTACCATATCTGTAATAACAATTACTTCTAAAAGTTCAGAGAAATGAAAACTTAGTGGAGCTCGTGGCAGGTATGACATATACGCCTTTTACAACAGGATCAACACAGGCTCTTTGCTGATTTTTACCCTTCAAATTATTTTAAATTGGCTTGTTGGGACCAAACTGATTTTCCCCAAACTGTGTCTCCAATTCTGCTGGAGCTTTGGAGATGAGCTAGCTGGCAAACATCAGAAAATACCTGCGGTGTCCACAGCCTTTCTGGAAGGCTTGAGGCTGACTTCACTGCTAGAAACCCCACCTCTCAAAGGCTTCCTCAGGTACTGTGTTTTGATTAGTGCCAAAATCATTCCTACACTGTGCATACATGGTCTGCAGAGGAAACTGCTGGTGAGGAGGGTGGAGAGGGGGATGGAAAGGTCTGTACACCTCCCCCAGCCTGCCTCTGCTTAATTACTCCCAAGAGGGAGAGTGTTTCAAGGAAGGGGCAAGGCTATTTCTCCTAAGGTACCCAGGGAAGGGAAGCTCACCTACAAAGACCACTAATAAGTGGGCTTAGCCTTAAGTTGCCTGTCACACCACATAGGTCATGTTACAGTTACTGGCATCTGCTGCTGTTAAACTCTGTTATATGCTGATGCACATTGCTGCAGAAGGATTTTCTTCAGTTTTCCTTAAGGTAGGACATTGCAGAACATTTTCCCTTTAAATACCCTATTTCCAGATGCCTCTGATGCAACTATTTTTATTTTTTTTAAAACCTTTATTTATATTTTGGCCATACAACCACTCCCAACCCCTGTCATTTTTTGCATTCAAGACACTTGCATCAAAAATGGGTGCAGAGGGAGCTCTGGACTGATACGAATCTGCTATAAATCCACAAAGGGAGATTTTCTTGTTGAACACCAGCTTTGTTTGATGACCTGGAAGGTACAGCAGCGTGAGACTAATTTCCCCACCAACCACACCTTCTAGCACACAGGAAAAAGAAGATGGCTCTTCTCCCAAAAAATTCAATAAGAGTAAAGAAAATATGAGAAACACAAGTAATTGTATCAGAAGGAAGCTAAACTACTTCTACCGTGCCACCAACAACTTTAAAAATGAGCAAACTTGAATCAATAATAAACTAATACCAGAAGAAAGAATAAGAGAATAATAATGTGACAGTGGAGTGAAGCTGATCACTAACAGCACCACAGAAATGATGGCAGAAAATGCAGATGCACATAGCTAAGGAGCTACAGAACCAAAAAGCATGAGACCTCCTAGTGCGGAAAAAGGAGATGATAGATGACATCTCTTTTGCTGCTGTAAGACAAAAAAGTAAAGCTAAGCATTGAAAAGCCTACTAAATACAACAAAGTAATAAACTATGTATGAGATTCCATTGAGCCTTTATGCTGCCTTCAGATATTACATATAAGAAAAAAAAGGCTACTGAAAGTGGTGACTGACGTTTGCAAACCTGGAAAAGCCAACTTATTAACAAGCAGATGTAAGTAATAAGTAAAAATAAATAATAATTAAAAAAAAAAAAATCAGATCCTAGATCCATCTCTTAAATTTTTACTTCAGCTGCAAGACCTTAACTCTCCCATACATAAATAAATTAAAAGGTGAAAACGTTTTTACATAAAAGCTTTTAAAGATATTATTTCCATGCAGCTTTAATACACTGCCAGTAACTAATTACAATGTACAAGGCTCTTCAAACATAATTCCCCTAACACCAATATGGGAACTCTTAAGGAGAATTCTTGGTTCAGATGTTCTCTTTGGTTTTATTTCCAAGCAAGACCACAGAAACATATCAGAAATGGACCCTTTTTCGAAGCACAGGGCACCTGAATAAATCCTCCCTATTCAGAGGTGGCTCCTGAAAAAAGTACATCACTGTTTATATTATTTGGATTATCACCTACCATGATCCCATTTAGGATTAAGATATCTTGTAATGAGGGACCATTTACACTAAACAAGAGGTAACATGTTTAGATGTATTTTTTGTAAATAGGTGGCAAAGCCAAACTACATTATCATCTGTAGTGAAAAGCTCTATCCTATGATGGTATCATCCCTGTATAGATATGGAAAAAGTGAGCTATGACCTATCAGGGCAGTAAAAGGACACTTCAGCTGTTGATTCCTCAGGAAAACTCTGTAAAAATGGTGGCAAGACATTTCAAGCAGCAGGCCTTCATCTGAGAAAGCTGCTCCTGTATTTTGCTGGAACCAAATGTGATGGACTTTGGGATGCAGGGCAGGTACATTTGTTCTGGCAGCCTTTTAATCGAATCTCTTCTCTGGCAGAGAGGCAGCTCTTGTGTGTGACAGTAATGTAGATTTATGGAAAATAATAAGGTGATCAGCTGCCCTGCAGAGTTATTATTTTGTTTTATTCAAAAAAATAAGACACTGTGACTAAACCGATGGGTTGATGTATGCAGTGACATGTGGTGTCTGTATCATAGTTCAATGAAGCTAATGGGAAAACTCCCATTGCCTTCACTTACAAATCAACCAGCTAGTTTAAAAACAATGCAAAACCAAATATTAGAAAGAAAAAAATTAGTGGTAAGAAATTACCAGAACCGGTAATTAACATTTCAGAAATATCCAGATTGCTAATAGAATTTATTTTTACTCCGTTCTTGTCCCTTTTTTGTTCCCTGGGTTTCTGTATTCTAGCAATTTTTTTTAAGGCAAGATCAATCACTGAAGCATTAATTTAAAATTAATATCCCAGAATATTAATAGATTATCATTGCAACATTAATTTTAAATTTATAATAATATGCATGAAAAAATAATTATTAATTTTTTTTCACTCATCTACCTTGACAATAACCTCATCCTAATGACAAACTCTGTCAGATCAATAGAAGTTCTTCCTTTGACTTCCCTGGGTGCAGAAGCAGACACCTAATCAGAGAATAAAACACACTATATGATCTGGTGCATCCAAGTAAAGCTGCTTGTATTTCAGACATCAAGCTACAAAAAAGCTCAACACTTCTCACACACTAACTCTGCTCTGCAAAAAATCCCAGGGAAAAGAATACAGAGCAATGAATACTAATGACTAAAGTCACAGGCTAGAAAGTAAAAACGATGCAGTTACCCATGCATATTCTTTTTTTTTTCTGTTCATGTCCAAGGAAATACCAAAGCCAGTGACAAATGACATAACAGCTTTGAGACAAAGCCCTATGTTGAAATCACAAATAGACACAACCCTTTGTGTCCTTTTTAGTTTTTGATTATCAGGCCACAGACATTTTCAGGAAACCTGAGCTTTTCACTTCAATTAATATTTCCAAAGCTTCCTTTCATGGACACAAAATTGCTTATGCTGAAATTGCTGGAATTACTAGAACAATCCAGCTGGCTTCAGAAATATAAAACTGTGGTCTGCACCAAGCAGAGTATCAGCTAAAAAATATCCTTCATTTAAACACAAGCAAAATATCACAGTTGCAGGCAGGTCAAGTTGAAAAGAATACACTTTTCCACCAGGATACAGACTAGCCAGAAAACAAGATGTAGCAGGTGTGACTATTACCACCAAACAAGCCCTGGGAGCTGAGTCCTTCCTCTGGTCCCAGCTCTTTTTGCAACCCCAGTACCTCAGAGGAAGTGTCTCCACCAGTCCTTTATAAACACAGTAGCTCAGGCCTGAGCCTTTGCAACCCTATGTGATCCAGTAACTGTTGTTACTAGAGCAAATATGGTGCTGTTTCTGATTTACCTCTAATGGGGCCCACACGCATCCTCCTGACACCCTGCCCCACCATAAGAGCTTCCAGGCAGAACCATTGCAGAGGCTGCATATAGAAGAACCAGAGCAGAAGTATCTCAAGTATTCCCTGGTGAAATAGATGTGATCCACTTCTGTACTGAATGCCAAAATCAAGTTCTTTTAAGCTACCAAGCCCATATTGTGTGGGTTTGTTGTTGGTTTGTTGTTTTGGGTTTTGTTTTTGTTTTTTCCCAAGAGATCAGTTAATTTTTGTAGACTTAATTGGGTAGATGGAACAAAGTGAAAATAAGACAAAGTGAAGATAGCAAAGTAAACAAAATAAAAGGGTAGTGGGATGGCTAATGGTGCTCATGATCCTAATGTTAAAGTTGTACTAATGTACCTCTTTTTTGTCTCAGATTGATCTGAGTGCCCTGTTCAATAAGCAGGGAGGGTGACACCAGGCAAGGGCATAAGTGCAGTACAGTGAGACCACAGGAGTGCTTGCTAAACTGGGATTGAAGAGCTGTCCTTTCTTTACTCACCCTTCCCCTCAACTACTGTGCACAGCTTCTTCCCGGGGAAGAAATCCACGTGAGAACATTGTACAGGGTTGAGCAGTTCCTCTGAGCGCACTCTGGCATGAAATATTTTACCTCTTTCTTTGCAAATGCAAATGGCAGTAAACATTCGAGATTGGTGTATGTCACCTTAACTTAATCTCTGTAATTTTCATACATTCTTCAGCACCAGCAAAGCTCTGCTGTTGATACTCCAATACTCTGCTTTGTGTGACAAGTCATATGACACAGTTCCTCATATTCCTCGTGTCTGATTTACTCGAGCAGCAGAATATTTTTTTCTCCCTCTTCATTAGGCTTTTGAGTCCAACGCTGACATTGATCAGCTCCCCAAACTCCAAGTGACTTCAACACGAGTTCATATATAGCTCAGTGGAAAAGTGGGATTTATTACCCTGGTGCTGGAGCGTGCAGGCTGCTGCTGCTCCCTTACTGACTGGAGCCTCTGAAATGGCAGGTCTGCCCAGGGAGATTATGGAGAGAACCAAGTAAGGAGCATCAGACTGACTTATATTTTTACAAATTTCATACTACTACTTATTTCCTGCTGCTGCACGTAGGAAAACAGAGGTACTAACAATGCAGGAAGGAAATAATCTCTAAAAAGTGAATATAAAATGAATTTAGAAAAACTAAGTGGCCTTTACCCTAGGCAAGAAAAGATTGTATCTGGGTGTTAGCAACAGTGTTTTTCAAGGTATTAAGTCCTCTGAACAGATCTTCTTGGGTTTGGGTGTTTTTTTCTCACTTACTTTTAACCTTTCTAGCCAATCTAGCCCTACAGTATTTTTTTTTTTTTCTGATAAGAAGTCCCAGCTGACAGTGGCCTGGGGTCTACCTAACCCTCTTGGATTTGGAAACAAGAGTTTGCTTTCCCATTCAACACGCCCGGGCTCAAGGCGTTAGGTGGACTTTAATCAAATACACATTGCCCTCTGCTTGATCTGAACAATCAGCTCAGAAAATTTCTCATTATGGTTTTTGTAAGAAGAAATAATAGCCTGTCTTCCTGCGAGCAAACACAATCTGAATGAACAAAATTAATGTCTGTTTCTCTTAATTTTTTCCTCCTACTGATGTGATAGGTTCTCTATGAGGTGTAATTACAATATTGTCAATGTGACTATTGAAAGAGTTAACCCACCAGGAAAAATTCACACCAGTTAAAAAAATAATCTATGGTATGCAGATGAACTGTTTACTTGGTAGCTCTTCTGTGATCAAAAGGAAACTCAGCTGACCTGCAGAAACACTAAAAGTAAATTGTTACTTGGGGTTTGCAAACCTCAGTTAAATAAGTATTTTGTAGTAAACAACTTTCTCGATTCTAATTAGGATAAAATAACTGAAAAAGGAGTTACCAACCATTTGTGTTTCATCTCATAGAAACCTTCAAACACTTCTTACAGAAGAGTATATAACAAAGAGATTTAGCTTAAAAAATAACACAAAAGAAAACTCTTGTTTTACTTTCATCAGCATCAAAAAGTCATCTTAATATGTATTTCCCCTTGTGAAAAGTTTCTATAAAACTTTAAATTAGACAAATATGGGTATTGATGGTGGTTTTCTGGTCTCAGCTTCTCAATTACTTTTAAGAAAGCAAAGCACTTCAAAAATAATGTGAACCACTTCTTCACACTTGCTCTAACAAGATGAAATATCCATCTAATTATCCAGCCAAACAAAAATTAATGCTAACTGGGAGGTAACTAATTTTAAATGGCAGGTACCAGGATGGAAAATCATGCCTCATTTTGCATTTTTTTCTGGTAGATATAATGCAATGTAATACAGTATTTTCACGATGCAATTGCTTTTTCATAATGCTGCACACTTTGTAACAAACTCCTTGCTGAGTTACCATCTTCCAGTTTGTCTTTTGCAATAGAGTTCAAGGAGATTTCTGCAGAAACTGAAGACACAATCCACGCTGTCATCTCTCACCAGTTTGTTCCAGCTCCCCAACTGGGTTCCTACAGTAAGGCAAAGCTGGCCTTTTCATCCCAGAGTACAGTACCTAGCAGAGAAGCACCACCTGTAACACTTTACTATGGCTGAAAGGAGAACAAGAGGACTTGTTACTTCTCCACGTGGTGCAGCCAAGTGACGTGTCCTTTGGGTGATGTAATCATTTCCCCAGGAGCAGCAGGAACAGCAGCTCATCCATCACATGTGCCCACGGGACCCTGTGTGCAAGCACCACCTGACTGGCAGGGCAGGGGCACTGAGAGCACTGACTGCTGCATTACTCATGGATGCCACACATTCTGTGCTCCTGCATCCCCATCCTTAGATTTTAAAGGGTCTGTCTGAGAATGGCTAAAGGAAAAAGGACCCTTGTCACCTCAGGGAACAAGCCATGTGCAAGCTCTCTGAGTAAAGGCAATGGCTGCAAGCTGCCTGCTCTTGATGCAGCCCCAGACCCAGCAGTGGGTCTCTGGGTGCTTAAGATCCTGAGGGTGGCTGAAGCATCAAAACCTCCAGGATCTCCTGTTTTCTCTAGGATCTGTGGCAGTAGGAGATGGGACACAAACCTCTCCCCTGCCTCCAGCAGGCTGAAGAACATCATCTTGGCAAAAGAAATATATATATATATTTATCTATGTGGTGTCAATTAATGCCAATTAAGCTGTCTTAAAAATGCTTAAATTCTAGCCTTCTTATTAATATTGTTCCATTATTCAGCAGCCAGACAGCACATTCTCATTGGAGACAAAATTATTGGTCTAAAAAAGAAAAGTTAGGCTAGTAAAGAAATAGCGATGACATTTTTACTAGGGCTGACATTTCGGCACAACATGGTGAGCTACTAATTTGCTAATTACTCATGGAACACTATTTTGGTGGATAGTTTAAGCAACAATTTAAAATGAACCTGAAGGTTAAAAAACCTGTCCTAAAGGCTTGGATTTCTACCTTCATTTTACACAACAATCTCTAAAGTAAATTGACAGGCTCCATTTTTGTGTGGCTTACTCACGAGGTGAGAACCTCGATGCTCAGACCCTGCACTGCCTTGGAGCAACAGTCACAAATGTCATATAGTCTTCTGTTTACCAACAGAATCGGTATATTTTGACTTTTCTATTCTTGAAAATATCACTTGTGTCCAGAAACACAACTGGTTTTTGCCATTTCTCTCTCTGCTTTTCAGCGTGCTGTTTAATCCCCTGCATTTACACCTGGAGCAAGGTTATTGCTGGGCTGCTCACAAACCTCCTCTACACGAGGAGCTGGGAAGGATCATTTGACATCACGAGTGTCAATACCTTCTGCTGCTGCTTCTTTAGGTGATGATTGCCTAAATCAGCTTCTAATTCCACTTTATTAAGAAGCCAATGCCTTACGAAATGTCTTTACACCAGACCTCTGCTGCCAGGTAATTTTCACCAACACAACATCCTGCTAGGGAGGGTCTGAGTAGGAAAAAAAACTGGGAGGTTTTTTTCACTAGCAATCTGGAAGTGAAAGAATTTTTTTCCCCAAAAATGACAGAATGGCCTGTACACAGCAGGGCAAAATGTCAAGTCTGATTTCCAATGTGATCTCCAGCCATTCCTCAGCCAAGACTCACACTCTGTCTCTGATGAGCGAAGCCAACACCACGGTCAAGCCTCAGCTGATGGCAGTCCTCTTGGCTCTCCTTTCATTTCTTGCCTCTTATCTGCTCACCTTAACCTCCCAATCTCCTTGCCAGCTTTCTTCACCTGCTTAGAGAAAGATGGGTCCCTAAAATAGGGTTCTTTTGCCTATTTTAGAGACCCTAGCAGAGGCAGACCTTGGGCACTCCCAAGACCTCAGCAGTTTTGTTCTGTGTTACCCAGAGGACAATTGTTGAAGGTCAAAAGGAAAAAATTCCACCACCATCAACAGTTCTGAGATGTAGAACATCAAGCTAAATCCAACCTAATTCATTTAAAAGAAAATCCATCTTTTAAGGCTTCAGTTGATTGATATTTTTATCAGCATAACACCAAGAACATAGTATAGCCAAATTCAGATGTGACATTTGGGCTATTTCTTTCTCTCATCCATCCCAGATTCTCAATATTTGTTTGGATAATGTGTGTAAAAAAGAAATTAATAAAACAGCAAGGAGAAATGAGGCAACTCCAAGTCACCTGGAAGTACACTACATTGCATGCTCTCTGGAAATCAGCTCTTACCATGTTCTGCAGTGGTAGTGAGCATTAGAAAAAGAAAAGCCATGTTTGGATTATTTAGAGCTCTTTAATTATTATTTTTAATTTCTGCATGTCTCTTGAGGAATGCCATTTCCTGTGCAAATGAATTTTCTCCACCAGCAGCCACCTCTCATGTCTCAGGGAGCCCCACAGCAGCATTCAGGCAGGCACAGGCTCCTCTGAGCCCCCTGCAAACGGATGCACAAGCAGGCAGCAAGCAGGCAGTAATCTCCAAATGGAGGGTTTAAAGGGCCCTATCTGACCAATCTCCCCATATTCCTTAATGGAAAGCCTACCTAGAGGAATACAGATGCATGTATCTGTGACTGTGTGCTCTGCTTACACAATGTCCACACAAACAGGCTTAAGAAGCTTTCTCACAGTCATCCCCCATCTCGCTGCCTACATTTGCCTCCTGTAGATCCATGTTCAGGGATGCATATGTTATGGGATGCATATGAATAAAACCTCTTCTGTTTAAGCTCTGTTCAAGATATTCAGTTGGTCTAGGATTCCTCCACAGATGCAAATTCTAAACAGAATTCTTTCCTAAGGTACTAGAAAGCTGAGGTGTAGGGAGCTGTCTAATGTCTTTTTCCCAAACTTCATTGCTGCAGCCAAGCAGAAGCTCACAAAAAGACATGTCACCCAAAAACTCTCTGTTCAGAGTCCTGGAAGGATGAGATTGTCAGAGCAGGACACACAAGCCTTGTTTATGGAGATGAAAAGGAAAGCAGGCAACTCTCACATCAAATGCATATGAACAGACTAGTAGATAAAACAAAGTAGTTATAAAATCTAAACTATGAAAAATTAATGTTGAAGACAAACACTGTGTTCTCATGTGTGGAAAAGGAAGGAGGGGTGCCTATGGGTGCAGAGAACCAGGGAAGATGAGAGTGTGAAATCTGGGAGAGTGCCAGCACAAATTTACAGGAAATCACTGAAAGCTCACAAGGCTGCACTTAAAAATTGACTTTCCCCCTCAGTCCCTCAGTAGATCTTGCAGTGACATCTTATTGCTGCTAAGTGAACAAAGAAGCCCTGAATACATGGTTAAATCACACACAATAGCAAACATTAATTAGCTGATATTTGAATAGCACACTGAGAGTGTAGCAGTTGTACAAGTGGGATTTGGGGAGCATTCACTCAAATTTGACATCTCTGGTATTCTCAGTTCTCTTTTCAGCTCCCTGGTGTGGTGAGAGCTGTGATTTTAGCAACACACAATGCCTGATGTTCTAGTTCCTGTGGCTGGGAGGTTAAGGTGGGGATCGCAGCAGCTTTGTTTTCCTTTTCACTGCTAGAAGTACTCCTGTGCTCTGAGCACAATGAGAGGATGCTAGTGATCTTTTACTTTTTAAAATCTCAAGGCATGTATATTTTTATTCAATTTTCATGAAAGGTCAATACCATTCAGATCACTTATCAATGATGCTTCCTTGCCTATCATTTTTATACTGTGGCATCGGTTTTCCTGGTTCAACAGTCAGCTCCTAATAAAAGAGGATGACATGTATTAGAAGTAAAGAAAAATAACTGTAATAATAGCACTCCAGTCCTACCTACTTGTCTCTTAACCTCCTTCTTTCAAAGGCTCCCACACTGCAGTGCTTAGAAGAGAGTTATCATTGAATTATCTGCCAGAAATCTACTGGCACCTATTGCTGCTTTGGTGCAACAGCGTATGGGGCAACAATAACAGGTAACTCCTCTCAGATTCTTGCTCCTCTTCTGTCTCAAAGTATGGGTCTAGAAATAAAACCTGTTGCAGATACCAAATACTTTTTAAATGAAGCTCAGTTCAGACAGGTATCAGCTCTGACTGACAGCTCAGCTCCCCAGGACCATGGTGCTCGCCCACCACCCCTCTGCTCCTTACAGGCATTGTTCTGGGGAAGCAGTTCTACAAAATTCTCACTGATCAAGAAAGGCAAATAAATTAAATCCCAGAAGGAAAGGCAAAAGCATCAATACAGTTTTCTCCAGCAGCCCACTGCTATTTATACAGGTGACTGTGAACATTCACACATCAAAAAAAGTGGTATTTTGGCATATCTTCCAGAGGCAGTTGTCTCCCTAATGGATAGCATGGTAAATATGCTGTCCCTGATGAGGCAAAGATGCCTGAATCATTACAGCAAAACTCTGTAATGAAAAGGATGCAGATTCTGTTCCTTGTCAGATTTCCCAATACGGGATTTTTTTAGAAATCTCACAGGTACCTTCGGATTTCAGTACAAGGATCTAGGTGGCTTTTAAAGCCACAATTAAAATTTCTGTGCTTTTCTTAACTTCACAGAGGAATTATCAAGATTGATACATTAAAGAACGAGGGATTCATTAGGAAGCTGGCAGCACACAGCTTCAGTATCTAAAGTGGATGGGAATTCGTACTAGGGGAACAAAGGCTCCAACCTAAATCTGAACTCATTCCACAAATGATGGGTTCAACAGGGCAGAACAGCAGCTGTGGTCTGCTCCCTTTGGAAGGCACAGTAGCTATATCATTACTGAGTTATACCTCTGTCCCCCAAATGCCCACTGAGAAGGGCCCAGAAGATTTCCAAGTGGAGGACCGTTGGTGTCTCTGCCTGGCACGATGGCAGGGCTTCCCTCATTCCTGCTGCCTTCCCAGCAAAGGCAGGACAAATACACTCATCCAGTGTTTTTAATGGACAGATAAGACAATTTAGTATGTATTTTTTTTAAAAGGCACAGACTTGTGCTGATTTTGCAGCCTAGGTGTTTGTATTGCAATCTGTGCTATCTCATTTCTAAGATTATGCAGTTGAATAGCCTTGGCCTGGTTCTTCTTAATCACACTAACACCACTTTTACAATGATGTGGGCTGAAAGGTTTAGTATTAAGGACCATCACCCTACTCTTTTATTCAGTTCCAAGCACTGAAGTTATCCTAATTCCACAATCACATCTTAATAAAGATGCTGCCACAAGTCAGAATTTGGAGCTTGCCTTTCTTTTGAATGTTAGTGCAAAGAATAAACAAGAATTAAGATTGATTAGAGTCATTTTGGCACTAAAACTCTAGTGTACTGCGTGTCCTTGCCAGTGCTCCCCCGTGTATGTGATAGGAATAGCTGCAAGGACTGGAGAAGCAGTAACTTCTGGAAAGTACCATATCTGCTACAGGAGCATCACATTAAGCAGACCATTTCCAATGAAACCCAAAAGCTCATGTTCATTAGCTTTTTGTGAAAGCAGAATAGCATGTAAAATGTACATTGCTCAGCATGACTTGTACCAGTGCCCTAAGTGGTGAGAGAAGTCAAACATTCATAGGAAGAAAAACTACCTGAGCAAAAGAAAAATTGTGCTGTAGAATTGCAATCAAACAGAACTGGGAACTATGAGTTCTTTACACAAGAGCACGACGTACTTGTATTTTAAAATCAGCTAATATCTGCTTTCTAGACCTTTAAAACAGAAAATTATGTATCTTGCTATTACTTTAGATAAACAACGCATGATGAGCCTGGGGACTTTGTTCAGTGAGGAATAGGATATTAAACAGCAAATGTGTCAGTTATGTTATTAAATCAAAATCACAACATTTCTATATTAGCTTTTTTTTTCTTCCCCAACCTGAGAGGCAGCCCCTTACACAAACAATGTTGCCCCTAAGTAAGGGACTACAGGAGCTGATGCTGAAAGAGGTAGACATAATCTCTAAGGCTTTGCTTAGATGCAGGAATCTGGGAGCATTTCCCAATTCCTGGGATAGATGTGGCAGGAAGAAGCCAAAATGCAGCCTCCCCTCTCTCCTTCCATGTGTCCTCTGGATGATGGCTAAAAAAACTCCCTCCATGTGGCCAAGAAGGACCTCCAGCTTGGACACCTGCTGGGAAACCTTGTTCCTCAGTAAATGTTAGGTATTTCTGCTTTTTACACATACAAATCAATATGTGTGACATCAAGGGCACCACAAACAACACTCTGAACCAGTAAAGAGACAGAGTTCACTAAATGGGATATGACAAATGTCATCATTGACCAGAACAATAACTGGTTTTCCTTGTGTCTTTATAAAAAGTGATATCTATCTCTTAGCTAGGAGAAGTATTTTTTGCCATGTACACAAGCCAGACCAAAGTAAAGAGTGGATGTGAACTGGAATATTCACTTGTTTTTATTCCTGCAATCATTGTATAAATTTTGCATGTGGTGAGCATCAGGATGATCTTAAAGGTCTTTTCCAACCAGAACAGCTATATGATTCTACAGCTACTGTGTGCTAGTCCTTTTTGTTCAATTATATAAAAGTAAAAAAAGATCAAAAATATTATCTAACTCACTGGCGAGTTATGAACTGTCACTGTTATTGATAACAACAGGAAATGAAATCTGCACCCGCTCCCCTTGCTCAGCACTGACGTGGTAAAGTCATAAAGCAACTGGAAAATGCAGAGCCTGTGTTTCTAAGGGCAAGGCAGGTGACCAGTTTCAGTGCTGTGCCACCCCAGTTTGACATCTCTGTGACTCCAGTTATTTCAACGAGGCATAGAGGAGTCATCATGCCCCCGCGGCAACCCCCCTGTCTTCATTTTCCAGTTCACCAAAGAACTTTGTCTACAGCAGTTCAGCAGTAATTTTTTACATGTCTCTGACTTTAAAAAAACCACTTCAGGGCACTGAGCTTTGGTCCAGATGTATCACTGTGTAGTAAAGAAGATGTAAGTAATCTACTTAATCAAATCAGAGGCCGCAGCCAAGATGCTAGATTGGATGGAACATGGCCAAAGAAAAATGCTTCTTAAAAAGGTAGACTTTGCAAAAAACACATTTAAATGTGATTTTAGATTAGAAGTCATGCTTTTATTGTGGAAATCTGTGGCAAAATTACCTACAAAGAGTTTTTTTACTAGTATTTTTCAACGAGTTATGAATCATTCCTAGCAAAAGTCCAGTAGCAGAATTCTCTTTGAAGGGGAGATGGTGCTGACTACCAGCATGGTCCAGCATGGCTCAGCATGGCCCAACACAGCCCAGTGGCTTCTCCCAGCATGGCCCATTGGCTTCTACCACCTGGACACCTCAAGGTGACAGGATAGCCCCTGTCTTCCCACCAGCCACCAGGATGACAGGCCTGGAGCACATCCTGTGTATTCATAGAATCACAGAATCACTCTGGTTGGAAACGACCTTTAAGATCATCAAGTCCAACCATTCCTGCTATGATTCTCCAGACATGTGATAGCAAAATGTCCTTGGCCCCTGGAGAGCACTGCAGGCCCAACCTGGATTCCACAAGGCACACTCCAGAGACAGAGCAAGAAGAGAAACACAAGAAAGGATGGTCAGCAAGACAGGTATGGTTCTGGGGAAGAAGAAGACAGAATAGATGAAGAGAGAAGAACTCCGTTGAGTAATGAGGTAACCCAGCTTACCAACATGAAGAGCAAAAATCAGTGGCTTCCACCTAGGACTAAAGGCTCCCCTCACATAGGGTGTTGGCCTAAGAAAAGCCCTCAAAACAGCCAATCCTTTCCCTCATTATTTCTTTAATCCATTTGCCTCATGACCCTGCATGAGCTTCAAGCCCACCGTGGGAAGAGGAGGCTTTGCTTGAAGGCAGAGCTACAATTGCTTCTAACTCATATGTCTTGACCATGAAAAATCACATTTATCCCCAAATCCTGCCAGAGGACTCCATCCTTCAGCTTCCATTCAAGGCTCCTCACAGGCCTCTCAAACTGATCTCAAGCTCACCACCTGGACACCTGTATAGGGATGATACAGCAACAGCATGATCTCAGGTATGTGCAGGTGCTGCCACCCTGCTACAGAGCCATCAGAAAAACAAGTACTTTGCTTCAAGTAACAATGTTAGAAAAAAACAAGCTTGGAAAGCTGTGCCGTCAGACTGCCCTAGGAACACAGCTTTTACCCTTCATGTAAGTACAGAAGCTTCTGAAGCTGAAGAAATTAATCAAGAACTACGGATAAAATGGAACAAGCACTAGAGCTTGAAGATGTTCTCGAGTGCTGTCTGGTTCTTAAGCACAGCCACTCTGGTGAGCACAGAGGTATTGCATTGGGCTGTTTTCAATTAGCAGGGTCCTCACATCACAACTGCCAGCATCATCTTTTTGCTGAAACTAACTGCTGAAAATGATGTAACGTGGCAGAGCTCTCTCCCTCTTGTAAACCATCCAGCACCCACTGATGACTTTGGACTCACACAAGCGACAGAGTCAGGAGTGCCCCGGTGCTGGAGCTGCAGCATCCCTGACACCCCTGCCTCCCCCTGCCTCACACCAGCAGGTTTTGCAGCCAAGCTTGCCCATGCAGGGGTTTGGAACTAGATGATCTTTAAGGTCCCTTCAAACCCAGACCATTCTATGATTCTAACTTCAGTAGAGGCTCTCAGGGGACAACGTGCTGGAACTTAATAGCGTGTTGTTCTACAATCTCTTTGGCCACATCATTGGCATCAAAGAAAAGCACTTGTGTTGCTTCTATCTGTATTTCAGCCTTTTGAAATAAAATATTGCCTTCCTTCTTTCAAATCCAAGTCCCCTCAATGAGCTCTCAGGTTTTCATTTCCCATCAAAGCCACAATGTACACAGTGACTCATGCAGAAAAGATGGGTAACAAAGTCATGCAATGCCTGTGTAGGTATGATGACTGTAGGTTTGATGACTGAGGCTAGAGATCACCAACTTGTAAAGTTATTATTCCATACACCCAGTTTGCCATGTGGCAACTGTAAAATTCCAAAATGTTTATTCAGATAAGATCTAATACGGATCTTCCCCACATTTCCATTTTGACAGAGATTTTTAAGGACCTTACCAGTCATCTCCTCCCAATCACAGTAACAGAGCTCCACCTGTAACAAAAAAAATCCCCACTACCTTCTCAAAAGCACTGTGAATCTGACTCCACATTCATCCTTGAAAAACTGGATACAGTCTATGCAGTGTTAATAAGGCAGTTATCACGCAAGTGGCACATTTTTTTTTCTGTGATTTCCTAATTAACATGACTATCAACTGCTTATTAATAAAGCAGTTTCCTAGGCTTTGACTTGCAGCATACTGTAAACAAATTTAAGATGCCATTTCCTGCTCCACCATTTACATCACACTGTTAATTCACACTTGCATTTTTTTTCCCCCTATTTGTTAGTGCATTTCAGAGAAAACCGAACATCATGATGGGGAAGAAAAGCAGTATTTGAAACAAAACCACAAAAAGCAGATTGGTGGATTGTTTTATATTAAATTATGCACCCAGGGAATTTTTTCATAGTATGTGAAACTACTTGCTGGTAATCGGGACTAACTAGCTCCTCCTGAATGAGTATTTTATTTGCCTTTCTGCAACAGATGCTACTGACAGTTTACTAAATGGTGCACCTCCTTATAAATGTATACAGGAAAAAGAACATTTATTTTCATACAAATTAGATCATGCATGAACCCACGTTAATCACAGCGTCTGGGGGGAAAAAAAGGCTTCAGTCCACTAACTGAGTGGGTAAAACAGGATTCCTGCTCTCTCTGATGTTAACACCAAGCAGCTTCCAACACGACACATTCTTCTGATTTGCTGTTTCCTGTAAATGCCATCCCATGGCAAAATTTTCCAGAGCCAGCAATTTAAATATCCAGACCTTTCAAATTACATCTCTTCACTGGTGCAGCTGTCTGTGACTGAGCACAATATGACTTTGACACACACTGTGTTATACTAAGTGATGGCTTTTTTTAAAAAGAAAACAAAACAACACACCTTTGCACATTCCTTTCTGACTGATGGTTTAATGTGAGAAAAGGTTTCCAACTGAGCTTCTGTTGTAGGTTGTGGAAGCATTTAAAGGCTGGGGAAATTGTTTCTTGTAGTATATAACCTGCACCACCACAGGCTGACTAATGAGTCAGAGAGTGCTGAAACCCTCAGGTCCCATAAACATCCACTAATGAGATGAAACAAGATCTAAAGTGCTCAAATGTTGATAAGTACAGAATGTAGCTCACGATGTACTTTTCACAAATTAGTGAAGGGTTGCTATGGCTCCTTAATGAAATGTTATTATGTTTTAAAACTGAAACCAGACATCTGGGGGTGGGGGGGGGAGGAAATGAGAGCAAGTGTTTGAACACCATTGTCTAGGCTTCCTTTCATCAGCCAGCTGAATTTGCTTACTTGTCCTGAATGAGTGGATCCATTTCTTCAGCTGGTGCAGTGCCTTGCAATAAAGCCGAGCAGTGTGTGCTGTCTTCCGCTCCCTGGGAAGTAGAAATCTCTGGTATGGGAGAGGAGGCTTCTGTAGGAAAGACTACATGAGCTGCTCTTTCCTGGCTGTAAGTCTCCTGTCCTCCCGCAGCGACAAAGAGCATCCAAACATGCCAATACATTCAGCACATTCTCAAAAAAACCCAGTCCAATCTTTAAGCCCCAAAGGGTTGGGAATCACTTGTTTCAAGCTAAATTCAGATGTGAAAATATTTATGTAAAATAGTTCTTTATACAAGACCATATCAATTTCTTTCCTTACCAACCTTGATACACATGGAGAGGGAGAAAGATGCTGGCATATGTATATACATTCACGCACACATACATATATACACAAAATTTGAGTGACAGATAAGGAATGGGTCCAGCTCTAACTACATCAAACCCCAGGATTTTGCTACCTGCTACTCAACACTGACTTTTTAAACAGTGCCCAGCACACACACAGCTATTTCCCCCCCGAGTTACAGAGCCAGCACTGGATTACGAGCTTCAGTAAGAACTACTCCAGCTCTGACAGCGGAGGCGACTCTGAAATCACTTGCCTGGAGAGTAACAGGTTAAACTAAAACCAGGAGATACTGAGAAGCACACTTCCCAGAGTGAATCTAGAAAACATTTCTTTAAATGCACCCTTTAAACTCCTTTGTCAGAGGATGAAGTGAGGGAGGATCAGGCTGACAAAGGTTTAACAGGCCAGTGCCCTGGGACGCAGCGGCCTGCTGCTGCCACCACGTATCAACACTGAGCCTGGGTGGCCAGCCCAGCCCCCAGGGGTGGCTTCCAGAGCCCATTCCATATTCCCTAATAAACAAGCACACATATCTCTTTTAAATCTGATCCAACTTAAATCCATTCCACTACATCAATTTAGTTGTCCTGCTGGTCTCTTGTGCCTTACCTGTGGCAGCAGCTCTGGCCTGAGCTCCCTCTCCCTCACAGGGATCTGACTTGAGATCCTGCCTTGCTATCGCTTTTCCAGGGTCCCTATTTTCCAAGCTAAGGATAGCTTTAATATTTCACACTACCTTCTGCTGGCAACTCTGGGAAGAGTTCTCCAGAGGAAAATCTTAAAAATGGAGAATAGAGCCGTATGGTTCAGATACTTGACAGCTACTCCAGAGCTTGGCAGGGCTACAAATGACAGGCCAGGGCCCCTGTGCCCAGCTAATGACAATCAGCCCAAATTGCAGGGCTGGGTTCGAATACCTTCCTATCAATCATCCTGGCTGCTCAATCAATTGAACCAATATATCAGAGCCAAGGCCTTACCCACTTCTTATTACAGTCAATGAGCTATTTCTTACATTAATTACTGAACTTCCCAACAAATACTTGAGCTGGATGCAAAACAAGAAGATGACCTCTGTGTCCCACAACTTCCTGGATGTTGTTTTAGAGTACTCTGATGACTTCTTCAGACCTGAAAACTTGAGTATGACTTGCTCATTTGAACATAAATCATAGAATCATTAAGGTTGGAAAAGACCTTAAGATTATCAAGTCCAACTGCTAAGCCAGTGTTGCCACTTCCACCACTAAGGCTGCAAGTGCACATTGACGGCTCATGTCAAACTTCTGGTCGACCACTACCCCCAAGTCCTTCTCCTCTGGGCCATCCTCAATCCTTACTCCTCCCAACCTGTATTTGTGCATGGGATGGCCTCAACCCAGGTGCAGAACGTTGCACTTGGCCTTGTTGAAGTTCATGCAGTTTGCACGAGCCCACTTCTCAAGCCTGTCAAGGTTCCTCTGGATGGCATCCCTTCCCTCCAGTGTGTTGACTTCACCACACAGTTTGGCATCATCAGCAAACTTCCTGAGGGTGCACTAGATTCCACTGTTCATGTCGCCAACAAAGATGTTAAATAATACTGGTCCAAGTACCAACCTTTGAGGAACACCACTTGTCACATGCCTCCATTTGGACACCGAGCCACATAAGGCAACATTTTCAGGAAGAATAACATATCAACATCTCAATGGCAGTGCATCTGATGAGACTTGAACATATAGCTTCCTGGGGGAAAAGTTCTGCATGAAAACAAGCACTTCAGTATGCAGAGTGAGGAATTAATCTTGCCACTCAAACTAATCATCATGGTAAAAATAATAGATTGGATTAAAATCAGCTTTACTCTTTATTAATTATACTGTTTTCTTCCTCTAATTACAGTGTTCAAATCACACAGTGCTACGCATGCATTTGCTACATTTTAAAAGGATACAGAAAAGTAAAGGAAAGAAAGTTGATGTGTGATATATACACATACACACACACACACATAAACACACATGGTCTAATTATCTTGAAGTCATTCAAATCCTCATGTCAATAACCTGGTACTGGAAAACCCAGATTGATAGTACAGTTCTGTAATCAATATTCCCAAAGACATTGCACCTCATGGAGGATAAAAAAAAACAAAACAAAACAAAAAAAAAACAAAACAAAAAACCCCCGACAAAACAAAACAAAAAAAATCCACTAAAAGTCATTTCAAAGTAACTTATTCAGATTATTCAGACTATATATTATGTGATTTATGTTTATTACTACCTACTCTTCCTTATTTTTATTACTGACATGGAGGTCTTGGGACAAGATTTCCCACAATTTTTGTCTACTTCCAGTTGGCAAACAGTACGTCTAATAGAGCTTGAAATTCAATCAGCTTTTTTGGCTACTTCCTGCTTTGCAAAATCCCAGCAGTGATGATGAGCTGTCCTGTTAACAGGCTGCAGCAGAGGATGGCCACAAGAAAAAAAAGCAGACTTCTGCTCCTCTCACACATAAGGCAGTGCTACTCTGTGCAGTTCCAGTCCATGAACAATGTCAGTAGGAGCTACCACTTTAAAAACTGATACATCATAACATATTTTGATGTTTCCTCTAAGTGGAAATGATTGTGATTCTCCTATTTAACCTCCTATGCTGGGAAAACTGCAGGTGATTAACGGTCACTATAAATGAAAAAGCAGTAAATGTTGTTACCACCTCACTTGGAATCTGACAATATCATCTCAGAAATCCCTGTCTCACTAGATTAGGAGTGCATGTAACTTAATTAAAGAGACTTCAACTCTTATTGAGTGTTTCATTCAGTCAAATACATGCACTTACAGATCTGCTTAAGTTTGTCTTCTTCTTCTTAAGGATACTTGATCTTTTCCTGCATCTCAGAATCTGTTTGGACAACCTAATCTGCTCAGAGAGATGAGCAGTTACACAAGCTGTGTTTTGAAATGTCTAAGAAACACTCAACAGTCACAAACTGGACTTTTTCTTGTCCGTTTGGGAAATTAGGTTTGTATTTAAATTGGAAATTACTCATATTAAGCACTTAATAGATCAGTCTTCATCCAGACTCTTAGTTTTTATCTCAAAAGTAACAGTAATATCTGCATAAATGTCCCAGCTACAGCTACAAATTATATTTCAATTTGATTTACAGTCTGGCAATAGGAAAAGTATTTTGCTATTTTTTTTCCTTTTGTTTAGTCTGTGCCATCTGTTAATTCTGCTTGAATACTTCATTCCACTGTTTCCTACATTGCAAATGTCTCCCCCTTTTCCAGTATACCCATGGTTTAGTGTTGCAAAGGGGCTGAGTTTTGCCAGAGCCATCCCTCATGGAAAACATTCAGAGTCACTGAACTGACCAGCTGTGCTGTTTCAAACCATACAAATCTGCTGCAGGGCAGTGACAGATCGACATTGTCCAACATTTATGCTCCATTTTCCAAACATGTCCTGGGAGATCATGACCTTGTTGTAGATTTTCTTGGGGGAAAAGCTTAAAATTATTAACCTCACATGATATGTTAATATACAGATCAATCCTCCTCTTGGCAGATGATTGCCAGACTCTTCAACGACTGCTTTTTTTTTTTTTTTTTTGTGAAAAAGATACTGTCAACTCTCTCCTTCCCTGAAAATCTCCTCATAAATGTCTCTGGTGGCAGATCGTTAAACGCTGGGCTGTGGCATTTCCCTGAAGATAAAATTATAAAGCTGTGGGAGGAAAAAGACAACGCTTTAGACCACACTCTTATTTCTTTTATGGATACGTAGTTCAGTGGCTAATGTGTATATTGAGTTTAATTTAATCACTTCTGTTATTTCTACTAGAGAGCAGTCATTTCATTCAGACATATTATTAAATTATTTATATGGGACCTTATACTAGCTCAACTTCATTAAGATGGAGCTATACAATTCTAAGCTCAGAAGCAGCATGACTGACTGAAGCCATGGCAAGAAAGACATGGTACAAGAAAATTAAATTCCCATGCCAGTAAACATATGCCTGTATATAAGCCAGATGCCTAAACAGAGCAAGGCAATGGGGAGCAGGAGCCCAGCCACTCCCCAGGGCTCATTGGCTTTATCGACCAGGTCTCCACTGGCACAGCAGATGAGACACGTTGGCTGCATGTAGGTACTGACATTTAAGTTAGTCTTGTATTGAATCCCACTGAAACAGCCTGGAGTTGAGTCTAAGTTTTGAAAAGTTTATTTCTGGAAAAGAGTCTGCTCCTCTCACTGAATCTTTCTGAACTTCTTTTTCCTCAGTATTAATTTGAACAGTGTTTGAATCCAGGTAGAGTGTTTGGGCAGTACCACTGTGTTCAGTTTTGCTAAGAGCATCACAGAAGTTTTAGAAGCTCAAAAAGAAGACGGGGATCCTAAGACAGGGGTGCCAAGACAGGGGTGCTAACCCATCCCACTCACTTCTACCACACAAAGAATGTAATTTGGGATTACCAACCTTACCTCTATTCAGCCTTCCATAACACTTTTCCCAGGCTTCCCCTACATAACTGATGCTGTTGCCTACTTTCACTGCACCATTCTCACACACTGTACAGAATGTATCTCAATATTTATCTGTAGCACAGCCACATTCTGCCCATCACACATGCACTGACTTGATAAATACGTGCAAATATCCCCAGAAATGTGAACTTTGTATATCGAGTTCCCGTCCACAGATCATGGAGTTGTGCCGTGATATTATTATGGAGCCAACCTATTTTAATTCCCAAATGTGGCATTACTGAAGTCAATCCAGCTACACTAAGTTACCAAAACAAGAACAAAAATTTGGAGGGCTGTGCTTTGAGTTTCAAAGACTGAGATGTTTCCTGGCCATTTAGCTGACTGGGTATGTGGTTAGTTTCCATGATCTTTAGGTACTATAATAAGTACTCTTTTTACAACAGCAAGCTGCAAGTATCTTCTTTCAAAAACCTGGCCATCTCCTGCAGCTGGCAGGGACCTTATGAGGAAAGGCTGAGGGAGCTGGGTCTCTTTAGCTTGGAGAAGAGGAGACTGAGGGGTGACCTCATAAAAGTTTACAAATATGTTAAGGGGGAGTGTCAGGATGATGGAGCCAGGCTTTTTCCAGTGATGTCCAGTGATAGGACAAGGGGCAATGGGTGCAAACTGGAGCATAGGAGGTTCCATGTAAATATCAGAAAAAAATTATTGACTGTGAGAGTGACAGAGCACTGGAACAGGCTGCCCAGAGAGGTTGTGGAGTCTCCTTTGCTGGAGACATTCAAAACCCACCTGGACAAGTTCCTGTGTGATGTGCTCTAGGTGACCCTGCTCTGGCAGGGGGGTTGGACTAGATGATCTTTCGAGGTCCCTTCCAACCCCTAGGATTCTGTGATTCTGTACATCTGTGAAAGACCTCAAAAGTTCTTGTTGATAAATTGTACCAAAACATGTCCCGTAATATACATAGTCATAAGAGATTATAAGAATAAGTGACATGTGAAAGAGAAAGATAAGAAAGAATAAGGACTTATTTTCCCCAAGTTGTTATTTGACTTAGCATGATTTTAAATTAATCTAGCTAAACTAGTGAAAAGATTTTGTAAACCTCATAAACCATTTTAACCATGGTTTAAATCAATTTTAAAAAACGTATTAAAGCCTTGGACACAGGAACTTGTTACCATGAGTAATAGATTTCTGCACTGCAGGCAATCTGGGGTAAAGTGGAATATGTCTTATAAACTGAAATAATACTATCTGTACATACACTTGTTTTAATTTACCTGAATCACCTAAGCTTCTATGAAATGGAGACCTGGAGAGGCAAAGCCACAAGCAACGATGTGCAAAAGAAGAGCAAGGATAGTGCTTCAAATTACACACTGTGTGCATAGAGGCCATCAGATAAACATCCATCTTACATAAATTCATAGTTCAATTGAGGGTTCTTCATAACATCGTAACACCAGAACAAAGCTGGAGTGTTTTCTTGCTGTTTTTCTTTGATGATTGCTTGTTTTTATAGAACAATCAGTTTATTTGACTAGTTTCAGTCTTTCTGCATTGCGACTTCTGAACCTAACCTGCAGGAACAGCAGAGGCTGAAAACTTAGTTAAATATAGCCAACCACATCAAAGATCACTGCAGTCAGCTGAAAAATCACTATTGACCTCAGTGATCTTTTGTGTCTGTGTTTACTGCAATCCAATGTCCAACATGTAAAGATGCCACTTTATAAAACACTTTGGAAGATTAGAAGAAAGAGGTTTGAGAACTGAGCTGCTCTCCTTCCAAAGACAGCATCTTCACATTGAAGTTAAGCATATTTACTGTTGGAGGTGGAAAAAAGCAATCAAAGTCAGTTCCTTATTTAGTGATCAGAAGACTCATGTAATTCTTTATAAAGAATTCTTACAATCACTAAGATTGCATTAAAATCATATTACTAATACTCTTAAGAACAATTGAGCAACCCACTTCAGAAGAAACAATATACACTGCATGCACAAATATCTTAGTCTTCTGAATATTTGCTGCTCATTTCCTCTGCTATTTATATTTTTAATCTATAAATAATACTGATTTGCAAAATTTATCAGCTCAGGTGCCTGCCACTCTTTCTGGTTTCTAATTGCAAGGCAAGTTTGAAGAATTAGAAACCATTTTCATGGCATAACAGGGCAATGCCAACGTCTGACACTGCAAGTTTTTCAAAGTCTTCTCTTCCCCCCACAAAAGTGTGCAAGTACTTTTTCTACCATTCCCTTAACCACACTTCTAGCCCTGGCCCCAATCCTCCAGGGAGCTCAACTGGACTCCTTTGAAAAAAGCATTGCATATAATTTTTTTAAAAGCCAGTGAAATGCTATGGTCTGGCTCCCTGCCACAAAAGCAGAGACATTGAAAATTAAAAATGACATTCCTGGCTTTTATTCACACTAGCAGTTTCTTTCTCGATCTTATGCAGCAGACTTGTTTTGTCACTGACCTTTGTGGTGCTGTAAAAAGAAGGGAAGGTTTGACACAATACATCATAATGTCACTTTTGGTGTAATTGTATAATACCAGACTTTTTTTTTTTTCCTTTAATCAAGGTGAAATACAGGGCTACGCTCTCTTTTGTGGGTTCAAATAAACCCTAAATCCCAGTAAAAATTAATTTTCTTGTCCTAATCGAATCCCCAGTTGCTCTGGGCTTGTTCATGGCCAAACATAGTTTGATACAATAACACACAGAAAATTGGGTGCATGGTACATTAGAAAAGGAGTTAAAACTTTGCACTGCTCGAGCCTATCTTATCATGGTTATCTGCAGTAAAATGTGTTTTGGAAATAAACTCCTTAAGTACATTACAAGCAACGTCATACTCAGCATGGTTACTCCAACCCCTTTTTAAGCTCATCACCTTATTTCTGCATCACAGAGCTATGTCAACTCTCAGGAGAACTTCACCTTCTTGGGGTTAAGTCAGTTGGTGGAAGGGCTGGGACCAGGACTAAAAGCTATTTGTCTTTTAACATCTTCCTAAGCGTTTTATTCTGTGAATATCTCATGCTGAAGAAAAGCCTGACCTGTGCATGCCAGAAAATAAAAGTCTCAAGGACCTGCCATCTAGCCAAGAAAAGAAGAAAATCTTATCACAGCTCCTTGCCAAGGAGAAAAGAGGAAAATGCAGCCCCAGAAGCAAGAGTCAGACACTTGAAACAGCTTCATCCTCCAAAACTTAGATCCTCAGCTGGCAGAAGAGCATGTTGCTGCTGCTGCTGCACCACATCTGGAGAAGATCAATAGTAGGTGGGCAACTAAAAACATAGTCATGTTTCAGGGACTTTTGTCACGTGTTGCTATATAGGTTTTTGAAATTGGGTCTCTGACTTAAAATCTCATTTGTTTGTTCAATTATGAAAATGTGAGCAGTAAAAGGTAAACTTCCCATATCAGCTGCCCATGGGATTCCTGTAGATATTGGGATCAGAGTCTTAAATAAAAGGGCAAGGAGACATTCCTAAAAAGACTAAAGAAACCAGGAGCAGCTAGGGAAGAGGGGCAGCACTGACAATTGCCTTCCACCACAGTCACAGGGAGTTTTTTACAAATTCACTCAAAGGGATTATAACCCATTTTGCACAGATTATTTCTGGCTTTACTTTCTCAACTTTATTGAGGTGAGTTGGATTCTCTTCCAACCTGTGAATAGTCAGAAGATTGCACTGAAATGCAAACTCTGCCTCGTTTGGCTTTAATCCAAGTCCATCTCCTGATGGTGTGTTTGAGACAGGCCGATGCTGAGGATTTGCAGTTCGCTTCATTCAAAAGATTCAAAACCCCCCGCACATTTTTACCTGATTAACTTTCAGTTTAAAGACTATTTCCAATGGCTCCAAAGACAAACAAGCCTTATTTCAAGGACAATGGAGGGACTTTCTGCCAGGGAGAAGTAAATAATATTGAAAGGGTAAAGACATGACACTGATCTTAGGTTAGAAATTCTGTTACTGCCAACTTCTTACACACCTCCTTCAGGACTGAAATTAGATGCATGCATGGGAAAGGGTGTTTAGTACTGAGCAGGGATTCCAGGTCTCATTAATTTGATCCTGCTGCAACACTTAAATACTACTATAGCATTCTCACATCCTCTTCATAATAAACATCAAATAAATATATTTATACTTATTGGAAAGGGGATCTGAACATTTTTTACACATTTTTGAAGCCTATTTTTATACTTGCAAAACCTGCAACCCCCGTAATTTTTTTAATTAATAATGTGTTGTTGCCTTGATGTTTTTAAGTACTTTTTTTTTTTTTTTTCACAAGAAAATGTTAATTATGTTCACCAGCCATGAGTGGAATATATAAGAAGCAATTTATAAATGAAACACAGTAGCTTGTGGTTTGAGGAAACCAGGGCTAAACTGAAATTATGTTTAGATTCACAGATCAGAAATAGGTACTGATTCACTACAGCATATTAAAATATAATCAACAGATGGCAGAATGCTACTGGGGTTTGGGGGTTTTTGTGAGGTGTTTTTCTCAGCACACATTTTTCTACATTAGATTTACAAGACAACAGAGTCAGAGCTTAACAAGGAACTGGGATTGAATGTGTTCTTTAAAAATGTGGCAATTAGACCACAGAAGGAGTTTAACCCATGCACCTGGTGACTGCAACAAGAAACTTCTAACTTAGATATTGGAGTAACTCAGTCCTAGAATCATAGAATCATGGAATCATAGAATGGTTTGGGTTGGAAGGGACCTTAAAGATCATCTAGATCCAACCCCCCTGCATGGGCAGGGACACCTTCCACTACACCAGGTTGCTCCAAGCCCCATCCAACCTAGCATTGAACATTTCCAGGGATGAGGAATCCACAACCTCCCAGGGCAACCTGTTCCAGTGCCTCACCACCCTCACTAAAGAAAAAGCAGAGAGATTCAGAAGAGGTTCAGCTGCAATACAAGACTGACTTTTTAATTAAAAACCCCGGCAAATTAGCAGAGTTGAAACCTGAAGCTGAACCTAATTGCTGTTCACATTTCCCTAATTCAGGGAAATGTAGCAGAATTGTACAGGGAAAAGACCTTTGGAAGAAAACTCTCTATGCTGAGGCTACAGCTTGCATTTCTCCCAAGTGTGGGATCTTCTCCAGTCCAGTCTACAGAACTACATCTGTAGGTGCCAGCAGCAGTGATACCACTGGATCAGCACCTGGTAGATTTTCTGCCTTCAACCCTGGCATATTAAACTGCAGCTAAAATCTCACATGAAGATATTATCTACACATGTACACACCCATACACATACATGTATGTATCTGTGCCCTCAATCACTCACACAAAAAACACCACTGCAGTCAAAGACAATGCATTAAGCCATCAGGTAAAGGACAGGCTTGGATTTGGTGGCTGAGTTGTTCCATATTTAGGAATAACAACCTGTGAAATCCATCCTAAATACGTGGTGCTATAAAACAGACATGAGATGACAGCTGAAGTCAGGTACTGATGTACTGCAGAGCATTTCTGCAGGTCCCCGGGGCTGAAAGGCTCCCCTCTCTCAAGAAGAGATGTGCTTTGGGCCCTCGGGTTTGCAAAGAAAACTTCCTCATGTTAGCAAGATGGAGACTGCCATACTTGGAGTTTGGTGACTGTCTGTATGACGTTAAAAAAATTGGAGCAACCCTGAAATCCAAAACCTGAAAAGCTGTTTCACAGCGTCAGAACAGCATTGTGAACTCAGGGAAAACAAACTCTGGCACTTGAGAAAGCACTCAGCAGAGATAAATCCCTTCATCTGATATTTATTAAGGAGAAAAAAAAACAAAAAAGAAAAACAAAAAAGAAAAACCCAGCTACTTTGAACAAATACAGTACCAGAGAGGAAACTGCGGGTAAATTCCTCCTCAGTAGGAACGAACAGAAGAGGTTAATGAAGAAAAACACTTTCTGTCTCCACCTATTGGTCAAAAGTCAATTTAGCTGCTGTTTGGGTATGTATTCTGCAATACTACTCCAGAAACGACATCTGTATAGTGAATACCCCAATATCTCCATCTTTTCTATCTTGTGATGAGCCTTTTTGATGCCTTGGAGAACATTCTCCATCTGCCTGATAAAAGCCTTTTTGTACAGAACGCAGGTGTCCAACTTCATTATTTGCTCATCAGGCTGCAATAATGCAGCAGCCTCTGACAAACCACTTTCCTCCCTGAGAAATAAAGTATGTGCCTTTACAAAAGGAGAATATTACAGACAGTATCATAAACCGAGGGGGTAATTCGGGTTTTTAACGAAGCCATGGGGTTAGAATAGCTTATTGACAGTATCATTTTGATTTCTGGTGACCTGAAAACCAGAATCAGGTTGGGTTTTTTTGGTATAATAAACATAAATGTAAAGGTCTGAACTGAAAAGAACTAATGTTTCAGGAATCTTCAGTCAGGAAAGAGCATTAACACCTCAGGAGAGAAGGTGCAAAGGGAATAAATAGCTATTTAAATGTGAGCAGCATCCTTCTCCTTTTTTTTCCCCTTATTTGCTAACATTAGCATCCACAACAAAACAACCTGTATGGAAGTTAATATTGGCATACTGTCCCTGCTCAGAAAGCATTCCTGCTGCATTACAGAAGGCAGCTGGGTGGCACAGTAAATGTGTCATTTGCTATTTAACATCTCTGTGACCTGGATTTAAATTCACAGTCGCACAGAATGAGACTTCAGTCCCCTTGGAAGGCTATTAAGCCACACACAGAAAGACTTGTGAGGCATCCAAAGGCAGCGGGAACGCGCTCCCCACGCTCGCCCCTGCGGACACACACCCTCAGAGGCCGCAGGGGAAGGGGGAACTGGACATTTTTTATTAAAAGGATGCCTTCAGTTTGGAAGAAAAGGACCCAACTACTGTGAATAAATCTTCTGTTTATTTAAAAGTTTACCCACAATGCTTCAACCACCCCAGGAGAAAAGGCATTTGATACGTCGCTGCCCATCCTGGTGCTAATCAGAGAGCTTTATAAGTCTAATTGTTTTCCTTTGCACAAAGAACAAAAAGGAGAGCTGTGAAAAATTCAAAAATGTTACATTCTCATCCTTAGAGCATCATTACCCACCATCTATTGCATAATACTCCCAGCCTTGCTGGTGGATCTGCATATCAGAATGAATTGCCTGCTTTGGCATGAATCATTTTTTTCTTTTTCTGGGCTCATTTATTACCTTTTTGAGAACTGGCCCAGCAAGACCTGGGCACCACAACACAAGTGAGTTGGCATCTCTTTACCACCTCTCCTTTCAGCTCCAGACTCCCGTCCTCTGCAACCAGCCACATCCAACAGTTGTCCCAGCTGAAATCTTCTTTCTTTTTTAATATTATTTTTTCTTTTTTTTTTCGTTTTTCTTTTTTTTTTTTATGGATTCAAGCAGATCAATCCCTGGGCTCCCTGACTACCATGCAGGAGCCCATAGTGGTGCTGGCACACTATGGTGGTGCTGGCGGTGCAAAGGTATCATCTACATACAAGCTTAGATTAATCCTGAACAAAAACTAGATGTGAACCCCAGAAACTCAGCTGACAGTAGAGTTACCTGTGAAGTTTCTAGGCAAATAAATGTACATAGAGTTTAATTTTCACCATTGTTTCCTTGAAAAATGGAAACAAATAATTTTGTAGCTGAAGTTTAAGCAAAGCACCTCAATTTGTCAATCTAAAATCATTCAATATTAATGTATACCTATCTGAACCTCCAAGTGGGCCTTTTTATTTTTGTGGAAAAATAAAAGATTGTGAAGCATTTTTAAATCTAATGAAGAGAATGAACTGAGTTGTGAGTAATGCTGAGAGGTTCTTGAGATAGGAACAATCAAAACCACAGCTATATTTTTCAGCATAGGTTTATCGGTCCTTTTACTCTCCTATCTGGAAGGCAGACTCAAAAAGAAATTTAAGCAGGATTTGGGTACCTGTCTGACATGTGCTGGACCAAACTTAATTCTTTAAAACCCCCTTGGACTCTCTGATGTCTCTATCTGACAAAGTACCAATGGCCCTACCAGCTTTCACTCCCTGCCTCATGGCTGCCCTGTCCTGCTGCAGGGCCAGTATGTTGTCCATATTTAGTATGAACTTCTTTCCCCAAAGAACCTTATAATTATTTTTCTTATTATAGGAAGTATCTCCCGCAGCTCAGACAGGTCCCAGTGCAATCTCTGGTCTGGTAGCACCAGACCAGGCTGTGCCCCAGCTGTCCTTGCTCCCAACATCCAGGTAAAAACCCTGTGGACCTCAACCAAGCCTCTTGCATCTCTCCACAGTTTGAGTCTATACAGAGATGGAGTTAAACCCACGTACTTGTCTATTTACATCCTCAGTTTTACCTGTGTTTTGTCACTGTCAGGAAGAGTTACATGTGCTAAAACGCCTACGAGCACCAGGTTTCATCAAGGATCTCTTTCTGGCGGAGTTTCCTTTATTTATTTTATTTCCCTGCAGAAAACTCTCATTGGGATGTTTTCCACTGCTTTATTCAATTCCAACAGGACTCTTCAGGACTAGGGAGAACTACAAATCGAATGCTTCTAAACAAATCAAAGCATAAAATTACATTGTCTCTGGCAAGAAAAAGATTTGATTATCTGTATTTCCGTACAAAGAAATTATAGGAGAACCTGGCGTTTGAGTTTAAAGGCTTGACTTGCCCTCAATTGAAATGTAGCAAGCAAACAGATATGTCTCTCCAATCTTATCCTGACAGGTATCAGTTTGAACTGATTTGTCCCCTCCCTGGTGACAGGGAGTGAATGCAGAGCACTTGGTATTGCAGATGTTGGCTATTTCGGTCCGTGCAGCAAATCGTTGGGGATTTTGTGTGCAGGAGGAATTGAACTGTGCCTCTGTCCCCTCTGATGGGAAAATCGCGCCCCATGAAGGTGAGGCTGCAGAAGGAATCAAAGTACAGCACAAAGCACACTGTAACTAAAGGTCAGCCTCTCTCTGTTATTTTCTCCAGAGAAAGACTTAACTTGGAGCCATGTTGAAAACAGGTAATTGCATTGTCTGATACATATCTGCAGTCTATAAAATCTTTTATTGCAAAAATATCATCGAAGCTAAAAATGGGCTGTATAAGGATTAACTATAAAAGTCAGTAGTTAATGATTCACCATAAAACATGATTTAGCTGTAAGCTAGAAAAACATAAAAATAGCTCAAGAAACTAATTTCTTAGGCTGTTTCAGGCATATGGATGATTTAAACCCAAGCATTTCCATATTTTTCAGATCCCTGAGCAATGGCATCTGATGAGAAGCTGATCTGTTTAGACATTCTCTTTCTAGGGTAAATAACGACACTTTGTGGTATCCTAGAAAAGATTGTATAGTTCCATAATTGGCAATTTTGTACAGCTTGCATGCAGTCTGTGTCATCTCATCTCACAAATTTCACAAAGCAACTGCTCTGACTGGGGTGCTGTAATTGATTGCACAAAATTGCTGGGATACGAGCACACTATCAATTCCATTGATAGAAAATTGGTGGGAACGAAGAGCACATACAGCAACTCCAACTAAATTCCTAATGGCAGGGACAGGCACAACACTCCCATCTTGGGCTTGCTGTTAAGTTACACACCACTTAAGAAGTGATTCTGGATAGACGATGCCAGCAGATCAGCCTGGGGTAATTTCCAGTGGGATGGCACAGCTGTTCAGTGTGTATCGCAGGGCTGGGCACTGAAACACCTGTGTTTCATTCTGTGAAGCTGAACCCTGAGTTGTTTCCCTGGCTCTCTGCAAGTGAGCTTTGCTATTGGCATCTTCCCTCTCCTGTTCACTGATTCGGGAGGTGCAGCCCTCAGTCATCCGACACACTTCTGCAAACACCAGATCTGCTTTACAATTCCCTAACGTTTCTTCTCTGTGAGCAAATGAGATTTTTAGCCATTGAGTTGAGCTCTTGTCAGATTTATCTCTCACTGAGCACAGTGCTTGTGATTTCATGGGCTCAGCTGAGGAGGCTCAAATGCGCTCAAATTATTTTCCATATGCAACTGTGAGAGAGGGTCTATCCTGCCCTTATTATTTCCCCAGAGAAGATCAAGTCCTGCAAGGACTCTTCTCAGGCTTCTCAGGAAAGAGAAGACTGGATGGATGATAAAGTAACAAACTTCTAGTTCTTATTTATTTTGGATGAAGTCTGCATCTAGATCCAGTATTTTCCTGGCAGCGGCAAGAAAAAGAATAAGCGTTTTACAAGGTCTTCTGAATATTCACCACCTATTTCTATTGGTGGTGCAAGAACAAAGTTTTTCTTACACAAATAAAAAAGTATATAATATATAATAAATACATGATATATATAATATATAATAGTTCGTTTCTAACCTTTCAGACAGAAACACTATTAGGTGTGTCACACCATGGCCCCAGACTCCTTCCCTTGCCATTGCTGGGAGCCCTATATGTTAATTAAAGCCCTGCTATTGCAGAGGCTGTAAGCTAATTAATGAGCAGAAGCCCGCTGATAAACTAGTGAAGAAAAATCCCAGTGAAGAAAAATACGTCTAAAAAGTGTGTGCGTGTATATTTATATGCACACTTTTTAATATATCTATGTATATATAAAATTTTTAATATATCTGTGTTTACTTTATAGTGGTGCATTTCAGACTGATGTCAGCATGAGTCGTTGTCAGCTCTTGAACTGAGACCCGTGTTTTTGTAAACACCACAAAATAACCGAAAGTGCTTGTAATATCAAATTCCTACACCCAGATCTTTTATGTAGCTTCAGAGCTTCCCATAAAGACATTAAGCACAGTTATAAAAAACAACAGTCTTCCAGGAACTACACTACAATGACTTTTTTCTGACAACAGCCATCAGAGAATCCCTTTAAGATGCTCGATGTGGTAAAATATGTAAATGACATACAGTTGCTAGGAGATAAAAAACTACATGAACTTGTGAAAACCCTGCAATCTGCTGCCTTTAAATCTGCAAGGTCAGCTGTATTTTTCAAGATGATAACTTATTTATATTGTCTCCATGCTAAAAATTAGTCTCTCTGTGCAGCTTACCTCTTTACTTAATACTAGCTGACCTATGGTACCTATAAGTTAGTATTTATTACAAGGCTGGTTAACTTCCTCACAGAGTTTACAGCCCTTTAATTATGTTTTGCCAGACTAATTAATAAATACACTATACACGACTCCTTTCTGCTGAAATAAGCAAACATTCTGTATTCACCACTCCTGTTCCCATTTATTTATTTAAGCATGTCATTAAATGTTAGATATATCTCTTTTAAATGAAAAACGCTGTAACCTGAGAATGAAAGTGTGGTTTACCCTCCAATTAACAAATCTAGTAGCCTACTCTGTCACTCAATGAATGATAATGTATTGCTCATAAATCAAGAAGAGAACTACTTAGGCATGGACCTTGTATTCAGTGCCACAAGTATTGGCTGCTCTCCACATAATCCAGCGCTAAATGTGCAGCATGATTTTATTCCAGTAACACATTAACAGGATGTACAACCATTCTGACTTTTGTAAATGGTCTAACGGCATCGCAGCAAAAAGCATTTGTCCATTTTTTAAAATAAATGCATCCCGATGACTAATGTGTTTAGTAATTTTAGTGATGAACCAGCAACACGAACTAACTACGGCCTTTGAGTGCTTTTTCATCCCTACGTTGCAGATGGGCTCTCCCTCAACCAAGGAGTGCTGGCTCTGATTCAGTTTTCACATGGACCTTAATTGTTCGGTGTTTCCATGGATATTCTTGGGATTCCTTTACTTCTGCATCTGCAGAGGAAGATACTACCTCTACAAGCAGCATCAGCTGAATTGTTCAAACAGAAAACCAGTGCCAAATCGCTGTGGGTTGTTGGGGCCATGGTAAGAGGCTTTATAATATCATTGTGCTAGAAAGCTCGGAATAAAAGCAGCAGTTTTCCCACTTCCATCCCCACTAATGATTTCTGGTATTGCCCTGGTTGGAGGATTTGCTACTCCTCTGTGGGAAGGTGGCAACATTTCACTTCTTGGACTTAGTTATAAACCTTTTCTGATGTCAAGTTGTTGTGTTCTGAATGCTCAGAGGGTATTACACAGGGTAAGTGCTAAAAGCATCTCAAGGGAAATAAAACAGAAACGTGCTAAAAGACTTTACAAATACATTGATAGAAACCAAAGGGCAAGTTCTGTAATTTCTGTCACTTTTTGTTTGACAAACCCTTTTTGCTGATGCAGATGCTACAAGGAAGTGAAGAAATTGGAGACCCCAGAAAAATGACACATGGTGTGATATGGTATGTGTAGATGTCGTTTATCTTGATTTTAGTAAAGCATTTGACGCTGTCTCCCACAGCATCCTTGTAGATAAACTGAGGAAGTGTGGTCTTGATGATCAGGTAGTGAGGTGGATCATGAACTGGTTGAAAGGAAGAAGTCAGAGAGTTGTGGTCAGTGGGACAGAATCTAGTTGGAGGTCTGTGACTAGTGGAGTCCCTCAGGATTCGGTGCTGGGACCGGTACCGTTCAATATTTTCATCAACGACCTGGATGAGGGAACAGAGTGTACCCTCAGCAAGTTTGCTGATGACACTAAGCTGGGAGGAGTGGCTGACACACCAGAAGGCTGTGCTGCCATTCAGTGGGACCTGGACAGGCTGGAGAGTTGGGCAGGGAGAGACTTGATGAAATTCAACAAGGGGAAGTGTAGAGTCTTGCATCTGGGGAAGAACAACCCCATGTACCAGTACAGATTGGGGGCTGACCTGCTGGAGAGCAGTGTAGGAGAAAGGGACCTGGAGGTCCTGGTGGACAGGAGGATGACCATGAGCCAGCAATGTGCCCTTGTGGCCAAGAAGGGCAATGGCATCCTGGGGTGCATTAGAAAGGGTGTGGTTAGTAGGTCAAGAGAGGTTCTCCTCCCCCTCTATTCTGCATTGGTGAGGCCTCATCTGGAGTATTGTGTCCAGTTCTGGGCCCCTCAGTTCAAGAAGGACAGGGAACTGCTTGAAAGAGTCCAGAGCAGAGCCACAAAGATGATTAAGGGAGTGGAACATCTCCCTTATGAGGAAAGGCTGAAGGAGCTGGGTCTCTTTAGCTTGGAGAAGAGGAGACTGAGGGGTGACCTCATCAGTGTTTATAAATATGTTAAGGGCGAGTTTCAGGAGGACGGAGCCAGGCTCTTCTCAGTGATAGGACAAGGGGCAATGGGTGCAAACTGGAGCATAGGAGGTTCCATGTAAACATCAGAAAAAATTTCTTGACTGTGAGAGTGACAGAGCACTGGAACAGGCTGCCCAGAGAGGTTGTGGAGTCTCCTTTGCTAGAGACATTCAAAACCCACCTGGACAAGTTCCTGTGTGATGTGCTCTAGGTGACCCTGCTCTGGCAGGGGGGTTGGACTAGATGATCTTTTGGGGTCCCTTCCAACCCCTAAGATTCTGTGGTTCTGGGATTCTGTGATATGTCAAACACAAAAGTCTGGTGAATTCAGCAATTTTTTTTCTCAAATGAGCTCACTTATTTGCTAAGCAGCTTTGTCTCAGCTTTCAGAGCTAGAGCTGAGGAGGAACAGTAACTGAATTATGAAAAATCCCCCTGGGATACTTGAAAGGGTGAGAAGGTTCCAGAGAAGTGGAAGAATAAATCCTAATTCTCATCCAAAAGAGAGAGAATGGGATAATGATGAAAATATTAGCAGGATAAGTGTGTTGAATAACAGCCAGAGGATCTTTACTGAAGTCATCCTAAGTAGGATTGAGGAAACACTGAAATTAATAATAAGTGGATTAGTACAGTTTCAGGATGAAATGGTGTTTATGTATTAAATCTTTCTGATCACACAAAATGGAGAAACAGAGAGACTTTGTGTGACGTATTTTGCAGAAGTTTCTTCACTTGAAGAAATTATCAAGATGTGCAATAATGGAAAATCTCTGAAACAAGGGAAAACAGGTTTGACTCTGACTGTCCTGCTGCACTGCCTACACATGTAGTGAAGCAGATAATTTAGATTGTTTCAGAAATATAATGGAAATACAGTAATTTTTTCCTACTTTCCTCTCTTCCAGGAAGAAGCAATGCATTTCCTGAGGGAAATAGCTGATGTACTGCCAGGGTGATCTTGGCACTACCAGTACAGAACAATCAATGCATGGTGTTGTCAGAACTAATGGGAAATGGGAAGGCAGAGGAAAAGAGACATACCTCAGGTATATATGAAAGAAAAGAAATATTAACAAAGAAAATATATGTTCTTTTTAAAAAAATCCAATTATTATTTGAGGTTACGTGAATTGGAATCAGAGAAATTTCCTAACAAAGCCTCTACAGCAGTGATGAAGGACAGAACCTTCCTTCCACAGTGCTGGAGCTCTCACTCAGACATACAACCTTATCAGAGTACAGACAAACCAGAGATCTTACCTCTGTATAAGCTGTACCTAAAGAAGACTTCAGTTATTCAGGAAGGCACAATTTCACTGATGTTTAGTAAAATATTGTTATCACTCCAGATCTTGCCTTTCAATATTACCATCTCTCCCTAGCAGCAGTAAGTACAGTAAGTAAACATAAATGTAAAAGAAGAATTATGCAAAGACAGACAGTTCAGTGAAGCAGGAGCACAATTACTTTCATCAGTGGCCCAACATCTATAAGATGAAATGGAATCTGTCTGAAATGTTTTAACAGCTCCAACGTTGTTTGAGTGTTGGGGAATGATCATATTAACAGCAGTAGGCAGGTACCTGACTTCATCTAATCTCAGGCTCCATTACAAACCTTGACTGAGAGGACATCATCATGAATTGCAATGGAAGAGTCCAACCAGCACATTCTTTCAGAAAACTAACGTTATTGGGAATTATATGAGCCTCCATTTATCTCCTCCACACTGTCTCCACCATTCTCCCTTCTCTTATCCCTGTGAAGATGTCCTCTCACTGCCTTTTAAAGTGTCTTTGCTCTCCAGTTGCTGAATCTGATGGACATTGATGAAGGTATCCTCCTGCCTTGGGGTGTTTTTTTTTATCAATCAGGGCATGTAAACAATGTAACCCCAGGGTGGGTGGTTGATTCAGGCACTGATGTTAACTGCCTGCAGTTTTCAGTCTTATGACTGTATCCCTGTGAGAGGAATATGCTGGAACTGAACATGTTTAGAAATAGTCTTCTTGTTCTGATGGGATAGACAAGATTTTAAAAAACCAACAACTAGGAAGAATGGTAAAACCAGAACAAACAAAATCCACCGTATTTATTTTAATGCTTCCCATTGCAACTATTATGAACATCAAAACCAGTGGTATCACACGGGTAACATCTGGGTCAATGGCTTTCAGCAAGTTCTTGGTGGAAGGGTGTTCACCAGAGCACCATTTAAGAAACCCAATTCACAAATGCCGTAGCACGCGACACACATAACTGATCACACTAGGGCATCTAGGGCACGGATGCAAATTAAAAGAATAAAAGAGAGCTTTCTTAGACTTTCAGGACTTGTTCCACTAAACTCACCTGAGGATCCATGACCTCACCTCATTTCACAAAGCCTTCTTTGCCTTAGTCTGCAGAAGTCTGCAAAATATAAGGATGCATTTTTTCTTCCCCCCCATTTTTTTCACTTAATAATTTAACTTGTGAGACTGGAACAGTCATGATGTTTAGAACTACAAAGCCTTGCAAAGTTTTATACAATTATTGTTCTTTTCTAATTGGGTCATTCACACCAGCGAAGTTTCTCCCTCACTGCACCCACCTTCCAGAGTAGGTCTGTTTTTCTTTTTCCTATTTTTAAACAAAATCAGATTTAATACTTTACCTAAATGGAATAATTAGTTGCTAAGATGCTTGTGGGCTGACTGCTGAAGGAATAAGTAGATTGCATTTCATTAATCAAAAGTAGCTTTAAAACCCTGTTACTCATAAAACATTTAAATTTTATGAATCAGTTGATACATTTGCAGATTATCCATCAGAGGTTTCCTTGTGCTTACCTAGGATTCAACTTCTCACTGGGGTTGCTGTGTATCTAATGAGTGCAACGTGTTCCAGTGACCTCCACAATGCAAAAATGCTGCCCTTGTTTAGACACAAATTGCTTTTCTCCATTTTACTTGGTGAACATGAAAGTGGTTAACACGCTACTGGGCCATGCATAATTTAATGTTATATTTATTATTCCCCTGTTCTGCTTAGATGGACTTGGGGTGGAAAACTTCCAAATGTATGAACTGAACTCCAAGATAACACTAGAACAACAGCCATAATACAGGCATATTAAGTTAGACAAAGCTGCCTTTGAACACTGGTTATGGACTAATACATATGAAATAATAATAATACATATGAAACTTTGCAACCCTGAGAAAAAAATTGCCCAAGGCTTCAAACAGAAGTCTTAAATGAGTTGAGCTGTAACATCAAGTCTTTCCCAAAGGCAAAGGCAGAAAAGACATAGCATTAAAAAGCACAATAGTTAAACAGCAGCCACTAAAATATCGACTGGATTTCTTCTTTGCTTACTAACAGCAGCACAATGCTGTGCCTTAGACGTCCTGGGAGCCATTTCCCAAATTGCTCGATCTCTCTCAATCTCTAAAATGAGAATAATAACAATTCTTATCTCCTACTCTAAAACGCTGTGAAGGTCTCTTGCCAGGTGTTTCTGCAAAGACTTCCATGGTGGCTCTGAGCTCAACTGAAGTCTCCGGACATTGTCGAAATTTAAATAAAATTATTACTAGCACCTATTACCAGTGATCACCATCTCACAAAACTTAACCATCAGCTGCCGTTTGAATGGTTGGTTTGAACATGGCAATTGTAATTCACCCTATTCCAGAAGTGATTTCTATCTATAATTTATATGGCTATAAAATTTAAATGGCTCAGCCTTTCCTCCTCCGAGCATGCAATTCACCTGAACGAAAATACACTATATACCCAAGATTGAAAGGATCTTGTTTCACCTATGCAATGGACTCTTTCCCTCTTGCCTTCCTTCCAGAGCACAGATTTACAAGGATTTCATCCCACCCCTGAGGAGCCATGCCACTGCATGCAAAGGGTGAAGGAGAAAGCACCACAGGCTTTATCTACAACAGCTGAGGCCAGAATAACCAGTTGAACGTTATATCCTACTGCTACCTGGTATATGCACAATTTCTCCCTCAAAGCCAAGCAAACCCTGAATTCATTACAACATCATGAGCTTTAAATAAATTAACACCCAGCTTGTGTCAGGACTCGCTGCGTGCTAAGCAATTTGCATTCTGTACTTCCATGAATGTTTCCTCTCCTTTGCAACTCTCCTGTCGGCAAAAATCAAATCAGGACACCAAGAATTTCACCTTATTCTAATTTTTTACATCTTTTACTTGAACGTTGCTTAAAAACTGATCTAAAAATTGTAAATTGAATTTTTAATAAAAATTTACATTGATCGAGGCAGAAATCAAATAAATCACGTGTGACAGAACACCTGTCAAACTGGACTGAATTTGGCCATCCAAAATGCCTGGGTTAATTATCAGTCCCCCTTTCCCCAGTCAGGCTGGCTCACGCACTGGGAATTACAAAGAGTCTGTGAGTTGCCAACAGCATGGAAATAACAAAAATTCAGTGCAGTGCTGAATGCTGGAGTATCAACGTAATTGTGGACCCTTGGATCATTTCTGCAGCATACTTTGGTGCAGTCTCAATGTGTGAAGTATATTATCCTCTTTATATTATTTTATCACAAAGCAGCCTCGGCATACTCCAGGTGTAATTTAGAACTGAACATGTCTGACATTACTTGCTGCAGAGTTTTTGTATTTATTACACTCAGGTTTTCCCCACTTCAAATGCTTTTTACTTGCCTCACTGCTGGCTGCATTAACTTGGTGCAGTCTTATAGAGTGGAGGGAAAAATGCAGGAAGGGTTTTTCTCCTGCAAATACCTCATATGAACCCTCATACATCACACACACACACACATAACCATGCTGATCCTTAAACAGAGAAATTTACAGTTCCTTTGAACTTATTGAAATACGTATGAAGAAAATTATTTCCTAATTATGAACACAGAAAAATTACGAAGAAATAACATAAATGCAATAAATAGTTATTATTTCTGTTAATTTTAGGGCATTTTTAGTGACAAAATAAAAAAAAAAATAATTCTTAATGTTAAAAATTAATACAATTTTCCTAGTAATCAACCAAATGACCAAAGTACTAAATCATGCAGGTAAGCCTAAAGTGTTATTTGGACAGTTCATCTGGGAGTCTGCACCCAGCACTTTACTGATAAAAGAATCATAACTTTCCAAAAAGAAAGACATGTCGTCAATTCTTACTAATTTTAGGGATAAAAACTGTGCAAATCTTCCCTGAACATTAAAATAACAAAGGTATTCAGTGTGATGACTCGTTTCACAGCTAGCTCTAAGCCTCTTATTTCACCACAATGCCTGCGTGCTGTGTGCTCCTCCTGCCCCTGCCATTTCCATCTGTCAGAGGTAAATTAGGAAAGGAAGCCATATTTTTATCCCCCCTCCACCAAAAACTCAACAGTCAATGAAAAGAAGAACTGTCAGGTCTTGGTAAAGTGCTGCTACTCTCAACAATGTCTCCCCACGGCACCAAGACGTCTCCATGACCGTTAAGTCTTGAGCTTTTGGTGAAATATTTTCTGATTTATCTTGGTTTGAATTTAATTGAATTCAGTTATTTATAAACTCTGTTAGCCTCCACCCTACTCACAGTACTGTGCCTCAGGTCTGTCAATTAAAGATCCATCTATCCAACAGCAAGGTCATCTCACCCATGAAAGCTGTTTATGTATGGGATGCAAGCTCAGGACATATTGATCTATAGGACGAAGAGAGATCATAGGGCAAAATGCCCTGACTATTTTTAGTTAGGTTGATTTTTTTCCCCCCCATCAGATAAAGGAAATGACTACTTCAATGCATTGTGCTGGCTCCCTTACTTTTTAAAGAAAAAGACATCTATGTCTGTATGTGCTGCAGTTTCACCGTCAGTTTTATTACACTACAGGCTTTACATTAGTGACATCGAGACAGGATCTGAGTGCTGGCCATTAGGTGAGATGGATGGTCCATGCTCTGCATGCTGACAGAGGCTCTGAACTCACCAGGGTGCCAATGTGACTTCAGGAGAGCAAACACCAACATGCAAAATACCAGATCCATCCTGTGCTGCTCCTCCTGTGACCTGCTGGGCTGGGTTTTCATGGCTCCAAAGCCCAGTGCTGTGGTAAAACAGAGGTGAGCATCTGTAGCCCCCAACACTTCCAGTCCTGGGTGTTCAGAGATGACTTGGCTCATGATGTTTAAATGGTATTTAAAAACTATTTGCAAAAGCTACCCAACCATAGGGTGAAGTTGTCTAATAGAAAAAAAAGATACTTAGCAAAGAGCTTCAGTTCTCCCATTTACCTTCTGTTTGCAAATGAAAAACCACTTCAATTTATTTGCTGAAGCATTTCCATAAAATATTAAAACAACCACCAGCATCAATTTTTTCTCCTATTGCATAAAAAAATTTGCAACTCTATACAACTCCAGTTAGAAAGCTTTTATTGCATTTATTTCCATAAGATAAAATCAGAATCTGCTCTCTTTTACAAATCTGATTGCTTTTGCCTTCTGGTCTGCTTTATCTCTTTAATGTTTATTCTTCCAGTCAGCACTTTGCAGCACTGATTGCTTCAGCTTTTTTCCCCATTAGACAAAACTTTTTCACAAGTCAGGAGCTCTGAGCTGGGCCTGGCACTAGCACCAGTCCTTATCTGCATCAGGCAGGGCTGCGCTGACTTCCACTCGCAAGTAGTGCATTTCTTACACATCTCCTCATAGTTGGCATTCATATTTATAACAGCATTCCCCCTTTTTCACTTTGATGTGCTTTAATATCACTTAGTTTGGATCGAAAACAGAGGTTGGTACCAGAGCCATCCCACAGCAGGGGTGGGAGCAGAGGGCTCCCTGTGTGCCAGGACACAAGGCACTGGCTTCAGGACAGGGCTGTTTAGGAAAAGGACTGTTAGATGTAGTATGATTGAATGCTTTGGGTGAGGAATCTCTTGCCATCTTTTGTTTTTCTCTGTCTGCTTACCTGCCTGTTTGGGGTTAAGTCTTTGCTCCCTAAACACCTGTGCTGTTTCTTATGAAGCTGCCAGCTGACATGAGCCAAAAAGTAACCTGAAAAGGCAATCCTTGAGAGCAGCTCTGCCATGGACCAGTCAGAGGAATAGATACAGAGAAATTTTAAGGCAGGAGGAACAGTGAGAGATTGAATTGTTAGCCCCAGGGCTGACTTGTTTCCAGGTTTTCAGGCAGCTAACTGAAGAGGTTTGTTGAGGATATTGTTTTATGCTCTGCAGAAAACATAGCAGAGGTTTAGATTCCCTACAAGCAGTGTTTTAGAAAATCAGTAAAGACTATTTGAACCCGCACAAAGAAAGAAAGAAAAGAGGAATAACTATCAACAACTTACTTCAATCTAGAAGCCTGGGCACATGAAAAAATACTGCAATTGCATTCAGCATAAATATGCACATTTTCAGCCTGAAAGAGGTGAGGCAGATTTCCTCTTCCTATTTGTCCTTAACTTGATCTGTACTGCAGCTCTTTAGGGAAACTCTTCTCACGATAAAAGGTTAATTGTCTTTTCTGCCATTAGCCCAAATGAAATTTAAAATAAAAGTTCTCTAGATGTTAAGAACTAAACCACCTGTGCTCTTTATGCTTATGGTAACCCATTGCTCTCTCAGCTGCTGTCTGATCTCTGTAGAGCTGGTAGGAAGAAGGATGGAGATGGATGGAGCGGCTGGTGCCCACTCAGCAGAAGCAGTGGGGACTGATGTTACTTCATGCAAATCAGAGAGGTCCCCAAGTTGTGATAATCACAGTTCATCTAGGAACAGGCTAAGACAAAAGTAAGAATTATGAAACCTTCTGTCATGCTGCATGTCTCTTATACACCAAGGCAACAGGCACTACAGAAGAGCTTGCTTTGTTTTTTGAGTATAAAAATGCCAGACAAAGGGGAAGCCAAAGAGCATTTCAAAATGCTCTGCTAAGTTATGTAGAGCAGAGCTTTCTACATTCATTATAAGACACCTTTTCCCACGCATCTGTTTTGCTTATTAGTGTAATGAATCCTCAATTTTAAAAAACACAGAATAATCCAAGTACATGGCTTCCTTTGCACTTGCAGTATGAAAATCACTGTAGCTCATGTACGTTTGGTATCAAAGCCCTCACTGTTCTCTGTGAACATATCTCAGAAATCATCCCTTGCATCACACAGCCAGTGATCCTGATGCAGAAGAAACTTTGAAGGATGTTTTCATTTGTTTTCATTTTCTCCTTTGTGTGCAAAAGAGCTGCAGCTTATAGATGGATTCCACCAAGTCATGTTCCACTTGCTCTCCTGGTGGTTTTGAAGATCCCATTCATATAACAGGGGGGAAAAAAACCAACACACTGAAAAGATCAAGCATAAGGAAATTGAATAAAATGAATGAGAACGGTGAATGTCCCTCACAGCCCTCAACACTTTGCCAGAATCAAACTTAGGTATAACCTGTTGTTGAAAAGCTTCATTAATGTTAATCTCTTTATTTATGTCTTCCAGCCCAATTCTGAACCAGCAGGTTTGAGTCTCACTGCATGGTATTTCACTCTGCAGCCTGATGAGGCCGCAGCACGTGTGGGAGGAGGCTGGAGGTGGCAGAAGAGCAGAGGAGTCCACCCTTGTGAAGGAACTTGGGACGAGCCATGGAAATGCTCTGAGCTACACTTTGATGGTCCTTCTTGGTGGGGAAGGTCCTTCTGTCACTCTGGATCTCGAAGCAGCTGCTCACTGAGCAAAGGGCCACCACGAATCAGTGCACGTGTGTGCATGCAATTTATAAAAACACTTAGGGATTAGCTTCTGTATAACTTCACCAAATTCCCCCAGCAAATGTACAAAAATTGGAATACCTGATCTTTCTGATAACTGCAAAATGAAAAATAGATATATTTTCTGCTATGGATTGTGCCAGAACCTGTAATCTGCTCATAGGAAGCATGAAGACATAGGATGGAAAGTTCTTCTGTTACTGTATCTGCATTGCCCTCTTTCTGTCATAACACTTCCAAACCACTATGAATTTACTAAACACTAAATTCTTGCTGCTCTATTATCAGCCATAAAGAGCTTAGCTTCATTATGTAACTGTAATTTCGCTTAATTTTTTGAGGCTTCAACACAATTTTCTTCATGCAGATTAAGAAAAGTTACTGAAAATGACAACATTTTAGTTGGGTTGAATGAGCCTATCTCCATCACTCTGCTCGTTAACATTTCTGCTGCCTTACATGGAAACCTACCTACATCTACTCTTAGATTGGTCTACATATTTTACATAAATTCACACGAAGCATTCTAGGAACACTCAGATCTGTTCAAAGGTAATTAGCATATAAGCTTATTTACTGTTAGGATAAGCAAAAAAACCTTCACATACATCTTCCAGCAACTTTTAAGAAAAACCTTATGTGTTTTTGGAGAAAAAACAGATTTCCAATGCTTAAAAAATAATTCTTCCAATAAGCTTCTGTTATTCATGGGGACACTTAAATTTCAGGTAATCCTGGGGCCCACCCAGCTCATTTAAGGGTGATGGTTTGGGTACACAGTGCATGGTGAAAAGCACAAAACTGCCTCAGTCCATCTTTTGGCTAGTTCTGCAGGAGCCACAATTCAGTCTGCCTTGGTCTGCAGGATGCTTTTAAGGTCTTTTATGAATGCTCTGTGCCCCACATAGAGACAGCTCCTCTGTCACCACACAGGCTGCAGATCTGGCCACAAAAATGACTGGTCCGTATTTTTATCAAAACCTTGCCTTGAATCTTGAGCCTGCAGCTCTGTCAAGCTTGTTCATAAAGATGAGCACAAGCTGATTAACACAGACACCTTGTTTTTATTTCTTTTAAGGGTGAAAGGCTGCCACAAGCAGTGCTGCACAAGCACCCTCCAAGCCTGTACATCTTCCCAAAGCCTTGGTGCAGTGCTATTAAACACTGGCATTGCACAGGAGCAGTTTGGCAGCAGAGGTCGTTTGTCAAAGGAGGATGGGCTTCAGCCAAACCAGAAGCCCATCAAACAGGAAAACTTTCACTGAGCTGTGCTGGGGACATGGCAGATCCCCCAACAACTCGCACTGGGTCTGTGGTGACCATCTCAGCCTCCCACTGCTGGCACCCCAAACTGCAGTGACTCATTTTAGTAACTAACCCACCCAGTGACAGGGAGCTGACACCTAAGGGAGAAGCAAGGTTTTCATGTCATGTATTGAAATTATGACCTTCTCCTTTATTTTCCATTGCTAACTACACATGCAGGAAAATGAAGTTTTGTTTCTTACAACCTCATTGCTCCTGATACTTTTTGCCATGTCTTTTAATTAGAAGCTACGATTGTTTATTCGTTATCATTTCCACCTCCAAGGGCTACAGGTAAATACCAGCTTTTTTAGAACACACACATGCACGATGTTCTAACACTTCCCAGTGAATAAAGGGAAATGCTGGAAACATGTTTCATAAGGAGAACACTCCCTAAAGGTCTTAATGGTTACTGTTTCAGTTTTAACTTGTCCATTAGTAGCTCTTAAAAACTCCCGAGGCTTTATATGCAAAAACACTGCAAATATACCTCGGCAGGCAAAACATTAAAACATTTTGAGCTGGGGAAAAGGAAGGCAAAAGAGATGTTATAATGTGCCATCTTACCCTGCCCTTTCCATTGATGCATATTCATGCTGTTTATATAGGTAGGAGAACATACGTTTCAGGATAGAAGAGGAAGTAAGAAAAAAGCAGGCTGTGATGTACAAAGCAAGATAAAACACCTCAGTTTAATGAAAGACCATAGAAAAACCTGGAAACTGTTTTACAAAAAGAAGTCAAATGAAACCAAACTTGCTCTCACCGACTCCTTGTGCTAAGCAAGCCTTTCCCCCCCTGTCTCCCAATGTTTTTAAACTATCCCAATAGATAAGCAATGCTTCCCTGTCTTTAATATATCTTTTACTTTGTCTTCTGAAAAAGACCAACAATATATTTTGAGTGGGTAAAGTCTAGAATTTTAACTCCATTCGTCTGCTCTGGTTTACCAACAATATATTTTGAGTGGGTAAAGTCTAGAATTTTAACTCCATTCGTCTGCTCTGGTTTTTAAACTTATATATTTTGTGGGAGTATCATCTATGACTGTACTGGTAAATTGAGACAAATTCCTTTAACAGCTACCAGAAGGGCTGGGATATTGGACTGGCTTTTTCTGTATCCTGCATCTCTGCAGAGTTCATCTGAAAACGTGGTAAGAGCCAATTTAAGTGTATATAACACACTAGGTAGCTGTATTCACATTGTATACAATTGTTTTATTGTTACTATTAAATCAAATTTGTTGGTTTATTGGTTTTTAGATTTGATAATGTATCATTTGGATGATCTTGTGTTTGTATAAATGTAACACAGCTTTTAACTTTAATGGAATAACAGTGTTCTTAATATGAACCCTCTTACCCCCCAAAAATGTCAAACATAGACTATAATTTGTTTTACCCATTGGAACTATTTTAAGTCATCATATGAGTGCTCAGTTTTTAGTCCCAAAATAGCAAGCCAATCCTGTAACCTGGTTTCCTTACTCTACCTGTCTGGCAAAAAGCATCAGTCTATCTTCTTCATCTGAACTCTGGAAGCACAGGATTTCAAATACTAAAACCTGCCCATGAATTTAACACTTTTTCACCCTACCATGTGACAGGGGAATTCACATTCTTTAAAACCTGCAGGCATAGGTGTTGATGACTGCCAGGTACCAACAAGAGAGACATCTGATGTGGTGCTGTCATGCCCTCACATGGGTCTGAAAAATACCTGCTGCAAGGGGAGGGCTAGGAGAAAATGAAGCCTTTGACCTCCTGCAGAACCAGGCCTTTCTCCACTTGCCAACCAGCCAGTGCTGTTGGTTTTCAAGACCACCAAGGGACACCTGCAGAGGAACTGCTACACCTCCCTTGCTCCTCCTCTCTCACCCTCAGACAAAGCCTGCTCTTCTTGCAGACCCCCCAAACCAGTGGGCAGAGATGCTTCAATGTCCCCTGCAATTATAGGGACTGCATTATAAAAAATTGCAGGAATGCAAGTTTGGCCTCTCAAATCCATTAAGCTTTGACTGTGGAACAGTTGCCAGTAGTCAGCATTTGCAAGCAATTAATATAAAGCACTGTGAGATTCGAGATACAATCACTCTTCCTTCATTAGCCTTATACACTTGCCTTTGACAAGTCTGTGGTTGGCAAAATCTGACTTTTAAGAACTTCTACGGTACGCAATTTTACCTTCTACCACGTTGAAATTTCCAAAGTGCATATTGAAAAACCAATACATCAATAACAAGGAGCATCAAAGCTATCCTGAAAGGCTCACAGGCAGCATGGCAAAACCTGACACACACAATCAGGACAGTCCTGAAATATAATGCTGGTAGGAAATACAAAAATGTCACCTGTCACAGAGATGGATGGTTCTGAAGAGAGCAGATAAAACCTTTAAAGGTAAAAACTCAAATAAAGATGCTCCTACTAGTATTTTCCATATATATTTCCTAGATAGATAGATAGATAGATAGATAGATAGATAGATAGATAGATAGATAGATAGATAGATAGGGGCTCCAGCACACAAAGATGATCAGAGAGCTGCAGCACCTCTCCTATGAAGATAGGCTGAGAGTTGGAGTTGTTCAGCCTGGAGAAGAGAAGGTTCCAGGGAGACCTTCTAAGTGGCCTTCCAGTAACTGAAAGGGCTACAGGAAAGCTGGGGAGGAACTTTTTACAAGGGTTTGTAGCAAGTGGACAAGGAGTAATGGATTAAAACTGGACGAGGGGAGATTTAGGTCAGACATTAGGAGGAAATTCTTCAGTGTGAGGGTGGTGAGACACTGGCCCAGGTTGCCCAGGGAAGTTGTGAAAGCCCCATCTCTATAAGTGTTCAATGCTAGGTTGGATGGGGCTTGGAGCAACCTGGTATAGTGGAAGGTGTCCCTGCCTGTGCAGGGGGGTTGGAACTATATGATCTTTAAGGTCCCTTCCAACCCAAACCACAAAAGAGACACACAGCAGGAAAGGAAAAAGAACGAACACCTGTCCATTATTCATCCCCATCCCAAGGAGCTGCCACAGCAGATAAAAGCAGCAAAAGATGCCAACATATCATGCCATATTCATCCAAAGCTTGTAATTCTGGCAGCATTATACTTGTTATGTTATTAACCTTCTAGAACTAGTATGTCACGATTAATTATTAATGAAAACTGGTTGAAATTTGTCCTTTGGGGAGTACAAATAGTCTAAAAACTCTGTTCCAATCAGCACACTCATTCTTTGAAGTACATGATTATTTAAGATAAGAATTTATGGCACAATGTATAGGTCACCTTGCAAATGATTATAATAGACTCTATCAGTTTATTTTTTATTAAGTAATGAAGGCACTGGTTCCAACAGATAACACAAGTGCCACTGTAGCAATGGTCACATTAATTCCATGCCAATATTCATTAAGTGTCGCATGTCACAGCAAGGTGCTGCAGATCCACAAGGAAAACAGATGAATGACAGCTAGTTTAGGAATCTGCATTTATTCCCCAGTCTTTTACTTACAGGAAACTCCAGAAAAGAAAGCATAATACTGAAAGATTTGCAAATCAGAAGAATTCAAAATCTTATTTGTTTTATGAACCACCGTATCCTTTAAGTAAAAGGCATCCTTAAAGTACAAAGCATAAAGGGTGACCCTCTCCACGGGGATGCAGAATGGAGCATCAGGCAGAGAGAGTGAGGAGGAGTGAGATGCTGCTTATGTGATTGACAACAGGGGGGGACAGTGATGTGTGAGCTTGAAATAATGTTCAGAAAGCTCAAATTGCTGAAAGAGCAAAGCAGAACCTTTGAATGTTAGTGTGTGTCTCTGGGCTGCTTCATAACACAGTTATTGACAGGTAAGAGCATTTTTACATACAAACTTCCTCCTGTTCCTCCTCAAAGACTCCATGAGAATCAAGTGCTAATGCTTAAAACTCCCCTCCATCCATCCTGCTGCCACCTGCCCCCACAGCTGCTTCTATCCCAGCTTTTTCTCTGCAATAAGCTTTTGCCTGAAAACACGACTTTATTTTTTTTTAAATAACCCAGAGATGGCCTAGTGGGTGTTCATCATTACTGGATGACAGTTTATCATAATTCTTAGTTTCCTTTTTTTTCCAAAGATGCTGAAGTGCTTTACAGATACTGCAAACAGGGATGACATTGCTGGAATGTGGCTGCCGTGGTCAGGTACTTGGCAGCCTCTTAACCAGCCCCACAACTCCATGCAAGGCTGACAACAACAACAACTGTCTGTGCACATTCTGCTTTATGCAGGCAGAACAATAGTAGGAGTTATTTTTGGCTTACTCCCACAAATATGTTTGTATTATTATGTTCTCCTTTGAGGCATAGATAGATGATGATCAAAGACAGTGCCGGGTGATTTCCCCCTTTACACAGCTTCCCATTTCATCCCTTACAACAGAGATGTCCGTTTGTCCACAGCTGAACAGGGTTTTGTTGAACCACACTAAGGCTGATCAAAGTTAGGTCTGAAGAGAAGTTTTACAGATAATAGATCACTGCTTCCTTCCCCATCCCTGAAGAACCTGATGTTTGAGATAAGAGATTCTCCTCATCTCATCGTAATAATACTTAGCACTTTATAAGCTCAGCTTCAAAGTATTATACAGACATGAACTCTCACAAAGCCCCACTGAGATACTAAGGTATTATCTGCATGTAAAATATTTAAAAAAAACCTGAAAACCCAAACCCAGTGAGTTTTAGTGACATCTCATGTTGGACAGAAACTCTGGGTCAGAGCTGGAATTAGATCGCGGAGGTTCTTTGCTGCCAGTTAAATCTCTAAATATATTTTTACCCCAGCTGCTTCCTCTGGATATTAACTATTTATAGAAGTATTGTCTCCTCCTCCCTCTACCCAGATTCTTCATTTTCAATGTTACCAGCATGATAATTACACAAAATTGAACTATTAGCACCAATTTCTATACAAACCTATAAACTGTGAAGCATAGCCTCAGTGTCACATTGCCTAGAAGAGAAAAAAGGCATGATTTAATTGAATATGACTTTTCTTCTTTATCTAATTCATTTCATAACAACCTCGTGGCACTGGTAATATTTCTCCTCTTTAACGGGTGGATAAAGTGCCAGTTCCTCTGATCCCATCCCTGCTGTGCTCTCCTCTTGCTGCAGTAACTTGGTATAAGGTTGGGACTATCCAGCCAAACCCCAGTGGCCGTCCCCAGGGTCCTGCAGCAGACCAGAGGAGCTCCAGGCTCTCACTCCCACAGCTGGCCCAGTTGGCAGCATCTTGCATCTGGTGACCTGCCTTGGCCACCAAATTTATTGGCAGTAGGGAAGTGAGCAACAGGATTATACAATTCCCCAGCCATCTGGCTATGGTGCTGATTTTCTTAACCTTGTATATGCTAAATAGGATAATAAATTTTGAAATAAGACTTTGATATGGCTCAAGGGATCCTTTATTATGACAGGATGAGTCTGTTATGAACAAACATTACCAGCTATATCTCACGTATCTCCCAGTGTAGCTGCACCTTCTTATTTTAGCTTTAGGTTTTCTAGGTAAGTCTCTTTTTTGTAAACTTTTGTTGTTGTTGTTGTGTAAACCTGCTCTGTGCAAGGCTGTACAAGAAATACATCAGTTTGGGAGCTGTAGCCACATCATACACAGAGAGCAGCCTTCTTAGGGAGTCAGGAAACTTGAAAGTAATTTTTGCTTTCCCCACTGATCTGACCCCATTAGTTCAGCAGATGAGAAAGCAAGTGAAATTAATTCCCCTGCACGGTGAGACTCTTGTTTCAGGCTGAGGTAAGCAGGGAGGCTGTACCACGAATTCCTCCAACTCATTACCTTGGGCTCTGCAGCATCCCTGGAGGTGTGACACCCACACGGTGCTCCTGGACATGGGTTTTCAAGCTAACAAGTAGGGGCTTTCAGCCAAACCCTGGCTCAGATATTGTGATCATGTTAGGTAAGAGGTCAGAGAGATAAGAAAGGGAACAGCACAGCAGTATGAAGAGAGTGGGTTCTGGGTTTGTTTTTTATTCTGCCACTGACTTTGGCCTTTAAGAAACAAATCATCTTGTGACTCCATCCCAGCCTTGTATATTGGTGAGCTCTCTAGGTTAGAAACTCCCTCTTAACATCTGAACACAGTTTTGGTAGGAGCTTCCTGGTGCTACCTTAATGCTAATAAACAATGTCTTCACAGTATTGAACTGGAAAGAGAGAAAGAGAAAGAGAAAGAGAAAGAAAGAGAAAGAGAAAGAGAAAGAGAAAGAGAAAGAGAAAGAGAAAGAGAAAGAGAAAGAGAAAGAGAAAGAGAAAGAGAAAGAGAAAGAGAAAGAGAAAGAGAAAGAGAAAGAGAAAGAGAAAGAGAAAAACAAAGATGGAAAGAGTGATCCCAGTCCCTGACAGTGACTATCCCAGACCTGTTTCTGTACTCCACAACACACACCCTTCAGGGGAACCACCCAAACCATTCATTTTCCAAGAAGACTCTTCAAGAGGAAAGGCAAGAAAAAAGAGCCTTTCATTCTTTTAATTACTGATTCAGTATCTATTTTTCTAAATAGATATTAACCCAAACCAGGGGACAAACTCATTTAAAGTCACCCTTTTTTTGTGAAGCTCATGAGTAGGGTCTTGCTCACCGAGCCCTTTACAGAATTGCCAGTCTCAACTTTCCTAATGAAAACATTTTGTTCTTTCCACCACGCTGCACAGCCCTAAATTAATTCTCTGTAATTATTTGTAAATTGTCTGAGTGAAGTTTGCAAATCGAACCTACTGAGAGGGGAGGAAAAAAACACATCTGCAAGCTCAGGTTTGTTCCATATGGGTTTTCCCGTGTTTCTTTCTTTTTTCTTTTTGGTTTTCATTATCAAATTCAAAGCCACATTGTTAATTGCTACAGTACTTCACAATTAATTGCAATTAATTAACCTCTGAGAAAACTTGTGGGTTGCTGTTATAAGCTTCTTTTTTCCTGGTCTGCTTTTCTCATAAGACTGTTTTGGGGAGATGTTAGGCTAAGGAAGGATTAAAAAATCCCTGATACCAAGACTGAACAGTAATTCATTTGAGGTTTCATTTGAATTTTCCAGCTTAAGCTGTTGTCCCTCCTCTTTCCAAAAGCACCTTACCTCCAGAAAGCACAATCATGAAGAAAAATAAAGGAAATATTTTTTTTTAATTTATTTCTTTACTTTACCTTGTCATAACTAACATACGTTATGGGTTCACTGTATTTCCATAACTGCTTTTTTCTAGAGAAAGAGCCTAAGCAACAAATACAGACTTGATGGAAACCTGGCCATGAGCAGAGATTGGAGTGAATTCATGCCATTGACACGTTAGAGACCATGGGGAGAAATCCTGCTCAGTACAGAGCCCAACAAGAGCCCCTCTGAAAGTGAGACATGACGACCTTCCATCACATCTGCAATGCTGTGTACTGGGCTGCTCTTCAGCAGAATTGCCTGCAGATCCTCCAAAGCAATGCTTTTCTAAAAACCAACTCATTCTGCCCATCAGAGGTTTGATGAGTTCCCCTAGAGCTGACCTGTGTGCACAGCCCCAGTGCTGTGCCCCTTCCCGGGAGACATTCTGTTGTTTCAGTAGAAACATGGAATCACAGAATCACAGAACCAAGGAATCATTAAGGTTGAAAAAGACCTCTAAGATCATCAAGTCTAGCCATCAACTCAACACCACCATGCCCACTAAACCATGTTCCAATGTGCCACAGCTAGACGTTTTTTGAACACCTTCAGGGATGGTGACTCCACCACTTCCCTGGGCAGCCTGTTCCAATGCTTGACTACTCTTTCAGTAAAGAAATTGATCCTAATACGCAACCTAAACCTCCCGTGGTGCAACCTGAGGCCACTTCATCTCATCCTAACATTGAGTTTAAGGCAGGCTGAGTCCTTCATAGCAGAGAGGAGAAGCATGAGTGATCCCATAATGGGTGTTCTTTTACAAACCCTAGCTGGCATCATCAGTTACTTCCGCTGTCCATGGTATTCCTCTGGAAAAAAAAGCCTCCCCTTCTTTTCTCTACAGGCTCAAACCTGCTTGTCTGGTTCCCACCAGTGACCACACACATCAAAATGATGCACAGGATTTCTGACAGTACTGGGGGGATGTACACAGTATATCCAGACCCCAACATTCCCAAGTACCCCTCGCATTGATTGTCAACAGACTAAGCTTAGGAAAACTATTCCATCAGACCAGGGGACATAGCAAAATCATCAGGTTTTTTATGCTGTTTGTCTCTCACATATGCTAAGACTGCAAGAGAGGACACTTCTTGTTTGTCTTTCTGAGAGAGATCCTGGCTGGCCATGGAACAACGAGAGCCGAAGGGCTCCCAGACATGTTTTTATGCAAATCAGACTTCACACATTATTTGAAGATACATTTTGGAATGTAATTTATTAGTCCGTCATTTTTTCCTTATAGGTGGGATTCTGTTTCATGGAAGATTGGCTTTTGTCAAAGCCTTTCTATGTATCTCCACTTCCACTACTCTCTTCTCTCCTAATATGAACAGAAGGCGATGAAGGCTCATTAACAAGCATAAAGAAATTACATGAGACGAGGGTATCAGTTTTAAATCCACCAGCCATTCCACCTAACCTTTTACATTAGGGTAGCCTGCAAAGTATGCTTCAAAACCCAGGGGACAACAGTTGCTAGGCACTCACAAATGCAGAAAGGGAAAGGAATCCTTTTCCTATGGCCGCTGGTATGAGGACTATCCATGGTCATTGCTGTGCCTGTCCACCACATCTCCATGGGGCTCAACAAAGATGCGCAAAAGTTAGGACCAAGACCCCAAAGTGGTACCCAGGGAGTCTCCTGAGCCATGCAGGAACCACCCTACACCTCAGCCATGCTCCATAGCTTGGAGACATCATTGCACAATGTATAGTACCAGACATAAACTGCAGGAATATCCTAAATGGGAGAAGAGAAGTGGGTAAAAGCCCACAGTGCCGAAGCACCGGAGATACATGGAGGTCAACCAAGGGCACAGCAATAGTGCTTCTCTAAGTGAAGGGCTCTGGCACAGAGGGAAGACAGTCAAAAGGTAGCTTTAATTTATATAATGGCTGACTTGACCTTGTCAATGTATCTGTAGTGCAGCCACAATTAACAGCTCTGGTTTGGGAGTAGGACTGGAGTACACTAAGTGCTATGCAAACAGCAAGCCCAGACAGACAATCCCCACAACAATTTCGGAACCAAAGCACGAGGTGAGGCAGGGACAACAGATGGGTACCACAAAAGGTTAAAGCTGCACTCCATGACAGCAAAATGATGATGATCAGTGCCACAGTCAGCATCTGCAGGACACAAATGCATGGCTGTTATTGAGGATGCTACAAAAACCACACCAGAGGCAAGCGTGATGAAAAGACCCGAGCTCTTATTGTGGCAGGAGCTCTACAGAGCAGCCCAGGAAAAAGCTTTCAGAAAAAATAGAGTAAGCCTTGCAAGCAATGATATATGACTACAGACATAGGTGGTGGCAAAAGAGAGACAATGACAGCATATGGGTAGTAGGGGAACTCCTTAGAGATGGATAGTTGGTATCTGGTGACCCCATTTTCCTCTGCTGTCAGGATTTGCTCTTCCATACACACCAGCCCCTGCTATCTGATGTTTTCTATCCATGAGGTTTTCAGTGGAAAATGCACACTTATTTCAAAATTCAGGAGAACACTGCCACTAATAGTAGAAAAGAAAACCTAACTGCTCCAGTATATTGGTTGTCATTCTTTGAGACTCACGTAAGACCTGACTAAAAATCCATCTAATAGCAGCACTCCTTAGTCCAAAGGAGACTATAATTCTGTATAATCAGTGTAACGGTGCTTAGAACTGAGCCTGTCAATATGGCTTTTCAAAAAAGTATTTCTAAAGACTGCTTTCAGAGTGAAGGCTTTGGCACTTAACACATATATGCTTTTCTGTAGAGTTTTTCCAATCATAGTTCCACAATGCAGCCTTCAGACATATAAATCAGGCAATCATCTACAGGGATCTGTGGGGAGTTGATTCCAGTTTGCGTTTTGCAAGGGGCTGCAATTGTGATCTGGAGGGGAAAATCTACATTTCACTGCTATTAAATAAATGACACTATCTTTACCTATGATAGCCATTCGCTTACCCTGCACACATAAAAATGTCACATAAGCTGCAGAAAACAGAACCACCCATCAAGCCAATCGAGTTGGGCAGCCTCTGGGACTAGCTTGGAAGAAGGTGATTTCCATCCCTTATCTCACCTTCATATATGTGTTCTTACAGGGAACTTTCTAACAGCCTTTGCTCAACCAGCACCTAATCCCCTGCTTGTTTCTCTAACACCCTTTCTAACCTGCAGTTATAGCAAATGGGATGACATCTAATGTCTTCAAATGTCAAGTTTTCTGCATATTATGGAAAAGCTGATACCCCAGCACCAGTAACTTCTCACAGATCCTAAGGAAGTCCAACACGCAGCTTGATGAGAGGTAGAAAAACCATATTGACATCCATGGACATTCCCAGTCTCTTTGGCAGCGCATCATTAAGAGCATAAGGAACATCCCAAGAGCAGAACTGCTCTGTTAAAACCTGGGTGATGGCAGAGGAAGTACTATTTCCAGTCTTAAAATTCCACCAGCTCTTTCAAATGTGATTCCACTGAGGTGTACGTTTCCAAAACTAGTTTTACTGGCCTATATGAAATTCACACTTCTAAAATGTCTGGTTTGGGGATTTTTAAGGCATGTGCTGCATGATTAACTTTATAAAAATAGAAATCCATTGTTTCAGAAAGCACTCTCACTTGCATCTTCTTTTCAGCTAGTAAATTGTGAATAAGGGAGGAATTTCATAATGAAGAGTGGATTCCGTTTCTTCTTAACATCAACTGCCAAAGAACTCCAGTCAAGTGGCTGCTTTCAGATCAATTAAGACAAGAGCTGAAGCCTACTGAAATTAGTGAGCATCCTTCCACCAATGCCAGGCACAGCAGAGAGGATGGGGGAAGACACCAAGCCAGGCAGAGAGGGAACCCTGCTTTGACGTTGAAAATGTCCCTACTCCCAACAGAGGACATCTGGGGAGCACAGTCTCCTGTGGCCTCTCTCTAGTACAATACTGTAATGATAATGAGATTTCTTAGTCCAATATGAAATGCTAAGGGCTTAGATTTCCTTTACAAAGCAGCATTTAGCTTTTGCAAACAGATATAATTTCACTAGTCCTTTTTATCTGTAAGAGCATGAATACAAAGGAAAAGAAGCATCACCTTGCCCATTCAGCAGGATAATGCCACCTTTCTGTTCCACCTCTTTACTCAGCCACCTACTATCCCTATCCCGTGGGTGACTTCAGAACCAGGTTCCCTCCAACTCCGTGGTGCCACATCCCCTCAGCCCAGCACACAGGGGCTTGCAGGCTGTCTCACCTCTCTATCACCCAGTCTGAGGAGCTACCAGCTTACTCTTCCTCTCTCAGAGGTCACTCGTGCAAATCCTTGTCTTGGCCAGAATGGAGCTCCAAGAAGATGCACAGCCAGAGGTTAAAGCACATGGCTGGAAGTCTGAAGATGCTTATATATAGACCTGCCACTTGTCCTAGGGGAGTGTAATGAATTTGGTAGCTCTGCAACGTGCTTCTGCAGAAATTGATAAAATGCCACGTGTTTGCTTCAAGAGCCACTCGCCCCAACACCCTCGACTTCAGCACAAAGAGCACCAAGGTCCAGGCGAACAGACCATGCGTTATCACCTCAGCTCTTCTACTGACTGCCTGTAACATTTCTCTGCTCTTTGTAATTCTTAATAACCAAGGTTCCCAGTCCCTGCCACGGGACAGATAACTGTAATTTATGGAGAGGCTGGGCAGGTTGTGGCAGGCAGACCTGGGAATGGAGTCCACACTGCTGCTAGACAAGCCTCTTACCCATTTGGTCTTTCAGGAGCAAACAGAATATTAAAAGATCACTGAATGGCCACCCAGTTGGCTGGCAGGTCACCTAATGATCACAAAATGAGATCACAGAAGGACACTGATGAGGGTTTTTTTTCCATTTCTGATATGATGCACTGTACTTAACATCCAAGATTTTAATACTCATTCACAAATATTTATACAATCTGGAACAACATAAACAGTAAGTTTCCTTGCACTGGGTAAAAATCCCAGAGGACAAAGGAAGGGCTACAGTGAATGTTGGCTAATCACCCAATTAGCAAAAAACTGTATTTAAATTAATTTTAGAAACCAGAAAGGGTGTCAAAAGGAGCCTGAACTGTAAAATGAGCAACACGCAGGTGACACTGAAAGTTTATGGATCTTAGCACATGCTAAAGAACTTGTCCTGTGTGATGGTTGATGAAATTACACATGAGTTTTTTTTCTGTTTATAGCAAGTGGAAGCCTGTTTAGGATGGCTTTAGAGCAGTTAGGACTCAATCTAAAAACTGCATCCCTACACTGAAGATGCCTCTTTCTTGAACAGACAACAATAAAACTACTTGGAGAAATCAGGGTTCTCAGAAGCTTCTGCATATTTGAATGCAAAGGCTTGAGCCCTAACCAAGCAACTAGACAGTAACAGGCACTGCCATCAAACAGGTAATTCCTGACTCCCAGAAGAAATAAGTTTTTTCAAATTAAGTTGTCAGTACACTCTCTTATTGGCAGAATTTAGTAAGAGAGAACTTGTGAAGGTAAGTTTTAAGGAAAGACAAGATCAACACATGAAGCATTAGCAGGATGCAATGCAGGATACTGCATGCTACATAACTTGGTTTGAAAAAGTACAGCTAAGTCCTGGTAGGATGATTAAGGAGCAGGAAATTAAAAAGAGCTTAGTCTGTTTAGCTTAGCAAAGTGAAGTCTGAGAGGGGATACAATTATTCTTTATAGGTACATTTGGAAGTAAACAGCAGGGAGGGAGAAGGATTATTTAACTTTAAAGGCTGATGCTCATACAAGACTGAGGGGCTATAAATTGCTCATGAATAAATCTAGACTGGAATTTAGGAGATTTCTGACAATTTGCAGACCTCCCAAAGAAGCCAGTATAGGCAAATTGATTTGAAGGGAAGCTTGGAAAAAATAAGATGAGAGTACACAGGATCTTGGAGGCAGGAATTAAAGTTTTTGATAGAGGAGGCAGGAGTTTTACTTGCTGTGATTGTTCAGATTTGGCTAAAGCAGACTTGATAGCCTTGTGTGACCTTTTACATGGAAGTCCCTGATAGTTTCATCTTGATGACCACACAAGACAGCTGGACTGACTGTCAAACACTCAAGATCAAGAAATGGTTTTCAAGGTGAAATGCTGTTACTCAGATGAAAGTGGCAGGTTAGTTTTGGGAGTGATGTTTGCTGGGATTTAGTATCTCTGCCTTCTATCTTAGCAAAGACATCATTTTCTTGACGGTGTAAGAAATTCCCCTGCTTTTATAGTGATAACTAAAGACAAACTGCACAACAGTGCAGCAGTCATTTGTGGATCAAATGTGGAGATTTTTGTTACATTTTTTTTTAATACATGGAGCTGAATAATACTGGCAAATGTTAAATTTGCCACCAACTTACTTACACAAGAAACCAAGCTCATTTACTTTGATCCTGTGCTTTGTTCCTTTCTCAGTTTTAGTTACAAATCATATTTGAAAACTGCTTTTCCTTCTACAAAAACATCCGTATGTGTGATGTTTACTCTAAGTACTTCTAAACAACCCCTCAAGTTTACTGACAAGCCCTTTACCTCCTTTAAAGGCTTTTGTGTGCTTGAGAACCACTAAGGTTTTCCCAAACACTGACCACAACACACTACTTTTTTATTAAAAATTACAAAAATTAAACCATAAATGGGATGCACTTGCATTTTCATGCATTTTTTTTTAAAGTTCAGTGACAAGTTTTGATCTCATGATTTACACATTTGTTTAAACTTATGCTTCTTCCTAATATTCCCATATCCCTTATAAATCCAGTACATTTCACCAAAACACCTTTAAATGTTCTTGCACACCTCTGCACTAAAGCTGTTTTCTTTTCTGACACATTTCAAAATAGGCCATTGCCACAGTGAGGATTTTTGTGCAATCCATCAATCTCGCTACATTATGAACATGGATAATGACAGGAAAACCTTCCTGGAATTTTTCTTGCTTATTTGCTGAGGGGAACTGATGAACATCATGGTATGTTTGAGCACAGCATCCAGGAACTGATTCAGGCAAACAGACAGAGAAGGCTGACTCAGGTACACGATATACCCCCTGCTAACCTCGGGAAGGGCTTGAGGACTGATCCTCAGCTGGTGGAAAGCGTGGCAGCACCACTGAAGGTGACAGATTACTCTAATTGATACGACACGAGATCCCTCTGTGATTAACCTTGAATGGGGAAAAAAACCCAACCAAACAAAAAAACTTAGGAAGGGCGAGACTGACATTGACTTTGTGCCATTCTCCTCTCCTCCAGCAAGAGTATGGGTCACACTGGCCTGAAGGAGCCCCCTACATGAGCTACAACACCCATCCGTCTTCCCAGGCTTACACAATTATCCTCTAAAAAACTCATTCTTGCATTTCTTGCCTCTTTTATTCCTTCAGTTTATTTTAAAACTGCGGAGGCACCTAATGATGGAGATGACTCTGCTGTAACCTCTGCAGCACCTTCGGCAGCTATCAATGTCAGCCTCTGAGTGCTCAAGGTCTGAGGTGCAGTGATTGAATAATGAGCCTGGTAACATGATCTAAATACAAAATTATCTATCTACCTACCTAAAAAGGTAGGTGTTAACATGTCAATAGCAGAATCTGACTTTTGCACCTATTAATATAAGACAACATTATATGCTGCAACATAAAAATGTAGGCATGCCTGCATGTTTTATTTACAGACTTTGGAAAATGCACAGACTTTAATATTTTTAGTACTGTAAACCAGATACTATAGGCTATGAATTTAAATAGAGAAGAAGAAAAGGGGGGGGGGGAAAAGTTCTGGTTCTAACTTTTGCTTCAAATGAGGTGTAGCTGGATGTCAGCCTCTCATCTGGGATACAGAAGAGAAAATATATTCAACATCATTTACTACCCACTGCAGAAGGAGAAGCAAATTAAATGCAGCAGTAACAACATTAAAACTGCAACAGTTTCCAAGAACTTACCATTACAGAAAGTGCATCCCTTTCAAGTGTCATCCCTCCAGCACTTCAATCCTTGTATCACCTTGTTATTGCTAACCTCTGATCCTCCTGGATTCAACTGCCCAATAAAGTAACAATAGATCCACAGATTTTTTTTCCTGCCATCGTGTTAAGGACACGAGTGGCATCATACCATCACTGTTTAAATATGTAAGATGAAGAGCCTACTCCCCTTGGTTCCATATACTTGAAGCAGAGTGGAGAGGTTCCTCCAAAGGCCAGGCACCTAAGCTCCTCCAGGGAGGAAAATGAGGAGGTGTAAAACACGAGTGTTGTTCTGCCTGCCTGAGTTGGAGCAAATGTATCAGGTTTTCTTTTTCTACCCAATTCTATTTCACCCTTTTAGTATCATTAATATTAAATACCTATTAAGCCAAAAGTAGGAGTTGAGACTCATTTACTTTAAAATAACCACTTACATAGTTTTTAATTACTCGTACTGAGCTGCATTTGAAACTGTTGTGATTACCAAGCTTCCACAAGGCCCTGGGCATGCAGTAGGTCACATGGCCTTTCCAGTCCATCAGTTGAAGGCCTGTGTCACTGTCCTTGCTATTGGAAGGCAGATGAACCCATGCAGCCATGGCCAGGACAGTCACTGCCAGGGCATAGCTGTTCACCAAGGAAAGGACATTGATATGCAGGGTAGGAGGAGTATTGGAAGACACCCAGCTATCCTCTTCAGCTGCAGGAAAAAGCAGAGTACAAGTGTGATAAACACTGATTTTCTAAATTGTCACCCTGCATTTTGTCACTAACACCCTGGAAGGAAATGCACCCACAGTTTCCAAAGCTGAGTAACAGACCTCCAGCATCCAAATGCAAAGCCCTCCTCGTGCTGACTTTACCCTTAAAGCACATCCCTACACATCATATAGAGATCACATCTATGTCATCAGTAGTAAACACTAGTTGTGAAAAATCCTACTCAGAGCGAGCACATTCCACCACATTTTGAGGGATGAAGAGGTAGAAAATAGCAGCTAAATTCTTAAAGCAGGATTCATCAATGTGACACAGCTCACATTAGTGAGAGCTACAGAGCTGACTGCTGCAAACCACTGATGGCATTTACCACGGGGTGTTCAGAGAAATACTGGAGGAAAGAAAAATGAATTTATCAAGAAAACAACTGGTTAAATGCATAGTTACTGTACAGAGAAAATGTCGTACAATGGGATCTTTTTTGCAGATATTACAGCAGAGGCCTGACGTGACACTACCCCACAAAACTGAGAATTCATGGTCTTATTTTCTTGCTTAAGAAGAACACATCTCTCAGGACTCCTTTGTTGTGGCATGTATAGAAATGTAATCACAAAGGGAAGAGAATGCAGGAGCAAAACACTGGGCTCTGCTGCAGTGGGACCCAACCCTGTGTCCCATCCCTCCCCAGCTCCCACCCAGCAGCTACAGGTACACTGACGTTCAGGTTTGCTCTGCTCTACCAACACAACACCAAGCAAAATTCAGAGGAACATTGAAACTCTGTTTGCTGGTTCCTGCTGGCTTGCTACTTAAGGGAGCACTTTTGGGGTAATAAAAACCGAGCGGGTTTTGCCCCATGTTATCATCCAAGCGTGACTACTCAGCAGCAGGTGATCCATGCCCAGAAGTCAGATCTGTTCACAGGGCACTAGCCCTAGGGAGATGGTCTTTTGAAAATGCACTGGCCACCTGAATCAGAGCAATTAAATAGTTATTGCAATCCTGCAAGCTCCCTTCCATCACTGCAATGTTACTGGGACACCGCTAGAAACCGCATGCTTTTCAGTAGACTATTAATATCATATCACAGACAAAAAAGCATTAATCTAGAAATGATTTTAAATGGGTAGGACTATAGGATCTGAACTAATGATTCATAAAATCATTTGCAGCTATTAGTCTACAAGGATAAGTGCTGCTAGTGCTTTTATTTCAGTGCTTGATGTGGTACCATCAATTTAAAAATCTATCTTGTGTGCTGTGATGGATTTATGTATGCTGTGGAACCCATAGTAGCCTTGTCAGGGTTTTAAAATCTAGATTGCTATATACAATTACAGGTGTCACAATATGGATTTACAATCTAAGACACTAAGAGGAAAACTCTGAAAATTCCTGTGCGTAGCATGCAGGAAGGCAGCTGTTTAATATTCCTGTATCATCCTGTGATTATTTCACATGATGGAAGTGATATATTTTTACATAACTTGATCTAAGGTTACATCTCTCATGAAAATTATTTGCAGCCTTGAAATCCCTGAGGACAAGAAAAAGTAAAAGGGATATTTTTAATGGGCAGATGTCACTTCTATGAATGTTTCACCAGCTGTCAATACAAAGTCTTTCAGCAGGACTCTATCTTGAAAAATAGGTTGGAAAGACAGTTGTTGGCAGGTATTTTCATCATTAACCTTTTCCTTGAGTAGCAAAAAGGCAGAAATATGCAGTGTAAAGTGTATCTAGATGTGCTTGTGTTATGTAGGTGAAAACAGCCACCAAGTTGAAAGGAACGAGCTGGTTTAAGGACAAGTCTCTTGAAGGATGTGCCATGGTCCCTCTGGATGGAGGCTGGGTCTCCAAGACATCACAGCACACAGGAGCTCATTTCCTGCCTCTCCCCAGGGCAACCTGACAGCAGTACTTATTTCTATCTGTATAATGAATTAGATAAAATGGTTGAGGTGCTGGGAGACTCCTGAGCCCAAGGGATTGCTAGCCTGATGAAGCCTTTAAAAATAAAGTCACTAATTGACATCCAATCATGGAAAGAGCAATGAAGAAATCATAGTTGTCTGGAGGCCCCATGGGGCTGACAGACACGTTCAGTCCAGGACAGACACTCAGAACACAGTGCAGTATTACAGTACACATTGTTATACAGGGCAAGGGCAACCTTTCCAGGAGAGGGATGGAAGGGACAGAGAGAGACATCCATCTTTTCAGCCTTTTCAATGCAATGGCCATCCAACAGCTAAGAGGAATCACTTCTCTTAAGAGTAAGAGCACTCGACCCCCTTCTTCCAAGTGCCAGGGGGCCTCTCTGGGGTTCGGGGTTTTTTGGACTATTTCTGTTCCCTGGCAATTCCTTGCACCAAGTACACTGGCAAAATAATCTCCAGTGAAGATGGAGAGTGTATGTCTGGCAGTATAACAATGTGGTTTCTGAGGACTTTAATTTAGCTATGTTTAAACTTCATTAAATTATTTGCATTGTACAGTTAATTATGCTAAACTGCCTAAGCCTTGAATGACTGTACTTTGCCTTTTAATCTAAATAAAACACACGCATAGCAAACCAGCAACAACGGAGAAGCCCACAGCTGATGCCAAGATGAGCAGAACTGGAGACTCACGTGTCCTTTCAGAAACAATGCTGAAAAAACAAACAAACTAGAAAAAAAACCAACCCAAACTGCTAAGAAATGAGACGGCACGTAAGACATTTTCTCAGAATACAGAGCACCTTGTTATTAAGTCACCAGGAGAAGTAAACGGACTCTAATGGATACTTGGAGCTGCCCAGGAAGTTCTTTTCAACGTCAGTTAAAGAAGTAGTGAGGAAATCAAAGCTTCTTTTGAGGTTCAACCTCTTTGTCCCTTACCACTTGCCTAGTGAAGGAAACCCTGAAGGACAGATGTATTGAGCTGACTATTTTAACTAGCTATTTTGCTGGGAATGAGCCACCAGTGATTCAGAGTTTGGCTGGATTATAACAAAGGACTCCATGTTTACCTTGGAGCACATGAAAGATTTGGGAAGTCTCCTCTTTTTTTTTTGAATGGGAGGAATAAACCAGTACATGCAGGTCTGTACCAGATTTTAAATTACAGAAGAGCTATATACACATACAACCTCATTAGTTTTTTACAAGACTAACTGTCATTTTTATTCTAATATTATGACTGTAATGCTGTGGCTGGTTAATGCTTCTGATATTGAATCACAGAGTACCAACCATAAATGTCCTACTTCTAATACGTCTCTGACCTCTATCCTCCAGATGATAAACTATAAAACTGGTTTTCAAGATACAGAGATGTCTGTAGACTTTCACATACACTTACTTACAGTAAATATTTGAAAATATTTTAAGAACTTACTTTAAGCATTTACGCTAGGACAAAAAATTTGCAAGATTTTCAGCTACACGTGAAGATATTGTTTCAAAACTATTCAGACTATTGGTGAAGAAGCAGAAACGCTAGTTGTGCATCAAACTGTCCATTTCTATATCAGCAGGTAGGAGATGATATTAAAATGCCCTCTGGTTGCTCTAAAACAGACATCAGTAGGTTTAATCTAAACTGTTAAGATGCAGTAAAGTCTTGCATTTTCTTTGGCACACTTGGATCTTGCAACCAGTACTGATTCAGTGTTTGTGTAAAAAAACCTGTCTAACATCTAATCCACTTGATAGGTCCTTTGGGGCATAATATTGTTCCTTCTGTTATTATGGGCCATTGCCTTCAAATACTGTAACATCTGTGGTACATGATTACCAACTTCTTGGGCCAAATTAGTCCCTGGTGTAACTTCAGCAAAATTGATCAAATTATGCCAGGGTGCATCTGACTCTTTGCCTTTTCACATTTCTTCTCAAAAGTTAATAGTGTAAATGGTGCAATCATTCACCTAACTTCCCCCCCCCAATAAATAAACCAAGAAAAGTTAAGTGGACAGGAAATAATCATTCAAGTAAAATCCATAATAATATTAATAATCCTTTTGCATATAATTCCCAGTTTTCTATATGAGAACAGTCATTATTACTTTTTCCTCTCTCAGAACATAAAGCAGGAAAAAAAATCAACAAAGTTATGACTAATTGGAACTTGCTATTTCTTTAACTCTTTTGGAAAGAAGCCTAATATTCCAGCTGTGCTTTCAAGAGTGTAGATTCTTGGGGAGACAAAATGAAGCACAGAAATCCAGACGGGGAGGAAGAGGAGATGCTTCACGCATCCTTAGGGAGTCTTACACATCTCTTTAAAGAACTCTTTGGAAAAAAGGCTGTATTTGGAACCATACAATAATTTAGGTTGGTAGGACCTCAGGAGGTCCAAACGCCCACCCATACAAGGGCTTACTTCAATGTAAGATCAGGTTGTAGATCCTTGTCCCCACCATTCAATTCCATCCTGGGGTTAGCACTATAGATAGCCAACGTATAGAAGGAATCCTTAACGGAGCTGTAATTATCATTAATTGCTATAGCTGGCTTATGAAGAGGGTATTTTCCACAGCTGAAAAAGTGGTAGAAAATATGAGCTATTGCAAAGTTGAAACTCATCATCTGTGCCACGGCTGCAATAGGAATAGACCCTAATGGAGAGCAGGATAAAGGCAATACAGCCCAGGGCTGAGCACAGCCTTGAGTGGTACACGACTGGGGAAAATATGAGAGGCTGAAGAAGGCAGCGTGTATCCAGAGGAGAAAGGAAAAATGAGAGAAATAAAACACGGTGGAGTGGAGAAATTTGTCAGAAATGGCAAAGTGGGATCACAGAGGAAGAACGAAAACCTGGGTGAAATGGTGAGAAACGGATTGTCTGCTTCAGAACACACATCCAGTTCTCATCAGTCCTGTTTCCTGCAGATTTACAACACCAAAGGAAACAGAAAGAGGAAAACGCAGAACTTAACTAGTAAGATTAATCTAAATATAGACATATATGTATATAGCAAAACATGCCAGACTAAAGTGACATCATCATAAAGACAAAGAGCTCCAACTAGACCTTTTTAAGAAGTGATTTGTGCAGGCAACCAAACAGATACCAAAAGACACATACAAAGATGTTTGCATAGGGAGAGAATGAAGGTGAGTCAATAGCAAGGAGAGAGCTGGATTTGGATTGGCCAGGACTTTGCACAGAAACTACAGGGCTGCCACCAGAGCACTGAGACTCATGGAGATTTCTGTCTGGAGATAAACTGCTTTGATTGCCACAGGCATTGGGAAACTGTCCCTTCCCCTCCAACCAAATGGAGTTACAAATGAGCTGCACTAATGAAAAAATCAGACTGATAATCGATAAGATTCTTCCTCAGGGAGCACATGAGAAAGGCCTATAAAATTCACTCATACCACAGTTTATTGTACCACAAATTATCATAACGATTTTTTTTTCAAATACATACATACTAAACATTGCAAAACGAGCAACACGTTTTTCCAGCAAACACCCCCCACCTTATTTCCAGTAGATACAATTCATAATCTCTATCATTGCTGTAAGATATTACTGCTGTATCACTGCTGTAAGGGGTCTCTCTTCTGGCTACTGTAATATTTTCAGTGTTATTAATATAAATGATGGTTGCTCACAGTCACTGACAAGACACCAGCTCCCTGTTGTTTCCACCTGTATTATTTAATGCTGTCAGATACTTTCATAAAGGACTAATAATTACAGCATCCTTATAATGATGGATAAAAGTAACCTATGACTGATTAGGAATTACATTTATTGATTAGATCAGGCTACTGATCTGCCCTGTTTTATTTTTTTCACAGCATGCAAAAAATATCAGTCACACCATCTTGACTTTTTAATACCTGTAGCATGATTTAACTGTCATTGTTAGCAGGAATCTTCAAGAGCAGATTATGACCTTGACAAGCGACACCTCGAAATAAAACTGCTTAATAGTTTGTTAGAATTTACATACTTTTTCTAAAATTAGAATATATGCAGTAGAGTATGCAGATAACATATGCTGGAAAAGATCAAGTAATTTTAGGACAAAAAAAAGGAATAAGGGAATTTAATTTTTAAAAAAAGGGAAAAAAAACAGCTTCTTAAAGAGATGGGACATGGAACAGAGATTCACAACTTCCTCATGACTTTTCTGAACTGATGCTTCTGTTAAAAAGGCATGTGAAAAGGAGTAAGGACACAGGAAATGAGACAAAAATTGTTTGCTGAAAATTCAAAAGTCTTCCAATGAGCAACAGCATTTCTACTTGCTTTAGCAGATGCTCTTGATTATTTATTTATTTTTGCAACTCTGAAATGATCACGGCTTTTTAATAAAGTTTTTTAAACCTAATGTCATTGGTAACAAGTAAGAGTTAACAGAATAACTTTTATTAAAATATTATGCATTTGCTTAAAACACAAAACTTTTTCGTGACAAACAGTTTGTCATACTTTTGGCAAGGTTATACATGATTGCCTTTTTATTTTTGGCTGTTAGAGAGGCTAATGGCATACTAAAAATCTGCTTTCATGTACAAATTAATTGTGTCCTTTTGCAATTCATATTAGCCTGCCTTGCCTTCCATTCTGAGGCTTTTAAAAGGTTTATAAGGAACCAATGGATCTTCTCATTTATTGTGCACACCACTTCAATTACCCACTTCCCACAAGTTGAAAGCAGAAAGATTACAAATGCTGGACACAGCTCATCATCAACATGCTGAAAATAGGAAGAAAAAATATTTGTAAATTTCTCTTCAAAATAAAATAAAAAATTAAATCTATTTAAAGTCTCAGAAAGCTTTTGAGATTGTTGGCAAATTACTTTTATATTTAGCAACTACAAAGAAGAGCGTGCTCCTTAATGATAGAATTGTGTGCTAGCAATTTGCCAAGCTCCTGTTTCTCAAAAAAATATATGATCTGCTCTTCCCTCACCATGAACTGAAGTTCAGTGCTCTCCTTTCTGTGCTTTTTTTTTTTTTGCAGAAGGGTAAAAATTCTCTTTTACATGTTAGAAAGCCTAGATGAAGCTGGAGAGCCTTGTTTACACAGCTGAACAGCCCTTGTTGAACACCCTGAGCCCAGCGCAGACACTGATGGTGCCAAATCAGGAGATCTGATGGACGTGTTGAGCTTGTCTTGCAGCTTCAGCTTGAGTGTTTGAAGACATTTCTTATGAGCTTGAAACTTCTGGGAGAGCTTATGGTATTTTAGCAAGTGGGCAGCATGCTGGGGGATGGCATGAAAGACTTTGAAATCCTGAAATTTTGATAATACACCTCAGCTTGGCCCATCTAAACCAGGAAACACATCATTGTTAAACCTGTCCAGAGACTTGGTGTCTTGGCAGGCTCAGCTCCAGCACTGCCAGCTATTAACTTGTTATCAAGGAGAGTGAAACCATTATTTAATTAATGCTTTGTAAACACAGCTAGAAAAGCTAACAAGAAAAAAATCTATACTTAAAAGGCATTTAGCCTCCTTGGATTCAAAACACACATTCTTCAGGCATATACTGATTACAGTAAAAAGAAAATTCAGGGTTTTTTTTTCTTTCCTTTTGTCCTCAATAATACCATCTATGTTCTAAAGAATATTACTAATTTTTCAGCCTTTGGTTACAACTTCTTCATGTGTTCTGGAATATAGCTTAGGTTAAGTTGCAGAGATGAAGAACGTTGCCTTCCATCCAGCCCCTGCTGCTGCAGATGCATCAGCAGGAAATTTGGGAAACTGGATTTGTGTGGGAAGGAGGAGCCATTGCCTACCAACCCTGGTAATTACATGTCAGGGTATGAGATCCTTAGTAAACTGATAAATGTGACTTGTAGTACTGCTATATTCTTATCAGCTAGCACTGGGTTTTCTCATTTTCTATTCTCCAGAATTCTTTTTTTAAAATAATTATGCCATCAAAATGTATACACATATTACTTCCTTTTCCTGTCTTTACCTTCCCCCAACCAAAATTAATTTTTGTACAAGAATGTTGACACTTTAAAGGAAGGAAAAAAATTATTTTGTTGCTTTCCCTCTTAGCATTTCACGCTTTGTGTCATTTGATAATATACATGACTAGGTTTAATACTCAATCGTTTCCCAAATCCAATTTGACTACCTAACAGGGTTTAATTTACATGATGATACAATTTCTCACACCAGAAAGCATAGTAACCCTTCTTCTTTGGAGGTTAATGGTGATCTAGCTTAAAGCCCAGAAGATAATTACAAGGAATGTGCTTCAGGTGACAAAGTACTTTTGACAATCCCAGACTGTAGATAGCTTTTTAATTATACTTCTTCCCACCACAGGAAACAGTATGCTTTCTCCTAAATAGTTTGAAGGCATTTTGGGTTTGTTTTTTTTTATTTATTTTCCAGTAAATTGCTATGCACTGTAATCAATATTTTAACTGACTGTTACCCCAGGCTCTGCTCTCTTTCTTTCTTTTCTTTAGAGGAGAGATTAAACTTGGGTTAATCTTTTTTTTTCCATACAAAATGAAATACAAAAGAGCATCAAGAGAAGAATACAAACATGTATTGACTTGCTTCTTGTCTTCTGCACCCATTTGATATTTTGTGACATTTAGAAATTGAAACTTTGCAGGTTTTTTAGGTGCAAGCATTGCTAACTGAGAAGGTCAGGCTCTTAACCAACAAGGCAGTTTATGATTATTAAATATGACCAACTAAGAAGGAAAAAAAGGAAAATCCTGTATCTGGCTTTGCATATTACTCTGCTTTCTGAATATTTTTCTGCCCCTGCTTTACTCTTTGGACAAAACAAGGGCTGTTTTGGTCAAGACAACAAAGTAATTGTAGATGAGCGTGGTACACAGCAGAAGCAGTAACATGCAGGGGTACCCTTTTTCCATTTACTTTATATTCAGAGTTGATTGCTTTTTATGCCACTGAAATGAGTTTCCCACTAGTATTTATGTGTCTTACAACAAATTGTGTGTTACTTTCCCTGATTAAATGCCCTCTTAATAACACCCCACTTTAAAAGTCTTTTCCATTTGGAGCCTACAGTTCAATCATGATGCCCCTCCCGGCGCTTCTTCCTCGTCCTTAAATAAACACCTCTATAATTTAAAGAGAACAGCAGAGAAGGGAAAAAATGAGACCTGGATGTAATTGTTTCTAAAAAAAAAAGGTCATAGAATAGAAGCTAAAATTCAGAAAAAGAGTAATTGCTGTAGAAATTAATTAAAAGATTAATGTTACCTGCTCTCCCAAACATTCACTGCATCTTCTTAGTCTCCCTACATGGTGTTATTAATCCTCTACCAGAGCACACTGGAAGTGAATGAAATCAAGCCCAAAGTAAATCTCTGAATGGTCAAATTTAGGCCAAGGATTTTCTTACTTTTGGTTTATGATTTTCTTAGTCCCATCTCTTGTTTAGCTCACTCAGAATAATTTCCAAGCCTTTAAGGAAATACATCATTTTAAGGGTAATGGAAGGAATTCTTAAATCTGGAATAGTACAGCTGAATCTAGTTTTGTGCTATTAATTGTTGATCCATGCAATTAATCCCTGGGGTACCACTGAGTACCTAAGGCCAGCAGGTGGCAGGGACTTAGAGGCTCTACCACGAAGCTGTGCAGCTCCTGTGCCCTTGCTCCTGTGCCGGGCCAGCTCTGCACTGCACGCTCCTGTCAGCAGCAATTACAGTGGTGCAGCTCTGCTAGCAAAGCCTCTAAACATCACCTGAAGTTATCCCACTTTTTCTGTTCTTTTTCTTTTATCCCCTCCCCCCAAATATAGCTTATATTGGCTCCCTGAGTGAAATAAGTGCTCCTGAAAAAAACATATTTTAAACTAAGAGAACCCAAGCTCCCCTAAAAAAAACCCAACACCGAGCTGGAGCAGCAACCCTTGTGCTAGTGGATTGCAAAGGATCAGCTTAAAGAAGCCACAGAGTGTATTTTTGCAGACAAAGCAAACAGGGAAGAAAGACTTAACCATTGTATAAAATTCATGAGGAGTAATGTTTGTCGATAAACAGCCTAAGATATTCCACCCTTTTGAAAGCTAGACTGGAATGAACTCCCTCAACAAACTTCAAGGCATATCTTTGGTAAGGATTTACCATATATTTACATTCTTGTCATAAACGACCTTTTATTTTATTCTGTGCTGTTTGCCCTTATTAAAGCCTAGTGACAGTGGAGGCTAGTATTTTAAAAGCATGTCATAGTTAAAAATATTCAGCATTTCTCTTTCTAAAAAACAGGGCACTTTACATACAGCACTGTTCATACTTCAAAAGATGTGTTCTTGCCTAGAGTGTGGTTACAAGGAAGTGCATTATCACTGATGCTACATTTTAATCTGAAGGTAATAATCAAAAAGCCCTCTGTAAATCCACTGCAGCTACACTGAGTTACTGCAGTGAGAGAGAGCCCTGCTACCTCCTCCCTGTGAAACTCTACTACGTGTGGTGCTGGTAGAAATCAGAGTGGTCTTATTCTGTCTGATTTATTTGAAATTTCAAGGACAGACTGAAATAGCAAATGGCATCTTAGATTTGCACTCTTTTTCCCAGTATAGACGTATATAGGTTAATAGATAGATAGAGCAATTGGGACTGAAACACCATATGTAAATTAAAAAAAGTACTGAGTGGGGGTTTTTTTCAGGCCCTCAACACAAAGCACTGTACAGATGGGTGATAGTAGAGTTCATATTTCCCTCCTGACTCTGTAGATCAGAGTAGCACGTCTGCAGTAAGCGAGGCTTACATTAGTTTCCACTAATTTGCAATAACTAGAATAAATGAAATCAAGTTTAGGCCAGGATATTGAATCACATTTTTTTTATTCTTCTCAGGTAGTCCTTGAATCCTCTGGAAAGCTTTTTATCACTACTGAAACAGAAAGCAGACTTAACCATTATGTGCATTTCAGGGGTGATGAGTTTGGATTTGATTTTGTTTCTCTTTAACCAGTCTAATCCAAAAACATAATGTCAGAAGTCTAAGTATTTTCTAAACTCCTAGTTCTTTCTTTCCTCTGACCTTCCTCTAGATTTTGTTTCCTTTTCATATATCACATTGTCAAATACTTTGATGTGGTCATCCCAGGCATTACATCTGATTTACTTCCCTTTAGCAGTTTATTCTCCACACAGGTTAACATTTTCACACTTATTTTTTCTGTCACATTATCATCATGTTTTCAAACAACTTAATGACAGTTTATTCAATGTATGATTTTGCTGTATCAAAATCCCCTTCTGAAACAGACATCAAATATAATGGCTTTCAATATCTTCTTATGAAAGCAGGCAGTTGTGAAATCTGCATGGGATGTTTTTCCTGTCTCTAGACAGCTGTGCAGTTAATAAGCTAAGAAGCTACATACATAGTCTTAGTAAGAGTCTTAGGATTCAGCCATTTACTCAAGGTCCTTCTGCATTCATCTCCAAGACAGCCTTCCCCTTAGACACCTCTTCCTCTGACCAATACTAACTTAAACCTTTGTTTTCTAAAGGTTCAGACAGGCAACAAGCTCCTCTCACAGTCTTTACTAGGTATTCCTACTTTAATTTATGAAAGTTCAGGACTAGGAGATGTATCTGTTATTACAAACACTGTAAGACATAGCTATAGCCTTATTAAAAATAATGAAGCTTGTTTTGTGGGTGACTGAATGGTGAATGGCATCTGAAAGCAAGAGTTTCATGCAGGAAAGTGTAAGAAACAGCAGTCCTCTCACCCAACACATCAGTAATAACAGGCAGCTGTGCAAACTCTAATAAAGGCTGATGCCTATTTTCACTCATATTTCAAACGTAAGGATCACGTAGGATCACGTCTGTTGAGCCACGATCCTTATGTCTGCACAAATCCATGTTTCAATCAAATTGCACCCTTTGGGGTTTTTTTCTCTGCCATATGCATAATGATATGGTGACAGCTGAGGAGAGGACAGGCTGACACCTTCATTGTAGTGAAGGATGGTCTCCTGTCATCTCAGCTGTGACAAAACGGTCACAGCCTGAAAGGGTCTGATGAATAAGGAAGGATGTATTTTGTCCTTCCTTGGTGAAAACTTGCAATAATGTCCTTTTTTCCACTCAACACAGCATTGCAATAATACAACAAGCAATATTGCACGGATCTGCTTCCTCAACATACTCAGTATCTATTGTTACAAAACTGAAGAGTTTAGTTAAACAAAAGCAGCATGAGAAATTTCAGGCTGCTTCTTAGCACAAGAAAAACCTAGAGGGTAACTATATTAAAAGTCAGTTTTCACCCACTACCCAAAGAGGCCAAGCAAAGCATACAATGCTCCTCATTCAAATGGGAAGAGTAAACACCCACTTGTTTTCAAGGATACCCTTCCTGGAGCTATTACAGCCAGGAAAAGGTCATTTGTCAAGGTACAATCCAGTAATATATCTTGTCCTTCTAATAAGAAGGATTTCTTTTCTCCCGTGACAGCAAAAGAGAAACAGGAGTACTGAGCTAAAATTTCTCAAATTGACAGTAACTATGACTTTTATGGGTGCTCAAAGAATATGATCTATACACTTGTAGTAGCTAGAAAAGATTTTGTAATTCATTTGGTATTGCAGAAGGTCATCCTTTTCCAGATGGGGGGGGGTATTCAGTATGTCCTTACGTATTAATTATCATACATGTATATTGGATAGACACATATGCATTTTGCTTTGTATGTAAAGTCTATACGTAATAGATGATCTAACATCTCATCATGTGTAACTTCACATATCAATCATGACTAATTTGTGATGGTATGGGTAGGAAGGATAGTAGGAATTAAAACCCTATATCACCTGATAAAGCAGACAATTGATCCTTACTTCAAATACAGGGAGTTCTGAAATGTTGTGACATGTGCAATCTCTTCCACTTCTGGCTTTTTAGTTAAGTAGTAAATCAGCCCTAGCTCTAAATGCTGCAGTGAGTGTAGATCTAAGTCAGACAGAAGAAAATATTTTTCTTCTTCAGCAAAAAAAAAAAATCAATTTACATAGCATATTCAGTACAATATTATATAACAATGAAAGTGTTCTATTAACTTACTTGGTCTGGAGTAGAGGGGCATGGTATCATTTGAATTCAGCATAGTATAATTTTAGCCATAGTGGATATGAAGCACATAACTAATAGCCTATAAAACCCAGATCCTTGAAGTCTCTTTTTTCCAATTTGGACAAGCTCTGATCTTTCAACATGTGCATAAATGAACAATCTTAAAAAAGATGTGGTCATTCCAAATAATGTATTTTAAATCAGGCCTGTCCTTTTTGTGTTTTATTACCTAATATATGCAAAATAAAACACCTAACAAGAATAATTTAAAACTGAAATGCAGAAACTTTTTTTTTTTAAATGATGAAATGGGATGTTACAGCATTGCCTCCTAGAAAAATGTTCCAGGACTTCCCTCCACAATAGTGTCCCAATGTGCAATAGCTTCCCACAGCCCAGCTGACCCAGCAGAGATGGTGGTGACTGGACACAGTGAAGGTTATTTGGTGGCTTCTCTGCAAAGTGCCCTATGGATTAGGACAAGGGTGTCTGTCCCTTGGCACTTCTGCTCCTCTCCAGGCATTTTGACATCCCATGAACTCGAGCCCTGTAATATTCCTCCCCGGACCTGCAGCCCCAGGTCTCAGCATAGATGCTCTCTTTACTTCTCCTTGGACACTGCAAAACCAGTTCAAGTCCTACCTCTGCTGCACTGTGATTTCCAGCTGTTACTTCTAAAAGGCTTTTTATGTGGAACACATGACAACTCCTCCAGGCTGCAAAACAGCCTCCTAAAACTCTCCCTGTAGCTACTGGAGTGTTAACAATGTGCAAGCATCTTTCCTTGTTAGTTTTTTTCTCATTTAGCAAATTCCAGGACAACCAGTGTTGATTCTAAACTTTTTACCATGTAAACAGCCCTATAAATCCACATTGTGCTTTAAAATACAAACCATTATCTGGTGATTTAAAGATCTGAAAACCCAGGCCCCTTGTATTTTAGTTGTTTCCAGAGGCAGAGAACCTTTTGTCTGCACCAAACACAGGGAATTTCGGTGGCAATGTAGGTACAAAGGACCACTGTGAAATAAGTGTGTACATCACTGCTTTGAGAACACAAACAGGTGGTACCCAACTTAAGGAATGAAATAAAACACTTCAATTTTATTCTGCAACAAAACCTGGAAAACATGAGGATTTTGCCTATAAAGAAGTTACCTGCAGATGTCATCTTTAAGAAAGGAATTAAAAAGAAGAGGATGAGGGCAATATACTGCTCAATGTGTAAACTACATAGGTATACTTTAGGAATCTGCTATTTAAAGAGTTAAATTGATTACAAGCTCATAGATGAAGTCTAAATACATATTCACTGCGTTGAAAATTCCAGTGATGACACAAAATAGAGCACCTGCCTGCGTCCTGATACTTCTCAGGGGCTGGTTTGCAAACCTCCAGCCAATCAGAAGGAAGTTTTAGGAAAACACACTGACAGGTTGGCAAGTCATTATTTTTTGCTGGAAGACAAACTATGGTATTAAATCAACCTGCTGTCTAAGTCTGAAGAATTATTCCATCCCCATAGCACCTCTATGGAGGAGACAGCCACCAGGGTGATGCTGGGGCACTGCCCAGGCTCCTGGTATCCAACAGTTCTTCTGCTGATCCATGGGGAAATCTATGAGCAAGCCGGCAGAAAACAATCAATTCTTTCTCAATTCCATCACCATTTTGTTCAAATAAAATTACTGCTGCTACATGTTTCCATTCTGACAGTTCAGTCATCTTCTGCTGTTACAAAACACCCAAAGTGAGAAAATTCCCAGCTGCGTTTTGCCAGGAGTTGGAGATCTGGATGATTTGGAAGTTATTTTTTGGGATGATGCTGATGTTGGGTTAGTATGGTGATCAGTTTAAATTAACAAATGTGCTCAGCAAGAGGTGTTTGGCATGATGAGTAAGTCCTGCTGGTTCTCAGGCTTGTGACAGTGGAGATTTGTGGGTTTTTCAAGACTCAGTCCTTCCACGTGTATAACACATTATGGCAATTCCTCCATGGATATTAACATTCTACATCAGTCAGTAATTTAGTATTTATTGGAATAGTAATCAACAAGCTGGACTGAATCCAGGACTCATGTTGGTTCATAAATTCTTTTTTAAAGGAGAACGCAATTTTGTCTGTCATTGTTAATCTCTAGCTGCCTTAACCCTTCTTAATAGATGGAATAGGGTTTTTTTACCATTATTTGCAAAATATTAGTAAGCAAATGATCTGTATAAAAAAAAAGAGAAAGTACCTCTTAACAGGACATGAACTTTCAAAATAAATTTACTTTGCATGAAAAACACCATGCTGTAAACATGGAATGAATTGGTGTAGAAAGTCCACACACAAATAAAAGTTTGTGAAACTGCAAGTTAGGACACCTGGATGGAGTGCATTGGTGTGCACAAGAGAAATTCATGTCATAATATTTCAACTTTCGTGTGTTTGACAGTTCTAAAAATTAAGACAAGACAAATAAAATATATTTGGAAAAACTGTTTTCATGAGATTACATCCCCAATTTTCATAATAGATGTACCTGACTACAGTTAGGAGATCTTGCAAGTCACAGGTTTAACAACACCTAGAATTGGTGTTGTTAGATACATATCTGTGGGTGCATGAGGTGGTGAGGCAGGTGAGATAAGGTCTTTTTAAAATTTGAGTGAAGAGCAAAAAAGTGTGGAACTCAACAGCAGATGTAATGGAGACTGATAGGAAAGCAGCAATAACTGTTATCATTCAGGCTTAGTAGGAACAAAATGAAATTCTCTTCTCACATTCCCTACGAAGACTTGCAAAGAACCTTTGGCACAGCACTGCCAATTAAGCCTGTTAACAAGTATGTATCTTAGCTTTTCCTTCTAATTAAATGGAAAAATATTTCCTCAGGAAGCAAAGAGCACAAAAATGCAAATGGAAAGAACTGACAAATAATGCTAATACCCTGTTTCCACAAACATCAAAGCGTTTCCTAAGTGACATTTTGTACACTATTGAGATTTTGTGCTGGTTATATCAGAGTTTTATTACTGTTTCTTGCTCTGTTTTAGTTACAGATCCACCACCACCTTGTAACAAAGAGCAGAAAGTCAATAGACCTAACTTGTAACCAACATGGCTCAGCCATTTATGAGATCTCTGATTAAGCAAGTTTTCAACTAGCAGAATTATCTCATACTTGGGGATTTCCAGAGCCTTTTACAGTAATGCTCATTCTTCCCTGTGTTTGTTATTTTTCCACCACTGGCACAACAATTCTGTCCATTTCAGATTAGAACTTAATTTGGCAACTTGTGCTTTGTCTATGAAAGAAAAACTCTTAAAAGCTGACTACATCATGTCACTGCTACTTAGTCTGTAGAAAGTAACTTTTTTTACAGTTAAACATTAAATAATGGAATCTTAAAAGTCCAACTTCAAAGCACTATTTAAAATACATTATGCACTTTTTGAGATTCCTCATCATTTTGTTAACAGCCACTGTCATATTTGATCTCCATCCTGTACACAAGCAAAAAAATGGACTAAAGCATTTCAGCCTTCAATGAATCCTGCAATACACGCAGCATACCACAACCCCTGCATACTAATAATCAGCTTTGATTGACAGTTCTTTAAATTAATGGCATTTGGACAACAGTAGTAAAGATGATCAAGTTTAAAAACAATATAAAACTTAACTGGCAGAAAGTTCAGCCTGCTGTAAAAACCCCTAAGTGCCCCATAATGGCCAATATAAGCTTCTGTGCTCCTGCTGGTGTTTGAGTTAACTAGCATGTTAATTTATAGACCATTTTGCAGCATGGTATCTTGGCCAAGATGTCTCTCTTTATGGCTTTCCTTCCATAGCACCTCTTTTTTTACCATTTAAAAAGAGGTCTGCAGTGTTTGACAATCAGAGGTCACTGGGAACTTTTCTATCGCCACCAAAAATTTTCTCAGGAGCATCACCTTTGACAGAAACGTAGAGAAGAAAGAGTAGAGTGAGACCTTTCTCACCACAGCAGCCCACCACCACCCGAGAAGACAACAACCCTATTGCTACTAACAGTGTAGGGGCTGCAACGTGCCAACAAGGAGGTGTAACAAGACCTCAGCTCATCCAAGTTTGCAAGACTTGGCATTCAGCATCCCTCCTTTCATCTAGACTTGAACTCTACACAAGAAACAACTGAACACCAACGAGCCCTAAGACCAGCACCTCTCCAGCACTCAATGGGATGGCTCCACTGCTGTAACCTGCTTTGACCTACAGTTTGCAAGAAATATTTCTGCTGTGTAAGTGCTGTTTTACATCTGTCCTTCCCACTGGCACGTGCTGGCCCATCCTGCTGGCAGCATCGATCACAGTGGCAGGAGATACCAAGTTCCTCACTCCAAGCTGAGCTACTGCACCAGTTGTTTGCTAAAGCTGCTGGGCTCTGACCATAAACACAAGAAGAACCACACTGGAAGGAACAGCATACACTGAGAGTTCAGTGAGAAGTCAGGGTTTTTCTTCAAGCCCTTTGGACAGATGGGGAGGAACAGCTCGTATTTTTTTTTTTTTTTACTTAGTTTTTCTCTAGTTCATCACTATTCCTAACTAATTCAGCCTTCAGAATTTTTATAAGTAATTTAAGCTCTGCAAGGTCACTATTTCCTAAAGGGATTTTAATTTTTAAAATTTTACAGATGGTTATTCAGTTCAGACTTGTGAGTTCATAAACAATTTTTGAAATATATGGTTTACAGTTGTATTCTAATCGTAGCAAGATGAAAGAGGAACAGGCCTGATTTTTTTCCCCTAGCTTCAAGCAGAATATTTTTCCTTTGAGCTATACATTTCAGCCTTTTTGAAATTATGTGAAAGGTACGAGAGCTAATAAAATAAGATTTTCTTCCTACAATTCAAGTAGGAAGTCTTTCCACCTGCTGCCAGCAGTGTCGTACTAAAGTTTACAGATATTTTGAAAATAACATCTCTTTCTCTTTTCCTTGACACCAACAGGCACCTGGATTCATTTTTTAATTGCAAGTGCTTTCAGCTGAAGGGGCAGTGTAGGTGTGAGTGCTGATCAATCCATTAGCACTGCACCACTCCTAGAGAAGTTTACAACCACGATTATTCCAGTTACACTCCACATCTCATCCATTTTTACTGTATTTGAAAGTAATGCCAACCAGGAGACAAATCAAAGAATGAACCCATTAAAATACGCTAATTGTATCTACATTCATTCCATTTTTTAAATGTTTTTCTTATTTTTGCTGAACTGGTAATATTTTAATTAACTAGGAACAACTATAAAATTCTCCTTGAGTTCAATTTGCCCTACCAGGAATGCCATTACTCAGCTATTGCTCACCAGGGATGATATCCAACCAGCTGAGGCACTATTCCCTGCTAACAAGCTCTGACCACAGTGATTTATGGCTTCTAATGATAAATCATCTCTTACTTCTACTTTTCTTGGCCAACTGCACCCAAGTCCTTACATCTGACATCATTTAATTTCCATTAAATGGAAATGTGGTTTCCTTTTGCCAATGGGTGTCGCGGGTCTATCTCCTGTTTGGCATAGAGGTTGGTCACACAGAACTGAGCATCTTTGTTGTGAAATACACACATTTATGAGCATAACCTCTCTTCTGTAACAAACACCACAAAGAAAATATCTTCTTACAGAATACTTGAAAAAGGGATTCCCCCAAAATTATTTTCCTCTGCCCCAGCCCACCAGCTTCCCTTGGTCTTGTACTGAATATGATCAAGCCATTAAAATCTGAGCACTTGTTCCAATCTTCTCCTTGCAATCGTATACAAAATTTCTCTTTTTCTCACCTTTTTGCAGCCAATCCCACCAATCTCCACAGCTTATGTAAGAATTAGTGATACAACCTATTTAATTTCTATTCTGGGACTTCTAAGAACCTGAATTTCTCCTAGTGAAATCCTGTGCTCCATAATTACGGCACTTTCTTTTAATGCTAATTTCATATTCTGCATTTTTAACTGTATTTTATACATGTATTACTGTGTATGTTAAAAAATACTTGCAGTGAGATACTGTCAGCACGTTTTGCAGTGAGTCACCAGCTCCACAGTTGCTATTCTGAAATAATATTTTAAGCTAGAGTTTTTCCAGCTGTGTCCAAGCAGCCCACTGCTCCTGTGCTGAAATCCCTTCACTTGAATGGGTACCATGAACATACTCCCATCAGGGGTGGACTGCAGAATAAAGTCTCAGTTTGGCTGCCTTTTGTACATGTCAGGCTCTCATGAAGCTGCAGAGGTAAAAATTGACAGAAGTGGAAAAAAACATTTTTGACACCCTGGGCATGGATATAACACCTGAAAGTATGAGTGAAGTATTTTTAAAATACAATTAATTAACTGGATTTCAGGCTGTTGATGTCTCCTAAAATAGTCAGAGCATCTCCTCTTCTACCAAGTGCAAGTGGCTGTCCTGATTTCCTTTCCAACAAAGTCCCTTCCTTGCAATTAAGTACAAGTTGAATGCAGACTATGTCTGCCCCTCTGTCTTCTTCCTGCAGAGGATGAAACGCTTACACAATAAAAGTCAATGAGCCTGCATTACACAAGGCCAATCCCAGCACCATCTCGGAGGGGTTTATGATTGACTGAGGCAATTGGAGACACTGATAGTATAAGCTGATACAGTCCACTAGGAATATTTACTCTCCATTTCATATCTGCCACAAAAGCCTTAAAACCTGTTTGCTGAATGTCACTGTTTCAGTTCATCGACACCTAACACAAAGACCAAATTCTATCCAGCAGGATATTTTCTCAGCCTTTCCTCCACTGAGCAGCATGGGTTAATAAATGTGAAATTACTCTGACATCCATTCTATGAATAATAATCTCTTTGCCTTGAAAGATTTTTAATTTAAAAATTGAGCACAATTATCTAAATAAATCAATATTCACTTGGAAGCGTAGTTTTACCAAGCAGGTTAAAATATTCCTTATTTTTCAGTTTCCTTCTAAGTCACCAAACTAAAAACTATCTAAAGATCTAAAGGTTGTTTTTTTTTAAATGCTCTCTAGTTAAAAAAAAAAAACAAGTTCTTAAAAATGAAAGTCTTGGTTTCTACAATTAAAAAAAATATTAAAGATCTAGACTCTAAATTAGCTAAATAGAATCATCAAAATACCTCCTGGTCTTTAGAAGGCTCTGTGATACCAATAACTAAAATAGTAAAAAAAAGCTTTTAAAAGATCAGGTATGGTTGTTTTATTTCCGGCGTTTCTTTTATTATTTGCAGTGATTGTTTAGGGAAATTTGGAATTCAAACTCCTGTCTCACTGGCCTTATCACTACCATTTGTTTTTAATCTGGTGTTCAGTAGCTACAAGAACAGCCCCATGCTCCAACACATGCTCCAACACTCCCTTGGTGCACACTGGTGCCAATTTGATATCCAAACAAGTGAGGGGTTCACTTCCCATTGCCTGGACTGGAAGTGTTCCTATCAGTGACCAGAGGCAGGCAGATAATTGTGAATACAGTTGCCTTGCCATGAAAAAAACCTGATTTATCTCACTGTAGCCAGCATATATGGACCGCTTCACAAATCTGGGCTGACTTAGGCACAGTCACCAGCACAAAAGGTACTGGAGGCTTCAAGAGAGACTCTGGAGAGGATACATGTCTGCTTCAAAGAAGGGACAGAAAGGCTCAGCAAACAGTTTAGAAGCACTGGCTCTTGGCTGCTCCTGCTCCAAGGAGACCCAGAACCACCACAGCCCAGAACCAGCTGAACTGGCAGCAAATGAGAGAGACATGGCCAGCACCTCTTGCCTCCATCCCCACGTGAATACAGGGCTATGCCATACAGGGCTATGCCAGCACATTCCTCCCCTGCACATACACAGCTTTATTGTCCTAAAGGACTGCCACCTCTTTCTTAGCAAAAGAAAAGTATTTTTAAAAATCTAAAAAACTACGGCAAGTGTTCACACAGCACAGGCTGGAACCAAGCCTTTTTGAGCCACCAATTCTTAAAACAAAACAGTGATGTTTCCTTTTCCATTCTCATCCACTTTGATAGCTGAGGCTGGTATCTATTAATGCCAGCCTTAAGAGGACGTTTCACAGCCCAGCAGCCTCCCTCCCCAGCTCCTTATGGCCTTGGCACGTCCCTGCTCCACAGGAGCACCCCACGAACGCCAGGACTCTGTGGGTGCCCAAAGCTCACTGTGTCAGTACCTCTCCTGATGAGAATCCTTGGGAGAGAAAGGTAAGGAAACCACAGGGGCCATGCTAATTGATTTTCCATATAAACAAAGAAGTCATTAAATAAGCAACTTAATGGTTTTACTTACATGAAGTTAACAGCGAAATGCTCAAAAGGAATTACATTTAAGTCCCGGTTAACTTTCAAATCTCTATGTGCTGCTTATGCTGCAAACTAACATATGCTAGACAGGATAACTTCAATAAATAAAAATATTTAATTCCTGTATTTACCTGAAACCAGAGCAAGGAGCTACTTGTCATAACAAAACTACATGTTTCAGAATAAACAAAGCCCACTGCTTATGTTTTAGATTTATGGGTGGAGGTATTTCAATAAAAGACACTGCTTTTATATATTTATTGCATACACACTACATTTTTACACGTGCAGAAATATCCAAATCAAGTGAAATGTAGTCTGTCAAAAAGGAGGTGAGTGCCAGGCTGAGCCAGAGATCCCTAATGCCAAGAGATCTCCAGAGCCCAGAGGGATTCTGTATTTACACTGCCAAGCAAACCCCAAGCACTGGGTATCTTCACCAATGGATTGATCTACTCTCTGCCAACAGTCACACCAAACCACTTTTACTGCCAGTCCCTTCTCCTTTCACTTTTTATCCCCATAATTTTGTAGACTCTGAATATCCACAATTCCAATTTTCTATGCTTTGTAATTTTTTTTTGCTCTCAGCATCGTGAGATTCTCTTGGATAAACTACAAACTACTAAACCCATTGCTCAGCAAAGTGTTTTCCTACTAAATGTTTTCCTTCTCCAGTTCTTTGGTTTGCTTTCAGCTGCCTATTTCAGTTTGCAATGGCCCTCTCCATCCACCAACCAGTTCTTGCCTGCAGCTACAGCTCCTGCTCTCATCACAACCAGCAGCAGCTTCTAAGACCCACTTTCCCATATTATTTCACCAACAGTATTTTTTTTAACTCTGCATCATCCCAACATTTTGTCTCTGCCAAGACATCAGTAATGGCTTTTTGGAATGAGCAACAGTTTTGTTCATTAGTTGCAGATTCTGGTAGCCAAAGTCCCATGTATTTTTTGGGAAAAAAGTCTTGAAATTCTTACAAATAAGACAGGAAAAGAAGCCGCAGAAGCTCAAAAGCTCCCAAACATACCTATTTATTTAATACATATGCAATTTTCAGGAACAGCTACAACTTTTTGATATCTGCTGTAGTTAAAAGTTCAGTCTGTGCCTGCACTGGGAAGCAGTGTGATGCCACAGGGCAAGGGCCACTGCTGACCTGAACTAAAACCCACCCCACACACATCCCAAGTGAGGGTCAGCCCTGCTCTCAGACTCTAGAAAAATACCACCTCTTTCACTTATATTAAAGAGCCAATAAATGAACAAACTGCAGTAAAATATGCAAATATTAATAATTCACATGGGTAATGCTTTGCTGAGATCCCACATTTCACCACTGCCTCAGAACCACTAAACTTTCACAACTGTTTCTCCCGAGTCATCACAATTTGCAAGACAAACATTTCAAAACTGGAAAAGACATGCACAAAAAACAAATATGGAAAGCAAAACATTTCATTATTTCAATGTTAATAATGTTTCCAAAAACAGTTTTCATTCTAAGTATCCTGAGAAATCAACTCATTAATTTTATGAATTACAAATTAATGCAATAAGTTCCAAACATCTACCTTGCTAATTTCTACTGTATTAATAGTTCTACATCACCTGAATATATTTTTCTATTGACTGCAATAGCAACAGGTTAGGATTATTATTTTTTTTAATACTGGGATATTTTTAAGAATTAAAACCAAGTGAAGTATTCTGGGAATACTGATGAGACTGTTGCTGGGTCATTTCCCACAGATACTCTGTTTACAGGCAGATGGAGGATGCTTTTCAATTCATTCCAGTTAGTAAAGAGTAGGATGGAATAGGACTAAACCATGTCTGTCTTCAAAATTCAGTGCAAATTCTTGCAACTCCAAAGACAAGAGTGGAACAACCAAAAATCAAACTGTTTGTTGCCTGGGCTGCATTAGGTTGGTCCTCAAACATACCTCTGAGTCTGACAGATTACTTAAAATAATGACAATAGTAATAGATACAGAAGGTATGTCTCTGGTTTAACTGCCAAGCCTCCCCATACCTGTACTTTGACCATCTCCCCTCATACCACAAAGGTTTTAACCTTTTCACCTGCTTAACTGCAGCGCATGTTTCACAGTCATGGATAACCTGCACAATAGCGTCCATGGTTAAGTCCACCCCTCGGTCACAAGCCCACCTGTATGTTGCATCTCTGCCCTGATGACCTGAAGTGTCATGGGCCCATCGAGCTAAAAAGAGTTCACCCTTATGTTCCCAGTCTAAGGCTATTTGGAACACTTGAGCAGCCTCATCTGCTTGTTGGTTGTGTTGATGTTCCTCAGAGGCTCGACTCAGAGGTCCGTGTGCATCTACATGACGCACCTTTACAACCAGTTTCTCTATCCAAGCTGCAATGTCTTTCCACAGGTCCCCTAGAGAGAAAGTTGGACAAGATCATCATTGTCATCTACTTGAGAAGGGTCTGCTTTTCTATCTGCTTGTGAGTGGTCTGATTTCTTATCTGCTTGAGGAGAGCCTGTTCCTTTATCTGCTTCAGAAGTACCTGCTCCATCATCTGATTTAGAACCGTCTGCTTTATTAATTTCACTCTCTAACACAGCTTGAAGGAATTCTGGATTTCTCAGATGGGCGGGGGTAAAAGGGCTGGAGCATTTCACCTTTGCTTTGCTCATGGTCACAGGATTAACTCTTAGCTTGTATCGAAGGGGATTGGCCTTAATCTTTGCAGAAGCAGCTGTTTTGGTAGCAGTACCAGTGTTGGCAGCAGCAGCACTGGTGGTAGAGGCATCACAGGTGGCAGCAGCCTTGCCTGTGGGGGATTGGCAGTGAGTAGAACAACACCTCACCCTACACATCCACAACACCCTATAAACATTCAGCAGAAGCATCCCTACTGAAACAATGCTATTCAGATCAAGAGCTGGGAAACTCAGCTTGAGAGAAAATGGAGAAGTAAAACTGGACCTGCTACTGCTATTACCAACATAGACCTTTTCATTCACTTGAGGATCTGTACCATAACTGTACACACACAGTGCCCCCATACAGATCAGTATCAAGGACCCTATGATCACTAGGCTGGTAATTATATGGTTGATCATGGCTACAGTTCTGTCTATACACCATAAAACAAGAGCAGCTACACAGAGTAGTATGATCCCAGCTGCATACCACATCTACGATTGCATCTTGGGAAAAAGGTCCAGCAGAAACATTCCAGAAGGTGGCTGTTCAGTTTTCAATCCATCATTAGATTCAGCAGAAGTGTTGCTCATTGCCATCTGAGGGATTCCTCCCATCAGAAATGGAATTTTAAACATTCCCAATTAGGCAGAATCTATAATCTGGGCTTAAAATCAAGCCCCACGTTGGGCGTCAATTAATTGTTGTCAAGGTTTCACTCAGGCTCGGCAATTAAACCAGAGACAACAAGCTCTCAATCCCCTCCCCCCTCCCACCCAGGTAGGGAAGGAGAGAGAGAATTAAGGAGACTTAGATGGATTGAAAACTAAATTAGACAGCTTTAATTATATGTGCAATTATATACAAGTATGCTCAGGAATGTGCACAAGCCTCTTGCCTCCCCCCACACCCAGCAACTCCCCAGCACTCTCCTGAGCTGTGAGCAGTCCCAAAATGTCTCAGCCCCAGGCAGGAGATAAGGCAGAGCAGACAGGGGCTGGGGGATGAGGGGTATGAGGTCAGAGCCTGGGGGTGCACGGTGATGGATGGATGGAGTCCTCCCTGGACACCAGCCATGGATGGAAGAGAAGGGAAGAAGCAGCAGGAAGGAAGTTGTCTTCTGTGATCTCTGACCTTCCTCGGAGCTTACGTAGATCTATGGGATGGAATCCCTTTGGTCAGTTCTGCTGTCTGTCTAGTCCAGCTCCCCACGGGGGGGTCACAGATACAATTCTCCTGCCCAGTAGCCTCTGTAGCAGCAGAGCTAAGAAGCAACCTTGGAGTCTCAGCAGTGACATAAACATTCCAGTATTATCAGTCCACTGGCTGGAACACTTGCTGCTAGTTAAAAGAAAGCTTACTGAAGGAAAAAAAATTCAGTAAAAAGAAAATTAGCTTAATCATGGCTCAACCCAGGACAAGGTATTAAAAAATAAATTGCATCAAAGCCCTAGAATCGTCACAGTTGGAAAAGACCTCTAAGCTTACCAAGTCCAACTGCCCACCAAGGGGAAAGAAAACAAGGACAAAACACAAAACCACAACCACACACCCCACAAAACCAACAATGCACAACCCACAAAAAACCCACTACACCCACTAGAGCATGCCCAGAAGTGACACATCTACACGTTTCTTGACTGTCTCCAGAGGTGCTGACTCCACCATCTCCCCGGGCAGCCTGTTCCAGTGCCTTACTACTCTTTCAGTAAAGAAATTCTTCCCAATATCTAGTCTATTCCCACCACAGAACAGACTGAGATCCCAACAACTCATGTCCAGTGCTGCTCAGAGGTGATTCTCAAGGGCACCTGGCTGAGATACTCTCAGAAGAGAGCAAGACTTCTTATAGATTTGCTGGCCCAGAGCAATTTTCATTGGACTCAGTGAATTCAAGTAAGAACACTTATTTAAATAGAATGTGAATTTCTGGTAGCAATGGAGGTTTATTCACAATTGGCCTCAACACTTTTCAAGGATGATGCTCTTAAGCAACCATTCTTTATTTTGACAGGCAGTCTTTCTTGTATTTTCCAGTAAACACTGTTATTTACAAGTCTTCATATTCCTGACAAGCAAATGTTGCACAAACCTTGAGTACACCTTTTCCTTTTTCACTAACTTTGTCCAAAAAGGGGGGGGAAAATGCATATTTGCTATCTGAAAACCTGTATTACAGGACCAGCACTAAAGCAAAAATGGTGATAATACATCAACTTTAATATGTCAACAATAAAATCCCAATTTTGTTCTCGTTTGAAATCCTGCACTATGTAATTGACTTGAATGGCAGAATAAAATCCATGAAGAGAAGCGTAAGAAACAGATTTAAATTACAGTTTAATTTATTACAAATTCTGTTTTATTTAACAGGCTATAAACACTGGCAAAAATTCTACACCTTTGGTCTTGTATATGTTTTTAATTAGTTTCTAAAAAGACTGCGTTATATGGAAATTTTAATGAATCCTTTTTTGGTTGATCTCCTTCCTCTCTTACCTATCTGAGATTTTCTGGTCATTTGGTATTTCTCATGCATGGCAGACCTTTCATTTTTAATGCTCAGAATGATCAAGGAGCCTGATGTTTTGTCATTTATTTTAAAATTAAGATGACCGTGACAACTAGCTCAGTTAGTCATTTCTGTATAGAAGTCCCTTATCATTAAAGCAGCAACATTTTCCCAGCCTCCATAATTAACCTTTTTGTACAACCGAAAGCAATAGCAGTCTATCCTTTGAAAGCCCTTCTGGGGCTACTTAGCACACTTCTCTGACAACTAAACAGAAATAAGCCAGTAAAGACTTAAAAAATAAAAAACAAAAAACAAACCACAGAACCACCCTGCTTAGAATTAAATTAGATACTTTGTTCTACATCAGTCATAAAAATATCACAAATCACAATTAAAACCTCATTTAACTGTTGTGGTTTTTTTTTTCCCCCAGGTCATAAATGCCCTGCTTTATGTTTTATCTCTACACACCCATCAGTTCCTGGTAAAATGTGTATTATCCCATTACTTTCAGCACAGGATTGTGTCCCCTTGTATGCAACTGTTTGCTTCTACGCACTGTTCAAAAATCAATTTTTATCGATCGAGTCAGTGGCTGGCACATTGTTTCCAACAAAAAGGAAAACTATGTCATGCAAAATCAGAGCACTACAGAGAATCACACAATCATAGCATGGTTTGGGTTGGAAGGGACCTGAAAGATCATCTAGTTCCAACCCCCCTGCATGGGCAGGGACACCACCCACTAGACCAGGTTGCTCCAAGCCCCGTCCAACCTGGTCTTGAGCACTTCCAGGGATAGGGCATCCACAACCTCCCAGGGCAACTTGTTCCAGTGTCTCACCACCCTCACACTAAAGAATTTCTTCCTAACATCTGACCTAAATCCCCCCTCTTCCAGTTTAAAACCATTAGCCCTCATCCTACCACTACACTCCTTGGTAAAAAGTCCCTCCCAGCTTTCCTGTAGGCCCCCAAGCAAGTTTCATTGCCATACCTGCCCTTCTTTTTCAGAAAAGATCTCTTGTCTTTTTCTGCTTCAAACAGGGAGAGAAGATGATGATAAACACAGCCTTACTTCTTAAAACTGGATGCAATACTAAAGGAAAAATCGCAGCACAATAACTTTGCCTTATGTTGACAGGCATTAAAGCCCCAGTGCTGATTTACCCAAAGACCTTGCTTCTCACGTATAAAGACAGGAGGATAATGCTGGCAAAGTTTTAATTCTCACTGTAGAGCTACTTGGTGTTTGGGATTGCAGAAGTCCTTATAAATGACACAGCTGAGGCTCACGCCGGGCAGCCCGTGTGGAGGTCGATAAGGTGCTGCAGTACCACCACATATGCTACAGAAAGAATCTTTTCAGAGACTGTAGTGTTTTTAAAATTATCCAAATAATTTTAAATTTTCTTCCTGGAAACACAGCCACTGTGCATGAAATACAGGAAATTATACTTACCTGTTCTAAAGTTAGTATTTGAAGACCTGTCCCTTTCTTAGAGTTTGGCTGCAAGCCTCTACTTCTGTCATTACAGAGAATGGAAATGTCTGATGTAGAAATTTGCCACAGTGGCAGAGATGAAACCCATGTTTGTAGGAGCAGAAGGAATCAAGGTCTTAGCAGAAGGGATTTTGTTTGTTGTTCGCTGTTTTCATTTTTCTGGCATCTATCTGAAGCAGTTGAAGAGTTTTGAATGATGGAATAAATCTCAGTAGAGATACAGTGAGCAAAAGCAGGTGAAGTGAACAAAGCTGAAATTTAATCACAGTTCTATTATAATCAAATAAGTATTCACAGTTGTGTACAACATATTATAAAAACACACAATGAGCTAAACTGTGAATTCAGCATTGTAAATAGCAGAGAAAATGCATTGAACTCAGGAGAGTACTTCTGGCTTCTCACTGGTATAACCAAGAAGAATTTTGAACAACACATGCTAATTATATACAATATAATCTGGCAAGCTGTACAGCCATCACTGAAACTCAACTTTGATCATTCTGCCAGAAGGCTCATTGATATGGAACTTTGCTGCAGAAATAGAACCCTCTTATTTTTGTCAGGCAGCAAGTCAAACTCGGAGTCTTATTAAAATACAAAACATCAATACACATGTAACAAAATACCTACATTCTAGCTTACCTTCCCAGATCAGTTTGTGGGTAAAGTATGATTTCATAACATAATGACTCACCAGAACCACAAAAAAAAAACCTACAGATTTATTTTTACATTTTCAATTTTACATAAATTTACTGTTCGACTGGTAGAAGCTTATAATTAAAAACAACACCCAGGTAATTAAATTAAGAACAGATTTATTTCTAAATTGTGTTGCTCATGGTTAGAAAGCCAGGAACAAAACCCAGCCTACATTTAGAGAGAACATCTGGAGAAAAACACCCACAAGAGCATCCATAAAAACCCACAAGAAAACACAAGCCAGTGAAGTCAGGAAACAGACACGGCTTTTTTTTTTTTTTTTAACTCTTCCTATGCAAGTTGTAAGGTTCATCTTAGCTAGAATATGCATTAAGTCACAGTTTACCAACTGTTTTTCTTTAATAGGCACAAACAGCCCCAAAAGATTAATACCATACCAGTCGTCTTCATCTCCTTGGTCCCAAACTGGCTTTTATCACACTTAGTAAAACTGAGTATCTTGTCTCATCTCATTTACATCTACTTCAACTGGAATCACTGTGGTCTTGCTCCTCCATGAAGTACCCTAAACCCTAATTACTCTTACCTCTGGCAAGGAGAAGGGATGGTTTTGCCTCTTTACAGGATCTCCTGTTGAAGCCCGAGGACATCTTCTCCCTGTCCCATGGGTATGTGGCTGCACCCTGGCTCCAAGCCCAGCAACAACTTGGAAAACAGTCCCACTGCTTCTTAAGCACACTGGCCTGGGTTAACCAGGCTTCATTGACATCTGAATATTGACTCTACTTTTCATGTTCCCAGACGCTTTCCAAAATGAGTGTGGAAAACCATCTTGCAAACATTTTAAATCAACACTTGTTGACTTTAATGAGCATTAGTATTTTGCATAGGTAGCTATGCAAAAAGTACCTCTCTCCCTGAATGCATTACAACACCTACCCAATGAACTCCTCCCCAAAATCATCTGGTTTGAACCTAAGGTTACAAGTAAACCATAGTATATATGACCATTTGTTGCTCCTGACACCTTCTCTTTTTTCCTCACTTGAAAAATTGATCACCTTAATACCAAAGAAAGTTTGTATTAACATAAATCTATTCCACTTAAGCACTGACTTGGACAACGAATTATTAAATCCTGACAAAAAGAATATTTATGGTATACAGAAGAGCCTTTTGACATGGAGAAATCAATATTTTTTTTCCCCTCAAAATTCTCGGAATCATCAAAAAGATAATATTTATACAGGAAAAAAACCACTAAGGCAGTGACAAGCATGGTATCGTATTTTTCTTTAGTCAGTGCAATAAAATAAACAAGAGAAGAAATTAAATATAATGAAAGAGCCTATAACATGTCACAAATGACAAATTATTTTACCTACTAGGAAAAAAGTATAGAGTTCACACTGTTCCAGAGGAGATGCTGCCACAGGCACAGGGAGCTGCACTCACCCACAATCTAAAAAAAATACATTTGCAGTGCTGCATGCAAAGCTTCTACCTCAGGATTTATGTCACCATGTTCTTCACACTGGGCACCAGCAGAAAACCACACTGTCAGCATCTACACAAAATAACCTAAACCCCCCTCTTGTTACCAGCAAACCCTCCTGTATAATGCACTGCCTCAAGTCCAGCCCAGTAGCTGTGAACTGGTCTTGCATCAAACAAGGCAAAGCCAAAGCACTGGGTCTGCATCCATCTGCAACCCGTGCTACTCCACCCTCACTGCTGCATTAGGCAGGGTGGGAAAGCTAGATATCTTTAGACATTATTCAAGTTTTCCTGGTGATGTCACACACAGAAAACTAGACCCCATGACGGGAGGACTCGCCATTCCTTCATCTCCAATGAGACTCTTGCAGTTTTTGAAAAACCCAGCCACACTTACCTTCCTATATTCTAGTTAACACAGGCTCTGAAACAAGTATGAAAAAAGTAATATTCTTCCTATTTTTAAAGGTTAATTAATGTTTGTACACTAGCTTGTAACATGCTTTCATGACTAAATTCCATTATTATTGATTCTCTCATAGATCAGTGCACAAGACAGCATATGATTGGCATTTTTTGCTTCCTGATGCTCTACTGGAATCAAAGAGTATTGACGGTCACAGCTGAGAAGCTTCAGAAGACCATGTTGAGAACTGCACATAGTACCTTCTTAAAGTAGAGCTCACCCTAGCCAGCACTATTGATCTTCCATTAAATTCACCAATTAAAAATCAGAGGTGAAAAAATACCTTTTTTCCTCAATTCTAATTCATTTTGCTCTTACTTCCTTTTGCCTATTATGATTTAATGATTTTAAAAGGCACCAGGTACCCAGATTATGGCCATTTTTCAAACAGGTGAACTTATGTACGACTTTTCTTTGGGAGATTTAAGCTTCTGCAAAATGAAGACTACCCCCTGGGCAGGAAAGGAGAGAAGAGCAGCCCACTGCAAGCACTGACCCACCAGGAAGGGACGCAACCCTTTTTGGAAATGACAAGATAAATCTAAGATCAGACAGCCTGTGATATTTGTGCTATTGAACTTCCAGTGAAAGGCACTAAATACCAGAGTCATGGAATTGTCAGAGTACAGAGAGACCTCTAGAGATCATCTAGTCCAACTCCCCAGCTAAAGTAGGATGGCCCACAGCACATTACTCAGGTCTGCATCCAGGTGGGTCTTGAACATCTCCAGAGAAGGGGACTCCAACCTCTCTGGGCAGCCTGTCCCAGGGCTCTGTCACCCTCACCGTAAAGAAGTTTTTTCCTCATATTTCAATGGAACTTCCCATGTTCCAGCTTGTGCCCGTTGCCCTTCATCCTGTCCTGGGAACTGCTGAAAAGAGTCTGGGTCCATCCTCCCTGCACCCACCTTTAGATACTTGTAGGCATTGATAAGGTCTCCCCTCAGCCTTCTCTTCTCCAGGCTAAGGAGTCCCAGCTCGCTCAGCCTTTCCTCATAAGAGAGGTGCAGAACACATTATTATTTTTACAGTATTTGAGTGCATTCATCTGCTATTACATTTCCTTTTAGACAAGAAAAGCTCAGAGGAGCTCAGCTGACCTAAGAGTTAGATATTTCCCTCTTGTGCTCAGTGGTTCTGTTCAGGTCCGTTATATAATTTTAATGCTAGTTTTCATTGTTCAAAAGAAAATATACTTCTGAGATGCTTCTGATAGGAGATTATTTTCATTTCATTTTGTGGTAGTTTGAATTCTGGTCAATCTTTTGTGTCTCTTCTGTTCAGTGCCAGCTGCTTTGTACGTTAGCTGGGGGCGAGTTTTACATCCCAGTGTTACGGGAAGGGACTGCAGGAAAAGATCATCATCCTTTTGTACTGCAGAAGGAAAGGTATTTCATTTGAGACAAGAAGAACACACTTTTAAAGCCAAATATCTGTTGATACTGTAGCATAACATCCCCCCTTTCGTTAGACATGTACAAACCAACTCTTTGGGAACATGCAGTACTTCGCATAAGAGGGTGCAGTAAATAATTTGGCACTGGCTTAAGCTACTAGGCAAACAATGCCACACTATTAATATAAAAATTATTGCTACTGCATTCACTGAGAGATTGAAGAAATAACAGAAGTATAAATGGTCTAAAAGACATGCTCAAAAAATAAAAGATAATGAAACTGTTAAAATATATTTAACTGGATGTGGAGTTGGATAAAGTAAAGCACCATGACAAAGCACCTGTAAGAGATGTAAGAGAAAAGATGGGTTGTTTTCTTTTTGAATCTGTGCCCTAGTCTCTCTTTGAAGAAGGTGAATTTTTCTTTCTATGACACAGGTAAATGTTTACAATGATCAAACGCTTGTAATTTCAAATATGCTTAAAGCAAATTCTCACTAGCTTCAAAAGTATTATCCGGGCCAGGACATTAAAAAACACATTAGCAGACACCAGGCACCTACCCAGGGCAGCAGGTTATCTGAGCAGAGTCATTTCCATTCACTTAATGAACTTTCCAGAGGTTGCTAAAGGGTATAGCTGCTCTGTGCCCATGTGGGGCATTAAAAATCTCCCCTTTGAGATCATTTGCTGTTGCTATGTACTAAACAGTTTTCAAAATCCAGCCATCTATCTTTGAATCAAAAACCCATATGCACAGAAGAGATCCATGGAGAGACTTGTCTGTGAAAACTTGACCTTCTGATTTCATCTTCAAACCTAGACTTGGATGACAGCAACAACTCCAAAGTAAGCATTTGATTGATAATACCCTGCAAGCCAAATTTATGTTCTTTAAATACTTTGATGGAGCCACAAAACAAGCCTCTGCCTCCTTTTCCAGAATCTCATACAGTATATGGTCTACCATTATTTTATGCAAACAGGGAAAAACACTAACACATTGGGGTCTGTGACTTTAGGCTATGATTAAATAGTAAGATATATCTTCTTCAGTTTGCAAAATGTTTCCTCTCATACATCACAGTCCTTGATGTCAATACTTTCAAACATTATTCACACAAAGCTTGACAGCGTAGCAAACACAGCTCTGAGGCAGAAGCAAGAGGGCCTCTGTGGCCCTGGCAAACCCAAAGATGCTTCATGTCAACTGAACCAGCCACAGCCCCTTTCTCCTCCTGCTGTCCCACAGGTGAGAGGAGGTTCAGCTTCCCTGGAAAGACCATTTTGATCAGTACAACAAGCTCCAAATGCATGAGCATGTGACAAGTATTTATGTAGAAGCTGCCTTTTCCCATCTAATCTGCTTTGCCTTAAGCCACTGCTGTTTTGGTGATGGGTTTAACCATACTGGCCTCTAAACTCACTAAGTGGGAGACAGCATTAGTACGTTTGGTTGTTTTTGTTGTCAAGTTTTTTTTGCCTGGGTCATAGATGCTTGTAAGAGAAGCAAATACCCAAAGAATAAAATCCCACCATTAAGCATGTGCTTAATCACAGCTATCTTATTTAGGCTAAAAACCTTATGTAAGGACAAAAGCAGAAAGCTGTGTAACTTCTTTTTTTCTTGAAGTTAGCACCAGAAATCTTGCTTCTACAGCAGACACTCTGGCTAGCAGGGTGGAGAGTTGCACATTTCAGATACAGAAGCCTCCCAGATGTTCAGACAGGGTACAGCTACTCTTGGTATCGCCCAGCATCTCTTTGCAGACCCATCTGTTATTCAACAATGTCAAAGACTACGCAGTGCAGGCACCTGAAAGGAAGAAGTCTTTCTTGAAAGGGTGAAAAAAAATGTTTTCTGCTCTCTTAATGTAAAGCATCCTTCCCGTGGTGATTAACATAACCACTTTGAGCACGGTCAGCAGAGCTGGTCTAAGTGCACCAGACTGTGATCATTTCAATTTTGGCAACGTGAAGAGGAGTGAATATTGCTTCATGAAAAATTTTACTGAAGTTGTGAACTGTGAAGCTTTCCGGGAAAGAAGCGCTCGTTTTGCATCAGTGAAACCCTGCAGCTTCCTTGAGCTGCCCCTAATTTAGACGTGGGGAACTGAAGGAAGAAGCAGGATTCACTCTGTAGAAATCATCTCGGCTCACACATCTGAAGTGTAAGAACACAGGAGATTCATGCTGCCCCTAGCACTGATACCCCACCCCAAAAAAATGACATAGGCCAAACCCTGCACCCTCCAGCTACCTGCTCCTGTTTTTCAGGCTGAAATTTAGAGCTTGCATCTTTATTCACTGCCTGGAAATTACAGTTAAATGAGAGCTTTCATTTCTGTCAGTCCCACACAACACAACTGCCCTAAAGCAAAAACATCTTATTCACAAAGGACTGACAGATTTCTGTAACCAAATGTGACCCTTGCTATTAAAAATAATCATCACATTTTTATATGCCATTTCTAAGTCGCATTTTAATAGGCAGACATATACATGGTGTGTCTCATTGAAAGGCAAAATGACAAGCATTTCAATACTGTGAAATAAACATCCTTCACTCGTACTAAACTGACTGCAGGAAAGTTGTAAGGCTTCCTAACAGTGAGCCTTCATCGCACCCTTCTTCAGGAATGCTTTTAAAGGACTGGCATAATGAGAACAAAATAAGAAAAAAATATTCCTCAGTCATTCCACAAGCCTGCAGATGTGGCAGCTCCTGATCTTCTTTCTAATTATGACACATCACACAAATCCTCTTCTTTAGTTGTTTAACTACAATACCGATTACTGTTGCCGCTACACGGGATCCCATTTTCTCCCATCCCCTCCTGAATGCTGATGGCAAGGATGTATTTCATAAACACTTTCCAATTATTTCCCTTGGGCTGGATGAGACACACACTGGTGAGCACTTAAAAGTTTGGCGTTTTCTCCGAGATGTGCAGCAAGTGCCTACACAAAAGCTCTCTCTGCAGGGCACAGGGTATTTGAAACATAGATTTCCTCGGCTCCCTACAGGATCTCACAAATATACCCTGCTGAGGAGCTCGGCTCTCCACAAATCAGCAGCATTTACATTTGCCTTCGAGGTCCCCCAAGTGCCCAAGTGCTGGTGGTAGGTCACACTAAGAAGAAACCCTCAACAATCTGATTACAACAACGAAGCGTTCAGGGGCATGAAAGCTTCTGCGAGTACTGTTATCTATATTTTAATAACATAATCACCTGTTGCAATGAATAATAATATGTTATGTGGACAAAGACCCATAAGAGAAACCAGTCGTTTGCATCTATGTGACACCCTGTGTTCACTCCCTCTGTACCAGAGAAGGAAACGTTAAGAACAGCCCGTGCAGGTATTTCAAAGCCACCCCACTTAAGCTTGGCACGTCTAAAAGAAAATCTGAATTTGGAAAAACACTGTATACCAGAGAAATAAAAGCTGACAACAACCTCCTTTTGCACCAGTAATTAACATTCTGTTTTCACACTGCACGGTGATTTGATGACCCAAGATTAAGTATCATAATAAGTCTTCTCATGAAAGTTAAAGCTGGTGAAATCCATTTCTTTCTTTCACCACCCAAGTACTCCAAGAGGAGTCACAGACCCACCTGAGAGCTAAGTGTCCTTGACGGTCCATTCAGACATCTCTCATTAACTGAAATAAGAGCTAAAACCCATTTATCATCAAGACTCAACAAGAAAGTGTCTGAGTATTTAAGAAAAAAACCTTACAAGCACCCAGTCAGGTAACATGCTCTGATTGTTTTGAAAGGTAACATAGATCTTATTAAAAGAAGTGATTGGCAATAAAACAATTTTTTTTCATTAAAAAGAATAAAATAGAAGAGACCTTGAAAAATACCACCAGATTGTAACGTGTACCCTTATCTCCAGAAAAATCACGTGCCAGATGAGAGGATCTACATGTGGAGATCTCTGCTACAGCACCTGAGTTTGCTACAACAAGGAGATCAGCAGCATTGCTATATCCCATTTTGGGATTCATTTTTTGGGCTTGATAATTATCCTCGAGCATTCAGCAGCCAGAGTTCAGACCGTGCCTTTGATTCTTGCCGAAATGAGTAGCGATTGTACATTCAGAACAAGTACAACATATGCACAAATTTATCTTCATTATCAGTCTGTTTTCAATGACCAGAACAGCTGAAACACGCCAGATTTTGTTCTGATTTATGATACTCATGAGAGTCCAGATATGCAACTAAACACTCACATCCGTATCACTAAGACATCGCTAACTTCATTTCTTCAATTGTAAAACGGGAATTATAATGCTTAGCTGTCCTCATTGCTCATTTAATGAAATAATTAACTAGAGACAATTTATGTTCCAATTTAGATACCTCTTATAAGTACAGCAGAAATAAGAATTTCACAGCGAGTGGTCATGGCACGGTGCCTTCCAGGCGATTAAGTGCCACCAGCACCTGCTGAGGCTCAGTGCCACAACAGAGGGGCCACTGCTCAGGTTGTGACTCTGACTCTGCACACCAAAAAAAAAAAAGAAAAGGAATGCAAAGCCACAGGAGTTAGCACCAAAAGCGTTTTCATCAACGCAAACATTTCAATGTGCTCAAATCACTAGAGGCTAAAATTGAGTGGTCAACTTTTATGCAGATTAGAGAGTCTCAAGTAGAGCTAGCTCTACAAAGCTCAGCCTGAACAATTAAGTCATCAGACACTGGCATGTTTCACCTGAATAAAAAAGTTAACCATGTCCAATTATATTTCCAAAGGTCTCTACGGAGTTGGACACCTCTACAAATGAAGCTTTTGCCTGATCAGCCTTTTTTTAAAATATATAGTTTGGTAAGGGGAGGAGGGTCAGAGGCTTGACAGGCTGCAGCCCCCAAGAAGGGCTTTGTGTGACTGCAGGTGGGCTACCACAAAATAAGCAGTTAGGGCACATTCACCCTAATGTCAACTTATGAGGTACTTGCTGGATAAAGGTTACTGCGCAGTGTTAGCCCTGCTTTGGCTTTCAAGATCACCATGACATACATTAAAGACCATTTCCATGCACATTTTCTTTGTGCTAACAGTCACTAGAGTACTTTGCCCAGGGTAAAGTGGAACTCAGTCATTCAATTATTTATGCTTCAGATTCTTTGTGAGCTGTTTACAGCTATGAACTTTAACACAGGAATTTAGGGGTATTTCAGGAGCCATTAGCATTATGATCCCTTGTTAGGATCCTCAAATGCTAGAATTCTTGAATGGCCTTTTTCAATTGTAAGGTCAGAACAAACATGCAATCAAATTGCTAAATATGTCATGCACATGAGGCACACATCTGTGCTCCTGTGGAAACCAGTTATCTTTGGGATTGACATTTATTCAGTTTTTCTGTTATTTAGTCACCTCTGAAAACTCACCTGTTCATCCAAAACTTCCAAAGGCTGGTCTCAGTACTGGGAACACTTTCTTTGACGTAGACTTAAGAGCAAAATGACTTTTCATTCATGAATATAAAACAAACAGTGGTTCAGTTGGAATTAGTATGTATGTCAAACAGAAAGGAAACTGAATGCCCAAAGTTTGCAATTTATAAAATCTCAGCTGAGTCACTTCTGTCCTTCACGCTTCCCTTCTACACTTTCAAAAAGGACACTGTGCTACTTCAGCAATTAATTTACAGTGTTTACTTTTCTTATTTTTATTGCAAGCTGACTGCTTAGCCAGGATTTTTCCCCTTGATGTACCCATCTTGTCTGATTTTCCTTGCTACATTTAGAGAAGAGTCCATAGACATGTTATGCTTCACAAAGCTTTTTCATATGTGCAGGACTTCGTATTAGTGTAGCTTGGGAAGACTGAACCAATTTAGCTAAAAACAGGAATTGACCCAAATTGCTGTCAAAAACTTAAAACCTGAACTGCTTTAATCTTTCAGATGAACATACCAATGTAATGAACAGTGGCATTCTTCTGAATTTCTGTATTGCACTGACAGCCCAAAGTAAAATAAAACCTGTTCACAGGATATTACAGGTCCAAAGTGAGGAAACCAGCCACACTGGTGAGGTATGGCCATGGCTCATTAAACAGCACAATTTTAGACAATTATTTTGGATTATCAGAGATGTTACCAAGATGGATTTTTACCAGTTTCATTTTTCCTAGTCCTGCCTTCTCATTATACACTTTTTCTGTATTTTTCTACATTACTCCTGTAATTTGCTCTGCCAGCAATAGCGACTGGGTCTATCTGCAGAGCTCCAGGATGCATTTTTTGACCAATTTTTCATTATTACCGTAGTAACCAAAACAACCTTCTTCTTCACCCATAACACAGATCTCCTGAACAGAGAGGACTTGTCAGTAGCCTTTGTAACAAGTCGCTTGGACCTGCTCAGGGCACTTATTAGATCTCCCACAGCTGCTGGCGTCATCACTGGGTTAAATCCCCATAATTCACATGCCCCTTAACCTTCATCACCCAGAGCCACTCCAAAAGGTCAGTGTCTGCAAGACTTGGCTTTGACTCTGGTGTCACTAGGCTCCTCACAGGCTACCTTTGCCCCACCATGGTCTTTGATGATTAAAACAGGAAGTAACTCACTAGTAACTTGGCTAATCATCATCTCTTCGGTGCACCCGCACAGTGATTTCTACTTCAACATCCTGTGGGGATTTGTCCTCAAAGTCAATCAAGAGTCATGATGCCTCTCAGATCAGCTTATGGCTGACTTCTAGATGGGATATTTTAATAATTTGTCTACATGTATGGTCTGCAATACAACAGATGAGGTTGGTTTTTGTCCTAGCTATCTGCATGAACACGTAATACCAGTTTTAAAAGGTTTCTACCCAAAACATTTGCACCTCACAGAGCAAGACACACCACAAAAATGACCACCAGCGAGGGGGAGGTCTCTGGGACTGGCTCCACACCCCCAAATCCAACACTAACTTTCAAATCATTGCAGTTTCTGAAAACATTCAGTGGCTATTTGCACTTTACACTGAAGGATGGTTTTCCAACACAAGTGAGCACTATCCAAAGGGCATCTGACCTGTCTCCCACTCAGAAAGGCAGTCAGTGCAAACCCTGTTAACTCTTGGGTTCCCATATGGCTGAAGAACTCTAAATGCCTTGTTGAAATAACACTTCCATTGCTTTGGCTCAACTGTTGAGTCTTCAAGTCCAATGAGAGAATCGTTGCTATCCAGCCTTTAACATGTAGCCAGAGCATTCTCCTCTGCTTCGCGTTCAGTCTTGAGAAGACAAAGTCAAGGCTCCCTTCACCTGAGGATCACCACCTCTTTCAACTACCAGGCTGAAGCTAAATTTCTGAAGCTCAACCTTTCCTGTCGCTCTTTTCCAGCTGTTTTGTGTCGGCAAGGCTCAGAACTCTTTGTAAAACATCCAAGTATGATCAACGCCGCTACACACAGCAAAACCTGTCTTTCCTCTCTCGATCAAGCTGCTCATCACAACCATCTTAACTGGTTTAGCAACCCAAAAGTCAGTTTTCAGTGAAAACTCAGTTCTGAGGTTGATATTACATTACATGCCAACACGGTATTATCAGCTATCCTACATGTGTCCTGTAGGAGTTACTGCACCAGTTAGAAACACTTTTACAGACAAACCAGCTTTTCTAAAGAAAAGTCTTTTATATTCTGAAAATTCCCTTTGCCAATTTACATCGTGGCTCCTTCCTGAACTTTCAATATTTTGTGCTAACAATAATGTTTTGTTCAAATACCACAGCTTCAAAAAATCTTTTTGAAATAAACCATGACTTAAGATAACTGCAAATACATGTATATGTGGCCTCAACCATGGGACTCTCTCTTCAAGGAACCTACTATTCTAATGCAATTTCCCAGTAAGTTTTAAGGGCTTCTTTCACAGGCCCTATGTTTTTCAATGGCTGACAGATTATTTTTTAAGTACTTAACTGGGAAGGTGGTTAAAAATCTTGTAGGACTATAACAACACTCAGATCCTCCTGTTTTAGAAAGCATGCACCACTTTAAGTTGGAGCAGACCTCTGAAGGTCCTTGTCCAACTACCTCGCTCAAAGTTCAATTAAATTCAGAGTTACATCAGCTTGTGCTGGAGCTTGTCAAGTATACTACTGAATATTTCTAAGAATAGAGATATCACAGCCCATCTGGGCACTTGTACCTCCGCTAAACATCCATTCATGGTGAAATTTCATTCTCTCTAGTTGGAGTTCCCACTGCTACAATTCATGGCCATCTCCTAATGTCAGTCAGCTGTGTACCATCAAGAACAGTCTTCTCACACCTATAGCATAGAAATGTTCCTCCTCGGTCTACAGACCCCAAAACACTGGAATTCATTTTTCAGATAAACATGTGCATTATATACAGAGAGATTAACACATGCTTACAACACTTTCTATTTAGTTTGGCTTTTTAAATGAGACCCAGCACAGGTTACCAACCACACTGTCATTGATACCAGCTTTGGGACAAACCATGTCTACTCTGCTTCTGTCTATGAGGAAGACTGGGAAAGCCCTCAGCTCAATGACGATTTATTTTTAAATGAGCTTTTTACTGATTATTACACTGATTATTCAGAACTTAAGGTGAGGAGTGTTGACACACAGTGGTAGAATGCCTGTTAGTATTGCTGACAGAATAAGAACAGATGCTACAGGATTTCTAGTACATAGTGTCAGCAGTTGGTTCCACAATACACTGAAAATTTGTGATCAAACACAGTGCAACATCATCCAATACTGCAGGTACCTTCCGAGGCAGACAAGACTGCCTGACTCTATTGGTCTGGCAAAAGGGAGAAACTGGTCAAGGTTTAAAAACCAAAAACACCCCCAACCTCTTAAATTCACCCTCCCTGAGTAACAAGTGGCTCTTTTCTGGCTCTGTGCAAAGTGCAGGAAACTCTGCAATGTTGATGATCAAATTAGCTTTTCTGGTACCTGGGCATAAATTCGTATGATAAGCTTTAGCCTAGATTTCTGAAAACACAGGCTCCAGATCACATGAATCAGGTAGTAAATCAAAGTTCCTAATCTGGGTTAATGTAGGAATAGCCAGGCTGGTGTGGGGTGTAAAGAGAGAGCACTATACTGTTACAGAGAAAAAAGAGAAGGGGAAGGCAAAAATGGTTCAAATTTAAAACTCCATGTGATGTACTATGAAACAAAGGGAATAATTTGTAATTAGTGTAAAAGACATCAATGGCTCTGAAAGCCATCTGACACAAAAACAGAAGCCCACACAACATTAAAAATATGCATTATTATGCTCAAAGCAACCTAACAACTTTCCAGAGTAACATACATATGGATATGGATATGTGTATCCTTAGGATTTAAAATTAACTACTTGATAGGTTGAGGGGAATAACAATCTGACATAAAGAGATCTTTTTAAACAAGACACATATGCACTGCAATACTTTAATTGTATATCTCTGTATTTTAGAAACACATCTGACCTTCTGCATACTAAGAATTGATTGATTTTCAATAATTCTTAGTGCTCAGCAGAATCCTTGATTCTCAGAGCAAACCAAGAGAGAGTATTTGTAAATCTAAGTGCCTTAACAAAAGGTGTCTGAGCTAATATTTAGCAAATTTATCTCTTGAAGATTTAAAAAAGTTACATGAAGATATTCAGTGTTTAATCCTTGTGATTAGAGTTTTATGAAAATGACAGCTATGTAGTCACCACATTTCAGTAAATATGAAAAGTCTTTTTTTGTTATTTTAGAACCAAGAAGTGGCTTGAAAACAAGGATTATTCATAATGAAGCAGATGATGGAGTCAATAAATTAAATACATTAAGCCATATTCATTAGTTTCTTGAATTATACTGAAATATTCCAGTGTCTTTGAGCTGGGCATAATATTACTATGCACACAGCAAAGGAAAATATAATAATCAGAAAAAGGCCAAAATAACTACCTCAGAGTTCTTCTTTTTGTCCTTGTTGGCTATGACCTGGCTAGAGGAGATGTGTATCAGCAGTATCAGCTTTTGCCTTCAAGTTCCTGTTGCTCCAGCCTTGAGTCTCCCTTGAGTTAAACAGGCACTTCAACTGAGGGACAACTCTTACAGACCCTAAGATGAGTAGGATGAGGTTTCCTTCAGAGACATTCCCCTTATTTTCCTCATTTTGCTTACAGTTCCCTTGATTGCTTTTGTCAGTCTCTTGTTTTGTCTTTGCCCTTGGTTTGATTTGCCTCCCATCAGGTATCTACTTCGTTTTTAGTCTTCTAAAGAAAGTATCTGGCATCAGAGGGAAAATTCTCTTCAAACTGTTACATGGTTTTGGTTGTTTGGGGGGGGTGGTTTTAAACACCCTGTGCTCAGTGTCACAGACAGTGTGCCTCCCTAACCAAAGTCACAAGAAATGAGGTAAGAAATGCCAGGGCAGGTACATGCTTCAACATAGAATTTTCCAGTGGACCACAGTGCACATGGTTGTCTCCCTCAGTAAACACACCCCAGCATTCACTTTTACTTTGTTAGCAAAATACCACATTTTCCCACTAATTAAGAACATTGTTACGCATTTCTTTTTTTAGTAGTTACCTGCTAGGACAAAGAAAAGCATGAACAGTCTGACACTGAAAAAACACTCTAAGAAAATGCAAAAACACTACTGAAATTCTTTTTTTTGCCCCCCTCTCCTTAGCAGCACTATCAATTATTCTTCAGCAGCCAGCAAATACATCAATTACGAAGAGAAGACAGATGCGACACTATAAAATGACATTATCTCCCCTTGGCTAAAATGACCTTTTTAAAACCCAGGCAAAACTTTTAATTAAAATCCTAGTTGCTTCTAGAACTGTCTTAAAACTACAAACTTTTCATTAAATTGAGGTAATGATGAAGTACCAAACATGTCAGAGTCAAAAGTAGGCTATATGTATCACTTATTGATTCATATAGGCTATATAAATTTGTATAACAAGCAGATTGATGTACACATTTTATTTAAAAAGTGAGTTTAAATCTATGTCTGTTTGTTACATATTGGTTTATACATAAAATATGTTGTGTCATGTCTATTTTATTTGCTTGTATACAAAATAGGGGTTCATTTATGACAAATTGATTAATGTATACAATACACTGGTTTGCAGTTGCAGAATATTAAATGTAGCAGAACTGCTTTTGGTTTCATAAGTCATTAATTTGTTGCTAGCCATACTAGTTGGATTTAAAAACATAAAAGTCTATTTGTCTTGGTTTAACTTTGAGTAACAACCACTAGAGTTGATAGGGATTCTGTATGTAGCTAGACTCTTTCAGTACTCTTGTATTCTTACACATATATGGATTAAAGGCAACTGTAACTTAATGATAATATTAACCTAATAGTTGCATGGTAATTAGGGACAGCTGAGCAGCCAAATGTGGAAAAAATATTTGAAGTTGATAGGAAAGGCATAAGTATGGAAAACATTTTCATAACATGTATGTGTTGCAAATCTTATTAATAAGTATTCAATGTTAATATTAAGCACATACTTTCATAAAAACATTGTGGTTAGCTTAATGATGCACTTAGTAATCAATCTCTGAATCTCATGTCATCCTCACACTCTGGGCATGGATTTATTAGGGGGGAGGGCACTTGGCAGAAGGAAGGGAGCAAAAGGAAGGCTTCTCCACCCTCCCCAGCATGGCCAAGCAACAGACTGCAACAGTCAACAGCCACATCACAGGTATATTTCTTTGGTAGAAGTAATGGCTTTATAAGCTGTTTCCACCATAGCCTGCTTGCTCCATCTGTGTTATAGCTGGTCACATCCATCGTGGAAAAAACTAACACAAATAATGCATTTTATTGACAAACCCATGACCAGACTGCCAGGCATCGAGCAACAACTGTGCTGCCCAGCCAGGGAGGCAATTCCAGTGTTGGCACAAGAGCTGAGTTCCACTGGAGCTCCATCTGCTGACACGGACAACAAGCTCAGCCAAAGCTCATCCAGAATTATCACATCGATAATTTCCACAGATCTTTCACCTCTAGCAGAGACCTGTCAAAAATCTGAGCTAGTGACTAGTCATGGAGAAGGGAGCAATGGCAGATGACTGGTGGGAAATTACCAGGAAAAAAAAATGAGGGAGAGGCTACCCACAAAACAACTGCAGATTTCCTCTGTCGAAGCTTTTTCTATGGATTTCAATCTGAGGAGGGAAAATATGCATCCATGTACATGGTTTATATATATATGCATTTTATATATGTATAGATAGAGGCCGAGGACCACAAAGAATTTGCATTGTAACTGTTCACAAGGAAGACCCATTTGTTGGAAAAAAGCCAAGTCATTGGTTTTAACTGCAATTTTGCATCTCAGTTCTGATTCAAAGGTGGAACTTTCTTATGCAAGCGCTGTTGGTTTCCAGTACTGGCTCCAGTGAACTTTGCTCTGTGTACTAATGACAAAGTTTCAGACTCTGGCACTGCCAGAAGGTTTGAGAACTTTATAATGCTTTTAAAACATTACTATTTATTCTTCACCATGAGAGACAGGGAAGTATTCCCATTTTAAATGCAGAAAAGGAGGTCAAGAAAATAATAACTTCAGACTAGCAGAGAGGCTTGGGAGGGGCTACAGCACACTTGGCAGAAGTGATGAAAATTCATATCAAATCAATAGGTGAGCTGATTACCTGCTATCACAGGTGGTGTTGATAGTACTGCTTCAGACCAGAAACTTGAAGGCTCTTGTTTGATGATAGGTTAAAGATGTTGCATTCACATCTCACTACAATTACATTGCAGAGGTAAGAATTAAATAGGCATTACTCAGCCAACCTGATTATCTCAGAGTTAAGACAGAAAGGCAGAAATCACTCATATAAACACATTTCAGTAACACAAACGCCACATTACACAATAGATTTACAATTACATACGTTAAAAATAAGATTAAGATTAGAAAGGGTTACAATGTTTTACATGGCAGAGAGAATGACATACTTGAAAATATAATGCCTGACCAATTAATGTCCATTTTACCTCTTCAAGTGTTACATTTGCTTTTAAATGAAAATGTATTTGCTGAAATACAAGAGCTCTACTGACTCCAACAAACTCCTAACCAGAACAAATGCATATACCCCTAGGCCCAAATATTTCAGCCAAAAAAATCAAAGCATTTTAACACAAGCCAATAAAATTACACCGTGGAAGAAATATTCTTATTAAAACCAATACATTTTCCCTGGAATGTATGTAACTTTATTGAACTCAACCTAGACTCATTAGAACTCAAAGTTAAAACTGGTCAAAAGGCTCAAGAGAAAAAAATCACCTCCCAAAAATTACTACCAGCACTCTAACCCTTACTATGTATCCAAAAATACAGAATATTTCTATTTCTTCATCACCAAACATTCTAACCCTATTCTTCTTGCAAAATGTAATGCAGTATCAACAACTCCATGTCCCTGTCCAGAAGATATTTTAGATCCTAGCCATCTCATTTTAGTCAGACAACAGATTTCCTCAATACAGAAAGAAAGATGAAGTGTGAAGAGCATTTCACATCCAACCACGCAGCAGTACTGACTGAAAAACAGTCTATGCCTGAAATCTGCCTGTACTGCCTTGCCACTTTGTGCCTTTTGTAGTTTAAGCTATGCTGGAGAACACAAGGCACCACTCTTGCGTTCTGAAAACATGATAAATAGTTCCTGGTTTGTTTGGGATTCTTTTTTAGAGAAGGTGCTTTTAAAAAATGTCTATCTTCTGCATTTTTACCCCTTGGCAAATGACCTGAGAGATACAAACGTGACTACTAACATCATGTACATATAGGCATATATTACCTGATTAGATCATCCTGGTTTGATAGGACTAAAAATTTAAGTTCCTGAAACAATATGTGCTCCCTCTAGTGTCCACAAAAATCCACTCCAAAGGTCGAATGAAGTGCATGGAATCAGAGCTACGTCAAACTCAGTTTTAAAACAAAAGGCATATAAAAACTAATACATGGCTTGAGAATTAATAGACAATGCATTAAATCTCACCCATTCACACTCCAAAAAGGCTTAAAATGTATGAAGAGTTAAGGTTAAATATGAACCTGGTGAGGAAGAGACGCATGTAACTGGGAACAGAGCAGCCTATCACTGCTTGACCAAAAAGATACCTGCTAAATCTCTTTGGTCACAAATCAGTACATGTAAACTGATACACCAACTAAATAACTAGTCTCTAAGAAAACAGCTAACACTATAAATTCACAATAACATTAAAATCAATTATTTAAACAAGTTTTCTGCTTGTTAGTTTAAATCAGACCTGTATCACTTTGATATAAGTCACTTTACTGAACCCTCAAATCTCAACGTCCATGACAAAGCTGCCCTTGACTTCAAGAGGACAGTTCAGGAGGACTCCCTTAGGCTGCACAAACCAAACTCTTGCCTGGTTTTGCCAGAACCACATTTAAGCAATTATTAGCCACATCTGATAAATGTGTTTTATAGACTGACATAGAACAGCATCAGGAAGTGCACAGCCTCACACTGTAAGACTAAGGAAACAGAAGGTTTTCCCCATGCCATGCTGTCCCATATTATCTTTTAACAAGCTCTGGTTGAAAGCTAACTTGGTTTCTTCTCCAGTAACATTTAAACCCAGATCCAGCAGCACATACACAGAGCTTTTTGAACCTGCCTACAAAACCCCTGCCTACATCAAATCCAGCCCCATCTGTCTACTCACACAAAACACGTTGGCAGATCAGGATCTGAGTTTTCTGCACTTGTTCTTTTCTGGGGCATAATTACAAATGCAGCAATTTTAATAAAAAGCTGCCCAATCTTTCACTGCTGTTGCAGTGAAGGAGAAAGATCCTGTATTCATTATTCACAACTCTCTCTGAAGTCATGGCTGGATTTTGCCAATGTATTAATAATGCTTACTATTTTTCTGGGGAGAAAGAAGAGATCTTTGGAGGAGAACCTAAGCAGTGAGCACACCCAACAAGCACACACGCAAATCCAAACCAGAAAATGCTTTCAGCTACAAAATGGCTGCATATAAAAATAGAAAGGCAATTGAAACAATCAAATTAAATAATGCAATTAAAACAAATGCATATATTCCCATGGGTGTCTTGATGAGCTCTAAGTGTAGGACCAAGTTAAGTGAAATAGTACTAGTACTTTAACATAATGATCCTTGCCCCCCTGCCTAAAAGGGCTTTTTTTGCTAAATATTCCAACTTTATATATTGGAACTTTTCCTGTCTTATTAGCCATTTCTGAGCATCCAAAGGGCTTTGTGACTGGTTACATCTTTCCGGGAACTGCAAGTAGTTCTGATAAACATTGATATAATAAAATCAGAATCTACCATCCATAATGAGGCAATTATCTTGCAAGCTAAAAATAAACATGAAAAATCCAATTAAATTACTTTATTCTCACTAATACTGACCAGTTGGTTTTCCCTGCACCTTTTACTCAGAAAACATGCACAAGTTATCTTGCAATTTGCACCCAGAAACATGTTTCTGATGCTGTATGTATACATATTTGAATGTAATTTCACACCTTATGGACACACCTTTAAGGAAAATGAAGCCCTAACTCAATCAAAACTGTTTTTACATTTTCTTCAACTCTTCTGAGAAGCATCAGCAACAACAGCATTACCATATCCCCAAGGCAGTCAAGAAATTGGTAGCTTATTACCTATGATCATGCCAAATTGCAGCTGAATCACATAATTTGTCTTTACAGGTCACATTATGGTGACTACACTTGCATTGTCCCCATGGTTACACCTTGATTAATTCCTGAATTATTTGTAGAACTGTAGCATAAGCAGCTGCTGGGCAGAAACCCAATGTAAACAAGGTACCCTGCTTAACTGGGATATCCTATTGAATTATCTTTTATTGTACCACCAGAAGGCTATTAATAGTGACATTTTCAATAAGCTGGGTTTTTGAAAGTGAACTAGAAATCACCACAGTGGGAAGGCACTTAGAAGTTACTGCTACACTGCTGAAGAAATACCAACACAGTTATTAGATGCATTTTTAAAGGGAGACTTTTTTCCCTCCATATGATTTTCTACAAGTGCCTTCACTGTTTTAGTTCTTAGGGTGTTGCCTGAACAAAACAATGGTTTTGCTTACTTTGCAAAGTCTAAACTGGTGACAAGAAGCATAGCATATGAAATACAAAGCCAGTAGGATTTTAAAGACTATAATGGGAATCACATTGGGTAGAAGTGGTACTTCAACCCAGCCTGATGACAGGCCACTCCAGGAGCAAGTGCACAACAGTAAATAAGAAACAGGGATTTCTTCACTCAGACCTTTCCAAACATAAAACTCTGGGTGTGGTATTAGAAAGGGACCTTTTTTTAAAGCTGGTTTAAAATACATAGATGCAAGATGATGTGAAGATAGGGCTCATATACCAGACAGACCAACACTGACTCAAAATTCTGCTGCACCAAAAGCATTTAAAGGAAAGGGGGAGGGGGAGTGTAGGGGGAAGGCAGAGATAAAACAAGGAAAAAAAAGTAAGTTTGGTTGATGTCCTCCCAGTCTTTTGCCCTGCATCTATGCAGAATCAGATACATGGATATGGGCCAAGAAATCCACAGCTATGATTTTAGCGAACGATTTTTATTGGAGGAGAGGGGTTGTTAAACTTTCATTTAGAGCTTTTTTTTTAAAGGTACTTCAGTAAAAAGGTTGAAGCTCACGGGGCCGTTATTGCAAGGGAAACATGACAGCCTTACTGACGCCGAGTGAATTTGCTTATGCAGAACAAAGAGGGGAAAAGAAAACATTCGTGAGAATTTGAAGTTCTCGCTCTTTATGTTTGTCCTTTTCTTCCACACAACTGCCCGTCTCACCCTCATCTCTTCTTGCTTCAAAACTTAAGGACTCTTCTGGCCACTTTATCCATTAGAAGCACCTGAGTCAGACCTCCAATCCTTCCCTTTTATCATGCTAACAAGTTTGTTGTTGGTTTTTAAACACTATTCAGTGTTCTCCAATCATTTCACCTTTGCATCCCCCTTCCCACTCCATTACCAGTTAATAGGTGGCCTTTGAAGCCTGGCAGTTCCTTATGTTCATGGAGCAGGTGTCCTGTTGAAGACAAACTTTAATTTATCTGCCTGCTGTCTTCCTACATGCATCCTTTTCCCTACACCAGATAACCCGACTCAACATCCATCCAATATGCATTTCATGCTTTTTCCTCTACTGAGGAAGAAATTCAGTGTTGCAGGTTCAAGAAAAAAACTTGAAAAGAGAAATTAAGTGAAAAATGCATTATTCTTCAGAATGCAATTGTTATAACCCCTTTATTTATAAGATTATTCACTGAATAATGACCAGCAATATCTTGTGAAAATCAGCTTTACATGTTTATTAGTTGGCAATCCTGAACCTTATCACTCACCCTGTGCTCTCATAGATGAGAGCTGTAATAGCAGCTTTGTCTTCAGTTTTTGTTAATCCTAGCCTACAGTGGAAGGGGAAAAGGAAGTAATTCTTAATCTGCTGTCTAACCAGGAACAAAAGGCAATAATAAAATCTGAGCACATGTGAACTTACTCTAGACCCCAACTACCCTGCATTCAATAGATGAAATATTAGGAGACCACAGGGATGAAGATCCCTTTCCAAGCAAATTGCAGAAATAAGGATACCAGGTGGTAGGATGGCAGGTGTTACCAGATAGCACCACTTCACATTTCTTACTAGCTATGGTTTAGAGCTTCCCCAGGAGCCTGGCTGTGGGCTTGCCTGGAGGGGTCAGCTGGCACAAGCTCTTCTGGAAAGGGCTCTGTTGCTCAAGAAGACCACCTCACCTTGATGGGGCAGAGCATGGACTTTTTTAGATTTATTCTGGCCTTATAAGGAACCAAAAAAACCCAGTTTCTAGGCAGACTGTCTCTCCTGGTGGCAGTGGCCAGTTTTCTTGCCTGAAAACAAGTTATAAATAGCAATATTATTCATGCATCAATAGCTGATACTCAAACATGTCTCAAAGACAGTGACTGTAAACCAAGCCAAAGCAATACTTACAAATCCATACCATTCCTAAAATAGCTTCTCATTTGTAGGTCTTAGCCTAGAAGCAGCTGCATCCTCCTGGTACAGCAGAAATGTCAAAGGCATCTTCCTCTTTATCCATTTGGATGAACTTGCTAAGAGAAGTCCTGCTGCTGGAGCAAATCAGGTGCAGTTTCAAACAGAGATTAAGTGACTTTCACAAGCAGAAAAGAACACTGGGAATGAGGGGAATGAAAGGAAGGAAAGATTAAAAGAAAGGTGAAGAGGTGATCTCCTTTGAAAAAAAATGAACAGGTTAAAAAACTATGAAAAAAGCACATCCAAAACCCAAATGCTCAAGCCTTTCCAATGGTATCCAGACAAAGTCCAAATAGGAAGAGATTAAGATTTCTGGAATTAAGAGACATGATTTTTGCTAAATACTATTTAGTGATAGTTAATATTTTACATGTATTTGGAGGGACTGTTTTTCCTTCCAGATATTAGGAAAAAATGAGGATCTTTTTAAAACCTCTTTTAGTATACACTTTGTATAAGTGAGACAGATGTATGAAAATTATTTTCTAATTAAATAAAAATCAACAGATGGCACTCTATAGGCAATTCTCTATTTTCCTCATTTAATATATGGCTTCGACTGAAAAATCTTGTGTAATGGGAAGAGTTTGTGATCTGAACATCATCACTCTGAAAAAGTAGTGTGAAACATGTTTAAATTGCATTATCCCTAACAATGCCATGAAAGGCAGATGAAAAAGATATGTACAAGCCAAGAGATCTGAAACAACTGTTTTCAGAGGTACAAAGCACTGTATGTCATGCCTTTCAGCAATTAAGTATTCCCTAATATTGTACATGAATAACATTTTCAGTCACTGGGATTGTAATTATCTGTTAACAAGACCATTTAATTCAAGCCCCCCCAAAGACTTACTGGCCTCAGTTACATGTGCAACTTTGCACAAGGGATCACAGGATTATTACTTGCCAAGTGTGAAATGCTGTAACTCCATTTGTGTTTTTTTATACTCTGTACAGGGAGTTAAGCAAGAAAAATCAGCAAACTGAGCTGCACACAGACACTATCTCAAGGATGAAAAGCAAAGGCAAGTCTTCCTCATGGCAGCCCTCCGAAGCCAGCTGCAGCCTTAATACATTTTTTACACAAGCAGCACAACTTTCCTCTAGCTAACTTTACCTTTCTTGGCTGGAAAACAAGACTGACTGCATCTGACCTCTGAAATACATTGCTCAGACACAGAGAGTTGTGTTCTGGACTACACAGGAGACATGATTTCAGCAGTGTTTTCTAGCAGAGGAAGCATCAGGGGCAACTCTGGCTGCAGCAGCCCTGGCAGAACCCATTCCGTGCAACAATTCCTCTAAAAGCATGTTTTAGTCCCTGCTTTGACCCAACTGGGAATTTTTAGCTAAATTAACTTTTCCCTCTGCCTTTCCTCTTTTTTGGGGAGTAAACAATTAGTACAACAGTATGTTTTTAGGGGGTTATCACAGATGAAAGCTGACTACAGTGCAATTCCAAGGAGCAGATTGCCATGTAATTGCACGTTTTCATCCTTGTGCAAATAAGGCACAGTTTACTGTAGGCTGATTTTTCTACGTGTAATATCTGGATTAGCAATTAACATTTTAATTAAAGATGGATTAACCAATATTAGGAAAATTATGTCTGGAACTGTTCAATTTAAAATCCACCATATATATACACAGATAAACATATCTTTAAGTGCAAGTCATTTTCTGGTCTGTGTAAAAGTGATACGATTTACAACTTTGAGAGACAGCATAATAATTTGCTATTATTCTACATGGAGAAAACTACTGAACAAATATAATACATGGGAAAAAAATCTGAGAAGCTGTATAATTACCATTAAATTAAGTGTTAGATGTTCATTTATTGAAAGTTCTGACTGCAGTTCAAGAAGCTCTGCCTATAGATTAGTTTAATTTAGCTATGTTTAAACAGCATAATGGCACATGAGGACACACTGTTCTAAATGTAAATTGTATTAGCAACAACATATTGAGGTTTCTGTACTTCTTGTTCCATTTGCAGTTTTTTGCCACAAGAATAAATCATAGCGTGTTTTCTGTTCTTGCAGCAATCTTTGTAGGAAGAAGCCAGAATCTGTACCATGTGCTTTTTCCACTCTGCATCTGGTCTCCTTTTGTGGATGCATCCTGGGTGCTGCATTTGCTTTTCCTGTCGGTTCTTTGGGGTTTTTTTTGTTTTGGTTGTTGTTGTTTGGTTTTGGTTTTTTTGTTTTGGTTTTGTGGGTTTTTTTGTTGCTGTTGGGTTTTTCTGGGGGGGATGAAGGACACCTGCTAGTCTCCATCTCACCTTCTTCCCAAAGAGGACAAAATTATGATCAGGGAATAAGTGGCACTAATGGCCAAATAAACCAAATAGAGAATAAGGAAATAAATATGATGTGCGGAATATCTGTGAACCTATTTACTGGTCATTAAAGTTATACAGAAATTTCACTTTCAGTTCAGTCATAGAAAGAAACTGGGACAAGCACACTTACTGCAAACAGTATTATCAGAACGTGCAAAAACCTTGAATGTTCTCATCAGCATCTTTTGAGCCAATCTGGATACAGCTAATGATTTTGCATTTATAAAAATTTAGTATACTTGGAGGTCTAGTAATGCATACAGTGAAACATTGATTTATATAGCCAGCCTTTTTATTCTCCAGTACAGAGGTATTTTAGCTTACAAAAAAATACTCAAAAAAATAAACCCAGATCTTTATAGGGCACTGTTTCTCAAGAAGCAGCAAACAAAAAATCTTTTAAGCCAATTAACTTCAAAAAGTCAAAGCTTTCTGAGGTTGAATACATAGCTTCTCAGCAGTTCCCTGTGTTTAATTTCATTGAGATGAGTGGTGATAAAGAAGTTTGTTTCCAACAGGTAGTGAAGTGGCAGAGCACCCACAGGTGGGTAGAGGCACATGTCAGATGAGAAGCAACTGCAACAATTCACAGCTAAGCAGGTAAGAAAACTGAACACCTATTGAAAGTGAATAACCCTTTTCATCCAGGCCCATTTTTAAAGGCAATATTTATATAGGTCATGTCAGATTTGAGTACGACTCCTTTCTGGATGTCAAAGTCTTACATATAAAAACTCACTTTCAAAGCTTGGAAGGAAGAGCCTGAACAATGAAGTTACCCATCTACAAAGCAACTGGAAAACACTGAGGCAGCAGAAATATGTTTTAGAGCTGCAAACGTTAGTTTAAACAAGGTATTTGGCTATTCCATAGGCAAGAAACAGAAACACCATAGTTACTGCTTACTCTGCCACTATCCCTTCTAAAGGCTGGTGCAACATTTTCAAGGAGTAACGTTGTTAAATAGTGGTTCAGACTTTTGCTACTCTTTTTAATACCCTAGTATGCATGTTTTTCTGGACCACGTTGAGGTGCAAAGCCTTGGGCTTGGAACTACTGTATGCACATTGAACTGTGCAAAAGTTGGTATTAACAGAGCCAGTGCAGAAAGGTAGGGAGGGGTGAATTGGTTTCCCAGAGGAAAAGTTTCTCTCTCAGGGAAACCCAGGGAGCCTCCGTGACCCAGGCAGGCAGCAGTGGCAGAGCAAATACAACCCCAATTGTTTGCCTGCCCAGGCACCCCGATGGCTGAAACCTTTTGCGTTGCAGGCAGCAAAAGCAGCACCTAACTGCTGGCTTCTCCGCTGGCATTTGCCACAAAAAGTCATTCTGAAAAATATGACTGCATGATTTAACATCTTTGAGATGCCAAGGGACACAGCCATAGCCCACAGCCAGTTCCTCTGAAGAGCCAAACCATTTCACCCACCTACACAGCTACATTGTAATAGGAACCCTTGTATTCTCACCAACTGCCACAGTACATCGTAAACAATCCCCATCTATTGAGAAGTTCTGATATCAATTTAAGACAGATAGGCCCCATACATTTCCACTGTCAACACTGTAATGTATGTGTCTATTTTTTCTGTAACTCTTGTTGACTTAGTCCATAAAGTATCCTTTGAAATTGCCAGAGTTAACACCTTGTTGTTTCTTTAACTTGCCAAACCACGCATCACTATTAACATTTCAGAAATAAAAGCAGAAATAAACAGTGCAGACTATCAAAACCTCAGCTGCACTACTGGGAGAACAGAAATAAAAACTGCTGGTTGTAAATTCCACTAAAATTGAAGTTTTAAAATCCACTCAGAGAGGTTGCTGTAATATTTGAGGGGAGCGAGGGTATTTCAAAGTGGCACGTGTGCCACCTGAAGCTGAGCTGTCATAGCAACAACCTCATTAAAGCACCCCTCTCGGGAGCGCTAACCGGTATTCCAACTGCTGGAAAGATGTCATTTATAATGGGACTTAATTCAGGTAAGAGTCAAAGTACAGTAGACTTGCAGAAAAGTGAAATTGCTAATTTAAGGAATTCACAAAGGAGCACGAACATGAAGACCGTATCAAATGGCTGTGGAAAATGTGGCTTTTGCCCTCATCAGCCTCCATTCCCTGAAATCACCGCCAGTATTTCTGTTTTCTAGGCCTCTATGATTTGCTAGTTATTGGCAATTCTTCTCTCCTCCTCATCACTTCTCTAAGCAGGGCTCAGGATGCGACTCTTCTTTTGTTACCCCTACACACAAGGCATCACCATCTCATCTGCTCACCATAATTTTCTCTGTCTCACACCGAGCTTCTGCCCCAGCAACTCACAACCAACGCTGCCACTGGATCCTCTCCACTACTCCACCATCCATCACGCTCTTCCTTCAGAGTCCATCTTTCCTCCAGAATTCCCACAGAATGAGTATTCAAATGAGTATTTTCATCCTTAGAAAGAAACATCTGCTGATGTCCAGAGCTGCCTCAATACAATACTCATCACTTCTAGAACAGAATGGCCTGCAGTGACTGAATGTATTAATGCATATTTGGATTTAACTTTAAGCTCTATGGTTTAATAACTTTAATTGACAAGAATAACACAAGTACAATACACTTTGGAAGAGCCTCTCAGTTTTTAAAGGACTAGAGATAATCATAAATGAAAAACAAAATAAAACTACACTGCTTAGTAAATGAGTTATTAACCTTCCAACCTGAGAGCTACCACTGGAAGCCTGGCCAGAGGGACTGCAAGAGCTCCAGCAGCTGCCAGAGATACAATGAAGGTAATTCAGTAGTTTTAGATTTCTGTCTTTAAACTCTTTAAGACTTCGTCTCCATCTCCCCATGACTGTCACCTGACATGGCATCAATGTGTCACCAGGCAAGACGAGCTTTACATATTCTGTGCCCACAAAATGCTGTCTGTAGCATTTTAAGCTAAGACCTAAACTATTCATTTGATGCCAGTGCTTTGACCTTGAGTGACCATTCCAGAATTTTTCTTTCATTCTAGCTATTCCCCAAACAGTGGGTGCAATCTCTGCAGGGGTCAGGGAGCTGCAGCAGCTGGGGAGCCTGCAGGGCAGCACTCCCAAAGGAAGCTGGGAGAGGGACAGCCACCAGCACAGCACAAACTTTCAGTTTAAACTCTTAGGGCATCTCAGAAAGAGTCAGGACTCATAATTCATATTGCTGAATTTCACTCAAGATGACTTGGACAAGTTACATGATAGTTCATTATCATCAGCTCTCCAAGAAGGCTATACACGCTGTATTATTTGGGAGTTTTTCCATTAAATCTTGTAGAGCATTAATCCACAAACTTTATTCAAACTCTTGTGTAAATCTTAAGACTTGCAGCTCCTGCACTGGGATCACAGCTTACTGTGTCACTTAGAATAACAATATAATACAGAAAATAAGTAATAAAAGTGCCTGTGCAATGTGCCTTGCATAATAGGGTATTTACATTGGGCTAACAGTATATCTTCAGTTACAATGAAAACACTGCTCATATTTGCACTGATCTCAGTTATCCCAAACGGACACTTACCAAGAGATATTCCTGCTATGCTTATAAAATAAATACCTTTCTTCTAATCACTTTAATTACAAAATACAATTATTATATTCTGGTTTGCTGATTTGTTACAACAAGCCACCTCTGCAGTTCAAGGTACGATTTTATCTGTAGGTATGGAGCTGTACAAGGCTTTCTGTATTTTAATGTGTTTATTTGCTAACTGTTGGCAGAGTTGTACAGTAGTGCTCTTGAAGCCAGTCACAAATTAGAGATTTTTCAATAAAAAAAAGGAGAAATATTGGCCACATAGTTAATTAAATGGCACCAGGACATTCTTCCCCCTTTCATAAATTCTAGTTAGTATTCCAAACCTGTATTAGGTGCCCCAACAACACCAAACCTAATAAATCTTCATTTATTGTCAGTAGATTTCTAGCCTGGTTGTTCTGAACAACATGAACACATTTTAGCAGAATGTATTAGCTGTGGTGGTTTAATAGGAGGGAAATTGATGGAGCCTTTCCTTTTGTTCCTTCATATGGGGCCAAGCCCAGCTATGAGCACTCAGGGAAGGAAATCCCTTGGTTTCTCCATCTGCAGTGACATCTTCAGCTTTCCTGGGACAACATTTCTCCTCCCTGGACTATTACTAGCCAGCCTTCTCCAGATCTCCACCACTGAAACTTCAAAGTGAGCTCGAGCATTAGCATCCCCTACCCAATGAGGGCATGGACAGAAGAGCAACCTCAGCCCCAAGGACTACAGTGCCACATTCAAGGTCTGCTCAGGTTTCCCCTCCCTGTTTTACTCATCTGATTCACAGCCAACATAAATCAAAGATGGTCACCTGGCCCAGAGAAGTAAAGAGGTCTGAGGAGTGGGCACCTTTCCTGGACAAGAGCCAGGATATGCTCTAGGCAGGTCACAGCAGGGCATTCCTGACCCCACACCCCAGGAACAGCATCACCAACACCTCCAGCACAGAAGGCATTTCTGGCTCTCAGAGTATATGACACTCGAAGGGTTACTAAGGGCAAAAAGGGAAGGAAAAAGAACAGCAATTTTCTTCCCCAGCCTAACTCTCATCACTGTCCCCCAAAATACAAATACTTCCATATTTAAGGGTAACACATTTAAACATATCCCTATCTTTGCTCAAAGAACTAACCCTATTCCTGTTGCCTGTCTCACACAGGAAGCTTTAAGAACATGCCCATAAGCAACCTTGTCCACCACCAGCACAGGCAAAGCAGAAGCTCATCTCCAGTCTTTTCTGCAGTACTTTTTGTCCTATCTGTTCAGGTATTTTCCTTTAAAAATCATATTAACCAGTTTTGCAAAGGCTTGCCCCAGCCACTTCCACTGAAAAGCCTGCAAAGGGAGGCACAAGGTCTAACCTTGGGAAGTATATGAGCCTCACTGGTCTAGCAGAAAATACATGTTTTAAGTGGTGTTTTTCCCCCAAGTATGGGTACACATATGGTTACTGACTAATGAAATTCATGCGCATACCTCCTACTTCCTGCTTTTGGATGATATCCTTCTGGATGTTTTGTGGTCCATCAGACTTGGACATCTAAGAACATATTAGTGTCCTTTTTATTCCTCTTGTCATTAGAGCCAATGTTCAGGTTATTGAGAGAATTAAGAAGATCAGTATTAATGAGCCTTTGGACTATGTTGTTAGACAGTTTCAGCCCACAACTGCAAAGCACTCTGGCTTAGTTTGCCAGGGTTTTGTTTTTGTCTGTTGGCTTTAAACACAAACAGATTTCTCAGAAAAAATGGTATGTCTATCTATGCAAAGTGGCTAATTCAGTTTATAGCAATAATTACACACTCCTGCCTCTAAAAACAAGAGCTCTAAAGACCAGACTGCTCTACAAAATAAAGGTTTGAGGGATGTGCTTGTGTTAAATATAACCAATTGCTTTAAAGGGCAACAATTTCCACAGCACAAAGTTCACATAAATTTCCCCACAAGTCCCAAATGCAAACACTATCTGCAAAGTCCATATTCTTTGTATTTCACAAAAGCTTTGCAGAATACATTTAACATAAGAGAAAACAGAGCTGGGTTTTACTCATCTTTTCAACAGAAAGGTGACAATAGAAAGGTGCCAAAAAGAGAGCTAACTGTAGCTCATGCAACTTTATTACTGAAGTACAGGGGGATTACTTCGTGTTATTAAAACATCACTGCACTACTGCTGACATATTTTCTTTTCCTTACAGTAGCAGCAGTTTCTATTGGGATGAGTTGCTTTAAACCTTCACTTATTTATCAGTGGCCAAAAATAATTGATCCTTAAGTCTAGTTTAAGGCAGATGAATGTAAAATACACCCACAAAGACCTGAAGCCCCACAGCATGTTACCATTCATTTCTATAAAAATTATATCAGGATCATCCATGAATTCTTCACTAATACATTAACTCCCACAAGCAAGTGCTTCAAGGAGCCTCCTGTATTTTCAGGAAAGAAAGAAGCAAGGTTTAATTTCCCCATGGCTTATAAAAGACAATACTTGCACATGTCAGATGTTGCTGCTTATCTCTTCACCTATTCAGAAATACAAGTTCTTTGTGGTTTAGAAGCAGTGTCGAAGTTGTTAGGGTTGGTTTTGTTTTTTTTTTTTACTGGACACAGCCTTTCTTGCTCCCTACCACATAAAATAATCCTGTAATTTAACCAGTAACAAACACCCCCCTGCCTCTCTTGTTTCCATTATCCACTTACAGTGTTTGCTTCCCTGAGGCTGCAATTCCAAATGAAAGCAGCATTCAGGCCCCTGTATAGTCAAAAGCTGTTACTCTCTGATAAGCTCTGCAGCACCTGGTCACCTGAAGTTGTAAGAGATTTTCCCAGGCATGAGATTTTGTACACTTGATAGGAAAAAAGATACATCCTACTTCAGGTCCCAGTGTGGAATCAGAAGCAAACAAGTACAATTAACTGTCCACTTGCCTCCGTTACAAACATAAAGTCCAAGTTATGCTTCTCAGGTGTTACATTAATTACTCATTTTCAAATATTCCAAGACTTATACTTAGGTGGGGCAACTTTTCCATTCAGCATAAGACACAATAGCAAATGGAATGAAACAGATTATTTTTTTTAAACCAGTAAGGGAAAATTACTTGTACATATGCATAACAAAGCAGTGATGACCACTTCCAGATGACTATTCTCAACAAACAGGTATTTCCTCCCAAAAATCAGAGAACGAGTCATTACTTGGCTGTAAGTGCAAGCACTCTGCAGAGTTAATTTATGCCTAGCACCACCAAGGACATGTTGTGCTATCTCTAGAAAAACTAGCTACTATGGGGCTAAACAGTCTGTTGATCTATTACACTGTGACATTTTTCATTAAGATATATAAACTTGTGGAAGACACTCTCTTAAATTTGAGTATTTGCATCATGCTTTTCATAGACACATAAACAGCCTTTTATAATGCCCTTAAATTACTTGGAGTTGCTGGATGAGCAAACGTGTTGCAGCAGCAGAATCCAAGTTGTGCTGTATGTACTACAGCACGTACTTTATGCAAAAGCTTTTAGTTATACTCCTAAGATTCACAGCCACTATTAAGTTCTGAATTTTGAAGCCCTTCACTGGTCATCTTCAGAGCACCAGGCAACAACAGAATGGGAATCACAGGCAATCACTGCAAGTTTTGTTGTATTATAATTTGTTGCAAGGCACTTCTGACACAGTAGGATACTACCCTAAGAAGACAGGCCACCAATTAATGTAAATCAGTTCAGCCTCATCAAGGAGCATTTAACAATTCTGACATAAAATCATAACATGTTTCATAGTGTTTTATTCACTACTGAGTACAGTTAATTGGTATGGAGAGTTCTGTTTTCAGTAAAGGAAACTATTTGGTATCACAGAAACATATGAATTGTACCTAGAATATTCCACAGCAGAGGTAGCAATAGCATTAGAAAGACAGGCAGGTTTTATATGCTCAAATGTGCTTCAAATACTACACCTCACAGTTTGTATTTGAGCAGTATTTCACAATTTTGTCATCATCTGTTGACTACCACCTGCTTTAAACTCCTTACTGCACTAAAAGTGGCCAAAATTGGGTATTGACAGACAGAATTTCTACACAGAAAGGACACTATTCACAGGAAAAGGTAAGTGACAAAGGCTGGAGACCTGGACATACATGCAGAGAAATCTAGGGGAAATAAATAAGAAAGTTACAGAAACCTGGATCTGACACTCTGCTGTGATATTACTGGAGATGCAGTTTGCAGGTCATTGAAAAAGTAGACCTGGCAGATTAGCTGACACCAATTCTCTAGAGGAGCATAATCTCCAGAGTAAACAGGTAATATTGTGTACTGTCAACTCTGCTCAAGTCACAGCCATTTGAAACCCAGCAAAAGAAATGTAACGCAGCAAGTGCAAGCAGAGACATTCCTTCTGAGGGGTCTGGACATACACACTGACCTGAACAGCTTGCTCCAGTTTGAAGGAATGTGCTAATGGGCCACATGGGTCAGGGCATTGGATTTTTGTCTGCTCAAAAAACCCCTGGGTTTGCTGTACTTAGGAATAGATAGTACCTTCCATGGCTCTCCCTATATATACACGTGTGTATAAAACCTTGGATATATGTGCAATACATTCTCTCAGAAGTGGCTTATAGCAGCTTCATACCACTCACTGCTGCAGCTCAGGTTGGCCTTCAAGACACTGCCTGCAAAATACCTTCTTGCTCCAACACAGCTTTGCTTTCTTTCTGTCAACAGCATAAAAGCAATTCAACCTGACACTCTGTAGGCACGAGACAGTGCTTTAGTTTTCACACTTTTGTATCTCAACTTGCTTCATCTCTCCTGTCTATGATTTAATATTGCAGCCTCAAATGTTTTGCCTAAGACTACTACAGTAAGACACTGCTATGAGGAAACCAACCACTGTTCTTTCTGTAATCCCAATATGAGAATAAGCCACTTGGCTTAGAATGTGAGACCCAGGAGGAATTAATTCAGTTTTGCTGCCTCCCCGCCTTGCTTCCAGTCCTTAACTCCTACTGCCTGCAAACATCCCTCAAAAAAATTCAATACAGTTACACAAAATAAGAATATTTTAACCCAATGTCTCTGATTAACTTGGAAGTCAGACCAGCTCCCCCTCCAGGTAGTACATGAGTATCAGTACTGGAGAACACACAGGCTTCACCCATCAGTTGTTACACTTTATGAAATACTGCTGGAAAAACAGATACTTTAAGACTAAAAGAAAGTCAAGTGTGCTTATCCCTGGCTAAGTCTACAAAGTTTCGTGGGGAACCAACATGCTGTGTGGGAAGGTACCACCTTTACATTCCCCCCAGAGCACCAAAACCAAGATAAATTTTCCAGAATGAAAAGCCCAGTGCTTCATCTAAACAAAACAGTAGCTTTGTCTGTGTTACCCAGAACTAGGTTTAACTAATGACTTCAAGTAGCAGACAAAACACATCTTAGCATATTGAGCTGTCTCAAATTTCCACTGGCTTTCTGACATCATGAGAAGGTGCTCGCTTCACAAAAATTGAGTTTTTTAAAATGAGAAATCTTCTATTGAAAATACATCTATGTAATAACTCATCTTCTAAAGGATTATTACTAACTGAAATGAAAAGCAATCAAAACTTTGATCCATATACTTTTAAATTAGATATGGGAAATAAACTGAGTTCAATATAAGGAACTCAGGCAAAATTGAATCAGCTTGGAATAAAAATATTGCAAGAAATACACAGCATTTGAATAAAAGCCATAGGACAATACAGACTAATTTCATTAACTGTTTCCTAATTAATATTTCATTTTCTTAAAATGGTCTGAAAATCCTTTACACTTAGGTGGTCTGACCACATACAGACACAACAAAGAATCCGTTGACTTCAGTGGTGTAGATTTCAGGTCTCTAATCTGTTTGTTAGCACAGTAAAACAAATAAAAACTCTAGAGAAGAATAAAGAGTTTCACTGGTGAATGACATACTTTCATTTCATAAGCAAGCAGTTTTACACAAATACAATATACCTTGGGTAAAGCAGTGTGTGTTTGCATATGCAAAGAAGCATCCAACTAACACTGAGCTTACATTGCTCTCCTTTTATCCTCACAGCATTTGCAAGCAAAGGGAGGCAGGTGTTTTCAGGAAACTTATCTATCATGTAGAAAATTGCTGCGATTTTTCATTATCTTGCATTAGTGTAACTTCTTTTCTTTTCATGACTACGCAACCCTACAGCATTTCTCCAAAAAGGTGTATTTGAATAAGGATGTATCAGAAAAAGTGGCACTGTGGTACTTTTGGTGCCTTAGAATTATTCAGAAAGACTGTATTTGAGGAACAATACTTGCCTACATGTTAACATTCCCATAGGTGGAAACTAAGTACTCTCCATCATATCACAGCCTTTGAGAACAGTGTAAGTAGCAGCCCAAACTACTTGACAATATCAGAATTGTATTTTTAAGATTGCTGACAAGAATATTTTTGCTAGTTTGTAGGCAGGTAAATTAAAATCATAAAACATTATCTCAATGGGTATCTTTTGAATGGAGTGTGCATACATGTTAACAAAACAGTCTCTCCTTGACAGAGCACCTCACATGAAAAATACTGCATTGGCAAAGCACTGTATCACCTTGTCTTGCACATGGTCTATTCCCCCCCTCCAGTGTATCACTAAAAAATAAACTGTACCTTCTCATTCTCCAAGTTTTCTTTGTTCAGTCAAGGAAAAACAATAGTAAAGCTTATGAACTGCTACTAAAAAACCTCTCTGGTAGTTAAAACCTTGAGGAATTACACATATTCCTCTTATTCTCAAAGCTTAAGATTTATCTTGCAGCACTTATCCTATTACACTTGAAGAATAAGTCATTCAGTAGTGTCACACACACAAGTCACCAAGGGATGTCCTACTAACAATAAGGCAATAGATAGTCCAAAATACACTGATAATATCAAGGAAAGGAAATAGGTACATTCTTATTTCTGAAGCAAAGCTGTGTTCCAACAGCTTGGCTCTTCTGGAAGGCCACATAATTCAGCAGGAAGCAGCACATGAGATGTTTGGGAACATCCTGCAGGTGTTGAAAACACATTTCAGGGTTAAATGTACCATATCTAGAACTCGTAATACTGTAATCTCTTTTTCCACCTCAGAGAATTAGACTGTATTTCTAACCAAATAGAAATAAAAATCCTAAAGAGTATCTCACTTTGAGGCTGGCATTACATCATCTTTAAAAAGCCCTATTACTTAGTAGTACACTATATATTTCAGTGTTTTGTTATTAATATACGATTTACTACAAAATTGTCAATAAAAGCGTGGTTGCTGGAGATGTACAGCCTTCTTTTAGCATCCACTTCTATCCTCAGATTGGTAGGGTTCATAAAAAGAGCCCAATTCTAATTCTGTATGTACATACTGCTTGGGAAGGACTGACATAGAATTACAAAATATAATATAGACCCCATATAGTACTTTCCAGAAAGTACATAGAAAGATCTTATTCCAGATAAGAGTTCTTAAAAATTAAACTCTAATGATCCTTCCCAGTTCTAATTAAATGTAATTAAAAGACACTGAGTTTTATAGGAATTCCATTACTGAGGTCCAATCCTGCTCACACACAGGACACAGCCCTTCCCCAGCCCACAGAGGCTCCAGAGCATCCTCACACACACAAAGGCACCATGTCAGTGGGATCACAGCTGGGTTGAACACCTGATTTTACAGTAACAACTCCTGGGTACTTCACTTGACCAAACTACCTAAAAAAAGGAAGATTCTGCTTTCCAGCACTGGGAAGTTTTGATACATCTTAGGAATTTTTTGCATTACAGTCAAAAACTGAGCAGCTAGCTGGAATGTAACTACATTTACAAATAAATTCATGTTTTCAATAGAAAGACTATAAGGGCCAAAAAACCAAACGTGTCTAAGTAAAAAAAACAACAACTAGTGGGTTGGACAGAAGGTGCATAGTCATTATTTGAGTAATTACATTTTAAAAATCCAATTAGTTCCTAATTGCACATACAAATTTAGGACCTAGTTCTGCAATGTCTACACTTCGCCCAAACTCACACTAAATACAGACTAAACAGTCTGCATGACTTGAAAAATATCAAAACTTGGCTATTTTTATGCCTCTTCACTATTCATCATTAAGAATGTTTTGGGTACGTGCAATTAAAACGAGTTCTGTAAGCACAATTCTTTTAATTGCATGTGAAGGAACAAGACTATTAAAGAAGAGATTAATACATAAAAACTAGGAAAAAGCAACAACACACTGGGATTCAAAGTATGCTACAGAAACAAAAATTATTCTACCTGAATTACCAGCATTTCAACAGATAGTCATAATTCTAAATTCACAAATTAAAATTGCATATATCCTGTAGAGTCAATACAATAAAGAGAAATCTCTTTTATTCAACTGCAAACTACAGATAAAAGGACCTGTAACAAGGTGCTACAAGAACACTGCACTTCCCAGCTGCAGACTTAATTCACTGAAGTCAGTGTGAATTTTGCTACTCTCTTTAAATGGGGTCCACATGAACCTCAAATGTATGACACACACTCGAATTTACTTGGCAGCAGTCACATAGCACTTCAGATGAGCCTGTGTGAAGCAAGAGCTTCTCTCCAAGTCTTTGAAGGACAGCTACTTCAGCCTGCAGGAGTATCAGCAGAAACTCTACAATAAATTAGTCAAAGGTTTGCTACAAGTTTACATATAGTCTTTTCACATCAAACATCTAGTTTTGAATTTTAAAATCCATTTTACCCTTGTAAATAGTATGTATGTTTCTACCACTTTTCCTTTTATTATACTAAAGCTCTCCAGCACCACTGAGCTTAACATGACAACCCGGGTAAGAAAGAACTCGCATGTCAGTTCACAGAAAACCACACACACGGTTTGCTCGGTCTCCAGAAGCATCAGGGTTTTGTGCATGCACTCAGAGACTGAGCTGAGGACATGCATACATCACTGATTGCCTATAAAACCAGTCACTGAAATTGCACTTGTGGACATCTCCCACAATTTCTGTCTTTAATTGCCTCTTATCACACACCCTTCTAGCTAAATTCCTAGCTATATTTTCACCCTCCTCTGTAATTTTGCCTCTCCAATGACAGGTAAGTTCTTAAGTAATGCTGTTCTTGGGAACAAATAACTGGCAATGTCACTTTGACCTTGAAAGCATTTATTTTGCATCGAAGATACTAATACTTGTTATCTACACCCAAAACATAACAGGCTTAAGTGTGAGAGCAGACACCCCCATAATACAGCACAGAAACAGCTTTTTCAGTCTAGAAAATACTTCCCAATAGCTGGCCAAGCTGGAGCTCAGTCAGGTGAAGTACAGCAATGGCTGGTACACTTGTTTCAAACCTTTAGCTACTAATAATGAGATAGCTGTAAAGCCTCCTGATGTACTCATTGTTGCCTGCTGTGACACCTTACCAGGGAATGGAGGCCATCAGCAGTCATCACAAGGAGATAGATTTATTTCACCTGGTTTGTGTTTCTGCTACTGGGGTGAGTAATCCAAACTCACATCAGCTGAACCTTAAACCTGAAAATTCCATTTCAAAGTAATTTGTTTCCAGCCTTCACTTAAATATGGTCAAAGGGCTCTGTGGAAACAATAAATACCCTGCTAAGTGGAATAAAGACAAGTTTTGGAAGTGCTTGTGACTCCAGAGAGGTGTAGTGTTCATGAAAATTTGTCTTGCCTTCTTTAAGAGGGTTTGTGTTTGTTTTTTTTTAAGATCATGATACACCAATGCTTGGGAAGCTTGAGTTTTAAATTCCCTGACAACATTTTCCCACTCAGTATGAAGTCTATCTTTACAGGAGGACCTCTTGCAAGACTTCACTGCTGAGCAGTTTCATCACTCCAGCACTTGAAGGACAGATCCAAAACACTAAATTTGCATGTGAAAGAGTCCACAGTGAGACAGCACTTCAGTGCTGCCAACAGCAGATACCTGCCACCGAAACCCAACACAACCCACCAGCAGCTTCACCACAGACAGCAAGTCAATTTCATAATGAGCAATGCACATGTTAATACCCCTATGGGCACACATCTCACTGACAACACCAAACATTCGTAAAGATCACCCAAATCCAGCTCCGGTTACCTGGAGCATCTTTGTAATTCAGAAAACCTGTAGGTAATCATGCCAATTAGTACAGCAGATTCATGTAATGCCATTCCATAGCAGCAGAGACACAGAAACCAAACAAGTATGACAAAAAAAAGGGATGTAGGAGCCTAGGCACGAAGCCGAGGTGAAGCTGAAGCTCCAAGGCTGTGGAGAAAGCTGTGGGAAGGCAACCTGCCCACCAGAGCTACAGAGCACCTTCAGCTCAAGTGCTCAGGAGGTGGAGATGGGACCTGTGAAGTTCCCTTGCACATCTTCAGGGAGAGCCAGTAACAAATGTAGTCTTCTCAGCTTTGTAAGCTGTTAGCAAGGTTTTTCTCAGGCGTTTAAAATTCCTTTATTTCAACAGTTGCAACTCCTTCACAGGATAACTGGGAGAGGAGCTGGGTCCATAAGCTTTCTCAGGAAAAGACCGACTGAAGCATAAAAGGAACTCCTACCTCCTCGTGGCTTAGAAGGCACAACTACAGGACTTCTTTATACTATCATCCTCCTGGCTGGCTTCCCTTCTCCTCACTGCCTTTTTCCCCTCTCATTTCCAGCTCTTCATAATGATACTATCTTCCCAATTTTTTTTTTTTTATACACACACATATATATATAAAATTGAAGGAGTTGTAACCTGGCTGAGGACACACCTGATAGACTGGAAGAACTTCATTGTATTTCAAACCCAGACAAAAGGTTTAGATAATTTAAACCTTTTTTTTTCCCCTAATGTTATCCACTGATCTAATAGAAGGTGTTACCTCTCCCTGCAGCACCTCACTAATATTTTATATTACCATGGCTACCACAACACTGCTATTAACACAACCCCTGACATTTTCCCAATTCTCTTATTACCAATGGTGAGCCTCAGTGCATTCCAAATTTCAGTGCCCTTCACATACATTAAGCTTAGCATGCACCAGTGGCTCAGAATTTTCCTCCTGCAAAGGAAAATCAGCTTGGTACGGTCAATAATTTTTGCAGTGTATCATAAAGTTTATCTGATGTGCAAATGTAATTGTCTTTCTGGATGCCTCATCCTCAATCCCTTTTAGGTTGAGACCACTTGACATTTTTTAAACAAAATGCCTTTTAAGTCCTAATTTGTACTCTACTCAGTTTTGATAAGACATGACATTATGATATGATGAGTTAGTTGATTCTAAGTAAATTTGATTTATCCCACTTTTGGGGCTGGTATGATTTACAAGGATGTTGCCTTTTAAGATGGGATTGATTTTCATGTAAGCTGACAGCACAGGGTTTTTTTTTAATGAAACACTAAATCAGAGCAAAGTAACTATGAAAACAAAGTAAGGGGAAAAAGAAGCAAAATTTAAACACCAGAAATTAACACTCATTTATAATTGGCACCTGCTTATCTCCATCAAGGAAGAGAAAGTGGCAAATCCGTTTCCAGAATAATTCCGTAACATGTTTGAAAGTTTGGTTTTTATTCATAAGATCAGATGCATGCTACAGCTGTTGAAATGTAATCTGACCATTTTGTGAATGCCATGGAAAGTTCTTGAAATATTTCCCATCAAACAAGCACTATCACAACCACGAATCTTCATGTATCAAAGTAAAAGCATATGTATCCTTCATAAAACTGGAAGATTTTCTAAGAACCTCTCTCTCTGGTTGTTCAGGTGCCATTATATTGACTACTACCCTCGTTTCTTTGCAATATCCTTGTACCTTATGATGCAGTGTTTTAAACATGCAAGTTTGTGATGCTGCAGCGATACTTTCCTCTTTCATAGGTAGTTATTTCTCATTTTTGCAGCATGAATCACCTATGCAATTTTGACAGCTAGGTGGGAGAGGGACCGGAGAGGGTTGGTAGTTCGACTGAAGCCGAAATCCATTCCCCAGACTGACTATCTAGAGGCATCCACACTCACCCAAACGAGTTGTAAGCAGTTAGTAAACAATTTAGTAGGTAGTGTGTACATGATGGAGAGGAGCCGGATGTCTAACAGTGAGAATTTCATGCTTTGCAGAGTTACACTTCGACTAAAATGTAGCTAGACCCTCACAGACCGGGTCCGAAAGCATTCAGAGCAGCCTCGTTCATGACATCACGCAGTTTCGAAGCTGAAGGGCTACAAACAAGCCGACAGAAAGCTATTTTCCGATTAGCAGTGTTTTCTACAGCGGTAAGAAAACCTGAGTCAGAGCAGCACAGAGCCATTCCTGCACCTGAGCAGAAGGGAAGGGGAAACTCGGGCTGTAGGAAATATACAAGTCAAACACCTCCCAGGAAAATAAGGTCGGGTAACAGTACAAAACGCGACAAGAAATCCTGAGGCTAACCCCGGCAGGAGGACCGCTACTCTCCCTCTTTGATCAGAGACTTCTTAGGAGGAGGAAAGAGTTGGAACTTCTGAAATTTCCCACACCTAGGCTAAGGGGTCCTGAGCTCCTTCTCCCACACCGGCTGTACCGAGCTACCCGCTGCCTAAACACACGTTTCAGCTTTTCAGGGGCTGGCAACTTAGCGAAATTAAACGAAGGAACTTGGGCACGCTGGGGAAAGCGGAGAGCCCCCGCCGCTCCTGCGGTACATCACCGCCCAGCACCGGGCTTGCTCGGGGAGCCCTGGCCGGGGGGCAGGGACATCCCAGCCAGGGAGGACAGGACTCCCACAATTAGCGCCGGCGTTGCTTTATTAAGAGCGGTAACTCAGAGCCACTGCTTTCAGCTCTGGGAGGGAGGCACATCCCTCCCTGTCTCTCCCGTCCCCATGTCCTCTCTCCGTGGTCGGGCTCGCCCGCGGCTCGTTCCGTCCGGAGCCGCAGCCCAGCGCTACCCGGCACCCAAGTGTGCACCGAGCGCTCCGCGGCCGCCCCACGCAGCGCGGAGGAGCAGGGAGGCGCCGCAAAACTTCCCAAGGAGAAGCCAGGGCCGGCGGAAAGTTCAGCGGGCATCGTCAGGGGCGAATCGCGGACGCACCGCACCCCGCCGCGGGCGCGCCGCCTTACCTCCGCGGGCTCCCGCTGCCAGCGCCTCGGCGACGGGCGGTAATCCCCAGAGCGTGGCCAGGGTCAGAAAGAGGACGGACATCGCGGCGACGGGTTGTCCGCGGCTGCGGAGCCGATCAGCGGAGCCTCTGCGGGAGTCGCCGCCGCGCCGTCACTTTTCAAGGCGGAGCGCGGCTGGGCTCGCGCCTCACGCAGCGAGCGGGCAGCGCGCGGCGCCGGCGGCCGGCAGCGCCGCGCCCCGCCCCTCCCGGCCCCGCCGCGCCCCCGGCCCCGCCCCCGTCCTCGCGCCACCGCCCCCGCCCCCTCGCGGGCCACAGGCGCGAAGCCGCCCCGCGCGAGCGTACCCTGAGGGGCGGGAACAGCCTGTCGGGCGTCTCGCTCCCGCGGGGCTTTTTTTTAATTATTATTTTTTTTAAATCTGAGGTAATTTTTTAAAAAAATCTCAAGGCAAACTTCAGGAAGGGTCGGGTGGCACGGTGGGTGAGTCAGCAAAAAACAAAAACAAAAACAAAAACAACAAAAAAAAACCCAACCAAACACAAACCCTCGTGCCTTATTAAACTGCAGGGGTGGAAAGTGCTGTGAGGAGGCTGCTTCAGTCTGCAAGCAAAAGCGGACATCCAAAGCAGCTCTGGCGAACTTGGCTTTAGTTAGTGATGGTTCCTGAGGTACGGCTAAGCACGCAGCGGGTTCACGCTTTGTTTTTGTTCCCTGCTTTGCGAAGCTGAATTGTAATTTTTACTTTATGTAAGCATATTGCCTTGAAATTGCCACATAACACAAACGTGGTTTGCTTATCACATTTTCACATTTTTAAAAGTTCTTTTTAGACCAGGCCCTTTAGCAGATGTGTTAGATGAAAGGTGCTAAAGCTTTTACATCCTCCTCAGATATTAGTTTCCTCCAAAGACAGTAAGGTGCTAAAATTGACTGCGGAGACCTTTACATTTCAAGGGTAAAGCCTCAGTCCTTTTACCTTCATGTTTATATTCCCCAACACAGAACCTAAATACCTTTTATATGAAGCAGTACAGCCAAGAGACTTCCAGGAGCAAAAAGACATGGGGATGCTGAAGGACGGAATAATAAACAACCTAGGAGAAATATGAAATATTTCATTATTTCTGTTGAAATGGGGGAAGGATCCTGGAATATGGTTGTCCAAGGACTCCTCCTGGGTCAGGGCCTGGCAACAATCACAGAGACACTTACTTGTAGCTTTATTACTGCAAATAATTTGCAACTGAGGGGACAAATCCAGTTGGATCAAATTCTGCATTTATCTACTGTCTGTAAAGCCTATGTAATTCCCCTACAGTCAATTAGTATTTATACGGCCATAACTGAAGAGAATTATGTGATCCCAGTGTAGAAAACCTTTGCTGATACAGAAATGAGCAGATCTGAATTAAGGTGAAAAAATTCTGGCAGTGCCCATGGTCTCGAAAATCAGTTTATTTTATAACCAAAATGAAGTCATGCTGAATGTCACAGTGAAACATTATTCCACCACATTTACAGATGAGATTGCTTTGTGTCCTTCTGTAAACCACCAGAGCCCCCTATATGGCTCTTACACATTAATTAAGGTTTTATTGGAGCAACCTTTTGCATTTCAAGTATGAAAACACTTAGATGCTAGAGCCAAATGAGAAAATGTGTGAAGGAAAACCAGGGAATTCCAAGTGGTGAGAAGCTCCTGCTTAAATCAATGACATTTCCCACATGCCAGGACTGTCATATGATATAGAGAAAGACATATTTGAAAGTGAAAATGCTGTCCCTGTATCCTTGGGATATGCAACTATCTTTACAGAATAGTCTTCTTTCATCTTGGCTTCTTGTGTCTTCTGCAAAAGTCCCAAGGTCTGCAAGGTTACAAGCGGACGTGCTTTTTTCCTCCAAATGGATCTGTTAATTGGCATGCTGCCCTTTCGTGCCTTCTTGCAAAAACACCTCGACTACAGTCCTGTTTTCAACCATCTGATGCTATATTTCTAATTTGCTCCTTTTCACTCTTATTCTGTACTTACTTAACTACAATCCTCCCTACTCTTCCTGAATAATTTCCTTTAATGGTACAGCGCAATTTGCTGCCCATTTTGAAGATTAACGTTTACGAGACTCTTTGAAGAATTAATTGATCTTGCTTTCAATATTGCAGATCACACACGCACCTGAACTTATTAAAATATTTAAATAATATTTACGATGAAAGTCAATGGCCTCGTTGTTTATAGGAAATAAATACTCAATACAGAGTATGCAGTCAGAATTATGACTAAAAATGCAATTACCTGTAAGTAATCATTAGTCAAATTGCAGCCTTAAAATGTAGCTTGCTTTAAGTTAGCACTATGAGGTGATAATTATCACGGAAGTCCAGCTTTAAAATACAGGCTGTTGAACAAATAAAAGTTGACCTTTGATAAATCATTCTCCTCAGCTCCATTTCTATTAAACATCACTCGCTCTGAATTGATGGAGAGATGGGTCATCTCTATACAATGGGATAGGATTACTTCAACAACAGAGTAAAAATAAGTAGGATCAACCAGCATTCTCTTATCTCCTTTCCACCTCAAAAAAAAAGGCAGCACCAAAAGCTTTATGAGAGTTTTAATGTGTATCTTCTGTGAATAAGCCTAAAAATATTTGCTGAATTGACCAGAGGCAGAATCCAATCACGTATCTATACATTTACTGCAATTCAAATTGATTTAAGCAATCACCTGCTGCGTAACATGCTTTTCCTATACCTCAGACCTGAGAAAAAGGAAAGGAAACGGATATTTAGCTGGATACAGTTTCTACGTTTCCAGCCTCCCTGCTGTTGTTTGTATGCAGGTGACTCCATTCCGATTTCTGCGTGGTGGGTGACCATCGAGACAGCAGGACTAGTGGCAGATACACACAGATCAGGAGTCAGACCTGCTCATCAAACATTTATTGGATTCTCCAGCCACTCCCATTTGAAAGAGCCAAACCAGAAGCACTGGGAGTTACCCTGAGAGCGGATATGGAGGTGAGAGACAAAAAAGAATTGAGCATGTAGAAATGTCTTTTCCTTGCTACAGCCAAAAAAAAAAGTTAATTATGTAGGAGACTAGAGCGAAGTACTTGCTGGACAGAAAATTCAAAGTTAAAACTGCTGTTAGAGATCTGTTTGCTCCTATGGTGCCTTATAACTTCTTCCTCCTAATCAGAGTTATTAGCACTGACAAGTTAAATAAATTAATTCATCAAGCTATAGAATATTATGAAATCTCTTATTGAGATAAATTAAACAAAGTAGAACCAATCATTTGTACTCTCTGGTATAACACAACACAGGAATATTAATTATCAGCCAAAGGTAAGTCTTGACATTAGTCACTATGAAACTACCTTCATTGCATCACTGAAAAGAGGGTTATGCTGTAGCTTATTTATTGTGTGTCAGCCATGGCCTTCAAGTAGGCATGTAGGTACGTAGGTAGGGACGGTGGCACCGGCGACTCCCCCTCTGCCCTGTGTTGCAGGGTTGAGTTAAGGGGTGCTGTGGACATGGGGTGCTGGGTCTGAAGGTTGTTGGTGAAGTGTGCAGCCCTTTGGAGAGCATCGCAGGCGCCCGGCCGGGTTGCTAGGGGATGGTGCTGGCAGCTGTCTGAAGGCAGTCAGGTGCCCTGTCCCACCAGATACAGAAAAGTTGCCAGGCAGCAGCTGACACAGGAGCAGAAAGAAGGAAGTATTTGAGAGGAGTGAGAAGGGAAGAAAGACCAAAGATTAAAAAAAGAACAAAAAACCCCACCCTTCTCTGAATTCAGGGGTTTGCATTACAAGCTGTTCCTACTGGAGAAAACATCCCTAAAGGAATTTTTCATTACTGCTGTGCAACAGTGGTTTCATTATTAAAGACTTTCTGAATGTGCATCTTCAACAGCTGCTGGAAAAGTTCTTCATGTGTGAGCTGTAATGTGTATATTTGCATTCCGAGTGCCATGGGTGGAACTCGCTGCCTGGCATCCAAGATGTTTTGGCATGGCTTTAAATTGGGAGGTATTAAAAAGGACATGAAAACTGATCAGTGTGAAGACCTGCCCCACAAGTACAATGACAAATGGGGCAAGAAAAACCCAAAGTCCTAAACCTGGAAACTCTGATCTGGAGCTATTACAGGTTTCCAACTTCCGACTGTCATAAAGAAATACCGTTATATCATTTTGCTTAAAAATGCTTGAGAGGTGGTACTGGAGCATACTCTGGTTCAGGGGAAATACAATGAACTGATGCAAGTCTGCTAAAGCCAGGGCAGCTAAACACCAGCTTATGGCACCCAGACATCTGCCTGGGAAAAGTGACTTTTTGCAGTTAGCTGGATATGCTTTAGTGAAAATACAAATAGGAGATCTTAATGCTGATTGCAAGGTTTGTTGCCCATAAAAATAAGCTCACAAAAGTAATTAGAACAGAAAAGAACTCATCACTTGTTGAAGTCTGTTTAAAGGACAATTTAGAGAGGAAGAAAGAATAATCTCTTTCAAAATAAACTTTCAAATTATTTTATGACCTGATAAATTAAGTTGTTTATATAAAACAGGTCAGCTTTCTTACCTGGCACCCTGCTGCACTCAGGAGTGCTGCACCAACATGCAGAGAAAGATCAAATTTATTTCCAACAAGTGGAGTAGAAACTCCTCGTCCAAAAAAATAATGTGTATGGCTGATGCTGAGAAAAAGTATGAGAAGTAGAAAAAAAGAGAGAAAAATATCTGGTTAAATCCCTTTCAAACTCCTATGGTAAAATTTGTGACAAGACCAGTTCACTGTACTTCTTTCTGCAGTTAATCCCAAAATAAATATACTCTGTAGCTCTGAGTATCATAGTAAAATCACCTTTGTTTAACAAAATGTGGTTTTCCAAGACAGTGGACACCAGTTCATCTCACAAGTACCCACAAGCACATGGTTAAACTCAAATGTAAATATTCTACATCTTTAGTCCTGAAGGTCCAGTTACTGAAATGATCGAGATCTGGACACCCAGGTACCTCTACAGTAGTACCAAGGGGTGGCAGAGGTAACCAGACCTACCACTAGTAAATTTGGATTACTGTCAGTTAGTAACATTCGTGTGGGACCTATTCAGAAATCTACAGGAAAATTGCCTAAGGAGAAAACTCATCATTTTTTATTATGAAATTTTCAATTTTATCATGTATGGGGTGTGAAGTGAAGTGTACAGCTTTATCTACCTCTTTTATTTCCTAAACATGGGATTGGGGATAACGTAGTGGGATCTTAGCAAATTATTAAAATAATAATAATAATACATAATGCATAATGTCATCCCACAGAAGACATTATTATTTCCACAATCTTCTAGTAGGTTTCCATATTTTACTGCCCTCTAGGAGCATATATTTGCCATTTGCCAGAAATGCAGAAACTCCAAGTCATTGCTTTCTTTTAAAAAAGTATTTTTTTTTAAGACTTCCATCTGGCAATACTGAAATCAGAGACAAGTTGTGCCACTTAGTAAGTATTGTAGATGGATCCTGTTGTAACATGTATCAATCATGTATTCACAGTTGTGCAGCATGACATGGTATGACAAACCTGGGAAGCTCGTGGTTCTCTACATGCCCTGGAAGTACATAAATCACTTCTCCTTATGACAATAAAATAAATTCTAATAGATTTCTTTTTTATTTAAAAAAGTACAGTTGCCACTATCTGTTGTATATCAGCTCCACATGCAAAAAATATTTTCATTTGGAGCAAAGCACTGGTATCAACTTCATGTTTCCTGGTTTTGTTGGCTTCTATTACAGGTGCTTTTCCAGAGGGAAGTGCTCCCTTTCCATCCCAAGCATTCCTCCACCTTGCTTGGCTCTTCAGTGCTATAAAGTGGCCCGGAAGGCCAATGGCATCCTGGCTTGTATCAGGAATGGTGTGGCCAGCAGGAGTAGGGATGTGATTCTCCCCCTGTACTCAGCACTGGTGAGGCCTCACCTCGAGTACTGTGTGCAGCTCTGGGCCCCTCACTTCAAGAAGGATGTTGAGGTGCTGGAGAGGGTCCAGAGGAGAGCAACAAGGCTGGTGAAAGGACTAGAGGGAAAGTCTTATAGGGAGAGGTTAAAGATGCTGGGGTTGCTTAGCCTGGAGAAGAGGAGACTCAGGGGGGACCTTATCACTCTCTTCAACTACCTGAAGGGAGGTTGTAGTCAGGTTGGGGCTGGGCTCTTTTTCCAGGTAACCAGTGACAGGACAAGAGGGCACAGCCTGAAGCTGCTCCAAGGGAGGTTTAGGTTGGATATTAGGAAGCACTTCCTCACGGAGAGGGTGATTAGACATTGGAATGGACTTCCCAGGGAAGTGGTGGAGGCACCGTCCCTGGATGTGTTCAAGGCAAGGCTGGATGTGGCACTTAGTGCCATGGTCTAGATGGTGTGGTGGTGTTGGTCATAGGCTGGACTTGGTGATCTTAAAGGTCTTTTCCAGCCTTGGTAGTTCTGTGATTCTGTGAAAATCATAACATTTCCCCTTCTTGATCAGTGTTGGACACGGGCACTACTGAAGAAGCCTGCACAAACACTTTCCTTCTGGCTCAACTTTTTATTCTGCAGAGAAGCTGCATTTTGAGCCTCAGGTGGGGTTTAGCCCTGTGGCTACTGGTGCATCCTACCAGCTTCATCCCAGCCCTAGGGCATTGCAGTGGCATCAGTGCCGCCTGGCCAGGCACAAGAGCTTGTGTGCCTAACTGTTTACCATCCAAACTTGCTTTAACATTTCCTTTAGGACAAATTAGTAGTATTCACCAGTTTGAGATGCCTGGGAAACTACCCTGCTGACAGCTATTATATTCACTTTTACAGTGTCTTCCTCCCAAAATCTATCGGAACAAAAACTTATGGGTTTGCACCACAGAGTTTTAAAGATTAAATGAGCCTTCCCCCCCACACATTTCAAAGCAAATTATTGTGTGATGGCAGCCAGGTGCCATAGAGAGATTTTCATTCTGCTTTTGGGCTAAATCTGATTAATCATAAAACAGATCAAATAAAGGAACATCTGGTACAAGGTTTTTGCCATTAGATAAAGGCTTTACAGTAGCAGTCCCAATGACTGCCGTGGCAAACAGCCACGACTACAACAGTAGGCAAAATTTGTTCTTCATCGAAAAAAAAATAAATTTCGAAAGTAATCTGAATATTTTTTTTTCTCCTTAAAATCAAAAACAGAGCATGTCACTGTCATTAAAGTTTAAAACAATCCCAAAAACTCAGTAGGCGAATAATAACTGTATCTACCAGTGAAACATAATGTACAAGGTGTGTTGTTTAGAATTTTTAAAATGCAGACAAGCTCCACAGTCTATACGATGCTTTTACACTTTTAGTATAATCAGGCTCTAGAATGTCATTTAAATGCACCTTTTAATGCACCGTCTTGCATCGGGGAATAGTAAGGCAGCGAAAAAAAAAAAAAAGTTTATTTTACTCACTTTTGTTCTCTGTATAAAAGGTAATGTGAAAATGTGCCCGAGGGTCTGCCCCGTTCCATCGCAGCACAATCTGACTGGTTTGGGAGGAGTAGGATCTGTTTGCGGTACTTGAGTGCCCCCCATAGGCTGCTGCTCAAATAATTGCTTTAAACGAGGCATAAAACTGAAGTTTTTTCAGTCTTGGGGAAAAGGAGCCTCAAACCATAAAAAACAGTTTCCCCCCAGTCATGCAGTTGCTCACATAGGAAAATTACAGTGGTTGACATAACTTTAATGTCAATCACTCTTTACACTATTTTTTTTTTGAGAACTGTGTATGTATAGAGAGGGGTTAAGGCTTCAGTTAATTCTAAATATAACTTCTTTAAGTATGGCCATTTAAATGAATAAATTGTCTTCCCTCATAGTTATAATATATTTAAAATAATAGTTACTTTTCCAACAGAATAAACAAATAATTCAAGGTTTATAGGAATAGAAACTGCATATTGTAATTGTATTGCAGTTGTATAGTTATATAGTTGTCCAAAAGAATTGACATAAATTTGTATATTCTATTAGAAAGGAAAAAAATAGTTAATTATTATGCATATTTTAGAAGTAGGAAATGTAATGTACACCAATATTCTCTCTTTTTATAACTGCCTTCCACTTTGGCAGGACATTAAAATGTATTGTCCTTTTATCTGTGGGGTGATGTTAGGGTAAACATTGCATTTGGTATGAGACTTCACCCCTATGACCTTGAGAGTGTCAAATAGCTCCTCATCAAATACCTGCCTACCTTTAGAGCATCTTATGTCTGCATAAATGTGTATAGGGAGCATGAAGAAGGAAGGTGGCAGAAGGGGCAAAGGAAAGTACTAGGGAAAAAATATCAACTGTGATTTAAAAAAAAAAAAAAAAAAAAGAGTTCAAGAGGTGCAGTCTTTGTGAAATGTGTTACTACCTGCTTCATGATGGAACAGAAACCCTCTGAGGGGTTAACTCCCTCAGGCTTATTCAGCTCACAGCATTTACTCTTTCATGTCAGGAGATGGAATAACAATGAAACTCAGAAATTGCTACATGGAGGAGAGGGAGAGCTAGAAATGAGAGAATACAGTGAATGATACTGAGTGAAACAACAAGGTACTGAAAATTGAAATTCAACTTCTAAACAAAGATCACATTCATCTTTATGTAACTCTTCTTCCTTATAGCTGGTAGATCTGCTATCTGTGCGAGTGTACAAATGAGAATAGCATTGCCCAGTACATTAAATTTAATCCCTGTCCTAAAACTGCAGAGTGACTCTTCCCATAGAATGACTTTGACTCCCCTCTGTTTGAAATCCAGCTCATTTGTTGTAAGCCTTCCCTCGCAGGGAGGACTGTTGCTCACCTGGCTGATCTAGTAGGACCCTCAGAAGCCTGTTTCCTCTTCCAAGCTCTGCTGTGTACCGTGAATAGATCGGGAGAAGTTTCTTTTGGAAGTTGCTGTCTAGGTCTTCATTGATAATAGTTTCACAGTCACTGCTTAGGGCTTTTGGTAGATTCCTCTTGAAAATGTGATGATAGTTCAAAATGCTGATTTGGTCCTCTTGCCCTCTCCCTCCCTCCTCTGAAGTATGGGTGTCCTCCTCTGGGCAGTACAAATTCTGCCATGTTTTTTACCTGGGGTAAGGATACAGGCATTGGTACTGCCGAAAAAAGAAGAGTAGGGAGATGAAAGACCTTTTTGATAAACTGGTCCCTTGTTCTAGTGATCCTGGTTCATATGGGTACTCACTTCAACAACCTGAGAAGCTCTTTCATGGCTGTGTGCTATACGCTCATCTAAAGAGAGAGCAGCAGCAGGCAGTGCACTCAGAAATAGAAGGGCACTCACTATAAAATAATAACTAATGCCAATTGCATGAGCAAAATAACTTTCATGGGCTTTAACATTTTTGTTCAGCACTGGAACAGCAGCAAAAGAAGGCAGATTATATGAAAATACACATGTATGTCTGAGTCTGTGGGGGACCTGGCCTGAGATACTGAGACTTTACTTTCAGGTCTGATTACAAGGCTATGAATATGGACCTGTTGTTCTGCAGCCCTTTTTTTCTGATGAAAACATGACAGCTCTTCTCCCCCCATGCAGGAAAATGGGGCTCCGCCACTTTTCACCACGCAAGAGTGGTGACACAGCTCAGTATCTGCATGTTCATTTTTTAAACAGCTTTCAAGTATTCCTGTCAAATAAGTCATAAAAGAAAATTGCAGGAAGATGAGAGAGGAAGTTATTTCGTGGATAAATAAATAACAGTTAAAAAACAAAGGGTAGCGGTAAATTATTATTTTCTCAGTGGAGAAAGTTGAAGTCACTCCTGGAGTCCCCAAGGAGACTGAATATTTCTGCAGTATCACATACAAGGCAAGAAGACATTACTTACATTGTGCTTTACACTTTGTCTATCTTAATACATGCAGAAGCCTCGTGTACACCAGTAACCCGGTGCCCTTCCTCTGAATAAGAATGCAGGAGATTGAAGAAGAGTGAGTATATGATACAAGAATCAAGAAAGGACAGAAAGGGTAATATCCAGGGAATGAATAGTAAAGAGAAACTTGCTGGCAGCTGGACCAGTTGAGAAGAGTGGTCCTGGTGGAAGCCTTCTCCAGTTTATCTAAGAGCTTATTTAAATAAATTAAAAAAAAAAAAAAAAAAGGTGGGGAGAAGTAGGAGTGGAAATCACTTGTCTGACAGAAAGAGGTGTGAAACAGCCAGTGACTCACAGGAAGTTTGTTGAATGAAGGGGTCCTGCAGCTTTTAAAATCAGAGTTTATTTACTTCTTTATCAGTAAGGCTTTCCCTTTCTAGTGATGTATATCCCAAAGCTGGCACCTGGCCAACACTTTAAGGCAATGAAAATAAAATTATAATAACAGATTCCCCTCATCTACTTGTACTGAGCACTGCCTCTTAGGGGTAGATGTGTATGCAAAAAACAAACAAATAAACAAAAAAGAAACAGCTGCCAGAGATTGTATTTATGTCTTTTCTCAAAGTAAACAAAAGTATCTTTGCAAACCCAAAACCAGGGAAGGAGGCAAAACCATTTAACAAGCACTCATATTAAATGCACTTTGATAGAAAACTTAATTCCTTCTCTCTGACCCACAAGGTTAATGCTATCGCAGGAAAAGTTGCTGGGGTTACTTGAATTGCAGGCAGGAAGATCTTGTAGTGCCCTATGGCAATCCGTCTGGGGAAGAATTAAAAAATGTCCAACACTTACTTTAATATAGTCTGTCCCAAAGGCAAAACTATTTGCTTTTCACAAGCAGTTTTATGAGCTACATCTTAAAAGTAATCACTGGCAGAGATAACTTAGTGTTAGCCAGAGAGGATATTGAAAGGCAGGGGAGCTATTAATCATCTATGCAGATATGGGTGAGGGACTGGTCAATAGTAAAGTCAATAGTAAAATAGAAGTCAATAGTAAAATCCCCGTTTACATCTGTGGAGCTGGGGTACTACTGGATGTGCTGGAGGCTTAAGTGTTTGTTCTATCTATTAGGTCACAAATCTTACTTGCTTAATGCTGCTGATTTACACTGAGTTACATCACAGTTTGACCAAGGAAATATCTCCAGTTTGCTGAAACAAATGTTTTTCTGCAAGCGTTGCTGCTTCTAACATTAATAATAAGAATTCTTTCTCTATTACATGTAAGATCCAGGTATGCTGTAAAAGTCCAGATACAGAAACTTTTTTTTTTTTTTTTTAATTGCAAGGAGCCTACAGTTCAAATGTTGTTTGGTGAGACACTGTCACACGGTCTTCCTGGAAAGTCCATCTGTGTCTAATTATGCTTTCCCTGGATGAAGTTCTCAACAGAGTTGTCAACTATTGCAAACCAACAGCCAGTCCAATAAAAGATTTCAGAAATACCCACACTTCAAAATGCTGACATACAATTATGTCCTTCACAAAAATCTATGTCTTTCATGTAAAGTGGGTACATGAGCCCCAAGAGTTAACTCCGCAGCAAAAAAAGAAAGCCAGAAAAGAATATACCATTCTAAGCAAGCTATTTCCTTTTCTGTTGGAGATGATGATGTTTCATAGCAGATCACATTATACCACTTAGATGTCATGATCAACACACTCTCTCTTCTGCTCAGTATTTAGATTCTTTGTGAAACGTGTTGTCAATACTTCATACAGCTCCATCTCCTCTGCATCCGTAAAGGATGTGATCAAATTATTTCTACCTGCTTGTTGACAAAGTGCTCTGGAGGCATTACTTTTAGTCTCAGCCCAGGGGAACAGAAGTGATTAAACAATTGCTGTTTAAAAATAGCATCACAAATCACCAACAGTCCATCTCGAAGTCAGCTGCAAACTAGCAGCAGCAAAGATGTTTGTTTCTATAGTGTTCTGGTCTGCTGTGGCAGCCAAAATATTCCCTTTCTCTGAATTGATTTGTTCTGAAAGCCCAAGTATATTTGTTTTCCTGAGCAAATCCTTATGATTAATAATAGTAGGTGAGAGTTATTTTGTGTGCTTTATTTTAATGAATAAAACCCAGACCACAGGGAGGTTTGTGTTCAGGCACGCATCGAACAAAATTCAGTGAAGGATTTTTGCTTTTCATGTATCTTTCGTTTGGTTTTCAGGATTCAAACCTGTAGTAGCATGCTCTAAATCCTGATAAGAAGGGTCTGACCCCAGTGATGGATTAAATCACTCTATCAAGAATATTTGGAACTGCTCTGTTTTGTTCAGAAGCGTAGGGCTGATAGGAGGAATGATAGCCTTATCTATATATGTGTTTTCATGTATATTCAAAACAGACTGAAAAGCCTGATCTCTCTTAATTAAATCATGAATAAATATGAGATTTCCTTCCTTTAAAGCCCAGCCTGCTGCCTGAGCTCAGACTTTACACTCTGGGCAGTTTGATCCTGTAGGTTCAGCTCTCTGAACCCTGTTGTCAGCAGCTGGAGTGATACGCTCAAAGTGCAAGATCTCGTCCAGCGCATAGAGAATGAGATCTGTTTAACAAAATCCTGTCAGCCTGGAGCCTCAAATTCAGATTCAAGAAATGCACTGGCCTCCTTCCCAGGGTTGCAGGATGTCAGCCCTGGCAGTCAGCACCATGATCCCAGTTCCTGGGACCTGCGTTCCCCATTACTACCTCAGGAAGATGTGTTTGCTCCTTTCTGATGAGGCAGGCAGTGCAAGGTGAAACCCCCAGCTTTGGGATTCATCTGAGTTTCCTAAGGATGCAGCCCAACCACATTTTTCCCTGGAGGACTGAGCACGCAGAGCAGGCAAGGAGCTGGGGCAGCAGGTCTGGCCCAGTGTCAAAACCCACCAGGAGCACACCCAGAGCTCAGAGGTTCTGGCATGTGTTGTTTTCCTTACCCTTAGGTCCTACACATGAGCTGTGTTCTGTCTGTTGCCTGTCGTACTGCAGCTGGCCACCCATCCATCCCAAATTTTGGAGGGGAGATGCTTCTGATTATGGAGCATATGTTGCCCTTCCCTGCGCAGTGCAGAAGGCAGCCAGCACAAGCAGAGGTGGGTGGTGGATGGCATGGTAAGAAGCAGGGGGATGATCCAGGAAACATGATCTGTGTTCAGCCCGCAGAGGGGCATCAGATGCAAAAAGCGTCTTAATTATGGCAATTCAAGACAGAAGTAAAACTGCCTTCCTAATTCCGCAGAGCGCTGATTGGAAACACATCACCCACTAAGGCTGTAGCACAGAAGGAGATGGACTGCCAGCCATAAGGTCTTTCAAGGGAGAACATGGATGGGGTAAAAGCCATGGGGGAAGACTCTGCTCTTCCACTGGATGCTGCCTTTGTGCTAAAATTGTCAGGCATTGCCTTTGGTTGCCCCACGCATTTACCAGCTCCTCCAGGAGAGGTCTAAATTTCTAGTGAAAAGTATGCATCGCTGGATCAAATATTCTCCTTTTGTTCTAGCTTTTTAAAGAGCAGCTGATTTCAGTGCCTGCAAGGCTCTATAAAATAGCTGGGGGGAAGGGCTATGATAGTGTGCTCCTCTGCCTTTTCCGTGCAATGCACAAAAGCCTTTTCCACTTTACCAAATATCTATATCCCCAGAGGGGTAGCATAACACAATATTCATGTAGACTTCCAGAGCACAGCAATTTCCTTGGAGGGCACTGGGGTTTCCCAAGGGAAGTGACTAACCCTGATTTTCTAAGCAAACAGCAGAGATAGTTGTAAAAGCAAACAGATTCAGATACCAGCTTCACATCCCACTCCTTGGTGTGTTAACTCTCAGTAACACCTGACCTGTCCACAGGCTGCAGAAAGAAGGAACGTGCTGTTGCTTGCTTGCTTGCTTGCTTGCTTCCCTTCCTGCCTGTTTGCCTGCATTGCCTTCAGCTCTAGAAGACAATACTCATCCCTCTGGGTAGTAGAGAAAGGATTTGTGAGCTTGCCAGGAGCCTATAAATGCCAGCACCTAAGCAAGAACACAAGTACAGATGGAAGAAGACATGATGACAACCTGAAGAAGGGGACTGACTCCCTTTTTGGAGTGAGTGAATGCACAATGCATGAAGAGTAGGTATAATTTTGAAGAAAAACCATCAAAATCATGCTCTGTCCTTGCCATACCAATTTCAGACACCTTAAAAGGATGCTGTGGAATAAGTGTACATATGGTGAAGTGTGAGTGTGCACCCGTACAAATGCAATATTTGGTGGAAATGAAGGCAGGGAGTAGGAAATAGCTAAACATAGGTGTATGCTATGCCGAAATACTCAACACAGGAAAATCAAGGTCATATTTTTTGTATGCATTCTTCAAGTCCAGGGCAGATTTGATGGCTGAATTTGGAGTCATTTGCTCCCTCACTGTTCCTGTGTTAGAAATATCACAAAATTTTTGCAACAGATTACGAAATGGCTTTATTTTCCTGTGGAGAGAATCACTTTAGTATTTTGAACCCTATCCCAACCCTCCCATCTTGCTATCAGGTGAACATACATGCTGTGATGATGTTTCCTACAATAAGTTGCATCTGTTAGGCCACTTCAGGACACTCACTGTCAGTGACACAGCACACAAATTTCAAATAAGCTTTCACAGTAATCAGCAATTTATCATTTATTTATGCATCCTTTTTCTATCTAGCTTAACATTTCAGCATTAAGATAAAAAAAAAAGTCTTTGAGTTTACTATTGCATTTCACTCTGCATAATTAAAAGTGGGAATCTTTCTTGATCTTTCTTGTTTGATAGATAAAACTCTTGTGATGGGGTATAATTCAGCTCACATTTCTGCTTTTAGTATGTCTTAATTCCTGTATTTCAGTAAAGGGAGTGTAAAAAAGTAGATATCTGTCATTCAGTGCTTTTACATTTTGGAATTCATAACCCTCATAGGGCAATAGCATAAATGATGCATCATTGAGTTATGCATTATCTCCTGCACATACCTGACACTGGCTGAAAAGCAGGTTTCCTGAGTAGTCCCCTCACACGGTCAGACTGGAAGGATTCTGCTGCCCTGGGCAAAACTCCATCTTTACCAGTCACCCATACAAACGGGAGCCACATATTTTGCAAGAAATTTTCAGTTCACCCACCTTACATTTGCTTTTCAGAGGCAAGGCTGCTGCCATGGCTATTTTGTCTGGAAATGGAAAAACCCCCCAACATGTAAGTTCTGTACTTTGCCACTTTTAAATGTATTTTTACAAAAAACCTCTTGCTGCCCACCCCACTTCCCTTTCCCATCCTGGCTCCTGCTGGTCCAGCAGAGGCTGACAGCATCCCTGCTACTATGGAGGAAAGATGCAAAGACTTGCCACCCTGCAGAAATCAGTCCACCTGAAAATATCAGGCAACCAAAGCAGGTTGTCAGCTACAGTGGGAACCATGGACATTCAGTACTCATCCAAAATGCTGTTTTCACAAGAGAGCAAAAGCAAACCAAGTAAGAGTGGTTTACTGTATATATTGGTGGCTGTTTCTTGACAATGGAGGAATTACATTAAATTCAGAAATTTTGAAGATAGAAGGTGTCTGAAGAGAAAAGAAAACCTTGGCACTTTTACAGGTTAAAAAAAGAAATCATGGAGAACAATATCTAAAACAAACACCTTGGAATACTGGGTATTAGAGAGTTATTTGGTGATGGAGAAGAAAACTTATTGGATATGAGTTCCAGTAATAGCTTTCTATAGCAACCACAGAAATATGAGATCTCGGCAAAAGAAAAAAGAGAAAAAGATTTATTTTGCCTCTGCTGATGAAGACAACAATTCTTCCTTGAATAAGGCTGGAGAAATTTATCAAAAGTCATTGTTCATAACATGCTCAACAGGGGAATATGAAAATATATTACACTGGAATAAGCAGGTGTCTTGTTCTTGCCCAGTGTTTTCTTCCATCTGATGATGGTGGAAAAAAATGGTTTATTAGCTCTACTTCCTAGCTGAATAAAAAACATCTTACTGAGAAGGATTTGCATTTTGGACCTTTTTAAGAAGTCAGTACACACATGTACAATAATACACTGAAGGCCTTAGATGAGAAGATTAGGATATGCAATAATTTCAAGACAGGATTTGCATGTTCTGATCCTTAAATTGCAAAACTATAGCTATAGCTATGGCAATTATATACCTTTCCTTTACCAAACAAGGAAACCAAGTATGCTGAAAGGTGGATCCAGAAGAGTAAAAACTGATCTCACATCTCACCCAAATTAAATAGGAAAAGTGTTTTTTTTTTCTGTTTAAAGTATAAAGACAATAGTTCTGTTTTGAAATTTCTTTTCTATTCAGAGATACACTTCATTACTGTTGTGCTTCTTACAGTCAAAACTTATTCTGTTCAGGTCTAATGGTTATTAGTTAACTTATAATTCCCTTACTTCAACCATATTTTAAATTTCAGAGAAGTTAATAAAAAGTATGAACAGACCAATGAGAAAAAGGAAATCCTGAGTCCCAAACCTGAGCCTGCTGCTCTCTAAATGCTTTGCAATGATTGCTTGGAGTTCAGATGTGTGAAATTTCTGTGGATCCTGTCCTACTACCAAAGGATCCTACCAGCTTCCTTCAGCCTCTTCCCCTTGGCACCTGTCTTCATACTTTCCTATCACTGCCCCAGCCTGTCCCCATTACTCACTTAGATCAACCCTTACTCAAGCCTGGAGAAAAAAGTTTGCAGCCCAAACAGCTTTGCTGCCATCTCACTCAGTCGTGTCTGACGTGTCCTTGTGTAAATTTGTGTGCTCTATGTTTGTGCCGTGGTTTAGCATCTACTTCAGGTCTTGAGATGCCACTAGGAATAGACATTAAAACTGACAGCAGTAGCAAACAAGTCTACAGGAGAGAACAAGGCTTTTTAATTTTTTCCTTGCCATTTGATTCTCTGCTGTAGCCAGAAGCAGCAAGGTCTTCAGTTTCCCATTGCAAATGTACCTGTTTCAACTGAAAGGCAGCATTATGTAAGATTTATATGTTGCAGTTATAATCTGTTATTTTTAGACATTTGTCTAGCATTACAACATTTCAGCCAAAACCTGAAGTTGCATAAAAGAGCACTCAAAATGTAAACCTTAAAATGCAGTTTTAATCGCATGCTCAGCTTGGCAGCAACCCAGCATAGTATTGCTCCACTCCCATACCAGTAAAAGCAATAAACTGTGTAGAAGGCTATGGGTGGGGGAGGTCAGTGAGGAATCACCTATACCTAAATAATCTGCCCACCAGAAATGCCACAAGCATCCCGTTCACAGCTTCTGCAGCCAAAGCTTCCATCCTCCAAATAAGGCTTTAATTTTGGGATGTATCTGTGTATGTGTCAAACTAGCTTGGTAGGTTTCTTTTGGACTTGATGAGCCAAGAATTACTAGATCTAAAACTGGGTTGTGATCAAGGTAAACATTATTAATTAGGAGCATACTGGCAAAAGCAGCTTTATTTGAATAAAAATGGGAACCTTGGCATAGGAGTTCTGATTATTTCCCAGCACCTGTCTGCCACCTGAGAAAGGCCAGGAGAAAAGCTTGAGTCACCACAGCCCACCTCTCTCCTCCCCAAAACACCTTCTTGTCCTCACCAAGAAAATATTGAGAGAAGAGAAAAAAAATACTGTTAGTTCAAATCTGAATTCCTCACATTTTTATCCAGTTTAATCTGTGCTGCAGAATGTCCTCAGGTATCAGTTATCCCATTTGTGCAGAAGTAATAGACTTACCTTGGAGTACCTAAGTATTCATGAAGAAAATAAACCTCTTAGGCATCTAAAAATGCCGTCTTTCATTTTTGTGTTTCTTTTTTCTCTCATGGTTGTGTTCTTTCCTGTTATTTCTGATTACACTCTGTTAATCAGAGTTCTTTCCATATATAACTGGTAACTGTTTATAGTATGAAGGACAAGATGTGTGGGAGCAAGTCATAGAACCACAGAACCACTACTAGCCCAAGAGCTCTAAACGTTAAACTCAGAAAATCATCTTCTTCCCCACTTCTGATCCTCTGGCAAGTTGAAATAGGACACCCTGAGAGTGTGCCTCCAGCCAGGCACCTTCTGACACAAGGCAAGAGGAGTTCACATCTCCTTAGGGTGGATCTAGAAACGGGTCTTTTGGACAGAAACTCTTACATTGTGCATAGGTCAGTAGTGCCTCATCACCCAGATGGGTTACGAATAAAGAAAGCTCTTCCTGGAAGGGCAGCAATGGGCAGCTACCTTTACAAGATGCCTCTGGGCATGTTCCAGGTATCAGAGGTTCTGTGCTCTCAGCCTCAGCTCTGGTGGTTGAGCTCAGGACTGCGATGCAATTTTAGGCTCACTTCTGTCTTTGTTATTTCTTGCTGCAGCTCAGAGCACATCCCTGCTCAGTGCACTGTTGTTTATTTTTGTTTCATACTTCCAACACATTCAACTTTTAGTCCAAGTTCCTGATACCTAGAGCTTTGGGTTCTAATATTTCTCACCATTTTTAATTCTAGACTTAAGTGACTTGTGGCTGTTTAGTGAGATGTATTTGCATTTCTGCAGGTCGTGGAGGAGTGTCCTCCTGCTGAGGCACCCTCCCTCACTGTCTCAGGAAGACAGGCCTTGGCATCGCAGCAGCACTCAAGAGCAATCCCAGGCCCTGTGTGTTTGCACGTGACACCAGTTTCTCTGAATTTCATTCTGCTCCTACATAATGGCTCCTCTCCCTACTGCAGTATAAAATTAACTTGAAGGTGAGAGCCTAAACCGTGTGCATAGGCACAAAAAGACCATCCCCCCCCTAAGTTATCAGCAAGAATATATTGTAAGAGATTATGCTGCAGAAAAACAGCTGCTGCTGCTCCTTCCATCCCATTTCTGATGCAATCTCATATTGACTTTCATAGCTCAAATTTGTTTAACAGAATAAGATGAAACAATATTGCAATAGCAATATGCAGTCATGATTCAAGTTACACCTTCATCTCCCGCTCATTAAGAAAACCTGAATATGTTAGCAAATTATTACTTCATTAGCATGAATTCAATTTTATTGACATATTTTGAATTTATGCAAGGTCGTGCTACTATGGACCTTATTGATGTCATCCATTCACAGCAACATTAAATTCATGTAAGCCTGAGTTTCAGGACAGGACCAAAACTATGGGATTCTGTTGGTAGAACAGTGTTAAACTTAGAAGTAGGAAAAAGGGGCCACAATCATTGCACATATTTTTAGTACTTTCCCGGACAGGATGAGTATGCACAAATCAAGAAAATATGTTTGGTAGTGCTGATTTTGAAAAACCGCAACTACAGCTTTATAGAATTATAAAAGACTGTACTGAGTGATGTCAAATATAGCTCCCTACAGAAAATGTTGTTAGTTTGTCTTGTCAGTCTGCTGGTGCATGCACACTACTCTGCTTGGCATGAAGGGAAGCTGTGGGTATCTTGCTGGAGTAATAGAGCCATAAGTGAATATACTAGCAATTTTAGAATGAGCATTTATATTCCTCTTCTCTTTAGAGCTCTCTCTGGAAAGGCTTTATGTTTCTTTGAACTTTTTCAAAGTTGACTGTTAGGACAATAGGGGTTTTAATCTACCATCAATCCTCTCTCTCCCCTTTCTCTTGTTTTTCTTGTCTATTAGGCAGAGATTTCAGGATGTTTTCTTTTACTGCTCTCTTCTGTTTTGTAATGATTTTAGAAGAATCTGCAAATCCCAATAATCTGACCAGCCACGCTAATAACATTGCATTCACACTGTAATGGCCATTTGGAGTTACATTGAATTTATTTCAAATAATGAGAGATCTCCTATAAAACTCAACAGATATGAAATGGAATACTCAGTTATTTTACACCCATTTTCTTTGAAAATTATAACAACAGTAATAAAAACCCAGATGCAAAACAATAATTTGATTTAAGAGCTGTTATGAATAGAGAGATTACTTCCTTTGTTTTGGTTTTAAAAGTCTTTCTATTTTTACCCCAAAATATAATTCACATAATTTAGGAGTTATTACAAAATAAGTGGTTAATAGATTTTTTTTTAACCTTAATTTAGTGTGGAATAGAGACCTGTGGGTTTAGTCTATTAAGATATGATCTCTGCTACATGAAAACAACAAATATTCTGAAGTTTCCGAAACAAACAACCCCAAACCTAAAAACTAGCTTCAAAACTCAGAAAGCAGCCTGAGGGAAGCTCAAGGAAATGAATAAAAATTTCCAGAAGGAATTAGAATCAACACTTGAGAGACAGTAATTTGGTTGACTTTGGACCAACTAATTCACGCACTGAAAGTCTCGTAATTTTGGTGGTTGTTTTTTGTTGGTGTTTTGTTGTTTTTGTTTTGTTTTGTTTTGTTTTCCAATGTGCCTAGAGTTGTCTTAAAGCTTGTTCTTGATTTCACTAGAGGGATGTCACATATGCTGCGTATTTCCTAAACTGCTTTTTCTCATTGCCAGAATATATACATGCACATATATGTATGTATATGTAATAACTATTTCCAAATCTATATGAAGAAGTCCTTATTTTAAATGAAATACACCACAAGGAAACTCCTGCAAGCCAGGAAAGTAATTACTGTCAGAGGTAGGCAGGCTGCAGTCCTGTGCTCATATGTGACACTTCCCTGGCAATTGTGGGACACAGGAGCTAAAACTTCCACTTCAAATACGGTGCTAATGCCTCCTTCTTCACCATTAAAAAATAAGTTATGATAAATCTGCCTTTGTAGTGGGCAAAAATGCATACTGGTGCAGTGTGGCTACATTCTGAGCATTTATCCCAAGGTAACACAAAAATAAATTCACTTATGTCAATAAAGAGATTTCAAATCTACACAGGAGTAACTGAAAATAAACATTTTTCGCTTGAACTCAAAATTTCTTCCTAACTGAATTGTTCAAGGAGATCCCATATTTCCCCCCAACACCATGTAGAGAGAGCTTTTTTCCCTCCCTTTGAAAAAATAAAACTTTCTTTTGCTGTATTAACTACCTACCTAGATATTCATACGGTCAGCACAAATTACTGGGATGACTCTGCCAAAGAAAGATATATTTGCAGCCAGCAGTCTCTTCTCCTCAGATGTCAGTGGTCATATCAAGAAAGTAAATAAAATCAGAAATTAAACTGAGAAGAAAAATAACAGCATAAAACTCTAGTTTAGTACTTCCAGTAACAGAAGAGCTCACCTTCCTGGGAAACTTTCTGGACTATTTGTGTAGCTTCTGCCTGACCAGAGGACTTAGCACTATAAATATATATATGTTGGGGGTTTTTTTTAACATATGTATATATGTGTATACATATGTACAGCATATGGGTCCTCATGCAGCCAGTGCTTTGCAGAAAAACATATTGGTATAGCCTTAAATCAGAAACAAGATCCAAATTTTGACCAACTTTGCCAAAATAACAGGAGAAGTTGGAGGTAGCAAAAGAATTTACACCTCATTTTAGTTTGTGCAGCAATGAGAGGGCACTCTGTAGGACATCTGGAAAACTGTAAGGAGAAAAGGAAGAGCCAATGTTGAGAAAACTGAGCTGGAATTTATCCTTTGCAATTAAAGAAGATGTTTATTCCCTATATTGGCTTGCAGAGTCACAACTTAAGAGTTTACACACCTGGATTTCCTGGATAAAAATAGGTTCAATGAAAGCCTCCATCTAAACTCTCATCCACTCAAACCACTACATCTCTTCAGGTTCTTCTCTGAAGCAATATTGTCCCATTGCAGAGTCATATCATTTGGCCTCTGGATTGCTCCAGGAGCATTCAGAATGGTTATGAGTCAGTATTTTTACTTCTAAGGGCTGTGAGAGTCAGAGTGCTTATCAGCTTAGATGATGCTATGACTGCAAAAGAACAAAAAGAACCACTAAGTCTGAACCTTTTAACCAGAAAGTACCTCTTAAAAGCATTACAGTTGCTGGTAAAACTAAACATATCTATTTTAATCCATTCTCTCAGATGTATAATACTATATATGTACATAATGGTAGAAAGAAAAGCAAACAAAATACTAGGATATCTTTCTGCTGCATTTTTTACTACTGGAAAGGTTACAGTATCAACAAATCATCTAAATGGTATGGTCTTACTTGTAATTATGTCTACAATTTTGGTTATTTCCTAGAATGTGTAACACTAATAAAGGAATACATTGAGCAAAGATGCAAACTGTAAACCAGAGATAGCTTTAGATAATTTTGGTTTTATATGTGGATCAATGGAAAATAGTAAGATGGTTTAACTTGCATAGAAATTATAAAAAAAGGAAAATAGTAAATACAATACTAAGTGCTGTTAATTACCTCCCTGGAGGTAAACTCTGAGATCGTATAAACTTTCTTAATGTAAGAGGATAAAGCATTCAATAAAACTGAAAACTCTCTCCTTTTAAACATGTAAGTAAGCATAAAATTATACATCTTCTCTCCCATCTTCTTCTCATGCTATTAACCCCTGGAACTCCATCTTAGTGACTGTTAAGATTCTAAAGAATAAGCATTTGTATAGATGGTAAGAGCATCCCCCTTCAAATGTAGAGTGACAACTTCATAAGATGTGCACGCTTCATGAAATTAGCCAGCCACATACTGGAGTTAGACAAGAATCTCTCTGCAACCTTGTTGTCCCTTCTGAGGTGACCTTGAGTCTTTCTTGCAAATGTGAGAGAGAATAGAATTCCTGCTTATTTCATAGATTTGACCATGCCAATGTTCATAGTGAGATGTCAACATCTCCTGAAACATCATAAAAGTGATCTTTATTTTTTCTGCATCCAAAGTAACTAGCAACATTGCACAGGGTCCCTGAACCCCTATGGCTATGAATAATTTTGTATTTCATGGAATTCATATCTTCTGTTCCAAAAAGTATTCCTCCCAGCTTTTTCCTCTCCAGCACTCTCTCTCACTGGAGGCAGCCAGAATATTTTATTTGCAGATGGGAGGAAACCCTCAAAAAAGAGGAGATGAGCTGCAATGTTTGGTTTAGTTCGGTCTTGGCACCATGTTGATAGTCTCTTTGACTTGCAGACGGGTAGGTGGGTCATTCACTACTCTCCAAAATGTATCATTCTCCAATCCCTGCAAATAATCTCACTTGAAATCATTCCCAGGTGAAATTATTCTCTACCTTCTGGTTTTACTGTCAAACCTAATGTGTGCTGCAAGCAAGGGGTTGGGGAAAGAATATCCTCTAATCGCTTCTAAAAGGCAGGGCAGGGAGGAGGCGGACGGTTCATGTTGTAGTTAAACTGTACTTACTACTGAATCATTTAAAGTTTTCCCAGTTTTCAGGAGCTTTTACTTACCATGGTTCAGTTTGACACGCTATATACATGGGCATACACCGGGTCACATCAGCCAAAGGAATGTCGCTTCACTTCTTTCAACGTCTGAATGATTTGCCAATGGCTTGTAATGAGGTGTTAGGTGGCTGGTGCAGCCGAAGGAGGCTGGGATGCCTCTGGCATGACCTTTTCCTGCCCTAGAGGGAAGAGGAGCCGTGGCAGCCGTTGGGTTGCAGGCTTCCCCTCCATCCTCCGGGCAGCCCTGGGACTCAGGCCCGGCAGGAGCAGCGGCCGGAGCTGCTGTCTGCTCCAGGCTGGACAGGGGACAGATGCAGGGAAGTCTGCAGGTACGCATAAATCTCCCGGAGTGAGCACCAAGGGGCAGTCCTCTTTGCTGCACAGGGCTGCACAGAATTTATTTTCATTCACAGTATTTTCCTTTCAAGCTAGCAGATAAGCAATCTTCCTCTTCTCAACTACATCCTTAATTATAGTAGACAGAAGATTATTTACCACATTGCAATTTCTTTCAGATCCATTAGTTTGCTCAATGTACAGCTAACTGTGGCATTACTTTCCTTTGACAGTGTTATTGCAAAAAGGGTTTGCCAATACACAAAATTACACATGTTGGTGTAATACCATTCAAAAAGTAGCATCTACACTGACTGTGTTTTAAAGGGTTGGGGAGGCATAATAACAGTGTACCTTGAATTTGCATAGACCACCCCACAAGACCATCAGAAGACTTTAGTAAGAATAATTGATACAATAATCTTGGAAAACACTTTTTAAATGGGACTGTATTTAGTTTATTAGAGTATAACAGAACTATATAATAGGTCAAGTAATTAACTGGAATATTGTTATAGATTGAAGAGGGAACTTGAATTAAAAAAAATCCATTATTTTTACTTTTACTACTATTTCAATAGTGAAATGTCTGTTATAAAATGTCTATTGAATTATCTGAAGATGGATTTTATAATCCATCCAAAGTAGATACCTTCAGTACCAATGAGTTGGTTACTTACTTGCCATGCTCTTATATCCTTGATGGTTAAGAAAAAGTTTTGTTCACTTTTTTCATTTTAAAAGAAATGCTTTTCACATGATTCCCGAAAGTGAGGCTTTTAAGCCAACCACTATGAGAGTTCACATCACTCCACATCAAACAACAGAAGGTGGCTACATTGGAGGGGGAGTGCCCAGGCAGTGCACAGCTGTAAATGGACTGTTCCAAAGGACCAGAGCAGAGCAGAGGAAGAGGAAGAGGAGTGGGAGAGGAGTGTTGGGCCTTTGCTTGGTCACATCACAAGCTGAATAAAGGAGAAAGGATGGCGGCTCCTCAGGTTTTTCTTGTGCTCTACCATGCTGCCAACAGCAATTCCCCTTCAAACCTGGCAATCAGGTTGGGGTTTTTAAAATCCTATTTATATTTTCAAGACAACTTCTGAATGTGTTAAAAACGCAAAAAAAAAATAAAATCCTGTTAGAAACTCAAAAAAATCCTCAGACATCCCAGTAAGACATCCTCAGCTTATACTCTTTAAAATGACAACCAGATAGTGTAAGCAATTTTTGCAGCCTCAGGAGCCTGTTCCCCATTCAAAGCTCCTTTCTGGTGCCCCCAGACATCTCACAAGATTATTCCAAGGCTTCAGAAGGGTGTTAAGGTCTTTTCACAGAACCACTTGCTAGTGTTGAGTTTTTCCCTTACGAGAACCAGTACAAGTGGCTTATCTGTTTCACCTCCCAGCTGGGCTGCGGGAACACTGCCCTGCATTTCTCCACCTCACAGCAATCCCCTCCGTCCTGTGTCCTTACTATCAGCAGAGGACTTGCTGCCTGTGTGAGGAGGTTTTGTTTCTGGGAAACACACGCAGGCATCGTCAGAAAAGGAATGCATCCCCGACAGGCTGCAATGCAAGGCACATCCTCAGGCTTTCCTAGGATCAGCACTGGCTCTCCCTCATTACTTGTTGGGTTATTTTCCTTTGCCACACTGAAAGAAATGCTTGAACAAATGATAATATCTTTGTGTCCTAAGCCTGGTGATAGGCACCTATTTTTAAAGACCAGTTTTGATCTCATTTGTGGCAGCAGTTCAGATTATAGATTAGTTACTGGGACAGTGACATTAATGAAATCTTTGCTGCTTAGTCTAATAATAACAGGAATATGGCCAAAGGGGAAGTGGAGTTTGAATGGAAAAAAAATAGTAACAGTTACAGTAACAATTGTGTTATTTATTTTTCTAATTATTTGAAATTCACTGGGTTTTTTTCGATCCCCATGCATTCAGTTCTCTGCCTGCTGGTATCCCAGTGTTTGGGATTTAACAAACCTTTCAGATGAACACTGCATTCCTGCTTTTCACAAAGACTATTTCAGACTTTGAAAACTCAGGGATCTGTTTTTGTAGTGGCTTACCTTCAGCTACCTTCTTCAAGCTCTTCTTTGTAACCATCACAACTAGCAGCAGATAATTTAAAAACCATAACCTGAGACTCCAGAACATGATTTCATAGTAAAGAACTGTTTCCATGCTAATTCCAGTGCAGGGCACAGTCAAGGCTTTGCAAGATCATATTCAATATTTTAGTTTACATCTTGTTAAAGTCAGCTAAGGAGACTTCAGGTGACTTCTGCAGACTGTCTCTCAAGCCCATATATATTAGCTATCTTTATGAGTGGCCAACTTCTACTCACATTAGTCCTAGATCTCTTGATTAGATGCAGTATTTTATAAATATCGACTCATTGGTTAAGTTAAATCTAAGTCTAAACATCTACATCTAACATCTTAATTGAAAAATTAAAAAAAAAATTATTGAAAATCTATTTGAAGCAACAGCTGCTGCTAAAACTTTGAGGATCATTTTCAGCAGGGTTTAAGAAAAAATACCCTTGGTTATGTCTGACTTCTGATTTGTCTTTCTTTTTCAAAATACAGCTTACCTTTCAAATATGTCTTGCTTTAATAAGCCTCGGAGTACTAGTGTTAGCAGATGATCTGAATCAACCTCTCTGTTGGTGATTTTTTTTTTTTTAAATGAAGCAAATAAATTAAAGATCAAAATGAGTATTGGAATAATACAATGCATTTCTTCATGAGGGAATGACCTCGTTTGCCACTCTGCTTTGCAGGAGCGATGTGCCAGCAATGCTAATAAAGTGCTATCAATTCCTCTGCTTTCTCAGTTAAATACTGTTCACTTCAAGAAGTGACACATCCTAAATTGTGTAGTACTGTATGATATGTGGAACACACACCCACAGATCCCAGTGTGAACTACTCCTTGCCTGCTCAGTTCAGTCCTGGCCTAAGAGTGGGATGGAGCCTGGTGCTGGGGCTATGGCTCTTAGCTGAGTGATGCTTCAGTGTCATCCAGGACTGCAGAAATGTAAGGATTGAAATATTGCTTTAAGACTTGTGAAAGGAAAGCTCATGCCTGTCACACTCAGCCCTTGATCAAAATAAGATGTGGCTGCAAAATGTGCATGAATGCAAGTTTTCCTGGGCTTTGTCCTGTCTGACACGTGGACCCGTAGCAGGGGAATGGGAGCAGCTGGTGGTGTGGGCTTCAGAGGGAGCTGGGAGTTTCAGTCCCCCAGTCACTTAGTCCACACTGCATTGTTTGTCTTTATTCCTGTGTTACCACTGGCTGTGAAATGAGAGTTAACCTGGATATGCCTTCTGTGCTGAAATCCTAAGCAAGCTTTTCTATGTAAACACACATTTAGTATCTATATCTTGCTCCCACCTTTCTAAAGTAAAATAATAATATTCCCTTGCCTCATATGGTGTAATGACGTTTAATACATTAAAGATAATGAGGCACTAGTTGCTATAGTAATGGACTATTTAAATAACCAAGAAAGAAACAACAGAGAGAAGTGTTCCAGCAAATGCAGTTTATTGAGTGGCTATTCAGAAAAGCAGCCTGGTGAGGGCAATGAGTTGCCTGGTGGCAGCAAACACTGAGCACAGTGAAGGTTTCCTCATCCTGCCCACATCCAGGCCATCTGCTAGTGGCAGCCATGGTGGGTGAATTGTCTGTCTGATACCCATGGCCTGGGAGAGGTACCTCTGACCACCCCTTCACAGACTGACTAAGGTTCATGGTTTGTTTTAGGAAGGGTCAGCAGATGCAGAAGCCTGGAATGCAGCTCCCTCCCTGGTCGGAAGCAGTTAAATTCTGTGCTGCTAGACTGAAATGTCTTTGGAATGCACCTCTGGTCCCAAGATCAGAAACACACCAGTAGCTTGTAGTGCAATGGTTAAGGAATTGTGGCGTGGTGCTGAAAATGTGGCCTTGAACTTCCCCTGGCAGAAGGTGAAATTAAATATATATTCTCCATTTCTTGGGCAAACGCTGTAAGAAATAGCTAGCGTGTAGAACATAAGCACTGCTACCAACCATGCTCTTGAGGGCCAAGTTTTAAAAATAAAGTGACTTCATCTGTATTCTTCACATGTTTGTTGGCTGTGATCTGTGAACAGCTATTAGAGCAAATTCCTCAAGATATTTAAGGAAAAGAAGGCTGATTTCTGAGTCCTGATCAGCCTGATGGGTGAAGTAGGCACCACCCTGCTGAGAGGGGAGAGGGTCTGGCCATCAAAAGAGACAAAGCCCTACATGCCAGGGAGGTACCCAGCAGCCAGAAAGACATTTTGAGCAAAACTTTTGACTTAGGTACTTCAGTTTCACTTAAGTAACACTTTAGGTACATGCATCGTTTAAAGATTTTGTCCACAATCACACTGAATAATTTCCTAAATCAGGCCATAAGTAGAAGAATCTGTAAAGGTGCTCTTTGGTTATGAAGGCAAGGATAATTGTTTCCCCTTGATTTCTGATCATGATACAGAAAAGATTAACAGGAAAAAAAAAATTCATCTTTTTGACCGTTTAAAAGTTGTGTATTTTCTAATTTGGCTTTTAAAGAGAAGGATTTTTTTTTTTATAGTTTGATGCCCTATTCCTTTGTAAAATTTTGTTTGGATTGAAATGCATGGATAGAAAAGGAGAAAATGGGTAAAAATGAATCTTGGTAGTAGATCAAATGCAATATGTATAACTTACAAACCAAACCTTAAAGCAAGTGAATGTTGAAATCAATAGGAGCTGAGATGGCTGACTGAGCAGAAGGTGGGAAAAATAGTAGTTTGTTGCTTCTCTGCAGAGAAGATAAGTCAAGTCAGTTCACCATGACCTCAGTATGTAGCAGGCTTTATGTTTAAATGGCTCATTTTACATAGGGGCAATAATCTTCTAATGTTGACTCCAGTATGCACCAAATTCCACTAAGAGCATTACTGATGGAAGCACAAATTTGCAGTCTAGTCAGACAGGATTGTTTTGTTTTGTTTTGTTTTGTGCAAGTAGAATGTTTTAATCAGGGAATTCTGACTCACTGTAGTAAAACAAAGTGTTTCCTAGGAAAGTACCAGTTTTGAGAAAACTTTTGTCGCAAATGTTTTACAAATTGAGGGTGAAAATTGTGATTCTCATAATATATAGAGAAATGTACCTCTAGAAATAAGCGTTTGTTTTTATCTGATGCAAAATAGAGACTTGAACCCTTCCTTCCCCAAATATCATATGATCATGTATCCCCTTTGGGGTATAGTCTCATTCTTTTTTTCTATTCCAAAATATCATTTGTACATAGAGGAACCACCATGATGAAGACTTTCTGAACAATTTGTTCTGGTCTCACCTGGGAAAAGGTTCATGTCATTGGTTTGAGTTGAGTATGTAGTCAACCTCCTTTCTTCACCCTTAAACCTCTACTTGTTCAAAACTTGTATATTTAGCTGTGAAAAGTAGACTCAGGCAGGAGAAGGACAGCACAGGAATACCTAATAGGACACCATCCTCTAGGAGGAGCCCCAGGCTGAAGTCCCTGGAGCAGACAGGGGGAGAGCTGAACTTGGCTCGGGCACACCTCAGGTGAATGTATCCAACAATGAGGTTTTATAATTTTTCTTTATGGTGAAAACTTCTGAAACCTCTTGGTTATGCCTCACCTCAGAACAGGACTTTTGTAATCTGAAAATGTTTTATGGGAGGAGGAAATTGCTTCCTGTCTTGGGCTACTTTTCAAATTGGACCCAAAGTACCATTATTGAATAGTTTTTAGGTTGTCCTGGCTTATAACTGCATTGACTCCATCATGGTGAAGCTTTTATACCTTTGTAAAAAATATATATATATATTTGGCAGTAATTGCCTGAATAAACTGAAAAGAATTTCAGGCCTTGAGTCCTCCTGTATTCAGTGACTTGCAGGACTTTTTTTTTTTTTTTAGTATTCTGCAGGTATAAATTCTGTAGAAAAGAGCATTAACACTTTACTCACATTCTCAAATATCTGCTCATGCAAATCAATATCTGCTCATGCAAATCGTCCTATTGATCTCCTTACAGCATTTTAAATAAACAGTTAATGAAACAGCTTTATTTATTTTCTGATCCTTCATGTCAAGCAAGTGTTCTCCCTGTTTTAGAGGAAAGTGGTTGAGACATCATGGGGTAAAATTAAATTATTTGACCAAGACCACAGAAAGGCACTTTCAAAGCTGAAATCATAAAGCACTAGACCTTACTTAAATCACCTCTGTGGAGATTTAAGCTGAAGTGTTATGCTTGTCATTGTAAAAAAAAGCCCAACCTATGTACAAAGTCAGCTGCAGTCACTCAGCTAATAAGTGTAATCTGTTAAACTGCTATAACTCAGACATGTTTGATTATGTGCACTGCCGTGGTGGCTCTAATGCTTTTTAGCTGGTGAGGTTCTCAGCAAAAAAACTTGCAGTGTTTGTGTGTGTGTGTGCACGTGTGTGCCTGCCATGGAGCTTTGGAGAACAGTATTGTGCAAAACAAAACCATTGGAAATGATTAATTTTCAGGAATACTTGAGCAAGACATGAATATGTAGTTATATTTAGGAAAAGAGCAGAAGGAGACATTTCTTCGTAAATGTCCTTGCAACCTCCTTCTCTGCAGCACGTTTTGTGGGTAGCTGGAATTGCCACTTGTTTGTCTGCAAGGCTGGAGCAGCCCATGAAATCACCCCTGAGGGCTAGTGCTCTGTGCGTGAACGCATCAGAATCACTAAAGCATTCCCTGAACTCGTTTTCCAGCAGAAAAAATCATCGTGAAAAATAGAGTTCAAGATCACAACTGAGCAATTAATTTGTACCACACAAATAAAAGCAGGCTATGGATGGGAGGGACCCCACTCTTTCCCGTGTAAGAGCACAGGCACAGCACCTGAGTTCAGCACCCAACTCTCTAGCTCATGCTCTCAGAAATCCCATCAAGCTATGTTTTCCTGAAGCAAGGAAGACAGGAGAAGATGGGGGACTTCTCATGCCCACCCCAGTTTTTCTGGGAGTGAAATGACTCAGAGCTGATCTACTCTCAGAAAACCAAGGTATGTCAGGTCCTATTTTTCAAAATTTCAGGAACTTTTGAGGGCTAATTTTAGGTGCAATTCATAACTTTGAGCTATAGCAGCCATTATACATAGAAGAAGATTGAAACTTTTTTAAAATTGAAATTGCAATTGACCTTTCTAGGATCCATGTGTCAAAAGCACAAAATTGCAACCACTAGTTCATGGGCTAGGTGGATAGCTGTGTGAATGGGAGCCTGTCTGGCTGGAAGCTGAGAAAAAGCCCAAAGACCTTCAGGATTTAATGGTACATAATCCTTGTTCAAAATAAGCAAGTACTGAGAATATACACAATTCCTTGTTATTTTGGATAACACATTTCTTCTTCTGAAAGGTATTCAGGGAGATACAGAGAGTATAAATCTACTGTCACCCCTCATGCCTTGCACCTGCAAGGAGAGAAGAGCTGGCATGATAACAAAGAAGAGACCAGTCTGAGTGCTTTTATGACCAAAATGCATTCTGGAATATTGTGGATCAATTTTATGTTGAATTGAAATATCTGCAGAATCATAGTTTTAATATAGATAATGTATTTTGTAAGCTTTTCTGATTTAATTTCCTGGCAATCTTTCTCTTTTGTACACTGTAGGCTTTGTTACATAACAGGCTCTAGACGATAGAGAAAAATAATATTATAATGAAATGTGAATTAACACTAATTCAATTTGGTGGGGTTTGGAGATGACGACTATGGATATATGGATTTTCTTGTTCCAAAGCAATATACAGTCAATAGCACTAAAGTCAGGATTGAACAAATTATTTGTCTTATTCATGTATGTTATTGCTTTCACAGCTCACAGTTTTCCCACAGATTCATAGATTTTAAGGGTAAGGGTTATCATAATAACTTAGTGTTGGTCGTTGTGGCTGTAGAATCAGCAGTGTAGCTCAGACTTTACCATGGTTTCCAGTGAGCACCAGAAGTCATCTGAGGAAGGGCAGGAGTGCATGGGTGTGATGGAGAAGGGCATGAAATCCAGTGAATTCAGGGAGCAACAAACACTTATCCCAGCACCAGCTCAGCTCTGTGCCACACTGACTGCACCTTCCCCATCTGTGAAACCTGACTTTCTGCATAACACAGACCACAGATCAAATAAACAGGGAAGATCAAATACATGTGATAGCATAAGTCCAACTCTTTTGTTGAATTTCTTTGATATGCATGGTTACAAATTTATGTCTTTAATGTCTCAGAAATGGTAGCCAAGCCAATTAAAAACAAACAAACAAACAAACCTTTAAAAAAACCCCCACAACTACTGGTAGATGGTTTTCTGAATAGCTTTTTAGTTGTTGGTATCACTGCCTCTGGAAAGTGAGCATAATTCACAGGCTAGTGTTGCACATGAAAGGAAAACTTCCAAAAGAAAAAAAAGAAAACAGGTTTAATTAATCAACATATTGCATGATACCTTCATACTTAAAAAATGTTCAAAGCCATTAAAAAAATGCATTTATCTATGAAGAAAAAACACAGATCTAACTGTATCAGCTGCAAGAGGAGATTATGAATAAAAGATCATATATGCCATTTAAGATATCTTCAAACAGGGAGTGCCAAAATGTTTTTCTGAGATGGCAGAACAATGAGTTTCAAATTCAGGATCTTTTCCAAGGTCCTCTAAAGCCAGATTTAAAATAATTCCTCTAGAACCTGACTCTTCCTCAAGTCACTGTTGTAAAAAAACAATAAAAAAAGAAAAAGATATTAGCACCTAATGGTCCAGTGAAGAACAACAACATGCAAGGCAAAGGAAATGTGTTATGATCAAGGGAACCAAAACATTTCTGTTAAGAAGATTATGCCTCCAGCATCTTCTGGGATAGAGAATGAAGGAAGAGAAAGAAGAAGAAAACCCATCTGTTTTCTTTGGTGTTTTTAATGGAACCCAAATAACCTTTACAACACAGTACCACAACAATAAAATTTCTTTTCTCAGAGCTCCAGATGGTGAGAGACTCCAGAAAAGGAGAAGCTCTCCACCCTCGTCAGCAGGCTCTGTGCACCAAGTTATTTACATGAACCTTCATCCCTAAGATAACTTTGGCAATTACTTAGGAGTCATTAAAAATGTAAGCAAACTCCAAATCGATTGAATGATGGCATTAAAGGCATCTGTGAAATGCTTAATTCAGTCTGATCGATGGACCATATTGCATTCATCTCCCAAGGATGAGTGGTGGTGTGCTGTCAGTAGCAGTGCTGGCCTCATTCAGGGCACTCAGCATGGATGGCCCTTCGGCTTCCCCTTTTTGACCATCAGGAGTTGAGGAATGGCTGCTGTGAAGAGGAGGATGGATGATGAGCTGAGCTCTGCTCCCTGTGCCCACAACATCTGGCCGGGTGGGGCTGCAGGTGGCAGCCCAGCCACAGCACTGCAGCGTGGGAGCTGCTGGCCCTGGGCAGAAAGCTGTGAACCACACACACCTTATGGAAAGGATACTCTCCACATAGCCCTATTTCTCCCTTGTTCCCAATGGATGGGGCCAGCGAGCTCCTCCTCTCCAGTATGGCTAACTGGTTTCTGAAAATGAGGCAGTTCTGCTGCTGATTTACCAGCATAAGGCTGGAAAGCTGGAGGAACATGGGGCTTACACGCACTTTTTATCTTTAAAGATACACTTTTTCATGCTTCTCCTCATCCAAATAATTTTCCATTTTTTGGATGATTTCCTGAAGTTGTCACAACAGAGGAAAGGCTTGAAGGGGATTTAAAGTAGGAGAGTTTTTTTTCCTGATCAGTGCAGGGTTGTCAGTCAGTATGTAAGGGGAAAAGGGGCAAATATGAGACACTTGTGAGGGAACTGAGAAGGCAGTTAATAGTTGACGGGATAGGTAACACAATAAGAAGTATTTAATCTAGTAACAGATGTCCCCATATTTTTATTTACAGTGGAGTATATCTTAAAATGTAAGAAATCTGCCAAACTGATAGCTAAGAGAAAGGCTTCAGGTAATTTCAACTTGAATGACTTAGAAGAAGAAAAGCAAAATTCTGGTTCCTCCAGCACCTGTCTTTTTTTTTTTTTCTTTCTTTTTTTCTTTCCTGAATGTAAATTAATAGCAGCCCAAAATGGATATCTACATTCGATCCTGTATGGGTACAACTCACCTTAGGTCTTGTTTAAGTCTGGTCACTTCTGTTGCTGAGAGGAGACTGTTATTGCCCCATCTCAGCTGATCTGCCCTACTCTCCGCTGATGTTCACAGCCTGTGCTATGATGGAGAGGTGTTTACACCAAATAATCATTGGTGGTCAGCCTTGCAGAAAGGGAGAAGGCAAGACCTTCATAGCTAAAATTACTTTCTCTCTCTTTGAGATGGATCCCATCAAATCAATGTTGTGAGAGGTAAAAGAGTTGGGTGGCCTTTTTCGCTGAAAAAATTGTTGTTGTTTTTTGTGGTAAAATGACAATGCTATTTCCAGGGCTTTCACAGAAGGCACCAGACACTGAATCCTAATTGTCAGATTTCATTATTTTATTTTGAGATAAGTTGATGACAGTGAACAGATAAGAGGCCAAATACAGTAATTTGGTTTGTAAAATTGTATGTTAAAACTGTAACACTTCCACAAGTGCAAAAAAAAATAAAAATCAGTCATTTGTCGAACTATCAGATCTCTTTTGATCTGGTTAGAGGAAAAGACCATCTAGTTCATCCTACTGTCTCCAAGTGAAAAGGAACAGGCTGCATACCTGGTGCTGGATGCAGAATCCTAATTGTAAATGCAACCCCCCCCAGATTCATTCATACACATTAGTGGCTTTACCTGCATTAGCCTGCAGTGATGACCAGGAGCAGGTCTCCACAGTGGAGCAGTTGCTGCAGGTGTAAATCGATGCAACGGGAGGTGGAGGGTTTGATGCAGAATGAGGCTGAATGAGGGCAGGTTGATTCCCTGTGCTGCTGAAGCCAACCCTCCCAAACTGCTCACTCCTTCTGGGTCTCACTTGAACGTGCAGCTAGAGATACTTTTGAGATCAATTTTTAGATTAGCCGAATACTTTCTCACTGAAACTGATTATGAGTAGAGGCTGATTATAGTAATTTTAAATCTCTGAACAAGTTTTAGATGTCTCTGAAGAGTGCCTATCCCTCCCTCTCCCCCTAAAATGGAGGCACTAGAAATCAGTGAATACTTACTAATGTTGAAGATCTTCTCTTTTGTAGATGTTTTTTTTTTTTTCCACAAAGGCTTTAATACACGTTTGTTTCACATGCATGTTGACAGGATTAAATACAAATAAGGCCCAGACCAAAACAATGCCCCAGATGAGGCTGCAAAGAAGCCTCCAATGTGACTCTATGGCACATTATCAATTCAGTTGCGTCCAGATCATGTACAGCTATGGAGACTTTAGGAGGTTATTAATGATTCAGAAGGTCTTCAGCTGCCTGAATAGCTGTAATCTGTCTCTCCCAGGAAATTTCCCTTCTGAAGTATTGACATTTTGTTGTAGAAAATGAAATGTTTGACCCAAAAAACCCTACCCCAAAACATCCTTTTAAGCCTTCATCCAAATCCATCACAATCCCAAATCTACTAAAATAATAATATGTCATTAGAAGCCTAATTGACGTTGTTTCATGATAGATTTTTGTGTCCACAAGACTTTGATTAGGCAGAGAAATCTTAATATCATTTGCACTGTGCAAAAAATATTCTATCAGGAAATAAATAATGTATTCTTACCCTCGAAACATCTATACAAGTTACTATAAATAAAAAACTAGTTGTGGAACACGCCATACCTCCTGCCTCCTTCATAGGCACAGAAAATTCCCCAAAACTTTCCTGTCTGCATTCTGTTATGGCTTCTTGGGGAACAATATAAACAGTTGCTGAGCTGAGAATAAGGTGTGAATCCACTACTTAAATCAAGGGTTTACTGTATAAATTTAGAAAATCATGTAGAAGTTCAAGATTCAGAATCACTTTAAAATTTTGAAGTGGTCCTATTTCTTGTGTAGAATTATTGAAGCAAGTTATAGCGCAGCACGACAGGTTTCAGAAAAAGAAAAGAGAGCCTGTTTATTAATCTAGGTCTACCTAAGTCCAAGTATTGACTGCTGATTTGCCTTGCTCCCTGAAAAGACCTCAAGAGACTGAAAATATAAGGATGGACTACAAAATTTGTAATCATCTTGGATTGGGCATATCCCTGATTAATGAGAAGATGACATGATGACTTCTGAGCACAAGAAATCAATGCTCTGTTTCCCCTTTTCCCACCCCAAAAGTAAAGAGAAATTATGTACATGACAATACTCAACTCTAAAAAGTTTTGGAGACATATAATATATGCACAATGGAAATGAATGTCCAGAGTTCCCAAATATATCCACCTGTAAATTTAGCCAACTGCACCAAACAAGCAAAAAGAGGATTTTCATGCACAGTTTCCCCATTGTTTCTTTTATTTCATTTTTGTCTGGACAGCTTTTGAGAATGATCCTTGAAGTTCCCTGTTACATTCTTTATTACACTTACATTTAGACCAGGTATAATATTAGGCATATTATATGTGGTGATTAAACTTATTCTTTTAATAGTTTGGATATAATAAGTGAACATTGATTGTGGGAATATAAAACCTTTATATTGCTGCCTTTCTTTTAGGTAATTTCATTATATCTACAGACCTAATGAAAATAAGCTTTTTTCTTTTCCTTTTTCCAAATATATCTCTTAATACAGAATTGTGAACCACATTTTGCAGAAACAATCACAACCTTTCAAATAGCTGGGTTTGCTTCTTTCACTTAAATTAAATTTGTTATATATTTTTTTTTTCTTTTCCTGTACTATGTTCTTCTCTGGAGATTATTATAGTTTATCTTGCTTATCAAATGTTCACTGACATTTATTGAGCTGGAAATATTGTTTTCTATTCACTGACAGTCAAAATCTTGACTCCTACTTCTAGCTATCCATTCTGCTTTTTGATTCTGATTGATATTGGAAAAAAAAATCGTTACTGGATGAAACCTAACACAGAAGTAACTGCTGGATATGCTGTTGTGTTGAAGAGACAGCATATGCAGCACCTACTCGTCAGAATTTCAAAAAGTAACCCCAAAACAAACTGGCTGTGTTACTTAAACTCGGCTGCTTTTAATTAAGAAAACTTAATGAAAACTTAATGCTAGGAGAGAGCCCAGGCAAAAAAAAATCTACAAATAATTGGCCGAATTCACGTACTGCTGATTTTATGGAATCAGTGAAGCATCCCTTGGCTTCAGAAGAGCTTCAAACTTTCTGTTTGTCTAGGGACACACTGAGGAGAGCAACTTCAGCGTGTGAAGGCGTTACAAACATGCTGCAGGGAGGGCTGAGGGTGCCCACACCTCTAGGGAAACAGGGATCACCATCCCAGCTGCCTATACCACTCAGTTTAGGCACTTGGGGTAACCAGTTAAACTACTTGGTTTCCTTCAGCTTCAAAAAACAGAAGCAGAACAATTAGATGATGATGTCTGTGCTTGGACAGAGAAGTCCCTGCAGCTCCTGTGCTGGATGTGGTCTCAGGCATTGCGATGAGGTGGCTTTGTCTTTACTTATTTGCTCAGCTATAGAACCAAAATGATCTCCCTAGGGAGCTCCTCCTTTTGTGTCATCTTAGTCCCGCACTCAGCTACCTGACACACAAGCTGGTTCCTATTGAAGGTCTTCTCTGGCGTGAAGTCAAGTGTTCCTTGATTGGGAACTCCAAACTGTTTCCCATTACAAAAGAGTTGTCCCAAGGAGACTCACTAACTAGGTGCCTGAACCGAGCTGCACAGTTTCTCACTCCCATAGATCATAGGTAGGGAATGGCCCAGGTGATGCCTCCATATTCTTTCATAAAAAGGCAGAATTAAAAAGGAGCAGTGGCAATACCCTAGCCAGCTTCCCATCATCATCATTCTGCATAAACCTGATGTCCAGCATTGCTAGGTCAATGGAGCACATATGTGAGAGAAGGAAAACTAGGTAAATCCTATTGTGTCCAAGATATGTACGTATGCAATTACAGTTCCTTTTAGGTGTTGGACGTACAGCGTGGTAGATTCAAATCCTCCTAACACCTTCTGTAAGTCTCATGGACAGAGGGAATGGGAGCTTCACTTGGACTTGATGAACTTAAGGTCTTCTCCAGCCAAAACTGTTCAATGATTCTGATTCACCACACTGATCAATGAACAGGGCCAACCCTGACTTGCCTGGCTTGGAGGATGAGGGGGAGTGGTGCAGTTATAGAGCATATATTAAGGTAACTAAACATCAAGACATATTTCTGTCTTCTGTAACCACTAATCAAGAAAACAGCAGTGCTTTTTGTGATAAAGGCATATATTCACTTGGAGATGCTAAATTTAAAAACAAATAATCAGTTTGTGAAAGGCTCCTTAGCTGTGAAAATCTAGGACCTTAATTTTTTTTTCAAATCAGACAGCTTTGTTTATGCAGCTCAATTTCATTACCACTGGGGTGACTTTCAGGGCCACTCTGAGAAAAAAACCCTAGCAATTATATTAAATAGGAGAACAAAATAAAAAACAAAACAAAACAAAACCCTGACTGTTCTGTTTACTTGAATCCTGCCATTCTGTCATTCCAACATGAAAACTGTCCTTGAGGTCTAGTGGAACCTACAAAGGCAAACAATGGAGCTAGTTTATATAAATCAAATCGGTGTCATATGATCCCCAAGCCCTGATGTGTTCCTATAAAGTTAGAAGCAAACTCTATTTTAAGCACCAAAGGACTATGTGCTGTCTCTTCTTTTTGTTTTGTCATCTGCCAGGGGCATGCATCTAGATAAAAGGAATATCTTTATATTGATACAAGGTGTTCTCCATATGGTGATGTGCAGCCCAGGCTAAACTCTAACAAATGACCTGCTCGTAAGTCGTAAGCAAGTGCAAAGCCTGAGTCAGTCTGTTGTCACACCTGACTCTTACACTGAGTGATATTTCCAACCACCAGAAAAACAACTCATGCATACAGCTGAAAATACAAAATGTTAGTCCTAAAAACACAGCAGTGAAATTTGCAGTGTTATTACTGGAAACGGGCTTGGACCACACTCCATACCCTAACATGGGTGCATTTTTTTATCCAAAGGGAAATCACACAGGGCAGCAGAGGGTTGTTTTGAAAGGGCAGAGATGTCTATTCTGAGGTGAATACTTCTGATACCTCAGAGACCTAAATTTAAGGTGGAAGAATTCATAATAAGGAAAATAAAAGGAGAGGACAAAGAAAAGGTATTTTTATGGTCAGCTCCAGTTTTTACTCCCTCTTCCCTCTCAACCTTTTTTTAGACATAAAAATATTATTTTTAAGGTTTCATTAAAAAAAAAAAAAAAGCATTAAGAAGCCTAAGTGGCTCTTGCTTCTGTTTCAAGTCATGTCCTTAGATAGGGATTGAGAAGGAAGTCTTCCTTTGGAAAAAATAAAGTGCCTTTTCTGTCAAAATTTATCAAAAAAATACAGTTTCCTGGTGAGAGAAGTGGAGCCGATATGCTTTATTTTTTTTCTGAAAAACAAACATTCTGAGCACAGCAGCTTGGCACTAGTTTCATTAACTATAAAATTATGTGACCTTGGCTATAAAAAACCTGTAATCTGGACTACATAAAAAAGTCCTGTTCCCTTTAACAGGTTTTGTATGCTGGTCTTGTAGCTCATGCATTTGTACTTTTTATTTCAGCATCTCTCTAATAACTCCTTTGGGATGACACTGAGTCAACTGGTTAAAATTCACATTTGTTTCAGAAATACTTAGAATTAAAATACACACACATATTCATATCTTTTTAATTTTCTTTTTCTTCAGGTAGCATCAGATTCTGTCTCAGCTTTAGTATAAATAGTTTTTGCTGGTAACCTTTCAGTTACAGAGAATTCAGCATCCAGACCTATCAATCTTTTAACTCAGAGCTGCCAAATCTCGTAACAAAGGAGTATTTTGTTTGAAGGGCAAACCAAATTGACTTGTGTTTCCAATAACTGTAATGTCCAGCTTCTTATCAGTATTAATAAGAAAATGCAAATTGTATTCCTGTCAAAAAACTGAAAAAAAAAAAAGAAAGTTGAAGTGAGCAGTACAAGCAGTAAATTGCTTGCAATATGCTATTATATTCAGATTCTTATTTTCAGCTACACAGTAGTTTACTTGAGGTGAGCAAAAGAGCAATCAATGCTGAAAAGGACAAAAATGTTCCAAGTCTGACTTTTAAGTATGAGCAAACAGAAAAACATAATGGATAATTGTACCAGAAACAATAACACATATCAATATAAAAATCATAAGCAGATTAACTGTTAATCTATTTATGTAGATTTTTATTTAAAATAAATACAAAAGTAATATTAAATATGCAAGAGTTTAGAAATTCTGAAGTACCCTTGGAAAATCATCAACATTTCGTGAATCAATTTTCTGTCTGCTTTGTGAACACAACTTCTGCTTTATTGCTTTTTGGAAACAAAATTAAAGTGAAGCCTTATAAAAGCTATTAAAAGAGAGAACTTGTGGCTTGCAAAGTGTTGCCCCCTCTGACTAAATTATGTGAATCTGTTTCTTGTTTGATTGCCTAATGTTATTCAGAAAGTGATGGGTTTCCTAATTTTTTGCTTGTTCAAGGTAAATGTCTGGTAGACTAAAATTCAGCTTTTTTTTCTTGCGTGTTTGAAATTAAAAGAAACCACAGTGCAACAATATTGTGTAGGAGGGTCAAATATGGTTCAAGTGTAACTCTCACTAATGCATGACAGGGACCTGGGGTTGTGTAGCCAAATGACAGGTCAGAGGTTAGCTTTAAAAATGTTTTCTTTCAGTGAATAGTTGCTGTTAAATAAAGTGTTCCGTCTATCAGTTGTTTACCTTCTTTTCAGAGTAACCTGCAATTTAATTTACATTTAATTACATTAGGCACAACTATCCTGGTTTGCAAATTAAGGATAGAATGAAACATCACTGAAATATCTTTCTGGTATCAACATTACTTACTTTGACAAATATAAACCAATTGAGGGGATCACTTGAAGAGAGGGGATTTAGATCAGATATTGGGAAGAAACTCTTTAGTGTGAGGTGGTGAGACACTGACGTGTTGCCCAGAGAGGCTGTGGCTGCCCCATCCTTGGAAGTGTTCAAGGGCAGGTTGGATGGGGCCCTGAGCAACCTGGTCTAGTGGGAGGTATCCCTGCACACACAGGGGGGTTGGATCTAAATGATCTTTAAAGTCCCTTCCAACCCAAACCATTCTATGATTCTGTGATGACTGTTAGGCACATGTGGCTTCTGCAACTCCATCGATTGCCAAGTAGCCTGAAGGTGCATCTGCACGGGGAGCACTTGGAGGGAATCTAATCTCAAAGTGACCAAGGCAGAGAAGTCAGAAACCTACATCTTACTGTTTACTAGTGAGCTGTGAAAAAAACATCCAGAGAGGCCACAGATAGTGTAAGGGCTCTTTAAATCATGAATCAGACAAACTGACTATTTAAGTTCCACTCGAGCTACGGTATAAACTATGCACAATTTCCATGTATTGCCTCTGATTTATGTTATCAATGCTTTGGCAAAAAGGTAATTATTAAATAACAATGCTAGCACTCCGAATGAGACTGGACACACACTGTCAGCTTTTGACATAAGTAGAAGAGCAGAATCAAAGGACTTTTTGGCCAGACCACAGGTGTTATCCCATTTTGTTGATCTTCATATAAAAGCCAACCCATTTAAAAAAAAAATCTCTACTAATTTTCTTCAAGGTCTTCCATTCTGCTGTGCCTTTACAGTATTTGCTCAGGATGTGTGTATCCCATGGGTTTGTGCAGTGACACGACGCTGCGTGACTTTGCTGTTTCACTTTCTGTGCCTTTCCTAACACGTCTTGGCATTTTGTTTCCTTTTCTGACTTTGAGTGAGTACTGACTTTCTGTAACACTTCTCCACCTATGATTTCTTTAGCTATTTCATTGCTCTGTTACTCAGCTCTGTGAGATCCTTTCACTGCTCCTCACAGAAGCTGTTCATATCGCTCAGGTTTACCGGACCGTGCTTTTACATTTAAATGGACTGAGCTCATACTGTTTTCTATTATTTCCTTTATTTGGATTTGACTTCTTTTAAGGATGTCTTATTCTTTCTAATTATCTCCTGTGCAGTGTTCTTTAACTAAGCCCCATGACTATTTTTTTTTATTGACCTTTCTAAAGATATTTTTCCTGAGAGTTTGCCTTAAGTCAAACGCAAGGTTTTTTATTTAAAATTAAAAAAGCTCTCAGCCAACTGCAAATATTTCTCCCCTTTGGATTCCCCTTTTAGCCACTTTTTTAAAGGTTTTCTCAAATTTCTATAGTTTTCCTTACATCAAATATTAAGTTGAAAACTAGTGTATAAAATTTAGGATTATTTATTAATTTGATAAATTTGCTATACATTAGTACAGCTAGAGCTCCTATTACTGACAGTCAGGAGTTGCTTCTTCCCAACTATCTAATTTATTAAGTTATCATTTAATTTATCTAAAAATTTGATCTGACCCTCACACTCAAATGAGATTAATCTATGAGGATCAACGGAATGCTCTCACTCTGTTGGGCCACTATGCTGGGTGATCTGCTCTGGGTTGTCAGCCAGGAGGTAGAACCAATCTGAAAGCTGGAGTGTCTGAAAGCCTGGTCAAGACTCTCTCTATCTCGTCTTGCTCTACTCTGTAGCACTGTGGCTGGTGGCCCATCCTGGCCACTGTCAGCTCTTTGTCCCCTCCAGACCTCCAGTTAATGTGCAGTGGTCACTGAGCCTCTGAACAGCACAAGTTGGCTGGGAAATGTGTTGGCAATCAGTTCAGAAAACTTCTTGCATTAATTCCTCTTGATTCTTCTTTGTTTTGAAGAGATGTGCTCGTTGCTTTTGATTCTTTACTTCCCAGTTTACTATTTAGTGTCTTTTTTGTGTTTTTTATCTCAAGAGGGTAGAGGGCTCATCCCTCCATCTGAAACATCTGACATACATTTGAACTCACGAAGCCAAAAGGACTTTGATTTTGCATGAATAAATTATAAGTGCTAGTAACAAAAATGCATTTTCCTTAATTGAATAAAATGCTGTATGTTGTAGGAAATATTTCTTTGAAACTGTAATCTTCTATCTTCTTTGAATTATGCAATAGATAAGATAACTTTTACTGTTATTTGTTGTTTGGATTTTTTTGGTTTGTTTTTTTTCTTCTTTTTTCTGAAATACATCAATAAGGGAGAAACTTCTAGGAATTCACCCTGATCCAAATTAGAAGCAAACAAATTAAATCCTTGTGGTAATTTCATCTGTAAGTGCAGGAAGGAAATTGACTTTTGTAAACATGTGAGCCTCAACCCTTATCCTATTCATCCACTGGCCAATTTTTAGGAGTGTCTAATTCACTGTGCAGAATAATATCTGGGTACATTAAGTGTTCATAAATGTGGACATTAATAGAAAGTTCTTGTTTGAATGTGAGCTCTTAGAATTACTTTTGAAGGGGGGACCTCTAACATCCACTCTGATTGAGCACAGTTTCACCTCAGAAAATGAACCCAGATGGAAAGCTTGGGAAACTCTCCAAAACTAAATTAGTATTTCTGTAATTGAATAGCTGAATTTGAATTAATTAGTGTATCTTTGCTCAATTTTTATTCCTTAAGAATATAAGATATAGTCGAAATCGTGATGCTTTTGAAGTCAGTGAATTTAAGAGTATTCAGGATTTTATTTTATGTCTTTGTCAAACTAGCCTAATGTTAACTAAAATGATTGAAAGAGTATCAGATAGTTATAAATAGTTTTACTAGACCAGCTTTTTAATTTCCTATGTCCTGCGCCTTAAAGCCGATTTTAATGAAGAAGATAGAACATTTTGATATATATTGTCACATTTCCTCATCTCTTGTATATTCATGACTTTAAAATGTTCAGATAATTCATTTCTCAATAATCATAAAGCCCATGAAAATATCAATAGAATTATTCAAGTCTCCTGTAAGATTTCAAAAGCATTTCCACAGTAAATGCCGAAATTAATGGCAACACCTCACAAGAAGAGGTTAATCACAGTTCATTGTTTTGCTATTCACTGCAATGACAATACTCATTATAAATGCATTTGGTACCTGTGGATGTAATATGCAATTTTTATAGATTCACTACTCAAGTATTACAGCTACACATTTGCAGTTCTTACTGTTAACTACTGTTTGCAGAAGAACCTGGTACTTAATGTATCAAATGCTAGAAACCAGAGCTACAATGGATCTCTGCACCCACTGAAATAATTTTTAGAGCCTAATTCCTGCAAAGCCAGCCACTGTGAAGTGTTAAGCATGACTCAGGAAGGGCCAAAATTCTCAATTCCATTTGAAAATTGAACTTTGTTCCTTGGAGGCTTGGAGAAAGCTTTCAAGAACCAGGTGGACTGTTGTGGAGTCTTGCATTTGTGAACTTGTCAATATACTGAGTACTTTGGATGCTTAAACATAGCTGCATGTCTGGAATTAAAAAGGGAATCTATCTTATTCTTTAAAGTTAAGATTCTCTCTATTATGCCCCACACAAAATATTTGCATTAATTTGCATCACTTATGTGAATAATAAGCCCTGTGCTTCTCTTAACATTGCAACAAAAGCACTCCTTAGAAAACCTAAAAGAATTCATCACTCTCTGAATTCATGAAATGCACAAAAATCCTCACCTCCCTTTGATTAACTCTGCCCACATACATTAAAGAGAGCAGTCTATCAGGGCTATTTGCTGTGCTTGTTCACACATCAGAAAGTCCAGCTCCCTGCAGCCTTGAGAGTAGGTTGAATTTTAATTTCAGATTTCATGTCTGCTCCCTTAGTTCATGTTTTATGTGAGCCATAGATTATAGTGGCCAAAATATTTTCTGCATCCCATTAATTCCATTGATGGGATCCCATCAGATACACTGCAGTCACTGCTTCCACAGTCAGAAAGAAAAGCTGAAAGATACTGCTTATCTTACAAGAAGCTAATACACACCCTACAGCTTCATGTGAAATGTTCTATTAGGACAAGGTGGAAGGGTTTCATACTGGAAGAGGGGAGATTTATGTTAGACATTAGGAATAAATTCTTTAGTGTGAAGGTGGTGAGACAGTGGCACAGGTACCCTTGGAAGTTGTGGCTGCTCCATCCCTGGAAGTGTTCAAGACCAGGTTGGATGGGGCTCTGGGCAACCTGGTGTAGTGGGAGGTGTCCCTGCCCATGCAGGGGGTTGGAACTAAATGATCTTTAAGGTTCCTTCCAACCCAAACCATTCTATGATTCTATGAGTCATTTTCACAGGGCGTATAAACTTACGACACAGTCATCAGTCAGGCCATGTGGGATTACTGCATACCACAACTGCAGAGTGATCCTTTTAGCCAGTCTTTCTCATAAAAACAGCAGACAGTCTACAGCTGAGCATTGCTTTGACCGTTGGTGATCTTCATAAAAAAGACCTAATGTCTTACAAGGAAACAGCACTAATGCTTGCTAAGAAAAACCTGAGTAATTCCAGTAAAGCTCTCCAGAGCTTTTATTCTGCATGGTTTGAAAGGACCACATCTCACCTTCTTTAGTGGCTTTCCTACTTTTGCCAAAATGACCCTGTCAGCACAAACAGCAGCAGGTGATCTGCCCTGACCATCCTGGTGACCGAGGGGAAGTGATTGATTACTGGAGAGTGCTCAACATTAGGCACAGGCCACAATTATCTGTTTCCCTAAACGTTCTATGGTACAGGAGAGAGAAGTTGCTCTTGCCAGAAGGGATCCTCTCTGCAAAAAAACAGCGAAGTAGAGCTCCTTGGTACTGCTGAATTTTTTATGCAGTTGCCTTGCACAAAAAGTCTCTGGTGTCCTCAAATATTAATACTTGTAATGAAATGCTCAGATTAGTGATTGCATAAACCCTTTCCTGGGATAGAAGTTTCAGCCTGTGGGATCACAGCCAAATAAAAAGATTGTTTCAGCCACAGTCACCTTTACTTAAGCCGATGTCAGGTGCTATCATCCAATTTAGAAGTCAACACAGTATGTGAAATACGTTTCTCTGGGGGGCAAAATCTGACTCATATTATTCTCAGCGTCCTGGCGTGGTGGGTGTGAAATGAGGCACCGCGGGACAGGAGAATGAGGGCAGATTGCGGCGGGGAGGATGAAAGGGCTTCAGGAAACCTTTTAATATATTTTAACTAAGAGACTTGGGGCTGTATCTTGTTCTCAATTTTGTATTGACCTTTATGGGGTTTTAAAAGAGAGCAGAATTTCCCTGTTCTTAATTTATGCCACTTACCGAAGATCCCTGGAGTCAGATCTGTGCTAATTTACACAATGTGCAAATCCTCTAAAGTCAACGGGTTGCAGTGTAAATCAGAGCATAAATCAGGTCAGAATTTGGCCCCTGATGAAGATCCAATGAAAAAATGTTTCCCTAAATGATTCGAAAGAACAGCTAAATATATTGATTTTTATTTAAATGAATCACAGTTGGATTAGACCTCCAAACGTTATTAAAAATTGACACAGAATGATCTTTATTCTAGAAGATGAAAGTATTTAGCATATCTACTCACTTGGGACCTGAAGGAAAAACCTGTAGTGATAACAAGAACCAATTCCTAAACAGTCCCTGAAAATTAAAATATTCCATGAATGACAGAATAAAAATTTGGTACTAAATATCTAGATAACTTTGAAATAACTAAAGCAAAGGGGTGTTAAAGAGCAACTTTTTTCCTTTTTTTTTAATGCTAGGATCTTCATGATTTACTACAGTATTTGTTCCAAGGTCCTGGCTATCTTTGCTACCCCCACATACTCGGAATTTATCATTTTGGATCAAATTCATGGCTAGTTTTCACAGCTGCAGTCAGATTAATTTCACACCTCTGAATTTAGCTTTTTGCTGTGTATCTGGAGACCATTCATCAATATTCTCTGGAAAGGGGCATGCTCCCTTCTCAACAAATAACCATATCAGTCTCTTATATTTTCATCCAGAATAAATCCCACTTGTTGGCTTTCCTTTATATACATATATTATTCTAAATATAGGAAATATTCTAGCAGATGGAAAGCAGGGTGTATATGAGTTTCTATGGCAAACTTTAAATACGCTGGGTTTTGAGCAGTCCTTCTCAGCTGGTTATTACATCAATAAATCAAGCAATATCAAATGTGGATACATTAATCAGATTTTGATAACTTCTACAGTCATTCAGAACAGCTGACATAAAATAGCTATAATTACACATTGTGGTATTGTATCATATGTTTCATATTTCATAACATTTATTCTCAGTGAATGTCTCAACAGTTTCTTATTACTGGAAGACCATTATCCTTTGACAATGGCCTATTTTTCTATTCTACTGACATTAACTATTAATTATCTTTTTTTTTTTTTTTAACAATAATGAATTAAAGTCAATGAGGATTATGGAAATCTCTCTGACTAATACCCTGTTACTGTTACCTTAAATGCTTAGGGCTACAAAATGAAATTTAGTGTGTATGAGCTCAAAGAAACTATTTACTACTTTAACATTTTACAAGTCATACATTAACATTTAGCAAGTCATAAAAAATTTACATCTTTAAGTGATTTGTACCGAATAGGTTAGTGATACGCATTTCACTCAGGACACTGGGGAAAGAATCTATAAAATGAAGGCATTTTGCATTGTCTTCAAATAGTTTCTACTGCTGGTGGATGTACCATCAAACCCACAGAAAGGGTCTGGTGTGCTGCTTCTCTTCAGTTAGAAGCCGTTCTCCATGAGAACAAGATGTCTGCAGTAGCAAACTGATTAAAACTATCTTACAGTTATTCAGCTACTAGCAAATCAGTTGCAATTTAAGGAAAAAGATGAATGCAGAGACCACTATAATGAAGTGGTGGACATGGGGTTTTGTGATTTGATTCGAACAAATGTTGCTATAGAATGTCTGTGAGTGTCTGCCCTGTTTCTTTTCAGTAGGTTGCTGCAGTTATTTTTGATCACTTTCTATATGCACTGAAAAGATCAGTTATTAAGGGTATAAATTCAGAATCATGGTAATCAAACTCCTGAGTGCTCTGTAAATTAGTTACATCCATCGTTAACCAAGTTGGTGCCACTAGGTGGTACCCAAGAATATGAAGCATAGACAGTCACTTTCACAGGATCTCCCTTGTTTTGCAAGGGAAGAAGCTTCCTTTGTGCTACTGAAAAAGACTCTTGATATTCTCTTGTCTTTCAAGTGGATATTAGAGGCACGGAGAAATTAAGGCCAAATCCCTCCATGATGTGACTGGGTTCTCCCAGTTTCCATGCAGCAGCACTGAGCGCTGGGGCGGTCTTATTTTCAGGCATGAATTATTAAAACCTAAGGAGGAGGTGTTCAAGGTGAGACTGCAAGCTAAAAATTCTCCATACAAAAACAGAATGTGAATTAGTTAATATAAATTCTGAACTTCTTTCAAATGTACTCTTAACAGGAAAAAAAAAAAAAAAAAAGCAGCTCAGTTTTCCAGAGACTTAATTCCTATTAAATTATTTACTCTGTTCTACTCATGATTATATAAGCTAATTTGGACATGCCACTATTTTGCATGTCTTTGCCATTAAAAGCTGAACAATCAATACAATGACAGTACAGAAGAGGATGTTTAGACAGCAAAATACTGCAACAATAACTGGAAAAATGTTTCATTGAAAGGATCCAACTAAAGTATTGCAATTTGGTTTAGAAGAATAAATTACAGACACAGCTTCTACTTCCATACATTTTCTCTCTTTTACGATACAATTGTGAATTACTCATCCTTTAAATAAAACACATTTTAAACTCATAGAAAGTCTTGAATTGGGCTCCACAGGGTCGTTAGGCTTTTCCTTTGGGAGATCTCCTGGGAAGCAGGCTGGTGTTGCAAGATCTCTTCAGCATTTACCCTAGGGAGCTGCTGTTGTGTTGCCGTGCCACGGAGAGATCTGCATAGCATGTATGGCATGACCTTCAGCAGCTACAAGTGTAAAGTTCCTGTGAAAACCAGGAAAATGGGCTCCAATCCTGAGGCTGTGTCAAGAGAGGCATTAAAAAAAGTCCCCAAAAGGAAGATTAATATCTTCATGTCATAGACTTGAAAAAATATTTTGTTGTTTGCTTAGTAATTATGATGCTTTTGAAATGTAGTTTTTTCAGTTAATCTTTAAAACAAAAGTGGTAGATAGATCATCCCATATCTCTTCCAAAATAGGGCACTTTTTAAGGCACTTTGATCAAATACGTTCTTCTCCCTCAAAACTTGTTTTTCTTATGAGTAATTCTCTTCTGTCTAGCCCATCTTCAGAGAGGAAAGGAAAAACGTATTATCAACACTGCCAAGTTTTGCTTTTACCTTTGCCTCCTTCTAGATCAAAAAGTACCTTGGTCCATGAACATGCAAATGCAGAAATATTTCTAAGGTCTTGAATGCAAACTCTGCTGTTGATGCTTCTGCATCAACTTTGTCACAAGTACTGGGTCCCTACTGTCTCCCCTCCAATACTCCCCATCTTTTCAGTATGCCAGGGAGAACAGAGTCCAGACTTTTAAAAACTATTCCTTTTATTAGAGGGGTAGTAGGGCTATTTCACTGCTCAATAAGAGAAACAAATACTATTGTAAAACACCTGAAAATATCTTTTCATCTCCTGTACCAGCTAGAGAGAGAGTAAACTTTCAGATGTCTTGATCCTGAGCTCACTTTCCAGCTGTTGAGTCAATATATGTGTAGCAGTAGCTGCAGTTTCTTTTGAGATCAGGAATTTTTTGCTCAGTTGATCATTTTGTCCTGAAGCACATACAAACCCAGGGAAAAAAAAAAAAGTCATGCAGCATCCTCTGGTGAACAGCACTGGCAGCAGCACACGGTGCCATCTTCAGTGCTGATGCATCCCAGGTTTGAGTTTTCCCAGGGGTGCCGTGCTCTGCCTCCCGAGCGGATGGATGTGATCAGACCTATCGCTCTTTCCTCTCGTGGAGGTAATTCAGCACCTGTAACTCCCAGTTTAAAGGACCATGGGGACTTGGAGCAGCTCGCAGAGGAAGGAGAAGTATCACAGTTAATGTTCTGGCTGATTTCAAAGCACAGGAGGTTAAACCTACTCATATGGGTTATGAAGCAGCTTGGAGACAGGTCAATGGAAGTTTAGAAAATGGAAAGCTTTACTTTTTGCTGCAGAAACTCATATCACAGATACCTTAGACACCTTTCATCAATTCCTGCTGGCACATCGGGTCTTTGAATTAAACACTCAGCACATTTGCTCTATTTTCACTCAAAATCCAAGAAGAAAACAAAAGCTAATTAATATGAAATGGTCATGCTACAATTCACAATTTTGTTGACTTTTCATTGTGCTTGTATAAAATTGAATATAATTTCAAATGCCATTCTGGCACTGGGTACTATGGACATTTCTCTTGTCTTTGTGAGAAATAATGGGGGAAAAGAGGGCACAAGAATATTATATTTTTCTTATTCTTAGTAACACGTTTTAGGATATCCTGATTGCATAGTCTGAAAAGGTCTTAGCTGATGGAAAGTACTATAAAAGATCTGGCCTGAGGAGATAGATATAACTACCCCACATATCTATTCCAATTTAATGACTGTAGTTGTAGAGAGAGGAAAGAAACAAAATTATTTTCAATAAATTTTACACATAGCTTGACATTCAATTGAGCGCATCAACATTAGCAATCAATTAGTATCTCAATGCATAGTTTTGAGTAGCTGTGAATTACTGTATACACTAATGGCTTTTAAGCAAACTTCCAGAGCAGGTTCAGTGTTTTTGCCACTAAAGCAACTAATATCATAAAGCTACAACAGGGCAAAATGTTCAAATTACCTTAATCTATTTCAATTTACAAACACACAAATCTTAATTCAAGTGAAAATGGCAGCAACAAAAGCAACAATTCTTTCCAACTCTCCCAAGGCCATTTAGAATATTTCTCAGTCACATTATAGCTCAAAAAATAGTTTTCGCCATCTCTGTCTCTCTCTTTCCTCTGAAATGTCTGTCACTCCAGGATGTTGTGGTTGGAGACTTTTGTGGATTTTTTAATGCTTGATTCTGTTTAAACTATAGCATGTTTAAGTGATAATAACTCCTTAACTTCCTCATCCCCATAAACTTGCCTCATTCCCATTGAAGTCCCTATGAAAATATACTATGAGAAAGTGCCATTAAACATTCATTCGTTGCCTTCCGGCAAGTGTGAGGCACATATGTTTCAGAGTCAAACATATAGCTGACAGACTCCCAGCTATCATCAGGATCAGATCTGCTAAGTAAGAAAATGTGATTTTTAAGCCTGTTCTCTCAACTTTATCATCATTAATGGTACAGACTTCACTGAAATTTTCTTTAGAAGCATTATGTCAAATGCTGACTTCATTGCACATATGTCACGCACTGATATCATTATTATTACTCAAGTCTTACTGGAAAGAAGTTGGGGCCAAAGTACTTAATTTCCTTAATTAATTGTTAACTGTTTGACCAAATATGTCTTCCACAGAGAAGATGGGAGTACAATGAAGTGAGTAAAATTTTACAGGGCTTTAGATCAGGCATTAAGTAAAGCAGCTATAACTTTTGGAAAAATGGTTGTCATCTAATAGAGAACTTCTTCCCTGCATTCAGAAAATTTGTTAATATTCTTTCTTATGCTGGAATACACAGACACTTAGCCTTCCTTTTCCAAATGTTTCCAGTATGCATAATGCACTTTTTAAATCACAGCTTTTAGAAAAATGTCATGATATTGATAAAAATTCTATCTACTACTACTGTACTAAAATTCTAATATCTGTTACTTGTACTGTGGGATAGTGAAATCCAAATCAATGTCCCTTGCTATGGATCCAAAAGGAAATGTATCAGGTAGCTGATTACCCTATTCTCAAGTTATTTACAGACAGTAGTTCTCAGAAGAGGAGTCCCATTAAATGCGTGTGTTTATTCAGGCAGTTTTATTGACAAACAGTGAGCTGTGATTATCAATGGGACTTTAATAAATAGACGTGTTTACGTCTTACTTGTGTCTTCATTAGTTAAAATTAGGAAGTGGAAGAGGATGTTGGTCTTCATTACAATTTACAATGGTTAAAAACATAAAATTGCAGAAAGACAAAACATCCTAGAAAGACAAGAAAGTAACCAAATGCTCCTTTTTCCTCTTTTTCTGAATACCCATCCTACCTTCTCTTACAGATTTGGAGCACAATGATGTGTGCTCACTTAGGTTTCATTTCAAAAATATGTCTGCTGAGACCTGTTGGTTTGCTTATTTAGAAACCTGCAAAGGATCACATGAGAATAATGTGGATTTCTGTAGGTAATTTACAAAACATCTAGAATTCATTGTGACCCAGTTCAACTTCTAAAGGCAGCAGCAACACTTCCTCTGCCCTTTAGCATGCATCAGTATGCAAAAATATGGAGATGAACCAGTGAGGGAATTTATCCCGGGACTTTGTTTTTGCTTCTTCTGCAGCTGCTTCTCTCTGTGCTGTCCATGAAGCCTGAGGATACTCCTTGAGTGCCCACCAGCATCTCCTCAGTGTTTCTCTGCTGCTTTCCAGTTATTCTGCCAGATATAAAGCTGTATGAAATCCATATCAACCAGAATCTCCCATGCCTTTGCAGTTAAAGGATACGAAGTTCAGTCATATTGTACAGCCCCATTTAAGTTCTCTAATTTGAACTAAGAAGAGGAAATTGAATGAAGAGCTGAGTCAGTATAAACAAAAGTTTATACTACATTCACAAAAAATAGCACAACCCAAATCTCTATATTACATACATGCAAAAAAAACCCCAAACCAAAAACCCAAAAAACCCATTAAAAGAACTCTAATTTAGCAAAATCAAACACTTAAGAGCTTGGAAATACCATAAAACCTATTGTTGCCTCACGTCACTTGAAGCTAAGCCTCCTTCTGCATATGAAATACAATATTGTCTTTAATAACAGCTTTTCAGACCTTTTCCCATGAAGCTTCTCCCTTGCTCCTTCACAGTATTAGTATCCCTTTGCCTCATCTCACCTTTCCTTACATCTTCTTCCTTCTTCATTCATCCTTGCTTTTCCCTCTAATACTTCCACATCCCTGAAACCATTGAAATCTCCTCTCCCTGTACCAGTCAGTCTCAGAAGAATTAATTCTTGGTAAGTATCAGAGGATGTGGAGCTGTTGATCAAGAACAGAATTCAAGCTATGGGGACTCAGAGGGATGTGATGTCAGGCAAGGGGTGCAATATTGAAGCGAACTCTTTGCCTCTTGTAGGTCTTTTTAACTGACAGAACTGAAAGTTTGCACTATAGTTTATCCTGCATTTGAACTGACAGAGGAGTATCACCTCGACAGCCAATTACTTAGGAAAAAAATAATTTATTTACAGCCAGAGCAGTGACACTGCAGCCTGAGTCCCACGTGGAGATACCAGTGTCTGTTGGTGCAGGATCTGGCCTAGCCAAGGTAGTAAGAGAACCAGTGGAATGGATGATACCCAAAATGCTGTCAAAGGAGATCTTTTCTCTCTAATGCCTTTCAAGTCTACAACCTAAGGGCTCACTCCTAACAACAGAAGGTAAAAGAGTTTTAAACAGACGTGCAGTTTGAAGATTGACAGTGTCCCTTTAACAACTTCAACAGTTGGAGTGGTTTATGTAGGTGGGTGGATCTGATGCTGAATAGTTAAACCTATTTTAGTGAAGAACTTGTGACTTCCAAGATAAAATATTTTCTGTAGAAGACAGTAACAGCAATTGGGAACAACGCACAAAGGAATAAGCCTTCTCTAATTTATGCAGGTTCTAGGAGGCTCATCCATGCACTTGAGTTTTATTTTCTCTTCAAATGTGAAGATTTAAGTCACTTTTACGATACATGTCTCTGTCAAAGAAAAATTTTTCCACTACCATTACACAGAAAGTTCATGCTCTCGAGGGTCAAAGATTCTGAGATTTCAACATTCTACATTGCATAAAATCTTCAGCTTCTGATAGAACAGCTTCTGCCCACTAATGCTTCTTTTGAGTCAATGCCCACTCTTCAAAGCCACTACCCTGTTCGTCCTTCCATCACCCTTCTAGTCTATCAAATGTTCCCTCAGCTCCTCTGTGAGTCTGTTTGTTTTTTATTTTTCCCACCATGAACAGACCAGAAATAAAACCCAGTGCAATACATCTCAAGGATGTGTATCTTTGTATCACCTAAGACACGGAGCTGGTCTGCAATCAGCATGAGCAGGTCTGGTACTTCCAGCACTGGATCCCTTCATTCTGCAGTGACCAGCGTGTCCTGTGCTCCACCAACACCTCTCTATGCACCGTGCAAAACCACTGTGGGCTGTTCCTGGGCTTGCAAAAGCTGACAGATCTGCAAATGCAAATGTATTCCCATTAATTAGAATAAAATACCACATGGTTGCATGGTTAACTAAGTTCCCTAACTCCCAGGGGATGAAACTTTTGCACTGTCAAACATTGCAGAATTTGCATCTAAGGGAAACATTTTAGGTTTCTATATTTTACCAACAATTACAGAACTGAGCTGGTGCTTTCCTTGAACATTTACAATTTAAATCCAAAATTTCTGGCCACCACAACACATTTTGATTCCCATCTTGTAGATTGATTCACAGGGATGGAGAGAGCGACCTTGGATGTGATGATGACAGAATTTAGAACAAGAATTAGCTACATTGCTTCACAGAGATTGTTTGGCTAGTGAGGATAATTTTTTGGGCAGCCTCTGCCACTGTACAGCATAAGGCAGTATTAGATGTGTCTCTTTGTGTAACCAGACGTAGAGGGGAGTGAAGCAAATGAGCCAGGGCAGCAAAACTGGGTGAGGAATCCATGAGGCTTGTATTCAACAGTCCACAGTCGTCTCCAAAGGAGAGTCCAATTAAAGCCTGGACTGCATTTTTACATATCACCCTGTAGCTGATCAGCCAAGGTAACACAAACAGCTTTCTCCACAAGGCAGCACTGCCAGAGAGCCACTGTTCCCTCTGGGTAAAAAAAAAACCAAACACCACTGTCTAAAATTTCAGAAAGATTTCAACAATCACCCTAATCCAGTACTACCACAGCCAATTCTACTTCTTCTGTGTACAAAAAGGAGCCCATTCTATTGCTCATCCTTGGTATGTACACTTGGAGAATTACCACTGGCCATGGGGGAAAGCCAGGAGAATTAACAGCCACTGAGTACAGTCACATTCCTAAAACTGGAGAACAATCATCCCCAGGAAGGGATTTGGAAGAAATTCAACAAACGAGAACTCCTCTAAATCATCTTCTTGAAGGCCACTGCACAGCATTGGTGTCCTGTATGCAGATTGTCATGTGCTGCTGTGGTAGGGATGCTCTCTTTCATAAAGAATTAAGCCCTTTAAAATGAACTGTAATTAATGTATTTAATATATTGACTACAAGTTTATGTCCAGCTTTAAAATCTGCTCCACCTCTGTGAAAGTACTGCACCAAGTGCTCTCACATCATTGTTCCTACCAGTAAACCTGTGGTACCTTAGTTATTGCATAATTTCAAACTTTGACCAGACTACATAGAAGAATGGAAAAACAGTTCACACTTGAAAACATTAAAACTAGTAATATTTTTTTTGTGTTTTGATCAATATTGGTTTTTGTGTAGACTTGTGCTGTGTCTTGGTAAAGCCCATTAACAGTGCGTGGCAGTTCTGTGGATATACCTAATTAAAACTGTGAAGGAAATACACTATGTAAAATGAAATATTGTGAGTTTCATCTACAAGATACCAATAGTGTAGTTGAGATGGTATGATTTTTAACCTTCCACTCAGACCAAATTTAGTTTCTGCATTTCTCAAGCTTCATTCATACCAGAGTGGCCACCAAATCCTCCTCCTTTCTTGGACATCTCTTAATGACAATAGTCATTAATACATTTAAACCAACCAATTATGTAGAATCATGAACTTATTGGCAGCTGTGGCAAAAGTTACACTTCTTGTTAGTAACATTTGGAACATTGCATTACTCTGTCAATGTAATGAAATACTTTAATTGCATCCTCTGCTACATAAAATTCTGGGGAGAAGAGATGAGAGACACCCATCAGAAGAAGGGGAATAATGCTGCTGGTTTCACTCTTGCTATTAGAAGAATTTAATCCCAGTAACAGGACATACACCTCAGTATGGGGATCTTTGTGGATGGATATGAAAAGAATATGCTCCCTCAAAGAACGAAAAGTTTGCAGCTTCTTCAGAGGGACCCATACTGTACCATTTCCATGGAGATGCTCTGCTCTAGCCCAGGACAAATCTGCACACAACAGCTTGGCAGGATCAAACTTCAAGTTTTAAAAAACAATTCCATGACAGTTAATAAAAAACTCAATTATAAGTCACATAACATTAAAAAATATGACAGGAAGAGCAGACAACTTATGAGACACCTATTATCCAAAGATATTTCCAATTACAAATTGCAGCACAGCTGGAGCACCTGGGCTATCCATGTACACTGCCCCGAAAGCTGATTACAACATCATGATATGAGTGATACAATGACTAATACAGTATCAGTACCACCATCTCCCACCCTATTCTTTCAGTATCATGTAAGTGGAAAGTGTTTAATTAGAAAGCTTTCAGTATTCATTTTCCAGCTTAATAGGCTTTTCTGGTTGATAACAACCTTATTAGGGGTCAGGAATAGCTGCTTAGCCAAGCCAAAAATATCTTTTTTTCCCCTTCTGTCTTTTAAGAAAAACAAGCAGATGTACTTCCCATCCATTGAAATGCTGTTATTAGATTGTATGCATTTTAATAAAGCTGTGTCAGTTCAATTAGTGTAAGGGCAAGAAATCTTAAATTATATTCTAATTTTGTGAGTGTAATACCCTGGGTAAAACAGGGTAATTCCAGGCTACATATGCAATTTTGCTGGTGCTTTATGGTAACTCTGGACAAATGCACCAGCCAGCAAATCTATCTGTAAAAATTCCTTCTTCTATATAGTGATGCTTAATTAAAGTGGCAGCATTTCATCCAAATGAAGCTCTTGCATTACTATACAATATATGTATTCATCTCCTCCAGTTTCAGTGAAGTCACTGGTTCCCTGCCTGGTGCCTCTTGGTACCTCTGCCAGAATTCCTCCTTCTTTTTTGTTTGTTTAATATGAGAGTTGAAAAGAATTATGCCATGTAGAAACTGAGACTTCTCGTGCTCATCAAATACAAAGCTTTTATTTTGTTCCAAGGAAACTTGTAGTGTCAATGATGGGGATTTGCATCCTTCATGTTTCAAAACCTTTCCATTGCCTTTCTTAATAGCTATTGGAAAGAAAGAGAATTTAACTAAAAGGGACTCCTTATCTTGCTAAGTAGTATTTACAATTTTTCTCAGAATTTCCATTCAAGATATAAGCTGATTTTCAGAAGTGAAAATTTGAGCCTTGCATTGGGTTACCAATGTAAGTAAGCAAACAAAAAATAATATCAGCCTTGTTTTAGAGGAAAATTCTACATAGTATTTTCATTTAGTATTTTAGGAAGTTATTTAGTATTCAGGAGAGTTTTTCCGTAACACTTGAATCAGTTTTGTTTGATTTAGTTTTCTGTGGTTCCAACAAATTCTGGGATGTGTAACTTCAGCTGGAAATCTGATTCCTTCCAAGTATCATCAGTGCTATGCTGAACATTTATGGTAGAATGTCCTTTAGGGTGGCCACCCAGAAGATGTGATTCCACAGCCGATGCCCAGGAGTAGATCTTAAGTCTCAAAACATGAGAATAGATTTGAATTTCACTTCTCCTTTTTATGAGGATAACTGTCCTCAAATTTTGCACTGAAATGCTGACAAAGAAATACTACATAAAAACCTTTCATTTTGTCAAAGCATCACAGGGTCTGAAAAGTGTCAGGAGCAGATGGGTGCAGGCACACCTTCCTCTGACTGCTACAGGCAGTTGGAAGAAGTGGAGCCAGATAGCAAGTGAGGCAGATTGCTTCCTGACACCAGAAATGGGGAAAAAGTGCCTCTGAGGATGACATTATTTCTCAGTTAATGACTGAGAAAAAACAGAGATTGTTTTGTTGGTCTTAACTGCATAGTTTCAAACTTGATGGTTTTGTCCAAGTATAGTCACAATTCTGACTTCCTAAATTTTCTAATTGGGAAATAAAATCATGGTCAGTTTCACAGGGGTCTCAAGCACCCTGTCGTATTTTCTCAGTGTGGAATTTTTCTTCACACTTTTCTTCTATTAAAACAAAGTGGTTATGCTTTTGTCCGTTGGGTCCTGGAAGAACATGCATATCAGAGTTTGAGTTTCTGTCTGCAGTTCTGCATCGCCTCCTCCTTCCTCATCCTCAAACATTACCTGCCCTCCCGCTCCCAGTTCTGTCTGTAATTAACACCCCTACCTTTGCAACTCCTCTTTTGGAGCTGCTAGTGCCTCTAAGAGTCATCCTCATGACCATTACCATACCATTACCGTGCTATTCTCTCTTTTCCAGGGGAAGTTTTGTGTGGCTCCTGTGTCAGAAACATAGTATTTAATTTGTGGTTAAAACATTCAAACCTAAGTTCGTGCTGCAGTGGGGTACGTTCAGCTCTAGCTCTGTAGGGTAAAAAAATTCTGTACAAAATCTTAAAGCATCCCTGCCAGTGCAGTGAAAGTGAGTCCAGCTGTTAGGGTTTGTTTAACTCATAGGAGTGCTTTGCTTAAAAGAAAGCAAGGGCAGTAATGATGAAACATTCAATATGTAATCTACAGCCATAAAAACAGAATGCACAAGGTTATTTCTTAGCACTGTTTTATGGAACTATTTTCATGTTATTTTTTCATCATCATTATAAAGAAGGTAAAAATATAAGCAATAACCAGTGCCTTCAATGTCACTGTTATCTGAAACGAGAAAAACTGGTATTAAAATGTTTAAAGGTCTGTTGGATCCTTTATTTTCAGTGTAAACTGCCAGTAGGTCATAGTCCTAATGCTTTTCCTAATAAACAGATGTATATTTTTATACCACCTGAAGCACGCAGCAGTAGCTTTAATGAACTGTGGCTTGAGGTGTTCTGTCAGTCTGCATTGTTCACTGACTGTCACAACCCAGGCACTGCATACATGCAAGGACTGAAATCATCTTGATTCTGCTAGCTCAGTTGTATAGCAAATGATCTTTGGGAACAGGACATAGTGCAGATATGACTTATTGAGGTAGAAGTTTACTTTGTACTAATATGAGAAGATATAATACTGTTATTTGTGTGGTACTGAATAGTTTGTGTCTCCTTAAGACAGTACTCGATAGAAGAGATCTCTTGCAAACTTTGTGCTGCTGATTCTTGCCTGCTTATTGTGAATCTTGTCTGAGTTGATATTCCCCTTAAAGTTCCCTTAAGAGCAATGGTAACTGGTGAAAACTGAGCTTTTCAAAAGGGGAGAGAACAAGAAAGGAAAAGGAAAGAATCCTAATTTTAAATTTAGGTGGAGAAAAGCTGGAGAAAGGCAGCTGTGTGATCCTAAAGATGTAACATCAGAACTCAGTTGTGAGAATTCTCATTTTTAAGTCAGTGTTTCCTGGCTAATCCAATGCTCAGGCCTGGCTTCCCATTTTAACAACTGCATCTTTCCTGACACCCGTAGAATTATTCATAAAGCTGACGTCAGACTATGCCAAGGTAAGCAGCATTGGAGGGATTAGGCCATTATGAGCTAATCTTATGCCTACTGGAAACACAATTTTGCTATTAGTACAAAAGGTAAACAGATAGGCCTTGTGATTACATTTAAACCATGCTGATTTATATTTATAATTTGGTTTGTGTATAGCCAACTTTGTGTAAATCAGATCATTTCATAGTGTCTATTTCAGTGACTGTGAAATATGCCTTTATAAATGAAACATAATATGTTGGTTTGAACACTTAATGGTAGTTTGCGTATCGTTCCATAATGTTTCGATTTATGCAAGTCACATTGACTTTTCTCATGAATTCTTTTGAATATATTTAACATATATTATTTTGTATAACAATTGTACTTTTTTCCAAGTGCTTTTTCTTTTGTTTGCTGGTTTCTTCTTGTTTTCATCTGTACTGCTTTCCACTTTTCTCTGCTATTTGGCTGATACCTGCACGCAGGCTCTCCCTGAGGGCAGACAGCCTGGCACATGGCACCAGAAGGTTACAGACAAACATCAAGAGACATATATGACATATGTAACATTGCAACAGACAAAAAAAATGTGGTGCATTATTATTGTCTGCATGACCTCCCTCTGAAGAAATGTGCAGCACCAACTTTGAGATAATTATTCCTGAACTTGCCAGAGCAGTACTTTCGGAAATAGCCCCGTGTCAAACATGATGAATGACCAATTCTGTAATGTCAGTCCCAGGGGTAATTCCAGCAACAGCACAACCCACCAAACCCGGGGTTCTCTGCAAGCCTAGCCTGGGAGAGAGACTGGGAGGGACTACAGACATCAGCTCCTCTTGGCTGCAGAACACAGGACATTGGACTTTCCCAGCTTCAGTCCTGCTTCAGTTCCAAGTGGAGTCCCTTGGAGCAGGTAATCCAGTCCCACTTTGTACATCCCAGGGGTAGCTCTTACACCTGCTGTCAGGTTATGTGTATTTTTCAGACTCATCAGTAGGCAAAATAAGTGATCAATGAAGTCTATTATATATATTCTCAAACTAAGCAGTCAAATCTGAACAGTTTGGAACACAACTACAAAAATTCCACATCTGATAGTTACACCTTTTCTGGTATTTTTAAAAGAAGTATATGAGTATTTTAAATGAAGGTCACTTTTGTGAATAAGTTTACATGAAGTTTAAAATTCTGAGGGTATTGTTCAGTATCTGGGCTGCAAAGATATGCTTTCCTTACTCAGTAACAGCTTCCACTGTGCCACTGAGCATCTACTTCTGCAGGGTCCCATCACCAGACTCACTGCATCCCTGGAGCTAAATCCCAGCAGAATATCACCTCGGTGCTATTATGGGAATTCCTGACAGAGCAAATTAGTGCAATGCAGCACTTTCCCTCTCAGCATGCATCTACCTGCAGTGACTATGCTGCTGCTCATCAAAGAGGAGTCCCATAGGGTTTAAAAGATAAGGTTTTCATCTTATGTTGATGACTCGCCTTCATCATTAAGTGTGTACAATGTCAAGACATTTCTTTTTCTAAATCTGCTCTGAGCTCCTGTTTTCAGTTTTCTATTCCAGCAATACTCCATTTCCCTTTTACTTCACCTACAAAAACCTTGTACTTCCAGAAAAACAGATAAAATGTGTGGAATGTAATTTAAAAAGAATAGTAACTTTTCAGTCTTGTCTTGGTATTGACTTCGAAATTGTTCACTTTTGGTTGTGATTTTAATAAAAGTCAAACCTAGTTATAAAAATTGTTCATCTTTATATCCTGTCTTATTCAAATTCTTCTAGCTTCAGATTTCATATGAAATGCCACAAAAAGCATACAGTCAGTAATAAATTAGGTATTTAATACAGATATTTTATTTTCAAATTTGTTTTTCTTTAACTAGTTAACTCTTCCAAAGCCTCAACTTAAAATATATGCAAATAAACACTAGCATTTGAGATATAAAGCTTTATTTGGGGTTTGAAAGCTAAAATTTTTCTGTTCCTCTGATTTAATGAGAAGCTATTCCTTTTCTTTTCCTTACATATCCTTTTTGTAAATCTCAGCCTGAAAAATGGCTGTTCTCTCTGCTCTTCACCTCCCCCTCTAACCAATGTTTGGGGACCATTTTTAAACTTCTAGGTTCTTGTTTCAAGCTTTTATTCAAAGAGTGAAATCCTCTCAAGGATTACTTCTTCCAGAACCAGTGGTAAATATCAAATTTGAAGCATGCCAGTCAGATAGAATATTTAATATAATATTTGAATCTTACGCCATCATTGTTTCAATGAACAATGTAATTTATTAGAGTAACAAACCAGGCTATAATGGACTCAAATCAATATAATACAATTAAACCACATAAAATATGCAGAGCACAGTGGCATTTTGGCTCTTCCAATTACTTTATTCTCATGCTCCTATGCATTGCTGTCCAAAAACAGGGGTCCATGGGGACCATCTCATGGTCCCCTGATTTGAAAGGGATCCTGCAAGCAGTGTGTAATACCTGCTGTCCATGCATCAATGCCCATCTCACTTCTGCTGGTGCTCAGGGAATAAGATGTGGAACCTGTACAAGCACTCAAGCTGCTTAAGAGAGCCATGCTTCTTCATATAAACTGAAGCTATTACTACACTATTCTTTAGGATAAATGGATTGAAAGTGGCTTGGTAGGTGGGTGGGAGGAGAATACTTAAAAAAAAAAAAAAGAAGACAAAACCCTTTGCAAACGGTACAAAAGCAATTTTAAAGGCTTAAAAATAAGGCTAATTATTAAAAATTATTCATAACACTTCCCACTATCAAAATCTTGCATAAAGCAAATGCTTCATACACAATAGTGAAATATCTGATTATAAAAGGCATTTGAAGCAGCTGATGCTTTTAGGCTTTGGTCTGGGAAGGTGCATAGCACCCACATTTGCTAATAACATATCAACATTGAGGATAAGCCCTTTAATGAGTTTTTCTTCAAACCTTTAACTTTAATTCCCTTCTGATCATAAGACTTCTTTCATTATGCATTTTAGTCCTGGAGTCTGATAACTACACTGTGGGTTTTCCAGTATGAATAGCTTTAATTGTCTCAGTTTAGCTTTATACTCACGATATGCTAAAGCCAAAGATACAGTGTTCTGTTATAAACCTACTTAAAATATCTGACAGATTTCAGCTTTTGGAAATTCTTTAAGGTTTCTGGACTTAAAAAAACCTTCTACCAACTTAATTTTGCAAAAGATATTTGTAATCGACGACGAGTACTTCACAAGTATACTGGTTTCTATTTTGATACAAAGCATGTCTGGACTTTTTAAAAGGAGAAGCTACAAAAAATGGTGCCTAAGACTACTCTGGGAATCAAGATTGCCACAGAAATTGTTCATGGTGGCTTCTAGTGGTGACTCAAAGGTCAAATGGCTGTGTTATATTTAATGACAATCGTACAATGGAAGTATTGTGGCTGTTAAATGTGAAGGACTGGAAAGTACACACTACCTAAAATAACTTTTGCAGATTTGAAAAGAAAGAGCTGTTTCTCAAGATGAGTGTCTCAATCCAAGTATCATGTTTTCATGAGTTTCTACAGGAAAAAAACCCACAAACTTCTCTTGAACTGAGCCTTATCTTCACCTGGCATAAAAGCCCACTCCTTCAGTGCAACACTCTGAGTCACCATAGCTGAACTTAAGAGTTGTGAATACAATTTCCCAAGGTACCTAAGGCTGGAATGGAGCATGGAACTTGGGCTCCAAAGCATTGTTGTTTTTTGTTTATTTTTTAAGATCAGAACGCTTTTCTCAGAGCTGTTAAGAATGCATTTGGCTTGCTTGGGTTTTGTTTGTTTGGTTGGTTTACTTGCAGTAGAGCTCTCTTCTTCAGTTTACTAGAAATAGGACTTCCTTATTTCACATTTTTCATTAATTTGAGACAGTAGATGTGGTCTGGCTTTGGTTCAGAGTTCTCTGACAGGTTCAGACAGTGGAAAAATTAAGGAATATGCTATTGGTGAGAAATCTTTAAAACCAGATTAAACATTGGGAAATAATGAACTGAAATTAACATGTATTCTTTTCCTGGCTCCCTCAAATGTTAGGGCCTCACAAAGATAACCCCAACCTGATGGTTCAGACAGTCAAAATAGGCTTTTGCCTGAAACCCTGACACTATCTTTCAGCACATGGTGGGGTTTGGTGCTCGGCAGTTTGGAGCCCTTATGCCAGCACACCTGAGTTTTGTGTTTCCTGCAGTATTTTGTTTGTTGGAAGGCAGCTTTGAAAAGCACAAGTCTGCATTGCATAAAGGCCAGTACCATAACAGCTGGACCAGAGGAAGGCCTAGGTCGGGGAAATTCTTGCTGCATTTACACAGCAGATAGAGCTTATTTGGCTTTGTTTTGCCATGATATTGACCTGTGGTCATGCTGGCAGCTGATCTGTAGCCTCTGGGGGTGATTTGACCCCCTGTGAGTTCTATTCTTCCAGTCCCAAACTACCTTTCAAACTGGGAAAGGGAAAGCTGATGTGGCCCTGAATCTCTTCTGCTTTCTGAATGTTTTTGCAGCCTGGAATTGCTTCAGAACTTCTTTTGCAGAGCCAATGGTTTTTGCAGTGTTTATGTGTAATTTGTTTATTCATTGGATTTCTTGTCACGCATGTATACAAAGTCTCTTCTTCTACAGGATCAAATATTGTTTACTTCCAGTGATTGCTTTTGTGGAATCTCTATTATTCTTAGGCCTCTGGCTAAAGTCTTGGATGGAGCTTGTTGAGCCCTCTCTGATCCCTACCTTTTGTTGCTGAACGGCATCATGAAATTTGTACTTTGCTCCAACTGTATAAAGTAAATTTCAATCCCTTGAGTTATTTTTTTCTCATCTGCGCTATTTGTTTTTGTGGGTTTTGGGGTTTTTTTTGTTCATATATTAGTCTCTTTTCAACTTTCTTGCGGGGAGGGAGAGCAAACATAGGGGCTAGGGACAGAGAAAACAAATTTGGGAGTTTTCAAGCAATGTGAAAGACAAGACCTTTCCAAGAAGCTCTCCATTTTTAGAAGTCTTATTTTTGTGGCACTAATTGTAGGAATGCCTGATTTTTAATCTCCTCATATTTTGAATTGTGTGTTTACATCTGTTTATCATTATATTACATGGTGTCTATATGCTGTCAAGAACATTTTCATCTTTCTAGCACCTTTCTGCCTTATTCCATACTACATCTGACACACTCAGGGTGGGAAAAATCCCAACTGTTGATCAGTTAAGTGTTCATGATCCCATTAACATTACTGGAATGACGTAGTTTCACACTGTACCTTATGTTCTAAGACAGAAACAAATAAAATCCATATAAATATATTTTATTTCAGCAAGTCTGCCATTAGAATTACATTCTGCTTATACTAGAATGTTAACATATGTTAGCTAATGTGAAAAGAAATGTTTCCCCTAGCTTGGATCTGTTTGTAATATTTCTTTTAAAGCAGCAGAGCTTTTTCACACCCAACATTGCTGGGTGTGATCTTGCTGCCATTAGGCCACCAGAAGTGGCCAACTGCTGCTTGCTGTGTGCTGAAGCTCACACTGTCTTGCAGACCAACTTCAGAGAAAACTTGCTCAGCAGCTGAGCTGAATGTGATTCCTATGGAAATGAGAAAAAAATTCAATAGAGAGTGATGAAAGAGTATCAGCGAGGCAGAGAAGGCTTCTGTGTGCCCCAGGTACCCAGTGAAAATGAATTAAACTGAGTAGATACAAAACACAGCTCAGGCAAATCATGCCTAGTTTATAGATGTGGAAGTTGAGGCAAAGTCAAAATCAAGGAATCTGCACCAGGGCACAAGAATAAATCTGGGAAATGATGATAGTCAAGAAAATGTGGCCTTGGCCTTTTGCTTTACCCACATTAACATTTCTCCTTGCAGCATTTAACTTATGCTTGTGCTTTAACAGATGCTGCCTGAGACAGCCCCTTTATTTTGCTAAAAAGATCGATTCTCAGAGACAAAGTGTTGCTGAACTGCGTTGGGCTTCCTTTAAGCACTGTTGTAAGCACAGTTTACTTCAAGGTGACATGAGAGTAATTTTTCTCACTTCTCTTACTTAAATAAAATAATAATATTCTTGGTAAGACTTTATAAAATAATTATTCCTATTTGTCTTCTTCAAGTTTGCAATATTACAACTTGTCTCCTTCAACATTGCAACGTTGCAATGTTATGCAGTATTTCTTGGAGTATGGAATTTTAAATCTCAGTCCTCTTTCCACAGAGAAAACTAAGTGCTCTTGAGGCAGCAGCATTGAGGTAAAGATCACAGATTCATATTGTGCTGAAGCCAGGTAGCACTCACACTTCATGAAACAGTCTCTGCCTGGTTTAACTTATTACTTTTGGACAATGCAGAAATCTGCCCAGTCTGTCCCACTACACATTATTAGATTTGGAGATATGACATGCTCAAAAAAAGATTTCCCTTTTTCTTTCTCTTCTTCCTATATTGAAATGGCTTGCTGAAATATGGGATGAGCTGGAATCATGCCAAAAGCACTTTGTGGCCATGTATTTATAGTGGTTTTGTTATGAGGAATAGCATTTGGCTAATGGACCTATACAACTGCTAGAAGAATATTGATATACATTCAAATCACAGGTCATACATACAAGGGGATAAAGCAGTGAAGAGTCTTGCAGAGGTTACTTTGTTGTATTTAAGTGTTTTCTTGCCATTTGTCTGTTTATGATATTTGCTTTTTTAAACTGAATTCAGTAACATAGCAGATATGTTCTATATTTTTCCAAGACCTTTTCAGGCCACTCTTTTGGTAGAAGATACACTTCTTATAGCACTGTCATCCAATTCAGGCTTTCATTAAAATGTATTAAACTTTTCCACTTAATTCACTTCTTCTGCCAAGGATGCTTCTGTGAAGTACATTTTTCACACTTTTTCCACTATGGCTCTTTGCAAAGATTAGGTCATTTGTGTCAACTTGTAAACAGTCTTTTGGCTTATGATTCTTTTCTGTTATTATTATAGATTACAGTGGTTTTAGTAGCACAGTACTGTAATGTTGAAAGATAATTAGAATGTCCCAGTTTCAGGAGCATAGAAATTATTATGTTAAGCCAAAGTGATTCTCAAAGTGGGGATCTGACAATAACTCATACCAAATGCTTCAGAGCAAGGTGGAAAAAAACTCTTTACAGCACAACAATATAACAGCTAAACGGGAAGTTTCTTGTTATACCTATCGGCTAGGAGCTTGAATGCCCTCAAGCATAATACGTGAGATGTTTGAATTCTTATTTTATCTGCAGTTGTTCTTAAATGTATTTAAAAACAGGTCTGAATCTGTACCTTGCCTGTGCATTACAGTATGTCACCTTTTCCTGAGAGGCTCTTGGTCCTGTCCCTGGGTTAGAAACAATTCTGAAATACTAAGTTATCGCAAATCTGCTTTGATTATTCAAGAGATTCTTTCTTCTATGTGCCTGGGGACTATTATCAACTTTTGGCTTGTACACAGAGAGGATACAGGGCATACTACTGATGCATATTTTGGAAAAGTGTCCTACAACATAGTCTTAGTGTGGCTAGAGATGAAACTCTAACACTATATTCTCAAACCTCAATGTGTCATGAGTCTGTTTTGCAAAAGCATCTTGTTTATGTACACAAAAGTGCTTTTCATCATCTGCACATAAGAAATACCACATAACTCCTTACACATGCCAATAAAAATCGTTACGTGGATGAACTAATTAAAAATCTCACAGCTTTATCTGCTTTATTAAGGCAAGTACTCTGCCTGGGGATATAACTGGAGCCCCAACAGTCTAATACAAATGTCTCCAATCATGAGATTTTTTTTGTTTAAGTACATTTGCTCCATTTCCATAGCTTTCAGTTCTTTCTAATTTTTTGTAAATGATACTTCAAGAGAAAAACAGAAAGGGAATGTTTGTAAAATATATCAGCAAGTTGGTTTCTGTGCTCATGGCTAGAATATTTGGGGAACAGCTAGACACACTGACAGGCAGTAATTTCAAGTTAATACATTCCATAAAGTAATATGAAAGGCAAAAAACCACGCAATGACTCACAAAAACAGTGTAATGAGTGGCACAGGTGAGAAACACAATGTAGGAAAAAAGGTTGCTAGACATTTGGAGGAAGAATTTGCAATTATTTATTTTCAAATAATTAATTCTAGCTCTACTGCACAGCAAGAAAAAATATAATCCTAGAAGCAACATGAAGAAATATGGCCGAGTGGTAGTGACATACAGTAAAAATATTCTGAGACCAGTGAGAAAATGGAGATTTCCTGGAAAAATTCAGCAAGTGTAATATATACTGCTTATCTGAACACTTACATGTCTGAAGTGGATGCACAAGAGTCTACTCAACCATGTGGCAGCAGAGCAATGTAAGGTGTGGGTTTTATTGGATCCACCACACAGTTCTCAATGTGCGGGAGCACTCACCTTTGGCTGAGCCTCCTGAAAGCACACACCTACTGCAGGGGCTCCTGCAGAGCAAGCAAGGCTTAGAAACAATAAACTTCCCTCCTCAGTTGCCTCCCAAGAGCAACTTGAAACACATGAAATACAGACTTCTATCAATTCTAGTAAAATCCAGCAGGAGGGGAACTGGAAACCTGCAAGGAAAGGCAAAATATGTCTATTGAAGGTATTGCAAACCAGATAGCTTTGTGGGTGGGCTGGTTCTGAATTCTTCTGCCAGCACTGAACAAAGAGCAAACAGAAATGACTATTCATTATCAGTTTCAGTAGACAGATTGTCTGACCTATGCAGAACAAATGTTTTTACTCTTTGTGACTTCTGACATGCTGATCTTCTGGAGTCATGGATCCACTTGATAGCATCTTTCAAGATGTCTCTTCTGGCATGCATGCCTCCAGCAGCTTTAGCAGAAGCTCTGTGCTTGGAGGACTTCTACTTTCCTTGTGGTTCAAGATACAGTTGGTGTCACCCTGACTGTGAGGAGGACAGAATATAATATAGGAACATAATAACAAATTCCTTTGATTCTAAAGAGGTCTCCTATGTAGGGCATCTGCTGACTTCTGAAGGGCTGTGCTGAGAGTCCAGAAAATAGAGACAAAAGCATGAAAGGCATTTGGTTCTTCCTGCTCTCCAGCTGGATTTTGTACAAACACAATTGTATGCACATAATGATGCACCTTGAAAAAGGTTAGAGTTACAAAAATGAGTTTTCAAGAGTGAAGAAACTAATAATTTTAGGCACAAGTGCCTCTTTTGTCACTTGGAAGGTCAGTGGCTTTAGAAAATGATTCTTCATTGAGTTATACAACTTTTGTCCTCAGCAGACAATTGTGTGAAAGACAAACAGCAAGCATTAAAAAGGAATTCATGTCAGCCAACAAGGAGCTTAACCAAGAGCACAGGTTAACAGAGGAAAGAGGTTCAGGCAGAGTCAGGAAGTCAGTGTATTGTATGTGGAGTGCACAGCTTCTCTGTAAATAGTTATCAAAATAAACAAAACCAGTTTAGTTTTAGAAACATGGAGTCCTTTTGAGTTATTATTCAATGTATAGCATGTGAAATTGAATCTTCAGGGGGAATTACAGCATAATGTTAAATTCAGTTTTGAAATGCCATTGATATCGAGATATTTTTGCCTCCAAGCCTCGATGAATCTGTATAAACTCATCTGAAATGTGGCATATTCTTGTTGCAGCTGAGATTATGGAAATATGCTAAAAAAGGAATAAACGTGGAAATTTTTTTTTTCTATGTATGTCTTTAACAAGAAAACAAACTATCAATAATAAAAAATCCCTCAGCAGTGGTAGAAATCTGGGTTTGCTGTGAGACTTAGCCTAAAAAGTCATTGGCTCGAAGAGATAGCTGAATGATTTCTAAATATGAAGGACTGTGGTTATACCACTGCCAGCAAGTTTCTGATTCATAACCCTTCCTTTTTTATTCTGTTTCTTTTTTCCAAAGCTTTAGAAACAGAAGAAAAACTATTGGTAGTTTAGTTTTGTAATTGTCAAGTCCTCCGATTAATTAGGCATGCAATATAAATGAGTACAACACAAAAGGAAATGTGTGGGAGGCTGGTGAGATCATAGTTAGTTTATTTAATTCTCGGTGAGTCTGAAGCTTGTGGAGCTGTCAGCGAAAAAAATAATGGTTGGGATTCATACAGAAGTAATGACATGACCAAAGTCCATCACTGAAACTTGATGCTTTTGTATTTATAATATTCAAAGTGATATTAAAGGAGCATTGTAGGCTCATCTTCAAGAGAAGAAATGGGTTGAGGCCACTGGATATGAGAAGGACTCTTGCTCTATCTGGCAGGCTCACTCCAGATAGAAAGGAAATAAAATGGCTGGCACAGATGCTCAGCACTACCCCATCCAACCTGTCTAATTTCTGCTCCAGGATCGGGGGTGGAGTCCATCAGCCTAAGCAAGGTAGACAGGCCCCAAGAAAGGAAACATCCTGGCCATGTTTTGGTGCTAAGGTGGAGTTCTGCTCTGCCATTTCTTTTCATGGTACCTAACGTGAACCTCAACAGTAATCTCAACAAAATCAATAGACTAATTGCAGAGAAAAGTGTTACCCAATGGGAATAATGATTGGCAGAATTTTGCCCTTAGAATTCAATTAAAGTTATTTACCAGATTGCTGTTTTCAGCACCTTTCTTATGAACTCATTTCAAGAAACAGTAGCAATTACATTTCCGTCAAAAAGTGTGATTTGCAGAACAGGAACTCACAACAGCTCCTGTGCACTCCTTTACACACCTGTAGGAATTCATTCAGCCATTTACACCGGGGAGGATGGGACCCAACCAGCTGCCCCTGCCATGGCCGCTAGGGGTGTGTGATGCTCACCCCTGTGCTTCCTCACACTTAGCACAATTTTGATAATTTATGACCTACCTCATAAAAGCTGCTTTTACTTGCCTCAGCTGAGTAATGCCTACCTTTGCAACAAAAACCTCTCCTAGCTAATTAAACTGGTTTCTTCTAGAGAATTTCCTGGCCATTTGGTCACATCCATTCAATGCAACACGCAAGTGGGAAACTCATTTAAATAACTCATGATCATGGAATCTGGGTGAAATAATTTAAAATGAATATGTGTTTAAAGAAGTGATTAAGTACTGAAATTGTTCAATGAAAATTCCATATACCAAATGGTGAGATATAATAGCCATCTGATCTGTTAAAAGGAAAAACCTTTTAAACTAATCGATCTTCTGCACAACAATTTATGTCAGTGCCTTTTAAGATGATCCCCTCTTAAATGGGTAGCTGACAAAGAAATATATTTGACACAACTGCTAAATGAATAGATTTGCAATGTGCTAAGGCAATACATTTAAGAGGTCTTTCATGTATTTTGAGAAGAGGTTAAAAATCCTGGCAGCTCTTAAAAAGCAGATTCTTAAGTGGTGTACTTTTTGTGCCATAAGATTATGACTGAATTGGATAGCACCACCACAGCAAAACATGGTTTGTCTCCTTCTCAAGGCTTCATTTTCAAACTAACTAGGCAGAAGTGTTGGGCTCTGTTTTTACTCTGAAAAAAAAATAAATACTTAAGCACATTTTAAAAAGGGACAGACTGTCTACAGCAGTTTTACAAAGCCTGGAAGCAGCACCACATTCCCACTCATTCATCCGGCCCATCATGGTCTTGTCCAAATTATCTAGTCTCTGGCTGGCCTCCAGGACAGGCTGATGAAGGTTTTGTTGGCACAATTTTCTTTGGCATTCCATCATGTACATGTAAAGAAATATTAAAAAATATTGGAACTTATGGCTTTTTTGTCCTTAAAAGAAAAAAGAGGTGGTATCAGCACCATTTAAACAAGAGCAGGGAAGGGACTGTCCCCCTGTACTTGGCACTGGTGAGGCCTCAGCTTCCATCCTGTGTTCAGTTATGGGACCCTTCTACAAGGAGGACATCAAGGTGCTGGAGGGTGTCCAAAGGGCAACGAAGCTGGTGAAGGGTTTGGAGTCTTACAAGGAACAAGTGAGGGAACTGGGGTTGTTCTGTCTGGAGAAAACGAGGCTGAGGGGAGACCTTATCACTCTCCAACTGTGTGAAAGGAGGTTGTAGTGAGGTGGTCTCTTCTCCCAAGTAACAACAGAATGAGAGGGGAAAGCCTCCAGTTGTCTCAGGGGAGGTTTGGATTGGATATTAGTAAAAATTTCTTCAGGCTGCCCAGGGAAGTGGTGGAGTCACCATTCCTGGAGGTATTTAAGAGCTGTGTAGATGTGGTGCTTAGGGAATGGTTTAGTGGTGGACTTGGCAGTGTGCTAGGTTAACAGTTGGACTTGATGATCTTAAAGGACTTTTACAACCATGATTCTATGATTTACTCACAGGTAATTCCTATCAAGGATCTACACTTTTCTCTTGTAAAAATGAGCCAAGGCATAGCTGTAACTCAAAGTAGATCTCTGTACTTAACGAGAAACCACATGCTGCTCACCAGTATGTCTCCATCTAAGCCTGGGCACATCAGCTTTTCAAAATCAAAGAACAGTTGAGATTTAATGTTCACCAGTAAATTCCCACTCTGCTCCCTTTAGGAGAATGTTTCCGACTCACAGACATCTTTATATGCCTATAACTCTCTATTTTTAGTGTCACTATATGGCCTATGAGGCCTCATCATAGTGGTGGGCAGCTATCTAAATAAGGTGAACATGCAGGACTAAAAGATGGTTTTCTAATCTCAAAGTAATTTAGGCAAGAATGTAGAAATAAATAAAAAAGAATGGGCGGATATTAGGAAGCAATGAGGTAATATTGATTAACATGGTATGTAGTACATCTCAGTGTGCCCAGAGCCAGTGAAAAACAATGTAATTTCGGGAAACGAGAGGTTTGAGGGACATGCTGGTGGAGCAGTAGTTATTTTTCCTTATGTTTATGGGAAGCTCCTGCAAAGATGGAGTGATAGTATGGGATAAGGCATGAAAGTGCCAACTTGAAAAATGAACGTTTTAAAAAATGGAGTTTAGCAGTCTGATCTGGTCAGAGGTGAGGATACAACATGCCTTTGGAGGAGGAAACAAGAAGTTTGTAGTTCACATGGCAAAGGAAGCGGGAGGAGTAATATGAGCAAGACAGAGGATTAAGAACAGCACTCTTCTTGAGGCAAGCATGTATTGATAATGCCAAAGAGCCCTGCAGAAGCTGAAATTCATGGTGAAAAGAGCTTGGGTTCATTTCTAATGGTTTTGATATTTATAATACTTGTGCATCCTGGATGTGCTGAGCAGAAAATATCTGCAAGATTTTAACTGAAGAAGACTGGAAACCAATGAAATGAGAGCGTGATGGTGTCACCCACAGTGCTCAGGGAGAAGAAAGCTTTTTATTCAAATTAAATGTGTATCCAGGTTAGGTCATATGAGACCAGAAAGTGTTGTTTGTTAATAGAAAATTACTGATAGGACAGAATGTGTGGCTAATGTTGTTACTGCCAAAGGGAATTGTCAGCAACCAAATGCAAAGAGTGGAGTTTTTCCCAGGTACTCCCTAATAAATGGGCAATGCACTTGTTAGCTGCTGAGAGGATTATTAGCATGTAAAGTGACATTTAGAGTGTTTGCTGCTTATCATCAGTTTTTTTGTAAGATCACTACACAAGCTGCTGCTTGGCCCAACCTGGTCCCAGTGTCTTGGGCAGAGAAGGAGATGCCATCTCTGTGCAAGCAGTCAGAGGGGCTGAACCCGAGGGCAGGTGCCTGGATGTGACCTCAGCCCAGCATCACTGCCCTGGTGTCTCATCCTCTGTGCTGTCATGTCTTGGCCAAAAATAGCAAAGCAAGTGGTTTTATTTAAATAATGGATAGGACAGATGATGCAGCACTTTGAAGTGCTAGAAGCACCTCGACAAGGTTACAATGACACATAGGCTGAGGGTCATGTCCATAGATATTCCACATAGTCTGGAGCATGCATGAAATTCAGATACTCTGAAGGACTGAGTTGTGAGTGGAGAGAGGACACTCCTTGGGAGCAAATTAACATAGAGATGTAAAGACATCTTCTCTGGCTACTGTATATATTTCCAATATGCTAGAGAGAGGCACTATAGAAAGTGAGATACAAGATAGACTGCCTTCAAGTGATGAGGGAATGTTATTCTTCAAAGTAAAAATAATGGGTGAAAAATGTCTCTCTTTACCTTGTGCATTCCATTTTCTAATAAACTCGTGTAGACAGGATACCTGTGCAAAGGATTTTTCAAGAAAAGGACATAAATTAGGTTCTTTTCTTAGCAGAAACCCAAGATTTAATTAACCATCAGTATTTATCATTTTGAATGGGTGTAAAGTACTCTAAGACCTCAGTCAAGACTCAGGGCCCAGCTGTGACAGATACAGAAGAAAACTACCTGCCATCTAGTTTAATCTTTTACACTGTGACAAATCATGTAATGCACAGGATAAAGAAATTTCATTTTTATAGTTTTTATCATGCAATTGTCATCCTTATGTGCCCATGAGGAGGTAAGGTGACATGGTAAGTAGCTCTCCATGACTTACATGATTGGCTATGGAAAGAATACTGGCTGGGTTGGATGCTGAAAAGAGTGACACAAGACTAAACTAATTAAGAGACAGGACAATTTCTCTGTTCATAGTAACATTTAAAATGTAAGCGATCTACTGTGCAGAGCAGATAATTTACATCTTGGCCTCTCAAACAGGGTATTGGATGGTGGACAGTAAAAGACATGCATGAATGGACAACTCTGTGTATCTGAGCATGTCCGTGTAAGGAACCACACTTCTTGCAAAGATAATTTCAAAATTATCCAGGAAGTTACTGATTTCTTTGCTTTAAAGAACTCAGTTCACATTAGTCAACAAATGTAAATGCTTTGCACTGAAATGATGAAAGAGCTGAAATAGTGCATATTTCTAGGGGTTTGATCTTGATATTTGTCTTGAAAGGGAAATGAAATACATTGCAAACTCAGGAGTATCTGGTTTATACAGAACATGCCAAGTACAGAGGTAGGGTGTCATTGTTCTGAAATTTACATTTTATTTTTTAAATACTGCATTGCATTAGATAGATACCAAGTAGCATCTGCTTAATACCTTCTACCTTTTACATTTCAATAAAATATATATTCTATTTTAGACATATATTTTCGCCAAAAATAGCTTTTTCCACCAATAGAAGAATGTCTGCTACCACGTTTAATGTACTTTTACACAGGCAGGCTCATTGGGTAGGCTAATAGTTGCATTCATGAAAAAAAAAAAAAAAAAGATGAAAAGCCCGGTTGTTTCTAAGGGAGGGTTTCCATCTTGCCTCCCTGTGGAGATGTCACTTTGGTGTCACTTTAGACAAGAGAAGGTATCCTTCACCAGCCCCACAATGTACCCCTGCTGGGACTGGTCCTCTGCCACTGTCTTTGAAAGCTGTAATGCTTACAAAGAGGTAACAGCCTTGAATTGTGTCAGGGGAGGTTTAGATTGGATATTAGTAAAAATTTCTTCACCAAAAGGGTTGTCAGGCACTGGAACAGGCTGCTTAGGGCAGTGGTGGAGTCACCATCCCTGGAGATATTTAAAAGATGGGTAGGTGTGGTGTTGAGGGACATGGTTCAGTGGTGGACTTGGCAGAGCTGGGTTATTGGTTGGACTTGATCTTAAAGGTCTTTTCCAACTAAAACAATTATCTGATTCTATTAATGCAGAAACATGGTTAGAAAACATGGAAAGAGGTTCATTCTCAGCATTTGTTTTGCAAATTCTAGTATGGACCAACCTTCTGTGTAGCCTGTTGGTACGTACATAGGTGTGGCTGTGTGTTTTGATGTGGGGCAGCCACCAAGACCCTGTGGGAAGGAGGACAGTGTATCCACCCATGGCTGTCACCCCCTTGAGCCATGGATTTCATCTCTGAGCAGCTTCAGCAGGAGCGCCCAGCTCTGTCTCTCTTCACAGGAGTCAGACTCAAATGCCCACTTCTGAATATTTAAACAAAAGGCATTAACAAACCTGCCTGGGAGATGTAATAAGAATGTCTTTTTGAAGAAAATACGCTACCAAAATGACTGATAGCCACATTTTTCACCTCTTCTGTTCTAAGTGCTCTTAGTGTTAATTTGTGAATTACGGTTTCTAATGAAAATAGTACTTTACGCAGTACAGATGCTGTTATATTTTCTTAATCTATTTTACAGAAGCCCTTTTTGTTGTTGAGGCTGTTCTTATTGAACAGCTAAGGCTTGTTTTGTATTTCACTGCCTGTCGCCAGCTTGCTGACAAAAGTAAAGGCTATAAATTTGTTAGACCCTACTTTATAATATATTCTGTTTATCATCATTCCTTTTTCATTATGGTGGTGTTATTTTCACTGCTGTACAGAAAGTGCTGTCAAAATTTCCTTTATAAATATTGTTTCTGGGAGGTTTGTGTGTCTAAGGGTTCTGTGTTAGGATTCTCTCTGGCTGAAATTTGACATGCAAGGCTCGGTAAAGAAGTGTTTTCTTTACATGCAGTTTAAATTGACTTAGTCATCTTTTTAAAAGAAATTTGCATGTAAGTATCACCAGCCACACATGTAGTAGTCTCATATACTTAAATAACAACAAAAGGAACACCTGTTTATTCAAAATGTTTCTGAGTTTCAATAGGTATCAGTCCACTACCACTAAAAGATGTGGAAGAAAAAGCCCTGATAAAATACACTTACTCCATAAATACACTGTGGCAATTTGATGACTTCTAGGTTGCTAGGGTAGATTTCTATGGTAATGAGTAAAGATGCTGTGTTCAGTGTTTGACAGAGATGCAATGCAAAAATGGAGACATTCGTAATGGAGGAATAGATATATCAGCATAGCAGCAGAAGACAGGCATCTGTTTTTGAAGGGATCCTGTTGACACTAGCAAGAGCAATCTTTTAGTGTCCTCATATTTCATGAGACGATCAAGATGCTTAGTCAGAGTTCCTTTACAGTCTAATTTATAGAACCTAATTTATTTTAATTCATTTATAGAACCTGTCATTTCTCTGCTTACACCGAGTTCTCAGGGATGACACAGATGTCTGATGCCTCTTCCTGCTGTAATACCTTTTTAAAGGCTCTTGCTGTGGTTTAGTTCACCCACTTACCTCAAGATCTGATGGTTACTTCTTTTCCTCCTCTGAACTTCAAAAACCTTACAATGGCAGAAAGTGTAAACAGCACTCCAAAAGAAAATGATAGAACAAATATTTTTAATTAAAAAGGTGCAAAATGTGAAAAAAAAACAAGCGTAGGGTGCGCATCAGAGTACTCGAAGAATAACTGTGTTATGAAAGGAGGAAACAGATGTTTCTCCTGCCTTCACTGCTGGTAGTGTGCAGGCTTCTTAAAACAGAATTAAGGCATGGTAAAAGGATTGAAAAGGGGTGATTTTCCCCTAACGTTAGGCCTCCCCTGCCCCTCACTGAGCCCTAAGATGAAGCACTATGGGTACCAGAAAAGGCAGCAGAAAAGATCTCTAAACATATATTTACAGTCTTTGCTTCAAAACAAAAAAGTAGTAAAAATTCAGTGGAATACTGGTTTCCATAACCAGCTGTGGTTCCTGGGTGCCATTCCCTGCCAGGTGAGCCTGGTGCAGTGACTGGCCTGGTCGAGCATCATGCCCTGTGGGTTTCCTCTCATGGGCACCCTGTGGAAATGATGCCCCCCATTGCCTTTCAGAGACCTCCAGAAATCTTCATAAGCTTCTTTCTGGGGGTTTGACAGTTTGAGGGTTTTGTTGTTTTGATTTGGTTTGTTGGTTGTTTTTTTTAATTTTTATTTTTTCTTTAATAATGGTTACAGCTTTTGTAACTGCCTTTGGAGACCGAGAAGTTTCCATGACTTGGAGCATATGCAATATCTTGTTTGATTAAGATCTGTATATATATGTGTAAGTCTATTTTTTTTTTTAAAGATGGTTCACTAAAGAAAAAATCCCCAGTGATTAAAGTATGTAAGAGATATTGCTTTTGTTAACAGAGGTGGAGGGGAATATAGTGGTATTTGTGGGAGGGCTGAGACTTCTACTCCTCTCTGCAGCCCATCCCCCTTGTCTTCCCCTAGCCCCCAGAGATGCCCAGCAGCTAAAGGGATACGGGTCTAATTAATCCAGCAGCACCCACTGGGGGGGGGGGTAAATCCTGCTCCAGCTTCTTGTGCTTACTGAAGCAGACCCAGAAAGCTTTGTAGTTATGGCAATGCAGTGGGCAAGACGCTGACCTCCTTTTTAATATCCCCAGCTGAAATACCTATGCAACCTCCCAGGTCCTTCAGTCAAGTAATAATTCACAGGGCATGAAGAAGAGTAACTAAAATAATCCCTCAAACAAAAAAATACAGCAAAGGTGCAGAAATGCCCATTTACTGAATATTTATTTAGGGGAAAACAGTTCTATATAATGACCCAGCATTGTAAAGGTGTGTTTTGCTTCAGATATGTACACAAGTGACTGTACTTCAGGGATATTCACAGGTGAAGCTCAGTCTTTCCTGAGAACCATTTTGTGAAATGACTGATAGTTTAATTCATTCCCCCCATATGTCCTAAATTCCAGAAAAATAGGTAGTCGTGTGCAGTGCCAGCAAGGTAAGCTACTGTGGTACCCTTTTTATGGACTAGATAATAATAAAGTATTACAGAGTCTTTCAAGTTCCTTTTCCTTCAAAAGCCTTTCTATATTATAATATTTTACAAAAAAAGGAAAATCTTTCACTTTTAGAAACTACATGGTAGTACTGAGTTTCAGTGGAGAACCTTGGAGTATAAATAGAATTGTAATATTGCATTTTGAACAGTAATTTATTTAATCTTTGAAAGATATGGCATGCAGGAATAGAAGTAAGAAAAAAAAGGAGAGAGCAAATGTGCAAATCTAACAGTAAAATCCAGTTGGATCAGTGTAGAGCTATAGTTAGTTCTCTGCAGAATATGGGAGGCTCATGGGACCAACTCAGTGTTAATAGAGCATTTCTGTGAGTCATTTTTCCATTTTCTTTTTCAAGAGAGTAATGAAAGAACTCAGATAAATACTGCAGGGTCATCTCTAGGACTGAGATTCTGCTGATACGTGGATCTAAATCTAAAGATACTTCCATAACTTGACTCCTGTAATGGTTAAAAGCCTTCCAATTTCCAGCTCCATTTCTTAATGAACATTTTATTATTTTGTTTTACTCTTGTGCCAATATTGTTAAGTTAAACAGCTCTTCTTCCTTCCCAGTCTCAAGCTCCATGCTGTATTCAGAAAGGAGATCATGTCCCCCTCAGCCTTTCAACAGTGGGGAATTGTTCCATTGGGTTACCCGTGGGCATGCTTTGAACTGGAGTACAATGATCTCGTCCCTTCTTTCCAAACACTAGTTGAAAAGTTGGCTCCCTGCCATATATCACTGAAAAAGCAAATGCCAGAGTGGTTGAAATCACACAAATTTCTCTATTATTGCTCAGCTTGCTTTGCCTGTCTCTCTGGTGACCAAAGCCAAACTAACTCCTGACACAGCTGAGAAAATCTGCAGCACACCTGAATTTAACATTTAGTTACACTGTTATGAAAAATATTGTCACTATTTCTACTACTAATCATAATAGAATTGTACCCAAGGCCAATGCTTCTTTTTAGTACTCAGTTTCTTGGAGGAGGCTAAGTTTTCTGTTTGGATGTTCCTTCAAGAAAATATCTGAGTGATGCCCAACGCGTTCCAGTAGTGGAGGACCTAGTGGAAGGTGCAGCAAACATAATTTTAGGTTACTACAAGAGACATATCAATAACTGTTTTTCTGTCCAGATTGCTATTTCCTTCATATGACACTTCATGGAGGTTGCATTACTCATTCCCAGGAAGACACAGGTGCAGTGGGTTCAGTGCCAGGGAGTTCAATATGGTGCCATAAAGTCAAGGCAAGGCAACTAATCAATTTTGGATGAAACACACAAAACTCCTCCAAGAAAAATAAAACCCAGAGTTAATTTACTCATCACCATCTATTTCGTATACAGCATGTTTAATATTGTTGCTGTGAATAGACTAGGCTTCTTTTTCTTTATAAAAAAAAAAATCTATGCTCCCCAAATATAAAAGAGATGCAAACCAAAATTGTTGTGTGTACAGATGTTGTATGTCTTTAGTGGACCAAAAATCAAGGATCAAGATCTTTCAGTTGGAAGTTTGAAATTCACATCCAAAAGAAACATTTCCTGTGCATCACTGCTCTTGCCTGTTAGAGGGATGCTTTGATAGCCCAAACCTGGATCAAAAGCTTGAGTTCAGATCCAGGCTCTTGGCTTAAGACCATCTCTTAAAAGTAAAAAATTAAGCAACTTCAAAATATACGACCTCTGTTTCTGCCACAAGAGCTAAAGCAGGAGAGGATCCTTCCCTAATGACCCTGACCCAGAATAAGTGCAAGCCTGCTTAAAACACTGCTTCACCATTTAGGAAAATTTATGGCACTATAAGTACTGAACATTTGGTCACAGCACTTTCACTACAGGTTTGCCTAATGAGTCTGTAATCATCATCTTCTTGTTGAGGAATTTCATCCCAACGGGGCTGGTCTGACATGCACTGAGGCACTTCCATTTGTCAGGAGGAGGAGGAACCCCACAGGAAAGGGGCTGGTGGGCCAGTGGCAGGGCCATGGCCACGCAGCTGGGACCCTCTGAAAGGGGGAGGTGGGCTGGGACAAGGTGTCCTGACACCACTACCACTCATTGCTCACTTTTAGACTGTGTATTCCAAAACTGGGTCTAATGTTTAGCTTTTAAAACAAGTGTAAGTTTTGTGATAAATCTGTCCCATTTAAAGTGCATGCAATTGGGCAGAAAAAAGCATATTTTAACTGTGATGTTCAAAGACATTTTGGGCATTTCACTTGCTTTTTCAGAGTCCTGACTCCCCTGAACTGCTGTAAATATATTCCAGATACTTGGAAAACAGCATAAAGTTTTTGAAAGTACATTTTGTATAAAGGTGACCTCAAAAGTAAACTACTGCCACAGGCAAAAACATGTTACCAGGAACTCCTCGGAGACAGGGGTCTTATTCTTCCCTTCCTTAGGCTGGTTTTACACCAAAACATCTCTGCCTATCCTGCTGGAGTTGTGATTTACACCAGCAAAGGATGGCAGAGCCAGGATCCCTCAACAAGAAGGATGTTTATAAACTGGGAAACCTGTATCTCTACCCTCTTGCCACTGGTGCCATTTCCAGCCGTGGGCGGCAAGCGCAGCCAGGGAGGGGAGCAGTCCCCTCCTGCAGCGTGGGGGCCTGGGCAAGGCTGCAGTGTGCCTGTGAAGCTGAGAGAACCATGCCACTGACAGTCCCTTTCCCACTAGTTTTTAAAGAAAAAAAGTTGCCTTCAACCTGAAATGCAGCTCACTCTAGTCCTGGATGGTGGAGAATATTTTAACACTAATATTTTGTTAGGAAAGCTTTCTTTTTTAGGAGATGAGTGCTGTAAGAAACATGTTTTTTTAAAATTTAGATTTAGTGTCCTTAGAACATGTTTTCATTAAATGTCTTTTGGGCACGTACACTTCCTTTGCACAACAGTATATCCCGATATTACTTTTATGTTGCAAAGTACAACACAAAGCTAACTGGTTTTTATGAAATCTGTTCAGCACAAGCTCTTCAGAGATACCACAGCAAATTTGTTAAATGTTTTATAGTCACCAAATTTGATTTGTGTGTGTCCCCCCCCGAAAAAAGCCCTTCCTGTCAAAGAATTCTCACGGCTGTCAACAGATACATGTCATGCAGGAAAGCCAACCAGCTAAAAGCCACACCCCTGAGTCACATCGGTTTGAATCTTAGAGGAAGCAGAAGGAAAAAGAAAAAAAAAATTGTTTCAAATAATGGAATGTGCATGAAGAGAGTGCAGCCCTGCAGACAGCACAGTATCTAAGGCATCTGCTGGGTCCTTCAGCTCCAGGAGAGTGGGTTGCATCTCTTCCCTTTTAGACCCAAGGATATTACCTGGCAGTACCCAAAGGCTGTACATTGTTTAGAGCATATTATATTATTACAAAACATCTCTTCAACGATCGTCCTACATGTATTATATTTTTCTGCCTTCTTCTGAAGTCTGTGTCAGAGTAAAACTCAAGATATACAGGTTAAAGACCAGAAATCTGGGGGCTAAGCTATGAACATTAGGCCACTAACTTTAAAGGAAATCAGGGCAGCTAAGGTGTTGCTGTGGATCAGCTCCTGTGCAAACACACAGTGAGGTAGCCAAGGGCTGAGCAAGCCATGCAGAGAGAGAGTGCTCAGAGAGTGCCAAGCCCTTAATTGGGATGTACAACACCTCTGTGAAGGAGGTGTTATTATCCACATTTTTACAGATGGGGAATTATTTTAGGTGTGACGTTCTTCATTTGCTCATAACATTAATTTCAGGAAGAAAAGCAGAATGGATGGCTGTGGCTTCCCTGCTGGAAAGGAAAACAAATAAATGCCTCTGAGAAAACATCTTGCAGGAAGAAAACAGCACTTGCCATTTCTCCATTTGGGTTTCAGAGGTGACTTCCTCAACAGCAGCAATATATCCTGAGAGGCCCAGTGGTGAAGGTAAGGAAGGTAGTCAGCATATATAGAATTTACAGCTTCTGCTTTCTATTTATGGCCTGTAATATCCTGCCCCAGATCATTCTCTGCCCCTGATGGTTTGTCTCTAGAGGGCATTTGTCATATGGTGTTGTGGGATTTGAAAAAAAAAAATAAAAAATCCAGAGGCTATGTGAAGAATAAGCTAAAAGGTACACTGGGTTGCTGGAAGTTGAAAACCAGATTAATTCATTTTTCTATTAATGATATAGGACTTACATTAGTTGTTAATAAACAGCTAAGCTCATAATTAGTTATGAGGATTTGAGACTACCCCATCCAATATGAATTTGACAGGCATTACCACAGCAGTGTCCTGACCCCCTGCCAGAGCCAGAACAGAATTCAATATTAAAATGTGAACTCATGTAAGAGGACAAAATTTGGGTCACAAACTTCCCACCTAGACTCTTACAGTGATCCACCTCATTTCAAAGGATCTCCACCCATAGCTGCCACAAAGGGAGAAACCCACCTCAGCTGTAGCTTTGTGGCTTCTGCAGAAAAGGAAATCTCACCTGCTTCTCTACTCCTCATCAGGTTTTCTTTATCTCATATGTTTACTCATTCTCTTACCTTTCACCAAAAACCCTTCTTGCTGTTGCCAAGCTTGTAAGGAGAAGCTTTTGTCCACATCTTTGCTGGGCTTCGTTAGGTAAGATCATCCCAGACAATTCAGCTTTTATTTCTCCACATCAGAGCTACTTACTGAGACCAAGTTGTCATCAGTGCAATAGGTTTGTTATTCCATTTTTCTGGCTTTCCCAATATCTAGTGGAAAGATGCTTTCCTTCTCAATACTTGGTGGTAGTTGTTGGTTTTATTTTTCATTCAATACCATGATCTGTGTCAACTTTTGGTTGTTTTAAAACTTTAGCTGCAAGATTGACACAATTACCACGTTTGTGTCCTCACAGCAAGTGGAGCAAAATATTTCACCAAAGCCAGGGAGCTATCATATGATCAATCACACTGTGTCCTTTTCCTTGAAGTCTAATTGCATCCAACCAGCAGGATCCTCCTTCCTCATTGATTACCTCCCTCCCTTTATTTCTTACTGATTCATTTCTCCCATTCTCAGCTTTAATTAACAGGGATTTCTTTTCTTTTCCCAGACATTTAGAAACTCCTCTACAAGCAATGAGACCCACTACAATGCATCCATAATCACTTGGAGTGATATAAGCCCCACTGGTATAACTTCTAACCACTGCTTGCAGCTGAACTGATTTAGCTTTCTATTAATCTTATGTGTGTGTGTATATATATGCATTTTTAAAGCACTGCTAGAGAAAGCCTTTCATCTTTACATACCAATAACTGGTCAATGAAATTCTTTTGCATTCTGCAGCTGCAAACGCCTTATCTCTCATAGACTGGCAATCATTTTGCTCCCATGACTGACTTTCTTTAGTTTGTTGAAAAAATATGTAGCTTTGCCCTTTTTCTTCTGTTTTGGCTCTTGGCAATGGAATGGTGGCAACTGATGATTTCTAGGTGCATTTACAGTCACAGGAGCTTGTTGGAGTGTAAACATGCTGCAAGGAGAATGATATTACCTGGTTATATAAATGATACTGTAGAAATAGAATGGAAAAAAGAATCTAATTAAAGATGTCTCTGACAAGAGTTTTGATTGTACTCAGCTAAACCTGAAAGCAAGTGCTTATGTTTGACACAGACTTACATCTTCCTGGATGCATATGTAAACCTATTGACTTTGAGACAGTATTTCTTTTCATATTGGTGTGTGGATATGGAAAAACCAAGGCTGGATAAGTTGGCTTCAAGGTTGGATGACTTTACTATGTTTTCTAGGCACCTTGGTTGGCAGAGAAAAGTCAAAAGGGTCCTTTAATACAAAACATCCTTCCCTTTGGGTGTGTAGGTGAAGGTTATGATGTTCTGTGGCACACAAAGCCCTAAGAAGCAGAACTGGAGACACATGATGCTTAGAGAAGTTGTTTTTGCTGTATTTCTGGGTAGAGCCCAGCTCTTACTTAGCTGTTTTAGGAGCTCTTTCTTTAAATGCGTAAGAACTACATCAAAGCTCGATGAAATTCACTGCTGTGCAGATAGCAAACATAAGAGATACTTGCTTTCTACTAAAGACCTACTTGAAATTACAGGAATAGAAAGAAACCATCTTTTAGTGCTGGTAACTGCATTGCATGTCTTGATTGTCAGCTGGTACAAGACCCCTGTGTCTTATGTTCTTTGCCTCTGGGATTATAACGTCTCCCAGGTTAAATATAACTTGCAGTAATTTATGCTTCCTTGTTCATACTCACATTCCCTGTTTACCTGTCAGCCACATACCACCAGTGCAGTGGTCTGGTATAAAGGCACAGTGTACTGGAAAACATCTCACCTCCCTGAAGAAAATCTGAAAGCAGGTTTAGAAAACACATTCTAATTTGTCATAAAAGCAGCGTTTTCACTGTTGGCATGGATACAAATATTTATATAATAGTTAAATTTCTTTCTGACTGCATTGGCATTTGTCCTGGTTTTGTCTGGGATAGAGTTCATTTTCTTCCTAGTAGCTGATATCATGCTGTGTTTTGGGTTTAGTATGAGAAAAAATAGATAACACAGTGATGTTTTAGGTATTGCTAAGCACCAAGTCAAGGACTTTTCAGCTTCACTTGCCTTACCAGTGAGAAGGCTGGAGGAGAATAAGAAGCTGGGAGTGGGCACAGCCAGGACAGCTGCCCCAAACTGCCCAGAGGGATATTCTATATCATATGATGTCATGTATAATGGGGGCAGCTGGCTGGGGAGCAGCACTCACAGCTCAGAGGTGGGCTGCTCATTGGTCAGTGGGTGAGTGGTGAGCAACTGCATTGTGCATCACTTGTTTTGTATAACCTAGTAGTAGTAGTAGTAGTAGTATCAGTATTTTTTTTTTTCTGCCCTATTAAACTGTCTATCTGAAACCATGAGCTCTGCTTTTTTCCCCCTGACTCTGTTCCCCATCCCACTGCAGGGGGAGGAATGTGTGAGCAGCTGTGTGGTGCTTAGTTGCCCTCTGGGGTTAAACCATGACAGTATTGAAATATCATGTCTTCAAGAGCAACCTTACCTGTGGAAAGCTGCCAAGCCCTTGAGAGAAGAGCCAAACAAGGCAAATAAGGAGGTGCAGGGAGTGGCAAAGCTGTCTTAAAACAGGGCCATAACAATAAGAGAAGGAACAGGAAGGGCAATTTAGCAGTCTCAGAAGTGAGCAGTCATGAAAAAGAGCTCATGGAGCTTGCATTATGTATGGGATGCACAAGAGAGCTGTTTTTGACTGCATTTGTTTGCAAGCTCAAGCATAATATCCCAGTGCAAACACATCATGCAGATGATTGACCAAAAACTGCAGAGGATAATTTAGTCTCCAACTTTGCAAGCCTTTATTTACTAGGCTAATTAACCACACCAGAAGCAAACTGTTTGGACTGTTGCTACCTAACAAATATGTCAAGATACTGTGCAGTAATTCAGTTAATCTTGAGTTGCATTGTTCCTGGTTTTACTCATGTGTTGCATATAATATCACAAATTTTTTGTTCTTGTGTGAAAGACATGTGAGAACAGCTCCTGCAGTCTGATGCCATCCCGTTGATTTAAGACCTCACGAGATCAAAACCAAAGAAAGTATAAAATATGTTCTTACTCCTGAAGTCATGTCATCACAGTAAAAAAACAAACCCAATTTTCCTAACCTTATTAGACCAGAATGTTCTCCAGAGGTACCTTCTCGAGCTGGTCATGCTGTGTCACATCAGCTGCCTGCACTTTGTGTTCTCTGGGTAACACTTTCTCCTTTGATATTTCAGATGAGTGGGCTAGAATATCACTTTCTGTAAGACACTGACGACCATGAGAGCTTTTGAGTTTTGTCCCTCCACTATTGCATGCAGGTCTCCTGAAACAACTCCAGGTTGTCACGTGTCCAGTCTAAAGGGAAAGAGCCTATTGCACAATATCCAAATGAACAAAAATGTACAAAAGAAGCAAAACAGAGAAGCAAAGACTAAGCTGAATCTTCCAGAGTAGCAGTCAGAAAGGAAGTCTAAGAAGCAAAAATACCCTTGCTGATTCCAGAAAACAGCCTTAAATTGATAAAGATCTTGCTAATATGGATCTTCCCTTTCAATCCGGAGCACTCCTGCAGGCACAGCCCCTTTCTGGTAATAAACCTTTCTCTTTATCTGTTTTGTAAGACACTGAATATGTACATTATCTACAGTTTGACAGCTTTACAGGTATCAGATTCTCAATATTGCTGTGTGCTTCCAGTCTTTTATGACGTGGCACTGCGGACTCCCATGTGACCATGACAACAGTCCATACAGTTGATCTACCACCACTAAATTAACTGTGCAATATCAGCAATCAGAAGTAACAGACTTTAATTAGAGGTCCAGTAATGATAGTAAGTTGGTGACTGGCCACAGGCTTCTCTGCAGTTTGGCCAGGTAGGTTGAGTGTCTATTAAAAATAATTGAGCAATCTTCCGCTGAGCTCTTCCCCTTGCTCCGATCTGCTGTTGCCATTGGCATGGCAGCACACCACCACAGAGCTGGTAGCAGCTCTGTTTTGCCACTGTGAATCCCAAATTGCAATCCAAATGTTTCCTCTTTGTGTTAGAGGAAACTGCTGCAAACCCCATGGTCCAGGTGCCGGGCGCAGCGTGCACGAGGCGTTTGGCAAGGGATGCTGATGATCTGAAATTTTCAGTTGGTGAGCATAGCAATACAGGGGTATTTCTGACTAAAGACATTTTAATTACACAACAAAAGTTGAGATAATAGGCAACCTGGCACTATCAGGCTGTGGAAAAAAACACAGCCAGCTTACAGGGCTACTGACGTTCCCACAGTGGGACACAACTGATATCAATTCCATCCTCTAGTTCTTGTCATTAGCTCTCCCCTGCTTAAGAAAAAGAAGGAAAAGAAATGCAGCATTTTTTGCTATTCTGCTTCTTTGTATGTGCGTGTATGACAGGAAATGGATTCTAAAAAGCTGCCAAGAAAACTGTAAAAACAACATTCAGAAGTACCTCTGCAAAATTCTGATTACTTTTTACATCTAGTGAAAAGACACGAAGGCTTCACTGATACCAGAACAATCCATCAAGCTTTCACCCTGTATAATTATTCCTTGCACAAGTGGTGCTTATGGAAGAGGGCTGGAAAATGCCCTTAACTTCTCATGATCTCCAGCTGTGGCAAGCCTTACCATCACTGTTAATATTGCTAGAACTATTTGCATGACATCCTGGTTAAAATGAGAGTAATTGCAAGACCTAACGGACTTCATGAAGGACAAGATTTCCCTTAATATCATACCTTTGTTTTTCAATGAGATTACTTAGATTACACTTTCTCCTACTCTCACAATGTGTTGTTGGCTGAATTTGAAGCCAGGCAGCACTTGTGCCATGCACCAGGTCCCTCTGCTTTGCTCCCCCTGGGTGAGGTGTACATCAGGTCCATCCCTAGCGCAGGGTTGCAAGGTGCACCTCGGCTTAGCACGTAGGCAAAGACTTCACTCATCTCTCTGGGGTGGGAGCAGAGCCTGGTGGAATCTGTGAAGTGTCCTACCTGTTCCTGCATTGAATGCAAAGACGTTCATTCAAAATTTCAGGTCAGTAAACTGAATTGCAGGAGGGATTTTTTGTGTTTTAATAATAGTCTTTATTGTTTTCAGACCAGAGTGATCTTCATTTCATGTTCTTGAAGCCTTGATTTTATCTCAGTGTGATCAAGAGATATTTAATGCATCATCCCACTGAGGAGCCAGTTCTGCTGTGTAGCTGCTCCTTTCCCCTGCTCCAGTTGTGCAGTTTTTGCTAGGAAGAAAATCTCCCTGCAGTCATTTTTGGAGGCTACTTGCACATAACAGAAAGAGGCGGAGAGAAAAAAGTCTCCTTTCAGGGTAGGGTTTCCTTGTTCAAGCTAAATTCACCCACATATATTTTATACACACATGTAAGTGTTTCTATACACATCAGTGTAACTACAGCACATAACACCCCTCATGGACAGCAGCTGCTCCACAGATGGAAGATAGCTCATGAAGGCATCCTTTAACGAGCTGCAGTAAAATGAGAATCCATGTATACACTGTCAAAGATCTCCCAGATCATGGAGACCCTTCCCTGTTGACTGGTAGAAGAATTATATTTTCTAGATTTTCTGGGAGACTGTTAGTTTCTAGAGTTTTATTCAATTTTGTGTTGTGGATTTTAAAAAATAATCTTATATTAAACAACTCTAAATGTCCCTTTTTGGAAAATAATACTACACTATAATAAAGATTTAGGAAAAAAAATCAAACAACTAGCCAAGCCCTTAGCAAGTTAATCCTACACATTTCCTTATTTAAATATGTAATCTTCTAAGTATATTTAAAGCCTTATTATAGTGTTCATTACTCTGATTAAACTTCACTCTACATAAGCTACTGCCCATGAGTCAGTACATCCCAGGCTCAGGCACTTTTCATAGGATCATAGAATGTCTTGGGTTGGAAGGGACCTCTAAAGGTCATCTAGTCCAACCCCTCTACAATAAGAAGGGACATCTCTAGCTAGAACAGATTGGTCAGAGCCCCATCAAGCCTGACCTTGAATGTCTCCAGGGATGGGGCCTCCACCACCTCTCTAGGCAACCTGTTCCATTGATTCACCACCATCATAATAAAGAACTTTTTTCCTAATGTCCAACCTCAATCTACCCTTCTCTAGCTTGAAACCATCACCCCTTGTCCTATTGTTACATGCCCTAGTGAACAGCTCTTCCCCAGCTTTCTCACAGGCTCCTTTCATGTACTGGAAGGTCTCTATAAGGTCCCCTGGCATCTTCTCTTCTTCAGGCTGAACAACCCCAACTTCCTCAGCCTGTCTTCATAAAGGAGGTGCTCCAGCCCTCTGATGATTTTTGTGGCCCTCCTCCTCTGGACAGGGTCTGACAGGTCCACATCCTTCTTCTGTTGGGGGCTCCAGAGCTGGATGCAGTACTTCAGGTGAGGTCTCACCAGAACAGAGTGGAGGGGCAGAATCACCTCTCTCCATCTACTGGCCACACTTCTTTTGATGCAGCCCAGGATGTGGCTGGCCCTCTGGGCTGCAGTTGCACATGGGTGGCTCATGTCCAGCTTTTCATCCACTAGAACCCCCAGGTCTTTTTCCACAGGGCTGCTCTCAAGTGTGTCCTCCCCCAGCCTGTATTCGTATCTCTGGTTGTCCTGGCCCAGGTGTAGGACCCTGCACTTGGCCTTGTTGAACCTCATGAGGTTCACTTGGGCCCACTTCTCCAGCTTATCCAGGTCCTTCTGCATGGCATCCCATATCTCTGGTGTATCGACCACACCACCCAGCTTGGTGTCATCAGCAAACTTGCTGAGGGTGCTCTCAGTGCCACTGTCAATATCATTAATTAAGATATTAAACAACACTGGTTCCAGTATGGACCTCTGAGGGACAGAACTTGTCACCTTTTCCATCTGGACATCAAGCCATTGACCACTACCCTCTGGATGCAACCATGCAGCCAATTCCTTATCCACTGTCCACTTATTCTTGTCCACCCATCAAATCCATATGTCTCCAATTTAGAGAGAAGGGTATTGTGGGGAACCGTGTCAAAGCCCTTGCAGAAGTCATCAGATGGATGACATCCACTGCTTTTCCCTTGTTCACTGATGCAGTCACTCCTTTGTAGAAAACCACTTGGTTGGTCATGCAGGATTTGCCCCTAGTAAAGCCATGGTGGCTGTCCTGAATCACCTCCCTGTCCTCCATGTGCCTTAGCATGTCTTCTAGGAGGATCTTTACACAATGTTCTCTGAACTCCATCTGTTTGTCCATACTTCTTGGTCACATAACTTTGTACACTGAGTATCTATTTGAAAGCTCTTCTGAAGCTCAGTGCATTGCGTGAGAAAGCACACATTGCACAAGCAACAGATCTTTCTTCATTTAGCATTTCTACTTTATTTATTGCTATCTGGTTAGTTTGATCTTTAATGTGTTGCTGTTAAGTATTCAAAAAGAACGGAGGTGTCTTCTCCTTAGGTCAAGAGTTTTCCTTTTCCAAGATGTGTCAGAGGCCTCGTAGAGATTTCAAGCATCAGACGTGGCATCCATTCACATTGTTTCATTATTCTCTTTTGCTGTAGGAAGGGAGACAGCTATTTTTAAATCCCATACCTACACATTAGGCAATGTATAGAACAGGGAAGGGATCCATGTGATTTAGAATAAACGACCGTGTTTTTGATGATTCTAAACCTGCACAGTTGCTGAAACTGTTGCTATGTTACATGAAGACATTTTGTGGTACCAGACATTACTGAAGAGCTATGCCAGATGAAAAACAACACGATGCAATTCTGGTATGTCCTTTTGGGTTTGATGCAATATTTGGAAAGGTTGTTACAGAAGTTTACTTCAAAGTGAAGAAAAATACATTGCTTGGAGCTTAATTGTGAGAAATGTAAGTGCCAACATATTCCCTTAGGGTTATTATTCTGTTGTTTTTATAATCTTTTTTTGCAAGCTTGCAATATTTTCTTGCTTATCAGCCATGCTTATTTTCTACATACTTAAGAAACCCATAAAGCTTACAGATTGATGCTATGCACAGAGATTTTCTGTTTCCTATTTCACATACTTTGTATGGAAAAGTCTAAAAGATAGGTTATTGCTTTGTTTCTTGAGTTGGGGTATGTCAGGAAGCAGAAAATATTAGTAAATTCATGCTATCCTCTGTTGGAGAACACAAATCTTGAAGACCTGAGAGGGACATAACAGAAATAGCTATACCAGCTCCAAAGACACAGAGAAATAGCTGTGACACTGCATTCCTTTTGTGCCTGCTGATGGAGCTGAGCTTGTGAAGTCCAGCTGAACACGATGCTGTCTTCAGGGTGAGCAGAAGAGCAAACACTTTATCCTTCTCAGTTGCAGAGACTGACTGGCAAGTCCCTACTCTGTAAATTCTCGTGGAAGTGACAGCAACAGCTAATGATAAAGTCTTTATTTGTTGGTGTTCGGGTTTGTTTTACGTGAAAAACAGCAAAGAATAAAGTTTCTCCTGTAAAAAGGAAAAGCAGTCAAGTTTTCCACTGAGCAATAGTGAGCCTATTGTCTAAAAAGCCACATCATGGGAACAGCAATAGCAATGCAGGGAGTTATTTCCCTATAGATGTTACCAGAGTGGGCTCCAATTACACTGTCAAAAATCCATTGTATAATAGTGTTCAGGGTTTCAGTAAGACAAGTTTCGCTAGCAGAACAGATTATTTATCAAATACTTTTAGTAATTATTTGAATTAGGGTGTTATTTGCACCCCATGCTAAGTGAGGAGTAGAACATAATACATGATCTGCAAAAGGAGTAGAAATCCAAATGAAAAAATAGGAAAATCACAGGTCCTGCTTCATGCCGTTTAGAGGTACCAGTGCATGGCCTCATGTCTTCTCTCAGGGCATCGAGATGGCTGCTCTGGGCTCAGTTAATCCATCTGAGCCATTGCCTTCAGCCTTCTGTCCTCATCCTCCTCCTTTGACATTGCTCATCCCTTCTCTCCCCCCCTCACTCCTCCCACCTATGCACAATCTCCTAAACATAAGAGGCGAAATAAAAGCTGTGGCAGTGACTAGTGGTAAAACACTCAGCAATTAAAAGGAAAAGGATGTACATCACAGGACCTGATTTAAAGCTCTTATCACAGTATTAGTAATTTGGTGCCATGCCAGTCATCAAATGCTCCAGGCATCAAATTCACTAAGCTTCTCCTTGTCTGTTCCTGAGGTGGCTGCTGCAGTCCCCTGTAGCCAAAGGGCTGTAGGTAAATACAACAGGGGGTTAAAATGCTAAACACAAGGAAACTCCACTTTTGCCAAAATCCCAGGAGAAATCTGAAACCATCTTTCAGAGCATTTCAATTTCCATATGAATTTCAAATGATATGAGGAAGGGATGATATTTGAACAGTGCGGATTGTCAAATAATTGGGACAGATCTACATAAAATGTTCTAGTCTCCAGAAGAAATCCATAAATTATATATCTTGATTTAGAAAGAAGATGTGAGTGTCCCAGCATTACTGATGAAAGGCTATGAGCATCATACTGATGCCAGTAAGTTTTGGAGCTGCCCAAGAAACCAGAGGATTCATCCATGGCTTCTTGGACATAAGAGAACAGCGAGGTAACCAAGAGCACAGGAAAACTGTAAGCAAGGACCTGAACATTTTTTCTCTTTTATTGCCACCATCAGTGTCAGGCCTTTCACAAATAAAGAGTAAGCCTCTTTTTTATTTTTTTATTTTCTTGTAGCTGCATGGGAACACACAGAATTCAAATAGTTTTCCTATGTTAGTAATAATACAGCCTTTTCCCCTCAGAGAAAACAAATAGCTGCAATTCACAGGCAACTGAGACAGGGTGAGAAGAGCAATGTCAGTCTGTATAGATTCTTATATAACCCCTCTGTAGGTGCAGGAAGTGTAAAAAAAAAAGGTTATGTGTATATATATGTGTATATATATATAAAAAACCTTTGTGGGCCAGCAATTTTGGTTTTAATATTGTTTAGATTTACAGTGTTTCTGAGTTTTGTTTGTTGAGCTTTATTTCTTAATGATCGACTTGCTGCAGTAAATAATTCAGGAAATCATCCTGTACTCTATTGTTCTTTGGGCATATGGATTTTTTTTCTCTTTAAAGCTTGAGTTTCTACTGTATGTTGAAAATTTCAAAGCTCTCTGAGGAACTGAATACAGGTTTTGTAATTATAACAATTTCTAGCCTAGCACCTGTACATCTGCTGTACCCTTTAGGGAACAGAGCAAAACAAAATGTATCAATTCCCTCTGGATGAAGTGTGACAGGATTTCCATTTTCTGTTTTTCCAGAGCAACTAAGCTTATTATTTTTAGAACATTATGGATTTTTATTAAGCAGTAGTGGAGTGCTGTGAAAACATAGACAAGATGCATAGCAAGGCCCTTCTAAAAACACTGACTGCACAAGTACAACTTCTGCAGTGGTGCAACTGGATTTTTGTAGTGGAAATAGATACACAGGACTTTGCAGTATCAGTCTTTTATAGAAAGATAGCTTGAGGTCTTCCACAAGAAACTACCATTAACTGCTTTTGGTCTCATAGAAACATCTTTCAAAAGAAACCATTTAAAGGTGTTCTAGTCTGATAAGTGTAACAAATACTGCAAATTTCCGCTTTTTTTTTCTTTCTTATTTCCTGAAATAAACCTTATACTGTGCATGCACACGTGCACAGGCAATTTAAAGCATTATGTGCAATTGAACTTTGTGAAAGGTTTTTTGTAATGCCATTCTGTATCACCGTGCTGCATGCATATTATTTCATGTAAAAGGCAATGCTGAAATAGTACACTGAGCTATCAAATAAATATTATGCTCTAAAATTGAAGTATTATTTTTCTAGGGGACAACTTGCTATTGCAATTTTTTGGAAGTATGACACAATGGAAATGATCTACTCGATTTTCAACTGTGTAGCTCCTAATAACTACAAAAATTAAGGTGAACACCTAAGAAGGTGTTAAATTTGTAGGGACATCCCAGCCCTGGTGAAGATAATGGCAGAATTCCCATTTCACCTTGGTGCCTTCTCAAATCACCCTTGGTGATCGGTTACCTTTCTGCCTCTGTTATCATTTTAATTATGCTGCTGCTGTTTTTTAATTATAAGCACACATTGGGTTGTGTCTCTTGTGCTGGTTTTACATATTCCCCCATTCAGGCTTTGAAAGATGGAGAGGAACACCTGATTGACAAGGATATGGGAGTATTGCTTTCACTGAGCCCACTCTGGTTTCTTGAGTATCTCAGTGTGAGGGTGCACTGGGAGCATTGAGCCTTGCTCTAATCTCTGCTGCACGAGTGCTTTGCTGTTGCTTGGGCAAGAACAGTATGAACATGGATGATCCAGAGGGCTGGAGAACCTCTGCTATGAAGACAGGCTGACAGAGTTGAGGTTGTTCAGCCTGGAGAAGAGAAGGCTCCAGGGAGACCTTAGAGCACCTTCCAGTATCTGAAGGGGCTACAGGAAAGCTGGGGAAGGACTTTTAACCAGGGCAGGGAGTGGTAGGAAAAGGGGTAATGGTTTTAAACTGGAAGATGGGAGATTTAGGTTAGACATTAGGAAGGAATTATTTACTGTGAGGGTGGTAAGATAGTGGAACAATTTGCTCAGGGAAGCTGTTCATGCCCTCTGAAGTGTTCAAGGCCAGGCTGGATGGGGTTTGGAGCAACCTGGTCTAGTGGGAGGTGTCCCTGCCCTTGGCAGGGGGGTTGGAATTGTATGATCTGTGAAGACCCTTCCAACCCAAACCATTTTATGATTCTATGATTCTATGGGCACCACACCAGCCCTGTTCCCCTCTGATACCTGTGCTCTTCAACCCAAGCCAGCCCAAGATGAGGGAAGACCAGATCCACCTTGATACATAAATTGTATTTTGTGGGGCAAAATTATATGTCTTTTTTATTACCTGTTACTACTGCAGAGTAAATCTGAGTAGGTCATTGAGATGGTGAAGTGTATCTGTGCATGGGTCGTGAGGAGCAAGATAGACTGTGCTCAACCTGACCCACAGAAAGGACCATGGCTCATGTGAGTGCACAATTACAGGGACCAGCAGATCAACCCCTTCTATACTCTACCAAAATGATGACAATGGATTGTGTGTGATTTGCAGGGCAATATTTTAAGAGTATATGGTTCACAAAAACCCAATTAAAGGTATATGGGGTTGTAGAGAGACTTAAGAAGAACTCTGGATCTAAGCTTGGCACAGAATATGTGCAAAATATTAGTATTTCAGATAGACCCACATTAGCTGAGATGTTTCTTAAAGAAAAGATGATTGGGTGATGCTTAATTCATACAAAAATGAGCAATCAGCCAAAAGTTAGAAGGAAAAGTGCCAATCTAATTCTTATAATTGTTACCAAGACAGCTGCTAATAATTTCCACCATAACTCCAGACTATTCACAGCTGCTGTCCCTCTCCAGGAGCTGCTCCATCTGTCTCTGACCAAAGAGATGTCCATTTTCAACCCTGAATCAGGCTCAGACCTCAGCTGCCCATATAGAGGGACAGAAGGCAGAAAACCAGCTGCAGTTACATCCAGCTGTACCACCATGCTTTCAAGGTCCTGCTCCTCCCTTGCTGCCAAAGGCCCCTGGTCCTGCTCTCAGACACTCTCTGTTCTTTAACAATCATATTTTTTTCTTGAAAACAGGGAATTGGCCTGAGCTCTTTCTGAGCAAGATGTCGCTTGGATGGTGGATTGAATGACAGAGCCATAAAGAAACAAGGAGATAAGAATAACTAAAAGCTAAGAGATGTCAAGGACAGCTTTTCAAAGCTCTCCTCAGCTGTAGGTGGTGTATGACTGTAAAGGGCTGCTCCTAATTCAATTCAGTTTAGTTTTAGTGACTGCTGAAGAATGGTTTAAACTGCCCTGCTCACCTTTGCATGAGATGGACTAATATCACTTACACAGTCAATCACTGCATTGCAGCTAGAAACTTCCTTCAGGGCAGAGCCCAAACTGAGACAACTGCCAGAGTTGCTGTTGGTTCCTCTGGGCAAGAACATAGCAACTGCATTACCCACCTCCTGTTAATGCAGTCCAAAGTCCTCATTTTCCTACAAGCCATGGTTTAGAAGATGTTTGCTTCCTAATCCCCTGTGAAGATCTGGATTCCCCACCCTGCACACATGCTGCTTCGCTCCTGTGATCTCTTCTGGGCCTTGGGTTATTTCTTGAACTGTGTGAACATGCACACAGTGAGCCCAGGTACTGGCAGCTGCCCTTGTATTGACATGCCTTGGCTAAATTTGACCTATGAATGCAACCCCTTTGCTTCCTTTAATAATTTCCTGCAGTGAACAAGGATCATAGGGGCTGAGTCCTCCTGTAACACATGAACTCCTTTTGAAGCTCACTGAAAGCCATTTGTAACAGGATGTTGCCAAGCAGCACCTCTAAAAGAGAAGTGATCACTAGTTTTTGGTGTTCCCAAATGAGTAGGACTCTGCAGGTAGGGTTGCTGCAAAATCTAGTGCTGAGACTGTGGTATGAAGAACAGGTTGGTGTTTTTACATGCATTTAAAATACGTCATCTAGCTATGAAAAGTATAATTTTTAATTCTCAAAAAAGTCCCACGGATATTTGAAAGCTTTTTTTTTTTTTTTTTCCCCTTCATTTTGAAGTGCATAAAATATTGCACATCTAGAACCAAGGGCCCGTTTCCTTGGGGAAATAATGAATGCATACACCAGACCCACTTTACAACTGGCCCATGGTGTAAAGAGGGTTTTGGCAATATGGAAAGCTTATGGACATACTTATTTGCTCGTGTCCAAAAAGGATTCAAGCCTACAGTGGCTTGTTTCTCACTTTGCTCCAAAGCCCTACTCTCTGGGCAGTCCATGTTGCAGTGCATCTTAGTTTCTTTTCATGATCCCTGCTTAGCCACAGGATCAATATGCATATGGAATCCATGGCAATGCAGACCAAGCGTTTGTTCTACAGTTTAGACCCAGCCAGTCTGCTCCAAGGAGCTAAAGCTCTGCATTCTGTGGGAGTGAGGTTATCCACCTCCATGGACCTGAAGGTGAAGGCTCTCTCCTTGATGGGATCTGCCAAGACAGACAAGCCATTTTCCCTTTCCTCCATTGAAGGAACTCCAGGAACTAATGTGGTTGGCACAGTAAAGGCAGCAATCACTGACTAATGCAAGGTTTTGCCTGGATTTTAGCACTATTGTTGTTGTCAGCTGGCTTGCAATCTGGAGTATCCTGTTCCTTCTGTCCAAGGCTTCTTAAAGCAACTCTCTTCTCTACCTCAAAGGACATTGCATGTGGGCAATTGCTTTCTAATCTACGTTTTCCACACCATTCCTGTCACTTTGACATTTGGAATAAAAACTCAGGGTTGTGTAAACAAACCTTTTAGCTAGAAGGGATGGCTAAAAGGGATTGATAGTATCAAAAATGGATCTTGCAGTGATGCTCTTTATCTTTTCCCTTCCTCTGCCTTACAGTCCTTTATCTCTTCTCTACTTGGAGCACAGAACTTCTCAGTTCCTGCTATCTAAATTACAGGTCTTTCAGCAGTTTAAGTGTAAGGAAACATGGATCTTTTGTGTGGTCCAGTAAAGCTCTTATTTTGTTAGTTACTAAGCCAGGACTCACAGCACACTGTTATTTAGAGGTTTCTCATATGATATCATATGTCTGAAGGCATAGCAACCACAGCACCAGAGTAAGAATGAAAAAACATGACCTCAGAAATTCAGCAGAGGAGGGAGATGTTTGAGAATGTGCAGAACATTTGAGCACCGACTCAGAGTAGATGTTGTTAACCTTTTCACTCATTTTGAAAGGTTTGTCATAGATATGTGGTCCTTGACAATAAGCTGAAAGGCAGTGCTTTGGAGACACGCATCAGATGAAGAACATGGTTAATTGCATCGACAATTTATTGATGAAAGCTTGTGTTCTTTTCAGAAAGGAAAAATGACTTAGACACCCTTTGCCATGTTCTACTAATTGGAGGCATTTCAGAAACTGAATGCCTTCTAAAAATCAAAGTGGAAAATAATATTTCTATCTTCTGTCTGAAGAGTTCAGCCTGTAAAATTTACTTAAAAGGAGGAGGGGTGGAAGTGAACCTTTAACTCAAGGTTAGAGAGAACCATCAGAAGTAAAATTTAATGTAGGCTAGGTAACAGCTCACCAGGCAGAGCTGAAGTGCAGATTAAATGTTGACATATTTTTAAGGTTTTCTTACTCAATTTTTAATCCTCTTCCTGTCTCCTTAGTGGAGACAAAATTAACAGTTAGAGGTAATACAGGAAAATAGCCTCAGGATCCTCACCAAGCAACAAATGAAAATTGCATACCATTTCTATGTACATGAAGAAGAGAGTGTGAAGTATCCCTTTCCTGGTTTGTATTGGCAGTAAGTGAATGACAATTGCTCTCCCTTTTCTGTAGAGGATGATGGGACTTAATCTGCAGTTTAGAAGTTCTCAGATAGTTTTAAACTAATTTTCTCATTCTGAATGTGCTCAGTGTTCTGAGGATAAAGCACATCTCACGCAGACCAGCTTACTGCTTGAGCAAAAGCACTAATGTTCAATCAGTGCTGGTGCTCCCTTTTTTATTAATCATTTTCCCTGTATATTTTCAAAATGGTATGCTTTTTACGAAATAGAAGAGTCTGTAATTCTCCTACTGGTGTTTTAAAATGAAAGGCCTGCATGGATAGTGTTTTTTAACTGGTAATAGAGAAAAGAAAAAGCAGAATATTATGCTGAATTCTCCTCTGTTCCTTTGGATTTAAGAGTGAATAGAAAAAAATTCCACAGCCAGGAAAGAACAGGAAAAAAATCTGTTTTAACTCTACCTAGACAGAAAAAAAATAAAAATTCTCCAGTTTAATAATCTTATTTAATTTTAGTTTGATCATGGTAAATGTGATTCCAAGTAATTTTACTTAGCAAGTGCAGATGCAGACAAAATCATATTGATACATCTGAAGATAGAACTCAGATTTTATGCTAGGAGAAATGATAGTGAAATTGCCTTACCTTGTTTGATAAAGTCATAGTGAACAGTCTAGAATGCAGAAGATAACTTCAGCCTGCTTGGATTTAGGTGGTCAAAAGATACAACTGATGCCAGCAAAGAGCATTTAACATTGTTATTTTTACTCACCAGATTATGAAGATGAATGCTTAATGAATAAATTCACAGCATTTAGAATTTCTTTTCAAAACCCAGTGGAATATATTAATTGAAATCTTTAACAGAAGTCAAGCAATTGAATTAGTTAAGCAATTATTTAGATCCCATTGGTATTTATGTATATACTTTAAACTGTGGAATAACTCCACAAATCTGACCCTAGGTCATTTAAAAACTTCAGCTGGGGCCAAGGGTATGTGGAAATACCTAGGTGCTTTGGAAAATCCACTTTGATTTTTCTGTCCATGTTAGTCACTTGAATAACTTAATAGATTTGATCACCAGACACTTTTGCAGAGTTTAGCCTGTTTTCTTTCTGCATATCAAATTACTTGTCTCACTCACATTGAAGTTCCAAACTGCGTTACAAACCCATTCAATCACATGTGAGTTTAAGATTTTTAAACTAATTTCTTGGGGTCACACACAACATTTCTTTTGCTTTCTGCCTTTTCCTCTGTTGCTCATTGGCTCTTTGCTCAGCCGTGCAAATGTTGCTTCTCTATTAATTAATATTTATTTTTCATTGACTTCTTAAATACTCCCACGTGCTTGTTATCTTTTTTTCTCCCCCCGCTCTAAAGATGTTTTTCTTACATTAACAGCCTGCATTGCTCCAAACCCTTTGATCTGGAGATAAAAAATTCCCACACCAATGACTCTTCTGGTTTCCCTCCTCTTCTCAGTCATAGATGTTGTTAAGGATTTTCTTCCCTTCTGTAGTTTCTGCCTCTGTGAACCACAGCTCTGCATTCTGCACCACGGCGTAACTGTTCTCGTCTGTAAAGGACCTGCCAAGTCTCACTTACTTGGAGTGAGAGATACGTTCACTTTGATTTTAAAATTGCCTTAAAATTAAATGGCTCCACTTTTGTAGCAGATGAGAGCGTAGTGTGTTTCCATAAGACATTCAGAATCGTGTTCCTAATCCTCTGAAATGTCACATATTTAAATTGTCACATTTTCAGCCTTGTGTCAGGCTCCCCAGATTTGCAGCTTTTGCCAGTAATAAACTGTCGTCTGCTCATTTCACCGTCCACCTCCCCCTTTGCTGTTGTTTGTAAAGAAGAGCTGTGTAGACAAAACTATGGTAGTAACCTCTCTTTTTTTCTGTAGCATGGATAATTCTTGGCATTCTATGCCTCATCCCTCGTGGTTTAAGTTGTACTCAGAATTGCATGGTAAAATCTGAAGTGAAAACCACGTACTTGTTGTTCTCTGTCTTCAATATGGTCAAAAAAAGAAGGAAAAATAAAGAAGAATATTAAAAAATGCCTTGGAGTAGAACTTGATAATTTTTATTTTCTTTATGTAGCACTTACTATGTTGTTATAATTTACAAAATTAATAATGGTTTTGGATTCCTAGCTCAAGAACTCAAGACCTCATATGTTACTGTTAATATATACTCTGCTTCTGCCATACTCTAGTGCATCCCCTCAAGATGGGGCTTGGCTCCTTTGCCAAGATCTGAAAAAGATTAAGCAAGATCCAAAAAAATCCAAACCTGATATATTGATCCCCAACAAAGTGTCAAAACCAGGGCTCCCTTCTGTCTCCATCACCAACGTCTCCTAAAGCCCAGAGCCTTTCAGTCTTCAGCTGACAGCCAGGGTTTCACCATTGTATTTACAAATCTATGAAGAGAAAAGCAGCTTTGTACTCAAGAGCAGATGATCTTAAAATAGAGAAATTGATGGCACAGAAGGCACAAGATCAGCAGAACATTTAAGAGTTCTTGGCTTTCTTGAGGCAGACCAATGACAACAGCCAACACAGTTAACTGTTGATGTTATCAGCCTTTATATATATTTTTTATTATTATTATTTTTATTATTTTTTTTAAATTCAAATAAAATATTTCCATCAGGCTCTGGATCAGAGGCCAATATTTAGGCAATGGATTTTTTGTTTTTCTAATCTTAAGGAGTAATAAAATTAAGGTGGAGAAAAAGAATCCATTTTCACTCAGGGAGCCAGCAGCCCTTCCTTGATCAAGATGCCAGCCTCTTGGCAGACCCTCTGCCAGCCCAGCCTCTGAGAACCACTTGAAAAGGATGAGGTGCTCATTTTTTGTCAGCAAACATACTGTATGAGGACACAAGACAGCTGTGAGATTCCTGTCCTTTTTAAAAAAAAACCATTATTATTATTATTATTATTGCAATTTTGAGGTAGTTTGAACTGGCAGAGGCTGAGAGTTCTAATTTGGGTAGCGAAGCTGATAACAATGAATATCTCACATTACCAGGATAAGCCACTGCAATGCTAATTATAGGATTAAAAACTAGACATTATAAACCCAGGGAGGTAGTGCTCTTTATTTTTATTTTTTTTTCCCCCAAGGAAACTAATTAGATTAGGTGCTAACTGGTCTAGAATATCAGCAGTTAGCTGTATGGTCTGTGGACAACTAGACAGTGATCTGCAGAGTTCCTGCTGGTTATCTACGGGCTTAAGTTATTTCAGCTCTTGGGTTGCATTAAAAGGCCAAATGCCCAGTAGCTTTCTTAGTTCGTTGCTGTAAGAATGAGATTAGTGTTCATATTGGGCATAACAGTTCTCACATAATTAAAAAAAAAAGTACATTATGATTAGTTGACATTCTAAAAAGCTTTTTATTATTTTTAAAAGTAGCTTTTGAACGGGAGTTCAAGTAAAAAAATACAAGGCACAAATGCAGAACAACAGCAAATATATAGACATATGGATCTTGGAAGAGTTTTGTTCATGTTTGAAAGATCATGAAGGACACAAAAGAGAATTGTGACATATGGAGGAAGCAGATTAATTAATTTGAAAACAACCTTTGTACAAGGAACAATTTCAACTAAAGTAATTAAATTTAAAATGCTGTATAGTTGTCAAGGTTTTTGTAAGGAGAGGGACTCTGAACCGCTATCAGGTTCTGAGAGAGTGCTGTAAAACCTTGTCATCTAATAAGGTAAGAAACACTGATGTGTAATGCTTAACAGCACATTTTACTTGCAGAATTATTCCACAGAACCAAGAACAAACACCTAGTTCTGCACTGATCATTATTTGCTGTTCCCTCTCTTCGTCCTGCTCTAAGTTCAGTTTTGGGGAAACTTGCTTCACTTTCTCTATCATCATAATCATTTTCCCTCTTCATCTCTGACAGCACTTCTCAAATCTCATTTTCCATTGCTGATAGACTAAACTACGTTCTATCTACTCGCTACCACATCTGTCACAGCTGGGGATGTACTCACCCAGCCAATTCTTGTCAGACACCTTGCTCGACACTGACAGGGTTATAATCACCTCTTTGCATAGTCTGCAGTTTCATCACTTAATCATGGGACTGTAAATAACCACAGAATAAAACCCTACTATTGTAGATCTTCTTGACCATTATTTATTCTGAGGAAAACACCCTCAAGCTGCCTAGTGAGGAGACAGTCCAATAAAATATTAAGAGCAATTTTGATAATGTAAACTCTGAAATATTGAGAGGGTTACGGTGTGAGGTTATTTTTCTTCATGCATCTCAGATGACAGGTCACCCTTGCCTCAAATAAATAAAGTTTGATGCCTAAGCGGAATGGTAGCCTGGGCACAGCTCTCACCATATTAATGGAACTCAGCTATTTCCCTGTTCTTCAGCAAAGTGAGATTTGGATTTTGCCCGAGGTTTTCAGGGAAAATTCAGTGCTCCACAGGCAAATATTGATAGCTAAGGAAGAATTCTGAGTTATGTTGAATGGTAATATAATTTAGTCTGCCAGTGAGTGGGGGTGAAAAAGAGAACTATTTGTATTACTTACCTTGCTCAGCAAAAGCAATGTTTAGGATAGAAGACTTAGAGACCTGTTGGGTTTTGTGTGAGGCATGTATTTGGGACTTCTTGAAACTAGTTATCCAATCCCAAGTGAAAAAAGGAGTAATTCCCAAAACCAGTATCTGAATGCACTGAGCACATCTCCTCTGAATTCCCTGCCAAAGACACTTCAGTCATCAAACTAACACCCGAATGATATGCATGCATTCTTACAAGCAATTGCCTGTTTCTTTCAAACATTTCTGAAGGAAACAGTAAAGTTTAATTATTAAGTGATAACCAGAGGTGTTGCCCTCAGAATTTAATTATTATTTGATTAAATTTCAAAAAACACAACTAAGCCATGACAGAGGCAGAAAGTATAGTAAAATAGTAATTAAGAAACAGGAGATATGAATTAAGATAAGTTAGAAAACATTTTTAAAATGCATGCCTGTGGGAAGGAGAATAAAATAAGTGAAAGTTCTCTCATTCTTATAAAATACTAAGGGTTTGAGTTAGAAGAAGGGTTAACTGATGCCATCTGCTGAAAGGATATGGAAACCACTCTACCCTTTATCTTCTGAAATACCTTCCTGGCAGAGAGGGGGTTGTAACTGCTGGAGGTGGGCCTGACTGTAGAAGCTGCACCTGGTGCTTCTTTGGAGGGGTCTCCTGCTACCACGATACAGGCAAACCTTGGCTGGGTTGTGCTGATAGAGTTGAACCTCTCTGAAGACAGCAGCTTCCTCAAGCACTGGCACTGCATTTTGGACTACCTGAAACTTGAGAATAAAAATCAAATAAGTATGGTGGGATGCACCAATAATGGACCAATGAGAAAAGGCAACCAGAGACCAAGCTTTGCAAGGCAGAAGCAGGCATAAAACAATGTGGCTTCTACATTTACTCTCCAAGCCCTGCATTTGCAGTTAACTCTGACGTGTTTTGAGCAGCTGCATTTTTAGTCTGCTGGTTTCCTAGAGGCAACAAAATTAAACACACTTTTAAGGCTTCCTATTAATGATGGATTGTCTTCTCTGCTTCTTCAGACTGTCAAGCTGCTTCCCAGTGTAGAGAGCTGCTTGCTTGCAGTGAGAGAACAAGATGAGAACTGGAAATAAGGGAGCTGAGGCTTCATAATTTTGAACTTGTCTGTTCAAGCTAAGCAAAGGACAAGCTGAGCTGGAAGCAGTGCCAAGCTCCCAGTGCAGGATGGAGCTGCATCCCTGCCCACGTGCACGTGCAGCCTTACCATCCCCTCCCTCAGCACAGGGGAACCCAAACCTGCCTCTTGGCCCCTCTGCCCTTCTCACCTGCCTACTTACACAAATAGTCCCTGTGGGGTCTTCAGAAATTACCCTGACTCAATATTTAGCTTTCAAGACTAGATTTAAAGGAATGTGTGCTGAGAGCTCAGTCTTGCAAATCTTTACACTAGCAATAATCCATACACACAGGATATTCACTCTAAAGTCGGGACTGATTTCACATGAAGCACTGCTTCCCCAGATGTAATTTATAGGAAAACAAATCTGTTTTGTTAGATTTTATTTCTTGAAGAGGTCTAGCCCCTCAGCTAAGTACTTAGCATTATTTCCCAAGTACTTAGCACTTCAGCTCCTTTTTCACTTTGGAATCTGCATGCTGGTGTTAATGTTACTTCCAGAGCATGAAGACATATCTAAGGAAAGTATCTAGTCCTGAAGTCAATGAATAAATCCACTGAAACAACAATTTTATTCGAACTGGGGAGACGACAAATACCTTGCATGTGCATGTGCTGAGATTCCTTTATACTGTCCTTTAATTAAGGATTTAAGAGCTTATAATTATCCAGCTGCCTTTTCCCTGTGTTAACTAGTTCTCTTATTGCCCTTAGGGAAATACCAGCCTTTTCCTCCCAGCACGCCCAGTGGGAGGTCTCCTTGAGTGCAAAGACAAATCTGCCATTGAGGCTCCACCTTTATTTTTCCAGAAGGATGCCCAAGTGCTACAGTCTCTTAATACAATTTTAACTCAAATCACAGATGAGTTCTACTGATACTTTGTGTTTCAGTGGAAATATGCTCCTTTTTTGCTAATGACTCTTTCTTTCATAGGCACTGTGCCTAGTTTTTAAAAGAATAGGCTTTTATAGGCTGGAAGGCAGAAAGAAACAATGGAAATGGTGCATTTATTCTATTGCAGACTTATCTCAGTTTCACCTATAAAAAGGTGAAAGGGTCACACTTTAATATGAAATTTTCTGTTCATATCAGTCAGGAGCTCAAACATATTTACATGTAGTTTCTGTAACAGTGGAAGTTAATTGCAGATACGGTTGTTCTGTGTGCTGAAATATATATTAAAAAAAGTCTCACCTTTTCTCACTCTTTTCACCTATGAATTACCTAGAAGGTACAGAAAGTATCCTAAAAATCTCTAAAATTGAACCTGACATCCTTGAAGAAACATTTTAATCAAGTAGTTATTGCAACTTTCAAATGCAGTTGCTAGAATTTTAAGAAATTGCTTGTTTTTGTATTTCCATTGTGCCTGTGGAAGCTTCCCTAACCCAGTGCCTTATCTCAGGAATATGTATGTGGAGCAGTGACCATATGCCAGACACCTTTATGCACCTTCAGAAATAGGGAACTAAGAATCCTGATGCTTGACACCACATGAAAATCCAAAGACGATTCTCCTATGGCAGAGTACTTGTGGTCTCCCTTCGCCTGTTGCTAGGAGACCTGTTTAAGAATTAATCAGGGAAACATCACAAATGTTGCTAAATCATGCACCACACTACAGATTGATCTGCTCCAAAGAGATGAGAAAACTTGCTTTTTCTGTTAACCCAGCACAGACTGGTACGCAGCACCATTTCCTTCAGCGAGTGCACTGCTGTACAAGTGCAAAATATTTACACTGTGTCTCCTGCAAAGTTGACAGTTACGTCTAGCCAAGAACTACTTGTACAACAAGGACAAACATGGGCATATTAGAAGCTGAAGATGGAAGAATACTCTCATCCAGCTTCAGGGCACGCTGGAAGTTCAAAGTTGGACTATTGTTTGCATTTTTCTTTTAAAAAGACCTGGAGATTATAGCTGAGGATTGGTGGGCTCTGTCCGCCCTGCCCTGAGGCCCTGGTGTGGGGACTGAGAGATGGGAAATGTGACAAAAGCAGAGACTGAGTTGTCATGGCAAAGAGTGATGCTGAACAAAAGCACTGTGCTCACTGGGAGGTTGCACCACTTCACCTGTGTTGGTGAAGATCCAGTTATTCCAGTGTAACTGTGCTTTTTAAGAGCATCCCAATTCCTTCCTGGGTGGAAAGGCAAATAAGCCATTCCTGTATCAGGCACTTTCAAATCAGTCTGGCGTGTTCCTGTAAGGGAATTGTGTGGAAAAAGCTTACCAGTTAAAACACACACACACTCTTCAACCAAATGCTTACATGATTGCCAAACCCATATTTAGAACAGACATGAGATTGGGGCTGGCACAGAAAGGAGGGAAAAGCTGGCACTTTTTGCAAAAACTGGGGCCCCAGGGCTCCGGAAAGGATGCTGGGGAGCAGGAGGCTGAGAAGTGCTGGAGTGGAGGGTCAGATACTCTGCTCACCACAACATATGCTTCATAGCTGCTCAGACTCAAATTGTAGAAATGAAAGATTCCTGCCATCAAAAGCCAAAGTTTTACAAAAATAGTTTTTCTTGTGTGAATGCAACCATGCCTTAACTGAGGAGTAGGTTCATCGTGGGTTTGGATTTAGAAGTTCATTTGTGTTCTGATCCAAACGATTTACACTTCAGCTCCAGGTCCCAGTTTCAGGATATACTAAGTTGGGATTTTATTTTATTCAGACAAATTTAAATTTAAATTATATTCAGTCTGTGACTACTGCGGGGGCTGAAATTTGTCCGAGTATCTTTTGGATAATGAAAATGAGGCCTTGGAGAGAAGCCCGTGCACAGACTCCATGGAAAGAAGAGCAGGCTATTTTGCTTTTAAAGCTTTGTGCTGCTTTCTGGGGCATTTCTTATGCCAAGTGTGAAATATAGACATGCATTTTTTAGAAACAGACGGGGAAATTTCAGAGCACTGGTCACAGAACTTAGAAAAACACAACTTTTCATTCAGTCCTTGGAGGTTAACGGCTTGTCATCAGCACATGGGACTGTGGCTGTTGCTCTGCTGGTGGTCTTGGTCAAGTTGCCATCAGACAGATGCCTCTTCTGCAAACCTACTATAGTAGCTGGTAACCTGGCTGGAGATTTGTTTGCTTGATATTCATAAGACTGTTTTGCTGTGCTAGTTAAAGGCACTATTAAACACAAAGAAGGAGAATTAATCTAGGTGAAGGAGCCAAAAAAATGAATTGGTGTGGAAAGGGAAATGCTTGCATTTCTCAATATGTGGCCTTTCCTTGTTGGGATGGGGACATGCCAGCAGAATGAGCAAGCAGAGCCTGCTGCTGCAGCTCCTACTCTTGTTGTGGAGAAAATAATGGTTTTCTGGGTCTTGCAGCCTCACCTCTGAGTTACTAAGTACATTTTCAACTGAAGAGAAAAAGAAAGCTATTCCAAACCAATCTTTCCTGCTGCCCCCAAGTGCAGCACACCTTATGGTGGCAGGTACTTTTTGTCAGATGGCTTTTTTGGGAGTTTAATTAGGATAGAATAAAGTGGAGTGGAGTGGAGTGGAGTGGAGTGGAGTGGAGTGGAGTGGAGTGGAGTAGAGTAGAGTAGAGTAGAGTAGAGTAGAGTAGAGTAGAGTAGAGTAGAGTAGAGTAGAGTAGAGTAGCATATTTTCAGTTGGAAGGGTCCTGCAGTGATCATCTAGTCCATTTTCATAACATTTATCCTGGCTCCATGATGCTCTGCAGGAGCCTCTCTACATGGATAAAGTCACTGGAGGACTAGAAAATGGAGGTTTCATTTCCCTTTGAGTGCTCCAGAAAGCCTTCTTCTGCAGGCAAAGCAGGTGGTCCCTTTGCTGTTTCAGTTTACTTTAACTAGCAGGTAAGTAAGAAGACGAGCATGTCGCACCAAAGGGGGGGTGGGTGGAAGAAACAAGCAGTTCTTTAAAGGATCTTTGGAGCTACTGGAAACCCTGTCCTCATCTGTGCCCACCGTGCATCAGCTCACCATCTTGGAGCAGCTCCAGCCAGCTCTCAGATCTGGCTTGCAAGCGCTGTGCACACCTCAGGCTTTGATCACCACTTCATTGCACCTGGCATAAAGCTGTAAAAACCCACACCTGCAGGGTCTCCTCTCCTTCCCATGTACGTCACCTGCAGCAGTTCCCCCGTTGTCAATGGGAGCAGGATCAGATGTCTGTGCTCCAGGTTTTCAAAGTACTGCATCTGGCTTTATAAGCATCTTTTGAAACTCATCCTTTTAAGTAAACACATGGAGTTGCAGTGACAGGAGCTTAGCCTTACAGCTGACAGGGAAGCTTAGTAAGATTCAAAGATTAGAAAAAATATTTTAAATTAAAAAAAACTACCCTAATAAAACATCTGCAGTTACACTGAGAGAATAGAAATATATGAGGGTCATAAATCCCTGCACACCAGGAGAGAAGTTATCTGGCTGCTCAGGGTCAGGGTGAGCAGTTATTATAAACATATCCAAGAACTATTTGAGCAGTATCAGACATCAGTATTGGCCACTGTTGATAGACAGATCTTGCACTAGATTGATGTGATCTGGCGAGGTGAATCCTATATTCCTAATACTCATAAAAATGTGTATTGGCTTTTCCTGTAAAAACCTTCCAAAACTAAAGCTAACTCCCTCAGAGCTTCAATATCAAATCTCTTCATTTCCATTGGTTAAACCCTAAATCACTTTTGAAAACAGAGTGCTAAAACTGGAAAAATGGCTCTGGCTGTACACAGCCAAGGAAATCCTCCTTCTTCTTCCATCAGGAAATCCAGTCACTGCTCCACCAGCAACCCAGGACATTCTCTGCTCCCTGCACTGGGTTTTGCTGTGGGCTTTTGAGGAGGATTAGCTGCTAATTTTTGGATGAATCTCTAGATTTTTCTTTTTCTCTTGCACTCTGATGCAGGCAAACAGATGTCTCGAACACCTTGGAATATACCCATTCTCACTCCTCCTTTCCAAAACGTAACTGTTCCAGCATCCAAAGTGATAAAAAGGCATTAAAGGTAATGACCCATGTTCTGATTTCACATAAGGCTGGGCCTTACCCAACAAAATCCTAATCCCTGTTTTACAGATAATTATGTATCAAAAGTGATAAATGTTCTGTGACAACAATCTATTACCCAGTGCATACTAGAAGACTTGTATCTGTGAGTAAGCAGATTTGTGTTTTGAATGTGGTGTTGCGACAAACACACACCCAATGCAATGTTTGTAGAAGCATTTCTCTCTTTGGAAACTGGATAGTAATTTTATGTAACTCTCAACTGAAATCTCAGAGGCAAATCTGTGTGCATTCAGCACTGTTGCATCTCTACAGTTAAATTTTACAACAGTATATTAGCCTTCAATATCTATTAAAAAGGATTTGTAATTGGTTAGATGAGAGATGGCTACAAAGATGGTGCAAAGCTGCTCTAAAATTATTGATTAGATCAGTAAAAAGACATTAAAAGTAAGCATGAATAACAAGCTTATTAAATGATATTCCCACATATCCCTCGGCACCAGTTCCTAAAGTAATGTTAAGCAATGTAAAATATATTAACACAATACTAATTTAAAAGAAGAGAATGCAGCCTGCTCTTTAAATTCAGAATGAAAGCTGATCAAAATTAACAGGATCTGGAGGTCAGAAACCAGAGGATTCTAAACGTGAAAGCAGAGGAAAACAGTGGAAATAAAGGCAGTTATTTAATTATTTTAGCTTTTAAATCTCTTTAACAAAGCAGAATTCAATCTGAGAAATTATTATTGTTCCAGAAAAATAATTGACAGCTATAACTTCAGCATATTTAAAACAGTTTGAAACCAATTAGCTTCTCACCTAGACTTGAAGGAAGGCCAGGGCTACTTCTGTAGGTAATATAATCAAAATCACATTGAACTATAACAGGAACTGTCCTGACAAAAGTTTTTTTTTCTCACGTTTAGAAACAAAATTAATTGGTCAAGTGAGGATAGAAAGTCACCATACGCTACGTTCATCAGTGGAAAAATCCTTGGTACAGCAATTCCAGCTCTGCCCTTCAGCCAACACAAAGCAACTTTTTAATAGGTTTATCTTATTATTGAATAATGCACTGATGTGGGAAGAGAGTGGCAATTATCCAAATAAAGCCTAAGAGCTGGATTAAAACACATTAAAAATTACTAAGATTTCATATGCAATTCTCTGTTTGGGCATATGAGTGTTTGGCTTTGGGAAAACTTGTGCACTCAGGTTCTCCACTTGTGTGTGCAGACTGGGATCTCACCTCCGTGACAGACATGCACTTGTGCATGTATCCTTTGGTCTTCAGAGGATCTGCTATTTCTAAAAGTCACGTCAACTCTTATTCTTGCTGTTTGGCCACTTGATCTCCCTAGTGCTTGGGCTTGTTGGATCCAGGGTGAATATTGCCCCAATGCAGTTCAATTCTGAGATGAATGGAAGCAATATTTGCAGCCTAGGACAAGCCTGAGACCATGGGTATGACAGAACACAGGCTACCCAAGATCCCTGCTCAGTTAGCACCTGGCAGGGCTTCTGCTACCAGGTTAGAGCCACTGTGACCATATGATACAGAGCACCAGCCTCATCTGAACCCACTCAACTGATTCAAATATGTTTACAAATTTTTTGAAGGGTTAGCTTTGTATGAAGAGACACTGTGTTCATCATTATCACTGGATGCTGAGACATCTAGTACTTGTCTTCCTTCAGAGTCATAACAGCAACACAAAATACATGTTGCTTTTAGAGAAATGGGGACACCAGGTCCAATCTGGTGTAAAGATCCCCTTTTAACAGTGAAGGTCTTTGCCCTGTAGGTCCCAGAGTCTTTCATCCCTGGAGGGATGTATCTGGCCCTTGCTACGTGGGACCATCCTAGCTTAGAAGATTCTCCTGGATGCTGCACAGGCTGCAGTATTGAACATCAATTTCCTTTCTGAAACATTTACAACTCTTTTTCAGTCGATCCCAACTTATCTAGTTACATATGTGTTTTCACTCCAGCTTGGAGTACCTTTCAATGCACAATGACATATGTCTTGAGATCGTTGATGGCAACGCAGAACTGGAAGGGAACACCTGCTTCTTACAGGCCAGGCCCCCACTTCTACAAGCATATCATGTCTTCCACACACTGACAAAAAAAGCATCTTAAAGAAAGTTACACTTGTGAAAAATAAACGTTTTTGCCAACTGAGTCCATTGAAGAGCAGTTCTTTGCATAGAGATCACATGGCAACTCCCAAAACAAGAGCACTACATTTTACCCAAAAAGTAGTGAGGACATGATGGATTGGTGAGTGGTGGTGCAGCCAGGCAGGTAGTTTCTGTCCACACCACAGCAGCTTTAATCAATGTTAGCCCAGATTTTGTGACAGTGGGTATGAGGACATGGAGAGCTCCCACTGTGCTGTGGAATGTTGCTCCTGCTGGGATTGGAGCCTTGTATCTTTACAGGCATTTGGGCAGGCAGGGGGGGTGAGACAGAGATAGATCTGGTGGGAAAACAAGCCAGACTAAAATAACATATAGATAAAAGGCAGATGTAATGCTTCCTAGGTGGTGGAGATGTCCACAAGGGCTGCACAAGACATCTCCTGCTCTTTGTGTGCCTACTGCCCCAGTGCCAGCATGAGGTTGGCATGTCCTCTGCTCTGGAGAAGACAAGGCTCAGAAAGATTTTATGAACAGGAATAAAGTTGGCGGGGATGGACCTTGCTATCCTCAAGGAAAAAGCTGCCTCTGCTAGAGACCATATTTGATTTACATGCTGTTAGTCATGTGTATATTACATTTGTATAGTATATAATAGCTTGGTGCTATGAATAAATATGAAGACATAAACAAGGTCATTGATGTGAAGCCAGCAGCAGTATTACTGCTGGAGAAACACACATGCAAAAAGAGAAAATAAAACTTTTAAGTGTAGTGGCTAGAGGATGTTGCTAACGAAGAAATAAAATGTATTTTCTTTTCCAGTATTGTCACTGATGTTTTGCCTTCTGTTTTCTTAAACATGTCTACCCTTTAATAATGTTTTCACTTTCTGAAAACAATTTGTTACCTGGAAAACATTAAACACCAGCAAAATCAGGCTGTACTGACTTTGATGCATTATCTACAGAGTTACAAGAAGTATGGATACTCAAGATGTCAGTAAACAAAAAGATGAACCTTCATACAAAAAAATGAAGCTTTTTTTTTTTTTTTTTCTTCTTTTAATAAATGTGACATTGGATTGATAAAAATAGAAAAACAAAGAGGACCAACCGGAATGAGACACGAAGCTTCCTGCTAGGAGTTGCGTGCCAGTTTGACAATTAATTGATTCAGACTGATTGGTGACTTGGCAGGTACTATCAACACAGTTTCCTGCAATCTGCCAGTCCAACCATCCAAAGGATGTTACTGGATTCTGCCCCACTCTGTTCTCTCTCCCATCTGCTGTGTTATGCAAGATGAGACACAGCAGTCCTAGAGAATTTAGAAAGTATTACAGATAGGAGAAAAATCATCTTCCACTTTACACTCAACATAAAAGTGTAGGAAAATTATACATTGAAAATGAAGACACAGTGAGGGAGATTCCTGCCTACTTTCTGAAAACTTGAGGAGCTTTTGCCACACAGAAATTGGAGGGGAACAGCTGCACTTTTTCCATGCAGTAATCTGACAATAATGCAATAATCCATTTTATTAGATTCTCTACAGACTCCTTGTGGTTCCTTAGTGGAAACTGCGACATCTCCAGCTGACAAGGCAAGGGATGGATTGGAGGGTTATTTCCATGCCAGATGCCCCACGGGAGCCCACCTGCACACCAGTGTCTGGGGCATACTGCTGGGTGGGGGCTTTCCTCCACCTGATGCAGAGGTAGTCTCAGATAGCTTTGCCTGGCAGAGGAGACGTTGGTCACCTAAGCTGATGTAGCATGAGCTCCTCAAGTTGCAACTGCTCTGCAGGTGGCTCGTGCTCCTGCTGGCTATGGGAATGTCAGGAAGAAGGATGGGGCATGTGTTCACTGGCAGGACTCCTCAGCAATCATGTTGTACATGTGAATGAAAAAATATCTGACAAAATGTCCCCTGGCAGTAGGCCAGGAACAACCCTGCCTGGTCTCTGTGATGGTATGGCTGCCCCAGTAGTGCCCCAATCTGCAGTTTCAGGTTGATTTGCTCACCTCATGTGAAAGGCACATGGGCCTCTGGCTGGTCTTCTCCAAAGCTGTAGAGATACATTGGGTTTGAGCACTGAGATTTCATTTAATGCTGAGGTTCATAACAGGAAGAGCATCAATGTCATGTCTTTTGAGGAAAGGCGGTGATGTAGATCACAAGCTCTCCATGGTTCAGAAAGGTCCTGCCCAGCAGAAAGGCTAGAAAGGTCTAAAGGAGCACATACCAAACTGCTGGGTGGTACCTGCAGCATTGCACCGGGTCTCAGCACAGTGCAGAGGGAGAGAGGACACTCCAGATGTGACCTCAGCCTCTGATGTTTGATGTTGCAGGCCATCATGCTGAAAGATGGATAGCACTTGGGGGGGCCATTAAGGAACAGAGGCAGCTTAGCCAGTAAGAATTCCCATCAACTTTTATAGATTGATACTATTCAAACAGTTTTAATATTTACATTGGAAGATTTCCTAAGAGTCTCAAAAAGAGTCTGTAACCATCAGTTGCAGACTGATATTCCAGTTGTAAAGATAATGGAGTTGAGGAAGGAAGGAATTAATTTGGCATTTGATTTTGGCTAAAGTTTTATTCCTTCCTTCCTTCATTCCTTCCTTCCTTCCCATTCTTGCGACAAGGAAGGAAGGAAGGAAGGAAGGAAGGAATTTGGCATTTGGTTTTGGCTAAAGTTTTATTCAGCATAGAACAAAGATCAGTTTAGAGCAAAATTCAAGCTATTATTTCTTGTCTGTTCTCATTGATATTTGTCTGGAAAGTATTTTTCACAGCCAATATGTCTAAATATTGTTTTTGAAAGAGTGAAACACTGATGTTTACGATATCTATGAGACAGCTGAAAATGTAAAAAGGCAGAAACTGATCTTTATATAAAGGATGGCTTGAGCAGAAATAAAAATCTTCTTGAGGAACTCTCAGGATGTGACTAGGGGTGGATGGGCAGCACCTGCATGCCTGGTGGGAGATAGAACAGAGATCTGATTGCTTCCACTGTAAAGGAAGGAAAGAGAGCTGCTCTTAGACGTCCTCCTCTTATCCACTCATTCCTTGTTTTCAGTTGTTTCTTTAACATTTTCAAGAAGTTTATTGAAGCAGAAGGGAACCAGTGAGGCTACGGAGGTGCCACTCTCCCAGCCCTGTGCTGAAGAAGCCCTCTTGGCTTCATAAGAGGAACATCTGTTGAGACAAAATTATTTAGCAGAACATGCATAAGATCTAGGCAACTCTTCCCATAATTACTCAAACAATTACCATACTGAATAGCAGTTCCCTTGCTCAGATGGTCGCTGTATCTGCCCGATCAAGGATCACAGGCAAACTTTACTGAGAGCTGCTTCTTCCCACAAAGATTTTTGGCTTGTAATTCTGTACTTCTGACTCCCCCTGTACATTTTCACATCTGTGTGATCCTCTTTAGTTATTCAGGTGCTGAACTTGTTTGCTGATTTTGATAAACCCATAATGAGGCATAATAAGCTGCAACAATCATGCTGCTAAATGAAAGGGGATAAAAAGAAAACCTTATCATTCCATGGTGTACATCCTAATGGACAAACCCAACTTGAGGTGCAGACAAAACTGTGGATAAACTCTGTGCTGGAAAGGAGGAGAAGGAACAGGAGGTTCAAGGAGAAACTAAAAGGGATCTAAACCAGGCTCACAGGCAGGTTTTAAACTTCCTCTATGCTGTTAATGGAGTTGTGCTCTAAGAAAAAATATTTCATTATTTCAGCCATAAATGAGGACTTAAACATCTATATTTCCAGAGTCCAATTATATACAGGGACAAGCTTAAGGGTTCAGTCTAATTAGAAGTTTTCTAACCATTTCCTCCCTTGTCTGGACCTGAAGCTTTCTGGCGATTCTAATATTTTTCCAGTAAAGTATTTTAGTTCCCAGTGAAAGTTAATGCAAGACTTAAATGCCATTGAAACATACTTTTTGTTTTTACTTATCGTGCCTGTGGTGTTCAGGCGTTCTAGTTGGAATAAGATGAAATTTCCAGTTTGCTTCATTGAGGGAGATTTTCTCACATAGATCAAATCCATCACCTTTCTTCTTCTCAAGCAGCTGAAAATCCACTGAGGGAGTGAGATTATCATGCCAGAAATTAAATCAAGCAACACATTGCTTAAAAAACTTCTATGCCAATTCAAAAAAAGCCAAGAGAATTGTTCCTGATGAAGCATTTCACCTTGTCAAAGACAGGTGCATTTTTTTTCCTGGTCTAACAAGACCAGAGATTGATTCAAGAGGAGATATGGAAAGGGTAACTACATTTCCATTATTTTTTTTACTTTTGCAGCATTAGTAAATTATTTTTGAAGTGTGCTTTCCTAATGAGGGTCTAGTTCTGTACCATCCACGTTCAGTGTATTGAAAACAGAGCCTTTGACTTGTGCAGCTCCAAGATCTGGCATCAGACCTGCAGCACACAGGAGAGCTACATTTTCTGCTGGAAAAATTGGTGTCATTGATAACAGAAATTACCTCCAGAATAGTTGTCTCTCAATCTTATCATGCTACTGTTAGAAATTTGCCTTAAACTGCTCTGAATTTTAGGCTCTACCTAAGGAACCCAAGGAAAAAAATGACCTATATTCATATCCAATAAAAACCCCAGTTCTTCAAAGATCTTTTCTATCTCTAGCCTGTCACTCCATGGGAAACAAATGAAATTGTTAGGAATTCATGACATTGAACCTTACTAAAAATTTCGAAGGACACCCAGAAACAAGCTTCCAGCTACATCTGCAGTTTTCTGATACATTTTCAAAGCTGAGTTCTGATACTCATCCTTTTCAAAAAAGACAGAAAGCATCATATATTTAAATAAGACATCCTAAAGTTAAAAACAAAATAAAAAGAAAAAAAAAAACACCATACTTTAACATAATTTCCAGATCAAAATCTCCCATTCCTTTATTTTTATTTTTATTTTCCCCATTGTAGAGTGAAATGCAGTATAAAAGGTTTGTAGGTACCAGGGAATAAATTTGGCTGATCAGGAAAGGGGCTGTAGCACTGCCCTGTGATCCCAGGAGAGCCACCCACCAAGACCCCTTTAAGCTGGGCCTGCTGTGATCTGCTGAGCACCAGTTGTCTTCTGGCCCAAGTGTGGGAACTGCTGGCCATGGGATGGGACCACATCCTTAGCTGCATTCCAGAAAGACAAAGTCTGTGCCTCAGCCATGCCTTCTGTCTGAAATTCCAATTTCAAAGTGAGCCTGTAGGCTGATCTAGGTCAAAGCACCCTCTTGCACCCAATCCAGGTTTCCATAGTTAGCAAGGTGATGTGTGACCTGAAGGGATGTTCAGGGCCTGAAAGGCTCAGCAGAGACAATGGGTCCTGTGCTCCAGCCCCCAACATTGTCACCTTTCTGCATCTGATTATCATAATGAAGAACAATGCACAAAGTACATGCAGACTTGAACCCAGGTTTCCTTCCTGCTCCTTGACAGGCAAACTATCCAATACAGCTTGAGTTTTATATCCCATCTTGCTAATTCTTTCTGACTCCTGAACTCCTGCATCCTTTGCTGTACAGTGACCCCACAGCTGTGCAAGTGCTGCCTATCTGTAATGTTCTCTGAGGTGAAACATGCATGTTTTATTTGCTTCCCCAGAGCAAGGAATTGAGTCACGGTACTTATGCTAGGCTTTAGCACTGAAGCTGAGACTTTTGCAAAGTTAAACTTTTTAAACTTTTGATTTAAACCCTCGGGAATATACTGCAGACTGTGGAGCCTGGAGGGAACGGGAGTGCCTTTTTTTCCAGCCTGATTCAGTCTGGCATTTAATCTCCAGAGAGGACTGAGACTTCCAATACAGTTATGTGTTTAGCATTTCCTAATAGCTAGCTCCTAGTAATGCCTCACACAACACAGAAGATTTCTAGATTACTCTTAGGGGCTTTAGATACCTAAACTCTTAGTTTTGATTCTGTTTTGAGTTTTAAATTTTGTTCTCAGGCTAACTCGGTTCAGAATGCTTGTGTGGAACCAGACCTTGATCTGCCCTGGTCAGAAGTCAGATCTCACACTGAAATAATGGATTTTCAGACAGGTTAACCTGTTGCATAGTCCAGGCCAATCTTACTGACTGGTTGAATACTCTCCCTGCCTCTATGCTGTGTATATCCCAAAGACTGCTTTTTAAACATTTCTGGATCAAATCAGGAGTAGCTTCCATGGATACTGCTTGTATTCTAAAAAAACCCCAGTAAAATCTAGGTTAAAACTATTCGGATTTCAGGCCATCACATTTCTTGTGAACATAGTATTCCCAGTTTGCACTGCTGGAATTCTGAATCCACAGCCTGCTTAACAAAAATTCAACTCCTTCTCTGCAATCTCCATAGAAATAGTTAAAGAGATATTATGTGGTATAAGAAAGTTACTCTTCTGATGTCTCAGAGGATTAGATATCACTGAGAGTACTATATCTTAATTACTTAACGATCACTTAATTTTTAGGGACTTAAAAAGTGATTTACAGCTTCAAATTACTGAACAGAAAACATATCAAGCAATCAAAGCTGGAGTTGTAAGTACCTGAATGCAGTAGCTTTTCAGAAATTGCTGCAGCCATTTCAGCAAGTTATTCACCCCAGAATACCATGTGGCAACATACAACCCTCACAGCCTTTTCCCTTTCCCCTTTTTCACCAGGACTGGCTAAAGAAAGTTCTAGAATCTCAGCCGAGCTATAACTTCCCTTGTGCCCATCACACTGAGTTTCACATAAAATATGACTACAGCCTCTGTTTTCTTCCAGAGTAGGTGGCTCTATATCCCTTCTTATCACAGAATCATAGAATGCCAGACTGGTTTGGGTTGGAAGGAACCTTAAAGATCATCTAGTTCCAGCCCCCCTGTAGGGGCAGGGACTCCTCTGACTAGACCAGGTTGCTCCAAGCCCCATCCAACCTGGCCTTGAACACTTCCAGTGAGGGGGCAACAACAACTCCTCTGGGCAACTTATGCCAGTGTCTCACCAGACTCTTAGTGAAGCATTTCTTCCTAATGTGTAATCTAAATCTCCCTTCTTCCAGTTTAAAGTCATTACCCCTCATCCTATCACTCCATGCCCTTGTAAAAAGTCCCTCCCCAGCTTTCCTGTAGCCCCTTCAGACACTGGGAGGTGCTCTAAGTTCTCCCTGGAGTCTTCTTTTCCCAACTCTCTCAGCCTGTCTTCATAGGAAAAGTTGTCCAGCCCTCTGAATGATCTTTGCGGCCTCTTCTGGACTCCCTCCAGGAGCTCCACATCCTTCTTATGTTGAGGTCTCCAGAACTGGACACAGCACATTACTAATTTCTTACTGAGAGCACTTGCCTGAGGTGAAAGCAACATGCTGAAATCCCACCTTTGCCTGGCAAGACCTGAACCTGTCTCTTTGGGCAGCACAGACCAGTCACCAGCCTACAGATGATGCAGGCTGAAGGCACCTCTCACCTCTCCTTCTCAAGCTGCCTCACTCTGCACAAAGTACTTTGAAGTATACTGGGAGAAGGATAAAAACCGAAAAGAAGCTTTTGTAGGCTTGTGGTTTGGATGCTAAGGAGCAACAGACCTTGGAGTGTAGCCCTTTCCTCAAGGACCATCTCTTTATGCATTTGTGTTTCATGTTAACTTTATAACCATTCCCCTGAAGCAGAGATTCACGTTCAGGACTAAACTAGGACATGGATCTGTAACTGCAAAGTTGAGGCCAGGGTACATGCTGCCGTGCAGGTGATCAAAATGATTGAACAGCATCCAGACCAGGATGTGCCTCCTGTGTTTTGGGAAGTGCAGCAGCCACAGCTCTCCCTAGGAAGCTGTGTCATCCCTGCCTCTCTGCAGGTTTAGCAACAATAATAATGTGAGATTTGCATTCCAGGAACCCAGCTGAGGGATCTGCTGGGTGTGTGACATTAATGATCCCAAACAGGGGGTTCTTGCTGAATGCAGCCCCGGGTGGCTGTGCCGGGGATGTGCTGCTCATCCCTCTTGGCAGCTTTAGCTTGAGCATATCAATTGGAGCCTGCTCTCTTGTGCTGGCTGCTTCCAACTCTCACAAAACACTGCTTGAGAAAGGAGCAGACTGAAAGATAGCACAGCACCAAATAGATGCCTGCGGGTACATTTCCATGAGGTGCTGGGCTGACTTAAGAGCTCAGGAAAGGAGAGACCCGACTCTTCCCATCCTCTGTTCCCCGTTACATGCTCCAGCTCTGTCTTTTGCGCCAGACCCCTCTGTCAGGTAACTCAGCTACATAAGCTGGTGGAAAATGCACCAAAAGATATGCTCCTGCTTGGTGATACGGATGACTAGGCTCACAGACAAACCTGGCGAGGGCAGGGCTGGCAGGAGAGATGAGGGAGCAGAGGCAGGAAAGGCAGAGGAGACACCCCTCCCACCTAGGATCAGTGAAGCATCACAGAGCATTAGCTTCTTTTAGCCCTTCGTTTCTTTTAAAAATAACCCAGGGTCTCATCAACAGTGATTCAAAGTAGTGAGATAAAATACTGGTAGGTAGGAGAGAGAAAACCCTGAGAGCCCAGCAGCAGGCTGGCAGCCATGCTCACATGGTGGAGTAAAAGCAGGGACAGAAAGCAAAGACAAGTGATAAAGCAATTGCCCGGAGTCAAACACCCACTGCAACCACTTTTGTTTGGGATCTTACTGGGTTTTCCTAAAGTGCTTGTGGTGTGGGAGGGCTCAGCTCGGGTTTGGGCAGCCTGGCCTTGCTTGTCTTAAAGAATCTTATTCTGTAAGAATCTCTCAAGGCAAGAATTAGCTGTTTTAGTTCATTTCTTCTCTCAACAGTTAGCAACCAAACGTATGATTGCTCCCATATCACCTTCTGACTCTGTATTTACCATTTTCTAAAGTCTGTTGTAGTGAGTGGGAAGATGGACACAAGCAGTCACAGGATCAGGCCTTCCAATGAAACTGTTGTGGCTTTCCAAAGATCTGAATTATAGTTTGGCAATTCACTAGTTATCCTAATCCAAGTCCTTTCAGGACATCAGGTTGTCTGGAAAGAGGCTGAATTACTGGCCATCATAAGCTGTAATTTCTTCACTCCAATATACTTCTAAGTAAAACTCAGAGACTTGCAAGCAACCTCACAGTTTAGTGCAGATACAAAAGGTAAAGTTAGGTGGAATACAACCTCTTTGTCATTTCACTATACTCAGATATGTTAAAGTATACTCACTTCCATACTTAAAATAATCTCTCAAGCCGAGCTCAGTTCTAGGTGTTCCACATAGTAGCTGTGGAGTGGCAGAATGGGAAATACCAACTTCTATAAAATGGATTTAAGATCCTAGGGAGTCCTTCTCAGTAACTCTGCTTTCTCACTATCTCTGTTCTTTCTTTTCTGGAAGTACTGCTAAAAGATAGATTAGATAGGAAACTGTTGGGAGCTCAGATTCCTGCTAATGCTTGGATCCTGACTGTACCAACACGCTGTGGGCATCGAGGTGTAGTGTTTTATTTGCTGATTGCATCAATGTTATAAATGCTTTAGTGGCTACTGACAATTGTCAACAGCAGAGGTAACAAATCTTTATTTGTGAATCAATGTTAATCCAAAGCCCATCTGAGCAAGTGCCTCAACAGACATGCTGTTTATAGAGAGACCATTGCCTTATCATCACACAGCTGAAGTCAGAGAATTTGATAATATTTCTACAATATTTCCAGAGGGGGAGGGGATAAAAAGATCCTTAATGAACGTATATAAAACCACACTCATACATCACCTACATAACATTTTAAATAGCTCCTTTGGAGTCTGATCCTCTGCCACTAAAGTCAATGGCATTTTTTCCTTGTTCATTTAGGTGGGATCAAATTCAAAGCTTTAATGTCCCACTGTGTCACTTTGGGGAAAATCTCTCCTTATTATAAGAAAGTCTAGTAATTTGGTTTCCAGCTGTAGAAGATTACTTCTTTCCTTTTCCCTTTGTATGCATTTTATGACAGAAATAAAACACTGCACAATCACAGTGCAAAACAGAAGCCCCAAGGGCATCTTACAGACACTAGTGGCTCCTTAGGAAATCTTCAAAATCTCCAAAGCCAATGTGATTGCTTTGTCCTAACTAAAGAACACTTCCCCACAACTGCTAAATAATGTGATATCTTGAAGTGTGTTGAAAATGCTCACGGAAGGTCAGCTGCTTACACTCACTCAGAGTCAGTCTTGTTATGCTGCAATTGAGATCTAGTGGAAATATTACATGTTTACTAGGCAATACTTCATGGAGGGATTACAAGGGTATGTGCTGTCCCAGTCTCTGACTCAAAAAAGCATTCTTTGTGTCTCTTTTCCTTTGTTTACTTGTAGTCTGTAGTAGAAGCCCATCTGGGAAAAAAAAAAAAAAAAAAAAAAAAAAGGAAGAAAAAAGCAAAGGAAAAAAGAAAGACAAAGAAAAAAAAGACCAAGAAAAAAAAAAAGGACAAAAAGTCTGCTGCAAATATCCAGAGCTATATAGAAAAGCTCAGGGGAAAGCCTAAAACGAAGCAGACCAAAATCACAGAGGCCTTCTCCTCCCTTTTCTGGGCAGCAGAGGGCTGGAGAGATGCTCTGCACAGCCCTGGCACCGTGGGTCTCCAACCTGCGAGCTGGCAGCGCTGGCGGGGGAGCAGGAGCCGCGGCGAGCCAGGTAAATCATGCATAAAACTGACATCTGCAAGAACAGATTGGCTAAATCCTATGGATCTCACAGAGCCTGCACAGAGCCATCGTGTTCTGACAACTGTCCCTCCCTCCTCTTAGCGCTGGCACCACTGCTGTATATTTTCCCTCCTCCCCTTCCCTGCCATGCAGGTCAAGAAAAAAAAAAAAGGACAAAACCAACACAGTATGGACCAGCTTGGCAGTCTCCATTCCTTGCTTTCTCTCAGACCTTTATTGGTACCCGTGTTTCACCCTGATAACAGAACACACTGTGCAAGACTTCCTTTTTTCTTCCTGTAAGTGAAGATTTCACATGCACAACTCATTTTTGGAATATTCCAGCCTTTAAAAAATCTAATGTTTGTTGAACATTGTTCTAACAAGCAGTGTACATAAAGCATATGTATTTGACAGGAAAAAATAATCTGTTTTTCCCAATCAGAGACAATTTGCATATTTTTATGTGTGACATGACATCTCAGAGAAATGTATTCTGTTCTTTTACTGTGTTCACTCCAGCAAGATGGAAAGCATGATATTAGCAATTCAAGATAGGCCCATACTGAGGTATATGCATATGCTGAACTTTGAAAGGTATATAAAAAGCAAGGCTCGGGACACAGAGAGGGAAAAGTAAGAGAGAAATTACAAAAAGGAGAAGGAAGAGAAATGATGTGAGTGGTTCATTTATCATTCAGATAGTTCTGAGCATAATCTTCATCTTGCGGGATGAAAATGTAGAACCAAGGGGTTGAAGCTGCTTCCAGTAAGGGCACAATTCAAGTTCAGTCTGTAAACTTTGTACAAATTTTATTGGGAGCAGTAAAACATACTGCAGTGGAACACTGAATATTGTGTCCCTGGATATCATCTGTAATAACTTGGGAGTTTTACTGAAGGGAGGAGAATAAAAAAGAGGATTAACTGATCAGCCAGTGGCCAAGAAATACATTATTGGAAGGAAATAGGTTATATTGATATTTAGGTTCCACATCTCTGGTGTTCACACTCAGCTAAGCCACATAAACTCCTTCTGCTCTTGCCTCTGCCCTTTGCCCAATTTAATCTATGTAGCTCTGCTCTGCAGAGCCAAGTGTCCAGAAATGGACCTGGTGGGCTTGGAGTTGGCTGGTGGGGTACCCAGCACCTCTGCAGAGCTTCAGGCTCTCTGGCACTAGGGGCAGCAGCCAGGAGAGGGGACCTCCCATGACTATAAACTGTGAGATGCTCTCGTTGGCAGAAAGCAAACTCCTCTTTCATCTCCAAGAGCACACCACAAGTCCCAAAGTTGCTCAGGACTCTTGCCAGGGTTTCACAATGTAAACAGCATCAGTGACTTGCAGCTGAATTCAAAATTGCTCTTGATGGTGGTGACAGGATCCTCCAGATCCCCAGATGCTGCTGTGACAGACGGCAGAGGGGACGGTCCTCAAGACCTTCATAGTGAGGAGCCCAAGTTCCTCTAAGGTGCCACTCATGGCATTGGGATTTCTGCTGTCTCTTCCATTTTTCTGAGTTAGTGCTCTCTGGTAACCAAGGCTTCTCTACTTAATGAGGTGCTGGAGCCTGCATATCTATCTCTGTCACCTTTCAAATTAGGAAGCTCAACTTCTTCACCTAGATGGTGAAGAACTTATGTAACACAGTTAAGAAATTTCCAGTCTTTGGTTTCTCTTCCATGAGCTTTATTCTCCAAAATAAAGAGAATCCACCATTACTTGGTGCTCATGACTGAAAATACTAAGGACTTTCATCTAATCTGCCTCACCTTTCCAGCCTGCACTCAGTGTGCAAGCAGTGGTATCCTGAACTAGATGTCATCTTTTTGTAGGGTAGGATGTATCAATGTTAGGGACCTTCAGAGGGTGGGGGTGAGTCAGGCTCCCTGCAGCACAGGTGGGAGGAATTACAAGGAAGAGTATATAAGAGCAATGGAGGACACCTGGCAAGTTTGTTGGCAAGAGGGACAGTAGCAAGCCTGGGGCTGGCAGCAAGGCAGCCAGGTAGGTGTGTGTGGCTGGGTGGGCTCTTCTGGAAAAACTGCACGGGTTTTGTTTTAGCTTAGGATGACACAATACAGATCTCCTGGTGTTTTTTGCCCCTGCTGTAAGGCAGGTCCTCCTCCAAATTGGGGCTGCCTGAGGTGGTGTTCACCTCTGTCCTGTCATTAGCTCCTGTGGGTGCAGCTGGGACTCAGTGGGCTGTTGCACACAGACATCAGCTGCATGTACAGCCTTGTTACTTGGCTCTGCTTTGCCTTTATCCTCCACTTTTTGCCAGCGGTGCTTTTAAGAAAGACAGACTTATGAAGAAGCTGCATCAACTGAGTATGTTTAAATCAAAAACTCCAAAGGACAAAAATTTTCCTGAGGAAAGTGCTTAGTTTGCCAAGGAATAATGAATTCACCCAAGCAAACCTCTGCAGGTATTGCTTTACTGGTGTTTGTGTTGCCTCCCACTGATCCTGATGTTACCTTTAAAGATGCTTTAAAAAAAAGCTTTCAAAATATCCACCTACATATTCTGTTGTTTTTATTTAGCAGAGGAACTATTTATGGCTGCTTGTTTGTTATAGAACATGGTCTAGCTAAGTCAATGCAATAAGGGCAGGTTGAATTAATGAATTGTTCCACAAAATATCCAAATTTAAGAATTGTTTAGTTGATCTGTATATCTTTCAGCAATTTCCACCCAAATTTCTACCTTTCTTAATATTAGCAGAAATCTACAGCCACTTGCAACCTGGCTAGCTGAACTTGGGCTTGATTCCCAATCATAAGGGTAAACCTTGACTCTGCTGTGGAGGTAGGTACATGGAATATAATTCATAATTTTCCAGTGCTTAAAAGTACATATTGGCTGAGAAAAGCTAGTTATTGGTTTCCTGGTGGTGCTGGAAGAATGCTTAAACCCTTTAAGAACCCTTGGAAATTCCTAATTAATCCTTTTAAAAAAAGAGGTGTTTTTATCCTTTCAATAGTTCCAAATTTATTTCCTAGGGCAAGGGCGAGAACTTGCCAACTGAAATGTGAATATTTCTAGTTTTCTTTCTTGCTGGTCCATTTAGTTACAGTCCCTCACTTGAAAGGCCTGCTGCATCTTAGAGCATTTGGCACAGGATTTCTTCCAAATTCTCTTTCTGGCTCTTGTAAGCTGTGACAGTCCACCTGGGTGGACCTGGGGGGCAGGGGTGAAGAAGAAATTGAGAGTTTCTCTTAATGGAGAGTCTCCAGGAGGCTCCTGGTCACTGTGGCAGGTCTTCTGCAGGTACTGGTAGCTTTTAACTGCATACATTAAATGTATTTGTATTGGCTTTTAAAATGCAATAACAGTTAAACCGTCAGAGAGGGGAGACCAGATTTTCAGACTCTATTGCCTTCATCAAGTGAAGCTATGAGGCATTAACTGCTTTTGAAGATCTGTTCCCTTCATGTAGACACCTGGCTCAGACAAAGGAGGCTGAGCAACACAATAATTATGCTTGTGCTGTCTCATATTTTTTAAGTGATGTTTTCCAAGGGCACACTAAAAAAAAGATAGAAATCTTACAAGCTTTCTCTCTTTTTTCAGAAAGTTGTAGTTTACTTGGCTGTTACTGGCAGAACCAATGTCTGATCACTTAAAAAAAAAAGTGTTAAAAGTACAGAAGTTTTATGTTGAGAAGTGAAGAATACCAGTGAGGATGGTACTCTGAGAGGCTTGGTACCTTTTTAGGATAGCTGCCACTAATTTTTTAATATTCTCCCTAGGATGTTATGCTTGATATTTTTTTTCTTTTTAAATATATGTAGGATGACTTGCATTGCTAAACATTGTATTTCCTTGAAGGTTTGTTCTGTACATTATTTGTAGCCACAGAATGGCTGCTTAGTCTGGGACACATGTGAGGAGAGTCAGCTCCCTAAAAGCACAAGGGGAAACAGAGGCTGCTCCAGATTGTACAGATTTTTGGGCCAGAGCCAGAGTTGCAAGCAGTCTTTTCCTCAGTCCAACATGTTCATATTTTCCTCATGGCTTGTCAGATGAGCCAGAACTCCGAGCCTTTCTTTTCCTTTTTATAAAGAAGAAAACCTTGAATAAGACACAGGGAGGGAGGAGAACTTCCTTTATGCAATTCCGCCCCTATTACCACAATTCAGTGTCAAGCTATTGACACTCAGTCGAATTGCAACCTTGACACCTATTTAGCTCTGGCATGCTGTTTATGAGCAGGCAGAAACTCTTCCCTCCACTGTTTGTGGCTGAACGCCATGAAAATCTCACTCTGTAAATACACACAAGAATACAGCATGAATGAATTAAGTGGGAAAACAGGCTGGTTAGACTCAGGAAGAGAACATGTAATCTTTCCCAGCATGAGGAGTAACTTCTCCAGCTTTGATTAAGAGATTCAGGTCATATGCCTCTCTTCTAACATTGTTGCAGTGGCTGCTTGTGACTAAAAGTCAATTGATTAATTTTACCTCCTCTGACTCTTCAATGTCTTTCCAGATATAGAGCACATTAGGGGGGCTAAAACCAACCACCTAAATTCTACCTGTCCTCATCCAGCCTAGGTGTCCCTAAGAGTAACAACTCCTTTCAGTTTTGAAATCTACATTGATTATTTTTCTCCTTGTAATTTCCTTTTGTTGCCTTCACGTGCTTAAAGTAGAGTTGTGGGTTGTTTTTTTTGTTTGCTTTTGGGTTTTTTCGTTTGGCTTTTTTGTTTGTTTTGGGTTTTTTTTTCCCCTTCTTGCATTGCTTTTCCCATTTCTAAGATTCTGGTGCTTCTGCCCCCATGTGTTATGCTTCAAAGCTTCTAGTGTAGTGTGGCAGTGCATTACTACTTTTTATTACATTTATTGGAGGCACTGTAGACACAGCACAGTGTTCTAGAGATGCCCAACAGCAACTTGATATTAAAGCAAAGTAGTTTTTCCCAGTGTGAGCACCTTTTGTGTAAGAAGTAATCAACTCTAGGCTTAAACAGAGCATCCAAGGTTTGCTCCCATGGCAGTGGCGAGGCTGGTGTGATTTGTGAAATAGATTGTTTCTTTAGGTTTGTTTTTAATCAGCTTCTTAAAAGGCTGTGCACGCTCTCTTTTCTTGGGGCTCCAATTCCTCTATATAATTTTTAACCAAGTTGTTAATCTGTTTTCCAGGAGTGCAGAAAAAGGGGTGGTGTTTTAATGAGGGCAGCAATGATTGCTGACATAAGCTAAATTTCACCAAGTGTCCAAATGGGCGTTGTTCAGTGCTGGTTTCAAAATAACATCATGTGAACTTGCAGGTTGCAAGAGGTGATTCCTCCTGTCTTTTCAACTGACTGACAACAAAAAAATGCCTCCTTATTCAAGTCCACTTGGCAAAATGGTTACCTGTTTTTACCAGGATGTGGCTTCTCAAGGAGCTGGGGTTAATGCCAGCTGGTGCATCCATTGAAAGGATCACTTTACTTCCCTCCACCATTTTCCATTTTCTTCTCTTGCACCCAGTCAAGGCTAGCTGAGGGCACGGATACAAAGAAATATCACCTGTTTTTTGTGGGATTTGTTCTTGGCTGATTCACCTTGTTGGGTATAAGGTCAGAATAAAGAAAGCACTGAATCTATCTGGTGGGAAGAGTTGGACTAGCATGGAATGGCACAGTCAGAAATGCATTCTTCTTTTCCATGTGTTAAAGTATTAGTCTTCCCTGGCAGTATTTTATATGGACAACTTCTAATGCTATCAAAAAAGACAACTGATTGCAACTAACTTTCAAAAATGTGAGAAAAAGGCCAATATATATGGGGTTAAGAGTTACTCCTTGTATTTTAAAAGCTGCAATATAATAATGTGGTGAGGCAGTTTGAAAGCAGTGTTTAGCAAGGGTGCTCTGTTGTCCCACAACATCTCACAGTAATTGTGTATAGAGAGCTTAGTGCAGAGCCCTTAATGTCAGCTCTCAGTTTCTTTTCTTCTTTTTAAATATAAGGAATTTCTTTTCAACCAGAGGCTATTTAACATCTATTGAAATATCACACATTCCCTTACCTGTGTGTAAATGCAGATAAAACAATGGAGGGAGGCCTAAACAAATAAGAGGTCCTACTTAATACCACTGACACCCTCCAAAAGATTAGTTTCCTAGAAATAACCACAAGAAGATAGGGGTTACCTCTGAAAGGTCAAGCAGTTCATCAGGAGCAGTATTATCTAGTTTAACTCTAAGAAATGACAGTGAGGGGGAATTTGCAGAAGAGACACAGGGACAACCTGAGTGAGTACCTGGGAAATGGCAGAGGGAAAACCCTTCCTTGACATTTGAAAATCAAACTCTGACTAATAAAAGCATCACCATTTCAGAAGAAAGTTCTCTCTGGACATGCTGGTAACATGAGCGGATTGCCAAGGGTCTATTTGCCTCTTGTTGGCACAACTTCAGTGGCAATAAGTCATTATAAAAATGTGTGCAGCACAGCAACTGGAAAAGAAAGCACAGGCCTGACTTGGTGGTACAGATGCTTATTTTCAATACTTATTCTCCATGGAGAATAGTTTATTGATTATGTCAAGACAGGCTTGAAAAGGCCCCACAAGGCCACAATTACGTGCCACTGGTATAGCTCAGTGAACCAAGCTGGGATGTTTGACTAGTAACTTGGATATAAGTGTTAAGTGTTTGTCTTCAGCAAGTTTTGATAGTCAACTTTGAAAGCAAAGTGTGAAAGCAAATCTTTGAGATCCAGAAAATGCTGACTTGGGACAAGTCTGTTTGCATATCCCTAATTACTGAGTTGTGACAACTACTGCACCTGAGCAGAAAGAGCAAATCAGTTGATAAACTAACACTTCTAAGAGAAATTAGTATGTCTAGAAATCAGTGTAGCTGATGTAGTTAGTAGCTATTAGCCAATAGAAATGTGCATACTTTCCTAGGCTTAATAAACCTTACACTTTGTGTTAGAGCTACATGATGAAGTGGCTTTCTTAAAATCTGAGCCACAAATTGTTCTGGTTTTGATAATGAGTCTTTGTAAATGAGCTCAATTTCCTAGGGAAATCCATTCTGTATCAAGAATGGATAGGTTTGCACACATGCTTGAAGGCTGCACTACTGCATGATGATGCCTCTGATGGGAATGTTCCAATGCATGAAGTCAGGGGTTTTTTGGCTTGTATAAATACCCTAATAACACTCTGGAGTTTGCTTAAGGATTTGCTACTCTTCACCTTCATAGTTTATTTTTGGTGTGTTTACTACAGACAGTTACTAGATTGTGTCCTCTATGTATTTTCATCTGGAATCCCATTCTGGTCTACCCCAAATACTCTTGGCATAAAAAGATCCCCAGAGCCCACTAGTGTGGCTCATGGCATTTAAATTAGCAAACTGCTGTTCTGTCAAACTCCTATCTTACTGCCATAAACTTTATTACACACACTAGGTTTCTTACAACGATTACATTCTTTTGTTTGCTGACATCCAAAGGCAAGGGTTATGCATTAGCCTTTATTCCCCAAATCAAGAATTATTAATTAAATAGGATTGAAGCTTATACATTTCTAAGGTATGATTGCCTGTTTGCACATAAATATGAACCGTGTCCCTGGCTGACTGGAAACACTCAGCTCATAGGTTTGTGCATGGTGTTAACAGGTGAGAGCCTTTTATGGCTCTATGGGTTTCCAGTTTTCCAGCCACTTAAATAAAAAAAAAGACTGCCAAAGTGAAATTTAAATTTTCAAATAGGCAAAGTTTTGAAGGAAAAAGACATTTCTCAACAAGTTCAAGGGTAGAACAGATCAGGTGTGAGTGAATCTCCAGTCAAACAGCAAATCTGGCTGAAGGTGATAGCCCCCAACACAAAACTTGTGCCTGTGAAAACAATCCTGGGGATATGGAAGTGGATTAAAACTAGGCATTCACCTACCAAAATGAAATAAGAGTCTACAGCTTCACTGTTAGATTTGGAACAGAAAAGGTCCTTCATGCTTAATCTTGGAGTAAGTGTAATGAAGGAGACTTGCTGCATTCCCCACCTGCCTCCTAAGCCTTTGTTTTTTGTGAAGTGTGTCTTCCTTTAGCCAAGCCTTGCCAAGGTAGAAACAAAAATTTTGGAGTGATCAAGTATTTTGATATTAAGAAACAAACTGTCTGAGGACATTGTGTAGCTATAGGGCTTGTAGAGATCCTCCTCAATGTGAGGATGCTTCAGGAGCTGGTATCACCAGCACTGGAGTGGAAGCAGCTGTTCCCAGTGCCTGGTGTATAGTCATTTATAGCCAAGAGCATCAGGGTAGCAGGGGAAAATGCTTGAGCTCTGAGCTTCCAAAGGAGCTTCAGAAAAGCTTCAGTTCCTGAGCTAATGGCTGGCAAACATGCCACACAGCCACTCTTCTAGAGCTATAAATAATTCATGTAATCTACTTAGGAAAAGCATTTTATTGAGGAATTTGTCAGGGTTGACTGTAGAGCTTTGTTTTCAGCTATAACGTGGTCTCAGTTACAGCAGGAATTTCTGCTTGCTACAAAATCTTTAGATGAAATGATTTTTGTCTGTCTCAGCTCAGGTAACAGCCACTGTACAACTCCCAACACTGGGCTAGTCAGCTACTGAACTATTTGAGATGTTTATGCTAGAACTTATCAGTGTATTTAATTACTGTAAAATACAGTGAGTGTTGGCTGGTGTTATCTTGGTATTCAGCATCTCAGAGATAGCAGTAGCAGCAGAGTACACCAGAGACTACTTTGGAGGGAAAGCCCTTGTTTATGTTAGTAGTAAAATGTTTTTGGGGGGATTGTAAGTTAGAAGCATAGATAACTTGGGCTTGAACCTTACAATGACAGCTTCACTATATGACTGTAACTTGCTAGAATAAGAATCACAGAATCCTAGAGGTTGGAAGGGACCTTTGAAAGATCATCTAGTCCAACCCCCTGCCAGAGCAGGATCCCCTGGAGTAGCTCACACAGGAACACATCCAGGTGGGTTTTGAATGTCTCCAGAGAAGGAGACTCCATAACCTCCCTGGGCAGCCTGTTCCAGGGCTCTGTCACCCTCAGAGCAAAAGTTTTTCCCTGTGTTTACATGGAATCTCCTATGCTCCAACTTGCACCCATTGCTCCTTGTCCTATCATTGGACATCACTGAGAAGGGCCTGGCTCAGTCCTCCTGACACCCACCCTTTACATATTTATAAATGTTAATGAGGTCACCCCTCAGTCTCCTCCAAGCTAAGGAGACCCAGCTCCCTCAGCTTTTCCTCATTAGGGAGATGTTCCACTCCCTTAATCATCTTTGTGGTTCTGTGCTGGACTCTTTCAAGCAATTCTCTGTTCTTCCTGAACTGAGGGACCCAGAACTGCACACAATACTCCAGATACATTAGTCTTACTCTATCCAGTCTGGATTTTGCTTTACAACCACTGTACTTAAGTACTTCTTGTATGTAAGAGCAGTTAGTACTTATTATTTGTCAGTGGTTTGCTGCTCAACATTCACAAAATGGAGTTGAAGTAACAGCTAACCACATCTATGTATTTTATGTATTGCATTTCATGCAAGAGGAAAAAGAAAACACTGGGCAGAATATCAAGCAGGCAAATATAACAGAATGGCAGAAATATGAAATGACTTTGGTAGCTGCTGGCCCCACAGTTGTATGCCATCATACACCAAGTGCTGGTATCTGGACAATTTTTGATTTATGTATTGTGGAATGGTGTATGATTGAAAGCTTCCATGAGCACATCTGAAAACATCTTTAGTTTTTCTTTTCCTTGGTGTAACTTTTAAAGAAAATATTCTGACAGCATATGGTACCTTTCAACATGTGTCCAGCTAAACAATACAGTCATCAAAAAGAAAAAGATATTAAAGTTGGAAAAATGATATTATTATATTAAAATATATAGTATGGTTGGAAAAATGGTTTTGGAGACTTGCATGTGGTTGTTTAATTTTGGTTAGCCCACTATGACTAATAAATTCAAAGCAACCCACAAGCTTTGACTTCTTAGGAAACCAAAAACTTAAGCATAGGCTGCATAATGAATAATTTACCTTATGTGCATAATTTTCCCTGTCCAAATAATTTAACAATTTAAAAGCCATGCTTCTATTGCTGCTTTTAGGACATTGTCAGGTTTTTTTTCATTTGGTATATACCAGTTAACCTGCTGTGCTTTTGATGAGTTTATCCCAATAATTTATGTACATGTCAATAAGAATGGATTTAGCCATGTTTACTGCTGTGTGTTTCCCACTCAGGTAGCTGTTAGAAAATTGGAGGTAGTCCAGCATTTTTGTGAACCTACCAACTATTACCATTTCTATCAATTTGTCTATAGCTTCTATGACCTTACAGCAAGCACTGTACAAACACAGGGCAAAGCCCCTTCCCAAATCTAGTTACTGTTCCTAAGTGCTTCACAGCAGATGAAGAGTTGTAAGGGGGAATAATGAAGTACATTTGCAGGTGTTTTTAAAGTGTCCCTCCCAAGAGTAAAGGTTAGCATGAAGGTGATTGTTCAAAAAACCTGAGTAAAAAAACAACCATGTTGTGGAGTGAGTGGGGAAAGACTGAGCCCTTGATCTGGCAGGATGGATGTTAGAGCAGACCTTGTTTTGCTAAGGGCTGTGGAAGTAGATGTTTGATGCTTGTAGAGAGAAGCAGTGTAGTCAGGAAAAGTTGCATCACCAAAGTATCTTGTGGATTAGTTCTGCATGACTGAAGTTTACTTATAGCTGTTTTCTTCATCGTCCCAAACCCCTTCTGGGAATGAAACTCTGAAAAGAATGAGCCCTTCTAACACGTGGAGTGAGCTCTTTACCTCTGTGTGAGTCACCTATTTCTGCCAAGCATCCTTGCCATCTGCAATGGGCAGTAAAATAATTGGTGGTGCTTCATAAATCACCCTTTTTACTCTTTAAAACTTTTAAACCAGATTTCTGATACTGTTAATAAACAAAGCCTATAATCAGCAAAGTGAATAAAATAAAGTGGTACCTTTACACTTACCCTGCTTTCTATTGAGGAATAATACTATGAAGTCACCTCTCCTGTATATGCATGAGAGATGGAATTCAAATTTATCTCATATCTCAGATGTTTACAATAATTGTGCCACTATTATGAGTAGATAATGGCATATATTGTGAGTACACAGGATTTCTTAAGAAATCAGAACTGATACAAGTAAAAGATGTGCTAAAAAGCAGAAGTTAGAATTAGCAGCTGGTACAGGAGAAATGATTGTTGCTATAGCCCAGTTTGGATAATAGGAGTTGTTTTTTAAAAGGGCTTTCTGTACCAACATACAGATATCTTAGAGCAAGGGGCAGAGCTGTCAGGGTAACAGTTCTGGGGTAGTTTAATAATTGACAGAAACTTCAAAAATATTCAGTGTTGGTTCTGTATGGGAAGAAAGGATATTTGTCCAATCACTATAACACTTTTTTCCTTGTATTTCCTAAAGATGGTATCACTACAGGAATACTGTGGGTGTAGCAATCAAGGCTGACTCTTTCCTTGAGGAATAAGATGGCTTGATACTTCTGCTAATTCAAACAATATTTAACATGTAGTTATCTAAGCCTACAGATTTGCATTAGATAAAAAGGAAACACTTAACATCTAAATGAAATGCTTACAAAACAGCAACAAAAATTTTCAGTGGTAAATGAATCCAAGACAGTATCTTTATACTTTAGAGCAAGATTAGGCAAATATCATGTTAATGAAATACCACAACTAGAGTGCCTAAAAGTACCCTCACTTAGAATCAATGTTGTCTGTCTGTAACCCCCACTGACACTTCAGCTGCAAACATTTTTCAAAGTGGGTAAGGAGCTGATTAGCAGTGCAGGTTTATAGAGACAAACCCATGTCAATTAAGCCCCAGGAGGGACCATCAATTAGTGTCAGTCAGGAAACGCTTTTACTACTTAAACCAACATAATGAAAAGGGATACTCAGCCATTCAAGGTTCAAGAAACTTTTGACATCCAAAAATACATTCTTCTGCAGCAAAAAATCCTGCAGCCCCCAAAGTCCTTGTTCTTGCAAAATAGTTGTATGAAGAACCAGCTTGCTTTATTTTTGTTGGAGAAATATTGTTTTCCTAAATTATTTTCCATTTGTGTTAGTGACTTAAGACAGTGTTCAAGAAATCTTGGCCATGTTGTGTTTTAGGTTTTTTAGTTGGTTCTGCAAGGTATAATTAGGTTGTGGAAGTCATTGTGGTCATAGGCTTAAAGCAAATAACCTGGCAAGATGAAAAAAGGAGCAATTAGACCGAATCTTAGTAACTGTGTTTAACTGTAATTCAATGTTTTGAGGCTCCTCAGTATAAACAAAAAATAATTTAAAAAAGCTGTTTCCTCTGTCATGCTCCCAATTTCTGATTCTTGCTAATTGGCTGGAAAAATGACATTCAGTTTTGGGTAGGAAAAGGCTTGATAAGGAGTTAGTCTGTTCTGATGCAACAAGTGTTTCAAAGACTTTGAGAAGTCCATGATATGTTTTAAATTTTGTGCAATATTGCAAATTGCTACTGTCAAATTCAGATTCTCCCCTACAAATCACATGCACTAGGGGATTGCTTTAAAAAAAAATCAGATGATTGCCAAACAGACAGTGAGGATTGATTTGCATTTCTTTTCTGTACAACAACTGGGTGAGACCTTGATGTTGTATGAAATCAGTCCCGCAGTGATAGTGATGAGAGGTGAGAGGTGCAGGAGGAACAAGGACCTTTCAAAGTTTTTGAAAATGGAAATTCCACTTCTTAAAGTGTTAATTTTTACTTTACACTCACATTGTTTTTCTTGGAAGCTATTGTGCTATGAGGAAGAAGTTATTTTACTTGGAAAGCTTGTTTTCACAATGCTGGAGCCTGTAGGACTCTGTTTAGATCTACTCTTTCTTCCCTGTGGCTTAGGGCCATGGGAGGTTGCTGAGCTTTCTGGCCAACACAGCCCTGAAAGCAGCTCCCTCCAGAAGTTCATCTCCATGCAAACATTACTTATCACCACCTTCTAGTGAGAGGCCAGGCACCCCTGAGCAAATCCCCAGGACTGCAGTACATGAGAAACTTGACTTTATTTTCACAAAGGCTTTCTTGTTCCAAAGTTAGCCTTGAAGGCATTTATCATTGTATACTGATCACTGAGGCTGCAAGGTTTTTCTTTTTGTTTTAAGGGGCAGATATTATGTTTTCTGTTTCTTTGGGGACACTATTTTTAGAATATCTATCATTTTATTGAACTGTGTTGCACTGAAAATGTATACCTTATGTATATTGCATTTCATGCTGCGGCCTGTGGCTAAGACACATTAGCAAGCATATTGCTATTGATTTTTGCTTTCTCCCCTTTTTTCCATGTGCATATGAAGTTGAAATATTTGTTTGCAGTCTGTCCCTCACAGTGATCTGTTTGTGACTTCTGATTTGTGAGAACTTGCTGTGCTGTTGAGGCATGGAAAATAGTGATTTTTATTATAGAATTGGGGGAATTTTGGTTGGAAAAGACCTTTAAGACCATCAGGTCCAACCATAACCCAGCACTGCCAAGGTCACCACTGAACCGTGTCCCTCAGCACCACATCAACATGTCTTTTAAATATCTCCAGGGATGGTGACTCCACCACTGCCCTAAGCAACCTGTTCCAGTGCCTGACAACCCTTTTGGTGAAGAAATTTTTCCTAATATCCAATCTAAACCTCCCCTAGTCCAACTTAAGCTAAATTTCCTCTTGCCCTATTGCTTCTTACTTGAGGGAAGAGACCCACCCCACCCCCCTCCCTCCAACCTCCTTTCAGGCAGTTGCAGAGAGAGAGATCTCCCCTCAGCCTCCTTTTCTCTAGGCTAAACACCCACTGTTCCCTCAGTAACTTCTCATAAGACTTGTGCTCCAAACCTTTCAGCAGCTTTGTTGCCCCTGCGTGACCAGTTGAGACTTCAGTGATCTGCAGAGTCCCTGCAACTGGTGGGAGGTGATGATTTGATACAAAATCAAATAGGTGAATCTGGGGTATGTAAGCTAATTAGAGCAAGAAAATGGTCACTATATATTCTGTATCCTCTATCCTTTAGTTGCTGGCCCCAGAGGGGAATCCAGAAATCCCAAACTTTGCATAGAGGTCCCCTGTAGAGCAAAGGGGAGAGTATACATGCAGCCTCAAAACACTCCTGCCATAAAAGGCAAGCTCCTCACCAGGAGATGGTGAGCAGATTTTTTTGCTGGGATATCTCCTTTTCTGTAACTTTTTCATGCAAGGTGTCCAAGCCCAAGTTTACCATAAAGGTATTTGGGCATTTAAAATGATGCCTCAGCAGTGGTACCTGCACTTGCATAAGGCAGTGGTGCAGAGCAGTGTTACCCTGTGTCCAGATCCTGGGGGCAGGTTAGGTGACACCTGACCCAAAAGCCACCCAAGCTTGTGCTTGTCTTCTCTGTCCCTTAGTGCCTGCAGACATTGAAACGTGGTATTAATGTAACACTCCTAAAAATGTTAACAAATGTAGTATTTTCTGCACAGCTGTTCCACTATGAAGGTTATTAAGTATTAGGCAGCTATCATCAAACCATTTTTTAATTAACTGCTTCTTCAGCATGGTATTTAATTACAAGCACTTAGCCACAGGGAATGTTTACATCTTGTAACCTCCAAATGAGAGAACACAGGAGCTATGACATGACACAGCAACCTGCATGTGTGTGAAATGGCATGGAAGGCTAAGTTCTTTCACATCAAGATCTGGGTTAATGTCATACATCACAAAGCAAGACCTGAAGAAGTGCTGTTGAAGAACTTCTAACATGAGGTGCCCAGGCTCCCTATGTCCTTGAGTTGCAGCATATATTTGTCTCAAATTACTTTCAGGAAATCATAGGCAATAGTAGACTAACTTGAAGATTCCTGCTTGTTGCTGGGTGAAAATTATATTCATGTCAGAGTGCAGAATTCATAATTTAAGCACATTTTTGTCACAGTATTTTTTCGATGGTGATCCTTTCACTTGTGTGGTACCAAAAATAAACTGTTTTTTGACAGTAGTGTTGAGGCTTCAATGGAAGGTCAGTAACAGCATCTCAATCTTTATCTCCAAGGAGCAGTGGATAGTGTTCACTATGTGGTGCTACCTATACAATGTAATATGAGCATTTTACCTCCTGAGCTATACAAGACAATCTATTGTCTTTTTAGATTATGTGAGTGGCTGTCCCTGCTCCAGTGTGGTTTTGAGATCTGTAAGAACTGTAATGAAGTGTACAGGGGGGTGTGTGTCTCAGTGACTAAGGTATATAATGTTTATTCCCCATATGTGAAAGAGAATGTCAAAGTGGCTTCTTACCTCTTCTCCTTTTACTGCATGTTTCTTCCCCTTGACTTTTGCAACGTTCCTGAAAGCTTAAGAACACCATTGGCCATAATCTGAGTCTCTTTTTACTGAGATATAATGGCAGGAGGTAAATATGCTTTAAAAAAGATAATCATAAAACCACCACTGATTATTTCTCATTTTGAAACTTCCCATTTGAACTGGTGGCTGCAGAGGAGACTTCAGAAATGAAATGTATAGGCTTCCTGAGAGGGCTGCTGGGCCACAGCCAGGAAGAGCAGTGATTATGCAGGAGTCTGAAATACATTGGCTGGGCAAGCAAAGAGAGGGTTTGCTCATTTTGGTCATGTTATGTTGGAGTCATTAATCACAATTTAGTGAGCTCAGGTGAAAAAGTGAGTGTGGAAAGTGTTACCTTCAGGTTGTGTTTCCCAAGGCCAGCATTCCAGGCACCATGTGTCTTGCATGGGGGTGGCAGCCATAGGAGGAAAAGCACTTCCACAGAAGTCATTTCTCATCCCCAGAAGGTATTTTCACCCACACTGACAGCTATTAGGCAGGGTGTCTCTGAAGCTTCAGAAACAAGTAATCTTCTCGACAGTCCTATTTGTCTGTAAAAAGGTGTCTCTGCTTTCCCTAAGCCCAAAGCTTCAAGTCTGGAAGGTGTGTTGTGGTGTGTTCTCCTCATTCACCTAGACCCTGTTCCAGGGTTTTTTCAATACAAATAGTAGAGTTCACGACACCATAACATTTAAACACACTTTTCCAGGCAAAAAACCTCAAATGGACTTGTTTGGGAAAGATGTTTTACCAGCATGCATCAAGTGCCTTGGTGCCACTTGCCCCCAGGTTCCCCCAGATAAAGCAGTTTGGCTTTTCTTGCATCCAAGCTTAACAATAACAACAGTGAGCACAATTTTAAACATTTGCCAAACCATTAGCCAAATTCATTACACCCAATTAATTTGAGATGCATTTCAGTATGACTTGAACTTGTTGTTCCTCTGAGATGTTGATGCATCTTTGAGTTCATTTATTCAGCTGGAAAGTGTCCTTAGATGCAGCCATTTAACCTGTTGCCATTGTTGGCCATATGAGACCTTCTCAACCCAAATATGAACTCTCTTTGCCTCCTTTGAAGGATGCTGTTGTTCATTCTTCAGCAACTGTACCCAGATGAACCTATTTTGCTCATTTTCCTGCACTGACCAGTGGGTGTACCCCACTCATGCTCTTTTCTTCCTTTGCCCCTCTTAATGAAGAGGCTTTTGGAGGCTGTTTTCATTTGCTGATAGGTTGCTGAATTTGTTTAGTTTCCCATTCTTTGTGTTCCCTAATGAGAAATACGTGATTCTGTGGTATGCAGGAATTCTCAAAAGTCACCAATGGTTAAAGTTGCTTAGCTGGCTTCCACTGAGACAATTAATTTCATGACAAATATTAAATACCTTTAGTATGTCAAACCACTATCAGAAGTAAGGTTGAGTTTTGTATGACATTGCTGGTCTGTGCTTCTTGTAGCAAATGAAACACATTGAACTTTTGGCTCTTAGGTCAGGAAGCTGCCTTGCCATGTTGCTCATATTCTCTCTTCCAGAGTGTGATTGTGCTTGTACATACTACTTTCTTATTTTATGGTCTCTTTGAGAAAAACCATTGAAATCTGTTCATCCTGAGCTTCACTGTTGTTCTTTTTGCACTGCTCAATATGAACCTCTCTTAGATAACATTAATTAAAATATTTGCTACTGTCCCATGTGTTGTTTGCACATTGGGATGGTTGCTATATTTGTATTTATTGAACAAGTATGTGAGAGAAGTCCCTTTCCCAGATTAAATCCAGTAGCACTTGTTCTTGTTCTTTCTTCCCTGATGTTCACTTTCTCCCCACCTCCTCTATCAGTCTGCTTTGCCTTTGAGCTCCACCACAGACCCTTATGAGTTAAGCACTGTTGAGTGCATGAACCAGCTCTGCTGGATGATTACACATGGGCAAAGCAAGTTTGCAGTAGGTATGGCCTGTTTCTCTTCTTAGATGGCAGGATTTTTGCATTTCACTGGTGGAAGTGGTTAGGTGAGACAAGATGGATGAAAACTGAGCTCCTTTGGTTTGATTGCTAAGTGGAGTGGGTTTTGCACCTGATACAAAAGTAAGTTTTCTTGTGCACATCTACTCAGGAGGGACACTCCATCTATTCAGTGAATGTTTTGTTGGATGGTGCCAATGATTGAGGCCTCACCTCAAGTCTTGTGTACAGTTCTGGGCCTCTCAGTTCAAGAAGGATGTTGAGGTCCTGGAGTGGGTCCAGAGGAGAGCAACAAGGCTGGTGAAAGGACTAGAGGGGAAGTCTTATAGGGAGAGGTTGAGGATGCTGGGGTTGTTTAGCCAGGAGAAGGAGACTCAGGGGGGACCTTATCACTCTCTTCAACTACCTGAAGGGAGGTTGTAGTCAGGTGGGGGCTGGGCTCTTCTCCCAGGCAACCAGTGACAGGACAAGAGGGCACAGCCTGAAGTTCCTCCAAGGGAGGTTTAGGTTGGATATTAGGAAGCACTTCCTCACGGAGAGGGTGATTAGACATTGGAATGGACTTCCCAGGGAAGTGGTGGAGGCACCGTCCCTGGATGTGTTCAAGGCAAGGCTGGATGTGGCACTTAGTGCCATGGTCTAGATGGTGTGGTGGTGTTGGTCATAGGCTGGACTTGGTGATCTTGAAGGTCTTTTCCAGCCTTGGTGATTCTGTACTGGCTGCTGTCAGGGGAGTCTGACAGGCAGCAATGCCACCTTTAGTGAAGGGAACTACTTGGGGCAGTGTCTGAGTGAGCCTGGAAAAGTGGAATTACCTGAGGTAACAGGTCAGAGCAGAATCACGGCCCATCTGAGCACCAGCACATGCACCTCAGCCTTGGCTTTGAATGCTGCTGGGGAGTCAGGCTCAATTTAAAAAAAAAAAGCATTTACAATACAATAAAAGGCAATAAAGTGATTAAAAGCAGTAGTGCAGGGTTTTCTCCATGGAGTCTTTGACAAAGTGCAGATTTGATAGCCTGTATGTTTGAATATAGTTATTGCATCATTCCCATGAAGCAAACCTTAACAAAAGGTAGGAAAGCTGGATTTTCAGTGCTTTAAAATATATTTGAAAAAGGTTTTGACTCCTGATTTTTCTTTGTTAAACCTTTAAAAAAGCCTCCAAACCCCCAAAGACATTTGTCAAAACAACATTTCAATGAAGCTGAAATTATTTTTTCAAAAAACACTGACCTTTTATTTCAAATCAGAACTTAGAACTTCCAATGACTAATCATTTTTTTTGCTTGAAAGCCATAAAATTTCCATATTGCTTCAGTTCTGCACAAAACTTTGCTGTGTAATCAATTTTCCCTTAGAAGGATCACCTATGCAGCCCATTGCCATGGATTAACAGTTGAGAACAAAGTTCATCCTTAAACCACCAGAAATAATAAAAAAGTTTAACTCTTACATTGCAATTGAAAGCTGGCTGGTTCCTCTTCTGATCATTTGTAGACTTTTAATAGAATTCTAGAGTGGTTTGCTTTGGGAGGGACCTTGAAGATCATCTAGTTCCAACCTCCCTGTCACGGGCAGGGACACCTCCCACTTAGACCATGTTGCTCCAAGCCCCATCCAACCTGATCTTCAACACTTCCACAGATGGGGCATCCACAGCTTCTCTGGGCAACCTTTGCAGTGTCCCACCACTCTTACACTAAAGATTTTCTTCTAAGTATCTAATCTAAATCTCCCGTCTTTCAGCATGAAACCATTTCCTCTTGTCTTGTCACTTCCTGCCCTTGTCCAAAGTCCCTCCTCAGCTTTCCTGTAGTCCCTTCAGGCATTGGAAGGTGCTCTAAGGTCCCCTGGAGCCTTCCCTTCTCCAGGCTGAACAACCCCAACTCTCCCAGCTTGTCTTCATAGGAAAGGTGCTCCAGCCCTCAGATCATCTTCATGGCCTCCTCTGGACTTGCTCCAACAGCTCCATGTCCTTCCTGCATTGAGGGCTGCAGAACCACCCACAGTACTTCAGGTGAGGTCCCACCAGAGCAAAGTAGATGGTGGGAATTGCCTTCCTTGACCTGCTGGCTGCACTTTAGATGTGGAGCACAAGACACAGCTGGCTTTCTGAGCTGAGAGGGCACATTGCTGGCTCATCAACCCAAGCAGAATTGCAAACAGGCTGGTTTGCAGTCTGCTGTTACTACTAGGTTTTGTTTCAATGAACTCTGTTTCTCCTTTGCATTAATTGTGAATGGTTCCCTGAGGCTCCTGCACCCTTCACCCTTTTCCACTTCCCCCTAAAAGCCACTTGTAGTTTCTGCAAGGCAGCAAATACAACATGAGACTGGTGTGGCCTGACCTGCAGAGCTTCACTTGCTCTGGAGGAGCCATGGGGCAGGAGCTCCCCTTGAGTGAGGGGGATGTGGTGAAAGAAAAGTACCTTTGAGGAAAAACTAAGTACAGTGTTTAAAACACTTTGTTTCCCTAGTTTCTTCACCAAGGCTTGATTTCCTGTGAGGTGTTTGTTCTACCTAGAGGTATTGGTAGTGTGTTGAATTCTGATGAGAAACCTTGAAACCCCAGGCATGATGTGGGTTTTTTTGGAAGGTTTTTCTCAGTGAAAAAGAACACCTGTCTATATACAACTTGCTGTGTCTAGTCAATGGGGATAACACTTTTTCCTCCAGCAGTTGAGTACAGTGGGGTAATTTAGGGTGAAACTAAAACCAGCCCTGCAGCTGCTGCATCTGTTGGTGGCAAGAGCAAGGCAGACTAGTAGGGGCTGTGGAGATTTGGGTGGTTGGGTGCTGCTGACAGGAGTGTACTTGGGGTGTATTTGCAGCAAGGTGAAGCTGTTGCATTTTTTCTGAGTTTCTGAACAGAGTGATGTGCTCAGACTCTTGGTGAGCCATGTGTGGTGTGTCCAATGCACCTGTGGTGTCAATGTGTAGTAAATCCTGTGCTGTTGGGGCTTTTAAGTTTGTCAAGATGTAAAAATCAATTTTAAAGCAGGCAAGCGGCAGGTCGGACACTCTTCAGTGGCAGTGAGCTTGGGCAGAGGGGTTGATTTGTGTATGGTGGAGAGCAAGTGAAGGATTTTTGGGCAGATCCCATCCAGACATCTCAGGTGAACCTAAATAATCCGTATTTCCAAGGGCAGAAACAGCCACCAGCCATCCTTAAGGCAGCTGTACAACAAAGAGCTCCCTGGGGTCACTTGACTGACACACACCTCTCTGGTTGCTGCATGGGCACCATCATCACCTGGTGGGTTTTAAGTCACCTTCTACCTGCAAGTGGACTTGCTTTGTGCAATGGATTAATTTTGGAAGTAAATGACAGGGAAGTGTTGAAAATAAAGGACCTACTGTGTTCTGGGAATTTCCTAGGGGTTAGTTGTTAGTCCAGATTAGGAAGGGAAGGTAAGATTTCCAGGGGTAGAGTGCTTAACTTCACTGTTGGGCACTAGGAGATTGACACCAGGTTCTCTTTCACATTTTGAAAATTCTTATGCAGTTATGCATATGCAGCTGGTTTTAAGGCCAATTTGTCTGGCGTGAGTCAAGTTGGAAATTATTACTCTCCCCTTACAAGTAGAGAAATAAGGTACAGAGACAAATATTAACAAGGCAGTGGGTAAGTAACACAGGTGCAAAAGAATTTGGGTTTCTCTAGAGTTAGTCCAGGAAACAGTTTGTCCTTATGTGGGACAAGTTATAATTCTGAGTTTGCTTCAATCTATGCTTGTTGCAGTCTATGCAATGGCACTGTGCAGGAGGCAGCAGTGCTGGGAATTAGTTCTTTACACCCTCAAAGACAAATGGGGAGTTGTTTTTGATATTTTCTCACACAGATGAACTCCAATGTGACCACACCCTCCTTCTGTATAAAGTAACTTTGCTGTGTTTCTTCCCATATTACCTGTGAAGGATAAATCACCAATCCCATTGGGTGCCTATGCTTGTGCTTCAGCAGCTGTTGGACATCCCTGGACTTTAAAGGTTTGTCTGAGGAGGATCAAAACCTGGCTGTGATGAGAGATCTGTAGTTTTGCAAGTGGACAGGCCACCACAAACTGCTTTTAAGAGCAGCTTTGAGTCTATAAGAAGCTACAGCTGAGAGCTCCTGGGCAGGTGGCTGTGGGGAACAAGTAGCTATTACCTGACTTTTATTTTCCTGTCTTCCAAAGTGTTTCATTAAGACTACTGTTTATAATGGAAAGCTAGAAAATGCTCTGGAAATCACAAATATCAGAGTAGCTTGGAAACCTGCTGAAGATCTCTGGTCCTGGAGTAAATGTCTACACAACTTATTCAGAAAAATACCAGAGTGCTGTGAGCTGTTTTTCAGCCAAGTAAACAGATACAGATGGGGAGGGAGATACAGAAAGGGCTGATTTGGAAACGGATTTTTAAATATCATTAGCACTTCTTAACTTTTACCACAGAGAATATATCTGCATAATGATGGCAGTGGAGGTGAGAGTAGCACACTGTACTGTAGCACTGCTGGAGTGAAGGAAGCAGATGCATCTCCATTAGAAATATAGATTTTCAAGGTTTTCTTTTAGGTGTCAGACCTCTGTAGCTCTTCTTGGTTTGTAATTCAAGGCTATGCTCAGGAGGAAAGTATATTCATCTTTCTTAATGGGTTTGCACAGCTCCCACAAGTGTTGGTGGGAATTATAAATGGACTTTGAAGGGAAAATACACCTTTTAATGCTGTATTGTATTTTCAAGTCTCATTGTACAGCAGGATCTGCACATATTTGTGTATACAATGCCTGGGGGACATGGCTTTGAAACACTTTATTACTTGGACAAAAAAGGATGGTGACCTGTCTTGCTGCTTTGTATTAGAGTAGCAATATTTGTGAAGAAATGGGGGAGAACTTTGTTAATGTTTTACATTAGAAGTCTGGTCTCATTAAGGTTGAAAGATCCTGTAGTGACCAAATCATTGGTGCAGGGAGTAAAGCTGATGACATAAAAATCGAGCGTTCTAGGGAAATAAGTTAGTTGTTTTTCTGTGGAGTCAGAGGTCCAATGAGTTTCTAGAAAATACAGCTTGTTAAAGCTTAACCTCTCAACCCACCAATCAATTTGAGACAAGAGCATTCATGCTAAATATGCTCAACATTCAGGTCAACTTGAGAAGACTAACCTTAACTCCACATATAAAAAAACTTTTGGAAAATAGTTCCAGAGAAGCACAAGCCCAATGTCTGCTTTGCTGTTCTCTTTCCACATATTGAGCTCATACCCCCCTTGGCTTGCTGAGGAATCTGCAGGTGGAAAAGCAACAGCCTTAATCTTTTCCATTCTTCTGTTTTTTTGGTTGATTGTGCTGTTGCTCCACTCTTGGTCCTCAGGCCATGTAGAAAAGCCCAAAGGAGAGAGAATACCTTTCACACTGCTCTTCATGTCCCTCTATGTGAATCTCATTTAGCTCCATATGCAAGTCCTCAGCAATTTCTTGTTTTGATAAATATGCAACTCTCATATCAACAATTTAAATTTACTGCATCATGGTTACTTTTATCTTCAGTTTTGCTGTCAAGACATATTCCTTGGATTAATACTCTTCTGGGTCAAGCCATATTATGCATAAGTATTTGTGAGCTGCTTGGAAGGAGGAAGAGGTGTATAGTTTTTACACTGCAGAGGTGCAGGGAAAATTTTCTGTAGATTACACTAATGTTGAGCCATTCAAGGTCCATCAGTGTTTATTTCTTTTTACAAAAAGCCCAATCCCATAGAGGTCTTTTTTTCTCCCTGAGGAAAGACAGTTGTAGAGCTTGTCAGCTGTGCTTCTTTCAGTTACTGTGACTGGTTGGTCTTCTGTGGCTTGTTATGACTTTCTTTCAAACTTGTTTGAGATTTTTAAGAAACACCTTGATTTGATTTGAGGGAGAGCATGTTCCTCATGTGTTTGTACACAAAATGGTAAAGGAAATCTAACAAAGGATGTAACTGCCCAATTTCTGTAGTCTTGAGCAAGATGTGCTTTGAGTACCAGGAGCAATATTGTGGTTCTAGATGAGCTACAACCTAGGTAACATGGCCTGCTTCTCAGCTGGGCTAACTTGTGCTTGTGGCTGGCTGATTCTCAAGAATATATTCCTTTACAGGTGAGGTTGCATGGCTTGTTTGGTTCTCAGGGGAACTATATGCTAGTTCCATTCCCGGTCTGAAGTAGGTTTTGGATCAAACTGCTACAGAATGGCTGCTTGTTATGACTATGTTTGGTTTTTTTCCCTGAATGAGGTAGAAATACAACTCCAATTGGAAGTGAATTGTAGCTGATAAATTGGCATTCCCAGCAACCTGTAGCTAGCTTTGTCCCACTGCTCTGGGTGAGCAGGCTCTACAGTTGCTAAACCACAGTGACTGTAACAAATGAGGGAGCCAAAGCCCCCTATATCAGCTGATAAATCCTTGCCTCCTTAGATCTGTCTTCAGCACTGTCACTTGGGTCCTTGGATCTGCTACTGGCTTTCTTGCAGAAGCAGGAGGTAACCTTAGACTTGCTGAGCATGGTAGCTACATGCAGCATTTCATACAAGACCACCTTTGCAGAAATGCCTCCAATGTAAAATAACTGTTCCCAGTCTTCTAGCAAAATATTACTCTATTATCCATTTCCTACCTTGGGACCACTCAGAGTTGTGTTTGTGAAAACATGCATCTCTTGCTAAAAAAGAGCATGTTTTCTCAAAGACTCATGAAGTGCAATCATCAGTTCCACCACCTCACAAAATATAAACCAGAACAACGTCCTGGAAAGGTCTCCTGTGGAAGGCCCCTGGAAATGTCCTCCCGTTTTATCTGATTATTTAAACCAGCTGTTTATAAACTTCATAACATCATTTAGGCTGTATTTCCTGAGTTTACTTATGAAACTTATGACAGTTAATCTAGCTATCAGCATGCCTGCAACTTTCCATGCACTCAGTGTCCGGAATACCTCTTTCTGATGACTGGGTTAATTTGTTCTCAAGGCAGTCATACAGTTGATGTTCATATTTTTGTCTCATTTTAAGCACTGTTCTAATACACTTCCAAGTATAAAAGCAAGGTTGACTGATCTTTAAATGTTTGGACCTTCTGTCTTCTCTTCTAAGAGTCAGTGCTCAGTTTGCCCTTCTCTGGTCCCCCAGGATTTCCCTGTCCTTGGAGTTCTCAAAGATAACTGCTAATGGTTCTTAGATGGCTTAAGTTAATTCCTTGAGCACTTGAAAGTGCGTTTCATTTGTCCCTAAAATTTGAATGCATCTAACTTAGATATTCTTCAACCTGTCCTTTTCATATACCTGTCCTATGCTTGTCTCCCAGTTAAAATTAATTGTCCAAGTACCTGGCTGTAATTAACCTTAGCAAAAAACTGAATAAAGGCAAGCTTTGGGTACTTGAGCTTTTCAACATTTGTCATTATTTGATTAGAAAAAAGGGAACTTGATGGTTTTTCATCTCCTGTTATGGAAGACACATTTGTAGAACATTTTCCTGTTTTCCTTTACATTAATAGCTGGTTATAACTTGCTTTGTGCCTCTGCCTTTTCAATTCTATGCCTACATACCTGTGCTATTCTTTTACTTTCGTTCTTAATTATATTTCCACTTTCAGCACAGTTCCACTTAAAATACAATTTGCTCTTGATTATCTGGATTGTTAAAGAGGTCCTGAGTCTTTCTTCCACTTTCCTTGCATCAGGCTTAATTGATATTGTGCCCTTAATAGGCTGTCCTTTAACACCAGCTGTCCTGTACTTTTAGATTGTTTTTGCTTCTTTTTTAACCCCAGGGACTATCTTTTCCTCCATGTTTGCTGACATGTCCTTTTAATGTACATTTTCCTTTTTCCCTTCCTTTGGAATCATGAACATCATTGTTCTGTGAATGTTTACATCCTCTCCAGATTTTCAGCCAGCAATTATTATTCTCATGCCTTCATTTTCCTGTTTCTATGAATAGATAAAGTCAAAAGACCTAGGGGTGCCAATTTGAAGTGTGGAAGCTGAGAGTACTAATGGTGTCATTCAAGACTGTTTTGATGGACAAGTCCCTCTGCAGTTTGATCATACTTATCCATTAACTCAGAGGATCATTGAGGTTGGAAAAGACCTTGAAGACCAAGTCAAACCATCAGCCCTACACCCCTGTGACCACTAAACCATCTCCTGAAGCACCATGTCTGCCTGTTTTTTTGAACACCTCCAGGGACAGTGGAGCATCATCCAGCATCATCTCCTTGGGGACCCTGTTCCAATGTCTCACCACTCCTTCAGTGAAGAATGGTGAAATAAGCATCACTTCAAGTGTTTTACCTGCCTGCATAAGAAACACAATTGACATAGGGACTTAACATGGGTCAGCATATGCAAAGTATAAAAAGCTGTCCCATGAGTTCAGCAAGCATGACAGCCTGTGCAGTGTGGTGCTAAGCTATATAATTGTAAAGAGATGTCTTGGTTCTTTTGTAAGTTACTGGAGCTGTTGGTTGTATGCAGGTGTGGGAAGGGCTCTGAACAAGTCAAACAGAGATGGAACAGAGAGGTGAACTTCTAGTCTTGGCCTGGGTCTGAATAAGATTTCTTAATTCATTAAAGTATGATATAGAAACACAATGAAATAAAGTCTGTGCTGACATGTATCACCTTTCCTTCTCCTGTCTGCTTCTGCTGATGTGAAGCCTCCTTCTCTTTCCCATGCCTTTCCTATGTCTGTCTCCCACCAGCTCCTCTGCACAGTGGCTGTTCCTCTCCCCTTCCCCACCTTGGAGCCCTCAGCCAGCAGAGCCAGAGCTATTTCAATAACTGCAGCTGTGCCACTAAATTGTAACTTTCAGATTTTTATGGGGAAGCTAAATGGAGAGATGCTTAATGATCTCAGGAGAAGGATCTCCCAGCACAGCACAATCTAACAGAATTTCAGTGGCAACCTAGTGAGGGCAGCAAATGAAGCAGTGTTGGAAATCCACAAGCAACAAGCGCTCAAATGTAAAATATTTCTGGCTCCCTGTATCTGCATTTCACACATCTATCAGTGTCAGCTTGTTCTGTAAGCTTAGCTGGCTTTTCTCTTCCTCTTTAAAATCCCTCCCAGAAGCTCCTTGCTGCAGCCCTATTTGCCAATTAGCCTCCTGCTCCTGTTGTGTGCAGCTACATCATTTTAGGATAATCCAGTAGTTTTCATTCCACCTCTAGGAATGAGCTGCTCTGCTTTTGCCATGCCCAAGGCAGGATTTTGGCCTGCCAGGACCACAATCCAGCTGCCTCCCACCACGACTGCACTGTGGAGAGTCCAGCAGAGGCAAAGCAGCCCTTTGTCATGGGCCATTCAGTCCTTTCTGTCACCCCAACAGCACAGGATTGCTCTGCCCCTTGGGATCTGGGAGAAATGTGTAGAGATGTGTAAAGACATCTGCATCCATACTGACTCATGGCTGAGAGTCTCTTCTCCATTAATGCCATAATGCTGCATTTTTCCTTTATCTTCCTCCAGAAAAAAAAATCAACAAAACATTTGCTTCTCCCCTCACCCTAAGCTGCACAATAGGTGGGTACAGAGGAGAAGATCCTCCTTGGAGGTATTATGTCATGGCCTGCAATGCCATAGCTGTCATCTTGGGAGTGACCATGGAGCCAGAAATGGGGATTGAGTCACATTTTCCCTTTTGTCCTACTGGGCTCTTACCACCTTTGGGATGTCATTGAAGATAAGGTGTTGAAGATGAAAGCTATTTCTCCACATGTGTTTTTTGCACAAAAGCTCTTTCCCATCTTGTGCAAGGCCAACTTTATGTGCATGGGCTCAGATCATAGAATGGTTTGGGTTGGAAGGCACCTTAAAGATCATGTAGGTCTGACCCCTCTGCCATGGGTAGGGACACCTCCCACTAGACCAGGCTGCTCAGAGCCCCATCCAACCTGGCCTTGAACACTTCCAGGGAGGGGGCACCCACAACCTTCCTGGACAACCTATTCCAATGTCTCAACACCCTCACACTAAATAACTTCTTCCTAATGTCTAATCTAGATCTCCCCTCTTTCAGTCTGAAACCATTCCCTTTTGTCTCATCACTTTGCCCTTGTAGGAAGTCCCTCCCCAGTGAGTGACTGTAACACATGGCCAGTTCTGCTGGCATACAGGGACAAAATCAGTATAAAGGAGTTGGATTTTCTTACAGTTGAACTAAATGCAGTTAGGACTATCCATAGCTTTATGGTCTGACCAGCAGGGAAGAGTTGGACCAGATCGGTGGAGAGGGGGAATAATTTCTAAATTGCAGATGAAACTCTTTTTTTCTCCTCTAAATTTGGCATAGAAATAAGAAAAAAAAGCAGTTTCTTCATCCCCTAGAAGGTGAAAAAGATTGTCCATTTCCAAAGTGTATCAATTTACAGAGCTACCAGTATATTCTTCTGTATTATGCAATACTTCTCTTTCAAACTGCTCAACCCAGGGTCCATTAGACCAGCTTCCCAACTGGGTTACTGATGGGTAAATTTGTAGTTGTAATCACTTGATGTTAAAATTATCTCTCTCTCTTGCACCTGCATGGCATCCAGCCACATCTTTCAGGAGGCTGCTACTGGTAGGCTGGCATCTATAATTTGCATATTGATAGATGAAACAGGGAGATGCTTAATGTTCCCTGTTAGTTTTTTAATTAAGAAATGAATACAAGAAGCCAAGATGATCTTGAGTACTGGGGCTGTGCTAAATACAGGTATAGATAGAAATGATTTTTTAATTTTTTTGTTAACTGTGAGCCATATCTCTTTCCCATTGTTGTCAAAGAGGCAGTCCTGGAAAAATACTAAGGCACCTGAATGGTTTTACTTAGTTGAGTGGTTTGTATTGATTTGGATTGGCACTGGAGTAATTTGGAGGCTCCGGGGCACTCAGGAGTTCTTAGGAAAATTTTAGCTTAGTTTGGGTTTGCTCTTTGCCAAACTGATGTAGGGGAATGACCTTTTCTATCACCTTTTTGAAAGCCAGTGTTAATTATTGTGGTTTGGTTTGTTTTTTTCCAAGAATGGTCCCTATTTTGAGATGATGGGACAATATGGTTTGGTATTCTGTCTCTTCTGTTGGTTTTATCATATGTTTGCATTGCAAAATCACTTTTTAAAACCTAAAAGTATTACATTTTTTATGTGGTCTTTGTGTAGCTGTGAGCATATGGGGAAAGAGAAACTTAGGAACTTGTTACTCAGATTAGTCTGGAGGCCAGCTCAGCTTGGCCATACTGAGTCAAACTGAATCCTTTCAGCATTCTTCCAATATCTGGTTATTGGTTTATGATAGAAATCAAACTGCATGTATGCAGTGTACTTGAGATAAAGACCCACTGGGTTTGGTGTCTGCAAGCTGAATTATATGGCATAGATTTGGTACATGTAGAATAAACTGTACAAACTCTACAAATCCATAGACAGGAGAACTACGTGCATATGGAGTGAGTGAGTTTTCTAAGGAGACTTTCCAACATAGGTGGTAATTGTCATTATGGATGACAGTGTGGTGACAAATAGAACCACTTAAGCCTAGAAATTGATATTTTTAGCATATTTAAATTATACAAATCTAGTAACTTCTAACTTTAACCTGCTGCCATAGCAATGGAGCTATATATTAATAGACTTAAGTATGTGGCTAACTAATCAGCTGCAATGTCTCCCTACAGGGAGCAGGGGGTTGTTCAGCCAGTTTCTCCCATGTTGCAAGACAGAAGTGGTGTGGAGACATCCAGGCCAGTTCAGCCAATCTCATGGTCACTCCAGCAGTCACACAAGTGTGTATTTCTAAAACTGTAAAGGATAAGTTTGGAACATAAATGGCTTTACTGCGTATTTTTTATGCTAAAGAAAATAATCCTTCACTATATACATAAAGCAGTTATTAATACTTTTCACCTAAATGGAAATTACTTCTACATGGTCTTGAGTCTGGTGGCAGAAGAGGAGACATTAGAAGAGCTGGAGCCCTGTGTACACAGCTTGTAAAGCCTAGCTCCCTAGGAGAAGGGAAACCTGTTCCCCTGCTGAGTTGCTCCTTGCAGAGCATTTTGCTTTAGCATGGTCAGACCCTTTCTTTTGCATGGGCTCCTGCTCTTGCAGGGGCTGTGGGATTCAGCTCTGTGAAGCAGTGCTTTGCTGTTGTGCTCAGCCACTGCTGCTCTTTACTAAACAGGCCTGCAAGTAAAGGGCAACTGATAGAAAATCAAATCTCTTCCTGGCAAAGTATGTTTTCAATAGGCTTTATCTCTTGACGTGTAGTATTTTTGATTAGTATATAGAAATACTGCCTTGGTTATTAGATGTTACAAGTTTAACACAATGCTGTAAGGTTCTGCTGTTCATGCTTGTACAACTGCAGATAAAGAGCTGTCTGAAAATAAAAATTAAAAAAAATGTAGTGCTGGAGTTGAGCTGTACTATGCAGTGCTTTGGACAAGGCATTAGATACTAAAGATTATTTCCTGAGGGAACCTCCCCTAGTTTGATGTTACCCCCATCTTGGGTCAGGACTTTGAGACCTCAGTGCTGTGTTTTTAATTGAGCAATGATGTGTATAAGGCAAACCTATGTACTTGTGTGCCTTATTGCTGGGTCATGGGGCCATCACTTAAACAGTTCTTAGTATCTGGACATGCACTACCCCACACCACATCCAAGAACCTTGGGGAAAGTTCCAATGGGTCTTGATATTTATCAGCTGTGGAGATCAACAATATTCTTCCACTGTCTTCTCATGCACCAGTTATAGCTTTTTTTTAATGGTCATATAGTTTTTGAACAACCATTGAGACTGTAACCTGTGTGGAAGAAATTAATTCCATCTGTGACCTTGCTTAGTTTTGGAGCAGAGACTTAGAAATCTAAGATGCAATTCTGGCTCTCCTCTGCCAACTTACTTTCACAGGTTTCTGAAATATTAATTATTGCAAGCACAGTTACATTTAATATATCTGTCCACTAAATAAGTGTCTGTCCTCTTGGTGATTTCTATTTCCACTGTAATGATACCTGTAGGAATAATTCCCAGTGTAGCTCCAATTAGTGTTAACATCCTATTTTGAACCAAATAGCCCACAAGTCCCCCTCTTTATTGGACACACTGCAAATTCAGGAAAATTATAATTAAGACACCTATCAATGAAAACCTGAGAAACAGTAGGTCAGTTAAGTCAAGAAAATAATAAACCCATAGAAGACTTGATTCTGAAGTTTTAGGTCATTACTTGAAAATTAGTTACGCTGTACATTACTCTAACCTTTCTGCCCTCTCTTCAAATATAACAGATCTAAAGGGGAGTGAGCTGTAGTCCTTAAAACAAAAATATTCCCAAGGTTTACCTAGTGCCATAGCAATAAAAGCGTTTGTCAAGTAAGCAGAACCAGGAACTCTTCTTTCCAAAATAGGTAAATAATTAGCCCAAAACAAAAGAGTTTAAAAGGTCTTTGGAACCTTTCCAGTAGTGATCAATATTTATGTACTCCTCACCAAAACTAAGGCACTAAGCAATCTCAATTAGTTCAGACTGCCCAGGGTAGGTAAAGCAAAGACAACATGAATCTGTATGAAGGGAAAAAAAGAAACCCTTGCCCTCACCCCCAGGGAGCTTTCAAACAGGCTGCTTGACTTCTCACCTGCTCTGGTCCTGCAATCTGAGTCTGAGACTATAGTCCTATTTACTTTAGTAGGACTTTCATACCTGCATGGATAAAAGTTTATGAATCGAGGCATTAGCTGATATTTGTGGCTCCTCTCTGAATTGATTTTTGCAGACCACAGCCAGATCGGGCTGTGCTGGGAAATGTCAAGACAGCTCTGATATTAAGACATTTCTCCTCTCTTGTTTGTTCCAGTGAACAGCTGCGTGATTTTCTGACAGCTTCTGACTCCTAACTGCATATTCATATGTTCAAACAGTGAACTCTGCATCTCAGATGAAAACCTGAAGACAGCTATAAGCATGTTCCCCTCTGCCCAGGTAAGAGATGAAGTGAACTGGACATTCACAAGTCCCACGTTAAGGAATGAAAATACAAGTTCTGCCACTTGATGTTAAGGACCCCTTTGAGTACATGATAGCACAGACTGTAGGTCAGCAGACAGTCCTGACACTGAGTCACAGCCATAAGTGGCTGAGTTGTTTTTCCACTGGTCTGCCTTCACAGCCAGCACTCCCTATAGCTGCCATGGGGACACACTGGTGGCATTTCAACATTCCAGCAAAAATTATTCCAGCCTTTCTAGTGTGTATTTTAGTTTTCAGATCAATACATCAAAGTGTCTCTTTCACCTGCCTCTGAACTTTCTATATCACATAGGTTTATTGATGATAATATTATCAGAACAAAGCCTTTGTAAATATTTAACAATATATGCATGGGTGTCTCTGAGGTTTGAGATGTTCTGCATTGGTGTAGGAGCCTGAACCCCTTTGCAAAGCAAAGGAACAGACACCTTTCATGGCTTGTGTCTAAAGAAAGTGGCTGAACTCTGTCAAGCCAGTCAAGAATCGTTACATTTATTATATGAAAAATAATTAAGAAATTCCTTAAGGCTCTTTACTGTACAATATCAGTAATGCATTGTCTATGTCTGCAAGAGCAGTAGCCTTTGATTAAAAACTGCATAGCCTTTGGACATGAACAGCCCAAAGAAATTGGCTGTTCCTTTCATTGGCAAACCTAGTGGCTTGTATTGTCAGTGAGTGTTCACTCTGCTGTTTCTAGAAGTGTGAAGGCCAATGGTCACCTTTGTTTTTCAACTCTTCTGCTGTCCTATTTCTACAGGGTTTTTTCTTTAACCTTCAACTCATGGCATTGATGCTGAATGCAGATGTGCCATTGCTTCGTTGCACTCAGTTATTGTTTTCAGATAATTAACTGAAGTCCCAAATAAACATTATGGAATTTTGTGAGTGTTTGGTGCAACGGGAATACCCCTGTTTCAGTTCCTGACCACAAAGAAATACTAAGAAGCTGCTATGCAGTTGGTTCTGAATCAGTATCTTAGCTTCTTTTGACTAGAGAAAAAAAAATCTACAGCTAAAGAATTTACCTTTATATTATTCAAACATCTAAAGCCTGGTGCAGTACAAGTGTTTGGTTTAATTATTACTTGTAAAGTGGTAGTAGCAAGCATAGGAGCACCAGCAAATTCTGTTGAGGGATGTTTGACTCCCTATACAAAACACAGGTGAAAAAATGTTGCTAATTAATGCCTATGAAGTATTTACTTATAATTATATCTGTCTCCAAAGACTGCATTTTCATTTTGCTTTGCAGTGCTGGCTCTGACTCTAGGAAGGAAGGGAAAATGTGCTTTTTATGGCTAAAAGTGCTTTTCTAAAGTGGATATTTAGTGGTGCTCTTGACAGGAACTTATTCATCCAGAGAAAGTCAATAGGACAACTGCAACAGACCCAGCAGGATCCTTACACTCAATACTAATGGCAATGAGGCTTGGTTTGGAAAAGCAAAAGCACAGGGAAGCCTCTATAATGTTAGAGGTTACTTTCTCTTTAGTTCTGAGTTTTGCCTTTTGTCTCTTCTACATCCCACTGTCTGAAGGTGACTGTGATAAAAAGCAAAAGCAAGAGGGAGGGAAAGAGTAATGAGTATAAAAAAAAAGCTGAAATGAGTCAAAATTACCATTACTGACAAGCTAAAGGGGCCCTTTCATGAGGACGTTGTGTATTTGAATGTATTCCCTTTTCCTAAAAAAACCCAACAACAACAAAAAAACACAAAAGAAAACTTGAGGCTTTTTTAAGTGCTGTTTTATCAACTCCTGTTGAAGAAAGCACTCTAATTTTGTTGACTTTACTTACTGTGCTTCCCTTGTGCCTTTTTCAGTTAACAGCTTGGCTCATTTTTTTGCCTTCTGGGTCTGGACATACAGGAGGGTGATGGCAAAAGCTGAATTCCTCATTCTTTTTTTTCCATGTGCTTGCAGTGGTGGAGCTGTGCTCTGCACTGCTCCCAGCATTGAGAACAGAACCCTAAACATGAGCTGCTCTTGTGGTCTGCTGGTCAGGAATTGATTTTGCAGTCAAATGGCTCAGGGGACTTTATTTCTCTGGAAGAGGTAAACAAGTCTTCCTGCAGTGGGGCTGGCATGGAGGGGAATACTCTAAGGAGGAGAGTGGAGGGGTCTGGAACCTTATTGAAAGAAAAAAAACCCAAAACATTGACATATCCAGCCCTTCTCTGCTCTCTTCCCCATATTTCCATTTCAGTTCCTGCAGGGGAGCCTACAGCTGAGGTTTTTGCTTTTTTCATGGTGGGTCAGAGCTCCTCCTCACTCTCACAGCCAGCTGGGATGGGCTTGTCTCTTGCTGCATAAAAACTATTGAAGTATAATGGGCCTGGGCAAGGACAGTCATATGTTAAAGACCACAAGTTCTGGTTGCAGTCATTTCTTATGTGCTTCAGGTGAGCTTGTGCTCCATGAGGGAAGAAGGTAAATAGCTCAGTGCTCATAATGTGGTGCCAAATTTGCCACTTGGAGCCAAGGAAAAATGGAGAGAGGGAAAAGGAGGGGAGATGGAGGGAAGGAAGCAGTAGAGCCAAGGGCAAGGATAACAGGGAAGTGGTTTCCTTAGCAACAACAGTGCTTTGGATGGTTTCAGACAAGAGTACAACTGGGTACAAAGTACCTGATTAAAATTTATTACAGGGGCTGGAAGCAGTGCAAGCCATAGCAGATCCAACGTGTGTGCAGGAGAGTGGGTGCTGGAGGTGTAATGTGATTTGAATGATTTCTGTGTTGTCTGGGCCATCTTTTGTGCACACAGAGTAGAAAAGAGGTTTGGGAAGTGGCAGGTGGCTGAAGGCAGCATGATCAGACTCTGAAGACACAAAAAATCAAAATGAAATGCATGCCCTGGGTTCACAGTTTAGGGAAAACATAAAGCTGACTCACACAGAAACATTTCTTGAAGAATGTCTTGCTACAGAAAATTACGAAAACTGCTTTTAGCTAGGAGAGACACTTTTTTCTTCTATTGAGATGGACCAATTTTTGGCAATAGTTGCTAACTGTCTTGCTGTACCTCTATTTGTGAAGGGACTCTTTTTCATTTATCAATGTAATAGATTAACATCCCAACCACACACTCTTAAGCCAAAAAATAATTGCTTCTCTATGTAGTAATGCTAGGCACAGTGGCAAAAGAACTGCTACTAATATTTAGACCTCTGCTTTCCCCCAATGTTTGTTGTTGGAAAATTTACTGGATAGATGTTGTCCGTTTGTCAACATCTTAGGTTAAAGATTTATAGAGTATGTTAAGTATTTTCTGTTTGATAACTCCTGGGTTTGAATTGGAGTAAGATGCTTGTTTCTGAATGTGAATATTTAAGCCATCGTTTGGATGTCTGAGTCTATTTTAGATATTGAAAGTAAAATGTCAATTTGGTAGTCATGTACTTTGCTCTGTGCTTAAGTTTCCTCATCTGTAAAATGACTGTACTGCATTTCTATCTTGCAGAGATGTTGCAAGATCTATTTCTGTAAGAAATATAAAAATATTTGAGTTGCTTGTATGGCTGTGTAAGTATAAAATACTAGGACAAGGAGAACTTCAAAACTTCAGATTTTCATCTGAAGTCTTGAGTCTTCAATACTGGACTCAAAAACTTATGACAACATCCTTTCATGCAGTATTCCCATCAGATTTACCTTTTGTGAGCATACTATGGTGCCTAGAAAATGTGTGCAGTGAAACAACTCGAAGTAAAATATTTCTTGGTCCTTTTCTGTTTTTAGATCTCTCAGATGTTGTAGCTCAGGGCAGATATGGAGGGCAGATAGAGAACTCAGTTGATCTGTGAAGCACAGGCAATAAAATAAAGACTTTAAGTATTCATTGGACCAAACTCCCCAGTAAGATTGGGTATTAGGAAAAATGTCTTTACTGAATGGGTTGTCAGGGACTGGCACAGGCTGCCCAGGGAAGTGGTTGAGTCACCATCCCTGGAAGTATTTGAAAGCTGTGTAGATGTGGTGCTTAGGGAATTGGTTATGTGGTGGGCTTGGCAGTGCTGGGCTAACAGTTGGACTTGATCTTAAAGGTGTTTTTCAACCAAAATTATTATGTGAAGTTGTAGAACCATAGGAAAACTCTTGGAATTTTTAAGCACCTAACATTTGGCAGGAAGGGAAGGAGGGTTTATAATATAATTTTCCTAATGCAAGCACACGTACTTACATCAATACACATGACTGGGAAGTTCCTGTGAGTTATGGAAGTCAATAGGGTGTAAGGGCCCTGAGCAACCACCATCCTGATGAGCAAACATTAGTCTTTCCAGCCAAAGGCAACAAGGGGAGGGTTGCAGAGCCTAAGACACTTGGACAGGGCCATCCATTTGGCCCCTCATGCTGCCCTACTTCAGGTGCTTCCTTGGAGGCATTATAACTCTTCCCTTTGTGGTAATGAAGCAGAGAAACTCTCAGATGATGAGGATCCAGTTTAATGGATCAAAACCAACACTGTTTTAGCAGTTGATGTTGAGGTAAGCTCCTGAAGACAGAAGTACCAGCGAGAAATCAAGCAAAAATGTACAGCAGTAAAAAAATAACCAAGTTCTGAGCTATTCATTGAATACAACCCATATCTGAGGGTGTTCAAGGTGTTTCTTTGATCAGGCCAGTGTTGCTTAAAAAATTACTAAAAATTCCTTACTGCTCCCTCAATTTATTAAGAGCTTTGAAAACAGTTGCTACTTTGATATTTCACTGTTTTAAGAAACACATTTGTTAGCATGCTCAAAGAAGTTAATGGTATTTCAGTTTACTAAGTTAAGATAATCATAAGCTAGCAGAGTTCAAAGTAACTAGTATGTCAACAGCTTAATAACAGGGCTCTGCTTTTCACAAGCTTGTTAATAATCATAGTTAGGGATAGCTAACAATGTAAAGAATCCCTAAATTTGAGGAAACATCCTGTTCCTTATGCTTCTCAAAGCAACCAGAAAGGATTGGTCCTGTCTGTGGCCTGCCAACCTCTGTACTATAACATGAATCTGACGTTCTTCACCTGGCTTTGTTGGGCACCTTCTAGATGGACTTGGCTAGCTGAGCTACCTGCTGCCTATTGAGATGTTGACACTGGGCTTGATCTTTCCAAGCACAGGGCTTGGAAACCTGGCCGGGATGCAAGGAAGAGTATGGGAGAAGTTTGTGGCAAATGCTCAAGATGTGCAAGCCACTGCAAATGCTCAGGCTGGTTTGTGAGTGTTGCTTCTGACAGCACAATGCCAAGGTGAGGTCCTCCATCCCACCTGCACAGAAGTTGACCCACTGCTCCTCGCCATCTGCCACTAACTCCTCTCCCTCCCCAGCCACCACTGAGCTCTGAACCAAGACAAGATGACTTTCTTAAAGCTTTTAGTGTTACTGCTCATTGCGTTGTAGTACCATGTATGATAGATTGATACAGCAGGATTAAGAAATAATTTATTATAATCTCCATCAATTTAAAGTCTCCATTTGATTTAATGAATTGAGAGTTTATCGGAAAAGCTTTTATCCACGGTCATTGACTCGAGTTCCCTTGGCCTGACTTCTAGAGGAGATGCACTCTAACTGGTTTGAGATCAGAAGTGGTACAGGTCAATTCTTGTTTGCATTTCTAACTAGGGAAAGGAGCAGGCAGGGCTGCCGTCTGACCTGTCTATTTATCTTCACAGTATTGTTTTCCAGTAGCATGCTATAGGAGAAAACATGGTCTGTTGGGAAGTCAGTGGTGTTAGAAGAGCTGGAAGATCCATATTTAATCCCCATTTTTACCTCCAGGTTCCTAGATAACCATGTAAATAATCTTGGATAATTCAAATTTTTATTATCCTATTTCCCATCTATACATTGAGAAAGGCAAATAAAGGGACACTTTGAAATAACTTCCTCACCAGCCAGTTTCTGAGGGCATGTCAGTAGATCCACATGGTACAAGGAATGGGCATATCAGAAGGTGCTTTGTCTGTATGTTCTATTGGACATTTTAAATGACAGTCTACTGTGCAGAAAATCTATCTAAAATAAGACTGGCTCTAAAATTCAATACAAATTAAGCTTTTGAATTAAAATTTAGGAGCTTTAACTCTTGTAAATCAAGTATTTGAGATGAAATTAATGTTAAAATGCAAAATGATTGTCTCCAAGTGGAGCTGCTCTGAAGCAGACTTGATCCTTTTTTTCACTCTTTCTTTCTGAAGGTTTCCTTCTTGCAGGGAAACACCAGCAGAGAGGAGGCACAGGGGAGGAGCTGGCAGCTCTTGCAACAGATGCTGACAAGACCTGGGTGTTCCTGGAGCAACAGCCACCTCTGCCTATAACAGAATCATAGAACAGTAGGGGTTGGAAGGCACCTCTAGAGATCATTGGGTCCAATCCCCCTACCAGAGCAGGACCACCCCAGAATCTAGGACAAGTCACTCAGAAATGCATCCAGATGGGTCTTGAAAGTCTCCAAAGGAGACTCCACAACCCCTCTGGGCAGCCTGTTCCAGTGCTCAGTAACCTTCACAGTAAAGAAGTTCTTCCTCATGCTGAGGTGGAACTTTCTGTGCTCTCACTTATAATGAGCGCCCCCAGGGAGTGTGAGGGACCTGAGGTGTGGGAACAGGGCAGCAGGGAACAGGGTGGTCCTCCAAAGGGAAGAGCTCTCAGCTCATCTTCAAGAACTAGGGTGTCCCAAATGGGATGCATGTCCTGACAAGCACATAGGGCAAAATAGGAGCATCAGTGCAGAGCCAAGGCTGCAGGGGCTGGGGACAATCCTTTGTGCAGAGGTGAAGGACCTTCTGCAGCAGGTGGCTGAACTGCAGGTGACAGGGAGAAGGCTGAGGAACATTAGGGAGGCACAAAATGAGATAAATAATTGGCTCCAGACACATGCTGCAGCAAACCCACAGCCTAATGCCACAGAGACAAACTCCCCCATTAACAAACAGAAAGGAGGGAAGTGGAAAAAGAGAAGAACAGAATATTGTCAAGTCAAACACATGAAGGAAGAAGAGACTTCCCTCAAAACTTAAGGTGCCTCTGTGGAACTGTTTTACAGTTCTGTAGACTGAGGAGGAGAACCAACCCGTGCAGGGTAAGTTGCCAGAACAGACTAAGGCAGCTCACTTGGAGCATCATATAATGACAAGTGCTCAGAAGAAGCAGCAACGAGTAATAGTTGTGGGAGACTCTCTTCTCAGGGGTACTGAGGGGCCCATTTGCAGACCAGACGCACTCACTAGAGAGGTCTGCAGCTTACTGGGGTCTCCAGTCAAAGACAACAGAAAGATTACATCAACTTGTACAGCCCACCGACTATCATCCGCTCCTACTGTTCCACGTGGGTAGCAATGATAGAGATAGGAGTAACCTGAAGATTATCAGGAAGGACTATAGAGCACTGGGAGCAGCAGTGAAGGGCTCAGGAGCACAGGTAGTGTTCTTATTAATCCTTCTGGTCAAAGGGAAAGGGCTGGAAAGGTCTGACCAAATCAGAAAAGTCAATGAATGATCAAAGGAGTGGTGCCATAGTTGGGGCATCGGTTACCTAGATGACAGGGACACACTTTGAGAAGCCTGGTCTGCTGGGGATGATGGGTTTCACTTGTCTGAGAAAAGGGAGAGTCATTGGCCAGAGGCTGGGCAATTTAGTTAAGAGGGCCTCAAACTAGCAATGTTGGGTGAAGGGACCCTTAGCTCATCCCACACCCACCACTTTAAGGATCTAGCCAGTAACAGAAGGCCTTGGGCCTGCAAGATGATCATAGGCCAGCAGAAAAGCTTCTGGAGCCCCCAACATAAGAAGGACATGGAGCTCCTGGAAAGAGTCCAGAGGAGGCCACAAAGATGATCCAGAGGGCTGGAGAACCTTTCCTATGAAGACAGGCTGAGAGAGTTGAGATTGTTCGGCCTGGAGAAGAGAAGACTCCAGGGAGACCTTAGAGCACCTTCCAGTGTCTGAAGGGGCTACAGGAAAGCTGGGGAGGGACTTTGGACAAGGGCTTGTAGTGAGAAAACAAGGGGTAATAGATCAAAACTGGAAGAAGGGAGATTTAAATTACACGTTAGGAGGAAATTCTTTAGTGTGAGGGTGGTGAGACACTGGAGCAGGTTGCCCAGGGAAGTTGTGGCTGCCCCATCTCTGGAAGTGTTCCTGGCCTGGAAGGTTGGATGGGGCTTGGAGCAACCTGGTCTAGCGGGAGGTGTTCCTGCCCCTACAGGGGGGTTGGAACTAGATAATCTTTCAGGGTCCCTTCCAACCCAAACCATTCTGTGATGATTTAACTGTTCATTATATGTAAATGCTTTTATTTTGGGTAGCTAGCCAAAAAAAAAAAAGGAAAGGAAGAGTAGAAATTGAAAAATATTAAGATATACCACATAAGTTGATTCATGCTGTGTGTGTGTATAAACATACAAAAAAAGATAGTTACAAGCAGGTAAAAGCTCCTCAGCATGGGTGGTGTTTACATGCTACATAATTTAAGTTTTGTTTCAGTTATAGGACTTGAGATACTGGATAAAAAACAGTAGATGCTTTTTGAAATACACCTAAGGCTTTCCAACAGATTTTTATTAAATGTGATTCTTAGGTGAGATCTGAGCTATTACAGTAAAAATGTAAACTCTATCTCCACAACTTCAGCATCTAAAAAATTGTTGGTATTTCTGCTACCCAGGGAATGTCACACAGTTCCAGTCCACTATTAGAACTGTGATTATTAATCTTTTTTGGTTTAACTTCATTTTACTGGATCGAGTTATTTGGGCTAAAAGCACTTTCCAAAGGCATAGCGTGGAACTCGGTTTTCCTGCCTGTGCTGTCCGAGGAGAATAGATGAGAGAAATGTCTCTTCCCTTCATCAAAGCAGGAATAAACTTACATCCTCCAGTTTGCACCACAGGTTTATGTTGCATATTTTATGCATCTCTCTCCCAAAAATCAGTAGAGAATAGCATAAGTGCAGAACTCGCAGCAGAGATCCAAACCACACTTGAATGCGGATGAGAGGGAAGATTTATCCTTGTAGATTTATCCAGCACTGGTAGTGAAGCCAAATTTAACAATGACTTCAGGATGGCTGATGTTGATTGCTCCCTCTCTCCAAGTACAAATGATATTTGGGATTAGTATTCTTCGCCACTTCTGATTATTGCTATTTAACACACTAAGCAAATTTGGTGAGGTTGGTTTTTTTAACACGTAGGAGAGAGGGTCCTGTTTAAATTTGAACAAGGTCTCTCATTCTTTAATAGGTTGTGTGAAAATGTTTAGCACAGACTGTTTCATGTCATGAAATGACTCTATTTGAAGCTAAAAATGTACCATCTGTGAGTGTGCAGCAGAGAGAGAGGTCCTCTCTGATGTCTGGGGACTGGGGTTATTGAGATGGCTTGCCCAGGAATTGCCCTGGATGGACCCCAGCTCTAGGGATATGAATGGGAGGAGGAGTGGCTTGAGGAAGGTGTGTTTTGGCTGGAGGGGAGGGGGATGAGGGGGGAAAGGGAGAGCTGAGAGAGAATGAAGCCTGTCAAAATAGCAAAAGACAGTATTTCAGCAGAGCAGAAGAAATGCCTTGTTAGCAGAGGATATGCAGAGTACCTGGCAGCTCAAACAGGGATGGGGGCTGGCAGCTGCAGGAAAAATCCCTGAGCCAGAAAGCAGGAGGTGCCTGGGGCACAGGAGGAGGGTGACCTGGCTGGAAGGCAGAGAAAGCCAAAGGGTTTCTTGGGTGGTTGAACTCATTCACAGACAATATGACTAGGAGAGATGGATTATGCTGAAGCTCCTATTTGAATTTTTATCGTAGCTTTTATTCATGCAATGCAATCTTTCCTCTCCAATAACATTTCTATATGTATATGTGCCTGTCTATTAGATATATGCATATATATTGCCCCCTGACTAATTTCCCAAGGAAAAAAAGATTCCTATTTACAGGGAGGATTTAGAATATTTTTTAAATAGTAACTTGCAAAAGAAGTTTGAAATTGATGCATCTTCAGGCCCTCGTCCTTCTGAGTAGACTAGAGGATGTCTTCCCTGTAGAGCTAGTCCTGTGTGATACTGTAAAGTTACTGTGAAGTGAGGGAGTCCAACATTCCTGGTGTCACTTACCACCATCAATAGTCCTAAATATTGAGTGGTTCATTTATAATTCTAACATTAATCCTTACATGAAGGCAACACAGCACTGTACGTCAAAATCCTAAGGGATGGAAATCAAAGAAATTTTTCATGGAACTAGGAAGCATTTGATATGACAAATACTTCATAAAATTAGAAAAGTCTTATCATTTAAAAGATGAATCACACTGAGTTGTAACTGCCCTGCTGTGCTTTGCATTCTGGCTGCTGCTATCTAGTATTTCAAGTGCATATATCATTGACCTCCTTATCTCTACTTTACGATCATTTTTTTCTTCTTTGGTGTTGTTACAAAATTTTTGCTGATCACTCATCCTTAAATTTAGTTTTGGAAGTGTTCACTGGTTAATTTAAAGTATGCTTAAGGTAACATTTAAGCTCAAATTGCTGTTCTGGGATTTCTGGGGAGGAGGGAGGAAAACTATTTTATATACTGTCTTCTCCTGCAAGAGCACCAGGGAAAACAGATCTCTAGTACAATCCACACACATGACAAGAAAATAGACTGTTTTTTTCTCAGTAATTTATCACCTTCTTTATGATGGAAAGCCTGGTTTTCCAAAAGAAATACCAAGGAGAGAAAAAATAAAACAACAAAACAAAACCATGAAACAAACTCATATTCAATGCAGGTGAGAAACTCAGTGACCAAAAGATAAGATTACGTCCTGTATTTCTGATGGGTCTTGGTCTACTAGTTACAAATTCTAATGGGGACAAAAAGGCATGACCCTGCTGTGTAATCATCTAGTTTGCAGTAGGTTTTTGGGAAAGATGTTATTCCAAGGAAAATCTGTTTAGACATTTCGTAACACATCTCAAATGAACACCATTTTCTAGTGTGTTTTCAACCAAGCAAAATGTGATATGTCATCCTGACTGTAACAGAGAACCATATTTTTAAACAGATGTCAGTTTTCTTATGATTACTGTATCCCATTATGAATCACCTCTGTTGGAGATGGGAAAAAATTCATCTCTAAGTGTATAAAACTTTATACCTGAAATACCCTATGTTCTGGAAATGGTGATAATAGGACACAGTAGTCCTTCAGTGTCAGCCTCAAATGCCAGTAGCTCTTTAGAGAAGAAATGCTGAGGTCTGGAAAGAGATCACATTATAGATATGAATTTTTATTTCAAAAACAGCATGTTGCAATACCAATAAAACCTTTCAGTATAAACAAACATAATTGACAGTGTTGAGTATCAAATGATCTATAAAGTACTCTATTTCATATAAGATGGCTGAGGAGATTTAATAGGCAACAAAGTTGCTATAAAATGCCATAACATTGCACATAAGAGAGCTGCTAATTAGAATTGTCAATCAGAGATTGATCACTACCCCATAAACAGCATAAGATGCTGCTGCATCTGAGCAATTGTGTTATCTTAAGGGTACAAGAAGCTGCAGCATTCAGCTCTGAGCTGCCAGCAGGATTCCACAGAGCAAAGGTCTGTTCTATTGCCATGGTCTGTTCAGCAGCTCTACCAGGAATACTGAAGGCACCGTGAGCTCCACAGCCTGCTGGCAGAAAGGAATGCTGGCCTGTAATCTAATATATATGTTAAAAATGTCCAATATCTAAATTTGAGTATTACATTTACTCTGTCATTTTATTGGTTTGTGTCTTAACATACAAAAGAAAGACCTTAACAGAGAGGTTCTTCCCACTCTGGTGGACTTTCCTTCTCTAAAATGTATACATTTCTTTCTCTTAGAAGTGTTTTGGCCCTCATATTTTTTGTGTTGTGAAGGAATTGTGCCCTCTGTAGCTCCATGCCAACAGGTGAACACTACTGTTTGTAGAGTGTTCTGGGATCATGAAGGATAAAAGGAATCTATCAGGATATATTTGCATTAAAATTCTAGATTAAGATCTATAGGAAGGTTGATGCCTGCTACTTAATTTCAAAATGAACTGAAGCCTATTTTATTGCAGATTGACAGAAGCTTGTTCTTACTGAGAATTCAAAAAGGAAAACATATTGTACTGTTTCTCTCTAAATTGTGTCCTCAAAACAGGCAAGTATCTCCTCAGCCACCTGGAGGTATCCAAAAAGAGACTGGTAACACTTTGCTGTAAGATGTTCAGGATGGCAATGCCATGTAGTTGCTGAAGGGCATGAAGTCTGGAAATAATTGCATCTAAAATATTTCCACATGTGACACTCTGCTATTGATCAAAATACTTGTAGAGTGTCTGGAAGGAAGAAATTCTAGGAAAACAGAATTTTATCTCTAGGAAAGCCTGGTGTGGTAGGTCACCAGCAGATGTGCTGAAGGGGACAAAGCAGAGGTCAGGGTTAGAGTGAGTTTGGTGAGAATTGAAGCAATAAAATGACTGTGCCTTAAACTTGTCAAGGATCAGGGAGCCCCGGGGTGTCTGAGACAAGGCAGTGCCAGCCTGATGTCTCTAAATTTTAACAGTGGAATATTGGGCATAAGTAGATTGTTTTGGGAGCCAAGTGTGGAAGAATAATCTAGGTGGGCAGGGGCCTCAGAGGGTCTCTGGTCAGACATCCTTCCCCAAGAGGGGTCAGCTCTGGGGTCTGACCAGCTTTCTCAGGGCTTGACCCACTTGGGTCCTGCAAACCTCTGAGACTGGGGATGGTGCAATATACCTGGACAAGCTGCTGCCCTTATGGGGAAAAAGGTTCTCCTCGTATCTACTCTGAATCACTCTTCTTTAGTTTTGAAAGATTAGTGTGATAACTGAAAAGATAATGGTGATAAAGCAAGTATTTTGTGACCAAAAATAAAATCACCTTACGTTATTGTCTTGAAGAAAGACAACAAAGCTTATACAGATCACAGGGTTTTTTTATGGCAGTTGTGACTGGTCATGGAAAACAATGCCTTGCACTTAAGGCTCATATGCAGTGTTTTGCAGAGCAATTCTCAAATTAAGTGTTAGAAAATTAATACAGAATTAGTGAAGTGACTCTAGCTCATCCTCCCTAATGTTAATAATTCAAAACATCTTTACTTGTTAACTGACTACTGTCAATTATCATCCCTAAGAGATGCTGAATAGGTAATTTCTTGTATATTGATTCTTGTCAGTATTTTATAAGACAGTCAGCATCTCATTCAGAAAGCTTGAATTTGGAGAGCACAAAAACCCCTGTTAGAACAGATGGTTTCTGTGATTGACACCCTAATGCACAGTTTCAGCTCTGTCTAGTCACTTTAACAGGAAAGTGTTTTAAGGATTCACCAGTTGGCTTGTCAAATTAGCATCAGGGACTAGTTTGGGTGTAAAATCACAAGCATAAATCATTTGGTGACCCGAGGGTGCATGAAGTATTATCCAAAAGGAAACTTTTAACTTGAAGAAAAGCCTTTTCTGTGTTCTGGTAACATCAGAGAGGTTGACCAGTTGAAGCTGACCTATTTTGTGCACCAAAGCCATGGAGGTGCTACTGCTCTACCATGAAATAATGGCAGGGCTAAGAAAGGGTATTTGTGAGTCTTTAATGCCAGGGTCTGATGCCCCCAGGATCCAATAACCACTGAGATTTTGACTCCAGACCATCCTTAACAAAGGGCTGTTCAGCAAAGCTGTGTTAAACTTCAGTTCCCTAAAAAAAAACCCCCCATACATTTATTTACTCTATAAAATTCTGCATTATGAATAGTACCTGATTAAGACCTGCCTCTTAGGGGCTGTGGTTTTCTAAATCCTGCTTAATTTTGCAGAGAATATTTTTATGTCAATAATACATGCCTGACATGAGAGAGAGAGCTGTAGAAACTGGAGGGGAAAATAAGGAGAAAAGAGTAGGGGATACAGTGAAAAACAGTAAATAAATAAAAAGGGAAAGGCGAAAGAGCAAAAAAGTATTTCAAGTGGTTGAAGAAAAAGAGAGGGTTGAGTAGGAGGTGGCAGATTCAAAACAAGCTAGCTATAAAGTGTGGGGGTAAGCTCTGAAACTCCTGCCACAGGATGTTGAGAACATTTGTGTTCTGTCTCCATTGCTTTTTCATGGTCAATATTACTTCCATGTGCTGTACATGGTTGGCTCAGATGTCTCTGGTAGACAGCAGAAAATAAGGCACAGTAAAGAGACTTTAGGTAGAAGCCAGACACGTTCATTGAAGAAAAATCCCCTGTGGGTAATTTACTATTTGGAAAGCGCATCTGGGGGGTGCTGAGCTGCTGGAGGTAGGATGGACAGGGCAGGATTTGGCTTTTACCAGCTCTTGGAGATGGGGCACTGCTGCTCTGGCCCTGTGGGGCTGCTCCTGTGTCAGGACAGAATATAAAGCTGGTAGAAAAGCATGAGCAGTGCCTGCTGTGAGGGGAAGTTTGCACCTTTCTTTTTAGGGTCTGTAGAGTGGGAAGATTTCCAAAGGGTTAATATCTGCCTTCCTTTTGCTCTGCTCTGGCTTTCAGCTCCTTCCCTGCCTCCAGGCAAGGTGGCTTCCACTTGCTGCCTTCTTTATGACATTGCTGAAACCCATCATTCTCCTTAAGTACACTTGTGTCCTTATGGCTCCCTAGGCAGGTGTTATCTCTCACCACTCAGTATTTAGACTTACGCTGTGCTCAAGTATAGTTTGTGCTAATCTCCGTGGCTCTGAAGAATTCCTAATATATATCTAGAGCATATGCAAGGTTTTCTTTGGAAAGATGAAGATGAGGCACATGGCTCTGAATTATCGCCATCTTTCAAAAGTGTTCTGAACTGCACAGGTTATCTGGGTGAAACAGTTGTTTGAAACGAGAAGACCTCGCTAGGAACTTGCTTGTAATATTGCTGATTGCTGGATGCTGAGATGCCCTCAGGTTGTGCTGCTGGTGCAGTAGGGTGAGCTCTCCTCTCTCTGGGAAAGGGTTTACCAGCAGCACCGCAGTCCAGGGCCCGTGCTGCTGTCAGTGGCAGACCCCCAGCAGGATGAGCAGGAAACTCCTGGCCCATTCCCTTACAAATCTTGGTCAGTTGACCCAATGCAGAGGTGTGAAGTGGGAGCACAGGAGATTCAGCCCTGGGTTAGAGTGAAAAGGATTCAGTCTGATGTTCTGAATCATGATTTTGTTTCTCCCCTAGTGGACCAATTCCCTTTATGTACCCTTTCCTATGGGCAGCACTGTGGTCTAAGTCCCTTTTTCCCCCCTTTGTAGGCTTCCACAGGTGTGCAATGTGTTGCCTTACAAATGATGGGCAAGCTTGCTTTCAACCTGCTTAATATTTTGGAGACTTAAACACATCACACTTAAATTTTACAAGTACTGCTATGGTGCACAAATGCTTTGTAAAATGTCATCTCTGCTTAGACTGAGAATAATTATCCAGGTTTTGCAACTGTGTAAGAAATACAGTGCTCTAAATTCAATGAAATGTATTGCATATCTAATGTGTAACCAAAATGGAAGGATTACATGTGCCTATAAAACAGAAATACTTCTTTCTGCTTCTCAAATGTAATTATATATAATTTAACATATATAAAATGTAATTATAAGTTGGGAGTTTAGTTTCAAATCTGAAGAGACAAAACCCCATACAGTTTTCAAGTGAATAATTTGTGTGAGCTTGCAGTTTGCAATCCTTTCGAAGCACTTCTTTGAAACACTATTGCATCACAGACGATGTTTTATCATCCGTTCCACCAGGGAATTAAATCAGTTTTATTGAAAGTATAGGGGACTGTTTACCTCGGACAAAATTACAAGGTAACAAATAGGAGTAATGTCAAAGTTTAATTACCCAAACCGTTGTTAATTACCCATTTCTAGATGATTATTAGGAGGAAAAAAAAATATTTAAAAAATACTGTTTCCCTGCGTAAAATTCTTGTAAGAAACTACAAGTGAGCACAGTATAAGAGTGCCTCCAAGTGGCACCTATCAAAAATTCCACTTCAAAGGAAACATGAAATAGGCTTAAGGAATTAGTTTGTAAAAACAATCTAAACAAATCCTGCCTTTTTTTCTTTCTCTTAACCCATTTCATTGACATCTGTGGATTCAGTAAGGTGTGATGTGGTAGTGCTGGAAAGACTGGAAGAGCTTGGATGGTGGATTTCGCAGGCACAGTTGCATGCTGGAAAACTGGGGGAAAAGAGAGTGTGTTGTCCTGTCCTCTCTGAGGTTTGGGTTTTGGACATACCAAAGGAGCATTTTAATATCAAATTCCTCTTGGTTCTGAAACTCATTGGAACTTGTAGAAAATCTGTTTTAAACATACAAGACAAAAGTACGTTTTCTTTGTGCTGTGGAAGTGAGGGTCTGGAACAGAGATTCTCAGGAGGTTGTGGAGACAGACAGCATCAGTGCCTTTGAAAAGGGATTAGAAAAATCCATGGATTGCAAGTCCATGAAAATGTTCTGAAGGAAGGGATCAGGCAGAGATATCTGCACTAATATCCCTAATCTAAGAAATGCGGATGTTGGAGAATACTGTGGATCATGGCAAGTCATGCAAGCCCAGCTGGGCTAGATGGACTAAGGGTCTCACCCTGTAGGGAATTTCTTCTGCCCTTTACAGAGGATTATATTCCACATATTGAAAAGAATTGATGAGAGTGTTTTATATATTTTTTCTTTCTACTTGAAAATCTGTAACTGTAGTCCTGAAGCTTTAATCAGCAAAGATGAAAATCAAACACACAAAGAAGACTGGAATTTCAGAATGTCATAATTATACAATGGAAACAAATCTGCAAGTCCCATGAGGTTCATGTGCTTTTTCATAACTGTCTGAAGTTATTGTATCATTTTTAAGAAGGCAGTAACTTGATATCTAGGAGAAAATAACTGTCTAAGAAACCTACTAATTTAAATATTCTTCCATGATTGACAGGTTGTAACACCCACAATTAGTATGTAGCTACTTGATGGCAGGCTTCACAGTTCACAGGTAGATTAAATGAAATCAGGTTAAGTGGTTCTTAAGAGTGAAACAGTAGAGCATATATTCAGCCTTACTTTGAATAAGTTTGTTTAGAGAGAATCAGCTGAAATGCATTTAAAGAAAAACAGAAAATACAAATAAATGTTGCACTTACATTGGTTTGTGTTTTTGTAGAGGTCTTTGTGAAGAGAGCAGCATTTAACAACATCTATTTTTACTAGCTTGTCTACACAGTAAAGAGTTGGGGTTTCAGTTTAGACATGAAATGAGTAACTTCAACAGCACAGACTGGGAAAGCAGAAGTACAAATATCCAGTGTTTGGTGATTCACCTTTGCTCTAAATGGATGATTGCACTTTTTGCTGAATGTTTTCTGGGTCTATCCTAAGACTCCTGCTTTGTAGCTTTTTAAAGATAAATCATGTTTGGCTCACTTTGAGTTTTATGCATGAAATACCTTCGTTTCCTTTCCGTAGTGATTTGCAGTTTAGTAATCCTGGGAATGGCTTTGTCAGAGGAAAGAGATTTGCCAGAGATCAGTCTGCAGGAAACAGAAGACTTAAAGAGACTAGCTAAAATAGCAGGGAAATTTGGGAAAACATCTGAACAACCTATCTGAGGAAAAAAAAAGCATATTAAAAAAGTACTAGCAGAGTTTTCTCAGAATATGTAGTTTATGCAGCTGGGACATAGTGCTCCAGCCCTTGATCTATAGGAAACTCCAAGCCAGCTGAAGATGGGTGGGCAGTGCTGAGTCTGCAGTAGCTGAAGGTCATTGGAAAGAAGGTATATTATTTACCACTGGTATGGAGAGTATTGCCCCAGATGGCAAATTTTAAACATTTTTTGGACAAAAAATTGTTGGTAGACTCCTATTTTTGCCCATTGACTCTCTCACTTCTTTAAAATGCTCCTCAAAAGTTGTTTCTCTTTAAACTTTACTTTTTTTTTTCTTTTTCTAACACGGACTTTTCTCCAGGACCACCTGGGACATGTCAATGAACTTTATTGTATTATTTTTCAGGAAGATGTAAGTCTCTCTAAGTCGTGTGGTGACAGCATTATTTGTAAGGAAGTGCTCAGCTTAACAAAAAGAGAATAATTTGGTGAGCTGAGCCACCTTTTCAAAATTCATTCACAGCCATAGATCAGCAGATGAATGCACAGAGGAGAACTGAAATTATTCGTGGGCATAAGCAACATGTGATGAAGCAGGGATGAAAAAGCTGTATCTTAAGTTGGATGCAGCAGGTATTTTGCAAGGACAGTACAATTGCACTTGCTAATTGTGCTATGTTTTTTACTTTGCTCTTCTTCCTCTCAAGTCCTCTTCAAGAAGTGTCTGCTGGCATCATCCAGTGCTTGTGACACCATGACTAGCCAGAGAATGCACTGGAGCCAGAAAGGTGACATAGCTGATGGCAGTGCTTTGACCTTATAGTAAAAACCTTGAAGCACAATGAATCATAAGAGCTCTGGGCCAGATTCAGCAGGGCTGATTTAAGATGATGATTTATGCCCCCATAAGCTCTTGTCTCAGTATGTCTTGGAGGACAAGAGTCTTCTGCTGGAGTATTGTTTAATTAATATCACTGCAGACAGAGAGGATCTGTTGCCTAGTGGTTAGAAAGCAGAGGGAATGCAGACCACCCATGTTCAAGCATCTGGTTTGAAGCAATCAGATGTTTACCCTCCAAGAAGCTGTTGTGGAAGAAGGAAGTGCCTACTGCTCTGCTGTCCACCAATGCTGGACCTGGGAAGCAGCCCCAGCCTCCTTATTCTGCTTTCTGCTAGCAACTCCACATTGCATTAATTTGATCACCAATTTTGTTCTTTTTATCATCTTTCAAAGAACAAAAAATGAAGAGATATTTCTGTGATGGTTACACTCCATCTCCAGGCACTGAGAAGATTACTCCTCTGGCTTTTAAATCTCTTTATTTCAAAAGATTATCTGCTAACTACCTGTCTCTCTCTAATCTTATCAAAAAGCAATTGTTCAGGATTGCTTTAGGAGGCATTAATTCACAATTGGGCAACTCTTTAGAGAACATCTCAAACCCACAAGTATATAATGAGTTTAATTTTTTATAGAAAATTAATCTTAGTTCATAGGTTTGTGAAAAGTACTGTTTGTAGTGCTTCTAGAAAATTAAATAGCATTGCCAGCATGATTGAGCTTTTAGTTAGTTGTCACCATTGCCCAAAATAGCAAGTCAGGTTCTATCATGTGTTACAGAGGAGATGGATCTATAAGCTAATTCAGAAATACTAATTAAAAGCACAATAACCTCACATGTCATTGAAGTCAGAGCCACATTTTGTTCCCCAGGCGAACAGAAATATAAAGATTTAGTTAAAAGTATCTTTAATAACCAAATAGTTGCCCCTTAATATTTCACATTTTAAGAAGTTTGATTCACAGCCAGGATAAAGGCTAAACCTCAAAGAGTAGGAAACAGCAACAGGAGATTGCTTTTCCTCCTGAATTTTTTTGGTTAACTGCTCTCAAAGATTAAGGGAGAACCTCTGTTCCTTCTCCTAGAGAAATCAGTCCAGTGTCTTGGCTCTATCTCCATCTGGATTATCCCTCTCTTTCTGGAAGGTGAATGAGGGTTTTGGTCGCAAGGTTTGTCTCCAATAACATCTTTGGTGAAGACTGACTTGTTTCCTTGTCTGTTCAGCCTTTCTGTGTGCTCTGTGCAATGGTCACCTGGAGAAACCTGATGATTTCACTGCTTTTGCCCTCAAGTAGCTCACAGGGATGAATTGGGTGGGTATTTTTCCTGTAATGACAGAAGGGATGGCTCTGGCAGGGTCAGCTAGGCTTTGTGCAGAGTTTTGGAGCCGGACTGGTCAGTCACTCTCTTTTTGCAGGAATTCTTGATATTTTAAGAAAATTTCAAACCATCTTTTCAGTTTTTGTCCCAGGTCTGTAGAAGATTAAAGGATTCAGAAGGCATCTTCACAAAGAGAGGAACTGCAGTGTAGCAGTTCAGTTAGAACTGAGTCCCACACACCCCATGCCTTCCCGTATGATCTCTGGTTTACCCTGGAGTTTGTGACCATCTGCTCGTCCTACTTGTACCTATATTTATTTGTATTTACATATTGATGAATATATTTCACACAGCCACCTTTTCCTTAAGAGACACCCCAAAAAAGTGGCAGCAGAAGCTTCAGTTGTTGAGATGATTCCCACCCACCACCGTGGAGGAAGAACTGGTCCTAGTCTGTTGCTATAGCAATTTTGAGAGGTGCAAATGTAGCTTAATAGTGTCAACTTGGAGCACTATAAATCTAAAGTAATGCCTGCCAAACTATTACATTCTGAAAATTCCATACTAAGGGAGTTAATAAAATTGATATGTGTGCAAATGGCATTTAGAAGTTGCACATTACCAATAGTGTGCTCAGTCCCATTCCAATAAAAATCCATTGCAAAACTCTTGTTGACTTTATGGCGTCTGAGAATGAGGCCCAACATCTAGGTGTGATTAAGTATGCAGTCCTGAAAATTCGATGAAGAAAAGATAAAAAGCAATGGTCCTATGGAGAACAAAGCTTCTCACCTGTTTATCAACAACTGCATTCAAAATCTGCCATCATTAAATTATACATCAATAATGTTATAAAACGGAAAGGAAAAAAGAAGCAAGCGTCAGACTAAAATCTTTGATGTAAAAACTTGTGTAAGATGATGAAAAGCAAAGCCCAATATAACTGTCTATTAAAATCTGCTAGGTGTATAAAATATATGTACCTTTTCTCTCACATATGACTTTATAATTAATGCTAAAACACTTCTTGTTATAATTAGCAATGGTTAACTAGTGATCTTTAGCAAAATTGTGAAATATACACTTAAAACACTATTGCAGTTTTTATATCTTAGTGTTACGAGAACAAAAGGTTAGTAAGGTTTATAAAAACATGTTCAGCCCATGTCAGTTTTAAGACAAATGCAAATTACTTCAATTCTTTAGAAATAAATAATATTATGAGCTATTGTTGTGGAGGAGGGACAATGTTAAGGGCACGCCACGTTAGGCTGCCATGTTTCTGAGGTCTATTTATAAACAGAGCCCAATCAAGCAGAAAGTATGGAAATGACTTGGTTCTTCTTTTTTTTTTTTTCTTCTTTTCTTATATTTTTTAATATAAGATATAGCTTCTTATTTATTCTTTTCACCTAATACCAATGCAATTCTGTAGACTTTAGTGGACTTCCTTGTGCATAGCTTTTGAATAGAAGAGAATCAAGTGGTATATTTTATAGATAACAGATGTTTCTCCTTCTTAATCTCTTTAGACTAACATGTTTATCTGTATGGGGCAGGATTTCTAAAGCTAATATTCTAACAAAAATCACAGAATCCTATGCTCTCATGTTGGTTTTCCTTCTTTATAAAGTTGCTGATACTTAGCAGCCTGCTTCCCAGTGCAGTGCTGCCAAGGTGTACCAGGGCATGCCAAGGCACTCCAGGTAAAAGGGGCTGGGGAATAGCTGGAATTCCTGTCACCTCTCTAAACTGTGGCTTTATGGGTAGAAGAAGCTATTTTATTTCAAAACTCCAAGGAAATATAATTTTATATTTGCAGTCTACCCTACCTTGCAACCTCCCTGTTAAACTACTAGACAACCGATATATTAATTATGTATCAAGGTCATTCTTTATTGCAGCAATCAAGATATTAAATAAAAATAAATGGTAAGACTGAAATATTCTGAACAGATACTTTTTAATTATATGAACCTGAACCTGTCTCTTAGAAGCACATAGCGATGCGTCACGGTTGCTTTGCAGTGTTTGCTCTCCAGGGGACAGAAATTGAGGACATGATTATTTTTGCAGTGGAAAACGAATCCAGAAAAGAATAGCTCAGGGAGAGGGGCAGAAATACTGTGGCCACCAGGGAGGTCCAGGGTCACCTGGTGTCTGTGGCAGAGGGTGACTCACTTCAGCTCAGAAAACCTTGCCAGATTTTGCAGCAGTTTCAGCAGGAATTATCTACCAGGTTGTATGGTTTAGTTTATGCTGTGAAGTTCATATAAACAATACAGATTTGCTTTCAGTTTGTTTTTTCTTCTCATCCTCTTGCTTCTCAGCTGAGTATGAACCTCAGCCTCCCTTTGTTTCTCAAGGAAGGGCTGGAGTTGGTTTCCAGCAATTATTCAGAAGACAGACAGGTCATCATAGCAAAGTTAAAGAAAAGTAACAGTACAGACAGGAAAAAATATTGCATGATGGATTCTGATCTCCTGTGTTTCAGCATTAATCACTGTATTGATTTCTAACAGGGATGACTTCTCAGCTTACTGACTGTTGTTGCTTTTTGTCCTTTTTATTTTACTGCTGCTGATTAGTATCTGTCCTTCCATGTCCCGTGCAAAACATCCTCTGGAGAGAATGCTTTCAGAAATACTCTTATTTCTCAGTAAAATAATTACTCAGAAAGATGAGTTGAGTCATCTTGTGTTCTTATTAGATTATTACAGAAAACTAAAAAATATATATACTGATTTTTACTAAGAGGCCTGCTGCACAGCATGCCCATAAGCTGTAGGTTACTCCAGTTCAAACCATTTTGAAAAAATCTTGCAGGAGAAGATCAGGTGTGGCCTAGGTACCCCATGAAAGTGAGAAAGCTGCACCAGAAAAGCAGTGTGCCAACTGCTCTGGAGGTGGAACTAACACCTGGGGCCAATGAACTGAATAAATAATTCTTTGTCATTAACGTGCTCCCCAGTAAGAGTTATTCCATTGTATTGGACATCTTATTTTTATTTCTGTGCAGTGAATTAAATCCTGTATTATCAAAGTTACCCTTATCTTCCTGGTACATAGAAATAGGCACATGTACATGTACACCATGAACGTGTCTCTCTCCCAGCATATCACATCTCTTCTGTGTCCTCTTAATCTGCCCTCCTATAACTGCATCTTTGCACAGCCCATTGCCCATGAAAGGAATAGTTTTCTGCCTCTCAATAGCAAAGTCACTTTTCTGTTCATTCATAATCCTTGTTAAGACTTTTTTTTTTAAAGCTCTTTCTAGGAAGTATCACAGTCTCAATTACTACTGACTTCAGTGGTGCTGCCCAGATTGCTCAAAAACTTGATACTTGAGCTGCAGTTGAATAACCAGATGCTGTTAATCTGAAGGTTCAGTTGCATCTTTACCTCTACTCCTGATATTACTCTGTTCCCTGCAGCTTCTTCTTTTTGACAATGCAGGAATTTGCTGATCCAGGCCAGCAGACCCCTTGGGTGTCAAGAATCAGGTGCTGAAAGCTGGGGGATGCAGGAGGTGGTCTTTCAGTGGCAGCACCATCTCCCATCCTCTACTATGAGAACAACTGCAACTGACTTTAGTGCAATGTGTTTTATCATTATTAGGGCTGCCCATCTTTGTTAGTTCTTCTACTACCTAATCCCCATTCTAAATATTCCTGCAAATGTGTCTTGGCTTCCCTGGACTGGTTCTTTAACCTCTGGAAAACTATTTTTCTTGAACTAATGTGCAATTCCCATTCAATCAGAGGTGACTGGGCTTGACTTTGTAACCTCTTGAATGCAATAAAATCACTAGAGTAATGCTTAATGACACAGGGCTGAAAATATATTTTAAGATTTGCAGGGCTGTTACTTTCTCAATTTCAGATTTATCAGACAATTAAAATAATTATATATTCAGCCTCCGTTTAACTTCCTAGAGATGTTGGGCCTACTTAACAGAATTTATTAAGCTCATGGGTCAAAATGAATTTGTTAAAACTACTTAATGCAAGAGATATTGTCCTGTATTACATCTATTTAATGCCAGTCTACAAAGAAGCCACATACTAGGTTTCTAATTCAATGCTTACCAGTCTTTAGAACATTGTTTCAATCCATTTTACTGAGTAAATTTGACTGTGGCAAAATCAAATAACAAAGACAAATTAGTTGCATCTTCTGTTAATCATTGATTATAAATTAGACATGCTAGCTCAACTGAAATGTGTCTGTGGATGTGAATACCACAGTTAATTGTTTAATTTAGAAAAGAGCTAGAAAGTTTGCTTCCATTTTTACTGGTTGTAATCCTTTGAGATTAATGTATTTAGACTGTCTCTTTACTTAGTAAGTGACACTGTCTTTCAAACACTGACTCATGGAGATGGACCACTGTCCAGAGAGCAACTGATACCTGGCCAGCCAATGGATTTGTCTCAGTGTTCTGTTGACTCTCTTTTGTTGGTGTGTTTTCCATGATCACACTTCTTGCATTGAAAGATTACCCAGTTTATCAATATTTGTAGAGCTTTTTAACAGGACCTGATTCAAGTAATTAAGTACAAGCTTAAGTCAAATCAAGTCAATTATATTAAAATTAAGCTTTTGCTTTAGGAGTTTCCAAGGAAAGCAGAGTGATTAACAAACCATCAGCAGATAGAAAAATGCTGAAGCTTAAATACTGTTTAAAGACATTGATTTCAACCACCTTCAAAATTATGTATAGGAAAATTATCCTTTAATTTTGTCAGTATAGTGCCTAGCACAATGGAAATCAAGTTCTTATCTGATAGTGCTGGGTGTTGAAACAATTTTAAACCCTTTTAAGATGTGGTTTCCTACAGTTCCTTCTTCAAAAGCTGAGTGTCAAACTTGCTCCAATCTGCTCATTGTTAATGGAATTGCAGTAGGGTTCTTGGAGACACTACTGGATGCATGCTGAGCACTCATCCATAATATTATAATGACAGGAGTGATAGTCAACTGAAAAAAACCTGAAGAGACTTTTATGTGAAGATATTGTAATGACTTTGACTCAAGAGCTGAGTCAGGGAAAGCAGAAGGAGATGACCAGCAAAACGAGGACTATCACCAATTCAGTGGTGAACTCTTGGAGTTGGCCTTTTCCTTAGCACTTTCAATGAGAAAATTCTCTGAGGAATTTTAAGAGCAGTCAGCTCTGTGAATCCTGGAGGAACAGTGTAAGGAAAAAATAAAAGGTTGCAGAGCTTGGAAAGGAGAACAAGCAGCAGCAAGGATAAAAAAATATGATTTAAATGAACTTTGCCCCTTGGTAAATATCAAAGTTTCCTCTTTCCCTCCACTATTTATGGCAATGTTTAGATGGGTGTACGCTGCGCGTTGACATGTCACCTGAGTGGGCCAGCCTGCCAAGAGGCATTGCTTCTTAACATTCAAGTTGCACCTCTTTAAATGCCATATATTCTTTAAACAGCTGTATAATTAGGAAAAGAACGTTTGGAGCATCATTTAATGTACAGCTTGAGACATATGCCAGCCACTAAACCTGGGCGGGGGGCTGTGGTGTTCTTGTGAAACGCAACGAACCCTTGGGTTTCACAAAAATGACCAATTTAATTGGTTCATTTCACTGACATGACGTTTAGGATTTTTCCCATTATTTTTCTGTTTGGCAAAATACAGCTTTGGTTTTAGAAGAGCATCTTAGGCTGAGCCCATAACGTTAAGATGTTGAAGGTAACAAGTTGTATTTTTGTGAAGTTACGTGTGTTTTCACAAGGCAAGGGGGAACACCATCCCAGCAAGGATCTGGGATTCTGGGAGCAGGAAGCTCTGCCAGAGCCTGGAGCCACAGGTGACAGCCAGGCCAGCTGCAGTCCAAAGCTTGCTATAAAAAAATGCTGATATTGAGGTTTCTATGCAGCAGGCATTTAAGTGCATTATTTAAATGCTTTCAGTAGAAGCTTAAACTCAAAGTACACGTTTAACTCCATGCACAGATGCTTTCCTGAGCTGGTGCCTAAACCTAAGGGGGGGAAAAATTAAACGGTGCTTCTAATGGCAAAAAATACTGTCTTAATGAAATCAATATAAGCATTTATCTTGCCATTTCAAATTAGTATAATGATCAGAATGAACAAGCCAGTTTAGAAAGTGTAACGTTTCAGTTCAATGATAAATTGGATGGGCTTCAGAATATCTGGACAGCCTTCTTGGTGATTTATGAATGTCAGAGGCATAATAGCTGGGAAAAAAAAATAGTGGGTTGAGTCTTTTTGTCTCGCTGTTTGTGCTTGCTGTGCTTGGTATTTTAAAATAACCTGTGCAAATATTTGTTATCAGCATTATGAAACACTGAACTAAATACAGGCTACTTTCCACATAAGGGTGGCTACAAAGATGGAGATTCCTTATTTACAAAGAGTCATATGGAAAAGACAAGGGGTCATGGGCACAAGTTGCTCGTGGGGAGATTCCAATTGGACACAAGAGGTAAATTTTTCCCCATGAGGACAGTCAAACATTGGAATAGTCTGCCAAGGGAAGTGGTAGGTTCCTCCACATTGGAGAGTTTGAAGTCTCAGCTTGACAGGGTGCTGAGCCACCTCATATAAACTATAGTAGTACCTAGAAAGGTTGGACCAGATGATCCTTGAGGTCCCTTCCAACCTGACATTCTAGGATTCTATGACATTTCTCTAACTCAGAACCCCAGAAAGCCCTTATCCTGGAATACATATATATTTTCTGTTGTATCATGTTAGTTTTTTTCTCACACCCTACTTCTTGAAAGGTATGTTCCACTGTGAGCACCTCTAACAACAACAAAAGTCTATTTATCAAAACAAGCATAAGTGATATATGAAAGATATAATTTAAAGGGAAAAGGACATTGGTGTTAGTTGCTTCTCCTCTAGTATATATGCTAGCAGCCCCAAACACAACGTTGGATAAGCTGGATTTTAGCCAGGCTGTGAAAAATACCAAGTACCTTGAGCAGATGATATCTCTGCATTTCTGATGGTGAATATCCTCATTCCTGAACATTAATCTAGATTTAGTCAAAGAACCCAAAGGTTTGACACCACTGTTTCCTTACAACCTTTCTCTTAACTTCTGGAGGAATCTCTCAATGGCAGCTATGCACTTCATTCTATATTTTTTTGCATATAAATGTTAATATTATTATAAACAATATGTAAAATACATTCAACGTACCATGCCATATATTGCAATAGAGTGCAAAATATTATGCACAGGAATTAAACTAGGTTATCTTTTTCTAAACCTTGAGAATCTGGAAAATTCTATTGAAAAAAATTAAATTTAGCATCAGAGAAGGGTTAGTTGGGGCCATTTTCACCTGTTGTAAAATTAGATCATTTAATAGTCCTCTCTCTAGATTGGAAAATGTCAGGAGGACAGCACTGATCTCTGGAATGAAAAAATACATAATTACAGCTGTTTCAGTCTTTGCAAGGTAGATTTTGCAAACTCAACACCAAAATGAGAGTTAAATTTGGTGGGAATAGATCTTCTTCCCTACTGCTTAAATTTTGAGGATTTTAGATCAAGTGTATATTCCTTTTAAAATCTTCCTACTAACCTGATGTGCTCTGCCACACAGGTGCTTAGTGTGACCTGAGATAATTCCTGTAGCTTCCCAAAGATTGCCCTCATATTGTCATCCCACACCATAAGATGTGTCATTCTCATTTTTCTGCACAAAGTTGAAGCTGATCCCCTCCCTCCTCAGTCAATTAGATGCTAAAGCCTTCAGGAAATCAAACTGAATAATCAAACACTTAATAAAAAATGAATCATAGTACGTCAGCCTATGTTATCAACTTGGAAAAATAGCAGTATAAAAATGCTCAGACAACGATGGTTTTCATGAATATAAACATTAATGTTAACTTCAACCTCGTTGTACTTCTGAGATGTTTAAATGCTTTCACCTGATGAGGTTTTATTCAAACCTTCTTGACAAAGATTACTTCATAGAAAAACCTGCAAGTTGATAAATGGTTATGAATGAGCAGATTATGAATATGGAGTGAAATTAGGTCGTGTCAAAGATATCTGTCCCATCTGCATTTGTAAATATTTATCACAATCCCATCACTGTCACTGATGGGTCCCACTCAACAAGGTGACTCCAGAGCTTCTTGCCTGCACTTGCAATTCTTTGTTTTAAACCAGATCAAGAGCAAGATGTAATCTTGCAAAAGGCTTTCTACCTTTTCAATAGAAGAGTCTTCCTGTATATCTTCCAGAAACCAACAGGAGGAGGAAGTATTTAGAGATTTTGATGGTGATTTGTGAAAAAAAATTAAAAATTCAGCTTCCTTTGATGATGAAAAATGTAACTTAAGTCATTGAAAAGTGATACTGTGCTGTGGTCAGTAATGGAAGTTTCACATATGTGAACAAGACATTAGGTACATTTATAAAAATCTGCTTCAACAGTCTCTCTTTAGTGTCAGCTTCTATTAAGCTTTTGACTTCAGTTCACATTATTTTGGACTGCTTATGAAAGGACTGCAACCTTATCCAGTATGTAGCACATACTTATGTGTATAATTTAGATAAACATGGAATTTATGGCATTGAAATCTACAGAGCAGAGTTACGTGAGCAAAACCAAATGTATCTTTATCTTTGCAAAGTAAACATTGTGTTTTTATAATATTTGCCTTCTGTGTAACACCTTATTGAAGCACAGTTTACTGTCCCTAACAGGAAATGGCTAAAAATACTTCCAACAAGGGAAAGCATGATGATGATGCTTTGGGACAGTGTGAGAAATGGCCATGAAATTAGCACATTTTATATCCTGTATCTGACATTTACATCCAGCCCCCCCCATGGTGGCCCATAGCCTTTGCTGGTCTGCACATAACAGTAACAACACATTTTAATTTGTCTTCTCACCTCCAATATTCAATGGTGATGGACAGCCTTAAACAAAACAAAAGGTTTGTGACCCATGTGCCAGAAGGTCATATATCTCCTTAGTGTAAGGTTTAATTTCTCCATGTTTATTCAAGCCAAGGTCTCAAAGGTCTCCATAGAAGCTTAGTCCTGGTGAGGATTTAAGTTGCTGTGAATATGCCCATATATAATATTCAATCTTGCATTAACTTTAATGAAGTATTTTGTAGGAAAGGTTTTTTTACAGGACATTGTTTAGTTGATGTGATAAAACATTAATACTCGGCTCTTCAAAATTTATTTTACTACTGGTTTTCGTTTTTTAAAACAAAATCACTTCACAGGGACAAAGTCATCTGGAAGTTGAAGCGCCTAGCTTGGCAAATGCACTTAAGGTGCCCAGATACCAGTTGTCATCCAATGACTGGTGGTAAATGTTGCTCAGAAAATACTTATTTTATGACAAAAAGACCAGTACAATTGTAAAAGTTGTTTTTAATACATTTCTTGCTGCACCTAGCAGCACTTTTAGGCATCTGTCAAGCAACCCGTTATAACAATAACAGCGATGACAATCTGAAGTGAACAGGTACACCATAAAAGTACTTATAAAGTTCCCCTGTTTTCATTAATGTACCCTGTAATAGACCAGTTAGAAGACAATTTGTTCTCTCTTTCATGCAAGTAGTTCTATTAATGGAGCAAAGAGAATGATGAAAATATAAAAGGTACACTAAACCACTCTGATGAATCTATGGGCTGAGTGGTGGTTCTGTGGCTGGGATATTGAGGGAAAATAGAACACTAATGGTGTCACCATTGCTGTGAAACATTTCAGCCCTTGGGCTGGATCAGTTTAGGTATTTAACAAAAAGAAGGTTGCATTGAAAAAATAATATTGTTTCTACTGTTACTACATCACTACACAAATGATTTGAGGATTAATAGTGAAGCAAATGCACATGCAGTGCAACTGGGTCTTGGCTCTGTTCAGCTCAATACATTTGTACCAATGTGGAAGAGCATAGGTTTGACCTGATCTTTTCTTGTTGCCTGAGGATGGGTTCATGACACATTTCAGATTCTTTAGGAATTCAACTTGCTATTTTAGCTATCCAAAGCTAGGAGTCTGAGTAGACTCTAGAGTAAAGCCAGGTATCTGCAGATAGTGATTCAAATACCTCCATGAGATACCAGAAGTTAAACCACACAAAGAGCCTATGGTTACAGGTTTTAGAAGTATGATAGTTGACAGGGCATATTCCAGTCTCTAACCCAGCAGATCATTGAAGTTTTTACTTATCTTTGAATATAATTTTGAAGTACTCATTCTGAGTCTTACCACTGTGAATTTATTAGTTGTGAAAAGGAAGCTTATTGGAGAAGTAATACCCATGTTTTATATATTAACATATACCTCAATCTGGGAATGGATTTGTATACATAATTTTAAGCTCATCAGATTTAATAGAACAATTTATATACTTAAAATTCAGCACTGGCTTTATTATCTAGTTAAATCAGGATTAAATAAATCAAAGTCTAGGTTCTTACTGACTGTAGGTAAGCTTGGATCAAGGCCTATACTGCTGTCATCACTCAGACTTCTTGAAAGGTTTTGAGAGTACCACTAAACACAAACTAAGAAGTAACTTTGTGGTGCTCTTAGTGTTGTTAGTATTACAGATTTTGTGAGTCATTAGCTCATCAGGATATGTCATTAAGGGAAGGAACCTTTCATAGCTAAAGCTCTCAAACAGTTATGGAATTGGGCAGTCTGGTATGAAAAACCTGTTGCAGAGTTGTGCAGAAAGCAGTTTTGCTTTGGGATTTCCTTCCAAGGGATAAAGAAAGAAGCACTGCTGGCTCTGTGAAGGAGCTGCATCATCTGTTTGTTCTTTAAAAGGGCTTGATGCAGCATAACATCCCAGAAATTGCTTTGCAGGTTTAGCACTTGGTGATCTGGAACTACCTCGAGAAATAAACCCCCCAACATTCTAGTCTTGCCCACCTCTTACATCATTTACCCTTTTGAAGCTTGGTGGCTGATCTGGGAAAGTCTTCTTTTAGGAGTCCTTCAGGAAGGAGCTCCTCCTCTCAGGGCTGAGCTTTTCCTCTGGATTTACACTTGAAAGGATATGTTCAGAGCTCCAGTGACACCTTCCCTCTGTCAGTCCTTGTAGAATACAGGATGATCTACTGGGAAAAAAAACAAACAAGCTTTTTACCTTTTTTTTAATAATCATTAGGTTCTTTGCACTAGAAAGAAAAGCCCTATGGAGATATTCTCACTTTCTATTACATCTGATGGTTCTTAGAGTGATTTCTGTAGACTCCCATTACAGTTTCATAGCATCCTATTGATTTTGTTTCTCTGAAGGGCTTTCACACAAAAAGATTGGATATAATATAAAGGACAATAAAAGAAATTGCTAAGCACTACGGATTATTATTCTCTGTGTTTACTGTTGTACCAGCTATATGAAAAAAAAAAAAGCAAGCTGAGGCAGTGTACTTACGACTACTGGGATTTGTAGTTTGTGCTGTATAAATGTATGCTGACCTCCAACTGTCTGAGACAGTAAAATCAATAATAAGAAATCCACCCACCATTTTTTTTCTGCTAAAATTGTTATGCAGGATATGTATTAAGAGAGAGGGTTTCATCTACAGAGTATTACATATCTGTACTTTTTTGAAAGCACCTATCATATCCATGTGGATATTATATTACTCTGGCATAATAGCATTGCACAGTCCAAATTCACTGTTGGTTTTTTTTTTTTTCCTTATAGGCTATATTTATGGCCAAAATAGTAATAATTTTCTTCACATAAAATATGAAGTGTAATCTAATCTTCCTCTTCCCGACAGAAGAGCCATTCTTTAAAAAGACTTAAGATGGAATCTTGGTAAAAAAAGTATAATAAGTTATTTTAAAAATAAAACTAATCAAGGATTTCTCAGTTATTAACGTAATTGTACAATAGTAACAAATATTACTGCCACTTCTTCAAACTTGTTTTTAGTCACTTCAGTAAATTAAGTAAAGTATCTCATTGAATGTGGATTAGCATCACTCTTGGACGCAAAGGAGATGATTTTGTGTTTCTTTTGCAACCCAATCTTGTTGGGTAAGAACATGTTGAAAAACATCTCTGCTATTACGTGGTATTAATTGATGGTATCAATGAAACTTAAACTTTCTCAATGTCACATGAATTTACAGACTTGAATGTGGTACCATTGTCTCATCAACAGGACTCAGACTGACATCAACAACACCAGGAAAAAAAGCTGCTGTGGGAGTTTGGAGTCTGAACACTGATGAATAGCTACAACTTTAAATGAGACCAGTGGGTGTCCTCCACAGATCCAGCATCTACAGTAATCATACAACGACTAAATAAGCCAAGAGAAGTAGGTATTTTTGAAAATATTTTTTCTTAGTATGTAGCCAAAGTTTATGAAGATATTCCCTTGGGTATCATATGAAAAACTCATTACACTTTGTTATGATTCATGTGGCTTTGCAACCTTCACACAGCTAAGAAATGGAAAGTACAATGCAAATAAAAAACACACAGAAGAAGAACAATATATTCTTTTATCTGAAAGTGCTACATTTATCCAGGAACTCCAAAATTTAAACCCTGGTGGTTATTAAAAACATTATGATGTACACCAAAGTTGCCTTTTTAGTTCCTCGGAAAAGGAATTGCAGGTAATTTAGTTTCAGAGTTCAGTATCCAGGGAAAGAAAGAAAAAAAGTAGAGTGGAGAAACAAAAAAAAGGACCTCATTTACTGAGGCAGAAATGCACTGTTTATCCTTTGATGTAAGGAATCTCCTCCTCCTTTCAAATGAGGGTGTATTTTTGATTTCCAGGCTTACGAAGACAGGAAAGGAAGGAGTGGGCAGAAAATGCAGATATTACATAACAGAAAGATTTGACAGTTTCATAAAAGGAGCTCCTGATCAACAAAAGTTTATTTTAGTTTAGAATATTTTCTCAGAAATTATTACTGTCCCTGGTTTATTAGTTTTTGGAGGGCCTCATTGTAGCCTGCAAATAAGGCATAACTCAGTTCAAGAATCAGAGGTGTCAAGAGGACATTGCTCTGGATTGTACTTGTTTTCTTCATCTCCCTTTTTTTTTTAATTGGGTAATTGAATAGATGCTATAACTGAACTGGTATAAAAGGTCAGAGCATGAATTATTCTTCTCTTGGGACGCTTTACTACATCTCCTTGCAGCTTTTAAGGATGTTTCCACGATGTTCAAAGAAGTAGAGTGCAAACCTGGGCATTGACCATTTATTTTCTGTTGCACCTGCCTCCTTGCTTCGTCCTCCACAGGACAACAGGAAAGCCAGGCAGCCTGCAAAGGGACCCTGATAAATAATGTTTGCTGAATTTGCTCCTTGTAAGCAGGCAAGCTGGAATGAATAGACTGTACAGAAAGGGAAACCTTTAGAAATGAAGATTAAAACACGGCCTAAGGTTAATGATGTATTATCCAAAGTTCCTTTTCTTCCACTAAGGCATATCTTGGCTTACATAGACTGTAGTTATTGAAATCATAATAGAAGAAAATATTTCGGCCGAGGAATTATTGACGATATTTAAATTTAGAGAGAATGTAAAGTATAACATGCAATTTAAAACTCATTAAAATTATCTTCCTGGTTATTTCTTTTACAAAAGGATTTGGACTGGATTAATTATACCATGACCAGATGCAGAGGGGCCAATGCAACGTTTTGCTGATATTGGCCTTTATAGTTATATTCTAACTCTCGACTTCTGCGGCTCTGTATTCATCTTCTCTTCAAGTTGTTACTTTGAATAGTTGTCTTCATCTGTGTATGTACCAATGTCTGCAAGTAATAATAGAATACTGATTACAGCTCTCCTTTCTAGGCAACAGTTCTGAGAAAGGCAATTTATTTGTATTTATTGATGCATTATCCACAACAAGAGTCCTTCTTCCCATATAAAGAGCCACGTGGCTTGATGAAATTTGGCCCATGATTTCCATCCGAGCCCCTTCTTGTAGATTGGGGTAATATGGGGAGTTCTCTGAGCATCCTTGCCAGCTGTGAATGTGGGGGGTTTGGTTCATTTTGTTCCCTACCTTCTTATTAAAAAAGGATCCAAACCTTACACCTAAGAATAAGACAGGTTAAAAAGAGTGGGGAAAAAGATGAGCTAGAACATCTGCTTTCACATGCAACCCAGCCAACATAGATGAGTCACTGTGGAAGTCTTGTAATTTTCTTCTAAGCAAGAAATTACCTTAGCCTGGAATTGAAGAAAAAGTTGGCTAAAACTCTTTGAGAAAAAGAAAACCTCCTACCTTTTTGCTGCATAACAATAGACATAGCTATCTTAGATGAGTCATGTTGTGGTCAGTCATGGTGGAAACTGAAGCAGCAGCAGCAAATCTGTCTTGGATTTAAAATGAACCAACTCCAATTATTCTAAATAAATATATTTTTTACTGCCCATTTGGGGCTGTTTTCAGATGTTTTTTTAAAAGCATTTTACAAGAGATTTAAGCTGCATAAATAAGTAATATGTCATAATAAAATGTCATTAACTTTATATTTGAAATCTGAATGGAAAAGAGAAAATAATGCTGTTATTATTCAGACTTAAATTTACTAACACATAATTTAGGAAAGTGGAATAATCTCCCACTAGAAGTGGTAATGTGTGGTTTGTTCAGAAGCCCATGAAAAATTTCTGTAGTAACTTTAAATACTAGTGAATTGCTTATTTGCTGTAAAATATTGTTCTATCATTACATTATGATGTTACAGGGAAGGTTTTCTTTGCTGCCATTTTGAAGTCCTGAAAAAAACCACAATTTTTTGGCAAAATTTTACCATTATGTTCACAGGCTTTTAACGGGTGATTTAATTCTCCTTTTTCAATGTCTCTTTTCTCCAGTTTTATTTCTCTCTCTCTGCTTTTATAAAACTATTAAAAAAATAAAAATAAAACAAAAGAGAAAATGGAAGAACCAGTAGCTCTAACTTCTCACCTTTTAAAAGCAGTACATTCCAGTTTTCTTTTAAATTTAAAGGCCAATTAGCCTTTTTGGAATTACAGTTTGCCCTGGAAGGTGTGCACCATTTTTGGCAGCTTGAATTGTGATACATTTAGTAAATCCTCATCTGCATCACCAGTCTCAGGCTCTCAAACTGGGGAGATTAACAAGAAGAGTTATTCTGAAGTTCTTATTTGCTGTTTTGTTTTAGACCTGGGCTCATTTCATCCAGTTTCAATAGAGGTGTTGAGCCTCGAGGGTAATGAGCACTTCCCACAGGTTTTGTGAAATAGGCAGGTGGATAAACAAGAAAGACATGGTGAAACACCTTATTAGACACCATCTCCACCATTCAGTTAAAATTTCTTCCCACCTGCATCCCCTGGTGATTGCCCTGATGTGTGGCTGTGAGGAAGGCAGCCTGCTGCCTGTCCCCTTGCAGACTCAGGCACAGAAAGAGGTGAACCACTGCTGCAATTCAGTTAAAATAACAAAGGCCCTGCAAGACAAAGCCATTCCTTCACGTGCTCAGCAACTTCTTGCATTACAGATGATCAACCAGAGGCAGCAGAAGCTTTGGGAGCCCCAAGTTGTAGAGGGTCTCTGTGACATAGAAGGGAGGTTGTAGTCAGGTGGGGGCTGGGCTCTTCTCCCAGGCAACCAGTGACAGGACAAGAGGGCACAGCCTGAAGCTGCTCCAAGGGAGGTTTAGGTTGGATATTAGGAAGCACTTCCTCACGGAGAGGGTGATTAGACATTGGAATGGACTTCCCAGGGAAGTGGTGGAGGCACCGTCCCTGGATGTGTTCAAGGCAAGGCTGGATGTGGCACTTAGTGCCATGGTCTAGATGGTGTGGTGGTGTTGGTCATAGGCTGGACTTGATGATCTTAAAGGTCTTTTCCAGCCTTGGTGATTCTGTGTGAAGCACAGAAGGGAAAGGGATTGACTAGCTCTGAAAGTAACTTCATCCAGTTCCCCACAAATTTGGTGAAAATTTGAATATTTTTTTTTCATGTAGCTGAACTCACCAGCAATAAAGGTGATGAGGGGAAAAAAGAAAAATGACAGTGGCTTCAATGATGGAAAAATTAAGCCCTTGATCTTGACTTGCAGAATCTTGCACTGAATGACTGAAGAAAATCCTGTGTCAGATCCAGACAGAGCCCCACTCTCAGCTGGTGCTTTGCAGCACTGCTCAGCGTGTTGAGGATCTGCCCTTCTGAGTGTCATTAACCTTTTGGGAGACTAAGAAAAGGGCATTGGGCTGTGACATTGCAAAAAGTTTAGAAGTGTTTAAAGAAGGCGTCCAAGTGTATGCTGCAGGCTTTACATCATTTTTAACGTTGTCAGGCACATACAACTGAAGAACAAAATGTACAGAAGCTCCAAGATACCTCAGTTTGTAATTTTGCACAGATATATTGGAAAAGCAATATATGTGTTGTCCTCTATTATTAAGAACATTGATGATTACAAGGGAACTTACGTGTGATACAAACATTTCTGCAAAGACTGAATTCAATTATTATTCAGCACATGGACCGAGCGTGAAGAAGAAGAAAAAAAAAAATGCTAAGCAAACCATATTGAACATCTGTCTGAAAAATGTTTCAATCAATAGTAAAAGCAAACTTTATTTGACTTGTAGGCACAATCTAATTCCATTCCCAAATTTTCCACAGGCTAAGTAATTACAATTAACAAGTGATTAATGCTTCAACTAATAAGAATTTTGTTGAGCAATGGAATATACCAAACTTTTCCAGAATCATGGGGAAAAGCAGGTTAAAGGACTGTTTCACAGTCATAGCTACAGACAGATCCATAGCAGCATTTAGAGGGGTTTTTTATAACTTCTGAAATTTTTCTTACATTTGGTTCCCGACGTTATCATTTCCAATTTTAGTTTATTAAGGTTTTTTTAAAGGCTCATACTGATAGACAAAATTATTTTCTCATTTTCTGAGAGTACAAAGAGGCAATTCTATCTTGAGCTGATGGGAGAAGGAGATTTCTTCTTCTTCACAAGTATTTCCCATAATAACTAATGTCTTCTGCTTTTTCATTATGCAGTTTTAGTTCACTTTGTAAGATATTTTTTTATATACAGCTACAGTTTCTTGATTTATTTTTCTTTTTTTTTACTAAATGTAATGGCATGAAACGCAGCATCTTAACAACACAATATTTGCCTTTAAAATGAGGCCAAGAGCCTCCCATTTGATGTGGGTGAAAGCAGAATGCAGAACTCTTAGAATTTTTACATCATGGTCATCCAATTTGTAATAGTATCTTAAAAAATAAAAAGTAATTTAGAATAACACATGGAAAGATTCCAGTGCATTTGACCCTATGAAAATCACTGGGTTTGAATTATTTTCTTTTTTTCATTATTATTTGCACAGTTTCATCAGACAAGACATTCTGACAAAATCTATCAATTTCCAGAACTGAATATTTTTTCTACTGAAAAATACCCTCATTAAAAATCTCAACCTACTCTACTACCTTCCTATAGTATATCTCCTGTGGCTTCACTGTCTTCCAGATAGAGAAAACACCCCTGGATGTTAGATAAATGCCCAGGTTGGTAGTTTACCTTATCTGCCAGTCACTTTGGATTCTCCTAGTACTTGCAAAAAAATTTTTATTTATCCTAGAGTGATTCACAATGGCAGAAAACATCTAGACTACACAGCATCTCTGCCATTCAAAAAGGAGAAGTAGGGGGTAGCTACCTCAGCCATTCCCTCTGTTTCAGGCTTTGAACTTTGACATTTAATTATTTGAGGAATCGAGACACGACAACAGCCTGGAAGGTGAGTGAAGGACTTATTCTGTCACATGGTGAATTAGGATTTTACATCTGTGACCATGCCTTGTTTGGAGATGATTAAAATATTTCAGAGCTCCATAGCAGCTCCACACTGAAGGCCTCCTGTCCTCCTCCCTACCTGTTTTCCCTTGCAGCCTGGTTTTCCTTGGCCATCCCTGGGCTCGCAGGTGGCCGAGGGGATCCATTGCAGAGGTGCAGACTCAGTACACATGTGCAGGCAAAGCAGTGGAGGTGAGATACTCTGACACTGGTGGCTGAAGTCAACCTGCAGTAAGTCCTTAGGAAATTTCCCAAAGAACCTCAAGGACTCACCACACCTTTGCCCAGTCCATCATCTCCTGGGACTCTTCAAGATGATGTGGCTTTTTGAAACTGGGAGTGTGTCAGGCATACAGAGTTCAGGTAAAAGAAAAAAATAGCTGGATTAAGTGCTGTGGCCTTGGTTCCACAGGAGATCAGCATCAGACCCTGCATAAGGTACATTGTACATTTGTACAGATACTGCATGTGGTAAAAACCAACAGCAATTTCCAGTGGTGTGGAACGTTATCCCTGTCCGCATCTCAAACCTCTTGGGGTTTTACTATTTTGCAGCCTACTGCTACTTCTGAAACAGTTAACAGGTTTTACCTTTTAAGTTCAGTAGTCCCTTAATACTGACAATATATTTTTCTTCTAATTCTGTGCATACTTTGAAAGTTTAATCAGTATTCTAACGGGTTTCCAGGTTGCTGATTCCTTCGTTGCAGAATAACTTGCACTGGAGAACTTAAAAGGCATCTCTAATTTCTGCTCCTGTCAAAGCCTGGATAGGTCCAACATTTTACTTTGAAATTATGTTCTTCTTATGAACTGCTTATTAGGCAATTATATGTGCTGTTTAAGCTAGAACCAGCTAGAAATTGAAATAAAATTATTTTTAAAAGACTCAGTGGTAGTTCTTGTTGAAAGGCAGTTATGACTGTGCAGCTGTCAGACAGGGTTTAGAGTAATGAGACACACCGGTAATCGGCATGAACTGACAGGAACATTTTCCATGATTTCATTCCAAGGGGACCTGATTAGAAAAAATATTGCACTTATTGCTTTTGAACGAGCATTTTAGGGAAGCTTAGCTAGAAAGAGAATTACATATGGCATCACTATTTCAGGCATCTGTAAACTGTAAAATAGAAGGAAAAAGAGGAAAATGACTATTTCAAGGATTATCATTTTAGCAGGCCAGCTAGCCAAATGTTTTCACTACTTACAACTTGAATGTGCTACTAAAAAGTTGTGAAGAACATTCTAGCTCTGACAGGCTCCAATATTTGTGACACGAGAATCATATACATTAAATCCAGGGACTAGGTGTAAGGCTGTGATTTCCATCTTGGCTGTACAGGCTGGTGCTTTCCTGCATATCCTCTTAATGGTCAGCCTGCCCTTCAGATACAATTTCTCAATTACAAGGCTCCCTTCATTAAAGTGGACATCAACACTCCACGAGCCACTTTACACAGTGAATTCTACTTTTTTGATATATGTCCCTGGAGACACTCAAGGTCAGGCTTGATGGGGCTCTGAGCAGTCTGGTCTAGTGTGAGATGTCACTGCTTATTGTAAGGGGGTTGGACTGGATGACCTTTAGAGGTCCCTTCCAACCCAAGATACTCTATTCTATGATTAGGAAGTTATTCTGAAGTTTGAGGACACATAAAATTGATTAACATAAAATAGAACTAAATAACAACAACAGCAAAGACCTCTGGGTTTGTAATACTGTGGATACCCAACTTTAGCACGGAGTAGGGAAGAGGGAGTAATATGTCTCTGTAACTTCTTGCTCCTGTTAGCACTTGCATTGCAGTAGAGCTCAGAAGTCCTAAAAGGAATCTGCAATGTAAACAGAGGGGGAGAGAGGAATTAGCACAAAAATATACAAAGATTTCAGCAAGGAAAATACAGAAATCATTGGCAGAACTGGAGGAATAGCTGGAATCCTTTTGCTCAGCATCCATTGCCCCAAGCACTGTGTCAGGCCTCCCTTGGTCATGGATATTAGGATCCAGAAGGGATTTTATGTGTGCTGCTGCAGGTATGCAGAACTATGGCTCTTTTGATACTGAATGCTTTAGAAACAGCTTCACTGTTTTTTTGTGTGTGTGTAAAAATGAAGTGAAAAGGTAAACAAATTTGAAATATTATGGCAAACTCTTAAGCCAATGATTAAGATTGTCTTATAAGATTGTCTTAGAAGATGAATTTTTTGCATCTCTAAAATCCAGGTCAGGTTCTGTGTCACTCATTTTGCATTACTGAAACCTAATGAAATACCAGATATTGCTTTATCACCGCAGTCAATCCAGTCCACAGGCAAATATAAATCATGTTGAAGTAAGTAAGAATAGAGTCTGATCATTCCCTTTTGGCTTTTCAAAGAAAAAAAGCACGATGTAAGGAACCACCAGAGCTCCCACAGGCTCTCTTGAAGGAGCAAAGAAGCTGGTGACACGTTTGGAAACAGGAAGCTGAGCTACAAAGCCCTATCGTTTCTTAAATCTGTGGATGTAACTCAACAATGCTTTTAAAACTGAAATTGTAATTATGCACTGAAAAAAACCAGCTGACAGAGGAAAAAATGGGCTTTCAACATTAGCTGGCTACCTGGAGTTATGAAAAGAAGTGCCATCGTTCATTCTGAGACATAATGAGATGCCCAAGTTGAAGAATATTTATTTGGTAGTCATCTCCTATCTGCTTCCCTATTAGTTTAAGCTGAATAAATGCAACAGACCATGGTAATGGATTATAAAACGTATCTCAATAGGTAAATCTGTTGCCATTACACATTTTATCTAAAGAACTTAGTAATGCTGTTGGTAAGCCAAAAGTGTTCTTAATACCAAAAAAAATAAATTCTAAAACATTTTAAAATGCTGGACCAGACCACTGGAAAAGAAAGGAAAGTATTGCTGGCCTCCCTCAGTGGAGCTGAGGTGCTTTACCCAGTGGACTCTATGTGAGGGCATTTTCAGACCCATCATCCCAACCCACCATCCCAACGAGTTGTGCTCTGCTTGTGCAAATGAGCCAGGCTGAAATCAAACACAAGAAGATACCACCTTGTGGAAGCTAGACACAGGTAGGAATATGTGGAGATTAAACAAAACAAACCAAAGTGAAACCAACATAAAATGGTCACTGTGCCCCCGGCCGGGAGCAGCCCGATGAGTTCCAAGCCCAGCGCCGTGTGAGCAAGGCAGGCTGCTGACATCTAGTGTTTTCTACTCAAATAAATCCTTACTTGTATTCTTCACGAGCAGAAGTGTCTGTGTGTGCTTACAGCCCTTGGGTGGCTCAGAGGACTCGGGCTGTGAGGCCCCGTGGCATTAATGGAGGACAGGGGCTGCAGAAGATGGAGGTTGGCCATCCCATGGCTGCAGTGCCTGCCCATACTAGCTGTGTGTCTAATCAACCTCTCCCTGGCACACCGAGGCAAAGAGGGCTGCAGGGGTGGAGATGCATTTCAACATTTTTGTTCTTTTCCCCTTCTAGTCTTAATTTATTGAACCAAGAAGCAATTTCTAAACTCAAGATCACCACTCGATGCAAGTAAAAGACAAGACACCAGGCAAAGTTTTGCCTTTCTGCCTCGCTTCCTAAAAACAGCAACAGTCAAATTACACCATCTCTGCTGTACATATAAAACAATCAAACAAACTCTGGCAAAGAATGCTTTCACAGATATTGTAGATGCAGTAAGAGCACATAAATATTGGATGTCCTCACTGTGATTGTCACTATGCTTCCATTTAACCAACCATAATTCTTCTATAATAGTTTAACTGGTGAATATGTTTTTTCTCCCTACACAACTTCATTCTCTTTACTCTGTCTACTTACAGTTTGTGCACACTGTCTGATTATGTTAGGACTGTCATTCTGTGCTGTCATTGTCATCTGGATCGTTTTGTTAGCTCTGTTGCTGTTAGACTCATTATTTTCAGCCTGCTAAATGTCCTGACCTAGATTTGATTGCCTACCAGGTGACTCATTATTTAAATTAACTGGTAGATCTACATCAGGCATTACAATCCAATTCCTTGAATTAGATTGCCTGCTGATTCTTCCTCTCCAGATGACTGATAGTTTGAGTGATTGCCATTTATGAAAAAAACAAACCAAGCTGTTATATATGAATCAGTATTTAACTATTCCTTTTCTTTTATAGCATTAGCCTCAAATTCGTTCTTGAGGCCTCAGATAGATGTAGGGATGTGGAATATAATTATTTTACAGTGGAAAAATGTTGAGAATTTAATATTTTGCCTGTCATAACCTTTACTTAAATATTCTCAAAAGATACTGTTCAGCTACAGTCGAGGCTGTCTTCACCTATATTGCAGATGCTTTGACACAAGAGTTGCAGGGAGACCTTTGTGCTAAACACAGGAGGAGACAGTAACTTCCCTGAACATCTCGTGCAATCTAAAGGTTACACTGAGAGTGTCTTTTATTGCAGTGATGGATGGCTGCCTGTGAGAGTTGTATCATTATTTTGGATGGAGCAAGCAATGCAAGTACTACCCATCAATGAGAATAACTGGCTCACAATCTGTCTCTCCAAGATAAGACATGGAAAGGACACAGACCTCGGAAATGACTCCCAATTTGTTACCTTAACCACAAGCCCATTCTGATGAGGGGAGAAGCTTTTCTTAATGTGTTTGTCTAGAGAAGACACTTTGCATAAGGAAATGAACTATTTTTAAAACTTTATAATCATTACCCTCTGTAAAATTATTTTTAAATGCATCGTTCTCGTACCACTATAATTAATATTGTTTCCAGCTGCCAGTTGTTTTTGACTCCACAAGGTCAACAGTTAAATTGCTGCAGTCACACCAAGCTCTAAGCCTGTTAGTGTTTCACAGGGCAGGAGTTTCTGCCCTGAAGTTTCTGAGTTTACAGTGGAAATGGTGAGATCTCCCTGTCTGTCTGCTAAAGGTTCCTCTACCTCTTCTTTTTCCCTTGAACGTTTTTTCTCTTAGTTTTATTTGACAGTTTCCAGTGAGGTTAGAAGAGTTCATCTTGTTTACAGCTTCTCTGCATAAAAGTAATGTATGTGTACAATCATGCATTGAAGATGTCACAGGTTTGTGTTTTGGGGATAGTTTGCTAATTCTCTCAGTGAGAAAGCTTTGTCTCTGTACATGGTCACAAGGCACTGAGAAAAGGATGAAAGGTATTTTTATTTTTGTAGTCAAATGTGTAAAAAGAAGAGAATCCATCCTTACCACAAAGCTGATAGAAACCTCAGCATTGCAGATGTAGCAACTTGGGGTCCTCAGCAGGAGGGTAGGTGGGGAGTAGGCAGGCAGTCAGGCTCATTGCTGAATGGTCTCAGCTCAGTGAACATGCAATCACAGGCCTAATTGTAATCAAATAAGTAATCCAGGCCCCAATCCATAAAACACATAAGTGTATAATTAACATTAAACAAGTGCCTAGTCCTATTAGGCTTAATAGAAGATAAGCACAGGCTAATGTTAAGCATATACTTGGTTGAATCAGGACCTACTCAATCTCCATATACTTCAGAGTAGCAGGCTTGAAACTCTTCTAGAGTAAAAGGGGGTTTGCTTTTGTGTGGAGTCTATTAAATAGCAAAACTTGAGGTGTATAAGAAATGTGTAACGTATAAATGTAGGCAGAGGATAACAAAATAATGAAGAAAAGCAGTGCTTTTAAACAAACTTAAACTCCCCAGGGGAACACCCCTCAGTTCATAAAGCACCCCAGGCTTGATTTTATCCTATATGAAGTGTGAGGGGGGTTAAGATATTGTTTCTGCTTGTTAAAACAAGAACAATACCTGTGTGAAGGTCTGCTCTGTGGGAAAGGAGCTACTCGCAGAGGCAAAGGGACAACCCATGGACCATGTCCACAGGTGCTTGGACAATCTGATTCAAAAGCATCTTGTGAACTCCAGCATTCAAAGAGGGGCCAGAGAGCCCGTGCACTTCAGCACTTCCATTGCTGGCTTTCAAAATTCCCTGTTATTGAAAAATGATCTAGGTATGAAACCAGGTAGAAATTACAGGGAAAAAAAAAAAACAGGGAAAATAGAGTGGGAAAGAATGGCAACTTCCTATCAGTCCAGTTGAGAATACAGGCCTACATGTTACCTACTGATTGCAAAAGCACATAAACTATCAAACTGTTCTGCACAGCCAGGGCAAAGACTGCAGAATTAAACATTAATGCTAAGCTGCTTAAGATGAATGCTGTGTCTCCAGACTGTGTACATTAGAAAGGTTGACAGAAGCCTAATTTCTAAAGGAGAAAATGTTTTAAAAATTAAGCACAGCCATCAATAAATCAGCCAAGCTTAAAATAAAAATAGGGGTTTGGATATATTCTGACACTTGAATATAATATAGCTATAAGAATAAAGGTTTTACAGAACTGTGTTCAAAATAGTCAACTATTTCTTGCACTTAATGTCTTTATGCTGGAGATTGTGTTTAAAGAATTGCCACCAATGGTATGGTTAATGGATTTGTATCAAACTTCATATGGTACTAACACTACACTAATGATTTCTCTTAGAATATATATATATACCAGTGCAGATCCTCAGAGTGCTTTACCAGCATTATTTAATGACATGCACAATAGCCCTTTGAGGTAAGTATTGTAGAGATGGAAAAGCTGAGACGTGGCAAGATATTTCTTAAAGCTATTTTGTGAATAAGCAGAAGGGTAAGAATTAGAATTTAAGAGGACTTAGTTCCTCAAAATGACTAGGGATCCTCTCTGTACAATGGAGTTCAAAAGTGATTATATTATTAAAATGCTTTCATTCAAAATGCAAATAACAGATGTGGGCTCTAGCCCACTCTGATGTCTTTGGCCTAAACTACTTCTTTTCAACTGCTGAGGGCTAGATCCTCAAAGAGGCTTTGTAATCTGGCCCCTTTGAACAAAGTGCTTACATCAATAAGACTACACACGTACCCAGTTTAAGCACACGCATTAATGCCTCCGTGGATTAAAGCCATACAGTTCAGCACTTTGAAAGACTGAGCTTTAAATTTACATTTTAATGCCATCTAATGCTTAAGGCAGTTTTTAATGGCAAAAGCATTGTTTTTGACACTCTTCTGCCAGCATAAAAATGAAGATCTCACTGGTCTGGGCTCACTCAGTACTGCCAAGTCTGGCCTGTGCCAGGCTGCAGGCTGGACACTGCACTGGTATTTTGGGGCATTACCACACCTGGAGTATTGTGTCCAGTTCTGGGCTCCCCAGCTCAAGAGGGACAGGGACTTACTTGAGAGAGTCCAAAGGAGGCTACGAGGATGATTAAGGGACTGGAACAGCTGTCTGATGAGGAAAGGCTGAGAGACCTGGGGATGTTTAGTCTAGAGAAGAGAAGACTGAGGAGGGACCTTAATTAATGTCTATAAATATCTAAAGGGTGGGTGTCAAGAAGGAGAGGCCAATCTCTTTTCAGTGGTGCCCTGTGATAGGACAAGGGGCAGTGGATGCAAACTGGAACACAGGAAGTTCCACCTCAACATGAGGAAAAATGTCTTTCTGTAAAGTTTACAGAGCAGTGGAACAGGCTGCCCTGTACTCCTTCTCGGGAGACTTTCAAGACCCATCTGGATGCATTTCTGAGTGACCTGCCCTAGATTCTGGGGTGGTCCTGCTCTGGCAGGGGGGTTGGACTTGAGCTCTCTTCCAACCCCTACCACTCTGTGATTACACAAAAGCCACCTCACAGCTCTTCTCCAGCTGTGCTGGGGCTGGGGCAACTCCTGAAGACTCTGGTTATTGGGGAATTACACCAAGTTGGTGCCATTGTTCACTCAAAGCCTTAACATGGTTGCTGGGCCTCTTCTTGTTACAATGAAGAGCAAAAGAAGAGGCAAGGTGGGGTTTCAGATACCACAAGATTTGCCTTTGATCTCATTTATGGGTCTTGACTCCCAGTCACCCTTCATTGTAATAATGAAAACTATATATATTTTTTTTTTTTTAATTAGTGTCATTAACTTCTCTGTTTTTATATGTAAAATGCTTTTGGTTTACTGTTTTACAGTTTTAGAGTTGGACAGCAAAGTGGAACTACAGTTCCACTATGTCTATCAGCCTTTCTTAAGCAGTTATCAACACTGTATCTAAGCAAGCACATGGTTCCTAGCAGACAAGGAGAACTTCCTAGAAGGCAGTCTGTTCTGCACCTTGAGTTTTAATCCCAGGAAGCCGACATAATTTGTGATGTTTTGGTTGAACTGTGCTTTTAATAATGAACTATTTAATTTGATTATGACTTTTGTTTTTCTTCCCTCTGGAAATGGAACCATGGAGAAGTGTGCCTTTCCATCCAACTTGCAACCTAAGGAATTATTTTCATATTTTCTCCTTTGGTAAGATTTTTCCAGAGCTTGTATCTTGCTTTTGAGAAGATTGTATTTAAAAATGGAAATACTCTTTAGGCTCCCAATGCGAGATGTCCTAAGTTGCTCAGACCTGGCATACAAGATGACAGGAGCTGTCTTTAGCTCTCCATGGAGATACAACTAGGATAACACAGAGTCATTCTGCTTTTCAATCAGAGATGAAAAATGTGGTTCAACAGCACATTCATTTGAACACTTTAGGGATGGTTTTATTCACTGCCTCATCTAGAGGATGATCAGCTGTGTTGGAATTGACAAGTTTCTTGTTTAATATTCAGCTGTCTTAACATTCAGTAAACTCTGGTCTAATTTATGGTTGTTAGCATAGCTGCTTTTGTGAATAGATCCAGAGTTCAATGGGCTCCTTGAGCACTCGTGTAGATGGTATTTACAGTCATCCTTACAACAGTCCCTAATATTTGATTTTGAAAAACAATGAAGTTTCTCTTTTGATCAGGGATTCATGTTATTCTAAGGAGCTGTGTTTCCATGTTAAATGCAAAGTGTTTGCTTTTGATTGATGAGCAACATGTATTTTTTTTTCAGTTTTGTGGTAAATTCTTTGTACATGAAATAAGCTCCAAATTAAAGTGAATAAACAAAATGCCAACGTTGAAGTGAAACAAACCAAGAATATTTAATTGGAGACCATCAAGTATTAATGATATATTTCAGAATGCATTGATAGTATTATTCCAATGTATTTTATTTTATTCATATTTCAATATTGTACTAAATTAGCTATGCACAGAGTATGTTAGTGCTTTTATAGACATCCCTATGAGTGTGGTGGGGTCCTGTTCATTTTGGCTGTCACAATCTGGAGGAAAGTGATTAGCAGTAATGTTCTGAAGGTGGAAACTCCTCTCCTGGGACCTTCACCTGGTACATATGACCTGCCATATGGTCATGTGTCCAGATGAGCATTCTGCTGTTCTTGGGCTCAATCAGGATTTCAGGATATCAGTTTCCTAGGACAAAGAGCTCTTCTATGTCTTTTCCAGTGCAGGAATGTGTAAGAAAACAAAGTGACTGGCAGCTCTTACAGAGAGAGATTCACTTTTGCTGGCCATTACACACATTTATAGAAAGCTCTGGACCACCTCTGCTTGTGGAGCTGAGGCTCTCTCCTGAGCAACCCCCTGGGATGCTCCTAGGCACTGTCCCTAATTAGGTTAGTTGTACCTCTAGCTGTACCTACCTCTAGTTATGTATAAATTGGTGGAAATGCTTCCAGGTTTCCAGGCCCTGGTTGTGTCCTGCAAACGGCAGGACAAGTTTTAGGCACTCAGCAGCTTTCCTTCCCCAGTGATGAGGGAAGTCAGATCCTGAGGTATGCCAGGGCACAGTGGCACTATCAGCTTGGCAGAGACCTTTTGTTAGTTCTGGAGTCCCCCACAAAAAAGCTATCTGTGCTTTACAAAGGGGTGGCATCCTCCAAAAGCAGCATGGTGGGCTACATCCTAGGTCAGATCCAAAATAGAGGCTTATGGATGTGCTAAGGATACAAAGACTCCTCAGTGCTGGTCCTTATCTTCTTGGCTGTATCTGGCCAGTTCCCAGTATCTTAATTTTCTCAGAAATGATGGGTGCAGTGCCAGATTTGAATCCAGCAATTGAGGTGCCATCCCAGTATGCAGTACTCTCTATAGAAGTCTCAGCTATCACAGGGGCAGAAGCAGTTTTGTAATTTCATGCAGAATAGAGAAGGTTTTAGGAAGAGGGCAAGTAGAAATATATATATATATTTTAAAATTCAATATTTACTTCTGTATTTCTTCTCAGGTCTAAATCTTTATGTAGGATCTGCACCTGGTAGTGTAATTAGCCAAAGTCTGCAGCAGTAGCCACTTAAGCTACCAGGTTTCAGAAGGACCAAGTATTTCTCAGTCTCCTCAATCCATTTTTGCAAATCTGCAAAAATGGGATTACTGGGAAGCTTTGTATGAGTTGCTTTAGCTGTAATTCCCAGAGAGTTTTTAGAGCTGCTAATCTACGAGCTCATCTCCGGGGGTCAATGACTCCTAAATCTATTTTCCAGATTTAAATACTCATCCTTAATATCGGGGTTGGAAATGCCACTTACCCTTTCCATCCCCTCTCTGCTCTCTGCAAAGGTTGATAAAATTACCAGGAGAGACAGATAAAGATGAGCAGAAGGGTTAGGAAGAAGGAGAGTGGCATTTTTCCCTGCTCAGCCCCGCTTGCACTCTAACAGGTATTTACAGTCTCTGGCTCGTGGTGCTTGTACTCAACTGTGTCAATCTGCTCCTATCCACAGGCTGACTGTAGCTAGGAGCAAGATAATTTATCTTTCTTGCTCTTACCCTTGTCTGTGTCCCCACACATTAAGGATGTTTCTCAGGCAGCACAAATATGTGTGAAATCTCTTGATTGCCTTTGCCCCGTGTGAAAAGGCATTGTCTGCTCTGTCCTTGACCAGCTATTGTTATGCCTTTAGAGCTGGCTGAGGAATTCTCAGAGCACAAGCACAAATTCTGATGGACAGAAACAAAAAATAAATTAAAAAAATAATAAAAATATATCTCTGTCTGTTCTGTGCTGGAAGGGGATAGCTCTTGGTGACATTGCCTGCCAGAGAGCTTCCCCCTCTCTCTGTACACTGGATTTTCATATTCATGGGCTACCTTCTTAGCAGCTAGTCCCAGGTGCTTATGGACTCTGCATCTCTCCTCCACCTTTGCAGATTAGTGCTTTTAGGAGCTGGGAAGTGCTGCGTGTTGCTGCTCTTTGTAAAGGTCTCTGCTCCCAGAAGGATCAGCAGCATCACTGGCACCATTACCCTTGCACAAGGTATTCCCAATTCTCCAAAACATAACGGCTCACAGAAATTTCTTCCTTGTCATCTGCAAAGTTAAAAATCTGTGTTTGTTTTTTTTGTTTGTTTGCTTTTTAATGTGCAGAATTTCTGCAAGCAGTTTTTCCCAGTAGCTAAATATTTCTTAGGCAAAGACTTAAGACTAAGTGGCTGCTGGGAGGAGGGGGGACACCCAAATTGTTTTCAAGTGGTCATGTTCTCTGTGGTCTATTTAATTCCCCATACAAATGTAGCTTTCCACAGATATTTATCAGGCTAAAGAGTGTTTCTGGTGGTGGTAGGCTGCTCACAAATCAGAATTGTGAAGGTTGCAATTTTATATTCAACATTTCTTCAAGTAATAAAATATAACCTCTTCAATTTTAGAGAACAGTGTCAGTAATAAAACAATACCTAGAGATTAGAGAGGAATAGTCTGTAAACAAAAATATGACTGGTAAGTCACCTTTGGAAGTCCAATACACAATTTTGGCATTGCCTCAAAATATTTAGTCGTAAGATTCTGGGATAGTTTGTACAATAGAGACTCCTCTTCTTCTGCCCATATGCATAACCTGTGGACTTGGCAAAAAACATCAGGTTTCTGATTCATACAAAAAGAAACGGACTGAAAATCAGCTTCAATCTATGATTATTGTAGCCCTTGAAAGCAGTTGTTTAAAACAAAATGGTTCAAGCACAACCAAACAGAAGAGGTAGAGAGCCTTTTGGTTTTTCTACATCGATGCCAGTGGAACAATATCATTTTTTATCAGGGGAACACCCACCTATATGTTATTACAGATTCAAAATCCAAGGTTTGACTAAATCGATCACTTTTATTTTGGGAAAAATGTCAGTGAAGTATCACGTAGCACTGACATAGATATCATAATGTCTCTGAAATCCTCACTCCTGTCTTTTTCAAATGTTTCGGGAAGAGCATTATGCATTTATTCCTAACACTGTCTTCAAGAGAATTGTGAATCTGTTTGTAGCTTATAACTACAATCAACAGAGGCCTTCAAACATATGAAGAAATATTGGAGGAATATGGGGAAATAGAAAAGAAATACCTTTGCAGACTGACAAAATTTACAGGAGAATAATATTCTGAGGCTGCATAAATTTACTTCATATTTCAAATGCTTGATACAAATAATAAGGTTTTATTTAGGAGAAAGTCTTCTAAGTTCTGTGCAACTCTTTTGAACTTTGCCCTTTTTTTTTTCTGGCATAGGAGCTTCTTCAATAGGCATATTTTGAGAAGAGTTGCTGGCAATATATGCTGCATGCATTCCCAGCAAAGCATTTTTGCAAATCTACAGCCATAATCCAAATTAAAGATGAAAACAGGGCATAGTTATCATAGTATCATCATTCTGGTTGGAAAAGACCTTCAAGATCATCAAGTCCAACCACTACCCTAGCTCTGCCACATCCACCACCAAACCCTGTCCCCTGGCACCACATCTGTCTTTTTAGATGTCTCCGGGGATGGTGGCTCAAACAACTCCTCGGACAGCCTGGATCCCCTAGTCCAACTCCTGCCTCAGAACAGGACAACCCCAAGGTTCATACCATGTCCCTGAGGGCATTGCCCAAATGTTTCTTGAATATTATGAGGGTTGGTGCCATTACTGCTTCCCTGGGGAGCCTGTTCCAGTGCTCCACCACCCTCTGGGTGAAGAATCCCCTCCTAATGTCCAACCTAAACATAGTATGATAGTATCATCCTTCTGGTTAATTCCAAAGTGAAAGCAGAGGCAACAGGAATATTTGGAGTGATGTTTTTAGTGAAGTAGGCAGATGATGAAATATATGGCAGCTGAAGCCAAAGGAAAAAATTAGGATAAGAAGATGCTAATGTGCATAAAGCAATGTAGCAAAGAGCTACCAGATGGGGTCAAAGAGATGTAGCCAAAGAATTCAGGTCAGCTCTGAGAGCTCTGCATTAGGGAACTTAAGGCTCACAAGATGAAGGAGGTCCATGAAGTCTTGTTTTTGACTTTATCTACTGCTGTGATCTAACAGGCACAAACATGCACCCACCAGATTGAATGTTTTCCTATAAATCAATGAGAAGCTGGTAGAAGCTCTGTGTTGACTGTGGTGTATCACTGTACTGGTTCATTACAGCTGGATGGATAATTACTGTCTTTAGATACCATAAAGACAATTCCTGGTGGTTGTTCACATATAGTAAGATGCTCTTCAGGCACAAAAAAAAAAAAAGGACCTATAACACTGTCTGGATTTGAATACAGCTGGAAAGTAATCTATCCACCAATGTGTGATTGAGGTGAGTGTCTTCCAGCCACCACTTTAGTTAGGTTGTCATGGGAATTCTCTCATTTCTCTATGGGAGATTATTAACCTGTATAAAACCCTTGACACACCTTATTTATTGGTCTGGAGAATGTCAAAACTCTTGAACAAACAAGAATTTCTTTGTGTGGGAGCAAAGTTAGGCGACCCAAAGGATACTGCACTTGAACCTGAACTCTTTACAGAAAAAATACATATGTTCTTTAACATAAATGGTGGAAAATAATGGAAAATTCATGGCAGACCCACATAACTACAGCTCCTCCTCCTCAGACCTCTGGTGAAACAACCCAGTGCTTCATTTTTTGCCCAGATCAGACCTGAGAAATATTAATGTATTTCCATGCAAGCTTTTCATTACTTCAGGAAAAGTTTGGCCATGCTTAAAATATTTTATAAAATATTAGTTTGTATTTTCAATTTTTATTTTAAACGAATGCTGGTTTTTTTGTTGCTCAGAATTGTGTTGCTCCCCAATCACCTTATCTGGTGCCTGTCACAAGCATGTGTTGGCTTCAGATGGATGTGCAGCTCCTATTGAATTCAACGGCACTTCTTAACCACAAGGATTCAATTATCTGCTGTTAATGGCCCATCCATTTTGAAAACACCTATTGCTTTCTCTAAGTATTCTCTTAAGTCATCCTACTATTGACTAGGTTTAGCTGGAAAAGATATCTGCTGAGCATGCTGGCAGGATAGCACTTACCAGTGTAGCCTTTTCTGCATTTGATGTTCTCTGATTCTTATTTTAGTAAAATTCTTACCTGTTTTTACAGTGGTTCCTATATCTATGTGCTTCTGTCCGTGCACATATCTTAGAAAAACGTGCAAAACATTAACTTCGATGATATCCCTTGCAAAATACTGTCAGAATTTGAAGTAATATCTCTGGGAGCAGCCAGGATGACCGTGGTGATCTGCAGCTTGTAACCATAATGCCACCAGCTCTTAAATGACCAGATGGAACAGACACGATTTCCATTTTAACATTTCACCCCAAAGGCCACTAGCATCTATAGTATTCAATCTTAGAGTGATTTCTGCCACAGAAAGATTAAAAAGTGATTCTATGCTGCTGGGATTCCTAACTTTTTGGTTCAGGGAGTCTGATGCTATCAGGGTGGTTGCCTGGGCCACAGGTAAAGAAAACCTCTCTGAAGTACAAAACAACCCTGACTGTTCCCTCGACACAACAAACCAAACTAGATTTTTTCCCCAGGTCTTGCCTCAGCAGCAGCCCCTCCATGTGGGCACCTAACTGGCTGCACCTTCACACCATGCATAAAAAGTTGGAGTATATTATAGATTCAAACCCCATCGGGTGCTGCCTGAAGCTTGCTGACTCTCTGATGGCAGCAGCTTAGTCCAGGCAGCATGTCATTTTCCTCCTCCAACCAGCCTACAAAAAGTGGAAGTCTTTCACATGTTCACCTTGACAGATCTAGGCTAGCAGGATCCCTGACAGCCCAGCTGTCTTGCGTCCCTGTGTCTCAATTTGGACACAGACAGCTTGTTTTAGGAGGGGCAGAAAGACAAACAAGAACAGCTAACTTGCCCTTCTGAAAGAGCTGTGGTTTTATGAAGCCCTGCCAAGAGAGTGGTGCTTTCTGGTGCTGCCTTGTCACTGTCAAACAGGTTCACACTCCCCACCCCATCTGACAGGATGAGGTGCAGAAACAGGAGTTGTCCCTTTTTCACTGCTTTCTTGTTCAATGCACTTGCTAATGACTTTAGAGGACAGTTAAATTTTGCTTTGCAAACCATACTATGCTTAGTATTGTTTTTTGTCTTTGTTCCTGGCAAATGTGGTGTGCTGCTTCTTTTGGCACCTACCACCAGCAACAGTCTTTGTGCTAGCTATTATTATTTATTTATCAGTTCAGCGACTCCACCATGCTAAGGAAAATAAAAGGTGTTGTCTTTGGTCTTAGGGGGCAGCATTGCATTTGAATGCTTTTGTTTACTGACTGATCCTTATTAAATTTCTAGGTTATAGTCAGGACATTTCCCCACTCGTTAAAAATGCATGGTAAAAAAACCTAAACCTGATTGTACATGGTTCTTCAAATCAGTCTCTCCAGATACAAGGCAGCTAGAAGTTGTTGTTCGTTTTGCAGATACCAAGGAGCCTCAGACCTCCAGGCATGGTACTCCTGTGCAATGCATGAAGGGTAGAACTGAAATTGCACTGCAATTTCCTTCATTTATCAGTTCAAGCAATGGAAGCAGGATGCTCTTCATCCCATTTCAGTCTTATGCTCTGTAAACAATGGACAATATTAAGAAAATCTAACTCTGGCCTGCACAAAGTTTTGATAATCAGATTAACCAGGGCTGTGAGATTCTCCTTTTTTGGCAATGGTGGCAAGATCCCAAGGCATTACACTTACCCAGGCACAAAAGCTCCTTCACACTCTCTAGCACTTCCCATGCAGGCATAAGCTCTTCCAGAACAGGTACACGGCAGCTCCTCCTCTTTGTTTGCAATTTCCCCGCAGTTGTTTTACGTTCCTCTCAGGAGGTGTGACAGAGCCAAGTGAAACTTGCTGGAGGGAGGCAGGACCGACTTGTGTCTTCAGGGATGGAGTAGGAGCAGGGGTGAGGCACAGGGGGTTGGGCATGGCAGGGACCCCTCTGGGAAGAGCTGGGAAGTGCTGAGGGTAAGGACTGATATAGATGTGTCTTCAGCTTAGTCTCTGTGGAAATATTGCAGAGTCTGTTGGTTTGTTTTTCTTTTTTCTTTGCTCTAATTGCAGTAATGTATGGAACCGAGTAAGGCTCCTTAGTTATTCTAGCATGAAGTATTTTTCACATTAATCATTGTGTCCCTGTGGCCCACTAAAGTCCCTGTGCTAATTTGAATTAATCACTCTGTTCCACGCAGGTATCTCATGGTATAGTCTTTTATTATTCCTGTAATCTGTTCTGTTTTGTTGTGGGCTGTTTGTTTTTTTTTCTTCAAATATATGGGAGATGCCAAGCAGAAGTTGGGGGTAAACAGGCAGTCATACAGCACACATGCATTAGCTTCTCAGCTATGTTTATAAATTGCCAAATAGCACAGAAGATGCAGTGGTTGCACCACGAGTGCAGCAGTCTTCATGAGATGGTGCACAGGTGGCTGGACTCAAACAAGGGGATGAATTTCTGTCTGCTATTCCAGCAGGATGCTCAATCTTTGAATCCACTGGAGGAGAAGGAACAGCAATGGGGTGAAATAAAAAAGTTATTTATATTCGTGACAGCACTGAGCTGAAGTAACTTATTGGGCGAGGAGAAATGGCTGAGCTCACAGACGTTGAGTGGTGAGAAAGAATGATGACACAGACTGCTCACTGGTGGCTGAAATTAGGTCTAAGAAGGTCTGTTTTCTTAAAGACCTTTGCTGAGCTCATCTGTGTATTGCAGCAACAAAGTGCTGACCTAAGACTTCACCTCTGCAAAAAGCAGTGAGTTGCTCTCATCATCTGAAAATGGGTTCCTGGTTGTGTGAGTAGGAAAACTGTTGTGTTTAGATATCCCAAGTGGGCATAATTAGGTAGGAAAGGAGATGGTGCCCAGCAGCCTTTATTGATTTGTAGGATGCAAGGTAGAAGAGCCTGATGAGCAACACCAACTCAGCTCTGCAAGGAACTGCTGTAGCGCTTGTGATTGCACCCATTCTCCTTCAGATGGTTCTTACAGAGAGCTCCTGGGTGAATCCACATAGAACTACAGAAAGGCCCTGTTGGGGTGGCAAACCACTCTTTGCCCAGGTAACATTTCCCAGGTGGAGCAGGAGGACAGTTTGGCATCTGTCACCCAGAGCTCTCCCAAGCAGCTTCTGAGTCCTGGAGGCAGTGGCCACCACATTGTACATCCTGATCCCCCAGGAGTATTTGGTGGGTCAGAAAATGTCACATCAGAAGGCATTCACCTTGAGATTCACCTGAATGTCTGTTCTGAAAAGCCTTCATAACACAATCTGGGCTATTTGCATTGTAAAAGATGAGTAAATTATAACTAGTTGCCAGTGCATCTTTTCTACCCCGTTACTCATCTCACTGGAGGAAAGGTGTCTGTCTTGTGACATGTTTGGTTTGTAGACAAATGTAGCTGACAACTTGCATGAGAGCTTAGGGTGCTGGGCTGAGTATGAGGGTCAGAGAGGGAGAATGAGCAGGAGCAGATGGGAAAAGGGGAGGTGGCCCCAAATCTGGGAGGGAACAGGACAACAACACGGCAAATAAGGATATCCCTCCGCTGTATTTACATGCTCTGAAAAAGGAAACCAGATGTCACATGTCTGGGAATGAGTGTCCACATTGATAACTTGGTGTAACATTTTTATCTGGTGAACCATACAGCTAATGACTGCATAGACTGTTTCTGGTTGGTGTGGGCTTTGAAGGCCCGTGCATCTAAAAAAAGTCTTGTAGGAACAAATTCTCATGTTGAATTTACTCCTATGAATTATCGCATGGGCGGAAGCAGTCATCAGAGAAGCATCCAGTCAAGGACAGTCTCATACATTTGGCTCACCTCTCCTCAAAGAAGTGTGATTTAAGTGGAACTAAGCTCACTCTCCATATGTGCCACTGAAATATAAAGTGAATTGCAGAAATCGTGCCTGCTAAAAGCTGGTTTTGAGGATTTGACCCTTAACTTGTCGAGCTCATCACCCTTTAACATCACCACACTTACACCAAACTGTATATAAAACCAGTAAGAGGGTCTTTGGTGAACTGGGTGCAAACAGTACTTTACCTAAGGACACTTTTGTACCTATATGCTCAAAACCTTGCTCAGAAAGGTTTGGTAACTGTTATTAGGCCGACCACTTTTTAAAGACTTTTAAGTGACAAATTCCACGCTTTCCACCATGGTCTTTTTAAAAAGGTTTGTTAAATAGGGCATTGCTCTTGCAAAGCCTTTCTTGTTCTGACATTTCTAAGTAATTTCGATTGAGTTTCAGTCTAGTGGACTTATTTGCATTTCAAAGACCCAGAAAGTGAACTGCAGAGCCAGACACTTCTTGGGTTTGGGACTTAGGAAAAAAAAAAAAAAAAAAATCCAAAAAAACTTTGGCAATTGTTTGCTGAAGTGCTGACTCACCAGTGATGTCACACTTTTGTAACCTGCCTCGGTGTTTAATTAGGGATTTCTGAAGTGAAACACGGTGCAACACGGAGCAGAGCAAGGAGAATTCAGCTGACAGGAGATTAGTGAAGGACAGAGCTGGATCTAAAGGGAACATTATCCTCTGCACATCCCTGAAATACTGCGGATCAGAGAGCAGCAGGGGTGCACCTGCTGGCTGGGACCATTTATGAATGCACAGGATTTATAATAAACTGCCAGGTCTATCCTTCATTAGCTGACTTAATGTTCTTTTGGTCTCAAGTGAAGATGACACAGAGCTAATACCCTGCTAACCTGTATCCTGCCTTGGAGCTGGGGATAAGCTGCCAAGATTCCATGAAGGTCTTAATTAATTAATTAATTAATTAAGCCTGTGTTCCAGTAGCAACAAAGGAAAATGAGGGCAAAATCATAGAACACCTTTTAATTTTTTTTCTTTTTTTCTTTTTTTTTTTCTTTAATTTGCAAAACTGAGCCAAACCCATCTCTGAGCATGAATCCCTTTAGATCTCTGGTCCCATGCCAGATCCCGGGATTGTACCAGCTTGACACAAATATTCCTAATAGTTGTAATGAAGTAAGGTAAGTCACCTTTAGACATTGGAATAGACTTCCCAGGGAAGTGGTGGAGGCACCGTCCCTGGATGTGTTCAAGGCAAGGCTGGATGTGGCACTTAGTGCCATGGTCTAGATGGTGTGGTGGTGTTGGTCATAGGCTGGACTTGATGATCTTAAAGGTCTTTTCCAGCCTTGGTGATTCTGTGATTCTGTGATCACTAATGATGGAAGAGTGAACACACCCTTATTTATGCATTTTATTGTTTCAAACACATTCACAGACAAAGGAAATCAACCATACTTCAATGTACTAGTTTTAATACCTAATAGATCTATATTTGATCTCAGAGCAGTGTTGAGGAGCACTCCTCAATTTGTTCACAGCAATGGTTGTTATAGTGAGGGTGTATTGTATTAGTTAAACCCTCAATTTTGGTGTCATTAGATAAAGAGATTAAGCCTGGAACCAAAGGCTAAGGAATATAATTACACACTTCATTTCTGCACTCTGTTAAAATACTGACAACATGTTTTTGTCCAGATCTTTTCTAGTCATTTGGAATATCCCCAGATTGTTCTACTACTATATTCTATTAATATAATAATGAATACTTACAAATATAAGCAATATTAATGGTAATGATAGCTGCTTTGCAAGACATTTAAAAATCCAGCATGGAACCCATACAAGCTCCTTTTTTCTAATGATCTTGATTACTCTGGGACTGAAACTACTGAAGTGTAATTTTCAGAAAATGAAAGAGTATAATCTCAGAAATGATAGACAAAACAATAGCACTCAGAACAAAAGTTATTTTCGTTAACTTCAGAAAATGATGTGTTTTTTTTTAAAAATTATGTTTACCTAACATTATGCAGCCTGACTATGAGAGGAAGTTTTTCTTTCTTGCTAACCTGGACTTTTTCCTAACCTTTAACTGGGATGAGAAGTAAAAATAACAAAATTCCCAAGAAAACATACTTTCTATTAAATGAAACTTTTAACCTTAATGATTTTGATGGATTTGTTTGAGAGGGTTTGGGGTTTGTTTATTTGTTTGTTGTTTATTTTTTACTTTTTAGACTTCTTTCTTACAGCGTAAAAATTATGAAGGCATTTCCACATAGAATACTGAAAAAAACCCCAAACCAGTAATAATAAAATCACTAATTTTTCAAGTTCAAAAGTAAAATTTAGGTTATGGTTGGACCTGATGATCTTCAAGGTCTTTTCCAATCAGGATGATTCTGTGATTCTGTGAGCTCTCTAGCCATTCTCCCCCTAGCCTGTATTTGTGCCTGGGGTTGTGCAGGACCTTGCGCACGGCCTTGTTGAACTTCATGAGGTTGGCACTGGCCCAACCCTCCAGCCTGTCAAGGTCCCTCTGGGTGGTGTCCCTTCCCTCTAGGGTGTTAACTACTCCACACAGCTTGGTATCATCAGCAAACTTGCTGAGGATACACTCAATCCCAGTGTCCATGTCTCCAACAGAGATGTTGACCAGCACTGGTCCCAGTACTGACCCCTGGGGAACACCACTCGTCACTTGCCTCCACTTGGACACTGAACCATTGACCACAACTCACTGGGTGTGTCCATCCAGCCAATTACTTATCCACCGAGTGGTTCATCTGTCAAATCCATGTCTTGTCATTCTGGAGACCAGGTTGTAGTGTGGGACAGTGTCAAACACCTTGCACAAATCCAGGTAGATGATGCCACTTGCTCTGCCACTGTCCACCATCTCTGTAGCCTTGTCATAGAAGGCCACCAAATTGGTCAGGCATGATTTGCCCTCAGTGAAGCCATGTTGGCTGTCCCCAATCACCTCCTTATTCTCCACGTGCCTTAGCAGATGTCTCCATGTTGTCACTTGGTCTGGTTCTGTCTTAGAATGGTGGCAGTTAGTAAGCTACTTAAGGAGTCTGGCTTTGTTAGCATTGAAATGATGGGGTTTTCCTCACCTCTTTTTCTTTTTTTTTTTTTTTCCCCTTCTTTTTCCTGAAACAACATACAGACTGAGAGACCAGCAGAGGGGCAGATGCTGTCCAAATATTCTCTCAATACAATCCTAGTTAAAGCTTTTGGCTGACCTGTCCTGAACTGTAGTTGTGTTTTACACCTGGAGTTCCCAGGTCTCTGATAGTTGCAAACATATCTGCCATGACATTGTTCAAGTGTATTTCCAGTTCCATCTTCCTCTTTCCAGGACCTACGTGGAGAAGCCCAGATTCATTATTTCAATCTACACATTTCTTAAACCGTGCAAATTTTTATCTAGGGTCTCACAAGTTCAGGAGGTGCTTCCCAGGAGACACCATTGTGGCCAAGTACAAGTTGCAGAATACACCTGGTTCTATACAGCAACTTTTTTGTTTTTAGTTGTTTAACTTCTGGAATACTTAAGAAAATCTTTTTCAAGTACAAATGTATTATTAATATTAAAGGAAAAAAAAAATCACTATTATGTTGACATAGGAAAGATGAGTTTCAGGAGGAAAGTATTCATGAATTTGCTTAATGGTCTTGCTGCTCTGGCTTTTGGATTAGGTTGATCTCATGGTGGGATTAAGAGACATGCATTGAAATAAAGGACAGGAGTATCTGATGAATATTAACAAAACCCAGACAGCTCCAGGTATAAGCAGTGATTACCCTGCTTGCTTTGCCTGTGCCAACGCCCTAGAAAGCCAGGCTTACTGCTTCTGCCACACACCATCTCAGGGTTTATGCAGGATAAATCACCACTAAAGTCACAGCCAGACAGTGGCTAATACACTAAGAAATTAAACACACTAAGTGCTCCTGCCATGGTACGTGTAGGATGACTGAAGTGTTTTATTTATAGGTCTCAAACATTAATCCTGTTAATTTTTTCATGTAAGTTAAATAAAAATTTGGAGAGCAGCAACACTGGTTTCTCTGCAGATCAGGTTCTGTGCCTGAACTCCCACCTTGGTCAAGTCTATCTTTCTTCATCCATTTGTCATTTGTAATTTATTTGGGACAATATAACTTTTTTACTAATAAAATTATCTTCTTAGTGCCCCATAAATATAATTATCTTTGTGTGGGGTGACTGTCTTCTCTGTTCTATGCACTGCATTACAAATTCAGCATGAATTCATACTTACACACGATGGTTCTCTTAGTAAAACTTTGAATTTTACTAATCTTTCCAAAGAAGCAAAGAGCTGAAGAAGGACCATTTTCTGAAGTTCTCTGAAAATATCCCCAGTGTCACTGAGAATCTGGCTTTGATCTTTTGAGGCATGTAGAGTGGCTTGGCTTGGCTGAGGGAGCTTTGCCATGGAATTCAAGGCTTCTCTTCATATCCCCCTGCAAAATGGTTAGATATGTACTAAGATATAATAAGAGGAACAGACCCTTAGGCTAGTCTGCATGGAGTGGATACTGGGGAAGGAGTGGAAAGATGAAAGTAAAGATTCTTTTTCCCCTTGGATGTTGAACTGCCCCTGGGGTGCTGAACTGCCCCTTTCCCACCCGCAGAACAGCTGAGAAGGGGGTGACACTGCAAATCACTAATGCCCCCAGCTTCACCCTGCAAAAAGGTCCTTTCCTAGGTGCTTTTGGCACCTTACTCCAGCGTTGGTTAATGCACAGGGATCAGAGCCATCATTTCTACCCCAGCCTCTTCACACACCCCATCCATGGGCACCACAGCAAAACAGCCAGGAGCTGGGCAACGTTGCAACCACACTTTAAATTCATGACAGAGCTTGTTCTGCACTGACCTCCCTGGGCAGACCAGCCCTTTATGAGATCATCTGCAGTTTTGATGATAATGGTGGCTTTATTTTCTTCTATGAGGCCTTGGGGTGCAGCAGCTATTGTAAATCCTCTTGCACTTGTACATGCTATTTCTCTTTACTCCTATCCTAATTCACATTTCCTATCCCCTAGACCAAAATACTGATGTAAATAAGCTTTTTATTTTCATTTTTCAAAGTTATAGCTCTGCACAGTATGACACAAAAAAAAATCCAGACTCTTTTTTTTTTTTTTTTTTTTTTTTTTTTGTATTTAAGAAAAGTGTTTTTTTCATGGGAGGAGCTTTACATAAGAAAGGTCAAATGCTCCCTCTCACATTTGATTCATTTAATAGCAGGATGCTCTTTCTGGCCATCTGCTTATTGTTGAATTAATTGTCAATTAATTGTTTCTTAATTGAAGCATTTGTTTCTAATTTTCAAAGATTAGCAGGGTATTAAACAAGAGAGGTCAACACAATTTAGGAGAATGTTTTAAATTTTGCATATAGAAGCTGGGGATTGTAGCTTTCATTAAACATCACTCTGGTATAATTTGTGTCATTAAAAGTGGCAATATCAGCCAATTACTGCAGCTGCTTTGAGTTTACTTGCTTGAATGATTCCTGATTCCAGGACTCAAGAAGATCTGAACTCTCACTACTGCTTGCTGCTGCTATGTTTGCTTCAAAGTAGTATTAATCATATAAAGAAGCCTATAAAAGTGATTATTTTTAACTGGAAAAGATAACTATAATAATAAAAAAATAAACATATCCTAACATCTGTTCATAAAGGCAGACACCAGGCCTTAATTAAGTGGCTTTTAAACTAAAGCAGACTTGTAAAAGGAAAAGATTGATGGTGGTGGAAGCAAGAGTCCAGCTCTGGGTCTGCATGAGGTCTGGAGAAAAGGCCCCATATGGTTAAGAGTGACCTGTGGAGACCAGAATCCAGGACAGGGAGCACAAAGACTGAACGATAGTGAGTGTAATTACATTGGGCAGATAAAAAGCCCTTGAACCTACAGGGACTGAGCTTTGAAGGCTGCGTGGGACTCTCAGTTCTGAAGCTCAGCACTGCACCAGCTGTGGACTTCACCATCAGCAGTTCAGGTTTGGAGCCCTGGAAGTTGGGTTTGACTGATGAATATTGTCCAGAAAGTATCTGACTAAAGCCATGGCTTAATCAGTTCAGGACTGCTGATAGCCATCAGTTTAACTTTGTGCTTCTGTTTTACATTTCATTAAGTAATTTAAATGCTTAGGTTGATAAAACTGTGGTCCCTTAATGCATCTGTTTCAGTAAAAGGAAATGTTAGTCTTGGAAGATATGTTTTTGAAACAGCTATTGTGTTTTAACCCCGAGAAAATTCCATACTAAGGAAAAAAAGCCAAGCATGCCTTAGTTTAATGAAATCTATAGCTCTGTTAACCAGTGACTCAGCACGTTTTGGGGAGAATCTTTTATGTGTAGGATTCGATATCGCGTGTCTGTTTGTACTGAGTAATTTTAGATAAATTTTAGTAAATTTCAAGCTAAAAAGCAGAGCCTGTTCCTTCTAATTTGATGTTACTTTATTTAACATGCCACTGCTTTCTTCCTAGAGTTTGGGATGCAGACCAGAAGGGATCTGGTTTCCCCAGGATCAATGCTGTTGTGCATGTGAACTGATGCAACCATTCATTTGCCCACATTATACCCACTATTTAATCACAGAGAAAGAGCTTCCAAAGGCCAAACTAACAGAGTTTAGGAGATCAGAAATATCAGTGCCTGTGTAGATAATACTGATTGCTTGAAGAATACACTGTGCTCTGTCTTATTTGATAGAGAAGAAATTAAATTTGATTTTGATGGTTGCATGCACTGTCTGTACAATGATGGATATATATCCATCTGTCACTGTGTGGGGAAACTCTATAAACTCTACCCTTACCCAGCCCAGACAGCCTTATCTCTTCTCAGATATATAAAATATTCTGTTCAGATTAGCCACAAAGCAAGCCAGGTTCTATCAGATAGACTGTGGTTAGAGCATTTTACAAATAGATAAATAGGACATCAATAAATGTTTGTTGATGCTGCCCTTCAACCCTGGGGCATGATGTCTCATGGCTTTTCTCTGAGCCCTGCAGACCCACGGGGCAGCCTTCAAAGGGCAGTTCTGAGACAGGCAGTGGGACCAATGCAGTGGAAGAAAGGGTTGGGTATGTGAAGCTGCTCAGGGTTGGAAATTTTAGCTTAAAACCCTGAAGAAATGAATCCAAAAGAATGGTAAGAGGGTGGATGCATTATTGCTCTTCCAGGCTCTGCAGTTTATCAGTAAATTGCCTCTACTGCGTGTGATAATTTGTGGTGTGTGATATTGTGTGTGAGAGGGGTGACGTAGGTTAGACATTAGGAAGAAATTATTTGTTGTGAGGGTGGTGAGACACTGGCCCAGGTTGCCCAGAGAAGCTGTGGCTGCCCCATCCCTGGAAGTGTTCAAGCCCAAGGTTGGACGGGGCTTGGAGCAACCTGGTCTAGTGGGAGGTGTCCCTGCCTGTGGCAGGGAGGGTTGGAATGAAATCATCTTCAAGGTCCCTTCCAACCCAAACCATTCTGTGCCTCTATGATAAGTGTAAAGAGGAGGATGTTCAGGGGACAGTAGGATGTCAGTGGGTACCTGGGTCTGACTCAGAGTCTGAAAGGATCACAACTCCTTCTGTGTGCTGTAATTAACACGCTGTATACATTCAGGGAAGAACAAAGTGGTAACACACTTTACAAAACCCCAAATTCCAGGCGTGTTCTGTAAACCAGGGGCAAAGATAAATCTGCTCTTTACTTGCATTTAGCATAAACCACAGAATGCAACAAAAATTTCCTGACTAAGCCCATACTTAACAGCTGGGAACCTGCTCTCACTGGGTCACGCCTGCTGGCTTCAAATGATTTATCTTTGATTTACATAAGTGTGAGTGGAAAATATGGCCTGATTGCTTCTACTGAATACTGTTGTAGAGGTCTGTTACAGTACAGTAGAGATAATTTAGTGGTTCAACATCAAGGTCTTTCCAAAAAAAGTCATATTTTTGTTACCAGTACCTCAACAAATTCACCAGAACTAAAGCACTGAAAGTGGATTATTTTTAAATTATATGCGTTGTGGAGGTCCTCACCAAATGCTGTGCAGAATAATTTTGCTGAGAAACATTTAAAGTAAAATTTAAAAGGAACAGGACTGTGCAGCTGAAGAATAAGGATTATGTAAACTGGAAAAGCATGTATCTTCTGTTAAAGGTTCATTAAAAAAAATCTGTGTTCATTTATATATTTAATTATTTAATGTGAAAATACTTTTAGGTGCTATGCATCAAATTTCAGGATAAGGCTTCCACTATGGAAACTTTGGCTAATTCAATTCTCCAATAACCTACTTATCCATGCTGTCTATTTGCTTCTGACATATTTTTTTTTTCTCCCTGAATCCTCTTCTAGTTGGGAATGACCTTTTCCAAACGCTTTCCAAGTAGCATTTTGGTACATTTAAAATTAGACTAGAATTAATCTTTAACGACAAAAACCTGATGTTCTCCTAAAAATACTGGGTTCACTGTCAAGATTAGTCCAGATGTGATAGGCCTAACTGCCTGCATTTCATTGGCTAATGAAAACATAAAAGGTTTGCTATGCAAACTCTAAAGCATTAGTTTGCACCTCAAAAACCCAAACAGTTGTTTATGTCAAGTTATTGAAGTCAGCAAATAAGATGAACATCAATTCTTCTCTTTTTTTGTTCAAATTTTACAACTTTTTAATGTAGTCTGGTGTGTTGAGCTGAAGCACATCTTTGCCCAAATTCCTTTTTTTATATTTCCCTGGAACTGATATTGACAATTTTAATCTTATTAGTGGAGCTTAAGTATGAAGAAAGTTTCTAACAACGGTGATTCCTGCAGGTACCCTAGATGTTCTAAATATTTTACAGTATTATTGTTTTCCTTTATAACTAACAGGCAAGGTTATTAATAAAGTCCTTCTAGACTTTGATTAATGAACCTCCACGGTTCATTCTCTTATGTCAAGGAAATTTCTGAAGCCTAAATCTTTCTTCTTGCAACCTGGCAAAACTTAATCTTTCATAAAATCAATGTGTATCTCAGGTAGTTAAATGCTGCTTTCTCCTGCCATCCCTTTGAATTGGCAAACTGTTCAGCAAGACCCAGAGCCACGAGAGGTGCCTTTGCTCTAAGTGTTTAGAACCTCATTGCATTTCTTGGTAAATTGAACACAAAAATTGTTGTGAGTTTTACCCTGGATGATATTAAATAGGTGTCTTGTTCCCACTGTGAGTAAAACCCTTGCAGAAGAGAGAAATGTGGGATGTGCTGCCACAGTGTAAAAATTGTCTGGCTTGTGTTACAAATGGCTTTATCTGTATCAAAGCCATTGAAGAGAAAAATCATTTTAAATTATGGTGGAGTATTGTTCTAGCATATCAAATAAGAGAAATGTCAGCTACAGACCACTGAACGTACCAGGTGACTTGCTCTTGAGACATCTGTCAGTAACTTGGGGGGAAAATGCTCTGTTGTCAAAGAGGACTTAAGTTTGAGTGACAAAATACTGGCAGCCTCATGCTGACAGTTCTAAAGTGTCCTTGAAATTTATAAGTATTATCAATGACAAATTCCTGCAAGAACTGCTACACTTGGAGGTGTTTTATAAGAAATCTCATCTTGAAAGAGAAACAGATATTAAGTAGAAATTAAAATTAATTCTCAAGTTGCTGAAAATATTTTGGTTACCTTGGATACGTGTGAGAAACTTCAAATCCACATTAAAGTTCATGTTCTTAAAGACATAGACTTGGGACATCACGTTATAGGCATTTTGCAAGAGTGGCTCCACAATTTGGAATCAGTCATGAGCCTGATCACAGCAGGACAAAGAAATAAAACATAACCAAGAGGGAACATGGAATTGAAAGGAATAGATTTACACAGATAAATTACCATATCCACTGGCCGCCTTTAATAAAAAAGGAATTAAAGTATTTTGGAGATGTTTGCATTGATTTTAGTACAGCATCTCCATGTTTATTAATAAAGCACATATTACATAAAAAAACAAGTCTATTGACTAAGCAGTATTTTGATTGTGAAGTGAAACACCTCAGAATTAAGGCATGCCAAGTGTGTCACTATCTGTGCAATTTTGTCTTTCCTCTTCTGCATGTTTTGCTAGGGGGGTAGTGGCTGTGGCCAGAATGCTGCCGTGGGTTGTGACAGGCCCCTTCTGGCCATGGGTGCAGCAAAAATCTGGGGCTGGTTCTGCTCAGTCTCTCAGCAGTCCTTCACAGAAATGGGTTTTTATGCTTTTATGAAGACTCTTCTAAGCACAGCCACAAGGTTTTTTTTCTGGTTTGAAGTGCAACCTACGTTAGAAAACCGGTTAATGTTTCAGAGCTTACTCAGACTGAAAGAGAGAGGCACACTTGATAAAATTTCAAATGGAGGATTTGTCTTAATTGTGACATCTCAAGTGGTGGTGATACTATTTCCCTAGAGGTACTTTTATGTCTGATTTTTCAGCTTTCTGCTTTTGTTTTCCTCCTGTTGAGGGTATCCTTGGTCTTGGGAGGGAGGTAAAAATGTGATGCTGAGATCTATCATTCTTCTGTGGATGCTCAGGTTCTGCTCTGGGAAGAACATTAAATTAGACCAAATTTTCAGGGCTTTTATCTTTTTTACCACTGTTTTCTTGAAGTGTTGTATACCCCCCCTACAAAGCTGTTGACTGTGCCAGGCATATGGACGTGGGTACAGGCTTAAGGCAGTTTGTTTGATCCAGGCCTGTGGCTGCTGCAAGCTGAGCCAGCCACTCTTCTTGCCTGCTGAGTTGTTTTATAATTCCTCACATCAGCTCATCTGGGAAACAGATGAGCCTTAATGCTGGTTTAAGAAAGGGAGCAGAAGCGTGGAAGATGTCAGCTCACAAGGCTTTAAATGATCCTGACACTGCTGGAGCAGTGCTGCTGCTGTGACTTGTAGAGGAGAAGGAGCTGCAGGCTATGCTGTACATGGTGACCAGGTACCAAGAAAACATACTGCCCATAACATGAGATAGAAATATAGAAATAGATGGTAACTTTTCATAGAAAAAGATGGCATGGAAGCCTCCATCCACTTCCTCATGGACTCGCTGACGTTATGGTTGGCCTACCAAGAAAGACATCAAAAAGGCATATTCCTGATCATCTATTTAGTTAATAAACGTTGTCATAATTAGCAGTGCTACAGGAATAAAAGCACTGCATTGTAAAATAACTCACCATGAAAAACCACCATCTGCAAAATAAAGGCTACATTAATGGTGTGGCTACTCCCCTCTAGTGGAGCTGCTCTGTTTCTTTAGTCTCATTATAAAGTTACAGAAAAATTACAGTCCAATTCATTTGTCTAGATCCAAATAACGGCGAATCTGACAAATTGATTCATTTTTAGCTATTGTGATTAATCTTAAACTATGCTAAAGGAAGTGTCTCTCTTTCCTTTGTTTGGAAGCTAAGGACCACATTTCTATCAGAGAATCAGCCCTGTGTGACAGCATTGACTTCATTTTTAAAGTCCACAGATGGGGTGACAGGAAAGAGAAGAGGTGAGACATCATAGATTTTCAGTTGAATCCTTTTTATTTCTGCTGAGAGTCAGGCAAAGCAATTTGTTGGAAGGATTCAAAGACACTGAGAGGAGTTTGGTTATTAGAGGTGTTCAATAGCTGCTTTTGAAGCCCTACAAAAGGTTTCCACTAAGGGGAGTAGCCTCACAGGTTCACCAGGAAGAAGCAGAGGTGGGAAGAGAGTTCCATCATGTCTATCAGAGCTGTCGCATAGATGTTAGCCCTTCCTTTTTCAGTTGTCTACCATGCAAAATGTCTGCTGGGAAGGCTGCATCACCATATGTGCATCTCTGGTTATGAAATGTCTGCGTATCTTTGAGTATGAATTACAGAACTTCTTGTAGAAACCAAGGAGACCACTGAAAGTGAGGGAATTGCCAACAGCAGCTTTGGAGTATTGCTTTGCCACAGGATTCTGACTGAGACAAAATACAAGAGTTTCTGAGCTCTGGGGAATCCAATACCAACACAGGTTCTTTTGAGGTAATGTCAAAACCTGATTCTGTGGGATGATCATAATATAAGAACAATGTACATTTTGCATATAGGCTTTGAAATCTGGCAGCAAAATATATATGTCAGCAAAAGGTTTGTATTTTAATACAGAACAGCAAGGATTTACAACCTAGCAGATTTATTTAACAAATTTTAAAGACCGAGTCTTAAAAGATCGGGAAATATTTAAGGACAACTTGAATTATTTTTTTTTCTGCAGTAAATAATGAGGTACTTTCTCTGAGGCTGCCTGGCAGCTGGAAATATTGCTTTGTTTTTTTTCTTTTTTTTTGTTATTGTTGCTATTAAAAGCCTAGTGAGTTCCCTTGTGCCAGTGAAGTTGCAGGGCAGGGAAATGTGGCTAGTGGCTCCATCCAGCAATCTGTGTTATCCCTTGCCCAGCTCTCTGGTGCCTTGGAGACCTTTCTGCCTGGTCAGGGTGATTAAACCCAAATTTCTCAGTGCCAGTCAACATGCATTTACTTCACACACAGATAGCAACGCAAAACACAGAACCCAGTGTGTGAAACAGCAGAGGACTTACATGTAGAAGCAGCACTAAATATTTTGAGTATTTTAACCTTGGCCCCTGCAGGTTTGGCAGATGAGAGTTCTCAGCATGCTTTTGGTGAGACTCGCCCATGGGAAATGTGGATTTAGAAAGCTGAGGAGTTTGCTCTGAGAGCAACCAAGTGAATCCCAGTGATGAGCTGCAGCCATGGGTTGTCCTTGGCATCATGGTTTGGCATTCCCTCTCTGCCTCCTGTAAACAGCTGATGGTATTTCTCTATCTATCAAGAAGGGTATCCTCAAGGTTCTTGTTGGAGATACTTGCCATTTACTAGCAAATAGCTTCTTTGTGCTTCTCTGAGGGTCTTTGGTGTCCTTCTCTGTGTTGTGGTGCCCTTCTCCTCTCATAACGTTTGTTAATTTAGTTTGGTGGCTTTGGGCTGGAAAGGGCTTTGGGCTGGCAAGGGCCTGGGCTTTGGGCTGATCTGGCCCTGCAATTTTGTAAAGAAATACATTGGTAAAAAACAAAGTGGCTGTGCCTAGCAAGTGATATAAAAAGGGATTGGTCTCACCTGTTATTAAGGACATGGTTGCTGTGATCTTTTATTTCACTGTTATTTGCAAGACTCACGTTGGAAAACACATATTGGAGGAATAAGTGAGTAAGTGTGCTTATTCTGTGCATCAGGTGGTAAATGCCACCATGCACTTTGTGGAACCATTTGGGGTTTGTTTTTCCTGTATTGCTTTCTGTCCCCACACACTAAAAATCCTGGGTCAGGAAAAGCAAAACAGCCTTTCTATGAATCCTCAAACTTCTGTTCCTGCTGCGATTGTGTCATAAAGAAAGTTTGATGCAAATGGCCCATACACACTCAGTGAAAGCCCAGGTGGACCCTGTATTCCACTTTTCTCCTACCCATTTGGATCTTTTCTGTTGTGCCCTGGTAACGCCAGAATAGTCTGTACAGCCACTCTTTTACACCTTTGTAAGCACTGCCTTTTGTCTAATAAAAGCTCTTCAGTAAAATATGTTGCTTCTGAGAACAAATTGAACACCATTTTTTGATGCCTCTTGGAAAAAAAAATCTCAGCATGCGTCTCAGTAAGAACTATTTCATCTACCTGTTCAATAACAAAACCAAAAGGACCGTGTGAGTAAGCAATGTTGCAGATATATTCCCAGTGTTCCTGCAGGGTAGGTGATTGTAATATTTTATAGTAAATTAAAAAAAAAAAAAATTAACTGCTCCAATAAATTTCCTGTTTTATGACGAGCACACTCAACATGTTAAACTTTTATATGGTCATTGTCCAGAAGAAATATACATGTTGGATAGTTAAGACCCCCCTGTAAGGCTCTAGGGCAATATGCTTTCTCTTGCAAACAAGGGTAGCCAAGCAGTTTTATTCTTTAAGGCTGCTGTAAAACCTTATCTAAATGTAAGGTACTAAATGGTGAAGTTACATAAAGGTGTGTTTCATTAAAAAGTTACTGGAAGGTGATTCCGTTTTTTAACTCTTAGAGTTTTTCTGAAGGTGTAATATAAATTGAGGGAATTTATACAGGCACTGAACAAGCCCTGCACATTTATTGCTTCTTTGAAGATAATTGGCCTGGCCATAGAACTGTAGACCTTGCCATTCCAAGATCATGACATCTAAAGGTTAAGTATCACTTCCAGTAAAATCTTCTCAGGGAATTTAAAAGTTACAATAGAAAGTTTGGTGTGACATCTAATTTTCTTGCTGACTGCAATTTTTAATTTTTTTTAATTTAATGTTAATATGGCATTTGAATTTATTTATGATGTCACCAAAAGTGGCTATTAAAGCACTTAATGTTACTTTAATAAGTGCATACATTCTGGGCATTTTTTTCCTCAATGGCTACTGAATTTTTAAAGCTATCTAAGTACAGCATAATTGTTGTGAAATAGGACAAAAAGGATGTTTTCCTAGGAAAACAGAAATAATAGGAAAAAAGCTTTAATATTGCCATCTGCCAATTAATCTGCTTATTGAACAATGCAAACTCTGAAATAACCACTATTCAAGATTGCTACACAAAGAAATTGATAAATATTTATTTAGCATTGCTACCTCAAAGCTATATACTGTCATTTAATGGCAGCACTAGTATGATATAATTTATTTTGTGGGCTGCTGTAATAAACACCATGACTGAATTAACTCTCAGCTGGGGCTAGATTGAACTTGGTTCCTCTAAGTAAGCTGTATTGAAAAACCAACACTGCATCTTCCAGCCATAGGTTTGCCATGGGGACACATGGGATTTCCTAGTGCTGGATGTGCCACCCAGAAATGAAATATATTAACTCGTATCACAATTTTATTAGAAAACAAGATTTGTAGGTATTGATGACTGAGCCGTAAACTTGTTTCTGAGTGAAACGCAGAGACTTTCATTTTATCTAGCAAGTTTGCCTCTCCCATTCCAGACAGAAACTATTTGTTTTATTCCATTGTGTGGTGTTTGCTCTGCTGTTAATAGTTACAAACACAACAAGAAAGATTGCACAGGTCTTCACAGAATCACAGAATCACAGAACTACCAAGGCTGGAAAAGACCTTTAAGATCATCAAGTCCAGCCTATGACCAACACCACCACACCATCTAGGCCATGGCACTGAGTGCCACATCCAGCCTTGCCTTGAACACATCCAGGGACGGTGCCTCCACCACTTCCCTGGGAAGTCCATTCCAATGTCTAATCACCCTCTCCATGAGGAAGTGCTTCCTAATATCCAACCTAAACCTCCCTTGGAGCAGCTTCAGGCTGTGCCCTCTTATCCTGTCACTGGTTGCCTGGAAAAAGAGCCCAGTCCCCACCTGACTACAACCTCCCTTCAGGTAGTTGAAGAGAGTGATGAGGTCCCCCCTGAGTCTCCTCTTCTCCAGGCTAAACAACCCCAGCATCCTCAGCCTCTCCCTATAAGACTTTCCCTCTAGTCCTTTCACCAGCCTTGTTGCTCTCCTCTGGACCCACTCCAGCACCTCAACATCCTTCTTGAAGTGAGGGGCCCAGAACTGCACACAGTACTCAAGGTGAGGCCTCACCAGTGCTGAGTACAGGGGGAGAATCACATCCCTGCTCCTGCTGGCCACACTATTCCTGATACAAGCCAGGATGCCATTGGCCTTCTGGGCCACCTGGGCACACTGCTGGCTCATGTTCAACCAGCTGTCCACCAGCACTCCCAGGTCCCTCCCTGCCAGGCTGCTCTCCAGCCACTCTTCCCCCAGCCTGTAGCACTGCCTGGGGTTATTGTGGCCAATTCACGTAATATGGACATCTATGCTCCCTCTGATGAGGATGAATCAGGCTGACAAGTTTGCAACTAGTTTGAGCAGGTCCAAGAACATGTTAACATCGAAGATATCATCCCTTCATCCCTCCATCCTTCTCCCTGTACAAAACAACAGGGCATCTCACACATAGTCAGCAGTCCTGCTTTGGGGTAACCTTACAGTGAGCTAGATCAGGTGCTGACATGGCTGAAAATTAAGACAGATTTTTAAAAAAGAAATAAAGGATAAGAAAGAAAACAATTTCTCAGCCACATAATTATCGGTGCTGGCACAGGAGAGGTGTTGGAAACATGTGGCCAAGACAAGAGAGAATCTTAAACCTTAGTAAAATTGTGTGTTCAATTTTATTCTCTGCCATAACAACACAAAAAATTTCATGTCAAGGGAAATGGGGAAGGATTTGCACTGTTTTCCCAATGGCACGTACCGTTCAGTTTCAGTTCTCACTGTGTTATGAGCTGCCTGAGGTCATTTATAGCCACTTGAATAATTAGAAAATGCAGGTGGATGGTTCTCTGCTAATCACAAATATTCTTCTGAAGTCAGAGGAAAAAAGGAGTAGAGAATGTGGTTTTTCATAACACACGGTTAATTAGTCCAGCATCTTATATCTGGCTTTAAAGCTGAGTACCACTTATTACAAAGATGGTGTTAAAACAACAGTTTTTAAATAAAACCTTCCTTTTTTTCTGCACATACTGTTCCCATCATGAATATTCTTCCATTTCCTTACTATTAGTAGCATTTTTACTCAGGATTCATTTTCTGATGGACCCCACGTTTCAATTGCTTTGTGTGTGGGGTCACTGCTGATTCCTGATGGGAACCATCCCCTCTGTGGGACAAGATCTTCTGCAGGACAAGGCAACCTGGTCTTGTACCTCTGCTGTGCAGGGTGCTGAGCAGCCACTTCACCCCCAGCACAATCATGAATGGTATTGCTGTAATTCTCAGTAGTTTCCAGCTGATTTCACAAGTACTGATTGATGTGGCACTGAGGGTTTTTTTAGCTGTACGTGTATTTTTCTCTCTTTCCATAAAGTTAAACTTCTGGGGTAGGAAGAGTAGTACTCCAGCAGTGAAATCCCTAAGCCTTGTACTGGGAAGACATGTGAGAGGTTTTATTGATGGTATTTATAGGCCTTTTGCACTACAGGAACTGTAGAAAAAGCCTACAGTGAAGCTGAGAGCTGGCCCTTGACTGGTGGTTACTCTATCTTAGCACTGCCCTGAGACACTTGGAAATAGTCATATTTTGTATGTGATAGAGAACAAAATGAGATATTGACCAATAAGAATCGATGATAACCTGCAGTGGGGTGCTTTTCCAATCAACTCCTGAGACACCAAAATTATGGTGGTGTCTTTTGTAAAGCTGTGATCAAGCACCTCTGTCATAAATCCTGTTTTCAGGCATTTGTAGTAGAGTGTAGAGGAATATCTGCTGAGGACATATTGGGGTAAAGCCCGGCATACTGTAGAAATACCTCATCACACATGCAACCTATTTTCAAGTAGCTGAACTGGGATTTTATTTTATTTTTTTAATGGGAAATGCATTGAGAATTGCTCCAGGCAGGCAGTTTATTTTCAAAGGTGGGTTAATACGTTTAACAGACTGGAGCAATTTGAAATGCTGACCAGAGTTCCATCTCAACCATTGGATTTTTTTTCCTTTTTCTTTTGGCAAAAGCTTACAGTGATCCCAAGAAGGTATTTAGATCCTTTTGTATCATGCTCCGAACATCCATAACGAAAAGATGCGCCCTGTTGCAAAAAGTGTAAGATAAACTTAGTTCTGCAACTGACTGTGAAGTCATGGCCTCAATTTCTCAATACTACATGGGAAAAGGATGGTGGAGAAAGTTACTTTCACAGAAAAAGCAAGTGGAAACATGTAGGTGGAGGAGACCTTGGTTCTAAAGTGTTGGGAAGTTTTTCCCAAGGTCAAATGAAACTTGCTAGAAGTGCTCAGCCTGCGCCACTGCCAGGTAAGCATTTTTATGGGCTCTGTCTCTCAAAATCTCTGATTGGTGTAAACTTCTTCAGCTTATGCCAGTAGGAAGCACATTATATTTTTACTTAATTAAAATAAGATTATAGAATAATCTTTCCGTGGCAGAAACTCGGGGAAGAGTGTAGGGGGTTTGTGTATTCTCATATTTTTGCGAAAAGGACCCTCCAAGACCTTCTAAACACCTCTTGTGCAAAAGAGGATTTAGCTGTGTGGAGAGCAGTGTCTTCATCTTAGCTAGACTGGGTGGAAACGTGGTATCTGAGACAGTAATTTCTTCCAAAGCTGTTTATTCCTTGGATTCCTTTTTAAAGGCAAATGCAATCCCAGGAAATCAAGCACCTTCAGACCTTCAGTGCGAGGAGACACAAGGACTGAGCTGGTGTGGGGACACAGGTTGTCCTTGGAAACCCAATTGTTTGCAAATTCCCTTCTAGCTCTCTGTCCTGGACACAACTTGGCACTGAAGGTTTTACATACAGGAAACCAGGATTAACAAGTGGCAAGAAGCTCTCAGGTTGATGTAGGTCTAGTTCCAACACAGCAACCGTGCAGATCCTTGGCTGTAATTGTGTGTAGATTTATGTTGATTTGGGGGGTTTAGATGAATCAACCTGCACGCTGAGGTGCTTTGCTGAAACAGAAATACACATTTTTCCACCAGCAGAACAGGGGAGGGTTGTTACTGGGGGACCTCTGGCTTTGATCTAGCTGCAATTAAGCCTGTGTTTCATGTAAGTGTGTAAACAATCCTGAAGAGTAGCTTTGTGGAGTCAAGGCAGGGTGCTTCATTGAAGGGCTGAAAAGGGAAAGCTGGTGTTGGGGCTCAAATTCCATCTCTCTCCTGGCTCTCTTGTCCTCTCTCACACATTTCCATGGTGGAGAGAATGGAAAAGATTTAAACAGGTTGAGAGTTACCTCTGTGGTCTGAGGAAAAAACCTGCATTTCTATACAGGTAACTTTGATTTGGTATGAATTGAAATGGGCTAAAAGAAACAATTTTTTAAAAAATATATTTGTATATCTTAAATAGAAATAGCCTTATTTACAAAAGCCAAAACTTCTGGTTGTTTGTTGTTTTTCTGTTTTATCCTTTTGTATCATAAAACTAATTTCCTCCCTCTAATGACTCTTCACAAAAGTTTTCAGTGCTATAAACTCTAGTTTTACCACAGTAATTTTACATAAAATATTTCTAGCATTTTCTTTGAATCAATAAGCAATTTTCATGCCAATAGATGGTAGAATTGGTGTACTTTTTTGTAATTTACAAAGAAATTGTGTGCTTTCTTCAAATGTGGGACAAGTCATTTTCCCCACACCGATACAATAAGAAAAGTTTTGCAACTGGATCTCACAGTTTTGGATCAAATTCTGGTTGAAGTCAACGGGCATCTTTAAGAGTTGGCTCTTCTGCCACAAATTAATGTCTGTATCAGGAAAGTGAGTGATATCTACTGACAGAAACTCTTTCAGAGAGGTTGCTGCATAATTCGATTTATTCCAATACTTCTTCCACTGAGGATATATTTAACCCACCAAGTATTTATATATAAGTATATAATCTTAAATTTCTCCTATGTTGTATGTGAGAGTTGCATTGTTGGGTTTTTTTGTGGGTTTTTTTTTTGTCGTTGTTCTTTTTTTGAGCAAGATCCAGCACAGTGAGAAAAAAACAACAGAAAGTGTGCATGTAGCAAACACTGAGGTCTTAAATCTGACCCACCACTTGGGACTCCTTCCATTGAGTTACCCCAGCCCTGAACCAACCCATGAAGGAGCTTTTACTTCTTTAATCTAAAAACACGTGAATTTACCATTAGAAAAAATGAAGTTCACAGACTCACAGAATGTTAGGAGTTGGAAGGGAGCTCTGGAGATCAAGTCCAACCCCCCTGCCCGAGCAGGACCACCACAGAATCTAGGGCAGGTCACACAGAAATGCATCCAGATGGGTCTTGAAAGTCTCCAGAGAAGGAGACTCCACAACCCCTCTGGGCAGCCTGTTCCAGTGCTCAGTAACCCGCGCAGTAAAGAAGTTCTTCCTCATGTTGAGGTGGAACTTCCTGTGTTCCAGTTTGCATCCACTGCCCCTTGTCCTATCACAGGGCACCACTGAAAAGAGATTGGTCTCTCCTTCTTGACACCCACCCTTCAGGTATTTATAGACATTAATAAGATCCCCTCTCAGTCTCCTCTAGACTAAACAGCCCCAGGTCTCTCAGCCTTTCCTCGTAAGACAGGTGTTCCAGTCCCTTAATCATCCTCGTAAAGGATGAGTAAGTTATTTATTGTATCATCCTTTTAACAGTGTTCAAATATAAGGATAACCCACTGTGATTTAATTGCTTTTTATTGGGCCAGATATTTATGTATGCCTCAGTGGTCCAGTACTGAACTCCGAGCATTCAAATGGAGATGCATCCCTTCAGGGTGCAGCGGATTTAGGCTGCTGTGCCACGGACAATTGAAGTCTGGACAACCTTACATTGGACTAGCTACTTATTCTTGCTATTTTCACATCTTCTAGCACCCCTGCAGATAAACGACCGAAAATTAATCCAGCAAAAGGCGCAGCGAGATAAAGAGGCTGCCTCCCGGCCCCGAAAGGGAAGTGGCCGTCCCTGACCAACACGGGAAGCGCTGCCTCAGCGTGGGCGGAGACCAGGGTGACGGAGGCGATTTAAAATCCAGTAAAGCCGCCTTTTCAGGGCAGTCATCGAGGTGCAGTCGCCGAGGCAGAGGAACCCCCACGGCGTGAGACCGCCCGAGGCAGGCGAAGCAGACGCAGCCCAAAAGCGCGGGGAGAGAGGCTGCCTCCTTTACCCCAGCGGGAATGACAGCTCCTGGCCAACAGGGGACTGCGCTGCCTCAGCGTGGGCGGAGACCCGCATGATGGCGGCCCAGCCCCCGTCACGTACAAGTGCAGCCCCCAGGGAGAGCGGCGAACAGGGCGGGAAAGCAGGGACTGGCGTGTCCGAAGGGCATGGTGCTGCGGTTTGTGCGAGCAGGGCATGCGGGAAGAGCACAGCCCCGCTCCTGGCTCCAGGGGAGAGCCTGACTAGTGGTCGTCACCCTGACAGATGAGTGTTTGCTATGGTTTCCACTCGGGCAAAAGGCGCTTCCAGATGGAATATGGCAACCCAGACGGAGGTCCCACACAAACATACAGCTACCCAGGCCTCCGGCTGCAGGGAGTGCCTAAGCCTGTCGTTCATACAAGTAGACAGTGATGAGGTAGAGAGAAGTCCGAGGGCAATGAAGAAAGATTTCAAGGCCTTAGGACAACTGGTCAAGGGATTAGGAGCACAAGTTGTGTTCTCCTCTATTCCTCCAGTTCCAGGGAATGATGAATGGGTAAACAAGAAGACCCACCAGATCAAACCTGGTGCTACCAGCAGGACTTTGGGTCTTTTGAGCATGGTTTGATTTACAAGACACTGGGCCTGCTTGCAATGGATGGGAAAACCCTATCTCGCAGGGGGAAAAAGGTACTAGGGCAAGAGTTAGCAGGGCTCATGGGCAGGGCTTTAAACTAGACTTGAAGGGGGAAGGGGATAAAACCAGGCCCACCAGAGAGGAGCCCAGGGGTGAAGTGCCAAGGATGGGGGTGAAATTGATAGCCCAGCTGAAGTGCATCCACACTTGTAGCATGGGCAGCAAACAGGATGAGCTGGAAGCCATTGTGCAGCAGGATAGCTATGATGTAGCTGCCAGCCATGACGTTTCTGTGATTCTGTGACTATACATAGCTGCACCTCACAATTTGGTTATAGAAGTGCTACTGCTAGCAAAAAAGAGGGGGGAAATATTAACATGCAGTTTAGAGAGAGAAAGATCAAACCTGTCAGCAACAGCCAAGCCTTGCACCAACATGTAGTGATTGTGGAACTGCAACCTCTTAGCCCCTTTCTCCAACCTGAGAGATGCATCTTACCTGTAAAGCTTTCTGGAACAGTGAGTGAAGTGCAGGGCACCATGGCGGGTGTGACTTATGCTATGAAGAGGCATAAATAATTGACAAATGGAGTAGAGTCTGGCATAGCTGGGTTGAGTGGCACTGACCTCTAGCATCCTGAAATCGGCTCTCTCTAAGGCAATTAGTGGCTGATTCAAAGGGCAGAGAAAGCAGACAGGAATCGATAGGGTGTAAGACACTCCATGGCCACAGCCCTGTTTCCTCAGACCTGGATATTCTTCCTACTGCAGAAAATGGGAACAATTGTATTACATTCTGCTTATAATCTTGAATGTTCACATATGTTTGCATAATATTCCCATAGACAACTATTTTGGCTACAGCCTGTCTGATCATCTCCATATAGTAATTATACAATGCTCTATTATTAGCTGAACATTTGAGGAACTGTAAATAACACCTCATTTTGTTAGGTCCTTACACCAGTAAGAATTAAAACATTTAAGAAAACTGTGGGAGGTATTAAAATAACAGTTTCCCTGGAGCTTAAGAGAAAACAGCCCAAGTAGTTTCCAGAATTGACTTTAATTGCAGCACACAGCACACAGCTTAATCACCTATCATTTTGCCTTATATTTAGCAGAATGTCAAAAATTAAAAGTGGGGAAAAAATGAAATATGACTAAGTAAAAGGATGATGGCATGCATGGCACCATCACAGTTTGGTACTGAAAGGATCACACATTGTGCTTTGTTCTGGTGACACTGCCAACAGATGTTGCAGGACCCTAAGCTCTGGTCTCCATAAAGACAGGTTTTAGACCATTGAAAATGATCGTGTGGATTTTCTTAGGCCTTTGATTTCATCTTCCTTTGCATTTATCTCCTTTTACCAGCGAGGATCACCCCAGTGTCCCCTATACGGCATTCTCCTATGGTGTCTGTGGAAGAACTCCTCTCTGATCTTGTTCTCAGTTCTCTGCAGGAAGAAGCCCTTCTGCATCTCCAGAATCCACACCTCACCACATGTGTACTACACAGCATATACCACAGCAGCAGGAGTTGGCACATGCCACAGGTACCACTGCCATGTTCTTTGGTGGTGACTAAGTGGAGCACTGCATTGTGTGTGAATTTTTGACAAATCTAAAATAAAAATAACAAATAGACTTTTGTCTCTTGTTACTAGTGTACTTTCTCACAAAGAGTGTCCAGTTTTAGTCAGAATATCTCAAGGTTAGTTATTCTATACTGAATGAGCTCAGGAGTTATTTATATTAAAAGGGGAGTTATTCCAGAAAGGTTTGTGGTTGCAATATGTGCAAAAGTCTAGTTCAAATGACTTGAACATGCCTGGGGTCATCCTGACCCAGGCCACAAAGGATTGGGCCTTGCAGGAGAGAAGGTCATCTAGCAGAAGAAAGTCTGTATCCACTTTCAGGGTACATCTAACTGAGGAATAAAGACATAAAAGGGTTTCATTGTGGCTTGAACAGAAGGTTGGCCATCAGAAAAGATGTAATTGTGTAAGGAATCCCATCTCACAATGGGAACAGCTTGGTTTCCTAGACTGCATCTGTGTCTGGCTGTCAGTGAAGAATAACTGCCCAGGCACTGCACTGGAACACACTTCCCAAGAAGATCTCAGGTGCCCACAGCCCCGTGGACAGCTTGTTTCGTGCCCACCAAGTGTGATCTCCCTCACAGGAGATACACAGCGAGCGTGCCAGGCCCAGGTTGGACAGACTTCACTTCGTGAACCACCCGTGGGTGGCATTTCCCTATGAGCAGTCTCTGGGATGGCCAGGGTGCCTTTGCAGGACAGCTCAGCCACTCCTGCTCCTGTCCATGGCTGAAGATGCACTCCTTAAATCTAGCAGCTTTTAGGGCCATTTTAGAGAGGACCCGCCCAAGCAGTTCAGCTCTTACAAGGATGAGTAGGAGTTACTGTTCCTCCTGAGCCACGTCCTTTGCACCTGCCAAAACTGCAAAGGGGTCTCTACAAAGCTCTCCTCCCCCTGTGTTGCTCAAATATTCCTGTTTGCAAAAGGCCGTGCCAGCAATCCAGGTGTATCTCCTCCCAGCTCCCATTGAAACTGTCAGAATATACAAAAATACCTGGTGGTTTGGTCAGTGGTGGCTTCCAGCCCAGGAAACGTAATGCTGAACAAACCTCCAGCATGTTTTGCAACTCAGATTTGGAGGACAGCCTCTGACATGGGAGATGGGACTCTCTGTGTGGTGACAGGGGAGCAGATGCTCATGTCCAGCATTTTCTACCTGCCAGCTGGTCTAATCACCCTTTCTGGGCCTAATCACCCTTTGTGATGATGCCTCCCACTCCAGAGTTTGGATATTGTTTGGGAACCTAAAACTCAGATGCCTACAAGTTTAAGTCTAACATCAGATCCCGGTGTCCTCCCCAAGTCATTCCAGTGCAAAGGATATTCACATTTTTTTCCTCTTCTTCCATTTATATTAAAACATTTTTTCCATGTAGCCTGACATCCAAACAGTTACTAGTATATTAAACATCCAAACAGCCTTAGTATATCAAAAACAAGCAGCTGTGGCATCTTCAATGTAATTTTCTGAGCTATGCTGCTTTCACTGTGTTACCTGTTCCCTAAAATATTTGGTATTGTAGCTGTAAAGCAGTGTTAAAATGAAATGTTCAAAAAGCTTGTTTTCCAAAAGGCCTTGGCTTTTTTTTGGGCTTTTTTGGGGGCTTTTTTTTTTTTTTTATACAAATGCAGAAGGATATACAAAGGACCTTGGCAAGTAATTAAACATTCTAATTTTGGATAATCTTTGATTAATGAAGAAGCTGCTTTTGAATGTTCTTCTCTGGCTCAAATAATTGATCTCTAATTGTCCCATCTAAAGGTTATATATTGCCTTTCCTCATGATTGTGTCCTCCTAATGCCTTATTACTCGGATCCAGCTATTAGCAACGTCCATTAATTCCTCTTGAAAATGCTTTGAACTTTCCAAATTGAAATAATGCTTTATAAAACTAAGTTTAGTTTTGTACGAGCTTTGACTCGCTTGAGGAAACCTCACCAAGAGATGTCACAAACATGATGTGTAATTATTCAATTCTGAATTATTTTAGAATCTATAAGGTATTTGAGGATGTTGGACAGAGCATGTGTAGGAGGATAAGTTGATTAAAAATAATGGCACAGGTGTTCTCTTACTGCACATAAACAGGTGATGGATTTGCAATTAAATGTGTGATGTCTAAGCAGTAAATGCATTTATACAAAAATTGGATAACTACAGAATTTAGGATCTGCTGAAACGTTCCTGATGATAGAAAAACTCTGGGTTGTTTTAGAAGGATTTTACTTGGATCTCTAACAAGCTGGGAGGGATAAACTTACTTAATTGCTTACCTGAGAGAGGAGGCTTCTTAATAGCGTAAGTTGTTAACTCACTTCTGGAATAAGCTGGTTTTTAGCCTTATGCTACTTCAGTAAGACAAGCCCATTTTAACCTGTTGCTTGGCAGACTTATGTTTATAAGGCGTCAAAGAAAATTGGCTAAACTTCTTTGTTTTTCCTACTAGGCATCAAGTTGTGTAGCCCAGATACTGGTGTGTGCCTGGTGCTTGACCACAGCATTACAGCACCAAAGGCTTGTCATCACCCAGCACGTTTTCTGTGTAGTTTGGTATTAAAAAAGGCATACGGTACTTGCACAAGCACAGACTTTTATAAATATGTCTAATGAATACAATTTGGAAATGCTTTTACTTCCTTTGCTCCTGAATTTTTCAGACTAATTTCATTAAAGTAAAATGCTTATTCATGTGCTGCTTTCCCTAATTTTGGCTTAATTGTTTCCAGTCTGTACAGCCCGGCTGTCTGGAGATGTTTATTACTGAGTAAATGTATTCTGGAAGGAGAAAGCCTGGCTAAATTGCTGGAAAGAAAAATACTACAATCTGACCTTATCAAGACAGGATCCAGAAGGTTCTTATTTTTCATTTTGATTGCAGACTGTTAGCAAGGAAAAAAACAATCCAAAGAAGTTAACTAAAGTCTATCACAACAGTCATTGGTGCTAGGTGGGGAGAAAAAAAGCACTGTCAAATGCCTATAATCCATTCTGCAGAATTGCAGAAAAAGTGTTACATATCCTGTAACAATACAAAGCTATTTTCTTCTGGCTTTGGAAAACACAAATCTATTCCACGCAAATGCACTTGGTATTTATGGAACCTTTTAATATACTTTAAGTATATGATAACACAGAATGAGAGTACAGCATCGAAGTATTCAATAATATATTTTGAGTGATCTTTAGCAACTCTCCTGAGCATTTATGACTTGCTAGAGGGAAATGCACTTTGCAAAGATCATGTGCAGTCCCTATGGAGACCCGTAACCTTCCTCAGAGCAATTCACCACAAACTGATGGGTCTGATCACAGCACAAGCGAGACAGTCAGTTTAAAAGGCTCTGGAAATGCATTATGAATACTAATAGGAGGCCTGTGACTGCTGAGTCACTGTCTGCCACCAGAGGTTCAAGCAAAGGCTTATTTGGTGATTATAAATATCAGTCGGAAGTCGAGTATTGGCAAAAGTTTCATTTAGACTTTGGCCCGTTCATGGGCTGATTTGCTGTGTAATCAGTTTATTAGTGAATCAAAGAAAGATAAAATATTCGGTTAGGGAGGGATGGGAGATTCAAATCTAGGGCCGGGGAGGGAAGGAGTGAGGCTGTGATATCAAAAGGCTTCTCTGAGAGACACGAGAACCTGCATTTACTCTTCTAGGGAGAGTTTGGTGCTTACCTACCGCTCCCACGGGACCTGCTGGGCTTGTCAATAACAGGACAGAGGTTTTCTCCTCACCTCTGTCCCACTGCAGGAGCTACGCTGTGCCCTGGTGGCCTTAATGCAGGAGCTTTTTAATTTTATTTTTTTTGTGTGTTTCATTGTGTTATTTGTCATTGAAGCATTTTTGAGGAATTTCAGCTGGGCCGGAAAGATCTACCACGGTTTGAATGCGTGCTGTTAAAGCCCCCTCTAGCAGCAAGCTGCCAAATGAGTTCTTATCACAGAGTGTGGATGAATATATCCCCTTCCTAAGCCACCACTGGCTCTGTGCTGTGGCCTCCCCCACGTGTCACACACCTCTTTGCTGCCCATCACGATCCCTTATGCATTATTGCTTCCTCTACGGCTTTATGGCCATCCAGAACAGTATTGTGGTATTTAACTCAAACAGAGCCCATCTTTGCATTTCAACTCTTGGAGGGTCTGGATCCACATGGTGTTTCTCATTAATCAGTACTGTGTGGCACTCTATTTTTAATTTTATTTTTTAATACAATGCACGAGTAGTAGAAGCTCAGCTTGTTATTTTCTGACCTGTCTTTTCTTCCTCCTTTCCTTCCTGAGTCTTGTTCCAGATGGTAACTTCTGCAAGTGCTTAAAAATAAAAATGAAAGTGTGAAGTGCATTGGCTTTTATGGGGCTGCAGACAGGGGGCACAGGAGGAGGGGAAAGTGCATTGGTATTGTTGGTTTACCCCGGTTTAATTAATGTCCTCAGCTAATAGTCCACCTGCAGTGGTATGAAATGCATCATAAAAGACATGGTACACAAATATTTAAGGAAAAATAAAGCTTTGTTATTGTGGGGAGCCTCTTAAGAAGGTCTTGTTGTTACTATCCCATTGCATCTGGCCCGTAGCTGATTTCTGATTTCCTCTTTTTCAGAAGCTGTTTGACCACGGGCAGGAAATGTGCTACAAGGAGATGAAGAAGTTGGCAATTGTCCTGTACCGTGAGAGTCCTGGCACACAGCTGGTCATTGAGGACCTGCAGGTGAAACAGTGGCTGGATAGAAAGAGGCTGTATCTGATACACAGGCACCTTTACCTGACTTTGAGAGGACCTTGGAGAAAGAGTAATTGGGAGATTTACCATAAATCCATCCCCAAAGCACTCACACTTTTAAGAGGGTTGTGCGAGTTGTAGCAAGAAGGTGCCATGAGAAAAGGGGGTATCAGGTGCCCCGTTTTGCTTTCAGTCTCTCAGATGCCCCCTTGGCTGTCAGATCACTGCTCCCTTGGGAAGGGACAGACACAACCTGTCCCTGCGTTTGGTCAATACAGCTTGAAAACCCCTCGCTGTCCAAAGCAAACATTAAGACCAAATATTTGACCGAGGAGGGGAAAAAAAACAACAAAACAACAAACAACCTCTTATCCTTTGCAAAACACTCAGATAAACAACAGCTTCTTAAACATACATGTATGTGCACTCCACCCGGACATGTGGGTGAGGGCATCAGGAGTCTGGGTGTCTTTTATTAGTAGCAGCTAACTTGGAGAGTTGCAAGGAAGTTTAATCTATTCAAGATATGTTCTTTTGCTGTTGCAGCTACTGTGGAGTTATCAAAGCCCAGGGAATTTACTGTTCTGTTTTTTCTTTACATGGAAATCGCTTGACCCTGATTCCCTTATTTTCCTTCTCTGGGTATTACTATTATTAGTGCAGTGGTGGAGTATTTCTCCCTAAATGTTACTGTAGAAAAGTAAAGAATTTCCTATTTATTTTTTTCCTCCATAGAGACTCTACTATGAACAGAATTTAAAGGACAAATAGTATGTTTGAAGACTCAGAAAGAAACAAAAATGACAGCTGATACAGAGTGTGAAAGAAAAAAAAAAAGGAGCAGGTCACAGAACAGGGAAAAATCCATATGTATGTAAGGAGGTGTGCCTAACAGTCCAACTGAAAAGCAAATAGAAAAAAGTGCTTCACACAAGCAAGAAGATTTTAGTAGCTCACTCTGGCCACACAAAAGGCAGCAAATAATTTAGCAGGAGCTAATAACGGCTCCATAAATAAAAAAAAGCAAACCTGGATCATAGTTACACAGTTAACTCTATATGAGGTGAAGCTAAATGGACTGAGATTTTTTCAGTCTTAACTAGAAGGCCAAAGGTCAAAATCACACAAGCAGAGTGACCCACTGTTGCAAACAGCCCAAACAGGCATGTTCCCTTCAAGTCACTTCAGAAGCCAAATGCAGCTGTTTGAGGGCTGGGAGGGAGGAGAACAAAGTAAGTGAGAACAGGTGTAGGGCATCCTCATCATGTAGGGTTTAAATGCAGCCTGATGTAAAGGACAAGTTTTTGAGACAGAGCAGAAGTGTTGATGGGTTGGGGAGAAAACAATGGGGCTAAGAAAGTTGGCGTAGCAAGCTCAGCAGAAAGAAGACCAAAGGCTTTATGCTGCTGTTTACTGAGTCATTGTTGTCAGGCCTGAGGTGAAATGCATCAGGCCATCATATGGTGCAGATGGTATGCCTTAAAAAATAGCTGTGGGGCTTGCCTTAGAAATACAGGCTTAGTTTTCCTAGGCAGCTGTGTGCTGAGCAGAGCTCTGTTGCAGGTGCAGTGTGTGCTGCTTAGACTCAGCTTTGTCTTGCTGCTCCTTTTCAGGCTGTAGAAACCACAGTGTTTTTGTGCCTGAGGGTCTTCCAAGCCCTCTCATCCTGGGTAAGACCTGCCTTTTTCTGTTAAAGAGAATTTTTCTTTGCTGGGTCATTTTAGCCTCTTGACAGCAAGACTCTGAGGTGGCAGTGCCCACGTAAGCCTTCATGACCTGATGGGCCAAGCGTCCTGGCATCCCACCTGGCATGGGCTGGGTGTGCTTCAGGACACCCTTGCTTACTTATTACATGTATTGAGAAGGTGATGTGTTTTGTCAAAGGAATTTATTATGAGTTTTATCTGGGTTCCTGTGGAAAAGCTCACAGAGGTTTTTTTTCAGTCAAGGGACAAGGCTCCTCGAACGTTCTCTGGTGAGCCTGGGGCTGGCAGTGACAGATGGCAGAGGGGTACAGGAGAGTGTTAGGGTGAAGGATGAGATGAAAAGGTATCAGCATGGTGGTGGATGGCAGCATGTGGTTTAATGTGGTTAAACACCTCTAAACAGGCCAGGGATGTTGTTGGTATGAGAAATGTGTTTGCCTGTCCACCCTTGATCCCTTCTCCACCCCATGTACCCCAAACTACCCTCCATTACAGACATGCAGATCTAATTCTTTTTATTATTTTTTTTCTTTCTCTAAAGTGTCTGTCAAATGTTGCTGCCTGCCCATCACTGTCCTAACAGCCCCTGTGAGAGGGTGATGGCCAGGCTGCCCTGCATTACATTTTCTGCCTTCATTACCACATCAGCCAGTGCTTTGGCTGTCTCATGTTGCCTCGTTTCCTTGCACGTTGGTGTCACTGTGGCTTGCTTCTCTTCCTGATCTCTGGTTACTTTGCAGCATCACAGGAAAAATAAAACTGATTACATTAGTTCTGCAGCTAAAATGGTACCAAGGAGGTATGTTTTCTGATTTTTGAGCCTTGAATTTAAGGGCAGAGGTTTTTGTTTATGTTTTTGTTTTCATTCTGTTTGAAGTGTTGAGAAGAACAGCTGGGAAGAAGGGGTCAATATTCCTACTCTATGAAAGTCTACATATGGCCTCTGCCAACATGGCTGCTTTCCTGACACCATGGACAATCAAGGGTAAAACTCAAGGCACTTTTTCAAAGGGAAATGCAGTGGGGAAAATTTCACATTACTGTTCATGCAGTTTTATTTCTAAGGGCAAAATGAAGACTTACAGTGGATTTCAGCTTGGTTTGACCTAAATGGACAAACAAACAAGTAATAAATACTTTTTGAGGTGAGCTTGATGTTGGATCCCTCTTGCCTCAGTAGCTGAAGTGCCTCACCATCCTGCTTATATTTCTTGGCCCAGATTCCTGGTGGTAAAGTTTCTTGAGAAGCAATCCAGTTGTCTTGCTGGTGGAGTAAGCAAAACAAGTAAGTGGGAAGTCCAAAAATTCACTTGACAGTGCAAACCAAGGCAAGAATATACCAAGAACTGAAGGATAGTGGTTAGCTTTATTCTGGGTCAATATTAATTGCTTTGTGTGGTTGTTTTGCTGCTTTATTACTAGTAAAGAAGATGAAATGTTACAGTTCAAGAAAGTCAAATAGTGCTTACTGCAAATGGAAATCCAGATAAGAAACAAGTGTTACTGCAGGGGTCTGTGCATGCAGAACACCAGACTGGAGTTCTATCTCTAAATTACATTGTTAGTCCACAACTTTGCCCCCTTTGCCCCATATCTCCTTCTTACTGTTTGGGTTTTTTATATTGTGTGTTGTTTTCCTCCCCCTCAAAACTTCAGGGGCTGAATAGGAAGAAATTAATTTTGTTGCTTCCAGGTGACTTTGTTCTAGCTGTGTGTAGCAATTGGAGGGGATTAGGCTAACAGGTGGTGAGAGACCATGTTTATAGGTACTGAGGAGAGGTATCAACTCTGTTCTCTAATTTCAGCTCTAATTCTTCTGTATTTCAAACTGGCAAATCCATGCTCCTTGTAAATTCCCACCACTCCCTCTGCCGTGTGGCTGCAGATACTGCTGACTTCTAGCAGTTAGGTTATTGATCTGCTCCTTCACTAAAGTGAAACAGTTTGGTTTAAAACCATTTTCATTATAATCATGTGTGCATTCTTGTGCCTGTGTGGGAGAAAGGTGCCTTCTTAATTGCATCAGAGCTTTAAATTTTGCCATGGTGGCAAAGGAAAAAAAAATAAAATATATATATATATATACACACACACACCTGGTTTTTGGTTAACTCTCAGAGGTCATGTGCTTGGTTGCTGTGCAGGGTCAGAGTCTGGAGGAGCTGGCATGTGACTGTAGCTGTTTCTTCATCCAACACCAAGTGTTTGCAGAAGAATTTCATCATCCTCTCTCAGGAGCAGCTGCCAACCGCAGGGTAACGTGGTTTCACCGGGGAGGGGAAAAGATGAGGTTTATATGTAAAATTACTTTTAACACCAAAACACTTCTTGACACACAGGTCAATATGTGCCTAAACTCCTCTAAGTAACTGAGTTTATTGTAATTCCTCTGTCACATTCCCTTGCTGCAGCTGTGACACTGGGCTGTGTAGCTTATTTAATTATAGCTGTATTTGCTGCTGTGTGGCTGTTGTTGGGTGTGCCATGAATATTTAGATTTTTCTTTCTCTGCAGTTCTGTAATTTAAACAAATTCAGTGAAGTGTATTTAACCTGAAGTCATGTAGAATGTGGGTTGCTTCGGGCTGTGCTTTTTTAGGAACTTCCTTCTGCAAAATGGGGAAAGCTGGGGAGGAGAATCAGCCCGTACATGCTGTGTGTGTCTGTAGTTTTCCTCTGTTTTTAAAACAAGTTCAATCCACAGAGCTCTTGGTGTGTTCAGTGGGTGTATTTTGACAGTGTGGACCTCTACTGCAAACTTGCATGCTTACACCTGTGCACAGCCCTGGTTTTCCTTCCAAAGAGTTCATTTGAATGCTGACCTGCAAAGGTCAAAGGTCTGTGGGCTGAGCAGGCTGGTACACAGCTATTGGAGGGCAGAAAGTGCAGGACAGGCTATTTCCATGAGAATCTCTTTTTCTCTGAGGATATTGATACAGCTTTTATGTAGGGATTCATTGTATGCCTGTCAGCACTGTGCTGGGTAAAAAGACTGTGAGTAACATCTTGGAATATTTAAACAAAATGTTTCAGGGGGGTGAGGGAACTTTACAGTTTGCTTTTTTTTTTAACTAAAGACATATACCGTTATAGACAGAGGGTCGTTTTTTTCCTTCTCTAAACTGTGAAATTATCATTCCTATAATTAAGCCTAATGGACATTCTTCCTGTGTACGTTTGGTAAGATGGCTTGCTAATATTCACCCATTTTTTTCCCTTTTGGAGCCAATAAATTATGCATAAAGGACAAAACAGAAATAATCACCCAGACGTTTGCGGCGCTTTTGTCTGACTAATTCTCATCCATTGTCTTTTATAGTTTTAAAATGGGAGATGAAGTGGTGGGGATGATATCTGTGCTGATAAAATATGCAATAATGACTTTTAATTTAAGTTGCATATGCTCTTTTTGAAAATTAAAGATGCCAACAGTCATTGGTGAGTTCTTTACATTGGACCAACAAGCACTATAGGCAGATTCTGTAGGAGAGCCAAAAGAGTAAAGATAGATTTAAAAAAATGCTGACTTCATGACATCTGTATCTATTAAGTCAAAAAGTGTAATAAAGTTTCAAGGAAAGGAAGAAGAAAACACTTGGAAGCTTTTTGCAGAGCAGGTGGTGTAGGCAAGTTGTTTCTCAAGTAAAAATAATCAACATTTTTAAATTGTATGAAAAAATGCTGATAAGGAACTGTGTTTATCAAGGTGGGAATTATATTTTGCACGGATGGGTCTGAATTTTGATTAGAAGAAGATACAGAGCATAGTTTTTCAGCTAAAGGAAGATAATTGGATGGAATAAAGGGGTGCTGTTGTTGTACAAATTTATTTGTGCTATGTGTAGAAATAACACTCATGAATTATGGTAAAATAGTTGCATGGATTCTGCAGTAATTAGAAAATGCAATAATGCCAGTCAGGGTAAAAAAAGAAGAAAGAAGGGGGGGGAAAAAAGAGGAAAAAAAATCCCAAGCAATTCTAGGACTCCCTTTCTATGAAGCCTGATTCCCATTCAAAGGACAAAAGTGCTTTCTTATTCTGCTCTCAGAATTGGATCCCTGGGATTCATTCCTCAATAGGATTTTGATTGATTTTGTTTTAGTAGTTTTATCTTATTTCATAACATTTGTATTAAATCAGATACCTCTGAGCACTTAATCGTTTTTAGCTTCTAGATCTTTGTATTTAATATTATATTCACAGTCAAAATTTAATATAAATAAGAATCACAATAAATGTGAAGTCATTGATCAGATGCAGCAACCTACAGCAAAGACAGGGAACCAAAAGCCTGATCCAGAAATCTTTGTCTGTAATAAAGACACCTATTGACTTCAGTGGGTTTTGGGTCAGGCCTCAAATGGAAACAAAACCCATCTCTGCTTGCCAGAGAGGTCAGCAAGTGACCTGGAATATGATAGTCATTAATCCACTGTAATAACTGTGTGTCCTTACTGAACAATGGTGGCTGGTAAGGCAAAGAGTAGGGTGTTGTGCTGTGCTCATATGGTGTAGAGCAGAGACTCTACAGACCTGATGAGAGGGATCTGGTGTATTAAACCAAACTGTCCTTCAAGCACTTTTAGCATCCACCTCCTAATCTTAATTTACAGGGGAATTAGCTGGCTCTGCCTGTGTGGGCCCCAGGAGAGAAATGTTGGAGGCTCCCAAACCTTCATTATAGGCTGTGTCCAGGGGAGGACATAGGTGATGGCAATACCAATGCTGCATGGTTCCCCTCTTAGGGACAGGGGGAGCTGAGTATCACTGAGCAAATATCTGTAGCTCAAGTGAGGCTGTTTAGAGAGGTGAAAAGGCTCCTTCCATTACTTCAGGAGCTAAGCCAGTGGGGAGCAAAAAAACCCCAGGCATTAACTTCAGTGGGAAGGAGATGAGCAGTGCAGAAAAGACTGTACAGACCACTGTGTGGAAAGAAATAGAAGGGAGATCTGATTTCCAGCCCCTTCTCCAAGGATTGTTTCTATAACTTGCATTAAATACCTGTTATTAAAATAGAGGGCTATAGCTTGATTATGTAAGTTAGTTGCTTTGATAATGCCTGTGGGAACAGGACACCCATGCTAGTGTTGTAAATCAAAGAAATAAGCCCTGGGAAATAAAAAGTGGTTTCACTTTCCAAGTGCTGATCCCAGTATTGCTTGAAAATAAACTCTGATTTACTGATTAAGCCCATGGGTTCTCTTTTGTAATTTGGAGAAGTGAAACTTGAGCTATCCTACAGTGTCTTTAGATTATAATGAGGTGCCTGTATTAGTGATGGCCACAGTGTCTATGAACCTAGATTGCTTTTCTAGGTGTATCACAACATCTACTGGAGGAAACAAAGATCTCTAAACCATCCTCCCTGATGACTGTCCAGAAGGACAATACTCTTCTGGCCTGCAGAAAAACACATGTCATTACCCATACCCCACCAGAAGAGCTAGCAGAGGCTCTCCAAGTCCTTGGGGCTGCTGTTTGGCTGTGGAGGAACTGAAGTGGTTCCCTGGGGAATAGCCTGGTCCCACCTTCTGCAGGGCTTTCAGTGAGGTGGCAGCTCTTTGGGAGGTGGCTGGTTGAGTGTGTTGATTCCAGCCAGCTCAGCCTCTATAGCACCCAACTACTTGTCTAGGTGCAGCCCTCCTAGAAGTCTTGAGAAAAAACTCTGAGAATGAAGATGTTCAAATGTCATTTTTTAAAACAATTTTTTTTTGCCATTTTATTTTTCCTTTTTACCAGCTAGGGGAGAATTAGGACATATGAGCTGGAATGGTAAATTTGGTGACAATGAGGAGGTGTGAACAACCTGAGTGGAGTCAGCACAAAAATAGGCCATCTCCAATACCTCCCAGGAGAGGGTGAACATTAGCTAAATGAAAACTGCTTTCTCTGAAGAGCTCCACTGGCATTTTTTTTTCTTCTTCTTCTAACTCTGTGTGCTGGTGTGTAAGATATCAAGTCTGGAGGGGGAAAAGAAAATGCTCTCATCATAAACAAAATGATAGCAAATTAAAACAGGTAACTAGCATTATGCTCGCCATTTGGCTTGAGTAGAAACAGGTTTGGATTAATTGGCATTAATGAGTCTGTGCTATTCAGGTGTTTATATTTAAATATTAACTGTTGTTCTTCCCATATGTGTCTGAAGCTCTTTTGGATTGTCTTCAGGGATTGGCATAAAAATGTGATTAAAAACCCTAACCTGCATTTATTTATTTAGTTGTACCAAAAAGAATAAAGTAAAATGTGACATAAATGGTTTAATTTTAAGAAATATCTATGACTTGGAACATACCATCACCTGACCTCTCAGAAATCATCTTCCACACAAACCTGAGTTGGGTTGAGAGACATGAGTGTAATGTTCAGCTGGCTACAACCCATATAATTATCTGTTCTCTCCACAACTTGTTTATAGATAACTGTCTGTTAAATACTATTGGTTTTAAGGAAAAAGAGCTGGTAGTTATGGAAAACACATACTTAGAGGGGAAAAAGCCATGTTCTCTGGTGGCTCTATGCTGCATATTGTGTGCCAGCGTTGACCTATTTCTGCCTATCCTCTAGAGCATTTGTGTAGCACCATAACTCTTGGTGATGTTTAAAAAGGCAGAGAATATTGTGTGGTCTAACTGTACAGTTCTTCAAACTGGGGAAACCATCAAGCACCTCAGCCTCTTGCCTGCCTTTTGCAACAGAACACAGCAGGCAGCACTGAAGTTTTGCCCTGAAGAACAGAGTACGTGTCATAAATTTTCTTTGCCAATAGATCTGTAAAGCCCAGTGCACAAATGCTCTCTTGAACACAATGGTGTCTCTGAGCAGTACAGTTACAGAACTATTCTTCTCATAAAGATCAATGAGCTTGTAAATTTTTCAGTTACTTTTTTTTTCTTAATATTCTGTAAGAAACTCTGATCTATCATGTTTGCAGCTTGACTTGGGCTGCTCTCCTTTCCGGAGCTGTAACACCAGGATGTTTGTTGTAGCTAGAAGGAAATATTAATTTAAGGTCCTGGTCTTGAAAGCTACATTTCTAACAATGCCTTTGCCATCTGTATCCTGCCTGCTCTGCCCTTGTATGTGAGCATGTCTGTGCACAAACACCCCCTCCTGTTTTTAAGAAAGAAAAGCTGAAAGTGGCTGAACGTTGCCCAGCCTGGAAACAACTTTGGTGTAGCTGTGCACTTGCTATTTTTAGGAGCACAGACTGCAGAAACAGTAATGCTGCCTCTGGCTTTGAGATCTCAAAAATTGTGACTGACACTTCAGTGTTTGTAGCTGCCATCAGTCTGGTGGAGAACGTAGAAGCTGCTGATATAGCTTAAAAAGGGAATGGCATTGTATATATAGAGGGTGGGAAAAAAAGCCTTTGGGGATTACAGCAACATGTTGCCTTGGAAATACTTGAATTGATAGGTTTTACCATTCTATTCAAATACTTCACTTTTAAAAAGCTTTAAATCAAGTAAGTTAGGGTCTTGAATAGTACTGCTTTAGTGGCTGCTTATCAGCCACTTGTGAATATGCATACTGCAGAAGCTAAACTGTGACATTTTTCATTTTCAGGTAAAATTGAATGACCTGAAAATGGATCAATCTTCCATGTTACCAGCAACCATTTTGGAACAAACTGCCTGGCAGCTAGGCTGCAGTCCCACAGACAAGCAACTTGCTTTTCACTTAGATGAAGAAGATGAGTTAAAGCATCTTCGTGACTGTTTCTGCATCCCAAAAGTCAAGGATCTGCCTCCAAGTGAGAATTATAATTATAGTGGGGAAGTGAAGGGGTGGGAATGGTGGGGGTTCACATCTTCTGCATGTCTTTATCACAGATCTTTGGAAATCATGGTCACTGAGGAGATAACTGAGCAACTGCAGTCATATCTGAGCACAATGTCCCTGATGTTGCTAAATGAATCCATCAACTTTTTTTAGCACCAAAAGCTTTCTGCTCTCATTCCCATCCTGAGTAAGAAGGAAGGATACAGTGCTTACCTGGAGCTTATGCTGTCAGTCAGCTGCTTTGAACAGTAGACTGGCTGATTGAAAATTACAGGCAGAAGCATTTCTACCTAATGGTTTGAACTGGTTAAGTAGCTTACAATAGTTCAGAGCAGTTGCTTCCTTGGTGTAATATAGCTTGGTATTATCTATCTAGGTTGCAATTATTTTAGTTAATGAAAGAGGTGGTACATATATTAACATTTATGCCTCATTGCTAGGAGTGGAGATAATCTTTTTTCCTGAGGCCAAATGGAAGACTGTGCCTTTGGACAAGTAATTGATCTGAGCAAGTAATTCATAATGAAACCTTTTTATTAGAAGATCTTTCCCACTTTCCTCATGAATTGCCTACAAATATATATAACCGCACATGGCTTCAACGTAGCTGTGCAAAATGGTTCTCAACATTTTTCTGCTTCATTCCTGGCCTGTCAGTTGTTTTGAGGAGCCTGTAGCATGCCTGGGCATGGGAAAGGGGTACCTTTGATTGATTTATGAAAAGAGAACCGGGTGAAAGCTGAGGAAATGGAATATTATTTCCTTAAATGATTAACATATATAAGCGTATTCTGCCTTAGCAGAAAGCATCTATTAAAAATTAAAGGAAAAATTATCATAGATTTTTCTTGCAACATATTTTCATTTTCTAATAAATGCAGATTTTTTTCCTTTTTGAAAAGAGCGAGACTGATGGTATGTGAGAAATTGCAGGCACATTCACCAAATTACATCCAGTAAAGATCTGTGATAGAAAATGGTATCAGTTGTCTGAATTCCTGCACATCTTTTGAAACTGTCTTTGTCTTCAGTATCTTGCTTCCTAGAGATGATAAATGGTAGGAATGCAGTCTGCCCCTGTCCTTAGGACATGAGGCTGATAAATCTTTCTTCTCTATGTGCTAGTGTATTGGCTTATCATTTAAATCCTTGAGTTTTGCTATTCTTATTATTCAGAGCAGAACTGGACTTAACAAATTTTTAAACTAGGTACTTCATCTGTGTGCAGTTGGTGTTCTCAGCCTGCGTTCCAGGAAGTCTTTTCTGTTTCCCCCTTTTTTCCCCTCTGATTGCTTCAGAGGGTTTCCTAAACCCCATCTGTTTGCTTGGATATGACTATTCTGTGCCCAAAGCCACTTGAGCTGCCCCTGTGGTGCACCATCTTCAGTGCAGCAGAGGTGCAGGAGGTGCAAAGCATCCCTCCAAAGCTGGAAAGATGCTAGAAGGCAGCTCGTGGGGCCAGAGCACTGCTGCCCTTTGCAATCCAGCTCCAGAAGGACACCTGAACTGCAGCTGTGTCTTCAGCATGTCAAATGTCTCTCAAGAGTATGAAAGGTCACTTTTCAGTGTAGTGTCTCAGCAGCTTCAGAGTAAAGAATCTTCTGAGAAGTACACAGAGGTTTTGATGCCCTTGTGTCAGTTTGCATTGCTTCCCTTCCAAATTCTATTTATTGTTTATAGATAATATTTAAGCCCAAAGACTGCTGATGTGGTTCCCCCCCCAGTTACTATGATACTTAGTCCTGAGACTGGCTAAATGTGTTTTAGTGAAGATAAGCAGCCTCCATAGTAATACAGTTGAACGGCACAGAGAACCCATCATTCTCATCATCCCAAATGGAGGGTTTTTTCCCTTCTCCTTTCCCCTGTCTCTCTTTTCTGTGCTTCAGCTGTCTTTAAGAACATCTTCCCTGCTGAAAAACAGCAGGGGTGTAAATATATACATATATATTTACATTGTGTGTCTATATGATAGAGAGAGATCTCCCATGACATTTATCTGAGCACAGGAGCAGAACCTAGATAACGTGCCTCTGAAGATAAATGTCATTACAGTTATTAGCCATCAAATATTCTTTATATATTAACATAAAGCATTACAATGGGGGTTTAGAATGAAGCCTTACACAAAGCAGATGAGAACATCCATAGGAGGCAATTGTAAGATTACATACAAAAATATTCAGCAAGTCCTTATAATAATTTGATTTAGTTATCAAGTTATAAACTGTCACAGCTATTTATTTGTTACATGGATCAAGTGGAAACAACCAGCAGACTAACTCCCTAGCAAATCTTTGGGTTTTTATGTGCAAAGGTGAGGGACAAGGCTCAGATGAGCAAATAGAAAGAGATGACAGCAGAAGATTTAGAGAAATGTTTGGGTTTCCTCACTCTGCTCTGAGCTGACAACAAAAGTCTCTCTAATGCTTTTTGGTGCACTGGGAGGAGGTGGGAATGGCTGGAGTGCAGTTGGGCACTGAGTCGTCGATCAGATTAAGGCTGTGGCTTGTGCTCTGTCATCTTGGAAAGGAATGGAGCATCATTTGAGTTTCTTGGGAATAAAAAGATGTCCCAGATTGAAAGCGTTGAGCTATATTTCCCTGAAGAGGTGCTTAAAGGTAGTGGTTAATCTTACAAATCTGGCTCTTTGGAGGGCTTGTGAGGGAGGTATGGGAAGGTGTGAAAGAGGTGATCTCTCATCCTGCAACAAGGGATACGACTCTGATAATGTATGAAAAGATTTAGTCCTTCCTTTCTGCTTAATAGAGACATTGTATTTTTCCCTTTTGTTTGGACTGAATATTTCTGAAAATAAACTTGCTTATTCTTTGAGGTTTAAAAGGTATAGAAAGGCACCTTTAATGTAGACAAATGGGTATATTTAGTATACAAATTAATGTACCTTATGACATCTGACTAGTTTTTATGAATCTGAGTAGGTGTGAGAATAACTTAGAATATATCTAATTAATCTCAATGTAAATTATTGTTCATGTATGTTTTTACTTGGGTTACTCTAAGGACTCATTTCAATAATCACCTCTTTTGTTTTGCACCAGCCTTTATTTAATCAATTGTGCTTGTTTCCCATGTGACTGTTTCAAATATATATTGCATATCCAGCAGAGCTCTTCCAGAAATTAAAAGGGCCAATACTGTGAGAAATGAGGGCAGTGTAATTTGGGGAAAGACAAGTGCTAGTCTTAAGAAAACAAATACGTTATTGTAAAGAATATCACAGTGACAGAGGAAATGTGGGAGCACAACGGGGTGCTGCTCAGAAGTTATGAAATGAGAAAGATGCTGCAAAAAACCAAGCCTAGTTTGGGAAGCAGCAGTGGTCCAAAATGAGTCTATTAATGATGGCAGAGAGAGGGAAATAAACAGCTTTTTTGTGAAACAGAGAAGAGTACAGCCCAACACAGAGCTGATAACATGCCAAAAAAAGAATATCCAAAGTAATGGCTATAAAAGTAGAAAAATACACTTGGGCAAAGCATTAATGCCATCTTTCTCCAACCAGGAGGGGTTTTCATTTAGACAGGACTGTGGTGCAAGAAAAGCTAACTTGCTTGTAATTCCTTACCTGTTTTAATGCTTGACTGGGGTATAAAGAGTTTTAGTGAGACTGAGCTCCAAATTCTTGAGCAAAGATCCTCTCTCTATTCCCAGTGAGTCAGTATTATTGTGTTTCTTGATAGGAAAAGAACTGTTAATAGAATCACAGAATCACACAGACCTACCAAGGCTGGAAAAGACCTTCAAGATAATCAAGTCCAGCCTATGACCAACACCACCACACCATCTAGACCATGGCACTAAGTGCCATATCCAGCCTTGCCTTGAACACATCCAGGGACGGTGCCTCCACCACTTCCCTGGGAAGTCCATTCCAATGTCTAATCACCCTCTCCGTGAGGAAGTGCTTCCTAATATCCAACCTAAACCTCCCTTGGAGCAGCTTCAGGCTGTGCCCTCTTATCCTGTCATTGGTTGCCTGGAAAAAGAGCCCAGCCCCCACCTGACTACAACCTCCCTTCAGGTAGTTGAAGACAGTGATAAGGTCCCCCCCTGAGTCTCCTCTTCTCCAGGCTAAACAACCCCAGCATCCTCAGCCTCTCCCTATAAGACTTTCCCTCTAGTCCTTTCACCAGCCTTGTTGCTCTCCTCTGGACCCACTCCAGCACCTCAACGTCCTTCTTGAAGTGAGGGGCCCAGAACTGCACACAGTACTCGAGGTGAGGCCTCACCAGTGCTGAGTACAGGGGGAGAATTACATCCCTGTTCCTGCTGGCCACACTATTCCTGATCCAAGCCAGGATGCCATTGGCCTTCTGGGCCACCTGGGCACACTGCTGGCTCATGTTCAACCTATTTAGGAGCATGGGTAATATTTATACCACTCTGTTTTCATTCATATTAGAACAGAGATGAAAAACAGATGTGGTATCTGTAAAACAGATTAGGGTGGAATTGCTGTCTGACTTATGCTTTTTAAAAGCTTCTAAAGCTTTAATTAAGAAATTACCTAGGTTGTCTATACTTGTGAAAAATGTTTCTGGTGAGTTCAATGAAGTTGGTAATTGTTACTACCCTTTGCACTAAGAGACCTTTTCCAGGCATCCAATCTATTTTTCTACAGCCCTAACATAAAATTTTCCCAGAGAGAAATGCAATCTTATCCTTCATTTCTAGCATGTATCTTAACATACTTGTTCATTTGATCTCTTTTTATGAGATACATTGACTATATTTACCAAAAACACATGTAATGTTATTTTTTGGGGTATTGTAAGTATGTGTTTAGATGAATGCAAATCACTCCCTACTTTTCTAGAAGATCACCATCACTTGTCCCTCCAAGAATCTCTAACATGAGAAATAATAGAAAAAGGCAGTGTTTGGATTGATAGATGATGACATGGGGTAATTAGATTGTTCAGAACCTCACTAGAGCTATTCTTTATAAATTTCTACTGCCTTGCCTTTCTCCTAATCATTGAAAGGATTTGTCAACATAGATTTCCTCCTCCTCCTCAGATGTTGACATGAAGTGCAGCCCACGATATATGCTGACAAGGATTTTTGAGACTGCCTTAAAATATTCTGTGCAGTCACTACTTTTTTCTAAATAGTGACTTAAACACACAGGGACAACTTACATGAAAGACACAGATTTCCCTAGTCTTAACTTTTATTAAATGCACGATTCAAGTAGTTTCATGACTTGGTATAGGAATATATTGATGATAGAAGAAAAGTAGCCTGGCCAGGAAAATGCTCCATATTCACTCACTGTTGGTTAGAGACCTGACAAAATCAGTGCCAGTGGCTGCTTCACACATAGCCCCAGAGTCCTGGGGATTTAATTTAATTTACATTAGCTCCAGAACTCGTATGGATGGACTCAGCCAAAAATTGCAGGAGGATGAGGGGAATAGCTGCTTGCAGATTGCCTGGATGTCCTCCTCCTTAGATCCCTTTGCAGGGTCACCTGCGTGGTATCCTGGAACCTGCATGGAGCCCTGGAATGAAGGTCATCTCCATTTGCACGTGGGACCTATGGTGTCCTGGGGAGATCTGGGGCTGGCAGAGCTCTGGGTGATGGCACACATGTATGTGTGCACATGTGTGTGGTGTCCCTCCTGTGCTTGCTCCCACGTGTATGTTGTTTCTGTGGTTTCCCTCCACAGCTGATCTGGGCCTGGTGAATGGAGAGGAGAGCTGCCTGTACTTTGCTGGGAATTCTCTTGGGCTCCAGCCAAGGAAAGTTAAAACTTACCTGGGTGAAGAACTGGACAAGTGGGCTCAAATGTGAGTACACCGTGGGGTATGTGAGATGGCAATCTGTCCCTCAGATGAACACCTTGTTTTATTTTGGGATCTGCCTTGGAAATGCTTAAATAGAATAGTGTGTTAAAACCCCTCCGGCCCAGACATAAAACGTGTTCAGTGTTTCCCTAGCACTGTTTGTATCTCCTTTTAAAGGAATGAGCAGTAAAACAGGTAGGGAAACTTCCAGCTGTGACAACCTATGGCTCTGCTTTGGCTTATCTGAGGGCCTGCAGAGTTTAACCATCCCCATCCAATGGCCATGTGTGTTTATACACAAGACACACAAACTCATTTGGTTACTGCTGCTTGCTGGTGAACATGATCCAGTTTCAGGCCCTGTGTTTTCCTGATTAGTGTTTTTAACTGTGGTTCACCCCATGGGCCTTGCAGTGGACAGTTCCCCTTGAAATAGCACCAAGTGCAGGTGGTGCCACTGCCAGCCCTGGTGGGTTTTTGGTCCTCATAAACCAGGTCTCTGCCTGACAAGTTCATTTTATTTAGAAAGAAGCATTCCTGTCATCTCAGGAGCATCTCAGTGAGGACCTGAGGGTGGATCGCAAGGAGCTCTGCTGAATGGAGCTGATGGAGGAGAAATGGGAGGACAAAAGAGGGACATGTTGCAGGAAAGGGGCATTGTCATCACAGCAGATGGGAAAGTTTTAAATATATAGTGGGAGGGAAAAAGCCACATATTTATGTTTTTATTATTATTGAAAACATATTAATTTTTAGTAATACATTTTGTTTCCATGGAAAGTCTGCTCTGAGATGTTCAGCATATGCTAGAGATGGGAGGAGTATGGCAAATGATAAGTAAAAACCAGTGAGCTGAAGGTGGGAAAGGAAAATAACATCCAGAGGAGTGAGTGAGCTGGGAGAGAGATGAGCACTTCTATAGGGTGTGGGATATGAGGGAAGCAGATGTAACTTAGTGGTGAGAGGAAAATACAGGGAAGCAGAAGAGGAAAAACTAATTCTGCTAATTGGGCAGCCCTTTTATTCAGTAGAAACGACCTAGATGGAGGCTTCACAATATAAATGTGAAAACTCTGTAGCTGCTGTTTCACTTGTTAATGTATGAATGCTGTGGGTTAATAAAAATTGTTTAGTATTTTTTTGTTTATTACTTTTGTTTGTGTTATTGGGAAGAAGGTTGAGAATGACTGGGAATGAGTGTGAATTTGGGGAAGCACCCATTCCTCTTGGTTATCCATTCGGCACTGCGCTGCAGTTTCTCCAGTCAACTGAAAAAATTGCAACTCTGCCCGTTTCTGGATGATTATCATACTTTATCAGGGCAACAGCTGAGCTCTTTCAAAAGGTGGAAGTCAGATAGCACTCTTATCTGTTAGAGTGATGCACTGGGAGCAGAAACACATTTCAGCTCTTTCACTGTACCTCTTCATTGGTTCACTTCCATTCTGATGTTTGTCTTTCCTACAGTGGAGGATGTTGTTTTGTTTTCTTTCCTCAATGATTAAAAAACATGAAAGAAAAGGGTAGGCAGCATGTTCCTCCAGGATATCAAGAGTGCCTTCAGTAGCCATATCTAAGGGGGAAATATGGCTGAACATGATTTTAAGCCATCAGGAAGAGGGAGGAAATCTAGAAAACTGTTTGCCAAAAGCACAGCTTGGCTTCAAATACCTTACCCCGAAAAAAATCCGAAAATTTTAAAACTCAAACCCAAAAAAAACCCAAACAAAACCCCAGAACCAAATCCTGCTAGCTGCAGATGTGCCTAACAACTGAGACAATCAGGATAAGGGCAAGTTTAATTTGGACAGAGCAAGAGGCTGATGTGCAGGAATGGTTGCTGGTGGCTGCAGAGGAGTAAGTGGTTGGAGATGCACAATCAGATGCTGTTGTTCCAAGGACAGCTTAGCAAAATCCAGTCTAAGGTAGTAGCTGTTACCAGCCAAAGGCTCTTCAGCACCTCGTGTGTTGGCAGCATGGCTTAGATAAATAAGTAGCAAGAACCTAAGACAGCATGCAAATTAGGCACGTCCTTCAAGTCAGCAATGATATAGATTCTGACTCTCTTATAAATTGGTTTATCGCATTTTCTGTTTGTTGTGTCTTGGGACTCATCTCAAATAGCTGCTATACTTGTCTATTTAAACGGTTTTCACTGCTTATAGCTGATGGCAAGAGTGAAAAGGAAGATTACTTGGTAGCTGTTGTCAAGGGCAGTGGAGCTCATAGCTTCAGCTCTGTGCAGAGATGGCAACTCGTTAGAGTAAGGCCTGGAGAGAAAGAGGCATTTTCACGCATTTCTTTCTTGTTCTGTTCCCTCTTACAGTGTCACTGAACCTTTTTTCCCCCCTGCCTTTACATGGTGGATTTTAGATTTCTGCTCTTACACCTACTTTCTACATACCTGTTCTGATTTGTATTCTTTCATTCCACATGACTCAGTCCTTTTTTTTTTTATGCTAAAAGACTACAAATTCAAGCCACTGGCATTCTTAGTATGGATTTAAAAAGAGGCTTTGGGACTTCATCTTTCTCTCTGTTTTGATTTCAGGTAAATCCAAGATTTACTGAATGTGGGGCAAAGAGGGATAAAGAGTTGTCTCTTCTGTGCTTAATCTAGAGTAGCTAATAGTCCTGGTTTTTTTTTTAATATGAAAGACCAAGGTTGAAGTGACTTGTTTGGTTGAATAAAGACCAACAGGTGCTTTGCAGTGTCTTGTTTTCCCTTTCACTGACCACAACTGTTTGAGCAACTAATGTATTTATGCATTATTGGTGCAGCAAGCAATGTCTCTCACATGCAGGTAATTCATTAAAGTGGAACTATGAAAACAGAAGGGAGTGTGCCATGGCTAGTTCTTAGGCTCTTGTGAAGGGCTGGTGGGGTGGCTGGGGAGTGGGGAGCCTGCAGAATGGAAGTCGTGAGACTTAGAGCTGTTTAGCTGAGCAAAATGAAGACTGAAAGGAAAATTGTTGTGCCCTGTGAATGTAGCAAGGGGTAAATGTAAGGGAAGAAAGGAGCCACTTAGGTGAAATAACATGCTGGCACAGTAAATGTAAACTAGGAATTAATAAATTGAGGCTAGAAACTAAATATGTATATATACTTCTAAGCATTGGAATAGCCTGGCAACAAGCTGAACTAATGTGTTGAACTAATCCTGCAAGATGTGATAGTCCTGCAAGGAGAAGTGCAGCTTGTTGAGGCTCAGTCCAATTGTGTTTGACCGACCCGCTTCTGCCATTCAGCAGGAGTCATCTCTGCATTGTGCCTTGCAAGCAGGTTGTATGTTAGAGCTGTAAATGCCTGGTTTAATGCCCTGGTTTTTTTAGTTTTGCCTTCAATCTGCTGCTCCATGCAGTTCTTTTTCTTTGGATATGTCTTCCTTTCTTTTGGCTAGTTCTTTGCTTGAAGCCATCATCAAACTTAAGAGTCTGTGTTGGCTCATTAAATACTTGCATCATTTTTGGCAAAGAAGCAAGAAGGATATTTCCATTTGAACAAGGTTTGGATGAGCACAGAAGATTCCTGAAGCTGGCAATTAATTTAAATCCCTTTTGTTACTGTCTTTGAAACCCTGGGATCATATCAGGAAATGTGTTTTTAGCTCCCCTAGCAAGCTTTAAATCAACCAGACCTCAGCGAATAAAATGTGGCATTGTGATTTCTTGCCAAACTGAAAATAAAATGGCAACTGACTAAGAATTAATTTGCACAAGGTGGGACTCTCACAGTAGTTTAAGAAATAGTTCTGCTTGTATGATGCATTACAAGTTGATGGGCCATGTTTTGTATTAATTAATTTGGGTACCTTGATTTAAATCCCTCTTGCTAGCTGGGGTGCAGTGGAAACAAAATGAGACGCAGACTATCTGTGTCTGAGGGGATTGCCAGAACCACTGCAGTTGTGTCCTTAAAGATTATTACCCCCAGTGCTTACCAGAGCTGAGAGAGGGGTGGCCTAATATACAGAGAGATAAATTCTCTGAGGCAGGGCATAGAATTTTACAACCTAAGTGTAATAGGATGTATTGTGCCATCAGCAAAGGCTACAGAGTTTCATGTGATTAAAATAAAAAAACAGGTCCAAGAATATGCCTTCAACTACCATTTTAGCTGTAATAATTTTTGTCTCTTGGCATTTATATTAGCCATCAAGAGGGAGGCAAGCTGCAAGCTGTGCCGTAATAATAATAATAATAATATGAATAATAATTAATGCTGGCTCTCCCTTCTTTCAATATACTTACATTTCTATGTTTCTTCTCAAAATAAAATATTCTCATGCCCAAAATCTCATATCTGTTTTTATGATAACTTGGAAAGTGATTCTGAAATGTTGTTAGTCCTGCATGCTGGTGGAGAGAGCTTTTATCAGTAAATTCCCATTAGAAGGACACTAATGGCTATCAAATCAGAGAAAGCTAATGAAAGAGAATCCCACAGGTAGTTAGGGCTTCTTTTTCCCATCTTATTATGTTCTCTATCCTCTTTCAGAAATACAGATTCCCTCGGGCTGGGAACCACTGAAAATCTTTGTGTTTTTTATTTTAACAGTCTGTATTATCCCAAAGTCCCTTGATCACTATATTACAGTTAAGAATAAGAAGGGAAATTAGCAATAAATGTCTTGCTGTTTGTGAAATGCATACTGCTGTCTTCAGGGAATGCAGCTGCATTATGGTCTGATAGAAAGGGGAAACTTCTAGCACTAATCCTGCCCCTCACTGCTTTTCCTTCCCTACCCACCTACTGCCTTTATCCCTCATCTATGAAATGTTCTTGCAAATGAGAGCTATTTCACACTGCCCGCTTTCTGCTATCAAGGTCTCATCAGAGAGCAATTCTAGAACAGAGAAAAATGGTCAGTCTACAATGAGCTTCTCCAAATGAGGGATCAGGGTCCTCTTTGTCTGTGTGGGGTTGGACTGGTTGAATGTAGGGAGGCTATTTTACCTGAAAGACATATTCAGTGGTACCTGCTTCTTCTCCTTCAGCTGTTGACCTAAACTAGCCCAACAGCACATGGTATTTCACAAGGGTAAGAGGCATGAAATGGTTAACTCTGTGCTTTTTGCAGCAGTTCCTTTCTTCAGGACTGTGGTTCTTTCAGAAATATCCCTAGGAGGTGAGAATTAGACCCAAGTCAATCAGAAAGGGTCTGACTGTAAACCATCCAGGTAGTTTGTGTGGGAGACAGAACAAAACTCTACTTGAGGAAGTAGGAGGTAGGTAGGTAAAATCAATCTTTTAAATAGCCTTAAGCATGGGGGACTAGCTGGTAGTGTCTCATGTGCCCTCCTTTCTCATGTCTTAGTCTTCCAGATGATGTCTCATGATTTTGAGTGAACATTATAAGCCTGTTCTTCTTTCAAAGGTTTATTACTTGTTCTATTTTTTTTTTCTCTCATCACAGCTTTTAGGGCTTTTTCTGCGCACTACCCACTTTCCTACTGGTTTTGTCCCTGTTTTGAAACAGCTTTATACTTGGTTTGCCTCAGCTGCGTGCAGCCTGGCATTTCCTATTCCACAAGCACCCTGTGGTGCTCAGCAAATATGAAAATCATCCAGTGTGAGATGGAAGCCCAGAGCAATGTTCCCCTGGATTAGCACCATTATTACTTTTCTCAATCTGCCTTCATTTGCATTTAAATCTGTGCACTACATACTGCATGTTTAAGAAACTTGGTAACTTTTATTTAAATATGCATGTTGGTTACCTTAAAAGTTTACTTCTCTGTCACATTTGAAGCAGAAATTATTTCAGACCACTTAATCCAGAACTGGATGTTCATATCTGTCACTTCAGAGTAGTGATGCATTCAGGTTTAAGGTGCCCATATGATCCACTGTAGGAAGGAGCAGTTTGCAAAATGAAGTTTTTACATATCCTCTGTCAAACCAAAAAGCATTATGCATGCTGAGATCTAGAACAATTTAGTAAGGAGAAGAGAAGCAATAAAAATTAGCAAGAGGCTCTGTTTGGGCAGGTGCTTCCCTGAATATACATTAAGTACCTAGTGGTTTATGCAGAAGGGTGAATTCAGACAGGAGACTCAGGAGGATAGAAATTATTTCTGATAAGAAATATTTCTGTCTTGGAATGAGGAAGTATTCCAGTCTACCATCCTCTGCACTGTACAATGTTCAGCTGGAAATGCAGAGGGGGTAACTCTGGGGGTGATCTCTGCCCTCAAGGTAGTTGATGTGAGCTGGGGTTAGCTGGCTGCCATCCTGCACCCAGCACCACTCTGCCCACTCCCAGAGGCTTCCTGTACCCATGCAGCAACATCCAGAGGGCTCATGAAAAAACTACCATCTCTCATTTTCAGGGATTTCTGAAGGAATTTTTGAGGCCAAAATGAGTAGTTTTCAAAGCACTGAAAACCTGACAGAATTGTGTTTGCGACGAGTAATAAAGGCACAATCAAAGAGCCGTGCTCAGCACGAGTCTCCTTCTTCCTCCAGTGTGGGATCTCCAAATCAGGAATGTTTCTTTGGACTGCTCCAAAGGGAACAGCATATGTTTTCATCATTTTTGTCTCTTCCTTTTCAGAGGTGTTCATGGCCATTTCAACGGTCAGCGCCCGTGGGCTTTGGCAGATGAGTGCATCGTGGACCTGATGGCTGAGCTGGTTGGTAGGTGTGAACTGCAGGCAAAACCTTTCTCTAGAAATGGAAACATTTTTTTTGTCTTTTGAGATTGCAATTCCTGAAACTCTGTAACCAGAATTTAGTTCCTTATGTGGTTTTTTTTTTTGTTTTTGTTTTTTTTTTTTTTGTTTTGTTTTTTTTTTTTGTTTTAAAGTAGTTTTTCTGACTGCCTTGTGCAGGGACTAACACTTTAAGGCTGCAAGTGATTTAAGAGATGAATGTATGTGATGATACATGAGCATATGCACATCATGAAACTAATTGCAGCAAAAGGTTTCTTGGAGCATCATAAACCACTTGGTCTAAGACATGAAACCCTTTTAAAGGGCACTTGGCATTACAGATCCTCAGTCTCTCTACTAGAAGTAAACCAGTGAACTTTCCCCTTTGCAAAATGATTTCTAGCTAGACATTTTCTGCTTTTCTTCCTTCCCCGCTGCTAAATCCAACCTCATATTGGAGAGATGCTTATGTCAATGAAGCAGGTAATTGGGGCAAGACCTGTTATTTGTAAGTTCCCATCATCCTGCTGTAACCCTTGAGGAGGCTGGAGTGCTGCAGGACCTGGGCAATCAATGCATCTGCTTCTTGGAGAGATTGAGGAGGAGTCCTGGAGACTTCTGGCAAGTTTGCCAGCCAGGAAAGAGGTCATCCGAGTCTGAATGCAAATTTCCTCTATCACCTCTTACTCAAAGCTGAGTGTAGTTGCTGAAATAACCTTTCACTGGGATTTCCTTCAGAGTTGTTGCTGTCAGAAGGGGGAAGAGAAACGGTCTTGTCAGGGTCCCTCACAGATCCTTTTTCTCCCCAACTCTTACAGCCATTGTCAAGGCTAGGTTAGCAGATTTTAGTGAGATTTGGGCAATATTTCAATGTAGCTGTTGAAGGCAATGTCAATACTGACTGTCTGAACTGAATTATCATGTGTTCATTTGTGCCTTCACTAAGGAAAAATATCACAGTGAAGCTGACCTACTGTCAGCTAGATATTGTCTTGTAATTTCTCTTCCAACAATAGACAAGTATTCAATGAGAAAGTTATGGTATTTCTCCTTCAAGAGAAGCAAGTGGGGTCTGAGCAACTGGAAACAGACACTAAGGAATGTTCATGACAGGTTTACTTATATATTTAGAAATAAATTCCCTTCCTGATTTCTTCATGAAGTTTCCAAATAGCTAAAATACCAGACATCACTACTGGAGCTGAGCAAATATAAGAAAATATTGCTGTAGTTGGTCTAGCCATGATATAAACACTAAGGCAACATAAATATCAGTGTGGCTACACTGGGCACTGCTGGGTTATGCAGGGTGATCTCATCTGCAGAACAAAATAACAACCAAAATGCAGATTGGTTGTTCTGATTTTGGAAGTTGTTACTGTTGTACCTGGTATTGCTCGGGAGGTTAAGAAATAACTTTTCTTGCTTCCATTACATTCAAGGACAAGCTCAGTACGTTAGTCCCTTAACCATCATAGAACATAAAAATGTGAGGGGGTGAAGGGTGTTGAAATGTGGCTGATTTAGAGATTTCTCTAGTTTGCCTGATCTCTCCTGGCAAGTGGATGTTCTTGCGCTGGTTGGTTATAACTGGGACGCTGTGGGCAGGTGGGGAAACATGACCTGTCACATAACTACCCCAATGCATAGTAAGGGCTTTTAAATTGGAAACCTTGAACTTGATTAACCAGAGGAGAGCCAAGATCCCTCCAAAGGGCAGCTTGAAGCACTTAAATTATCATCCTTCTCTTCATCCCCTTTTGTGAATGTTTCCACTGCTCTGTCTGCAAAGCTTGAGCCCTCGGGCAGTCCCTGCTGGCAGCCGGGGTAGGCTGAGCCCTGACCTGCCTGCGCCGGGATCCATCTGGCCTCAGCTCCAGGTCAAGATCCACTGCAGAATGCAGGGAGATCAGGCTGGAGTTTTTTTTCCCCCTTAACCATCTGTCTTGCAGAGGCAGCCAGCTCAGTGTGCATTATAATACTTGTTTAACTAAAAATACTCAGGTGTAAGGGGAGGGCAATGACAGTTTGGCTTAAATTTCATCTAATTTCTTATTAGTCTCTTCATTTTTCTTTTCCAAACTCTGTATGACACCGGTGCCTTTTTTATCACACAACAGCCAGACTACACTGAACTTATTGCAACTTTGTTGAATTTAAACATATATTTTAAATTTTTCTATTAAAAAAATTATGATGACTGAGATCACCCTACCATTAACCTACATTTGTTTTTAAAATTCTTTGTTGGGAAGGGTTTCATCATCCTGTTGCTTTCCTCAGCAGTAAAGGGCATGTCAACATTATCAGTTTGGATTTTGTTCTCTGGATTTTTTGGACTTTGTTTACTTGAACTACAAAATGTGGTTTGGGCTCAATTGTGGCCCTCAGATTCACGTGCCAGCAGGGTTTTGTTTATATATTATCCTAAATTTTATTCAGGACCTACACAACTGATTCTTAGAATGTAAATAAATTAGTGTTTCCCAAATAATGGATGCATGGCAGTATAAGCTGATTTTTAAGATTATCGATAACAGTGAAAACATTAAGAGAATAAATGCAGGAAAAATATTATTAAAACATTCTTTTCCAACGTGGTATTTACAGTGAAGTGCTGTTTTCCAGCAAGATGCAATACCGAGTACATATGAGTTGAATTAATTCTGAATTTCCCTTTTTAGTGAATTTAATGTAAGAACATAAATGGAATTTTACCATGTTTTTTTACTCAATATGTTATGGGAGAGGAGGAATCGTCATTTCTCACTTTAAGTAGTACTAGTAAGTAAAAATTATTGGGTGAGATTTATTCAGGAATGGACTAAAGACTGTAAAATATCTGTCAATTTAAAGGTTTATAGAGCTATAACGCCTTGCTTATTAAATGCAGTCACATTTTCTTGTTCCATGAAAGTTACAGTAGTAAATACATTGTGAAATGTAGAGTCAAGGTCAGTGGAGCCCAAAGCCTTTTTTTCTGTGCTCACACCGAGTGGTATAACAGGGGGACTGTAATCTCAGCTTCTCTGACCAGACTTTATTAAAACATTCCAACCTTGGCAGGATCACCTTCTGATGGAACAAGATTAACTGTGCGGCTGCTGCTGTACAATGTGCTCAGGCAGGTCTCTGTTGAGGGAAGACTGAACGCTGGGCAGATTTGCAGTGACTTTGAGTGATAAGGATTATTTGAAATAACCAAACTATTTTCAGAATCGGGGCCTTTAGCGTTTTTAAAATCATTTTACAAAATCCTTTTTTCTTCCTCTGGTGAGGACCAGGCTCCCACTGCAGTCAGAGGGGAGAAGGATGGCAGTGTCTGCCTAACGCAAGCGTAATTGTCTCTGAAGTTGTACTTTGCAAATGCTGCTTCCTTTTATTAAAGAGGAGATTTATCAGGCAGAACATACAGGTTTTAGCCTGTCTTGGAGATATGGTATAAAGTTAGGAAATAAAGAAAGCAAACATAATTTTGTCTTCCGTGTGCTGGGTCTTTGAATATTGTAATAGGTTAATTGGATCATGGAAAGGTTGTTTTCTGAAACGCAGTGCAGGTTATAAAGGATAACAGTTTTCCAATGACACGGATGAGGTTTGTTTCGTGGGCATGAAATTCAATAATGGAAAGCTTTTAATAAATATATAATTTACGGAAGACCAAGACTTACATGACAAATGTAGTGTCATATTTAATTTAGGATGCTAGCATGCAGCTAAAAGTGATCTGTGGATTAACCCTTTGTTTTCTATGGAAGCGGTACAGCAGGCAGAGGATTGCTCATGCAGAGTTTGCTGTGAAAGCCACAGCTTTCATGCAAGGAGCAGAGGGAGAAATAAGAACAATACCATTCTTTGATGCTATCCCTTTTTTCAGCCTCAAGAGTTCCATAGAAATATTAAGACTGCAAATAATACTGTTTTGAGCTGCAATCACTCTCTCTAGCTGTCTTCTGTATCTGCAATAGAACAGCCACAAGGTGACCTCTTCCAGCAGCATGGAGCCTGCAGACGCAACGCTATCAGAAGGAAGAAAAGAAAGCGAAGGAGAGCAGTTTACATGAGGAAAAGAGCTTATTTTTCCTGATGAAGGACTAGGTCCACTTATATTTCTTGCCACAAACTCGGTGATGTTACTGATGCTTGGAGGAGGGAATTTATTTATGACATCTTTTTTTCCTCCTGGCTCATCCTCTGGACAGGTCCTCCCGACTCACTGACAGCTACTGACAGATCTTTCTGTCCAATACTTACAGATTTCAGCAGCACAAAGTGAGGCCATTGAATACCTCAACCAGAACAATTCTTGGCTTTTCTTGTGCTGCCAGAAGCTGAGGCCTGCTTGGCAAGGATTTATGAATGAACTTTTCCTAATTACAGGTTTCTGTGTTCTTTGGCTCAATTTGCTTGTATTGAGTTAAACTCACGGTTATGCCTTTTTCTTAGGCTGGCAAAGTAATAACTCCTTGAACCTAAACTGTGGGATATGGTGGGAGTGTCTCAGTGCTCTTGCTGCCTTTCTCTGGTTTTGGTTGGGACCTTGTGTGCCTTCCAAGGCAGGGACAGGAGAAAGTCAGGATTCACCTCTATTTCTTGTGGCTCCCCTTTCATGATGTTGAGGTAATAAGGGTCTTCCCTCTATCAATCTCAAGGGTGGCTGATGCTGATGCTCTCTCTACCTGCTTACACTTGTCTTCAGCCCTCCCTGATTGCAACCTCTTTCTGCCTTTGGCCAACTCCACTTCTGGGGTGATGACCAGGGCAAGGCACATGAACCCATCTTCCAGCTGAAGAAGACCCTCAAAGCACTGATACATGTTTAGGGCGAATAGCTGCTTTTCAACAACAGGGATCAGGGAAAAGGGAAGAAACAGTAATTGATTTTCTCTGTATCTTGGTGGCACCCTGCCCAGCACCCAGTCCCTCATCCTGCCTAAAACCTTTTGCCAGTGGTTGATAAGGGTTTGAGAATTTGTTGCTAAATACTTTGCAATAACAATTAGTTCTTACTCCATTAGCTCTGCCAGTGATTAGCTGTAGCCAAAAGGCATCTGTTATTAGCCTTCTCGGAGCTATGTGGGTATGGCTTTGTCTTGCTAAGTTGCTACATTAATGATGCTCTGTTATATTTTATAGGCAAATTTTGCTTGTTTTGTGTTTTTTTTTCTTTTTTTTAAATTAGGACTAAGATTTATCTTGACATTACAGTAACCACTTACAATATGTGACTGTCTCAATATGTTTTCTGACTTGCTTTACCTTATAAACTTATGACAAAAATAAGCCTGCAAGTCCTACTTTTGCATGTAGTCTTCTGACCTGATTTTTTCCTGAGGTATTAATGCTAATAAATCCACTGATGTTTTGCCGGGAAATGGAAATACTTCATTGTTTTTCTGTTTTCTGTGGCTGACCTGAAAAAATAAATATTTTCCTGCCAGTGTGGTGTAGTGAGTCAGACAAGAAATCTTTTTACTTCACTGTGATGACACCTCAAACGTCTGTTTGTTTTCCAGTCTTTAGAGAGATATTGACTGAAAACATACTTTTGCTTTCTCAACACTGAACTAAATTTCCCTGAAATTATAAAGAAACCCCCTAATCAGGTTCCTTTTTATTATTATTATTTCAGGAGCCCAGAGACATGAAGTAGCCTTAATGAATGGGCTAACTGTTAACTTGCACCTCCAGATGGTATGTCTTTATGATGTTTATTTGATGTTGTGTTGACAAGTATTTTTTTTCCTTTCATTTTGGATGTAAGCAAAATGTTTCCTCAGGACCTCACACAGACAAGGACTTGGATGACAGCCTAACTTTTCTTAAGTGTTGGGAGTTGTATCTTGAATGCTGCTTTGGCTTGTGCAAGACCTGGCTCCACTTAATATTAAGCAGTAAAGCTGGACAGAGAAATATTTTCAAGGAGTCTGTAGGGAAAGTTTGTGCTTTTCTTGCATGTGCTGCATGTCAGTCCTCAGAGAGGAGATCTTATTTAAGAAACATTGCCAAATAACTTCTCAGTTTTGAATTTCACACCAAATTTCACAGTTTAAGAAACAAGAGCTCAACTGTGAGCAAGACAAAGCTGTAATTTCAGTCAAACTTAAAATGCAGTTGCATACAAGACATGGCATTTTGAGTTATGCTGCTTTATTTACCCCTAAAACATAGTGAAGCATTAGATTTGGAATTTTATAACATGGTGGCCACTGATGTGGTTTTCTTTTGAGCAGGTCTCTGCTGTTTACATACAGCCTGTCTCTTGTTCTCTAGTGTCACCAAAGACTTGGCTCAACTGAATGAAGACCTGAAGCTTCATTTTGTGTGGTTTGCACAAAAAGATTTGTCACTTGGGTCCTCTCCTCTGGAACATGTCTCTGACCTTTGTAAAATTGAGAAACCTGTAGCAGGGTAGAATGGGGCTAAGTCCAAGCCAATTTACCTGGCAGCTCTGCCCTGAAATAGCTGCAAGGCAGCCAGACCTGTGCCAAGCTTCATGAGTACACATCCCATGCTGAGCTCTGAGCAACCACTGCTAGTGTGAGCAGGAGGGCTTGTAAGTCTTCTCCATGTCTCCTCAAGCATAGTGGCAAGCCCAGCTTGCCTCCACATGATCTGAGAAGGAAAGGCTATTAACCTAAAGGTGCTGAGATGAGGTCTTTGCAGAAGGATTAGTCCTTTGGTCAGGCTTGTTTCAGAGAAGGGAATTATTTAATAGCTTTAGGGCAGGGATGGCAATCCAGTTCCTTTGCACTGTTTGCTACTCTTCAGCTACTGCTTTTGCTTGCAGGTTGGAGCTGGGTGAGATCCCAGCTTCCCTGGCTGCAGTCAAAGCTTTGCTATTGATTCCTGTAAGTGCAAGTTTGCACTGCTGGATTGTTGTGGCCTTTGTTGTGGATGTATGAAATACAGTATCAGACTGCTTTCCCACTTTGATAAATGTTATATGGACAAAGAAATATTTGTAATTTCTGGGGGGTTCTCTGTAGTCTGTATGAAAGTAAAGCAGACTTTATTAAGTTATATACTGGGAGCATCTCTCTCATCTCTGCTTGGATACATTTCAACATATCTTTTTGTATTTTTTTGCCTTAACAGCTAGCTTTCTTTAAGCCTACTCCAAGACGTTATAAAATTCTTCTCGAAGCCAGAGCCTTTCCTTCTGACCATGTAAGAAATTAATATTTCACCAAATTTGTATTATTAATAATATTTCTCTAAAGAATATCAGCAGCCTGATTTGAATATTTATTAGCAGTTCTTGCCCAAGTAACGTTACAGTAAAAAAAATCTGTCAGAAGCTTTTGAGTTCAGCACATTTTACAGATTGTAGCTTTACTCCTTTTGTTCAAATAAGAAACGTTACAAGAGGAAAAGATTGAATGGGTACATTGATTTATTAGTCTTTTTAAAGACATTGAGCAAACCACTGGTCTAAATCAACTGAAGTTGTAAATGTTTTATTAATTCTTGTTGCTGTTCTACTTTATGAAATCAGATCAATACAAACTCACAACATTAACACTTATATATCCCCAGACAGAGATGGAAATGTTTGTTCTTAGCACTTTAGATTACTAGTTCAAACATAATTTGTCTGCTATAAAATTGGAGACAATAGCCTGTGCATCACAGCTTAGAGCAAATTAATCTTTGGGTTTGTGACCCACTGCTACTTTATCATCAACTCCATAAACTTGTGGAAATTGATAACACATTTGATCTCTAAGGGGCAATAAAAATAATTCAAGCTGCTAAAAGGTTTATTTGTAATGAAGATGGCAGCACAGGTGTGTATAAAGCTCAAATTGTCTTTATCCTAAGTAATGTTCATACTAGTTCCAAGTTTTTTCCAGATTTACATTTGGATTCCATCTTAAATTTCCACAGCACTTCAGCAATAATCTGTGCAACTGCCATCACTTCAGTTCCTGTCATGTAATTTTAAGCTATTTTATAGTATTATTCAATGATTTTTATGCCCTCTCCAGAACCATTCTTTAATTATAAAATCAGCCTGTAGGATTTTCAAAATAGCCTGAGAGTTGGGAGCTCTGAATTCCTCCCAACTGTGCAGCAAATCCAAAGTTCCTTGAGATCCCATGCCATGAGAATAGCGTGGGGCAGCATTGGTGTTGACACCAGTGGCTGTGTGACTGCCTGGGATGTAGCATGTGCCTACCAAGCAAAGTGGGTAGCCCTGGAAGAGGCCATGTTCAGTCTTCTCTGTGGCTGATACCCATGCAGGCTTTGCTTACTGCAGCCTGGTAAAGCTCAACTTCCACCACATTCCCACCCTCATTCTGCTCTATGAACTTATCCTGTAGGATTTAGGGTTTTATTTTAGCCTTGCTGTCTGATGTGAATTCAATTCTGATCTTTTTCAAACCAAAGGAAATCTAGAAAGTGTACAGTGGAGTTGGACTTGGCTTTCAAGTATTTTCTTTTAGTAAAAGTGGGCATCTCAGTCCCTGTTCTGAAGACCTGATGTGTTGTGGCTTCTTTTAGTTGTTTTATCATGTAGTTGCTCTAACATGTTCTGCATGGAAATCTCTCCAGTATGCTGTTGAGTCCCAACTTCGACTTCACGGGCTTGATGTGGAGAAATGCATGCTCCTGCTGCAGCCACGGGAGGTTGGTGAGAAATATGTCACTTCTTCTCACTATTGCTAAGGGCAGAAATATATTTCATAGGAGAGGAGTCAAAGATTCTCTGATATTCTAGTGTCTGCCTGCAGAAGGTTTATAATCTATTTCTGCCAATACTTTCAGGTTAAATTTATGAATTGTATGTTCTGTTTCTGTATATATTTTTTGTTATCAGGACTCATTTAAAAATTGTCTTGTTCAACTAATGCAAAAAAAAAATAAATAAGTTAGTCTCCCTATTTTTCCTGTTTGCAAAACCTGACAGCATCCTGAGAGAACTGCAAAATATTGTAGCTCATGGAGAAACCCTAACGTCCTTTTCATGTCTGAAGGTAAAAGATTGCCAGAACAGGAACAACAGCAGTCTGTGTATCAGCACAGACAAAGGGAAAGGTCTGCTTTGAGTAACAGGCAATTCAGATTAATTTGAAAGACTGCCTTGCTTCACTTTTGTGGTATTAAGAACTTTGCTACCTAACTAAAAACTGAGGGTGACCTTTTGCTTCCAAAATCTGAGTCATCTTGTGAGTAAAGAGCCCACTCCTGAACACTTGATAGATTTGCAAAGATTGTTGAGATAATAACAGCTGCTTGCAATTCAACAGTCCTGCCCAAGCTCTTTTCAGTAACGAGGCTAATTTAATTCTGGGTTTTCACTGCCTAATTGATCCCTAGGTGGTGGTATGTTTTACATGATGCCTTGCTAGGAAGATGGGAGGAGGATGAGGCAGTAATTTTCCTATAAAGAATGTGGAGGGGGGTGACCCCAGGTTTGGGGATTTTTGTACTTTTGATGATGTGAGACTTACTGTTTTTGAAATATAAATATGGCAGGATTATAATAGCTTCCTGTGGGATACAAAGTTTATCAGAAAAGTACAGAGTGAAACTGATAGACAACTTTGAACTCTTGTGGGTGTCACGAATTTCAGATTCCACATCAAAATAATTATATATGCTGTTTGCAACGGGATTTTTTTAAACTAAAGACTGTCTGAAATAATAAGCATGCTAGAATCTGAAGTGAATAGACATTTTATAACTGGCACCTTCAGGATAAGTTTGCTGATGTTGTTTTTTTTATATATATAACTTCCTCATAGGCTACTTCATAGCACTACCTTTGTATATCATTACCATGCTAAGGATTTGCTTTTGGTCTCTTTATGCAAGCAGCGCAGCTCATGGTAAAATATAGATTATAAAATAAGAAATGATAGTTTCCTTACTGCCAGAGTTGGTGTAAAATGTGTGCTTTAACTTTGTTTTAGGGGGAGGAGACCTTGAGGACTGAAGATATCCTTGCTGTAATTGAGAAGGAAGGGGACTCTGTTGCTGTCATTCTGTTCAGTGGGGTGCAGTACTACACGGGACAGCTGTTTGACATCCCTAGAATAACAAAGGCTGGCCAAAGAAAGGTAGGATTGCTCCAGACCCATCCTTTTAACACCTATTTCAGCTCAAGTTTCCTTTTGAGATATTCTTCATTTCTACTTTTTGTGGAACAAACCAGAGCACGTGTGGAAACCTGTGGGGCTCTGATAAAAAGGGAAAGCACTCTGTGCTGAGATCCTCTGGGGGCTGTGTGCTGCCTGAGGAAATAGCCCTGCCAGAGCAATCTGGCAGGTGAGACTTCAACTATGTGGAGAGATAATTCATTGCTATTAACTTCTACAAGACTTTCCTTGAAGGATAGAATTTCAGGAGGTCCAGTGGAGGAGGAGGAGGTAATCACAGCTCCCATCTCTCTTTAAAAGTTAGTTTGCATTAGGTTTCTGGGTTTTGGCAGACTTTCATGATTTTCCTCCTTTCCTGCAGCCACGCTGTGGCAGTTTTTGCCCCTGGTGAGCAGGGAGGTGAGCTCCCAACAGAGCTAGCAGTTTTCAGACTCAGCTGATCAGTTTTTCAGAGACAGGCAGAACATGGAGCACATCAAAGTCACACGAGGTCTGTATTTTAGTGATGACTCAGCCTTCAGAGCTTGCAGGCAGTGTGCTCTGTGAACAGAACTGTAAAACTGCTTTAACCACCTCAATTGCCTCAGGAATCCAAGCAAAAATAGTCATCTTATCAACAGGAGGTCACCAGGCTTTCCATAGGGGCAGTCGTTTACTGGGTGTACCTTATCTCATATAAGATTAAACCACTCAAGGATAAACTTATCACTGGATTTTGACAAACCAGTTAACTATTTGTATTTGATGCTTTAACTCTCTGGAGCAGTTCCTGGCTCACATCAGACTATACATCTTCTGTTGCTGTAGGTTTGGCAGTAGAAATTTTTCTGGAGGTCAGGGAGTAAGTTACTGGAAAGGATTGGTGAAGTCTCTCCTGGGAGAGCTCAGCAGGTGTGAGAGCTAGTGCAGGGCCTGTGGGCTCTAAAAAGGGAATGTTCTCACAGAGCAGCACCTGGCAACAGAATAGGTCCTGAACACAGTACAAAACAAGACTGGGTTCTGACATGGAATCAGAAAGCCAAGGAGGAAAGAAATAGAGGGGGCGTCAGCTGCAGGGGGGAATGGGTCTGTGTATTAGCTACATATAGCTCTGAAAGCAACACCTTCATGGTGCCTTCCCTGTGAGGGTCTTCAATACTTTGCTGCCCACAAATAATCAAAAGGGTATGCTGAAATGCTTGAAAGGGTAGATGGGTTATTCATAGGGCAATGCCACCCACTGCTCTGCTTGCTCTCACTCCTGGTGGCAGCAAAGCTTTTCGTTCAGCCGCCAGCACCTACGTGCCTACAGTGCTGCTTCCCCAAAATCTCCTCTGTGATGTGTCTGAAAGGTGTCTGAGAGAAAAATCTATTTTCTCTCCTGTAAATATGAACAACCTGGGAAAAGCCCATCACTTTACTACCTCTCTAAAGGTGCTCTCTGGACTGTGGGACACATGCTTGGATGAGTGAAGTGATGCAGTTTCACCGAAAGCTATAAACCACTCCAAAGTGGCTGAGAGCCTGTGTCTTGGGGAAAAGCAGCCACTGATAGCTCATTACATGGAGTGAAAATGGATTTGATGTTTGTTATCTGAGGAGATAACCAGGACTTGGTAGAGAGAGCTGAAAATTTCTATAAGGCAATGCAAATAATAATATCAGCTCGAGTGTGTGTGCTTCCATGTGGTGGAGATACAGTTCTAGAGACTGTGTCGTGTTACTGAAGAGGAGAGCAATTCTGACAGCAGTTCAGGACTGCAGCAGGCACAGAGAGATGTCAAATGCCTGTCTCTACCTGTATGCCTGTTAGAAATGCCAGAACATAGAAGTGAATCTCTTCCTCCAGAAATAGTTCAAAAGGGGAAAAAATAATTACCAGCCTCTTTGTAGTGAGGGCATGTAGATCTGGGATCCAGGTAAATTCGTGACCTAAAATATCATCAGTGTGTGTAAAAAAAAAAAAAAAAAAAAAAAGTTATTCAGCCTTAAGATCTACTTGAGTACCCACGAGGCTTGAAAAGCAAGAGCCAGCCCTGTGTTTATTTCCCTGCTGTCAGATACACTCAGTGTCCTTCCTGATTCCACCCCCTGGGTTAAGTGATGTTTATACAAAACCACTATCATACTGTTACATCCTACTTAAACATCTGCGTATGGCAAATATTTACTTGATCAGCTATGAAACCAGAGATGCACTAAGTTTGCTATCTTAATATTGTTAAGAGGTAGTCCTGTACCCTGCTGTTTCCCTTGGTCCCAAAATGTTGGATCTTCAAAAGGAATTGGCTCCTCTCCTGTGTTGCCAGGTCAGAGCTGATGTTGGAAGATGCTGTTGGGTTAGAGAAGAGGAAGAAAACAACTCCTGAATCAGTTGCTAGCATCTATGTAATGTGCACGGGCTTGATTTCTCTTTGGTGGCATCCAACCTGTCCCTGTCCCCAGGCTGACAAGCTTTCAGGACAGTAAGATCATGGCCTTGAGGACCATACCTCCTTCAAGAGCTTCTGGGCCTGATGACACCAGGATTGTCTTATACATAATGTATTATCTCAGAAAGGCTGGAAGTCCTTTAAAATGTCTGTTAAAAAAGGACAAGCCAAAGAAGTCATGTTCATCGCAAAAATGCAAGGTGATGCACCCTCTTCTTGGTGATGAAGGGTGGTGAATGACCCTATGCTCCTGGACAGAAAATAGGCTGGGGACAGCTGACAAGCAAGGAAGTTAGAAGGGGAAAAATACAAGGTGGAAATTTGAGAAGTGGAGAAAAAAAATCACTTGTCAGCCATTCTAGCAGAGAGAAAAGTCTTACGTAGATGGTCTTAATTATTCTTTTAACGTACAATTGAAACAAATTCCTGCAGTGTTGTGCCCTATCAGGGCTTGGTTAGAGATTTGAGCTGCAAGCTCAGGAGGTCTGGAAAATGTCCTATGATTCTTGAGGTCAATCATTTATGAATTATGTTACTGATTTCCTTTTACATTTTTTAAGCCAATTTCCTAAGTTCTCTACGTATGTTAAGATTCCTCTCAGAGCCAAAGCTCTGCACATAGACAGCTTCATTAAGTCATTAAATATTAAATGAACTAAATTAAGCTTGAAAAATTACCTCAGGCTATTTTTCCATCTTGGGTCTCTCAGATAAATCAAAATTACTATGTATTGTGCAAGAGACTCATCAGCAGGCTGAAGAGGATGTAACAGTTTTCCTCATTTCATACTTTTGAGCTTGCTCTAGAGGATGGAGGGGGTTGAGTTGTTTTATTCTTCTACGAGCAAAGTAATGGCTGACTTTTAGGAGACTTTAGCTTTCAAATAAAATTTTCATAAGTTATATTGTACTTTCCACTGACTTTGTACTGTATGTATTTTAATCTCTTGAGTCCCAGTAGGAAGAGCTTTAAGATCCTTCATATTAATTTCTCTTCCTGTCTTTCTTTCTGAATGTCCCAGCTTCGCTGGTGTGAAGCTGTCATTTCTCTCCCTCTCTCCAAATGTCATTGTCCATGCTGAGTAGTTACCTGCTGGTTATCAGCAGCTACCCAGACACTTTGCAGAAATGACTTTTAGATGTTAGAATAAAGCGGGAGAGCACATGTCCTCTTCTTTGCCCAGAGCAGATGGAGAGCTCTGTTTTCCCCTTAAGCCTGGGGAAGCGACGTTCCCACACAGTCCTTGTTCTGCGTGGCTTCCTCAGGGAGAGCTGCTTCAGTTTGTTTTACTTTTTCCCCTGCAATCTGTGTGGCTAAACATTTGCTGTTTGTGCAACTCGAGTGCCAGACGCCTCCCCCGGGAAAGCCAACCCGCACCACCCATCCTGCAGATGACAACTTGAACAAACTGGTATGAGCGGGTGTTTCAGAGATGCTGCAGAAAACCTGCCAGCACTGAACCCACATTTTCAGGCTGTGCCTCATTCATTAGATAAATAGTGCACCGTGGGATTTACTGACCTATTTCAAAGGGTTGGGGAGCAGTTAAAGCAGTTCAGGAAGGTCACCCATGGGTGGCATGTCAGCAGTTGTCTTGTTTAGCCTGGAGAAGAGGAGACTCAGGGGGGACCTCATCATTCTCTTCAACTACCTGAAGGGAGGTTGTAGTCAGGTGGGGGCTGGGCTCTTCTCCCAGGCAACTGGTGACAGGACAAGAGGGCACAGCCTGAAGTTGCTCCAAGGGAGGTTTAGGTTGGATATTAGGAAGCACTTCCTCACAGAGAGGGTGATTAGACATTGGAATGGACTTCCCAGGGAAGTGGTGGAGGCACCGTCCCTGGATGTGTTCAAGGCAAGGCTGGATGTGGCACTTAGTGCCATGGTCTAGATGGTGTGGTGGTGTTGGTCATAGGCTGGACTTGATGACCTTAAAGGTCATTTCCAGCCTTGGTGATTCTGTGATTCTGTGATTGTTTTTGGGCTACAAGCCCATGATGTGGGTGCAAGTTGATCTATTCCAGCCAAGGTCAATGCCCAAGGAGGTTTGTATGTGTTGAGGGTACAGGTATAGATAATGGCTGGAAAGCCTCATGACTGTGAAGTCATTCAACCTGCTGGTATCCTAAGGAGTCTTGTCCTACCTCCCATCTGCTGTCTTGTTGTAATTTGTCATCATGTGCTTGAACTTATTTTTTTATAGAGTTTGTCACTTCCTGACAGGGAAAGGACAAGCGATTTCAACACAAGACTTACCACACAATTAAATTTTTTACGGACTTTTTCTTTTTTTTAATGAGCAACTACCACTTTTGTCTTTGTTTTGATTTTGTTCATGTACAGCCAGAGACACATTTGGCAAGACTCTCAACATGTCACATTGTTCCTGGTTTCCACTGCAACCAATGAATCTCTCAGAGCACTTCTTCAAAAAAGTTTGTGTGCGACCTGTGTAAGAAAGAAGGGAGTCAACTGAAGTTTTGAAGTTAATGCCCTAAAACCCTCTGAAAAGCTTCTTGTTTTATAGCAGATTTGCTGTAGTTTGCTGTAGCTTATTTCTCTGCACCAAGGCCGTTTTCTCTCTGGAAGAGTGTTCCCACAGGCATTCATTGTGCTCAGCTTCTCTGCATTAGCTTCACCACTCCAGTTGATTTGTCTTGACTCACTTCTGAGTGTCCCTGTGAAGACAAGGCACTAAGGGTGTGAAGCCTAGATTGTTTATTGGAATGTTGATTCTGTTTAAGAGCAATTGCTCAGATCATGCAAACTCTATGGCAGTGAGTTTTCTTCCCATTGTTCTGGAGCAACTGCTCAAGCTGGTAACTTGACTAAGGCCTCCATTAGAATTACTGTGTCACATCTTCTTAAAATGCTGCTTCGTTCAAGTTGTTATCTAGTTTATACAGAAGATTAATATACCAAAGTTCCGTTTAAATAATTTAGCTAAGGCTCCCTTCGTGCAAGAAACAGCAAGAGACTCTTAAACAATCCTTTGTTTTATTATTGAATGTTGATTTTTCTGACGCTTGTGCTCTCACACTTCTTCCTACCATGCTGCTTGTAAGCAGGCTGTTTGTGTTTTAAAAGTAAAATGCAAAATAGCATGAAATTTGTAGTCCAGGCAAAAAAAAAAGGCAGTTTTATGTCTCGATGCTTAAAAAAATAGCAAAGCTTGGAAGAACTTTTTAGTTTAAAAATGCTGCCATCCAGTGGTTATTTTGTGTGTAAACCTGCTACTCGTTCTGTACATTTGTGGTCCTTACAGGATTTTTTTTTTCCCAGTGCCCTGTGCAAATTGTGGTTATGACAAATGCAAACTTTTCACAGCAAAACAACAGAACACTTTCCTAATTTTGAAGGACCAAGTACAAAAGCCCTTACAGACCGATGTGTTGCACAGGCTTCTGTTTTACCTGTATGGATTCCCAAGGTGCAAGATCCTCATAGTTTAAATATCAAGTAAATAGTGAAATAAATTTATTAATGTGTCATAGCATTATGTACAATAATATTTTGTCTCTGCCTAGACCCTGTCATGCAGTACAACAGTTTGAAATGATGTATTTGTTCTCAATACCTATTTAAGTGATTCCACTTTTGCTGCAGGAGGAAAAAACTGAGGAATCTAAACCATACCCAAGCATCCTTGAAGACAACCCCACCAAAAATTATTTCTACATGTATCTATGGTATAGAAAACAGGTTTCTAGTAACAACTCAAAACAGATGGGACTTGGTAGCATGCCTAGATAGAGAACAAGTAAAGCTCTAAAGATGTTTTGTTTGGGGTTTTTTTCTGTTTGTGTTTTTTGTTATTGTTCTTTATGTTGTGGTGGTGTTGTTTTTGTTTTTTCAAAATAGATATATAGTGATGATTATTCTTTTAACTCTCTCCTGCAGGGTTGCTTTGTTGGATTTGACCTGGCTCATGCTGTTGGGAATGTAGAGCTTCATTTGCATGACTGGGGAGTAGATTTTGCCTGCTGGTGCTCCTACAAGGCAAGAGATTCATTGCTTGAGACTGTTTTCCATAACGTCACGTATATGATGGGTCAACAAACATGTCAGATAAATAAGAACTACACCTGAACTGTTGATCAAGGCTTGGCTGAATCTTTGCACCAGCCATAAGGAGATGGACACTGACTTTAGTGGTGGCTTTGTTACGAGAAGTTCCAAAAGAAAATAGTGACAATGACCTGCAAAGTCTTGTGGGTGTGAGATGAGTGCTAGTGGTGGTTAAACAACTGCTCTGAAGCACATTCTGCTCTGTGGTCACAGTTTCAGAGCCTCTTATTTTCCACACTGAGAAGGTCTTGAGGCCATTGGATTTTCTTAAGTGGCCTGAGAATATTCTTGCCTGAACTTACCTTTTTATACGATCAGAAATTATTTATCTTTAGTTCTTTTGACTTCTCTAGAGATTAAGAATTGACAGATACAATCAGCTGCATTCTCTGATGATTTTGCTGTATGTATTATGACATGGGACTGTTTCAGTCATACTTCAATTTTCTAGCCTTTTGTCTGTTAGACTTCAAATATCATATGTAAGCCAAGAAAGATATTTTTAGAATTCATCTGGAAAAATGTATCTGCTTTTACCTATATCAGCACTTTGGGACAAATGCTAGTATCTCCAGTTAGAAACCACTAGAAATGTTAAAATTAGTCTGCTTTATAGAGTGGGGTGAGGGAAGGAAAGCTACATTTTACAGATAATGAACATGATGTGTACATGTTGATTTATTCTTTGCAGTATTTAAATTCTGGAGCAGGAGGCCTGGCTGGTGCCTACATTCATGAGAAGCATTCCCAGAGTATTAAACCAGCGTAAGTGTATTTCTATACCCAAAGAAAAGGTGGTGTGAAGGTTAAATGGGACAGTATCTTCCCTTTGAGTTGAGATCTGAATGTGTATAGATTCCTTGTCATAGACTATGGATGTCTGTACCTGTATATATGTGTGTGTGTGTGTATGTATATATATGTATGTATGTAAAAGAAATTCCTTACTTCAAAAAAACCCTCAGTGGGCTGTTATCTGTCACTGACTTACTGCATCAATCAAAAGGGTAGTACAAGTTTAGATAATTTGGTTATCTGACTTTGTTACCTCAGTTGGGTTTTTTACTGTTAATTTTAGTAAGTTTTGGAATTGTTAATGGTATATGCTACACATCTTAAATGCATTTCCTCCTTGAAGTCGGCTATCAGTTCTAAACTAAATGTAATTACAAAAGAGAAAGCTTATAATATTAAAAACAAGTAAGCTAAGTCATGCTTATGAGACTGTTTCATGTAAAGAGAATATTTAACATTTTCCTTTAAAAATGGATTTATTTAAACAATTGAAGTCTTTGGTTGGTGAACAAAATGGAAGATCATTTCAGCCCTGTGTCTTAATAGCTCTTTAATACTGGCATATTTTCATTAAAATTGTATCCACTGGTAAAGCTAGGAAGTATTACATGGAGATCTGTGTTCTCAAAGACTGTATAAATCCATGAAAAGCTGTTCATCAACTGAGGTTAGTTACATTAAAAAAAACAACAACAAACCGTTACTGAAAATGTTATATGACTGTACTCTATGTATGTATATTAAGAGCAGCAGGATTAATACTTTTAATACACTGACAAATGTAAGCATTTCTTTCTAGCTATGCTTGGAGAAATTGCTGGTACTTGCTTTTATTTTAGCTTGAAGAAGGCAAACTAAATCAGGTTTCAGAGAGAAATTAACATGATAATAAGCAGATTCACTGCACTATGTGCTGGTTTCAGACTGTCTAGACTCGCCAGAGGTAACAAAATAACACTGGTAAGTTCTTCACAGTCACCCATAACAGAAAACTCACTAGAATGACACATGGCCCGTTGTGAGCAGATCTGATCCTCACGTGTGAACACTGGCACAATATTCCAAATATTGGGATATTTCTTCTGGAAGGGATTTTCCTGCTTCCCTGTTAGCCAGGTGCAGGCATTGCGTTCATGGCCAAACCTCTGGACTCTGATTGTGGGGAGCTGGGAAGATGCTGAGCAGTGAAAATAGGAGGGCCAGATAGAAATCTCAGAATAGTACTAGGAAGAACAAATCAAATCTCAAGGACTTTGAGTCTTTTTGCCTCCTTGATGAACTTTTGAAACTTCTGTGAGGGTACTAGCTTGGTACTGTAGGTAAAAGCTTAGATTAGTTTTTTCTGAATGTTTCTTCATACATAGTTATTACCCTGTGTACTATATCTGGATACTGAATGTCTTAAATACAATTGCCCCTATGAAATAGGATTTTTCAGCCTGGGGCCCAATTAAGGATACAATTCCAAGCTTCCTGCATAGATCCTTTGCATTATTTAATCATAGTTATTTCGTATTTCCTGAAATTTTATTATCTCTCATCAAATTGTTTGTAGTTAATACGCCCTGGTTGCATTCCTTTTCTTTCTTTTCTACATCAACCAGCCATTTCAGGTCTCCAAATAAGGCAGTGAGACAAAGGAGAATTTGTCTATGTCAAAGTATTCAATTTTATAGCTGATTTAAATGCAGAGCTATTTGCTGTCTGTTGTACAATCAAATAGAGTGGAATTTAACTGCTCGGGAAGTTGCAGGTTTTATGCTGTAGCTAGAAAGCCTTTGGCTCTCATCTGAGTCAAGGATGACACCCAGTGGCCAGACAACGTCCTTCAGAAAGAGAAGCACCGAACACTTGTTTCTTTGCATCTCAGCCCACACGTTAAGTGATGATGTTTCAATCCAACTGATATCCTTTTGTCATTTTAACGGCCTGAAATGTTTTTAACTCAAAGCCAATATTATGCAAGTCACTTTACCCACCTATATAGATTTCTTTAATTTGTCTCATCCTTCATATTTTCTGCGAGCTATTGACTAGGTAGTTATTTTTACAATGAAACAATGTATTGTGTTTTAATATGAAAATGTATCTTCTGACCATTCAGAGAGGCAGACCCAGAAGGTTTGCCAAGTGCTTTTGCCTGTTACTGACTGAGGCTGGGGCAAAAAGGGCTGAGGCACTTACTGAAAATCAAACAGCTCAATCCAAAATTTTAATTTTAGTCCCCCAAGAGCAGCTACTGCCCATCACCAAAGGCATTTAGGTATTTTGTTTTAACTTTCCCTGATTCCATGAGTGTTCTTTTGTCCATGCCCAGACTTGCTAGTGGAAGCAGTGCAAGCCAATCAGCACTTACATTGTAGCTGTGCAGGGCTTCACAAACTGGGTTACCCCCCAGCTGCTCCCCACAGGTGCTGCTCCATTCAGAGCCTGGCCCCTGGACAACAAAACACTTATTTGCTGCTGCTTTCTTTTAAAATGCAACTTGAGAAAGAGTTATTCATTGGTTTGTGAGCCTTGCCACCAGCAGCTGGGGACACGATGAAACTGTTTTAGGCTTTGGCTCTGCACAGCAAGGTCATGGCAGCCTAACTGCAAACCTACACAATCCAAACCCAGTGTTCTTCAGTAATGTCACATCCCAGCAGACAAAAGGCAACAGAAATCCCACTCCTTTATGGATATGCAAGCTTTCCACCAGAGTTCTTAAAGTTGGTAATTCACCAGCTTGGAAATGGATTTATGGCCAAGAGCAAGGTTTGATCCTGCCTGGCAGGTGGAGGTTACAAACAGTACAGACTCGTATGTCTCCTTGTTTTGTGTCACCATAAACACTGTCCTGCACTCCCTGGCTTAGCTAGGCACAGTTCTCTAATTCATTGCAAGAGCCATGGGTCTGAAAGTTGTATGTTGTAACCACCCTAATTAACATCTGTACCCAAGTATGTTGGGTAGTCCTCTGCCAGTCCCCTGTTCTTCTTCCTAGTGCCATAAACGGAATCAATGTGACACATGGGTCCAATATATCCCTATTTTCTCATGATCTCACCTCCTTTGAAGTCTCTTCTAATACTCAAATAGCTTTTTCAATACCTGCTCCATATATCACAATGCAATACATTTTTGGCTAATTGTGCTGGAGTAGTTTCTCTATGAGAAGGTTTAAAATAAAAAAAGACTTGGACAGAGCAGAGCTGTGAAACACTACTGAAACTACTTGGTCAGTGCAGGCTGATCCTGTGCCACCAAGTTCCCACATAAATGCAGTTATGTTGTGTAGAGGAGGTTTCCAAGACACACAGAGCACTAAGGTGACCTACTAATACTAAAATTTTGCTTGACTAGCTTTCTTGGCTCCTGAAAAGTTATATTTTTTTTGTTTTCTCTTAGTTTTTTTAATCTTTTCTCAATTTCTTCAATTATAAAAAGAAGGATGACTCAAATCTACCAAGGATGTTAGCTCTAATGAAATCAGAATGTCTGTGAGCACCTAGTAAAAAAGGGACAAGAGAAATCAGGTGTTCACAGCAGAGTATCTGCAGCTGTGAATGTGCAGTGAGTTCAGCTGTTGTGCCAGCTGGCATAAGGGTCAGGAGGGGACAAACTCAAGAGTCCTGAGATGGGAGAAGAAAAAAAAGTCCTCATCAAGTCTCTGTAAGAAAATTAAGGCACAACTTAGAAAGATGAAAGGGAAATAAATGTATGTAAAGTAGCCAGGAGAATAATAGATAAGCCTTGGCAGAGGATTAAATGAAAATTCTACAAGTCTAGTGTTTAAAATGAAAGGATTTATCAAGACTTAGCTTTAGCACAGAGTAGCAGCAGCAGGTAGAGTTTAAAAAGAAGTTTGTGTGATGTGAAGAAATGCTGTGTGTGCAGGAAGCAGCTGATGTCCAGAGTCTGTCAGCTTGTACTATAGGATAAAAAAAGTATCAAAGAAGAAGAAGCAAAAAGGGAACTATTTCATACTAGCTTTGAGAAACACAAGGCATCTTCAGAAAATTTCTTTATAGGCAGAAGTGTGATATCAGCCCTTTCTCTTAGATCACTGTCCTTTTTGGCACCTTGATACCAGTGAAAATGCCAGACCACAGAGGGCTTCTTGTTAATTTCTTTAGAGAAACCTGCACTGCTTTTAGTATGTGAACTTTTACCCTGTCATGAGATAAGCAAAAATAGGCCATTCCAGCTCCATATATTCCCCCCTTCCCATTTTGCCCCGGTGCTCTGGGTCCCCACATTGTTCCCATGCAGACCCTCTCTGCTCATACATCTGTTTTGCAAGTGGCTGCTCAACCCCTTCCAGGGCTGGTAGCTTCAGCTGAGATTTTCTTTAGCTATTTTCTTGATATATGAAGAGATACCACGTTATTCCTTTCTGAATTAGAGCCACATAATCCCCAAACGAAATAGCTGAAGCTTGTATGAAACTGCTGAAAACAATGTAGCTTTGGAGCAATGAGTTGAGAGCAAAGGACACTCATAAAAAGATTGTGAAGGTGGTTTTATATCTACTGTATTAGAAAGAAATGAAGCTGCTCTCATTTAAAATGCTTGTAGGGATAATAGACTAAGATGGGCCAATTCTCACTGACCCTGGGAGTCTATCAGCTCTGAGCATCTCAAAGATTTAATAGAACACCCAGCCAGGCCAAGGAGAGGATCTGGAGGAGCAATGTAGAGACTTCCAGAGAGATGTGCTGAACGCAGCAGGGTGGAAAGTCAGTGGTCACAGATGGAAGGTACATGCTGTGCTTTGCAGAAGGGCTTGTCACTGGTCCTAGTGGACTCAAATTGTGGACTGATGTATGGATAACCTCTCCATGGAGAGCAGCATGTGTCCCCGGAGTGCATAAAGTATCTTGTACTAAGGTAGACATGAACTGTTTCTTTGCCAAGGAAAGGAGAACAATTTAGCTCCTTGAGCTAATTTAGAAACCAAAAAGTTAAAACCTCCCTTGGGAAGAGCCTGTTTAGGAATAAAGGCATTGGCTAATTAGGCTTAATTGCATTGTCTTGGGACCAGTGATTTATTAGGCCAATCTAGACCCATGATGGGCCTGCAGGGGTGTATTCTCTAATTCACCAACTGAATGGCAAATATCCAAGAGCATTTTTTAACTTTGAAGTGAGTCTCTGGGAGAAAAAAAGAGAGAGGTTAATGTGCATTCACATTGTCTATTCCCATTCTCATTTCTGCAGCTCTGTACATCCTTTTATGTGGCTCCCAAGATTGTCTCCTTGTTCTCTGTCAAGCATTTTCTCTCTGTCTTCCTTCAAATCCTCCCTTATAATTAAGCTGTATCTTCAAGCAATCTTGCTTCTTTTCTCATTATAAATAATCTTCTCCTTCTTTCTTCCCTGAAGGTCTTCCCCCATGTTTTGTCATCTTTGCCCTGGTTGGATTTTAAGGTGTTTGAGAGAGGAGCTGTGTGCCTCCTTGTAAACTCATGGGTCTGTGAACGAGTAAATGTGCTGTACATCAAGTCTGCCTCACCTATGGGGGTAGCTGGACTGAGCATGGAAGAAATGTGCTGGTTTAATCCCCTGTGCATACCCCCATGGTAGTTAGACACTTACTCATAGTTTTGAAATCTCAGACCTAAAAATGGAGTATTTGGAAAACCACAGATGTGATTCCTGTCAAATGTCTTTAATATATATGGTACTGTTTCTGAAAAGCGTGGTGCTGGATTGATTCCTGCTTTTCATGCCAGTTATCAAGGCATGAAAATGCTGGGATAAGTGGAGATAAACAAGTAAACAAAAGTACTTAGCTTCTATGAGTCATATCTTATGCAACGTAGTATTTATAGCTCAAGTGCATTTGGCTGCAGATATCTGCAGATGTCTTGGGTGCAGATTTGGAGTTTTTATATATATTTAAATCTTTGCCTGATGACATGCTCTTTCTTTTGTCCAAAAGTCCACCAACAATATGAAGAAATAGCATTTAAAGCATGAAGCTTGTCACAGCCTTTTTTAAAAAATAATTTTGATTTTAAGGCTGGGGCATGTCAAATTCTTGCAATAGGTCTTTGATGGTATTCATTCTTTGGCACTCACTAAACTTTGGAGTTTACAAGTTAGATCTGAGCAGATCCAAATTTCTCCTGTATCTTTCCTTCTGGACCATGCTGATGGGACACACCACAGTTAGTCTGCTCTGCCATGGCCCTTTCCCACTCCCAGCCTTGGAAACAAGAGGGAGGTGGCTGCCTTCCTTGTGGATGCACTTTCCCATCTGCTGCCTCTAGCTTTTCTTATCAGATGGTGTAAGACAACTGCTTCCACACATGAAAGGAACCCATCAGGTTTAGCCTGATGGAAAGGTGAATGTAGCCTGGGGCAGCTCTTGCATCCTGGTTAACTAGCAAGGAAGAGATCCTGGGGCTCCCCTTGGAGTCTGTATGGTTGCTGTGATTTTTTTTTTTTTTTCCCCTCTTCAAAGGACGTGTGGTGTTAGCTGCCTGCACTTTGTGCCTCAGTTCTCCACTTTGAGACAGGTGGTTTTGAAAGCATTTGGCTGTGTCTTGATTTTTCCCTGCGTGAAGTTCCAGAGATGTAACGCTCGAGCTGGTGTCACACACCTTTAACACAATGGAAAGAAAACCTTCTTCACCTGCCTTTTTAATTGGTCTCAGAGACGTTATCTCCCCTTTTCTGCTTATCTCAGTCTGTGTGTTTCTGTATCCACCTCACAGAACCTTTCTCTCCTAGGGAGAAAAAAGTTTATTTTCAACAAAAAAAAAAAAGTCCAGTAAATATTCCACTGTTTCCAATAAGAGCTTGCTTACCTCTGTGCACAAATGTGTGGGAACTAATGCAATTTTGCATTTGGGAGTTCCTACTAAATGTTGACTCACTTTCAGTATTTGATAATTTTTCACTTTTTCTGTTTCAAATTTCCATTTTAGGTGCTTTCTGTGAAGCTTTCTGCCTATTCTGCCTTAATTAATGCTGTATTCTACACATGTCCTTTAAAAAAGAGATTTGCTCATGCTTTTGTATTAGAATTCATTAGTCCACAGTGGGGAATTGTTTCTTATATTTTCATACTGAACATGCTTCAGGATCGTGGTACCAGCAATAGAGCTTATGTTTATATGCCATTCATACTTTTAAATTATTTTTTTTTCCATTTATGTCCCCTGGAGTATATCCCCATAATTGTCAGTTACTGGGTCAGATGGGGTCTCCTGCACTGTGTGTTTTCCAGAGCTATTCGTGTCCCTGTCCTGGCTGAACCCCTCTCTGGCTTTAGCCTCAGCTCTGAAATCACACCTATAGCTCATATTGCAATTCCTATCACAGCCAGCACCTGATTCAAACCATAAGCATTTTAAAAGGTAATTGGAAGGTCGTTGCCCAGGTTAAGGAAATAATTCAGCCTCTTTAGTTTTTCAAGGTTGGTTTTCTGTGTGTGTGCACTAGGGGAATTTTGTATGGGTTTTCTTTTTAGCTTGGTTCACCTCTTGTGGTTACTTGTTTCTGGTGTTTCTGTTCCTCATACCCCCTCTTTCTCCTGGCTGGAACCTTCAAATCTCCAGTACTCAGTCAGGAGAAGATGGTCATGCCAGGACATACAACTTGATATTTTTCTTTCCCCTTGTGCTCCCTTAGTCAAATCTATTTTATCTTCACCATTGCTGTGGGCAGGTGAGGTATTTTCTTTTGCCACCACCCCAGCTCCTTTCTTGGTAAGTCCAGAAAAGCAAGTCCACAGGCTGCTGTCCTTTACTTCTTGCCCATCTCCACACATCCTTGAGTCACGTGCTTCTCAAAGACCTTAATGACATATAATGTTTCTTCTTGCCCACTTACTTTAAGCCATCCTTTCTCTCACTTAGTTTGTGACATAAGGACATATCAGTGTCCTTATCTGATGGCTTCTCACCTGCTTCTGCAGTGAGAAAAGTTTGGGGGGGTCCTGAAACTAGTGTTGGACTTTGGGTCAAATATTTGACCATACATACATTAGTTCTTGTGTTGAATGTTTGACCTTGTTTCAAACGTATTTTAAGGCCCAAAATATGGGTAGTTTATTTGCTACTGAAATTAGGGCAACTACAGCCCTGTTAAGAGAAGTCCCTAAGTCACATTTCTCACATGTTCTCTAGTGATGGATGAAATGTCAACTTTTTGAAGATAGACTCTTTAAAGTAACTCTGAAAGATGCCCACTTCTGTTCCTCCTTAATGATTTCATGTCTTGAACTTCACCTCAATAAACTGAGTTCTTTCCTCCTTGACTATCACTCAGTGTTAGCCAACAGCTACTGGATTCTGTGGCAACTCTGCTGACACTTGGAATTCAGTTAGTTCCAGCCACTGACATTAAAACAAAATAAATTAAAAATTCTCATCTAATGTGGCTTGCTTCTTGTTTCAGGCAAAGAGCAGAGGAGATAGCTCTTACATTTTAGCTAATAAGGATTCTAGTATGATAAAGGTCTTGCATTAAAATTGTGATTACTGTATTCAAAAACAACAAAGACTTGAGGAAGCACAGCTTCCCAGATCTTAAAATTTTTATATTACAGTTCAATCAGATGCATGTATTATTTAGAAATCTATCTAGATATCATCCCCTCAAAAATTCATTCAAGGGATTGAGGAGACTGTGTAGTTCTGTAAATGCATCATAGTAATCAAAACCATTCAAGTCTCCTTTAAGTCAGAATTCACATTTAAAAGTACCTCTAGGAGGGATTGTTGCTTTTGCTTCTTGTTCAATTTAATCTATTTGAAATGGCCTAGAAAAAAATTACTGAATCCTCAAAGAATGCAATATGCTGTTTTTTATATAATTGGGCATTATTCAATACTTTATAAAAAATCACTGAGAACTTTATTAATATCTCTGAGTAAATTGGCTCCCTGCTTGATTTTTAATTTCTGGTGTTAGGCAGAATATTTGATTTCCCCTTTACTAAATGTGCTAACATAGTGTTGGCTTTACTCCCCCTTTTCATATATCTGATATTTGGCTGGTGGAAGTGATAAACGAGCACTTTGTGATAATAGTTGTTCGTAAGCTGATCTAACAGTTTTTAATTCAACTTCATTAGCTTTGGAGGGTTTGGGTTTTTTTGTGAGATTTTTTCACGGGGTTTAATTGAGGCTCCAATTTTGTCTGCTGCTTGATCATACCTTTCTTTTGCCTGTTCATGGGGAAGGAAATCACCATCCTTCCTGGCAAGAGCCTCAGAGGTTTGGCAGAGAGCCCCGTGCTGCTCCAAGGGGCCCTGATCGGATTCTCAGGGTTGGAGCCATTTCTCTTCCTCGTGCCCTGATCACAGCAACTTGTTTCCTGCTACAAAAGTGAACTCAGTCTGCTTTTGTTTTGACCCAGAGGAGTAATAAGGAGAGACATGTTGAAATTGGTGTATTCTCACTTGTGTTGAGTCTAAAAGACTAACAAGGAAAAAAAAAAATTGAAGAAGAGTGTGTGTATCCTCTATCTCCAAATACTTTTCAGCTGTAAATTACCTTGCACTTGATTGGCCAAACAGCCCAGATTTTCACCCAAGAGTCTCTCTAATTTTGGCAACAGTGGCATTAAATTCCCCACCTTGAAGAGCAGCAAAGCTCAGGGAGCTAAGAGCTGCCCAGCTACTTTTGGAAAAAAGGTTGTTACTCAAATCTAGAGTTTTCTTAATTTCATCCGCTGCAGCTGCATGGTTAAGCAAGTGCCATTGTTTAGATTAAGAAACTGTTTTTCAGGATTTTGCTCTTTTCTGCTAAAATTTGCTGCTAGGCAGAAAATGAATTTAGCTATTTTTCAACCAAGACAAGACTCAAAATAGAGGAGAAAAATTGTCTCCCTTTAGATGGTCTTGAAATGCAAGCAACTTAACAGAAGAAAAATGTCATGCTATTAGCCTCTAATACAATCATGTTACTTTGGTCTCTTGACAAAGTAAAGCCTCATTGATATTAAATATGAAAAGTTACTACTTTCACAGTAGCAACTTTTCATAAGGAGTTTTGATTTTTTTTTTTTCCCCCACTGAATTCTAAGAGACTGGTCCATTAATAATGTATGACATTGCTCACAAGTCACACATGCTTAATAATTAGGAAACATTTGTAATGAGTTGAAAAGGGTAAGGAAAGCATCAGAGTACGTACAAGTCCGAGACTACAGAGGTCTGAGGCTAATAATTACCTGGGCTTCAAAAGCTTTTCAAATTCTAACAAGAGATTCTACTAGAAATTAACAGGCATTGCACAGAAGAGAATAATGAAAGAAGTCCAGTCTTACAATTTGGGATAAAGGATAGCTAAACAGATAGAAGGGAGAACGGAGAGAAAAAAAAAAAGAGGCTTTAAATACAGCTTCTGGCAATCTTGGCAAGGTTTTCTGAAGGAGACAGTTAGGTTTCCAAATATTGCTAGATTCTAACAGGGGCTAGCTGCTAACTCCCTTAATCCCCCATGCAAATCCCAGCCCATCCTTAGATAGATATATAATCTCCATATGTATATATATAAATAAAAATAAATATATATATTTCTCTCCTATGAAGTACACTCCATAGCTGACGGCTTCACAGTATATGAAGAATTTCACTTACACATGAGGGTTAAAATCTTTCATTTCTGCATTTCAGTGATGAAGCTGGGAGTCACTTTTCAATTATTCTTTCTTTTGATTAAAAAGACCCCTCACCACCACACCAAATATTACTTGAAATGTTTTTCTCCTTTCCACGAGCTGTCAGCAGGGGAGCCCTGGGTCAGAGCAGGACCTTGCTGTGGTGCCCAGTAGGAAGAGGACAGAGTTTCAGTGTAATAACATCATCCATCCCTTTGGACAGTTTTGTTTCAGTACAGCTTTAAAACACTGTGGAATTAAGAAATAGGAATATTGATTTCTTTCTTTTTTTTTTTTTTTTTTTGTGTAAGTGCCAGTTAGGTGACATGGATCAAGAAAACTATTAAATACTGAAACAACTTTTGAGCCTGAGAGGATGATTTGGGGAAAAGCTAAGAAGGGAAAAAACCCCCTAGTGGCATCAGCCACTACCCCCAACTCCCCTTTCCGTATCTGTATTTCAAAAAATCCAAGGAAACCTTTTTCTCCATTCTTACATGCTCAGAAAGACTCAATGATTCATCCATGATCACACAAGTCTGTGGTAGCAAAGAAAATTGAAACTCTTTCTCAAACTCTAGTCAGTGAGTAAAAAAATTTGCTATGCAAAGCAGTGAACAGGTTTTGCTGCTTTCTTTGGTGAGAGTGCTTGGGTTCATTTTGCTATTTATTCTGAATTTTGGCATTGAACCCAAAGAATCATGCTCATGTGCTTGCTACAGAATCAATGCAATAAAAGTGAAATTAAACACTGAAAAATTACAATTAGAAAACCGCAATAAATTTAATGCGGAGTAGAATGCAAAACTGTGTGTGCCCCAGATGTTGAGCCTTGGGATCAGGTCTGGGCTCAGAGTTTGGGGAGAACTGTTTGTAAGTCCTGATCAGAGTAAGGTAGCTTAGAGGGGCTGATGCAACTGTTTATATGGGTTTGGCTTGACTTTTGTCTGAATGCAGCAGTGTTAGGAAGTAATCCTGGCTACTTTTCCTATCTGTATTGTGCTATGTGTGTCAACCTAGGACAATGTGGAGCTCAGGACACTGGAGGAATGTACTGCAAGTCTGGAACTTTCAGCTGAGCTTGAGATTCACATATGGACATACTGGCTGTACCATTCTTTTTAATTTTTTTTTTTTTAACTTGCCTTTTGAAATGTGAAAGCTGAGCAGAGCTGGACTCTGGATGTGGTGCCAGTGGTCCAATTTGGTACCACCACATTTTTCTAGGCACCAGGATGGGCATATTTAAGAGTCATATAGACACAGTACTTAGGGATTTGGTTTAGTTAAGGACTTGTCAGTGTTAGGTTGATGGTTGGACTTGACAATCTTTAAGGTCTTTTCCAACCAAGGTGATTCTGTGATATGGTGGTCAAACATGATCAAATCACTGTGGCTGAGGTGAGATGTAGTTCCGAGCTTCAGGCTGGCTCCAGCCTCCAGGCTTTCTCTGTTCTTCTGCAATCTAATTCCTGAGGCATAATGGGTTGTTTATTTAACACATTTCCTGCTAATGGAGTGACATTGTAGACACAGTTAACTTCTGTTCTCTAAGCCTCTGTCAAACTGTACTGTGCCTCTTGGTCGTCTGTCATCGGTCTTAAAGCTGCTGAGAGACGTAAGCCGAGGGCATGGATGTGCTACGGATGCACTCCATTTAATGTCACTCCATTCCCTCTCCTGTGTGAGGTTGCCTTTGTGGACATGGCCCAACATCTGCCCGAGTTCTGTGTATGAAGAGCTGTGCTACATCAGCTGCTTTGTGGACTCAGCCAGCCCCAGAACTGCCTGTGTAGGATTTAGGTTGCTCCATGGTTTCATAAACATAGCGTGCTTTGCTGGTATACACTCCTAATACAGATGTAATCTAAGTAATGAATATGAAACTTCTAGATAGCTTCGTGACCTGACAACTGAGGGAAGACAAACTGTTCCATGCCCAGTGAAGTAGGCAGATGTAACACAACCCATTACTAATTTCACACCACTATTCCTGTTGTAGCTCTTCAACGTGCTTTCTCATGGATGTAAGATGTTTTCTCACACAAGATAATGACAGGATACTTTCAGTGCATTGCCCTGGAATGTAAAAGTTGAGTCATAATCATATTTCCCTGTTTTCTGTATCACATCTCAAGAGTTTGTTGTGTTTTGTTTTTTTTTCTTGCTGAGAAGGAAAATAAGAGCCATGTTGCTTCAGGCTGTAAATTATAAATGAGTCGCATGATCATCTGTAACTTCGAAGCAAAGGCCAAAGGAATTTTTTTTGTATTTTTCCTGTGTTCTTTAACTGGATCTTCTTTGATGTTTACACTGCACATACATCATGATCATTATACCCTGCACTCTTGCATCATTAATGCAACTACAAACGATACAGCTCAAGTTATGAACAACCAGCACTTCAGTCTAATGCAGACAGATATGAAGGAGGAAAATGAGCTAAATAAAAATACTTGTTGAAGGGATTGTTCCCTTGTGTAAAGGCACTTAAAGGGAGTCTGACTAAATGAGAGGATATTGCTCCTTTCTGGAGTCATTTTTCAACACAGCAAATCTTTGTTCATTGATTTGTAGAATACGAGAATATTTGGGGGTAAAAATAAGGAATTTGAAAGCCTTTCAGCAATATTTTATTATATGCATACTTGCTTCATGAAACTGAGCTAGTAAGAGTTTGCTTCAAATTTTAAAAGTAGTCACATTTAAAATCTAGTCCTGGGCATAGACTGGAAAGCTTCAGAATTCCCTGGGAAAGTCTCAGTGCTGTAAAACCATGAGGACAAGGCTTTAATTTGAGGGATAAAATAGAATAATGTGTTACTTATTTTAAAATTTATTATAGAAGTGGGTTTGTGAGAACATGCACCCCTCACAGAAATAGCCACAGCTGATCTGGCACTAATTTCCTCTCCTTTTTGGAGATTAAATCCATTGTAATGGATTTCATGTTTGCTTTGCTGCTGGATGGAGAGATGTTCGCTGTAGAGGTCCTCCAGGAGCACCTCTGCTGAGCAGCCCTGGGAGGCCAGGAGTGCTTGGGACTGGCAGCTGGGGTAACCATTTCAATTAGTGCTGTGCTAGAGGGAGACAAGTGCTCAATTTGGATGCATTTACATGCAAATGCAGTCACCGGTGAAACTTCTCAAAGGCTTGTAGTGGAACGTTTGTGAATTTAGACCCTGTTTCTCCCCAGACACACTGATTTTTTTTTGCACACTTTGCAAAATGGGTTTTATCAGCACTGAAAAGGATGTAACTCTAGAGTCCAGTTACCAACAAGTTTCTGGTGTTCTTAAACACGAGCACGTCCTATAAGGCTTTTCAGAGCCTTCCACATTATGCATTTTGCAAAGGTTATCGTTTGGAATTCCAAATCAATTTAAATCTTGGTGCCTTTGTTTTTGAAGCAGGAATAGTCAAAATGGAGACTGCGTTTCAAAAATACTCATTTTGCATGCAGAGTAAGTCTTTAATAAGGAATTTTACTGCAGTATCTTAATGTGAAGCTTTATTGCCTATTATTTTTAGCGAGCATTTATAAAGCCTTATGTTTAGGGTTTAACACCTTCCCTTTTCCCCATCATAACAGGTTGAAATTTGGCATAGCAGTGGCAACCCTCATTTCAAAAATTTCACAGAAAATTGTAAACAGCAAATCGCTAATTTGTAAAGATTTTGTTAGTTTCCACACTTTGAAGCCTGTCAACTTAAATGTCAAATAATGACATCCATATGGACCATTAGATCAATGAGAGTGTAAGGACCAGAGCTGCCTCAAAGTGCACGTCCCATAGTGACACCTCTGAAGTTCTAGAACATCCAAAGAGGGGAGGGGGTGGGGGAAAGAAAAAGAAAATTGTCAAAGTTGTGGTAAGAAAGGACGAGATTGCTAAAACTGTCTCTTCCAAAATGACAGAATGAAGGATTTTTTTAAAGTTCTGAAATTTCATTTTCTAAGCTGCAGACGTGGAGCTGCAGCAGAGGTCTGGTTTTAAGCCAGCTTCAGAGTTAGGAAGTTTTGATCATTGAAAATGCAACCAGAGTACTTTTCATCAGGCCCTATCCTGGTAATCATAGAATCATAGAATTGTTAAGGTTGGAAGGGATTTCAAAGATCATCTAGTTCCAACCCCTCTGCTAGGAGCAGGGACCCCTACCACTAGACCAGGTTGCACAAAACCTCATCCAACCTGGCCTTAAAAACCTCCAGGGATGGGGCATCAACAACCTCCCTGGGCAACCTATTCCAGCACCTCACCACCCTTATAGTTGATGTTTGTTTTGTCTCTGGCTTTAGGATGTGGTCCAAATAGAACATAGTTTTGTTTACTCCTTACTACAGAGTAGTAGTCCAAATATTACATTTCCCATGGATTGTTTTTTTTTCTGTTTAAAACTTTTGAAATTCATAGAATGTTGTGTGGCACTGATATTAATAGCATGTTGTAATAACATACAATATCCAGGGTTCATAGTAAAACATCCTGTATATATTATACAGTTCATATTAAATAGCTGGAATACCTTTTATGATCCAAAGTATCAGTAACTGCATTGCTTGGGTGGAAGATGCATTGTAGTTTATTTGGGATATATTCATCTTGGCAATGTAATATCTCATTTGAAATGAATGTATATTGCACTATTGATTTTCATGGGTCTTGCAATAATAAAAACATCACGCAGCAATAAAGCTGTTTCCTGTGTACACTCTGTTTGGATGCAGCTCAGAGCCTTTCATAGAAGTAGACATAAAACCTATATTGTTAGAGAGAAATATGAAATACCTTATTTTACACCATGCTGTAATGGTACTCATAGAGCAAGTTTTAACTCAAACGTGGTCTTAATTCTGCAGAGCTAAGCTCTTTCAAGCATAGTGCCAAGAAGTCCTCCTGCTTTAGAGAGGGGCAATGCCTTTCTTTTTCCTTTTTTACTTCCAGGAAGGCTGATCTACCATGAGTTTTACCTCTAGATTTTTTTACTATTCCAAATTCTGAATAGTTGCCAGGCTTCTTTCTGTCCTAACAACTCTGCTACCTGGCATAGAGACAACTGAGCAAAGCCTTGGAAGAAGTGGTGTCCAATATGTCAAGTCCTGGAGACCACAGGTGCCTTCCTGACCTTCTAAGGTGCTGACTAATCTGGTAATAGCATTGATACATGGGAAATTGCAAGTGGTGCTGATGTTATTGATCACTGATATTACCAAGAAGGGAGTTAAGTGCAGAACCCAAGGGAGGTGGGGAGAGACTCCTTGATTTTGTAGTGTTGGCTGCTGCTTTGGAAACTGTTTACAGCTATATCCTTGAGCATATTTTCCAGCAAATATAAAAATGTTACTAATCTAATTTAATCCTAATTTAAAAGCTTGGGTAAATGATTTTCAAAGTAATTTATCTCGAATATATTTATTTATTTATTTATTTTAGATGATCTAAAAACCTGATTTTGGAGTTAAACTGCTTTAGTTTTTTGGTTTTTACTTTAAAGAAAGATTTTGTCATAAGCTCAGTTCAGGAGAAGTTTATATGGCTGCCTCACAGTAAGGAAAAGACAATGCCTGGGGCCCTGTTCTCTTGTTCTCTGCCTGTGTCCATCACCAGCTCCTTTGCTTAGTGAAACTAAATCAGATTTTATAACACATTTTAGTTTTCAGTATTCATTAAGCTAAGTTTAGCAGGTGGGTTGAATTTAATGCCTTGGAATAAAAGAGTGGAAATATTTCTATTTTTTTTTGTTTTAAATGAAATCAATTCGGACAAAATAGATATTGTTAGAAATCAATAGTTAATTGAAAGATGTGGCATGTTTTATCATTAGTAGTTAAAGAGAAATTCCCAAATAGTAATATTAAATTTTTTAGAGGTAGCTATTAATGTAATTTATTGCATTTTAATGTCATTGTTACTCTAAGGAATGTATATACTTCTTAATCTTGCTTATATACTTAACTCTCAAACCTAAATTAAAGTGTAATATACTAAGATTGCTATTAATGTATTTTCTTTCCAAACTCTTAGGCTAATTGGCTGGTGGGGTCATGAGTTCAAAACACGATTCCTCATGGAGAACAGTATGTATTTTTACACTTCCAATTTGACCTTATTTGATGTACTTCTGTATAATCTGCTTCACTTTCATAGTCTTTTGAGTAGAAAGGATAGAACTTTGCATTTCCTTATTTGTGTTAGAGATATTAAGCTCAACTCATCCTGAATGCAGCGGAGTTAACGAATTAAATGTGGGAATAAATTTCATCTCTGAGCATATGGGTCTGACTTGTCTGCTTCTGGATATTTTCCTGAAATACCTTCAAAATGCAGATGTAGAATATGGATGAAAGTTTCAAAGTATCTCGGTGAATACCCAAGTCTCTGAGGAGCAAGGATCTGCTATGATTCACTTGGTAATACCTTACTTCAGGATTAGTTCCACTGGAATTAGTGAGAAATGATATAAAGAGAAGGCAACCTGACATAAGTCATGAAATACCACTGCTTTCTCCTCTTCAGCTCCCTTGCACTAGGCACAGGATGGGCTATGAGACAAAACCAAACCTGCTCTGAAACAGGAAATATTTACTGTCCCAATATGAAAGGAGGACTGCTTTCCAAATCTGACAGCTAGACTGTTCAGCTGCGTTTTAAAATATGGCAGAGAGGATATCCTGAGGGATCAGGAGGAGAAAGGAGCTTTTTGGCTTGATTGGTTGAGATTTTATTTAATATATTTTTAATTTTCTGTGGCAGCGCCTATTGATGTGACTTTGGCTGGAGAACACTTCCCTAATAGCCTCAGTCTGCTCTTTGTTTTCTGACCAAACGTAAGAGAGTGGCACTATGGAAAGCCAGCAGGAGACACAAATTGCCTTGAAATACTGTTAGAAGAAGGAAAATATTGTTTCTTCATTTCCGTGGGCAGTTTATGGGGGTGAAGTTGGGCAACGCTCATTAGAAAATGAGCCAGTCTGCAGTGCATGAGGAGCATTTCCTCCACAGCATCCTCTTGCTCTGGTGCTGGAGCATGAAATATAAACGGTGACACAGAACTTACAGCAAGGTTTTACAGACTTATTAAATAGATTTTTGTGAAATTTCACAGCCTAAAGTCAGTGCAACTTCCCTGTGTGGCCTGAAGCTACACTTAGCTGCATATGTGGTCTCCCATGTGTCTCGTCACTTTAATAAAGTTAAGGAACATGATTCCCTGCTCGTGGCAGCACCAGGGCTCCACGGGAACAGGCCTCTGCTGACTTGGAATTTCTCTGGTTTGTGCCAGTGTGAAAAGAGATTGAAGTGTAAAGGTGGTTTTAACACACACCATTTAAACAAATTAATTGCAGTTCTCTAGTTCCCATGAAGCCGCTAATGAAGTCTTCTGCCGGATAAAATTGGGCATCTCTCTCTGTTAAAGGTATTAGCTGTGACTAGATTACTATTTCCTTTTAATGACTGATTCCTGCAGGCCACATTAGGGAAATATTTTATTGCGTGAGGACAGACTTCAAGATAAGGTCCAATTCATTAAAAGGAAGAAATCAACAACACTAATATCAGTTATTCATTTTCCAGAATTGCAACTAAGTGAAGGAATTAATGGATTTCGGTTATCAAATCCTCCAATTTTACTGGTTTGTGCTCTGCAAGCTAGTTTAGAGGTAAGTAATTGCTTTACTTTGACCCATAATTTAAGAGTATAAAAATATTAAATGACTATTATGCATATTATTGCTGTCTCCCTTAAAAAAAAAATTGCAAAATAGCTAAAAAGGAAAGAAAGGGGGAAAATTAAAAACAAGCAACCCCGCAACCCTGAGAGACCAAGGCCTTTAATAAATACACTCATCCCTTCCCTATTCTCACAAACTTTGCTGTTGGACCCAGTATACCTGAGGTTTGCACCTCTGAGCTTGACCCCTGGTACTGTGTCCTGGTTTTTAGGAGCTCCACACAAACTGTGGCTTTTCCCATAGAGACATTCAGGGCTCACCTCGGTGCAACTCGTGGAAAAGATGCTGTTAAGAGATCTTCCTAGGAAGGAATCATGTAACTCTAAAAAGTTGCATCCAGAGTTGCTTCTCCATGTACTTCCCTGGGTAACACAGCCTTAGCTCCTTTATGGAGGAAAACAGATGAGGGCACTCAGGTGTCCTGGAGTCTAAATTGAAGCAGTGTCTCAAGGAACCTGTCATCTGCTGTAGTCCCTTTGATTACAAACAGAAAAGACAGAAGCTGTCTGTGAATGTTTCCTGAAAGGGGAATTCACAGGAGTGGAATAACTCCAGAATGGGTTTTGTTTCATATCTTCATTAGATTTCAGTGGCCAAAGTAGCAAAGCCCCATCTCTGTCTCATCTTTACACGAATCCCTGAGACTGTGGCTGTGGAAAGGGCATTCCTGCCATCCAGAGCTAATCCATTCCTGGCTAGGAAGGGGTGCCCCATGAACTGAAAGCCCTCTGGTTCCCCCTCAAGGAGCAAAATTCAGCCCTGTCTGAAGGCATGCAGCTGTCCTCAAAGCTGTACCACACTGTGTTTCATATTGAGAAAGCAACATTTCTCTTGTGGATCATTCACTCCTGAAGTTCAGGACTCGGGTCTTGGTGGCCAAAAAGGATGGTTTTACATAGATTTCCCTACTATATGCTACTACATTAACATTTTTCTTAAGCTGCTTTTTGAGCCAGCCTCTGTGAACAAGGTTTTGCCATCAGTATAGATGGGAAACTTTTATTTCTGCTAGGGTTCCAGTAATGTTGGTGTGATGGCAAAGCTGATGCTGGAACAAAGTGCAATGTCCACATGCTGTACATCCCTCTTCTTTACTTACTGAAAAAACAGTATCTTAAGCAAACAAATTGAGAGAAGTGCCAGTTGTGCTCTCTCCAGCTTACATGCAATGCTGAAGGACTGCAAAGGGCACGGCAATGCTGCTTGTCCTGCCTGACAATTTACTTTGCGAGTCCTTAAACATCAACTATATTTTTTTAAACTTTATGTGACCTTCGAGATAAGCTATTCTGCTATGACCCAGATTGTCAGTGCTCCAGTTTGTGTGGGTTGATGTCATTTAGCCCACTGCAGGGAGCCTTGAACAATGAGGGCTGAGCAGTTTCCATCGCCTTCCCTTCCCATGCCTGCATTACCTTTTGGCACAGCCAGGATTTCCCAGTGCTAATTGCTCTAATACAGTGGGAAACAAAATAGTTTTCATGTCTGGCAAGAGATGGCTAGTGAAATTGCATGCCACCTTCACTGGGACACATTAAGCAGAAGGCAGTGTTTCCAATGGAAACAATGAAAACTGCAAGTGTTAATGCATGTTATTCCTCAATAATGCTTAAAGTGACTGTTATGGCAGTAGCTGCTCCCTTTTATGGAAAAAAGGGGAGCGCTCGACAGCCACATTTAAAAGATCTTTTCCCACAATTTCACCCAGGAGGCCAAATATTCCTTGCACAAAGCCTGAGCAAACAGATTTTTGCATGCAGCCTAAGGAGATCCATCCCTCACACTGCTGCAAAGCCCAGAAGGAGGCAGGTCTCCATTTTGCCTCCAGTAATGTGCTGAATGTGTGTGCCCTCTGCTTGCCTGCGTGGTGAGGGAAGCACCTCTAGGTTTTTGTGGGTGAGTACTGACTGCTGGTGTCCCTGGTCCCTGTCACATTTATTTCTGTGACTGCACAGTCTCTCTGCAGAGCCTGTCTCACAGCAGCCATATTCTGTTTTGCAGAAAGAACACGTAGGGGCTTTTGGTTTTGTGCAGCATCCAGTGGTTGTGAGAGCAGCAGGGAGCAATACTTGGGATTTTCTACAAAGGGGTGATTTCCAGATGCTGCTGGAAACCTGACCTTGTGTTTTGGGTGGGATTTCTCAGTTACCTCTTTATACACACTTTCAGGTGCTGATATAAGTAATCTTAAAAGTGTTACTCCTTCAGACTGGAGTGATTTCTTCTGAGTGAGGAGCATGGATTTCTGTGCAGTCCCTCCACCTCTGATTTTACAGCTGCAGTCAGTGGAGGCATAATTGCCCATGGGCAGCAATATTGTATTCATGTGCCAGAATCTGATTTGAAGGGACTACAGAGTACCTGCCTGTCTATATCTTATCATTTTTCCCTGGAAAAGAAAAGAGGGGGTTTGAGGAAGGCAGGGGTGAATTGTTTCCAGGGCCACATTTTCAATCCTGCTGTGTGACTGAGTCTTTCCAGAGCACAAGCAGAAGCTCTCTTGCCTTATCCTGTGTCCAAACTCTTCTGCTACATTGTTTGTTCTTGTCTAGACATCGAAATAGCCCTGCTATTTTTAAGGAATCACTTTTGTGTGTCTCATGATGTTTTGAGGTTTTGCAGCTCACCAGTCCTTGCAGCTGTGTAAGAGCACAGAGCTCTTAAACTAGAATCAAGCAAATGTCTTTTCTTCTTCTGGACTAGCAGAGACAGAGCCTGCAACCCTGCCTGTACAGGACTTAAAACGTTGAAGTCAGAATGTTAGTACAAATGTTGTGTTTTCAGAGACAAGGGTTTATCGATCAGTTGCGATGTTTCAGTCTTAACCCTTGGCTTTTGTTACTTGAGGTACAGACAAGAAAAAACTTGTATGTGATTTTCAGTTTCATGCAGCCCTGTTGCATGTGTAGAGAATTTATCAGATACGCAAAGGAATAGTCTCTTAGCAGATTGGTTTCATGTGCAAATTCATTTATACAGATATGGATGTGTGTAAAATTTTAGCAGTAGAGAGAAATGTCTTTCATTATCTAAACTAATAACATTATCCTGTGTTTTCAAAAGCCCAATCCTGCTATGTTTAGGTATAATGTCTATCTGATATTACCACTTGAGTCCAGTGATAATGTATAAAGGAATCTGCTCCCCTTTCAGTCTTCTCTGCTTCCTTTTTATTTTCTACAGCAGCGCATTATCATTCTAATGATTCAAAATCATTGTAGGTTTTTGGTCAAACTACCATGAAAGCACTGAGAAGGAAATCCATTCTACTCACTGGTTACTTGGAATACTTGATAAAACATTACTACAGTGAGGATAAAACAAATCCAGAGAAGCCCTTCGTAAAAATAATCACACCATCTCAGGTTGAGGAAAGAGGATGCCAACTCACACTGTCTTTTTCCCTTCCAATCAAATCTGTTTTTAAAGAGCTGGAGAAGAGAGGAGTAGCTGTGAGTAAATCAAACTTCATCTTCTTATGTACTGTTTTGTGAACCTATATGATAACAAAGTAATAATTGTGCTTTTATTCAAATAGTCTCATATAAAGCTAAAAAAAGCCTGAGAATAATGAAAATTGCTTCTATCTTCAGTCTTCAGAGCTATTTTATAAATCTAATTAGTAGAGTTATTTTATGAAGTATTTGTTAGGATGTGGATTGTCCTTTCTCTATTGATTTATTTCTAGTGGTTCTGTGAGTAGCACCCAGTAGTCACTACTAAGATCAGAGCTGCTTTATGGGTGCATTATGGTGGGAGGTGTTACGGATGTGAAGCTCATAGTCTGAGCAGGAAAGATAGGAAAAAGAAAAAGAAGAAAATAAATGAACAGCAACAACAAATCACTGGAAAAAAAAGAAATATATTAGAGCTGTCCAGTGCAATGTACTGCCTGCACAGGTCTCTCCTCTTTGGTGTGGTTGTCCAGATCCCCTTCAGTGGGTCCAGGCATGAGGCCAGGGACCACCAAGACAAGGTCTGTACCACCCCAGGGCGCTGGCAGCCAGCAGTGCTCACCATCCTCAATGCCACAGCCCAACAGTGACAGGTTGCTCTGAATCTCCACCAGTCCCCTCCCTGGTCTGCAAATGGCCAAACCCTTGCTCCTCGCAAGGCATCAAGATGAAGAAATTAAAAACATGTCTTTCCCTCAGAGACATGTTTTAGCAGTCAGGAGAAGGGGCACCATTACCCGTGAGCACTGCTCAAAAAAGAATAAAAGCCAAATTTAAGGCCATGCATTTGATGATGTAGGAGTGCTGGGAGGTGAGGCTGATACATTAATGCTAAATAAATTATATACAAGTTTTATTTCTGCTGGTGACTTGTGTCCCCAAAGAGCAACTCTTCTAGGCTAAATATGCTGCTGGTTTGGTGCTGCCAGGAAGTTCCAGGAACTGCTGCTTTTAAGAGAGCACGAGGCCTTACAGTGTTGGCTTGTCTTTGAGATGCAGTAATATGCTTCAAATATGAGGGATTATTCTGTTCAGCAAAATGTTCAAATTCACAGTTCTGTTCAGCAAAATGTTCAAATTCACAGAGGGAGGGAGAAAAATACTGCAAGCCCTGCAACATTACTGGTAGCTTTAGTAGAAGACGCTATCATGCTGGCATGTTTGTGTTTTGTGGTGGCTTTTTTGTCACCTGTGTGCCTCTTCAACTATGGGTTTCTATAGGCACTAAGGTAAATCGTGAGGCTAGATAAGCTGGTTTGGAGCCCCTCAATGGCACTGCTAGAGTCCTTCCCATCCTCAGCCTTGCACCCTTTTTTCGGCAAAAGGTACTCCTTCTTGGCAATAAGGCTCCTCACAGCAGTATTTTGGGGTCCCAAAGTTTTTTACACATCTCCTTGTCAGTCCAGTCATTCTTCCTTGAAGACAAGGATGACATTTATAAATATATTCTGACAGATAAATGTGAAGTGACCTGAATTTACTGAGCGTTCCCTTTCTGTTTTGCAGTGTGACATGCGAGAACCAAATGCTCTTCGCATTGCCCCAGTTCCTCTCTACAATTCTTTCCGTGATGTGCACAGATTTATTGAAATCCTGGGATCTGCAATTACATCTTCAAAACAAACAGCAAACAATACTGCACTATCTGGTTCTTATTGATGGCTCAGCTGTATCTTTTAATCTATTTCTGACTAAGATGCATTTATCCCGCTGAGCGATTCTTTGCTTTGACTAGACTGAGCTATATCCCATGCAATTTGCAAAAAAATGACTGTGCTTGAATAGTTATTTACAACAGACATAGTTTTATTAAAGCTCATATTTCCACTCTGCTTTGACTTTGACTTCATGAATTAGTATGCTTTGTATATTTTAATGGGGCTTTTCTTAAACATTTTATGTAGTTTTATTGCATTAACTTTGAGAAGCATGGAAGAATTGCTATCAACTAGAACAGGAATGGAAAAAAAAAATCCCTTCTTTATTATAAAAATGATGCATAATAAAGAGTGAGAAATAGACAAATCACCAACAGTTAAAAGATACAGTCCAATTTACATTTTTAATTTATCAATTCTATTTAAAGTACATGGTATACTTGAAAAGTAGAAGTTGAACAATTAGTTGTTTAAAACCTGTTAACTGCTGCATACTGGCTTTTTCAAAGGGCCCAACATTTTGAAATTCTAGTTTAATTAATGATTTAATTGAAGAATGAATTCACATTGCAGATACCTTCTTTGGTGTGATACAGTTGGCTAAAACAAAACTTTATCTTTCCCTAGCTAGTCATCCTGGAGATGATAGGCTTGAGAAAGCTGAGAACAATTTTCAGTGTGTGTAAGCCAGTTTGAAGGGCTGTGTGAGCACTTACTGATGTCTTAACAAGCTTTATTTTGGATTAGGGACAATCAACTGTTTAAGCAGCAGCCAAATATTTTCTTGTTAACTTAGCGTGGCCTAAATTTTTACAGAGATTTGCACTAGACAGCTAAAAACAATGAAAAAAACCTGCTTACATTAAACAAACACTTGACTCAGTGTTGTTTTAAGACATAAATAACACCTTGGCATGAATGGTGACTAAACTTCTAAGTCTGTAGCTAGTCAACCCAAACCCTTTTTCAAAATTCAACTAAAACCTCTTCTCTGATGGTACTCAATGTGTCTGAGTTTTGGTGTGAAACACTTAGAAAATGTCTTCTGGTCGTTCTTTTTGTTCCATTTCAAGGGTGAGAAAGCATGTGGGGGAAGAAGTGAGGACTACTCCAATCCATTTTGGCTTAAGGGCATTTTTCCTGGTTGAAATTTTCGTGCTCTTTGAGCATCTCCTGCTGCACAGGGAAACCCAAGGGCATTCACAGTCTCTGCCTGTGCTCAAAAATTCCCAAATAATGGGTAGCTTTAAAATCTCTGCTGCAATAAGACCTATTTCATTGGTTGCAATGGGTAGGGAAAAGCTGAAAGAACTGCAAATAAAAGCATTTGTTGGTATTTTTAGCGCCTGGGAAGGGTAAGAACAGCTTCTTAAACTAGAATATTGTTACAAAAAATAGCACAGGAGTCTTAATCAATTGGAAAGCTCTGTCTCACTCAAGGGGTTTTGATTACATTGGAGTCATTGCTCTTTAATTTAGCTGGGGCTGTATTGCAGACCAGGTATCTGAATTTCAGTGGCTGAAGTTTTATTTTTATACTTGCATCTGCAGCACAGCTACTTTCATCTGTCAAATGACACAACCTTAGAAAAAGGAACCTCTTCCAGAAAGCTTCATATAAATCCAGATAGAACACTAGGTCATACTATAAAATACCTTGTGTTGATGTTAGCTGGACCTTGGTAAACCCAGGAAGAGTAAGAACCTCAAAATCTCTTCCTAAATAGCACACAGACATCAGGTTTGGAGGAGCTGTCTTGGAAGTTACAGGGAGATAAATGGTGAATTTTGAGGTCACAGTTTGGCATCTGCATTAAATTCACCAACTGTGAAAAGAATTCCTTGTGTCTTTGTTGAAGAAAGTGAATCAAGTGGGGTAGGTAAAGTACTTACTGATTCTTTACAGTCCAGGGTTCAAAAGATAACAGGTTATTGATAAATGTTTAATAGTATTTTGTCTTTTAGTTACACTTCAGACTACAGGTACAAATATTAATTTTATAAAGAAGCATTTGTGTTCTATTTCGTGGATTTGATTAAGTTCAGTGTGCCAAACATCACTTCTTTCAACTTTTCTGAATTACTCTCTCGTTTACCTGTGAGCTGTGAAGATAAACATAAAAGCTCTTTGCTTTTATAGTCACGTATATGAATTCAGAAAGTTATTTCTGAAAGGTGAGGGAAGGCTGTGTCACATTTTACTGAAACAAAACTGCATCGTAAGCACCAGATTCACATGGTTTTTCCCTATTTGTACTAAGTTTTGCAAAATGAATAATTCTGAAAGTTAACATTAGGTGTCAGTATTTTACATATTATTTAGTGAGAGAATATCAAGTGAAAGAGCTTCTGTGGAAAAAAAAAATTACAGCCTGCTTTTTCAAATGCTCTAAGTTATCACAGTTAGAGTAATATCAGGAATAATTATGTGTGAAATAATTAATTGTACATACCCCGAATGCTTCTTGCTAGTTACATCTCTGATTTAAAATTCAGCATTAAGGACGACTGCGTTCTGATTGTGATAACATTTAGTTCTTGGATTGTCTGAAGAAATTACATTTTTCAAATTAAAGTGCAAGACATGAGTGTCTGCAGATGACAGAAAATTGATACCCAGGTAGAGTGATAAAATGCCTACAAAATGAGGGAAATGTGAATATGTAGATCCTTGGTTGTGTGTGATCTTTCCCAGCCCAGGACCATTTAATGCTGTAAGATCTCATAAACCCACTGCAACTGGGGAAAACATGAGGGGAAAATTCTGTAGGATCCACTTGTGCATTTTTGTGTTGTTTTGCCATGGGAAGACTCTTCCATAAGCAGAAAAGGATGTATTTATTTTCCAAAAGAAGAGATTATGAGTGGAAAAAAGGCCTGACATACAGTTATTTTCTTATCTGAGCTTTTCAGTGGGAAGCACATGACACAGTTGAGCTTAGGATGCAAAATGTAGGGAGCCCTTGGTCTGACTGCTGCAGAATCCACCTTGCATTCCTTTTATCCACAGAGCATTTATACATGGGCAGGGTAAGGAAGAAGGAGGAAAGGAGAAAGAAAAGATGGAAGATCATGAAAATAATTAACTTTTTAACCTATGTTACTATATGTTATGGTCACGTACCCAAATGCAACTGGGTGCAGGTGGGAATTCTAGCCCCAGAGGTAGGGCTGGGCCTTGGTTGTGTTCAGAAAGGTGAAAATAAGCATCTAGGGCTAAAAGTGTAGAGGGGCCTGATAGGGTGTGCACACATCACAGCACTGGCAGCAATCTAATGAAGACATGGCCAAGGTAAGGCTGTTCTTTCATATATTTACTTATAAAACCCACTTGTTCCAGATGTGATTAACATGTCATGATCTAACTTTTGTTTCAGAGGTAGCTGATGTGCTCAGAGACCCTTAAAAACCTCAGTAGGTTCCCAACTGAGCCTCTGAGCACCCAAACTGAAGAAAAAATGTCCCTGAAAAGCTATTCACTCACTATGACCAGCTGAGAGACACTTTTGCATTGTAAGCTTCAACTTTTGTCAATATTTGCGAAGTACATTAAGAAAGCTTATTCACAAATGAATAAGTTATAGATCAGTAATTCATGCTTTTTATATTCCAAGTTTTTGTTACCCAAACTTACTCTTCTCAGCATCGTTTTATGTTTCTAGTTAAATATAAGTGAGAATTGATTGGGGTATTTCTCAATGGAATTCTATCTTTATTTCATCGTAATTGCTTCATATTTGAATAATGACAGATGAACTACTTCATTCAATTGCCGTTTTAAGGCTTTGAAGTCACAATAGCAGCAAAGGATTTTAATCCTGAAGCCATTATTATGGCAGAGGAGGCATCAGGGAAAAGGAAAACTTATGGTCATGTAATTTTCTAGACGGAAAAATACTTCTGTCGTTGCATTTTTTTATCTGGACTATTTTGCTAACCTTAAAAGGATCCACTGAACTTCAAAAAAACGAAGTAGCTGCAACTTCCAGCAAAACAAATGGCTTCCATCCACCCTGGAAGGAGACACTAGAAATGCTGAATGAGAGGCCATGCTGTAAGTAAATTTCTGTAGTTATTTTGCTTTGGAGTTAGCTACAAACCTTTTAAAATTCTAGGCAGCTGCAATACAGTATTTCACCAATAAAGAGTTCATTAGATCTCTGACATTTACATCTAGTGCTGAGTACATGTTAATACTCCAAGGTATGAATTTCAAAGTTCCCTTTATCTTTGTGTACACTTTTAAGCAATTAATCAAATGATAAAAAATAGCTTTAAAAATAAGAAATGAATTGTGAATTTAAAGTATATGTTCAAAAATTTGCTGCATTATAATTTGTGGGGGACAGGGCCTCTTATCAACTGAGCTAAAGTGCAAAAGTTACTTTTTTTTTTTTTTAAACTTACATTTTATTGAAGGATTTTGAAGAGATCATCAAATTGTTAAAACATGACCAAACTGAATACCCAAGATAATTCTTTCTAGGAGCCTAGAAAGCCTAGGAGGCTACATCAAAGTTGGAAAGACATAGAAAAATCACTACTTAATACGTTCAAAATGACTCCCACGAGGGGCAGGATTTGCACAGGGCTCTGAAATCAGCATGGGGGCAAGCAGCACTGCAACCCCTTCCTTTGACATAAAAGCAAATGGTAGCCTTGCCACCACAGTGCCAGGTAGAAATGTGAAGATACAGATGAAAACTTTTCCAGTTCTTTCGTTGTAACAAAGCATGTTCTGAATGAAGGGAAGTATCTGAGCGCTAGAGACAGCCCTGCAGCTTGAAAGGGATGATACCCTTGGGATGTCACCCACTGGTGCAGTATAGATTGTGTAGATGCCCATTTAGATTGCATGATAACTTGTTCTCTCAGCTCCTGCAGCACAGAGCAAGCTCCCTGCTACTGGAGGGACTGTCTGTAGTGGGATAGGTGCTCCCTGCCTCTGTGGTAACACAGCGCGACACACGCCTCAGGGCTTCAACCCGCACCTCTGCTGCTTTGCAAACGTTCCTGGTGCCTCAGTTTACAGCCTGGGAGGGAGCATGATGTGAGGAGGCTGTCTGCAAAGTTCACACTGATAATTGAGCACAAGATACTAAGAACTGGCAGCTATTAAAATGTCATTAATTAATCTCAACAGAAACAGGCCTGTGATATATTTTCTGTTTTAGCAGTGAGGTATGTCTGACATACCTCATGTCTCTTTTTAATGAGTGTTTTATTTGAATTTCCACCTGGGAGGTGAAAGGAAATTTTCAGAAATATTCACCCTTCAGATAGGGCATAGAAGCAGTTTTAAAGTCTTAGCTGACGCTTCATGCAAAATGCTCAGATGCTCTGGTGTGCAATATGAAATTTAAACCAGTGTGATCAAAAGGCAACAGATTCTGCCAGTTCTTACCTTCTTAGAAGAACACCTTGCAACTGGCTAACTTGTGAGTGTGTGGATGTTTCTTTTTAAGGATGCTTCTAGATTTTCCTGGATGGCTGCATCCTACAGAGAAAAATATGGTGAAGATCTCTTTAGAGAAATCACCTGTGAGTGAAGTCCAGATTCACCCACCCCTGAGTTGTCTGAATTGCCTCTGAAAGATTTAGTTTTCCTGATTCCACAGCTGAGTTCCTGTATCACTGAGGCTGTAAAAATGGTTTTGATCTGACAGCTATAAAAGGTAGAATCTATGAGTAAGAGGTAAATATAAGGGTTAATAACATACATTTCTTTACAATAAGCTGTTTTAAAAGTTCTTCAGCACATCAGCTTGGAAAAGGTTTCACTCACTGGAATGGGGGGGGGGGGGGGTTTTGCCAAGCGTGCCAGAGCCACTGAGCCCAGCAGGAACTGCCCAAAATTTAGAGACGTTTTTCACTGCTAAATTTGAGGTAACTCTGCTCAGTGCAGGGGTTGTGGAGAGTCCTGCTGAAGCCTGGTCCCTCGGGTGATGGTGCAGCCTGCTTCAGGTGGCCTCTTCACCCCGCAGAGAACCTCAGGACACAACTTGATCTCTATGGTTCACCATCCTGGCGTCAGGTATTTCCATTGTACTGATCATGAAGTAGTGCTGAAGTGCATTTTGAGACCTCACACTTGGTTTCTAGAATCTAATGGTTGATTGTGCTTCCTGCTTTCCTAGATCAGATCCTGTTTAATATAGAGTTGTGCAAAAAATGTCTTATTAACATAACGGCATAAATCATGTATAGTGGTATACTAAATTATAGTGGAACTTGACTCTTAAATTGATGTGAAAATCCCATTTGTTATCATTGTTGATGACTTCTAGTTTCAACATAGTTCAGTGGCAGATTAATGAATTTAAAAACCTCTTCAGAGCATCTAAGTTTCATCTGTTGTTGAAACAACTTGAGTTAGATAAGGTAAACTCCTTCTGGACCAAAGCAGGAGTGACAAGTACACTGTATTTTGGAAAGAAATTACTCTCAACTTCTGAAATTTAACTAATAAATCAAAGATTATTACTCTGCATCAGATATGGACGAAGGATAATATTATGGGTCAATTTTTGGAAGATCCTAAATTCTGTGCAAATACGGACATGGCATATGACTGCTTCATTTTAGTGAGTATTCATATTTTATGTAAAGTTTCTTGCTTTAACTGGATATTAAAACCGAGGTGATAAAATACCAGAAAAAGTATGAATCACTAAAATTACATGCTCAAGTCTGTTATCTTGACATTTTTCTGAATGAATATTGAAATGCTTAGCAAAAAGAGATCTTGAAGTTCCTCCATCAGTAATCAGACCCAGACTTGAAAAAAAATCCTTTTGTATTTAGTTATGAAAAACATATTCTTAATTAAAATGATATCCATTAAAACAAATGCCTTGAGAAACTACTATTTTCAATTCAAAGGCTCTTCAAAAACATATGAAAAGGACATAAATGTGTCCTGGAAAAATATTAGACAGAAAAACATGCCAGTTGAACGTGGGTGAAATATATGGAGCTCTATACATATATATATATATGTGTGCTCTTCTTCAGAGAATCAAGAGGTTTGGAACTGTCTTCTGGGTTTGGTTTTTTTTCACATTTATAGGAAGTGTGAGAAGTGGTTTAATTTGATGAAATCAAACATTCAATGAAAACAAAGGCATTAAGTCTGAAATAAGGCATCAGTTTTGCAGGGCTATAGATCCTTTGAACTTGGATGACATTGTCTCTGAGGACGAGATGTTCGATGAGTGTTAGACTTTAAAGACTTTAGTAGAAAAAACTAGTCCAGAATCTGTTCCTGTAGGGTGGGAAAAAATAATTCACTCTTCAAAAGATCAGGGAAAAATGATGTCACTTTGTATTTCCCTTAAGTACCTTTCCATCAGATGCTTATATTGGAAGAGACTCAACAGTCATGAATTGAGGGGGTTATGCTCCTAGTGATGTAGGCATTTATGTCCTCTCTGACAGAATATTGAGGAGAAACACCCCACCCCCAAGAATATAGCGATAAAGGGATCTATGGGTAAGATGGTCTTAAAAAAACATTGCTGTCTAATTTTAATCTATTAATTTAATACAATGAACATAATGAATTGTGTAAAATTACGTTGCCTCTGTTATTTGCCAAATCTGTTAGGAACAGCTGCTTTGCATTCAGTTTATCATAATGAAATACACTGCAGAGTTATAATGTTTAATTTTTTTTCATTAAGGTTCTATTTTAGATTTGCAAGCTTGTGCATGAAGGGAGGAGGGCTGGTGCTTCCATCACACTGTTGCTGTTGAAGGTTATAAACAAAGAACTCTTGGCTCTGTGAAGAAATGACTAATGAGTGCAAGTTGGTTTTGCAGACCCTGTTCCAAGGGAAGTAAAGTAGGATTAAAAAGTCTCAGAACATTTTTCCCAACAGGCCTAATGTTCAACACTTTTTTTGCTCAGAAGAACTAGAAGTTGTGATAGCTGAAGTTGAAATACAGGTGAGCTAATAGCACAGGTCAGCAGGTGGATTAAAGGGACTATAATTAACTGAGCAGAGATGAGGTGCTGCTGCTGACCATGTGCATGACCAAGGAGTGAGGGCTGTGACCTGCACTGCCACACCTAGCATCTGAAACTCCTCTCTTCCTCTTTCCTAAATCCATAATACTCCTAAAAACCTAAAAATATTTGCTAACCCGAAATACCACTTGCCTTTTGAAGTGCTAATGATACACTCTGTTCCACTGCAGAGCCCGTCTGGACTAACAGAAATAATGGGTCTGGCTGAAAGCTTTTCACAACTCAGAAGGTATAATTCTGGCTGGTAAGAAATCAGCATTGTTATATTTTTACTAAACACACCCCAACATCAGGCAAGAGTGGAGATGATGTCAAACCCATCATTAGGAACCTGCTATCATAGTGAAAAGGTGATTTTTCTATGGTAACCTCCATAAGTAGCTACAGCCTCAGGATACCACAGTTTGGCAGATACAGAATCAAATGGTGCACCTTTAAGCAAGATTACAAGCATGAACCAGAGGAACGAGGGGGACAGGGTGGTCTTGAGAAACAAAGGAAAAGGAAGTATATGACTTCAGAGACCACAAACTATGGAGATTTAGAGGAACTGAAAAAACTAGAACAATCTCAAAAGCTTGGTAGAATGAAGGCCCACAGTTTCATATTTTTGCCTGCTTGAAGGAAACTGGAATGAAGTGTAGCCATGTCAGAGTGGTCTGAGTAAAAACTTCATTATTTTCTGTAGGTGGCTGCTGTGAAGAGGTCTTCAAGAAGTGCAAACAGCCAACATACCTAATACTCAACCTGGTGGCTATTAGTTGCGCTGGTGGTTCATTTATTTACTTATTTATTTATTGCCTCCCCCAGATCTGCATACCTCTACTCACCAATGACAGAATCACAGAATGTTAGGGCTGGAAGGGACCTCTGAATATCATCCAGTCCAACACTCCTGCCAGAGCAGGACTGAGACACAAAAACCCAAAAAACCCCAACAAAAACAAAACAACACCGCAGAAACCAGGGCAGATCACAAACCAGGGCAGATCACTCAGAAAGGCATCCAGATGGGTCTTGAAAGTCTCCAAAGAAGGAGACTCCACAATCTCTCTAGGAAGCCTGTTCCAGTGCTCTGTAATGCTCACAGTGAAGAAGTTCTTCCTCATGTTGAGATGAAACTTCCTGTGTTTGAGTCCATTGCCCCTCGTCCTATCACAGGGCACAAGTGAAAAGGGGTCATCTCTGCCTTCTTGACACCCAGCCAAATCACCAGTAAGATTTTGTGACATCTCCCAGATCACGTGGGAATATGCAACAGCCTGTCAGAAGGAGGGAGCTGGGGAAAAGGGCAATGGAGTAAAGCCATGCACATAAACTAGAAGCATCGTTGTGTTACACGGACAAGTAAAATCATAGGAAGCGATTGGAACTGACATACTGAATTATTTAATTCAACTAATAACTTCCAGTCTTTGGTAAACTGAATATTTTTTTTTTTGTTTCCCAGTCTATTTCAGTCAGCATAGCCTCCCCTGAAAACTTCTGGATATGAGAGAGGACGGTCATTGGTCTGCAGAGGAGTTTTGCTTCCTGCATCTGACTTTCTCTTGTTTTTATTGACTTCTCTCTTCTGGCACAGAAGAGAGTGTCCCAGAGTGGCAGTTTTGAAGTACCATTTTTATATCAAGGACAGCCACTTCCTTTCCTGTGAAAACATTGACAGTTTGGGAAGATCTCCAGTCAACAAGCTATCAGCATGGAGAGTTGGGGTCACACCTGAAGCCAGCAGTGAACACCAGGGAGAAGAGAAGGGCTTTGAAGAGGATTTTGCTAGCACCACCTTGCAACTCGGACTTAATCAGGGGTGCAGAGATATTGACACCCAAGGTGCATGACTCATTTGTCTTTTTCAGGTCTGTTGTTGTGTGCTGTAAAACCACCTTTCTGGCAGTTTGATGGTGTAGCACTTTTAGCACTCGGAGGCCTAACACTCCAGAAAATGCATTTACACTGCATTTAAAGCTTGCATGTAACTAAATCCTGTCAAAGAAAGTCTTTACATAATGCATCAACATATGCTGGAATTTTGTCTCTTTTTTAGTACTGGATGGTTATACAATGGGTTGGAATGGCTTTTCTAAGTTATTAAAAATAGCTCTGGAAAGTCTGGCCTTTAAAGTTAAGTGTCAAGATACGTAACACACCTGGGAAGGAGAGAGAAAATAACCACCTCAGATTTATGTAGAGCTTTCTTACCTAGTAGTTTTCACTAACTTCAGTGTCTTATGTAAAAAAACAAAACAAACCAGTGAGAAATGACATTAGGTAAGCTAGAAAAATAATGAGCTTAAAAATAAAGAAATATTTGCTTTTCCTAGCTATAAATATTTCTAAACCCAAACCTCATCATAAGGCAAAATGGTCTTTTGTAAGAACTAAATGTTCAGAGTATGTTCAGTGAATGTCCTAAACTCCTCTGCTGCTTCATAAAGTCTTATCTGTTATCAAAACTTCAGCAGCTCAGCTATTAAGAGATGTTTTAATGCAAGACCATTTGTCTCCTAAAATTCGAATGGTGTGGGTTTTAGACCTAAAGTCACAGCACATATGTTCCTTCCACACAGGCAGCATTAAACTGCAGGAGAAGCTCTAAGGATCTATTTTCTACCACCTGTGACAATTTAAAAAAAAAAAAATCTTTTACTCTGGTAAAACTGGGGTGAGTAAAATGGATTGTTTAGGGGAAAAATCTGCTCAGAGGAAAAGGTTTTGGAAGATGTTACCAGGATGTTTATAATGCATGTTATGGTTGAGAGGGTTGTGTGAATTTAACCATTACTATATATTTACGTTGACATTTACATACAAGCTCCCTACATAATAAGCATTTAGTGCCCAAGCAGGTAATATTGGGACTGCTGTTAACTTGAACCATAAACTATTGGAGCTGTTACATGGCCATGCACATGGACTTCTTGATGTATAATATTGTGCTCCTAGAAATGGTTTTACTGGGATTAAATTTTCAAAGCTCTTGTAGCAAAAAAAAAAAAAAAAAAGGTTACTCAATGGACATCAGCTCTCTGGGCCAATAATTGCTGTAAGCAAGAATATGAATTAATGTCCACACAGACATAATTCTTTGTTCTCCTTTTTAAATATTTTAAAACCTACTACAAACAGGAAAAATGTAATTTCTCTGGTGGAGAATGCAGGAAATAATATGATATTTCTTCCTTATCAAACAGTCTACTCATTTTCTAGGGTTTTTCCAGTGAATTGCAAAGTTTTGGAACCATTTTCATTAATCAAAAATTATTTTCTTCTGGAACCAGCCATTGTATTATCTATTATGGCTATTATTGTCCAGGTTTGTATTGTCTATTATGGCTTGATTTTACCCACTGAATTAGATTTGCCACTGGGTGTCTGCCATACAAGCCAGACTATGAGCTGCCTGTCAGTCATCCTACCAGAGAGTAAAGGCTGAACTAGACAAAAAGAAAAAAAAAGTCAAGTTTTCTTTCCCCCTCAGGAGACTGCTGGTTCATAAAAAGTCTTGGGATCACTGTTCAAGCATCTGATGAAACTTATGATACTTCTTGAATTTATTAGAACTGTGTTGGTAAGAGCTGCTGGGCATTCAGCATCTTCAGTCAACAGTGATTTTTAAAACTGCTATTTTAGCCTTAATGCTCTGTGCTCTCAGTTATGAGATGTGGAAAACTGGATGTTCACCAGCTTGATGACATGTCTCATAGGCAATGATGCCATGAATCACTGAAATAGGGACAAGAGATCAGAGCTTCAGAAATGATGCTCCAGCTTTAACTTGCACTGCAACCACCAGAACCCAACCTCTTGAGCAGCAATCTGCTCCAGGTGATGTCTGTGCAGATTCTGCTTCCTGTTTAATTTGACTTAGATTAAATGAGCTCTTAGATTTTGCTAAACTGTTTTTTTTTGCACATCTAAAGTATTTTCAGCCTTCCAGAGATCACATGGGGAGCTTGTGCTGCATAAGTTTAAGCCGTATGCAAAGCTGCCATCCTTTTATAGAATTTTGTCACTGCTGACATACTGTCAAATGCATGAGGAGGAAATCAGACAGAGTATGCAACTTGACTGGAAGTGTTAAGGTGTACAGTGAAAGACATTTTAATGAAAAATATCCCTTGTAATCTAGGTTTTGGACAAGGTAACAACTTCTGCTGCAGTATTTTACAGGTTTGCTGACGGTTTCTTCCCATTTTGGTGATGAAGTTCTGTTGTCCGCACCGTTCACAAATATTTTCTAATTATAAAAATGCTTTTGATGGTTTTATTTGAGGAATATCTCATGATCTGCATGGCTACAGTAGATTTTTCAATTAGTGATTGTCTAAAATTTATTCCATGACAAAATTATTGAAACATATACCTTTAAAAAAAAAAACAAACAATATTGCAATTAATTAGAGCTGCTGCAGGTTCTTTAGGCACTAGCAGTTGTTAGTTTACAGAAAAGCACATTATTGCTTTCTCACCTCACATCTGGGAGAAACACCTCATCACCTTTTATACTCAACATCCACTTTGTTCCCAAAGTCTATCTGTAAAAAAATTTCAAAAAATACAGTGCCTACAAAGAAATGGTATTTTAGATTAGAGCGGTGAAGAGCAGCTGTCACGCTGTTCAGCTCTTTCTCCTGTCTGTACATGTGTGTCAACTCTTGGCAGACATAGCCAGTGTTTGGGAGCAAGGAGGGTCCTGGTTCTGGCTTTGTATGGCCTTTAGCATAATTGGATCTTTGGCCATGAAATGGAGGCTGTAGAACTTATTACAAAATCAATAATAATAATGTAAAGGTCACTCTGTAGCCTAATAGCTTTGTCATTCCTTCAGTGGTTCTACGTTCCCCTTTTTCTTTCTGGTATTCTTCTTGAGTCCCTGAAGGTCTTTCCTCCCATGTGCTCCAATAAGTGTGTGATACACAAAACCTGTTCTCTACAGCAACTTTCTTCCATTGTTTTGCTGAGACAGGAAATCAGTCTCTTTTTTTTTTGCAGCACTGTAAAATCTGCCACGATCCCTTTCTAGATCTTCCTAAACTCTACTTCAGCCTCAGCCCCAGCCCTTGTTTCCTAAATATCTCTGCCCTTTCACCATGGATTGTTCTACAGGATGCTCCTTTAGGGCACCCAGTGACTTGCTTGCTGGACATCTGCAGAGATGGTGCACATCTTTTGGTCTAGTGGGAGGTGTCCCTGCCCATGGCAGGGGGGTTGGAACTAGATGATCTTTAAGGTCCCTTCCAACCCAAACCATGCTATGATTTTTGAGGAGTTCCAAAGGCAACTGCTGTTGATGAGGTTCAGTTAACTGCACTGTTGGTGGGACAACTCCTTAAACTTCAGAATGGCCTTGATTTCCTTAGGTCGCATGGCAGCTCTTTGGTTCGTTGTGGAAAATAACAAAAAACAACAAAAAAAATCCGTCTATTCTGTCAAAGCATCACCAGAGGTCTCTGCAGCTTGACCAGCACTGTGGAGGTCCTCACACACCACACAACCACCCTGGCTTGCAAGGGAGCCCCACTGCACCAGGCACATGAGCCCTCATTTTGTAAGTTGAGCTATAAATACTGGAAAGATACTGTCGTTTCTTGCTGAAGAAAAGGCCACTGGGGAAGACATATGCAAGGAAGGGGCTTTTCTGGAGCCCCAAAGGTGCAAAGCTGTGTCTGATTCTGCAGGTTCTCTGGTTTCCCCACCTGAGAGGGACTGTTAAGGAGTGAGATGCTGCAGGAAGCTGTGTGTGCCTCTGCTTCTCCAAGGGCTGCTTCATGGAGAAGTGTTACAACAGAAAATCAAAGAAACAGAATGTTTATCTGGGTGACCTTCGCCAGGCAATAGTACAAGTCTCTTAGTTGTTGTTTTTTTTTTTCTTTAGTAGCAAACTCTGACTGGCTAATATTTGCTGTTTTATAACTCTAAAGTTACAGAATGGTAAGTGTCACATTCGCTAAAGCAACATTTCAAAATCACAAAGCAGATTTGTTGCAGTCTATTTCTTTCAGTACTCAAAGGGTTTCATTGAAGGTAAGAAAAGGGAAGTGGTCTCGAGGCCTAGAATTGTAATTCCTTTCAGCTTTTGCCTTTGAACCTCATGTTTACCTTCTGCAAAAAATAACCCTCCTTGTTTGTTGCAATTTTAACAGCGAAGCTTCTTTCATACTTTAAAATTTGGCTTTTTATCCAGTCTGGAAGAGTTGTGCACTAAACCTGGGTGTAAGTCACTCACTGGTGGGATGGTTAACTTCTGCTGTTGCAGGAAGTGGTTTTATTTTACTTTTTTTTTGTCCTGCTTTCTTTCTATCTTTATGAGCTGGGGCAGATTAACCCGAATGCTGCCTATAGACATGTGACCTAGATGTTTTCCGTTTTTTGAAATAGTTAAAACTGTTGCTGGTCGATGGCAGTTTGAGATGAGACAACAACATCTGAGGCTGTAGGTAAGGAGCCTTAAATTCATCTTAATGCGATTTAGGAAACCGGTTGTTAAAGATTTTTAAAGTAATCATACCTGCATGTCTTTTGTGTGTGTTCAGTGTGGATTATATTACGCAATTATTTCTTACGGCGTTTGTGCGTTTGAAAGCGACGAGTGACAACGTGGAGGGTGCAGATGTGAAAACTAGGTTTTAAAGGGAAAATTAGCATTCAAAATCTAGCAAATCTCTTACATCCTATGCAAGAGGCAACTGTATCTGATCCTATCTAGTATCCCAAACCACTCATCACTTCTGATATCCCTCTCTGTACTAGCTGGTGGTCCCCAAAAGGTAGAAAAGACTGGTGCCACTGGCTGGGAAATGTGATCTGATCATGTTTCCCAGCATTTGCCTTTGTCGGGTGCATTTTAGCACTGTTTGATTAACTGCCTTCCCTGCTGGTGACCACAAAGGAGGTGATGAATAGCAGTGGCTACTGAAAGACTTGAAGAAGTATCTAGTTGATGCTCGGTATCATTAGAGACTGAAGAGATTGACAGAGCGATCTCCTGTCCTGCTCAGTATTAAGCAGTTTGGTTATTAATCAATTTTATTCATAAAATTTGGTTTTTATCAATAATATTCTATTATTAATCAGTGGTGCTAATGCAGAGGCATAAGAGACATTGTACAAATACTATCCTTGTTTGGTCCATGGGCACTCTTGATGCTCTTTCTGGTGGAGCTGTGCCATGGAGGCATCATGGTAGCATGTTTCCTGCATGGGGCTGTTTGGATCCAGACTAATTCATCCTCTGCTTCAGAGCTGGCCAGAAAAAAAGGTTGTGTGTCCTGAGTCCCCACCTCACTCAAAGCTTTCTGTCAGAAATCTCACTTTGCAATGCTGTCAGTGTGCAAACTCTGCTTTCTGGCCTTCAGAGCCTCTCAAGGAAACACCAATTTAGGAAGATCACTGGAACAGGTTGCCTAGAGAGGTGGTGGAGGCCCCATCCCTGGAGACATTCAAGGTCAGGCTTGATGAGACTCTGAGCAATCTGTTCTAGTTGGAGATGTCCCTGCTTATTGTAGGGAGGTTGGACTAGATGACCTTTAGGGGCCCAACCCAAGACATTCTATGATTCTAAGATGTTCAACTAACATGATATAATGCTTTGATTATGGGCCACAAAAAGCAGAGCTGGAATTAGCAAGATTTGTTCTATGGTGAAGGTTTCTTTTCCTAGTAATGTGTAGTTTGCTGCAAACTTTGTGACACGTACTGGTGTCTGTAACTGATGGCCTTATCGTAAGAAGCAACTCGGTTTTTGTGTGGAAAGATGGGTCAGAGGTGAAAGCTATCACAGGTGGCTTGAAGCTCATTTGGAAATTTTGTATACTAATTAGAGACAGATTTTAGCAGAGTGTTGCAAGATTACATTTCGAATTTTCTGTACTTTTTGGAGAAAAAAAGCTGTCCCGCCTGCATTCACAAATCAGCACAGACAGGGAAACTTTATAAAAAGAACATGTTCTCTTCCTGGGCTGTGTTTGTAGTGGTTTTTATGTTACTGCTGCAATGTCTTAGAGTCATTTGAAATGTGTTTTCCACAGAGCTGTGAGAGTTAGTAAAGTAGTTTGAATTTTCAGAGTTATTTCTCTTTATTTTCTCCCTTCTCTGCAGCTTACCTCCTTGTGTCCAAAGGAAATTAATTTAAAAGCAGCATCTCTTGGTCGCTTTACCTCTCAGTCCAATTACATCTGTAACATACATTTGTTCATTTTCTTTTCCAAATAGGGTGAGCAGCTGAAGCACTCTCTGTATTTCAAAGCTCCTGCTGAAAACTATTATTGAATTACAAAAAAAAACACTTTGTCTTTTGTGGCAGCATTTGTTGTAGAAACTTCCATTTGCTTTGATATGAGAGGTACCCTAGCTTGGAGGAGATACTCCATCCTTTTCTGACCACGTATGGGTGTGTGGCCCCTTGGCAACCTTTCTGACCAGGTCTAGGATTGCCAGGGCAGCAAAGGAGAGAGGTCTGTATCAGACAGTGGTCTTGGGCATGTTCCTCCCCACTTGGAGAGAGGCAGGGACCAGAAATTAAAATGGTGACAGAGATACGTTTTGATTCTTCTCCTGACGTCTGGGTGGCACACCACCACAGCCTCTGGTGTGGTGCTAGCTTTACTGAAACAGCTGTACACAGCCCTGGTGTGGATTCCTTGATCTATTTCTGGTCCCAGAAGTTTTTGCTTCTTTGCAGTGATGAGCTTCAGGCCAGTTTCTAAAAAGTAGTATCCCACACAAGTGGGATGAAACGTCCATCATCTCTAGTGCTATGAGGATGGATTTCACTGTGCTTCTCAGAGATTTTAGCTTCATTCCCTGCTGAAGAGTTCCACAGACTTTTAGCAGTGGGAACTGCTGTCTTCTCATGGCCTGTTTCTACTGAGTCACATAGGGCTTAGCAGGTTATAGGCAGTGCCTTCTGCATTTTTTGAGGCTCACAACGTGCAATTCTGATACTTACCTATTTTTCTTGACATTTTTTGTAGATGCTTCTGTGCTGTATCAGCTCAATCAGTGTGAGTTGCTAACTATGTAATGAGTTGTTGAAACCTGCATGCTGCTAAAAACAGCCTCTTCCTGTTGGAGAAGTCTGTTAGTGCTTAGGTGTGCTCTTAATTAGAAACCTGAAACATGGCAGTTGTACAGGATGTATCTGAATCCTGTACATGTAGGTGTTGTTTGGGCTGGTTTCTTTTAAGCATCACTTGGGCTCTAGCTAAAGTCTCTCTGCATTTCACTTTTGTCCTAAGTGTGACTTCCATATGGATGCATCAAAGCTATTTCTCAGTGCTACAAAGACACAAGCTGATATTGGTGGATGCCATCTATATGAAGACACTTTGGTCATTTTTCTGGTTTCATTTGGTGATACCATTAGTCCTGTGGAAAACTGGTGGGATAAAATTTTGTCCTAGCTTTTGGCTGTGTATCTTCCATGATAGTTCATGTGCCATTCAGATCCCAACTGCAGATTTCTTACCTTGGTTACACAACTTGCACTAAACTGTCCCTGTTTCCACCCTGTGCTGGCTTCCAAAAGCTTTTGTCACATTAAACTAATTGTTTTAATGTCCTCTTAGCCTCAGAGTAGGCTGAAGACCCTGGTACCTTCAGCTTGCTCACAATGACACAATTCCCTATTGAGTGTGAATTTGGGAACCTGTGGGCTTGGTCTAGGTCAGGAGACATGCTTCTGCAACCTTCTCATTAAGTCCAGTCTGCTCTATCCAGCAGTGTTAATGAATCTTCATTTCACGGACAACTCTTTGTCAACATCTGAAGGACAGAGGTGGTTTTTCTTTTGCTGTGTTGGATGTTAAGTCTGTGCCTTCATAGAATCATAGAATGGCAGGAGCTGGAAGAGACCTGTGGAGGTCATCTAGTCCAACCTCCCTGCTAAAGCAGGGTCACCTACAGCAGATTGCACAGGATTGTGTCCAGGCAGGTTTAGAGTATCTTCAAAGACCCTACAACCTCTCTGGGCAGCCTGTTCCAGTGCTCTGTCACTCTCAGAGAAGTTTTTCCTCATGAGAAAGCTTTCACATACTCAACATGACTGTCAGTCTTTCCTGCTTTGACAAATACTATCAAAAGGTTGTTTTGGAGACTCACTACAAAACAAACACTGCCAGCTCCTCATTTGCACGGGGACTTCCTCAATGCAGAGCTATTTTCATTTTGAGACTAAGACCTTTTATCACAGAGGCTGAGAACTCCCATCATCTTCAGTACAACCTAAAGCAGCTCGAGGTGCAAACTTCCATGCTGGCTTGAAACAGGAACAAAGGAAATACTATTGGATTTTTTTAAAGAAGGTTATCTGAAAAAGGAGCCATTAACTTTCTGGGCATGGATGTTTAGCTGCTGCAAACTGACCATGGTGCAAATCTAACTCATGCTGGAGATCAGTCTGTGGGTGCAGCCAGGTCACACCGTAGCAGGTTTTTTGTGCATTACTTGGCTCATGCTGAAGTCCCCTGGAAGTGCTGAGGTTCTCTTTGCCAGAAACTAAGAACCCAAAAGACATATGAGCTTGAAAAATTTGGTCTTTTAATATTAATTTTGATTTCTTTTTGTTCACCATAGTTAGAACTAGCTTGGGAATTAAGTAGGAGAGATAGCAGATGCTGGTATTCTCCAAATTAGCTTCTAAACTTCTGGGGGTAAGAGCAAGTTACATAGTAAAGTACTAACTCCATAGTGCACAGATACCTACTGAAGCATTTCTTTAATAAATTCGCTAAGTAAGTTCAGTATTATTATGGTTCGTGGTTTAGGTTGTTTAGGACACAATACAACACTTCCTTCCATTTGAGACTGACAAGTGTTAAACCATTCTCTTCTAGTTCAGCTGGGTATTGTGGGTTTCTTCTGTGGTTTTTCATGAACATTTCTTCCAAATCCTGTTCCTGATACACGAAACAGGCACAGTCCTTGAGCAAATGAACTTAGAGTGACTTCTGATTCCTTCTCCAAGTCATCCATTAATTTTCAGCATAACTGCAACACGATAAGAGGGGAGGGGAGACAAGGAGGAAGAAAAAACAGAAGTGCATGTGGCTGAGAGCTGCAGTGCTTCAAGTATGTGCTTGCCCTTTGTTTCTTGTTTCTTTTCCTGCCACACCCAGAGCAAAGCCACCACTGCATTTGGTGCTGAATCAGACACCAAAGCTCGTCCTAGGCAAGGCACAGAGCTTAGCACCTGTACTTGTTTGCCTGCTGCTCAGGATGTTACTAAACTCTCTTCCTGTGTGGGTGAGGAGGGAAATGACACATATTTTGTGAAGACGACTGAGGCTCTGGAGTTCTGTCTCCCAGAGAGTCACCTCCATGGCTGGTGGGTTTGTCAGGAAGGAGCCTGCTGGGCGTCAGGATGCTCTCAGTATTTCTGGTGTTTCTGCTGTAGTTGTGGCTCAGAAGGCACTTGCTGCTGGGCTGGCAAGATGTCTGCGTGGGGCAGTGGGGCAAATTGCATTTCTAGTGAACAGCTTTGCTAAAAAATGAACCAATGTTTTCCACTAGGAAGGTGTTACATCAGACTTTTCAACTGGCCAAGCTGCTCTGACACCTGCTGCCATTTGTGCTTTGGGCTGAGTAGGGCTGAAGCTTGATCTAGAAAGATGACTGTTTCTATCAGCAGCAGCACCTTGCATGCTTGGTTACTTTATTAGCAGAAAAAGCAAAGTTTAGTAACCAGTAGCAATGAGTGAACAAATTCATGTGATTATTTTTGGAGTAGGAACTGGCATTAATCCATGCACTCTTCTTGGACTGGCAAAGGAACTGGAAACAGCCTGAGTAAAAGCATGTTAGCTCCTCCTAATCATTAATCCCAGGCCCTGGCAAAGGCAAAGAGTGCCCCCAGTCTTAGCAGAGCCTTAGACAAATGGGATTCTTTAACCCATTCCTGAATTTCCTTTGGACAGTCTAGCACTGGCTCTGGATTGAGCAGTGTGCAGTCATGCAGACCTGAGACATTCAGAATTACTGGACAGAGATTTTAATTGGAAAAATTCTTTTCTAGTTTTAATTTTAATCCAAAGTTTGCGTCTTTTTATAAAATCTTTCCTAGAGTGCAAGTAAGTGAAGAGAGGGAATCTATCGAGATGTGGAGCAAAAATGGTATACAATAATAGACTGAAAAAATTAAACACAGAGATTTCTTACCAGACCATGATACAGATGTTTAGGGAATAATGTTGATGCACTGTAAGGACATTTCAGGTCAGGTACCTATGACTCCAAAGGCTCACCTGAGCTAAGTGCAGTGATTTCAGCCAACAAGGGATCTGAGGGGTCCGTCTTCTCTGCATGTTACCACACGACCTAATGAAGCCCCAGCTGACACCAGTTGTAATACCTGCTCAGTAGTTTTGTTCTTATCAATGTTGGGGGCAGAGGAATGGCTGCCACTCCCCTCACCATGGCTGCTGGTGTCTGCACGTGGATCTGGCACCATTGTGGTCTTGCTGATCCTGATTGCTCCTACCAAGTGCAGCATGGTACTACTACATGAGACTGGTGCTGCAGGTGGGCTCCAATCCCCTGGCCTGCAGAAATCATGCATTCAGGATTTCTGGTCTAATCTTAAACCACCTTAGGGAAATAAAGATTTAATTGGTCCCCCACGAAACAATTTTAGAAATAATTAAGAGAGCCTGTGCTCAAACTTCTGGCATAATCAAACCATAGTTTTGACACCACAAAACCCTTGGTATTTCCCCTTTGCTGAAAGCAGACATCTTAGCTACATAATGTGATATCAGATACTATCACATAGAACAAATGCCTTTGTCTTCTCCCCACTGTGGTGCTGAGGAGCAGCATGGTGGGACAGGCACCCATGCTGCCTTCTGCTCTGCTCTGGGCCACGACAGAGGTGGCTGGTGAAGAAAGCAAACCAGGGGCCCCATGAAATGCAGAAGAGGGGCTTGCTCGATGCAAGCCACAAAGAATTTCCCCTTCTAGTTCCTGCTGTAGCTTAAAAGTTTTCTCCTAAAATTGTAGGTGCTGGCTCTGCTGCGTTTCACAGCAGCATCGCTTACAAGAGCAGCACTGGGAGCTCTGCAAAGGAAAGTGGAGATGGAGTGTGGGAACAGATTAAAAGTGTCTGGAGGTTTGTTTTTTTTTTCCCCTCAGATGGGAAGTGGGAGCAGTGAGAAGAAGTAAGGGAGCAGCTGCAGGATCACAGCACAAAAACTGCTGCAGATATGTATGGAGGAAGACTGAGAGAGGGTAGGAGGGACTGTTTCATGTGCACAGCACAGGGAATCAAATGTTATCCTAGGAAGTGGGAGGGAAGGGGTGTTGCTATCCGAAAAAGGGACTATCTTCTTGTTGTAGACACTATCGAGGCAGGTTTTATGACAAAATGACTTTATTTTTTTTTATTATTTTTAAAATCTGAGAAGCTTTAAAGCCTTTCCTGTTCAAAAATCTCAGTTTGACAGACGTGTTCTGTAGGATGATGGGTATATGGAACTGCAAATGGATTAGATGTGGCAAATGTGCATTTAAACTACTAAGCTGAGGGACTCTAAGCCACTCTAACAGGTTAAAACAGCTGCCACTCCTTCACCAATGTCTTAAAAGAGCTCAAGAAAGGAATTCTGTAGTGAAGGGGATGCTGCTGCTGTAGGAACTAAGGACCTGGTGATTAACTGAGGCATGATTGTGGAAGCTCCATCCCTGGAAACATTCAAGGCCAGGTTGGATGTGGCTCTGAGCAGCCTGATCTAGTGGGAGGTGTCCCTGCTCATGCAGGGGGGGTTGGAACTTGATGATCTTTAAGATCCCTTCCAACTCGAACCATTCTATGATGATTTATGACTGCTCCAAGTGTTCAGTGGTGCAGAACTGATTGAGAGGTAGAGTGGCATAAAACTTGTGTCTAGTCTTACTCAGTGATGAACATGAGGTGTTTCCTCCACTGGGGATCAACCAGTGGAGCATACGCACGTACATGAATGTGGGGCAGGTCACAAATGTGGTGTAATGTCCTACCCAAGCTGGCCTTGTGAGTGCTTGTTTATATAACTGCTGTCAAACTGAAACTGAGATTTCTGTTGGCAAAGCTGTGAAATTTAGACCTTATAGGAAGTTTGTTTCTTTGGCTTTTTGCAGCAAACTTTCAGGCATTTAAAAAATATTTTTCCTAATACACCAGTTTGTCTTGTGGTACGAACTCTTCCACTTCTCCAGAGAGTTTGGGCTGTTCCAAAATTACCATCACCACATGTCTAGTTCAGGTAAGCACGGGAAGTTTGGATGAATATCCGAATCTCTGTGAGGAGAAGTTCTGCAAAATCGAGCTGGAAGTATTTCAAGCAGTCGTACTTTGAAATTTCTGTCACTTCTGCTTCTGCTTGTATCTGTAAATACTGCAAGAATAACCTTTCCCATAGTATCTCATCACTTCAGATCTGGCAACATTAAAAGTAACAACACTTTTCTGAACATTTAGGCTATAAGAACAGATTTCTTTCAAGCACCGGAGAAAATTTGTGATTCTTATGTGATCTTCCTAGAGAAAACATTGGATTCTTTTTATTCAGGATTAGACAGCTTAAAACTAAAAAGTTACTGTGTGACAAGGATCGTATGCAGGTGTAAAGGGATTTAGAGGTGGTCATTCTTACCTGTGGTGGTTGGAAAGACATTACTCTAATCTGTATTCATCTGCAGTACATAAATGTATAATAGAAAGGAAGGAGGTAGAAGGAAATTATTTTTTCCTCACCTGACAGGTAAGGGTAGGTCAGGAGTAATCAAGTAGTGCTCCTCTGGGCCCCTCTAGCACCCATTAAGCTGTTATGGGCTCCAATGATGGTGGGAATGACTTGCTGTCATTGGTCTCATGACCAAACCATACCCATTCTGCTGCTCCATGCTTTAGGAAGTGTTAGAAGTGTTACACCTCAGGCAATATTCACAGTTTGTTTTTTGAGTGCTGTGTACAAATGACCGACATTCAGCATCTGAAGGATTGGAGTCTGACTTGCACAGCATGGAAATAGAGGCAGGTGTCGTGGATCAGATGCACTCCAGAAAGAATTGAAACCTGCTGCCAGCAGGAAGACCTAGAAGTAGCAATTTTTTTCCCAGGCATGTTCTTTTACATATTCAACTGAATTTCTACGATGGACGCCTGTTCCCAGCACATATGCAGGCCAAACTGTACACAAAGGATACTTTTAGCTTCACGTTCTACTCGAAACTAAGATATTAAATTGACACAGGAGTGGTGAAAATAGACTCCATTATGCTATCCCATATGATATATTGGGACAGATGAACTTTTGAAACAACTGTTACCTTTCCCGAGACCTTCTCTTGTAATATAATTAAGAAACTAAGTGATGCAAGAAAAGACATGACCATATGCAGTCACTTGCTGATTTGAAGAAGCTCTTGTGCCCTACCGCATGTGTTTTTGTTGTTTCCAATAATATCCTGGCAATATTTCCCAGTGAGCTTTCATTTGTGCAGAGGAGTCCTGTAGATAGCAGGTCATGGAGAATTACAGGATTCGAGTTGGATCTGCAGTAATTAAATGTGGATGTAAAGAGTTTGTCGTATCTGCACAACTTTGGGATAGTAACTGTCTCCCATTCTGTTTTCTTTATAATTCTCTGGCCATTTCTATCCAGAGAGACAAGCATTTCCAGAGACAGCACATCTCTGTCCTACAGGGTACAAGCAGCTTTTCCAGGTCCCTATTTTTCTTTGTCATCTGATCCTTCTGTTTTTAAGCAAAGGAGGACCTTAGCTCCCTGCTTAAAGCCTCATTGCTAGCCCTTGCACAGCTATTCAAACGCTCTGTCTTCCTGTCTCTCTTCATCCAATCCTTGAGACAAGGCAAAAAACAATTTGTAAAGATTAATAGTATTTCCTATGAAACTATTTATTTTGTTGAGATATTTTGCTGCCATCTGCTAGAGAATGGGACTTGATATCAGCCTTCTATTACTTTTTTTATCCTTTTAATTTTTTATCGTGTAAGGTGCTATTACCGGTTGGAAAAGACAAACAAACCACACGCACAACAAAACCAAACAAAACCAAACCAGAGAAACCCCTACAGTCAATCTTCATAGCAATAAGCCACTCCTCATATTTACAGCACTGTGGTCAATGGGCAGGAAATCACTAAAGCAAAACCTGTAACAGTCTGCAAGGGATTGTGGGGTGCAGAGTCAGCAGCCATGTGAAGCTGTGACGTAGTGCAGGTGGAGAACTGGATATTCCTAATCCATGTGGAATGAGAAATTAAGTACTGCACTTTAACACTGTGATTCTCAAGAACTCAGTCATCAAAACAACCTTAGGGTATGTTCTTAGAGCCCAAATTAAACAACATAGTTACTGCTGTGCAGTGGGGCAAGTCTGTGTGTCTTTCCCTCTTACAGCCTCTTCTAAAGTATATTTCCATTCCAGGCTTTGGCTTTCCTCCCTGGGAGTGCTTAAAATAACTTTTACATTCCTGTAACTCCATTAACTTCAGTGGGTTTCCTGTGAACCTGAGATCAGGAGCAGGCCTTTAAGCCTTCTCAGAAGCTGCATGTCCTGCATTACACAAAATAGGAAGAAATTCTTTTAAATGATAACACACTTTGTTTCTGCTGCATAGGAAGCTGTGAGACTTCAGTCATGAGATGTATTTAGTAACCAAGAGTTACAGTAAAAGATTACCCTGTCTGGACAGAGGAGAATAAACCAAAAGGTTGATATGGTCATCGTATCAAGGATCAAGTTAAAATCTCAAGGATAAAAGATTCTGTAGCCCAAGAGCTGTTCAACAGTGATTCTTTAAAATGTTTTACTTGTATTGTATCACTGCCTAGGAAGTCTGCTATCGTTTGGGCCAAAGAGTGTAAAGAAATCTTTCTTTAGGTGCATTCTTCATAGCAACTGGATTATATACCCCAGAGCATAAATAAAATTATGGATAATGTGCTGAGCTCTGTATTCCACACATGGTAACAATAAGTCTAATATGACTGCAACAGCTAAAAAATTTAAAAGAGTGCATGATAATTAATGCTGAAGAGCATGGCTTTAGTAGGACTTAGGATGTATCAACTAATTCAGTGATGTTTGCTGATGAGGTTGCAGTTATGGTTGATAAGGGAAACTGTGCTCTTGAATTTAGGACATTTAACATTTTACAGCAGGCTGAACTTGGCATGAAATTCTGTTTTATTGTCTAACTGATAGAAAAAGACTAAACTGGAGTAAAGACTCATGCAGTGGTGATGTAGTGTCATTTCTGATCTCCCACTTCTGATTAGAGATATGACACATGATTGAAATTAATGCTGCTTCCTAAGTACAAATTATTCCAGGCTGGGTGACATCTTTCTGCAAAGGAGAAGGCATAGGAATGTTAGTTACATCTGCTTTGTATTTTAATTACAATGAATTTTTCTGGTTTTCTAGTACTCAGATAAACTGGCTTCAGGACTCTTCTGAGGACCAGCCCAGGACACTGTATCCCTCAGCAGCCTTTGTTCTTTGTGTCCAGGCCCTGGGCACAGATGTGGGATGTGTTACCTGTGAGAGCAGCATGGTGGGGATGGTGGAAAACAGATAAAGACAGAGTAGAGTGCAGATATGAATAACAGAAAAAAGCTAGTTGGCAGTTTACTTGTTATCCCCTTTCTTCACCTACAGGTTTTCCATCTGTCCCCCTTTATTGCCATCCATTATGTGTTTAAGCACTTACCACCCCTGAGCTGTACTTCAGCAGAGACACCAGTGAAGCAAAGCCTAAAAGCAAAGCCCAACAGCAGAATTATTTACTTGAACGTGTTGATTTTAAACACTTCTTTCACAGACACAGCACTATGTTTTCTCCCCTGTAAGAATGCTCTGACTCACCACGAGTGTGCCATGAGCTTGTTTTTTCATTGGTTAACTCTTACTTTCTCTTCCATTTTCATGGTTTTTCAGGCCCATGGCTCTAGTGTAATGGTGAACCTGGGGCTGACTTTCATTCCACTGTAACATGGTTGCCTTAGGTTTCAGTGGATGCTCCTCATGGACAGCATGCTCTTCAGCAGAAGAATGGAGTTAGTGAATGTAATGAGATGCAAGTGAATTTTGCTGTGTTTTCATGTTACTATGTTGAGCACTCTCATGTTCATTATGCTTCTGCTTTGATAGTGATAGATATGTCATGAGGAGTGATGTTGGAAATCAAAAGCTTATTTTGATAAATACTGACAATTATATGCAGCATTTTAAATCTCATAATCCTGAAAAACAAATTCAACAGATTATATTAATCATTGATATATTTTTTTTTTCCCTTTCTTGGTTAAAAGTACTTGCTACAACTGCTACTTGGTACCAGTTGCTAATGAATTAAGATTTGCATTCTGTCTTTCACTGTACTCACCTCCAGGAAACAGGCATAGCTCAGGCCAAAATTTACTAATGCTGCTATCCTCTTGTTTCTTGAAGTACTAATACTTTGTTTTGTAGAAAATCTATATACTAACTTTACAGATACTGTACCAAAACTCACAGAATAAAGTTCTTTGATATTACCAGTCAGTCCACTCATCATATGATCAATTTCTGGACAAAGCAACATACCCAAATGGATTAAAAACCTGATAAATGTAATATGAAACTTCCTCTATCTCCGTGGGCTTCTGTAGGAGGGGAATACTTAAGTAACAGTGTTCTTTGTGTCCTTTTTAATCTCTCTTTGTCAAGAGAGAGGGCAGAAAAGTATTTTTCTCCATGAAAGGAAAATTAGAATGAATTTAAATATTTTCACTGTTATCAAACACAAAGATTTTGTCAAAACACTGTTTTTAAAAGAAAAGTTCTTGAGGATAGTTTTGCCAAGACCCAGCTCTAACCTTCCTGTTTCTCCCCTCTGTAATACTCATTACTTCCCCACCACTTGTTTGAAATTGACTCTACGTTTAGAAATCAGGATCTTTTAGGATCTTATCCCTTGATCTGCCAGATATGTCAAATGTCACTTGACTGTGTAGCAGCCACCTGACACTTGGAGTTGATGTCCCAGCTCTAGCTTCAGTTTAACCTGATTCCCTATGGGGATGCTGTGCTACTTGCTGAAGCAGGCTTGTCTGCTCCCTGAGCAACCCAAACACATGGACCAATTTGTGGGAAAAGTGACCACAGAGGTTGTGAATTTCATTTGAAGTATCAACTGCTTCTTCCTTCAGTGAGGACTTTTGGAAGCCTGAGGGTATCTTCAAAAGGGGCTGTCTGTGTAGGACTGAATTGGTTCTGCTGTCCCAGCCAGAAATATGATATTGCCCCTTCAGGTCAATGGTGCTTCTTACCCCACAAGTAACCTGATCTACCCACTGTCCAGAAATTCAAGTTCTCCTTTCTCATGTCCAATGTAATTTTTTTCTCCCCACCCTATAAATCAATTTTCCCTTCCTGTAACGTCCATCCCACCTCATGCCAAGGCTTTTTCTTGTACCCACACTCTTCCCTGACTTCTCCCCACTCTTATCCAACCTGCCACTTCTGTTCCCAAAACAGCTCCTTCCAAGAGGATTTTTCAAGGTGTTCCCGTGCTCCTAGGTGATTCTACACCTTTGCTCCAAGAGCCCTATAAACAACAGGGAGGGGAGGAGGGGGAAGTCTGTCTTGGTTTCATGCCTTTCTTCAGCAGATCAACTGTAGGAGGTTTCAAAACTAGAATTTATATCCAGATGCTAACTATTTGCCAAAAGGCAAATTAGCTCATTATATGATGAACACAGAGTGCCTCACAAGCAGTTTCACAGGGCTTGGCAGCTCTGCCTTCCAAAGTAAGCAAAATGAATTCCCCTGCAAAACTGGCCCAAACTTGGCCCTGATGCTGCTAATGACAGTTTGGAGGCACCAAATCACAAAAGCATCAGAGAGGATCCTTCTTCTGTTAATATTTTTTCTTTTCCTAACTGTCTTCCCCTCTTTTAGTTTTTAAGAGTTTAAAAAAATAATGAAAAAAAAAAAAGAGGGCAGGGTGTAAGTACCACCAAATTCTCCTTGCAGTGCCGTTGAGTTTGTGGAGCTCATATTCAGGGTGCCATCTACTGGCACGCAGGGCTGTCAGGAATCTTCATGGAGTTTGGGCAGCAAAGGATTTCTACCTGGAAATCCTAAGGGAGCAACTTTTGTAATTTGTACCTTTCCTTCACATTCTGCAATATCTCCTTAATGTTCTACAGGATCTCACCAGGCTCTACACTAAGATAAATAAAAGCCTGATGGCGGAAACGTTTTTTATTTTTATTTATGGTAGTTCATGTAATTACTTTTAGTGCCTCAGAAAGTCTCCTTGTAATACTCTGATGTGTGTACATTAATTCCAGTTTTGGAGAAAATTAACCGAGGTCCAAAGAGATTAGAATAAATATTTTCAGAAGGTCACTCATTTACTGACAGTGCTCCTCCTTGAGGTGCAGGGCGTGACTTTGTCATCCTATTAAACTTTTTTATAGCACATCGTGTACTGGCAACACCAGACAGAGACTACCCAATTAAAACTCTTCATGCTCCCAAGAAGAGATATGTCAGAGTTTTATAGGTGGGAGATTTCAGAAGGAAATCTGAGAGATGTGCTCCAGCCAAACATTGGATCAGTGACAGAGCCAGTGTTGCTCTCGTCTCTCGAGTCTGATCAGCTCTCCAGCCTGGAGCCTACTGAAAATCTGTTGAGAAGCAATTTTGGTTTGATACCAACATGAAATACAAAATGGTTTGACTCTCCAAGTTTAGAAGCAGGAAAAAAATATTTTCCTGCTTAGTGCTGCTGCAGACCTTACTGCCAAAGTGTCAAAGGGTCCCTGAGACATGGGGTTGAGTGGTGACTGCTCCAAAAGGTGGTGAGAAGTGTCTTGGAGAGGAAGATCACACAGTGCCATCTCCTAAAGGTCCACAAAAAGAGTTTTACCCAGCATCATACACCAGCTCTGCAGCAGAAGTAGACATGCAGGCTCCTGAGTAGCTTTTGCTGAATTTGACTCCTCTTTCTGTTGTTCAACTTCTGTAGGGATCCTGGAGTAACTAATTCATTGCAGGAAACAGCCAAGAAGCATAATCTTTACTTTTGCTTTTCTTATCAAGGCAGGTAACGTTGAGTGAGTAATGGCTCATATTGAAGCACTTTCTTCTTCTCATTTATCCCTTTAAGAGTGTTGTTTCCTTGCCTTTCCGTGTCTCTGGCTATACAAGTTTAAATCCCCCTGAAGATATTCAAAAGCTGCCTGGCCATAGGTGTGGGCAACCAGTTCTAGGTGGTCCTGCTTGATCAGGGGAGGGTTGCACTAAATAACCTCCAGAGGCCTCTTCCAACCTCAGCCATTCTGTGACTGCATTCCCTCTCATTATTGTCCTCTACATCTAAGGCAGTTTGCTGGAAGGAATTGGATTACTGGAGCTAGGAGAGGGTGAAGCTGTAAGACCTGTGTCCTTTCACCAGCACAGTGCCTGTGGTCCTGCCCAGAGACATGCAGTGGTGCTCCTCATCTCCCTCTCCCACCCTCACACCAGTACAGTGTCTTCCTCTGCTCTGATGCCTTCATACAAATGGACTTTCTTGAAATTGGGCAGTTTCATCTTTTAGAGTCTTCAGAGGTTGGGGAGATGTTGCTAGAGAAAGCTGTGCTTTTCAAACTCATTTAGAAAATGCTGATTTTCAACAGTTTATGTTATAGCTTCACTTAAATGAGTTTCCATTTCCCTGGCTCCATAGTAGGAAAACCAGCAATAGTATCTCTTCCTTACCCATTTTCTGATACACTTAAATAGAAATACAAATAAGTTTTCTTGTGACTCTTACCATATTACTTCACCCATGATTTACATATAGTGGTGCTAGGGTGACTAAGGAGAAGGAAAAAAGGCCAGGTGTTGTGCTCTGTCCTCCTATTTTATACATCACTGTCCTGATATTTTGTAAAGGAAACGTGAAGCAACTCTTAACAATGGAAAATGTTTTATACATTTTAAGAGGTAGAAGATTTTGTTGAGTTGCACTGTTGCTGAGACAAGAGGTTGAACAGCAGCACTGCTAGAGAAGGTTACCATTCTGTACAAGTTCTCCCTGGTTCCTCCAAGGGCTTGAGAGCTGATGTACTCAGCCATTTCCTCATTGCAAAATTTAAAACATGAAGAGCAAAACAAAAGTTCCATCCGTGCTGCTGGTAGAATTATAAAAATTAAGGGATATTTTCTTAGATCTGGGTTGGAATCTAGGACACTAGCAGAGTTGTGGTGTAGTCCTGTAATGCTCTTGTAACTTGCATGTATAGAGCTGGGGAGGTAAGATATGTTAATTGGCTTCACAGCTTGGCATTCTCCTTTGCAAGATGCACAATGTGGAGTGTGAGCAGGGCCAAAGACAAAGCAGAGTGGCTGCCAGCTGGACGTGGCAGAGGCTTGCAGGGAGATTACACCATAGAGGAGAATGGCTTTTGAGATAAGGATAATCTTTTACATAAACTAACTCTTCCAAGGCAGTTTGGATGGGTGATAAGGACAATAATACAACTACAGGCTGACACAGCTGATAGTTATCCTGGTATTCAAAGATAATCAAGATCTTGCCAGCAAGACAACTCAGCTTCTTCTCCTGACTACAGTGATGTCTAACTGGCATCGATACATTTTTGTATGAAGGGTCCCTAGATTAATGTTCTTTTATGTTCTTCAGGTCAACCCAGTAACCATGGAAAGGTCTACAGCTTCTGATACGGCCTCTGAAAAGCCTAATCCTTCCCACCACGGTTCGGGGGCTGTTCAAATGAGGATCAAAAATGCCAACAGTCACCACGATAGACTGAGCCAAAGCAAATCTATGATTCTGTCTGAGAATTTGAAAGTCCCTGAGCCCGTAAGTAAAATACTCATAATATTTTCTGAGTCTTCTGATTTTTTAAATCTACAGAATTATCTGAAGTGTGGTTAAGATACTGGTTTCATGATCTTCCCTTGCAAGGAGGAACCTAATGGCACTAATACATTTTTAAGACTATTGCTAGGCATTGGAATAACAATTTTCCTTCAGTGAAAGACAGAATTTGGCTTTGGTGGCCATGATCATAGCATCTACTCAGTATTTCAACTCTCAAGTGTAACAGTACTTAAGTATGGCTGCTGTGGAGAATAGTACATTTAGTATCAGATATATGTCAAGATCTCTGAAAAGGCAGACTTTAAAAAGAAAATAAATGGAAGTTACAACTCCATAAATAAAGGATGACTTTGTCCATAACAAAAATAACTCTTGCTGTAGGAATGAATGAATTGTAAAATAATCAGATACTGAAGTTACCTTATAATTTTAATAGTTGACAGAGTTGAAAGAGTTGAGTCATTTTTTATCCATTACCTTTTCTTTTTTAATTAAATAGTTAGTGATGAACTCTATTGCCAGTTGTGTCCCTGCCCCTGTACTCCTTCTGAGCTACTAAACAAACTGATTGGTATGAGTCTCCCCTGGTTAATTTTCTTCCATAATGGTGGCAACTTGCAGCTGAGGCCATATGATGTTACAAAATTATTTATGCAATGTTAGCCCCTTTTTGGACTCCAGATCCATTTTGTTTGCAGCGAATGCAAATGAGGGGGAAAACTCTGTTAGCTAGGGACAAAGTCCCAGGTCTCAGTCACTTCTCACAACCATGCCAGCCATTAATTTTTGGTTTTGTTGATGTAATGGATTCTTATGAAATATTCAGCTTTCTAACAAAGTTATTTAACAGAGAAATCCTACTATCACAGCTGTATTTTCTTCCCTTTTTACTTGAAATTCAAACTCGAAGTTCAGGCTTATTTAGAAATATTTTATTGTAATCATTAATTTCTCTGGTATCTTAAATCACTTCACCTTCTCCTTCTGGAGAGAAAAATCTATTTAGATCTTAGCAGCTGATAAGATACTCATTTGCCTTCCATTTAAGTCATATTTTTTGCCTCAGAAACACTGTACATGTTTCTTTCTTTGTAGCTGATGTACAGTGTTCCTCCATTGCAAACCTGAAACGATGCTTATGGTAATTTACTGGGAATCCTATAATGTATTATCCAGAAGAACTGTACCTTTGAAAAAGTTTAAAAGTTAAGTATATTTAATGATGCCTAACATATTTTATTGGCTGTGTTTAACAAAAGGCACTAGGCTGCAGTTGTTTTTGACAAGCATGAAAACATCACAGCATGAGACTGCAAAAGGAATTATGTAGAGAAATTACAAGTGATCCATCTCTCAATGAATTATCCACCTCAATAGCCTGCAGAACTCAGCTACCAATTAACACCTACTTTATTACATGTTGGGATGTACTTAATAACTTTCATGTGTTTATGCACTATTACCTTGACTGATGCCTCTTGTACAATTAGGCATAATTGGCATATCAATATGCAAAAGTTAAAAGGATTAACCCTCTTAAAACTAATGAGCATTTCTGTATCCAGCTGCTAAATGAGACAAAATTAGCATTTTTCACTTTTGGGCAGGATTTTATCATGCAGTTTCTCATTGTTGATATTACCTTGTTACATAACTTCAGTTTTGGGGATAGTATGCTGGACTGTTACAGAGCAAGGGTTCTAAAAAGTTAAATTAGGCATAAATATTCACTGCTGCATTCCACTAACCATAGCAGGTACAATATATATGTTCATTGGCTGAGAGCTGAAAAGTTGCTTTGTGTTACATTTGTTTAGTAGCTAATTATGTAAAAGCAGAATTTTACTGAGTATATGTCATTTTACCAAGCAAACTTGGCTCCAACATAATAGATTGAAAGCTTGCCATGCTCCTAATTTCTTTTCTATTTCAATTCTTTTCATCTCTTTTTGCCATGCAGAATTTTCTGACTAGCTATTGACAGACTGAAAGTGTTTTGGCGTGTTTACTTAAATAAGCCTCTTAAAGTTGTTTGCTCACGCCCAAACCAAAAGGAGAATTCCTAAGGATCCAAAAGTTTTCAAATACATGCTTTAAAGGGTGTGAAATTCAAGTTAGAAGAGCAGTGAAATATCAATTGCATGTATCAATCATGTGGTGACATAGCTGAATCTTGTGAGGGATTTGGGGAAAAGTGATGGAGGAAAGAAGGCTCTGTCTGTCCAAGTGGCCTGAAAAAGCAGAGTCCAACTGATATACACACACAGACATGTCTTTCTATACATTTCTTAATCTTGTTTTAAAATCTGTGACACTCTTTTCCAGTGCACTTAAATACAGTCTCCACTTTTGCACTTAAAGGCACACAGATCCCTGCTAAAAGATACGTATTACCAGTAATTTAAATAAAGCAAATTATTTTGTGCTAGAAGAGAAGGATTTATCCTGATCCTTCTACTTGGAAATTCTTTGTTTTCAACAGTCTGCCTCTGTTCAGATGATGCATGTAATCTATAATGTATCCACTGATTATGCTTATTTTCTGTTGGAACTGAATATTGACTGAATATTTTTGTCCAATCATTGGAGAGATCTTTCTTTTGAAAAACTCGAGAGAGCTGAATAAGGGACTCCCTATTACTCTTTTGCTGCCCCTATTTGACATGTGTACTGTACCCTGGGTTCTATGCATAAATGGGTCAAATCCTCTTTACCCAACTTCTGCAAAGCCTACTGACTTCAGTGGATTAAGGCAATCAGTATTTGGCACATTTTGAACAACGGATAGAAATATATATATATTTCTAAACACGTTTGGAAAAAAACCAAACATGCCAAACTCTGGACGACAAAGGGCAAAAACCAAGCACAAAACTAAAAAGAACACTAGTGCTTTATAGAGAAGCAAACATAATTTTCTTTAAGAGATGTGTTGTATTCTCAAGCATTTGCTCTGTTGTAAGCACACCTGGGGCTATACTTTTGAAGGTGGACAGATTATTTTCTATAGTGTGACAAGGAGGGAGCTGCATCACACATCAGTAGGGCCATATGCACTTGTGCATTTTCTAGTAGTAAAGATGCAAATGTGGAAGGCAGAAAGCTAACTGTGCAGGAGCTAAATGTAGATTCTTGGGGATTTTCGTTATTTATTTACGATGGAAATGCCTGAGCTTTGTGCAGAGGTTGAAATTGATATTAATGTAGAGTTTAAAGAGCACAAATCATGAAGCTGGACACAGAGCAAGGGCTCTTTCTGTGCTTAATGTTAGTGTCTGAACTAGCACGTAAATGAATATTTGCTATTTTCATCTGTTAAACCCCAGGGAAGTGCATTTTGCTTCATTCAGAACAACTTCAAACAATGAAATGTCTTTTTTTATTGGCGTCTATATTAAGAATTAGAACCTATTTAGACATTCCAAAATGTTAATGTATGAGAGCTTTTCCTGATTAGATTAAACAAACTGGTAGGTTTATTTATCTCTCTAATACATTATCAGGGAAAGGGGAAGCAATCTTCTTTTGTTTCTTACTCCTGTGATTATAGAACACTTGCCAAAGTTATGGCTAGCCAAAAAGACAGAAATAAAATTGCTAAAAATATAAGCCTTCTGTTTAGCAGAGTTTTTGAGCCATATTTTGAAATTGCAGGGCTTGTGCATGTTTACTTCAAATGAAGCTTATAGTCAAGTTTGAGGCTTTGTTTGTATAGATTGTCCTGAAGTAGATCCTGATATTTAATTAAAATGACACTAAATCACATTGAATTGATAAGACTTGGCATCTCAAACAAAGGTAATTGCCCGTATTGGTTTTGTACAAAAATAGAGCTGCTTGGAAAATGTGCAGCCAACACAGACTGTCAACTCCATTTATAGATCAATATGTGAAAACCATTGATCAGGCAGGCATGTGTAACAGTAACACTTTGCATTTATTTGTTGTTTTTATACCATGTTAAGGCTTACCGGATTATCGGCTTCCAAAATATTTTGACTTCCTCATAAATATGTTATCTGTTTAATGTTAATTACAAGACAGACTCCAGCCCTGTTTGAGAGTATTTTCAGTTTCCTTGCTATGGGTACTTTTAGCTGAAAATGGATTATTTCAATCTCTGAGAGATCATCAGAGCCTCTTTCATACTAGAGTTTATTTAGGGAAAGTTTTTGAGGATTGTTTGTTTTTTTGGTTTTTTTTCTTTTCTGAGTTTACTTTCTTCCTGGGGGAAAAAACAAATCTTGAAAAAATATTTTGAAAATCAGAACACCTCCTGTTGTAGTTGAGTACATGTGAGGTGGAAGGGGAAAAATATTCTCTCTATTGTGTTCTAATGGTGACTGCCAGATTTTATTCTCTGCAAATTGTATTGCCATAGAGCAGTCTGTTATAAATTCATCTGCTTTTCTCAGTGTAAGGATCTAGCTGTGCTCCCTTCAAGGTGTTACACAAATAATCTGAAAACACTGGGAGAGACTTAGAAAAACATATAAACTATATAAAGTACCCATGACAAGTGTGGTAATTGTTAATAAATGCAAGCTTACCCCTTGCTCACCCCAAATATGTCAGGGTAGGTATGAAAGTGGGGAGTCCATAAACACAGCCTGGTTTCACTTCTTGAACATGAGTATTGCCCCCCAAAAAATAATCTGTTGAGTAACATTAGTCGTTCTCCTTTCTAGTGCAGGAAAATGAGAACTGAAGTGTGTCATATGTCCCCTTACTGTACTCAAACCTGTTTTGTGCTTTCAAAGGCTGGACTGGCTCTCTGCTGTGTGTGGTACTTGCAGATGGACTCGGTCAGCCCTTGTCTCCAGCTTTTCATCCATTTTGTACGTGTGTCTCTCACTCCCACCTGAGGAGCTGCTCTGGGCCGAGGCCCTCAGCCTGCACCAGCCACCGCTCCCGGATGAGCCCCTGCAGGATCACATGTGTCTTACATACCATAAAGTCCTGTAACTTAGAGGCTGAAAGTAGAACATTGATGCATTAGAATATTTTAGGGTTCAATTTACCTTCCATAGGCGATTTTTCCTAATGGAAGTTGCCTCCAGACCCTTTTTCAGGATCAGCATTTAGTATGCAGGTGTTTTTTCCAGCACAGCCCAAGCCTTTTGTTTTTCTGAATATTTTTCCTCCTTTTTTTTTTTTCCCCCTTATATTTGCCTTGTGAGAAGGCATCCTTTATTGTATATTTGTATTATGACACTTCAACTGAAATAATCTCGGCTAAAAAGGAAGAAGTTAATTTTATGGTTAAACTCCTCATATATTTCTCCTCCAAGCATTTTCACTGTACCATTTCAGCAGCATAGCTTGATAGGCAGCATCATAATGAGTTCATAGAAAAAAAGAAATAACCAGCACCTATTTCTTCTTAAAAGCGAGGCTAAACTCATTTCAGCTCTATTAAGGGAGTGGTGAATGTAACTGGTTTGGCTTCCTTGTTAAACCAAAGTGAAGTTCAGACGAGATATTATGAGAGTTGGAATTGCTGATTTTGACTTTTACTCTGTGTGACAGAAGGGTAGAAAAAAGGTTTAAAAACCTCCAGGTTTTTTTTTTTCTTTTTTTTTTTCTCTTTTTTTTTTTTCCCAATCTTACATTATCTCACGCTGTGAAAATCTTTACTCTATTTACCAAGCACAAATTAGTCTTGCCAAAGGTTCTGAAAGTTTGCTACTTCAGCTTAGATCCTAAAACTTCAAAGAGAGATGCAACTCTACAAATTAGTGTATGTGCTCTGCCATGGCTATTTTAACTTGAACTTAACTAAATTCGTTTATAATTTAGTACTGATTGAACACTGCCATAAACGTCCATGGGATACATTTTTTAAAGTTAGTCCTCTGATTACTAATTTGAAGAAAAAAACCCTAACCTTGTTAGCATCTGGACTTATTTCCATAATAACAACCCCTTCAGAACCTACAAAGTAATGAATAATTGACAACAAATGAAATGTTTTGATAGTTGTCGGCACAAAGCATGTTTAATGTTTTGTGTTGCTTCCTAGCTAATTATGTAGATGACACATTTGTCAGACCTTGACTGCCATTAGAAACGTGTTTCCAGAGGGGAGAAAAACAGGCTATTCATAGAGTAATTAACTAGAATGCTCAATGACCTGTGAGAGATTCAAATGGCTGCCAGTTCAGACATTGTTTTGTTACAGAAGCAGAGGGGTAATTAAAATTCCAAATTACAGTGCTATGATGAAGCATTTGTTTGTTGACAGTATACTCTTACTCTAGTTTGTTAATTCTTTTTTAAATTGCTTCTAATCCATTTTATAGCTTTAGGAGTTCCGTCTTTGAATTTACTGACAACTAATATTATGGTAAATTGTTCTTCAGCAGAGTACCTCGGGCTTGGCAGTTCCATGGGAGCACAAGGTGGGTGGGATGGAATCGCTGCTCTTTCCCTAAACTGACATACCATGTGTTGTCATCAAGACGCGGCGAACGCAGCACATCTCGTGAAATGATATGTTCATAATCCTGCGTTAGGGAAGATGTCTGGTTAGGGGAGGAAATGGTTCAGCTCAAGTAATAATAATCAGACAAATTGAGGAAGGTGTCCTAAAACGTTAGAGGAAAAGCCCTGATGCGGTGGGGGTGAGGGTGGTGGTGGGTTAGGTGAACACTTTGGGAAGCCGAGGTCTGCTCCGTGATGGAGAATTGGAGGACAATCCTCTCCGTGAAGAAATCAAGCACAAAATATGAGGAATGGGGTAATTTCATCAGACTTGACTGTATCTTTGCCAACGCCCTTTGCAGGCAGAAATGGACGTGACGAAGACGTCTTTTCCCATAGAAATGGGGACTCTTTGCAAGTCTGAAGTGCTAAAGTTCTCTAAACAATGCGTTAAATGCAAGCCCGGGTGAAATATTCCTTTACTTTGCCAAAAGTGAGAATATGGTTTTGTTAAAGAGATCTGACAGAAGTAACATGGTGCTTGATGCAGGAGAGCTGACAGCGGCATGGAGTGAGCGCTGATTATCCTGAAGACACTGTCAGCTAGGATTGATTTCCACTTTCTCCGTTTATGTAACGGTTCCTGTAATACAGCTGACCCCAAATCACGTTACCTTGTCATTTCTCTGCATGGATCAAGAAGAGATGAGCTGAAAATAGCTAGGCACTGACCTTGAACTTGCCAGAGAAGTGAGAAGTGACAGGGGGGGGATTTTCAGCGCGCGGTCGCCGCACAAAGGCGCGGGCGGCTGCTCTGCAGTTGCAGCAGCACAAGAGGGCAGAGCAGCACTAGAGATTACAGGTAAAGCAGCTGATGCTACAGAAACAACTCTATGCCAAACGGCTTTGCTTTTTTTTCTTTTTTTTGCTTTCTTTCTTCTCTCCCCCCACAACCCCCCCCCCCCATTAAAACTTGGGGAGCTGCTAGCTAGAGGAGCTGCTGACTCCAAAATGTTGACATTCCCACACTCCGTGGCTTGAAAATACAATTATTTGAAGTGATGCTTAATATTGAAAGACCTTCCCAACTGAAGTTTTGCGTCCTCTCTGTGAACAACCTCACTGTTGTTTTACTAGCATCCAGTGAAAGAACAAAACATTTTTATTATCATCAATAGAGTTGCCTACAATTTGGGAGGTGTTTGAAAAGCTCAGTGCATTCCTGGAAGCCTGAAAATCTCTTTGAGTTTCATAGAAACCATGGTGTAAATACTTAATAAAAACAATTAAGCTGATAGGACAAACTAAAAGGTTAAAAAAATAAAAGGATGCTGTTGTTTTTTTTCTTCAGACATGGCATTTCACTCTGTTATAATGTATGTCTTGAGGGGAGAAAAAAAAAAGAAAACTTGGGTGTTAAAATATTATTTGATTTGCCATCTAAAAGTCATGCTCCACTTCTTTTGTTTCATATTTTGTTTTAATCTGTCCTTGCCTCTTCAGAGTCCTTTTTGCCTCTGATGCTGGCAGTAGCTGTGGAGACACAAGGTGCCCGTGCTGACTCTTCTCAGGGATCTGGTGCTTCGAGGTGTCACCACAGGTGTGAGAGCTTGGGGCAGGACCAGAAACCCCATCCTCACCCTGAGAGATGTCTGGCCAATATGTACCTGCTGGAAAGGTGATGATGGGCAGTCCAGCCCAGACCTTGCTCTTCTGCCTAACCTAAGGGTGATTCCCATAAAACATGATCCTTTCCCTTAAGGGAATATCAGATGCTGTGGTGCAGAGTGGGTTGAGCACTCTTCCCTTTAATCTAATGCTACCTATTATTCACTTGCCCTGTTAAGTGTCTTTGGAAAAGATAAATATCATTTCATTTTTTCCCACCAATGGATTCCTTTTTTTCCCCAAGACAGTAGAAGTAGACTATGGTTTTCCAAACTGATAGAAAAGCAGATAAAGAAACACTCAGAAAATATATTTTAGGGTAGTGTTAGTTCTTCAGAAAAGACAGGGAAATGTAAGAGGCAAATATGTGGTTTGAAATTATTACTTTTACTGTAATCTATGGGATACCAGTGGAATATTGTTTGGACACATTACATAGGATGTGACATCTTGTTTAAGAGCAGGGGACAAGTGCAGACTGAGAATTTAATTTCTCATTGCTAACTAGTGACTGGGGCTGTGTAACCAACAAGAGCTTAGAAGGAACAAAGAAAAAAAAGGCACCCCCTCTCTTCATTCCTTCTACCAAAAATGTGCAAAAAATTATGAATTTGATGTAAATGAGGTGAATTTTAAGAACTGTAAATGTCTCTCTTCATTGTCTTAGCTCATTCAAAGCTAAAGGACAATCATGGGGATATATCAAGTTCATGTAGCTTAAAACTTGCTCGTTCCAAAACTCTGCAAGATGAAGCCTTTGAGCTGTCCTGGTAAGGAAACTGAGCTGACTAAGAAAACCTAGACATGAGGTTTTAACTAAAAAAAACCCCACAAACAGTATTATTTTCTGTACTTTAACGTCTAATTCCAGTTGAATTGATCCCAGCTCTTTGGTATCATCTTCATTATTTCATAGTCTGTTCCACGCATCCTTGTGTTTTTTTTGCTGGAAGGAAAAACTCATTTCCTGCATCTGTTCTGAATGTGCTTCCCAGGCCTCTAATTTTTCTGCTATTTTATCCTGTAAACAGTGGCACTCAAATATACAGACATGTTAATAATGCTGAAGTTACTACCCTGATGCTAAATATCCCAACACACTATAAAGCTACACCTCTTTGCTTCAGGAGTGAGATAGCAACATGCCAGGATGTTAGAGATAATATTTTATATCTGTAATATTTCACTTGGCTTCCCTGATAGCCTTCTGGTGTATTTATTTACTGCAACCCAGCAGAGAAGGAGCTGGACTGAAATTTGCAATGTTTCCCTTAGTTCCAGCTTAGACATTGGCCAGCCAAAAGATTTTGAGTCTTTTCTTCTGTTTCTTTACCTGCAAAAGAGGACTGAGGATGATGCATATCTGCTTTACACACTCTGTAGTCTGCTTCAGAGCCCAATTGACTGTGATGTTTCAATCATACTCATTACGTAGATAATTCTATTATCATATTAACTCTATTAATTGAAATAGAATTATTCCTCAATTACACTAGTGTAACTGAGAGGGGAGCTTGGCCCCAGGTCCCGAACATTTTCCTTATCTATATTCTCTGTGTTCAACTCTCTCACTGTTTTGGTTTTGTCATGGATCAGTTTTGTTCCCTTGGTTCTCTACCCACGTGCTTCTCAGCAGCATTAGGTTCCTCTGAGGCCTTTCATGTTTTATAGTGTATCTTTCACAAAGTATGTCTGAAAGTATTGTTCAAAAGTCTCTTTGGCAATACGTGTCAAGGCACCCTGTGACAAGGAACACAAGCTGTGGAATTTAATTCTTTTTACACTATCTTTATTAAGTACTGTGTTACAGCTCAATCGTGGCACCCAACGCGTTTCCTTTCAAAACGCCGTAAGATTTGAAAAATGTAGGTACTGAAACTGAGATGATGTCAAACTTCCCGTAGCTAGTCTTGGGCACCTGACCTGCATAGCTTCCCACAGGGGAAAAGTAAGCTCCATTTCTTTACATTTCCAATGAGAAGGGACATGTGTCTCCTTGCATTGAGTTACATTGCATCATGTCATGTGACACAAAGTGACCCAATGCAACATGACAGGAGAGGTAAAGAACCAGGGTTGGTTTTTTTTTTGTTTGTTCTGTTACTGCAGTGAAATAATTACACTGCCAATGCAATGAAATGGGGATCAAATTATTTTCTGCATGCCCTAAATACATGTACTACTGCACAATGTACAGACATGCTTACTAAATGTTATTTAATGCACTGAGAGGAGGTTTTAAAACAGACAGTAGAGTGTCTTTGTTAGGCAACATGCCTATTCTTAGACAAATAGTTGACAGCAGCATTCTCCTGCCCTAAATCAGATCAAATTCCCTTTGAAGGCAGCCTTTTTTTTTTTTTTTTTTCTTTTCTTTTTTTCTTCAGGATCTAATCTGGTCCTGGTAACATGGCAATATTTTACTTTCTGTTTGATTTCTTGTTTGGTGAGGTTCATAGGCTTAAAACAGTCTTGATAATCTGTGACTTTGTTTTTATGGGTGTGCATGCATACACACATAGCCATGGCAAGACTAGAAAGCAAACCTTGCCCATTTAAGGGCCCAAGACCCTACACCTTGAGAGGAAGAAGGAGCTTTTTTTTTTCCAGTATACAGCCTGTGGGGAAAAAATTTCCAAGACAAATACTACTAATTTATAATAAATAAATACTACTAATTTATGTTTGTTCCTTTAGGACATGACTGAGTACACCTAAACTTTAGAAACAGTTATGCTTTTGTTTTTATGATTATTGACTATCTGAGCTGCCACATATTCCAGGAAAAAGTTGCATTTAAGAGTGCAGGCAAAAAAACCCAAATACAGCAAAAATGTGCTATCCTGTCTGAGTCTTTGAATCTTCCCCCGGTTTTGGAATCAAATTTGAAAGATGGTGAACTACTCGATCCCATTTTCCCAGACTTCCCTCGACCCCCCTAGAGCTTTGCAAGAAAGATTGTTTTCCTGGATATTTCATCCATGGCCAGAACTGGAAGTACTGCAGCTGTGATGAGTGAATCTGTTCTCATGACATCTCTAGCCCCAAGGCAGGTAGAAAACCCAGACGAGCGTCCAAACTTTTGTGTGTTTATTTGGACCAAACCTGGGTTTTGGACCAACTGAGCTTCACATCAGCAGTTCTGTCATCCTTAAGAAATAATTTTTCTTGGTTATGGTCCTGAAGTCAGACTCTTACTTTATAACCTCATTACACACACACAAAAATATGTTTAAAATTTAAAGTGCCAGGTGCCAACTCTTTCCAGTACTTGGCTACTTCAACTTTGAGCTTTCCATTTTTTATCAGGAAATGATAAACTGAAAATTCACTGTTCCCAGTTTAGATCTCTCTCAAAATTAAAGTGTAAATCTAAAGTGGCCACCTGTAAACACTAAAACCTGAAGACATTTGGATACAAGTTAAACAAACTGTTTAACAGACTGCCAATTGATTGCATCAGGTTTTAAGAATAACTTTGCAGGGGAAATCCAAAGTTTGTGTTTTTCAGGCCTGATTTTCTTTTCTGCGGGGTGATTTTTAAAATTTTTATTTTTTAATCAAGAAATTGAAGAGCTGGGAAAAGAAATAACACGACTGTAGATAAACTCTTGCAGAAGAATAAGGATGAAACTACCATGAGTATCTCAAAAGTGTGGGAAAGGTTGGGGCAATGGGCTGGTGATTGTGAAAAGCACAGAGCCAGTAGGGAGCTGAGGGATTTGGAGGCAGGTGGGCTGGAAGAAATGGGGTGGGAAAGGTGAATTTGCTGCAGCTGTGTGGAGCTGTAGGTCCTGACTGGAGGAAGGATAATACCCCTGGTCTGCAGAGCTCTTTCTTTGCTGATAGCCTGGGAAAAACCTCCTCATCTGTTCTGTGGTTTAGCTGACAGCTACACAAAGTCTATCCAGGTATGTGTGAGTTTCTACATGTGGTGGTTTGTAGAAAATTTTCCATTCCACTGAATTTGGCTGAAACTTCTAATTCTCCAGTCTTGTGGGTTGCATGATTTTTACAAGGATCTAAACAAGAGAGGCATCCTAGTATACTCTGAGCACATTGTGTGCCCATGCACCACCAGTTCCTTAAAAACTGCCATCGTTTTCCAAGAACCTCTTTTGCTTTTCATTTTTTATTTTTCTTCATGTAAATTCTTCCATGGTTTTATGGCAGATGAGCCTGATTACATGAAAGTTTACCTTTAAAAATACTTCCCATTTCTCACACAGTTTCGTTACCTAGAAAATCCCAACGAGGCTACTGCTAATGCTTGATAAGATTTGTAGCTGGTAGATTCTAAATTACATTAATGCATAAAGCCAGCAGTGCCAGGCTCCCTATTGTTACAGTTATTAAAGCTGTAACTGAAATGGTATCTTTCATATTGATCTTCAGCTAGCAGCTCTTATCCAGAAGCTTTGTTTCACATTAAAGACACTAATGATTGTCTCCACAAAATGAGCAGCTTTAATAGTTAGAAAAAGTTAAATGGAAAAAAGAAAAAAACTTTGATAGCCACCTTTGATAGCTCTTCATTCCAACATCTCTCACAGCCACAAAGTGCAAGCCAAGCATTAATAGACCTTTTAATAAAATGACTTAAAAGAAATCAATGGGATTTCTCACGAAGCCTAATTTCCAGCAAGATACATTATTTAAATGTTTGTGTTCCTTCTGAACAGCTCATGTCCTCCCATAGTTGCCAGAGTTTTTCCTGGAATTTCTCAGGGTATATTCCTAAGGCTTTCATTTTTTATTTATTTTTAGGGATCTGGTTTTGATTTACTATCTTCTTTAAGATTTTTTTTTTTTTAAAACTGAGCAAATAAAAGTCCTGTTCTCTTCCAAAGCTGGCAAAATTTCCCGTAGACATAGAGGCAACAGCAAAGTGTCTGTTTGTGGGGCAGTCACAGATATATACAGGTCCTTTGGTTTCTTCCTGGACTATAAGAAATCTCTCTTTCCTTTCCTTCAGGGGAAAATGGTACATCTTATCAGGACAGCTCCCCAGTTGCAATGGTGATAAACATATCTGCAAAGCTGAGGCTTTGACTAAGGCTGGAGTTTGTGAGTGAGGAGGAGATCATTGCACTTGCTTTTCTTTTTTTTTTTTTTTTTTTTTTATTCCCTTGGACTCTTGGGTAGGGTTTGTGTTAGTTTTTAGTTTGTTTGTTTGCTTTGGCTTAGGGTGAGAAGCAGCTGCTGCATTTCTCTTTGTATTTAACTAGATTAATTGTTTTTTCCCCTCCATTTTTGGCCGTGGTAGACAGAATGTAACATAGGTGTTTTCCATGAGATCATCTGGTGTATGCAGAGAAATACATAAGCAACTTTATGATCTCTGAGCTCATTTATTGTACTTGACATGTGCTGTGTATCTATTTAAAGACTGATATCAAATGGAAGGACTTTTTTTTTATTTTTGTGACTAGCAGCAAACTCGCAAATTGTTCTATACAAATTCTTTGGGAAAATGAGGTCATATTTATTATTTTGCATAAATAAATGTGTAGTGTACTGGCAAGGTAGAATATGAGGTATCAAATTCATCCGTGCTACTGCACACTAGTTCAGCAGAGGTGATCACTGCAGGGTGTCTTTTCCCTGATAAATTCTAGTCAAGTCACAGTAATGATTAAGTCATATAATTCACACATGAAATGTTCATGTAAGAAATCATGGGGTGAAAAGAGAGAAGGAAGGGAAAGAGAATTGTGTTGAGGAGAAAAAAACCCCAGAAAACAACCATAGAAAAGAGTGGACTATGCAGAGGTCTGCAGCTAAAAAACATTTCCCTTAACTCTCAATATCACATGGGTTTTCAACCCTTATTTCTGTGGTGTTTTTCCCAGACTTTTCCAGCAGAAGAGCCTGGATTAAGCTAATGCAGGGACATGTTTTGGCCGCTTATTATTTATTACAATTTTAGTTCCAGGTTTCAAAAACAATTAGGGAAACTGCTTAATAGGAAAATGACTCTAATTACTTGTTAATTGAGGTTATCTGCTTCACATTATTCAAAACGTAAATTGTGTTGACACTTGTACCCAGATATGATTACTTAATAAACAGACTGATGATGCATCCTGAATGCAGGCACCCCCAAAACAGAAGCATTTTATTTTTCACCTCTGGTTCGCTCAACTGAAAAATGTTAAAAAAAAAAAATCAATAAATGTTATTTGCATTAAGCTCAGTTTTAGCATGTTAGTTCAAAACCATAAATTATATCCTTCAAATAGGGAAAAGACTAAGTAGTGAAAAATACAAGTGAAAGGGTTTTTTAAGCTTAGATATAATTCATTCAGGTAAGGTTTATGTACAATTAGAAACAGGATCACATAAATTATGCTTTTACCTACTGAAGAAATAATTTAGCTGATAAGTCAAGTAGCTGGATCCAAATAAAATACCAATGTTAATATTTGTTGTATTTGTATTTACTCTTGTATTTGATTTGGGGGATCTAAAAAAAGAGGATGAGTGCTATTTTTTAAAAATAAACATATTTGGGGATGAGATTAGCAGAATTCTGAAGAAGATTGTATTTTCTTGAATGAGATAATTGATAGTGTGAGAACAAAACCAAACTATCCCCTTTTCCTTACACAGTAGTGTTCTCTGGGACTTCTACTTTTTTACAAAAATATGCAATCCCTATATTTTAAAAAGTCTTTAGGCCATGATTTAGATTTCATAGTAACTGAATGACTAATGACATAAGAGTCCATGATTCCATATGATGGAAATCTGTATCTTCGTCAAGTACATCAGTGTGGGTAGAGTATGCAGTTTTTAAAGCCTGTTGAGAAGATAATTATTTCACCTGTTTCACCTCAAAATTTTGCTGCTTGAAGTGAAAGGCCTAGGTTCAGGCAGAGAAGCCATGTTTTCAGCCTCAGACTCCATTTCTATGTCTCAGACTCAGGATTATTGGTTGCTAAGGTGGTTTTGGAAATGTGAACCTCCACAAGCCAGGGTCATCAGGCAAGGAAAAAGGGAAGGCAGGACAGTGGTGGGGAGTGGAATAAGGTTAATGCTTTGGATACAAAAGGGCTGTTTGCACACTTTATGGGATTATTTATTTCCTTAATATGTAAGCATAACTCTTCCACTTTGAATTTTTTGAACTCGTATTTTCCTTAGCTAAAAACCTTTTTAAGGCATTTTCTATACAAATACTATTAGTAACTCCTTCAGATTTTGCCAAGGAATGAGGGGAAGTTGCAAAGCCCACAAGGATGGAAGTTTTAGAGCTGTGTTTGTGCCCATTAATTTTCTCTTCTATGATATTTTCCCATTTTCACTCTGTTTGACATTGAGCCTGAGCTTTGTTCCTGACTCGTAGCCTATGGCAGTGGAACGGGGAGATGAGACATCACAGAGATGTAGAGCACATATAAAAAGAGAAGATGTGTAAAAACTGAAATGACATGGCAGCTGAAGCAGCTTGTTGCTCAGCTTGGTTGCATGTTTGAGTGGAGAAAGCGAAGTAAATTGTGATATGTAAGAGAATAACACTCGACAGGGTGTATGGTTGTAAGGTATATGGATGCTCAATCATGTGGTGAGGCAGAAGGCTACAGGACAAGAGCCTTCAGTATCCTCACAGTCTGGAGATATCCATGTGACCTACAAAACAGAGGGTGTTAGGCTCAGCAAACTATCACTTCCAAAGCATATGCAAGCAATTTTAAGAAAAGTCCATCTATACCCTTTCATTACCTCTTAATCTTCCAGCAATTATTAAAGAATAAAATTCAAGGGAAAAAAATGCACTATCACATACTTCCGTGTGCATTTGGAGGGGTGAATTCTCACAGTAGTGTGTACACAAGCAACCACTTCCACTTCCCACTGCTCACACTTAAGCAGCTATTAGAGTTACACGTGCCTTTTTGCTAATTTTTCTGAACATTTACAACAAGCACTGTATCTGTGCCTGAATGGGTTTATGTAATAGATCTGATGATCTTCAGTTCTGGAGTAGGGTTATTTTTTGGGGGGAGTCAGTCTCCAATTACAGCATTTTGGATATTTGAGCTGGGAGGAGAATGGCCCTTTGTATACTGACATGAGAACATTTTAAGATGTTCATTCAGAGCATTGTTTAAATGTTGATACTTCTAGAACCATATAGTTTGCAAATGAGTTTCTATGGCAATGTGTTATAAATTAATCAAGGAATGATGATTTAGGGGGGATTTATCTTCCATTGTCCTCCATTTTAACACACACATGCTTAAACCTGCAAGATGTAAGCAGATATTTTAAAGATCAGCATGGTGAAGTATGCCAGCTTGCCTCTGCCCTTCTGATTGTATGTGCACCTGTATACATGAAGCAAATTATCCTATTTTTGATTTGCTGACTTTCTTTCCAGAGAAAGAGATGATTGTGGAAAAGGCAATGCCCTGCAAAATCAACCTCATTGTTTTAGCACGTGGAAATTGCAAATTCTGGGTAGTTTTGTTCTCTCTGTAAGACACAGGGCTGTGTGTTTGCCATTTATAAATCTCTAGGCCCTGAATCTAGGTAGTGACAAACAGGTATACTGACTAATGGACTGAGTTTTGTAAGGCCACCCATTACAGAGGGAGACAGGCCCTTTGCCCAGGGAAAAGCAGCCACAGGCTGAAGAGCCACTAAACATTTTCCTTTAATAAACTTCCCCCCCAGATCTTGTGTTGCTGAGGGGAATCCTGCAAGCACAGCAATGCTGCACCAAACTGATGCTTTTACTCTGTCCTGGGGTTTTCCAAATGCTTTAAGTTCTTGAACTCCCTGCACAGCAATAATTTCAAGAATCTTGTTTTATTTCTTATTTTAAGAGCTTAATACTGTGCTGTTGCAGACACGTTGTTAAGATGATGCTTCTATAATAGTGATGCAGGAAAGACAGGAGCAATCAATAAATATTTGTGGGGTTTTGGGTGTGCATTTGTTTGGTTTTGTTTATTTGTTTTAAATCATACTTATTTACTTACAGGAAACTGGTGATGAGCTTTTCATGCTATTACTGGCTAAAACCATGTTGAATGGCACCTACCAGTGCTGCTAATTTTAGAAAAATCAGCAAAATTAGTCAAAATTGTAGGAAACTTAAATGAATGTCATGCTGGAGCCTTAAAGAGTATTCTGAGCTAGTCCTTGCATGTAGATTGCAATCTTAAATAAATATTGGGTTGTCATGGAAATTACAGAAGTTTGGAAAGGGGCAATCATTGTGCCAATAGTCAAAAAGGGAAAACTTGGGAAATTTTATAGGCAAATTAACCTAACAGAATATTGGGTCAACTAATGGGCAACTTGTTTTTAATTAAAAAAAAATAATAATTTGGAATATCATTGATGTCGATCGTCATAACAATAAATTTCAAAAAAAACCCCAAAGCAGCATTATTTTTGATGCAAGTCTTGCTCAGTAAGGCAGCCATATTTGTGAAGCATACTGGAAGTTTGTGAGTCACTTGACTTAATAGTACGTGACATTCTGATTAAATATTAGCTATGTGCTGTATCAGTGAAGCACACGTTAAATGGATTAAGAACTGATTAATTTACACATTTCAGAAAGTAGTCCCTGGGGAATCATCATCAACTGGGTGAATTTTTCGAGTGGTTCTCTGGGGACTAATGCTGAGCTTGACACTAATCACTCTTTTTATCCATGATACGGAAGTAAATAGAACAGTCCTAATAACATTTTAAAATAAAGCAGAGATTGATGGACTGGCAAATAGGGCTGGGTAAAGGCACTCGTGGAGAGTCATCTGGATTGCTTAATGGCTGAAAGTGCATTTTAATTTCCCCAAATATATGTATATGTGGGAAACACAGGCCGTGCTGTTCCAGAACTAGGAACTGTATTCTGAGATTTTACTGCAAAACACTGCTCCTATGGGTGTTTCATTGTCAAAAAGTTTGAGCTGACCTTTATGTGTGATAATGAAGAAGAGAGGCAGCAAACATTCATGTCTGGCAGTGGCACTGATGAGAAGGAAACTAGAATAGCGGTGTTGAAATAATTCAGATTATACGAGGAAGAGGGTAGAAAAAAAAAAAGTACTGGACATTAGGAAAATGGTCTTGCTGATGAAGAACCTACAGACCTCAGCATGTTTAAATTATCTGAAAGAAATTGAATGCCAATTGATTTCATACTTACCTACATCAAGGGACAACACTGGGCACCAAACGGCTCCTTAATGTAGCTGAAAAAGTCAGTGCAAGATGAAACGTCTGGAAGTTGGAATCCCCCCAAAATAAAATGAGAGTGACTGTGCATTTTGCAAAGACTAGTGGGAAACTATCAAGAGAATTAGTAAAGTCATCATTTTTTCATGCCTTCAAATAAGAAATGGATCCCTTCCAGGGAGATATCAAACAGAAATGTCCTAGGCTAAGTCCAGTGTAGTTTGGATAAATATTTATATACACATTCCTCTAAATGGTGCCATCTTGACTCCTCATCCATAGCAAGTGGTGGAGAAGTCAAGGGATCCAGTGGCAGATGCAGTTTGAAAGCCTTCATTGGACTGGAGATGAAAGAGAAAGAAACCCAGCACTCAAGTGATAAATCAAAACCTTTTTCCCTCCATTACATGTCGTGTGGTTGTGACTCTGCTGACAATATGTATGTACAGCAGGGCATATATGCATTGAAATATATACTCAAAGTTCTGGTTTTGTGTACCATGAAAGCTTCTAATAACATCTAACTCATTTGTTCACTTGGGGTGCATTTTTCCCCTTGTATTATTTTTTAAAATTAATAATTTTTTTTAATGTATTTTTTTTTAAAGCATCCATTACTTCTTTGAGAGTGCACCCAGAGTAAGCACTGCCTCTAAACACTGCCCACATGTTGGATGGCAGGGGATGATTCTTGTGTTGAGGGTTTTCTATGTGAGAGAGGTGACTTCTCTAGGAGCAGAGCAGAATGAGGAAAATCAAATCAGGGCAATTTCCAGCCTGTTTAGACACTTCAAAAGTTTCAAACAGGATAATTCCATTTCTTTTTTTTTTTTCTTTCTCTGCTGCATTAAATTTATATGGATTGCTGTCAGTGGGATGCCACGAGAGTAAAACCAGGAGATTCAGTCTGCTTGGATCAGAAGTAGGCACTTCCCTCCCTACACATTGTCTTCAGCACAAGGACCAATTTGTGGAGTGAGCACGAAAGGGAGTGTCATATTATTTGAAATGCTTCTTTTTCTATGAAAGACAAACAAGAAAATAATACTTAAGCAACATGGATAATAGCATTTTGCAATTGTAGTTCTTACTTTGCCAAGACACAAATGGATGACACTATTTTTTCTTTTTAACCCATGTGACAAAGAATCAAATCAAGAACCCTAAAGCCCAACACAAATGTGAAGAACAAATTTTGGCATTTAAAGAAGCCAAACAAACCCTAACCTTTGCATTATAGTCATTTTACTGTGTCAGCAGGTTCTGGTAAAAATGCTAGGCTAATAATTTTGTGTGAGATGAAGGCAAACTGCAAGTGGAGAATCCCAGAGCTGGGTAACAGTATTAGCAATCACTGCTGTCCTACCTGCTTTGCTGCGAGGTTGTGATTAAAATATAAAACTGAGAAATCTCAAAGGAATAGTGAAGGAAAGTTAAGCTTTTAAATATTTTCATTCTTTTCCTAGCTGAATATCATGATGTCAAATAGAATAGGAAGGAGCCATCCTGCTAATTGACCTTTGCAAAATTGCCCATTTGCTTAAAAAGCTATTTGAAGTAGATCAGTTATTATCTTGATTACTCTGTTTCTTTCATGTTAGTGTTTATAATGGCACCTGGGAAAATCTGTTTTAAAACTTTGCTTTGCTCTTTCTTCTGCTGCATGTGTACTTTGAACAATGCTAATAAGCAGTACTGATTTTTTTATGAGATTACAGGTTGTAATGATATGAGAGACTAATATGAGCCAATAGAGCTGGAATAAAATGCAACATTCACAAGCTTACTCAGGTTTTTAGTGCAAAGGGAAGGGGGAGCAGGTGGCAAGTTAGCTGCCTGTCTAGATATTATCAATCTGACAGGTATCCAAGTGGTTCTGTATTACAGTCTCTAATTTTGGTCTTTGAATAGTTTTTAATAAGATTTAGCTATGGGGTTGTCAGCCGTGACCTGTGTGAGAAGATATTCTTTCCAAACCCATCAACAATGTAGTTTGTGGAAATTCCTGCACTGATAAAAAACAAAGGGCTTTCCATTGTAAAAGCCAATGTTTGCCTGGAACCAACAATCTAAAAGTTAGAAAGGAGGCAGTCATACTGGTTTTTCCCCTTCAGGTTAAAGAAGCTGAACTAAGCTTGGAAGTCAGAGCAAAATAGTTTTTACTCAGGTTCTTTCATTTTTGTCACTGGACAATCACAGTGACTTTTTTGGCCTGTGTTCCTTATAAATCTAATTTCATTCTGGAGCCAGGACTTTTTTCAGCACCACTCCTGTTAAACTTGGACACAAGGATTTGACAATATGTCCAGACCCAAACCGATCAAGTAGTCACCCATGACTGATTGGGTGGAGCACGCTCAAAGACAGGGCTGATGTCTCCGTGCAGCAAGCAGTTCTCTAGGGTAGGGACAGCACGTTCCAATCCAGTCACCCCAGAGTAAACACAAACTTAGGCACAGCTTAAATGTGCCTTTGAGCACAGGCTTCCACTGCTGACTAGATGAGAGCCCCAAGCCAGGCTGCAGACCCAGCCATGCCAGAGCTTTTATATCTCTTTTCAAGCCCGCTAGCAAGCGTCTGTAATCGTTCAAGCAGTGTTGGGGTGCTCTCTGCACAGGGGAGAAAAAACTTGTTAAAATAATTTTCTGAATATCTGTCTGGGGTATTTGCAACTCCTCTTATTAATTTTCCATTTGTATTTGTAAGTGTGATCGTTTGTTCACCCGAGTGTTGGTACAAAGGAGAAGTTCTGGAAGACTCTGTTGGAAAAACTCCCTGCTGGAGAGATCTTTAATTTTCATCTCTCTCCTTCTTTTAAAAGTTTTGGTCATCTAATCAACGAGCAGAAACTATAGTATGTAACTTTTCCAATGGCTCCTGTACAGTGTATGAAGGACAGCTAAAGAATTATGAATGGTCTGAAAAAAATACCATGAGATTTATATGCATATATGAAGTTGTTCAAATAATTTCAATTCCAATTTTGATAAGTTATATTATTTTGAGATAGTTAACCGAAACATTGAAGTAGCTTATTATGGAAGAAAATTATTTTTATATGTTGATTTGCTGTTAATCAATCTATATTTTGGAAGAAAATGGTATTTTAATTTTAATATTGCTGCTTTGTCCTAAAATGTCAGCAATAAGGTGTGCTTCTGGACTAAAAAAAAGAAAAAGAAAAGCTTTTCTTTACTGATTTTAGTAACAGGAATACCTTGTTACTAGGTAGGGTTTTGCCAGTCATTATTTCAAAGGTCAGTAGCACAAATTAAAATGGCTCTTTGTTAAAATGACTATTTTTTTTTTTTTTACTATCTACCTTTACTGGTGCTGTAGTTTACCATGGAATATTTTCTGCTGTACGGTATGCGTGGAATGTGCATTGACAGTAATCAGTTTTAGACAGGTCTGGATGTAGTTGACCCTGCTTTCTCTGTGATCTGCCTTTGATTGTTACACACTGTGGCCACTGAGGGATGTGCCCAGGGTAGTTTGGAGCTAAGCTGGGTCTGGGAAGCAGGCTGGCCTGGGGAGTGGTGTAAACTGGGCTTTGCTCTGCTTTGTGTGGCCACGGCTGTGCTGCTCTGATGCTTGAGCCAGTTTCAAGTTAGCCCAGGCATCCCTCCACTGCCTTTGACAAGGTAGAGCATATTCTTACAGAAGAATCTTTGCAATTTCCTTGTACCATTCCATTTTGTATTTCCCCCACTCAGTATGTGCCCCCTCCCCTTTGTACTTCTGGCACGTGTATGTCCACAGGTGTTATTAAGTGTAGGGTAGCATGTGGTGTCCATGCTTCAGTGCTGTTGCAGAGGAAGGACTTCCTACAGGAAAAAAATGATCACTTTCAGTATTTTGCAGACTGCCCATCTAAGCCCATCATTGCCTGGCATCTACACACTAAGGGCAAGGATCCAGCGAACTTGTGAGTGGGCACCATGCCATCTGAACAGATGGGCATGGAAGTAGGCAGCCAGTAGACCATGTATGTGCATCAACTGTGGGTGTTGAGGGCAAGATTCCCAGTGGAGAATGTCCAAACAGCTGTCTGGCCTGAGCCAACATGCCTACGACCAAGCAAAAGTGCCATCCCTAAATCCTGCTGAGTTGGATTAACCTTCAAAAATAAAAATTGCTTCTGCAGTAGCATAAGGTGAGTTTTTGGCTTGTTTAAATCCGAGAGAAAGAATTAGGTAGGCAGGATAAAGAGATGCACTGATGTAGAGCTCTTTAGAGAGGACCAAGCATTTGTCTAGGAATATTAATAATATGTTCTACAAGGGTATTTATGTGGTGTACAGTAAGTGATCACTTGCAGGAGTGTGACATCAATGCTAATTATGCTCTTTCTGTTAAGACAGTCCTTTCAGGAGAGACCAAGCTTTTGAGTGCCTTTTGCTTGTAGTGTATGTGCTGGATGTGGTTTTGTACAGGCAATTCTTTGGGAGTTTTTTTACACATTTACTTACGAAGTTGTAACGATTTTTTTTTTGTTGGCCCCTCACTCTGAAAGTACTATTCTGGGGTGCAATTTTAGGTCAGGTTTGCTGACACAGTTTGCTGTCATAGCTGAGTTCTCACAGTTATTGTCTGTCTCTTTCTAAGATCCAAAGGGGACACAAAAATATAATCTCTCATTACTCTCTGTCTGCATTAACTTTGATTTTTACCTTTTTTAGACATCAAAACCCACATTTTTGCAGATATAGATGTCAAAGACCACTGAAATACTGATGTCTATTGCATTTTTGTTCCTGCTGTTTTTACTCTCTATTTCCTCTATCATCGGTGCTTAACTCCTCGGTAATTTTACTAAAGCACCTGCAGTAGTTAAGATTAATGTAATCTCATATGTTGAACCAAAAGCAAAAACTGCATTGTGAATGGAAAAATATGAATAGGCAGCTTAACAATATATTTTATAATATATATTTTTAGGTATGGCTAGATGAATACTGTCACGGTGTGCACGTTGCTGTATTTTGTTACATGTTACAGGCTGTAACAAAAAAGGCTAGGACAAATATATAAAGACCCTCACTTTAAATGTTCTTTTATTGGATCAATGAGTATTGTATTTAATACAATTAAAGCATATTGAAGTTTTGAGACCAGGTTCCAGCTTGATTTCCAGTTAGAAACCCAGAGGATTAGAGGCAACTCAGCTGTCGGTGCCTTTGAGATGGTTTGATCCCCAGATACAGAGATCTGAACGACCCACTGTCAAATTTAGAGCAGCCTGAGGATTTCTCAAACTTACATGGGTGGTAAGAACCTTTTGTGGCTGCCTCCTCTTCCACATATGGTTTTGGCAGATCTCCTACTCTTGAAAAGGCTAAAAATGAAGCCAACTACATCAGCTGGGGCTCCCTCAAAGCAAGGATCAGTTGGACACGTTTCAAAGTCCATTTGAGTAGCGAGAGAGGAACAAAAGGGCTCCCACTCTAGGGAAAATCTGCTCCTGGGAAACAGCACACCATTCATGGAGAAAAGTACCTAGTGCCTGATGTAGACTGATCTTTGGAGTTCAAATATTGACCTGATCCAGACCCCTTAAATTTGGAGCATCTCTCCAGTGATTTTGGGAAGGAAGATGACACAGTTTCAAACACACCGTGCCTTCAAATCAAACTCATTGTTATTTATTCCCTGATCACAGAGAACTAGTTTATCTTCAGACTGGCTGAAATTTAAAGTAGGATCTGAATAATTATTTTGCTTTGACTTCATGAATGAGGGGGCTGAATAAATGGAGATGCTCCTGCAGTCAAGGTGCTGCTGTGCTTGTCTACAGCAAGTTCTGAAGCTGGGGACCATGCCTGTGGGACTAAACTGCCTTGATATAAAACTTTTATCTTCCCAGCCTCAAACACGGAGGAGGACCCTCATACTGTGGGAAAGGTCTATAGGATTCTGATTTATAAGGGAGCAAGAGGTCAAGGGAAGTAAAATCATTATCATTATTTTCACAGGCTCGGGAGATCTGAGTGGAATATAGTGGGTAGTGTGCTCCAAGGGAGACACGCAGGGGGAATGCAACACAATCCTGCTTATTCTTTCATTCCTCCCACTGACTTCGGTCTGCAGGTTCTGCTAAGAGCATGTCATGTGTAACAAACTCAAGCCTCTAAGGACTGTGAAGTGGTTTTCTTTATTAAACGATGCATAGAGGACATTATCTGGTCTGCAGCCAGTGCTCAAAAACTCCATCCATGCAAGTTCCTATTCCCCAGCACAGTGTTTGGTCAACTGTACAGTACTGAGTTTCTGGGGGGATGGGGATGGAAGGTGAGGAGCAAGTGAGGGCTGGTGGGAACAGGACTGAAACTGCTCTTTGTGCCTCTCACTTTCTCTCTACAAGCCTTAGGAAAAAAGGGAATAAAGCCATCATCACATTATACTGCCTTGTAGTCTTAATTACCTTTTCTTCTGAAGAAATCTATTTAGGACAAGCAATGGAGTGAAAAAACCTTCCAAAAAACCCAAACATGGCTTCTAATGTAACCCTCTGTAGGATGGTGCTAGGAGGACTTCAAGGAAGCCAGGAGCACCAGTTGCCATGGGCTGTGGGCAAGGAGCCCACTGGGACACAGGGAGCTTTCCCAGGGGCTGAGCAGGGTCCTGGGCTGAGCTATTGCCCAGCTCTAGCACACCGAGAGCATCCACAGCAGCAGGTCAAGGGGGAAGAGGAATGCTCCTGAGGGTTTGCTCCTGATGTTCCTTGACAGCCTCCATGTCTTGAGGATGAACCCAAACCATCATCTGCTGAGATGACAAAGGAGCATCTCCAAGTGGGGAGGCCTGCAGAATTTTCTTAGTGCCTTTCACAGCAGAAAAGAAACCACATCACAGTAGACCTGTTCCCAAATAATTTCTGTAGATAATGATGGACTTGCCATACTGCCAGAGATGGGCATCTTTAAAGCAAAACAAATCACTTTGAGCACAGCAGTGTGTGCAATGTTACAGGACTTCCCTTTCTCGTGCCATTGCCCAGGTGTCTTTCAAGGGATGGGGCCATTAAGAAATGCTACAATATGTTTTTTTTAAGTTTCTCTATCTGAGCAGTTGTGCAGCCATTCAACAAGATTTGGACAGGCTGGAGAGCTGGGCAAGGAGGAATAAAATGAGGTTCAACAAGAGCAAATGCAGAGTCCTGCACCTGGGAAGTAACAACAAAATGTACCAATGCAGGTTAGGAGGTGAACTGCTAGAGAGCATCTAGGTGGAGAAGGACCTTGGAGTCCTGGTAGATAACAAGTTATCCATGGGACAACAATGTGTTCTTGTGGCCAAGAAGGCCAATGGTATCTTAGGGTACATTAGAAGGAGTGTGTTCAGCAGATCAAGGGAGGTTCTCCTCCCACTCTACTCGGCCCTGGTGAGACCTCACTTGGAGTATTGTGTCCAGTTCTGAGCTCCCCAGTTCAAGAGGGACAGAGATCTACTTGAGAGAGAGTCCAACGGAGGCTACGAGGATGATGAAGGGACTGGAACACCAGCCTTACGAGGAAAGGCTGAGAGACCTGAGGCTTCAGTCTAGAGAGAAGAAGACTGAGGGGGGATCTAATTAATGTCTATAAATACATGAGGGCTGGGCATCAAGAATGTGGGGACAACTTCTTTTCACTTGTGCCCAGTAATAGGATGAGGGGCAATGGATTCAAACTTGAGCACAGGAAGTTCCAACTCGGCGTGAGGAGGAATTTCTTTATTGTGAGGGTTACAGAGCACTGGAACAGGCTTCCCAGAGAGGTTGTGGAGTCTCCTTCTCTGGAATTTTCAAGAGCTGTCTGGATGCCTTTCTGAGTGACCTGCCCTAATTTTTGGTCCTGCTCTCACAGGGGGGTTGGACTTGATCTTCAGAGGTCCCTTCCAACCCCTGACATTCTGTGGTTCTGTGATGAGCTGTCACTGTAGCATGGGAGTCACTGGGAACAAAATGACCACAGACAGCACTAAATCAGGTATCACCTTCCTTCTCGGAATGGTTTGCACTAAAGATTGTGACTAGTTTGTACTTTTATTGCAAACTTTCAAGCTGCCACTAGTAAGTTCGATCCTATAAAGAATGGAGTGTTCTGGCCCTGATCCAGAAAAACACTTAAGCCCATTGGCAAGTGCTTTGCTGGATTGAGTCCAGAGTGGAACAACATGCAGGAGAAAGCTCTCAACAGAGGGGGCTTTCTCTCTTGTTTTAGATGTTTATAAAGGAATCTCCACATATGTGATTGCAGTGTGGGGAGGAGGAAAAAAACCCAATAATTAGACCCCTAAGAAGAAAGGTCAAAACATAAACACAGTGACATCTTTTGGTAGAAATCCAACAAAACCTTAATGAGAACCTTCTCTTTGGTGGAGCAGCACAGTGATTGATGGATAAAAGAACAGGTAGATATTTCCTCAGAGTTTCTTGTCTAAAGAGACAGAGCTCTGCTGCACCATGTGCTGCTTGTTCAAGAAGACCATGGTCTTTCCAGCTACTTATAGGTGATGTTTGTGGGTAAATAATCTGTGGTGAATAACTTCATAGAATCATAGCATGGTTTGGGTTGGAAGGGACTTGAAAGATCATCTGGTTCCAACCCTGCTGCCATGGGCAGGGACACCTCCCACTAGACCAGATTGCTCCAAGCCATGTCCGACCTGCCCTGGAACACTTCCAGGGATGGGGCAGCCACAACTCCTTGGGCAAGCTGTGTGAGTGTCTCAATTTATTTGATAATCTGGGAAACCACCTAGAAAGGTCTTACAATTATCTTAATTATTTAGGGGTACAAGTGAATTCAGAATGTTTTATCAGGGAATAATTAACTGTCTGTACTTTGCAGCAGAGCAGCCTTTCTGGGCCTTTTGAGAAGTGCTAGTTGGTTTTGTTAAGTTTGGTTGAAATCAGAAAGAATGCTGCTTCTCATTGGCTAGATAAATCAGGTCAGAAGTGTGCTTGTAATGGGAAATAAAATCCACATCAGTCCTCCAAGTCTCTCTTTAAGTCGATGCCATGCTATGTGAATGTAGCAATGAGTTAGTTGTGATGAATTCCCACAAAAAAAGAGGGAGAAATAAGGAACAAATGGGAACCTGGAAAGAAATGAAATTAAACATCAGGTTATTGTGTTTTAGTTCATCAATGTTAAAACAGCAGTTGTCAGATGGTTGTCCCTTCACGCTGGGATACCAGGCATATGTAATGGAGGCTTTGCCTTTGTAGGAAGGATGATGATGGATTAGTGCTTAGATGCTGGAATAACTCTGGTAGGAGATGGATACCCTTTAGCTAAGGGAAGGGGGGGCTGCTGAGGCTGAATTTAACAAAACCAGACTTGCCCACAGACTTGCAAGCGCTCGCAGAGTGGATTTTTAATGCTGCAGGTGACATTGTTGCTGACTGAAGAATGTTCATCAAATCAGAAAACTGCTGATAAGCTGCCTTTCCCAAAAAGGGATCTCACGAACTTCTCCTGTAAATCTCTGCCTTTCATCATACCCTGGGAGGTGAGGTAGAGGACTTGTGACAGATAATATTTAGGTTTTCCTGCAGCTTATTAGGGTAATCGAATGGAGCTATAGAGAAAAAAAAAAAAAAATCTCAAAACATCTCCTTTATGGTTTAGCCATTAAAAACTGGATGGAAGAATGAAAATAATGCAGCTTATGCTTCCCTTTGAATATTTTGGGACACCACTGAAAATTGTGAGTACATTGAAACATGGATATATGGACTACTGTCACCCAGGTTCTCCTGCTGAGAATGTTGTAACAGTGAAATTAATCTATCACAAAGCAAGTGCTATGGCCTACTTTCAAATACTGCTGAATGAGTTAACTTAGGAGTAAAATTTATATGAGGCCTGCTGGAATTTTATGGAATCAGTCTTATTAAAGAATATATTGCCTCTGGTTCTGCTGAGTTTCTTCAAGCTGTTGTCATTCATTTTTATTTATTTTTAAAGTTTCATTCCTAAACCAAAAGGGTGGTAGAAATGAGGAAGAACTTCACTGAAGTTTCCATTAATCCAATTTGTAAACCAAATATGTGAGGTGTTTTTCCAGAAGAGCTGGATCTTGCCTTACGTAGTTGTGGATTCTGGTTATATTTCTGTAACTAGATTCAGAACTCAGAGCTTCAGGACTTTCTTGCATGATATTGCTCATTGCTGGGCTACAAAGTACTGTAAATTTCTTTTAATTTTGCCTTTAAGACAAATACCTTTTTGGTAAATGATCAGATGAGGTTTATTTTTCTCCTTGTATACATGCACTTTTCCTTAAGCTTCATTGTATGCAAAGCAGAAATAGCTTTTCAAAGCACATAATATAACCTGTAACTGGAATTTAATCTTTTTTTTTTCCCCCCATCCTTTCATATTCCTGGAAACTTTACTATTGTGTTTCTATATTACCACTAACAATGTGCTACTAAAGCAGTACTTTTTAATATCTCCTTTCTTCACTTGGTTGTGGATGGATTTAGTGCTTCTGAGACATTCTTTTTAGCATGTACCAAATGTGTTTCTTTTGCTAATGCTCTGATCATTGAACCAAAGAGCTGACCAAAAGCTCTGAGTGGTGCTGGACACTTCACAAAGTTGCATATAGGGCCCCCAACAAATGTGTAGGATTCCTGGAGAGAGCAGCTGAGTGTTAAAATAGATACTGTGAAGTAGTGGTGTGTCTTGTTATTTAATTTGGATGAGTGAAGAATATATTTTAGAAAGCATTGGAGGGCAATACACTCTGTTGTATGTGAAAGAATAATTACAATGAGAGATCTGGGTGAGAGAGACTTTCTATGATCTAGACCTGAACAGTTTGTTATATGTCTTGAGCACTACAGAACCTTCAGAGTTGTTGAGCACTAAAGATAAATTGAATTAATTTATTTTGAATTTATATATATGCCTCTGCCTGCATTAATATTAAGTCCTATCCAAAATCTAAATAGAAAGACTGTAATCTCAGAAGTTCTCTCAATAGCATCAGCAAATCATTCTTGTTTACCCTACATGCTAATAAAACAGGAACATGACACTCCTGAAAACAAGATTGCAAAATACAGAAAATGTGGTCTGACATTTTTTTCTCCCCAAAGGAGGGACTGCCACTAACTAAAGTATTTCTTATGAAAGCTCGATTGCTTAAGATGCAGAATATTAAGAGAGAAAAACACTTTAGGACACAGCCATGTCACCAGCTGTTACTCACCCTTAATGAAATTGTTAAGTGATATTCTTCATAAATAGGTCAGAGAAACTTTTGAATTGTGAAGAATGTTTTATCTCGTTCTTTGAAATGTTTGTATTAAATTTAGAACTGGTAATTCATTAAGCTCATTAGCTCTGACTAGGAGAGTAGAGCAATATCTAGGATATAGATTTCAAGGCTCAGAAATGTTAGTGCTTACAAATAAACATGAAAGCAATGTGTGGAGAAAAAATATGGGATCATAATATGTTTAACTGTTTTTTGAGTGTGGCCCTCTGGATTAATTAAGAACATTTTCTATATTCAGACACTTAAATATAAACAGAATATATTATGACTTTCAGTTAACTCTGCTTTAATAGGGGAAAAAGAGAATGCATTATGATGAATACAGTGGAAACTAGTTGAGACTATGTTTTGTTGTTTGCTTTAAGATAATCACAGAATTTTACAGGATCCCAACTCCATATTATATTATTAGTGACCAACATTAAATTTAAGCAGTAAACATTCTCAGTATCTATACACACACACACACACACACACACTTTTGGGTGACCTGTTCTTTGTTGCAGATTTGTAAGGAAATCAAATGCTGTTGAGCTCTGCCAAACCCTTGATTCATGCTGTAGCTTTTATTTACTCTTAATAATTTCTGATATCATCTAATAATTTTCCAGAGTTCAGTCACAGCTGGTTAGGCTGCCTTCCTCCTGGAAAAGGGGGAACTGGAGGAAATTAAGGACTCAGTCCTTGGGAACAATTATAGAATCAGAGTCCAGCTTTCCTGTAGCCTTCCAGCCATGGAGAGTTTAGAAATAACCTCTGAAGCAGTTTAAATGGACCAGATATATTATGTGCTTCCTCCCAATCATTTTCTAGTTCTTTCATTGACTTGCTTTGTGACCTTGAAGTTATAATTAGCATCTTTCCCATTTCTGTAAAATGGATTTAAGATCACCTAACCAGTTAAGTTAGGAGAGTCCTGATGGAAAAGTTGTATTTTAAAATTATCATCAGTTGGTTAATTTTTTTAGGTAAATTTGCCAACGTGGCACTGCAGAGAAACACAATTATACCTGAGAGGTTTGGAGTTTAGTAGCTGTACATGTCAAACACGCAGGGCTCAGAGAAACACCCATTTTTTTTCACAGAAATGCAGTACTGGAAGACACTGGGATTCCAAAACTCCATCCCGCGCATGCCCAGTACTTAAGTTGGTCGGTCTGTCTTTACCTGCATGTTTTTGATCTCTCTCTGAATTTAAATCCTTGAATGATTGTCTTTTTCAGATAAATCGTCATAGAAGAAATCACTCCCAGCATAACTTAACGCTCGCAGACATCATCAGCACGCAGGAGCACACGGTAAGGAATTGCTCTGTGGAACTGATAAATCACTCCTGTTATCTTAAAGGTTTATCATGTAAATCTCACACACACTTTACTAAAGAATAAATACATGAGGTTTTGGATGCCTCAAGATGTGAAGGGCTTTGAGGGACTTTGATTCATCAATAAGAAAGAATAATTTTAGAAAGTGCAAAGTGTTTATATAGCTTGGCTTTGCTGCTAATGTGGTTGTACTAGACTGATACTTCATAACTATTCATGCTTAGTGTACAGGAACGTGACCATGTCTTTGTCCTGCCTTTGTCCATATTAAAGTGTTTTTAGTATTTCTAGAAATTTTTATAACTAAAGGTGAGCAGGAAATTCAACAAAATTTTCCTCGATATTTAAAGAATCTAAGGGGAATGAGAAGAACAGAGGGGTTTATATTACAAAAAAATGAATATGCAAATACAGATCCATCAAAGATATGTTGATATTAATGGTACTTTTGCCTACACAAACTTTGCAGGATTAGGTAGATTCAGAAGCTTTGAATTCCTCTAATTAAGAAAATTATAGAACCTATATAGTGATAATTACGTTTCCTTATAGTTTTCAATACCGCTAGCTCATGAGAATATTTTTTTATTATTATTGAGAAACTCAAATATTTACACAGACATACTCTCATCTTTAATATTCTTCTAAGAAGCTAATAATAACCAACAACTCCCCCCAAAAAATCCAAATGCAAAACCCCACACTGTAATTCCATTTTCTTATTTCTATTCTAATTCTTCAGGGCATTTTGGGTCATTTTCTCCATGTTCCATATGTTGAAAAGGTGCAGGAAGGGCAGCAGCTTAACAACAAATGATGGTATTTATTGAGACAGAAACAACAGAGCATATCATTAGGATATATATTTTTTTTTTAATCTAAGATAATCCATTTAGAGAAGCATTGTAAATTGATCCTCAGCTGTTTTGGATGTATTTTCTTGAGAACAAGTGGAACAAAAAAGGGGACATTAACAGATGTTAAACAAGGGGAATATAGCACCCCCCCAAAGAGAGGTTATGAAAATATTTGGGTCATCTTAGATATCTTTTTATTTGTCTTTGTGGTAAAGATGTTTTGCAATTCCACAAATGCCCTTTACAGTAACTAAAGAGAAAACTGTGCACGTTATCAATTAATGAAGACCACGCTATTTTTTTTTTAAGACAGCACTTTTACTTGTTCACTTAAAGCAATATATACTAAAGTTACTTTGCTTAGCATGGAGAGGTCTCATATTAACCGAATATCTTGTATTTTTGAGCTGGTGAGTTTTGAGCTGTTTAATTCAAAACAAATGGGGGATTTGAGCTCTGTAATGTAAATCAGGATATGCTCAACATTTGTTACTGGGCTCGATATTCTAGCTCAAGACAATTATAAGGAAAATATGACTGAGCAGCAACATTTTCATCTGGAGACACATCCAATTTTTAACTTCCCAAAATGTGAGAACAGAGGTGATTCAGATCTGATATTGAAAATCATATTTGCCTTTTGTTTTGGATTGGTTAAAATAGCAGTTTTGGATGGGTGGCTGGTAAACTTTGAAAGCATGAGATTTTGGGTCTGATTCAGAGAAGCAATCAACAGTTTGAATGGTTAGCCAATGCTCCTCCCAATTTCTGTTTCCAGATGGATAGAAATATTAAAAAGAATAACCTTTCTTATATGTTATTTGGCATCTCTGGTCCTGGCCAAGCACCAGAAGTTTTGTGCTACACAAATGAAGGGTTAGAAGGGTTAGAAAAATATCAAGAGATGTAAAATAAGTTTGATTTTTAAAAAGAAAAAAAATGTAGGTGGAGATGGGGATTAAGTCTTATTTTAGCTCTAATAATTTGCCCATCCATCACTAGATAAATAGTGACACGACTCTGCACAATAATCCCCACATACTTCTTCTCTGGGTTTTCTGTGGCAATGATATGCATGACAGGAATTTGCATGAGATAAGTAGAAATTACAGGAAATACACACACTAAGCCACATGTTCCCATTTGAGAATGTCACCTAAATCATTGTCCACAGACCTACAGACCTTTGCACAGGTGTGTGCACAGTTCATATTTCATTATGTGCTGTATACCAGCAACAGACAAAAGCTAAGGAAGTAGTTAAACATATGACACTGTTAATGTAATTATATTTTGTATAATCAAAATAACAGCTATGTTAGATTTAAAAATCCTGATTTTTAAAGCATGTTTCAAGCGTTCTGTGTTTTATTGCTATTTAATGGCTTCTCAGACAGCAAAGTTGTATTGAAATTGTTACAAAATCACCTTGTGACACAATTTACTTATAAAGATCATGTGGAGTTATGATATCCTGGTCGGGCACTGACCCCAGAGTGTTTGAAAGGGAAAACAGACCCACTCCCAATCACAGTTTTGCTGCTTTTTCCATTAGTGACACAGTTGGGATGTCCTTAGTTTATTGGATCTGATGAGATGGCAGGTCAATGGGTTTGGCTGAAGACCAGTCACCTTGTTTAGTTTTTAATTTTTAAATGCCGATTTTTTTCATAGCCAAAACCCCACCCTGTCCAAAGTCATATATCACAGCTATGCAAGGGATGTTTCAGTAGCTCATAGATAACCAAGTGTCTGGGGGGGGAGGCCTCTGGCTTAAGGAAACGGTGTGCAGAGATGCAGAGGAGCACAAATGAAGAGGGGATAAAGGAAAAGAGAAGACCAAGCCTGGGACTTGCTTCTAACATCCCACAACTCAAGTACAACCTAGATACCCTGCAGCCAGGGTTGCAGCCCCCTGTACACCAGCAGAGTCCTCAGCCTCTTCCGACACCACAGGAAGGGGCCCAGGTTTCAGTCCTAGCAGTAGCAGAGTATGGGATCTACAAAGGTTGCTAATATCATATGCTGCTTTTTCTAGGTGATAGCTGAGGGCTTTGGCCTTTCGGGGTGTATTTTGGAAAATGCACAAAACAGCTGTGATTTCCCTCATGTATAATTACTTCCAGATCGTATGTTGAGAGTTGACAGAACTGCTCAATTTGTTTTTCTGCCCCATACTATGAGAGAGTTTAGTTCAGCTGCACGTTCAGTTCTCCCTGCACGTGGATTCAGCCACCCCAGTGAAGTGTCACCTTTTCAAGGGTGAGCACCTTGTGCTCATCCAAAAAGCAGCTCCACTTAAAAGCATGATGCCCTTTAGCATCTTGCATGAATCTTGGTTTAGTGTTGGCTCAAAGCAAAATGTGGCACCTACAAAGGCAATGTAATAGATATTTGGTGTTTCTCTGACGCTGGTAACCTCTAAACATGACTCTCTTTAGAATACAAGAAGCAAAAGGCTACTACAGAAGTATGGTGTGTTCCTCATAGCTAATAATGAAGCTCAATATATGAAATTAATGTAGTTTGCATGGTGGTGTTGGTTTGATGGTTGGACTTGATTATCTTAGAGGTCTTTTCCAACCTTAATGATTCTGTGATTATGTGACTATAAAAAATAGGTGAGTAATCTGAGAATGACTGATAAAATACCCTTACGCTAGATTACCTAAATGCAGACTCTTATGTGAATACTAATTGGATTCATTCATCTGAATAAATGATATGGTTATGACATGTATTTTTTTTATTTCTTGTAGGTAGTGGAGAAAGAAGGATATCTCCTGAAAGCTAAAATAGCAGACGGTGGCAAGAAATTAAGGTATTATATGTGGATGTTACAGAACTTATCAGCTGCAAAATTTAGAGTTGGTGCATGTTTAAGTATGTGTAGCAACTACTGCTGCTAATAGTCAAATTGCCATTGCTTTAGTATGAAGACAATGTTTGATTTCAGTCCCAGAAGCCAAGTGGCAGCACCAGTGTGCTCACTGCATGCAACAAGCACGTGTCAATGTTAGCTTCTGTGCTATATATATTACACATATATTAAGGACAACCTTCAGGCACCAGGCAAACCAGTAATATCTTCTCCAGTGGGCAAAATTTAGGTGCTGAGCGTGTGCTTGAGGGGTCAAGGATGGAACCCCCCATGTGGTGATGCCACAGCAAGATTATCAAAAGTGGTCAGCACTCACACACGTAGCACTGGTTGTGGTGGAAGTCATGTGAATATCAATACTGCCTTTTATGGAAGGATTTGCTATGGTTTGCTGTATTTAGATGCATGTAAAGGAACAGCAGAGATGTGACCTGCACTGTATGTTACCAATAAGAATGAGATTAATGTGAAATATAATTTTTCTGCCTGGAGAAAGGAGCCAAATCATAAGTTTGTATACTTATCTAGTGCTAAATCCTAAATATCCTAGAAATCCTCATTGAAAAGGATCTCTGGAGGTTGCAGAATCATAGAATGGTTTGGGTTGGAAGGCACCTTAAAGATCTTCTAGTTCCAACCCCCTGCCATGGGCAGGGACACCTCCCACTAGCCCAGGTAGCTCCCAGCCCCATCCAACCTGGCCTTGAGCACTTCCAGGGATGGGGCAGCCACAGCTTCTCTGGGTATCCTGTTCCAGTGTCTCACCACCCTCACAGGAAAGAATTTCCTCCTAATCTCTCATCTAAGTCTACCCTCTTTCAGCTTGAAACTGTTGCCCCTTGATCTGTTGCTACGTGCCCCTGTGGAAAGTCCCTCTCCAGCTCCTTGTAGCCCCTTCAGGTACTGGACTGGTTACCTGGTCCAACCTCTCACCTGAACCAAGAGCATTGTCTATGTAGCTGGTCTGCAGCTGGGTCCCAGCAGAGACTGGGCTAACTGGCATTTTGGGAAAAGACTCTAAAAAGTCAATAAAAGGAAAGTCAGTAACACACTGTTCCCCACTTCGGACACTGGCAGAAGTTTCTGCAGAGTGTGCAGAGGTTGGGCACCACCTGTGAGCGTGCCCAGGTGAGGAGCAGGGAGCTTTACCTTCCCAGGGCACCGGGTGCCCTGAGCACGGAGCCTCTCCCTGGCCTGGCGAGGGTTCAGGCAGGACCAGCGCAGCTCGGCCACTTTGTATTCTTAAACACCCCGGAGCAGCCTGGCATTTTTAAATAGCCTGAGAGATGTGAGCACCGCTGCAGCTATAGCGTGCTGCCATCAGGTGTTCGCTCGACAGAATGCAAATGGGTTGTACGGAGCGAGGATGGGGAGATGATGGAGATTCATCTTCTCTGCTACACTTCGCCTCACCCCTCCTTTCACTTACCTGACCTTGCTGCTCAGTGCCTGGAAGTGATTTCCTGAATAACAGTGGTGCCACACAGCAAAAATTAGAATCTTGTGAACTAACTCTTCCAAGGAGCTTGAAAACCTTGAGTTTCCCCATGTATCCCATGAAATAAGAGACTAATACATCTTAAAGTGTATATATTTTTATTAAATTTATTTTTATTTTTGAATCTCACTGATAACTTTAGGAGTAACCTCACAAAAAGGTTGACTAGTTTATATACTTTTTTATCTTTAGGTCACAAAAGGAATGAAGTTTTGATTTTAAAATGTCAGTTTTTAAATGAAACAACTGTAGAATAAAAGCATAAGGGAATTTAAAATTTAGGGGGAAAAATTTTCTTGCAGATAATATAATGAAATTCAGTTACATTTTCATAACTTCTATAATTCCTATAGTCTCCTGCAAAACTACTACCTTTTCTTATTCCTGATAAAGTTAAAATGTTCTCCCCTTAAAATTCAGAATGAACTTAGAGGAAATATCTCTTCTGATATAGTTTAAGAAGTACTTATAGGAGACTCTTCATTGGTTTGTTGTTGACTTCTTATTTCAAAGGCACACATAGAATTGCATCTAATTTTTATTTTTTTTAATGAGATGTAGGTTGAAATGAAATGTTTTCAATTCTTGTTAGTTCTATCAGAAATTTGAATCTTCTTTCAATTCCTAGTTAGTTTTATCAGAAATTTGAATCTTTTAAGAAGATTGCACACAAGTCTGGGACCTCAAAACACAATTACTGATTTGTAGTACTCGGGTAGAAAAACCTGCCCCACAAAGAGCTGGCACAAGCAGAACTCTGGCTGGTAGAAGTGGCCATAACACAGATATGTTCCTTTCCATAGCTTATATCAAGCATTTGGTGTGAGTTGGGTACTGAATCTAAGCTGTGCCCCAAGGGTTTTAATCCTTTGGCAATTTTTATTTATATTTATCCAGTGTATTCAACTCTTAGGAAAATCTTTCCAAACCAACACATAGCATGCTTGGCCACTTAGTCCCCTGAGCATTTGGGTAGGAAAAATAGAAAAGGGGGGGGAAAAAGGTTTGAAGTTGTACTTTACCTATAGACAACTTGTATTCACTACCTTCATGGTGATTCTCAGCTACAGCCCATGTTTCCTAAAGACACTTTAAAAAAATAATTAGCTGAGTTGGAGCCATTGTTCAAACCAATATCCACCATGCATAGCTATGATCATAGTTCACATTAGCTGAGGATACAGCTTTATAATGGTGATAAATTCAGCTGAAAATTTCCAGGTGACTTACAAACACTGTCCTTTTGTGGGGAAATACTTGCCAGTGATGGTCAGGTACTTTTCTAGAACTCTGCTCATCGCCCTCTGCAACTACCTGAAAGGACCTTGTAAAGAGGTCGGCGCTGGTCTCTTCTCACAAGTAACTGGTGATAGAAAAAGGGAAAACGGCCTCAAGCTGTGCCAGGGGGGGTTTAGACTAGATATTAGGAAGAACTTTTTCACTGAAAGGGTTGTCAGATATTGGAACGTGCCTCCCAGGGAGGTGGTTGAGTCACCATCCCCGGATGTGTTTGAAAGTCGTCTAGATGCGGCGCTTGGGGACGTGGCTCAGTGCTGGACTTGGCAGAGTAGGGTTAGTGGTTGGACTAGATGATCTTAACAGTCTTTTCCAACCTAAGTGATTCTGTGATTCTTCTCCTTTCTCTTTCTCAGTGTCTCTCTCTCAATTTTTTCCCCATTAGCACAGCATTAAAAATGCAGTCCTGTTTTCTTCAGACATATATATGTCCTCTACAGACACTTTATTTCACTGTTGCCTCTTGTAGGCCATATTTTAGGAATGATCATTATTAGGTCATGTTGGGTGGAAATCCTGCCCACACAAGTGAGTGCAGGTTCCTCTGATAATGCCAGTGGTGGTAGGGCTTCCTCTGCAATACTGGTTTTGTTCCTTAAGCTGATGACTGAAACATATTGAAGAGGAAAATCACTAAGAGCAAAACTGCCTGTGGTTACACCTGATGTGCAGTTTGATGGGACACGGAGTGCAGCAGAGCTGAGTTGGGTCTGGAAGTCAGCATCACAAAGAAGGCTGGCAGGCTTTAAAAATCAGCCAAGTTTTTGCTGGAATAAAAAAAAGTGTGTTTGAATTACTTAGGAATACCTAAACAGAGAAAACTCAGAGGGACCAGGGAAGAGAGGAGAGGAAAAAGGGTTTCTAACAGCTCCTCCCTGGGCCCTTCATGTCCTTACAGGCAGCTCCCTTCTCTTGGATACGCTGTAATGCACACGAAAAGCAGCTTCTTTATTGTGGACATTTTCAAGCTTGATGTTAATTAATGTTCAAATCTGTGATTTGCATTACCAACAAACCCACAAAATAGTGGGTTTATGAGTATTTTTTTAAAAAATCAGGTGTTCTGACCCTCAAATGAGAGTCTCAAACTTGAGACTTCCATCCAAAAGTAGTTTTCGATCAGACAAGGTCTACTTGTTTATGATTCTGTGGTGGTTTGAAACATCACATTACATCTCATGTATATAATAGCATTTTCTTCCAAGTTAATTATTAGGTGGTTCTTTGTCAGGGGACACTGTTTCACATATCCATGAGTATTTTGACTTCTTCCTGGTGCCAGCAGTTTCCCAGCTCTCTACCATGAAACTCCTGATGTTTAATGGTTAATTAAACCTCCATCAGATAGTGTTCTTATCTTCCTTACTCTCCTGTAAATGTTTCATCTAGGGAAAGGAGAAAGTACCTGGGACTTTTCAAGATGGACCCTTTGCTGAGCTCTTTATAGTCAGATTGAAATTAGATTTTTCCTTCTAGGTTCTACTTAAAATACTATTTACTAGGAGGGTACCAGCTATGGGAGTCCTGCTAGTGTATAGGAATTTATAATAGAATCATAGAATGGTAGGGGTTGGAAGGGACCTCTGGATGTGTGAATAATCCCACTGTTTTCCTGTGGTTAAGTCACTTTGGTGGAAAGGGCACAAAGGCTTGAAAACATAAATGAGGAGAAAGAAGGCTTTCAAGCTTTGGCAGGCCAAATTCAGAGGTATAATTAGGATGGTGAGACTCCATCACTATTGGTGGAAGTCCATGGCTGAGACTGACTTTAGACCATTTTTTGTTCCTGACACGAAATAATTAAAAACCAAGTCTGAAAATAGACCTTCCCTCCTGCTTGCATGCCTTACTGATTTTTCTCTGGTTTAAATTTTGTTTTTAAGGAAAAACTGGTCCACATCCTGGATTGTTCTCACAGCTCGAAAAATGGAATTCTACAAAGAATCCAAGCAGCCGGCGCTGGCCAACCTGGTAGGCAATCAACCATCCAATATACTCAGCTTCCTTGCAACTATTATTTCAGTATAAGAAGTTTGGTGTTTACACAAGACAAATGCAGACTGAGCTGGCAACCTTCAAAGATTTGAGAGCAGCTGAAGGAAAATGCCTTGATAAACTTTTAATCAGATGTGGTGTATGAGAAGAAATAGGACTTGGAGTGTCCTTTATTAAGAGGTGCATTTTGAGGATAATTTCAAAGTGAGACAAATGGGGAGTGACTAACCAGTAATGTGAAGGTAATACTTTAAATTAAGGTGCCATTTAGAAATGCTCTATTCTTATTTATGAAAATGATCACTAAATGCAGCTACTTCCTCAAATAATGTATTATAAAGTATGATATAAAATGCATTAGTAATAAATGCCTAACAGATGATGCGATGAGAATCTGTTGCAAGGGATATTGTGAGATGCAAATTGTATTAAACCATGTATGTGCATCTTTAATACATGAATTTAAGTTATCTACCATCCTATAAAGTGGCTTATACATTAATAAATAATAATAAATGATTTATAAATGGAACCTTAATATAGGGTGTTACCAAAGCAGAAAAAATGGTAAGTTAGCAAAGTGATTTTTTTATTGTAGTATAAATGTGACATCTACCATATCCTGCTAACCTTCCTGAATATTTCTAAGGCTCCATCTAATGCAGCTAATGCAATTTCTGTAGCCTGTAGTTGCTACAAAGTGAAATTTGCAGTACCTTTTTATTGAGCCCCAAGGAAAGACCACTGATCTTAGTCTTCAGAGATGTGACAGCTACGTTGTGCCAGCAACAACGGCACACATCCCTTCAGTGCCAGTTACTGCTGAGCTTGAACCTACCAACTGGAATGTGGGCAACAAAAAGGGAATTGGGGAAACACGTGACACTGTGGGCAGCAAAGGGACAGGTTTGACAAAGCCCCGTTGTGAAATGCTCTCAAGGCCTGATCAAACCTGCCAAATCTCATTGGCGTGATGGGTGGCCACAAAGGTGCTCTCTTTGGCAGGAGTCACAAACAATAAGCTATTTTATTCCTTGGCAGGTGATGCAAACCTTTTCTTCTATGTATTCTTGATCTATCAATGCCACCAGCCATAAAATCAGCTTTAAAGAGCACCTTTTCATGCCTTGCTTTTTTGGAAAGAAGAGGGTCGCAGAAAAATAAAAATAGATGAAACAATAAAAGCAAGTAAAGGATGAAATGTGGTACTTTCTGCTCATGTTTGTGCCAGTACAGCTGTAAAGTATGAATTTTTCAAAGCTATGAAAAAAGTATAGTTTGAATTAATATTTTTTCAGAATCATCTGTGTTCCTTAAAGCTGAATTAGAACTTTATTGAAACAAAAAGTCTCGGGTAAATTTATTAGAACTGATCTTATATTTTTACTAGCTGTCTCACACTTCTGTGTGCTATCTCCTCTCCTCTCTCTTTGCAAGAACTCACCCAAATCCTAGGAGATAAATGCATCAGTGGAAATTCAACACACAGTGAGATGATTTTTGCTTGAGAGTCCTCCACATTGTTAAAATTCCCATTAAGAATTTAGATTCTAAGGTAGTCCTGCCTGCAGAATATGTCTCTGGCCCAGATCTCAATCTGTTTAACTGAAAAATTAAGGTGTGTTATGAGAGAGGATCATCTGAGAAGTCAGTCCCCTGACCTGAAGTTTCACTTTATGTCTAGTGTTCACAATTGATGAGATGACATCTACTGCCTCCTGTGTAAGGAAGAACACAGAAAGACCCCCATCTTTGCTCATGATGGGGAAAAATGTAAAAGTGTGTGGGTTTTTTTTTTTAATTCTATGCTAGATCTGAACACTAGGGCTCAGGACTCAACATTTACTGGGTGAGAAAAAGCTGTAAAGGTTACATTTTTTTTTGTCTATTGCATGAAACTTGTATGCAATGCCAAATAAACAAATTGGATAAAATTTGAAAACGAGAGCTGTTAGTATTCGAAATCTTACAACCCGATTTCCTAAACCCAGATTTCACACATCAAAAAAAGCTAAAATGGCCTGATCTCATCTGATAAAGCAAATGCAATGTGGATTTCCTTTGGAAACCACTTAACCAGATATAATTTTGATAGTGGAAAGGAAATAATACAAAAAGGATTCATTAGAAATAATTTGTTTACTGATTTTTATTTTTTCCAGCTGTAGTTTACTTCGGAAAAAGGGGAGCTCAAGCATTAATCAAATAATATAATAAAGGCAATTTTCATTCATGATAGTATGACTTCAACTAAGCATTTTTATTGTTAGCAGAAAAATGATGTGACTTAACAAAAAGATTAATGTTCCTTTGCTTATAAATACATTAATTAGTAATTATTAATTACTGTCCATTAAGTGGAAATTTATAATAAGACAGCATCATTGAGAGGAATGATATTTCACAATAAAGGCAACAGGAGTGAGGAAAATTAAACCCATTCTAATCATACCTCTTTTTCTGATGATAGAATAACATTTAGAGGTGGTTTAAAATGATATTTACCAAAAACTTTAATAATACTCTAATGCAAGGAACTAATACCAGCTAAAAGGATATTTTTGTTGTGTCTTTGTACAGCTGTAGACATAGGACTCACTATAACAACCTTCCTATGGATTTTGTGAGGAGAAGACAGGGATCCATAGCTTTCTGGTGAAGCTAGTGACAGTATCTGGTATTATTAGTAGTAATAGTTAAAGCACAACAATTAAAGCACACAGAGGAGAGATTCAGAAAATGAGCTTGTTTATGATTATTACTGAAAATGCAAGTTTGCATCCCATGTAGCTAAATCATTATCTTTTGCTCCTGCCTTGATCGTCTATGGTCATGTTTTTAGTACATATTTGTTTTTAGCATTCATATGAATATAATTTCTTTTAATTTTAAATCAAGGACATTGTGATCTAAATGGATCACAGCTCCACTCTTTCATACCAGTGTTAAATTCTATTATCAGTTGGTCTTTCTGACCAAGAAAAACTATTCTGTTTATTCCCTGCGATAGTTTATTCAACAGAGGTTATTTTAACCTCAGGTTATTAGCCCATCTGCAAAGTAATTTAGTGAGAGAAAACGCTGCTGAAATCCATATTCATGTTTAGGAAGATTTCATTGTAGCAGACACTTGTATCAATTTACAGCATAACCCCCTCCAACAACGTTGATATAACATAATTGCTCTGACTGCAAAACACAAAGCAAGGACGCAGAGTGCTCAGGCTTTCCCAGTAACCTTACCTCACTCTCTTCCACTGTCCCTGGGTAATGCATAAACTGGAGAGCAAGCTTTGGAACTGGACAATGTTTAGGCCAGAATGAATTCCTAGGTGATTTTCCTGGTACCCCCGTGGATTTAAACAGGGCTTCCCATTGTGTGGAGCCCCCCAGGTGCAGAAGAAGGGCTGATGTGCATGATGGGTGGTTTCAGGCTTGATGGATCTGAATGGTTTGGGATGTTTTCATCAGAATCTTCATACTGAGTCTCACATGGTGGCCATAGACACCTCATACCCATCGTGAGCAGAACTGCTAAATTCTCCAAGAGAGGTTGCCCAGTTGATTATTGTATGTAGCAGAAGGGTGTTCATCTTCCCAACACCGTGAGCCTGTATCCCATTTTTTTTGGAAAGGAAAATGCACACTCTTGTACTTTTCTTCTGCTTATTACAAAATCAGAGCTGTAAACAAACTCCAGATTAGTACCACAGCAACAAAATTAAGCTGCGTGTGCACTGAGTGCACAGAGGAGTCCTAGTTCTGATGCAGCATTAGAGATGGTAAAATCCTATAGAGTTCACTATTCCCTTTTCCTGCAAAACTTCCCTGCGTTTGCTATTTGTTTTTTTTCCTCATTTCAGTGTGAAATGCCGTGGCAGTTTTCCTGAGGAAAATATTCTGGAGCCCAGTGTCCCTCTCTATCAAGGAACTATTTCCTCTTTCTTTGTCTACATTTTAGTCTCGTTATGTGTTTCCAAATTTTCTAACTCTTTCTGTGGGTGGAATAAAGCTGCCCTTCTTTGTTCAAGTATTTTCAGACTCAAAATATCCTTCTGGGCTATTTATACAAAGAAAAAAGGCTGTGTTGTGTGTTCCATGATGGAGCAGCACAAAGCTGCCTTCTCCATGCTGGTCATTGCATGAGGTCTTGGGGAGGAAATTTCCTTGGGGTCTATCCTGGTCAATGAGAGTGATCTAGTCAAAGGGGACACCATAGTCCTACTTTTAAAAGTACAGGTAGTACTGGAATATTTAAAGTTCAGGGGGTTTAGTGAGGTTTTTTTGGTTTTGTTTGGGTTTTTTGGTGTTGTTTGAGAGTCAATGAGAGTGATCTAGTCAAAGGGGACACCATAGTCCTATTTTTAAAAGTACAGGTAGTACTGGAATACTTAAAGTTCAGGGGGTTTAGTGAGGTTTTTTTTGGTTTTGTTTGGGTTTTTTGGTGTTGTTTTTATTTTTGTTTTGTTTTGTTGGTTGTTTTTTGTTTGGTTGTGGTTTTTTACCCAATTTGAATATTTGTGATAATAGGTTGGTGTTTGTTTGGGCTTTGTTTTTTTTCTTTCAACTTTGTTCCTTCTGCCATGCAAATATTAACTGAGTACATTTCACAACTTCTTTGTAAAATCAGCTCTCAATACTGCAGTTTTGATCTGTTATGAAAAATTCAGCAAGGTTAAGTTCTTGTCAGAGGCCAGGCAGGAAGTCAGAGGCAGAGTTGGGGAAAAAAAATCCAAACCCTGCTCTTCCGGTGGTTTAGCCAGAAGAACATCCTTCTGTTTTGAACAGCATATTTCTTCCATTAAAAAAAAATAAATAATAAAAATATTTAAAATGGAGCAAAGAAACACAGGACTGTCAGTTTGAGAGGAGCTAAACCACGGTGGGTTTATGGTTTGGCAAAAGACGAACATAATTACAACTGAGTTCTGAAAACTGCCAGAGACTCTGGCTGCAAATTACTTGACCAGTATCTTGCTCTGCTGCTTTTAATCTGAATAGGTCCTTTTCCACCCATCTCAAAAGCACCCTGGAGAACACACAATTTTTTTTTGCCTGTACTAACATCAAAGAAATTCAGTGAGCAATCTTTGGAAAGTTGGTTATATGGCTGATGCTGGACTGACCACTGTAACTTCTATTAACTCTGCTTTCTTTATCATCAATGCCATTTTTTAAGGTAAAGTACCTTAAAAACAACAGAGTAAAAGAGGTGCATCAAGGTCATTAGTGAAGTCAGGTGGATATTACTCCATATCTTACCCAAAAGGGATTTATTAGTGCTTTATACTGTTAACAGTAGTATTTTTATTATTTGGGATATGCAGTAACCTAATCTATAAAGGCTGCCCTCAACTGCATGGGCTTTGCCAGAGCTGCTGCACAGGCAGAGTCCCAGGACAAGGAGCTTAGATGGCAAATGAGGATGACTGTGCTTTACACCAACTCCCAGCAACATAAATGATACAGGCAACCAGATCTGCTCTTTGAATTCTTTGCATCCACACGGAGGAGCTGGGGAAGCAGAGCTGTGTCGCTCCGGGTTGCACGGACTGACATTGCAACGTAGCAAAGGCTGTGGAGCTGCCCTGGTGTCGAGCTCCTTCTGGGTGTCACACATGCCCTCCAAGCTCTTTTTTAGGAGCTAGACGTGGTAATTTGTTTGGAGTAAGGAGATAGCTTGTCACATAGATATGATTCCTTGTCTCATTTCTGTCCTTTCCAGCTTTCCATCAGTTTAAATTTGTATTCGGAAAACCACAAAACTTTGCCTTTGAACCCAAGGGCTTTTCAAATTAAGCATTTAAAATATCTGGTCAATGTGTGTGCATTTGTATTTTGATTTCTTGTCTGTTATATTAAACTGTTTTCTAAAAAAATCTAATTTAAAAAATTATGTATCTTGTATAAGAACCTTATTTCTGGACTGGCTATTTAATAATCCCAGGGAATAATGAACTCTTGTCAGTAATACCAGCAGCTGTGCTACAATCATCTGTCACTTGAACTTGATCTATTCTTGTTTTATCTGATAACTGTCCCCATTTGTGAAAAGTCAGCCCATACTCATGGTTGCTTATTTTTTTTCTTTCCAGAAACCAGGACATAAACCTGAGTGTGTGGATTTGTACGGTGCTCGGATTGAGTGGACCTCAGAGAAATCCAGCAGAAAGAATGTCTTTCAGGTAAGAGGCAACACATACATTCCATTGCTCATTTGAGTACAAACTCGTTAAGAGGTAGGTTTTATTTCCTTGTTTTTAATAACTACAGACTGCTTGACTACAGCATTTTTCTTACTAATACAGGAGTGTAACATTGCATCAAGCATCGGTTTACTATTTTTCTAAGAGCATGATTTCTGGTGACTGAGTCTCCTAAACACTTGAGAACCTGTTGATTTATTGATTAATGCTCTAGATTCAATTTGTTTTTAAAACTTAGTAGGTAATTGCTTTGGGTTCAGGCCTAGAATCTTGACCTAAAGGACTTCCATAAACACAACTTCTTCAAACTGCTTATACAAGCATGGCTCCAACACAGTGCGGTTACTCTGTTTATTTTTATTGCTGTTCAGGGTCCTCAGATGGTGATGACCCAGGTTCATTTCTGGAAGGGGAGGGGAGGATTTTTAAAGCTTGCCTCTGACAGGGCCAGCATTGAAGGACATGTATTTCTCATAGGACTATTCTTCATTGATGGAAAATAATATTATTTAATTACTTCGTCTAAATCCCATTGAATAAAAAGGGAGGATCAAGGCCCGAGGAGATGAAAGGATGAGAAAAGCGTCACCGTAAGGTTAACATTCCAGGATCTAGGGAAATAGTTTATTGCAACATCTTCAGGTTTTGGACAGAATCCAGCTCCCATGAATATCAGTAGAAGGGGTTGGTTTTATTTCACTAGAAGTTGCACCAAGCCACATCAAAATATTATTCTCTATGAACCGAGTTATTTCCCAGAGTTCTAACATTAAGAATTTTTAACAATAAAAACAATAAAAGAAGGAGAGACGCAGAAGGGAACAAGTCAGGGTCAAGATACTGTTAGTCACCAGCTAGTCCTTTAGCATCATCACATGCTGGAGGAACCAACTGTGCCTGGGTCTGGGGTTTAAGAAAAAAAACACCACCACACACAAAACACCCCTAAGGCACTGTATGTGGCTTCTTGAAAAGAAACCTCTTTGGGTCAACTGGGTGTTACAGAGACTTTTTCAAGGTTTATTTTTCTAGACATCTTTCTAAAGCACATGCAATATTTAGAAATATTAATCTTCTTCAAGACAGTGAGGCTTATACTTCTATACCCCCCCACATCCTTCAGGTTGTCTTGAGACAACACTTGGAGCTTTGTCATTTCCTAGGTATTTTTAGAATAAATATTTTGGTTTTGCTGTCAATCTTCAGCTTTTTCACTTGGAATGTGATTAAGTATAACCTTAGCCTTCCCTTGTGCAACCCCCTGAGCACACTGACAGGTCTTCTGAGCTTCTAGGGTTTGTTTCTCATTTTGCAGTAAGCAAAATTTCTGTTTGGAAGTGCGTAGTGGAGCGGTGATTCATTGCAGCTAATACATTTCCAATGTAGGAACAAACTAAGCCCTGTTACTGATTTACCAAACCGGTTGTAAGAAGACTTTGCAATGCATTTTCTTCTCACTTCTGTTAGTGTGAGGTGTAACTCCACTGAATCAGAATAATGTGAGAAAGGAAACTCATGCACTACTGTTTGAACCCATTAAAACGTGTCTTCATCAAGCCAATAAGTGAGTGGGAGAGACATTAAGAAGTAAAAGCATGGGAGGAAGGACATATGTTTAGACACATTTTGAAAAGGGATGGAGCATTGTTTAGACAGAGAGCTACAAGAAGATTATGCCAGATGGTAAGAGTGAAAGAGGAGAAGGCTTTGGCATCAGTAGTGGTGACATTTTGGGAAAGGAAAGGACTGAACGAGACTGGTGCTACATGAGCAGATAGAGTGGGAAGGGGGCTAGAGACAGAGGGAAGATTTATGAGATAGTCTGGAGGGAATCCAAGGCGAGTTCGAAAGCGGAGAGGTCAGTTTGTACCTGGATACTGAATATTTCAGGAAACACTTCTGATGATCTACTTATCCCCAGTGGGTGGGAATAAGATTGATAATTATGTCTACTTATTCATAGATTTGTTCAAACATGGGTGATTTTCCATTTTTTTTATGACCTAAATATAGATGTAATGCATTAGCTGCCTAACTCTGAAAGGATCAGAAACAAGTATGATTATATCTTCAAAGCGTGGCAACAAAGAATAGTTGGTGGGTTTTGCTTTCTTTACTGTCTGAATAATAAAACATTCTTTTCTGATTCAAACACAGCAATGGTTGCTCTCTGCTAATGTGTTGTACCAGGAGTAGATGCAGAATTTTGAGTTTGATTTAGTCTGGGTGCTCAATTTGAGTTCATGAATTATAGATTAGAAATAGAAAATGGCTATTGAGATTTTGGTTTGAAGAAAAAGAAGGAAATATTGAATTTAAAATCTAAGCATATGACAGTTGATGGATGCTAAAAAGATGGTGTATAGGAGTATCATAAGGAAAATTAACTGGAAACAAGATTGATGCAGAAAAAAAAGGGGAAACTGCAAGTGAATTATATTCAAGCAGGAAGATTGGGGTTTCTGGTCTTGATCATGAGGTTTTCAGCAGTGTTACTCCATTCATTTTAACTGAGCTGCTCCCTGTTTAACATGATAAGTCTGATTGGTCTCTCACACTACCCAATTTGTGCCTGCAGTCTATTTCTGTGCTTGATGAACTTATTAAGGTGTTTTTTTCAGGTTTGCCTTAATAGTAACTGAAAATCTGCATAACTTATATAACCTTCTGATTTTCCTTCATTTAATGTATTGATGATATAGCTAGCACCAAGGAAAAGACCTGGTTAGAAGCAGCCTCATATGATGAGGGGAAACGTAGCAGTTTGCAGTGAGATGCCATTGCTGTTTGTTCTTGCTGGCTGAGTGATGTGATACACTAGGTCTTCATCAGAGGAGTGGTGAATAAAAGAAGATTTATGTTCAAATCACATGCTTTAAATATTTCTGCTAAGTGCTAGTTTGCTCTTTGGTGTTTAGTCTGAAATTTAAAGCACTGAGGATTAAAAGGATTACAACATAATCTTAAATAATCCTAAATGTCATTTACAGAGAGATGGTTGTAATAACTAAATAAAACCATATTAAGGGATGGCAGTGTTGTCAGTCAGCAACTGGAACAGAAACAGTGCCTATGTCACTCTGTCGTTCTCCTCTTTCCTGTATTTGGCTTAGTTTTATATTGAGTAGGTGCATTCTGATGTGGGTTATCAAAAAAGAAAAGAAGATGATGGGCTGCTTTTCAGTCAGTACTAATATGGCTGCTGAGGAGCTAGGTTAGTTTACAGATTTGCTCCATATTCAATGTTTTCTGCTTCTAGTAAACTTTTCAACTGGAATTTATCCTCTCCCCTGCTTTACACATCCTCTACTAAATCAAGCAGCCCTTGTGATTTCAAATTCACCCAGACAGCGTGGAAGACATGCTCTTGGCCTCTGGTTTCATACTTCTGGAGCTTCATTAGCACAAATTCTCGTGGCTGCAGACTGTTTCCTTGAAGAGGTTTTTGGAGGGTTTATCTCTGATTATTCAAAAAAGAAAAGGAAAAATAGGAAAGAGGTGAAGAGTGCAAACAATGGTCACAAGCAGCATGAATTGGTGAAGCTGCTTTGTTCTCTTGATAGCACCATTCATTTTACTACTTTTTTGTTTGTTTGTAATTTTTTTTTTAGTTTCTTTAGTAGTATTTTTTCCCTGTTTACCAAGTTCAATTTTCAGGAAGGTTTCACATGCAGGATTTCTGCAGTTCGATGTCCCAGCTCTTGCCACAGATCTGGTGTGATACTGGTTTTTGTTTCAGTATACTGCAGCTGTAAGGGGTTACTCATTTGTAGGCAACTCAGAACTGTAAATATATTTTACAAATAGAGAAATCAGTACAAGAAGTACAGTATTTCAACAGTGAGGCAGCTGAAAGTACAACTGTACCTATGTGTTATATGAAAGAATTTCTCTTGCAGCTGTTTTGTATATAATAACATTTATGGCACTGATCTAGGGTAACTCCCTCATCCTTGAAGCTCTCCAGCTTTGTCCAAGAGCATAATCTGAATGATAAGCTATTTTGTTCTACACACTGTAGGATCAGTATAGTATCTGGATGCCTCCCAGGAATGTTTTAAGTCACTGTGTTTTGCCATGGGAAGGATCATTTTCTTTTCTGTGATCTCTGTAGAGGAAAGCACTGAGAGTGCAATGTGGAGGGGCTTGGGTTGGGGTTGGTATTCGGAGTTCTTTCTACGTTTTTAAATATAAATGTCACATAGAGAAGGCAAATCTAAAAAAGCCACTTTGCAGTCAGATGGCTATGAAATTTCTAGTGGTCCTTATCAGCAGTTAGAGCATGTTCTCTATCCCAAACCTGTCCCAGAGAAAGTTCTGTTCCCTGAGCACAAGAGTGCTCTTGCCTGCAGCTCCTACCAGGCTGGCTTTGAATATAGATATGCATGAGAAGGACCTGTGGTGATTTTAAAACATCTGTACAACATTTTGTCCACTTCTGGAGGTTACAGCTGGATCCTGGTTTAATTTCTATCCCAATGATGTGAATATATCATTAAGTAATTAGCAGACTTAGCCACGTCACACAATTATTGGATGGCATCAGCAAGGAGTTCTTTAAGTAAAAAACTTTTAGTTTTTTAAAAAGCACAAGAAACGGTCCTAGTCATCATCTTGGAGATGTTCAAGTGTATGATTTTACATAATTACTTTGTTTTTATTGGTGTAAGTGGGAGACCTATACATTCAACCTCTATAATAGAGTTTCAAACATTTCAAGGAACAACAACTTTATTCATAAAACTCCCAAGGTGAGCAGTTAAGGTAGAGCTGCTACAAAATATAGCTAATACATTCCTCTCACTATCTGTGGTTCCCATGTCTACTTTGGGGTACCACAAAACCCTCAGTGGTTACAGCAAAGGCCAGGTATCTTTTGTGGCTATGAAATCAGGACAGCAGTTTATTTGCTTTTAATGAAGAGAAAATTAAAATCCTAGTTGCCATTCTACTGGTAATATTAAAAAAAGTTACTACTTTTTAGAAATACTGAAGTCCACTCCTGATAAGCAGTATTTAATCATATTTCATCATACCTTGCTAATTGAAGGAAGATTCAAATTTCTCAACAAAACTGTGGTAGATTAGTAGCTAAATCTCATCTTAGCTAGACAGTTCATGTCCACAATTCTTGCCCCAGAGAAAATGTCATGAAAATATCACTGTGTGGAAAAAAAAATAATTTGAGAAGTGTAACTTCAACAACTCTTGGAGGTCTTGAAAAGGCTTGAAAGTCTGGATGAAGAAAAAGCTTCTATAGGCACAGTGTTGTGGTGATGCTGCCTGCAGGTCACCTCTGCTGTGGTACTCACTGAAGGCCATGAGTCTTCCAAAAACTCCAGAGGCCTACAAAATCAGTCAGTCTCCCTAAAATCCAAAGGCCAACAAAATCAGAATGAAAAGTGAACCTAAGTTTTCTGTGATTTTTTTTTTTTTTTCTGCTTAAAAAGCCCCACAACCCGTATTGTCCAAATCTGACATTATGTGTACATAGATGTCTGCCTGCTAAAGATAATTATTACAATAGCTCACCGTGCTTTTTTAAGAGCCCATCTTTTGACAGATGTAAGTGCTGATCTGTGAGTGACTGTGATAGGTATGAGTGTCTGTGTATGCTCATACACATGTGCTTCCTAAGAAATTATGTGAATCACTTAGCTTTTGACAGCTACGCTGCAGCTTTCAGAAGTGCAGATGTTATTTGTCCATCAGAAAAGAAAATATTTATTTCAAGCCACAGGCATTTTCTGCGTTGCAAAAAATAAAACAGAACAGCAGTTAATGCTTAATGTGCGTGTGAAACAATTTTGTCAGGGACAGAAGAAGCCCGGCTGAGCAGAAGGGCTAGGGCAAATACGTGAGTGCACAAGAAGCACCTTGAAAATATAATCCGGGCACTTCACCCATGAGCAAAGAGTGACAGTGAAGCTGCTGATTTTCCCATCGTATCGCAGCTGAATTCACGGAGGGTTGTGTTGGTTGTTGGAAGGTTTGGGTGGGGGGGGGTTGTTTTTTTTTTTGTGGTTTGTTTTGTTTTTTTTTTTTCCTGCTGAAGTGAGTCGCGTATCGCGGCTCGGATGCGAAATGGCAGTGGGCTGCAGCCTCTTGCTGCATTATTCATAAACATATTGCTGCCATCTCGTGGGCAGCAGCGTTGCGGGCAGCTTTGGAGGTGGCCAGGGATGTCCAGGCTGTGCTTTTCCCTGGGGGACCGCCAGCACAGCAGAGGACAAGGGTGCAGGTCACTTGGCACCCAGCATCACCACAGGGAGGAAGTTGCTTTGAAACATCTCTCAGCAAAAAATTGGTGCCTGGCCGAACTGTTCGTACTATTAACACTTCTTTTAGCTGGTTGCTAAATGAGGTAATGTCTGCTTTTAGGAAGGACTAGTGCTGCCGTTAACCTGTATTCTCTAAATTATGCATGAGGTGGTAGTTTTATGTTTTAAAATGGTGATTATCTTCTGATCAGCAGGGCTGATAGGGAAAGGGTAAATAGCTTCCTAAAGACGGGCTGGTTCAAGATAAAGCACGTAATGAGAATTCTTGCTGCAGATGCCCGGTTTGGTGAACCTGATAAAGCCCAGGGTGCCCTGAGGTGAGGCCTTTGGTGCTGTGTTCTGTGTACTCCTAAAACGAGGAAAACGATGTTCTCATAGACCTGGCAATCAGCAGCTGAAAGGGAGTGCAAAAACACAAAAGGAGCCTGGCTTTCCTGATTCTTCAGTACTTTAAGGTTTTGTGGTTCTCCGGAGTGCAAACAGCTAAATTAAAAGCATTGTGATTTTCGCAGACTTCTTAATATTACCAAAAAAAAAAAAAAAAAAAAAAAAAAAGAAAAAAAAGAAAAAAGTCTCGATACGTGCCCAGCCATTGCACACGGTCCCTTAATTTATCAAACTCTTGAAAAAACAGAGAAAAATGAATCCTAAATGAACTCACTCAGAGATAATCAAATCTGACTTGTTTACATGTTTGGTGCTGGTATTTCTGTATTCAGCCACTACATTTTTTAAAATCTTGGCGAAGTCACTTCACTCCGTTTTTGTGTTTCTCTTTAATGAGTGAGGCAGATATTTAAAGTTGGCTGGGCACAGGAGAGCCTTGGCTGTCCTCTCGCTGCAAGGCAGCACCTCGCATTTGTGTGCAAAGGGATGCCAGACGATCTGGTAGGGATTCATTTTGTGTGTGTGTGTAGGAGTGATTTCTACCGCCGACATTCTTTGGGGAGAAGGACGGGTTTGGGTGTTTCAAGGAGTTAAGTGGACAATGGCAAGCAATTTGAAGGCAAAGAGAGGAATGCAAATAGTGTCCTGCCCTCTCTGTTAGATAATCTACCTCTCGGTTTTCAGCAGAGCAGTCATTCTTAGGCTGCGATTCAGGGACCACTAATGGCATGGGGAGACTTTTTGAAATGGTAATACGAGCGTAGTCAGACTGAGAAGACATTTAAGGTAGTTCCCAGATGGTACAAATGAAAAGAAAACCCAGAAGACCGTTTTCCACAAAGAAAAACCCTGGCTTGTCAAACCTGCTCCTCCAGTTTATTGATTTAGGGGATGCACCTCCAATTGATCCCATTTATAGAGTTTTTTTTCTATGGATTTTGTGAGTTGTTAAAAAACAATTTGAGTTTAAGGGCTGGATTACTTGAATTCTGGTGTGGCTATTTTTTAATTATTATTTTAGGTTGGCTTTTTTTTTTTTTGTTACTGCCTTTTCTCTGGTTCGGGGTATAAATAAATTCATAGGAATTTCATGCAATTACAGCTGCAATTGCATCTGTAAAACAGGGTGATCCAAGAAGCTTAGCAAATATTTCCTTTGGCAAGCAAAAAGAGGAGATGTGGTTTGCTTACCATTTCATTTAAAAATAGACTAACTTAAATTATCAGATGACTTTAACACTTAAAATCCGCGGCACTTTAGTCAGCCTCCCTTTGGTTCGTGTTGTGTGGTGTTTTTTTTTTTAATTACAGTAACGACTGTTAAAAATACATTACTACTATTTAAAATCTTAACGTACTTGAAACCTAGAATGTGTTTAGCCTCCCCCCACCTGAGCCAGAGTTTACAGGTAAACTTTTACAGATTGAGCTTTAGACTGATTTTCCAGGATGGAAAATGTGCATTTTTATTAGTGAATATTTGTACGAGAGCACATGATAACTTATGAAAACAAGAGCCAATTACTAAAATTCTCTTAAGTAATAGAATTATTATTATTTTATACTATTTGTACACAGTCATCACTAGGTGGAGGCATACTTTACAGATTCTGTTGAACATGTCATCTGTTACAGACTGAAATTAATTGCATTGATGCTGTGTAGTTAAGTCGCTGATGTGGTTTTTAACCTAGACTGTTGAAGTAACCTGTTACCACCAAACTCCCAACTCTCAGACAGGTTAAGCAGACTTGTGCTTTGACCACTGCTGCTGCTGAAGAACAGTGAAAACTGCAAATTTTTTTAATCATGTGTCGCACAGAGATTTCTTCAATTAATTCAGAAACATCATTCATGTGTGGTATAGTTAAAAGGAGACAAGCGGGTGTCATGGAGCAAGAGATGGAAATAACCAGTATCTACCTGTTTCAATACCCCATCCTCCAGTACTTAATGCAGGATGAATTGACTGTTTTTTTTACTTCTCTTGTGTTTATGAGCTGATCGGGAAGAGTCTGTACAAGCTGGTCCTCCACTAGCAAAGCCCACGCTGCTTGTTTAAGAAGCCACAACTGGAAAGACTCAGGTGTGAATGTGGTAGTCAGAGACAAGAACTCTTTCTCTATACTTTGAATAGTGTATTATGGCTCTTTGCATCTTATAACATCCACTGGCTTTTATTGTGGGAGAAAGAATGGTCATGGTGCACAGATTATAAAGAAAAATTACAATTTATTCAGAAAGTAATCCCTAGCTTTCCAAGTAAGGCACAGATTCTCTTCTAAATGTGCTGAGAAAAGCGGAGGAAACATATTTTTGTATCTGTAATTGTAATATATTTTAGAGAATGGAGTCAGGATTACTGAGGGAGATTTCCTGAGCTTTGTAGCTTTTTAGCCCCAAATAAGCATAGTGGACATTTCTGAGGCCTAGAGCTTTTGTCACCTTTTTTTGGATGCTCTGTCTCTGCCACCCCTCGGCCGAGTCAGACAGTTACACCCTGGGGCAGGTTCCTCTCACCCCTTCCATTGACAGGGATGTAAAAACACTGTAATGAAGATGAAATACACCCTTCTCTTTTTTAACAAATTTTTTTTCTGTGTATTTTTTATTTTTTGTAATTTAGATATGGAATCACACTTTTAATAATTATATTCACAATCTAAAATTAAATGAGCATTTTGTTTAGTCCTCACAGAATTGCCAACCAGTGCTCAAGGAAGGATGTCCAGCAATTTATCAGTCTGCAGAAAATAATTACAGCAATATTTTGAAATGCAGTACTTATAGTTTTGTTTTGATTTATAAAATGTAAACAATGCGTTTTGATTCTTCTGTTTCAAATGGCTTTTTTGGAACTAAGGCTTTTGGATACAAGTCCCTCAAACCAAGCTATTACTCCTGGGAAATTCTGTAGTGGTATGTTGCTGGCATGTGAAAAATGCACACCTTCTGAGAAAAAAAAACAGGAAAATTCTGTCAAACAGACTGATGGGAATTCCCAAGTTTGGAAATGCAAGTTCTGCTGGAAAACAATGGCAGTGCGATTCAGCTAAGGCTGCAGTTGGAGTAAAAAGGATCATGTTTTCACCATTGCATAATTGTTTTTCTTTCATTTATTTATCTTTCATTGTAATTCTGGAAACAAATTTTCTACATGATCAGTTAAAAAGTGCTAAGTAAGGAATAAGAGAGAGTTCTGTGCGTTGGAAAAGAACATAGACTTTACTCACCTAGAAAAGTGTGAAGAAATATGGTAAAATTGAATGTAAACAAAGAAATGGGGAAAATGAATGTGAGAGTGAAGAACTGTGCACAGGGAGTAGGAAGAATGTATTCCAATAGTAGAAGATCAAAGGAAGGGAAGCCAATTTTTTCAAATATTCGATAATAACTTAGATGTAGCAAGGTAAAGGATCTGAACAAAGGGTCAGAATATCACACATGGGAAAGGAAAAAACTATATATAGCGAGAAGTGTACAATGTATTTTTTTTTTTTAAAGGATCAATTATTATCTCCATCTCCTGGTATTTCAGGACTCTCTTGTAATTACTAGTATTATTTTTGCTCCCTCTCCTGCACACGCACTCTGTCTCGCTCCCCCTTCCAGGCAACACTTCTCCACTTGCGCAGATTTGAGGGGGTAGGAGGATCTCAGGGGTGCTTTGCAAGATGCTCGTTTCCTACCGCAGACTGTGGCATTGCCAGGACTCTTCAGGGGACTCTCTGCCAGCTCTCCTGAAAAGCTTGCAGGGGAGTGGGAGAAGATTTGCATACTGCCCAAGCAGGGACAGATTTGAACACCCTTCTCTGCTGAATAGTGTGTTGTGGAGTAAATACTGACACCCAAATCATTGCAGCTTCTGTAGAGTAGGTGCTGTGCTATGTCAAGCTATTAGGGTCTGCCCCTTATTTCTTTCCTCCCCCCCTCCTAAGCTGCTCCTTTTTTTATTACAACAGAGATTCCTTTTCACCTGCTTTTTTTTCCCCCCTCTAATTTTACCTTTCTCTGTTTTTTTTTTTTCCTTTCCTGTACTCTCTTTTTACATTTTTGTATTTTAATAACATATTTTAAGTCATTTTTCTCCTGTTCTCAGTGTGATGACAGTGTATCCTGATGGAAAGATAATAATGCCCAAGGAGGTTTTCTTTTATGAATTCTGCTGGTGTTACTTTCACATGCACAAATATATCATCTTGATTTCTAGCTCTGGGTCATTTCATTGTTCTTGTATGTCTTGCTACGAGATGTTTCCTGTAATTAAAAGATTAGGTTAAATAGATAATTTGTGCTGCCCGGTCTACATAAATGTTCTGTTTTCTTTGCCTCTAGATACTGGCTTTTGTGTTTTAAGGCAATGTTGTGGTACATGAAGTTGTATCATGTCTCCTTTGTCTTTAAGCTGCTGACTTATTGGTAACAGAAGCAATCAAACGAGACATTTACTGCCAGAGCCTCGTAGGGTCAGTGAATTAACAGGTGCCAATAAGTTCTAAAGAAGCATTTTAATTGTTTCTAAAGTATTTAATTAATGGACTTTTTCAGAGGAGTGGTAACTGAGCAGACATAAGGCTGATAAATATTTAATGTTTGTGTCTAGGGAACTTTTTCTCCTTTTCATGTAATTTGAGGTGTTTGCTAATGGAAAACAAACCCTGAATTGTTGTGTAGCATGCAATCAATGATAAGCTGCTATTAGATTGTCCAGGGTTTGGATGCCTATCAGGAATCTATCTATATGTGCTGTGCTACTCTGCATTTATAGTCAGTCTTGTTTAGAAAGCATTTTGGAGTCAGGTTTCTCCAATACATCTAGAGATCTATGTTAATACTTCTGGGCTATATCAAGTAGCCTCTATGAACTCAATTACTTGATTATTAAGTGTGTGGGTGGCTGTTTTCTCGGGCTGACACAGTTTCAGTAACTACCACTTGTTGGGTGGCAGTTACTAGGAAAAAGACTCCAGGTCCCAACACACTCGTGGATCTACGTGAGATTAATGACCTTTCCTTCAAAACATGATAGCAATAATGCTATAACTATGCTTAAAATTGGGGGGTTTTTCACTTGATTCTTAGAATAGTCTGTTTCTCTTCACTTTAGAGGATTTCCTTTCCTGTTAGCTTCTTAAATTCTCACTTTTTAGTAAAAAAAAAAAAAAGGGAAAAATAAAGAACAAAAAAATGAACATTGGTTGTGTCTGAGCTATATTTGATGTCATATAATTCCTTTTGTTCTTGAATCCTCCTTTGTTATATTTCCTTAAAAAGTAACAGAACATTTCTTTCACTGAATATCCCTACATTAAGGGATGACATTTGTGATACACCTCTGGTGGCTCTGTTGGCTAAAGACTGTTTCCTTGTTTCTCCATTGGCACAACTGCTGCAGTTAATTAGTGCAGCTTTTGGAACAGGCAGAGAGCATAACTGGAGTTTAGGGTGAGAGATGGGCCAAGATTTGTCCACCTTAGTCCATCTGTAAAGTTAACTGCAGGTTTCCCTCCATTCCTGCCTCTTCCTCTTTGCTGTGGCTGAACCAGCCATCTCCATCCTGACCACCCTCCAATGCCAAAGCCAGCAGCGAGGTGCCCCAGTCAGGAGAACTCTCCCTTGGGTGCAGGGCTGGCCATCCCATGGCACCTCTTGTCTGAGCTTTGTTAAATCACAATCTATGATGTGCCATTGGAGTTCAGAAATGCAGAAAGAGTTGAAAAAATTGATCCTATTTGTTGCTGCAGTTCAATAGACCTTTGATCCACAGTGCTCAAGTATGCCAGGCTGTTCCAGCATAGCCACCTTTTCCTGTTGTTAGTATATTAATAGCCTTGTTATCAGGTTGTAAGACTTAATTTTGTCATGTTAGGAGGGAGAAGTTGCAATATGAATCCTTGAGCTAATACCGGGGAAAGATAGATGGAAAAGAATTGCAGTGTCCCTGCCTGAGCAGGGACCAGAATTCTTCCTTAGAAGAGGCTGATCTTGAGGTAGTTAAAGCAACTTGTGCTATGGATCTGAACACACAGATTTATGGAAATTATGTGATACACAAGACAAAATATTTATCACCAGAAAGACTGAATCTTCCAGTTATAGCTGATACACTATATATATAGTGTATATATATAGTGTGTATATATATATAGCTATATACTACAGTATACATAGTGTGTACATAGTATAGTATACTCCACAGTGCACTTTTCTACTTCCCTCACTTCATCTCTTTCTTTTACCTGCTTTTTCCTTTCCTCTTTGTACCCTTATTAATTCCTGTATTATTTGCAAATCTTTAATGAGGAGTATGTGATGCATCCATTTATGATGTCGGAAGATGGCTAGTGCTGGCTTTGAAGTCACCATATTTTCTTTCCAGTTCTGCATCATGTAAAGAACAATGTGCTTATAATCAGTCAAGGTAAAGTAATTGGAAATAGGAATAATAATATAGCAAAGGCCAATGTATTTGTCAGTTCAGATGAAATGGTTTTGGCTTTCTGCTTAATTCAGTGAATGTGTACATGGCATGTGGAGGAAAGCAGTCAGTTTTGTGAATTTGATGTATGCAAAACTGATAAGGCAGTTATTGCAAATGTAAGTTATAGAATCATAGAATCATTAAGGTTGGAAAAGACTTTGAAGATCATCAAGTCCCACTGACAGCCCTACACCCCTGTGACCACTGAACCATCTCCCGAAGCACCACGTCTACCCGTTTCTGGAACGCCTCCGTGGATGCTGCCTCCACCACCTCCCTGGGCAGCCTGTTCCAATATCTCACCACTCCTTCTGTGAAGAAATTTTTCCTAATATCCAATCTGAACCTCCCCTGGTGCAACTTGACCCCATTTCCTCTTGTCCTATCGCTAGTCACTAGGGAGAAGAGGCCAACACCCCCCTCACCACTGCCTCCTTCCAGGCTCTAGTAGAGAGCAACATAATGAAAAATACACATCTGCCTCTCAAAATGCAGTCCAGTTGTTGGGTTTTTGTTTTGAGTCTTTTGGAGATGACTGCTCCAATCTGAGCAAGTTGTAAGTAACTTTGTTTGGACAAAATCTCACTTTGCTACTTTTTGTTCAGAAATGCAGTTAACAAGTTCTTTTGTACTTCTTTGAGTGTTAATTGATGTAAACAAAGTCTGCATTTTATCTAATCCCACTGAAGCTTGTTAAAATTAGAGATGTGCCAAATTGTTCCAAAGCAGGTTGTAAAGTAAGTGAACCATTAGCTCCGCTGGCTCACAAATGGCATCAACAATGTGTGCTCTCTTTGCTTCTTTTTCAGGGACTGTTTGTGTCAGAACTTTGAAATCACAGTTTTTTGCATCTTTAATATTGTGTTTAGTTAAAGTGCGTGGCAGAATCATGGTATGAGCAGCAGGGCTGAGTGTGACTAAAGCTATTTCTAGAAACGTCCTCATATCCACTCCTCATTGAGCATACCTAGCAGTCAGCTCTGCTAATTTCTAGATCTAGGATGTTCTTTCCACAGAGAGGTCAGGTTTTTAGCATTTTCTCTTTGCAGGGATTGTGATTTGCAAAGTTGGTTATTACCCGGGTTCCGCTGTGTTATTTAGTGGTGGCAATCTGGTACACCAGGCACCACACTAGCCTCAGCTGGATCTCCAGGGTGTGGAGTGAGCACTGAGCAATCATTTCCACCATGAAAAAGTTAATGAGATTGATACAACTGCATAGAATGGGTGGCCCTTCTCTCCTAGCCTGGCAACCAGTTCCTACATCATAAACTGATATCAAAACCTTGTTCCTCAGAGTGTCTGTGGTTCTGTCTTTCTTCAACATCTTTATCTGCTCCTTTGGCTTGACTTTTGTAAAATTATTCTTTTCCATCTCCTGCCTTCTCTTCAGACTCTGAGACCTTTTCTCTTGTGCTCATCCCAGACACACCAGCACAGCTGAGGTACTGCATCTATGCTATAAACACACCAGTCCACATCTTCCTCCTGAATTTGCATGCTGAATTTCTCTGAAGTGTTCTCATACTTAACCATGAAGACAAGCTCAGTATGCTTCCTGCAGAGCCTGGAAAAGAGCTCAAATCCAGACATGTGCTGGTGGTCTTATATTAAAACTCACTTGACCTGTTTTCCATATGAACAGCGCTGCAGCCAGGACAGTACAGGGGTCAGTATGGATCTCAAAACTAAGTACTGTCAAGTATCAGTCAATCAAATACTCATCAGGTAATAGACTGAGTTATCACTTGAGCAGCTTGTCTGTGCCACTGCTACTTTTCTCTAAATCCTTTCAAGGTGGGTGTATTGTCTCTCCCCTTATACTTTCACTGCGGGCTCCCAGGGACAGAGGTGATGGAATTGTTCCACGTGTACACAGTGCCTGGCACCATATGGTACATGACTGTGGTTTCATGTTAATCCAAACTATAAACAAGAAAGCATCTCTGTGCCCTATTTACATTTCTGTTTAAAGTTGTGAAAGGTGGCCAGGGATGAATATTCTCTATTTGCATGTTTTACAGCACCTCAGAGCAATTACTGCTAACCAGAAGCTTGATTCTTAAATACTAGATGTTAGCTCAGGCAAAGATACTGCATCTATGCAGCAGCAACCTCCACTGCTGTCCTTAAGGTGAAGGAAAGCAAACCTAGAGAGAAGATGGCTAGTGAGGAGGATTGTCCTGGAACTTGGGAACTGGCTAGCTACATCCACAAAGGAGTTGAGGTATCTAATTAGGAATCAGACTCATCAATACCCTTATGGACCTAGCTAGCAGCAACTTCAGTTTAGCTTAATCCATGGCATTTTTTTCCAAACAAAAATGTCTTGTGGACAATTATTTTATCAGGTGAAGCTGAGATAATTTGACGATGCATGACAGACAAGATAGAACTGAAAGATCAGTATATATGATGTCTCTCTGTCTTATCTTTCATAATTCTTTGTTTTTTTTCTAGCTGCCAGCACCATAGTATCTAATCTTTCTAGCAAACAGGTGGCTCTTGCAGCATGCTTTACAATCAGTCAGACTTTGGCTCAGTCTAATTTGCTTAATCGTATTAATTAATTACTTTTGTAAATGTCAGAAAAGTTCAGCGCACATTTTACTTTTTAAAAAGTATTTTGAAGATCTTTCTAGTAAATACATAACTTTGAAATTTCTGCACTGTTTTAACTGAAAATAGTTACTCAGATTCATTACAAGTGAACTATTTAACTTTCTCAGTCTTCTTTCACTTAGCAAATTGACTTAGATTTCAATGGATTCGTTTCATATTTTATAAGAGTTAATCAGGTGATGCCAGCCAATTTCAGCCTTTGCCCTCTTCTGCTAGTTGATTTATTTGGCAGTCCTAGTGGCATTGGTACATCCAACATACCCTCTGATTGGAGGACAAAGTATTTTTAGTGGTAGGCAAACGCTATCAAAGTGATTGGTTTTTGCAGAAATACTTTGTATTTCTGTGTATTAAGACTTGTTTGGTGAAGGGTGTGTGGTAATTCTTGATTTAATTCGTAATACTAGTGAGAGGTTGAGAACATTCACAGTACAAAGGTTGATAGTTTGGTGCAGTGCTCTTCTGCTTTTTTGTTGTATCTGTGTTTGGATGATTCGTGGTTGTTTAGTAAGGATCAGGAGAGAGGTCAAAGCATAGGTGATGCTTGGAGTGACAGTTCTGACAATAAAAATACTGAGCCTATATAGAAGTCTACAGTCACTGAATAGCAGCGAGCCTAGGTGAAATGAAGGAAAACAAATGCTCCTACCTCCAGAAGCCTTGGGGGAATCACTTGAAATAAAGCCTAATTGACTAACAAATCTACAAATGGTGCTTTTCCTTACATCTGACCATGTTGTGCACTTATCATAATTTCTTCCTGCTAACATATTTTCTGACTAATGGCATCAGATGCCTTCAGTCTCCACTGCCAGTCTGGGTGTAGACGATGTGCTCCAGATGTGCATGGTAAGATCACTGTCCTGCAGCAATGCATCCTTCTGTTCCCATCTGTAACAGTATTTAACTTCGAACAGGACAGTGACTGTTACTAAGGATTTCTCTTTAGTCTAAGGAGGACCTGAGACTTTTAGATTAACAATAACTGAGCATGAGAAGCTTAAAAAAATACATTCTGCCACATGGTGTGTCCAGGTTAGTCACCAGCTCTCCTCTTAACTCAAGATCAAGTTGATAATAAGAAACAAATGTATAGGAATGTGTATGGCTGTGCAGGTGTATGGATGAAAGTACAATTCTCTTTCTGACTCATGACATCTCCAGGCTGCAGGTGCTGATGCCAGGAGAGCATCGACCAAGCAGAGGTGGCTTTTTATCATTTCTTGGTGATTTTCTCACTGTGGCAGTTAGCTCAGGTGAAGGAGGCAGTATCTATACAGGTATAGATAGAGAATTTTCTAGATGGAAGTCCTGTTGTCTAAACCTGGCAATTCATCAAACTAGTATGTTTTAAAAGGCGTATATTTTTTTCTACAACACTTTTGTAGAGAAATGTTCTGGTTCAGAGAGGAGTATGTGGTCAACACCAGGGACACAGCCCACAGCAGCAAGTTGCAGCCAATATAGTCCATATATTTTTATCACCATTATGCAGTACTGATGCTGCCAGTTCAGAACCAGTGGTAAAAAATAAACCCTTGAGGATATAAGTGTTTAGCATATGCATGTGCTTCTGTACTATGATTAATACTATTCAAGCTAGTAGTTTGGATAGCATCTTCTAATTCTCCAGACTATGCCTGGAAGTAGCAAGACATTATCTAGAGAAAATGTAAGCCGAACATGAGCATAAGGGTTTGTTTTAATTGTCTAGGAATTTGCCTCTTTAATTCCAAGAGATAGCTGTGTGTGGTATCTTTACAACGAAAAAATCTGAAGGTTACGCTACAACTTGGCCTTGTTTACTTTAAAGCTCACTAAATCTCACCAGTCCTTCAGTGAATGTGGGGTAAATTTAAACAGAAGAAGGCAGATTTTGTGTGGATCTGGACCAAGTGATGTTTTTTGGCAGAAACAATAGAAAACATATTACACTGTGTTTTTATGTTTGTTTCCTCACTGTGTGGTTTTGTCTGGTCTCTCTGCAAGCAAGGTTCAAGCTGGCCAGCCACGCAGTTTCCTTTTGATTTCTTTGTTGTTCATTTATTGGAATTTGAGGTTGGAAGCAGATACAGTGGATGCAAACCCAAGCGAGCCAGAATGTTTTCAGTCTGCCTGTGCAGTCCTGCCTGAAAGCTCAAGTCATTGAATTTTATACTGCAGTGATATTAAGCTAATTCTTCCAACTCTTCTGGAATGTGTATTTCCATTAGGACGGATGTATTCATGTAAACTAGTTATTTTAATATTCTTCTGAACTGGAATGCAATTACTCAAATTAGCCTTTCAAAATATTGACTAAAGGAGTTATGACATTCTGAACCTTCACAAGTATGGTCAAAAATTCGAAGTTTGTCAAGATTCAAGATGTAAGCACATGAAATGGAGTATAAACACAAGTTACGTATACTCCATCTGCATCAATAATATTTAAAAAACTTAATCAGTACAATATTGCTTGACAGAATAGCACAAGATAAACTAATATTTTCAGTTCAATTGCATAAAGGCAGTTTAAAAATAGGACTTACCACTTGATCATGCATTATTTTCCTGATGAAAGAACATGTGGAAACTGTAAGAAATGATAATCCAACATAAAATATACAAATGTACACATTTTATCCAAATGCTGTAGACAAGCCAATATGGATAGTCCTTGTGCTCCTCTAAGTGCCTGACATGGTGATCATTGCTGCTGTCTGACTTGGGGGTTTCTAGCAAACCTTCTGCTATGAGGCTCCATATCCTGTGCAGTGCAGGAGGGCAAGGGGGACCTCCCAGGTGAAGCTCAGGGGAATTTTTTCCTGTTGTATTTTCATTAAGAGGAAAAGAATGGACCCTCTTCATACGTCAGAGGTCCAGTGCTTTGTCTGGTGTCTGTCCCACTTTATGTACTTACCCCACTTTTTAGCTTGGGTGACTTGCTGTGAAGAGGCTGAGCCTTTCCTTCTGTTAAAATAAGATATTAAGACTTCCATCCTTCTAGCTTAAGAGAGGGCTTTTGGAGCCTTCAAGCCTGAGCTTGTGAGATTTGTTAAGGAGCTGCCTGGGACACTCAGACTCATCCATCTCCAGTTTGTTGTGGCTTGGAGCCACTCTCACTCGGAGCTTCCACTGCACTCCCCCAAGTGCAACAGCTTTGTGCTTCCTCAGCTTTGCAGGCATTTGGGAACACTCCCAGGTATGTACAGGTGGTCGAGGGAAAACAAACAGTTTCATACATATCACCATTCCTCTTCAAAGTGTATTTACTCATGTTGCAGCTGTCCTCAGCACGGTATTTCTGAGCTTGAGCTAGAAATGCACCTTCCCTGGTGGCATGAAAGCCCTGCAGTGATGGGCATCCTTGGGCACAACTGCTGGCTGCTTGAGAATTAAAAAAAATAATCTGACTTTCAGAAATAAGACCCAGACTGTGAATATATGCATAGTTAACAGGTCTCGGGGAACAAAAAGCTGCAGGTAATAATTGTGTTTGCATTCTTTGTAGATTAGCTGGAGATAAATACATGCTTTGTTATGGAGGTGTTACACTTTCCTATTTTGATTGCTTTCCTTTAACTCATGGTGATTTAGAGATGTTATATCGATGTCATTTTGTAATGAAAAATGTGTAATCCTCAAATCACTTAAAAGCAAACTTTCCTAAAAATGTTATACGTACTTTTCCTGTATAGATGAATGTGTCAGGCAAGTGATAAGTATCAACAGTATTTTCAGAGCAAAAATGCTTTACAGAAAGGGCAGAAACAAAGAAAATACATGTCGGGTTCAGTAGGATACGAGTGAGTTAAGAGTCTTTGATAACGGTTACTCTGCTAGTCCAAATAATGACTAATTACCATGGCAATCCTTATGTTCTGTGCCATACGGACCCCACCATTCCTACTTAAAAACACTAATGGCAAATATACATTGCAAACAGATGCCATGTGCACATATCATTTGAAAAGTCTTTTAGGAAAACAAGATTGCTGGTCTTTGGATAGAAGCAGAGCAGTTGCAATGCAGGATGGCAGAGCATCAGTGATTCCTGTCCCACAAGAGAGAGCCCATCTGTGCCACCACTGCAAGAGGGTTGGAGATGGAGTGAGAGAGAAAAACCTGGCTTGAACACAGATCACCCTCTCCAGGTACAGCAGCACACCTTGGTCTGAAAATATTAAGCATGCCTCACTCTTAAAATATTAAGACTGGACAACCTGAGCTGCTCCCAGTTAGCTTCCAGCTGGTGGTGGTCCTCAGCTGCTAGGGAACAGCTTTGAAACTCGGACTGCTAGAGAATTTGTGGGTCCCTATCTGGGGGATGGTCAGCAGGAATGATGTTTAGGTCTTCCTCTGCCTGTTTTGAGCTAACTTCTGCTCAGCACAGCCTGCTTATCGCCGGTTGGACCGTGAGAGTCCCTGCCAGCTCAGGTCACCTTATGGTAGCTCTGAAATAAAAAATGTAAATTACAGATTAGTGATCCAGGGGCTGGTGCAGCTGTGCTGTGAATGGGGAGGAGGAGGAGAGGACTGTGCATGGACAAAACTACTACCCCAGTACAGCCCTGGGTGGCCAGGTGCTCCTGGGCAAGCTGCAGCCACCTTGGCATCCCCCACCAGGGTAATTGCAGCAGAGGCTCAGTGTAAAACTTTGACTTGAATAATGAATCAGTTTAGGCCTGCAGAAAAGGGCTTTGAGCTGCAAAGGGCCAGTCACTTGAAAATGTGTAGTTAAATTGTGGCAAAGCTGGGGCACCCACACTTGCTAGAACCCCTTGCTGTAAAAGGAAGAAAAAAAAAGCAGACTGAGAAGGAAAGAAAAAAAAAGATATTTCTGCCATTTTCCTGATTTGTGATTTTAGGGGAATTAAGTTATTCTCTTTTATAGCCATCCAGTTCTATACGAAATTTGTAATAATACGAAAATCTGCATCTCACAAGTACTGTTGAAAACTATTTCTAATAGGAACAGCCTACTAATAGGCTGACACAACCACTGCAGTGTTGAGGCATATATAACCAGTGATTCCTGAAGCATCATGAGATCTTAATTAATGAAGCATGGCCAAGAACTCACCAACTTCAATGGAGTAAACATGTCAAGGAAAATGTAGTTTGTTAGCTTTTTTCCTCTTAAAATATGAAGATTTCAAGGCATTGAAAAATAAAGGCCTTTTAATTGTTCGAAGTGGTATCTTTAGGGCATGCAAATAATTTAAAATCTGATCTTAGATTTCCTTCAGCTACCTGCCCCTCCTCTCCTGCATGCTACTCCTACATTTTTATTGCTTTCTAGCCCTGTCCTACCTTCAGAATGATGCTTATGCTACACATTCCTCCAGACAGTCTTTCACACTTCATAAGGCTCTGAACTATCATTAATTAGGAGGCATTTTCTTCTGCAAGTCCCCTATACCTCTCTGATGATGCATGGAGAGATTCAGCCTCACCAAATGAATAGTTTCTCCCTAGTGATCATTAGCATTGTGGGACAGTGAAATCTGTCCTGGTGTCACCAAACATGGGCACATAAAGTAATCTTACAGAAGACATTTGTGTATCCAAAGGGAAAGAGGTGTTTTGCTTCTGTGAGAGTTTATCTACGTGTAATATCTGTGCTCAGTCAAGCCCTACCCATACCACTGCTAGCTGAAATAATCTCTCCAATTATTTCTCTTCAGCAAATCCTATCATTTATGTTGAATCTTTTATAAGAGATCCAACTGTAAATACGACATGTTATTATTTTCAATGCATTTGATGTTTAATCTGCATTCCTTTTTTAGTTCTGGTTTAACTTCTGGGTGAAAATACTACCGGATAATGTGCACTATTAATGCTGCTTAATGCTTCTCTGTACAGGGGGGAAAAACACCTGGTCTCACCACTTTATGCATAGTCTAAAGCCCAATGTAAAAACCTCATCCCTCTTTTTGTAAACCTTGAAGACATTTATCTATGTTATGTGTATTCAGACCCTTAAGAATCTTTTCAATCTCTCCCCCAGGACATTACGGGACATTTTCCATGTATATCTTAGTGGGATTGTTCAGCACCGTATCCATTCCATCTACCTCCAACTTCACCTGAAGGGCAAAATCCTTAAGATCTTGACACAATACTGATAAATACATGGAATTATTAAAGTTGCCATCTCAGCAGAATAGCCTTGCTGCCGCCTTTGTTCTCGGGGGAATACATATTTCACCCAGTAGCAAGACACCCAACTGCTGCTACAATCAAAACTCTCTGAAATGCCTTTAAGCTAATCATCTTTGAACATAAGCCTTTGTTGTTAAATCAGGGACCTTCTAGATGCAAGGCACAGAAACCTTTTTTTGTTGTTTTTTTTTCCTTTTTCTCCACCTTGCACAAAACAGCTTTAAGCCTGTCACCGCTGACAGTAAGGTTCAGTGATCTGTCAACATTCACCCCTGATAAAGACAGTGAGAGAAATCTGTGGCTCTGGAGAGTTCAGCAGAGACCAAACAGTATGTTTGCAAAAGAGCATTTTTATATGTTTTCTTGTGACAGCACTAGTTTAACAGAAAATAGTTGGAGTGTGCCAAAAAAGGGTAAAAAAGAAAGAAAAGAGGGGGGGAAAAAAAAAAGGGAAAAAAAGACAGAAGTAGTAAGTTAGACTAGCATGACATGATGGATCTGGGCTATGACAAACAGAATTGGAAAAAAACTTCCCTGGGGACCAACTATACCAGGTTTGCTGAATTGTATTTCTTGATTTCTTACTGTGCAACAGTGCTTTTTAGTGTTAGATTGACTAGGCTTCAGAATATTTTTAAAATTGTACAAATCAAAATCCATGTAGCTCAAAAATGAAAGATGTAAAAGGTTTAGGAGTTTGATGTATTGAAAGGCATTCTGTATTCCCTCATGTGAGTATTAAATGTACACGTTTTCTGTTTGATGAATTTTAAATCTTTGTGGATTGCAACATGCACCACAGCAGTTTAAGGGGTATAAACCTTGGCTGAAGAAAAGCATAAAGGATGTGCAGTGGCCAGGCTTCAAACTAAGCTATTCTTCACTTTTTCTGATTTTCCTAGGTGCTGCAATACATGCCTAATCCAATTTATAGAGAGTTAAGTAAAAGCAGTTGGGGAAAAAAGTCTTGGACAATTCCTCTTGGAACCAAGTAACCCTGGTGACATTAAATGCAGGGAGATTTCATCTTGTTTTAATTTCAGTGGAATATGAAAAAAAAAAAAAGGCAAGGAAATATGTACAAAGAAAGGACAGGCAAAAGGAATCAGAACATTTTGGAATAATAAATGCCTTTATTCAAACATACTGTCATGTCAAACAAGGGTCTGACTTGGTGACAAGCAATGTGAGGACAGAAGGCTTCAGGGGCTTGAAAAATAGCATTAGATGACATTCATCTCAAACACTCTGGTTTCTAGGTACCTCAAAAGAGAGATCTGGTTTTGCAGGCCAGCAATGCAAGGCGTGTTTTACTGAGTCCTGTTATCTCTCCCAATTTAATTCTGCCTTCCAGTGGTGGAAATCTCGTCCTCCACTGCAGCAGCATTTTCTATAACAGACTTACATGGTGCTCATAGACAGAACACTCTAAGACATGAAGTGATAGGTTATGAAATCTAAACAAAATGTAGTATCTGTGCTTTAATAGAGATGGGTTTGTCTATGTGTTTTGTAAGCACATCAAGTGCAACTGAAAAGCTGTTGTCATTGGGGAGGGAGAGGTTTGGGGGGGGAGGGACTGGTAGGAGTAGAAGATGAGGGTGGAGAAGTGAAGAACAGCCTAAGCCTTTCTGTGAATTTGATTTTGTTCAAATCAAAACAAATTGGTCCTTCCCCTTGAAAGGTTCTCTTTCTTCTCCTCTTTAATATTTAAATGTTTACCTTGGGGTCTGAGAACTTGAGTTTCTGATAGAAAATTTTGAATTCTTTGGGGATTTTGAGACAGAGATACTCATGATTGAGCGCTCAGACAAAAAAAAAAAAATCTTGTGATCGCATAGAAACCTAACAGCAGGTGCAAGGCCTAGCTTGGACAGACATCAAGTGGTGATGAATGTATGTAAGGCTTTAATTTTTCAGATATTGCTGTGAGCATTAACGGATTAATCTTCCCAGAAATTTCCTGATGTAGAAAGACTTCCCTGCGTTTGTTTACGGTTGGGGAAAATCAAAGGTGTAAATCCAAAAACGGGAATTGTGTGCATTATTAAACAATTGAAAGAGTTACTGTTTCTAGACCCGAGGCCATGCAGCCCCTACAAGGTAACAGGGGCTGAAGTGTCCCAGCCCAGGAGCTGCTTTAGTTCAATGTCTAATAAGGTATTAAAAAAAAATAAATAAATTCACCAGCCATAACTTTTAAGGGACATAAAAAATCATCTCCTTTCCATGACCTTCCAGTTTGTATCATCAAAGGTCACCTGTGAGATTATAAGTAAATTCTGGACTCTGCGAGGGGGATAGTGGTGCTGTTGCCAATTGCTTTGACTCGCATTATCAGGCATGGTACTGCCAATCACTCTGCTGATGCCTGTCAGGTTTCTGCTGCTGCCAAGCAGAATGTAAAATTGACAGGGAATATTACAGAGCTCGTCAAATGCTGTGAGATACCTCTGCCTCGGGGAGAGTGGGCACCTGTGGTTACAGATAAGGATCAGGGCTCTGGAACACTTTGTTGTTCCCTTTACGTTTTTCGAAACTTACTCATTTTATAAATGAATTGCATAGATCACCCATATTAAGAATCTGATTGTGAAACTGCTGTTTCCACAGATTGAACTAACATCCAACATTGTTTTCAATGCAAGGCTTACACAGAGATGTGAAATAAAATCTGAGTGGGATTAAGTTTTTTGACAGTGGAAACAATGCTTGTTAATTCTGTAGTGTAAAGTTTTGAGGGTTTGATCTGTACCTTTTTTTAATTTGTACTGTGGTCAGTTCCAAAAATCTGTCTACATGTTTCTCTTCTATTTGCCATGGTTTCTGAAATTTCAGGAAGTTCTTTTCCACCTATTGCTATATACTTAAGTCTTTCTGCACAAACCAGGCTTTGTATTTGTACAGCCATCGATAGAGGGGTTCATTAATCATCTGTAAAGTGTCGGGTTTCACAAATGTAATATACACAAACACTGCAGCCAGCTGGACTTCTGGATTTCTAATAGGACAATGACATGCCAAAAATGCTTTGCCATTACAACCTGACACTACGTTTTCTGTAGAACAGAGAAGACTCATGAATACATTCAAGAGAAGTCAATAGCTTGTGCAGCTCTAGAGAATTATTTAATTAAATCTGGAAGCTTTCGAGGAAGCCATAAAAATGAGGTTAATGTGTCAGACTAATAAATTCTATATAATTAAGCTCCCCAAATATAGAAATTTCAGAATACGACGCTAAACATATCACAGTAGGGACATCAATTTATTTAATCTTAACATTGTTGCATTGTCTCCATGAACTTCCATTGGTGTCACAATAAGATTATTATGACAGCACCATTAAGCCCCGTTCAAATGAATGGGGAATTAGTGTCATGATGGAAACAGCTGCAGCTAAGAGCTGCTGCCTCTGATCAGGAGTTATTTTCAAAAATTCATATATTTTGCTATTACAATAATTATGTTTTCTCTTTAGATATGTATATAGTGCAATGAAGACACCTGGGTCTTCAAGGCACTGCAAAACCCAATCCAGCAATATGTGAAATATGTGGCTATACAAGTTGTTCTACAAAATCTTCACCCTTCCAGCTCCATTTGCAATAGGTTTCCTGATGTGTAGAAAGCCTGGACTGAACAGATACATTGCTAGATTTTAGTACTGTCAGTCGATAACTTGTACATTGTCAAGAATCTCTATTTAGTCTATTGTTCACCTTCCTTTTTCCCTGAGGACAAATAAAAGACTTTTTGTCAATCACAGCAGCTGTAGTGAGGGTAGGATGGAGATCACACCAAAGACAAGTACAGCAGCTTTAATGACTTGGAAGACAGAGTACTCTGAGCTCCATCTCTGAAACCTGTCCACCCTCGTTCATTTTCCATCCCTAGTTTCCCACACAGCACCTCTCCATCCACCTTTCCACCTGCTTTGAGAGAGAACTTCCACCACAAGCATTCGTCTCCTAGCACTGTGTCACAACTTTCTTACATCCTAATGGATTCAATAAGGAGTTTAGGATTTGAAACTCTTTAAACAGCTTTTCCCTCATATATTAAATCTTGAGATTTGCTGATTTGTAAAGAAACATACTTAGATTTCTGTTTATATATTTCACATATATTCTGTTGAATAGAAAATGAAAATATTTTCTGTATAATATAAAGAGGAAAGTCAAGAGTCCTTTTTGCAAAGATGCATGTCTGAATCATATCCATCCAGACCAAAAAAAATAATTCTCCATGTTTTCCGGGGCAGGGTTAAATTAGCATGCATGTTTCAGGGCCAAAGAAAAAGACTGAAGGTATTTAATATTTTAAGCTTTAGGCTGGGAGTGTTGCAGAGTGGATGTTTTGAAATCTGTGTTGTTTTACAGTTTATGCTAAAAGTAACTATTTGAGTGAGATCACAACCTTATGGATTTTCGGTGGTGTTTAAGCAGAGTGTTTGGGGTTTTTTTTCATGATGAAGATTTCAATGTTTCTGTTAGATAGATAGAAATGTTTCATGATACCCATTCTGCCCTGCAGGATTCAGACGTTATAATAGTGAGTGAAGTGGCAGTACGTAGCTTCAGGGTAAAACCTTTTTCTCCTTGTGCAAGCAGTGAGCCCAATCACTCTTCACCCACATACCCTTTCTCACACGGTCCAACCTGCTACAGCATTTCTGCATCCTGCACTTCAAATAGTTCAGATTGCTGAAACCTAGGAGGTCAAGTCATTCACTCCTGCTGTTTCCTTTGGGCATGTTAATGTCCTCTGCTCTCTTAGGAGAAAACCAGTAATAGGAGACTTACAGTCGTCTCCCTGAGCCTTTGGGAACAACGGCTCTTCTGTGCAAATGGAAAGTAAGCACCTGTTGTAAACAAATTAAATACTGTTTTTAAAAATACAAATATTATTATCTGCCAAAATTGTGCCAATCAAAGGGAACCAGTTGGTGGTAGAAAGTACAATATGAGATATGTTCTAAATAGGTATACTGTGCATCACTCGTGTAAGTGCTCTTTGATGAAAAGGGAGCTTGTTCAGGATACCTAGATTGAATTTCTTGTGGGGCAGCTGCTTTAGAGGATATAAGATATTTCTCTCAACCACCTGTTTCCTTTTATTGTGTTAGCATTTGCGTTTGTTGGGCCAGCCCATGTGAAGAGATAAGGTAGAGTTGCTGTATTTTGTTTATAAGGGCATATTTGTTCATGCTTTTAAATATCAGTGGAAGGACTTCAGCAGGATAACCCCATGTGAGTCGGGCCACGCAGCTGCTTTTATTACAAGCTTCAGTGACTTGTGGTTTCGTGTCTTGGCACATTGCTGTGTCTTTTTTTACTTGCTTTGTTGTAAGAAGAGTTAAACTAATTTATCTTTTCAAACAGCTGCAGATCTAGAGAGGGAGAAAAATTCCAGTCTTTGCAGTAGAGATGTATCCATCAATGGCCTTCAAAGCAGCACCGTGTCGTGTCAATGCTCATGCATTGTGTGGTCCTTCACACCACAGCAGTCTGACTCTTTTTCATCAGGTTTCATATATTTTTCTTCTCAGACTGCCTTGGTGACTCCTCATTTAAGGTGTAACATAGGAGCAAAGCAAGTGCTCAGTGTGGAGGGGTGGGCTTGGGTCAGTATCTCGGTGGTTGTGCCTCTGCTTAGTGAACCTCAGAGGATGCGCAGTGGAAAGTGATGACAAAGGAGCTCAAAATGTCACACAAATACCTGTGTGGCTGCAAATAGAAATTCTTCTATTTTTGATAAAGCATGGGAAATGTTGAGTAATAGCCCCAGAATATGATACAGAGAAGTAATTAAACCGTATTTACTTTGTAGGAATTTACATTACGGGTGAAGTGTTCTAAGCCAAGAGAATTGCGGAGAGTAAAATAATATTCTGTATCCAGTGAAAACAGTCCTGTCACATACATCACAAATTCAAGATATGGGAAGAAGATTAAATGTTAAATAAGTGTCGTTTCCATTAATTTACTAAAAGAGAAAAAAAAATCTTGACAATTGGGCAGTTAAAACTATGAAAGTTGCAGCATTATTGCAGTTATTTCTGTAAGGATACCTGATCTCTGCTAATTGTCCTCTGAATGAATCCATGGTCATTGTCTTAAATAAAAAACCCCAGATAAGCAAATAAATAATTGCTTTTCCCAAACTTTAAAAAATGTTTAAAAAAATCCCAAAGCAGTTCACTCTGCTGCTTATGATTCTTGATAAAATCATCCAAACACAGCCAGTTTGATGCTATTTTTTTTTTGTTTACAGCATTGCTGTGTTGTTTTGGTTAACAGAATGAAAAACAGCATAGTTAGGCTACAAGTAAAAATGTTTTATTCTTGGTTTGTTTCCTCAATAAAAGCTGACATTTTTGCAAGAAAGATGTTATACTATTGGAATTAACTCTTAGTCAATTGTAAATAATTGTATTATATTGGTATGTTATCATGAAGATTAGAAATCATTTCCTTCAGAATCATGTTCTTGCTTTCTCAGCACTGTTTCAATTGAAAGGAATTTGAATGAAGTGCATCTCATTACTAATATAAAGTAGATGGAGCTTGAATAATTTTTATTTTTATTTTCCATAGATAGCTATTACATTTCTTATCCTATCCATCCAAATTTTATGAAATAAATTGTTTTAATCCATTTTTTTGGAGAGAAGCAATGGATTTGTTTTTGCAGAAGTAATACATCTGAATATATTGTAATATGCATAAAAATCTGTTAACACAGTTATTTATACAAAAAGTGTAGCTGCCTTACCTTTGATTTAATTTACATACTTTATTTGCCTTCTGACAAGTTCTTCCCTTGCCTTTTTTTATTTATGTGCCAAAAATATGTCTTTTCAGATAAGTCAACTAAAACTTTAATGTATTGTATATTTTAAAACTACATAAAATGTTTTATGCATTCGCTAGTTTTTTTTCCCACAAGCATTTGTTAAAGGTGATGCTATATCAAGATTAGACATGTTTTACCACTGATAACAGCATAATGACATTGTATTTCTTAAACATTATGAGCAAATAGATGTGTTCTATTTTAAAGTCTAAGCTGACATTTAGGTTGAATTATCAAGCATTAAAAAAAAAAAAAGGGAAAAAAAGAAAATCTGTATTACTTGAAGGTTAAAACTTTGGCAGCCTTCATTTTTTAAATATAAGAATTCAGGTCCACACCCTGAGAAACAATTCGATGCATTTACTTTAAGTATGTGAAAGATGTGAGCAACATAATTATTTTTCCATTCAAATGTGGAAAACAATAAAAGTTTCCCATATGCAGTTCATAGGCTGTAACTCACATCACTCAGCACTAAAGCAATAAGCAATAGAGTGTTGATACAAAGAGCTCCAACTCTGGAAATATCAGCTTAACCCTTGCCAGTCTTTCTCTGCACTTTGCTACTGTAAACATGGTTTGAATTTACATAAGCCACCATTCATATTCCTGTGAGTTCATAATATAAATAATGCAGAAAATCTCATTCACTTGCCTAAATTATGCTAGTCATTACAGATGATTCATGTAAGTATTAATCTCTTGGATGTGGCAGAAAACTAGGGAGGAGAAACTACCTATCAAATCATTTGCAGTTAAGAACCTGCTGCCTATCTCTAAGCTTTGCTTGAAATGCTTGCAGTAATTGGGCGTGCGTCTTTTCTCTCTCCTGCAATCCAAGTGGTAATATGGGCTTCTCTGTGGTGTCCTCGTGCTAGAAAAGAAAATGTGGGGAAATATGCTAAAGTAAAAATGTGCCTGGGGCCAGGATGGTGTCCTGCTGCATCGCAGTAGCATGCAAGCTTGAGGGAAACATCAACAAATCTAGGTATTTGTTGTAGCAGGGTTGTGTGATCAGGGGGTGGACTGGGCAAACAAATGCTGAAATATTTTTCTCCTCAGGAAATTTTAGTGTAAATTGCTTTTTACGTCTCTGAAGGCTAGGCCTGAAAATGCTGGAGGTCTCTTACCTTGGAAAAACTTGGCACAACAGAGATTCAAGTGCTGTCAGGATTAGCTTTATATCTTTATGTCTTTATATCTCTGTAGTTTTGGTGAGAAATGCACTAAGACATAGGTTATTGACTGGTTTATGTAAGTTTCCACAATTCCACTTTCTCCTTCAGCTGCTTCACAGATGTGATGATCTTCTTTTCACCTTCCAGGAAAAAAAGGGCTGAGGGCAAGTGACTGAATTCAAACAGTTGGACCTGATATAAATATGGGTTGGAGCTGCAACCTTGCTTTTTGTACCTGTGAGCAAACTCACGCATGATGTTCTCCAGGCTAGGGCACGTGGTGACCGACAGAAGAAATTAGCTGTTGAAACCACTGATGCTCTTTTGATGATGCTCTTATATCTTTGCTATCCTGGTGCTCTTTCTTGGGTCAGAGCAGTCCCTGGCAGGGATCAGGCTTGGGCCAGGTTCCGAAGGGTACAAGGTCAGAGAAGCAGCAAGGCACAGCAAGGAGCAAACATGTAACTGGGCAATCCTCTGCCAAGCTCAGAAAATTAGAGAAAGACTCACACTAGAAAATATATTGCAGTCATTAATCACATATATTAGGACTCAGACATTTATACCTGATATTCATTAATAGTTGAAAGATATATATATAATACATTTAAAATGCTTTAAAATATTATCTTCTTTTTTTTTTTTTTTTTTTTTAAAGACAGCGCATTGGTTTTGCTAATGGCAAATGTAAACTCTACACTCTTTAAAATCAGCCTTTTATCCCACTTCTTGTGCAGTGCTTTTGTGATACTGACCATCCTGCTGTATTTCCAGACTCTCCTGTAGCTCAGGAGTATGCCAGCTTCTAGTTAGGAGATGAAGGAACATGAAGGTGGGGATTAGTATAAAGAGACATGTCACTCATACTGCTTTAAATACTATTGTGAGGAATCAGATGTGTAAGATAGGTAGTTTCTGGGGTTTATGCCTCTGATTAGAGAAAAAGCTCATAACACCCACTATCACAAAAGACCTTCAGGAATGGCATGTCCATAGGAATTGTACTACTGTATAGATAGGACAGAGGTTTTCAGGTAGATACCAGTGTTATGTTTAAAAATTCACATCTCGAGTATCTTGAGTATTTGAATACTTTGAAATTTCAAAGCAGAATAAAGACATTGATTGTACGTTTTATTTAAGCCAACTCATAGTATTTTCTTGCGACGCTCTGTTCAGACTCCGTTTTGAAAGCCCTGAAGTTTATTTGTGGGAGCTTTTAGCTTGATTTTATGGGTATCATGGTATTCTTCACTCTGAAGTTTTAAAAGATACAAAAGAAAAAAAACCTTGCTCAAATGTAGAAGTTATTTTTGCAGTAACGTATGTCATGATTTTTAAACACTCAGGCCTTTAAACTTTTTTTTTATAGTGTATGTTCTTGCCAATCCCAGCACAGTTCTACAAAGTAAAATATTTGGCAGTGAATTCATATTAACAGATGGAACAAGAAATTAACACGTTTTTGCTTCGCTAATTCACAGTTCTTTTAATACGCTAATTCTAAATCACCTGTTCTGACTTTGACAGGCTACAGACACCTGTTTGGGGTAATATTCCACAGCTAATTATTACACGAGAAACTCACTTTCCAACAAAAGGGTTTCTGTGAGAAATTGTCATAGTTAACAAATCAGTAATACCAACTTTATACAAAAATAGCTTGCAGTTTTAATGTACATGTACTTAACCTTGCCTGAAGAGCTAGAAGCAGGGGGATTGCACGGGGGGCAGCCTCTCCCCCAGCACACGGCGAGCTGGTGCCTTTGTCCATCATCCCTCGGAGTTGTAAAGTTTCCCACGTAAGCCCTGGTCCTCGGAGCTGAGTCACTTACAGCAGCCTGTGAGGAGCACAGTGCTGCTCATCAAAAACCAAAAGATAAGGGCAAGAAGTTTCTTCAAAGGAGAAAGCTTGGAGTCCCTTCCAGCACACTGGGGTTGGTGCAGTTTGGAGTCGGAGTAAGGAAAAATAAAAATAAATCTTTTTTTTTTTTTTTGTAAATGATAGCCCTGCTGCAACATAAAGATGTTACAGTGCTGCTGCACTTGGAGTTTTTTGCTGTTTACCTCTAGAAATCAGATATAGCAGTTTACAACTGAGCTTCATTGTAGGATGTAATGTTTAAATATTGCCCCAAAAGCTGGCAGTGGATAATTTAATCCTGTATCATTGAATGTTTGAGCTTTTTTTTTTTTAAAAAAAAATGTATCTGTGCCTGTAAGAAAAAGAATACATGCTTTGTGGTTGCCTTTTTAGAAGTTTATCACACTTCTGTCATAATGAGTCATCATGTTCATATGGGAGAGGGGGGAAGGGAGGAGAAGAGAAGCTATTCCATCTCACTGCTCTTCTCCTCTGCTCTTTCACTCTTGACACAAAAGAGGTGATGCAGCCACCATCCTCTGCCCCAGCTGTGTACAACAGTGGACGCCAAGTAGAGTCTATAGCAGTAACAACTTTATGATAATGGTGGAAAAACTACATCTGGTGTGGGGATGAGGGGATAAGGAAGGTTGCACAGTGCAATAGGATGAGAAAAAAATAGTCAATATGTGAGAGAAAGGGTAGAGAGAGGCTGGACACAGGTAACTCCTTGCCACTAACTACAGGGGCTTGCAAAGCTGCACTGATGTTACCAGCAACTCTTAAACCTTGCTTAATTAATCTCCAATTGTATTATCAGGAGCTTATTGATGGTAATGATGTGTTACTGCTGAACTGCACGATAGAAACAACTCAGTGAGTCTGTTTCCTTTGTTCTCTCTGCTTTAGATTCTTCCTTTCTTTTCTTCTGTCTTTTCCCCACCTTTACTTCTACTACTCTTTTTAAAATATTCAACTATCTTGTCATATAATCTATTGCAAGCTGCAATACAAATCACACAGCCTTAAAAACATCTTTGCTGTGATAAACCTAATGCAAAGAATAGTAGAGTTAATGTGGAAAATTGAAACTTGATGATCATTAGTCAGCTTTGCTTGGATGTGCTCTCTTCAAGGATTAGAGGCAGCAAAAGTTTCTAGTGAACCTGGTGAACTCAAATATGTGGACTACTCACTGTCATTCCTGAGCACCTGGAGACTCTGGAGTGGGACAGTATTTTGCTGACAATCCAAGTTGACCAGAGTTGTCTTTGTTGTTTTTTTTCCAGTTCCCTGAGAAGAATAAGTAGAATCTAGCCCCAAATGGTTTGTATTTGTGCCCACAGCTGCTTTATAGCTTTTGCCAGGAAAATAAATATATGTGGTGGTTGGTAAGTCAGGGAATGCTAAACAATCCTGGGGAAACATTGTACAGATTTACCAGTTACTCCAATGAGATTATGCATGTACTTACAATAAAGGGAATGTAAGTGGTCCAGGATGGCTTCATCTGCTGAGTCAAATTAGGTTCATTTGTTCTGATTGCACCAGTTCTTGTTCTTCAGAAAGTTGATTAAAATGAAGCTGCCTGGTACCTGGTGTGAGCGCAGACTCTGTGATCGTATCACTTCTCTAATTAGAGATATTAATTTTAATATTTAAATAGTTTTACAGGTATAGCAGTACGAATGCCTATAGTGTCTAAAAGTGCCATTCGTGAGGTTACAGGAGTGCAACAACTCTTGTAAGTATGCAGACACTGAAGTCTCAGACTCAGTGCCATTTACTGTTTGTGTGACTTAAAAAAAAATGCTAAATTATCCATTTGTAGTAATCTCTCACAGCTTGTCAGATAGAGGAGGTAGAATATCTATCACACAAATTCCTTTCTGCTTTCTGTAGGATAAAATACTCCGAATACTGCATCCCTCTGCCAACTAATATACCCCAGTAATTTTTAAGTGAAGTGTAAAGATGGTCCTTCTTGCCACCAAAACTATACTTAGAGTCTGTAGGAGATGGGTAGAGTTAGGGCTGGCATGTGCACTGGGGGGAGCTTTTTGGGTTTTGACTGTATTTGCATGAATAGTGTTTTATCGCAAATGTCTGTGTCCTTAAATGACTCTTACTTAGTGTATGACAGTAGTTTTCAGTTGTAGTTTCTGCATGCTGCTTCGTAAGACTTTGTTATTGCTTTAATCAGTTTCATTACACCTCGGTGTCTAGATCCTCTCCTTGTCAAAATATCATAGTAAGGCATTAACCATGGAATGATGACATGAATCTTAAGGCAGTAGGATCTGGCATTGATGCCCAGGGATTTCTGCTCTTCCACTTGTGCACTCGCATGTTCCTGTCTTTTTCCTTCGGTTATTTATGTCTGACCTAAGCAGAACTCCAGCTAGTTAAAGCCATGGAAGAGAATTTGCCTCTTCAGTTTACAATGGATTTCTTAAGAATCAAAACCAGCACCTTTTGTCTGTTCTTGCTTATCCTGACCCTGGAAAACCAGAGGACATGAACCAGGGGAAAATAAGTACCAATGAGCAGCACCACGTGAGTGATGCCTTTGCCCACGGTGGCTGGGAAAGAGCTACCAAGTTGGTTGTTACCCACAGCAATTGATCCCCTCTCCTTCAATGGTTACGTGATAGATAAGGGAAACAGTCAAGTCTGGAAGATGCTATTTTGTGCTCCTATTAACTGGAGGATTTTCAGCAGATGTCTTAATAGTTGGAAATCAGCAATAGTATGTGGATTTATTTGTATGCCATCTGAACCATTTGACTTGCCAGATGCATGTTGTTTAATAGCCTTTTGTACATCAGTTTCGGAAGATAGTTCAGTAAGATTTTCTTTTATTGTGTGAAATAACCCATTTTGTGGATAGTGTTTCCTATTGTTAGAATGTGTGTTGAAGGGACTAATCGGGTGCAGTCATTGCAGAGAAAAGAGAATATGCAAAATGCTAGCCCATGCATTGAGAGGCACAATAGGAACTTAAGATGAAGTCATCCTTTATATCTTTTTTGAGCATCACACGATTTTCTGCTTTTTGGATGTCTTTTGGTTGGCAGTGATCTTTTGTTTAGGTACTTAAAAGCCCCTTTACTGCTTCAGTGTTTAGATTGTTTCAGTCATTCCTATCTTGTTACTGTCAACATTGTCATACACTAATATGGTTTAAATTATTTGCAGACATTTCAATCCTCTACCTTCATGTGAAGATAGTTTCAGCTTTCTGTTGTTCTTATATTAAAGCAGGTCTTAAAAGATAGATGAAATCTTAGTTCTTACACTGACTCATATCATATAGTCCCTGCCAATCACTGTATGATTTGATGAATGTGAAATACAAGTATGAATTGATTAATCGCTAAGAACAAGTTTGTTGTTTTTAATTTTGATTATCCCTCAGTACCTCAATGACATATAAATACCTTTGGTCATTTGGCTATGTGTGTGTTTAAAAGACAGTATTTCTGTATTTACTGTACAACATGAATGGTAATTGATTCAAAATTATTCACTGATTTCCGTTGACAATTCCTATCGTGACAGATTAGATCCTGGGATTGAGTCTTTGTATAGCAAAGATAGTGAATAGCAAGGCAAAGAGCCTGAAAATTTCTACGTGAGGCTGCTACTAAGATTTCAAAACATTTGCTGATCAATTGACATAAAATACTACAACAGGATTATTTTTATGCACAAAGGTATTAATCAGAGTCCATGGAAAGGAGTAGCCAAATAAGGATCAAGAAGCACATCCAGGTTTTTTGGAAGAGCTGCTACAGAGGTTGATGTAAATTATATTTTTTAAAAAGATAATTTCAAGGGAGACAAGATTATCAAACTGAAGGTGCCTTGTTTCTCCAGCCATTGGAGAAAACTGCTGTCTACCAATGACAAAGGCCCCATTTGAATCTAGATGCAGGAATGTGTAGGACGTACATTCAGCAACTCCAGCCACCAGATGGTAGACTCTGCTTACTGGTTAAGTCAGCCCTAGTGTCTGGTCACCAGTTGGCAGAAACAGCAGTAGACAAATTACATCACCTTAGAATCACAAAGCACAGGATCACTCCTGTATTTTGATACAAGTGCAGCCCTTCTTTCAAAGTTCTGTTAAAACACAACAACCAGCCGAATCCCTGTCAAAATTACGCAGCATCTATAAATATTCTCAGATGTAGACTGAGAAGGAAAGTATATTTTTATTAGGCTGTTTATTATGTGAGTGGAATTAGCAAGAGACAGTTGGTGTAGAAAATTAATGAACTAGAGTTTCATGGCTGGAATTTACTCCAACCTGCCTTATGTTACCAGTAAAATTTGTTTGGGGAACCTCAACATACTCTTTAGGAGACATTTGTCCGTTTTGCCAAATGATCACAAACTGAGCACATTCTAATGGCATTCTCTGTTATATTTTAAATTTTCCTTTCATTGTGTAGAAACAATACAGTGATAGAACACAAATGTTTGCATTTATAGAAGATTTTTTTATCAAAGCCTATGAATCATTTGCATATGTGGGAGATACATATATATGGCTTAGAGTCATACCAAATATTTTAAAAGAGCCAACGAGGACTAATTGGACAAAATCTCAATGATTTTGTGCCTAGTAAGGTATGAACTGTAAAAGACAGCTGAAAGCATTGGGCTTTGCAAAGAGAATGAAAACCATCTGTCAGAAATACTTTCCACAGATTATACTCGGTCCAGCTATTAATTAAGTGATTTTGCATTACTACTTTCAACAGAGCAGATCCTTCATTACTGGGAGCAAACCAGGTCTACACATTTGACCTTCTGTGTCAAAGAAAGGTGGTTGTATGGCATCTTCTAACAGTGGAAGAAGGAAAGAAAGAAATAGAAGGGTCATTCCCTGTACATGGGTATACTTTTTCTCAAAAGCAAAGTCATAGTGTTGCAACTGTGGTGAATTTTACCTTACAACCACCAAGGTAGCAAACTTTCCCAGGTGATACTCATGTGTCTGCTGTCACCTCCAGTGCCATGAGAACTGGTGTGGTGAGAAGCTGATGTCCTTCAGAGGTACCTGAGAAAAGGGTGGCTGTGAACCACAGCTGTCCTGCTTGACTCTGCCAGTGGGTTTTCAGCCCAGTGTCTGACAGGGCAGTTGCCAAGAGGCTGATCCAAGTCTCATTTAAATTAATAGGACTTTTCTATTGTGGTTGGTAGGCTTTAGTTCTGGCCTCATCTTCTGCAGTGCCACTAGCCTGAGTGCCACCCTCAATCATAATGCACTGCAATGAGACTGTCCTCTGGGCTCCTGGTGGACCTTTGTAGGTGGAAGATGGAGAACAAAATTATGATGGGAAATCAGGGATAATTTCTTGCTCTTTATTCTTTTTCATAGTGAAGGATGGGCCAACTCAGATTTCCCACTCTTGTGCACATCTAGTCACAAATGAAGGTTTGTCACAGCATTGGTACTTGTTCTCCTGTTGACATTACTGTGTGTGTTATGCAGCAATATGCTCCTCTCTGCCCTCATTCTCCCTTGCTCTGAGGCAGATGATGTGACCAACAGCAATTTTCATGGTGAAATACATAGTAAAGGTATTTCAGTTTCCTAGGAGAGAGAACTTTAATACTCCTTAATTATTATAATGGACTGAGAATATTTGCAATTAACAGGTTCAGCAGAAGGCAAGCATCCTTATATATCTTTGCTGATGCTATTTAGTTCTGGTCTTTCATCATCCCATTGTACCTCATGCAGTCCTATGCTATTTTGTCTTCCAGTTCATTGAACAAATGAGTTCTATCCTAGGGCCAAAATCTGAAAGTACCAAGTGCAGATCTCTGGAGTAGGCCCCTGACTCAGAGGAATGAAATACCAAGATTCCCCTAATCTCATTTGGCATGAGAAATTCAGCTGAACATCTCGTAAGAAAATGCCTGTTATGACCTCTGGTACTTTATTCTCAAGTCAGACTACTGCATAAAAGTCCATCTTGTAATAAGTTGCTTTTTCTGCTTTTTATTCTGACTGTTCCAGGAAGCATTTTCCAGAGCTGTACAAAATCAAATGACTGATTTGTTCAAGGCTAATTGAAAATTCTCAGACCTATTAAAAAATCTGTTCTGGATTTAGTGAAGCTTTTTGTTGAATCCATATTTTTCAGCTTTAGACTTATGAATCAGGATGTCTGCAACTTGAGTTATAACCCACAGTTGCTGTATGGAGTGTGCAGGGGGTGCCTTGGCAGCAGGACACTATGAACCATGCAGCTGAGCTGATATGGAGGGAAAGTGGACTGAGAGTGCTACAGGTTGTTTTCTCCCTAGACTAATCAGGGAATTACATGATAATGTGCAGAAATTAAACTAGTTTTAAGTGCTTGAGCTAACTTTTGGGAGGCAGCAGTAATTCTGTGCTGCTACAGCTGAATCTCCTCAAGTATCCAAGCTTGCCCAGATGTTGCTTATCTATGTGTGTATATACATAGATGTATATAAGTAGGGTCACAAAGTGGATGGAATGGATGGGCACAACAAGAGAAGTCTGTCTTTCAGAGGCAATGAAGAACTCAAAATTTCAGCCTAAGACCTTTTCCTGTAGTGATCTCTTCATGCATCTTTGCACCTCATGGCAAATTCTACTGCTCCATACCACAAACCTTTAGCGTTAATGAAAGCAGAACTTGAGGTTAAATATGTGTGGGCAAGTTCCCTTATACTCATTAACTTCAGATATTTGGATGCTTTTTTTGGTAGAATATCCGTACATACCACTATACCCTGGAAGAGTTTGTCTTTGCTATGTGATCCACCTAGAGTGAATGAATCATTTAAATAAATTTGATGCTAGCTGAAACATTTACAGCTTTCAAAACTGCAACAGTGCCAAGAAAATGAGGGTGATTGAGATGACATATCAAACTGAGAAAAGACAACAAACAAATGTAAATAATGATTGGTTAATCTGGGGTATTTTTTCCCATTTTCTTTTGTAATTCCAACTCCATGTACTTAAGATACATTTATAAATGGTCATGTCTGTTTCTAGTCTCCTTTTAGAGTGTGTACCAATACATTGTATAAACATGAGTCTTTGAAGCCATTTAGTGCTCCACCAAAGTAGCAGGGCATTAGGTTCTCATTCATTCATCTGAAAACAATTAGGAGAAAATGCCACTTATTTTTCATAGTATTTGTCAGATTTTCTTCATCAAACTTGGTAAATACATATCTTCTGACATTTTGATGTATAATCATCAGTCTAGGGTAAACCTAAGTGACTGGGCTTTGGCCCGTGAATCGCTTTTGTTGCTGTGTGACATTAAAATGTTGTGTTGGGATTTTTTTTTAAAAGATATAATGAATATTCAAAATTAGAGTTATTCTCCATTGTACCCACAGCAGGTCAAGTGTCATAAGATCAAGAGAATACTTAGTGTGCAATCTAGACGTTTTATAAATGTTTCTGAATTGAATTTTTCGCATGGTATCTTCTTTGGAACTTCGGTCGATGAGTAATGTAAATTAAGTGTCAATTTTCATTTGAATGGACAAACAGTTAAAATGGAGATATTCTAATTGTCTATGCAGATTCTTTGCTTTCATAGGTGGTAACAGGCATCACCCTTTTTCCCTGAAATCTTCCCTTGAACTTACTTCTACAGTATTACATATTTTCTGTCCCCTATCTTTGTGCCACACAGTCCAGTCATCAATAAAACATTCAGTGCTACCACCTGAAAACATGCAATCCTTCCATTAAGTCATGGTGCTACATGGGACATCATTAAGATTGATGTTTGTCAGGTTTTGATATTCAAAATTCAAAAAGGATGATTCGCTAACATCTCAGTACTTGGTGTTTTTTTAAAAGAGATCCAGGAGGTAAGTTTGAAGTATTGCCCTGCAGTGATTTCAGCAGGTGACAAATATTTCATGTAGTCACAGATTCCTGATTCAATCAAAACTAGGTAAATTGAGACTACATGGAAAGATGGATATAAATGACTTGATTCAGTCTCTTTTTCTGTTGGAGAAGGAAATATGAATTGAAGTAAGCAGTATGGAAGTGGAACAGTGGAAACAACAGGACTGTAGTTATAGCTGAGGGAAGAGATGGGATTGGTTGTTTTAATCATTTTTTTCCATGTACACATGGGTTTAGTCTCATGTTGTCTGTTTTAACTTTATTTTCCCTGTATTGTGTCCTGGAGGGGCTGGGAGGGAAGTTTCCATCTGCAGCTATGTTTGAAGAGTCTTTCTGAGCACATGGAGGAGCAGCACAAGGGTGTTTTCTGAGGTTGTGAAATAGCTGGTATCCTGCAGATCAGTGTAAGCAAGTAAAGCTGGTAGCTCCAGGGAACACCAGGTTTACTCCATGTGTACAGAGTGATTATGGCACACATGTGCAGTAGACCTTGTGGTCCTGAAAAATGAAGAAAGGGTTTGTTGCCTGCTCAGAATAATGAATCTACATAGCTGTGGTAGACTCAAAGCTTTCTTGTGTCTCCGAGATCTTCAAATTGCCTGCAGGAGAAGGGCGTCTAGGAGTCACCAACCAGAAATTCTTGCTGGTGGCATGTGAACTGTGGGATAGATGTCAAAACAGAGCATCCATCGATTTCCACTCCCTCCCCAAGCCCCCTCCAGCCAGCTGAACGCTGTGCTTGAGGACCTATTGTTCTTCAGGTGTGACATTGTGACCCTCTCCCCGAGGCAGCCCTTCTTCTAGTGGCCCTTGCCCAGTGCTCATAGGGAACACAGTTATAAGAGACAGGACATAAACACACATTTTCTTGTGTTGGGGATGATTGCCCAGAATAACAGAATATTCAGGGTTTAGGGGGCCGTTTATCTGATTTAACTCACACAGTGGCTATTTCATTGCAAATCCATCTGAAATTGGTGACTGCAATAGGGTCTACTCATATTTTGGATTATTTTTTGCAATTTTTGTGAAAAGTAGGCATTTTTGCATGTCCCCACATAAGCATATAGGGCTCCTCTAAATAAAGGTAAGCATGGATGAGCGTACTAATGAAGAGAAGTAAAGTTTCAAAGGCTTGATCCTACTTTCCTGACTCATTTGAAACAAGCAGTGAACTCAACAGCATCTTTGTTTTAATAAAGGCTATGAGAATAGTGAGAGCTCCAGATTTTCTCAAAAATAAGAAAGTTAATGTAGTATCTGGAGTCTGACCTCAGGTCTAAATTGTGATTCTAGTGTTAACCACTATGAGACATAGCTTCACACCTCATAAATCCAGTCAGCCAGTTTCTACTATCCAGCGCAATATTTAAATAAAGAGTAGTTTCACAAAGACATGCATCACTATAGATTCCCTTTTTGCACTTTTTCAAATTATGTTGCTGCTTTATACAAACCACCTTCCATAAGCTGTCTGCAAGAAAGCTCTAAAAATAATAGCACAGACGCTTGCAACAACAAATTGGCTACTTCACTTCCAGTGAATTGAATGTTCAAATGGAAAGATTTTTGCTTCCAAGTATTTGAGGTGTACCTTGAATATGTTACCAGGCTCAGATGTGCTGGTTATAATAATAAAACTAAAATGGAAGATAAAGAAGTTGTTTACATTGATTGTGATTCCCATTTTAAAAAATAAGATCTATTGAAGGGAAGGGTGGAAAGAGACAGTTTGACATGATTAGGAATTGACCATAGATGTAGTTTAAAAAATCTGGGTTTTTTTGTCCTGAAATTGTACTTTCTACAGCATCTATGAGTACACGTGCTTGTGCAGTCTTTCTCATGTTTGAAGAGTCCAGGTTCATCCCTTGTCCAGAAATGAGCAAAAAGTGGTGTGGAAAGAGCTAATCTGTGTATATCTGGGCAAGGACAGAGCTCCTACTTGGCTGCTCACTATCAGTTGGGAGTGACTCTAATAGGATCAGAGCAGCACTAGGTTGCTATGATTTGCAGGTAGCACTGGCTGCTTTCTTTTCCTTGTGGCTGATAAGGAATAGTTCCTTCTTTGTCATGCTTTCAAAGTTAGAATAAATTTGGAGAAGTTCAGGTATTTGAGGAAATTATGTGATCTCTGCTGATGTGGCCCTACACATACTACTTGTTCACACAAGGGTCCATGAATATATCTGTGAATATTCTCATGGATGCAAATTTTATACACTTTTGCCTGTAAAGACTAAGAAAAAAAAAAAAAGAACAAACAAACATGAACAACTCTTCATAATACTATTTTTGGGTTTTGTCCAAACCTGTGAAAACACCTCAGTACATAGAGCTTTTTTTACTCATGGCTACTACATCCAGTCATCAAACACCTTCAAGTGGGGTATGATGACATACTGAAGTATTCATGAGATCATTTTTTCATAAGCTGTTCACGTATGGTGTTTGCAAGCCACGCAGCCTGCTTTCCTCTGGGAACTGGAAAAAAAGAACAGCTGAGAACTGAGCAAAACGATACAATCTTTTTTTAAACATCCGTTTCTAAAACAGAGTTTTTATAGTTTCCCCCAGACTTCCTGGGACAAGTTCTTCCCGCTCTTCATATCGTAAGTGATAAAATGCAAATGTCAAGCATTATTAGTTCTGTAGCATAAGTACTAATTTTTGGTTTTGCTAAGCAGTTTATATAGGAAAATCTGGAACGTTTCCAGTCATCCTCACTATCATTTAGTCCTTAAAACCCAGAACAGACATTTAAACTGAAAAACATTATATCTTGTGTGCAGATGCACGAGGCACCATCAGAAGATGAATAGTTGTAGTCTTGAACTGGCGTCGCTATCAAATAGACTCTGTATAATTAAATAAGAAAGCATTTTAACAAAAAATTACATCTCAGGCACTCCTTTGTGACTAAAGGCGTGAGCTGCAGGAGAAAAGTCCACAAGTGATTAGCAGTTGATTTTCATGAGAAATTTCCAACACCTCTAATTTGATTTTTTTTCCCTTTTCTTTAATGAATACTTTTCTCAGCGACGTTGTTTGTTGTTTAAGATACCTCCCAGCATAATTTTTAATGTCATTACAATATGCAGGCTCTGCAGTTTGGCGAACTTAAAATACCAAACAGCTCATAAAAAAACTGGGGCTCTTATGGTGCTACAGATAGCAGCTTCTGTATTAGATTTGTACTACTTGAATGCTGCCTTTTCTATATCTCAAGGCTGTTTCATGCAAATATTTAAGCTTAGGTATTCTCACAAACCAGCAGCCATAACATTTCAGTAACTTTGTTTTAAAAGAAAGACTTTTGAACATGCAGGAAATATTAGTACATCAAACAAAGTGAAAGACAAGGTAGTTTAACTTGTTGGTTTGTTTGCTGAAACTCTAAAGTAAATATACTGTAGCTAAAAGTGTTCCATTTTTATCTGCCTGCTGCAGTAATGGCTGTGTTACTTCAGGGCTTACACTTCAATAATTGATCAGGGTTTGTATAGCACCGGCTAAGAGCAAAAATAAGAGTGTTGCTTTGAACAAACTGCTGCAATGTTATAGCATTAGGCACAGAAACAAGATTCTGGAAATATAGATATATAAAAAACAGGAAAAAGATGGATAAGTTGGAGTGGTAAATACCGCTTCAGGCTAGAAAGTAATGAGAATTTTTCCATAGAGAGTTTTGACCTGCTATTCAAAAATTGTTTCTTGTCTTAATAAATCCTAAAAGTGTAATTTACTTGCAAAAGGGAAAGAACAAAGGCACCAAAATTCTTTTGATAACAACACTTGTTAAGGTTGATAAGTTGGGTTTCAAATGTGTGAAGAAAAATGTGTGACAGTTTGTTTTAAGGTGACAACCTAAGTGTTCAGATACTTCCATCTTGTGCTGTTTATAAAGCAGTACACTAGTAAATGCTTTACACATGTATATTAGAAGTGGAAACAATAGATAACATATCTTCCCACCAATTTTTGCAGAAGCTTTAGTATCTATTTATAAATTTACAAAATCATTGGTATGATTTCTCTATTAAAATAAGGTTATTTCAGGACATGATCAGTAGAAATCAGAATTACATGTATTAATATTTCTTTCTTTTGGCAGTAAATTATTCTGAGCTTTAATTTTGAAAGTATTTTCTATTGCTTTCAAGGTTTTTTTTACTGTCTTCTGTAGACCCAACTTTACTAATAGATAAAAGAAACAGAACATATTTACTATGCTGCTAAAACTGGTATTGAATTGACAAAGTGTGAGAAATTCTCAATAAAAGATGAAAATGCCATCTTTAATCTGTTCTTCACAGAGCAGGTTCCTCCCAAGTGGATAATTTTGAACAGCATAGGTATCATAATGTCTTTTAACTTCATGGATTTGTCAATATTACGAATTTTATGGCTAAATGATAGGAAATTTAATTTCTATACGGTTATCTCACACCGAGTGTGAACCAATGTGCACAAAGGAAACCAGGGATGAAACTGTGTTTGAGGGCACTTCATGTTTAACTACCTGATGTAGCAGTTGAAGTCTGTAGGTTATTTTCAGATGTACTCATGAATAAATATTACTGTGTTTGATTGCTGCAGCAACCTAAAGTTTCTCAAGGAATAGGGAAAAGAACTGGATAGTGACAGCCTTCTCCTCCTCCCTTCATGGATAAAGCAGTAAATGAAAAAGTATTAACTGGTTTCCAAACAGCGTAGGCAGGGTTGCATGACATATGGTAGTTTGTTGTTGTTGAGTACTTCACAATATTACATGGATGTCAGTCTCAAATACATGACAATTTTATATCAGAAAAAAAAAGACTATTCTTCATAAACCTCCCGCTATCTGACCATGGTAATTCCTAGCTACCACATCTTACTATTATTATTTTCAGGCAGAGGTGCTTTCTGCTGAAGTCACTTGTGTGCTAAAAACAAAGCACAAAACCAAACAAAACCTTCTCTAGTGTTGTTTTGAAGTGACGCCACTTCAGTGGCATTTAGCAAAAACCTGCTCAGATGGCAGAGAAGTTGCTCCAGTGGAATTTGATAAAAAGCCAATTACGTGGTATTAAGCCACATTCCTATTGAGAATTGGTATTGACAATGTATTGCTTCTTGTAAGAAATATGACTTGAACAAGTAATGAGAATAATAGGATGTTAATGACCAAATTCTCATTAACATCACCTTCCACCATTTTAATCCAGTTGTATTCATTCTGTTTTCTCCATGGCCATCTGAGGAAGCATAAAGTTTAGAAAATTTTGTGATTTGAAAACTAGAATACTTTTAAAACCCTGCAAATGGATTCCTGCTCTGGAGAACCATGGTGCATCTTGTCAGATCTGTTGCTGTGGGACACCTAAGTGTGATGACACTCCTGTTTTATGTGTATGACTATAAATAATTACTAACTCCTATGGAAATCCATATTTAACTGAACTATGCCTTTAAAACCACTTGAAGTTTGAGATATTCAAGGTTAAAGTCTTGTTTTGTCCCATTTCTTGGGGGGAGAAGATGGACCGTACTCCACAATTCCTATTTCAAGTTGTCTCTAACAGTGTCAGGAATAAAATTAAGATGAATAGAGGGAGCAGTATTATTTTATTTCCAGAAGGCAAGGCTTGGTATTTGGAGAACCAAAATGAGATTTTCCTTGCAGTGGATTGGGAATGCAGTTTTGGTGGGTGGGTGGTCCGTGACAGACAACTCCAACTCCACTCCTGTTCCTGGAGCTCAGCTGAGCCACTACGGGCATGTCCAGAAGTTATAACTGGAGCAACTTTACATATAATGACAGAATCTTTGAGCAAAGGAAATTTCAGTGTTTGTAAGCAAGAGCAAAACTTGGAAATGTAAACAGATCTAGTGACCTGTGGCTGACATCACACTGCCTCCCTTAATAGGTGGCCTCAGAAGACAAAAAAAGAGCCATCACTTGAGCCAAAAAGATCAGTCTTGTGGCACGGCCAGAACAGGAGCACTGGTAGTGCTCTGTCTGGGATGCAGAGTTGGAGAGAGAGACTGGACCTTTTGGTAAAGCCCAGGACTATTTCAGGTTGTAACATAAGGAGCTGATTTCTTCCTGAAATCATCCCTGATCTGCTAAGAATGGTGTATCTCACCTAGGAGATCTGCAGGTCTGGAGATTCTCCATTGCCTTTTGAAATTGTTCTGAACAATGTGAAAAGTGAGAGAGAGGATAATCATGTTGCAATTAAATTGTTCTTAATAGGTGTTTAAATTGCTTGTCATTGAGCACTGAAAGAGGCAAAATGGTGGCATCTTTTAAGACTACTTTCTCAGCTGCTTTGTGCATTTGGGCAGATACTGCTTTATGCATTTTGTAAATTCTTACCAAAGCACAGATGCTTGTCTTGAACAATAAAAGCAGTTTATCCTTTTCATTGTGAAAGAAACTTAAATAAAATAGTTGTAGGTTGCAGTTTCTCTCAATTTGAGCCATGAATGGTACCTTGAGTGAAGATTCACCATTTACAATTGTTATCATCAGACCCTCCTTAAGGCTGTACTATTGTTTTAGGCTGTAATGGGGTTTTGAGGAACCTTTTTTTTTTTTTTTTTCCTGTTAAACAGTATAACATTTAAGAACTAATACAGATCAGATCTTGTGCTTGAGGGTTTTGGACATATTAGTGTATTTTGCCTCTGAGGCCAGCCTTCTCCTACAAGACACAGAAATAAAACTTTTGATTTTGTGTTGAAAGAATTCAACCAAGGAGTGTCTAGCAATTGGGCTACATTTTTCCAACCAGGTCTTAAAACAGAAGACTAAAATTCACCAATAACCCTGAGAATGGACATAGCACACGTTCTTTGCCGGGATCCATCAATATTGTAAAGCACGAGGAGCAGGTGGCAAACGCTGTAAATGGTTAGTAATGGTTTAAAGTGGGCTGCCTTTAGGATGATGTGCAATAAGCTATCAATTAAAAAAGGTAACCTGATCAACTGATGGTCCTCTGAAACCGTTGCAGTGGTTATCAAAGCCAAATTTTGTTGTACAGGGGAAAGCCTTTTGTCATAGCAACGCATTCACACAAGTAATAGTGGCATGCATAACATGGGAAATGAAAACCAAACAAAATGACTACTATTGCTATGTGCTTTTTATCCAATAGTAACAGATAAAATATGCCAGGAGCTTCCAAGATACACATCTGGAGCCCAGGGACTTTCTTTGCCCTGAGTAATGGCCATCTGAAGAGAGCTATGTATGTAAAGGAGGACAAAGGAGGAACTTGTACAATTAAAGACATCAGTCTTCTTAGCTGTGTACTTTTGCTGTTTTGTTTTTTAAATCCTTTATACTGGGGATAAATGTAAAGTTTAGGAAAAGGACACAGAGAAAACAGAAAGAAAGGAGAAGGGACATAGAAGATAAGGCAGAAGACAAAGAATTAAGGGCGGCGGGATGGCTGAAAAGGGAAGAAGGGGGAGTAAAAAGAATGTTTTCATTCAGCCTCTCAGCCCATACCATACATTAGCCCATGGAAGAGGTTCGTACACACCGTTATACACTCTTATTCCTCACCAGTAAGATGTTGTTTCTAGTGTGTAAATATTGAAGATTTTTTTCTTTTTCCTCTCACCCCCCCCATCTAATTAATACTGCCAGGACTTAGAGTTGACATACATGTAGAGGCAAGTTATGAGGGAAGAGCTGGGAGTGGCTGCCTGTAGATATGAGTGGAGAACTTGGGAATGGTGAGGGGAGAACTGGTCCTGGCTCTTCTGGATGCAGGAGAGATCTGTATGGGGTGTCGATACAGCATCTCTGGGTTTGGGTTTTTTACTATAATAAAAGCGGTAGGAAATAAGACACAAACTCAGTACTTTAAAATGTGATTGTGGCTTGAATAAGGCACTCAGAAGGTAGGAAATATCAGAACTACATAACTATAAATGAGCTCTGCACGCACATACGTGTATCATGATAGAGCCTTCAGTGATGAGAACGTGCTCTGTCTTTTTCGGAGACCTCCTAGATCTTTCACGACACAGAAAATACTCGTTGGAGTAAATTATGGATTTGACCCTTCTATTTTCTGAAAGTATACAAGGAGTTAGTAAGGGAACTGCATGAAAAAAGAAGTTGAGAGATGAGTCAGGCCTCTCTCACAGGGTCACATGAATTCTTCCCATCCCCAGTTCCTGCTTTTTCTTTACAGTTCAGCACTGCTAATGGGCTTTTCCCTTGCTGGAGGTCTGACCTAAGACCCCAGGAAGCCTCAGCACCATTTCTGGCTACTCACCCCTCTGGTTGATACCAGTGGGGGTCTACACATGACCCAATGAAGTACTGTCTAACACTATTCTGGAAAAAAAAAACAAATCAGCTTCTAAATTTCTTGTAGCAGATGCACCAAATTAGTAGGTACTTCTGATCCTCATCTCTTTGTCCCAAAATTTCCCATTGTGGAGATTTCAGCTGAGAGAATGGCACCCTTATATTTCCAATGGTTCTTGTAAAATGAATTAAGGAGAACATTCAAGTTCTAGTCTGTGAATGCTGCAGAAAAATACAGAAATACCTTTTGTAGTATAGAGTAGAACCTAAATACTGTGGTATAATTAAGGAGAGAGCAGTAGAGATAAAATGAAACACTGGGTAGTTTTACATCAAAGATGCTGTGCCCTGACTGAGGCAGTAGTCTATGGAAAAATGTGTGTATGTGGTCATGTGATGAAACATCACTGTAATATCTTTATCATAGAATCACAGATTGGTTTGGATTAGAAGGGACCTTAAAGATCATCTAGTTCCAACCCCCCTGCATGGGCAGGGGCACCTCCCATTACATTACATTATGTTACTGGTTCATACCTTCAGTTTGCACAAGAGTAATTATATCATTTAATCTGCCATGGTGCAAATCCTACAACAATCTGAAATTTGAAAAGGCCTTAGCATTTAAAATAATACAAAAGATTATCAATCCAAATCTGGTGTAAGAGGGGCAGTGACATGAAATCATAGTGTTGTCTCTGTATTTTGAAAATTTGGGGATTTAGCACCAAAAATAACCTGTTCTGTATCAAGTACTGTTTTACTTTGCTTTGCTTCTTCCTTATTTATTTCACACCCCCCCCAATCCTCCCCCCCACCGCCGGCTGGACTTCTTATTTTTATAAATAATTGAGAATACAATTATTTATGGCTGCACATAAGGATTCTAGATGGCTAACTATCTATCTGTGCCCACAGATCAGATAGTTTGTTATCTATATCACTATTTGCACCTGCAAGTCATTGTGCTTGGAAATTATCTCCTCATCTAATTGTGTGCACAAACAGAGGTTGAATTAAAGCTGCTTTAAAAAGAAAGCCTCTTCTGTAGAGTGAGTGTGCAGATACATTACACCCGTGAGTCAAAGATTTTTTTGTCTTCGATAGAATAATTCCTAGATTCATAAAGTACCTGCTGCCATTTGAAATACTTTGGATCTGGACACCTTATTATTCTTTCAGGGCCACGTGTAGGGGCTGGTAAAAAGTGGTTGGGTGCAAGCATTGGATAGCTCTTCAGGTCTTGGTGCTGGATTGGATCCTGCAGGTGATGTGTAATGGGTGTATTTGCTGCCATTGTGCTGCTTACGTGGAAAGCAGCACAAAGACTGAATGAGACCCTCTTAAAGGTGAGCATATTTATGATAGGAGACACTTCTTGGAGTGCACCCACCTTGGTCCCAGAATTTCCTCTTGCTTCAACCTCAGTCCTCTGTCTTGGGCATTTTCCTTTTGAATCATAATTGTGCAGTCCATTTCCCATTGTAGCATAAAAATCTTCTAGCAATGGAGCAGGCTAACTTTACACAAGCTGCATTTTTCATCAATCAGGTTGTAAAGTTCACTGCCATGGAGAAGGCATGTCCCTGTAAAATTCTCTATGTAAAAAAAAAAGGGGGTTATTGAAAGATGGATGGTGTGATATGTCAGACTTACAATTACATTTTTCTGTAAACATAGAAGGATTAAAAAAACTGGTCTCAACTGTTCAAAATACTTTTGACTAGCCAACAAGAAATGATGTTTACCATTTTACAAACACTACGGATACTTTATTGTCCGAGTGGCTTCCATGCACTCCAATAAATTTAGATTGGATATTTGCTGTCCAAATTGACAGTGGGTGATTAAGCCAAAAATAAGAGCATTCGCCTTTAAATTTTAGCTGTGGCATCATGTTATATTCCCAACATTATGTTACGTTGCATCGAGGCAGTCACTACAGACCAAAATTTTGATGGATATGAAGCAGATCAAAAGGGTATAGTGATTTTGAAGTCGGTGACAATAGATGCTTCAATATTTGTACATTTCTACTAAAGAGACTTGCATTATTTTGTCAGTTTATTTCATTTTAGGGGTATTCAGAAATGATATTCATTCTGTGATATAACCCTTAAATTGTACAATTTAAGAAAACTGACTGAAAAAGATAAATTAAATGGGTAGAAATATTTTCAAATCAAAGAACAACTGACATATATAAAAATGATGTATGTTTCTTACATAGTCCACAGGGAGAATTCTGCAGGCTTGCTATGATCTCTACAATTCGCCTCCGGGCAAACGAGGCTTTGGGATATTCTCTTATCCCTTTGGTCTGTTTATCATGGAAACTGATGTACAAATCGAAGGTTCTTTTGGACCTTTCCTTTCTGTTTCCTAGATCTGCTAAGGATGAACTTATCACCTGTCCTCACCTTCCGTGAAGTGCTTTGGGGAAGGTTCAGTGACCAATAATCAATTATTATTGAGAAGCAATCAATTGCTAATCTCCATAATTATGCACATCTAAACACTATGAACAAGAAAGAGAAACAAAGCTGCACTCCAAGCATTGCCTTGTTAGCAGTATTTTGTTAACACAGGCTCTAAAAAAAGCTGCCGCAGCTGGTAGCACAAATGTGTTTCCAGTATTCAGGCCATCAACGTGATTCGTCGCTAAATGTATAGAATCAGCTTCTTGCTAAAAACTACAATTACAGGTGATATACAGATTGAAATCACAGGGCTGGTTTGTCGAAGAAAATTGTCCTAATGATGGGTTTTCGGATGGGGAATGCAGCTCTTTTCTTCCTCTGTGATGGGTACTGAAGGCAGCTGCACCTGCCTCTGTGCTGTATTCTGCCGCACTTAATGATATCTGATGATATCATTAGGCAAAGTGTTCATAAACAGATGTTGAGCCTGTGCCTAAATGCTGTCAGATGAGCGGTTGCTGGCCTGAAACAGTATTATTTATATAGAACATTTACGTTTGTTATGTTAATAACCCCACTATTAGCTCTCTGGATGTTGCGATAGGAATGTAAATGTAGTTAATATGAATAACAACCTCTTTACTCTTTGTGCTGCAGTTGAGTATAACTTTTAGGCTTTTAGAGAGAAACAAAGATCCCCCCACCAAGTCCTTTTGACTTCATGATTTTTTTTGGCACCATTCGAAATTCTGATCAGCAGATAAATGGTAAGAATCTCTAGGACAGATGTTAAAGACTGGAATTTGTTTCTCTTAACACTTCATGTTTTCAAGAAATTCTAGTATTTATGTGTTTTCTGCTAATTCCTGGACCCAGTTCATTAACCTAATATGTCAGAGTTTTGATCATAGACACTAAATTGACAAACACTCATTAAAAATAAAAATAAAATTTACTGTAGCAACCAGAAATATGATCTGTATTTCTAAATATTATTTCCTCTGATTGTCTAATTTATTTCTCAACAGTAACTAAATATTGGGGAGACCACTCAATATTCATCCTTTTTGTTTAATGTTTCAGTCTGGTGTTATTCTAGCGGTGCTTGAAATACTGCTTTACAATTGCCGAGGGTTTATTTAGCCAAAGTTGCATTTTATACCTCATAGTTAATTCATGTAGAGTAAGTTATGTAAATTTTGACAGTCATCAAAATGTGCAGTGTTTCTCTGAAATACAGCTTACTAGCGGTAGCTCTGTTATAAAAATATCATTGGTGCCTTTATAATTTTATTTTGTATTTTAACTCTTTCTGAATATGATTTGGGAGTAGAGGTGCACGTGGAAAATGGGGTTTTCTTGTTTGTTTCGATAGCAGATGATGATGGTATTTCTGCTTTTACATGTCTGAAGTATTATTAACTGATGTGTTGCTATAACCATGCTTTGGAACTACAGTAAACTGTTCTCTTCATTGTCTGTATTAATGCCTTTATCTTCCTCCGTGTGGATGAAAATGTTAAAGATATCAATGTCAGGGCATGCCTGTAGCATAAGGAAAGATATTATTAGTTGTTTTGTTTTTGTTTTTTTCCTCTGTGAAATCCTAGGTGGTTTTGTTCACTTCTGTAATTTGTAGTGTTCTCCAGTGTTTGTATGTCTCCTTAGATGAGTAGCCTGCTTCCACTTACATTGAAACATGCATTTAGGGGGAAAATAAATGTTTGGTGTCTCCTGTAAATAGAAATGAGATAGGAAGTCACAACATCTGTCTGTCCAAGAGGACAATGAAAGGGCCAACTAGACCCTTGGAAGGGAATTTAGAAGCACCGTATTAAGGGCATTGGCTGCTTGGGAAGGGAAAGAGGATGTCTGTGGAGGAATACAAGAAGAATGTAAGGATGTAGGATCTGTTCTTGAAGAAGGAACCCATAGCATTTCTCGGGTAGGAACCCAAATGCCTCCAGTGGCAGTTAACCATCTGTGTTTCCCTCTCAGGTAGAAGGAGAACCCTGGTAACATAAACATTTCAAAGCCTTAGCACAAGGGGAGCCTGAGTGAGGGAAGGTTTATGATTTTGTTTTATGTTCTCCAGAGAAGTAGGCAGAGAAATGTTAGAAACTTGTTTGTTGTGGGTGTTGGGTCTCAGCTGCACTTGAAAGGATTAAGGTACAATTGTAAGGAGCGCAGGAGAGGTGGGGTGATGGGAAAAGCAGTGCTGTGCTCTTAGGGGTTTTTTACATGAAAGCTTCTTTGGCCCAATGCATAAAGCTTTGGCAACCTAGGCAGTCATTAAGTTTATTTTTGTTAGGCTGGTAATGACGACCATGGTGCATGTCATAAGACACGTTTTTGCTTTTGGGGCCTGAAGTGTGTGCATGTATCTAAAATGAGAGAATATTTCTATAGCTCCATCTGGTCCCAGCTACTGTTGTTCTTGTACATATTCTATTGTAATCAGTGGGAATCAAGAGAATATTAAGGCTAAAGAATCACATCATGAAAGAAAGATAAATTTTGTATAATAGACCCATTACAATTTGTGAGTAATCAGCCTTTCAAGAAGAGACTTTAGAAAGCACAATGCAGATTCATTGCTATTTCCCCTTAAATATTTATTGTATGTTGTATTATTAGGTTATCTGATATTAGAAAAGAATAAAGAAAAATGGCAAAACAGGATATTAAAATTCTTAGTTTTTATCTCCTTTCTTTTACTGAATGTTATTTTTAGAGAGGTCTGAAAGAGAGAGAAAATGTAGACGTCATTGGGCTTCAAACCATTTAAAAATCTTCGTTTGGATCTGAACTTTGTCGCATCGGCCCAATTGCAAATAAAAAATAGGGATCAGTACACTGATGTAGAATTGATTTAATTGTGCTAAAACTCGTGATGATTTTCTTGCTTTGAGGAGGTACATTTTTATACAGACCTCCAGCGTCTGATGGCCTGAAGGAAAGCTGTCTAACTGAAGAAAGAAAAGTGTAATGCTGGCGTACGTTAGTGGTGATGTTAACATATCACACTATCAGTTCATGTTGTGATGAGAACTGTTGTAAGTGCTTGGCAGAAATCACAGGTTACATCACAAAACATGCAAGACCAGAGAGGTCATCATTTTAGTTATCAATAATATACACTCCTCTGAATTTTACTTTTACAGCCTTCAGACTGCCCCCCTCCCCCGGATCTAGGGATATTTCTGGCTTTATTTTTCATTTAGTTCTTTCTTTGTAGTATAGTGGTTATTGCATTGCACTATTTATAATATCAGTGGACACTATTGGATTTCTTTGTTTCGTATATCATTGCTGGCTCCTACAAAAGTAGACAGAATTACTTCTATTTCTCCATAAATGTTAGTTGTATTTTTGTTTGCTGCAATGTTGGTATTCAGTAACTTTAGGTGTCTAAAATAAAACCTGTAGGTTAAAAATATCTTCAGTGCCTTGGGCCAGATTCTATGATTTTACACTGATCAAAAAACCAGAGCAGGTCCTCTTAAGCCAATCCATCAAGGAAATCTTCGAGTAGAGTAAGTAAAAGACAACCTGGGTCACCCAATTATTAATGGGGTAAACCCTCTTTCAGTACAAACAATGTGGGCTGTGTCATTGGGCACCAATGGTTTTGCTTTTGATCAGCAAGGATTTGGTTAGACTTCCACTCATGTACCTGTAGCAACAGTGGTTTGCTGCAGAAAGCTGTGTTTTGGAAAGTCAGTGCTAAGCTCAGAAAAGAAAGAACAATGGTGATTCCCACCTGAACGAGCCCCATGTTAATCTCCTCCTTCTACTTAACAAGCTGTGGATTGCAAGAGTCTCATTTTATAAATGGTATCATATGCAATTAGATCCTTACTTCAGCAACTAAGGATTTAGCCCTGCTAAATAAGAATAAAGTTATTTCTGAGATGAAATATTCTCAGAAATTAAAAGTGCCTGGGCCTCCACGCAGCCCAAATTTCTTTGTAGGCAGTGAAGATGGACAATCTGGCAACTGGCAAGAGGAGGCTGTAGCCTCTTGAGTTCAGCATTGGACCTGCTAGGAGGGAGAATTCATGTAAAAAAGCTAGAGGATAAGAAATACTGTTTCCTATTACTTTTTTTGTTTACTCTCTACCTGCAACTTTCTAGGAAGGGAGTAGGCAGAGCTACTGGAGTGTTGTAGACCGGTTGCATGATTATTTTTCCTTATGGTCGCTGGTGCAGGGAGGTTGAGCTGAGTGCAGCTGAGCTACAGGTAGAAAATAAAAGGGATGTGTGTGGATGGTTAGATAGAGCATATATTTCCCTGTAAGGTCATCAGCACTTCAGTTGTGCAAAGCCTGGCTGTGCTTCTACGGTAGGGATGTGTTGGCAGTCTGCTGTGAGGTGGGGTCGGGGTTTGAGCACCAAGCAAGCAAAGTGCTGCCCAGCTGTTGCATGGTTATGGGAAGAACTGCAACAAAAAAATCAGTGTAATAGCTTTGTGCATGGCCTGAAATAAAAAATGTCTTTTCATAGCACTGCACCTGCTGGAAATCATGGGCAGATCCTTCCTGCTCTGCATAGCTCTTGGAAGACATAGCCCTGTGACGGACTGTCTGTATTTAATGATCCATGTGTTTCAGGGCTTGTTCTACAATATTTCAGTGCACTTTCTTTTGCAACCTTTACAGTTTAGAAGAGGAACTCAATTTTTTACTGAATCAGCTAATACACAGTGTAATACTCTGTTGTCTATGTGTTGATTGTTGTGCTGATCAACAGTACAACCCACTAATTGAGTGTTTCTGGGTTGGTCATGAAGTTAAAACTAGAATAGAGGTGAACACAGCAATGTAGTTGTCAGAAAAAATACAAAACCCCCTCCTAATTAGATCTGAGTTGCTAGGAAAGCAATGACAAGTCAAACTCATGGAGTTCAGTGAGCATGAATGGTATGGGACACTTCTGATTCCTGAATCATCTTCACTTTTCTTCTCAGCTCTTACATTTATTCCAGAGCTTCCCAATTCTGTGATGACTGGCCACCAAAAGATCATTCTAATGAGCTAATGACTATTCCTCAGCTTTTCCTCCTAAAATGTAAACTTCCCAAGGGCTCTATGTGCTTGTGTGAATATGTAGACCTGCACTTTATCAGAAGCTAACTGAATATTATACATCCATATTTTGATGTTGAGCTTTGGCACTGAAAATATTCACTGCACAGAAGAAATAACATTTTTCAAGAAGGGCAGAAGCTATTCCCACTTTCATCTCTTTTGTGTTCTCCTAATTTATTTTGAAATGCCATGTTTTATTCAAATAGAAGGCAATTCTGCTGTAAACTTGGATGCCATATGTACAGTTTCTAAAAGACTCTCTGCTTTTAATTGATTTCTAGAGTATTTTATGGTAATACAATTTTTGAGGTGTGGGGCAAGGGGATTTCAGAGGCATAGACACTAATAAATTCTCCACCACCTGTTTCTGGGTTGAAAACTTAACTTCTGTTTGTTTAGTTCAGCTTTTGTGGTCCAGTATTAAAGCAGGCCTTTAAATAGGATGACTTCAGAAAAATATTCAAAAAGACTAGATGAATTATTGTTCTTTGTTGTGAACAGTGTGGACTTTTTAGTTAAAATATGAAAATGTAGGCCCATCAGCGGATGGTATGAAGCATTTACTCAGACCTTTTGAGCTCACAGCTGGTCATGTCTGACAGTGGGGTCCTTGGCAAAAATGGATCTTTAGAAAGGTAGACTAAGGTAGACTGTGATGTTTTCATATTTGAGTGTCCTCAGTGTCTTCTCAATTTTAGATTATACAAGGAATAAGGAAAAAAATCTGGAATTTCAATTTTTTATTAGACTGTCATTAAGACAATATCTTGTCATTATTTCATAATGTATACTTTTCTGAAAAAAAAATAAATTATGCAGGATCTAGCTTTCATGGCATTGTCATAAAACACGGAGAGATCATTTCAGCACCAGGTTCTATTTACAAAATCAGTGGATCAATTTTTCTGTCTCTCCCTTCTAGAGAAGGTAATTTTTTTGGGTCCAGGCAGAAAGAGATTGCAGAGCAGAAGGCCCACATGGAGTCAGACAGCAATTTCACTCCTCCTTTGCTTCTCTTTAGCTCACTGTAAAGGTATAGTTTTAGCTTTTCCATATTTTTTCTAAATTCATCTAGATCTGAATTCCCAGTCCCTTAAACTTGAATATTTTGCAGGCAATATCTTCAACAGCTCCCAACAATTCTACTCTTATCAACATTCGTTTCATTCACCACTGAAAACATGTGAAAAAGAGATTTTACCTCCTTCACTGTTTTTAGTCCATTTTTTGGAGGGGGGATTGTTTGTTTTTTTAGGATAATTTTGAAGAGGAGATACATAGGCTCATGGGTTTCATCTAACAATAAGGGAGGTTTGATAGCTAAACACAGATGCTTAAGTCCTGCAGACATAATTTACAGCAAGTAGTTCTTCATCCTTGTGTGTTGCAACTAATCTCTATAATTAATGAAAGTGAAATTATAGACAATGAATTAGCCACTATTGATACAAGGCAATAGATCATGGGCTTTTGCTTACTGAAAGCCTGCTGGTCTTTAAAAGATGATTATGTGAGTAATAACATTGAAATATATTTCTGTGCTGCTTTAGAAATAAGAAAACCTAACAATTGCAGTAGATTAAAGATGGCAAATGAAGTTCTGTGTGGTTAAACCGAAGTGATGTACCCATCTGTCTCGTCAGTATTTCCTTCAAACAAAAATAACTGGTTTGTCTGACCTGCTGGAGAATATGTCAACCCATTTAAAGTCCTCCAGGCCTGATTGCTTAGCCACGTCCCACCAGAAGTTAGACTTCTCTGTAGTTCAAAACACAGAGAATTCAATGCAAGTCTGAATTCCCCTACTCTAAAAGGTGGAGCCGGAGGGCGAGCAAGCTCTGTGTGAGACAGGCAGAGCGTTAGACTTGCCGCCTCCCCTGAGCCCTGGGTTTGTCTTTACCCTCCTACAACACACGAGAAGCAGCACAGAATGCAGAGCAGAAACAAATCACCGTCCCCAAAATGTACTAGCAACGTGCTGATGTTGGCAATATGAGCTATATCATCAGCTGATGTAAACCAACGTAGCTGTAGAAGAATTTATAATCCTTTATAGGAGTTGAAGATCCAGCCAAGGATTTAGGAAAGAAAACGCTCAGCTTTTTTTTTTCTTTTGTAGACATCAGGAACACTAGAAGCACTCTAGGTGGGGAATGAGAAACTTGATGCCTGGGAATACAGGAGTAATACCAGGTAGACCAGCAAAGAAAACAGGGCTCCACTGGCTCAGTAATCCTTGAATCTTATGGCACTAGTGTAATGACATCTCTTCATCTTGAAATTAAAGTACAAGGAGTTGTTTTTTTTTACAGAGAACAGTATTCAATAACAAAATATTAAATGATAAACACAGATTGCTTAAAATCAGATGGGCCATTTTAAGAAAAAGCATTTTAGCTCATCATGATATGTAGCACCTTATTTAAATTAGGAGGTGTTAATTCTTAGCTTGAATAATATATTAATATAATATGTAAAGTGAATGGCATTGTTAATCACAGTCGCGCCTGGAACGACTTTGCTTCTGTGCACTGAATGTTAATTTTGCAAAACATTAATTTCAAAGATTTTGCAGCAGTGCTTTTGTAATTAAATATTAATGTCACATGTTATTGCAGTAGCATGTTTATGAAAGCCGGCAACACTTCAAGTCAACTCATTTGTTTTTATATTTATTCTTGTACATCTGCAATCCCTTCCATTTCACAATTTCAAAGTGAAGGCCATTTTGAATAGTCAATATGTGAACATTTTTCATTGTAAGCGTTTTTTAACATCTAACAGGGTAAATATTTAATGTTGTGTTTTTAGCTGGGATAATTTTTCAGAAAATTGGCTATAACTTTTAACAACTCAAAGGTACCTAAACTGTCTACATTTTTGGCGTAAGTGATCTGAAAATAATATAGCAATAAACATGATGAAGCTGTGGAAAAAATACTTAAAAAATTAGGAGCTTTTTTTCTGAAAGTTGGACTTCCAGAAGTTGTCGTTTCACAGCCAAGTGTATTCTATTGTCATTTTATTACCTGCAGTGTTGTGCCTTTATATTCACTTGAGTCATTTCAGCAAGTACGGGGTTGACTTTCGAATAACTTTTCCAAGTCGTGTGTTTGCATTTGTGCTGGAGAATTCATGTCTGCAGTATATTCCTTAATGATTGTTGTTCAATATTTTAAAATAAACATTTTCTGTTTGTGCCCTGAGCCCACTGCATGAGCGCTGAGAGCATTCAGACTCAAAACATTTTCCATTAGGGCCAAATTGTAAGGGCGACCAAGTTTGTCAGCTGCTTTTATTGGAGTGTATGCAGTATATATGTGCCTGGATTGGTTTGCCCAGGTCTGTTTTGACCAATTTACTGTATCTCACGATCTTGCCTGTGGCTGTTCAAACCTGTGAATTACATTAGTCTAAAAAGACAGTCATTTCCATTTCAGTATGTTGGCAAGAAGAAATTTGTTCGAGGTATCATATTTTAAGCCACCCTTACTCCCCTCACCCTCCTTTAGGATAGATCCCTGCCGTGCAGCAAAACAATTTTGCAGAGCAAATTGTGAATTATAAAATATGTTATTTATTCTATCACAAAATATATGAACAATCAAGATGCATTGTTTAGTTATGGGTGCATTTAATAGTTAAAAATTATATCTGCACCTGATGTTGCATGTTAACAGCTAATACCATTTGACAGTGATGAAATTAAAGGATGAAGAAGAGATACAAACTACATTTTACAAGCATGATGGGTCTCCAACAATGCCATTTAAATATTATTTGTCACTATTTAAAATGAACCTTTCCCCTTTAAGCTATGCCATTATGCTCATTTGTCCTGTCACCACTGACAGGCTCTATGACTCACACACAAAAATGGTCATTAGGTACTGCATCTTCATCTTATTTAAAAAAAATAGAAAGCATTCTGATGCCTCTAAAAGCCTGTAATTATTTTCATCCGAGGAGATAGTGTTGCTTGGAAGGTAATTTAATAACCTTTTGCATGTACCTGGGGAATGCCTCTCTGGGGAACCAAGGTGCCGACATGCCATTCAGTCGTCAAAACATGACCTTTAATGGTTGCTTGGAGAGAAGTTAGCCTGGAACGTTGTACACAGCACGATGCTAATTCTGCTCTCTAATGTATGCAAAATTTAGTTCTTGAGCAATGATCTTTGTAAGATGAATTAATATAGGTACTGCTCCAGGAAACAAAAGAAATTGCAGTTGTGAGAGCTTTTCCCCACCATGATCTTTTGCTACATCGTCTTGAAGGAGTGCCTGAGCTGCCTGATTTTTTTATATATATATATATTATTTTTTTTTAAGAAACCAACAACAAAACTGTACCTGGCAACATCTCCCAGAATTTGTGATTTTAATTCCTGCTTTGGTGAGGAATGCCCAGTGTCTCTCGCAGGAAAACTAGGACAGTGTGCTGGCTGTGTGATAGCTGCACAGGTTCACGTTAGAGTGGGGTGGCTGAACAATAAAATACTGTAAATATAAACTATAGCAAAGTAAAATGACAGCTTGCAGGAAAATGAATATACATTGTGAGAGGCTTTGCAAAATTACTAATGCAGTTACAGAGTTAAAGCAAAAAGTGTTGATTTTTCTGTAGCAATAACATATGCCTGGCACCTACAGGAGACAGTAAATGAGGCACAGCCTATGTCCTGTGACATCAAGGTCCAGAAACTCTTTATTTTGGTGCACTGATATTAGATCCCACCCTAGTTAGAAATGCTGGGATTTCAACTCATACCCCTGACATGCCATCCGTCAATTTATTAGCACGCTGGTGCAGTAAGCCACTGAACAGGCTACATCAATTCGTTTAGGTGGTGTTTTTTTTTTTTTTTTCCCCTTCTTCCCTTTAAAATGTCTGTAATCCTCAGCTCTGCTCTCTCAACCGGTCAACATTAAAGATTTATGTTGCACTTTTTTTTTTTTTCATTGCCACACCTGAATATGGATTACTTAAATGGGCTGTAAATAATTCATATCTGGGAATAAGTTTCCATTACTGACCAATGTTGTAATTTAATATACTCTATTATGGGTTATACAATTTTAGATTGTTTTCTGTGTGCATTCAGCAGTCGGGCAGACAACAGTTTAAGTAAAAAGGGCAAGATGTTTGTTCAGCTTATTTTCATGTTCAGTGTTGTACTGGAGGAAGTAAAATGCTAGTTTTAACAGCATTCTTTGTAGCTCTTCACCAAAATAAGAAATCTTAACCTGAATCAGCATAAAGAAAACTGAATGAGTAAAAGGAGAGGGGGGGGGTGGGTGGCGTATTAATCTAGATTTATATTCACCAAGCAGATGTCAGGTTTTAATGTAAAATACAAACATATTTTTCAGTAACACAAAATGTATCCCCCTCTCAATATGTGTGGGGTTGTTTTTTCTTTCCCTTCCCTTAGCCAGTGCTATTGCCTGTCACATGTGGTACTTGATAATTCTGTCAGAAGTACCTATAATAGAAGAGAGCATATTTAGTAAGAACTTTTTGAATAAGGTTATGAGCTACAAATAGAAATGATCCAAAATGTTAGAGAGCATCATATTTTTAAAAACTGTCCATGTTCAAGTGTTTACACTTAAAAGAGATTTAAACAATTTAAGATTAAGTTGACTATGGTAAAAAAAAAATTAATAATAGATTAATAAATGAAAATCTATGAAGTCACATAAGATAATGATTTAAAAAGGAATAATTTAAAAAGATGAATTAAAAAGTAGAATCAGAAAAGAAGGCCAACATAAACTAGGGAAAAACATGCTGTGAATAAAGTCTGTTAGATCTTGAAATAGGAGAACTGCTAAATAATGCACAGTTTTATTTTTCTATAATTTGCATAAACCTTAAGAGACTATTTATTTGTGTAAAACTTGACGTATCGAGTAAGGAGAATAAAAAAAAAAAATGGCATTCATTTTGTTTTCATTTTGGTATTTAGGAAAAATATTCTGTTACATATGGACTACTTAGACCTAATCATCTGACTGAATGTGATGTGTTTCTTGAGCCAGGTTGGAAAGGGCTGGCTGGAGAACAGTGCCCTGGTCTTGCTGCAGGCTATGCAGGTTGGCCCAAACTCTGCTGGGGAGCAGATGGTGAGCCAATGCTTGTAGTCACACTTACCTTCCTTGCTAAATCCATAATCCCTCACTGGACACGCAGCCAAGGCAGGCTTTGGAGGCAGAAAGGAGGTTACAATCTGGACTTGGGTATTGACTGCCAGAACTGAGAAAACAGCTCAGAAATTTCAAATGCTTAACAAGTTATCTGTCTTGTCCCTAAGCCAGTGCAGCATTTTTAAAAGTAATTAAGACATGATTGAAAATGTGTGTGCCATCTAAATACAAAAAATCTTCAAAAATAATCAAAACCAATAATTAAAAGCCACATTTAATATACCAGTTAGTAAAAAGAGACTTATTTAAACTGAACTTGCTTTTATTTTCTATTGCACGAGGCTGTTGAATTTTTTTAAAAGGATGCTTAAATTCAGGGCTGGGAGAGAGAAATATTTTCTGTGAGCAAGCCACGGAGTGAAACTGGATTTTGTTAAAATATATGTATCTACATGGAATTTTAGCTAACAGTGTGATGATGATGAATTTAATTAATTATTTAATTACCTTCATACTGAGTGAATATTAGCTGTCTTATTATATATTAAAAGGTACCTAATATATAATGATAAGCACGATGCTCTTGCACAGAAAAAAAAAATAAATAACAGTTGCTTACAATAATCACAGCATGACTTGCCTTTCTAAATATTTAATCTATTCTAAATCAAGACAGTGATCCTCAAAACTCTATAATTTCAAAAAATATTTAGTAAACAGCCAAATTGTGGTCAACTGCAGTAAAGGGTATGCCATCTGTTTAATGTAAATATCTGGGAAAAGGGAACGTCATATATGAAAGATTATAGAAATATAGTGAATATACAGAAACATGTATTTGTATTTGTTTGGGTATGTGGTATCTAATATTTATTTTATTTTTGCCCAAAGCATAAATGTGGATTCGGTCCTCCAAGGTGAACCTTTGCACCAAGGTGCAACAAAGTATTTAGCCATGGACTTAATTTAAAGCATATGCATCACTGTATTAAATTTTGAGAGATTAAGCTCTCTCTAAGCATTTTATTAATAAAATAAAATATATCTCATAAATCATTTACAGGTTCTATGAAACTTATCTATCATACCGTTTAAAGATGTAAAGTAATTTTAAAAAGGAATAGTTAATTACATAATCCATTTTAGTTGGAACACAAAGTTATATTCTGATCAAGCATAAAGACATGCTTAATTTATGTAAACACCATACCCTTAACTCTGACCATTGGCCTCTTGGGATTTTCAATATATTTTTTTCTTTGTCCAAAAACCTGGATCATTCTAAAGGATATTGCTATTTGGAAACCCCAGTCAATGGATTAACCAAGGGACAGTTAAAATCACATTATTTATTTTCAAAGAACAATAGAAAAATATATAGCATTGCTCATTTGCAGTATATTAGAAGTGTATATGTCCATTCCTTTCTGTCAGAGACCAATCACTGAGTGCCAGTAATGGGTGCATACATAATGTTAACTTAATTGAAATTCCTTCTGAAAGATTTGTGCATATGAAATTGCACTGATACAGAATAAGGTTTATTTTTAGGTTAGAGTTAAGACTACTCTGTTGAATAAGGCAAGATGTATATATTTTATATGGAATAAGAGTAAAGGGTCGGATGCTCAGCTGTTGTAAATTGGTATGATCTATGTTTTCTGTGAGATTTATGAATGTCCTTAATATTAATTTCCTTGCCTTTAAGCACTTAGGTTTGTTAGTGATGCGATAAACAATGGCATTATTTTCACTTAGCTCCTTAACTGATTTATGAAATGAAGTGGTTTGGGCTTTGGAATTTTGCAACTTGTCCTTTTTCCAGGGCCAGAGCTGGTGGCTCCCTGTGCTGGAAAGAGCCTACAGGGCTGGGGGGCCACAACCAAGCTCTGTGTGTGTGCGTGTGTGTGTCCCTCTTAAGATTTATTGTGGGTTGTTTGTTGTTTTTTTCTTTTACTGCTTGAGAAAAGAATGAAATTAGGTTATTAAATGCGCTGAACAAAAAGAAAATTTTATTCCTTCCTTGCCTTCCTGGTGTGAATAATTAAATTTAAATTAATAGGATTATTTGCAAGAGTAAGGGGGGTGTGATATGGACTTCAGCTTCACTCAGGTTGTTGATGATAAATTTGCTTGTCTGTTGTTGGGACTTTTCTGATATCTATCATAGCTAATTTCACTAGTATCTGATTTGATTTCAAAGGCAGTGGATTACTTCATTTAAATGGCTTCCCATCATTAATTTATCTCTGCCCTTGTCCATTCAGGTAGTTCCCCTTCATCCACAGGGAACTGCTCATAAACGCTGGGCCAAAATTTGGCCCTGTGTTTTGATGTGATTGTTGCTTTCAAAGCAGGCTTTTAGGTATATTGTAATAAAGATTTTCTCTTTACACACGGCAGTCTTCAGAGCTCTGTCTGTCCAGAGCATTGTCAAACTATAGGCAATCACCTATTCTGCAGTGATTTAATTTCCTTCAGTGTGTCTTTTTCATCCCCTGGGAAATGTGCAGTACGTCTATTTCTGCTGTGTTGCCCCCAGCTTGCTTTGTGAACAGTGAGGCAAAGAATTCATTTTTATTTTTTTTTCTTTTTATCAGCGTCTACCTCTGCTGTCAATAAATTACCCATGCCATCTCTTAGAGGACCTTCTGTCTTCCTCACTGACCTCTTGGACTATATGTTCTTGAAAAATGTCTTTTTATTTATCTTTATCATCTCGTGCAATCTTCCTTTCATTCTCCACCTTTGCTTTTCTTATCATTTTTTTACACTCTCAACTTCATCCTGTAATCTCTCCATTCCCCTCTGTATCTGATATTACATACCTCGTGCACCTCCCTTGATCATTCTGCACGTCCTTGTTCAGACTAATTGGCCTTTTTAACTGCTGCTCTTTTTGCTGCTGGAAGGACAGGACACACACTCTTGTTGAGATGTTGATTTATGTTTGCAAGATTTGGAATTTGCCATCCGCTTCCTTTTCTTTCATTTTCTTTGGCTCAGTCTTTTTCTTTTAATATTTCCAATGGCAGGATTGAATTTATTTTACGTCACTAATTTTGCTAATTCTGGAAAAATAGGGGTGCTCTACCTAGTGTTTTCAGATTTCATATCTTTCTCGATATGCCCTGTTTTCTTATTCAGAAATGAAAATGAAAAGCTAATTCCTCCTTCACTTGATAGATGGCAAAAATAAAATTGTGCCAGTTGTTGTTTTCTTTGACACAGAAAGCCATAGGGACCATATTAAACCCCTTTTTTTTGCAGGTATTCCCTGTCACTTGGCAGTGAACAGTGCTGGGGATGCTGAGCATCCCCAACCTCTGTAGCAAGGCTGTGTTTGTTCCTGTTAGACCTCTCCTCTGTAGCAAGGCCCTGCTATGAGAGAATTTCTGCATGACAGTGGCCCTTGGGTTCCTTCAGAGATCACAGTGATTTGAGAACAAGAGCATGACTCAATTAGGAAAAGTAAAGTTTGAGATTAAAAATGGCCCGACAGAGATGTGTTAGGCTGCTTTTGTTACGTTAATACAGCAGTATCCTTGCTAGAGGGAGTTTTTAGTGAAAAATCCAAATTATTAAAAATTACCTGTGCTTCTGCAAGTGGCCCCAGATTCCCCTTGTGCTGCTGTGATGCTTTGCAGATTCCCATCGCTGCTCTATCCTGCACAATGTGCCTATGAGGAGTGGTAGCAGGACATTCATCTGGTGGCTTCCTGAGCTTGGGGTTTGACCACAGCTCTAACATCTCTTTCTTTTTTCTTGGTTTAAAGGAAAAATACTGTGACTGTTTCAAAAGTTTTCAGGGAAAGAAATTATCAGCGAAGGCTAATAGAGTTGTTGTCTTTTGCATATTTTTGGGAACATGGGTTTCTCTGTTATTCTCTTGAAATCAAGAAACCAGGAAATAACTATGAAAGTTTTTGGTACCTCTGCCTGGCAGTACTCTTACTTCAAAACAGAATTAGGTTGTCCATTTCTTTTTAATTCCAACCTTTCTTGTGTTCACCAATACTCATTAAAAGGTTTCTGATCTCCCAGTGCTCCTAGTAACCAGGGATTAGCACAAAGTATCTACCTGAATCCCAAATTCTTTCATTGCTTCTCTCCATGTATAAAAATAATTTCTCTGTGATACTTCCAGAATCCCATGTTGAATAAATTAAAAAAGTTGAAAGGTTAAAATTGACTTGGTGCCAAGTTACTGCATTAGACAGCAGATTCCATTTACTTATTTATCTGTTATTTTTATGTTTTTAAACATTTTGGCGTGATTTCCATATTGTGATTCTTGCACGCTGCACATTCAGACTGTCAGCCTTTGATTCCCCCCAAGGAGATGTAAGAAGAGGTCTCATTTCAGACTTGGAAGGTTTTATCTTATTGTTTTTTGGTTGGTTTGTTGGTTTTTTTTAAAGGCTAGGGGAAAGTTTAGGAAAGATTTTTAAGTTTGATTGACAAAGTGAATTCCTAAAAGTGATAAATCAGCACAGGACTCAATAAGCCAGGACACATGCTACTAAACAGAGGAGAAATGGTTTTATATATTATTCACCAATCTCCAGGGTTTCTATGCCAGTCAGAGTTGGCTTATTTCCCATATATATTATTAAATGTTTTACAGTTCAACATGCTCACAAAAGGAGTAAATGATGTGATACATACAGTTTAACCTACATATGGAATAACTTAAAATTAAACCATTCAAAGGTTTATCACAGAGTATGGATTACACAAACCAATAAGGCACACAGCATATTATCAATCTCTCCTCCTCATTTGACCAACTTTTCCTAGGTGCCTCCATTCCTAACCTCTTTATTTTATTCTTGTAAGCTAAAATCATTAGTATAACCAAGCCAGGCAGAAGGCAGTGTAAGTGTTTGTTAGTAAAATCATCTGAGTGATTCAAACACGGCCAAGCACAGGTCAGGGAAGAGCTACAGGTGAACAAACTCCAAAGGTAGTAAGGGTGTGCCTTGGTGCATGTGTGGTTCCTTTTGGAAATTCAGAATAATAGAATAATAATAGGCAGAGAAAGTGTTTGGGTGTCTCATTTCATTGGTTTGCCTACAGAAATAGGTGATGTGGTACTGGTTATAGGTTGGAGCAATCCTGCAGGTTGTCCTGGATAATCCCACCCTTCAAGCAAATAACATCTGCTTTTTCACTGTGACACCACCCAGTGGGATCTGAGGTTCTCTCTCAATTGTTGTGTCCTCTTGTGGGTAACCTGCTAAGTGTCTGGCATTTGTGGATTCAGGGACAGCAAACTTGATGTGATTTTTTTTTTTTTTTTAAGATAGATATATTAAAAAATATATATATTATATATATATATACACACACACATAAGGTCAGGATTATTTAAATTCAGTATAGTCCTAATTTAAGTAATCCTCACAACAATATGCTTGCAGCTTTGGAAAAGAGCACACCATTATTTCATAATTTAGACTATTTCTGCATCCTAGATGCTAAGAAAAAATATAGGAAAAATAGCTGTGAAAGTCAAGATGCATTATATATTTTAAATGTTCTTTATTGTGGACATATTTCTGCTTTACAATGCAAGGGAAAAAAAATCTGAGATTTTAAGTTACAAAAGTATTTCTAACTGTATTTGTCACTAAAAGCTAATATTTGCTTGGCCACTGAGAGGTAGCATTCTTGAAAAGTTTGAAGTTAAACCCAGAATTATGTATAGAAGGGGATACTGAGGAAAAAGTAATTAATTAATTGATGTGGGTAATAGCTAAGATTTTATCCTATTTCTTTAGATTTGGACTATAGCAGCTTGAGATAAAATGATGTACTTCAGTTAAAACACTGAGTCGAGGCAAAAGCTGAAAGAATAACATGTATATTAGTATTTTGACTATTTTTACAAGATACTCTTTTTCACTGAAGCTATGAATTTAAAATATTTTTAAATTTCTTGCCTGACTTCTGAGTGTGGGCAATGATATTGGCTAAAAAACATCCAGAGTTAAAATAGTTTCTGTATGTATGATCACAAGGCCATTGCTGGTGGGGTAGCTGTATATTCTGAAGGTGGAGGTTCATACTTGTCATGTTTCTGTTCCTTACAGGAGCTGCCCTGATGCTTATGTTTTCAAAGTGTAGAAATTAATGCCATCCAACTTTTGGTCACTTTAGTTCCCCAATAACCAACCATGATCCCAGTCCAGCAGCTATTCCCATATTCCATAGAAGGCATGTTAGGACTCCTGTTAGTTTAATTGGTATTATCATTGGCTGAAATTATATTTAGGATTAGGTCTTTTTTAGGATCTATAGGCTGTAACTGATGAAAAAAAAACTTGTTTTTTTAATCATATCTCTTTGGCAATCAACATAAATATGGAGTTTATGGCAAGGTTAGTAGACCTTGGCTTTAATCCAAAGGAGAATATATATGAAGAACGGGGCTCTTTCATACCCAGATAAGATCCTTTCAATTCCTTTCTCAATTACAACATCAGCCTTATAAGATAGGCCCTTAAAATGTCCTCTTTTTAATTGCCTTCTTTGAGTCTGGTAATTAAATTAGACAACCCATTTCATTAGGCTAGAAAGAAGTTGTGAATACTTGAAGCTCTGCAGCAACAATGAGGTAAACATGCAAAGTCCTGCTATTAGCATTGAGCAAACTTCATCTGGGTGAAATTTGTCCATGAATAGGGTTATTATTAACCAGTACTGATATAACCATAATTGAAGGTACAATTAATGTCACTTAAACAATTTATTTCCAAGGTAAGTTCATTCTGGAATGTTTCCAGGTAATACTGAATTACAGCAACATGTCTTTTTAATTTGCTTGATCCATCTTCTTGATAGCTACTCCTTTAGCAGCTTCATGGAAATATCTCTCCCTTGTGGAAAGTTTTTCATGTAGGTTATTGATTTTGATTTGTATATTTGTGTATACATTTAAAGTACTTTTCTGTAGATCTCAGAGATTTGGAATGAAATCCTGTAGCTTATCCAAATAAGAATTTCATATGCAGTCATGAAATGTGAGATTCCATCGAAGTTCCTGTAACTTTTAGCTTCTTGGCTAAAAACATACATCCTGCTTGATAAGGGTGCAACTGGAATGTGACAATGATGCAATCCGTATTAGAAATCTGATGCAAGGCAAATGTCTGAACCAATTACTAAAGGTCAGTCTTAAACAGAGCTTTCCAAGGACTGGTTTCTTCTCTGCAGTCACTTTTAGTTCCTAAACCAGCACCAGATGAGTATCCAGTCATATCTTCATCTCATTCAAGAAATGAATGATGAATCCACTTGCAGTCAAGTGGATTAATATAATCAATAGCATCATCAGACTACTTTACTTAATTCACTAATACCAACTTGTTGCTGAAGCTGAGTGGTGGTTCTAATTTCTGCTCCTAGATGTACAGGGAAAAGCCTTAAAATATGGTGAAAAAATGTATTTTTATTGTATGTTTTTGTATATCCCAATTGCTACAGTGATGGTGCTGAAACCTACTGTAGTTATGCAGTACCTTATGAATAGAAGTTAGGGATAGCTTAGATCTGGCAAATTGGCTCGAAAATAGTGTTTATCCAGAGGCCAGAATCATAGTTTTGATAATGCTGAAAGGCAGAAAGCTGTGACCAGAGCTGCTTCATCATTCCTACTGCCAGGAGTGCAGTAGCTGTGGTCCAGCTATGTTACAGCTCTGGCTTTGGTGGATGGCAAGATGTACAATACCATTTCTGTCATCTTCATATCATGGCAAAAGGTGCACTTGAAGCTTTATCTTTGCCCAAGTGACCTAGATTAAGTGAGACAATAGCAGTCTCAGATCAAGAAAAGTCTGAGCAGCAGCTTCGTTGATGGTTTCTTGTCTGAGGGTTTTTCTAAAACAACTTGGTAAAACACATGGACTTCATGATGCTTGTAGGTGAGCAGCTCTAATCATTGTCCTCCAGGCTAGGAGGAAAAAACCCTAAAAACAAAGTGGAAGTAATCCATTTTTACGGTGACATTACCATGATTTTATAGCCTTCTTTTTGTCCTACTCTGCTGCAGAGGAAGAAAATTAGTATCGCAAGCGTTAATGTCTGCACTTATGTATAGCTTGAAAGTAAAGTACATACTGAGGCTTTGTGTTATACAGGCTGCAAAGGTGGGAAGAAACTTTGCATAACTTGATGGATTCTTTACAGAATTTATCAATTTACTCAGATTTTATAAGGAACAAGTTATAAAGGCACCATAAATAAGAATTCACTACTAAAATGTTGTATTGATTTTAATCAAGGGAATTTCCTTCTATAATTTAACAATGCAGCTTGATATCTGTTCAGTGAATATTGTGTTGTACAAGAAATATTTTGTAATTATTATAGTCAGTTCTCTCATTAATGATTCTTGCATAATTGCTCGCATGCTGAAATAGAGGGTTTTTTTTAAATATATATATAAAAAATTGGCTGTCTGTATCAGTATTCCCAGAAAAGCTTTTCTCTTGTAACATGAAACAAAGGGGTGTAAGCTCTTAAATATGTTAAAAAAGTTTCAAGGTCCTTTCATTCCTAGTTACAAAACCAAAAGAACAGACAGTGGCACGCCAAGGGGAAAGGAGGAGTGGAGACCAGTAACACAAAAGACAGATTTTGTTTGCAGACTTGAGCTGAAAAAATGATTATGAAACCCTAACTCACGATGCATAAAGAAACCAGCATGACCTAGAAACAAGCATCAAGGAGATACAACTCTAAGGTGTTGCTTAAACTGTAAGACACGATACGGCTGGGAGATCCCTATGACAGACCCAGGAGCCTTTCTCTGCTTTGAACATAGCTTGATCATATGGCAGAATAACTATTAGTACTAAAATAAATTACATTTATGTTTAAAGAATTAACTTTTTTTTTTTTTAATGTCGCTGTCAACTCAGCGTTACGGACCTTATTGTAGGAAAAACAAGTGACTGAAGTCCTCTCTTTTTATCATTTCATGTATTTGTAATTAAATTCCTGCTATCAAGGAAGCAAGGTACCATGCACTGCATGCCTTTCTGAGGTTCTCATGGACAGAAAGAGCTTAGGAGGAGATCAGGAGAACACAGAGCAAGATAGCTGTAGCTGCAGTAATCTGCACAGTGGGGATGACACTTCTTCGTTTACCTGGCACTATGTGAAGGGAGTTTGTTCTTGTTCCTCAACCCACTGAATGGTGGTGGCTACCTAACTTTAATGTGATTTTCAATAGAATGAGAGCAAATGCATTAGTAAGACAGGCTGCTGTCTCCTCCTGCTCTGAGTGGACCCAAAACTTAGAGAGATATTTTAGAACAATAGCATGCCAGTAGTTTGAGGGAAGCCTGAGTGCATTTTATCCAGCCTTCCCCCTCCCCTCCCCGTATTTCTTTGTTTTTATTTCTTTGGCCACTTACTGGTTTCTATTAACTTATCCTAATCCTGATTTCTCTACATATAGTTGGTTTCTCATCTGGCTCCCATTCTTATGCCACTCGGTGGTTACTTGTGTGGCGAACAAGTAAAAAACTTGGCAGTTGTTGCTGGGGTTAATGTGGAAAAATAAATCTCAAGTAATGCCAGTGTGGATTTACTTCTCATTCTTAATGGCACCAGCAGATGTTTGAGGAATCCTAGACTTCCTGAGTGCCTCCATCATGCAGCTGGCACCACTTGCCTGGGTCCTGGTGGTGGGGGACGTGTGTGTTGTACACTTACACTTTGATTTACGTACACTTCTGACTGGACAGGGATTGTTCTCACCCTTCTCACATGCAGTCCTTGCTGCGTCCTTCCATATCAGGTTTATTGCTTTTGCTGTTCCTCCTTCTGCCTCTCATGCCAGCACCTTGAGAGGGTTTCAGTTTCACTAAAACTCTCAACACCTCACTCTGTCTGCTGAGAGCTTTTCCTCAAGTCTCAGGCATCTTGGGCACATGGGAATGTGCATGTTTATCGTTTTTAAGGTATAAGCTGAAGATCCCGAGATGCAATTTCCAACCTTCTCATAGTAATGTAGATGATATTGTGTGGATTATTTGCTGTCTCATCTATAGTGGGCTGGACTATCCCCTTTGACACTAGCAACAGAAATCACATCCTCAGTCGTGACAGATATGGCTGGATATAAAATTAATATTCAGAAAATATGCAGTGTGTTACAGTTAACTTTTAAGGTATATTATCAGGTGAAACAAGGGTCAGGAGGAGCAAGGATTATGTGATGAACTAGCACTCAGCTGCCCATCACAGATGCTCCATGGTTTCTGCTGGGACACAGAGACTAGGTTGTGAATCTTCGAGATGTTTTGATTTTTCATGACAACTCCCTTGTCTCTTGATACTTGGGATAGAAAACATCTTAGTGCTTTACTTTCCCTTCACAGGGAAATCACTCACTACTATCTGCTTTAGATGCTGACTGCTTTAGACACTGGTAGGTTGTTTTTGTTTGGGTTGTTTTTAGGAGTAGCCCTTAGTGGCACTAAATTTAACAACTAACAGCAGCATGTGCCTCACACTTGATACTTCAGGCTGTGGTGACAGCTTTTAGCAATTTGGAAACTCCCACTGGACTGAGTGGCACTGGCTGCTGTCTTCTTTGTTTGCATTTACTTTTCTGCTTTGTCAATTTGTTCTGTCGTTGCAAAAGTACATGAAGAGATCTAGATTTTACCAAAATAAAGTAGTCATACCTCCCTCCCCTTCTTTAAAATAACCTCTCCAACAATAAGCTCATTAACTGATAATAATCTTAAAAAAAAACAAAAACAAAAACAGAACAAGTGTTTTAAATTCTAAAAAGAGAAGGAAAGGAAGATACAGATATGCAACATTGACTGGAAGAAATGACTGTAGTAACACAGTTGCTCAGGGTTATTTCTTCCCTTTTTTTAACTTCTAGTTCTCAAGGCACCCTCCAAGGGCCTTGAGAGGGTGGTGTGATGCTCTTCTCACACATGCTCTTCAACAGCCCTTTTACTTTAATCAATCACTGAAAAATATTTGTTGTGATTCAGGCTAATGCTTGGAGGGAGCTGCAGAGATAGCAAAGGCTATTGGCACTTGCAAAATATTGAGTACTCGTGGGAGAGCTCAAAAAATAATAGATAGGCATGGGTAGTTGGTTTTTTTTTCATATTTCTCTACACACACAAAAGCAGAGAAAATGTAATGTGAGATAGGTGCAACAAACTTTTCCCTTTCTTTACACATTTCTGCCAAGGTATCTATCTACTGGATTTATCTCCCCAGGATTTGTAACTAGTTAAAGGTAAAACCAGTTAAAGGTTAAAGACCAAAATGTGTGCATCTTGGACCCTCCTGTGCACCAACCAAAGTGTAACTGACCACAGCAAAGTGTGCACTGAAAGGCTACAAAAGAAGTCTGGGAGAATTCTTCTGAAGCTTTGATTGGGGTGAAGAGATTCTTTTACTGCCCAAAATATGTATCACTGACCAAAAGTCACTGCAAGGCCTTTCCCATTGTACATTATCTTAATTATCTTTGTACAGAATTCATCATCCTATGACTGCTAAGTTAAATTGGAAGTTAAAGATTGAAAAAATAGTTGTTTATGTGGAGATTTGAGAAACTCTATTGACTTGCTTCATGGTTTTTTGCAGTTTTTCCTGTGTGCTTTTATACCATGATCCAGAATGTAGCATTGCCTGTTGTTTCTTCCTGCAGACCATCACATATCCATAAAGAGATGCTGAGAAAACCATTCCTTTTCCCCATCCTGTACAGAGGCTGTAGTCAGGAGAGGTCTTTTTAACCTGTCCATGAGCTGTTTGAGTACTTGTATGCTCTTTTTTTCTCTTCTTACTACTCCTTTTCCCCTTTAAATATAGTGGCAATACAGGTCTCAGGAGGCTGCAACTTGAAATAAGCTGTCTGTGATACTGCCAGCTAGGGAAATGAGGAAAGCAATAGTTCAATACACTGGAGCTGGTGGGGGAAGTCAAACACAAAGTGTTGGTTCATCTCCAGGAAGTGGGAGACTGTGCAAGGAGGATATCGAGGACTAGAACACCCTGGGCTGGATGCCTTGGGTGACAGCTTCCAAGCAGAGGGAGCTGCCAAATGTGGGAGGTGAGGATGTTATGTGCATAATCTTTCCTCTTCCTTAGCAGCTATGCACTTTCCTGCCCTAAAGCTGGAAGAATTGCTTTTTCTTTCTGCTGCAAGCAGACCTTTTCAAGTAGATAAATCTACTAAACTTAAAAATAAAAAAAAAAAAGAGGGGGGAAAAAAAAAAGGAAAAGGAAAAAAACCACAACCAACAAACACATGCAAATGGGCTAAGTTAGAATTGCATATCCCATCTGCTTCGTTCATTTTTAGAATTAGGTTTTCATACCTTGTACTTCTCTTTCTTCATTAGATGAAATAGACTTCATTGTTGGCCACCTCAGTACCAGAGACAAACTAAATAACTATCCTGAGCATATGGAAAGTAAAATTTAAGGAAACAAACCTAGTTCTGCCAGAAATATCTTTTGTCTGTCTAAGAAAGAGAAGAACAACTCCTAACCTACCTCTTCCGTATAGGAAATGGTTTAAGATTTATTGTCCTTTATACTGTAACCCTGTGTCACCACAGGTCTAGAAGCTCTGTGACCATGCATGGACATGGTAGCACTCTTCTGATCTAATATGGACTGATACCCTGCTGCAGCAATGGAAGAACCAAAGGGTACAATGTGGGAAACAATTAGCAGTTAACTGGAGGAGTTACGTATTTATTGCAGATGACCTGGGAGCACCCACTGATGTAGGTTAAACAGGAGCCCATGGTGTACTCATTGCCACAAATTACACCTTGGGAGGTTCAGATTGGACTTTAGGAAAAATATTTTAGTAAGAGTATAGTACAATACCAGAGCAGAGACCTCGAGTGGTTACAGAGTCTCCACCCTTGGTGGTTTTCGTGACTTGGCTAGGAGAACCCCAAGTGATCCTGTCTACCTTTGGCAATACTGCTACTTCAAATGAGAGATTGGACATGACCACTTCCAGTGTTCCCTTCTGAATAACATTGCTGTGGTTTTCTACTACTTTCTGGAAGGATTGAGATAGTTGTTTTTCTGATATACAAGGGAAGTATGTCTCTGGTTAACGCACTTTATAGTTGTCAGGTATCTTGTGCACCCTTACAATGCCATTTGATTGGGAGTTTCTTCAGTTTTTGTCCCAAAATATTGTGGGAGAGGAGGACAAAAGAGATCGGTTATTATTTTATACATACAAATGATTGTTTGAATCATTGGGATTCAATGTTGGCAATCAATAATCTGTAATGAAAACAAATTTACATATTTTTAGGTTGTGTTGGCCATTGCAACATGTAGCCAGTTTAATTTTTGCAAACCATCAATCATCTTTTACTACTTGTTAATAATTTCACACACTTTATATGTTTTATTTTGGAAAAAAAATGAAGTTTTGCTTGAAATTCCAGAAGAAATAAATTTGTCACTGGAAAGGATCACATCTTGATTTTTATTTTTTTTAACTTACGATGTAAATTGCATCCTTATTGAGTAAAATCTGGTGAAGGCTTTGCAAAAAGTAACAAAAGTTGTTGATGGTGGGAGCAGTTGTCCTCTCTACTCCAGGAAAGGCTGGTGCATAAGGTCAAAGCCTCTTTGAGCTGAATAAAACATGCAGGTGGGGCAATATGCACCACTGACTACAAGGGGTACAAATTATTTCTATTATCTAGGTATAGACTGGAAAGGGCAAGAGCAGATTACAGATTGGGATTTGGGTTATGAATTTAGCCATCAAACATCAAACAGTGTAGTGAATTTTCTTATATGAAAGCAATCAAGTCTCTTAATTAACTTATCAGTAATCAAAAGATGTCTTTGGAGTTTTGAATAAGGGTATATATACTTTCTACAACGTATTTCTCAAGCAAGGGCTTGGAATGTCTGATTACTACAAATTATCCATATGTATGTAGGATTTGTGTCAGTGCTTCTTGTGCCACTGGAGAATAGATCTACACTGAGTTTTCCCCTGTGGAAATCAGAAGTCTGAACTCCAGTATTATTTTTATTTTGAGATAAAATTAACTGAATTCTTATTATAACTTCAAAACTATGGTGTGCTCAAACATCAATAGCAGACCTGAGAAACACCCTATTGTTCTTTTAATTATGACATCCTCAGCAAGTTAATACAGCAGGCTTACTCAACCAATCAAACAAACCAGTTTGGACTTGGGGAGTATAAAGGTCCTTATGCAAATATTGATTTACATATCTATATCTGTATCTTGCATACATGCAGATAACTTCACTGAGTATCTCTATGAAGTGATAACATTTCTTGAGAAAAATTTAGCTGGTGGAATTTGGAGACCCTGTGTCTACCTTGACACACAGCTGTAGAGCTTTGAACTCTGTGACTTTCTGTCTACTTGTTCATTGGGACCCTTTGATGTTGCTGGAAAAATAGAATCTTGTTCATTGGCCAGTTTATGCCTTAGCATAAAAATAAATTGTTTCCTTAAAACACACATGATGTAGTTCTTATTGTCAGTGTGGAGATAAGTTGCTTTTAAGCTGCATGTCAGACTTAAAAATTGTTGATGGAACCACTGAGCATCAAGTACCTAGGTGGTGCAACATCAGCATGTGGACATGTGAAGTGTCCTTAAAGCTAAGCAAGGTGGAATTAATTGTATTCACTTTTTAATTTCTTTTTATATAAAAATATATATATAAAGAAGACTGTAAATTGAAGCAGGTAACTTTTTTTTTCTGTAAAATTCTAATGTAATTCTAGCCTGAGAAAATTACATGAGAAGGCAGTTTGGAAAAAAAACCAAAACAACAGTAAAAACTCTCCAGCTATTTTTCCCTGTGCAGCTGATAGGATGAAATAAAATGAAAGGAAGCATGATCCCTGATTTTTTTTTTCTACACAAGAGCAACGTTTGTGCCTGTTGCAGTTAAATAAGTTCAAGGGCAATTACACAAGAGCTACCACAGAATCTGTGCTTATCTATTTGGTTTTCTGTTTTTAGGTCAGGTACTCCAAGATAAACAGTGTTGGGAAATATCTTCTCTTCCTTAACTGTAGTAGACCCAGTTAAGTAACTGTCATGAATATCAATGGAAATTGTGGCTTTCATTTACTGTGTCCAAGGAAAGCAGGCATCTTCTGATAGTCTGTGTATTGTCTTATGTCCAGTGCCCGAAAGGTAAAGGAGATTTTGCTTGTTCAGGTATCCATAGTAATGAAGAATCAAAGAAATTCTGTAGATTTAGCTGCCAGAAGGGGTTTCACATTGGAAAACAACCAAGAGAAACCAAAGGGAGAGCAAATTTCATAAAGTGACGATGCTGTGATAATTATTTTACCTTTCTTTCTCCTACTTTAAGTCTATTTTACTGATAATTAAAAGTTTTTGTCTTTTGATTATGATGAAACAATAACATGATTTCCATTGAAAAAGTGTATTGTGAAACCATTACTGAAATCTTAACGGAAAGTGTAGGGTGATGAATCAACCTCTTGAGCTTCAGGTTGATTTGGCTAATTCAGAATTTAGAGCCATCTATAAGGCATTGAAGGTGAAGCTTGCTTTGCCTTTGTCTTTTCTATGCTTGCTTGAGTGGCAAATAAATGGGAGATACTATACTGAAAGGTCCTAGGGCCTTTTCAGAAGGGACATTTTCGTAAACTTCAGTAAAAAGCTTGCCATTTTCCTCTTACGTTTTCAAACATGGAAGCATGGAAGCACGTACCTTTCCAAAAAGCAAGATGCTGTGTCTGTTTTCCTCCACCACATATTTCTTTGCAAATCATGCTAACTGCACCGTTCGAGCTTCTGCTTAATTGTTCTTTTTAGATAAGCACATTTCCCTGTGCCGAAGTGCATTGCTAACAAGCCACAGGTCTGCACCAGATGGGCAGGTGAAAAAGTGATTATGAGGTGTGTGATGATGGTTCTGTATCCATAATACATTCATCCCAAGGTTCACTCGTGCATCTGTTATGTATGTTGTTTTTCTTTTTTACTAGTACCCTTCGAGATATTTAAGCAGGTGATTCTCCACAACTAAAAGACGATAAAAGAGAAAAAAAAGTGAACAAGGGGTCTTTAAGGTGGCACTGCAAAGACAGTGAGACGTGCATATTGCTGGTATATGCCCCTCAGTAGCTCATATAAGATTCAGATGAATATAACAGTGTAATCATTTTCATTAGCAGGTTTTGGATTGATACTTGCTTGCATATTAATGCTGATTACTGAGTCTGGAATTTATCAGGGTGTAGCTGAACTAGCTGGTGCCATTCCGAGGAAGGAGTGAGGTGGGAAGCACGACCTTGCTTTCCCTCTAGTTTGCAAAAGATTTGGAGGGCTGGCAAGCCCAAACCCCATCCAGGTGTTTGAATTCCCCAAATATTCATCTGTGCCTAAACTTTCAAATGTCACGTGTCTGGAGAGGGCATTTTAATGCAGTGTTTCACTCTTCAAAGCAGACGTAGCTCCAGTTTTTAAAGAGTAAAAAAAAAAAAAATATTGATTGTTAAGGTGTTTTTAATTAAGTCTTTGCTGATAAGCAGCTTCATATAAGGCTGCTTTTTTATTTCCCTGTGTCAGTTATTCATTTATAAAAACAACTTTGCAGAAGCTTTAGTGGTGCCTTTGTTTAGTACCAATTACAAAAAGGGTTTCATGCAACTGAGATACTTTAATTTAAAAACATGGAAATTACACATGCAAATTCCTTGCTGAAAATGGGGAAAAGCAGTAAGGTATCCTTGGTTAACTTTTTAGTTATTTAAAAGTAGCTTGTTGGAGATTGAATATTTCTATGTTTCACTAGAGCTTTTAAATATAAAAGAGATATGAGACTATATCTGACACCATCAGGCATATTATATTAAAATTTATGAACAACTTCATCAAAAACCACTTTCCTTCTCCTGCATAGAGACAGATTTGTTCTGACATAAACGTTACATGGCTGGTTGCAGCCTCAGATTAATGCGAAGACCCTGGCGATTCCTTTTAGACGTTATTTTATGAAATAATACCTGTCAGCTGCTGCCTGATCCCAGAAAAGGGGGCAGGTTTTCCAGGTCATCCTGCCATCTGTCAGCTAAAGCTCATCTGTCCCTCCACATTACCACCTGATCTGTGCTAACAGGCCTCACAGGGAGCCCCGCTTCATTGGCCCGGTGGGAGCCCGGCAAAGAGACTGTGCGAGGACATCACCTGTGATTCCCAGATTTAATTATCACTGAAGTGATGAAGATGTGCACGCAGATTGAAATGCTTTTGAATAAATGCATGGCTCCAGATAGGATTTTTTTTTCGCTTTCCCCCCTTTTTATTATTTCTCTTTTTCTTTCTCTTTTTTCCTTTCTCTTTTTTCTTTCATATTTTCTTTCTTTCTTTCCCCCTTTTTTCATTCTTTTTTTCCCCTCATCCCCCCTTTTTCCCTTTCACCCCTTTTTTGCCCCTTAATCCCTTTTCCTCCTTTCCTTTTCCTCCTTTCCTTTTCCTCCTTTCCTTTTCCTCCTTTCCTTTTCCTCCTTTCCTTTTCCTCCTTTCCTTTTCCTCCTTTTCTTCCCTTCATCATATTTTCCCTTATCTTCCCCTTCCTTTCTTTTCCCCTTCCTTTCTTTTCCCCTTCCTTTCTTTTCCCCTTCCTTTCTTTACCCCTTCCTTTCTTTTCCCCTTCCTTTCTTTTCCCCTTCCTTTCTTTTCCCCTTCCTTTCTTTTCCCCTTCCTTTCCCTACCCCCCTCCCAATTCACTTTACCCCTTCCAACAAAATCCTTGTCTGGTTTTTCCAACAGGCATTGTTCAAATTGCACACGCCTATATGTAAAACTTGAATTACAGTGTTTAATAATCAAATTAAATGTAAATGTTGCTGGAATCGTTGTGCATGCCCTCTCAGGAAAAAAATTGCCTCTGTTTTGTGCCCGGCCTTTTACCGCAAACACAATTATTTTCTGAAAAGGCTCCTTATTACCAGATTCTAAAGCTGTATTGATTGTTGCTAGATGGGAAAATCAGGTTGCATTGAATTCCAGGTTGTTACCTCTGCTCCTGTGTCAGCAGGTACCTGGGGTTCCCTGCTGAGAGGTAATGGTGGGGTTGGCAATGGGGCAGGAGGGATGGAGGGCATGGAAACCCTCTGGATCTGCCAGCAACTGCAGGCACCTCGGCTTCTCCCCCTCAATCAATAACACAGCACAAAAGTTATTACAGGTCTGGGCCTTTTTGACTCCAAAGCTGCTTAGGCAGTGTGTGGCATTAATTCCATCTTGTACAAAAATGTAGTTGATAATCACCCGGCTGAGGGGAGGATTTAGGACTAGAACAGCAGATTTCCTCACAGATTACAGCCTAAAACCTGGTTTCTTGGGATAAATCGGGATAATTAACTGTAGTGAAATATGTTACCCTTGTTGATGTGTACCCATGTGGTACTTGGGTGAGGTACGACTGTGGAGAAACGTTTACACCTTTACAACATCCCACAGCTTCCAGCTTGGAGCTGCAGTCCTTCACGTGTATGTCTTTGGAACGCTGGTGACAGGGACTTGTCAGGAGATAATTCAGGCAGTGGTGGCTGCTGACTGAGACCCTGGAAGACTCGGTGCAAAGATCTGCCATCAGAGCTCAGGCCTGTGAGGCACCATGTGCTTTATTTATATCTTCTCCTGCCGCTGACTGCAGTTTTGGGTCAAATAATTTAATTCAGAGCTAACCTTTCTGTCACCACATGCTGATGGGGACCACGCTGAGCACTGCTGCCCCGCAGAGGAGCTGCTCACTCCTCTAGCACCCAGGGCCCCACCAAATTAAGGAATGGCATCATGCTGATAGCCTTCCTGATAGGAATTTGTTTTAATTTCATCAAAGGTCCCCAAGGGGTGGTGACACCCACGGCTTTCCCTGGTGACTTGGCCACGCCACCACATGGCATCACATCCCAGCCTACTTCTCTGCTTCCATTTCCCCCGTGTAGGTGGGTATAGTCATTCTCATGCTTGTATAGATGTACAAAGGATTAGCTAGGTTTTTAATAAGAAAAAAAGACCTCTTTCAGCCTGGAATTCAGAGTTGCAGTTCCAAAGACACAGGGTTTCCTTCCCTCTCCTCAAAATGCGCTTTGTAACTGCAACTCTTCATTACTGTGGTTGGGGGGGCTGCCTGCTATTCTCTGAAGGATGGTGGAGACATTTATCAGGCTGCCATTTTTGTTCTAATCCTAAAGTAAAGTTCACATACCACAGCAGCAAATGCACTGCCCAGATCTCCAGATGTCCTTGTGTCAAGCAGACAGCAGACACAACATCCAATTAATGTATTTTTGTTATAATAGTTATTTTGTATTTAAGTGATCTCTGTTGAAAAACAAGTGGTTTATTTACAGACTTTTCATTTTAAAATTAATGTCTTTAAAAACATTGAGAAATAGTTTATTGCATACAACTAAATGAGTATAGAAAAGGTAGGAAAAAATTACAATGTGCTTTTAATCTGGGAATTTCAAAGAAAGGTTTTATCAGTGTAAGTACAGAAGAATTGGTTTAGGTGTACACATTAATAAAGCCTAGTATAAAAACAGTATGTCCATTGGTTTAATTTGCTCACATCTCAAAACTGCTGTGCTTCATTCTCTGTTTGTACAGACCAAATAACAGAATATTAAGAGTCATTTGAGGTCATAATTAAAGTTCTTTGACATCTGCCTTTTTCTATTAGCCACGACTACCAGATGTCCATGTCATGGGAACAGAAAATTATTAGTCTAACCATGTTTTTATTAAAAAGTAACAGAAACTTGTATATTTTAAAGTTGCTGAGGGTAAGCTTATCAGGTTAAAAGACACTGCAGGGCTGCTTCCCTTTATTTTTATATTTGCCTGACGTTTTTATGTTATTGTTTGCTTTATTGGTACAGTGCTCTGTTTTTCCATCCTGTGCATTACTCAACCACTCTGAGCCTATTGGCAGAATAAACTGAGTTATGTATTTTCCTTAACCTGGTACTTGCTTGTATTTCAGTCTGCTGTGACTACACTGCTTGTTCCTTTACCTGTGTATTGATCAGCTTTATTTTATAGGGTCACTATATTAAGAGCACTGTTGTTTTTTATTGTCTTTATTTCTGCTTGCATGCTGGTCTGTTCTTGCTTTATTGATTTCACTTTTTACACATTGCTTTGCCTCTACTACATTAGCACCCATTCACCACCTTAATGATCATGGCACTGTATGGAGTACAGTATATTGGCTTGTTAAATCATTTCCATCATATTAATTTCTACTTACATGTAGTACTGACCTATTTTTACTGTGCCTCTTCCAAAATTGTCTTTGTTTATCCAGAGCTGGCTGTCCTCTGCTGCTATAAGCATCCCTAGCTTTCTGTAGCTCTATTTTTAATGGCTTTTTTTTTTTTTTTTTTTTTTTGGTTTTCCCTTCTCTCATGTCCCTCCAATTATTTTTTTACTCTTTTTTTTTTTTTCTGAACTTTTACAATGTGTTAAAACTTAGGAAGATGCTTAACTTTAGTGTTTAAAGACATATGCTCAACTTTTCTTCTTTCTCTTTGTCCTTGTACCTGGAAGCGATGGTATCTTGAATTAAGACCTCATCTGAATTTTTATTCTTAAGACTTTTCTAATTCCTCCTTTGGATGTTGTTACTGGCACAGGCTGAGAAACCTGGATACTGGGGCTCTGTGTTGCTATACGTTGTCATGTATGTTATACACTATGTGATGTCATTAGAATCTGCCACTGCTTCGTTCATCTTGGGGAGGATGGAGAGGAGTTGTGTATGGAGAGGTCTGCAGTACATCTGGGGTTCAGTCGTGGCAAGGGAGGGAGAAAAAGGGAGGTTTTCAAAGGGGGATGGAGGAGGAGAAAAGCTAAGACCTCTTTCCTCTGGTGAGCAGAAGGTGCCTGGGAGGGGACTGAGGATGCAGCACGGTGCCTGAAACCACATCTTCTGCTGAACATTTGGTGGCAGCAGGAATTAAATTGCTCTTAACTTTCTTTGGAAACAGTGTCTGTGGTGCTGTTAACTGGAATATAAAGAGCAGATTTTACAGACGGAGTTTTAGATGTGATCCACCCTTTCATAAAAATGTCTGTGATTACTACAGGGTTTTTTTTTTTCTCCTGTTTTTATTTCTGTCTCAACCTATTTTTTGTCAATCAGAAACCATAACCATGTTTGAACAATGAAAAGCTGAACTTTAATCAATACAGAGAGCTAGTATTTATTTGGAGATCAGACTTTCCTCATATCTTTCCAAGCAAAGCCTGCTTGATTGCCTGCACTGAGCCATAGGTATCATTCTGACTCGAGACCATGGTTGTTTAACTCTTTGTATGGCCTGATGGGTTCCACTCCCAGCTCAATTTCCCAAGGGAGTAACATAGTATAATCCTGGTATTACAAAACCTTGCTTTTCCCAGCCAAGTTTGAGGCACAGCTGAGTAGGGCAAAACTTACTCTGTGATTATAGTGGAGTGCCTGACTGACAGTGTGGAAATTTAGGATGTGCACAACCTACTCAGTTTATATTTCGTGATGTGGAAATGAAATCTGGGTTGCTGATTTTTTTTTTTTTTTTTTTTTTCCCCTGGTTCATAAAAATGCAAAATAGCAAATCTAATAAGTTACGTTTTATGTGTAGTTTGGCCATGAAACAAACTTTTCTGAAATATGTAATGAAAAGTGACATCACACTCATCACTATCCTGCTTTAAATTTAAACTGCTCAGCCTCGCATAATCAATTACTTACAGAAAATTGTAAAGCCCTTAAAATTCTGAAATGGTTTCTGGCATTTAATTATATAAGATTTTTGACCTGGCTAGGCAGATAATGTTAACACAGCTTTAATACTAAACAAGACTGAACATGTGTGTGCTTGACTTTTATTAAACTCCTACTGAAGAAACAGATTAATTGGAGGCTGATTCATTGGTGAACAGGCGTTAAAGACAGAAGGACCTTCTCACATTTTGTTCTGTTACCCAGGCTTATGCCATCTCAGGTTGGCAAGGAGATCCCAACTGTAGTGTTTTGAAATGTAACTGAAAGAAATTTTAGAATAACAGGTGCAAAAAAAAAAAAAAAAGAAAAAGAAAAGAAAAGAAAAAAAAAGGAAAAAAAAAACATACAAAAAAAAAAACACACAAAAAAAAAGGAAAAAGAAAAGTGAGCCATTTTCAAAATGCTGCTCTGATCCCTTCCTCTTCTGTCTTGCCAAATGACCACCTGACACCTCACTGACACAGGTATTGCCCAGATAGGTTTTTCATTAGTGATGTTAAAAGTGTAAATGGGAACATGGGAACCGGCATCTGTCGCGATGATTTCCTACATGATTATTACTTCTCTTTCCCCCCGCCCTTAGAACAATTTTTAAGAAGATGTGTACAAGCTGTGATTAAACCACTTCAGATTAAGCTCAAAGTAAATTGAAAAAGTCCTTCTTAAAGCTCTCATTTAACAGTGTTTTACATCCATCTGTAAAATCAGAGCTTTCCTCGCAAGCACCCTTGGAATAGCCCACTTCCCACAAGGTAGCAGAGGTTAAAAATAAAACAGCAAGAAATCCGTGGCAAAGCACATGTGAGATTAACGGGGTGAAAGTACTGGAGTGGAGAGCTGTTTTCTTCTGTCTGAGCTCCTCGTTCTGTCACACAACCCCCAGTCTGGAAATCTTAACACTGACACTTTTGTACAGATCGGTTTGTTAGCGATTTCAGATTTTAATTCAGCACCCTCGCGTGATTATTACTGACATTTCTTTTTCGTAATACTAAGAGAGAGAGAGAATGTGCCTAAACAGATTTTTGCATGAGGTGCTGGGCAATTTTGACATCAGAACCCGAAACTTGAAAGAAATGTGTTTCCTCCCAAGGTGTGTTTGTGGCATTAAAAAAAAAAAACAACACAAAAGGAGAGGTGATCTGGGAGATTAAGCTGTGCACTTCGGTAGCTCCAGGTGGATGCTGCTGATTTCTGAGTGTTTGGGAAAAGCAGGAGGCTCTCCTGGCTTTATTTGGTTCTTGTGTGAAAGTGGGAGAAACGAGAGTATTTTGACAATTACCCATTGAGCTTTTCACTTCATTCAAACCCGCAGTGCAGCGCTGAGTGGGTGTGCAAGGGAGAAGCAAAACAACAAAACCACGTACTATAAAAGCAGACTAAATGCTTGCACAGCCCCCTGCAAATTAAGATCTCCACATGTATTAAAGTTCTACCTTTTAAAATCATGTATTCCTCTATTTTCATTACTCCTGAACATTAAAGATACTGGTAAAAATTAAGCTCTGATACAAATCACTTGGAGTTAAACACATTATATGGCTTAATTTATGAAATGACTTGGTCCATTATATTTTATGAATGTTTATTTTACCCTTACAATCCAAAATTGTAGCAATTATATAACATAATGAAATAGTGAGCTAAATTGCATTCTCTTACAGGTTTATATGTACAGTTATGCTTATTATTGTGCAGCAATAGCAAAAAATATCTGGGGAATTATTATTACAGCTGTTTCCAGCATTAAGGGTAAAATACCCTCTTTTTAATGCATTAGTTATTAGTTCATTCTCACTGGCATTCCACAGGTAAAAAACTTCAAACCTTAAATTGAAAGTGCTTTGAAATTTAAAAAAAAATAATAAAAGGAATGTATTTTAAATGGGGTTCTTACCTAATGTTGTACCTCAGCATATTTTCTCTCTCTCCAAATTTACATCATGAACTGATTTTTAGGCTGTATATATTAAGTCCCTGAGAGGGATTACAAAAAATTAAATATAAAATACAGCACATGCATAGGCTGTTTAAAAAAAGGTGTGTCACTGGCTATATAGCATAATAAACTTTTTAAATATTTGCCTTGCAACTGCTGATTTCTGTTGCTTTTTTTTGTTTTGTTTTCTAGTGCAGTAGTGAAAAAACACAGTAGCTGAAAGGTGAACTTTTTTGTATTTCAACATTCCCAGCCTGGTGAAACTGTTCCGCTTGCTACATGGTGTTATAAATATCAAGATTAGTTTCTCCTAAAATTACCAGTGCCAGCTGCATTCAGTTTCCCATGTTCTATAGTATTTTGTTACCAATGTTCTCAGTTTAGGGAGAGGGTTTTAAAAATCAAATTAGTCACAACAATCTTCACTATTAAAATCTGTTTACAAGTTTCCCATATATTTTAAATGTTGTGCCTAAATCCATTTGCTTTGCTCAGTGAAATATTCCCACTAATATTCTAGCCTTTCAACCCAGTATGATCACACATTAAGAATAACCATTTAAATTTCTTCTCTGGTACTCAGCACCTACAATTTAGATAACTGACAATCATTAAATTGTGTACAGCAGTAGCTGGTATATGTGTACATATATATTTTGCAGACACGTGGGCATAAACATAAATCTATGCCTTATATTTAAAAAAAAAATTCTACTGTAGTATATTTTGACCTCAGCTGTCCAGCATATATATTTTGCATATTCTTACAAATCTCAGTGAATCATGAGCTCCGTACCAGAAAGTAGGAATTTCTGCCCTCCTGAAGTCCTTACAAAATCTTGCTTTAAACCTGTGTGCATTTAAGTTCTTCAGCTTGACATCCTTTCAGTCTGGGAATATGACATACGGCCACTAATCCAGGATTAATTGAGCACTTATGTGCAGTACAAAACATTCTTTATATATTGACAAATATTTCTAAAAAATGGATTGGTATTTTTGCTGTTAATTGTTTCATTACTGACCTTTACCTCTGTAGACATATGCAGTTTTCGTTTTTTTGGGTGAGACTTTCAAAATATTTTTTTTTTAAGTGTCCAATGCTCAGTGTTAGCAGTGACATTTTTACAGTCTATTCAGAAGCATATATTTCAGTCTTTTGTATCTCATTTCTTTCTATTTATTTAAAACAACTTAGCATGGAAAAATCTTGCAGATTTAAGTGACAGTGATGATGTACAATATGCATAAAATGAGCCTGTCCCTACCCATGGTGTGTATTGCTAGGGACTCCATTGCAATATTTACAGTTAAACTAAACTTTTTCAAATGAAGCAAAATTGCATTTGTTTTGCAGATTTGCTCATCATTAAATGTGAAACATTTCACATTTGTCTTTTTGAGTAATTGGCTTTTTAAAATGATAAGGTGCTCTGAACACTTGTTATGTGGATAGGTCTGACGTTGTATCCCAGAAATCCATATGCCATACAGACAGAACAGAAGAAAGATATTCACAAGCATGTCACAGATTGGACTGAAGCAAGCCAAAAACCAAAGTGCCATGGCATTAACAATAGCACCAGATTTACTGTCACGATTGCAATCTGTGCTGTATCATAGACAGAAGGAGAACTTTTGATAGGTAACACCTCGGTGTTTTTTAAATCTTTTTGGCAAATTATCATTTTCATTATATTTTTGCCTGCCATATAATATTATTATAATGGTATTAAGTCACACACGCGTGCACACGCACAAAGTTTATTAGCCCTCAACAAAAGGGCTGATTTATGTTCCGCGCTAACTATTCCTCAAGGAAGAGGAAGGTATTTTACTAAAGATTAACACAGGTTTTAAGGCAAATCACCCACAAAAGTAGCAGTGATATTTTTCAAACATGCAGCAAGTTAATAAAATCTCAGTTAATAAAGTCTTAGGCAATAAAACCTCAGCTAATAAACTTAATAAAGGTACAGAGAGAAACCATGTGCACCACGGAACGCTCGACAGCTCAGAAGTTTCCAAAGTTTGAAGACACAGGATGAAGGGGAAATATTTTTTCTAGGGTTCAATCACAACCAACTGCATTTTTGCATTGCAACTATGTAGACGTTTCTTTTTGACTATAAAAACCATACATTTTCTTTCAGTGTAAAAAAAGCTGCATAAAGCAGATTTGGCAATACCATAATTCATGTTGAGCTCTGATAAGTGCTGAAAAAGATTTACAAACTCACAGCTTGACACTGAGCCCACATGTTGGGTAGAGTGGAGAAAAAGCTCTAGAAATACTACATAGAGCTTCCTGGCAGCAAAAAGAGAAACATCAGTCAATTGTTTTTCTTAATTGAAAGCCACCTTGGGACCTTGTTGAAAATAACGTATCTGCCTAACTTTGCTGCTGTTTAAATTACCTGGCTGGGGGAGTTGTCCTGGGGCCATTCACAATAGTCTTTTTAGTGAAAGAAAAACATTGAAATCCTCCCTTTATATGAATTATAGATTTGAAACATGCTTCACGTAGGTAGAAAATGAGAATTACGAGACAAACCTACTGAAACACAAGGCTGGGTATTGCTACCTTCTTTGCACTGGAAAGTACTTTTTTTTAATTTATACTTTTTGAGCATCCTTTTCTGCAAGTCTTCCATTGCAGATATTGCCCTGGTCTGAAATCATTGGGACTTCTTGTGGGAGAAATTGTTGCTTGCATAATTTGAGCTCGCTACTTTGTACTTAAAACTATGTTGGCGGCGCAGTTGGTGCTTGCGACTGAGTCGTTTCAAAGTTTACAGTGGTGCTGCTGCTGTGTTTTCCACTCACTGCCATAAAATATCATGTTGCCACAAAATGTTGTGGGAGCTTCATTTAAATACCATGAGTTGTGCTCTCCTGCCTGGAGTCTGGGGAAAATCAGGAATTACTTAAAATTTTGATTGAAACAGAGTAGTAAATTTTCAACAACTTCCCCACTCCCCCCACCTCCTCACCCCCAGTTTCTAAAGGTTTGACTAAACATATGCTGGTTTAGGTTCACTCGAGCTGGAGTGTAGCATCTAAACATATCTTCAGTCTCCTCTTGTGCTGATGCAGACAGACATCACTGAAGGGGAATCATTATTAGCAGCACCTCTATGCCCACTCTCCTGGACTTCTCCTGCAACGGCTCTGCTATAGTACTGTAGAATGGTTTGTGTGGGTAGGAAACAAATGTAAAGGGGTTTAAGATATAAAATGTGAATCGTTTTTGATAGTGGTGATGTTGCCATGAGTGGCAGCTTTTGCTTTTAACTGCTTCTCCACCCCAGGTGTGAAGGTATGCACAGGTATTTGATACATGCTCCAAGAGCTGGGGCTGCTGCTGTTCACTGCTCTAGAAGGTCAAAGTGAGATAATCCTCAGAAAAACCTAATTGCAACTTTCCCTACCTGCTTGCAGTAGCTTTACTGTCTCTCTGATCTGCACTAGCAGAGTCAATAATTTGTTTGAACAAGTTTTCCACCCAATCATTAACACACTTAAAGCCTATAATGAGCTCTGTATACATGCAAATGCATCTTTTTAAGTGCTTGTGTAGATTTAAGGGCACTGTTTTCTTGTAAAATGGAAATCAGAGCTTTTTTCTCACAAAGACACTACAGTCCTTAATAAGGGCTGGATCTGCAGCGACTTTCTAAGTTTATTTAATTTTACACTACTCTTGTCCTTACATGCTGTATTTGGGATCTTTTTAAAGAAGAGAAATAACACTTTTAAACCTGTGTCTAATCAGATGTCTCAGAAGATTTTCCTCAAGCCCTCTCATCTTCTTACAGTAGGCAGTGAATGAACAGTTTCAACTCAGAAATGAAAGGCATTTATGAACAGATTTTTTTCAACTTTATCAGGCACTGCTCAACTCGCATTGTATTGGTTTAATGATACTTCAAGAGAAATAAAGAAATTCATGACTATAACAAATAAAGAGAAAGGCAATAAGATTAAAACGGGTACCGTTCGCGCCCTGTACGACAGCTCGGAGGACTCTAGCAGAAGAGTAACCAGCTCAGTGAAAAATCAGAAGCTGTGATTGCTGTTTAACACTGCAGCTTTTCACAGTAGCTCAACACAAAGTTATTTAGCACAGGTGTTTCTGTAAGTCTGATACCTTGGGAAAATTCGCAAGGTTCCCTGTCTCTCTTGCTCCGTGTCGGCTCTGAAGTTGGTCCTGTGATGCAGTAAAAATGGGTTTGGAGTAGGAAATAGAGTGTATAGGCAAATAAGCAAGTTCAAACGAAGGAACTGCTCTAGATTCATTTTCTTGGTTGCTAATTTTTGTAACGCATGACAGTAGTGAGGTGAATGACCTGTCATCGAGCAAAAGCAGTGAAAAATGGGAGAGAGTTATCATTCGGATTTAAGCGTGAAACTGAGATCCTGTTCTCTGCTTTGATAAAAGCAGCTTTCCCAAATAATGTATCAGTGCTCTTTCTTTGTTAGGTGTGAGTTTTGATAAATGCTCACCTTTTTTAGCATTTCTCACTATTTTATTTAGATGTGGTTTATTTCTGGTTTCAACCTGTGTGGGCTTGCATTTCAATAAGAGATGAAATGGTAATAATTAGATTTCTAAACACCTAAAACATTTTTTTAATTTTTTTTTTCCTTTTATTTCTCAGGTTCTGCCAGTATCTAGTTTATGGCTTAATTCTGTGTAAGGTCATCTTCTAAGTGAGCAATTTCAGTTAATCTTAGATGTTGTGAGTTTGGCTGTGATGGAGAATCAGTTCATCTGTTCTCAGAAGGATTGAGTTATGGGGATTGTTGGCAATTGAAAACGCAGAGTTTAGCTGAAACCCAACTATAATTTCTTACACAGCTATTGTTTTTCTCTCATTTTTGTCAAGGTGATCTGGCTGTGTTTTGACTAGTCTAGCCAAAGGTTAATAATAATAAAAAAAGCATTTATTTTCTGATACTGTGTTACTCAAGTAGTTAGATAAGGTTATCAGTTCGGGTTTGCTTCTAACAGTGAAGGAACCAATATGTGGTGGTTTTTTTGTTGTTGGTTTTGGTTTTTTTTTTTTCTCCTCTAATTCCTTAATAATCTATCTTCTCTCAGTGGGCTAGAAGGTATAGCTTTCTTTTGCTATTAGGCTTATAAATACTAGCTAACTTTGTTGCTTGTGGTTCTGCTGTTAATTCACATGCAGCTCTTACTGACTGTCACTAACATATCATTTGTTCCCTGAAATATTCTCTCTGTGAATAAATAGAACTTTTCTGCTATTTTTGCTCTGACTGGTTTGCTCGTTTCAGTCTTGTGACTGAACACAGCACAAAAACTCCTACTCTGAAAGTTGCATATTGCTTAATGAAGTACCTTGCTGAATCAGGGCTACCGTGCTCCAGCAGATGAAAGAAAAGCACATAAGAAGCTGTACTGCCAGGTTCTGCTTTGAATGTTTTTCTTTTCATCAAATTTTAGACTTATTAGCATAGCGGATCACAGCTTTGCAAAACAAACAAAAGCTTCTAGTGGTATTCCTGCAAGTGTTGGGAAAATGTTAATGTAATTGGTTCTGTTTATAGTTCAAACCCACTTACATGTTCATAGACATAAGAGTGAGGCAGTCAGCTCTTCCAGCTCTGGTCTAACGATTGTGTCTCAAATCACTGGGAGATGACTTCTCAGTTTCTTTGGTCAGACTGAAGAATCTGATAAAGTTCTTAATTATTTCAATGGCAGGAGAACAGTGCAAGGATTAGGTTGTGGGTGAGGTTGCAATACAGGGTAACACAACACTTGGAGAAACTGAAGTCTGAAATTCCAGTTTCCTTAAGGCTTTCCATTTTGCTTCGCTGTTTAAAGTGTACGTTGTTCATTTGATGTTGCTTTCAAGTTGTCCTGTGCTGATGAGTTAGATGAGAGCAATGGCATTCCTGGTATCCCTTGTAGCACGATGGGAAGAGCAGGAACTTGAGGGGCTGGGGGAGATGCTCTGGAGAAAGCCCTTCTGAACCTACAGTTTGTGTTGCCAGAGAAACACAAGTCTTCTGGCACATCCACAGTGCTTGAATTAATCTGCAACGATGACATCTTTGGACAAGGAGCCCATAATGCATTTTAAAATACTAGTTATTTTCCTGTCAAGTGTACTGTACATTTATTAGTGACAAGAAGTAGAGCAACAATCACGGTGCTGCAGGGCTCCAGATAAACATGGTTTTATGATAATAGTATGGAGGACTCAAACCCCAAGTGCCCAGCCATTTTTGTGCCAGATAATTTTGCATATTTTTAGCTTCTCTTATATTTAGATCCCTAAGTTCCTGTAAGAGCTGTCACCCCAAACCTGCGTTCAGCTCTACTGCATCATCCCAAAGCTTGCAAAGGAAAAGAGTATGAGGCTTTCAGACGCAGCATATTTAGAAAAAATGGGGAGAGAGTTTGCCAAATTCCCCAAAACCACTTCCCAATTCCCCTCAGGAAATTACTTGTTTTCAGTGGGTAGTTCAACCACAAACGTTATTGATTGTCCAACCTCAGTCTTTACAGTCTTGATGGCCAAATATTTTGCAATCATTCTCTCTATTTAAAACTAGAAGCTGTGTTTTTTTGTTTTGGAAAAATGGAGTTTTTCAGTTTTTCAGCTTGCCACATCACATTGTGGTGCATCCCTCCAGATTGTCCAGTGTGATAACCAGAAGCTAGACTGACAGATGTCAAAGTGTACATCATGTTCTACTACACAAGGAAAGCCTATGTTGTTAAAAAAGAAATCAGATACTCATTAGTTTAAAAATAGGTATAGTTTTTACATCTTTGCTTTTGATGTGTGGTGTTTGGTGTATCCCAGCACAAACCTGAAACTCAGTGATCTAGAAAGTATGTTTCTTATATTTTTTTCGTAATTTCACTGAATTTCTTAAAAACCAGTACATTAAATAATTGATCAGAGTAGGTTGTGGATTTGTGAGCTACGTAGTCAAACATTTCAGTAGTTTTTTCACCCAATTACTGCTACCTGACTAAATTCAGTGAGTGTAAGAAATTCACTGAGTTCTGAGCTATATTCTCCTTTCTTAGAAAAGCTCCCCTTAGACATTTATTGTGAAAAGATAATTTGATATTTTGATCATGTTCTATTTTTTCAATAACATTTTGAATAATCTTCTGTCATTACTACACTACAATGTAGTGTAGCTGACAACGTTGAAGGCCAGTGCATTTCCAGTGCTGTCAGGGCAGTCCCAGAACATCTATAGAAAAATCCTAGGATCCTCCAGCACTTGAAAACTGGTTCAAAACTATCAGGAGCATTTGGACTGATACCAAGTTCCATTTTTTTCAGATGAAAAGAATTTCTGATTTGAAAAATTAGAAGGTATTAATCTTTGAATGAAACAGTCTCCATACTAGCTATGCCATGATGCTGCTTATTGTATAAAATAGCATAATACCCAAATGAAAAATCCCACAGCTGTAAGACAGGTTCATAGACTATTAGCCTTTTAGGAACTGTAGTTGAAATATCCATATTCTTCTGTACCCCGTAAAGAACTGTACATGTGGTATCACCCATGAAAGTTTTCTCACAAGGTTGTGACTCCTTAGAAATAAGAGTTCTGACCTAAATCTCAACAGCATAATTTTTGTTGAAATACTAAATCCTTTTACACATTGAATTCTTCTCAGTTGTTGTCTCTGGAAATGTTTGTTTTCTTAAATGAATCTAACAGCCTTATTCAAAACATTTTTAGTCCCGTTTAGCTTTTTCTAATATTTACCTACAAATAAAGATGGAAAGAGACAAACCAAAGATGATACACATGGTTTGCTCCCTGCATGCAAGGAAAGATGATAACCATTATCTTTTTCCTGCCTGCAACACTTAGGAACTTGACACAGCTGGCAGAATATATGTTCTGATCATGGACCAACTTTGATGTTTTACATTGTTATTAAACAATAGCTGGCATGGTCATGTAGCAGCAGGATATTACACTTACCGTTCAGTAGACCTGTTTTTATAGAAAGGGACCTCCTGCCTCCTTGCCCCAGGCCACAAAACCCTCTACTGCAGAGATGGTTTTTTGGATCTCTAGCAGTAGGAGGGTTCCTGTGTTGTTGTATTGGCTTTTGGCAAGCTAATAAAATAATGTAAACAGCTATTTTGGAAAATGACCACATGTTCTACATGCTCAGTTCACAGAGAGGATCTGAGTCATTAAAAAAAACCCCAATCCCCCCCTCCCCCCCATCTGAATGAGAAGAAAACAGTAAATATAACAATGAAAAATCCCATTCAGTAGTGCTGTTTCATGTCTAAGATGCTTTATTCAACAGAGGGTACCAATCCTCACAAGTAACATCTGCTATCAGAGGATTTGCAGGTACACCTTTGTTCACTGCTAAGTGAATTTGTGTCAGTATTATAATGCAGCAGATTTCTGCTTTTCACTCAAACCAGGATTAGCATTGACTTGGGCTGGAGGGCATTCAAGCTGCTGTTCTTCTTTTAGCCATATTGCTCTGTAAACATCTAATTGTTTCCAAAAGTGATGTACAGTATGCAAAAACCTGAATTCAATGCAAATAAGTCTGTGCAGCTCTACAGTTAACAGGTGTTCTCATTAGTGTAAGTAGACAAGGAACAATTCCTGAGTGTTTTATAAACACTTATAATCATGGCCAAATACATTACTATAAGTATAAAGATACTTATAGCAACATCTCTGTTTTCTTATTGTGCAATCTCAGCACTTATTAATAGGAGACATGTGTCAGTAAATGAAATACTAACAGCCAGCACCGACTTCTGCCTGCAAATAATGTAGCTGTAAAATGCTCTGCTACTGATGAATAAATTTCTGGCTAAAATAAGAGTCAACGAAATGAAATCTTTTCACATAGCACATATATATTTTAAATATATATCTTTGCTTGTACTGAAAGTAGAGCATTCATTCTCCCTTTGAATTTTGTTTGTTACAAGGACTTATCATGTGGAGTCTCACTCACATACATCATAAAGTGTTATAACATGCATATAAAATTGGACAGGAGGACCATTCATCACTAGGTATTGTCCAGCTGGTAAAGCTAAGAAAGACAGAACTTCTCTGAGAAACCATTGCCAATATCTCAGTGTGTGGCTGTGTAATATATGGCTTCAGATTGCAAAGGCAATAACAGTAAAATATTACCCCAAGGAGAAAAGTAGCTTGCAGTAGGTATTCATACATTGCCTTTAGTCTTCATCTGTGGACAAAATGTGCAATTGTCTATTCCCCGACTTCCCGCTATGCACAGACACAACTGAGTTGTGTTTTAATTATTATCTCTTGCCTCTCTGCTCTCAGCCAGTTTTGGGGGTTCTTTCTCTCTTCCCAAGTCTGGTGACTTACATCTCCCTGGCCTTCAGCTTAATGACTGGCAGAAGCCCATCCATCCCTCTCCCATGGCAAAGGCCGAGTATCCATGGGGTTGGAGCAGAGGGCAGTACAGGCAGGGGGTACATAGGCAGTGTCTGACATCCAGGATGGTTGCCTTCTGCTTGTCTCATATTTTCCTTTTTTTTTCCACTTTGCCCTCTGAAGAAAAACCCCACTTTTCAGAGGCCAGTCCAAATAGACCAGCTGTGAGCCCAACTCTCATGGGACATAACACCAGTGTAGCAGATTATCAGGAAATACTTCTCCCAGTGTGTTCCTTGGATGTTTAGCAGAAAGTACTTGTTCTTCCTTACCTTTCCCTTCGATTAAACAGCATGTGCTTTCTTTTCATACATCTTCAAGTAAAGGAAGAAATAAGACTCGGACTGGTGGGTGAAAAAGGGAGAATGAGAAGCTGTTCCCTGAAGTCAGTCAGAAAGCATCCCAGTACCCCTGGCAGAGCTCTGGACCTTTTCCTCTCCAGGGAGGCTCTGTGAAGCCTGAGCTCCATGTCACATCTGAGGAGGAGTTTTGGTCTCTCAGGGCCTAATCAGCTTTAATTGTGACCTCTTGTTTGTTCAATATCTTCTTTAAAAAAGATATAAATCAGTTCTTCTGCAATTGAGAGTTTTCATAGCCAGGAAGGAAGGGATGCAGAAAGAAAACCTGGTTCTCTCCTTGCTGGTATTAAACTGATTCTATGAGTTCATTGCAGAACAGAAAGATCTTTTTCTTCTTCTTAGCAGTCCCAGAGTTCACAATTTTATTATGAAATTATGTTGAAGGACCCAATCCCAGGAATTTATCAGGAAAAACTATAAATTAATAATTGTTCCGCACTGGTACAATACAGTTTAATTTAAAAATTTGTTCTTCCTTTTAAGATTATCCCCAAATTTCAGACTGTTGAATCCACTTCAGAGCCATCAGTGTGTATACCCCAAATACTAAGTGAAGGTCAGAAAAAAGCAACTTATGTGTGTGAGCAGGTTGCTTTGATACAAAGACCCCGTGAAGGTTCCCAGAAAATGGATGTCAGTCATATCACAAGGTGATACAATTGAAGATGTATCTTGTAAACTTCTGGCAGCAGCTGGTCTTACAACTGCTAATACTGGGGAAGTTGTGAAAACACAGTATGTTTGTTGCCTTGTTGCAATAGTTGGTTTTCCGGGTGATTTTTACAGATTCAGAAAAAACAGGGTGATTATAACATAAGGTTCAACATCTTTAGATACGTAGAACATTTTCTGTTGCTTAAAACAAATATTCCCAAAGAAAGTATAAAACATTTTTTTGACTTGCAAAGTTTTTGCAGTCTATCATTTAAATTACTTAAATAAAGGGAGCTTTACTGCTCCCAAAAGCTGAGGATATAACACCCGCCATGCATATTAGCTTGATCTTTTTGACAGACCAGAAAAGTGTTTGTGTGTGCCAATTAAAACAAAAATGGATCCCCAGTGGCTTGTTCCTCACACAACTTCTGAAAACTGCTATCATTGTATGCTGGGGTAACCCTGGATAAGGCGGCTATCCAAAGTAAACAAACTTTTCAAAACTTTCATGACAGATGGGGGTTACAAATGCATTTTAATAAGAGAGTTGCCAAAGCAACTTTTTTGCAATCAGCATATATTTACTTAACATCTAGCAACATTGGGAACACAAGGCAGATACTTTCTCACAACATTTTTTAACAAATATCATTTTTTTTGAAAGATTGGTTGAAGACCTTTTCTTTCAAGCTGATATTTCCCCATCACTTCAATGTTAACTTTGCTCGACATCCAAAGGACTGCTAGATTGGTAAAGCCAGACTGTAACATGAGACAGACAATCTGCTTGATAATGAAATTTCTTGGGTAGTCATAAACATCTTAGAGTCCTTTCAGTAATTTAACTATCAGCATAACCATGACTACCCCTCTTTGATAAGCTGAATCATATAATGGATATATGATGCAGTATGGATATAGTGCAGATCAATACTGATCCTGTTGGTTTTTTATTTGCATTGTTTGAATATCAGACTCTCATATCACTGCAGTACAGCACAGAAAGATATTTTATTTATCTTTTCTGCTGCTCACTCATTCAGCATAAACATGGCCAAGAGACTGGATTATCTGTGAGAAAGAATTTAAGATCAACTTCCAGAAATGCAGTTAGATTCTTGACATGTTTTTAAAAACTTACATGTCTCAGTCCCAGGTTAATTCAAATCCAGTTAATTAAACCACTGAGGAGCATAGCATCTCCCAACTTTAATTAATTCTACTTCTACTGTGGGTGTGGACACAGGAGTATCTATATTTTGTGTATTTATTCTCAAGCTATATTATATTCTAATGATTATTTTTTTTTTAAGATTCAGAAAGAGAGAGAAAAGTCTTCTTTCTTTTTGTATTTTTCCTTTGTTTTTAACTCTCTTCCTACCTTTCCTTTCCCAGCCCTGGTTGCTGTCATGCAGATGAAAAGTGGCATGTCCAGTGTTAGGTGGGTTGGGTGGCTAGATCCCAACCTGAAAAAAAACTCAGGAAAAGAGAGGGAAAAGCCTAGATTTCTTTTCATTATGGGTAGCCAAGAGGATTTATATGAATAAAAACCCCCACCCCTCTTAGAGAGCAAGGTGAGATGAAGGGAGCAGTGGGACAGGGGAAGAGTGTTAGTTTTTGAGCTAGAAATGCTCCAGCGACTCACATTTCCTTTTTTCCTCCACATATCAAGGGCAGCAATCCCAATGCACAGTGAACAAGAGGAACACACTTTACTGAATTTCTGCACACAGTGGTATCTTTCAATCCAAGTTGAAATCACTTGGTGTTCACCACAAGCTGTGGAAGACCCAGGTGACATCAACATTTAGGTTTTCTGTGCTGGATTCTGCACTGGATTAGCATCTGGTGGGGTTTCCATGGCCCAAAAGTGTTTGATAATCCAATGCTGAACCATTGGGGTGGGTTATATGAAGCTTTACTCCAATAGTCCAGCTTTTTTTCTGGATGTCCCACAATCACAGGGAATTGCACAGTGGATTGTTTCAGTATTTGGCTGGAATAAGAAGTGTGTGATGTTTTCTTGGTGTCCATACACGAACCATACACTTCCCGAGCTGCTCGCTCCATTCCCTTTCACTGAAGGGTAGAGATTGTGAAGGATTTTTTTTTTTTGCTGCATTTCTCCTTGCCCGTGGGATTCTTCACTTCCTGTATTAAAGTTTGTTCTTGGCATTGTCTGAAAATAGTTCATCACTGCAAATAATAGTTGTAGCCACCAGAGATGCATAAGTACACTTTGAAGTGAGTGAATCAATAATACGGTTTGTATGTTTGTTTCGCTGTGTGAATTTATCGCCCTTTTCCATATCTCTGTAGAGTGCCTATCAGTAGGATTGCTAAAATTGCCTCCACCCCTGTTCTGCAGCTAAAATAAATGTAAGAAACAAATATATCTATGGAAATGTATATTGCTAAAGAACTAGAGAGATACTATAAAGGAGACTTTTTTGTTTGGTTGGGTTTTTTCACAGCGGTGAAATAGTCCTCAGACCAAAGTTTGCAGGAAGACTGTGGAGAAAAGTCCCTGGGCTTATCCCATGGTAATCTTCTGGCTTTTATCTCATGTTTTCCATTGATGTAGATACACTATGAAAGGGAAGAATCTCTGAGACATGCTCTAAGAGGTGATCCAGGTGATCTGAAAAGGTTTAAAAGTCCTGGAGGAATGTAGCAGTGTATGGAAAAATAGCATGTCCCAGAGCACAACCCAATGCAGGAAAAATAGATTTGTAGGGTTTTTTTAAGAATTACTGATCCTGGGTGAGCTCCAAGGTATATTTATGTGTTATAAAGTGGCAATTAGTTATATAGTGTCTTGTATTTCTTGGAGCTATATAGGCAACTTTTTATTTAATAGCGTAGGATCTTGTTGAACACAATCTTGGTACATCAATATGGTGACATGCAAAAGAAGCTCACCCCTCTATTTGCAGCTTTATAAGGTGACAAGAGAAATCCTTAATAAGCCACAAATAGAATATAATAAAAAGGCTTTCACACCTGCCCCCTCCACCCTTCCCACTCTGTTGGCAGCCCAGCAGTGCATTGAATTTAAGACACATTTACCTGTGGTGAGCCGATATTTTCAGAGGATCAATGTTTCACAGCAGGACTGTAGTTGATTATAAACCTACCATGAGAATGGAATCAGCCTTTGAAGTGATTTTTCCAAGGTACTACAGCAAGAAAGAGAGAATCCAGGCACCCTGGCTCCTCTATCAGCAACCTGAAGGGCACACCCTTTGCAAACGAGAGGGCTGATGTCAGTTGTCATTCCTTGTGGGTATTTATTGCTGGCAGCAGCATCATAATTCTGCCTGATCAAGTAATGCTAATTCTAGGCTGTAGCCTTTGCAAAAATGATGGCAAAGAGAAGAGGGATTTCAGGATATATTTGGATAAGTGAAGTACCTAGTACAACAGAGACTGGCAACTCTATCTAGAGGACTTTATTTCCCTTTTTTTTTTTTTTCCAGTTTTGTGTTTCGTTTGTTTTTTTTTCTCCAATCCCTCCGTTTATTTCAGCAGTGCCTGACACAAGGATGGTGTGTTAGCAAGCCTTAATATTGAACAATTTATGCCTGTTGTTAGTTATACATCATTTAGGGCTGTGATCATAAATTGTTCAATCACAAGGTTTAGTCAAAGGCAGCATTCTTTACTGATGTCTTTTCCCAAGGGTGTTGAAAATTCGATTGTTCGAAGTGCAAATATGGTTTAGCAATCCCTTCCAAGAACCATTTATCAGAATCCTAAGGAGGTAATATATAAAAGTGGGATAGGAAACCTGCACATTAAATGGGATTTACTAGCCAAAGCCTTTGGAACTGCTTTCCTGTGAATGACTGGAATGGAGCAGAACAAAGTCAATTACTGACTGTAATTAAGGAGTGGATGCATTTAAACTGTAGAGAGCAGTAGCAGTCTTCTTGAAACTGTCTAGTTACTCTGAAGATTAGTCTGAGGAAAGAAAGGAAAGGACTTGAACTATATCTTACAGAAAGTATGCTTTAAATGAATTCTCTTCCCTCCATTCTATGATCTGTTTTTCCAGATTTGCTCATAAAACACTGATAATGTATGATTATCAAAATAACACATTCAGACAAAGAAACTTTCAACATACATTTTGCTTTGGTCTTGTTAGCAATGGAGTATCTCTTTTGCATATCATACAGTGCAAATGTTTATGCAGTGCTGAATACTTGGATTTTAATAAAGCCTGAATTTACTGAACGGAAGACTGAACTATGCCGTGTCCTTTTTAAGCCTTCAAAGTACAGTAAATCTAATTATATATGTTGCTCTTACTTTGAAAATGTTATTCCATTTCATAATTTTATTAATGATTTGTTTATACTGGGGTAGAGGCTTTTGTTGCCTGTGTTTAGTCTAATTCGTAGCTGCATGTATACATTAATAAATTGTGATACAATATAATACATTTCAAACCCAAACTTTGCCATGAGAGCCAGGCACACAACTGGAGGTCATCTCATTCAACTGCTCACCTTAGGTTGAATTTTGACTTTTTTTTTTAATATATATATATATACACTTTTGATAAATGGAATGGTGACTGTGTGAGTAGCGACTACCATTAAGGCTGTGGGAATTATATGGCAATTAAAATTTCCCCAATAAATAACTCTTCCATGCACATGGGGAGCAATGGGGGGTGGTTGGAGGTCTGCTCCTGACGGGTGTGGGTGGGATGGGGTGGGATGAACATCTGCAGGCAGGCAGCCTCTGAGCCCACTCTGGGGGACCATTCCCACATTCTCTGCAGGGCTCTCACAGGATGTCTCAGATGGAGCTGCCCTGACAGGATTTTCCTTAATGCTGATGACTTTGGAAACCTTCCTTACAGGCATTTCCTCAATAACGGGAGGGCTATAGAACAATTAATAAAACATTAAACTGTTGTGTCTTTCCCCCCCCTGCCTCGGGTAGTATTTCAGTTTTAAGAAAGACACAGGGAGTACCCGAGGTTGATGTAGATCTGTCGTTTCTTTTATGCTTTAGTAAAAACTCTTGACATGGGGCAGATGCAGTGCAACAGTAGCACTTGGGGATGATGGATGTACATAAACAGGCTGTGCCATGTCTTAACAGCTTCACTCTGCTTTTCCTCAGGCTTTGGTTGGGAAAAAGTTTCCCTTGGCCTCTGTGTTCATCTGTTCCCTCAGAAAGACCTGAAAAGGTTTGGGTCCTTACCCCAAGGAGAATCCCAATATTCTGACTAAACCTGTAACCCCAAAACATTGACATCTGAGTGCACAATGCCCACGTGTGGATGCTACTGAGTTTTGCACGAGCAACTCTTAGTAACAAAAAAAAAACAAACCAAGTAATAATCTTTGGTTTCAGAGCTGGCAGGAGCAAAGCTGGTTTGGAACATGGGCAGGAGGAGCTCCTGCCCCTTGCAGAACATGGTGGAGATTTAACCCTCCCTTCACTTGCTTGCAAACACCCAGAACTGCTGCACCCTGGGCCGTGCACTGTGGCTACGTGCACCAGGGCTCTGCTGAAAAAAAGCTGTGCAAAGCCCTGCTCAGCTCCACACCTTGGGTTTGCCATCTGTAATGGTCGTTTCCACCTCCTGTAAAAATTACGTGGAGCTCTGCTTTGGTCAAAAGATATATATGTTTTTTAAAAAAAGTGAGTTACCACTATTATCATGGTGGTTTACAGAAGTTCAGACCAACAGAATATGCATGTGTATTTCTACCAAATATTGTCAGGCAGTGAAACAGCATTATCAGGGGATTGAATATTCTTTTGAAAAATATTCCCAGTGAGTGGGTCAAAAATGTAAATCGACTTCTATTCAGACAAACTGGGGATTTTTTTTCATGATAAATGGGCTCCTAATTACTCTGGTACAGCCATCTTTGATGGTATTTTTTTATATGAAAAAGAGTGACATTATTATTATTTTTACCAAAATGCTTGGAAGTGGACTCTGGAATCACAAGTATGTAATAAAATTATAAATTTAAGAATGAAAGTACCAGGTCTAAAAGTAATAATATGAAAATAGTAATGGAAACTGAAAAGAACGGGAATTATTTCTCTTTTTGCATTCATTTTTTTCCGGGTGCTTTGATTTACTTTTGAACTGTCTCTCACAACACCGAGTTTCCTGGCTTTTCTTAACTTTTGTCACATTCCAGTTATTTTTGCAGTATTTGTGTTCAGTGGTTGCATTGCTGAGACAATATCTCGTTTGTTGTGACATATTCAAAATAGTTTCCAGACAGAGGTTCAAAACTCCTCGGTAACTCAGCACTCCAGGAGATAATTCTTGGTACAAAGGAAAAACATTTGGGGGGCAGAGGAGAGAAAATAGAAGAAAATCATCTGTCTGGTGTGTGCTTTACTTACCTGTTTGTGCCCATGTCCTCCCCAGATCACGACAGTGTCAGGAAATGAGTTCCTTCTCCAGTCGGATATCGACTTTCTCATATTGGATTGGTTCCACGCTATCAAAAATGCAATTGACAGATTGGTATGTATTTGTTTTGGCTGTTACCTTTATTAATTAAGATGTAGCAATTTCAACTTCATTTGCTCAGGCAACTCTGCAGGTTTTAGGCAGGCAGCAGCTAGCTAGACATTCCTTTCTCGGAAGGATGTAAAAATATGTATGCAAATCAACTAAAAAATGTCAGATAAACAAGGTTGTTGAACAAAAATGTCATTTGATTCTTGCCTCGAAACGGAATGCTACGTTTATTTCTCTGAAATAACAAGGACATGGGTTTGCTGAGGGTTGTAAAAGCTCACAAGCACTTAATAACTAATGAATTTTTTGCGCTTTCTGTTTATGCAGCCTACAGTATATAATCTTCAATAGAACTATTAATACATTTGAGCCTTTTATGAATTTTTGTATTACTTATTCACAAGAATAACACTAGCAAATAATATTCCTTTGTAACTGATTGCTGTTATTCTCCCAGGAAGGCTGGGGGTTTTCTACTAGAAGTAAGCAGAGCTGCATTTTATTAAACCAGTTTTTAATTACCAAACCAGATTCAGCTGTAGCTTTTTCTTTCTTTTTTGCCACCCTCAGTACAAATTCCAAATGTCTTCTTCCTATCCCTGCCTGATCCAAGAACATGTTTTTTTAGGGGGCACTGACTTTCCTTGCTCACTGCAGAAGCTGGTGAGAGAAAAATAGCCCCATTTCTTGCATTTTTCAGAGGTTTTGCTGCAGTGGAATTGGCAGAGTGGGCAGAGGCAGAATGGGTTAATCTGAACACAGCTACTGTTTCCTTAAAGAGCTACAAACATTATATTACCCTGAGGCTATAATCAGCCAAGGAAAGTTTGATCTGATGATGTATGTCTTCATATTGTGCTTTTCATTGGGTGTGAGAGGATTTTGATACCCTACTGAAGATTTTGGGGTGGAGTTTTCCATTGAGACTCAAACCACTTCTTTTTAATTTTATTTTATGTTATTCAGCTAAACATCAAACAGATTTAATTTTATTTTTTTTTTCAAGTGCAACTAAGGTAGTGTTGTGGCTTCAGCAGCTCTGAGTGTGCAGCAAACTACAGCAGCACTGGGTGGTGGGGAACAACATGTAGATGGTTGGGGTACTTGGAGGGCAAGGCTTGTCCCAGGGAAGGTTCCCCTTTGGGGATGGATGCCACCACAGAGCACTCACCCACCGTGTCCTACCTGTCATTTATTTCAGCTTTACAGCTTTGAATGAGTGTGTAAAGCCTGACAGCTTTCCAGGCTGTTGGGACAGCTAAATTTCACCTGATCAAATGCCATGGGAAGAGACGTGTGATTAGCCAAAAGATCATCTTGGGTTTTATTTTATTTTTTCTTTTTTTTCTCCATTAATTGCCCCTAATTGTCACTTTGGATGCCGATGAATTAGGGCAATAGAAAAGTTTCCCCTTGCTCTTTCCTAAGCTTAGGCCAGCACAATTCAACCCCAAATTTGTAAGAATGTTTGAAGCAATTGTGTTTGCAAGAATATTTACTGTAACTATCTAAACCCGAAAGGCAATTTAAACAACCTTCCTCTTTGCAGGCATTTGGAAGTAGCCTGCAATGTGGAAATGATTTTGGTCCCTGAAGTCTAAAGAAGTAGGCCTTTTGTTTTCCTCACTTAAATGGGAATTTATCTCGGAAATTAAGATCAGTCTGTCAGGGCCATAAAAACTCTGCCATATGACAAATTTTGCATTACACTTTCCTTAAAGTATATACTCGCTGCGTCACTTGCTCTGTGTGTGTCTGTTAGCTTCTGATTTTGTACTGGCATTCTGTAATCTCTTGCTTCATTCTTACAAATAATTTTATTAAAAGCATACACACATTATATATATATATATTCTTTTCCCAGTCAAAAGAACGGAGTTGTACGTCAAGAAATTTGGAGTTCAAGCTCAGAAGATCCTCCAGCATCGAATTACTGAATAGCTTAGACACTGAATCCAAAGAACCAAAGCCTGAACACAGAAAATCTTTAAGTAAGGCTTTTTTTTTTCCTTTTCTGACTATTTTTTCCTCTTTTTTTCTTTCCTTTTTAAATAGCTGTGCCATTACAGAGTAAGATAATTTTTATTACATACAGAATGTAAGGAAGATCACTGAGAATTTTAAAGCTGAATGTGTTCTGTGCTGATATACATAACTTGCATTTAAGTAAAGACAGTTACTAGCTCCAGACTTTTAAAGGGTGACATCTTCTCCTAAGCAAAATAAATTTGTTTAGGAGCAAAGACATTTATTCAAGCCATTTATTTTAAAAAATAAGCAACATGAGTCCTATGCTAATGGTCTATTGCAGTTGCTTTGTTTCCATTTTAGTAAAATAGCTCAAATTGCCAGAGTAATTTTGTTTGTTGTATATTTATACACTGAATTGCTGAAAGACCTGACATATCCCCTGTAGCTGGCAATCAGTGTTATATCTATAATTTTATAGAAGGTAAATTCCAGGGATTGAGGTTGATTTTTGTCAGTGTGATTAGAAAAGAAAGTGATCTAAAACTAGTAGGGATGGGCTGTACTCCAATGAGACTTTCCTGTTCCAGTTTGTGCCGAGATGCTTGTGATATTGTGGGCAGTAGACACAGGAGCTGGTGGTGACCCTGAATCACTCACTCAGCATATTTTAAATCCACCCTCTCTCTTGAATCTTTGTTTTTCTTCTTTGTTTGGCAGCAGATTCACATCCTGCTTCTAATATAAAGTGCCGTGACAGCTTTAGCCTCGCATGCTGGCATGAGATACCTATAGGTACCCAAGTGCTGTGGAGGAATTTGCCTGCACTCATTTCAGTACAGGATCAAAGCCTTAGATGTTAAGAAAAGAATTGCATTTAAAAAGACCCAGCATAGCTATTTTTAATGATAATTATCCACACAATCATAAATATATGCACACATGCGTGCAACCGCACGCACATACAGAGATTCATTAAATAGTCTCTTTTTGCAGACCAAAGCTTTTTGTTTTTGTTTTCCTATTATCTTAGAGATTTGAGGGGTTTTTAAGGTTTTTCTTCCTGCTATAAAATATAAAGTAGCCTGAGTGTAGCTTGTGAAAAATTGTCCCAATATCTTTGTACTGTGTGTTATGTTGCATTTCTCAGAGGAAGAAAAATAAGCCTGAGAGAATGGTAAGTTTTGAGGGTCTGATTCTGCTCTTATTGCAGCTAATAGCAAAATTCCCATAAACTGTCTAAGCACTCAGGGAATTTTTATTTATTTATTTAGCCTTCTCACATATCTTTAAACAATAATTTGTCAGACAAAACAGAAAAAGTGAATATGAGCAGTGACAGAGACTCAGTCTATGTTTCTTTTCAAACCTTAGAGAATCCTGAATAACCTCTGTTTTGTTAAAGGCTATTTAAACTATTAAAAATGTGAAAATATCTGCTGTGAAATCTCACTGAATTGAAGCTTGCATTTAAATACTGTAGATTGGATTGCTTCTAAAATATGTATTCAGAACTTTTTTTTGGCCCCTCGAGATCAAGCAATTATGTGGAATTAGAAAAATCATATTATTCACTTACTTATTAGCAGTCTAAGCACAAACTGTATTGTCAGTTTTCTGCCTTTGGCTTTCTGTGCCCTTAATGTTCACACAAGTATCGTAGCCAGAATTATCGGCAGCTAGAGCCAAAATTGCTTTAAAAAGGCATGAGAACGGGTAATGACACATTGTTAGCAGTTAACAGGTGGTCGTTTCATTGTCCAGTTTGACTGCAGAGCACTGAGAAGATATGTGCAATATCTGCAAGTGTGTTTATAAAGTTCTTACAAAGTTTAACAATTTTATGGTTTTATAGTGCTCTTATATTACTTACCACTCCCAATGCCAAACCCAAACAAAGGAGATTTTTTTAAAAGATGGCTTAAAACTCCAGTGAAACTCAGAAGACGAGCAACTAATGTGTTAGCAGGCTACTGCCCCCCTCAATAATCTTTAACAAAATATTCAGACTGTTCAGACTCATTTGCATTTACCTTCTCTACATCTGCAAAAAATTTAAAAATGTCCAGTTTTAGACTTGGTACTGCTGTGTCGCTGGGGTGTTTTAGCAGCACAAGTATGTAAAGGACAGGTATATTCTAACCAAGGTATTCAAGTAGCTTACTCTTTAATTTAAAACTGGAGAGACTGCCCCGAGAGACTTAGTAGCAGGAATTTGTTTTTTTATGTTTAATCCTAATTGCTTCTGCTTACACTACAAGGACAAATGGTAATTCTTTGTTATGCTTTTGGAGCTGTAGACACTGATTTCATTGAAAATCGGGCTCAAAATGCTAGGCTCAATTTCCAGAGTTCACAGAGTGTCCATCTTCTTGGTCACGCAGCTTTTCAGTGGCTTCTCATCCAGTTTTGGGTTCAACTTATGTTCTAATTGAAGTTTGCTTCTTTACTTGAGCTAAGAAGAAACCAAGGATGGCCTTGGGGAACATTACCAAAATATGTAAAAGCGTGATCCCTCTCTCAAATACTTGGACAGACATTGCTCTTTATTTTATGATGCCAACTACTTCCCCGATTTAATTTATGCAGCTAATACTGGGTCAGAAAGAACATGTTTTTCACCCTGACAGTCTTGCCCATTAGAAGATGTACACAGCCGGTGTAAGGAAACTGTCTTGCAGCACCCCTCCTTTCTATGCAAATAAGTGTTGTTCCAATTTTTAAAATTAGTGGTAGACTTCATAATTTCCAAGTAATTCCTTTCAGGCTGTAGGGTTTTGGTTTTTGCTCCTAAGGTTGCCAAAAAACTCCTAATTAGTACCAATTATAGCTGGGTCTGCTGGTAGGTGGTCTGGCATGTTAATTTCATACCACATGAAACCAGGCACCTGGGTTAGACTGGAAGTAGAGATGCTGTTGTGGCACATGGGAGGTAGGGAAAGGATCTGTACAGTGAAACGTTCCAGGAAATTGTTCTGCTCTCCAAATCCCAAGAGCTCTTACTATGTGTATGGACTGCAGGAGCTGTCAGGACAGTCATGTTGTGGGTGATGAAGCCAACTCCACACTCTGCTAAATTCGGTGTTGCTTTTTCTGTCCGTGGTGCCTTTGTGGTTTGCATTTTGGCCATCATCTGGGAATATTCTCACTCAGGAGTGACCTCGTGTGGAAGAGCCTGGGCTGGAGCTGCTATCGATTGTTGGAGTGGATCAATTCCCCTTCTACTCCCCCTTTTCTGGATGGAAACAAACTGCTTAGCAGTAGGAAGAGTGCCCTTTGGCTACCATATCAATCTGAGGGCTGCTCTTGTCAAAATGCACAATCACAAGCTTGATAATGCAATCCATTCCCAAAGCACTATATTTCCAACCTGTTCTCCATCATTTCCTTATGGCGTCACATTTACTCAGTTCATCACATTCTTATTAATATTTTAGGTTTCCCTGAAAGTGATGGAATTCTATTTTTATTACAAAAGCAACAAGAATAAATACTAATTGTTGTCAGTTATTTCCTTATGTAGTGGGAACAGTAATCTGTTCCTCAGCTTTAGGTTGCCAAAGCAAAATAATTAAATATTTTAGACATTTAAAAAAATCTGTGATATTAGATAAATGCAATTTGATCTCCTTGTTTGCCACATAAAAGCTGGAGCTGCCTGAATTGATAAGATTGAATTGCATTATTTTTTATTGTTTCTACTCGCATATTTTTCTTATCTTCAAGAACACTTTACTTAAAACCCAGTGGTTAGTCATGCAGCCCTGTGATGGCAGATCCTGGAAAATCTCCTCCATATTTCAATTCTAGCTTGGGGAGCCATAACTAGATCATCAGGATTTAAAAAAAGTAATAATTTAAAAATATTAATAAATGTATCTATATGTGAAGAGGAAAGTCTTGGTGGGCTGTGGAGGATTATTGCTATTCATGATCCTTTCAGTGTCTTAATAAGAGTAGTCGGGGACCTGGGCATCATTGTGCCAGACACAACGTGGAACCAAAGTAAGACAATTCCACCTCTCAACCTGAATAAGGACAAGTTGCAACAGGTGGAAAAAGTGGACAAAAGCAGGGGGCAGAAGGAGAAGTTGTAAGCAAAGCTGACATGTCATGCATATTAAACAGCAGGCTTGGGATTCCTTTCTGCTCTTTGTGAGGTTTGGGGTCTTAGCCCCTGCAGCCTGGCCACCGGCCAATTCAAATAGTGGTATTTTCCTCACTTAAATTCCTCTTGCACTTTCAGTAGGGAGCTGTGGGTCTTTTTAGTCCCAAAGGGTGATGTGTTGCTTCATGCTGCTACAGCCCTCACACATTTCCCTGGGGAACGGCTGCACGGGAACGTGTGTCCAGGAATATGCTTCCTTGCATCTCTTTAATCCAGAAAATAAAACAAAACAAAAAAACCAAACAACCCTGGATCATAATTTTGATTTGCCTTCAGAGGTATTTGCTACAAAGTCATGAGGGTTCTGAATTCTGCTTTGGTTACTCAAAAGATACAGTTTAATTCAGCCTCCCCCCCCATCCCTAATATTTAGCCAAGGACTCTGAGTGTGCTTTAAAATCGCCCAAAGCTGCTTTTCTCATTTCCCTCACTATTCTTTACTTCAGAAGGCTCAGTCTTGAAACTCAAACATGGCATGTATATATTCCAAAGTAATTACTAAAGCATCCAGAATCATCTTTGAACACAGTTTCTAATTAAGACTGTACAATGTGTGTGTGCATGTGGGAAAACCAGGAGCAGAAACCCAGTTTGGTCTCTCAGTGGATGTGGTGGAAGAGGTGGAGAAGTCAGTGAAGCTGTAACCCTTGCTACCTCTACATGGGGCTTGTTCCATGAAACTTATTTTTTTGAAAGCATCATTTAGGGTTCCTAGAAAAAGGTCATCGAAACACTGGCAGTGCTGGGGGAGGAGCCTGGGTGATTTTTCTCACTTCCTTTCTTCCATGTGAAGAGGCCGATAGGTTGGGAGACCACATCTTGGGATTTAGTGAGAGGTTTTACTGGTTCAGCCAGACTTGTTGAGGGCTGGATTCTGCAGTAGCTAATGGAGTCTTTCACCCACGTTGCTTCTGTGATAAGAGGGTTAATTAGAGCAGCAGAAGTGGGAAATCACTTCACTCTTTTGTTAGCTTTGATGAGGTCTGAATTCTTCCCTTCCCAGCCCATTTATTTTAGTTAGATGTGAGGTTGAAAGCCAAATGGATGCTATTTAGGGAGTATTATTGCATTACAGTGTTAGGATTATGTATAGGTCAGTTTTATTACTTTTAATAAAACCAAGAAATACAAAGCAGTAACGTATATTAGTGCAACATTACCAATGACAGCAATTAAAACAGGAAGCAAAATACAAACTACATGCAAATATGCAGTTTCCTCCTGCAGTGTTAATTTTGTCACTCTGCAGCTTGTGTGTTTGTGGTGGTTATTTTTATTGCATCAACAGGAAGGCAGTCAACTTCAGGTATAGAAAAAAAAAATGCAACATGCTGTTTATGGAGAGTGGCAGCATTCGTTGGATTGTAGGGACTAAACTTATTTTTTGACATATTTTTGCTCTCATGTTTCTCTGCATCATTTGCTCTAGGTATGCTCTTTTCTTACAGCTTAGGAAAATACTGATTCAGCAACAAATCAGTAATAATAATATTGGCATTTTTTGATACAAAACATGCCAAATTCAGAAACTGTGTCACTTCTACTCACAACAGGAGATTATGTTGCACCCAAAATCACAACTGGCTGTGACTAGTTCTCAAAAAAAAAAAAAAAAAATTTAGTTGATTTGAATATCCTATTTCCATCAATTATAATTTAATGATTCCTTAATTCCTTGTTATATTTCTACTTCACTTTCCAAAATCCTTCCAGAGTTTACTATTTGGGTTGAAAAAGCATATTTTTAAATTGGGCATAACCTACTTCCATACAAACGTTTGGCAGGGAAATCAGTGCATGTTCACTTAATTCATTTTTATTGAACCAAGTCCAGATTTTTAGTCAGGAAAAAGTTAGATATTAATCATATCTGAGCAGGATCATTAAATTTTCCTTTACCTACTAGAACAGCAGGGTCATTATAGAGCCATGAGAAGTTAGCTCACTTATTAATCTTTACAATTACATAAAAGTGATCATTTTTTACAGTACTTAAGAGTAGCTCTTACCCATTAGGTGAAGAGTATGTGGGAATATTACAATATAATATAATGTATTATTATAGATGTGACCTGTGACTTACTGGTCTGCTCACTGACACACAACTCCCTGGAAAAGTTATCTGTTCGAGCTTGGATAATCTTTAATTGTTTCATATTCCTTGTGCTCATTTATGGCGCATACTAGTAAATAGAGGGCTAGTCACTAGAGTTATTAATTACCTCATTATTACTTAATTATCACTATTGCATACTTCATTTTTATGGAGAATTATATCATAACAGAAGGCATTTTATACTGCCCACTGCAGTTAAGTATGAATGACAGTGATAGCTAATGTAAGATTGAGTTAGCTAAAGAAAATCAATCAGAAATGCACACTATAGGTTACTATCCAGTTTCTTCTGCCTTTTCCAGCAAATGCTTCTCATCTTTGACTTTGAAACCCAACAGTTTAAACTGGGTTCTTGTTTCAGTGGACTAATCCCTTTTCATAAATCATGTTCAAGTGCTGAAATAATTTGCACATCGTTTAAAGAGTATTTGCTTTGAAACATTCACCTCAAGCCCTTTTGTATATCCTTTCTCTCTAAAGGTTTGTAGTATTTGTTTTGTTCTCTGAGGTATAAAAGACCTGGGTAAACTTTATTCCTGTTGTTTCAAGATTAGTGAAATAAAATGCATATTTATTCAAGTGGGACTGAAAGGAGCTTTAGTAAAGACGATCATACATACGACCCATGGGAATGTTATAATACAAAATGTCTGTCTTAAAATCTCTTTAGGTTTGTTCAAAACACTATTAAAGGACTTAAGTTTAAAGAAAAAAAAAAAAAAAGGTTACAAATCCATATTTCTTCTTTGTTCCAAAGAAGAGAGATACACCATATATTTTTCTTAACAAAATAAACTTCTACATGTGCACTCATGATAAATTTGATATGGAGGCAAGTAGGCACTGGATAGTCATGATTACTTTAAGTTTTTTCCTGCTGAGCTACACATACTGACACAGTGCTTAAGGAAACTACATTTTGGAAAAATCTGTAGCAGTTGTTTCAAACAGATACTTGCTTCAGAAAAAGCAATCACAAAGAAATCATGAGCATTTTAGGTGATATTGGAGTCAGGCAGTTGTGCCCCTTCTGTGTACTAAAAGTCAGGTCAACTCCTGTGATATTTACTCTATCACTTTTAAGCCCAACTATCCAACATGGCTTGCACTGCTTTGGTGCACTCTCTTAATTCCTTACTAAGTAGATCTTTGCTTGCATTAGGAAGCAAAACTAAAGTTTTATTTACTTTGTCCAAAATATCATTATTTTTATAGTTTAAAGCATCAGACAATGCAGACAGTTACATCTGCTTGACTCTCCATCACCTGCATTGTCAGAATACCTCAATTTTTGTATATAGCCATCTTTTGCCTCCACAGGGAAAGAATATAGGGTGGCAACTGAAAACACCTCAATAGATCCAGTCATTTTCACTGCAGTGGAACTGGGGAGAGGTCAGAACTAGAACAACTGAGAGGGATGTGCTGAGCTTTCTTCTTTGGGAAGGAAGAGCCAGCCCAGCTTTCCATCACTCCTGTGAACCCAATTCTGAAGCCTCATGTGGTAATTATAGAAATGGCTAACCTGACTGCAACCTTTCCTAGCCAGAAAAAAAGGATTCTCACACTCTGCTGTTTTCTGAGGTCTTCCTACTATTTATAACTAATCCAGATGCAATCCCCCTGATACTTTGAGAGGAAAGTGACAGAAAGAAGGAGGTTTTTAGGTTATAATAGTCTAAATTAAGCTCAATTAGAGAGACTGTAAATCAGGCTCTACCAAGGAATATCTACTGCCTGGACTCACTTTTCTTTTTTCTCATGGTGGAGTCATTTAAATGTTTGTACCTTCCAGGCTGGAGGATGTATTTAATTTAATTTATGACCTCCACTCCCAAATATTTCAAGACCAACTTAATGAGTGAAAGCATGGTACTGTCTCCTGGACAGGCTGTATTAACACTTTAAAAAGGAATGTTCTTTGTAGGATATCTTATTCTTCCACCAGTTGCCTGCTGACATGCCAGATAAATGGAACTTGCCTCTGGCAGCCAAAGGGTGGAATCCACCAAAGGGTTACATGCTGTATTGTTTCTCAATTAAGTAAAAGGTTCCAACTAGCTGGCTTTAAATATTGATGCTGAAGAGAATGCTATGACACATGAGCAGCTCCCCTCACCACCAAGGATATTTGGCTCCATTTAATTAATTCCATTGGCCATTGTCTTAAGTGTGCCCAGGATTCACCCAAGAGGAATTCACTTGCGCTTCTGTTATTGAAAAGTGTTACATGGCATTATCTGCCTCAGACAGACTTTTTGTAGCATTGAATCAATTCCCCAGTTCTTGAAAACAACTACCTCATTTGATTCCTTTCATAATTAATGAAATTCAGAAGTAATGCTTTTTCCCCCTCATCTCATGCAGGAAAAATGTTCCAAAACTTCAGTTTTCAAGCTGAAAGCATTCTAATTTACAGCCTAAATGGACTCATGGTACAAACGTGTTCTTGTGTCAGGATTTAGCTAGCTCTTCACTTTCCTCAGTTCTTTTCTGTCTCAGGTGTACCACCCAAAATAGAGTTACAGGCAGCAGTCTTATTCCTTCTCCAGCTTGGTTTGGTAGACTAAACCAGCCAAGGTATTTAGTCCTCTTTCCTGTGATAGGCTGCTGCTCTTTTCCTGGATCATCTCAAACAGACCTTTTTCAGATCTGCCCCAGTTTCAGTCCATATTTCTTGCACATGGATATTCAAGGCAAGGTCTTCCTACAGCCGTGGGAAGTGGAATTCACTCTTCCATATGGAAATGGCTCTCCTGATACAGCCTGAGGATTGTATTTATCTTTTTCATGGCCAGTTTTTTTAAAGATGAAAAGTAAACAACCAGAACATGTAGATCCTGCTGTCCTTTAATCTTTTGCAACCAACGAATTCTTCATGAAAACCAAAGAGTAAGCCTGCCTTAAGCCTTTTTATAGCATATAAAATGTGTTCCTACATGTGAGAACAGTTTTTGTAATTATTTTTAAGGTCTTCAATTTATACAGAAAGGTAACATTCTTATAAAACCAAGCAACTCTTTCCAAACAGCATGTTTAAAATAAATGGAATTGAAACAATTTAAAATTCTCTGCTGCTAATACACTTTAAAAAGAACCTTTGAAGAGAAAAAGACTAATCATCATGAAATTCATGAAGATACTTTGTCCAGAACATACAAATGATTTAAAAAGCATGCAGGTATGAAGTTGTGCTAGAAAAAGCATGTCTCTGCATGTAAATCTTTACAGGTCATATATGTTGCAATCATGTAGTGATAGTACATTTGATTATCACTTTTGCTGAGGAAAGTTACATTCCAATCCAAGGACCCAGAGCCAAAAGGAAAGGTGTAGGTAGGTCAGCAAAGGAGAGCAGCCAGATGCAGGTTTGATCATTTCCCATTTAGCAGGCTTTGAGGTACAAAACTATAAATCAGAGCAAGTTAACCTTTATCTGGGTGGGTATCTACAGTAAAAGACTTAATTCGAGGTGCAGGAATATTGTGGCTTGAGTCCACATCGCTCCATGCACACTTTTTTTAGGACAGACAGGCCGTGACCTAATCAGCTAAAGCTTTTCCTCAGCTCTTCTGTGGTCTCCTTGTGATGCCTGAGGTTGTTCATGTGCGTGTCCGATATAAACTGGTGCTCTTGAAACGTTGTGGTGAATGTATCTGATACGCAGACATGAAATGTAACACTTGAAGGTAAAATGCCTTCTGGAATAAGAGCTAGCAGGCAGAGTATGGCAAAGGCAAAGAAACTTGGTCCTGTCTTGTCCACAATATCTTTTGGAAGAAGTCTTTGGAGTAAACTGGCTCCTGAATAGCACCCAGGTTTTCTCTTGGGAAGAGATAGATGGAAGGACCAGAAAGTTGACTAAAAATTAAGTAGTGCAGGTGATGATCTCAAGATCACTCTTCGACTGTCATCTGTCCAAGTTGTAGATACATTCACTTAAATAAAAATCTTTGTCTCATTGCTGTTTTCCAAGAAGTTAAGAAGTTCTCTGCCTGCAAAAGGAAGCTTTGTAAATGTTTTTGTGTGAAAACAGATGTATGGTGTCTTTCTTGTCTATGTAAAATTAAAGATGATTGGTTTAGGGTGCTGTAGTGCTCCTACCTTCCTGTGAAGGTATTTCAGTTGATGCGTTTGAATGAAAATCAAAAGATAGCACTAAAAATTAATGGAGAAATAACAAAAAAGCTGTAATACCTGAATTATTATATGATTTGATCTGAAGATCATCGAGTGTGATGGATCAAGGGTAGTACTGATATTGAGGCACAATTACAAGCAGTTGGATACTTGATTTATTGGTGCAACTTTGCTTTTAATGTGAGTTACACTTCAGTAATTTCTGAACTGAAAGTTTCGGTCTTGCTCACAAAAAGTCTTTCGCTAGTTTTCAGATTTGTTGCATCTGATAGGTTGAATTTGAGGTTCAATTATGAGAAAGTAAATTTTTCTATTAATTGTCCAAGTGGCTCAAGGAATGGATATAGAAAAGGTGAGGGGTAGGATTAACCAGAGAGGAGTCAAGGTGACATGGGGAAAGGGAAAGAAATGGAAAAGATTCTGAAGCACCATTGGCTTGTTGCATCATTTGTCTGAATTTTGCTTTCCTCTGGGGTACTGCAGCAAATATTTTCTGCTGCATGAGAAACAGTGCCAGGCAAGACACAGCAGTGGTCTCATCTCATCTGGTACACTTTTGAAAAAATAATTTGTAGTTGATGAATGCAAGGATGGAAAAAGATCCATTAGAGTTGTACTTTCTGTTATTAATAAACCACAATGAAAATTTTCTTTGAAAACACATATTTTGTTTTGCAAGTTTTAGTCCAGAAAACTAAGTGAGCAGAATTCACCTTTTCCAAACAATTGTTTACTTGGAATTCATCTGTAGCTGTTCCTGCTCAAGTTACAGATCATTCATAATAATAAAGCTTTCTAATTCTGTGACAGAATATTCATAATGTCTTTAAAATGCTCAGCTAGATAATGGTCCCCAGGATCTGGACAGTGAGACTTCAAAAGGCAGAGTCCTCTGATCTCCAGTTTCCTTATTCTCTCTAAGCTTGGATGGTTTTAACTATCAAGCATAGATTAAGTTTTATTGGTTGATAGTCTAATTGCATTTGTATTATCTTTCCCCTTAATATTATTTTCTTTTCTCTGTATTGGATTTCATCCAAAATTTCTACTTCCATAAAGCAGTTTTCTGAAAATGCTTTGCTTTTGCTTTGATGCTTAACTGCTTAACACGTGAGTGTTGCAAGAAGGTGCTCATTCCTGATAATAGTTTTCCTTCTGTAAAGAAAACTTCCCACAATCTTCTGTGCTTTGCTTGTATTTGATAGAGCTCTTTGGTTGAGGCTTTTTCATGGACAAGATAAGGTTTGGTTAAACATCTGAACTTTTGAATGTTTATCTGAACTAGATTCGACCTCTAAATTTGTCCATCATTAGCTATTTTGCTTTTCTTTTTAGGGACTAAATTATGCTATTAAATATGTTTTAAAGTAGGTTAAGTCCCTGTACAGTTTGTCAGCTGGAACATTAATTTTAAAGCTAAAACAGTCTTCTATTGCATCTTTTTAACGTTTTGTCTGAGTTTTAACCATGGCTGGTTGATCATAGGGTCAGTGCACCCAAGAAAACCCCACATGTAGTTGATCGAAGTGTCTCAACGTTGTTGTGATGACTGGCCTGTTTTTGCTTCAGATCCTGACATACAGTAATTATTGGCCTGCTTAGGCAGCTTGTTCCAGTGCAGCTGTTCTGGGGACTGTGTCTCTGAAGGTCTCACCCTCCAAGCCCCTACCCAAGTCAAGTGGACCTGGGTTCCAGGTTACCTGCTGCAGCAAACCTGTTGCACCAGCAGTGCAGGATGTGCTTGTTTCTAAGGTCCCAGCCACTCATGCCTTCTGCTGACCACATTTGTTTATCTTCTTTGGAGTCATGTCTTAACTGTACCACCCTTATCCTCATGCTCCCAGTGTGAGGAGCAGAAGCCACCATCAGATTGCAGCTGCCCTGGTGAGAGAGAGTGGGTGGGTGCTGCAGAAGCACTGTCACTGTGCACCTTGGCCAAAGCTGCACTCGGTTGCACAAGGAAGAGAGAGGGCAACGTGTAGTTTCTATTTACTGTTGTTACAGAAGGGAGCTGTATGACCTGATGGTTATTAGAAGACCAACTCCTGATAAAGCCAGTTCTAAAAAGACACTGGAATCAGAGCTTTCGGGTAAGCAGTCAAATGTATAACCTAAACCATTATAACATAATACATGGCTAAATGTACCAACAGCTTCATTCTGGGCTTTCCTTTCCCTCCTGCAATTACGCTGTCTCAGCCCACAGAAAAGGTTGATCCATGGCACATCCGACAAGGCACCTTCTCCCACGAACAGCCTCTGCAGGGTAGGCTCACACCAAAGCTACAGCCCCTGTTTGGTCTGCTTCGTGGTGTGATGTTTATTTTTGGCAGATCCTAAAGCACTTTTAGTGGAAGCCTTTCCTGTGTCCTCATGGTGCATCTCTGACTCTACCCTGTAAGCAAAGAGCTGTAGCTGCAGAAAAGTTGGAAAATCAATTGTGTTTTGACAAATGGCAATCATTTCCATAGAAACTTAAAATAAGGTTGGTGGCAGTACAGGTCACATTGTCTAAGGTTTGTATTTATGTACATGTAGATGTTGGAGATTCTTACCAGAACTTTCACTTAAGGTAAGAAAGGAAAGAGTTTCTTAAATGCGTCAACTTATTCTTTTTTAAAAAAGAGCTCATCTTTTTAGTGATGCTTACTGGAGTGATTTAACTGAGGTAGAGAGAATTCAATAAGGTAGAACTGACATATAAACAGAATACAGCAAATGGATTTCAGATCTTTGGCTAGATTTATTTTTTATTACTTTAAAGATAATGGGTGTGGTTTTCTCTTTCATAAAATATCACATCTACATTCACTGGGAAGTACTGAACTTGCTGTATTGAGAGAAAAATATACTGGAGCTTGTGGTTTGAAACAACACATACAGAGGAGTATCACTACTGTTTCTCATTGGGAAGAAATAATTTTAACATGTTGGTTTTCATAACTTAAGCAATAAGAATTATTTCTGTCCTTTATTGTAGGAGAAGCATTAGAAGTTCATCATGGGTCAAAAAAATATAAGGCTATGAATATAATTAGAGGCTGAATGTAATGGAAATATAATTAAATTTTAAAATAATTTACTTCTTATATTTAGAAGCACAAAGTAAAATTGATAAGAGTCTCAATAAAGAGAAAATTCTGTGGTATGATATTCTTTCTAGAAAGGTCCCATAAGATTGGATCTGAATAAAAGATTCAACAAGGTATCCAAGCTCATGTCTAAATTTAAACATATGAATCATTTGTATGACTCTTAACAAGGGTGATACAAATGCAGCAATGCCAAGTCTCCCTTGTTCTCTACAGATAATTAGTTTGTTTTCCAAAGCATAAGGCAGAATTATATGTTGGTTTCAAAGTTAAAAGTGCACACATGGCTGGCAGTACCCAGCCACTGAGAAGGGTTTTCTTTTGGCACAACAGTCTAGCTGGTGCTCCCAGTAAAAAAGGAACCGTATCATTTTCTTACCCTTTTGTTTGAGCATGTTAGGTGCAAGCCATGATTATTCATATTGTTTGCAAAAGGTTGCAAAGGTTTGTTGTATTTTTTAGACTAACTTAGTCAAGAGTTAAGCATAAAGACGTGAAAGCTGTTGACATAAATTCCACAACAGAAGAAAAGAAAGAGAACTCCGTATTATAAAAAAAGACACCTGACTGCATTAATTGTTGTAAATTACTTGTTAAACTTGATCTGCAAGTAGTCTTCAGTTCCTTGCTCTTTCTCCCTCAACCTTTAATTGCATGTTTGTTTTCTTTTGGGAAGTCTGCTTAAATAATATTTTTATATTATAGATGTCAACTTCAAAAGTCATTAAATCAAACATTGCCATTTTTGTCTTCTGTGACTGTTGTGCTTGATATGAGTGGGATGACACTGCATGGCTAAAAACACTGGAGCAGGGCAGCCCTGAGTCACCCAGGTAGCCAAGAGCAGGGCCAGTCTTCAACTCCTATGTGTTAGACCATCCAAATTATTGAGTGTTTTCCTGGGCAATTTAGCAAACCTCTCTAAAGGAGAGAAGTACATCTAATGGGAAAAGCACCTCCACTATGCTCCTGCTTTTTGCCTGTATTCATCTGTAACCATCTCTTTACCTGAAAATTTATAGAAAGTGGCTACCCAAGGAGGCCACTCGAGATTGGACGAGTCCTCAGTGATCTGTGCTTGTACAAAAGATCTGTTCCCAGTGCAAGGGGATAAAGAACTGCAGCTACTTTTTTTTTGCAAAATGACTGTGTCAAGAGTCCTAATCCTTGACACGGGCCTGGAGACACCAGTTCCCCCTTCCCCAGCACATTGTACTCTCTCTTCCTAGAGCCTGAATAGCCTGACTTTGTGTACTACAGCAGATTTCTTCCAAGTCCCACATGTTTTACATTAGATGAACATAAACTGGTCATACTCTATGAATAAAATGAACACATTGATTTCTGGCATTGTGGTTTTTATATTCAAGTTAAGTGTGTGTAATAGCATTTCTAATATTATGACAATACCAAAAAAATGTGGAAAGAAAGGCTTGGCATGTCCTGGGTGATCTAGTCCAGTTCCTCCTGTCACAAGGTGCCGTGTTCTGTGTCCCCTTTCAGAAATTTATTAAGCTTCATCTTAAATTCTTTTAGTTTTATTTGCCACCATGACTTCTTTGAAAGGGTGTTTTAGAACTTCATATTATGCCTAGTTTGTACTCATTTATTCTTGTGCCAACATTGTTCTTCAGTTTAAACAGCTCTTCTCCCTCCCTGCTGTCTTCTTCTCGTCTCTTGCTCCTTTTCCCACCCCCACCAGGAAATTTGTAGAGAACAATCACAGCCTGTCTTAGCCATTTTCTAGGTGGCCAAACGTGCCAAGCTCTGCATCTGCTTTTGAAAGCTCAGCAGCTTGTTCTCCTCGTACTTCTCACGGCTACTGCATGTACCTTTCCTGGCATGAATTCCCATCTCTCTCATACATGAATGTCCAAAGTTACACACTCATGAGAGAAATACTTTGTATTAATCCTTCTCTGCCCAGGCAGTGTGTAGTATTAGGTCTAATCTAGGTTCTCCAGCCTCCAGTCTCCAAGTCGCTGAGATTTTTATCTGATATCTTGATTCTTGTCTGAACTGATGATGCTTCCCAGCCTTGAGTCACCAACAATTTTTTTTTAATTGCTCCTGCTTTTTCTGTTGAAGTCATTAATGAAAACAGAAAGATCAGTTCCAAGAATATTTAAGGACTTGCACTGGTAACTGTCCTTCAGTATAGTGGCTCTCCTTTCAACAAAGCTCATTTTAAAACCTTATTTAGTCACTTTGCAGTTATTGTTTTAGTTCTCTCCGTCTTCTCTAGTTTAACTAATAATTTCCCATTTGGCATCATATCAAGCACAACTGAAGTCCAGATAGATTTGGTCTATTGCAATTTCCTTTTCTAAAAAAACAAGAAAAACACATTGATTTTATTAAAGAAAGATACCAGGTTAGTTTGGTATGATCTTCCTTAATAATCCGATGCATACTCAGAACCATTGCTTTACTTTTCTAAATATTTATGGTACAAATACCACTAATGAAAGCTGGGGGAGGGAGGGCAGTGCCAGTTTGTTCCACAATGTAAATGTGTGGTGATATTTAACACACAATTTATTATTAGTGGGGGACAACATTTTTAAAAAGTTTAAATGCATCAGAGTGGGATGCAAAATATGAATTCTATAGTAATTTTCTTGAATATTTACTGCTAATACACACAAATTTCACAAAGTGTAATGACAGTACTGAGCACTTAAGTTGTTAGGCTGTCATATTACAGAAAAATTATACATGCTATCTAATCACAGTTTTCTTTTTCCTATTGTTTATTTCTAAGCTTGCTTCATACACATTTTTAAATGCAGATGTACTTTCTGTGGCACTCATCTGTTTTAAGACCATAAACCTGAATGGCTTCAGGTCCTCTGGTGCCCATGCAAACAAAATCTTCATAGCAGCTCCTGGCCAGTGATACCCATTTTGTTCCCTGATGCTGCAGGTCTTGGATCTATGCTCTGTAACCATAAAATCTGTTTTTTTAAATATTACCATAAACATAAGGATTAGGGATAATGCCTGATTCCTGCATTTTACCCACTGATCATTTTGTGTAAGGCCTTTAAATGGACCACATGTCTGTCTCTGATTTTACTCTTTAACAAAAAGAAATAATAGTAATTATACTGTGGGGTTAACTCATGAGACCTGCCCAGGAATTTCACTAAGAGAACAGGATGACTGACAAAAGTCTTTAGCTCAATAAAGTAGGTGAAGTGAATTCTTTATCCTTAGTGAGCAGGCTTTATTGACTGCACCTCAGAGGATCACAAAGGGAAGGAGGCAGGGACTTGGTTTTGTTACTCTCAAAACTTGGGTGCTGGTTTAAAAACCAATCATTTATACAGGTGTCAGTGCATGCTGCTCCTTCCTTAAAGGACTAGCAGTAGTTTCACATCCACTGCAGGCTGAACATATCTGAAAAGAATGTTAAATTCTGAGTTCCAACGAAATGCAATAAAACTTAAAGTCATGAGTCACTACATAGTCTTAAATTACAGTGTCTCCTGCAATGCAGGCACAGTCATACGCCTCTGCATGTTAAGATACAGTTCTTCAGGAGGGTGAGACACTCAGCAATTAAGCATTCCCATTACTTGAGATTAATTAATTAACTAATTAATTCCTTTAATACTTTCACACATATGTGATAGTTCTGCTGTTAGACTGACATATCCATAGTCGTAGAGACCAAATTCTACCTCCCCTTTTGCCATCTTAGCTTTGATTCAATTCTTCAAGATGCTGCTGAGGACTCTGGACTTGAGTCTGTAAAGCATTTAAGAAAACGATTAGTTTAAGACATCAGAGATCACAGTTAAGTCCATGGATCTGTTTGTATGTATTTTAAGAAAACTACAGCTAGGATTTTGGTCAGTGTGTTCTGTATTTTGAATAGCCAAGCTTGTCACTTTTACTGTTCCTTGGGAAAATAATTCTTAACTCAGTTTACAGGTGTTACCCTTATGCTACAAGTTATCTCAATTTCTAAGAACTTCCTGAAATTTTGAAGTTCTCAAGAATATTAAAAAAATGGCACAGTCCAGACTAGTTGTGTGTTGTTTTGGTTTTTTTTTTCCTAAAGAACCAGGCTAATGGAAGAGAAGATACTAATGTAAAGCTAGTTGACTCCCTTAATGCCTTATCCACTCCCACTGCTGCTCTTCATTCTGTATGAGCCCTTTCCACCCAAATGAATTACTTACAATAATTTTGGGTGTTATATTAAACAAATAGGCTCCATAATAATGTATTTCAGTTAGGAAGAGGTACTTGGGAGAAATTGGTTTTGCTATACACATGATGTGAGACAATCAATAGTGCTTTAGTCTGACAAGCACTGTCAATATCCATTGTCACAGTTCACAAAGTCATTAATGGATAGTTCTTCAAAAACCAATGCTTTCAAGACATTAGAAGTGTTCAGAGATACTGTACCTGGCAGGAATTAATAATAGGTAAGCCCTTGGGATTATGTATAAGTGTTTTGTAAATTAAGATTGAAACAGAAGTCATTGGAAGGAATGTGAGGTCATCTTATATGGAGTTACAAAATCCTGCCAATAGAATAGGGAGATATTTAGAACATATTAAAACATTTTACTTTCTGAATCATTCAGGCTCTGCCCAGAACATCACACCCAGGAAAAAACAGTCTGCTAGAAACATATTGTCTAGGTGTATGACTAAATTTACAGTAAGTAATGGCATAAAATTTTGATCCTTGCCCAGAAAAGGCTAGAGCCTTTCCTCATTCTTTTACTGGTGGCTGCACCATGACCCTCTAGAAAGGCTTTTGTAACTTCACCTTGCAACTATGGTAGCCAACGCTTAATCCTGCTTAAATTATGTTTGCTCTCATTGCATCTCATATACAACTGACTGCATTAAGTTATAGCAAACAATTCTTCATTTGTACACCTCAAAAACTTCCATTGACTCTGGTGGTGCTGTTTCTGCAGAACTCTGTGATTTGGAGGTAATGCAATAATTCTTTCCTTCCACCTGTCTTTGTGTGTAAAAGCTCTTGTATAGCCTTTACTTCGTGGTTTTTGCATGATACTCCTGTTTTTAGTGTGTTGTTAGAAATATAAAGGTTAGATTTGTGTCATTGAATAACTTATTCAGAGGAAAGGCCCCAAAAAAGGCAGGTCAGTTTTTTCTTGGTGTAATTTTTTTTTTTTTTGCAGCGATTTTAGTCGATAGTTTTCCTTCCTAATCAAGCTTATGTTAAGTCAGTGCTATCTAACACAAGGACCAAAGATGAGTTTCTTCTTTCTTTTATACCTAATGATGTGTTTATACTATTTTATTTTTGCACCCAATCTGTATTACACTTCTCTAATGTGATAAGCTGTTGTGTTTTCATATAGTTTAATGCAAAGGTAATTTATCTGATGAAAAGATCTTGCCATTTATTTTCATGTGTCCAGTAATACCTTTCCCCCATGTGGAATAAATAGAGACCAAGAAAGTTACCAAAGACATCAGAAATGCTTTTCTAAAGCTGAGGGTCTGACTTAGTTTCCAGCCAAAAGTGAAAGTCAGCCAGTATTCAGGTTATGCCTTTGCTGCTGGATTGAAGTGTCCTTGCAGCCACTTGCACTGATAGAAGAAATCTGACATAATATTGACCTCTGGGTTCCCCTCCATTTGTACTTTAAAAAGCCCTGGCCCATCAAGAGCAAGCACGTGCTCCCTTTTTCTGTCTCAGAAGCTCTTAGTGCGATAAAAGAAATACTTAATCGAGGAGTCTGTGGAAAGGGAGGGGGTTATCCTTCTGTGTTGGTTTTGAAGCATTTATGTGGTTGTGTCACTGTATCATCGGAAATTGAGGGCAAGTTTATTCAATACAAGGAATAAAATAGCACATCAATGCAGTTTATGCCAGGGAAATGCAGTAGAACAAGCAGTAGATTTTATTTCATATTATTTTATACTTAGATCCTTAAGTGTCCTATTTTACTTCTGTATGGAACTGCTTTCCACTTTTCAGTGCTGTTTGAATCCTCTTCTCCTTCTGACCACTAATAATCAAGCAAAGCCATGTTTTTAAATATTGTCTGGAATAATGCTTTAAAAATTTACACACTCCCAAATTCATGGGGGATTCTTCTGGCCAAATCCAGAACCTGAAATTTAAAAAAGAAGGTACTTAAAAAAATATTTATTGTGGTTTTCGAGTTTTGTAACTACATTTTTTCTCTTGAAAGTAACATTTAATCCTCTTTGTATTTCCAAATGTAATTGCAAAGTCATTTTAATGTTGGGATATCATGAGAAGAATGGTTGAGCAAAATGAGATCCCAAGAAGACTGGCTAAGCTTGGTTTTGGAACATGTTATCTGAACCCTTGATATTCTGGGACGTTTGGAGTTTCCCTCTGGAAACTCACACATGTTTAATAGAATAAAATAAGAAATTAATCTAAATTGGCTTTGCTGTTGTCTTGAGCTATGAGCTATACAGTTCAACATAGAACATACAAAAGTCTACATGACAGTAATTATTCCTACCTCTAGATGTAGTTTTAACACCATAATCTGTTGCAGGTATAAAACTTCCAGCTGGGTTAATACATCTTTCTAAACAGTGGAATCTTTACTCTGTTGTCAAGTCATAATTGACCTCTGTTACCATTTACAGTATCACCATGTTCACTTCAGTTAAAATATCTGGTGCATACTTAGAGCTAAGCATGTAGTTCAAGTGGTCATAAACTGCTTCAGAATCCTGCAGAATGGGAAATGTCGTGGGCACCTTAAGTGACTTAGAGATGTTTTCACTCCTGCATCATCTTCACTGGGGAAGCTTCACTGAAAGTCAGGAAGAAGTAAACCTAAACATGAATCGCCTTGGACAAAATGACCCTAAACAATAAGAGAGTCCCCAAATGAAATACAATTCACTTCACTGTTTCAAAGTACCATTAAGATGCAGAATTAGAAACATCCATTTGTTGTTCTTTTTATAGCACAGCCAAGTGACTTGGAATTTTAGCTTGTCCCTGCCAAGGATTGCTCAATTTCGAACAAAAAGTCCTCCACTATAATGTTAAAAAAGCACCAACCATCAATTGAATGCTAATCTTTATATTCTATGATACATCACTCCAAGAATGCTACCATTAAAAAATGTGAATTCTATTTTTCATAAGTGATGGATTATTGTGCCATGCTGTGTATTTTCCAGTAAAGTGTCCTTTTATTTGTCCTGTGTGATTACTAGTTTGTGGAAGTATGTGTGGGGTCAATTTAGTGCTGTGGGAAAATGGAACACTCTTCTGTTAAAATCAGTAGTGAAATCAGAAGCAAACTATGCTCTGATCATCACAGGCATGTGTTTAAATATTGCTTTCCTTAATTGGCTATGTTCAATTTATTTAAAATGAACAATTTGGCAAGTTTTTCTCCCTTGACAACAGCAACGCGTAAACCACTTTATAAGTTTGGCTGTTAAAATCAGATTTGTAATGTAAACCACAATATTCCAGGGTTGTTACCATTGCTTCACCAGTTATTTTAGCTTGCTATTGTTTTATAATGTGCACCTTTAAATATTCCGGTGCTGTTCATAATTTATGCCAAACTTCTTGCTACAAAAAAGCCCAATAATATTGATTATCATTTTCTTTTTTGCTCTCTTTCTCTTCCCTTTGTTTCCCTATGCAAAGATCACTGCACTACAGGGGGGGTTCAACCTGGATGGGGGAGATAAGGGAGCATTTCTGTAACCATAGCTAAACTAGCGAGGGCACTACTTAGAAATTTTGTTGGAGGGACAATGGACCAACTCCTGCAAGTTCAATTGGTGGAGAGTTGTGTTTTGCTGGGTTGGTTGACTGATTGATTGATTTTGCTTTATTTATCTATTTTCAATTGGAGATGGAAGGCTCTTCCTTCCTCAGAAAGTAAAAGCTATCCCTCTCTCAGCTGGCAGTCCTTGCCAGGGAAGGCTATCCAGCTCTGGCTGCCCCATGTTCCTGCTCAGCTTTTGGGGGGATGGGCTGGGTGAGAGGGCCCAGAACACAGATAAGGGTTATTCAAGGGTGATGAGGCTCAGATGATCTGTTAGAAAACTTTAGAAATCTGTATGTTCAGGGAAACCTTCAGAGAAAGGCTTCCCATGGCATCACTGCAGCTTCTGAAGCACCCAGCCTCGAGTGCTGAGTTTCTCCTTTCTATTAATACTTCGTATTTTGAGAGCTATGATGGTGCCCTGTAAGCACCTCAGCAGAGAAGAAGTTAAATTTATGCCTTTGAAACTTCCTCCAGGGGATTTTCTGCAGCTGGGTTCTGTGTCTTTTTGACACAGAGCAGGAATAAATTGAGCTCAAATGTTTCTCAACTTGGTAAATGCCTAAATATAATAAAATATAATCGTTAGGACAGGAATACTTTTCTTTCCATAAATTAATGCATCTTGCACACATTTCATGGCAGATAGCCATGTTTTCTATAACTACAATAAATAGATCTATAATGCTTAATCCATCTTGGCAAGAGAATTCAGTCCTTCACTAGTAGTGTAACCATCCATCCTTTCTTCTAACAAGCTAATAGTGCATAGCACACTTTGAGTCCAGAGTTTCTGTTGAAGAACCATCCATGTGAAACCTGTGGGATTCGTGAACGTTTCATGAGTAAACTGGTCGCCATCCAAATGCTTATGGGCAATAAATAATACAACTCTGTGAATAACCAGCAGAGTGAACTCATCGTGTTTATTCACAAAAGTATTAATCAGATGTTTTGTAGTATCCAACCAGCTACAGTGCTGACCTGCCACATGATTTTTCTAGGGTAGCTATGGCCATTATTTTCTAAGGATGTTTGAGCACACTACTATTAGTTTAAAGATATTATTTCACTGAAGCTTTTTCTTTTGCTTTCCTTTAGTTTTCAGACTCAACTATAGTGCCTCTGACACAAATGACAGAAACCGAGTTAAAAGCAGATTAAAGAAGTTCATCTCCCGAAGACCCTCCTTGAAAACGTTGCAAGAAAAGGGACTTATTAAAGGTGTGTTCACTCTTATATACTTTTTTGGAGTAAAAAGCAAAAATTGACAAACTAATTGTTCATTCTCAGTGAGTGCATTGAACAAATATTTCTTAGATATTATTTTGTTGCTGTGTCTCATAAAACTTTCAGTGCTGAACTGTAAAGAAAGAAATCAATGTATGGTTACATCTGTCTCTGTGCCTCTGACTACTGCTTCAACTTTTCTGCTTTGGTGTCCAGCTGGTAGAAACCCCTCCATTTAACAGGCACTCACCATACACATTACAAAGGAGAATGCTGCACAACTCCATTTCTTTTTAAGAGAAGAATACTGATTTAGGTCAATATTTTAGAATCCAAAATAGGAACTTCGGACGCTGTGCTGACTGGTTTGTTTTCTAGGGCAGACTGGAATAGTTTCTGCTGTCTTCTCTCATTATTTTTCTAGCTCGCCAACAAAATATATTTTTAACAATTTAAAATACATGTCAGTTAATAATAATTACTTTGACTTTTTCTTACTCCAGTTTCTTGCTAAGTTGGTCAGCCATCATTTTCACATATCCTTAAAAAATTGTTTCATTGATAAAAATGTGTTTGTTAGTTTGTCCAAGGAGCAAGCATTTTGCAAAGAAGCTGGTAGTTAACTTGAAGGCAGTAGCATTCTGACCACTGATAATCAAGCAAAGCCATGTTTTTGAATATTGTCTGGAATGATGCTTTAAAAATTTACACACTTCCAAATTATTATGTGTGAAACCCACAACTGCACATGCAAATTGACTAGAAAGAGGCATTTTGCCAGCAGCCCCTGTCAATCTTCGGAGTGTGAGTTTTCCAGTGGTGTGTCAAAAATGGCAAGGGGTGTTGCTGGTGTGTATTAAACTTGTCTGTCCTGAGCCAAGAGGTTGGCCCCAGCCAGCAAAAGCTAAAGCAGCCACAAGAGTTAGAGACCAGCTGGGCCCATGTCTGAAGAGGAGAAGGTTTTATGAATTAAGTTCTTATGTTTTAGATGCATGCAGAAATGTTCAGTGCAATGTTGCTTAGCGTAAGGAAGTCTTCATTATATGAAGTCATTATGTGCCTTAGTGATGGGCTTCTGCTTCTAACTGCCACAGACACTTTAAAAATATGTCATTTATACATAAATATATGTGTATGAGGTGTGCACACTCATACATCATACTTCCAGGGTCTGTCCTTACACATTCATAGTATCTGATTTCAATACATTGGAGGGGTTTGCCTCTTTGAAGTACTCTGTGGGTTGAGGGTGGGATTTGAATGCATCATATCAGTTTGTTTCAGTTATTACAGTAATAGAGGAGTGATTTATAGTCTTTTAATTTCTGGATTTAAGGAGGGTTTTTTCTAGTTTAATAAAGTGTGGCTGATGAATCTCCTGTGGTGTTACATAGGGATCAGATGTGATCCCTGCTAACAAATCCAGGTTCATTAGCATAACTCAAATCCAGCCCCTAATATATCTCTCTAGGAAAGCCAGATGCATTTGGTTTTGGCTACAGTTGCTTTAAGCTCTTGATCCATAAACATAACTTGGTTCTACCTGGTATACTCTTCCATAGATAACAAAGGTGTGTGATTTGTGACACAGTAATTCAGAATTGGTACCTAGCATGGTTTTATTACCAAACTAATGTTACCATGAAGAAAACGTGTTAGTTATCTACCATGAAGTTTCATTAGGATTAGGTTTTGGCCATGCAAATGAGGCAGGATTCGTTAGCACGGCTTAATTCCAATCTATGGTAAGTCTATGTGAAATGCTTATTTGATAAGGTTCCTTCATTGTCTTCAGCAGAGTTTATCCCTTAATCTGTTAAAATGTTATGAAAATGCAGTTGCACTGCTTATACAGAGACCACTTTTAAATGTTAATTTTTAGGCTCACATTAGAGTGCTCTTAACTCACAAAAGGCAACCATCCAGATTAAAAACGAAACGCTTGCCAAATTTTGTATTTTAGGATGCATCCATTTGTTTTCCTAAAGGTGACTTAAATGGTTGCAGAAACCTCTCAAAACTATTTATTTGCTCGTTTCTTAATGGAAAAAAAAAAAAAAAGTTAACCAATTTTTACAAGAAAAAATTCCTTCCGTTCTGAGAACATGCATACTAACTTTTATCCCATAGGGAAATACTTTTGTCAGGATTGTAAATCCCTTAAAATAGGGGCTTGTAATAAAAGTGTGTCTAAAGCCTTGCAGGACATCTCAGTACTGAATTTCTGACAAAGAGCTGTTCTGTGTGCTGGTGAAGAACTGATACAAGTGTCTGTGAAGCGCGTGGTGTTAATTACTCCAATGCAGTGGCACTGTAGGTGCTGTGAAAACCTTCACTTTTCATCAAGTGCTATTCATATTTGCCAGGGGCACTATAAAGCTCTCAAATCTATATTGATTTTTTACATTGTGTGTCACATTGGAACCAAAACTCCAATAAATTTAACACGTAAATTATAGTCACGAGTAAATACATTTTCAGGTGGTAAGTTCCCTTAAACCCAGTTCTGTGCTCTGTTAGTCACTGATGTGTACACACTTGGCCAGAAGGCTCGGCAAGTTTCTCCGCATTAACCAAATTTGGGAATACAGGCTTCAAAATGAAACAGCAGTTTGATCTCCTGGGGTATTTTGTTCTGCCAAAACTGTTATCAGAAAATCTAGAAATTCTGTGATTGTCAGTTAACTCTTAACTTCTTTTAAGTAGGATGTAGCAAATATCCACGTGGTAAATAAATTAGGTAGTTAACAAATGTGAAGAGTAAGAAGTAGGATGATAATAATCAGGGGAACGTAGCAGACCGAAGTGTGACTTTTAGTTGCATGTTGATCTGAAAATGGAGACCCGCTGACGCTGTGCATGACAAAAAGTTATTTTTGTCATTGCTGTCCCGTTTGCTTTCTAGTCCTTTGCGTAAAAGAAGCCAGAATGGGAACAGCACATTGGCTCCATTCATTGTGATGAGCTGGTGACTGGGGCTTTCCACGCTCCAGGGAGAGCTCTAATGAACATCGTCAGTCCTTCTCCTTCCATCCCACTCATGCTTGCACAAAATATCTTTGGTGTAGAAGCACTTTGAGTAGTTTTTGGGATGGTATGTACCACAGCATTTTTATGTAATATACGTATGTCCATATGCAGACTCCTGTCTATACATCCACACAAACCTACAAACAGTAAATAAGAGGCATGTTCCATGTCTGCCCTTTTAACAGTGTTACTTTGAGAATAACTGTGTCCAAATTTATATGCTAGGGCAGGGGTCCTCAGTTCCTCAGGACTGAAATATTCCCAGAATTTACAGAATCTGCACTAATATGCTAGAAAAATAATGTATAAATCTTCTCTTTTAAAACGACTTTAAAGTCTATAATTGAACTTTGATCTTTATGTTTGAGCTTTGTCATGATTTAATATTACCCAAAATGAATTGCCAACCTTCAACTTGAGATTGGCCTGCTAACTTCCTCATTTCTGAGCCTTTCTAGTCCAGTGAAAAAAGCCCCCAAACTTCAGTGAAACTGTGACTGTAAAGCTATGGTGGCTGGGTTGGTAATAGACTATTACAAAATGCACTTTCAGTAACTGGAGAAAAGCATGAATAACAACTTAACATAAAGGACACTGTGGGAAATGAGGAAAATGCAGCTATGCAGTTGGCAAGAAATTAATCTAGGTTTTGGGGGGTGGATTTTTTTCCCCCAAAAGCTAGACACCAAAGGAACGTCACTGAATTTATTGCAGAAGTTAAGGCAAAAAGCAAAACAGCATAAAAACTGGAACGGTTACAAGTGTTTCAAGATTAAAATAAAAGCCACTCAATTGCTAGTGAAAGGAACTAGCTGTGATTTGGCTTGATAGCCTATAGAACAGGGCTCAACATATGCTGGTGGTTGTGCAGATGGCAACACGGAGATCACTGACCATTTTATTTCTAGAGAAGAGAAAAGTCTTTATTGTCTCAGCTGTCTCAGTGGATCCTGGAGTAGTTCAATGTAATGAGCGGGACACTCATGAGAATTCAAAAAAATTAAGACCTACCTTTGGTGTGTTCAGTAATTCTTCGGGGTTATGCAGGAATTTAGCAAGTGATCTGGTGCCCATAAAAATTTAAGGAGTGTTAGGAAGTGTTTCCTTTGACTTGCAGGGACACTGGCTCACAAGGGTATTTCTTTCTCCCTTTAACCACTACAGGGACTTTTGCAAGTACATTTCCCAAACCCCGTGAATAGCCAAACACTGGACAAAGTGATTTTTTTCCTTTGACATGATGGCCAGAAATAATTCAGATCATTTTAAAGCAGCTCATTTTTGGAGACCTGTTTTGAGGAGTACAGCAAACTCTCTCTCAAAAGGAGTTCTTGTCCCCAGTAAAACACCATATTTTCTTTCAAGAGACCAGTGTCTGCAGTCCTCTCTGTTTTCCTTTTTTTCTGAGAATGTGAAACAAATCTGGTAGCTCATATGCCACTTAATAGTAACTGTTCACAAATGTAATTTTTTTTTTTTTAAATTGATGACCACCACAGATCAACGATACATAGTAAATCTCCAATTTAAAAGGACTGGCAAGATTCCCAGCTTGCATAAATCAAGAAAGTTCCACTGACAACCTCACTGACTTCAGTCAGCTGAGGACCTGGCCCACTTACTGTAAAAGCTCTGTGGCATTATTTGGAGGCCCAGACTTGGATCAGCGTCATTTTAATGTCTGACTTAATATGTCTGACCCTACAGATTGAGCAGCTAGAAGAAGTCACCTTTCACAATATGGCCCTTTCCAACCACATCCCTTCCCCCTTCAAAAAATTCATAGCTGTGGTGTCTACTCTCTCTCCCTCTCTCTGTACATTCCTCTGGGGTTTTTTTTTGACTTTTCATTCTCTTTCTCCCTTTTCTCTCGAACATTCAAACAGATATAAAGAAAACCAACAACTTAGATATTGGAGCAAAGCCCTGATAGTCCAGCAGTTTAAATCCAGATGTAGTAGAGTTAACTTTGCTCCTGGATGGCACTGAATTATATAATTGACATTTGTAAAAAATTGGGTGTTACTCCATTATACCTTCTCCTCTCATGTCAGAACTTGAGCTTCTCCCCAAGAAATTGGAATATTAGCTTTTCTCTTCCCTGTTCTTTTTAATAAAAAACACTGAAGAATTAGTTCCTTCCAAATGTGGCCACATCTCATTCCTGTACACCAAAAACAGTTAAACAATGGCATTCTCAGTGAGGATGTGGCTTTAGTGACTTTGTTTGAATTGTTTCTTTTCCAGAAGTATTGTCTCCCATAGACTAGATTTCTGCAGCTCAGAATTAGTGGCTTTGCTGCAGCCTGCAAGAGCTACTTTAAAAAAAAAAAAAAAAAAGTAGCTCTGTCAGGCTGGGGGGAAACTTGAAGCTCACCAGAACAAGCAATTCATTGCAGCTGTAATTGTCATTTTATATTATACAACTTGCAAATGTCCGTTCTCTCCTCTTCTGGTGTCTCATTTTATATCCATGTGCAAAGCTGTCACACCCCCCACCATCTTAAATAGAAAGTTTAATGTGCAGATATCAGGGATGTGTAATGTAAACCATACCCCCAAACATATTATGAATATATTGCTCTTCTTAAAAATGCTTGTTGGTTTTTCATACTACAGTATTGACTAACTGTCTGTGTTTGATGTATGGTTTACCAGCCTGATGTAGACTTATGGTTAGAGCTTAACTTGTTAGTTCTGCTTTTGCAGCCAATTCAGAATAACTACAGATGCCCCAAGATATTAAAATTGACTGCTCAAATGGACTCAGTGTGGGAGTTTCATTGGTTTTAAATTGATAACAGCTGAAAGAGTGAATGATTAAAGCTGTATATGGGCATAGTATGCAGCTCCTTTGTACAAGCTCTTGTGAACAGAATCCACTGTATGGGAATTGCCTTTGTTCTAATAAAAGATATTTCTGAACAATTGTTAGTTGAAATTTTTAAATGATGAAACTAGAGCTTTTCAGGAGCCTATAGAGGAAATAATTCCTGAGAAACTGGAATAACTCTGAGAAGATAAAGTGGATTTTCTATTCAGAGGGGAGCATTTAAAGTTAAGTAGCATTCCATAAGGTGGTAATTGTGTCTATTTCCCAGGCATTTGAGTTAAATAAGCTGGATAGGAAACATAAACTGTCATAACAGGAGGTTAGGAGTGTTGTGTACATCTTTTTTTTTTAAGTAATGAAAAATGAAGTTTTGAAGGGCCTTATTAGAAATAAATCAAACAAGAGCTTTTTGCTTCTTTTATCCCTTTGGGAGCAGTTCTTACTTTTTGGAAAAAAAAAAAAAAGTTCTGGATAGTTTCCTCTTAAACTAGTTTTAAAATATATATATAGACACCTATAAAAGAATAAGAAAATAATATTTTTATCTTAGTTACACATAAATCTAGTCTACGAAAGTTAATAATTTGCCATTCCTGTAATTCCTTGTTTTCAAAATACCGCACAAACAAATCTTAACCGAGTTTTCCTCAACTATCTCTATGACCTCTCAGAGTGTAAATATGGCAGTGTAAGTACTGCCATTCCCATGTTTATTTACAGAAAGAGATCCAGCAAAAAATCAATTGACTAGAGAGAGTCACGGAGTTTGTGGTTGAGAAGTACCCAGAATTCAGAGTACTTGGATGACTCATGAGCTCATGTACTTATAAATACTTACGAATTTCTGGGAGAAAAAGAAAATCCAAAGTCGTTGTGTGCCATCCATTTACCATACTCTCTTTTGAAGCCCAGCAACTGCTAAGGCTGATTTGCTGCATCTTCCATTCAAGAAAAAAATCCTGAGTGCCTATTTTCTAAAGAAAGGTGTTTCAAAGCTTAACTGCAGGATACAGGATGTGACTATAACCACGTACAGAAAGGTACATAAAATGAGGTTGAACATTTTGCTGAAGATACAGAATCTGCACCCGGGGAGGCAGTAATGGACTAGGTAAAAATTGCAAAACACTTTCCAGACTTTTCAGAATTTCTTCCCAGGAATACCAAGTATTCCGCATTCATACTAGGGATTCTAACAGTAACTGCAAAATAATCCTGGAAGTTGGTTATAAAGTGGTTATAATAGAGTAAAAGAACTGCTGAACTCCTATGCACGAATTTTGTTCCAGTTTTTCAAGTATTGCCATCTCGCCACAGTGCAGTTCTTTGCCTGTTTTGCTTCTGAAATTGTTTACAAGTGTCTTTGTCCACCAAATAAGATACATTTTTACTTCTTTTCAACATAATTTACATTGGAGACCATTCCATATTATGCAAAGAATTTGCCAGTTCTTTGCTAAAATTTTAAAAAACAATTAAGATGTCAGAAAGAGGAAGTGCTAGTACATTTTAATCATAAATCTCTGTATATATAATTACCAATGAGGGCAGCTATAAATGTTTTATGAAGAAAATGTAACCAGACTGTGCTTTGTCAGAAACATAACCCTAAATATGTAACAGGCTGTTCACTAATGCTGAATGCCACACATGCACACAACCTTCTTCAGTGTGGTTCTGTGCTCCCAGTCCTCCATCCTCCATCCCTTCTGCAGGTGAAACTCCAACTCACTCCAATCCAGGCTTTGGTGCACTCTACCAGACTGCAGATCACGTGCCTTGGGAGGGGCTGGAATAAACTTCCCTGATACACATCAGGAAGTCCAAGCCCACACACCCCACCTTGTTTCCTTGATTGTTGCCTACCGTGGGGTATTAGAAAATGCAACCATGGTGCCCTTGAAACCTAAGCTCAGTGAGAAATAGTAGTGATTAATGACAGGAATGCAAAGTTCCTTGCAAAGCAGAAAATTTGCTTATTAGTGAGAAAAGGGCACACTGCTTGGAGGAAGAAGAACTCAAACTGATTATGGTGGAAGATGGTGGAAATGACTATGGACAAATATCCAGTGCCATGGGAGCTGTAGAGGACAGCAGGAGCTTCTGCTGTTCTGCAAGTGAGCGTGTGTGTTGGGTTTGCCCTTCAGATCACAAGCTTTTACTGGTACCCCTCAGCTATCTGTACACAAATTTTTAAAGCCTCTACACTGAATTCCAAAGTGTAGTACTCTGTTGAAATGCTATATGTACACTGTCTCTTTGGATAAATGATGATTGTACACTCCTATTGTTTGAGCATTTTACTGGCTCCCATTGAGTAGTTTCTTTCATCTGTTTGATTCATTTTGATTCTAGCTGACAACATCTCCATTACTGATTGCTCTTTTCATAATTTCTCAAACATATAGACTGGAAATGAGGTGGAGGAAGGTAATTAGTAATCTGAAGAGTTTAAGCTGCTTATATAAATATGTTTTAAGATCAACATTCAGAGCTCCTCAAAATTTTTAAATCATAAAAACGTAAAGGTAGCATTATCTCCTTAAATGATTATTCATCAAAGAAACAATACAAACCACAAGCTGAACAGTGTGAGGTGCAATCCTCATCCAAAGACATCTAGTATATTCTGGTTTTTAGAGCAGGTAATATGGTAACGCTAAAAACCTCTTGTGAAGATGACATTAATTTGTACTAAATTCTAATGATGCAAAGCAATGAAGCCCTGTGGTTCTCTGTGGCAAGAATGAAACTCAATATGCATGGAAGAGACAGCTTTCAAGGTTGGACCATCAGTTAATATCATGCAGGATTTTGGATTCAACAAGATACGGAGCTGTATCTCCAGAAAGGCCTTCACTTTTTTTACAGCAGGTCCAAGCAAACTCTGGAGACATCCAAGTCTTAGAAAGGTCAAGGTCTAAATGGCAACTGAAACTTGAGCCCACGAGACCTATCTGAGTGCTATGGGCAGCAGGTATTGTGAGGTTTGGTTCTGTGGCAGAAGTTAACAACCACTAGAACTCAAGAAGGATTTATTTCCAACTTTGTCTATCCATCTTTGATAGCTGAGATTTTAAGACGTATGAAAACTCAGAAGAGAGAAAAACACCACTAATAATAATATGTTTTAATATATTTTCCTCTTTTTTATTTTTTTGTTTTTTTCAAATGTAGATCAAATTTTTGGCTCTCATTTGCACTTGGTTTGTGAGCACGAGAAATCTACAGTTCCCCAGTTTGTAAGACTGTGTATAAATGCTGTTGAAAAAAGAGGTGAGTACCTTAATATTTAACACTTTTTTTTTTTTTTTCTCTGAGAATAATCAAACCTTTAACCTGGTAACTCTGTTTGAATTGCCAGGGTAGGCAGGCAGTTCAATTTATAATATAGTCATGGACTGAACTATATCACAGTCTGTATCTTTATTTTCGTTATTTGATAAGACACTGATAGAACCCATTTATGCTGATTATTCCTTATATTTCGTTTGACATGTTGTTGTTTTAGTCTTTCTCTGGGTAAGCAAATGCTAAACATCAATAAAATGTCAGGAACTTTCACTCTGAAGTCTCTGGTGAGCATCATGCCAATACTTTTTCCTAAGTCCTGAAATGTATTCAACCAAAAGAAATCTTATTCTAGTGTGACCGCATTTATTTTTTTAATGCGCGTAGGTGTCTAATTTCTAGTGTTATTTTAAAAAGCCATAATATTGTAAGAACATTGGAATGAGTATTCATCCTCATTAAAAGTTCTGATTAATTTAATAAGAAGGATTTTCGTGGTATAAAAAGATGTGCTTAACACCGTTGCCTCCCTTCCTTTCTTCGGAGTGTATCTTCTCTCATTGAAGGTCATTTTCTTTGGAAGGTACATGCGGTAGATGCAGAATCTTAAAATGTATTGTATAAAAATGTGAGGCTTCATCACCATCTGTTACAAGTTTACAACTTGTTCCAGGGATCTGGGGAAACATATATCTTGCAAAAGATAGAAAATTTATTTTCAGAATAAGGCTGGGTGAACCCATTGTCACTGCCATATACTGGAGTCTCAGAACAAGAGAAGCAATGAAAAATAAAAAGATACTTAGGCCGTTAACCACAAAGGAAAAAGCTATTTTAATTCCATCATTGTTACCTGGTTTTATAGTGAACGGTGCAATAAAACTACCCCGGAGTTTCAAACTCTGGGAAAATCATGCTTTAATTATACAGCAAAGAGAGTGCTGGGATATTATTATTCCCAGAATGATTGGCAGGACGTCAGAGACTAACAACCTGGAGATCGTTCAGTAGGGGGAGATAGTAGCATTGGTTTTTTGGAGGAAGGCTGAAGGCTGGATAAAGAAAGAGACAAAGAAAGGGGAGAAATGTGTGAAGTGGCTATTAATAGAGGAGGAATTGTGAGGAGAAATTCAGAACATGAAAAGGAAAGGCAGTGATTAGATTACAGAAATGCCACACCATGCAGGACATGTCTAATTGACTGTTCAGTTACCATCTCAGCACAGGTTCTCCAACAGATGCACTAGATATTTCATAGGTGTTTTGTGGTATCTGACCACTCCTCCAGGAGAGGTGAGGCCAGAGGTCTCTGAATCATAGTGGAAAAATCCAAGAAACCTAATGGGATATTTATTGTCTGTGTGATTATCAGGGAAATGCTCATGGAAGAAAATGAAAATAGCACTCTATTTCTTCAGAGGAGTTCATCCTTCTGAGCGTTGGATTAATGTTCCTGTGTTGCCTTCAAACTTTCTCTGACTTAGAGAAGTCTACCTCTTTTAGTTAGTCTAACATGTAAATAAAGGCTAATCATGTGGCATGAGATAAAAATTTCATTTTATCACTGTATTTATGAGTTTATATTAGATATACAGTTTTTTCTATTATTATTTTCTTGGATTAAAATGCTTGCATTTACTCACATTCTATTTACTCAAAGTGTTGTTTTTACTAAGTTCTGGCATAAACTATCTCAGGACAGCAGTAATTTATGTGAAGCTAAGTCCAATGTTTATGCAAGCTTCTGATGACATTTTATACCGGGGTTGGTATTAGGAAGCAGTATGTGGAGGTGCCAAGTCTCCCGGCATGGCTGAGACTCAACAGATCTGAAGGCCTCCTCTTAATGGCCAGATATGCCTCCAGCCAAGATACTCAACTGCAGAGTCATGGGAAATACTTATGTACCAATTATGGGAAAGGCACATTTAATGAAAACTGTATGTTTACTTTCATAGTCTTAGTAAGATGGCCTAGATACTCAGTACAGCTGGCATATTGGCTGTTGTAGAAAAGCTTTTTTTTTTTTTTTTTTCCTATTTAGAAAATATATCATCTACATACTGTAACTGGACCAAAAATGTTATTTGCATGCTTCGTTTCAGATAAAGGATTATTAGGAAAAAATACCTTAGGAGACTAACCCTAAATGTCACTTGCAAAATATTCATACTTTGCTGAATGGTTCTGTTCTTATTTATCAGCTCATGGTTTTAATTACAATTTACCTACTGATTTTCTGTTTGTTTTTCTGATTTTTAAACATTGTCAGCCTGCACAGAAAGCAAGTCTAGCAGTGATCTGAATGAACCACATTAATTAGTACATTTTCCTGTGTAGCTGAGGTTACATACGATAGCCAACTGTGGCAATATTCTCCCACAGATTAAAAGTGTAGAGGGTGTCTTTAACTGTTGGCAAGATTTCCTGGTTAGTTACACTATTTTAAAATTAATATCTACATTGAAATCAGAGGAATTATTATGAAATTATTTTGCTGCAACTTAGATCAGATTTTGGTCATTTCTCCCCCAGGGCTACTGTTGGTTTTTCACCATTGCAGGACAGAGGTGCTTTATAAGATCTGGTCTAAGAATTCTTACACCATAATCCATATTTATCTATCTGACAAGGCTTCATTTGCTCAAGAGTGAATTTCCTTTTTTCAGCTTCTATTGGTATTTCTGGTTATTGAAAAAGGACTGGGAAGCAGAAGGTCTTTCTGCATTTACTCAGCCATCTTGCAGAGCTGGTACTGGAGTTTAATAAAGACAGTCAATAATGATGTGCCTGTTCTTGTAAACTTGTAAGGCAATTGTCACTTCTTTTTTTTTTCAAGCAAGCTCATTTTTTCCCTTCGTTCTTCTGGTATTATTTATTCATTCAAAATTTTTGACAAATTTCTTGTCCAGTGTATTTAGCTATACAGACCTGTGCCACTAGGCAAGGAGCTTTTGCACTCTTGGTATCTAATGCAATATCCCAAGTAGAAAAAGCCCTCCCACATACATGATGTGACATGGTGAGGACAGAGAATAATTCTGTACAGTGCAATAATCAGATTGAAAAAATAGCAGGTATTCAAAGACTTCCAGCATTTCTTCAATTTCTACTTTTTCAGGGACTTGAAGGGAAAGCTTTTCATGAACAGTGCTATCCGTGTTTTTTCTGACTAGACTTTTACTTCACCATCAGCATCTACCTTGGATGTATCATGTGCCTTTCTGGGGCTATCTGCTGAGCTGCCTTTTTCAATGTTTTCCACACTTTTTCTCCTCCCCAGAACATGTCTGATAGGTAGCCCCAACCCTGAGCTGAGTGATGCAGCAAGGAAAGACAGGGACGATCCTCCCAGAGTACTATAACTCACATGGTGTGCACTCCTGCCAAGGGTGGGGCCCATTGCAAGATTTTTGGTGTTTCTAGGCCAGATATTCTTTCCAGTCATTTCTTGAGTCGCCTGTTTATTTTGGTATCCGTGACCCTTTAAAAGTCCTGGCTGTTTTTTGTTTGTTTTTTTTTTTCTTTTAAAGATGTGAAAGGCATGAGTAGAACGCATTAAAAAAATAAAAATATCAGTCTGCATTGTACCTAAACAAAATGCCATCCAGTACTTCTCATAGTGGTGTTTTATCCTGTGAAAACTGAGTGTGATACTAAACTCTTTACTAGGGATGATCATTTGTCTGTGTGTCTAATGACAGAGTAAATGAACACCCCAAGCAGTCAGTATACGAAACCTATTGAGGGTATCCAGTGTAGTTTAAGTTTTGTAAAGAAATACAGTACTAAAGCTCCAGGGAAATATAATTTAACTTTCATCTCTCTCTTGAAATGTCCTTCATTTTCTCCCTCCTTTCCCTAATCCAAGTTAGTGTTCTCAAATCAGCTTAAATGACTTGGAAAAGGCCACTGCAGGCAGCAAAGCTGAAGATTACAGGTACCGTTTCCATTTAAACTGGACATTGCAGACATTGTTTTCTGTTGCTTTTCTTGGAGCACAGGATGCTCTGACAGGAATGATACACAAAATTACATATTTGATTCCATGCCTAAAAGCCACCCTGGGATCCATAACCTTGCTTAAAGATTTAAGAAAGACCTTTAGTCCAATTCTGAGAAGGTTCTTAGCTTAGGAAACTTTATCTTTCAACTTTACTTCTTAGCAGCTGTTATGTTTTTTTGCCGTCGTTTGTTTGACAGGATCCAGTTATAGGTTCCGATGTCTGTTTAAAGAAACAGGGAGGTTGTTGGCTTTAAAATTCCCTTACTGCTTGTGTGTTCAACATTTTCCCAGGCTCTTCTACATAGTTTGCCAAGTAAAGGGACTGACCTTTTGTAGCAAACACTTTTTCATTTCTAAATGCTCACTTTGATTTTTGTCCCATTTTATGCTCATTCCAAACTGTTTACAACCCACTAAAAATGACTGTGAATTATATGTTTGTGTAATGGATTCCTTTTGTGGTCGGAGTGGAATGTTTACTTTGAACAATTAGTTATCTTTGGGCAGATTATAGTGACCTGAAAAAAGAATGGCTAAAATTATTATAGTACCTTAACTATTTCCTTTTTGTTATCTTCTCTGTTTGTTCAATGCATTATTTACTGGGTTTCACTGCTCTGAGCCCCAGTGAACAAATCATGTTAAATAGGAGCAGTGACAAAAAATCCCTGAGCTCTTGCTTCTCGGGGCTGGTCTGCTGGGGTAGGACTGGGCACACCAAAGAGACTTCAGAAGTGACCATTAGGCTGGGAGTGCAATTTGAAGCAGACGTGGTTTTGAGAGAAGTTTTTAAGCTCTTGCTTCCTGAAAATGAGATTTCTTAAAAGTGTCTGAAGTTTGACACCCCAAAGCACCTAAAATCCAGAGACAGTTGCATGTCCACAACTGCGACTTGATTTTGCATAATTTCATTGCAGAAATGCACACACACCAAGTCTCATACCACAGAATATGCAGTGTTTAAGGAAGAAAATGTCTTTATGGGCAAAGATAAAGTACCTTATGGGATGTAGTAAAGAAATACAGTCATCCCGATGAAGAGAAATGAAGATAAAAATGGTATTTTAAACTACCTCACCTCCCAAATGCCAAGCTGCCCTGTGACAGAAGGTTGTGTCCCTTTCATCAGTTTTATCTCTTAATCTAAAAGCTAAAGTGCAGCTAAAAGCACTTAAAAACCTATTTATAAAAAAAAAAAAAAAAAAAAAAGAAAGTGATATTTCATTACCTTCTAAATCATATATTGCTTAAAAGGTAGTCAGTATTCTGGTAGGAAGTTTACATAGAGGAGAGTTCACTTATCTTAAGGAGTTAAGCAAAGAGGAAATGAGTTTTAGAAATATAAAGTAGTGTGAATATATTTATATGACTAGGAAAAAATGAGTTTTTTAAATAGTTCAGTGCTATCTCATTTTCCAATGGAAGAAAACACTGCAGAAGAATTGAAAAAAAAAAATAAAAAAATTCCCAAGCACCTCTTAAAGCTGATGACTCCCATGCTGGGATCACTGACTTTGGTATGGTGTAGTTAGGAGATTACAGGAGCACAGTGAAGATGGCAGAAGACATGAGGCCTGTGCAGCCAAGATATGTATTAATAGCCACTATATACAACCTCTAGCAGCTTATATCCCTGTGTGTATTGTAATCCTCCATATTATTAGACTTTGTTCAGTGACTTGCTCCTCCAGGGTGTATCTAGCTTAAGGAGTATTTTTTTATGCATTTGCTTCTCAAAAATGCATCGGCCCCATTCCTGAGGACCTGAAGAAGGCAGTTGGAAAGTACAGGGTAGTTTTGCCAGAGTATGCTCACCACCATCTTGGAGCTTCCATTAAACACAGAGTGCTCCTGGGCCACTTCCCAGCACGATTAGATCCAACCCATCAGCCGGTGGCATAAAGGATTTGTTCTGGCAAGGTTTCCTTGAGAAGAAGGGAAACCTCAGGAGACTGACCTATCCTGTGCACAGGGCAGTTTTATATTTCTGTCTCAGTGCAAGATTATTCTCCAACAGCACTGGGCCCCTGAATAACCACTGACGTGTTTTATTTGTGTTTTCTCTCTATCGTATCTTTTAGACTATTTCTATCCTGACAGCAAGAAACTGTTCACGAGTAGCAGTCTATTTCCTACAAGCTCACTGACTGATTTTCAGTACTTATTCTCCTCTGGAAAGGTGTTTTCCATATTTTTTTTTTTTCCTTCTCACAGGCCTACACATGCTTCCTTGCTTACTCTGATATAACTTTACGCATTGTTTCCAGTGGCTTTAGAATTCAGTACCCTGAAACTACAGAGATCATGTTGCTCCACCAAAGGATCTGAGCTCCTAGTTCTGCTAATTTTGTTCTGTTCATTCTTTTCCCACTTTGGGATAATCTATTATGCTTGGATCCAGGCACGCACTAAAAGCTAATACTTCCATGAAGAATGTGCAATTTGTACTGTTTAGCTTGTGATGAGATTCCTGAAGTCTTTTATGATTCTGTCTTGTTCCAAGGAGGCTTCTGGTCCCAACTTCTATATGCACTGAATTTAAAAAAGGGAAAAAAGAAAAAAAAAAAGGAAAGAAAACAGATAGGAAAAAAAAAATGACACACACACAAAAATATCCAGCAGTTCAGCAGATAAAGACTTTTTCCAGGGAATTCTAGTGGGCTGAAGAAATCTGTTTCTGAGGGTATTGAACTATGTTTATTTTCAAGTGGCCAACAAGCATAAACTTAAACATACAGATGAATGCAGTATAAAACAACAAAGTTCTGAGAAAAGCCCTTGTAAGTTTGTGATTTAAAATGTTTGGGGTTTCTTGTGTTGTTGTTTTTTTTTTTTCTTTTTCTTCTTTTGAGTAGAAATTAAGAGTGGTTGAATTTAGTGCAAACATGTTGGCAAGCTTTCCTCAACCATCTCTGTCTTCAGGCTCAGGCAATCCCACTCTAGCCACCTTTCTTAGTGTAAGAGCCAGTTAATAGTGTTGTGCAAGGTCCAAGTCAGAATTGGCTCTGAAGGGTATTCACTTTGGGGCCTCTGTGTCTGCTAGAAAGCCACATTCTGAGTTAGAAAAAATATCAAGAAGTGTCAACAGGAAACATCACGGAAGGGCATACAAGACAAATTAGAGAAAAGGAGACAACAGCAGGGGGAAAAAGCAAAAAAAAAGCCTTGCAATGACAATGCACAAAAGAGAGAATAAATTTATATTTTAAAATATCTGAAAGCAGAGGTGGTAAACTAGTTAGAAGTGGAAAAACCATGAAAAAGGCAGACATTTGAACTAGTTTCTGTCTTTTTCATAGTTACCTGATACCTGTTTCATTGATTAATCTGTTCCAGAGAAATGTGTCCATTTCTATGAAAAAAAAAGGGGATTTGTATTTTAAGCACTGCCAGTAACAACAAGCAGAAACTCAGTGTGCACCAGAGTAACATTTACAATGCCTGGGCCAAATTCATGCCTTGTGTAATTTTATTGCTTTTACTGGAATTACACCAGAGATGAGTTTGGCCTTTTGCCTTTTTCTAGCATTGTATAATATATCTATTAGTGAACATGTAGAAGGAAACAGGGCATTCTGTCTTCAGAATTTTCCATAAAATCTTTTTCAATAGGCTTAATAAATAAAATAAACCACTTAACCTGTGAAATAAAAAAGAATCAAACAACATTTTCTCGATATTGAAATAATGTTAATATACTTTGTAAATCAAGTAGTTGACATTTGTACAGGCTAAAACAAAATGTCTCAAGGAATTTAAAGCCAGCTGACTGTCTCTGGTGCTTACTCTGTGCCAAAGAGAAAATGAAGGTCCTGACATGCCCCCTGGTCAGAGTCAGATCCAGGGAAGCTCACACATGAGGGTATACACCTCCTAGCCATGAAAAAGATAAAAAGATAGATAAAAAAAAAATCCTCTTTTTGCTTCCTCAATAAACTGAGGATGTGAGGCACTATGCCCTAGTACAGTACACATGCCATGACAGACAAGGAGCTGGGAGTATTTCAGCTGCAAACCCCATTTAGTCAGACTTTACAGTTCAGCCATTAATAGAACACTTTGGGCTAACACTTGACAAAATGAGTCTTGGCCTAGAGGAGATGTCCACACACAACAAAAGAAAAAAGTTAAGTCTATTAAGTTCCTTTAGGAGAAAAAAAAAAAAAACACGAAAGAGGTAGTTGTAGTTTCAGATTCTTTCAACATCCCAGTGTCTTAAAAATAAAGCTATGGTTTTTAAATAAAATTATGAAGGCGTAATTCCACAACATAGATTAATTTCTCTTCCTGTGGGGAAAAAAAATACTACAACTACACTATATTTTTTTCAAAAAAGTTTTACAACAGTAAAAGAAAAGACATTAAAAAAAAGTTTTGCTGTCTGTGTGCAACACTATGGGGTCAGTTTAAAAAAACCCTGTCTCCTTTTTTTTCTGCCTGCAATTCAAGAGAGCAAATAACTGCAGTTGTGTTTTATTACTTCAATTATTTGCTGTAGCAGCTTGTGTTACATCAATGTTTTAACCATATAATATAGCAGTCTAATGGGATTGATACCCAAGTGAGAGAAATTATACCAACAGAAAGCTCCAGGAGCAAGGCAGAGGGCAAAGTAAGAGGGCAGTTTAAAAAGGAGACTTTATCTTAAGGCTTTGACTTCTTTAAGTGAAGATTTTTTAGCTCATTTTACTGCCCTGAATTTATGAAACCGATATGGCCAGCAGTCTACTAACTGAATTGTCCCTAAATTGACTACTGCATGATAAAGCCCCAAGGAATTAACAAGTTTTTAAAGATCTCCAGTTATACGTTTGCTTAGCATATGGCTTCATTATCATCAGGATCCTCACGGATCATGGATGTAATTGTAGAGCAAACCAACTTCTTTTTGTCTTCACACAGACAAGCAATGCTCCCTGGTTTTCTGAGGAATGACATATCTGTAAATGAGAGCAAAATGGGGCCTTTTGGTTTAATAACACAACAGAACTGTATCGCTTGGATCCTGAGCAGCCCCAGCATCCCTGATCCAGCTCTCCCTTCATGCACCTTTTTTTTTTTTTTTTTTTTGGTAGCAGAGATGATGCATTTAAAATAATTGAAATCCTCCAGAAACAGATTAGAAACAACTTTTTCATGTTTATTCTACTTTACAATGGACACAGGATATTTCTTTCTATATATACCAGCCTGTACCCACCAAAACAGCTGGAGGCTTCTCTTTAAGAACCTGGATAGATCTATTTCTGGGTCAATGGTTACAGTTAAGGAAAAGCTTCAGTATTTTGTTGGATCAAGGCCTTCATATATTTGGATCAGAAATGTAAATATCCAAATTTTCTCTCAGGATTTAAAAACAAAGACCAACAACTTATTAAGTTGTCCAGGTCGTGGGCCATTTACAGGCAATACAGAGGCTCTGAAAATCACCATGAACCCCTCCAAACCAAAGGTAAGGGGATGAGTCTTCTCTGAGATGTCTTCACTTAGAAAATAAGAAAGTCCTCAAAAGACAGAAAGAGGCTATTCCATACCTCTTTGCTCCATCTTCCCAGGAAAAATTTCCCCCAATATTTCAAACCATATGTTTAGATTTGTCAGTCCTGAGCTGACATGGTGTTACGTGACATAACACACCAAAGGAGCTGCCACCAAATGGCTTTCCTGTGCCAGCAGTAACCACACAATGGTGTTGGAGGTACCACAGCTTTTTGTTTACTTAGAAATGAAATTATTTTGATGAGTGTATGGTATCAGTTAGCAAGTGTTGAGTTCTTTATGGTGATACTGCTCATGTTGACTTAAATGGCAAATGGATCAGCTCAGAAATCTGTAATAAGAAAAGTTTCTTAGCGTACTTGTAGTGATGCCCTGTGGAGCTGCTAGAACTAAAAATCTGTCAGCATACTTGGTAGAAACTTTGTTTCATGGTTCTCTAACTCATATGATTGAGATTAAAGTTAACAAAATCTTGGCACATATTTTGGCAGCCAAGAGGCATTCCTCTGCTTGTATGTAGATGTGTGTGTGTGTGAGACAGGGAGACAGAGAGAGGGGGAAATTTAGCAGCCACTCATTTGGTGTTAAATTATCAGGTGTTACATATTTTTAATAAACCTTAGTAGAAAGATAAGATACATCCTCTTCTGATGAAAACTGGTTTCACTGAGCCTATAAACTTAACTTGGAACAAGCTGACCATCTACTCTAACTGCGGAAAACAACATCATTCAAATTCTCCAGCCCAGCTAACCTGTAAGCCAGACTTGAATCCAAGCAACAAGGTGGAAGATGCTGGAAGGATGCTCTCTAGGCAGTCAGGTTTTCCTACTTTTCCTCTGAAAGAAAGGGACTGACAAACATCCTCATTTAATGCCCTGATCTCTGACCTGCAGGACTATCCTCAGAGCAGTAGCTGCTCTCTGGTCATAAACAGCTCTGGTCTCATGATGGAGCTTTTTGCACAGGAGCACTTCTACCATCACTGGGCAAAACCACAATGTTTTTAGATACTTTTCAGACACTCCTGACATACTGACGTTTGAAAAGTCTCGGAATTCGCACACTAGAAATTGTTCACATGGTTTCTTTTATCATCTCTGTTGCTGTTGCATTTTTGTATTTCGATATGTCATCCATTACAAACACAAAGAGCACAGCTTACAGTAACAGTTTGTGTTAGAAACTTTGCAACTGTCTTGGATTTATGTCATTTACTGTAGTAAATGTCATTAATAACTATCGGAATTTTCACCAAAGAAGGAAATTAGCTATGGAAAACACTGTATGCTAACATTGCCTTTCCAGTCCTTCAGGAACACCAGAGGGTCTGTGTGAACCTTAGTAAAAAGGATGAGATTGGATTTCTACCTCCCTTACATCATTCCATGTCACAGTCAGCATTGAGATACAAAGGCAACGATTCAAATCAAAATCATAGCTTCAAATTTTAAAATAATTATCTTACAGGAAAGTATCAAATTATACTCATTTTTATGCATTTACGTTGCTGAAAATTCACCTAACAGATATCCAGTGTGTTAGGCTTTTCCTTATCAGAAGTCAGTTTTTCTGTATTTCTTGTATGTCCCAGTTATGTTTTAGTTATATTATTTGTATCTCATTGTGATTTTGATTTTTTTTTTTTTTTTGCATATTTCAAAGTAAAAAGCAATTTTTCCTCTTTCAAACTATACTTCAACAACCTCTTTTCAGGAGTTCCTGAACAATTCATACACAAGTTTTGTGTTGTTTTAATGTAGTATATCATGGTATGCATGGCATGCTGCAAAATTAAAACTATGGAGTTGCTACTGTCAAAGTAATGAACTATGCACTAGTCTCTTCAGTTTGGGTACTTACAATTATTTTTAACCCAGTTCAGGATTTTTATGCTTTCTGTAGATATCTAGACTACATTTTTTGCTGAATGTTGCTTTGGTGATGGTTCAGGTTTTGCCCAAATGAAATGGAGGCAGAATAAAAAGCTTTTCAGTTACTTGAACCTGTTTGGGGACAGTGAACGTAGTGGGAATGACAGGAAAAATAATTTATATAACTTCAGAGTCCTTCAGCTAGGATGGGAAAAAAAAAAAAAGTGGAAAAATATCTAAGCACAATAGGTTTGGTCATATTAAAATTAATGTTTCTGGCTTTTTACCTAGTACTGCTTAATGTCACTCTTTTATAACTCTAAATACGACTTTAGCAAAAGTCAGAAAATTTTACTCACTTATTAGACTAGAGTTTTATCACACAAACGAAGGTTTAAGGACATTTCAGTAGAATTCCATTATTAAAATCATTATTGTGTTTTTAAATGTGTGCAATGCACACCAGGAAAGATATTATTAAAGTAAAAGTTATCTCCGTATATGCATACACACACACCTTTGCATTATCCCATTTATGTGTTAGACAGATATGCAATGCTAAGAATTTAGTAAGTTGGTGTTAGATAGCCACATGGATACTTATCTTCCAAGAGAGCCTCGGAGTTTTCCACTCAGGCATTGACTGTAACACCCAAAGGTGTTTGATAGTGTGCCTTAGACTAAAGAATCTAATTTTTAAATGTTTTCTCCCACTTAAAGATAAAAAGCAAACACAAAGATAGATGCCTACAAGGGGAAATGAATAAGCAAAGACCATTACCAACTGCAAATGAGAGCCCAAACTCCATTTTTAGAGCAGGGTTCTGCACATTCCTTCTGTTAGAAATCCAGAACCAAGCTGGTCTAATTGCTAATTGTAAGAAACAGATCTAGCTTTCTGTGTTATGCAACGAAACCAGTACTATCAAGTGCCTCGCTGATATTTCTTTAACTGTTGTTGAACTAGAAGATCCACTCCCCAGCAATGCAGATCAGCTGTAGGAAGTGGCCACAAATGCTTAGGTAGAACCCAGTCCTGAAGAGAAGACAGATAACCTTGAGAAATCCACGCTTGAACAGAGTGGCTACAGGCTTCAGGCTGCCAAGTAAAAAATGGACCTGTTCTAGAGAGTAATATTGGGCCTATCTGAACTCCTCAGCTATCTCTAAAAAGCCAACGAATGATGGAAGAAGCTTTCCTGCAATTTTCAATTTTCATCCTAAATATCCTTATTCTATCGTAAATTTCCCGTTCTAGTCACCATCATTAAAAAAATAATTCTCTTTTCCAAGCAAAGGCACTACAGTGCAGAAAATGCAAACTCCTTACCTAGTTTGGCTGAAGATTATGTGTGCCCAAATGTACAGTTCTTCCACTTCCAACTGTTACAAGTCCAACAAGCAGCAGTACTAGTCAGGATGGGGAGGTGACATTACTGAGACTAATTTAATCTCTCACTATTGTGAAAGATGGGAAAAGATTTGTCCCTACTGTGCACTAAATTCTCTTTAAAATCAGCATTGTGAGTAAGGGATGTTTGGAGAATCGTATCTGTCCCTTGGCTTTTAACCACAGCTCCTACTGGTGTAGGACCTGCCTGAAAGTCCTGTAAGTCCTAAAAAGAAAGTCAGCCCCCTCACCCCCCCAAGTGCAATTTCCCTTAGAATCTTGATGTTGCTCAGAAAAACACGGGCATGATGTTGGTGATGATGGATCCCCAAATGAAGCACAGTTCAAGCAAAGTGGGAGGATTTAGCAAAATGCATAAATTTCTGGTATGCTACTGTCTGCAACATGCAGATCTTCAGCCAGTTTAGTGAGCATAAGTTACAGCTGGCTTTTGCTGGAACACTTTATGCTCTTGACCCTCCTCAGTTGTATAGCCAATTGGGAGTTGTCAGGCTACATGTGTTTTTAAACTTCTTTCAGCTAAATCAGAAATCCAAAAGCAAAATACAGCTCTCAGCAGTATCATGTGGAGTTGTGACACTCCCTGGAGGGCTCGGGGTCCATAAACCAATGAATGGATTACAATGAGGCAGAAATGTAGTATTTTCATCCATGACAGATATAATCTTGAGCCTGTATTCTTCATGTTACTTAACTCTTTCAGAACGTAATGTGTGACAGAAAATGTCTTGTAATGTACATTGCAGTAAATATCAGTCAAGTGTGCTTTATTGCTGAGCTCTACGTGTTTCCAGAAGTTAACAGGCACAGCTGGGATATAAGAAATGGCAATGTTGTATATATTTCTTGAACACACAAAATACCTTGGCTCTCTTCTCCCCCACCCTTCACGTTACATCCCCAGCTGTTCAGATCATGTCACACAGTGGGTGAGTTTTTCTTCCATCATCAGCTTCTCCTAAAATGATAACCTTTATTCAGGCTTTCATCCTCCCCAAAATAAACTGCATTAGCCTTATTGTCATCACATTAAAATTAGACTATCACAGTGTATATTGTGTGGCACAGAATAATAGAAATGGAAATGGATGGAAGGTGATAAACAGGTATCTCTACCTAGCAGAAAATACTCAGTGCTAGTATTTAACATCTACTTCTTTTCCCACAAATTACTTGAATGTCTCTACCTGAAATTCTCTTCTGTCAGTCACCATAGTGTCATATGTCCACAACACCAGACAGGCAAGAATTGGGAGCTGCTCTGGGGACATGAAGCTGATTACATCCCAAAACAGTTGCTGGTGATGGACCATTCAGCTTTTGAAGACTCCTAATACTCCCGAAAGACCTTTTGGACAAGCAGGAGAAAAAGTATACTTGATAAAGCAGCAGAGAACCCTAAAAAAACCCCTATTTTATTTTAGATAAATTAAGCATTGTTCAGAGTGGTCCTGCTGACCCATACGTGAGAAGCTGTAACTGCAGCAAATGAAAGGAAATAGGAGTGGTGAAGGAGGTATTAAAAGAGAAAACAAACAAGCAAACAAAAAGGAAATAAACATTCAGAACATTAAATACTAATGTGTTGCAGAGGGAGAATGGCTATTTCCAAACATTTGGTAATTTCAGATATTATACTTTGTTGCATAAAGTAAGACAATGTGATTTCCTTTCAAACTGTCATTCGATTTAAACCAGTGAGCTGATGTGTGTACTAGAGGTCTGTATTTGGTAGGGATTTTTCCCTCTTAGCATAAACCTTGTTGATTTTAAAAGTGAACAAAGCTGAATCAGGTGGTAAATGTATTCATGTAATCATTTTCATTAATAAGCCGTTATAAATAATAGAGGGAAGGTTTTAAGTGTATAATTTTCTGTAGCACAATTGAGATTTTTCCACATCTTCAGCAGTAAGTTAATTAGAATCACCTGCATTTTCTTGGGCGGACACCAAATGGATTGCAAACAAAAACAGATTAAAATAGCTGTAGCTCATGGCATACAGATGACAAGATTCACAAAGAGGACAATCAGGCAATGAAAACCTCCTCTTTTTCAAACATTTTTAAAGGAAATTCAGCTCTTCTGAGTCGCTGTAAAAAGACGTTTGTAAGTGTTTCGCTGAAAGACTAGAATGGCTTTGTTTCTGATCCCATGATGAGTGAAAGAAATGTTTAAGAAAGATCACTTTACAGAGAGATTCAGACTGAAATGTGATGACTGTGATTCAAGCCAAGCCAAAAATTACAGCTCAGAATTAAAGGGGATGGACGTGGCTTGGGAATCCATTTTCCCACATTCCTGAATCTCAATCATCCCAGCCAACGTTTAAAAGAAAATACAGTGGAAAGCAATGAGGTCACTTTGTTTAGCTGCAAGAAGTGGGACTATCAGAATGGCAACAGTACATATTGGAGGTAACAGCAAAATTACAGTGAACGCACTGCACGTTCAATGGTTTCACTCAAAATAAACAGCTTCTAAGCTGAGTCTTGTTTCTTGCTACCAGGAGCCTCCTGAGTAAGTATTGTTGTTCCTAGGGCTTTTAAACTGTAAACTTCTTGAATGTCAAAACAGTGCAGCACAATAGAGAAGAAGAAGAAGGCAGAGCGGGCTTGATTTAGGCACTAAACAGCAGCCCTGCATGGCAGTGAACTGTGTGCTGGTTTAAATTGCACTTGCTTTTGTACTGTAGCTACCCTTATTTATTTGTATATAAATATCTAAGTGGAAATTCTACCATCAAGTGATGTGAAACAGGGTAAAGTACATCATCCATCATATACACTTGTTACTTCTTCTCAGTATGTAATGCTCATATTCAGTGTTGTAATTGCTCCCATTAAACAGTTTCTACAGGGTCTTGAAAACAATAAGATCTTAGTCAAGCTTTTCTCCTTCCATTGCGTCTTGAAGTTATTACTGCAAGAAAAAATGAGATTCTCTTTTTATGGAGGAATGCCCCTCATCTTCTTGATATTATTGCAGTCAAACATAGAATTATTTCTTGTTAGCTAATTTCCTAAAGAGATTCACCAAACCTCATGTCAGACACCTCCTATAGAGTAATTTCTTAGCTTGTTAAGAACTAGTATAATTTCTCCTCTCCTTTCTTTCTCCCACTGTCTCTGCCTTTGCTAAATTGTGATGCAGTGTTGCATTTCTACTAACAATTGAATAAAGAAAATCTTGTTCATGCTACCTTGAATTCAGGCTTGTCTGTCACAGGTCCTGCAGCTGGGTTGTGCTGGTCCTGAGTCCAGTACCTGCAAACCCTGTGAAAAGTACCAAAGGAGAGGACAATTCTCCATCCTCTCTTCAATATGAAGCAGTGAAACATACATTTTATATTTCAATTTATTTGCTTTGATATGAAGTACAGTTCTCTACTGAAGATCTTATTTGTAGTGCATGAAGTGAGGCAATCTCTTCCCTGTTTCTGTTTGATACTCCTCTTTCTGTAATTCAAGGGATCAAATTAGTCATCTTTGCTGTAGCACTGAAATAAAAGATCATGTTCAGTTAATCATCTAAAATACTCCATGAGTCCTTTGTAACCTGCATCCAGAGTGTTGGATGTACCCCGTGTTTTCTCTGTAAAAAAAAATTATACCAGACTGTGACCATTTAAGGTGGCAGTTCAGACCTTCTGTAACTTTACCTGTCCTCATCATTCTTGAGTATCTCCCTGATCTTTATGTCATCTACTTACTTTGCCAACAGAGATTTTATTTTTTCTCATTGTTCACGTCTCAGATAAAGGTATTAGATGGTACTGGACTGAGAGCTCCACTCTCTGCCAGTTATGACCCTGTTAGCTGATATCTCCCATGAATTACCACATTTTGAGTTCTGTCATTGAGCCAGTTTTTAATCCATGTAATATATGCCCTGTTAATTCCACAAAATGAAAGTACTTTAATCATAATGTCATGTGGTACTAAGTCAAAAGCCTCATGAAAAGCCAAACATACTATTTCAACACCATTGTCTTAATCAACCAGACCTGTCAAAAATCCAATCCTATCAAAAAATGCAACAAGTTTGCTAGTCAAGGCCCTGATTTCCATGAAACCATGCTGCTTGGGATTAATTATGTTTTGCTATGAATTATTTGTTCATAGGGTCCTGAATTAATTATTTAAGTAGACTGTCTGGGCCTGAGGTCAGTCTAGCCAGTCTCCAAGCTCATCCCTCTAACGGCTTTTACAATATCAGAATAACTCTTATCTTATGGCACTCTTTTCCCACTTTTAGTCATTTCCGAGTATTTCTCTGTATTTTATTTGCAAGTGAGAGACCCGTGTATATCATGAGCACCAATAAATGAAAACTGATTTTTTTATGTCAGTGATTATCTCTTTGGTCTTCAGATTGACTTCTGATACCACCCACTGTTTGGTCTCCTGGGTTTGTTCATCCTGCTCTGTCTGGTAGAACTATCTGGCACACACTTTCACAGAAGATGAGTAACTTCTCTGGACTAGGGATGGGACCTGTTTTCATATCAGATGTTAGCTGGGATGTTGTTTTCAGCCTCATTAATGTGATCTTTTGAAGGGAGGAGTACAAGAAGTGGATAGTTACGATGATCAAAAGAGAAGTTTTTTTCCAGCAGAGGAGAGCAAATCCTGGTGTCGGCCTGTGGCCCAGCTCTGGGAGCTTTAGGGCATGCTAACCCCACCCAACACCACACCAAAAGCAGGATAGAGATGTCAGCAGCACTGAAAATCACACTAAGTGCAGACAGCCTTACTTTCAAAAGGAGCTGCTGCTCGTCTCAGCTCAAGGTGATCAAGCTGTGTACTGAGTTTGCTGGTTCAAGTATCTTCAGCTCACATCACTACCCCACTGGGCACTTTGCATCCATATGCCCCTTGTTTGCCATTAATGCCTGTATTTTTTTTTCTCTCTGTGGTGTAACTCAAATTTGTTTCATTGTTCTCATCATTTGCACAGCTGATTTCCATGGCATCAGGAAGAAACCATTTTTTTCTTGCACATTTACCTGAAACTCCAGGTACATTTTGTAGCCCTATCCAGAGACCATATTTTTAATGTCAAACTTTAATGTGTCAGTTTTAGTCTTTTGCTCCTTTTTTCCTTCTACTGGCACACAAATATCAATCCTTTTGTGAAACTTTATTATTGTAACATACTGTTTTGTGGTGTTTGTCTCATCGGACACATTATCTTGACGTGTGTATTTGCTGCATTCACTCATTTCTGCTTCTTTAAATGCCTTAATGGTTCACTTTTGTGCCCTGAGTAAACTTAAAAAAAAAAATTGTTTATGTATCAGATATTTATGGTAAGATGCATATGAAAACAGGAGGAAAGAATTATAGTTTTAGGGAGAACATACCCTGATAATGACCTCTTAAATATTTGTAAAGATAGCCCTGGGCATCTAAGCCCACAAAATAGTTTATAATACAACAGCTTGATTACATAATGATACTTTAGTTTTAAAACGTATGATCTTTCTGTTTATGGGAAGGCATAATAGGCTCCTTTGAAATACAATATTTTTGCCCTGAACATAACTGATTTTAAATGAAAGGACTAACTAAAGAATGCCTGTCTTCAAGTTTGTGCTTCACTTTGTTGTTGAATCCAGCACGATGGTTTCTTTTACAAAACTCCTACCAGGCCTGGGGACCACACCTATTTCAGGATACATTAATTGTAAGAGTTTCATGGGTTCCTATGCAGGAAGTTACCTAGTACCATTTAAAAATGGTACGTTTCAAATTCTAAATCTTGTAAAAAACCAGAGAGACAAATTTCTGTATACCACCACCCTCCTTCCTCTCCACACAGAGAATTTCCTTTTATATTCCATTTTAAGATATTGTCAAATTCAATTGGAAGATATTGTCAAATATAGATTAAGCTTAGGCAGAATGCAGTGTGATTTGGGAGAGGGATTTGTTCTGTGCACCAAAAAGGAATTAATGAGAACATTTCATTCAAGGCAGTTCATAAAGCATGAGAACTACTTCAACCAATATCAAAATGTAATGTTTTAAAACATATGTTTGCATAAATTTATGACCAAATCTCTCATTTTTTCCTGTGTTTTTATTCTTTCTCTACTCTGCCTGATTCCATGGGTATTTTCATTTTGGCTAGAAGGAGGACTGCAAGAAATGCTCTTAATTACGTGGTCCTGTAACATCTTCTGTGTAGTTTTCAGAGTCAACGTGATGTTCATTATTGTTCGTGAACCTCAACCAAGCTTGAGTTCAGTTGCCTTTTGACTTTCTCATTGAGAGTAGTTGTATGATTTTTTAAATGAAAGTAGTTTAAATTTACCTGTAGTTTGACAGCTTAACTGATGTATTCTTGAGTAAGTCCATTTCCTACATTTCTTAAACCATTAGGGTCAAAATACTGAAGCCATTATCCTGCTTTTGGGTGTAATTTCTAATAGTTGGTCTGTCTTGTTCTCAGGTTCCTCATTAAAACAAACGAAGTTGGAGATTAGGATATAAGGCAAATAAAATACTCCTCTAGGGCAAAATCCAGTGATTCTTCCCAGATAAACCCCACTCCAGAACACAAGAATCTCACCCTAGAGTGAACAACAGTTGGACTTTATTACAATGAATATTTTTGCTGAAATGTTCCTTACCACTAGACTTAAATGCCAGCACCAGATAGGAAACTCTGCAAGGCTTTTGTTTCATCTTGTTCCCTAAGTATTTATAGCCTGCCACGAAGAAACACTGACAGCAGTGCAGGGATGTTTTTATTCTTGATAGAGGTGCCCTTAAAAGTGAATTTGCTTTGAAAATTGTTCACAGAATCAGGACATTAGAACTAAAGAGGCATATTTTTCTTTCTCTCTTGTACCTAATTGGATTTCCAAATAAGTTGTTAACAATCCAGCTAAGATAATGTGGTCATGAAAAGGATGTCCAAATCCACCAATTTGCATTGGTTTGGTTTGGCTTAACTTTCAAAGTTCTTGCAGCAGAAAGTTGATGGCACGTGAACACTGTAATTGGCTTGATATTCTTGGGTTTATTTTTTTCCCTTCTCCACCATATTGTATAGTGTCCAAATGAAATGCTAATGAGACCTCACTTCTAGATGGAAGTAAATTCATAACAATAATGATGCACTTGTATACTCCAGATCATTTCACAAGATGTAATATCCACCAATTTACAACATAGTTTGTAATTTTCACTTGCTCTGGATAATTTATGCGGGTTCCAAGTCAATGTTATTAATGTGAGACATTGCTATTTCACCCACAGTGACAGGTATTGCTTTCAGTTCCATATATCCAAAAAAGTGAAGAACTGAATTGAGCTTGATCCAAACAAAAGCTAACATTCTGGTTTGGGGCTTGGATGGTTGTTTGTTTTATTTTTCCTCTTTGCTTTCTGGTTTAGAGTTCAATTTACATGATGCAATTCTTAATCGCTTACCACAAAAGTCACACATTCCTATGCTGGGAATTACTCTTGCTCTCTCACTCTCCCCTTACTAAAACAGATTGAAGCTCTTCAGATTTAGGATAGAATTGCATTACTTAAACATTTTAGTAATTTCCATTTGCTCATATGTTATATATCCAGTAGATGGATAACTTCCAAGTGTTCTTGATTACCAAATCCTTTTTGATTTTTCTTAAATAAACTTTTTCTTTATCCCCCTGTAACCAAAGGGGATCTTCCTGAATTGAATCATCGCTCTCAGTATTATGTTGCAGGACACCCACAGGTGCAGGATAGAAAATGGTCTATTAAAAGACATAGATAACCAGTGTATAATACATAATTATTAATCATTTTTAAAATAGGTTCTTTAATGTAAACCAAATCAGGATGTTCCTAGCAGGATAGACATAAAATAAGACCTATATTTTGTAGAGAGATAAACATGCAAAGAACCAAAAGGCTTTATTTGATTTCAGTCTGCATCAAAAGGAAAAGTAAATCTTCTAAAATGTTTCAAGATCAGTGAGGAGTACCTCCAAGCCATTGAGTCCACTGGCTGTGGCACTCGTCTGCCAAGGCATGATGCAAGTGTCTTTGAACTAGGGACTTGAACCTCTCAGCTTGTTCCTATTTAAGTGTTATTACAACGGGCTTTCTGGGCTTTTGCACTTGTTTTTACTCTTATGGTTTCAGTTTTTCCTTTTTCCCCACCCCGAATTAGAAAAAAAATGACCCCTAGATACATTGTCAGGAAATATTTCCTAAAAAGTTTTGGTTTCAACAAATTAGTGTTTTCCAAGAGAAAGGCTTTCTCTGAAATTGCTTGCCAAAAGCTAATTAAAACTTGTGTTCCAAGTGATGAGTAGCCTTAAAATAAACCTGTTTCATGTAGATTCTCTTAGCTTCTTGTGTGCTTGCAAGTTTGAAACCTGAAATGACAAAGAACGCTTTAGTGTTTTCAATTCTTAAGCATGCAGATTCGGTCCTTGTTGCACAATAGCTAATTCTCCCGGGAAAGGAGAGCAGTTCCCCTGTGCTTTGAAATGCTACAGCTATGCAACCGGGGCTGGGAGTGCTATTTTAAACAGTCATATCAGCAGAGCTTGCTGTAGGAGATAATATGTCACAAAAGGGAGTATGACATCTAGTTTCACCTAGAAGATAAACCTTGAGTAGATATGCAGGGAGAAACAAGACTGTCAGGTTGTCCTTGAAAAGAATGGTCTATATTAATGAAGAAATGTACTCCAGGGCATATGCTATTTGGGATATTTAATTTCATCTTCAAACTTGTCTGATCTGCTATGAAGAATAAAGTAGAGAGACAGTGGTTGTGTGCAGTCTCACACACGTCATGATTTCAGAGGGGGTATCTCGCCACTTTATTTTCAGAAAGGTCACGGCCCCAGAAATTCACGTCTGAAAAACTCAGGCCCCAGATGAAGAAGTCTCCCCAGCACTATTAATATAAACCCCCCACGTTTAGGCAGGCCTTGAGTAGCATTGTGCCTATCCCAAACATCACTTCTGTATAAGCACGAGAGCCAATTCCCTCTTCCTCTCCTGTCACATTCAAATACCCTCGCAGAACCGTCCTCTGCTGACAGAATTACAAGATAACTATAGTTAGGTGTTTTGTATTCACTGAAGTTAATCTACTGCTTTTATTTCCCACTGTTGTTTCAATCGTGCAGGAGGCACTTCAGTTGTTGTCAGGTGGATTGTTTCTCAAACACTCCCTGCACTGCTCTTCCTCACAGTTGTTAGGGTGCTGCGGGCTCCCCGACAGACGCACAAAGAAAAATAGTTATATGATCTAAAATGAAATACGTGTTTCTCTTTCAGGTCTAGATGTTGATGGAATATACAGAGTTAGCGGCAATCTGGCAACAATACAGAAGTTACGATTTGTTGTCAATCAGGGTAAGTGATTCCTCCACCCTGGTAATGTTTTGTTTAGTACTTAACTGTCTCAGATGACAGTATTTCAGAATCTGCTATACATTAGTGGCATAGAGCGATGAGCCCTGTTTTGGAAAGGAGAGGAAAGGGAAGGTAGAAAAATATTGCACTGAGGGAAATGTCAGCTAGAAGAGAGGAAAAAACAGCAGAGTAAGCAGAGGAAAATAGTAGTTAAACAGATGAGAAGTGAACAACCAACGGAACAAAGCAAAACAAAACAAAACAAAAACAGAAAAAAGAAAAAAGAAAAAAGAGGAGGAAATGAATACTTGAAATAAGGTGGCAAAAAACAAAGCACATGTAGAAACTGGAGAATCAAAGTGAGGAGGGAAAAAAAAAAGATGAAAAGGAAAAATAGCAGATTGTTTGGATGGTGAAAGTTAAACAAAACCAAAAGTAGAACAGAGAGAGCTGAACAGTAGAAAAAGGTGCTGAAAAGAACTGAAAAGGAAATACTAGAAGTAGAGTACTGGCTCTGTCAAAGTAAGTGGAAGATTTACCATTGATTTTATAAAGACAAAGATTTGGACCCAGGAAATGAAAAGAGGAGAGATGAATATTCTGGGGACTCAAGAACCCGAATTAGAATCAACCTGTACATATTTAATGAACATGGTTTCACAGCTTCCACATATAATTAACATATTTCCACAAATACAAAAGAAGATTTTTCACAGATGTGGCCTAACTGAATCTGACATTGATCAATAGATACTGTTACAGGTGTGGAAGCTAATATTGGGAGCTAATTAGGATGTATGACAAATACACGCACCTCTCCAAACAGTTCATGACTCTCGGCAAAAAGTAAGCATCCCTATGTTTAATAGCTTATCAAATATCATTGATGACACTGAACCTCCTGATACTACATGAGAAAATAAAATAAAGCTTATCAGAAATTAGGAAAAATCCCAGATCTTGAATTGCATTATAGACTGTATACACTTCGGAATTAATCAAGTATGAATGCGAAGCTGCTGCAACATTTTGTCCTACGCTTTATTAACTCTTTTAAAAGTTACCTAGAGACTATTACCAGACCTGCTAAATATTGTGTATTGTCTGTGTCTTTTGGAGATGACAGCTGTTGGAGAACAACTTCCCTGATTAGTTTTGTATTTTACAGAAACTAAGACTTTTGACTCAAAAATTCTCACGAAATTGAGAGATAGGAGAGATGTAAAAATATTCCCACCTTCAAGCCTCCATTTACATCTCTAGGGAAGGTTTCAGGGGAGCAGTAGATGTTTGCCACTTCCTCAGCTACTCCAGGTCAGTCTTGTCTTCAGCTGAAACTGGAGGATGAACTCTGGTTTATGAGGAATCAGTATTTATGCCAGTAAATGCAGTGAGACCGAATAAATCATCAGCCTCATGGTTTTGACTCATTTCTTGGGTTCCCTTAGATTTATAGTTGTTAAGTATTTGTGTGTTGATAATGTAGTCTGCCTTGCCTTTCAAATGACTGTACACTGTATTTTGTTTTGAGACAGAGAGGCAAAACCAGGATTTTCTATCCTTCTTCACTGCCTAGGATCTTTGCTCAGGAAAAAAAATGTGCCATAAAAATAACGGTCCTGTCTATCATGTCTCGTGGCATCCAGAGGTTAAAGTACTTGAGGTTAACATTACTGCTCAAGTTTTCACCTAAAACAGATGGGCTGATACAGTAAGGTTAGGCAGAAATCTAAGATGGCTTTTTGCAGCACAGAGGTAGCAGGTACCTTTTTTCTTCTGGTTCATACTACTGTGGAAAAGGAATTCATGTAGGTGAAGTTACTAGTACATCCAAGCCACTCTGACAACTGTTCCCAAGTTCCTGTTGTCCCCTGTCAATTAGATGCTGAGGACAGCAGCAGTTTCAGACTGTTTTGTGAAGTAACAAAAGTTATTTTGTGTTTGGTTAAAGCTCTGCAGTGGGATGATGTTTAATAGCACCATTGCCACACATAATTTTTTCACTCAGTAATTGTTGTCACCTCCTGGATTCAATCCCCACACCTTCATTTTTCTGCGGTTATCAGTGGCAACGCATTATTTATATTTATATAATTTTCCCATAGAGAATTTTTTTATTATAGTTAAAGTGTAATTTGATTATAAATGTAAACAAGTGTTCTGAAAAAGCCTGTTTACATTGCAGAGATTGACTGTGCAATCAGTTCTTATATAGATCAAAGGCTTAATGGGCTCTTGTTTCCTGCTTGCTTTGCCATTGTGTTACACCTACATTTATAGGCTATAAATAACATGTATCACATTGGAAACTAAAGATCATGGAAGAGACTCTAGGCTGGCTGCCATATCAAAGTATTTTTTATTAGAATAATCATTAATTAGAATATAGCAAAGCTTTATTTGGCTCCTTTTCCTATACTAAAATGTCATCTGTAGCATCAAAAAGTAAATGAGAGAACTGATGAATATGAGAGGAAAACAAACTAACAGTTAACAGCTTCATCATTAAAGAAGAAATAAGAACCTTAAGAAATCTAAAAAGACCCCTGAAATTCTGGATTTTTTTTGGATGAGGATGGGTTTAAGATGAAAAAAATATACCCTCTGTTTAAAATCTCTGAATATACCTTGTGTTTCTTTCTCATTTCTTGAGGCTGGCAGGTCCTGAAGAAGGCTTTGACCTTGCCAACAGGAGTATCAGCAGAACAAACTACCTTATTTACTTTATCCCTTTCACAGAGTTTTCTTTTTTCTATAAAAGTCTATTGATATCACACCTTTTTTGCTTCTGTGCAACAGGATTATCTTTTATCTATGATTTATTTTCCCATTAAGAACTGAAAAGATCAGTTGATCATAAGAGGACCAGGCTATAACATCTCTCAGCACTTTTGAAACTCCAAGTCATCATTTTTCAAATCACTGAATCAAGGCGGTAGAAGCTGTTTGGACCAAAGTGACATCAGGAAATTTGTACCTTTCTTAGTCTACAAGCACTGAAATAATTTGGGTTTTAGAAACAAAGCTACCAGTCATTCAATATTTCTGGCTGAGAATTTATGGTAAAGGATTCTATAGTAGCCAGAGACATTAGACAGGGATGTCCATGCCTCTTATGCTTTCCATATTATTGGTTAAGTCTAATAGTTTCAACCTTTAAAAAAAAAATAAAATATATATATATAAAAAAATTAAAAGTTTTTGGCACTTTAATCCCCAAATTCTTGAGGGATTTTATGAAAAACCTGGAGATTTTTGTTGATTTTAAGCAAGATCCAGAAAGTTAAAGCCTTTAGAAATATTTATATTCTTTTACTTCGCGTCTGTAGGAAAAGGAATGTTTCTAGAAATGGATCTGTTAAGTCATGTAAAATGTGCTGGCAGTTCCAGGATGTGAAGATGTTACTACATGGATCAATTGTTTTGGTCCAAAGCCCCAGGGTGGAGCTGAACTGGGCTGTGGGCCAATAGGCAGGGGTGGGGAAATCACAGGTGGGGCTGCTCAGGGCCATTAAGGCATGACTATATGAAGGTGGAGACAAGTAGGAGATGCTTTTCAAGAGCAAGCTTCTGAGCTGATAAAAGATGCTAACAGTGAGGCAAAAAGTGCTTGAGGAAGAAAAAGGGAGGACGTTTCATCCTTAAAGATCTTCAGATGTAAGTAAGAGTTTGTATTTGTGGTGTGCTGCTTGCTCTGGTTGAACTCATGTTGATGCACGGTGTGTTTTAATGGAATAAGGGCCATCTTTGTGCTAAGTCTTGTGGGTTCCCTGTCCTGCTGCAGCAAGCCCTCGTTGCCTTCCATGCTTGAAAACCAGGGATCACAGAATCACAGAATCACCAAGGCTGGAAAAGACCTTTAAGATCACCAAGTCCAGCCTATGACCAACACCACCACACCATCTAGACCATGGCACTAAGTGCCACATCCAGCCTTGCCTTGAACACATCCAGGGACGGTGCCTCCACCACCTCCCTGGGAAGTCCATTCCAATGTCTAATCACCCTCTCTGTGAGGAAGTGCTTCCTAATATCCAACCTAAACCTCCCTTGGAGCAGCTTCAGGCTGTGCCTTCTTGTCCTGTCACTGGTTGCCTGGGAGAAGAGCCCAGTCCCAACCTGACTACAACCTCCCTTCAGGTAGTTGAAGAGAGTGATGAGGTCCCCCCTGAGTCTCCTCTTCTCCAGGCTAAACAACCCCAACATCCTCAACCTCTCCCTGGGATACCTGGGAGAGGAGATAGAAGTGTACTTCTGTGTGCTTCCTGTGCTCATCTGCTGGATGGCTGGAAAGGCATTCCATTATTCTGGCTGCCAAACAAGCAATTTTCATAAGTACTAAATTATCTGAAAAAAAAAAATGGAGCTATAAAGGGTTCATAACACATTGCTGAAACACTAGGATCCTATCCTAATGCATATATGTTCAGGGAAACTAACCATAGAAATACAAATTTCAACATTTATTGGTTCATCCAGTAAGTGGTGGCTCATACATAATACAAGAGAGCTCCTAATTGTCTTGATATCCGATGCTTTGTTTGCAGAATGTTTGGTATTTGCTGTACAGATGACCTTTGCATCCCGTTATTTCATTTGAAATACCTTGTGTGTTAACTGCCAAACACCATGTACCAGCCAAAGGTCAATTACTGTGTTTTTATGGCTTGGTTGCTATCCTCGAGTACCAAAGGTGGGGGAAAAATGGGAATTTGTACAGATGCTAAATATGATGTTATTGCAGAGAGGTACATTTCAAATGGATCATGGGAAAGGACAGTCAGAGATATTCAAATTGGGAACAATGTTGAGGAAAAGGGTGACCTTAATCTTACTCTGACATTACCTCAGGTTAACAGAAATAATTTTGGTAAAAGGAATTAAAATATCTCTGTTGTTTCTTCTATAAGAATATCCTGAATTGTAATTCAGTTTAAGAAAAATTTAAAGTAAAATTTAAACCACAAATACGTGAACTGATTGTGAATATTTATTAACTAAATAATTTAATAATAAAGAAAATGCCTACTTGATTAATTGTTACAGAGTAAAAATTACAATAAAATTGTCTTGATCAGTGCTTTGCAGAAGCACCATTACTGTCTGTGCAGTTGTTTAACAAGGATTTAATTGGAAAGATAAGTGAATGCACATTTAAAAGTATTGTTAATTTGCTTTATAATCACCCCATCCTTCACAGTATTGACAGCACCAGGCACAAACCCCTTTCTCTTTTACAAGTATTATTTTCCATATGTGCACAGTAAATTCTGAAGCAGTAATTGGAAATTTTATGGATTTCAACATACCTAGTCTTTTGAGTTTATAGGTGCCACATCCCCTCTCTAAAGGTAGCTCATAGGTGGCATTTGAAATAAAATCATTGCCTTTTTATTACCCGTGGGCTGCTTTGGAGGCTGTGGGGTGGTAGTTCTTTGGGTTTTGGGTTTTTTTTTGTCTTGTGCTTTTTTTTTTTTCTTTCCTAAGGAATACCTAATTCCTATTTACTTTTCCTTTCCATTTGCAAATCAACAAATTCCTCATTGCAATATTATTTTTGATTTAATAAACAACAGCCGTCAAAACCAGTAATCTTCAATATGTTTATATTCCATCTGTACTTATATTTATTGTTCTAAAATGGCTTGGATTAATCTAATTGACAAGTAAGAGCCCAGACCATATGAGCAGTTAAGGATGGTACCTTTAACCAGCAGGATTCTTCAACCATACTGACATGTTCTTTATCAATGAACTATGAGAAAAGAGGAACAAATCTTGGGATTTTATATTTTTTTTCAATATTACTGATTATGTGAGCTTGCTGGGACCATATGTCTGAGCCTCAGCTATCAGGAACCAGAGTAGTTTCCCAGCAGAGCCCGTGGAACTGACACAAAAGTGAAGCTGCCTTTGAAACAGAGCCGCCGGGTCAGCACAAATGGGCTGGGTGGTTTTGAAGCAAGCATTTAGAAGGAAAAAAAGAGAGGAGAGGGGGGAAAAAAAGGGAGGAAGGAACTGGGGGTAAAAGGAAAAAAGGAACAACAAAAAAAAGGAACAGTTCCTTTTCACAGCTTTACTTCTTTACAATAAGAAAAAAGAGAGAAAACCCAAAACACAGAACAAAAACCAAAACTCTCTGTTCAAAAATACCCAAGTGTTTCCATTGACCCAACATATCCATTTCAAAGGGAGCCAGCAGCTCTGGTCCTGCCGTCAAGAGAGGCTCTGTGGACAGAGGAGAGCAGGTCTTCTGTCAGCTACCAACTTCCAGAAAGCAGCTAAACACATGAAGATCCAACAGGACCATCATGGATTTTATATAAAATTGCAGGAAGAATCCCTGGAAAAAGAGGAGAGAGGAAAAAAAAAAACCAAAACATCTTGCAGTTACTTTCCTTTTTGTTTGTGGGTCTGTGATTTCTTGTGCATATGCATTAGTGAGATTCCCTGTTGTATCCTGCCATCTCATACATTTTTAGAAGTTTTAGGAGGTTATTGATTGCATTTTTCAAGCATATGTGAGTGTCCTTAGAAACACCTGAACATGCCTTGATTTGGGTCTAACCTTAAAGCCACCCTCCAGCCTTGGTGACATTCTCCCTGTGACTATGCGTGGCTCCAGAGAGTGAAGCCTCCCTCACTTTTGCCAGCAGTTATTGGTGTAACCACTCTCACTGGGAAACCAGTAAGAGTGGTCCAAGGTTCACATTGGAAGTATCAGGCTCAAACTAGGTTACTTGCAAGCTGAGGACCAAAATGTCTTGAAAGCCTTGAGTCAAAAAATTGTTTTTTCTTTCTTTTTCACACTTCCCAGGCAAGTACAGAAAATAAAATGGACTGAATAAATTTTTCAGAAATAATTATAAAACAGCTTGTTTCTGGGTTAAGACCTGCACATGCCAAGCTGTAGCCAAGAATTTTTATTTTTTATATTTTTTCCAAGCTTTAGAAGTCTGACAACAGAATACTTTAATTGAGCTCACAATAGCTGGTTAATCAATTAGTATGTGCAAGTTACTGATGTGGGTTCTTCCCTTTTCTCTCTGTGTTTGAATGCATATTTTAAGATACAGAACATTTATTTTTTTTTAATTCAGAAGGTGTGGTTTTCACATCTTACCCTTCTCTTTCCAGAGAGGCAGGCAGGGAAGTATAGTACTCCAAACAGGGATTTGTAAATATAAGTCAGATGATGAAACTTGATGGAAATATTAATTTTTGCAACCCATGCTTTGAATTGTTTTGTAAATAGTGTGCATCATAGATATATCAAAGGGATGATAGAGCTAGAATGTTAGTTTTTCCAATGTAACTTATTTTTTCTCAGTGTGAAGGCAAAAAAGAGCAGAATTTTAAGTCATAGTTGCCCAATATGTCACTCTAGACACTGTACAATTTCTCTTACCAGTGGAATTGTCATGCTTTTCTTTTCAACGGTGTGATGAATAAGTTGGTAGAATGGGGCAGAAGAGGCAATAAACTGGGTTAGTGTGGTCAGCCACAAACATACCATGGATTTTATGGCACGTATTGTATGATCAAGCATTTAAGACATGCCTTTTATTTCTTTTCTACCCACAGCACTATTTGTGTTACAATAGCTTTTTGCTTAGTAACACTTCAAGAAGTTGAAGAGCTTCTTGATAACCCCTCAAGGGGTGTTATTTAGGCGCTGAGAGGGACTCGTTTTGCACGCTGTAGCAAGGGATTGCCTTTTTTTTTTGGGGGGGGAGGGGGAAGCTCATCGTTGTCATGGGTGACTTTTTGTTTGGGTTTGTTGTTCTGATAGTAGGGCTGCAGGAAATACCAATCCAGAGAGCTCCAGAATAACAAGGAAAGGAAATAATTTATTGAGTCATTTGTTAAAAGGATTAACAAGACAACTTTTAAAGGTGATTTTTAGGATGAGGGAACAATCTCCAGAAGCTGAGGGCTGCCAGGCTTATGTATAGATAAATTGAACCAAGCCTCAAAGGTGTTTTGCATGGGATGATTTTGTGCTGCAAGGAAATGGATTCCCTGAGAGAACTAAGCTGTATAGTTCCTACTTAAAATTGATCATGCTCAATGTCTTCCAAGATCATGATGTGGCCTAATATTTGAGGTGTTCTTCTATTTCTGTGGTCACTATCTGTAATTCCGTGGGTTGTATGTAATGCTAACTGACAAATATGAACTTGCAATAAGGTCCACAACAAAAATAGTGATGTTATATGGGGATGTACATTACATGCTATTATGCAGGGTAGCAAGGGACGAGAAGTTACCACACTGTGGAATTAAGCTTTGTCATGGTATTTGTGGTCTTCTGTATGTTGAGAACTGGGAAAACCATAAATGCTATAGTAGATGCAACTGTTGTAAGTAGGGAGTGATTTTGGTTGGGGAGACTTCGGTAACACAGTTAACTGTTGAACTTCATGGGTTAGGTTAGTGGGGGGGGTGACAGTGCTGGGGAACAAACTGGAAACCTTCCAAAAGAAATAATCTGGGAGGCAGGGGAAAAAAAAAAGAAAAAAAAAAAGAAAAAAACCTAATCTGCATTTTCTGTGATCATTGGAAACCTTTGCTTTTATGAGGAAACCTATGTTCTTTTATTGACTGTCTCATCTGTGGAAACAGGATTTCTTAGAAATATATTGCTACTCAAAATAAATTCATTTTCTTAAGAAATTTGCAAATCATTCATGCCATCATTTTTTAATGGATTTAGAATGGAATATTCCTGGGTTTTTTTGTGTCTTTGGTTTGGTTTGTTTGTTTGTTGGTTTTAAAGTATTATTGTGTAATTCAGTGGAATCTTTTGCATGAAAAGTCCTGGAAAGCATCTTCCCTTAATACATTCTTTGGACATCTGGAACTTGATTAAGTTACCTAAGAATTGGTGTGTAGTGCCACTTGAGAGGATGCTGAGTACCAGAGTGACCCTCACAAAGCTGGTGGGTCTAGCAGAGGATGTACAGGAGAGTTATGCCCTTGGAGTCTTGGTGCCAGGAGCCGTGTGGGATGTATTAGAGCATTTCAGAAGCATTAGATGTCTATATATGGGAAAATTAGTAATTTTTTCTTGACTATGTGATTGTCTTTTTGCCTTTAAAAAACCCCATCATTGATATGTGTATAAAAAATATTGCAGATATATTTAGTGGGAAAAACAAGTTTTTTTTTTTTGTTAAGGAAAGAAGCTTTACAAAATTATGATAGAGAAAAGTGTTTTATCCCACTGTCCAGAACAAATACTTACTGCATGCATAAATATAGAGACATTCCTTTCTCCTTCTTTTGCAAGTCTTAATTTGCACTTTAGACTTACCATTGTAGGGATTATTAAACATATTAATTTAAACACTTAGAGAGGTAGTCACACTGTATTTTAATTTCAAAGTTATGCATGGTACCAGAGTCTTAGAAGTGAGAACGTAGCGTAGCTCTCACTTCAGTTTTCAGCTCTCTGAATGTTAACACTGATCAGTCTGTAGTCTGCCTGTTGTCAGTAAAAGTAACAAGGATTGTTCAGATCTCTTGAGATCAAAGGTCCTGTTTCCCAACTCTGCTGTATTAATCTGAGTCTAATCAAAACTCCTCATGTGGACAAACACCTCAGGGTGAGTTGTGAGAATGGTGCCTTTTGAAATCAACCTGTGAATCCATGGTTCTAATCTCAATGCATCAGCTCTCCTTCTTGTAATTACTATTATTATTTTATACAGCACAACTATGGTACATTTTTGAAATAATTAGGATGTGGAGAACTGAATATTGTGGAACAATTTTTTTACAATATTTTGTCCTTTATACTTCACAAGCAGTGTCCAAGGTGCAGCCAAACCACGTCGTTTATAATCCTTTGACTCAACCATGAGTTGGACCCTGGGCAGACACCAGGACATATAGGGGCAGGATATAGTTTGGAGTGACAGTAGCTTGGAGTTAGGCTATGCCAAAATCCAGATGTAGACCTCAGCAGACGAAGCATGGTGTTCCTCACCTCTTGCAAGCTGAGTAAAGATGATAACAAGAGGCACCTTAAACCCATTTTAAAATTATGAATGTAATTTGGTATCATCATACATTTAAATCCCATGAACTGTAAAGACTGGGCTGAGTAGACTTAAAAGGTGAAGAAAGTTTCTTGGAAGAGGAAAAGATAGAGTGCTATTGTTGGGTTTCTACTCACTGTGTTATACCAAAGAGAGATATATTTTTTTTTCTTTTCCCAATGTAATCAGATAATTAAAAACAAACAGGGATTTCAAAACACATTTCCACCAACCAACATTATGTGCTTGTGCTACAGAAGATTGAGAACAACTTAATTAAGTAGATAGGAGCAGTGAAGAGAAGATAGATTTGAGAAGGAGGAGATATTTAGGAGAATAAAGGAGAATTTCCACTTGCTCTTGGTGGAAATTTCTTTAGCTGGTGACAGAAGCCTCTCTAAAGACATGAAAAAAGAGGAAAATACATGAGAAAAGAAGCTAGAAGTTTTTTATCACTTTGGTGCTAAAAGCTATTTCTTGCTGTAAGAAAGGTAGCTCCTTGCTCAGTGTTTTATTCCAGGATGATGTGGCCCTCAGCTGAGGAGACTGGATAACTAGTTTCAAAGTAAGTAGTAGCCAATGCTCAGAAAAACAGGATGTTATAATATCTGAGTAACTTCAGGCAAAGCTGCATGATGTCTGACATGACATGTCTCTAGGTGGGATAGGAGGGAATTGTTCCTGTAAAAAAAAGGTACATTTTGTAAAAAAGGGTACATTTGGGAGGGCAAAGTAGAGATGTGAAACTACACAAGGACATCTGTGCTAAAGAGTGATGACAAAGAGACATCCAAAACAGCTGAAAGAGCAATACTGAGGGCTTGTGGTCTCATCAGCTGCCCTGCTGAATTTGGACAAAGAAACTTACTTTTGTTTTTTCCATGTTTAATGCTTTGCACAACTGAATAGGCTAAAGCAACTTAGAGATACGTATTTTTGAATCAGAGCCTCATGATAAAGCATTCAAACATAATGCAAATAATTGCAAACTGATGTATCCAGCAGTTGTGTGGTGTTTTTTTTTTAAAGAATAAATAATTTAGCTTTACACATGGGCAATCCTTGCTAAAAATTGCAAATCAGAACTCTTCTGTTTGAACGTATTTTATTTTGTTAATGGATTCACTAATATGAAAGGCATCTAATTGTATAATGTATTATTAGTCATTTTCTTTGGCATCCTATTAACTTTAAATAATTCTAATATTTAACATTTTATAACATCCACAACAAAGTTCTGTCTCCAGCAGAAGAAAAAAACCTGCATTAATAATGAATTTTTCATAACTTTCTACTCTGTATGTTGTGATACATATTTGAGCAGAAACATTGAAAACTGAAGCGTAAAATAACAAAGCATCTTGGATGGCACTTCAAAACTATACATTGTAAGATGACAGGGTCCTGTAAATACAAGAGCTAGAATATAATTTGGTACAATTAACTTATTTTAAAAGTGAGTCCCATATAAAGTGTGATAGAATATAACTAAGTGCATCTGCTAAATGCCTTTTCAGTGATAGCTGAGCTGGAGTGTATAAAATGGTGATTAATGCCTACTAATGGAAGTGGTCTCCACCACAAGTTGTGAGCACTGTGGTTGTGGCTGAGAAACAAGATGATGGGTCATATTAGAAATGTCCTCCTTATGGCATTTCTTCCCCCCCCTCCCCCCTTTTTTGTTTTAGTAGGTCAGATCTTGTTCCTGTGTGTTGTGGAAGTATTATGGGAATGAGCAATGTCTAAGCTGCTTAACAAATGCACACTTTCCCCACACCAATCTGTTTGCTGGGGACAGCCAGCCTACTGCTATAGAGCATCCTCTCGGTTGGGTGCTATTAATGTTAATAAAATGCACTTAGCACTTAACATCTCGGGATCTCAAAAGAGCTTGCAAAGCAGCATCATTATCTTTACATTATGGGGACAGAAAATGAAGGATAGGGAGAGTAAAACATTTGCCCAAGTTTCCATGGTAAATCAGTGACAGAGCCAGGAGCAGAGCCAAAATCTGTTGATTTATAGTCAGTCTCCTATGTAGTGCGCCGTGCCATTTCACCAAACTCCATTTGCCAAGTCCCTGCTGAGTCCAGAGACTGCAGATAAGGCTGCAGTCACCCTCTGAAACGTGGATTTGGGGTTCAGACTAATGCAAAGCCAAACTAGATCTTCAAATGCAGGTCTCCCCTGTGATGCATCTCCAAGTGCAGGGCCACCTGTGCAAGGGATGCCGTGCAAAGAGCAGTGAATAAGCTGCTTTGAATTCCTCTCTGCTGGAGCTGGAGAGTAAAGGTACCTAGTCCTTGAGGAGCTGCAAGTACGTTTTCCATGTGAATGAGGTCCTGGTTTACATTCCTGTGGCGGTGGGTTTGCATCACCACGCATTGTGTTTTGCATGACTAAGCCTCATGGAGCTAAGTGTTTGCATTGAGCATTTTCTAGTTGCTTTTGAAAGTGACTACAACGAGATAACGTATGAGCAGATGCGAACATTGAAGGGCTTGTGCTAACGTCTCTGTGAGATACCAAAATATTACTAGCTATATTTGGTAAGTAGGAAAAGGAGCTGAGTAACATGCCTAAGGATGTTTGTGATGATTCAGGAATACAAATCAAATCTCCTTGTTTCAAATCCTTTGCCCTAGCCCCAGGGTCATCCTCTTTTCAGGTCCCTTGAGAGGTACAATATAGACCAAAAGCTACAAATAACCAGCTATCTTTCTGCCATCGTGGATCCTAGGAATTACCAGACAGCCAAGGGATGGTTTTGGTCAATGTGCTCAGCCCTTGTAGACAGGAGGGAAACCTCTTTAGATTCCTCTTCAGTTTTATGCCTCCATTTACAGTAATTGTATCAGTTGTAATGATAATGTCAGTGATTAATTTCTTTGGTGTGTTTGCATGTGTGTGCGCCTGCATTTCAAGAGATCGCCCTTGAAGAGCAAAGGTATTTAGCAAACAGGGCAACAAGGAATTATTTATTTTAGGCTGAGGGAAAAATGTAATGCCTCACTGCCCTCTGATTGCCTTCCTGGGATTCCTGCAGGGCCACGTCCTGCCTGCTGAGAAGCTCTGACTCAGCTGGAGTCCTCCAGTTCCCAGATTAAACGTAATCTGAGGCATTGAGTTAGCAACAAGGGGGTATTTCCCCTCTGCCGAGCCTCCTTGTGTGGAGTTCAGACCTCCTCGTGGTACAGGCAGCATCTGTCTTTAGCATTCGTTCTTCCTGCTGGCCAACCAATTTTACCCACCCCTGATTCCATATCGGCCAAGTCTGAATTTTTCAAAGTGCTTCCTGCAGCTCATCTACTCCAGCTCACTGCAAAGGTGCTGCAATTCAGGCATCTGCTTACTTTCTTCCCACTACTGGAAGAAACATTTGGGGTTCTGCCAGCAGAAGATGGGGCCATGTAATGCCATGATTTAATATAAATACAAGGGGATGGCTGTTTCTCTAACAGACTTTCTGGCTGCAGTCTTGGTGAATAGGTGTGTGTCTGAGCTCAGCTTGGCTATTCACAGCTGCACAAATGTGTGCATGTATCTGCATACAGCTTCCTGGGTTGTTTGTTGTTTTGTTGTTTGTTGGGTTTTTTTCCACCCTGTGTCTAAATAGGCCCTAAAAATCTGGGCTAGTCTTTCCCTCTCATGCTGGGGGGTATCAAAGAGCTTTGAAAGACTAGGTTTGCACTGAAGTTTGCACTACCATGTAACTGTATCTGTGCTGTTGAAAACTAAGAATTTAGGTTGGGCTTTGCATAAAAAAGCTAATATAAGGTGGACAACTTTATTGTACATCCCTATGCATGTCAAAGTCCCAGTTGGAAAAGAAAGCAAGAAAGCAAGAAACACAAACATGTGTTGGATTATTTCTTCTAAGCAAATGTAGTACTGTGAAAGATTGACAGCACAGGAAACTGGAGTCCTCCATTTATCTACACTTCATTTCTATCCATTTATCCACAGTTCATTTCTAATATCTGGCTTCAACAGCAGATTGTAACCATAGAAAGGCTATAGACTGGGTGAAATGGCACTCCCTTTTGGATCCAGTTTTATAAAAGAAAACAATTATTCATAGAATGCATGTCTTTCTTCTTTATTGCACATTTCAAAGTCTCCATGAATACTCATTTGCATGTGACAGCTAATGCTGCATCTTGTATTGGCCAGTAAGAGGCATGATTGCACTAAATTGGAAGCAGCAGGCACAGGTTTTCTTTTAAGAATGGGGGTGGGGGTAGCCATCCACTCGTACTGTTCTCAAGTCTTCAGTCAACACGATTTTAGAACAGTTGCAAGTCTAGTTACTGGGATAATAAATCCCAAATTAACTGAATATGCAGATTTCACTTCCATTAGGTTACACTCCTTAAATTGACATACCCTTCACTTTATCTTTTGTTAACAACCCCAACTTTTAAAGCAACAGAGAAGGGGAGAATTGAAAATACTGAACTTCAGGAGTGAAAAACGAGGACAGTAACATTTCCCAAACTGATATTTCTTTTCCCCCCTCTTTCTTTTATTTTGATAAACCTAAAGAAATATGGTCTCTCACCCAGCATAATTTTTCCAAATGATCTTGTTGTCTGAGTGACACACAGGATAGCAGAACCCCAGCAATGCAGAAAGGCTCTTGCCGACAATGCTCACAATAAAAATCTATGTACACAGCAGCAACAGAAAATATTTATTTGGTAACACATTCCTATTCCCTTTTGAAATGCATGCAGTTTCGACTCGGAAGCACTGGAAGATACAGAGATAAATACTTCTATGGTTTCTATGTAATCCCTTTGAAAATTATCTGGAATATAATGGAGACAAAAGCAGCTGCTTGAAAACGACCCGAAACTCACTCTTTTCTTAAATATAATCTCCCAGAAAAATAGGAGAGCGTAGGAACCAGCTGCTTAGAAAAGTGAGGAGATTAAGAGAAACACCTTGAAAAGGTTTATTATAGAGAACAGTGTACCATGATTATTTATTTCCACTAAGTTAAAATTGAAAGCTGTTTTTTTTTCTCCCATTACCCGACAGCTACCAAGCTTTCATACTTTTCGTTAGAAAGCCTTCAAATGCCATATGAATTGCAGCTAAAGCATCAGAAAGTTTTTCATGCATGCAGCTTAACAACGAGATTACCTGCAATAAGTGGGTTTTTTTCCAGCAAGAAAACTATGTAAAACCATTGCATTCCAGTAACAGACAGGACTTACTTTGTAAGATGGATTTCAAAAGATCTGGAGGCTGCTGTTCCATATAAAACTATGCCAAAGACTATTTAAGTGGCCAGTAATATAAACATTATGCTACTAACACTGAACAGTTTATCACATAAATATAATTGTCTTCTTTTAGAAGAATAATAAAAGCCGAATCCATATGTTACGCATTATTTAAAATTGTTTTCTGCAAGATGTATTAATCCCGGCAAAGAAGCAATTCTTCTGCTATAGGAGTAGAACAGCAGTTTTATTTTATTGCATTGTCATTGTTTAATTTGTTTGTTCCCGGTAGTAGTTTCACAGATTTTTATGAACTGTTACTTTTATGGAAAGTCAAGTTACAAATGATGGACGCTGTTTGCTTTCAGGAAAAGAAAGGTCATGAAGGTAGATAATGTATTTATTTATTTACTTACTGTACTCAACTTTTAAAAGAATCCCTCAATTCTTAGCAGAAGCTAAAATAACTTGTGGTTTTTAGACCCAGGAGGCACATATTTTGATATTGCTCCTCAGCAACACTGTTAGCTCTGCAGTCTATTCAAATTTGGGAGCAGAATTTAAAGCTCGGATAAGCAGCGTTTGGTTGCAATGGCTGTGCAGAGCTTACAGTTTATCTTTGCAGAAATGTGATCTTGCAGCTAAATGTCATGGTGTGTATTTGTTTTTATGAATTTGAACTGGATGCTACAGTAATAACTTATTTGCTAAAAACCTCACAGTTCTAATTTGGACTAAGTTATTCTCCATCAGTTAAAAAAATAACTATTTTTTCCTAGATCATGTAAGGTTTAATTTTGAATTCTTCTGTTCTAGAATTTATAATTATTAACTGTCATGTGTGAACCTGAACTCTAGCTTTCTCATAGTTTAACTTAATGACAAGATGAGACTTTAAATAACTTTGAGACAAAAAGCAGCTCTCAATGACTGCTTAAATGCAACACGGAAAAAGGGCTTAAGCTGCTGAAATATTTTGGGCATGTTCACATCTGTAAATGAGGCTGAAATATCTGGCCTATTTAAACATGAACAAATCTAAAAATACTTGCATAAAAAAAAAATTAAAAAAATTAATCATAGCAGCCCCACCAATAAAACAAGGCACCTAAAAAGTAAATGTAATCAAAAGGACATAATGCCAAGTATATGAAGTATTTAAATTATAATACAAATGAAAATCACGGTACAAGAGAAAAAATTTAGAAAAGTTAATATTCGTTTTTGTTTCATAGTTAACTCATTGCTATCAAATATGCAAAATAGGAGAGAGGCTTTCTGAACTCGGATACGTAATAATTGGTTGTAAGAGCTGAAAGAGATTTCTCTGTGCTAGAAAATGCACATTGTCTGCCTTCTTTTAACTAGAGTCTTCCTCAGCTGGCATCCCACCAACTTTCTTATTTGCTGTCCGTATCCCAATAGGAAGTACATTGCCATTGCTTGTTGGAATCGGGATCAGATCCTACAAAGAGTTATTCTCTGAATTATTTTTTTTTAATGGGCTGTGGTTTGAACATTGCTTAGACTGAAGTTAGTCACCAGCAAACCTCAATCTCACGTTTGCTCTCTGCTTTACAGCTTTTAGTCTGTCCAGTTTGCATTAAGCTCTCTTTTACCTAAGGAAAATAGAAAACAAAACCAAGCACAAACAAAACCCAAACCACCAAATCACAGTTTTCCCTTTGTCCTTTTAATCCTGGTATACACTCTTCAAGCTGGATAATACGATATGCATTAATACATATATATTTGTATAGACAAACAAGTCTGTGTTTAAATAGATGCTAACTCCGGATATCTAAGGCTTAACGTTGGCTCTCTCCGTGGGCTCTTGTGTCAGTTCATCTCTTTGTGCCCCTGTTTCTCACTGCACCTTTTGTCTGCCTTAATTGCATAGATTATAAACTTTTTCTCACTCTCACTCTGAGCTTTTATAATGCCTGACACAATGGGGCATGGATCTTATTAGGGCATCTTGTCACTGCTGTGGTTATAATGATCCAGATGGTGATACTTCCACTAATAATAATAAATAATAATAATAAAATTATTAAACCACCATCACCAATAAAAACAATAATAATCATAATTATGCATTTTTTTCCTAAGTGTCTTCATAGCCCTGGCTGTGAAGCCTTCTTATTCCAAACTCTGTGGAAAGTTGCTAAAAGTTTTAATCCATGAAGTTCTAAGGATGCATTTCTTTATTTAGATTTTGATATTCAAAAAGTTACACTTATGTGCTGCAGTTTAGAAGTAACAAGATGAGTTGCAACATGGCCATGAAAAAAAACTAACTCATTGTTTCACATTATCATATATATTGGCGTAGACATATATCTGTGAGGTTGTCTTGTTTGTTTTGTTTTTCTGCTGCCAAGGAAATTACAGCAACACATTTTTATTTCCTTTGTCTGTGTGGCAGAGTGAGATACACTCAGGTCAAATGTTGAACTCCATTTTATATTATAAATACATTTGAGAGTAGGGCATACTTTTTTGCATATGTAAGCAAGATTATTAGGAGGTATTCCAGTAGCTTTTCAGCCTGAGAATAGTTGTTGACACTTCATTAAAGAATATCTGGGATATTTTTAACCTAGATCGGTTCAGCGATCCAGTTTATAACACAGCTGTGGTTGTGTAGGTGCAATTCAAGGGACAGTGAAGTGCAGCTGACGAGTCAAAATGAGTGGGTAGGGCTGGGCAGGGGCATTTTTAACAGGCATTGAGCACCCAAGGCAGCATCTTGTCCATCACCATCCAAACAACTGCCTGAGACTTTTAGATGCAATTGTCTCCCGATTAACCATCCCCTTCCTGAGGAACAATAGAACCTATGTGGGAACTGGAAGGGCCAACGTGGTGGTGGAGCACAGGCAGAAAATAACACTGGCTGGAAAGGGTGTTTCTGGAGGGACTTGCCATCACTAGATGCAGTAAAATAATTGTTGGGGCCAAGAAGACAGGAAGGTGCTGCCCACTTGGGTGTACCACGAAGCCAGGGATGAAGACGAGCTGAGTAGGGCACGGGTGCATGAGGGAGGTTTTGCAAATAATCCTGGCTCTAGTGCTTCTGAAGAGTAAAACAGTTAGGAAATTCCTGTGCTAAGCTTGTATTTCAGTCCTGTCGGCCAGGTCTCACTGGGGAAGCCATCACGGAGCCAGGGCTCGTGTCTGGGAGCACCCTGGGAGAGATGGGGGAGGCAGGGCTGTGGAAGAGCCAAAACCCAAGAGGAGTGGTGGGGACAGGAAGACTGGGAATGAGAGGGCATTGCAGAGCTCACGATTTGGAAAATGAATAAACTTGGCCCCGTTTCATTTTACTTCAAGCACCGGCCTCAGATCTCCTACCAGCAGGCGGGTGCTAGAGCAGAAGCAGCCAGATCCAAGAGTACCCATTGGTAAGAAGGATTGTGCTATATTTGAAACCTCTTCTGCCTCTGCTTGATCCACTGGTACGCTGTGCTGAGGAGGGGAAAAACATATTTCACATGCATACTGCTGATTTACTCTCAGAAGGTCAGAGTTCAAATTTTATTCAAGTCAGATACCAAAACATTGGATATTTCTCTCAATTTTGATTCTGTGATTCTGTGGACCCTTAATAACTTTCAAAACTCGACTTAAGATTCCTAAGAACAGAGTTTCTCAGGATATTCTCTGTACCTTCTTAGCCTGGCAGTAGATACCGTGAGAACTATCATTCTTGTATTAATCTGGTATTTTTGCTTTCAAGCAGATTCTGTGAGTGGGAGAGGGAAGGTGGAATTTAGATACTTCAGAATTATTTGGCTCTGCATCTATTTATTCCACAAATAGATAATATTTCAGTGAAATAATTGAGATTCTACTTTTTGAAACTCTCTTCCCTGTCTTTACCAATTCCCATTTAAAAATAACTCACTGGCTTTAAAACAGAGGTGACTCTGTGGGCTCCTGAAGGCCACCTTAACACTTCTGAGCTTCTCAAGACATATTAAAGAAGACACTGGGGGTCACCAAAGGTGTCCAGCACCTGCCAAGACCAATGCTTGGGTTTTTTTTGGAAGAGACTAAACTCACAGTGATAGTGATGATGTCCCCCCTCTCCCAAACCACTGTATCCAGGGAGGGAAGGGGTTGGACTTCAGAGATTATTTGGGATGAAGGACTACCCTCTATGCATCTCACATCTCTCTCACACCCATCATATCTTCTGTCATACATGTCCTTATGCCTGTACTAGAATTAAGTGTTGCAGTCTGCCAGATTCTATGGGGTCAGACAAAATATGGAACCGATTCCCAAAGGCAGGATTCCTGATAAAATAAAATTGCAGGAAGCATTTAGTATGAAGGAGAAACGTCAGCAGTGGTAGAAATGTGGGGATTTGGCTTTTTGTTTGGTTTGGGTATTTATTTTTTATAGCTTCATAAATATCTATTCCCGAGGAAAATAATTCCCAAAGGCAAAATGGTAAGGAAGCTGATCCATTTGTCATGGTGTCAAGTTTGTTCCTGAACTGAAGGATCTCCCGTGTACTTAGCAAGTGAGAGAAGTCTGATTAAGGCTAAGAATCCCTTGTTTAATTAAGCTTCTCTATACCCCTTGAGGGCAAGCACGGTCTTCATTTTACATATAGGTAAACTACACCATAGAGAGGTAAGAGGCAAGTCCTTTTCCCTGAGCAAAGCATGCAAGCTAAGGACAAGGCATCTCAGCAGGTTCTGGAGGAAATCCTGCCCTTCTTCAGCTTTGTGGTACCATACACATAATGCATGTGGTAGATCTGCACATGATCCACTTTCAGGTTTTTTGTGTATAGTCGCTGTGCATGGTCATGTCTGGGACAAGACAATGGACTCACAGGCAGGGGATTTGGATCCCACCTGGATGTGTTTGGTGTCCTTTTCTGGGCTGCTTCCAGAGCTCACCTCAGTTTGCTATGGAGATGACCACAAATGAGCAGTAGGGACTGCATAGATTGCCAGTGGTGGAGCAGGGATGAAATCCCCAAAATCACCCTTGCTTTCCTCAGGAGAAATCTTCATTTGTCCTAACAGAATTAACAATCCCAGTTGCAATCTCTAAGGGTGCCTTTGAGGTTCTCACAATTCAAAACTCTGCTGTGATGTAGGTTGTATGCTTACTTGGCAGATACAAGCAGTAGAAGAAGAGTGTAATGACTACAAGAGAGATATTTTTTTAAAAGGTTATCAAGCATATATTGCATTTTTCCAGAAGAAAGGTAGCTCCCTTCAATCACACTGCTCCATGAAGCTGTAATGCTGCCATTTAGCATGATGTTGGAAAGTAACCCTGTTGTAGAATACATGGTAGGGAGGGTGAGCTCCTCAGGTGCAGGGTCCCACCGCATCCAGGGGAAGTCATGGCATTGCCATCTGCAAGAGCAGGGTTTTATCTCCTTTGTCTCTCATGCTTAGTGTCAATTTAGCTACTACGAAGAAACAAATTTTATTAGAAAACCTGCATAATACTGTATTGAAGCTGTGATAAAATTATTGGCAGCATTGGAAATTATCATCTTCTTTTCTTTCTTTAATACCAATTTTTTTTTGTAGACTTCTTATACAGACTGCACTAATTATTGTACTGTATAATCCTGTGCCATCAAATAGACTTGCACATTAGCTATTTCTCTCTCTCAATCTCTTCATGCTTTCTTTCTCTGTGAGTCACATCAGTGACAGCAGTTAAGTAAATCAAAGTTTATAAGACTTGGGGAAAAATTGTCATATGCTACACGCAGAACCAGCTACTGTATTTCAAAGTTTTGGTTCAAGTAACAATATCAAAGGATCTCTGTCATATGGGAATCTTTTCCTTTCACATTCCTGCACTATATACTATTAAAAGGCTTTAAGTGAAGCGCAGTAAACCCAAAGTGCCAGTTCACTACTGATAAAAAAGAGAAAGTAAAATAGCAACAGAGACAAACCAAAACCAAATGACTCCTTCCTGTGGATACACCTCGTGTGTGTGTGTATGTCAGTGTATGTCCGTGTGTTTGTGCTCTGCTTTTTCTTCTGCCTTTCCAACAACAATGTTGAAAAAGCTAAAAGTATTAGAGCAGAAATGTTGTAATTATTTTCACGTTCTCTGATCAGCTCCCTATATCAGCAAACGAAAACATTTCAGACCTATCTTACAAGTTGATTCATGTTGTTTCTTAACATTTGCAGAGTGTCCTTTAAAGAGAAGTGGAGTAAAACTCTGTCACTTTATTTTTTTACATTAGTTTCAGAGAAAGAAGATCTTTGGCTCTACTCTTCAGGGTCAGACACTTTAATTTGGGGGAGCAGAAGATGGGTAATTTAAATTAACTTTTTTTTTTCCTGAAGAAAATGCTCCTGCACAAATGGCCTTTGCTTTTCTCCTCAGTCAATAAATCATGGGAGGCCCCAACCTAGTAAACCTGCCTTGGACTGATGCTTTATAAGCACTTTAGAGTAGTAATTAATCAACATGCCACTCTTCAGCACAGAACATAAGTAATAGGGAGCAAGGCAGGTAATGTTTTCTACAACAAGATAATGGCAGAGTGAGGCCTGTGCTGGAGGCTGCCTGCAAACCCACCTTGCCCAGAGGCAGGTATCTTCCTTGGGTTTTCTTTCCAATCATAAAGTGCAACATGACCAAAACCTGGCCCTGGTGGCTAGCAGTCCTTCCATTCCATTGCCATTTCATGATATGTTTAATAGCAACAGTCCTCTGCTTGTGGCCTGGGTTTTATTTGCTTTACTTTCATCCCAGCAAGGTCTGGAGCAGTTTGCTCTGCACCTCAAAAACCTCTATTCTACAAGGACCTACACATGTGTGAAAGTTTGTAGAACATCTATATTGGGGTTTTTTCATACACAGATACCAATCATTCAGGCTTTACTGAGTTACTCTTCCTTAGTGAATTTCTACCTATATGATGAAAGACCAGGAATACTTGAGAGTAATTACTCCCCCAAAGTGAGTAAATTTAGCCTTTAATTAGATCTTTCCTTTGTTTATTTGATATTTGTGTGTTTATTTTCTTGGTTGTAAACAGACTGCTTGAACGTGAACGGCAGAGGGAAAATGCAAATATTTGTGGAATAAGTTACTGGAAACAGAGTTCGTTTTATGCCAACCCGTGGCCTCAGTCGATAGCAATATTATCACCTTTTGGTACATCTCCAGTAAAATTGCACCTCTTACCAATATCTGGTTTGATTTAACACTGGAAAAGGAATGCAAAGCTTTTAGGTTTCCACTATTCTTTATGGTAAGTTTTCTCATGAAACAATACAAAGAAAGTAGCTCTTGACAAGTCCCATTTTTCCACACAGGGATCTCTTGTTAGAGACCTGTGAGACTACTGTAATTTCCTTCCCATTACTTTCAATGAGTTCCATGCACGTGAAAGAGAAAATGGATAGTGGAGCCAGAGTTCCTGTGCTACCCACTGTGTAGGTACTGAAAGGAGGATGGAGACTTACCATGGGATTCCTTACATTGCTCTTCTGCTATACATTAGCTTTAATCTTCCACTGAGCAAAATACAGGCATTTGTAACAAAAATAATGAGAGTTAGCCCTTTGGAGACTCTATGGCAAGGGTCGGATTTACCTTTTGGGATCCTGATGTAAAACGCTGAGATCAGAGAAGATACACCAATGTAAACCAGGTGTGCATATGCACAGAAGTATACATAGAGAGACATGTATTTCCTTTCATTAAACAAACATCTGTAATTCAGACCTCAACCTCTACTAAAATAAACCTTTGTTAACTTTAAATTGCTGTTCCTATCAGGGTTTTTACTAGCACTGTCTCATCAAGTGTAGGTAAAGAAGATCACCAGATAACCAACCTTAATGTCTGCACACAACAGCTCCTAAATCTGACCATGCAAAACAATCATGGTCTCCAAGCACTGCAACTTCACAACAAACTTCTCTTCTGCCTAAAAAAATGTGAGCAGCCACAATGCATGTATCCATTTCATGTGAATCACATGCACAGTTTTAGCTCTGACCTAGAATGAATTAACTTCTATTCCCCAAGCTGTGTATACAGTGTTATCTGGGGTTAATTTGCTGGAAAAAGGATTAGAAGCAAGTTAAGTTTGTGTGTCTCTGAGAAATAAGATTTCGTCTTGGTTGTTTATTTGTAGGCATTGAAAGAAATCTGGAAGCAACAGGGTATGTGGAGGAAGAGGGAAAGGGTTACAGCCTCGAGCTTCCCGAGAAGCACAGCTTGCAGCTCTGCTGCGGAGAAGGTTTCTCCATCTGGCAGACCTCCTGGGATGCCAGACTGGTGCAACCAGTTTGCAGGAGCTGTACAGGGGGACACCTTCTCCTGATGTCCATCAGTGCTGCCAGCCCCATACGGGTGCCAGTACTCTTACTTCCATCCCTCAGCTTCCTACCAGTCTGCTTGGTGGTGTGAACTGGTTGCACAGAGGGGCCGGAGTGCAGTCGTGGTGGTTGTTTAGTCTACTGAAAATGCAAGGCTAGAATATGGGAGTACTCCAAGTGGTGTGGGGTCAGTGGGTGAATGAGCCCAAGAAAAAAAATAAGGGTAAGAATCAGAGCAACATAGGGAGTTCTTGGGCTACTTCTTGTATAGGCTGGATTAGGTTATGGAAAAAAAAGGAGTGCACTTCTTGTGTTTGAGTGAAATGTTTCTAACCTGTGCAAAATACGGAGATGGTAGTTACTGTGAATGTTTAGATTCAAGCCTTTTCCCCCTTCCGCCCCAAATAGAGTTTGTGGTGACGTTAGCAATTAAGAAATGTGCCAGAAAATAGTACTGCTTCAAGAAAGGGAGTGCTTTAGGAAACTCAGATGTCTGTTGAGGAGTAGCATGCTGTACCTGGAGATTAAATTCTACCACGTGGTGTAAAATAGCCCTTCTTTACACCCAAACTGCAAAGGAGCCTTAGCTATAGAATTTCTGATAATGCTTCCATAACGTGTGTGTGTGTGTGTTCTCTGAGGCATTCATTTGGCTGGCACATTGGAAAATGGTTAACACAGTGAATGTGGGGTGTCATTTTTGTAGTGGAGAATGTGTGCCAGAAGAATTCAACTGTAACCACTAAATATTTGCTTAAAAATAATTTTAACCATCTGGACTCCTTTTTTCTTATTATTCTTATTCTTCTTTGGAGGTGGGGTGAGAAGGGGGTATTTTAATGGGAATGATTTGTGGTTACAAAATGAATTTGGTTAGTTTGGTTACCACCCCCATTTATATGATGACTACAAATAGTCCCTAACATCTGAAGTTTTAAAGAACCAGCAGATTTTTCTCTCTTGAGCTTCAGAAGCTGGAAACAAACTTACAAAAGACAATAAATTGTTCTTGATGGAATAAATAGTTTGTGGGGTTGCTATTGTTCCTCTTGACAATACACTAACATGTGCTAATAGAGGAAGAATTGAAGAGCTTGCGTAGTGCGGTCTCTTCTGCCAGGCTAAATTTTTCCACTTTGGAGCTGGAATCAGGTTCCCTGCTTGCAGGGCAGGGAAAACGCAGGGCTGGGATTCCCGGGAGCCGGCACCTGCTGCCCGCCCCGGCGGCAGGAGGGCTTTGGGGAGCCTTTCCCAGCGAGCTCGGCAGGAACGGCGTGGGCTTGGGAGGAAACCCGAGAGAAACCTGCAAGCCTTCCTCTAGAGGAGCCTTATCAGACTTTATGGTTCAGGGACGAGATGCCTGAGATTATTTTCTTTGGCCAGAATAAGGATGTGTGCTACAAGCAGGGTTGGAAGAAGAGCTTTCATGTTTCGTATACTTAAAGGAACTTTTTTTTTCTTGTCTTAAAAAGAATATTCACCTTGTTTTTAAATATTCAGAGTTCAGTGTCAGTTTTTTTGGTTCTGAATCCAGTGAAATCTAGTTAAATATCGTTGGTAGACATACATATTTCTGTGCTCTCTCTGGCTTGCCTTAGCATATTAAATGAATGTTTTGTGGAGCCTGCTATAAATACATCTGTTAAAAGATTTTTATCATACTTTTGAATGCCTAAGTCTTAAGAGCTACCTTTGTGTACTAATGATATATTACTAGTAAATGTGCACAGGAGATAAACTAAGAGAAAATAGACACACTTGCATGAAGCATTCTTGCTTTAGTAGCTCTCAAAGATACTTCTCCTCTGTTTTGTCATACACTGCAGCAATGGTTTCATCCAACTCATTGTACATTAGGAACAATTTAGTATCATTTCATTTAAAATATGCAAGCTTTATATGGAGAGTAAATGTGTAGCCACAAGGTAAAATTAAAAAAAAATATATTAGTCTCATCATTAAAAAAGGCCTTTAAAGTTTCCATTATCCATTATGTCAGGTAGCAAATATCTTCTCAATGTAACTCCAGACATTAAATCTGTCAAGAGGCATGCAGTAAAATAAATGTCTGGGATACCTTCATAAACAAAAATCTTATTTCCATAATTCATACAGCTGGCTGGCATTTATTGGCACGTCAGGTGCAATGGGGACATTTCAGGAACATTAACATGTACAGCATCATTTGTCAACAAAGCAACAATGTAAGCAAATCGTTCAGAACTCATACAGATTTACAGCTTTCTCTGCCAGCTGCTAATTACGGTGTGCTCTGCCTATTTGGTATGGTCTTTTTTATTGGAAAATGACAAAGAGGTTATGGGATCCCAGTTTGGAATATAGATGCACTTTTAGTAATAATATGAGCGGTAATATGACTACACAGCCTGGAGTTTTGATCTAGTTGCACTAGTTTTATAATTGACCAGTTCTGATTGATGAAGGACAAAGAGAAATTCACAGTGATATTTACTTACTGATGGAAGTAACCTCTGCAAACAAAGAAATAATAAAATATCAGAGAGCAAAAATAAGTATCTGTGCTTTCATATTGTTTTTTCCTACTGAACATGACAGGGAAAATTCAACCCTCACTGAAAACCTGATCTGTTTAGTGAGCAATGTTTAGCAAGACAAATGTTACGATGTTACAAACTGGCAAATGCTCTTTGAATGGTGCTGAATCTGCTTTAATAAACAAGAATGAGGCTTTCAGCGTTTTAAACAATGCAAAGGTTAAATAAAAGCCAACGATACCACCTGTAAGGGCCAAAATATGTGTTAATTACCTGCTTTCAACATCCTCTGTGTCTGTCTGTCTGTATTTCTCTCCCTCTTTATTTGAGCGTGTGTGTTTGTGAATGTATGTGTTTTTGCAAGTCATTTCTACTTTTTATATTCAAGCTTTGGCCAGTTTGCATTTCAATCTCATAAGAATATAATTACTAGAGCTTTATGCTTCAGATGTATAAATTAAATATGCTTTCATAATTATTATACCTGTTATTCAGCCAAAGGTAAGAGGATTCTATTAGCTAAGTACATATTTAGACACCTAATAAAATTCCTGATTTAGTTCTATTTCTTAGTTTCAGTTCATGAACAGTAACCACTATTCTGAGTTAAGATCTTGACCATTTAATTTTAAAGAAAAAAGTAATTAGACCATATTATGGATTAATCCCTTGCCAATTTTCATTTTTTAAATCAAAGTAATTTTAGACTTGGGAACTACATAATTTTATGCAAAGAAAGTGTGTTTTGCCAACCTTATTAAAATCTTTAAAGACCATATTTTCTATAGGCTTCCAAAAATTTTCCCACAAAAATGTGTGGGTGCACCCATCTGTACACATGAATGGGCAACTGGGAGCATAATTAACCAGGTTTGCATGTGCAAATGTAGGTGTTTAAGTGCAAATTAGCTGACCCCTAGATTCTGCTGGTGCCTTATGCAAGCTGGTTAATGATATTTCCTTGAATTCCATAATATAGGTTAAAATCCTCGAAGATTTTTTTACAGACAATAGTAAATTTGCTGTAAAATATCTGGGATTACTAAAGTAATTTAAAATGTTACTGATGCAACAGTAAAATGAGGTATTGCTTAGTGCCAGTATTTGGGTGTTATTTTGGTTATAACAACGATATGATTCTTTCAATATAATAAACTCTATTGGCTCTGGCTCCGGAGCGATTATGGTCTGCCACTGTTCTCCAGAAGCAAAATGCACATGTTCCTAAAGGAAAAACTAGTGCACCAGGATTATAAAAAAGTGACCATCAATCTAAGTTTGTTTGAGCAATCACAGCTGCTTCCGAATAGAAATTATTTTGTATTAGAAGCAATTTACCCATCTGGAAAAACAAAGATATTTGCAAATGTTGAAGTGACTGACTTCTAGCAGATGCTAAAAGGAAGTTTAAAACCCAACTACTTCTGAGGTGCCTGGCCTCAATTTCAGGTCTGGAAATGTAAAATGTCTTGAAGAGTTCTTGTAAACGCTGAGATGGTTCACTGGCACCTTGGTTTTGTGCTCCCTACCTCCTGATACTCTTGCCCACTGGCACCCCGCAGGCTGGCTGCCCACACAGCTGCACTGCAGTTTTCTAGGAAAGGGGAGCAGTTGTACAGCCTCTTGAATGACATGGAAATTAGTGGCTGCATCGCCTCAGTATGAATTGTGTGACTATTCATGGAGAGCAGGCTTGTCTGGGAAAGGGTGAGCTGCGGCGATGAACCTCGACAGGGGCTTTGAGTGGCAAAGGGAGGAGCTGGAAGTGAGAAGAAGGGATGAGACATAGGATATGAGTGGATATGAGTTACTTGGAAGGGGGGCTAAATAGTGTGTCTGTGCTGTTATAGCATTTTATGGATCATGAGGAAATAAATATTTAATACAGAGCTTAAAAAAACCAAAGGTTGATGTTCCCCAGAATATGCAATTACCTCCACTACAGTACCCAAATGCAACAATTCTACTAAAAGGCCTGATAGACCAAGACAGACTAAAAGAAAACTAACTTTATACTGTAATTTCAGGTTGCTTGATTTTACTCTATTTATGATTTTTTTCTATTTGTGTTCATGTCTTTGTACATTTGAAGAGCAAGTTTAGGCATTCCTTGATCCATACAGATTTCTTTGCTTCCTGCTGCCTTTGATTCCACTTGCCTAATAATAATGGGCATTATCTTATATCCATATTTAATTTTATTATGTCACTAGTATTGCAAGAAAAGGATGTTCTTTTCAAACATTGTAATGCATTTAGTATTTCACTAGTCATCAGTTAAATCAATTTTTCCCTTTATTGGATCTGAATTATAAATCAACTAGTCATTGTATGGGATACTGTATATGAATGTACAGTATATCATTATGATGTATCCTATAATAATGTCTCTTAGACATGAAAACTAAAGATGGTGGTTTAAAGTGCTGAGAGAGAAAAAATTGGAAACATCTGTTAGTAGGAAGTAGAGAAGACTTTTCATTAAAGTTTGTCAAGTGTATTTGATAGGAAGAACACACTGGGCCGTATTCTGCCAGCCCTTACATGCATCCATCCCAGTATCCAGCGTGTTTTTTCTGTCTCATGTTGAAAAGCCAGTATTATTGGAGGCACTAAAAAGCCAGCTCTCTAGTGTGGGTAAGGCACAGCACAGCAGCTCAAGAAATCCAAGACCTTGGGCAGAGAGAGGATGCACAAGATTTATGGGAAAAGAGAGCACATTACAATACAGTCAGTGTCTCGGACTTGGTCTGTGCAGGGGTAAGGACAGCTGCGTTGCCCTTATGCTGAGTATGTCAGCAAGCTCATGTGCAAGGAGGTAAAAAAAACCTCTTATTTCCAATAGGCCACCACTTGCAAGAAAAGGAACTCTTAAAATGAAAAAAATAAAAGAATAAAAAATACTGAAGAAGTCAAAGAGGGTATTTGGAAATATCTGGTTAAGCAGGTTTCATCACCCAAGGTACTGTGGCAAAGCTGGCAAAACCAGAGAAAATAATGGGTAAAAACTTCCAGGTCAGTGTGTTTTAGCTTAATGGTACTGGAATTAAGCAGACCTAACTGTCTAATTAAGGAAGCTTAACAAAGGACTTCTTCCAAATGCACAGGGGCAGCCCTGTGTGGTGGTGCCTGCAGTTGGGGTTCAGGCAGTGCCGAGCTGATGGGTTCCTGCTCCTGCTGTGCAATTCCCACTCCAGCATGGGTGCTGCCAGCACCACCTCACCCTACAACATGAAAATACCTTCTGCATCACTTGGGAGATACAGCACAGAGCAGCATGCAGATTTTGCAGCAGTCCAGCCCGCAGCATAGACCCCTCATACCTCTTCCTGCAGGTGTAACAGCTTCTAAGCCAATATCTCACCTTGCCTCTGCAATATTTTCCCATTTCTTCCTGCACTAAGTGTTCTCTGAGCCCCATCGTTCCTCTGATATCCAGAACTATAAAATCAGAAGCAGTATTTGCAGGGCCCAGGGCGAATTACCCCCGAGTCAATAAAAAACAGAATATTGCTTATTGATTTGGTCTGGCCTGTTGTTTAGTCGATGGAGAACAAACTAATACAAATAAAATGAATCAATTGGAAGCTGACTGTGGGCCTCAATGAGTCATATGAAGTAGGTTTGTGATATCCTTTATCATCACGCACAGCCAGTGAAACAAGAGTGCTACTGTCTTCTGCTGGAGCAGAGTGTTACCTCGGGCTATTCTGAAAAAATGCTTTTTTCTTATTTTTAGACCTGAATCAGCTCATGCTAGTAAATGTATTCTTGTGAATACAGATCCTACTTTGTTGTAATGCCCATGGGAAGGCTGTAGTGTAACCTGTTTGGATGCAGCTGCAGACCACCTGTAGAGAAAGTCAAATTAGGGAGAGACCCCACTGTTCTTTGCATTAATGCTTTTTGTGTTGTGGCTTGACTCCCCCTCCCTCCCCCTTCGATGTATCTTTCTCAACCGGGGAGATAGAGCACATTTTAAGACCTTCTGTCCCTTTAAGGCATGTTGTGAGTGAAAGAAGATTTGAAAGCCTGTAAAAACTCCCCAGTCACCAATGAGTGATGGTGTGCAAAGCGTCTTAACACTTTTAGGATAACTTTTCCTCCTGGTCTTCTTGCAGGTTTGGCGGGTGTTGGGTTTGGGGGAGGTTGTTTCCTTCTGCACTTAAAGGGCACATTTAAACCTCCCTCAAGTAATCAGCATGTTAGGGGCATCTTCTAAGTTTTGAATTAAAAAAAGTGGTTGTCAAAAATTAAAGCCCCAACTTGCCACACTTTTTGTTCCATTGTCTCTAAAGAAAAGACTATGAACAAAAGGAAGTGGAACAACTCTAAGCGCAGTGCCTGTAGACCCCGTGTATCCATATGAGAATGGGTCTGATCTTGCTGATCCCACTTAATGATGCTGGAATTCCCTTTGCAAACAGATTTGTCTGAGCTCAGGACAGAGGGATACTTAGGCAGGAAACCCACAGGTTTGAGGAGATTACGTATCCTTGGTATGGGAAGTAGTCTAAGTTCTCCTGTTATCTAAATTGCAACTGCTAAACACTCCTGGTATGTGTAGCTTCTCAGTAGAATAGGCTTATAGTAATTTACCAGGTAGTATTTTTTTGCGTAATAAATAAACTGTCTGTACTGAAAATTTCATGGGATTGCTTCTTTTCAACTCATTTCTTTGTAGATGAATCCCACTGTTTTACTAATGTTTGATGTACTAGTTAACACAGGCAGAATTTGTAGATGGAGGTAATGTCATCAAGCCTTGCCTCATTTTAAATTCCTTCCTCTCGCTGGTGGTATCAATGTTCACTGCAAAGACACCGATGATACTGAATTTAATTGGTCTTTATGCATAGGGTCATGTGTGCTCTCCAAGAAGTTTCTGTGTAACTTTTCCCTAATTGAAATTAGATTGAAGTGTTGCTGTGTACACTGCGACTTAATGGTGACAACGTTGAGCCAGCTTCGAAGCTCAGATGCATGGCACGCATCCCAAGAAATCTGCTATGATGCTCCCACATACATCTATGCATATTTTTATGGTACAAGAGACATAAGGTGTGGAAAAGGAGCAGTCTCTTTAAGGGGGATGTGGCAACCCTATCTGCCAGTCATCTTGCCTCTGCTGTTCTATTCCTTTTACAGCCATTCTGCCTTTCTGGTCTCTATAAAATCTTTACATACGTGTTTAATGTCTGCGCCGCTATCAAAATCCATGGGAAGGTGAGAGGCCATACGAGTAATGGACCAGCAGCACTGGTCCTTTGTTGAAACCCTTTCTGTCTGGTTTGGGGATGGCTTGCTCACTGATGAATGGACATCTTATATTCTAGATAAGATAATATATGGTTGGCATGGTCTATGAACCATTTTGAGGGTCAGTCTGAAGCTCACAGCTGCTATGTAACCAGACCTCACCATGAAATACCTGCAGCCCTGTATTTTTGACTCCTTCATAACACATACTTAGAGTCTGGAAAAGTAACTTCTCACTGGTGGAAGTGTTTTGACTGGGAGCTTTATCTGTAGCAGCTCATGGAATTGCCCCATGTAATAAGCAATGTCCTTGAATATTTGTCATGTGTTTCTAAGTGACTCTTTTAAGAGCATTGCTTTTCCTTGTAAAAAAAGCATTAAGCTTTTTAAGGAAGAAGTGGTAGTCTGGGTTAGTAATCACCACGGTGCTTTAAATACTAGTGGATAATTAGTGATGCGAATAAATTAAATACATTTCAGATATAATAGCAAAGTTAAGGAAAATCACCAAATACTAGCAAAGCTCCAAAACTAACTACTTTGTGTTGCGTGCTGTTGTAATGACTGATTTTAAAATGTGCATAATTCCAAAGAGATCACATGTTTCACATTTAAAAAAAAAAAGTGCTATGACATAAAATATATATTTTATTAAAAAGTTACTTGTAATATCAAAAGGACTGTGAAGTATTAGCCATTTAATACAAATTTATCTTTTCTTGCAGATGATTACATTTTCATTTTAATTGCTCACATTTCCCATTCTGATCTTCATGTTTTATAGTAGGCAAGACACGCCACAAAGAAAAAAAATAGATGTATTTGTTAATAATCTTCAGAAGTCCTAATTTGGCCAATGTGTTCTGCTGCAAAGTCTTGGAATGCTGTCTTGCAGTTTCAAAAGTGATCTTATTTGGCTTCCCAGAAACTATTATGCCTGGAGGATGCCATGAGAACAAGGGCTGCCTTGTTAACAAGTAGAAAACTCTCAAAAACAAGATAGGATCCTGATATAAATCATAATTTAGATGCACAGAGCTATGTTCACAACCACAGTAATGTAATTCATTTACATCTAGTTATTACTTATCTCCACCCGAACTACTAAGTTCAGGAATGCAGCTGCCTTGTGCCTTGTGACTCGTGGGGGTTAGGGAAGAATGACATCACCAAATTTAAGCACATTACCATGCTGACATAGTGGCACCTTGTTTTCCCTTCCACAGATAGAGCGAGGATTGTGTGCTACCCCCCATTCTTCCAAAGAATACCTTTTTTCCCCTTTCAAGCAGCTGCTATATGAAGGGTTGCAAATGTCACTTCAACTAATGATGAATGATGCTTGACCCTTGGACCTGTTACTATGAATTTTATGCAATGCTAAATTAATATGAAAGATCTCTGCTAGAAGACTTCAGCTATTATGCATGCAGCATAAATGATATGTTAAACAATCCAAAATTTTTTTCTCATAACCATGGTGAAATGCAGAGCTGCTTTAACGTTTTGATGTGCATTTCCACTTAAGATTAGTATCTTTTAGTTCTAAAAATATTTTTGGTAAGCAAATCAGTTTGCGAAAAACATTGTCAAAAGGGCAACTGGCCCACATGTCTTTGTTGTTTGCGTTTGAATATAATTAATTATGTAAAGCAATAGTTAGTGGGAGCTTAACAATTAGTAGAATCTGTCAAATAGTCACACGGAAATTACCAACTAATTGAACTACTGGTCTTTTATTGTTTCAGGAATCAGTACAGAGTGTCATTCTTTTATCTTGTAGGTTCGTTATTATCGCATATCACATTTTTCACACAATATATGCTTCCTGGTAGTCTGACACATAAATAACCCTCCCGGTAGTGTCACAGTGTGCAAAAGTGTTTGAAATAAAAACACCTGTTTTAATTAGTATTCAGATTTGTGCTGTTAAAAAAAATGATAATCCTCTTGCAGTTATATGACATTTTTAAAGCTCTGAATTTCCATCTGTATCTTATATTATGATGTTTCAGGATTGTCGTGAGTTAATTATGTTAACTTCGGAAACATTGCTTGCATTTAGAATGAAAAACTTCAGCTTGAATAGTCAGGAAAGCAGATGCTATCTTTCTTGTCAACTGCTTTGTTCTGCGTTTCCTTGAAACTTTTTATAAGATTTTTGTATCCAAAAGGAAGTATAAATCTCCATTTATTTGAAATGTTGCTCTAATCTAATCAATATTTTGATATAGTTCTTGTGGGAGGGACCTGAATGTATCTCAAAGAACCAAAGACATGAAAATCCTGTAATTTATGCTGAAATCCTCCTGTTATTGCAAGTCCACTCCCAAGGCTAATTTAAAGAACAGGAAACATCCATGTACTATAAAGTTTAAGAATTGTTTCAAAACTCTCAAATTTAGGTGGAATAAAAGCAACTGGAAATATGACAATTAGAATGTGTATTCAGAGAAACGCTGCAAACAGGAAAGATAGGCACAAATATATGGTTAACGTGGCAGATCTTCATGAGGTCCTACCACAGAGCAAGTGGAAATGCAAAACGTGGATGTGTGCATGAGACAGAGGAAAAGGTGTGATGTTAGGAAAGATTTGGTGGATGCACTAGAAGCAGTGTCTCCTCCTTCCACGTGAGACTGTGAGGCATGTGTGGGAAACAGAAAACATCAGGTCGTTCTGTCACTCGTATTTCATTACACCCCTTCTCCACCAAGGAGGAACCATAAACATTGCCAAGGGTTGTTTACATGTGCCCGGGGGTATTTACACATCCTCAGAGGCTCATGAAGAGAAGGTGTAGCTGCTCCGTGTGTGGAATTGCATGTGGCTGACTGGATGGATGGAGGGTTCCCACGCTGGCCTTGGAATGTCAGCCTTTTGGTTAAAAAGATCTAGGCAAGGTCTGAACTGTTCGATTCTATGTACACAGCTCAATTCCACCAGTCATGCCATTACCACCACATCACGAACACAGGTTTGATCATAAAATTAGGGCTTCCATATTTTTAAAAGCATCATATTCCTCAAACAAAAGCTACTTTCATTGACATAAAAATGTCAATGTTTGTAAGCAGGCACCGTATAGGAGAAGCTAAAATGTTCAGACAAACCCATGCCTGCATTAGAACATACCTTAGTATCTGGTTCTCAGCTGACATGGCTTCACTGCAGATATAGCTCTGAAGTTGATGAATTTGTATTTAAAAAGTCCACTTACCAAGAATCTTCCCTACTCAGGATAACGTGATTCTCAAAATGCATAAAAATATTTGAAAATTCATGTTATTATTAGTGCTATTATTATCAAAGGACATTTCATTAACATTTGAAAGTCCTTCAGTGCACTTGAAGATATATTTGTTTTAGCAACTTATATAATCCCCTCCTGTTTAAAGTTTTGTTTTAAACACACACAATTATCATCTCATATGCCCTGATTCAGTAAGCACTTAGAAGCATTCCTATCTTTAACAGCATAGCTAGTCCCACTAATATCCAGGGAATGGAATTAGAGCTTCAGATATTAGCAAAAAGTAATGCAAATGTGAATTAAGCAACATGGTTTTGAAGTAAGTTGACTGAGGACTTTTTATTTCTTAGACTGAATGCAAAAGTTTGGGGAAAAAAAAAATCAAAGCAAGCATTACTGATATTAATAATGATTTTGAAAGAACATAAAGTTGAATATTTTAGACTGGTAACTAGAAGGGATTAGGCACTGAAATAACATTCCAGTAGGGATAGTGAAGAAAAATCCTACCAGCTTTTAGGCAGAACCACCAGCAGAAATAGAATATATATAGATATATAGACATACACAAATGGATATCCAGAATAAGAATACTATTGTTGCTTTGTAGCATGTAAATCACATTAATTCAAACAGATGAAGTTACCTGCTTTGTAGAATATGACTGTTTCCAAGCTATCGAGTCATTTGGATGTACCCAATTTATAATCATACCTTTGCCTTTCCCTGTGTAACTTTCCAAGCCGACATCTAGTACGAGACTTTGCTACTGAAAACTCCTATTGCTTCATGTCTGTGTGGGAACCTACCTGACATGAAGTGACATTCTGTATCCTGTGCAGTGTCACACATCATATAGTTGATAACAAATTGTCATGTTAGGTAACGATTTCAGCCGAAATTTCATGAACCAATCTAGGGGAGACAAAGCATGAATTGTTCTTATGACCCACACACAGACCTGGGTTCTCTGGCTTGTGTTTTTCAAGACAACCCACTTTATTGCTAATGGAGAAAATAATGCCTAAAGACAAGGTGCAAATATTAGTGCTAGTTTGAAAGTGTTTAACAAAACTGTCCTTTCTTTATGAATAACTTGAACAAAGTGTCTAAATGACCTCTCCCTAACCAGAAGAGAATATAGAGAAGAAATTAAACTTTATTGGTAAATTAAAGCCCAAATCCCATGGTTGATGAGAGATATGGTCTGTTTGAAATAGTTACAGTTTCAGACTTTCTCTTCTACAATCAGCGGGTGGAGACCAACATAATCCAATTAATTGTAATTCCCTTTTGTGGCACTGGTACAGTGGTGAGTGATATAGTAAGTCCATTGAAGTCTTATCTTTGGTCAGATAATCCAAATGGATTCATATTATGAAACAGTCCTTTATGAAAGTTCTGATGAACAGAAGTGTTTTGACTTTAGTGAACCAAAAGATAAATTCTATACAAAATAAAATGTTTTGTCCTTGACATTTACAGGGCTTCTATATACCTGATTTTATATAAGAATACTTCTTTCAGCTGGCTTATTTCAAACAGCCATTTCATTAAAAAAAATAAAACTATCCAGAATTTGTTCTCTGGACATCCTACAAACTGGTGTGTGAGAATGGAGATTTACATGTACAAGAAATCTTTATTCTTGTAAATAGTCCCATTAAAATAAGTGCGATTATGGATGTAAGAAATATAGATATAACATTTTGGGACTACTTTTAGTTTCTTTTTTTCTAATAAAACAATAAACTAATTTATCATTGATTCTTATAGCTGTAAACAACTCATATATGTTCCTTTTCAGTATTGCAAGTGGACTAGGGGAATTGCTTAATTTTAGCTCAGGCTTTGATCTATTTACATTTGGAAATGATTTACATAAAGGAAGCCATAATGATCTTTATTGTTTTGTTAATTATTTCCTTTGATTATTGAAATTCACTCACAGAGGCACAAGCTTATTGTTATAGGGGTCAGTCCCAATAATATATTTGGCTGCCTGCAATAAGTAAGGATTGGGTGGTATTCTTGTTTTTTGAATCGCTTTCGTACGGACCCTTTCAGTTTAACAACCACTGGAGACAGGACTGATTGAATGCCTAAGTCGTCTGAGCCAGGGCTGCACATTTTGTATTTCTCCTTTCCTTTAAAGTTGTCCATAGCAATCCCACGTTATGGCAGGAGTGTTTTCACTTCTAGCATGTTGAAATATCATATTTAGTACTGTGATACCCATTCATGGGAGACAACACACTAGACCATGTATTGAGGTCAGATCTTTTCAGTGTGTCTCAAAAATACTTTTTTTTCCCCTTAAATTGCCTGGTTGAAATTTAATATGAAGAATTTTTTACCCTTTGGGGTACATTACATATGAAATAATTTATGACCCATGAATCACAAGAAGGCAGTGAATTAGGTTTCAGATAAGTCTGCCAAATATTACAAAACATTGTGTACAGATTTTTGGACTATGAAAAGGCTTTTGACAAGAATGGAAATAGAAGCAGTGTTAGAAACAGCAAGAAGGGGAAGAACAGAAGAGCTATAAGACAGAATCCTAAAGTACTCGGAGTTAGTAGTACAATTAAAAAGATAGGAATATGAACATGTTTTTGAAGCATGAAAATGGGACAGAGAGTCATTGTCCAATTCCTTTGTGTATTAGATATTGAGAGCCTTCAATTTGTATAAAATGGAGATTTGCAGACGCTGGTACACACCATTCTGATAAAAGACCTGACTGGAAATGGAAAAAAAAAAGAAAGAAACCTCTAAAACTAGATTGTGGAGAATATTAATGGAGAGCAATTACACAATACAAAAACGTTAATAGCAGATTTTAGGTTGGAAGGGAACTATTCACCTTGACTGATATATATACACACATACTACATATTATTAAGGGAGGAAGATAAAGTCGAAAGCAGAATTCAGAATGGACTTTTGCCTTTGGATAGTAAAACGTATCATGAAAAGTACATTCCAGATCTAGGCAAGTATTTGATGTTTGTGGTTTGCAGTCTAGGATATATGAAACAGAAATACTAACATCCACCTGGAAAATGGACTAAAATCCATGAGCTGGCACAGAGAAATGAGAAAGTCATTAGTCTGGTTGAGAATAAAGAGGGAAGAATAAAGTGAAAGAAAAAAACAAAATTATGATCTAAGTACTAGTATGAAGCTGAAGTTACTGCTCAACAACCAAGTAGAAAGAATTAGATAGAGGACAGAATCTTACCACTGTAAGACAAACGTAGTTTCCACTCAGAATAATAGTTTAATTTCTAGGAGTTGCAAAACCTCTGCCCTGCCAAGCCCTATCCTTGGACTTGGGCACCCTTGGTACTCTGAAGGTGAGAAACCTCTGCACTGTAGGGGAAGGTATGAGGTGGGTGGGAATTCCACCATACTCTTTCCTTGTCCTTTTAATTAAACCCTCGAGGGTATCTGGGTGTTTCTTTGATGCTAAAGGAAGGAGTAATTTGGCCCTGCAGGTTTAAGCTGCTCAGACTGTGTCTACCTTCTACTCTTGGTTAACAATCCACCTCCAAGGGAGTCTTGTGGAAGTATGTTGATCTGTAGGCAGGTCATCTATTTATTCTTAGAGATTTCAGCTGCATTTTGAGAGGAAATATTCTAGATTTAAAATCACTTCTTTTCCTATATGGAATAGTTGATTCAGATAAATGCAATTTATTTTAAAAGTGCTTGTAATGATAATCCTATTCAAGGAATGATTGTTTCAAATCACAATGATAGAACATGCGAAGTCAAAGCTATTATCATTGTCATCTAACCCTAGCAGGTATTGACAGTGAATGATGTAGATTAGTATCTTGGTGATGGTACATGTTACTGGCCACCAAAAGGATTCTCCTTTCTATATCACTCTGTATTTTTATGTTTCCAGTTTCAAACAGCAGCTGAGAGGGTGGGAACATCCCCGACGCAACGGCGTCGCTAGCTGACCACTTTTCCAGACCTTTGAACTACTCTGCCTGCTTTCATCATATACCAGTTCTGAACTTCTCCAGTGTGCTGGATCTTTGTCACAGGAACAATGAGATAGTTCATCCCTCTCTAACTCTGCACAGTTCTGTGGAATTATGCAAGGATGAATATGACCCAGTGTGGCCAAGTAGAGAAATCTTTTACTTTTCTGGCACAGATTGAGTTTTAAGTTAGCAGAACTTGCTTGTTTCAGTGTGCCCCCAGGTCAGCGAGCTGTCATGTCAGAGAACTGGCACAAACAGCATTCTTGATGCACCCAGAGATGTTCTGCTTTTTAGCTTAAGTTGCTCAGTAATTTGCACCCGAGCTCCATGGAAATGGACACTCCAATAATAAAGAAATGCTCAGGAATTATAACAGAACGGCTTAAATTTTCTGTTAAAAGGGCATGCCCTGTTCCTCTGGCAGAGGAGTAACGCATGCACCTTTTCTTTGGCTGTCTCTATCCTTGATAACTCATCAATGGTAGCATTGGAAGGATTCAGCAGAAGCTGCTTAGAAATACATTGTATAAAAAAACTGTAATTATTTGCTTAGCTGGCATTTTCTTTGATTTGTTTAAATACTCTTGGAAGTGAAGGACCATACACTGAGTGCAGGCAGGACAGTGGACCTCCCACACCTAGCGGGAGAGAGGGGAAGAAGGATTGGTTAGGTGGTGGGAGAGAAGTCACAAAAAACTGGCTGAAGGAGAAAAGAATCGCTGGGCATGAGTTGAGGTTTCTTCTGTGCTAATTAATCAAAGTTCAAGGGGTTGAATGCACTTTGGAGTGTGTGTATCAAATGCAACGTCAGGATGGGGTTTCCTGGCCAGGGAGAAGCAAAGCATCATGTGCTACATTCCCAAGGGATGAGCTCCTTGTCATGTGATGAGCAAGAGCCCTTACCACCTCACAGCATCCCATTGCTCTGCTCTCCCTGGACGTCTCTGCCCTCTACTACTGCTCTAAAGTGAGTGTGATCACTTTGGAAGAAGCTGTTTGTCCTGATTTAGCAATATTTTGCAATAGTTTTTTGAAGTCCCATCTTTCCTAGGAGGGTAAGATTGCTGCTGCTGTCTTTGCACTGATGATCAGAGAAGCTTCAGCTTGTGAAATGCAGGTAGACGTGTCGAGCACACACGATTTCCAGTGTATCAATTAATTTTGTACTGTTAGCCATGAGAATAGCCCTCACAAGAGGAATTACTCTGGACAGTTTGTCTTTCCTAGTATGTGCAAGAGGAATTTTCTTTTCCTCTTTCAACCACAGGACCCTTTTGGAGCTCTCTCTAGTAAACTGCCTTTTGGGAAAAGTGAATCCAGCAAGTTTCCCAAACTTTCAGTCAACTGGGTATGCATTGTGCACATCCAGCTCCCCTGCAAATATTTTAATGTGAGGAGAATTGTATGCATTAGATAACAGTGCTGTGTAGGGCTTTCTCCAGGAGAGATCTCCCATGGGATATCCACTGGCCCCTGGGATGGGGATTCTGAGGATTCACACATTGGAGCTGTGGGTTGGTTGGAGACTTGTGACCGAGTGCCTGCCATGCAGGGCATTGCCACCCCAGAGCTGTTGTGTGCAGCTGGCAAGCAGGGAAGTGGTGGAACAGACAGTGATGTTAGCAAATGGATTTCACTCTCAGACCCATAAGACACATCTCACCAAAGTCTACAGAAAGTTTTTTTTGGGGCACAACCTTGATAACAAGGGCAAGTGTAGAGTCTCGGGGTCCTGGAGGACAGAAGGATGACCATGAGCCAGCAATGTGCCCTTGTGGCCAAGAAGGCCAATGGCACCCTGGGGTGTATTAGAAAGAGTGTGGTTAGTAGGTCGAAAGAGGTACTCCTCCCCTTCTATTCTGCCCTGGTGAGGCCACATCTGGAGTATTGTGTCCAGTTCTGGGCCCCTCAGTCCAAGAAGGACAGGGAACTGCTTAAAAGAGTCCAGCGCAGAGCCACAAAGATGATGAAGGGAGTGGAACATCTCCCTTATGAGGAAAAGCTGAGGGAGCTGAGTCTCTTTATCTTGGAGAAGACAAGATTGAGGAGCAACCACATTATTGTTTATGAATATGTTAAGAGCGAGTGTCAGGAGGACAGAGCCAGGCTCTTCTCAGTGATGTCCAATGATAGGACAAGGGGCAACGAGTGCAAGTTGGAGCATAGGAGGTTCCATGTAAACACAAGGAAAAACTTCTTTACTGTGAGGGTGACAGAGCCCTGGAACAGGCTGCCCAGAGAGGTTGTGGAGTCTCCTTCTCTGGAGACATTCAAAACCTGCCTGGATGTGTTCCTGTGTGAGCTACTCTAGGTGATCCTGCTCTGGCAGGGGGTTGGACTAGATCTTTCAAGGTCCCTTCCAATCCCTAACATTCTGTGATTCTGTGAACAGACCAGATACTGCTAGCTGTGCTTGCCAGAGTTGCTTTCCACATGATTTGGGGTCATCCACGAAACCATGGAGGACCATGTAAGACTTCTGAACATCATGGTCTTGGATTTAATGGCAGCATGGGCAAAAGACACTATATAGCCACAAAAATACTTGTCTAAATTATCTTAAAAGAAAAACAAAGGAGCAGTGCCCTCAGATAACTGCGTTTTGCTCCCAGAGACTAGTCTACATACCAGGCAGGGCATGTGGTTAGAGGAACCACATCCATTTTCTGAGCTCTCTACTGCCTTGGTTGATTTTCACATTTTTCTTTTTTTTATTATTATTTTTTTTTTTTTTTTTAGTCTTTAGCTGATGCTTTCATGGCTTCCTTTCTTCCTTTGTAGACAAGGATAACCTCCTGATGGTATATTTAAACCAAAGATGAACTCTTGGCTGGTTCTACTGGAGACATGGCCAGTGCCATCAAAAATGTGTATTGCTGAAAAGGCTGATTTACTAAGAATAATAACACAGCAAAATACCCATTCCCTTCACAAATGTATTGTATATCGATTTTTTTTTTAAACTAATAACCTTGACAGGTGCCCACACTATTTTTTTTTTCCTTAATGTGGTCTTTATATTTTCAGCCTGTGTATTAGCATAAATTTTATGGGATTTTCTGGGCATATTTGTGTCTGTATCTAAGATATATGATATCAACTGGCAGTGATGGTTGAACTAATCAAATACTACTGACAAGTTAAAGCAAATTTTTAGGACTGTGAGATTTTGAGCATCTTCCCAGATACAGTATCTCCTGACTGAAAGCAGTCCTTGACTGTCAAGTTTAAATACCAGATTTGGGACTTAATCTTTATGTAAGCAAAGCACCCCAATAAGAAATATGTCTGAGTAAAGCCAAGAAGTCAGGTCCTCCCCTTAAACCTAGCTTGAAATGCATGTGTGCATTTGTTTATGGCCCTATCTCCATGGTATGTGAGCAATTCCAACCAGTGGGAACCAAACGAGAGTCTTACACTGAATGGACTTTTATTTTTATTTTTAATTTTTTTTCTTTTTTTTGGCTTGGCATTTGTTCCCTCTAGCAAACATTTTTTAAAACTCTCTTATTGCTAGAGGGAAAATTGACACCCTTTGCTTTCACGATGATACATTCCTAACACGTTTCCTTGAAGAGCTGGAAATGGTGCAAAAATCTGGTAAGATAAGTCTCTATAAAGCCTTAGAAGTCAAGCATTCCACTTTAGACATTTAAGACAAATGCATGGCAAAAACAAGTTGGGTTTTTTTTTTTAAGGTTTCTACTTAAAGTTCTGTGCCAAAGCTACAGTACTTATACATTTTCTAAATGTGTTTTAAGCAATAAGTTGTACAACATTTTTAGAACATGTGTTAAGCTATTTCTCTAAGAATGAAGCTCTTAACAAAACATAAGCACTCTGCATGAGATCTTAGCAGCAAAGTGCTTAAAAGATAAAGTAAGAATTGGTACCATGGGAAGAACACCAGCTGTAGAGCACACAGGTCCATTATGAGAAGTATGGTAGTGGGTAGGGAGAAAATGATTTAATCAGGAGTAAAACCAATTTTATTATAAGGGCACGCAGGGGGTGTGGCACCATAGTGAGAGGGACATTTCAAAATATCTGACAGATTTCAACAATGTGAAAACCCACCCTGTTCTTTAAAGTGACAGTAAACCCCATCAGGTCTCTCTTTTTGATGCTATTGTTAACAGTTGACTGTTTAAAGCTGGCCTGCTAAGATGCTGTCGATCTTGTTCAATAGTGTGTGGCAAAATAAAAGGCTAATTGTTGAAATACGATCAATCAAATATGATCTCAGAGTCTAAAGAAGATCCCCTCTGGTAACTCATTTGAGATCAAATCATTACTTTTA